>CM073125.1:33939406-36766906 GCA_037039145.1 Fundulus diaphanus
CGATGGTAGTATAGTGTATAGCATAGCTGCCTTCCAAGCAGTTGACCTAGGTTGGATTCCCAGCCATCGCAGTCCTTAATTTGGCGGCAGACTCTGCAGATGTCTGTTGCTTTACCAAGAGAGGAAAGAATTGCTTGCAATTGACATACCTTGTTAAAATCTTAGCACTTCTGCAGCTTAAAGGTGCAATGCACATATTGATACACAAAGACCTAGATCGCAACTTTTCTCCAACTCCATCACTGACTTATTAGTTGAAGTGGGAATTTTCTTCAAACATAGATGCTTTCTGTAGCGATGGTGGTATAGTGGTGAGCATAGCTGCCTTCCAAGCAGTTGACCTGGGTTCGATTCCCAGCCATCGCAGTCCTTAATTTGGCAGCAGACTCTGCAGATGTCTGTTGCTTTACCAAGAGAGGAAAGAATTGCTTGCAATTCACATACCTTGTTAAAATCCTAGATATCCTCACACACTTCTGCAGCTTAAAGGTGCAATGCACATATTGATACACAAAGACCTAGATCGCAACTTTTGTCAAACTCCATCACTGACTTATTAGTTGATGCGAGAATTTTCTTCAAACATAGACACTTTCTGTAGCGATGGTAGTATAGTGTATAGCTGCCTTCCAAGCAGTTGACCTAGTTTTGATTCCCAGCCATCGCAGTCCTTAATTTGGTGGCAGACTCTGCAGATGTCTGTTGCTTTACCAAGAGAGGAAAGAATTGCTTGCAATTGACATACCTTGTTAAAATCTTAGCACTTCTGCAGCTTAAAGGTGCAATGCACATATTGATACACAAAGACCTAGATCGCAACTTTTCTCCAACTCCATCACTGACTTATTAGTTGATGCGAGAATTTTCTTCAAACATAGACACTTTCTGTAGCGATGGTAGTATAGTGTATAGCATAGCTGCCTTCCAAGCAGTTGACCTAGGTTCGATTCCCAGCCATCGCAGTCCTTAATTTGGTGGCAGACTCTGCAGATGTCTGTTGCTTTACCAAGAGAGGAAAGAATTGCTTGCAATTCACATACCTTGTTAAAATCCTAGATATCCTCACACACTTCTGCAGCTTAAAGGTGCAATGCACATATTGATACACAAAGACCTAGATCACAACTATTGTCAAACTCCATCACTGACTTATTAGTTGAAGTGGGAATTTTATTCACAAACTAATGCTTTCTGTAGCGATGGTGGTATAGTGGTGAGCATAGCTGCCTTCCAAGCAGTTGACCTGGGTTCGATTCCCAGCCATCGCAGTCCTTAATTTGGTGGCAGACTCTGCAGATGTCTGTTGCTTTACCAAGAGAGGAAAGAATTGCTTGCAATTGACATACCTTGTTAAAATCTTAGCACTTCTGCAGCTTAAAGGTGCAATGCACATATTGATACACAAAGACCTAGATCGCAACCTTTCTCCAACTCCATCACTGACTTATTAGTTGAAGTGGGAATTTTCTTCAAACATAGATGCTTTCTGTAGCGATGGTGGTATAGTGGTGAGCATAGCTGCCTTCCAAGCAGTTGACCTGGGTTCGATTCCCAGCCATCGCAGTCCTTAATTTGGCAGCAGACTCTGAAGATGTCTGTTGCTTTACCAAGAGAGGAAAGAATTGCTTGCAATTCACATACCTTGTTAAAATCTTAGCACTTCTGCAGCTTAAAGGTGCAAAGCACATATTGATACACAAAGACCTAGATTGCAACTTTTCTCCAACTCCATCACTGACTTATTAGTTGATGCGAGAATTTTCTTCAAACATAGACACTTTCTGTAGCGATGGTAGTATAGTGTATAGCATAGCTGCCTTCCAAGCAGTTGACCTAGGTTCGATTCCCAGCCATCGCAGTCCTTAATTTGGCGGCAGACTCTGCAGATGTCTGTTGCTTTACCAAGAGAGGAAAGAATTGCTTGCAATTCACATACCTTGTTAAAATCCTAGATATCCTCACACACTTCTGCAGCTTAAAGGTGCAATGCACATATTGATACACAAAGACCTAGATCGCAACTTTTGTCCAACTCCATCACTGACTTATTAGTTGAAGCGGGAATTTTCTTCACAAATCAATGCTTTCTGTAGCGATGGTGGTATAGTGGTGAGCATAGCTGCCTTCCAAGCAGTTGACCTGGGTTCGATTCCCAGCCATCGCAGTCCTTAATTTGGCGGCAGACTCTGTAGATGTCTGTTGCTTTACTAAGAGAGGAAAGAATTGCTTGCAATTCACATACCTTGTTAAAATCCTAGATATCCTCACACACTTCTGCAGCTTAAAGGTGCAATGCACATATTGATACACAAAGACCTAGATCGCAACTTTTGTCCAACTCCATCACTGACTTATTAGTTGAAGCGGGAATTTTCTTCACAAATCAATGCTTTCTGTAGTGATGGTGGTATAGTGGTGAGCATAGCTGCCTTCCAAGCAGTTGACCTGGGTTCGATTCCCAGCCATCGCAGTCCTTAATTTGGCAGCAGACTCTGCAGATGTCTGTTGCATTACCAAGAGAGGCAAGAATTGCTTGCAATTCACATACCTTGTTAAAATCCTAGATATCCTCACACACTTCTGCAGCTTAAAGGTGCAATGCACATATTGATACACAAAGACCTAGATTGCAACTTTTGTCAAACTCCATCACTGACTTATTAGTTGATGCGAGAATTTTCTTCAAACATAGACACTTTCTGTAGCGATGGTAGTATAGTGTATAGCTGCCTTCCAAGCAGTTGACCTAGTTTTGATTCCCAGCCATCGCAGTCCTTAATTTGGTGGCAGACTCTGCAGATGTCTGTTGCTTTACCAAGAGAGGAAAGAATTGCTTGCAATTGACATACCTTGTTAAAATCTTAGCACTTCTGCAGCTTAAAGGTGCAATGCACATATTGATACACAAAGACCTAGATCGCAACCTTTCTCCAACTCCATCACTGACTTATTAGTTGAAGTGGGAATTTTCTTCAAACATAGATGCTTTCTGTAGCGATGGTGGTATAGTGGTGAGCATAGCTGCCTTCCAAGCAGTTGACCTGGGTTCGATTCCCAGCCATCGCAGTCCTTAATTTGGCAGCAGACTCTGAAGATGTCTGTTGCTTTACCAAGAGAGGAAAGAATTGCTTGCAATTCACATACCTTGTTAAAATCTTAGCACTTCTGCAGCTTAAAGGTGCAAAGCACATATTGATACACAAAGACCTAGATTGCAACTTTTCTCCAACTCCATCACTGACTTATTAGTTGATGCGAGAATTTTCTTCAAACATAGACACTTTCTGTAGCGATGGTAGTATAGTGTATAGCATAGCTGCCTTCCAAGCAGTTGACCTAGGTTCGATTCCCAGCCATCGCAGTCCTTAATTTGGCGGCAGACTCTGCAGATGTCTGTTGCTTTACCAAGAGAGGAAAGAATTGCTTGCAATTCACATACCTTGTTAAAATCCTAGATATCCTCACACACTTCTGCAGCTTAAAGGTGCAATGCACATATTGATACACAAAGACCTAGATCGCAACTTTTGTCCAACTCCATCACTGACTTATTAGTTGAAGCGGGAATTTTCTTCACAAATCAATGCTTTCTGTAGCGATGGTGGTATAGTGGTGAGCATAGCTGCCTTCCAAGCAGTTGACCTGGGTTCGATTCCCAGCCATCGCAGTCCTTAATTTGGCAGCAGACTCTGCAGATGTCTGTTGCTTTACCAAGAGAGGAAAGAATTGCTTGCAATTCACATACCTTGTTAAAATCCTAGATATCCTCACACACTTCTGCAGCTTAAAGGTGCAATGCACATATTGATACACAAAGACCTAGATCGCAACTTTTGTCCAACTCCATCACTGACTTATTAGTTGAAGCGGGAATTTTCTTCACAAATCAATGGTTTCTGTAGCGATGGTGGTATAGTGGTGAGCATAGCTGCCTTCCAAGCAGTTGACCTGGGTTCGATTCCCAGCCATCGCAGTCCTTAATCTGGCGGCAGACTCTGTAGATGTCTGTTGCATTACCAAGAGAGGCAAGAATTGCTTGCAATTCACATACCTTGTTAAAATCCTAGATATCCTCACACACTTCTGCAGCTTAAAGGTGCAAAGCACATATTGATACACAAAGACCTAGATTGCAACTTTTGTCAAACTCCATCACTGACTTATTAGTTGATGCGAGAATTTTCTTCAAACATAGACACTTTCTGTAGCGATGGTAGTATAGTGTATAGCTGCCTTCCAAGCAGTTGACCTAGTTTTGATTCCCAGCCATCGCAGTCCTTAATTTGGTGGCAGACTCTGCAGATGTCTGTTGCTTTACCAAGAGAGGAAAGAATTGCTTGCAATTGACATACCTTGTTAAAATCTTAGCACTTCTGCAGCTTAAAGGTGCAATGCACATATTGATACACAAAGACCTAGATCGCAACTTTTGTCAAACTCCATCACTGACTTATTAGTTGAAGTGGGAATTTTCTTCAAACATAGATGCTTTCTGTAGCGATGGTGGTATAGTGGTGAGCATAGCTGCCTTCCAAGCAGTTGACCTGGGTTCGATTCCCAGCCATCGCAGTCCTTAATTTGGCAGCAGACTCTGAAGATGTCTGTTGCTTTACCAAGAGAGGAAAGAATTGCTTGCAATTCACATACCTTGTTAAAATCCTAGATATCCTCACACACTTCTGCAGCTTAAAGGTGCAATGCAGATATTGATACATAAAGACCTAGATCGCAACTTTCGTCAAACTCCATCACTGACTTATTAGTTGAAGTGGGAATTTTCTTCACAAACCAATGCTTTCTGTAGCGATGGTGGTATAGTGGTGAGCATAACTGCCTTCCAAGCAGTTGACCTGGGTTCGATTCCCAGCCATCGCAGTCCTTAATCTGGCGGCAGACTCTGTAGATGTCTGTTGCATTACCAAGAGAGGAAAGAATTGCTTGCAATTCACATACCTTGTTAAAATCTTAGCACTTCTGCAGCTTAAAGGTGCAAAGCACATATTGATACACAAAGACCTAGATTGCAACTTTTCTCCAACTCCATCACTGACTTATTAGTTGATGCGAGAATTTTCTTCAAACATAGACACTTTCTGTAGCGATGGTAGTATAGTGTATAGCATAGCTGCCTTCCAAGCAGTTGACCTAGGTTCGATTCCCAGCCATCGCAGTCCTTAATTTGGTGGCAGACTCTGCAGATGTCTGTTGCTTTACCAAGAGAGGAAAGAATTGCTTGCAATTCACATACCTTGTTAAAATCCTAGATATCCTCACACACTTCTGCAGCTTAAAGGTGCAATGCACATATTGATACACAAAGACCTAGATCACAACTATTGTCAAACTCCATCACTGACTTATTAGTTGAAGTGGGAATTTTATTCACAAACTAATGCTTTCTGTAGCGATGGTGGTATAGTGGTGAGCATAGCTGCCTTCCAAGCAGTTGACCTGGGTTCGATTCCCAGCCATCGCAGTCCTTAATTTGGCAGCAGACTCTGCAGATGTCTGTTGCTTTACCAAGAGAGGAAAGAATTGCTTGCAATTCACATACCTTGTTAAAATCCTAGATATCCTCACACACTTCTGCAGCTTAAAGGTGCAATGCACATATTGATACACAAAGACCTAGATCGCAACTTTTGTCCAACTCCATCACTGACTTATTAGTTGAAGCGGGAATTTTCTTCACAAATCAATGCTTTCTGTAGCGATGGTGGTATAGTGGTGAGCATAGCTGCCTTCCAAGCAGTTGACCTGGGTTCGATTCCCAGCCATCGCAGTCCTTAATCTGGCGGCAGACTCTGTAGATGTCTGTTGCATTACCAAGAGAGGCAAGAATTGCTTGCAATTCACATACCTTGTTAAAATCCTAGATATCCTCACACACTTCTGCAGCTTAAAGGTGCAAAGCACATATTGATACACAAAGACCTAGATTGCAACTTTTGTCAAACTCCATCACTGACTTATTAGTTGATGCGAGAATTTTCTTCAAACATAGACACTTTCTGTAGCGATGGTAGTATAGTGTATAGCTGCCTTCCAAGCAGTTGACCTAGTTTTGATTCCCAGCCATCGCAGTCCTTAATTTGGTGGCAGACTCTGCAGATGTCTGTTGCTTTACCAAGAGAGGAAAGAATTGCTTGCAATTGACATACCTTGTTAAAATCTTAGCACTTCTGCAGCTTAAAGGTGCAATGCACATATTGATACACAAAGACCTAGATCGCAACTTTTGTCAAACTCCATCACTGACTTATTAGTTGAAGTGGGAATTTTCTTCAAACATAGATGCTTTCTGTAGCGATGGTGGTATAGTGGTGAGCATAGCTGCCTTCCAAGCAGTTGACCTGGGTTCGATTCCCAGCCATCGCAGTCCTTAATTTGGCAGCAGACTCTGAAGATGTCTGTTGCTTTACCAAGAGAGGAAAGAATTGCTTGCAATTCACATACCTTGTTAAAATCCTAGATATCCTCACACACTTCTGCAGCTTAAAGGTGCAATGCAGATATTGATACATAAAGACCTAGATCGCAACTTTCGTCAAACTCCATCACTGACTTATTAGTTGAAGTGGGAATTTTCTTCACAAACCAATGCTTTCTGTAGCGATGGTGGTATAGTGGTGAGCATAACTGCCTTCCAAGCAGTTGACCTGGGTTCGATTCCCAGCCATCGCAGTCCTTAATCTGGCGGCAGACTCTGTAGATGTCTGTTGCATTACCAAGAGAGGAAAGAATTGCTTGCAATTCACATACCTTGTTAAAATCTTAGCACTTCTGCAGCTTAAAGGTGCAAAGCACATATTGATACACAAAGACCTAGATTGCAACTTTTCTCCAACTCCATCACTGACTTATTAGTTGATGCGAGAATTTTCTTCAAACATAGACACTTTCTGTAGCGATGGTAGTATAGTGTATAGCATAGCTGCCTTCCAAGCAGTTGACCTAGGTTCGATTCCCAGCCATCGCAGTCCTTAATTTGGTGGCAGACTCTGCAGATGTCTGTTGCTTTACCAAGAGAGGAAAGAATTGCTTGCAATTCACATACCTTGTTAAAATCCTAGATATCCTCACACACTTCTGCAGCTTAAAGGTGCAATGCACATATTGATACACAAAGACCTAGATCACAACTATTGTCAAACTCCATCACTGACTTATTAGTTGAAGTGGGAATTTTATTCACAAACTAATGCTTTCTGTAGCGATGGTGGTATAGTGGTGAGCATAGCTGCCTTCCAAGCAGTTGACCTGGGTTCGATTCCCAGCCATCGCAGTCCTTAATTTGGCAGCAGACTCTGAAGATGTCTGTTGCTTTACCAAGAGAGGAAAGAATTGCTTGCAATTCACATACCTTGTTAAAATCCTAGATATCCTCACACACTTCTGCAGCTTAAAGGTGCAATGCACATATTGATACACAAAGACCTAGATCGCAACTTTTGTCAAACTCCATCACTGACTTATTAGTTGAAGTGGGAATTTTCTTCACAAACCAATGCTTTCTGTGGCGATGGTGGTATAGTGGTGAGCATAGCTGCCTTCCAAGCAGTTGACCTGGGTTCGATTCCCAGCCATCGCAGTCCTTAATCTGGCGGCAGACTCTGTAGATGTCTCTTGCATTACCAAGAGAGGAAAGAATTGCTTGCAATTCACATACCTAGTTAAAATCTTAGCACTTCTGCAGCTTAAAGGTGCAAAGCACATATTGATACACAAAGACCTAGATTGCAACTTTTCTCCAACTCCATCACTGACTTATTAGTTGATGCGAGAATTTTCTTCAAACATAGACACTTTCTGTAGCGATGGTAGTATAGTGTATAGCATAGCTGCCTTCCAAGCAGTTGACCTAGGTTCGATTCCCAGCCATCGCAGTCCTTAATTTGGCGGCAGACTCTGCAGATGTCTGTTGCTTTACCAAGAGAGGAAAGAATTGCTTGCAATTCACATACCTTGTTAAAATCCTAGATATCCTCACACACTTCTGCAGCTTAAAGGTGCAATGCACATATTGATACACAAAGACCTAGATCGCAACTTTTGTCCAACTCCATCACTGACTTATTAGTTGAAGCGGGAATTTTCTTCACAAATCAATGCTTTCTGTAGCGATGGTGGTATAGTGGTGAGCATAGCTGCCTTCCAAGCAGTTGACCTGGGTTCGATTCCCAGCCATCGCAGTCCTTAATTTGGCAGCAGACTCTGCAGATGTCTGTTGCTTTACTAAGAGAGGAAAGAATTGCTTGCAATTCACATACCTTGTTAAAATCCTAGATATCCTCACACACTTCTGCAGCTTAAAGGTGCAATGCACATATTGATACACAAAGACCTAGATCGCAACTTTTGTCCAACTCCATCACTGACTTATTAGTTGAAGAGGGAATTTTCTTCACAAATCAATGCTTTCTGTAGCGATGGTAGTATAGTGTATAGCATAGTTGCCTTCCAAGCAGTTGACCTGGGTTCAATTCCCAGCCATCGCAGTCCTTAATCTGGCGGCAGACTCTGCAGATGTCTGTTGCTTTACTAAGAGAGGAAAGAATTGCTTGCAATTCACATACCTTGTTAAAATCCTAGATATCCTCACACACTTCTGCAGCTTAAAGGTGCAATGCACATATTGATACACAAAGACCTAGATCGCAACTTTTGTCCAACTCCATCACTGACTTATTAGTTGAAGCGGGAATTTTCTTCACAAATCAATGCTTTCTGTAGTGATGGTGGTATAGTGGTGAGCATAGCTGCCTTCCAAGCAGTTGACCTGGGTTCGATTCCCAGCCATCGCAGTCCTTAATTTGGCAGCAGACTCTGCAGATGTCTGTTGCTTTACTAAGAGAGGAAAGAATTGCTTGCAATTCACATACCTTGTTAAAATCCTAGATATCCTCACACACTTCTGCAGCTTAAAGGTGCAATGCACATATTGATACACAAAGACCTAGATCGCAACTTTTGTCAAACTCCATCACTGACTTATTAGTTGATGCGAGAATTTTCTTCAAACATAGACGCTTTCTGTAGCGATGGTAGTATAGTGTATAACATAGCTGCCTTCCAAGCAGTTGACCTAGGTTCGATTCCCAGCCATCGCAGTCCTTAATTTGGTGGCAGACTCTGCAGATGTCTGTTGCTTTACCAAGAGAGGAAAGAATTGCTTGCAATTGACATACCTTGTTAAAATCTTAGCACTTCTGCAGCTTAAAGGTGCAATGCACATATTGATACACAAAGACCTAGATCGCAACTTTTCTCCAACTCCATCACTGACTTATTAGTTGAAGTGGGAATTTTCTTCAAACATAGATGCTTTCTGTAGCGATCGTGGTATAGTGGTGAGCATAGCTGCCTTCCAAGCAGTTGACCTGGGTTCGATTCCCAGCCATCGCAGTCCTTAATTTGGCAGCAGACTCTGCAGATGTCTGTTGCTTTACCAAGAGAGGAAAGAATTGCTTGCAATTCACATACCTTGTTAAAATCCTAGATATCCTCACACACTTCTGCAGCTTAAAGGTGCAATGCACATATTGATACACAAAGACCTAGATCGCAACTTTTGTCCAACTCCATCACTGACTTATTAGTTGAAGCGGGAATTTTCTTCACAAATCAATGCTTTCTGTAGCGATGGTGGTATAGTGGTGAGCATAGCTGCCTTCCAAGCAGTTGACCTGGGTTCGATTCCCAGCCATCGCAGTCCTTAATCTGGCGGCAGACTCTGTAGATGTCTGTTGCATTACCAAGAGAGGCAAGAATTGCTTGCAATTCACATACCTTGTTAAAATCCTAGATATCCTCACACACTTCTGCAGCTTAAAGGTGCAAAGCACATATTGATACACAAAGACCTAGATTGCAACTTTTGTCAAACTCCATCACTGACTTATTAGTTGATGCGAGAATTTTCTTCAAACATAGACACTTTCTGTAGCGATGGTAGTATAGTGTATAGCTGCCTTCCAAGCAGTTGACCTAGTTTTGATTCCCAGCCATCGCAGTCCTTAATTTGGTGGCAGACTCTGCAGATGTCTGTTGCTTTACCAAGAGAGGAAAGAATTGCTTGCAATTGACATACCTTGTTAAAATCTTAGCACTTCTGCAGCTTAAAGGTGCAATGCACATATTGATACACAAAGACCTAGATCGCAACTTTTCTCCAACTCCATCACTGACTTATTAGTTGAAGTGGGAATTTTCTTCAAACATAGATGCTTTCTGTAGCGATGGTGGTATAGTGGTGAGCATAGCTGCCTTCCAAGCAGTTGACCTGGGTTCGATTCCCAGCCATCGCAGTCCTTAATTTGGCAGCAGACTCTGCAGATGTCTGTTGCTTTACTAAGAGAGGAAAGAATTGCTTGCAATTCACATACCTTGTTAAAATCCTAGATATCCTCACACACTTCTGCAGCTTAAAGGTGCAATGCACATATTGATACACAAAGACCTAGATCGCAACTTTTGTCCAACTCCATCACTGACTTATTAGTTGAAGCGGGAATTTTCTTCACAAATCAATGCTTTCTGTAGTGATGGTGGTATAGTGGTGAGCATAGCTGCCTTCCAAGCAGTTGACCTGGGTTCGATTCCCAGCCATCGCAGTCCTTAATTTGGCAGCAGACTCTGCAGATGTCTGTTGCTTTACTAAGAGAGGAAAGAATTGCTTGCAATTCACATACCTTGTTAAAATCCTAGATATCCTCACACACTTCTGCAGCTTAAAGGTGCAATGCACATATTGATACACAAAGACCTAGATCGCAACTTTTGTCAAACTCCATCACTGACTTATTAGTTGATGCGAGAATTTTCTTCAAACATAGACGCTTTCTGTAGCGATGGTAGTATAGTGTATAACATAGCTGCCTTCCAAGCAGTTGACCTAGGTTCGATTCCCAGCCATCGCAGTCCTTAATTTGGTGGCAGACTCTGCAGATGTCTGTTGCTTTACCAAGAGAGGAAAGAATTGCTTACAATTGACATACCTTGTTAAAATCTTAGCACTTCTGCAGCTTAAAGGTGCAATGCACATATTGATACACAAAGACCTAGATCGCAACTTTTCTCCAACTCCATCACTGACTTATTAGTTGAAGTGGGAATTTTCTTCAAACATAGATGCTTTCTGTAGCGATCGTGGTATAGTGGTGAGCATAGCTGCCTTCCAAGCAGTTGACCTGGGTTCGATTCCCAGCCATCGCAGTCCTTAATTTGGCAGCAGACTCTGCAGATGTCTGTTGCTTTACCAAGAGAGGAAAGAATTGCTTGCAATTCACATACCTTGTTAAAATCCTAGATATCCTCACACACTTCTGCAGCTTAAAGGTGCAATGCACATATTGATACACAAAGACCTAGATCGCAACTTTTGTCCAACTCCATCACTGACTTATTAGTTGAAGCGGGAATTTTCTTCACAAATCAATGCTTTCTGTAGCGATGGTGGTATAGTGGTGAGCATAGCTGCCTTCCAAGCAGTTGACCTGGGTTCGATTCCCAGCCATCGCAGTCCTTAATCTGGCGGCAGACTCTGTAGATGTCTGTTGCATTACCAAGAGAGGCAAGAATTGCTTGCAATTCACATACCTTGTTAAAATCCTAGATATCCTCACACACTTCTGCAGCTTAAAGGTGCAAAGCACATATTGATACACAAAGACCTAGATTGCAACTTTTGTCAAACTCCATCACTGACTTATTAGTTGATGCGAGAATTTTCTTCAAACATAGACACTTTCTGTAGCGATGGTAGTATAGTGTATAGCTGCCTTCCAAGCAGTTGACCTAGTTTTGATTCCCAGCCATCGCAGTCCTTAATTTGGTGGCAGACTCTGCAGATGTCTGTTGCTTTACCAAGAGAGGAAAGAATTGCTTGCAATTGACATACCTTGTTAAAATCTTAGCACTTCTGCAGCTTAAAGGTGCAATGCACATATTGATACACAAAGACCTAGATCGCAACTTTTCTCCAACTCCATCACTGACTTATTAGTTGAAGTGGGAATTTTCTTCAAACATAGATGCTTTCTGTAGCGATGGTGGTATAGTGGTGAGCATAGCTGCCTTCCAAGCAGTTGACCTGGGTTCGATTCCCAGCCATCGCAGTCCTTAATTTGGCAGCAGACTCTGCAGATGTCTGTTGCTTTACTAAGAGAGGAAAGAATTGCTTGCAATTCACATACCTTGTTAAAATCCTAGATATCCTCACACACTTCTGCAGCTTAAAGGTGCAAAGCACATATTGATACACAAAGACCTAGATCGCAACTTTTGTCCAACTCCATCACTGACTTATTAGTTGAAGCGGGAATTTTCTTCACAAATCAATGCTGTCTGTAGCGATGGTGGTATAGTGGTGAGCATAGCTGCCTTCCAAGCAGTTGACCTGGGTTCGATTCCCAGCCATCGCACTCCTTAATCTGGCGGCAGACTCTGCAGATGTCTGTTGCTTTTCCAAGAGAGGAAAGAATTGCTTGCAATTGACATACCTTGTTAAAATCTTAGCACTTCTGCAGCTTAAAGGTGCAATGCACATATTGATACACAAAGACCTAGATCGCAACTTTTGTCAAACTCCATCACTGACTTATTAGTTGAAGGGGGAATTTTCTTCACAAACCGAAGCGTTCAGTAGCGATGGTGGTATAGTGGTGAGCATAGCTGCCTTCCAAGCAGTTGATCTGGGTTCTATTCCCAGCCATCACAGTCCTTAATCTGGCGGCAGACTCTGTAGATATCTGTTGCATTACCAAGAGAGGAAAGAATTGCTTGCAATTCACATACCTTGTTAAAATCCTAGATATCCTCACACACTTCTGCAGCTTAAAGGTGCAATGCACATATTGATACACAAAGACCTAGATCACAACTTTTGTCAAACTCCATCACTGACTTATTAGTTGAAGTGGGAATTTTCTTCACACAACATTGCTTTCTGTAGCGATGGTGGTATAGTGGTGAGCATAGCTGCCTTCCAAGCAGTTGACCTGGGTTCGATTCCCAGCCATCGCAGTCCTTAATCTGGCGGCAGACTCTGTAGATGTCTGTTGCATTACCAAGAGAGGAAAGAATTGCTTGCAATTCACATACCTAGTTAAAATCTTAGCACTTCTGCAGCTTAAAGGTGCAAAGCACATATTGATACACAAAGACCTAGATTGCAACTTTTGTCAAACTCCATCACTGACTTATTAGTTGATGCGAGAATTTTCTT
This sequence comes from Fundulus diaphanus, assembly GCA_037039145.1. Lineage (NCBI taxonomy): Eukaryota > Metazoa > Chordata > Actinopteri > Cyprinodontiformes > Fundulidae > Fundulus > Fundulus diaphanus. The sequence goes on from CM073125.1 coordinate 33,952,632, forward strand.
CAAACATAGACACTTTCTGTAGCCATGGTAGTATAGTGTATAGCATAGCTGCCTTCCAAGCAGTTGACCTAGGTTCGATTCCCAGCCATCGCAGTCCTTAATTTGGTGGCAGACTCTGCAGATGTCTGTTGCTTTACCAAGAGAGGAAAGAATTGCTTGCAATTGACATACCTAGTTAAAATCTTAGCACTTCTGCAGCTTAAAGGTGCAATGCACATATTGATACACAAAGACCTAGATCGCAATTTTTCTCCAACTCCATCACTGACTTATTAGTTGAAGTGGGAATTTTCTTCAAACATAGATGCTTTCTGTAGCGATCGTTGTATAGTGGTGAGCATAGCTGCCTTCCAAGCAGTTGACCTGGGTTCGATTCCCAGCCATCGCAGTCCTTAATTTGGCGGCAGACTCTGTAGATGTCTGTTGCTTTACCAAGAGAGGAAAGAATTGCTTGCAATTCACATACCTTGTTAAATTCCTAGATATCCTTACACACTTCTGCAGCTTAAAGGTGCAATGCACATATTGATACACAAAGACCTAGATCGCAGCTTTTGTCCAACTCCATCACTGACTTATTAGTTGAAGCGGGAATTTTCTTCACAAATCATTGCTTTCTGTAGCGATGGTGGTATAGTGGTGAGCATAGCTGCCTTCCAAGCAGTTGACCTGGGTTCGATTCCCAGCCATTGCAGTCCTTAATCTGGCGGCAGACTCTGTAGATGTCTGTTGCATTACCAAGAGAGGAAAGAATTGCTTGCAATTCACATACCTAGTTAAAATCTTAGCACTTCTGCAGCTTAAAGGTGCAAAGCACATATTGATACACAAAGACCTAGATTGCAACTTTTGTCAAACTCCATCACTGACTTATTAGTTGATGCGAGAATTTTCTTCAAACATAGACACTTTCTGTAGCGATGGTAGTATAGTGTATAGCATAGCTGCCTTCCAAGCAGTTGACCTAGGTTCGATTCCCAGCCATCGCAGTCCTTAATTTGGTGGCAGACTCTGCAGATGTCTGTTGCTTTACCAAGAGAGGAAAGAATTGCTTGCAACTGACATACCTTGTTAAAATCTTAGCACTTCTGCAGCTTAAAGGTGCAATGCACATATTGATACACAAAGACCTAGATCGCAACTTTTGTCAAACTCCATCACTGACTTATTAGTTGAAGTGGGAATTTTCTTCACAAATCAATGCTTTCTGTAGCCATGGTGGTATAGTGGTGAGCATAGCTGCCTTCCAAGCAGTTGACCTGGGTTCGATTCCCAGCCATCACAGTCCTTAATCTGGCGGCAAACTCTGTAGATATCTGTTGCATTACCAAGAGAGGAAAGAATTGCTTGCAATTCACATACCTTGTTAAAATCCTAGATATCCTCACACACTTCTGCAGCTTAAAGGTGCAATGCACATATTGATACACAAAGACCTAGATCGCAACTTTTGTCAAACTCCATCACTGACTTATTAGTTGATGCGAGAATTTTCTTCAAACATAGACACTTTCTGTAGCGATGGTAGTATAGTGTATAGCATAGCTGCCTTCCAAGCAGTTGACCTAGGTTCGATTCCCAGCCATCGCAGTCCTTAATTTGGTGGCAGACTCTGCAGATGTCTGTTGCTTTACCAAGAGAGGAAAGAATTGCTTGCAATTGACATACCTTGTTAAAATCCTAGATATCCTCACACACTTCTGCAGCTTAAAGGTGCAATGCACATATTGATACACAAAGACCTAGATCGCAACTTTTGTCCAACTCCATCACTGACTTATTAGTTGAAGCGGGAATTTTCTTCACAAATCAATGCTTTCTGTAGCGATGGTGGTATAGTGGTGAGCATAGCTGCCTTCCAAGCAGTTGACCTGGGTTCGATTCCCAGCCATCGCAGTCCTTAATCTGGCGGCAGACTCTGTAGATGTCTGTTGCATTACCAAGAGAGGAAAGAATTGCTTGCAATTCACATACCTAGTTAAAATCTTAGCACTTCTGCAGCTTAAAGGTGCAAAGCACATATTGATACACAAAGACCTAGATTGCAACTTTTGTCAAACTCCATCACTGACTTATTAGTTGATGCGAGAATTTTCTTCAAACATAGACACTTTCTGTAGCGATGGTAGTATAGTGTATAGCATAGCTGCCTTCCAAGCAGTTGAACTAGGTTCGATTCCCAGCCATCGCAGTCCTTAATTTGGTGGCAGACTCTGCAGATGTCTGTTGCTTTACCAAGAGAGGAAAGAATTGCTTGCAATTGACATACCTAGTTAAAATCTTAGCACTTCTGCAGCTTAAAGGTGCAATGCACATATTGATACACAAAGACCTAGATCGCAATTTTTCTCCAACTCCATCACTGACTTATTAGTTGAAGTGGGAATTTTCTTCAAACATAGATGCTTTCTGTAGCGATCGTTGTATAGTGGTGAGCATAGCTGCCTTCCAAGCAGTTGACCTGGGTTTGATTCCCAGCCATCGCAGTCCTTAATTTGGCAGCAGACTCTGCAGATGTCTGTTGCTTTACCAAGAGAGGAAAGAATTGCTTGCAATTAGCATACCTTGTTAAATTCCTAGATATCCTTACACACTTCTGCAGCTTAAAGGTGCAATGCACATATTGATACACAAAGACCTAGATCGCAGCTTTTGTCCAACTCCATCACTGACTTATTAGTTGAAGCGGGAATTTTCTTCACAAATCATTGCTTTCTGTAGCGATGGTGGTATAGTGGTGAGCATAGCTGCCTTCCAAGCAGTTGACCTGGGTTCGATTCCCAGCCATCGCAGTCCTTAATCTGGCGGCAGACTCTGTAGATGTCTGTTGCATTACCAAGAGAGGAAAGAATTGCTTGCAATTCACATACCTAGTTAAAATCTTAGCACTTCTGCAGCTTAAAGGTGCAAAGCACATATTGATACACAAAGACCTAGATTGCAACTTTTCTCCAACTCCATCACTGACTTATTAGTTGATGCGAGAATTTTCTTCAAACATAGACACTTTCTGTAGCGATGGTAGTATAGTGTATAGCATAGCTGCCTTCAAAGCAGTTGACCTAGGTTCAATTCCCAGCCATCGCAGTCCTTAATTTGGTGGCACACTCTGCAGATGTCTGTTGCTTTACCAAGAGAGGAAAGAATTGCTTGCAATTGACATACCTTGTTAAAATCTTAGCACTTCTGCAGCTTAAAGGTGCAATGCACATATTGATACACAAAGACCTAGATCGCAACTTTTCTCCAACTCCTTCACTGACTTATTAGTTGAAGTGGGAATTTTCTTCAAACATAGATGCTTTCTGTAGCGATGGTGGTATAGTGGTGAGCATAGCTGCCTTCCAAGCAGTTGACCTGGGTTCGATTCCCAGCCATCGCAGTCCTTAATTTGGCAGCAGACTCTGCAGATGTCTGTTGCTTTACTAAGAGAGGAAAGAATTGCTTGCAATTCACATACCTTGTTAAAATCCTAGATATCCTCACACACTTCTGCAGCTTAAAGGTGCAATGCACATATTGATACACAAAGACCTAGATCGCAACTTTTGTCCAACTCCATCACTGACTTATTAGTTGAAGAGGGAATTTTCTTCACAAATCAATGCTTTCTGTAGCGATGGTGGTATAGTGGTGAGCATAGCTGCCTTCCAAGCAGTTGACCTGGGTTCGATTCCCAGCCATCGCATTCCTTAATTTGGCGGCACACTCTGTAGATGTCTGTTGCTTTACCAAGAGAGGAAAGAATTGCTTGCAATGCGGTACCGCGCACGTGACGTCACGGCCTTAAGAGTAACGCCCCTTTTGCCGCACCGGTAGGGCAAACAGTCGTAGAACGCACATACAAACCAGCCATTACAAGCGCAACAGAACCAGCGATATGACCGACTTTGCAGCCATTAAACTTACCCAAGACGATGTCCCAGGCGCACGGTTTACTGGTCGCACTGTGGAAGAACACACCAACCTTCAGCTGAAACGGTGGCTTGAGTGTCGAGGGCTCAAAAAAACCGGAAGACGGGCCGAGTTGATTCAACGGTAAGCTTTGTTTTTTTCCCTGCTCGGCGTTCATGCCTTTGTTATGATTTCCACCGTGCTCCGTTCACGTCGGCCTTTTTTGTTTGTTTGCAATCAACGTCCAGGAATCTGTATATCTTGCCAATAGGTAGCTACAAAACGATTGTTCACATCTCAGAATCTTTCGCTTAAGAGATTCAGGGCGTTTGTTTTTGAGTAAGCTATCCCGGTAGCACGGTACCATGTTAGCGCCTGCTAACATGCTAGCCTATATGCTATCATCACCCTTTCCACCGACAAAATGCTTGCTACATATGTAGGTGAATTTGGTAACTTTTTCCGGGTTGAAATGTTGTGTAGGCCGCCCGCACAAGTGTACCCAACGCACACACTTCTCCTTGGCACTCTTGAGTTTCGGGAAATTAATGAAGAAAACATCCTTCATATGCGGCCGATCAGCGTACCTCGAGTCGCTGTTGCACGTCCCATAGCAACAATGTTTATAAACCATGGTCTTAGATGTTGGAAAAAGCAGTCGTTTACCGAGTAAAACCTAGGCTAACGCACGTCTCTTCCACAGCAAAACAGCGGCGGTTTGGGAGTTTGCCCTACTGCGTACCACGTGATGTGACGTCATCGTGACGTTGTGTTTCTAAAAATAGCTCGCGTGCGGTACCGCATTCACATACCTTGTTAAAATCCTAGATATCCTCACACACTTCTGCAGCTTAAAGGTGCAAAGCACATATTGATACACAAAGACCTAGATTGCAACTTTTGTCAAACTCCATCACTGACTTATTAGTTGAAGTGGGAATTTTCTTCACAAATCAATGCTTTCTGTAGCGATGGTGGTAATAGTGTATAGCATAGCTGCCTTCCAAGCAGTTGACCTGGGTTCAATTCCCAGCCATCGCAGTCCTTAATCTGGCGGCAGACTCTGTAGATGTCTGTTGTATTACCAAGAGAGGAAAGAATTGCTTGCAATTCACATACCTAGTTAAAATCTTAGCACTTCTGCAGCTTAAAGGTGCAATGCACATATTGATACACAAAGACCTAGATCGCAACTTTTGTCCAACTCCATCACTGACTTATTTGTTGAAGCGGGAATTTTCTTCACAAATCAATGCTTTCTGTAGCGATGGTGGTAATAGTGTATAGCATAGCTGCCTTCCAAGCAGTTGACCTGGGTTCAATTCCCAGCCATCGCAGTCCTTAATCTGGCGGCAGACTCTGTAGATGTCTGTTGTATTACCAAGAGAGGAAAGAATTGCTTGCAATTCACATACCTAGTTAAAATCTTAGCACTTCTGCAGCTTAAAGGTGCAATGCACATATTGATACACAAAGACCTAGATCGCAACTTTTGTCCAACTCCATCACTGACTTATTTGTTGAAGCGGGAATTTTCTTCACAAATCAATGCTTTCTGTAGCGATGGTGGTATAGTGGTGAGCATAGCTGCCTTCCAAGCAGTTGACCTGGGTTCGATTCCCAGCCATCGCAGTCCTTAATCTGGCAGCAGACTCTGCAGATGTCTGTTGCATTACCAAGAGAGGAAAGAATTGATTGCAATTCACATACCTTATTAAAATCCTAGATATCCTCACACACTTCTGCAGCTTAAAGGTGCAATGCACATATTGATACACAAAGACCTAGATTGCAACTTTTGTCAAACTCCATCACTGACTTATTAGTTGAAGTGGGAATTTTCTTCACAAATCAATGCTTTCTGTAGCGATGGTGGTAATAGTGTATAGCATAGCTGCCTTCCAAGCAGTTGACCTGGGTTCAATTCCCAGCCATCGCAGTCCTTAATCTGGCAGCAGACTCTGTAGATGTCTGTTGTATTACCAAGAGAGGAAAGAATTGCTTGCAATTCACATACCTTGTTAAAATCCTAGATATCCTCACACACTTCTGCAGCTTAAAGGTGCAATGCACATATTGATACACAAAGACCTAGATTGCAACTTTTGTCAAACTCCATCACTGACTTATTAGTTGATGCGAGAATTTTCTTCAAACATAGACACTTTCTGTAGCGATGGTAGTATAGTGTATAGCTGCCTTCCAAGCAGTTGACCTAGTTTTGATTCCCAGCCATCGCAGTCCTTAATTTGGTGGCAGACTCTGCAGATGTCTGTTGCTTTACCAAGAGAGGAAAGAATTGCTTGCAATTGACATACCTTGTTAACATCTTAGCACTTCTGCAGCTTAAAGGTGCAATGCACATATTGATACACAAAGACCTAGATCGCAACTTTTCTCCAACTCCATCACTGACTTATTAGTTGAAGTGGGAATTTTCTTCAAACATAGATGCTTTCTGTAGCGATGGTGGTATAGTGGTGAGCATAGCTGCCTTCCAAGCAGTTGACCTGGGTTCGATTCCCAGCCATCGCAGTCCTTAATTTGGCAGCAGACTCTGAAGATGTCTGTTGCTTTACCAAGAGAGGAAAGAATTGCTTGCAATTCACATTACTTGTTAAAATCCTAGATATCCTCACACACTTCTGCAGCTTAAAGGTGCAAAGCACATATTGATACACAAAGACCTAGATCGCAACTTTTGTCCAACTCCATCACTGACTTATTAGTTGAAGCGGGAATTTTCTTCACAAATCAATGCTGTCTGTAGCGATGGTGGTATAGTGGTGAGCATAGCTGCCTTCCAAGCAGTTGACCTGGGTTCGATTCCCAGCCATCGCACTCCTTAATCTGGCGGCAGACTCTGCAGATGTCTGTTGCTTTTCCAAGAGAGGAAAGAATTGCTTGCAATTGACATACCTTGTTAAAATCTTAGCACTTCTGCAGCTTAAAGGTGCAATGCACATATTGATACACAAAGACCTAGATCGCAACTTTTGTCAAACTCCATCACTGACTTATTAGTTGAAGGGGGAATTTTCTTCACAAACCAAAGCTTTCAGTAGCGATGGTGGTATAGTGGTGAGCATAGCTGCCTTCCAAGCAGTTGATCTGGGTTCTATTCCCAGCCATCACAGTCCTTAATCTGGCGGCAGACTCTGTAGATGTCTGTTGTATTACCAAGAGAGGAAAGAATTGCTTGCAATTCACATACCTTGTTAAAATCCTAGATATCCTCACACACTTCTGCAGCTTAAAGGTGCAATGCACATATTGATACACAAAGACCTAGATCACAACTTTTGTCAAACTCCATCACTGACTTATTAGTTGAAGTGGGAATTTTCTTCACACAACAATGCTTTCTGTAGCGATGGTGGTATAGTGGTGAGCATAGCTGCCTTCCAAGCAGTTGACCTGGGTTCGATTCCCAGCCATCGCAGTCCTTAATCTGGCGGCAGACTCTGTAGATGTCTGTTGCTTTACTAAGAGAGGAAAGAATTGCTTGCAATTCACATACCTAGTTAAAATCTTAGCACTTCTGCAGCTTAAAGGTGCAAAGCACATATTGATACACAAAGACCTAGATTGCAACTTTTGTCAAACTCCATCACTGACTTATTAGTTGAAGTGGGAATTTTCTTCACAAATCAATGCTTTCTGTAGCGATGGTGGTATAGTGTATAGCATAGCTGCTTTCCAAGCAGTTGACCTAGGTTCGATTCCCAGCCATCGCAGTCCTTAATTTGGTGGCACACTCTGCAGATGTCTGTTGCTTTACCAAGAGAGGAAAGAATTGCTTGCAATTGACATACCTTGTTAAAATCTTAGCACTTCTGCAGCTTAAAGGTGCAATGCACATATTGATACACAAAGACCTAGATCGCAACTTTTCTCCAACTCCTTCACTGACTTATTAGTTGAAGTGGGAATTTTCTTCAAACATAGATGCTTTCTGTAGCGATGGTGGTATAGTGGTGAGCATAGCTGCCTTCCAAGCAGTTGACCTGGATTCGATTCCCAGCCATCGCATTCCTTAATTTGGCGGCACACTCTGTAGATGTCTGTTGCTTTACCAAGAGAGGAAAGAATTGCTTGCAATTCACATACCTTGTTAAAATCCTAGATATCCTCACACACTTCTGCAGTTTAAAGGTGCAAAGCACATATTGATACACAAAGACCTAGATTGCAACTTTTGTCAAACTCCATCACTGACTTATTAGTTGAAGTGGGAATTTTCTTCACAAATCAATGCTTTCTGTAGCGATGGTGGTATAGTGTATAGCATAGTTGCCTTCCAAGCAGTTGACCTGGGTTCAATTCCCAGCCATCGCAGTCCTTAATTTGGCAGCAGACTCTGCAGATGTCTGTTGCTTTACTAAGAGAGGAAAGAATTGCTTGCAATTCACATACCTTGTTAAAATCCTAGATATCCTCACACACTTCTGCAGCTTAAAGGTGCAATGCACATATTGATACACAAAGACCTAGATCGCAACTTTTGTCCAACTCCATCACTGACTTATTAGTTGAAGCGGGAATTTTCTTCACAAATCAATGCTTTCTGTAGCGATGGTGGTATAGTGGTGAGCATAGCTGCCTTCCAAGCAGTTGACCTGGGTTCGATTCCCAGCCATCGCAGTCCTTAATTTGGCGGCAGACTCTGTAGATGTCTGTTGCTTTACTAAGAGAGGAAAGAATTGATTGCAATTCACATACCTTATTAAAATCCTAGATATCCTCACACACTTCTGCAGCTTAAAGGTGCAATGCACATATTGATACACAAAGACCTAGATTGCAACTTTTGTCAAACTCCATCACTGACTTATTAGTTGAAGTGGGAATTTTCTTCACAAATCAATGCTTTCTGTAGTGATGGTGGTATAGTGGTGAGCATAGCTGCCTTCCAAGCAGTTGACCTGGGTTCGATTCCCAGCCATCGCAGTCCTTAATTTGGCAGCAGACTCTGCAGATGTCTGTTGCTTTACTAAGAGAGGAAAGAATTGCTTGCAATTCACATACCTTGTTAAAATCCTAGATATCCTCACACACTTCTGCAGCTTAAAGGTGCAATGCACATATTGATACACAAAGACCTAGATCGCAACTTTTGTCAAACTCCATCACTGACTTATTAGTTGAAGTGGGAATTTTCTTCAAACATAGATGCTTTCTGTAGCGATGGTGGTATAGTGTATAGCATAGCTGCCTTCCAAGCAGTTGAACTAGGTTCGATTCCCAGCCATCGCAGTCCTTAATTTGGTGGCAGACTCTGCAGATGTCTGTTGCTTTACCAAGAGAGGAAAGAATTGCTTGCAATTGACATACCTAGTTAAAATCTTAGCACTTCTGCAGCTTAAAGGTGCAATGCACATATTGATACACAAAGACCTAGATCGCAATTTTTCTCCAACTCCATCACTGACTTATTAGTTGAAGTGGGAATTTTCTTCAAACATAGATGCTTTCTGTAGCGATCGTTGTATAGTGGTGAGCATAGCTGCCTTCCAAGCAGTTGACCTGGGTTTGATTCCCAGCCATCGCAGTCCTTAATTTGGCAGCAGACTCTGCAGATGTCTGTTGCTTTACCAAGAGAGGAAAGAATTGCTTGCAATTCACATACCTTGTTAAATTCCTAGATATCCTTACACACTTCTGCAGCTTAAAGGTGCAATGCACATATTGATACACAAAGACCTAGATCGCAGCTTTTGTCCAACTCCATCACTGACTTATTAGTTGAAGCGGGAATTTTCTTCACAAACCAATGCTTTCTGTAGCGATGGTGGTATAGTGGTGAGCATAGCTGCCTTCCAAGCAGTTTACCTGGGTTCGATTCCCAGCCATCGCAGTCCTTAATTTGGCAGCAGACTCTGCAGATGTCTGTTGCTTTACTAAGAGAGGAAAGAATTGCTTGCAATTCACATACCTTGTTAAAATCCTAGATATCCTCACACACTTCTGCAGCTTAAAGGTGCAAAGCACATATTGATACACAAAGACCTAGATCGCAACTTTTGTCCAACTCCATCACTGACTTATTAGTTGAAGCGGGAATTTTCTTCACAAATCAATGCTGTCTGTAGCGATGGTGGTATAGTGGTGAGCATAGCTGCCTTCCAAGCAGTTGACCTGGGTTCGATTCCCAGCCATCGCACTCCTTAATCTGGCGGCAGACTCTGCAGATGTCTGTTGCTTTTCCAAGAGAGGAAAGAATTGCTTGCAATTGACATACCTTGTTAAAATCTTAGCACTTCTGCAGCTTAAAGGTGCAATGCACATATTGATACACAAAGACCTAGATCGCAACTTTTGTCAAACTCCATCACTGACTTATTAGTTGAAGGGGGAATTTTCTTCACAAACCAAAGCTTTCAGTAGCGATGGTGGTATAGTGGTGAGCATAGCTGCCTTCCAAGCAGTTGATCTGGGTTCTATTCCCAGCCATCACAGTCCTTAATCTGGCGGCAGACTCTGTAGATATCTGTTGCATTACCAAGAGAGGAAAGAATTGCTTGCAATTCACATACCTTGTTAAAATCCTAGATATCCTCACACACTTCTGCAGCTTAAAGGTGCAATGCACATATTGATACACAAAGACCTAGATCACAACTTTTGTCAAACTCCATCACTGACTTATTAGTTGAAGTGGGAATTTTCTTCACACAACAATGCTTTCTGTAGCGATGGTGGTATAGTGGTGAGCATAGCTGCCTTCCAAGCAGTTGACCTGGGTTCGATTCCCAGCCATCGCAGTCCTTAATCTGGCGGCAGACTCTGTAGATGTCTGTTGCTTTACTAAGAGAGGAAAGAATTGCTTGCAATTCACATACCTAGTTAAAATCTTAGCACTTCTGCAGCTTAAAGGTGCAAAGCACATATTGATACACAAAGACCTAGATTGCAACTTTTGTCAAACTCCATCACTGACTTATTAGTTGAAGTGGGAATTTTCTTCACAAATCAATGCTTTCTGTAGCGATGGTGGTATAGTGTATAGCATAGCTGCTTTCCAAGCAGTTGACCTAGGTTCGATTCCCAGCCATCGCAGTCCTTAATTTGGTGGCACACTCTGCAGATGTCTGTTGCTTTACCAAGAGAGGAAAGAATTGCTTGCAATTGACATACCTTGTTAAAATCTTAGCACTTCTGCAGCTTAAAGGTGCAATGCACATATTGATACACAAAGACCTAGATCGCAACTTTTCTCCAACTCCTTCACTGACTTATTAGTTGAAGTGGGAATTTTCTTCAAACATAGATGCTTTCTGTAGCGATGGTGGTATAGTGGTGAGCATAGCTGCCTTCCAAGCAGTTGACCTGGATTCGATTCCCAGCCATCGCATTCCTTAATTTGGCGGCACACTCTGTAGATGTCTGTTGCTTTACCAAGAGAGGAAAGAATTGCTTGCAATTCACATACCTTGTTAAAATCCTAGATATCCTCACACACTTCTGCAGTTTAAAGGTGCAAAGCACATATTGATACACAAAGACCTAGATTGCAACTTTTGTCAAACTCCATCACTGACTTATTAGTTGAAGTGGGAATTTTCTTCACAAATCAATGCTTTCTGTAGCGATGGTGGTATAGTGTATAGCATAGTTGCCTTCCAAGCAGTTGACCTGGGTTCAATTCCCAGCCATCGCAGTCCTTAATTTGGCAGCAGACTCTGCAGATGTCTGTTGCTTTACTAAGAGAGGAAAGAATTGCTTGCAATTCACATACCTTGTTAAAATCCTAGATATCCTCACACACTTCTGCAGCTTAAAGGTGCAATGCACATATTGATACACAAAGACCTAGATCGCAACTTTTGTCCAACTCCATCACTGACTTATTAGTTGAAGCGGGAATTTTCTTCACAAATCAATGCTTTCTGTAGCGATGGTGGTATAGTGGTGAGCATAGCTGCCTTCCAAGCAGTTGACCTGGGTTCGATTCCCAGCCATCGCAGTCCTTAATTTGGCGGCAGACTCTGTAGATGTCTGTTGCTTTACTAAGAGAGGAAAGAATTGCTTGCAATTCACATACCTTGTTAAAATCCTAGATATCCTCACACACTTCTGCAGCTTAAAGGTGCAATGCACATATTGATACACAAAGACCTAGATCGCAACTTTTGTCCAACTCCATCACTGACTTATTAGTTGAAGCGGGAATTTTCTTCACAAATCAATGCTTTCTGTAGTGATGGTGGTATAGTGGTGAGCATAGCTGCCTTCCAAGCAGTTGACCTGGGTTCGATTCCCAGCCATCGCAGTCCTTAATTTGGCAGCAGACTCTGCAGATGTCTGTTGCTTTACTAAGAGAGGAAAGAATTGCTTGCAATTCACATACCTTGTTAAAATCCTAGATATCCTCACACACTTCTGCAGCTTAAAGGTGCAATGCACATATTGATACACAAAGACCTAGATCGCAACTTTTGTCAAACTCCATCACTGACTTATTAGTTGATGCGAGAATTTTCTTCAAACATAGACGCTTTCTGTAGCGATGGTAGTATAGTGTATAACATAGCTGCCTTCCAAGCAGTTGACCTAGGTTCGATTCCCAGCCATTGCAGTCCTTAATTTGGTGGCAGACTCTGCAGATGTCTGTTGCTTTACCAAGAGAGGAAAGAATTGCTTGCAATTGACATACCTTGTTAAAATCTTAGCACTTCTGCAGCTTAAAGGTGCAATGCACATATTGATACACAAAGACCTAGATCGCAACTTTTCTCCAACTCCATCACTGACTTATTAGTTGAAGTGGGAATTTTCTTCAAACATAGATGCTTTCTGTAGCGATGGTGGTATAGTGGTGAGCATAGCTGCCTTCCAAGCAGTTGACCTGGGTTCGATTCCCAGCCATCGCAGTCCTTAATTTGGCAGCAGACTCTGCAGATGTCTGTTGCTTTACCAAGAGAGGAAAGAATTGCTTGCAATTCACATACCTTGTTAAAATCCTAGATATCCTCACACACTTCTGCAGCTTAAAGGTGCAATGCACATATTGATACACAAAGACCTAGATCGCAACTTTTGTCCAACTCCATCACTGACTTATTAGTTGAAGCGGGAATTTTCTTCACAAATCAATGCTTTCTGTAGCGATGGTGGTATAGTGGTGAGCATAGCTGCCTTCCAAGCAGTTGACCTGGGTTCGATTCCCAGCCATCGCAGTCCTTAATCTGGCGGCAGACTCTGTAGATGTCTGTTGCATTACCAAGAGAGGCAAGAATTGCTTGCAATTCACATACCTTGTTAAAATCCTAGATATCCTCACACACTTCTGCAGCTTAAAGGTGCAAAGCACATATTGATACACAAAGACCTAGATTGCAACTTTTGTCAAACTCCATCACTGACTTATTAGTTGATGCGAGAATTTTCTTCAAACATAGACACTTTCTGTAGCGATGGTAGTATAGTGTATAGCTGCCTTCCAAGCAGTTGACCTAGTTTTGATTCCCAGCCATCGCAGTCCTTAATTTGGTGGCAGACTCTGCAGATGTCTGTTGCTTTACCAAGAGAGGAAAGAATTGCTTGCAATTGACATACCTTGTTAAAATCCTAGATATCCTCACACACTTCTGCAGCTTAAAGGTGCAATGCACATATTGATACACAAAGACCTAGATCGCAACTTTTGTCCAACTCCATCACTGACTTATTAGTTGAAGCGGGAATTTTCTTCACAAATCAATGCTTTCTGTAGCGATGGTGGTATAGTGGTGAGCATAGCTGCCTTCCAAGCAGTTGACCTGGGTTCGATTCCCAGCCATCGCAGTCCTTAATCTGGCGGCAGACTCTGTAGATGTCTGTTGCATTACCAAGAGAGGCAAGAATTGCTTGCAATTCACATACCTTGTTAAAATCCTAGATATCCTCACACACTTCTGCAGCTTAAAGGTGCAAAGCACATATTGATACACAAAGACCTAGATTGCAACTTTTGTCAAACTCCATCACTGACTTATTAGTTGATGCGAGAATTTTCTTCAAACATAGACACTTTCTGTAGCGATGGTAGTATAGTGTATAGCTGCCTTCCAAGCAGTTGACCTAGTTTTGATTCCCAGCCATCGCAGTCCTTAATTTGGTGGCAGACTCTGCAGATGTCTGTTGCTTTACCAAGAGAGGAAAGAATTGCTTGCAATTGACATACCTTGTTAAAATCTTAGCACATCTGCAGCTTAAAGGTGCAATGCACATATTGATACACAAAGACCTAGATCGCAACTTTTCTCCAACTCCATCACTGACTTATTAGTTGAAGTGGGAATTTTCTTCAAACATAGATGCTTTCTGTAGCGATGGTGGTATAGTGGTGAGCATAGCTGCCTTCCAAGCAGTTGACCTGGGTTCGATTCCCAGCCATCGCAGTCCTTAATTTGGCAGCAGACTCTGAAGATGTCTGTTGCTTTACCAAGAGAGGAAAGAATTGCTTGCAATTCACATACCTTGTTAAAATCCTAGATATCCTCACACACTTCTGCAGCTTAAAGGTGCAATGCACATATTGATACACAAAGACCTAGATCACAACTATTGTCAAACTCCATCACTGACTTATTAGTTGACGTGGGAATTTTATTCACAAACCAATGCTTTCTGTAGCGATGGTGGTATAGTGGTGAGCATAGCTGCCTTCCAAGCAGTTGACCTGGGTTCGATTCCCAGCCATCGCAGTCCTTAATTTGGCAGCAGACTCTGAAGATGTCTGTTGCTTTACCAAGAGAGGAAAGAATTGCTTGCAATTCACATACCTTGTTAAAATCCTAGATATCCTCACACACTTCTGCAGCTTATAGGTGCAATGCACATATTGATACACAAAGACCTAGATCGCAACTTTTGTCAAACTCCATCACTGACTTATTAGTTGAAGTGGGAATTTTCTTCACAAACCAATGCTTTCTGTAGCGATGGTGGTATAGTGGTGAGCATAGCTGCCTTCCAAGCAGTTGACCTGGGTTAGATTCCCAGCCATCGCAGTCCTTAATCTGGCGGCAGACTCTGTAGATGTCTCTTGCATTACCAAGAGAGGAAAGAATTGCTTGCAATTCACATACCTAGTTAAAATCTTAGCACTTCTGCAGCTTAAAGGTGCAAAGCACATATTGATACACAAAGACCTAGATTGCAACTTTTCTCCAACTCCATCACTGACTTATTAGTTGATGCGAGAATTTTCTTCAAACATAGACACTTTCTGTAGCGATGGTAGTATAGTGTATAGCATAGCTGCCTTCCAAGCAGTTGACCTAGGTTCGATTCCCAGCCATCGCAGTCCTTAATTTGGCGGCAGACTCTGCAGATGTCTGTTGCTTTACCAAGAGAGTAAAGAATTGCTTGCAATTCACATACCTTGTTAAAATCCTAGATATCCTCACACACTTCTGCAGCTTAAAGGTGCAATGCACATATTGATACACAAAGACCTAGATCGCAACTTTTGTCCAACTCCATCACTGACTTATTAGTTGAAGCGGGAATTTTCTTCACAAATCAATGCTTTCTGTAGCGATGGTGGTATAGTGGTGAGCATAGCTGCCTTCCAAGCAGTTGACCTGGGTTCGATTCCCAGCCATCGCAGTCCTTAATTTGGCAGCAGACTCTGCAGATGTCTGTTGCTTTACTAAGAGAGGAAAGAATAGCTTGCAATTCACATACCTTGTTAAAATCCTAGATATCCTCACACACTTCTGCAGCTTAAAGGTGCAATGCACATATTGATACACAAAGACCTAGATCGCAACTTTTGTCCAACTCCATCACTGACTTATTAGTTGAAGAGGGAATTTTCTTCACAAATCAACGCTTTCTGTAGCGATGGTAGTATAGTGTATAGCATAGTTGCCTTCCAAGCAGTTGACCTGGGTTCAATTCCCAGCCATCGCAGTCCTTAATCTGGCGGCAGACTCTGTAGATGTCTGTTGCATTACCAAGAGAGGAAAGAATTGCTTGCAATTGACATACCTTGTTAAAATCCTAGATATCCTCACACACTTCTGCAGCTTAAAGGTGCAATGCACATATTGATACACAAAGACCTAGATCGCAACTTTTGTCCAACTCCATCACTGACTTATTAGTTGAAGCGGGAATTTTCTTCACAAATCAATGCTTTCTGTAGTGATGGTGGTATAGTGGTGAGCATAGCTGCCTTCCAAGCAGTTGACCTGGGTTCGATTCCCAGCCATCGCAGTCCTTAATTTGGCAGCAGACTCTGAAGATGTCTGTTGCTTTACCAAGAGAGGAAAGAATTGCTTGCAATTCACATACCTTGTTAAAATCCTAGATATCCTCACACACTTCTGCAGCTTAAAGGTGCAATGCACATATTGATACACAAAGACCTAGATCGCAACTTTTGTCAAACTCCATCACTGACTTATTAGTTGATGCGAGAATTTTCTTCAAACATAGACGCTTTCTGTAGCGATGGTAGTATAGTGTATAACATAGCTGCCTTCCAAGCAGTTGACCTAGGTTCGATTCCCAGCCATCGCAGTCCTTAATTTGGTGGCAGACTCTGCAGATGTCTGTTGCTTTACCAAGAGAGGAAAGAATTGCTTGCAATTGACATACCTTGTTAAAATCTTAGCACTTCTGCAGCTTAAAGGTGCAATGCACATATTGATACACAAAGACCTAGATCGCACTTTTCTCCAACTCCATCACTGACTTATTAGTTGAAGTGGGAATTTTCTTCAAACATAGATGCTTTCTGTAGCGATGGTGGTATAGTGGTGAGCATAGCTGCCTTCCAAGCAGTTGACCTGGGTTCAATTCCCAGCCATCGCAGTCCTTAATCTGGCGGCAGACTCTGTAGATGTCTGTTGCATTACCAAGAGAGGAAAGAATTGCTTGCAATTGACATACCTTGTTAAAATCCTAGATATCCTCACACACTTCTGCAGCTTAAAGGTGCAATGCACATATTGATACACAAAGACCTAGATCGCAACTTTTGTCCAACTCCATCACTGACTTATTAGTTGAAGCGGGAATTTTCTTCACAAACCAATGCTTTCTGTAGCGATGGTGGTATAGTGGTGAGCATAGCAGCCTTCCGAGCAGTTGACCTGAGTTCGATTCCCAGCCATCGCAGTCCTTAATTTGGCGGCAGACTCTGCAGATGTCTGTTGCTTTACCAAGAGAGGAAAGAATTGCTTGCAATTCACATACCTAGTTAAAATCTTAGCACTTCTGCAGCTTAAAGGTGCAAAGCACATATTGATACACAAAGACCTAGATTGCAACTTTTGTCAAACTCCATCACTGACTTATTAGTTGATGCGAGGATTTTCTTCAAACATAGACAATTTCTGTAGCGATGGTAGTATAGTGTATATCTGCCTTCCAAGCAGTTGACCTAGTTTTGATTCCCAGCCATCGCAGTCCTTAATTTGGTGGCAGACTCTGCAGATGTCTGTTGCTTTACTAAGAGAGGAAAGAATTGCTTGCAATTGACATACCTTGTTAAAATCTTAGCACTTCTGCAGCTTAAAGGTGCAATGCACATATTGATACACAAAGACCTAGATCGCAACTTTTCTCCAACTCCATCACTGACTTATTAGTTGAAGTGGGAATTTTCTTCAAACATAGATGCTTTCTGTAGCGATGGTGGTATAGTGGTGAGCATAGCTGCCTTCCAAGCAGTTGACCTGGGTTCGATTCCCAGCCATCACAGTCCTTAATCTGGCGGCAGACTCTGTAGATATCTGTTGCATTACCAAGAGAGGAAAGAATTGCTTGCAATTCACATACCTTGTTAAAATCCTAGATATCCTCACACACTTCTGCAGCTTAAAGGTGCAATGCACATATTGATACACAAAGACCTAGATCACAACTATTGTCAAACTCCATCACTGACTTATTAGTTGAAGTGGGAATTTTATTCACAGACCAATGCTTTCTGTAGCGATGGTGGTATAGTGTTGAGCATAGCTGCCTTCCAAGCAGTTGACCTGGGTTCGATTCCCAGCCATCGCAGTCCTTAATTTGGCAGCAGACTCTGCAGATGTCTGTTGCTTTACTAAGAGAGGAAAGAATTGCTTGCAATTCACATACCTTGTTAAAATCCTAGATATCCTCACACACTTCTGCAGCTTAAAGGTGCAATGCACATATTGATACACAAAGACCTAGATCGCAACTTTTGTCAAACTCCATCACTGACTTATTAGTTGATGCGAGAATTTTCTTCAAACATAGACGCTTTCTGTAGCGATGGTAGTATAGTGTATAACATAGCTGCCTTCCAAGCAGTTGACCTAGGTTCGATTCCCAGCCATCGCAGTCCTTAATTTGGTGGCAGACTCTGCAGATGTCTGTTGCTTTACCAAGAGAGGAAAGAATTGCTTGCAATTGACATACCTTGTTAAAATCTTAGCACTTCTGCAGCTTAAAGGTGCAATGCACATATTGATACACAAAGACCTAGATCGCAACTTTTCTCCAACTCCATCACTGACTTATTAGTTGAAGTGGGAATTTTCTTCAAACATAGATGCTTTCTGTAGCGATGGTGGTATAGTGGTGAGCATAGCTGCCTTCCAAGCAGTTGACCTGGGTTCGATTCCCAGCCATCGCAGTCCTTAATTTGGCAGCAGACTCTGCAGATGTCTGTTGCTTTACTAAGAGAGGAAAGAATTGCTTGCAATTCACATACCTTGTTAAAATCCTAGATATCCTCACACACTTCTGCAGCTTAAAGGTGCAATGCACATATTGATACATAAAGACCTAGATCGCAACTTTCGTCAAACTCCATCACTGACTTATTAGTTGAAGTGGGAATTTTCTTCACAAACCAATGCTTTCTGTAGCGATGGTGGTATAGTGGTGAGCATAACTGCCTTCCAAGCAGTTGACCTGGGTTCGATTCCCAGCCATCGCAGTCCTTAATCTGGCGGCAGACTCTGTAGATGTCTGTTGCATTACCAAGAGAGGAAAGAATTGCTTACAATTCACATACCTTGTTAAAATCTTAGCACTTCTGCAGCTTAAAGGTGCAAAGCACATATTGATACACAAAGACCTAGATTGCAACTTTTCTCCAACTCCATCACTGACTTATTAGTTGATGCGAGAATTTTCTTCAAACATAGACACTTTCTGTAGCGATGGTAGTATAGTGTATAGCATAGCTGCCTTCCAAGCAGTTGACCTAGGTTCGATTCCCAGCCATCGCAGTCCTTAATTTGGCGGCAGACTCTGCAGATGTCTGTTGCTTTACCAAGAG
The DNA here is from genome assembly GCA_037039145.1 of Fundulus diaphanus. Lineage (NCBI taxonomy): Eukaryota > Metazoa > Chordata > Actinopteri > Cyprinodontiformes > Fundulidae > Fundulus > Fundulus diaphanus. The sequence goes on from CM073125.1 coordinate 33,971,782, forward strand.
AGGAAAGAATTGCTTGCAATTCACATACCTTGTTAAAATCCTAGATATCCTCACACACTTCTGCAGCTTAAAGGTGCAATGCACATATTGATACACAAAGACCTAGATCGCAACTTTTGTCCAACTCCATCACTGACTTATTAGTTGAAGCGGGAATTTTCTTCACAAATCAATGCTTTCTGTAGCGATGGTGGTATAGTGTATAGCATAGTTGCCTTCCAAGCAGTTGACCTGGGTTCAATTCCCAGCCATCGCAGTCCTTAATCTGGCAGCAGACTCTGTAGATGTCTGTTGCATTACCAAGAGAGGAAAGAATTGCTTGCAATTCACATACCTTGTTAAAATCCTAGATATCCTCACACACTTCTGCAGCTTAAAGGTGCAATGCACATATTGATACACAAAGACCTAGATCGCAACTTTTGTCCAACTCCATCACTGACTTATTAGTTGAAGAGGGAATTTTCTTCACAAATCAATGCTTTCTGTAGCGATGGTGGTATAGTGGTGAGCATAGCTGCCTTCCAAGCAGTTGACCTGGGTTCGATTCCCAGCCATCGCATTCCTTAATTTGGCGGCACACTCTGTAGATGTCTGTTGCTTTACCAAGAGAGGAAAGAATTGCTTGCAATTCACATACCTTGTTAAAATCCTAGATATCCTCACACACTTCTGCAGCTTAAAGGTGCAAAGCACATATTGATACACAAAGACCTAGATTGCAACTTTTGTCAAACTCCATCACTGACTTATTAGTTGAAGTGGGAATTTTCTTCACAAATCAATGCTTTCTGTAGCGATGGTGGTATAGTGTATAGCATAGTTGCCTTCCAAGCAGTTGACCTGGGTTCAATTCCCAGCCATCGCAGTCCTTAATCTGGCGGCAGACTCTGTAGATGTCTGTTGCATTACCAAGAGAGGAAAGAATTGCTTGCAATTCACATACCTAGTTAAAATCTTAGCACTTCTGCAGCTTAAAGGTGCAAAGCACATATTGATACACAAAGACCTAGATCGCAACTTTTGTCAAACTCCATCACTGACTTATTAGTTGATGCGAGAATTTTCTTCAAACATAGACACTTTCTGTAGCGATGGTAGTATAGTGTATAGCATAGCTGCCTTCCAAGCAGTTGACCTAGGTTCGATTCCCAGCCATCGCAGTCCTTAATTTGGTGGCAGACTCTGCAGATGTCTGTTGCTTTACCAAGAGAGGAAAGAATTGCTTGCAATTGACATACCTAGTTAAAATCTTAGCACTTCTGCAGCTTAAAGGTGCAATGCACATATTGATACACAAAGACCTAGATCGCAACTTTTGTCAAACTCCATCACTGACTTATTAGTTGAAGGGGGAATTTTCTTCACAAACCAATGCTTTCTGTAGCGATGGTGGTATAGTGGTGAGCATAGCTGCCTTCCAAGCAGTTGACCTGGGTTCGATTCCCAGCCATCGCAGTCCTTAATCTGGCGGCAGACTCTGTAGATGTCTGTTGCATTACCAAGAGAGGAAAGAATTGCTTGCAATTCACATACCTTGTTAAAATCCTAGATATCCTCACACACTTCTGCAGCTTAAAGGTGCAATGCACATATTGATACACAAAGACCTAGATCACAACTTTTGTCAAACTCCATCACTGAATTATTAGTTGAAGTGGGAATTTTCTTCACAAACCAATGCTTTCTGTAGCGATGGTGGTATAGTGGTGAGCATAGCTGCCTTCCAAGCAGTTGACCTGGGTTCGATTCCCAGCCATCGCAGTCCTTAATCTGGCGGCAGACTCTGTAGATGTCTGTTGCATTACCAAGAGAGGAAAGAATTGCTTGCAATTCACATACCTAGTTAAAATCTTAGCACTTCTGCAGCTTAAAGGTGCAAAGCACATATTGATACACAAAGACCTAGATTGCAACTTTTCTCCAACTCCATCACTGACTTATTAGTTGATGCGAGAATTTTCTTCAAACATAGACACTTTCTGTAGCGATGGTAGTATAGTGTATAGCATAGCTGCCTTCCAAGCAGTTGACCTAGGTTCGATTCCCAGCCATCGCAGTCCTTAATTTGGTGCCAGACTCTGCAGATGTCTGTTGCTTTACCAAGAGAGGAAAGAATTGCTTGCAATTCACATACCTTGTTAAAATCCTAGATATCCTCACACACTTCTGCAGCTTAAAGGTGCAATGCACATATTGATACACAAAGACCTAGATCACAACTATTGTCAAACTCCATCACTGACTTATTAGTTGAAGTGGGAATTTTATTCACAAACCAATGCTTTCTGTAGCGATGGTGGTATAGTGGTGAGCATAGCTGCCTTCCAAGCAGTTGACCTGGGTTCGATTCCCAGCCATCGCAGTCCTTAATTTGGCAGCAGACTCTGAAGATGTCTGTTGCTTTACCAAGAGAGGAAAGAATTGCTTGCAATTCACATACCTTGTTAAAATCCTAGATATCCTCACACACTTCTGCAGCTTAAAGGTGCAATGCACATATTGATACACAAAGACCTAGATCGCAACTTTTGTCAAACTCCATCACTGACTTATTAGTTGAAGTGGGAATTTTCTTCACAAACCAATGCTTTCTGTAGCGATGGTGGTATAGTGGTGAGCATAGCTGCCTTCCAAGCAGTTGACCTGGGTTCGATTCCCAGCCATCGCAGTCCTTAATCTGGCGGCAGACTCTGTAGATGTCTCTTGCATTACCAAGAGAGGAAAGAATTGCTTGCAATTCACATACCTAGTTAAAATCTTAGCACTTCTGCAGCTTAAAGGTGCAAAGCACATATTGATACACAAAGACCTAGATTGCATCTTTTCTCCAACTCCATCACTGACTTATTAGTTGATGCGAGAATTTTCTTCAAACATAGACACTTTCTGTAGCGATGGTAGTATAGTGTATAGCATAGCTGCCTTCCAAGCAGTTGACCTAGGTTCGATTCCCAGCCATCGCAGTCCTTAATTTGGCGGCAGACTCTGCAGATGTCTGTTGCTTTACCAAGAGAGGAAAGAATTGCTTGCAATTCACATACCTTGTTAAAATCCTAGATATCCTCACACACTTCTGCAGCTTAAAGGTGCAATGCACATATTGATACACAAAGACCTAGATCGCAACTTTTGTCCAACTCCATCACTGACTTATTAGTTGAAGAGGGAATTTTCTTCACAAATCAATGCTTTCTGTAGCGATGGTGGTATAGTGGTGAGCATAGCTGCCTTCCAAGCAGTTGACCTGGGTTCGATTCCCAGCCATCGCAGTACTTAATTTGGCAGCAGACTCTGCAGATGTCTGTTGCTTTACCAAGAGAGGAAAGAATTGCTTGCAATTCACATACCTTGTTAAAATCCTAGATATCCTCACACACTTCTGCAGCTTAAAGGTGCAAAGCACATATTGATACACAAAGACCTAGATTGCAACTTTTGTCAAACTCCATCACTGACTTATTAGTTGAAGTGGGAATTTTCTTCACAAATCAATGCTTTCTGTAGCGATGGTGGTATAGTGTATAGCATAGTTGCCTTCCAAGCAGTTGACCTGGGTTCGATTCCCAGCCATCGCAGTCCTTAATCTGGCGGCAGACTCTGTAGATGTCTGTTGCATTACCAAGAGAGGCAAGAATTGCTTGCAATTCACATACCTTGTTAAAATCTTAGCACTTCTGCAGCTTAAAGGTGCAATGCACATATTGATACACAAAGTCCTAGATCGCAACTTTTGTCAAACTCCATCACTGACTTATTAGTTGAAGTGGGAATTTTCTTCACAAACCAATGCTTTCTGTAGCGATGGTGGTATAGTGGTGAGCATAGCTGCCTTCCAAGCAGTTGACCTGGGTTCGATTCCCAGCCATCGCAGTCCTTAATCTGGCGGCAGACTCTGTAGATGTCTCTTGCATTACCAAGAGAGGAAAGAATTGCTTGCAATTCACATACCTAGTTAAAATCTTAGCACTTCTGCAGCTTAAAGGTGCAAAGCACATATTGATACACAAAGACCTAGATCGCAACTTTTCTCCAACTCCATCACTGACTTATTAGTTGATGCGAGAATTTTCTTCAAACATAGATGCTTTCTGTAGCGATGGTAGTATAGTGTATAGCATAGCTGCCTTCCAAGCAGTTGACCTGGGTTCGATTCCCAGCCATCGCAGTCCTTAATTTGGCGGCAGACTCTGCAGATGTCTGTTGCTTTACCAAGAGAGGAAAGAATTGCTTGCAATTCACATACCTTGTTAAAATCCTAGATATCCTCACACACTTCTGCAGCTTAAAGGTGCAATGCACATATTGATACACAAAGACCTAGATCGCAACTTTTGTCCAACTGCATCACTGACTTATTAGTTGAAGCGGGAATTTTCTTCACAAATCAATGCTTTCTGTAGCGATGGTGGTATAGTGGTGAGCATAGCTGCCTTCCAAGCAGTTGACCTGGGTTCGATTCCCAGCCATCGCAGTCCTTAATTTGGCAGCAGACTCTGCAGATGTCTGTTGCTTTACTAAGAGAGGAAAGAATTGCTTGCAATTCACATACCTTGTTAAAATCCTAGATATCCTCACACACTTCTGCAGCTTAAAGGTGCAATGCACATATTGATACACAAAGACCTAGATCACAACTTTTGTCAAACTCCATCACTGACTTATTAGTTGAAGTGGGAATTTTCTTCACAAATCAGTGCTTTCTGTAGCGATGGTGGTATAGTGGTGAGCATAGCTGCCTTCCAAGCAGTTGACCTGGGTTCGATTCCCAGCCATCGCAGTCCTTAATCTGGCGGCAGACTCTGTAGATGTCTGTTGCATTACCAAGAGAGGAAAGAATTGCTTGCAATTCACATACCTTGTTAAAATCCTAGATATCCTCACACACTTCTGCAGCTTAAAGGTGCAAAGCACATATTGATACACAAAGACCTAGATTGCAACTTTTGTCAAACTCCATCACTGACTTATTAGTTGATGCGAGAATTTTCTTCAAACATAGACACTTTCTGTAGCGATGGTAGTATAGTGTATAGCTGCCTTCCAAGCAGTTGACCTAGTTTTGATTCCCAGCCATCGCAGTCCTTAATTTGGTGGCAGACTCTGCAGATGTCTGTTGCTTTACCAAGAGAGGAAAGAATTGCTTGCAATTGACATACCTTGTTAAAATCTTAGCACTTCTGCAGCTTAAAGGTGCAATGCACATATTGATACACAAAGACCTAGATCGCAACCTTTCTCCAACTCCATCACTGACTTATTAGTTGAAGTGGGAATTTTCTTCAAACATAGATGCTTTCTGTAGCGATGGTGGTATAGTGGTGAGCATAGCTGCCTTCCAAGCAGTTGACCTGGGTTCGATTCCCAGCCATCGCAGTCCTTAATTTGGCAGCAGACTCTGAAGATGTCTGTTGCTTTACCAAGAGAGGAAAGAATTGCTTGCAATTCACATACCTTGTTAAAATCTTAGCACTTCTGCAGCTTAAAGGTGCAAAGCACATATTGATACACAAAGACCTAGATTGCAACTTTTCTCCAACTCCATCACTGACTTATTAGTTGATGCGAGAATTTTCTTCAAACATAGACACTTTCTGTAGCGATGGTAGTATAGTGTATAGCATAGCTGCCTTCCAAGCAGTTGACCTAGGTTCGATTCCCAGCCATCGCAGTCCTTAATTTGGCGGCAGACTCTGCAGATGTCTGTTGCTTTACCAAGAGAGGAAAGAATTGCTTGCAATTCACATACCTTGTTAAAATCCTAGATATCCTCACACACTTCTGCAGCTTAAAGGTGCAATGCACATATTGATACACAAAGACCTAGATCGCAACTTTTGTCCAACTCCATCACTGACTTATTAGTTGAAGCGGGAATTTTCTTCACAAATCAATGCTTTCTGTAGCGATGGTGGTATAGTGGTGAGCATAGCTGCCTTCCAAGCAGTTGACCTGGGTTCGATTCCCAGCCATCGCAGTCCTTAATTTGGCGGCAGACTCTGTAGATGTCTGTTGCTTTACTAAGAGAGGAAAGAATTGCTTGCAATTCACATACCTTGTTAAAATCCTAGATATCCTCACACACTTCTGCAGCTTAAAGGTGCAATGCACATATTGATACACAAAGACCTAGATCGCAACTTTTGTCAAACTCCATCACTGACTTATTAGTTGATGCGAGAATTTTCTTCAAACATAGACGCTTTCTGTAGCGATGGTAGTATAGTGTATAACATAGCTGCCTTCCAAGCAGTTGACCTAGGTTCGATTCCCAGCCATCGCAGTCCTTAATTTGGTGGCAGACTCTGCAGATGTCTGTTGCTTTACCAAGAGAGGAAAGAATTGCTTGCAATTGACATACCTTGTTAAAATCTTAGCACTTCTGCAGCTTAAAGGTGCAATGCACATATTGATACACAAAGACCTAGATCGCAACTTTTCTCCAACTCCATCACTGACTTATTAGTTGAAGTGGGAATTTTCTTCAAACATAGATGCTTTCTGTAGCGATGGTGGTATAGTGGTGAGCATAGCTGCCTTCCAAGCAGTTGACCTGGGTTCGATTCCCAGCCATCGCAGTCCTTAATTTGGCAGCAGACTCTGCAGATGTCTGTTGCTTTACCAAGAGAGGAAAGAATTGCTTGCAATTCACATACCTTGTTAAAATCCTAGATATCCTCACACACTTCTGCAGCTTAAAGGTGCAATGCACATATTGATACACAAAGACCTAGATCGCAACTTTTGTCCAACTCCATCACTGACTTATTAGTTGAAGCGGGAATTTTCTTCACAAATCAATGGTTTCTGTAGCGATGGTGGTATAGTGGTGAGCATAGCTGCCTTCCAAGCAGTTGACCTGGGTTCGATTCCCAGCCATCGCAGTCCTTAATCTGGCGGCAGACTCTGTAGATGTCTGTTGCATTACCAAGAGAGGCAAGAATTGCTTGCAATTCACATACCTTGTTAAAATCCTAGATATCCTCACACACTTCTGCAGCTTAAAGGTGCAAAGCACATATTGATACACAAAGACCTAGATTGCAACTTTTGTCAAACTCCATCACTGACTTATTAGTTGATGCGAGAATTTTCTTCAAACATAGACACTTTCTGTAGCGATGGTAGTATAGTGTATAGCTGCCTTCCAAGCAGTTGACCTAGTTTTGATTCCCAGCCATCGCAGTCCTTAATTTGGTGGCAGACTCTGCAGATGTCTGTTGCTTTACCAAGAGAGGAAAGAATTGCTTGCAATTGACATACCTTGTTAAAATCCTAGATATCCTCACACACTTCTGCAGCTTAAAGGTGCAATGCACATATTGATACACAAAGACCTAGATCGCAACTTTTGTCCAACTCCATCACTGACTTATTAGTTGAAGCGGGAATTTTCTTCACAAATCAATGCTTTCTGTAGCGATGGTGGTATAGTGGTGAGCATAGCTGCCTTCCAAGCAGTTGACCTGGGTTCGATTCCCAGCCATCGCAGTCCTTAATCTGGCGGCAGACTCTGTAGATGTCTGTTGCATTACCAAGAGAGGCAAGAATTGCTTGCAATTCACATACCTTGTTAAAATCCTAGATATCCTCACACACTTCTGCAGCTTAAAGGTGCAAAGCACATATTGATACACAAAGACCTAGATTGCAACTTTTGTCAAACTCCATCACTGACTTATTAGTTGATGCGAGAATTTTCTTCAAACATAGACACTTTCTGTAGCGATGGTAGTATAGTGTATAGCTGCCTTCCAAGCAGTTGACCTAGTTTTGATTCCCAGCCATCGCAGTCCTTAATTTGGCAGCAGACTCTGCAGATGTCTGTTGCTTTACTAAGAGAGGAAAGAATTGCTTGCAATTCACATACCTTGTTAAAATCCTAGATATCCTCACACACTTCTGCAGCTTAAAGGTGCAATGCACATATTGATACACAAAGACCTAGATCGCAACTTTTGTCAAACTCCATCACTGACTTATTAGTTGATGCGAGAATTTTCTTCAAACATAGACGCTTTCTGTAGCGATGGTAGTATAGTGTATAACATAGCTGCCTTCCAAGCAGTTGACCTAGGTTCGATTCCCAGCCATCGCAGTCCTTAATTTGGTGGCAGACTCTGCAGATGTCTGTTGATTTACCAAGAGAGGAAAGAATTGCTTGCAATTGACATACCTTGTTAAAATCTTAGCACTTCTGCAGCTTAAAGGTGCAATGCACATATTGATACACAAAGACCTAGATCGCAACTTTTCTCCAACTCCATCACTGACTTATTAGTTGAAGTGGGAATTTTCTTCAAACATAGATGCTTTCTGTAGCGATGGTGGTATAGTGGTGAGCATAGCTGCCTTCCAAGCAGTTGACCTGGGTTCGATTCCCAGCCATCGCAGTCCTTAATTTGGCAGCAGACTCTGCAGATGTCTGTTGCTTTACCAAGAGAGGAAAGAATTGCTTGCAATTCACATACCTTGTTAAAATCCTAGATATCCTCACACACTTCTGCAGCTTAAAGGTGCAATGCACATATTGATACACAAAGACCTAGATCGCAACTTTTGTCCAACTCCATCACTGACTTATTAGTTGAAGCGGGAATTTTCTTCACAAATCAATGGTTTCTGTAGCGATGGTGGTATAGTGGTGAGCATAGCTGCCTTCCAAGCAGTTGACCTGGGTTCGATTCCCAGCCATCGCAGTCCTTAATCTGGCGGCAGACTCTGTAGATGTCTGTTGCATTACCAAGAGAGGCAAGAATTGCTTGCAATTCACATACCTTGTTAAAATCCTAGATATCCTCACACACTTCTGCAGCTTAAAGGTGCAAAGCACATATTGATACACAAAGACCTAGATTGCAACTTTTGTCAAACTCCATCACTGACTTATTAGTTGATGCGAGAATTTTCTTCAAACATAGACACTTTCTGTAGCGATGGTAGTATAGTGTATAGCTGCCTTCCAAGCAGTTGACCTAGTTTTGATTCCCAGCCATCGCAGTCCTTAATTTGGTGGCAGACTCTGCAGATGTCTGTTGCTTTACCAAGAGAGGAAAGAATTGCTTGCAATTGACATACCTTGTTAAAATCCTAGATATCCTCACACACTTCTGCAGCTTAAAGGTGCAATGCACATATTGATACACAAAGACCTAGATCGCAACTTTTGTCCAACTCCATCACTGACTTATTAGTTGAAGCGGGAATTTTCTTCACAAATCAATGCTTTCTGTAGCGATGGTGGTATAGTGGTGAGCATAGCTGCCTTCCAAGCAGTTGACCTGGGTTCAATTCCCAGCCATCGCAGTCCTTAATTTGGCAGCAGACTCTGCAGATGTCTGTTGCTTTACTAAGAGAGGAAAGAATTGCTTGCAATTCACATACCTTGTTAAAATCCTAGATATCCTCACACACTTCTGCAGCTTAAAGGTGCAATGCACATATTGATACACAAAGACCTAGATCGCAACTTTTGTCCAACTCCATCACTGACTTATTAGTTGAAGAGGGAATTTTCTTCACAAATCAATGCTTTCTGTAGCGATGGTAGTATAGTGTATAGCATAGTTGCCTTCCAAGCAGTTGACCTGGGTTCAATTCCCAGCCATCGCAGTCCTTAATCTGGCGGCAGACTCTGCAGATGTCTGTTGCTTTACTAAGAGAGGAAAGAATTGCTTGCAATTCACATACCTTGTTAAAATCCTAGATATCCTCACACACTTCTGCAGCTTAAAGGTGCAATGCACATATTGATACACAAAGACCTAGATCGCAACTTTTGTCCAACTCCATCACTGACTTATTAGTTGAAGCGGGAATTTTCTTCACAAATCAATGCTTTCTGTAGCGATGGTAGTATAGTGTATAGCATAGTTGCCTTCCAAGCAGTTGACCTGGGTTCAATTCCCAGCCATCGCAGTCCTTAATCTGGCGGCAGACTCTGCAGATGTCTGTTGCTTTACTAAGAGAGGAAAGAATTGCTTGCAATTCACATACCTTGTTAAAATCCTAGATATCCTCACACACTTCTGCAGCTTAAAGGTGCAATGCACATATTGATACACAAAGACCTAGATCTCAACTTTTGTCCAACTCCATCACTGACTTATTAGTTGAAGCGGGAATTTTCTTCACAAATCAATGCTTTCTGTAGTGATGGTGGTATAGTGGTGAGCATAGCTGCCTTCCAAGCAGTTGACCTGGGTTCGATTCCCAGCCATCGCAGTCCTTAATTTGGCAGCAGACTCTGCAGATGTCTGTTGCTTTACTAAGAGAGGAAAGAATTGCTTGCAATTCACATACCTTGTTAAAATCCTAGATATCCTCACACACTTCTGCAGCTTAAAGGTGCAATGCACATATTGATACACAAAGACCTAGATCGCAACTTTTGTCAAACTCCATCACTGACTTATTAGTTGATGCGAGAATTTTCTTCAAACATAGACGCTTTCTGTAGCGATGGTAGTATAGTGTATAACATAGCTGCCTTCCAAGCAGTTGACCTAGGTTCGATTCCCAGCCATCGCAGTCCTTAATTTGGTGGCAGACTCTGCAGATGTCTGTTGCTTTACCAAGAGAGGAAAGAATTGCTTGCAATTGACATACCTTGTTAAAATCTTAGCACTTCTGCAGCTTAAAGGTGCAATGCACATATTGATACACAAAGACCTAGATCGCAACTTTTCTCCAACTCCATCACTGACTTATTAGTTGAAGTGGGAATTTTCTTCAAACATAGATGCTTTCTGTAGCGATGGTGGTATAGTGGTGAGCATAGCTGCCTTCCAAGCAGTTGACCTGGGTTCGATTCCCAGCCATCGCAGTCCTTAATTTGGCAGCAGACTCTGCAGATGTCTGTTGCTTTACCAAGAGAGGAAAGAATTGCTTGCAATTCACATACCTTGTTAAAATCCTAGATATCCTCACACACTTCTGCAGCTTAAAGGTGCAATGCACATATTGATACACAAAGACCTAGATCGCAACTTTTGTCCAACTCCATCACTGACTTATTAGTTGAAGCGGGAATTTTCTTCACAAATCAATGCTTTCTGTAGCGATGGTAGTATAGTGTATAGCATAGTTGCCTTCCAAGCAGTTGACCTGGGTTCAATTCCCAGCCATCGCAGTCCTTAATCTGGCGGCAGACTCTGCAGATGTCTGTTGCTTTACTAAGAGAGGAAAGAATTGCTTGCAATTCACATACCTTGTTAAAATCCTAGATATCCTCACACACTTCTGCAGCTTAAAGGTGCAATGCACATATTGATACACAAAGACCTAGATCGCAACTTTTGTCCAACTCCATCACTGACTTATTAGTTGAAGCGGGAATTTTCTTCACAAATCAATGCTTTCTGTAGTGATGGTGGTATAGTGGTGAGCATAGCTGCCTTCCAAGCAGTTGACCTGGGTTCGATTCCCAGCCATCGCAGTCCTTAATTTGGCAGCAGACTCTGCAGATGTCTGTTGCTTTACTAAGAGAGGAAAGAATTGCTTGCAATTCACATACCTTGTTAAAATCCTAGATATCCTCACACACTTCTGCAGCTTAAAGGTGCAATGCACATATTGATACACAAAGACCTAGATCGCAACTTTTGTCAAACTCCATCACTGACTTATTAGTTGATGCGAGAATTTTCTTCAAACATAGACGCTTTCTGTAGCGATGGTAGTATAGTGTATAACATAGCTGCCTTCCAAGCAGTTGACCTAGGTTCGATTCCCAGCCATCGCAGTCCTTAATTTGGTGGCAGACTCTGCAGATGTCTGTTGCTTTACCAAGAGAGGAAAGAATTGCTTGCAATTGACATACCTTGTTAAAATCTTAGCACTTCTGCAGCTTAAAGGTGCAATGCACATATTGATACACAAAGACCTAGATCGCAACTTTTCTCCAACTCCATCACTGACTTATTAGTTGAAGTGGGAATTTTCTTCAAACATAGATGCTTTCTGTAGCGATGGTGGTATAGTGGTGAGCATAGCTGCCTTCCAAGCAGTTGACCTGGGTTCGATTCCCAGCCATCGCAGTCCTTAATTTGGCAGCAGACTCTGCAGATGTCTGTTGCTTTACCAAGAGAGGAAAGAATTGCTTGCAATTCACATACCTTGTTAAAATCCTAGATATCCTCACACACTTCTGCAGCTTAAAGGTGCAATGCACATATTGATACACAAAGACCTAGATCGCAACTTTTGTCCAACTCCATCACTGACTTATTAGTTGAAGCGGGAATTTTCTTCACAAATCAATGGTTTCTGTAGCGATGGTGGTATAGTGGTGAGCATAGCTGCCTTCCAAGCAGTTGACCTGGGTTCGATTCCCAGCCATCGCAGTCCTTAATCTGGCGGCAGACTCTGTAGATGTCTGTTGCATTACCAAGAGAGGCAAGAATTGCTTGCAATTCACATACCTTGTTAAAATCCTAGATATCCTCACACACTTCTGCAGCTTAAAGGTGCAAAGCACATATTGATACACAAAGACCTAGATTGCAACTTTTGTCAAACTCCATCACTGACTTATTAGTTGATGCGAGAATTTTCTTCAAACATAGACACTTTCTGTAGCGATGGTAGTATAGTGTATAGCTGCCTTCCAAGCAGTTGACCTAGTTTTGATTCCCAGCCATCGCAGTCCTTAATTTGGTGGCAGACTCTGCAGATGTCTGTTGCTTTACCAAGAGAGGAAAGAATTGCTTGCAATTGACATACCTTGTTAAAATCCTAGATATCCTCACACACTTCTGCAGCTTAAAGGTGCAATGCACATATTGATACACAAAGACCTAGATCGCAACTTTTGTCCAACTCCATCACTGACTTATTAGTTGAAGCGGGAATTTTCTTCACAAATCAATGCTTTCTGTAGCGATGGTGGTATAGTGGTGAGCATAGCTGCCTTCCAAGCAGTTGACCTGGGTTCGATTCCCAGCCATCGCAGTCCTTAATCTGGCGGCAGACTCTGTAGATGTCTGTTGCATTACCAAGAGAGGCAAGAATTGCTTGCAATTCACATACCTTGTTAAAATCCTAGATATCCTCACACACTTCTGCAGCTTAAAGGTGCAAAGCACATATTGATACACAAAGACCTAGATTGCAACTTTTGTCAAACTCCATCACTGACTTATTAGTTGATGCGAGAATTTTCTTCAAACATAGACACTTTCTGTAGCGATGGTAGTATAGTGTATAGCTGCCTTCCAAGCAGTTGACCTAGTTTTGATTCCCAGCCATCGCAGTCCTTAATTTGGTGGCAGACTCTGCAGATGTCTGTTGCTTTACCAAGAGAGGAAAGAATTGCTTGCAATTGACATACCTTGTTAAAATCCTAGATATCCTCACACACTTCTGCAGCTTAAAGGTGCAATGCACATATTGATACACAAAGACCTAGATCGCAACTTTTGTCCAACTCCATCACTGACTTATTAGTTGAAGCGGGAATTTTCTTCACAAATCAATGCTTTCTGTAGCGATGGTGGTATAGTGGTGAGCATAGCTGCCTTCCAAGCAGTTGACCTGGGTTCGATTCCCAGCCATCGCAGTCCTTAATCTGGCGGCAGACTCTGTAGATGTCTGTTGCATTACCAAGAGAGGCAAGAATTGCTTGCAATTCACATACCTTGTTAAAATCCTAGATATCCTCACACACTTCTGCAGCTTAAAGGTGCAAAGCACATATTGATACACAAAGACCTAGATTGCAACTTTTGTCAAACTCCATCACTGACTTATTAGTTGATGCGAGAATTTTCTTCAAACATAGACACTTTCTGTAGCGATGGTAGTATAGTGTATAGCTGCCTTCCAAGCAGTTGACCTAGTTTTGATTCCCAGCCATCGCAGTCCTTAATTTGGTGGCAGACTCTGCAGATGTCTGTTGCTTTACCAAGAGAGGAAAGAATTGCTTGCAATTGACATACCTTGTTAAAATCTTAGCACTTCTGCAGCTTAAAGGTGCAATGCACATATTGATACACAAAGACCTAGATCGCAACTTTTGTCCAACTCCATCACTGACTTATTAGTTGAAGAGGGAATTTTCTTCACAAATCAATGCTTTCTGTAGCGATGGTAGTATAGTGTATAGCATAGTTGCCTTCCAAGCAGTTGACCTGGGTTCAATTCCCAGCCATCGCAGTCCTTAATCTGGCGGCAGACTCTGCAGATGTCTGTTGCTTTACTAAGAGAGGAAAGAATTGCTTGCAATTCACATACCTTGTTAAAATCCTAGATATCCTCACACACTTCTGCAGCTTAAAGGTGCAATGCACATATTGATACACAAAGACCTAGATCGCAACTTTTGTCCAACTCCATCACTGACTTATTAGTTGAAGCGGGAATTTTCTTCACAAATCAATGCTTTCTGTAGCGATGGTAGTATAGTGTATAGCATAGTTGCCTTCCAAGCAGTTGACCTGGGTTCAATTCCCAGCCATCGCAGTCCTTAATCTGGCGGCAGACTCTGCAGATGTCTGTTGCTTTACTAAGAGAGGAAAGAATTGCTTGCAATTCACATACCTTGTTAAAATCCTAGATATCCTCACACACTTCTGCAGCTTAAAGGTGCAATGCACATATTGATACACAAAGACCTAGATCGCAACTTTTGTCCAACTCCATCACTGACTTATTAGTTGAAGCGGGAATTTTCTTCACAAATCAATGCTTTCTGTAGTGATGGTGGTATAGTGGTGAGCATAGCTGCCTTCCAAGCAGTTGACCTGGGTTCGATTCCCAGCCATCGCAGTCCTTAATTTGGCAGCAGACTCTGCAGATGTCTGTTGCTTTACTAAGAGAGGAAAGAATTGCTTGCAATTCACATACCTTGTTAAAATCCTAGATATCCTCACACACTTCTGCAGCTTAAAGGTGCAATGCACATATTGATACACAAAGACCTAGATCGCAACTTTTGTCAAACTCCATCACTGACTTATTAGTTGATGCGAGAATTTTCTTCAAACATAGACGCTTTCTGTAGCGATGGTAGTATAGTGTATAACATAGCTGCCTTCCAAGCAGTTGACCTAGGTTCGATTCCCAGCCATCGCAGTCCTTAATTTGGTGGCAGACTCTGCAGATGTCTGTTGCTTTACCAAGAGAGGAAAGAATTGCTTGCAATTGACATACCTTGTTAAAATCTTAGCACTTCTGCAGCTTAAAGGTGCAATGCACATATTGATACACAAAGACCTAGATCGCAACTTTTCTCCAACTCCATCACTGACTTATTAGTTGAAGTGGGAATTTTCTTCAAACATAGATGCTTTCTGTAGCGATGGTGGTATAGTGGTGAGCATAGCTGCCTTCCAAGCAGTTGACCTGGGTTCGATTCCCAGCCATCGCAGTCCTTAATTTGGCAGCAGACTCTGCAGATGTCTGTTGCTTTACCAAGAGAGGAAAGAATTGCTTGCAATTCACATACCTTGTTAAAATCCTAGATATCCTCACACACTTCTGCAGCTTAAAGGTGCAATGCACATATTGATACACAAAGACCTAGATCGCAACTTTTGTCCAACTCCATCACTGACTTATTAGTTGAAGCGGGAATTTTCTTCACAAATCAATGGTTTCTGTAGCGATGGTGGTATAGTGGTGAGCATAGCTGCCTTCCAAGCAGTTGACCTGGGTTCGATTCCCAGCCATCGCAGTCCTTAATCTGGCGGCAGACTCTGTAGATGTCTGTTGCATTACCAAGAGAGGCAAGAATTGCTTGCAATTCACATACCTTGTTAAAATCCTAGATATCCTCACACACTTCTGCAGCTTAAAGGTGCAAAGCACATATTGATACACAAAGACCTAGATTGCAACTTTTGTCAAACTCCATCACTGACTTATTAGTTGATGCGAGAATTTTCTTCAAACATAGACACTTTCTGTAGCGATGGTAGTATAGTGTATAGCTGCCTTCCAAGCAGTTGACCTAGTTTTGATTCCCAGCCATCGCAGTCCTTAATTTGGTGGCAGACTCTGCAGATGTCTGTTGCTTTACCAAGAGAGGAAAGAATTGCTTGCAATTGACATACCTTGTTAAAATCCTAGATATCCTCACACACTTCTGCAGCTTAAAGGTGCAATGCACATATTGATACACAAAGACCTAGATCGCAACTTTTGTCCAACTCCATCACTGACTTATTAGTTGAAGCGGGAATTTTCTTCACAAATCAATGCTTTCTGTAGCGATGGTGGTATAGTGGTGAGCATAGCTGCCTTCCAAGCAGTTGACCTGGGTTCGATTCCCAGCCATCGCAGTCCTTAATCTGGCGGCAGACTCTGTAGATGTCTGTTGCATTACCAAGAGAGGCAAGAATTGCTTGCAATTCACATACCTTGTTAAAATCCTAGATATCCTCACACACTTCTGCAGCTTAAAGGTGCAAAGCACATATTGATACACAAAGACCTAGATTGCAACTTTTGTCAAACTCCATCACTGACTTATTAGTTGATGCGAGAATTTTCTTCAAACATAGACACTTTCTGTAGCGATGGTAGTATAGTGTATAGCTGCCTTCCAAGCAGTTGACCTAGTTTTGATTCCCAGCCATCGCAGTCCTTAATTTGGTGGCAGACTCTGCAGATGTCTGTTGCTTTACCAAGAGAGGAAAGAATTGCTTGCAATTGACATACCTTGTTAAAATCCTAGATATCCTCACACACTTCTGCAGCTTAAAGGTGCAATGCACATATTGATACACAAAGACCTAGATCGCAACTTTTGTCCAACTCCATCACTGACTTATTAGTTGAAGCGGGAATTTTCTTCACAAATCAATGCTTTCTGTAGCGATGGTGGTATAGTGGTGAGCATAGCTGCCTTCCAAGCAGTTGACCTGGGTTCGATTCCCAGCCATCGCAGTCCTTAATCTGGCGGCAGACTCTGTAGATGTCTGTTGCATTACCAAGAGAGGCAAGAATTGCTTGCAATTCACATACCTTGTTAAAATCCTAGATATCCTCACACACTTCTGCAGCTTAAAGGTGCAAAGCACATATTGATACACAAAGACCTAGATTGCAACTTTTGTCAAACTCCATCACTGACTTATTAGTTGATGCGAGAATTTTCTTCAAACATAGACACTTTCTGTAGCGATGGTAGTATAGTGTATAGCTGCCTTCCAAGCAGTTGACCTAGTTTTGATTCCCAGCCATCGCAGTCCTTAATTTGGTGGCAGACTCTGCAGATGTCTGTTGCTTTACCAAGAGAGGAAAGAATTGCTTGCAATTGACATACCTTGTTAAAATCTTAGCACTTCTGCAGCTTAAAGGTGCAATGCACATATTGATACACAAAGACCTAGATCGCAACTTTTCTCCAACTCCATCACTGACTTATTAGTTGAAGTGGGAATTTTCTTCAAACATAGATGCTTTCTGTAGCGATGGTGGTATAGTGGTGAGCATAGCTGCCTTCCAAGCAGTTGACCTGGGTTCGATTCCCAGCCATCGCAGTCCTTAATTTGGCAGCAGACTCTGAAGATGTCTGTTGCTTTACCAAGAGAGGAAAGAATTGCTTGCAATTCACATACCTTGTTAAAATCCTAGATATCCTCACACACTTCTGCAGCTTAAAGGTGCAATGCAGATATTGATACATAAAGACCTAGATCGCAACTTTCGTCAAACTCCATCACTGACTTATTAGTTGAAGTGGGAATTTTCTTCACAAACCAATGCTTTCTGTAGCGATGGTGGTATAGTGGTGAGCATAACTGCCTTCCAAGCAGTTGACCTGGGTTCGATTCCCAGCCATCGCAGTCCTTAATCTGGCGGCAGACTCTGTAGATGTCTGTTGCATTACCAAGAGAGGAAAGAATTGCTTGCAATTCACATACCTTGTTAAAATCTTAGCACTTCTGCAGCTTAAAGGTGCAAAGCACATATTGATACACAAAGACCTAGATTGCAACTTTTCTCCAACTCCATCACTGACTTATTAGTTGATGCGAGAATTTTCTTCAAACATAGACACTTTCTGTAGCGATGGTAGTATAGTGTATAGCATAGCTGCCTTCCAAGCAGTTGACCTAGGTTCGATTCCCAGCCATCGCAGTCCTTAATTTGGTGGCAGACTCTGCAGATGTCTGTTGCTTTACCAAGAGAGGAAAGAATTGCTTGCAATTCACATACCTTGTTAAAATCCTAGATATCCTCACACACTTCTGCAGCTTAAAGGTGCAATGCACATATTGATACACAAAGACCTAGATCACAACTATTGTCAAACTCCATCACTGACTTATTAGTTGAAGTGGGAATTTTATTCACAAACTAATGCTTTCTGTAGCGATGGTGGTATAGTGGTGAGCATAGCTGCCTTCCAAGCAGTTGACCTGGGTTCGATTCCCAGCCATCGCAGTCCTTAATTTGGCAGCAGACTCTGCAGATGTCTGTTGCTTTACTAAGAGAGGAAAGAATTGCTTGCAATTCACATACCTTGTTAAAATCCTAGATATCCTCACACACTTCTGCAGCTTAAAGGTGCAATGCACATATTGATACACAAAGACCTAGATCGCAACTTTTGTCCAACTCCATCACTGACTTATTAGTTGAAGCGGGAATTTTCTTCACAAATCAATGCTTTCTGTAGTGATGGTGGTATAGTGGTGAGCATAGCTGCCTTCCAAGCAGTTGACCTGGGTTCGATTCCCAGCCATCGCAGTCCTTAATTTGGCAGCAGACTCTGCAGATGTCTGTTGCTTTACTAAGAGAGGAAAGAATTGCTTGCAATTCACATACCTTGTTAAAATCCTAGATATCCTCACACACTTCTGCAGCTTAAAGGTGCAATGCACATATTGATACACAAAGACCTAGATCGCAACTTTTGTCAAACTCCATCACTGACTTATTAGTTGATGCGAGAATTTTCTTCAAACATAGACGCTTTCTGTAGCGATGGTAGTATAGTGTATAACATAGCTGCCTTCCAAGCAGTTGACCTAGGTTCGATTCCCAGCCATCGCAGTCCTTAATTTGGTGGCAGACTCTGCAGATGTCTGTTGCTTTACCAAGAGAGGAAAGAATTGCTTGCAATTGACATACCTTGTTAAAATCTTAGCACTTCTGCAGCTTAAAGGTGCAATGCACATATTGATACACAAAGACCTAGATCGCAACTTTTCTCCAACTCCATCACTGACTTATTAGTTGAAGTGGGAATTTTCTTCAAACATAGATGCTTTCTGTAGCGATGGTGGTATAGTGGTGAGCATAGCTGCCTTCCAAGCAGTTGACCTGGGTTCGATTCCCAGCCATCGCAGTCCTTAATTTGGCAGCAGACTCTGCAGATGTCTGTTGCTTTACCAAGAGAGGAAAGAATTGCTTGCAATTCACATACCTTGTTAAAATCCTAGATATCCTCACACACTTCTGCAGCTTAAAGGTGCAATGCACATATTGATACACAAAGACCTAGATCGCAACTTTTGTCCAACTCCATCACTGACTTATTAGTTGAAGCGGGAATTTTCTTCACAAATCAATGGTTTCTGTAGCGATGGTGGTATAGTGGTGAGCATAGCTGCCTTCCAAGCAGTTGACCTGGGTTCGATTCCCAGCCATCGCAGTCCTTAATCTGGCGGCAGACTCTGTAGATGTCTGTTGCATTACCAAGAGAGGCAAGAATTGCTTGCAATTCACATACCTTGTTAAAATCCTAGATATCCTCACACACTTCTGCAGCTTAAAGGTGCAAAGCACATATTGATACACAAAGACCTAGATTGCAACTTTTGTCAAACTCCATCACTGACTTATTAGTTGATGCGAGAATTTTCTTCAAACATAGACACTTTCTGTAGCGATGGTAGTATAGTGTATAGCTGCCTTCCAAGCAGTTGACCTAGTTTTGATTCCCAGCCATCGCAGTCCTTAATTTGGTGGCAGACTCTGCAGATGTCTGTTGCTTTACCAAGAGAGGAAAGAATTGCTTGCAATTGACATACCTTGTTAAAATCCTAGATATCCTCACACACTTCTGCAGCTTAAAGGTGCAATGCACATATTGATACACAAAGACCTAGATCGCAACTTTTGTCCAACTCCATCACTGACTTATTAGTTGAAGCGGGAATTTTCTTCACAAATCAATGCTTTCTGTAGCGATGGTGGTATAGTGGTGAGCATAGCTGCCTTCCAAGCAGTTGACCTGGGTTCGATTCCCAGCCATCGCAGTCCTTAATCTGGCGGCAGACTCTGTAGATGTCTGTTGCATTACCAAGAGAGGCAAGAATTGCTTGCAATTCACATACCTTGTTAAAATCCTAGATATCCTCACACACTTCTGCAGCTTAAAGGTGCAAAGCACATATTGATACACAAAGACCTAGATTGCAACTTTTGTCAAACTCCATCACTGACTTATTAGTTGATGCGAGAATTTTCTTCAAACATAGACACTTTCTGTAGCGATGGTAGTATAGTGTATAGCTGCCTTCCAAGCAGTTGACCTAGTTTTGATTCCCAGCCATCGCAGTCCTTAATTTGGTGGCAGACTCTGCAGATGTCTGTTGCTTTACCAAGAGAGGAAAGAATTGCTTGCAATTGACATACCTTGTTAAAATCCTAGATATCCTCACACACTTCTGCAGCTTAAAGGTGCAATGCACATATTGATACACAAAGACCTAGATCGCAACTTTTGTCCAACTCCATCACTGACTTATTAGTTGAAGCGGGAATTTTCTTCACAAATCAATGCTTTCTGTAGCGATGGTGGTATAGTGGTGAGCATAGCTGCCTTCCAAGCAGTTGACCTGGGTTCGATTCCCAGCCATCGCAGTCCTTAATCTGGCGGCAGACTCTGTAGATGTCTGTTGCATTACCAAGAGAGGCAAGAATTGCTTGCAATTCACATACCTTGTTAAAATCCTAGATATCCTCACACACTTCTGCAGCTTAAAGGTGCAAAGCACATATTGATACACAAAGACCTAGATTGCAACTTTTGTCAAACTCCATCACTGACTTATTAGTTGATGCGAGAATTTTCTTCAAACATAGACACTTTCTGTAGCGATGGTAGTATAGTGTATAGCTGCCTTCCAAGCAGTTGACCTAGTTTTGATTCCCAGCCATCGCAGTCCTTAATTTGGTGGCAGACTCTGCAGATGTCTGTTGCTTTACCAAGAGAGGAAAGAATTGCTTGCAATTGACATACCTTGTTAAAATCTTAGCACTTCTGCAGCTTAAAGGTGCAATGCACATATTGATACACAAAGACCTAGATCGCAACTTTTCTCCAACTCCATCACTGACTTATTAGTTGAAGTGGGAATTTTCTTCAAACATAGATGCTTTCTGTAGCGATGGTGGTATAGTGGTGAGCATAGCTGCCTTCCAAGCAGTTGACCTGGGTTCGATTCCCAGCCATCGCAGTCCTTAATTTGGCAGCAGACTCTGAAGATGTCTGTTGCTTTACCAAGAGAGGAAAGAATTGCTTGCAATTCACATACCTTGTTAAAATCCTAGATATCCTCACACACTTCTGCAGCTTAAAGGTGCAATGCAGATATTGATACATAAAGACCTAGATCGCAACTTTCGTCAAACTCCATCACTGACTTATTAGTTGAAGTGGGAATTTTCTTCACAAACCAATGCTTTCTGTAGCGATGGTGGTATAGTGGTGAGCATAACTGCCTTCCAAGCAGTTGACCTGGGTTCGATTCCCAGCCATCGCAGTCCTTAATCTGGCGGCAGACTCTGTAGATGTCTGTTGCATTACCAAGAGAGGAAAGAATTGCTTGCAATTCACATACCTTGTTAAAATCTTAGCACTTCTGCAGCTTAAAGGTGCAAAGCACATATTGATACACAAAGACCTAGATTGCAACTTTTCTCCAACTCCATCACTGACTTATTAGTTGATGCGAGAATTTTCTTCAAACATAGACACTTTCTGTAGCGATGGTAGTATAGTGTATAGCATAGCTGCCTTCCAAGCAGTTGACCTAGGTTCGATTCCCAGCCATCGCAGTCCTTAATTTGGTGGCAGACTCTGCAGATGTCTGTTGCTTTACCAAGAGAGGAAAGAATTGCTTGCAATTCACATACCTTGTTAAAATCCTAGATATCCTCACACACTTCTGCAGCTTAAAGGTGCAATGCACATATTGATACACAAAGACCTAGATCACAACTATTGTCAAACTCCATCACTGACTTATTAGTTGAAGTGGGAATTTTATTCACAAACTAATGCTTTCTGTAGCGATGGTGGTATAGTGGTGAGCATAGCTGCCTTCCAAGCAGTTGACCTGGGTTCGATTCCCAGCCATCGCAGTCCTTAATTTGGCAGCAGACTCTGAAGATGTCTGTTGCTTTACCAAGAGAGGAAAGAATTGCTTGCAATTCACATACCTTGTTAAAATCCTAGATATCCTCACACACTTCTGCAGCTTAAAGGTGCAATGCACATATTGATACACAAAGACCTAGATCGCAACTTTCGTCAAACTCCATCACTGACTTATTAGTTGAAGTGGGAATTTTCTTCACAAACCAATGCTTTCTGTAGCGATGGTGGTATAGTGGTGAGCATAGCTGCCTTCCAAGCAGTTGACCTGGGTTCGATTCCCAGCCATCGCAGTCCTTAATCTGGCGGCAGACTCTGTAGATGTCTCTTGCATTACCAAGAGAGGAAAGAATTGCTTGCAATTCACATACCTAGTTAAAATCTTAGCACTTCTGCAGCTTAAAGGTGCAAAGCACATATTGATACACAAAGACCTAGATTGCAACTTTTCTCCAACTCCATCACTGACTTATTAGTTGATGCGAGAATTTTCTTCAAACATAGACACTTTCTGTAGCGATGGTAGTATAGTGTATAGCATAGCTGCCTTCCAAGCAGTTGACCTAGGTTCGATTCCCAGCCATCGCAGTCCTTAATTTGGCGGCAGACTCTGCAGATGTCTGTTGCTTTACCAAGAGAGGAAAGAATTGCTTGCAATTCACATACCTTGTTAAAATCCTAGATATCCTCACACACTTCTGCAGCTTAAAGGTGCAATGCACATATTGATACACAAAGACCTAGATCGCAACTTTTGTCCAACTCCATCACTGACTTATTAGTTGAAGCGGGAATTTTCTTCACAAATCAATGCTTTCTGTAGCGATGGTGGTATAGTGGTGAGCATAGCTGCCTTCCAAGCAGTTGACCTGGGTTCAATTCCCAGCCATCGCAGTCCTTAATTTGGCAGCAGACTCTGCAGATGTCTGTTGCTTTACTAAGAGAGGAAAGAATTGCTTGCAATTCACATACCTTGTTAAAATCCTAGATATCCTCACACACTTCTGCAGCTTAAAGGTGCAATGCACATATTGATACACAAAGACCTAGATCGCAACTTTTGTCCAACTCCATCACTGACTTATTAGTTGAAGAGGGAATTTTCTTCACAAATCAATGCTTTCTGTAGCGATGGTAGTATAGTGTATAGCATAGTTGCCTTCCAAGCAGTTGACCTGGGTTCAATTCCCAGCCATCGCAGTCCTTAATCTGGCGGCAGACTCTGCAGATGTCTGTTGCTTTACTAAGAGAGGAAAGAATTGCTTGCAATTCACATACCTTGTTAAAATCCTAGATATCCTCACACACTTCTGCAGCTTAAAGGTGCAATGCACATATTGATACACAAAGACCTAGATCGCAACTTTTGTCCAACTCCATCACTGACTTATTAGTTGAAGCGGGAATTTTCTTCACAAATCAATGCTTTCTGTAGCGATGGTAGTATAGTGTATAGCATAGTTGCCTTCCAAGCAGTTGACCTGGGTTCAATTCCCAGCCATCGCAGTCCTTAATCTGGCGGCAGACTCTGCAGATGTCTGTTGCTTTACTAAGAGAGGAAAGAATTGCTTGCAATTCACATACCTTGTTAAAATCCTAGATATCCTCACACACTTCTGCAGCTTAAAGGTGCAATGCACATATTGATACACAAAGACCTAGATCGCAACTTTTGTCCAACTCCATCACTGACTTATTAGTTGAAGCGGGAATTTTCTTCACAAATCAATGCTTTCTGTAGTGATGGTGGTATAGTGGTGAGCATAGCTGCCTTCCAAGCAGTTGACCTGGGTTCGATTCCCAGCCATCGCAGTCCTTAATTTGGCAGCAGACTCTGCAGATGTCTGTTGCTTTACTAAGAGAGGAAAGAATTGCTTGCAATTCACATACCTTGTTAAAATCCTAGATATCCTCACACACTTCTGCAGCTTAAAGGTGCAATGCACATATTGATACACAAAGACCTAGATCGCAACTTTTGTCAAACTCCATCACTGACTTATTAGTTGATGCGAGAATTTTCTTCAAACATAGACGCTTTCTGTAGCGATGGTAGTATAGTGTATAACATAGCTGCCTTCCAAGCAGTTGACCTAGGTTCGATTCCCAGCCATCGCAGTCCTTAATTTGGTGGCAGACTCTGCAGATGTCTGTTGCTTTACCAAGAGAGGAAAGAATTGCTTGCAATTGACATACCTTGTTAAAATCTTAGCACTTCTGCAGCTTAAAGGTGCAATGCACATATTGATACACAAAGACCTAGATCGCAACTTTTCTCCAACTCCATCACTGACTTATTAGTTGAAGTGGGAATTTTCTTCAAACATAGATGCTTTCTGTAGCGATCGTGGTATAGTGGTGAGCATAGCTGCCTTCCAAGCAGTTGACCTGGGTTCGATTCCCAGCCATCGCAGTCCTTAATTTGGCAGCAGACTCTGCAGATGTCTGTTGCTTTACCAAGAGAGGAAAGAATTGCTTGCAATTCACATACCTTGTTAAAATCCTAGATATCCTCACACACTTCTGCAGCTTAAAGGTGCAATGCACATATTGATACACAAAGACCTAGATCGCAACTTTTGTCCAACTCCATCACTGACTTATTAGTTGAAGCGGGAATTTTCTTCACAAATCAATGCTTTCTGTAGCGATGGTGGTATAGTGGTGAGCATAGCTGCCTTCGAAGCAGTTGACCTGGGTTCGATTCCCAGCCATCGCAGTCCTTAATCTGGCGGCAGACTCTGTAGATGTCTGTTGCATTACCAAGAGAGGCAAGAATTGCTTGCAATTCACATACCTTGTTAAAATCCTAGATATCCTCACACACTTCTGCAGCTTAAAGGTGCAAAGCACATATTGATACACAAAGTCCTAGATTGCAACTTTTCTCCAACTCCATCACTGACTTATTAGTTGATGCGAGGATTTTCTTCAAACATAGACAATTTCTGTAGCGATGGTAGTATAGTGTATATCTGCCTTCCAAGCAGTTGACCTAGTTTTGATTCCCAGCCATCGCAGTCCTTAATTTGGTGGCAGACTCTGCAGATGTCTGTTGCTTTACTAAGAGAGGAAAGAATTGCTTGCAATTCACATACCTAGTTAATATCTTAGCACTTCTGCAGCTTAAAGGTGCAAAGCACATATTGATACACGAAGACCTAGATCGCAACTTTTGTCAAACTCCATCACTGACTTATTAGTTGATGCGAGAATTTTCTTCAAATATAGACACTTTCTGTAGCGATGGTAGTATAGTGTATAGCATAGCTGCCTTCCAAGCAGTTGACCTAGGTTCGATTCCCAGCCATCGCAGTCCTTAATTTGGTGGCAGACTCTGCAGATGTCTGTTGCTTTACCAAGAGAGGAAAGAATTGCTTGCAATTGACATACCTTGTTAAAATCCTAGATATCCTCACACACTTCTGCAGCTTAAAGGTGCAATGCACATATTGATACACAAAGACCTAGATCGCAACTTTTGTCAAACTCCATCACTGACTTATTAGTTGAAGGGGGAATTTTCTTCACAAACCAATGCTTTCTGTAGCGATGGTGGTATAGTGGTGAGCATAGCTGCCTTCCAAGCAGTTGACCTGGGTTCGATTCCCAGCCATCGCAGTCCTTAATCTGGCGGCAGACTCTGTAGATGTCTCTTGCATTACCAAGAGAGGAAAGAATTGCTTGCAATTCACATACCTTGTTAAAATCCTAGATATCCTCACACACTTCTGCAGCTTAAAGGTGCAATGCACATATTGATACACAAAGACCTAGATCGCAGCTTTTGTCCAACTCCATCACTGACTTATTAGTTGAAGAGGGAATTTTCTTCACAAATCAATGCTTTCTGTAGCGATGGTGGTATAGTGGTGAGCATAGCTGCCTTCCAAGCAGTTGACCTGGGTTCGATTCCCAGCCATCGCATTCCTTAATTTGGCGGCACACTCTGTAGATGTCTGTTGCTTTACCAAGAGAGGAAAGAATTGCTTGCAATTGACATACCTTGTTAAAATCTTAGCACTTCTGCAGCTTAAAGGTGCAAAGCACATATTGATACACAAAGACCTAGATTGCAACTTTTGTCAAACTCCATCACTGACTTATTAGTTGATGCGAGAATTTTCTTCAAACATAGACACTTTCTGTAGCGATGGTAGTATAGTGTATAGCATAGCTGCCTTCCAAGCAGTTGACCTGAGTTTGATTCCCAGCCATCGCAGTCCTTAATTTGGCGGCAGACTCTGCAGATGTCTGTTGCTTTACCAAGAGAGGAAAGAATTGCTTGCAATTGACATACCTTGTTAAAATCCTAGCACTTCTGCAGCTTAAAGGTGCAATGCACATATTGATACACAAAGACCTAGATCGCAACTTTTGTCAAACTCCATCACTGACTTATTAGTTGATGCGAGAATTTTCTTCAAACATAGAAACTTTCTGTAGCGATGGTGGTATAGTGGTGAGCATAGCTGCCTTCCAAGCAGTTGACCTGGGTTTGATTCCCAGCCATCGCAGTCCTTAATTTGGCGGCAGACTCTGCAGATGTCTGTTGCTTTACCAAGAGAGGAAAGAATTGCTTTCAATTCACATACCTTGTTAAAATCCTAGATATCCTCACCCACTTCTGCAGCTTAAAGGTGCAATGCATGTATTGATACACAAAGACCTAGATCGCAACTTTTGTCAAACTCCATCACTGACTTAGTAGTTGAAGGGGGAATTTTCTTCACAAACCAATGCTTTCTTTAGCGATGGTGGTATAGTGGTGAGCATAGCAGCCTTCCGAGCAGTTGACCTGAGTTCGATTCCCAGCCATCGCAGTCCTTAATTTGGCGGCAGACTCTGCAGATGTCTGTTGCTTTACCAAGAGAGGAAAGAATTGCTTGCAATTCACATACCTAGTTAAAATCTTAGCACTTCTGCAGCTTAAAGGTGCAAAGCACATATTGATACACAAAGACCTAGATTGCAACTTTTGTCAAACTCCATCACTGACTTATTAGTTGATGCGAGAATTTTCTTCAAACATAGACACTTTCTGTAGCGATGGTAGTATAGTGTATAGCATAGCTGCCTTCCAAGCAGTTGACCTAGGTTCGATTCCCAGCCATCGCAGTCCTTAATTTGGTGGCAGACTCTGCAGATGTCTGTTGCTTTACCAAGAGAGGAAAGAATTGCTTGCAATTGACATACCTTGTTAAAATCTTAGCACTTCTGCAGCTTAAAGGTGCAATGCACATATTGATACACAAAGACCTAGATTGCAACTTTTGTCAAACTCCATCACTGACTTATTAGTTGAAGTGGGAATTTTCTTCACAAATCATTGCTTTCTGTAGCCATGGTGGTATAGTGTATAGCATAGCTGCCTTCCAAGCAGTTTACCTAGGTTCGATTCCCAGCCATCGCAGTCCTTAATTTGGTGGCACACTCTGCAGATGTCTGTTGCTTTACCAAGAGAGGAAAGAATTGCTTGCAATTGACATACCTTGTTGAAATCTTAGCACTTCTGCAGCTTAAAGGTGCAATGCACATATTGATACACAAAGACCTAGATCGAAACTTTTGTCAAACTCCATCACTGACTTATTAGTTGAAGGGGGAATTTTCTTCACAAACCAATGCTTTCTGTAGCGATGGTGGTATAGTGGTGAGCATAGCTGCCTTCCAAGCAGTTGACCTGGGTTCGATTCCCAGCCATCGCAGTCCTTAATCTGGCGGCAAACTCTGCAGATGTCTGTTGCTTTACCAAGAGAGGAAAGAATTGCTTGCAATTCACATACCTTGTTAAAATCCTAGATATTCTCACACACTTCTGCAGCTTAAAGGTGCAATGCACATATTGATACACAAATACCTAGATCGCAACCTTTGTCAAACTCCGTCACTGATTATTAGTTGATGCTGGAATTTTCTTCAAACATAGATGCTTTCTGTAGCGATGGTGGTATAGTGGTGAGCATAGCTGCCTTCCAAGCAGTTGACCTGGGTTCGATTCCCAGCCATCGCAGTCCTTAATTTGGCGGCACACTCTGCAGATGTCTGTTGCTTTACCTAGAGTGGCAAGAATTGCTTGCAATTCACATACCTTGTTAAAATCCTAGATATCCTCACACATTTCTGCAGCTTAAAGGTGCAATGCACATATTGATACACAAAGACCTAGATCGCAACTTTTGTCCAACTCCATCACTGACTTATTAGTTGAAGCGGGAATTTTCTTCACAAATCAATGCTTTCTGTAGCGATGGTGGTATAGTGGTGAGCATAGCTGCCTTCCAAGCAGTTGACCTGGGTTCGATTCCCAGCCATCGCAGTCCTTAATCTGGCGGCAGACTCTGTAGATGTCTGTTGCATTACCAAGAGAGGAAAGAATTGCTTGCAATTCACATACCTAGTTAAAATCTTAGCACTTCTGCAGCTTAAAGGTGCAAAGCACATATTGATACACAAAGACCTAGATTGCAACTTTTGTCAAACTCCATCACTGACTTATTAGTTGAAGTGGGAATTTTCTTCACAAATCATTGCTTTCTGTAGCCATGGTGGTATAGTGTATAGCATAGCTGCCTTCCAAGCAGTTTACCTAGGTTCGATTCCCAGCCATCGCAGTCCTGAATTTGGTGGCACACTCTGCAGATGTCTGTTGCTTTTCCAAGAGAGGAAAGAATTGCTTGCAATTGACATACCTTGTTGAAATCTTAGCACTTCTGCAGCTTAAAGGTGCAATGCACATATTGATACACAAAGACCTAGATCGAAACTTTTGTCAAACTCCATCACTGACTTATTAGTTGAAGGGGGAATTTTCTTCACAAACCAATGCTTTCTGTAGCGATGGTGGTATAGTGGTGAGCATAGCTGCCTTCCAAGCAGTTGACCTGGGTTCGATTCCCAGCCATCGCAGTCCTTAATTTGGTGGCACACTCTGCAGATGTCTGTTGCTTTACCTAGAGTGGCAAGAATTGCTTGCAATTCACATACCTTGTTAAAATCCTAGATATCCTCACACATTTCTGCAGCTTAAAGGTGCAATGCACATATTGATACACAAAGACCTAGATCGCAACTTTTGTCCAACTCCATCACTGACTTATTAGTTGAAGCGGGAATTTTCTTCACAAACCAATGCTTTCTGTAGCGATGGTGGTATAGTGGTGAGCATAGCTGCCTTCTAAGCAGTTGACCTGGGTTCGATTCCCAGCCATCGCAGTCCTTAATCTGGCGGCAAACTCTGCAGATGTCTGTTTCTTTACCTAGAGTGGCAAGAATTGCTTGCAATTCACATACCTTGTTAAAATCCTAGATATCCTCACACACTTTTGCAGCTTAAAGGTGCAATGCACATATTGATACACAAAGACCTAGATCGCAACTTTTGTCAAACTCCATCACTGACTTATTAGTTGAAGTGGGAATTTTCTTCAAACATAAATTCTTTCTGTAGCGATGGTGGTATAGTGGTGAGCATAGCTGCCTTCCAAGCAGTTGACCTGGGTTCGATTCCCAGCCATCGCAGTCCTTAATCTGGCGGCAGACTCTGTAGATGTCTGTTGCATTACCAAGAGAGGAAAGAATTGCTTGCAATTCACATACCTAGTTAAAATCTTAGCACTTCTGCAGCTTAAAGGTGCAAAGCACATATTGATACACAAAGACCTAGATTGCAACTTTTGTCAAACTCCATCACTGATTTATTAGTTGAAGTGGGAATTTTCTTCACAAATCAATGCTTTCTGTAGCGATGGTGGTATAGTGTATAGCATAGCTGCTTTCCAAGCAGTTGACCTAGGTTCGATTCCCAGCCATCGCAGTCCTTAATTTGGTGGCACACTCTGAAGATGTCTGTTGCTTTACCAAGAGAGGAAAGAATTGCT
The DNA here is from genome assembly GCA_037039145.1 of Fundulus diaphanus. Lineage (NCBI taxonomy): Eukaryota > Metazoa > Chordata > Actinopteri > Cyprinodontiformes > Fundulidae > Fundulus > Fundulus diaphanus. Next base: position 34,001,995 of record CM073125.1, read on the forward strand.
TGCAATTGACATACCTTGTTAAAATCTTAGCACTTCTGCAGCTTAAAGGTGCAATGCACATATTGATACACAAAGACCTAGATTGCAACTTTTGTCAAACTCCATCACTGACTTATTAGTTGAAGTGGGAATTTTCTTCACAAATCAATGCTTTCTGTAGCGATGGTGGTATAGTGGTGAGCATAGCTGCCTTCCAAGCAGTTGACCTGGGTTCGATTCCCAGCCATCGCAGTCCTTAATTTGGCGGCAGACTCTGCAGATGTCTGTTGCTTTACCAAGAGAGGAAAGAATTGCTTGCAATTCACATACCTTGGTAAAATCCTAGATATCCTCACACACTTCTGCAGCTTAAAGGTGCAATGAACATATTGATGCACAAATACCTAGATCGCAACCTTTGTCAAACTCCATCACTGATTATTAGTTGATGCTGGAATTTTCTTCAAACATAGATGCTTTCTGTAGCGATGGTGGTATAGTGTATAGCATAGCTGCTTTCCAAGCAGTTGACCTGGGTTCGATTCCCAGCCATCGCAGTCCTTAATTTGGTGGCACACTCTGCAGATGTCTGTTGCTTTACCAAGAGAGGAAAGAATTGCTTGCAATTGACATACCTTGTTAAAATCTTAGCACTTCTGCAGCTTAAAGGTGCAAAGCACATATTGATACACAAAGACCTAGATTGCAACTTTTGTCAAACTCCATCACTGACTTATTAGTTGAAGTGGGAATTTTCTTCACAAATCAATGCTTTCTGTAGCGATGGTGGTATAGTGGTGAGCATAGCTGCCTTCCAAGCAGTTGACCTGGGTTCGATTCCCAGCCATCGCAGTCCTTAATTTGGCGGCAGACTCTGCAGATGTCTGTTGCTTTACCAAGAGAGGAAAGAATTGCTTGCAATTCACATACCTTGGTAAAATCCTAGATATCCTCACACACTTCTGCAGCTTAAAGGTGCAATGAACATATTGATGCACAAATACCTAGATCGCAACCTTTGTCAAACTCCATCACTGATTATTAGTTGATGCTGGAATTTTCTTCAAACATAGATGCTTTCTGTAGCGATGGTGGTATAGTGGTGAGCATAGCTGCCTTCCAAGCAGTTGACCTGGGTTCGATTCCCAGCCATCGCAGTCCTTAATTTGGCGGCACACTCTGCAGATGTCTGTTGCTTTACCAAGAGAGGCAAGAATTGCTTGCAATTCACATACCTTGTTAAAATCCTATATATCCTCACACACTTCTGCAGCTTAAAGGTGCAATGCACATATTGATACACAAAGACCTAGATCGCAACTTTTGTCCAACTCCATCACTGACTTATTAGTTGAAGCGGGAATTTTCTTCACAAATCAATGCTTTCTGTAGCGATGGTTGTATAGTGGTCAGCGTAGCTGCCTTCCAAGCGGTTGACCTGGGTTCGATTCCCAGCCATCGCAGTCCTTAATTTGGCGGCACACTCTGCAGATGTCTGTTGCTTTACCTAGAGTGGCAAGAATTGCTTGCAATTCACATACCTTGTTAAAATCCTATATATCCTCACACACTTCTGCAGCTTAAAGGTGCAATACACAAAGACCTAGATGGCAACTTTTGTCCAACTCCATCACTGACTTATTAGTTGAAGCGGGAATTTTCTTCACAAATCAATGCTTTCTGTAGCGATGGTGGTATAGTGGTGAGCATAGCTGCCTTCCAAGCAATTGACCTGGGTTTGATTCCCAGCCATCGCAGTCCTTAATTTGGCGGCAGACTCTGCAGATGTCTGTTGCTTTACCAAGAGAGGAAAGAATTGATTGCAATTCACATACCTTGTTAAAATCTTAGCACTTCTGCAGCTTAAAGGTGCAATGAACATATTGATGCACAAATACCTAGATCGCAACCTTTGTCAAACTCCATCACTGATTATTAGTTGATGCTGGAATTTTCTTCAAACATAGATGCTTTCTGTAGCGATGGTGGTATAGTGGTGAGCATAGCTGCCTTCCAAGCAGTTGACCTGGGTTCGATTCCCAGCCATCGCAGTCCTTAATTTGGCGGCACACTCTGCAGATGTCTGTTGCTTTACCTAGAGTGGCAAGAATTGCTTGCAATTCACATACCTTGTTAAAATCCTAGATATCCTCACACACTTCTGCAGCTTAAAGGTGCAATGAACATATTGATGCACAAATACCTAGATCGCAACCTTTGTCAAACTCCATCACTGACTTATTAGTCTAAGCGGGAATTTTCTTCACAAATCAATGCTTTCTGTAGCGATGGTGGTATAGTGGTGAGCATAGCTGCCTTCCAAGCAGTTGACCTGGGTTCGATTCCCAGCCATCGCAGTCCTTAATCTGGCGGCAGACTCTGCAGATGTCTGTTGCTTTTCCAAGAGAGGAAAGAATTGCTTGCAATTCACATACCTTGTTAAAATCCTAGATATCCTCACACACTTCTGCAGCTTAAAGGTGCAATGAACATATTGATGCACAAATACCTAGATCGCAACCTTTGTCAAACTCCATCACTGATTATTAGTTGATGCTGGAATTTTCTTCAAACATAGATGCTTTCTGTAGCGATGGTGGTATAGTGGTGAGCATAGCTGCCTTCCAAGCAGTTGACCTGGGTTCGATTCCCAGCCATCGCAGTCCTTAATTTGGCGGCAGACTCTGCAGATGTCTGTTGCTTTACCAAGAGAGGAAAGAATTGCTTGCAATTCACATACCTTGTTAAAATCCTAGATATCCTCACACACTTCTGCAGCTTAAAGGTGCAATGAACATATTGATGCACAAATACCTAGATCGCAACCTTTGTCAAACTCCATCACTGATTATTAGTTGAAGTGGGAATTTTCTTCAAACATAAATTCTTTCTGTAGCGATGGTGGTATAGTGGTGAGCATAGCTGCCTTCCAAGCAGTTGACCTGGGTTCGATTCCCAGCCATCACAGTCCTTAATCTGGCGGCAGACTCTGTAGATATCTGTTGCATTACCAAGAGAGGAAAGAATTGCTTGCAATTCACATACCTTGTTAAAATCCTAGATATCCTCACACACTTCTGCAGCTTAAAGGTGCAATGCACATATTGATACACAAAGACCTAGATCACAACTATTGTCAAACTCCATCACTGACTTATTAGTTGAAGTGGGAATTTTATTCACAGACCAATGCTTTCTGTAGCGATGGTGGTATAGTGTTGAGCATAGCTGCCTTCCAAGCAGTTGACCTGGGTTCGATTCCGAGCCATCACAGTCCTTAATTTGGCGGCAGACTCTGCAGATGTCTGTTGCTTTACCAAGAGAGGAAAGAATTGCTTGCAATTCACATACCTTGTTAAAATCCTAGATATCCTCACACACTTCTGCAGCTTAAAGGTGCAATGCACATATTGATACACAAAGACCTAGATCGCAACTTTTGTCAAACTCCATCATTGACTTATTAGTTGAAGTGGGAATTTTCTTCAAATATAGATGCTTTCTGTAGCGATGGTGGTATAGTGGTGAGCATAGCTGCCTTCCAAGCAATTGACCTGGGTTTGATTCCCAGCCATCGCAGTCCTTAATTTGGCGGCAGACTCTGCAGATGTCTGTTGCTTTACCAAGAGAGGAAAGAATTGATTGCAATTCACATACCTTGTTAAAATCTTAGCACTTCTGCAGCTTAAAGGTGCAATCAACATATTGATGCACAAATACCTAGATCGCAACCTTTGTCAAACTCCATCACTGATTATTAGTTGATGCTGGAATTTTCTTCAAACATAGATGCTTTCTGTAGCGATGGTGGTATAGTGGTGAGCATAGCTGCCTTCCAAGCAGTTGACCTGGGTTCGATTCCCAGCCATCGCAGTTCTTAATTTGGCGGCAGACTCTGCAGATGTCTGTTGCTTTACCAAGAGAGGAAAGAATTGCTTGCAATTCACATACCTTGTTAAAATCCTACAAGTCCTCACACACTTCTGCAGCTTAAAGGTGCAATGCACATATTGATACACAAAGACCTAGATCGCAACTTTTGTCAAACTCCATCACTGACTTATTAGTTGAAGCGGGAATTTTCTTCAAACATAGATGCTTTCTGTAGCAATAGCTGCCTTCCAAGCAGTTGACCTGGGTTCGATTCCCAGCCATCGCAATCCATAATTTGGCGGCAGACTCTGCAGTTGTCTGTTGCTCTCTTGCAATTCACATACCTTGTTAAAATCCTACAAGCTTAAAGGTGGCTGCCATCATTTGGCAGTAGACTCTGCGATCATCTGCTGCTTTACCAAGAAAGGAAAGAATTGCTTGCAATTCACATACCTTGTTAAAATCCTGCGCAGTACAGATAGCGGTTTACTATCTGTACTGCGCAGCGAGACCTGGTCTCTTTTTAGAGCACAAATAAGACAGTGCACATACAGAAATGAACCCAAAAAAGAACAACTTATAGAATTTACAAGTGACTTTAGAAAAAAACAAGCGGACTTGGCAACAGTGTCAAAAAAACATTTCACACGATCACCGTAGCTATTAGCGGAGCTTGGTACCAAATACGTGGAGGACACGTTGACATTGTCACATTTATTACACTCCGCGGCTTTCGTAGTAGTTATTACGCACTTAACGGCGAGGTTGTTTATAATTCATTTAGCGCACCACTAGTTGTTTCACCAGTGCGAAAATCTTATACACTGGGGCTTTAAGTGTCCAGAGGAAGTTGTAGAGAGGATGTTGCAAGAATTTTTCAGAATTACCCATTGAAAATACTGTTACTTAGTTTCATGTCATCTTCATGGACATCAGAAACAATATAAAATAAGAGCTGAATTAAGATGTTTGAACAACAGTACTTTAACACCATAACCTTCTCAAAGTTGGTATTTACTGCAGGACATTTTTATGAAGCTGAGCATTTTTCTTTGCACATCCTGACCTGAAAAGGAGCATACTTTAACAGACTCGCTACTTTCTGTAGAGTATCCGTGGCATTTGAGAGTAGAGGGATGCACTGGACCTTGCTTGGAAAAGCTTCTCAGTTTTCTGGACCAGACTGAAGACTTCATGTGAAGGCTTAACATTTTGTCAACATTTTTCCATCCTTTAATGTGGTCTGGGTGTTGGATATATATTTTGTTTTGGCCCAGTCCAAAAGCCCACCACATAGCTAGATATGTTCTGCCCATGTCAGTAGTGATGATTACCACAAACATTCCAATGGAAGCTGCTCTCTCAATTATTACTAGAATAATTGGGTTGTGATTTGCCCAATTAATGGAATTGCCATTGAAATGGTAAGCCACCCCTTGTTTCCATCTTGTTGTACTTCTTGCCAACATAAAAACGCATGCATGTGTTGCTGCTCTCCTCTATGCCCAGACAATATCACATCCAAAATGCTTCTCCATTCCTGGGTGCAGCTCCACGCTTAGTGTGATTGCTATTGCATTCAGAGTTAAGACACCTGGTTCCAGCTTAACGTGTTGCAGTATTATTTGCTGGTTTCTGATATCATGTAGAGGAAGACTCATGTCCTGAAGAAGGTTTTAGCCTGTTGAGCATGCTGAAAAATGGATTGTCTGTTTTTTATGTGCATTTCCTCTATATAATGCCTCTATTCTTTTTTATGCCAGTGGCCTTCATCTGATCTTTGGTAAAAATATGACCCAATTTCTTTTCCCTAATAAAAACTTTCTATTGTTTGACTGGATAAATTCTTTTCTGTGTTAAGTTCTCCTTCTATCCTTCTTAATGTGATCTTTTTGGCTTTCTAATTCCTGCCTCTGTTTGTTTCACCTCAGTTCCCTGCTTTGTATAATAAAAGGCATTGTATAATTAAAATGTTTATTTGTTTTTGTGTAATTGACACATGCCTATTTTATTACCTAGTATATATTTTAATGAATTACTAATATACAATAATTCTAAGGTTATATGCACAATCAACTGGGTTATACATACATATAGTACTCCATTCGCATTAAAATTTAAAAAATTAAATATACAATAACTATGTCTATTGGTCATAACATCTACAGCACCATATTTCCCTCCAAGTCATTTAAAACTTCTTTAAAATTTAGATCAGCTCTATCATTCAGCTCACTTGCCATCTGATACCAGATAAAACAAACAAGCAAAATCCCATCTGCTTTTCATGGGGGAGTAAGTCCTGAAAATGATATTAATGCTTTGTTGAACGATGTAGAACTGAAGGTAAGCTGGAGCAGAACAAAGTTGGAGGACAAGGTCTAGCAGTCCTACGTTAACATGCAGAGAACTGGAAGAGCTCTAAAATTGGTAATATTACTCTGCTTTGCTTTATGTTCAAAACTTTATTATAAACCATTGTAGACATTTATAATGATCAGTGTATTCCACAAACACCTATTTTTTTTATCAAATATGATCTGTAGCCCCAATGTATTCTATGATGTGTGGGGAATAATGTTTCCTCTCTAATATTTAGAACACAGATAAATGTTCCTGCCGCTCCTAAACAAAATACTTGTTTGGAACTATTGACGGCAACATGAATTACGTGACCGGGTGTCTTTCATTTCAGGTACCAGTCCTTTCATTAAAAAAAAAAAAAAAAAAAAAAAAAGATTTTCCCATAGAGAGGAAATTTGTCTCTGCATTTAACCCATCTCTTAGGGAGCAGTACTGCCAACAATGAGTGGTGCAGGGTGTTGAGTCAATGGTCCTGCTTAGGAACCCAGAGTGACTGAGTTTCAAACCACCAACCTTTGCAACCTCTCCAAGACACAAATACCCAGCTCCCTAACCACCAATCTCTCCCCAGTTTATTCACAAACCCTTACATGCATTTTGCAATTTTTCAACCATGTCCATCAAAGCCTTTTCGGTAAATTTGGTTTCTCTCCTTTTCCCAAACTCCCTTTGAGAACTACCATTTGTTTGACTCATTGCAACTTTTTTAATTCAGTTTTCCTTTTTCAATGAAAACATTGCATTAAATACATTCACACAAATTCCCAGTGTGTGATGATCAAGCCATTTTATTTCATAATTTCAGTGTCATAATTTTCTTTGAAACTTCACAGCGTTGCATTATTTATTCCACACTACAGACATCAATCAAAGTGCATGTTACCGTAGTGCATAACATCCTTATCCGACCAGCATTTATTCATTTAGAAAGTCACGAACAGAAGCACACAGATTCCTTATCCACAAATAAGAAACAGGTCATTCTTAAAATTGAGTTTTGGATGTGGCACATTGCTGGCATGAATGTATGGCAAGTCCACTGCTTGACATCGTCGTAGTTTCATTAAATGCCTCTTGTTTTTTAACAAAATAATGCAACTCCAAAATCAGCCTTGTAGCTTGAAAGGAAACAATCAATCCTGTATCTGTCTGACGCGCTGCCGGTTTTTCTGGAGAAGAACATTGAGTTTGGTACACTTATTGGATTATTTAATAGAACAGCAGCTTTCACCATCACACACACCAGGTTGGAACATGTACATGATATACCATGATCTGTAACTGAAATCAAAGCAAGGCTGATATTCACCAGACAATACCTAACAGACCAAGAGTTATTTATTACACATTAAATAACTTAAAACAGTGCGTAACGGCAAGATAGATAGATAGATAGATCGATAGATAGATAATAACGAAAGAACAGTGCAACACAATTGGGTTCCCTGCTGCATGCTTTGCTTGCTCTTCAGTCGGTCCATTGGCTTGGAACCTCAACAGCGATAATCAAACAATTGATAATGGCACCCAATCCTTTTATGAATGGTGTGCATTACCAAATTAAATTGTGGGACCACTGAGCTGGTTCTGTTGAACTACTTGCTGTTGGTGACTGAGAAAAAAATCCACTTTTGATTGCAAATGTCACCTCCTAGAACTAACAAGCTAATTATTTATAATGTTGTTCTGAAACCATAAAATCAGCAGAAGCAGCCAGTGGCCTAAAATATTTGACCTATACCTTTAATATTACTCTAACATTATAAGAGTATATTTGTTTTTCAAAACCAGGGATTTCAGAGGAAGTTTAGTTTCTCTGAAGTGTAAACATCAGAGTGAAGAGAGTCTGAGCTGAGCAGGTTGTTAGTGTTGATGCCCTTTTCTTCTAACTTATCCTGGTCTGGGTTGGTCCATAGAGGGACTGTTGAAGGGTCAAGCTGCTCTGCAGGGACTGGAACCTGGACAGAAAAACGTACATACATAGCTGTGTTGAGTATCACCATTAGGCTCAAATATAAACACAAATACTGATACGTTGTTTTAAAAAGTGCAACAAGGTGATAAATTATGATACTATGATTCTGTTGGCAATTTTCAGAGATGAAATGACATCCGAATAAAGAAGAAGGATATCAAACACAGACTGATTTACAGCTTAACTTAACTAGAGCTAGCTCAAATAAATTATTTAAAATCAAAGTTCAACACTCAACATTTGTACATAAAAATCACAGCTTTATAATGAACTAGTTGAGGTTAATTTATTATTTAGTCTTGAGGCGATGTCTCTCAAAAAATGTTGGTAAATATTGATTAGGAAGCAAGATGTCATGATAATAAAAACAAAATCAATATTTCCTGTCGCTCCCATAAAGTGTTACCCAGCTGTCTTCAGAATGGGAGTTCATCTGATGTCATCAGCTCCAAAAATAAGAAAAAAGCTTAAAGCTTGACTCTCCATTTTTTATGTTTTTGACTCACATTTTAAAGAAATAAAGAGACTGACCTATGAACATTAATATAAGATTAATTTCACTGTCTCGGATTCTTTGGTTTCACAAAATTATTGTTAAAATCTCATCTCTTGTGAGTGGTGCTTTTCTTAAAATAATGTCTATATTAATGTTGCATAGTAATTAATATGTGCTCATTATGATTGCCATACAGCTTATGCAATAATTTCAGTCATTTCTGTTGCTGTGCCTAACAGCCATAAGGTAAACATTGGATCGATGACACATAATTACTGCCTTGTGTGTCAGACTGTATGAGGAACATTGTCAGGGTTCTGTTTTTCCGTGCTCTCTAACTCTGCTCCACAGGTGGCTGCAGTTGACGGGTGGGCGTGGCCCGCACCTGCAGCTCATTTGGAACTCTCTGCTCTGGCTTAAAAGGAGTGCACTGACAGCTGAAAGACGCCAGAGTGGTATCTCGTTGTGGTATGCCTAGGCCATAGATCTGTCTCCTTGGTGTTGCCAAGCCGGGCAAGAGATTCCCCTTCCTGGATTCACCTGGTTTGTCTGGACTCACTCCGGTTCTTCCAGCTGCTCCTCCTGCCTGCCGCCGCAGTGGTGCTGTTCGGGCTCCCCGCCTGTGTTACATCTACCAGCCCTCCCGTCATTCAGCCACCTCCTTCCATCAGAGTTACGGTCACTGAGCTCCTTTTCCACTAATCCCCCCCGGATAGGTCCTCCCAACCAAGCGGTAAGCAGCGCAGCTTCTGGAGAATTTTCCCCTGGTTCGATCCATGTTAAATTTATCCTCTTTCTTCCCGCAGTCATTCCTACTCTGACATTCCGACCTCGCCTGTTGCACATGTCGTGTGCTTTCCCGTATTTGAGCCTAAAATAAATCTCTTTAAAACTGTTCTGTTTCCATCAGTGTCTGCATGTGGGCCAAACACTTTAAAACCATGACAGAAGAACACTCTGGCCAACCTGACCCAGCAGACACTTTCGGTCGGCAGCTTGCTGCACAACAGGAACAATTACAGGCTCTCGGCGTAGCGGTTAATTCGGCGCAAGAGCAATTACTGTTTGTGACAGCTCAGCTGAGCCAGCTGACTGCCGCTTTAACCTCCCCGTCTAGTCAGCCAGTCACTACAGCTCCTAGCGCTCCGCCTCCTAGCAATCTGACAGCTGAAGCTACCGGTCAATCCTCCCCTGTCTCTGAAAGCTCGTCTCCGAGCCCCGAGAAGTTCTCCGGAGACAATGGAGATTGCGGTGGATTTCTCTTCCAATGTACTTTAGTTTTTAATCGTTCTCCCCGCACCTTTTCCGCCGATCATGCCAAGATTTCTTTTGTTTTACGGTTATTAACTGGCAGAGCCCTTAGATGGTCTGAGGCTCGCTTCCCCGACTGCAGATCCTTCGGTTGTACCTTCGAAGAATTCATAAGTGAATTTAAAACGGTATTTTCCGCCGAGTTAGATCCTGTGCAGCAGTCACGCCTTTTACTTGCATTAAAGCAACGCGGACGCCGTGTCTCTGATTTTGCAGTGGAGTTTCGCACTTATACTGCTGCCGCAGGATGGGAGGCTCGGCCGTTAAAGGCTCTCTTTTTCCAAGCTCTCGATGAGACCTTAAAGGATGAATTAGCCCACGTTGAGGAACCTGAGACCTTCGAGGGTTTAGTTGCTCTCGCTGTTCGGCTGGACGCTCGTCTACGCGGCCGGGGGCGGTCTGAGAGACCTATACGGCCGACATTTCCACCTACACAGGGGGTTAATCCTCCTAGGCCAGTTGTAACACCGCCGTCACCCCCCGAGCCTATGCAGATTGGTCGTGTACACCTCACCCAGGAGGAACATCAACAGCGTTTTTCGGCCAATCAGTGTCTTTATTGTGGGGCTGCAGGACACTTTGTAAATTCTTGTCCGGTGCGGCCAAAAGATCAGGTCCGTCGCCTGTAGTGGGGAAGACGGCGGACCGGTGTAGAGTTTCGTCCCCCAAATCTCCTTGTGATCCCATTCCATCTCGTTTCTGTCTCCCGGCTACTTTAGTTTTAGACCGGGATAATCTTAGTGTTTCCGCTTTAGGTGATTCCGGCTCAGACTTTAATTTGATTGACCAAAGACTAGTCACCCAGTCTCAAATTGAGATGGCCCCTTTGTCCGCGCCACTCCAGGTTTCTGCTTTAGACGGAGAACGTTTAACGTTAATCACCCATCAGACCTAACCCATGGAAGTAATAATCTCTGGCAACCACAGAGATTTTATGACTCTTTTCGTTTTCCCTGTTAAGCATTCCCCGGTCATTTTAGGTTTAACCTGGTTACAAAGACACAATCCACATCTTAACTGGGCTTAGTCCCGCTTAGAATCTTGGTCTCTTGGCTGTCATTCGCGCTGTCTCCTATCAGCCCAGCCAGTTTGCCATTGATCAGATCCTTCCCCTAAGACAGAGGATCCCAGTGCCAGAGATTTATCATGATTTGCGTTTGGTTTTCAGTAAGAGTAAAGTCTGTTCACTTCCTCCGCACCGCCCTTACGATTGCGCCATTGACCTGCTACCGGGTGCTCCTTTACCCACCAGCCGACTATACAACATCTCGAGGTCGGAACGTCAGGCGCTTGAAAAATACGTCGGAGAGTCCCTCGCTGCAGGGTTAATTCGCCCTTCCTCCTCTCCATTGGGCGCAGGGTTTTTCTTTGTGGGTAAGAAAGATGGATCCCTCCGTCCATGCATCGACTACCGAGGGCTAAACCAAATCACCATTAAAAATAAATACCCGCTTCCCCTTTTGTCTTCTGCCCTAGAACCAGTGCAGAATGCGGTCATGTTTACTAAACTTGACTTGCGCAATGCTTACCACCTTGTCCGAATCCGCCAGGGGGATGAGTGGAAGACGGCTTTCAAGACTCCCCTTGGTCATTTTGAATATGTAGTCATGCCCTTTGGTGTTTGTAACGCTCCGTCCGTATTTCAGGCTCTGGTTAATGATGTCCTACGGGACTTTTTGAACGTGTTTGTCTTCGTTTACTTAGATGATATCTTGATTTATTCTAGTGACCCCGTCCAGCACCGTCAACATGTCCGATTAGTCTTACAACAGTCTGGAGTCTGGAGGAGTCCGAGCAGCCCATTGTTATCTGGACCGATCATAAGAATCTCGCCTACTACCTGCAGTCCGCCCAACGTCTGAACCCTCGACAAGCCCGCTGGTCCCTTTTTGTCTCACGGTTTAACCTGTCCATAACTTACCGCCCCGGTTCCAGAAACGTCAAGCCTGATGCCCTTTCCAGGCAGTTTGCTCCCCAGGAACATGAGTGAGAATCAGCACCCATTCTGCCAACCACATGTACCTTTGAAGCCCTCACTGATTCAGCCCTGCTTGACACCTTTTGGGTCTCCCGCCCATCTATATCCTCCTCTAGGCCGCCAGGAGGCGACCGTTGAGGGGGGGATGGTGTCAGGGTTCTGTGTTCCGTGCTCTCTAACTCTGCTTCATAGGTGGCTGCAGTTGACGGGTGGGCGTGGCCCGCACCTGCGGCTCATTTGGAACTCTCTGCTCTGGCTTAAAAGGAGTGCACTGACAGCTTGAATACGCCAGAGTGTTACCCCGTTGTGGTATGCCTAGGCCATAGATCTGTCTCCTGTGCTTCGTACCTGTGAGTTTTTGAAAACCCTGTCTTTTGGATCTAATCTTGTCTCCTGTCCTCTCCAGTTCATCGTGTTTTGGATTTACTCACCTGTGTTGGTTCCGTGCACTGAAGACCAGTTTCCAGAATCCCTGCCTGCTCAGATTTTGCTCTGGTGTCTCCACTCTTACTCCCTTGGTGTTGCCAAGCCGGGCAAGAAATTCCCCTTCCTGGATTCACCTGGTTCGTCTGGACTCACTCCGGTTCCTCCAGCTGCTCCTCCTGCCTGCCGCCGCAGTGGTGCTGTTCGGGCTCCCCATCTGTGTTACATCTACCAGCCCTCCCGTCATTCAGCCACCTCCTTCCATCATAGAGTTACGGTCACTGAGCTCCTTTTCCACTAATCCCCCCCGGATAGGTCATCCCAACCAAGCAGTAAGCAGCGCAGCTTCTGGAGAATTTCCTCCGGTTCGATCCATGTTGAATTTATCCTTTCTTCCCGCAGTCATTCCTACTGATGTTCCGACCTCGCCTGTTGCACATATCGTGTGCTTTCCCTTATTTGAGCCTAAAATAAACATCTTTAAAACTGGTTCTGTTTCCGTCAGTGTCTGCATGTGGGCCAAACACCTTAAAACCATGACAAACATATTCTGGACACAGCCCTGAAGGTGAAGCATCGTAACTTGAACCCCTCCTGGGTCCTACAAAGCCCTTATCCAACTAAAGATATCCCTCTTTTCCTGCAGTCCACCATCTGTGCAGGCAGCAGAGGGAAACAAAGGTACATCAACGTCGAATTTGTTGGACAAACGGACACTTGTACTTACACCAAGAGTTAAGTATGATCTGTTTCCTACAAAATCAACAACCAAAGCAGACAGCCACAACAGAAGCAAGCTGTGATCAGTTTTGCTAGAAGGCTGAATCAGAGACTGAGTGAAGCGGTTTCTCCTTCCCCAGAGTGGTTCCAAAGCGAGGACAGCTGAGAGCCGCACCCCTGCAATAATGTCCCACCAGTTTTAAATACTGGTGGGACATTATTGTTTCATTACACTGAAATATGACTTAAAGGTCCTTTAAAAAAGCCCTCCGATGTTCCATTAACCACTAACGCTAATAGCTTGCTACCAAAAACCTTTGTTAAAACATAGTTCATTGTTCGTTCGCTCCTCAATCATCAGATAATGTGCCACTAGTGTTTGTATAAACATCAATAATAGTATGGGTAATATAATTGGTAATATTAATGCTAATTAATGGGATTTGTGATACTTAAAAGGGAGTTATTAAGCCAATTTATTTGTCGTTAGCTAGGGTGAACCTGATGTTATTTCAACAACATTTGCTGTGCTCTGAACTCTTTAAATAAAGTTTCCATTTGCATTATAAGAGTTACCAGTTAGAATAATTTCCTTACAAATCAGTGCATAATATTAACATTGAAATCTCAAAGATTTTCTTGACATTTAATTTGGTAAATCATTCTTTAAAATATTATTTCATCAAAATGATGTCTACTTCTTTTATTTGTAGCAATAGTTTTTCTGAATTAGTCAAATCTAATTTAATCTCTTTCCAAATTCTTTAAGATGAACTTAGGTTCTCAAAATAAAAATCCACACTAACCTTCAAGACCCATGAATAATTTTTGGTACTGAATTTTAACCATTTATATTTGTCCTTCTGTTCTTTTGCTTATACTTAGTTCATTACTTTTCTTTAATCTTAACTTTGCTTAGTAGTTTTAGTTAAGTTTCACCAGCCTTATTAAAGATTTTAACTTGAAGTTGAATTATTTCTGTTAATAAATTCTTATATTTGAAGCTAAGTTCTCCCAAATTTAGTTCATGTTTGCTGTTCGAGAATGCCAGAGCTCAAATCCCTCTTTCATCTATTGTCCTAATATCGCCAAATTGGGCTGGTGTCACAGATTCATTCTTGACAGACCAAAGGTTGTTTTATTAAATATTAAATAACCTAAATTGATTTAATTGCAGAAAACTGTCATCTGTTTGTTTGATATATTTGTTTAATGTGGCTGAATCTCAAGTGGAGATAATTTCTGTTAGTCAGAAAGCAAATAAAAGGATGAAATCCTATTGATTGCAGTAATTTTGAAAGCAATCCAAGGTCATTGCTGTATTCATATAAAATCCATGTACGTGTGTGTGTGTGTGCAACTGTGCTGTCATTTCACCTTTATTAATACATACAAAGGTCATGAATAGAAAAGCAGACAGTGTGCCGCATGTAAAAGCTTTGCCTTTAAGCTTCTCCCTTTGCTTACTTTCCTCGGTCTGGCTGCATGCCAAGTCAAAACAGACTCAGTGGTGGGAGCACTACATGCAGGACTAGCCATTACAGACAGAACTCAACATAAGCTTAGAATTTGAATTGACTAAACTATGATCAATGCGTTTTTAGGGTGAGGAAGTATATTTGATCCATAACAGGTCTTGACAGAGACCAGACAGCATGGCATTTCTCACAAACGACTTAATCCAGCTGCAAAAGGGGATGGGGGTGGGGGGAGGGGAATCGCAGACACTCTTATGCACTAAAAGCCAAAGTCTGTCAAAAAAATGCTCTGGTTTTACTGTAGCTCACTTTCGACAGCCTTGCTCCTTCTAATGTTGTCAGTAAATGTACAGTTTCAAGGAACACTTGAATGTGACTTTCAAATGTGCCAGTTTGGGCACAACACTGAGCTTGTAATGTGACACCATATTCACTGTTGTTTGCTTACATTTGTATGACTAGTTCTCAGCTCTTCAGACTTGGAAGGTGGTAGACTCTCAGAAGGATTGTGTATCTGCAGAGTAAAACAATACCCTTTAGTGGAGAGCAGGAAAGAGGATAGATATAGCTGTAATGTTGAAAGAGACAAAAGGCAAAAGCTTTTGAATCAATATCACACAGACCAGCAAATCAGTCGGCTTATTAGAAGACTGGAGGGGGTAGCTCTCGGTGGGCTCAGATGGTTGGCTTGGACTCAGAACAACAGGCTTGTGTTCATACAGCAGTTTGAAATAAAAAAATGCCTTTTAGTCACATTGCATTATAACACACTAATATGGATCACTAATTAGCTTCAGTGGATCATCACCTCTTGAGCAGATTCTCCATCAGGTTCACGTTCAGCCTTTTTTTCAGAGCACATTCTACAGCAGCAGGTCCTTATACAGCAGCTAAGAAACGTGCAGATAAGTGCACCCACACTAGCGAAGATGTATGTTTTATATCCCGAAGCTAAAGAAAAAAAGGGTTAGTAACAATTAGTTGGCAGACATGCGTACTCTTGCTGTTGATCTGTTCTAATTTTAGACTTACATTCCACTTCCACGAACATCACCAGGGCCTGGTCGTCATTATGATCTCTCACCACAAACTGTCCACTGCACGAGCTCTGGACGGCCTTGTTTAAAGCCCCACATGGCTCCAAAAGTGTAAATTCTCCGCAAGCAGACTTATCCTGCAGCTGTCCACGACGAACTATCTCTGCCTTGGGTCCATCCCTTGGGATGAAATAGATGTTGCAGGAGCTTGAAGGCAGATTAAAAGTAATAGAAAGCTTTTGGTCAGTCTTCCGAGTGATGTTCCTTGTCTTCGCTGAAGGAGAAAACAATACAGGAAAGTGCAGCACAAATATGGTTCAAACAGATAAACCTCTAGATACTTGATTAAATCATGAAAACAAGAATATGAACTATGAAAATGTATAATTTAGCAGAAAAGAGGGACAGGAAAAAGCAAAGAAGTACGTGTAATCGATTTTTTTGAGTTTAACTACTTAAACTAATTTGTTTTTTTTCAGTAATTAGGCTCTTTGTGTCACATTAGTGAACAAAATTGGGAATTTAAATCCTATTCCATTAAACAAAAACAGATTACTGTCATCTCCTAACTCAGCTTAAAATCATGGAATGAAAACAATTATTTTAATTTATTTTAGCACAACTGTGCAGCAAAAGTTTGTGCACATTTTGATTTTACTTGGAAAGTGTCTATTAAATATAATACTTTAAACAATTTCATTGTAATTCCTTCATTTTTGAGGAAGTAAGTTTACAAGAGCTGTAGTACAGAGCAGCTTGAACTCTTGCTGTTCGTAAAATGTTCATCCCTCCATCCAGTTCATACATAAACCTAAAATTCTATCAAGGTTGATCAAAGTGAAACAAAACATGAAACTTACCTATCACTTCGACTGTCATCGTAGACAGAGATGTCTGATTTCTGTTCCTTAATAAGTACCGACCACTTTCTCTCTGGGTGATGTCACGGAGGTAAAACATGTAGTACACAATCTTCCACTTGCTGTTCTCACTGGTCTTAGGAGCATCTCGACTCCACACCATTGTCGCATTGAGGCTTGAGTTTGGAAAAAACTCTATGTAGTCAACCCATGGTGGCATCGTTTTACTGAGTGAGCTTCCATACTCCACCTCGTCATAACTGTCACTTGAATAGCCTGAAAACAAGAGGGACGAACTTCAACCCATGGTTATCACATGTAATGTGGAAGAGGACTGAACTTTAAAAAAGGCTCAAAAAAGATGAGACGAGACAAAGATGATTCTGCTTGTCGTCAGCGGGGACTTATTTTATTCACATTTTCGTATCCCTTTAGCTTCATTCTCCTGAATTTATTCTCCTAAAGAATAAAAATATTTAACATAATCTAACCTGGCCCTATTACTCCAGGAGTGAAATAATTCTGCAAACTGTGACTATTCTGGAAATGTTCCCTCTTAATTCTCATAATATGACGTTTTTCTCATAACATTATCACTTTTGTGTTTTTTTTTTTTTTACTTTATTGACCTAGGACTTTTTTCTCTTATTATTAATTTTACCTCTTTAATACTCCCCCAAAAAGTCTGTTCCTAAAGGTTCACATGTGACACGGTTTTATGAAATAATGAAGACCACAATGTTTAGATTTAACAAATTGATCCTTATATTCATAACACACACATATATATATATATATATATATATATATATATATATATATATATATATATATATATATATATATATATTCATAACACACACACACACATATATATATATATATATATATTCATAACACACACACACACACACATACATATATATATACATATATATATATATATAGTATCTGCCTTCTCTATATATATATATATAGAGAAGGCAGATACAAGTAATGAAATCAGCCAGAATACATTTCCATGCAGCACAGGAATGAGGCATCTTTTCTGATTCACGTTCACAATAACAGAACTCAACTTTTTTCTGCCACATACAATATGGCGGTGACGTTGACGTGCGAACCTGCGCCCTATGACGCGTCTACGTATATGATGTCTGTGGTTTTCACTATAAAGTCTGTAATACGGCCGGGTGCACTTGAAATGTTGGAGCGGCTTGATCACAGTGTACCCGGAACGAAGAAGAGGTTTAATCGGAGCGAAGAAGAGAAGAGATTTAACCGGAGCGAATGTCTGTCGAATATACAACTTAAAACTAACTTTACAGTGGTTACAAAATGCACATAAATACACATTAAACTTTTTAATCGACACGAAACTCGTGTAATGTTAAGTTGGAACACAGGAAAACAAACTATTTTCTTCTAATATGGGATCAGTCGTTACTACAATAACTTACCGACAGAGAAAAAAGCAATGAGCAGCAGGAATAAGCTCATCATGTGCAACGTTTTAAGCCGCAAAGGCTTCATTGCGTCTTTGTTCCTGACTTTTAAAAGCCTTAAAAAAAACTCAAAGCGGCTCTAGGTGAGAGAAGCTGCTGCTGCTGCAGCATGGAGACGTGTTGTCCTAAACTAATGCAGATTGGGTCACGTCCAAGAAAAGGGAAGCGCCTCCTCGGTTCGTTCAAGGGCGAGTTCTCAATGTAATTGTTTCGAATAGGGCGTCTCCTTTTTGATCATCGTGATGCGTTAAAGTGCTGCACGGAAATAACTATGCCACATTAATTTACCCAACGAGGGTGCGTGTGTGTGCGTGATTATTAGAAATTAGAATATATGGGCTATAAACTACATATATAAAAGCTGAAACTTGCCAGTGGCTGGCAAAGAAAACTGCTATTATAAAGGGGGAAGAATTATATGAAATTAACCATCCTGGGGCAAGAATCATACCAATTACCAATCAGCTTTCTCTGAATGCATGGGCGTAGGTTTGCATAGGGACCATAGAGTCCCATGTCCCTACCAAAATTTTGGACCGAACTATTTGTCCTTAACAATAATACAATGTGAATAACATGTTTACAATTTATGATACAACGCTGTTGCTGCTGTCGTTTCTTTTACCCTCGCAGCTCCGCTGCCTAACGACTGCTGCTGCCGCTCTGTCTGGACTGCATGCTCGCTCTCTCCTGTCCTTTTAAATCCGCCTTCCCTCTTCCTGATTGGCTCTTTTCTAGTACATGCGCATACGTGCGCACAGATATGTATACGTATATAATGTCTATGTACGTGCGTGTTTGCTTGGAGCGCGAGATTTAAATTTCTTTCATACTGGGATACTGCGGTTACTACGATTAATACTAGGCTACAAAACAAGTCCCAGTTAAAAAAACTAAATACTAGCTACACTAAAATAGGTGAAAGCTACTGAGTGCAATTCTGTATTAGTAAAGAAGCAGGAGAGAACTTCAGAAATGTAAGTAACCAACGTTAGCGTCTCAAAATAGCATTTAATTCTGAAGTATAATACATTTATCAACAAAAAACGAATCTCTTTTATAAAACTAAATATTCTGTGTCAGGCAGGATTTCTGAAGATTGCTGGAAAGATGGAAAAGCAAAGACTGAAGGCTATTAAAAATTCAGATTCTTAGCCTGTCTGAAAAAGAAAAGGTGGAGGTTTCCCTTTTATCAATATTTTGTTGCTATGCTTTCTTTCATTTTTTTTCAGTTCAGGTATAAATAGCAGGTGTTATTTCTTTTACATGATATACACTATAACAACACTAGATGGTGCCTTAACAACTGCTATTTTCTGTTGATATGGTTGCAAAATTAATTTGATATAGGCCTATCCATATCTTAAAGTTTAATCTGCTGTTCTTTAATAGTCATACTAGTATATACCAATAGTATATTGATATGTTCTCATTTGAATGATAAAATGGACAACCACTCAGGTGACAATTCAGTCTTGGTGTCACCAGTCTTACTCAAAGTACAGTATTGGGTCCTCCATGCCGCTTATGTATTAAGATTTATTGCACATTTAATCATTATTGACAACTCAATATTGTCAGGGAAATATTTAGTTGTCTAATGGGGATGTAGGTAAGGAGAAGCTGTTATTTACACTTCAGATGTATGTTGTAAGAAACGTGTCTGGAATGTTAAGATAAGTAACATGAAATGGGCTACACAGAGCAACTACAACCCAGTTGTACATTTGTTGAAATATTGAAGATATTTTAAATGCTGTCCGTGTCAGTTACACTTCTAGTTCCAGTGCAGATGTAAATACAATAAATTTATTTGCAGTCCCTTGAATGTATAATTTTGCTGTGTTTTATGATACAGAGAGAATATGTTAGATAAAAAAAATAAGGGTGGGGTTTACCTCTGCGCATTTCTATATCGTCAAAAGAAAATACAGGAAAAATCTACAGACAATAGACGTGTTTTCAGGGATGCACATTGGCGCAGTGGGTAGCGCTGTTTCCTTGCATCAAGAAGGTCCTGTGTTTGAGTCTGACCTTGTGTCTTTCTGCATGGACTTTCTGCAGCTTCCTCCCACAGGCCTGCATTTACCTTTTCAAAGTGGAAAAAAGTCCCAATTCGACATTCATCAGCGCCGGTGATGCTTTAAACACTGACAAACATCATCTAGTGTGTGTAGTGCTTATAATATGTGTATAAATGTAGCAACAAATGCTGCTTTTCTCTTTAGACAGACGAAACACGCCCTGACGCTCAAGTCAAGCATCAGAAATTAGGAGCATGCAGTTTGTGTAGGACCAATGACGTCAGACCAATGAAGCATAGCAAGTTGAAATCAAACCTACGCCCTTGTCTGAAGGAATACAACTTAGTACGTGTACTGCTGTGAACAGCTATTTCTAGCCCAGGATAATTGGACTGCATTTTGAGGAGTCTCGGCATTTCTTGGTTTTGCCTCAGAAACAACGTAGTGGTGACGCCATTTTTGGTGAGGTGACATTGAATAAAGGTCTGGTACTTGACTAGCCACTCCATAATGTTCATCTTGATGATTCTATATACTAAGATGTTACTTGTAGAGCTTGTATCAACACTTTTTGTTTAAAAAAATACCTTTTTGTAGGTTTTAAAGGAAGAGATTCAAGTAATTCTATGTAATGCTGCGCAAACAAAGAATCAGAAAAAAGGCTTACCAGCCAAAGCGGAAGTACGTCAGTCAGCAATAGAATTCCACAACAAAATTCTTGCTGTTGATCCCATGAAAGGTCAAGAAACAGGAGCTAGAAGCTATGATTAGAATGTTTCAGATGCAGCCAGTTAAAAATTATGCACACTGACTGCAATCAGGGAAAAATGAAAGAATTTAAGAAAAAGTTAAATAATTATATGTTTTTCACAATAAAGTTTTAATTATTTTTGACATTTGATTGTTTCTGCTTGTTCCTGTTTATTGCAATAACACCCTAATGAAATCAGGAATTATTTTCTCTAATGTAATAATTAGTTTATTTAAATTATCACATATTTAAGTTTATTTAACTACAAATGTACTCATTGGATTCTCAAATTTTTGGCTTATTGATGTACCAGCCTTTCTTACTGGCTTCATAATACACGTTTTTTTGTCAATTTATGTCCATAAAAAATTATTTCTACCGCCATTAAGTCATTCTGGCACTTTTTCTCACTCCTCATTCAACAAAATCATATTTTGTGATAAAGTCCAGTACTTTTCAGAAAAATAAGGAAGCAATGTATTCCTTCCCACTGATGAGTTACCACAGCTCATAACATTTAATATACAAAAAAAAAGGAAACTCTCTGGATGGGTTCCTCTTTGTGGAAATGTTTTTTACTCTTCTCCGAAAGATTTATTCAGTCTCCTGAGTCGTAGGTAAACTCATCCTACAACGTTACAGACTGAAGACGTCTCTCAGAGAAGAGATTTAACGTTTAGGCTAAGAAGAACCCATCCATAGGACCTACTCAATTAAAAAAAAAAATTCCTGGATTATTGGGATGCATCAAGACATTATTTAATTATCTTGGAATATCCCTTTAAAACTAATTTGTTACACTATTTCCTGTTTTGTGCCTCATCTACAATAACCAGTTCTATGTTATCTGTTGGTGAAAGGAGCACTCTTGAAATTACTGTGTCCAATTCTAAGTCTGCTGCCCTAGCTCCTAACCTGTCTTGTCTATTACTGCACCATAATTACTGATAACTTGATAAACCATTTTTGTGATTATAATTTCCACAGCATACAAGTATCTTTGAATCATTAATGTATTCTGCCCATTCTGTATAGTTTGATCTGGGCTACCTTTTCTGAGCCATAATGGCATTTCTCCTGCCTCAACACATTGACGCCTTCCTCAGCCCTCCTTTAGCAGATCCTGGGAAACACCCACAACATATTTAAATCCTGGAGCAGTGATTTAACAGCAGAACCACAGGCAGTATAATGCCTCCATTTTTTCTTAATGAAGTGACATATATTTGCTTTAAACAGAAAATTGCCTTCCCAGCCTATCCATGCCAAACACTTTATTACATAAATAACTGACTTATATTTACTTAATATACTATGAATGTTTTATTTCCATGTTTAAGTTTGACACACAGAAGCATGCACAAAATAAATAATCTAGAACACTTCTATGCATCTGTAACCATATCGAATTTCTTATTTTGTTGACAAACGTAACTTTACTGATTCCCCTAGAAAATGTGAAATCTTCCACCTCCTACTTTTCCACTGAATTTTATCTATCTTGTACTATCCTATGCACATCTTATACGTTTGCTTATCTCTTCTACAGAGTCCTGTCAATTAAAATCAATTTCCATGTTTGGCACATTGCAAAAAAAAAAAACATAATTAAAAAAATGTGTCTGATCACACTGCTTCAGTCATAGTCTACTATATGTCTAACCACCACATGTTTAGCTAGAAGTTGTGTGCAATTTTAAATCAAATTACGTAACTATTAAGCCAATCTAACTTCCAGTTAAACATATTGTCTCCTAATGCTGTCCAGCAATTTAACTGCATTTAATCCTCAGAATTGAAGCTCCAAAGAAATCTGTAACGGTGATTTCCATTTGACTCTTTTGAAAGTGCAAATTCAGTTAAGTCCTTTAATATAGCAACTGGTTTCAAAGAACAGTTTTACATAGATGTGAAAACACATGATTATGAACCAATGGTTTACAATAATAATAAAGAAAACATAAATAACAGAATCAATTTGGTTTGACATGTAAAGGTCTCAGCATCACAGAGTTCAAAAACAAAGGTTAAAATGGTAAAAACTAAGAATATCATCTGTCTTTCTTTGAAGTCACTAGTAATATAAATATTTGTATATTTAATATACTTTGAGGTGCTTTTATAAACTGGAAATACGGGAATAGTTTTTCTGACCTGAGGAAAAATGCATGAAAAGGAACAGTTTAAATCCATCACATTACATTGATCAGTACATACATGTACCTAAGCTAATTCATACCTCGTGCATCAGTTATTATAATGATTTACAATCTTTTTTCCTTGCAAGCCCCCATCTTGTCCCTATAAATACACAAGCACATCGCTAGTAAACTGTTTTTCTAATCTGCTGGAAAAAAAGCTTCAGGTTTGACATTTTCTCTTACTCTATACTCCAGTTTGAAAACAATTTATATATTTTGATGCTGTAGCTCCAGGCGGGCCACATTGTTGAGTGATTGTGTTCACACTTTTGATTATTTTGATGATTCAAAATGCACCACTTTAAGTAATATATAAAGTAGCTGGTTAAAGTTTTTTTAAATTTCTTTGGATATGTCTCATCAGAAAACCACCAAAAAAGATGTGTACAGAATCTGATGTCAGTGCAATCCTTCTTTTGTTTCAATGATCCTTGACAATAGGTTTTTAGGTTTTTGAGGTCTGTAGAGAAATATCATCATTGTTTACAACATGGGTTACAAAGTTCAGTAAAGACTGAAAAAGCTCCATCCCCACAGGGTTCAGCACATGCTTCATAGAAAGTTTAGTTTATCCGAGTTGTAAACATGACTGGAAGTTTCATCTGAACTGAGATAGGGAGCTGAGGGAAAAGTCATTCCTTTCAGCTCAAATTTCAGCTCAGCATCTGAGGGGAAAACATCTGAGCTGAAGGTGGGAGCTGCTGCAGATCCCTGAGATGTTGGAGGTCCAACCTGAAAACAGCAGTTCGGTAGAAAACATAGAGCAGGATTAGTGTGAAATGCAAATGAAATAAAATTAATAAATCAATCAACCTTAGATTTAAAATTCTTCCTGAGATCTGTGTGTGTGTACCTCAGAAAGGGGAGGATACTGACTGGATTCAGGCTGTGGAAGGTTTACATTGGTAGGATGAGGAGGGTTAGATGTAGGCTGTGGAAGGTTTACATTGGTAGGATGTGGAGGGTTAGATGTAGGCTGTGAAGGGTTTACATTGGTAGGCTCTGGAGGGTACATAGATGTAGGCTGTGGAGGGTTTACATTGGTAGGCTCTGGAGGGTACATAGATGTAGGCTGTGGAGGATATACAGCAGTATTAGGCTGCAACGGCTGCAAAATGAAAAAATACTGAGTCAGTACTGTGAAAATTAGGAAATTATGCAGAGATGATTAAATACAATAAACAAGTATACATGGCAGCAGTGTTCTTTTGTTAATTTTGAATCATACACCCATCCATTTTCTAACATGCCTATCCCTTATGGGGTCGCGAGGGGTGCTGGTGCCTATCTGCAGCTGTCAATGGGCAAGAGGAGGGTGCACCCTGGACAGGTCGCCAGTCTATCGCTGGGCACATTTTAAATAATTTCTATTCTATTTATACTAATCCTTAAAGTTTTAGGGCCACGGTAGTAATGTAGCTCAATGGGGAATGACACCATTTCCATGAACGTTGGTGTAAAGATAAGGTCAGCCTTGTTTTATATTAAGTGTTTTATAAATGCAATGAGTAAGGTATTGGAGAATTCGAGACACCAAAATAATTATACCTTTCAACTGAATAGCCACACACCATGCCATTGCTATGTACTGCTAATATTTTACAGTATTGGTCTAATTTATTATAATTTGTTCTTTTAATTAATTTTACTTTTCCATAGGCTCTCATAATGGTAGTTCATATTCTCAAATGAAATCAGCAAAAGTTCTCTATAAAGTTGCGGTTTGCGGGTACTAATATTATAAAAATATTTAAAGTTTATAAACTGCATTAGAAAGTGATCTTCACTGGGGATTTTAAAAATGCAGAATCATCAGACACCCTTCAGTGTCAAACTTACCGGTGGTTCAATGAACACAGCTGCAGGTTCTGTAAAGGCTGGAGGGTTTACTGGATGAGGGGGGTAAACTGAGGCATATGGTTGATTTGAGTAGCTTGGTCCTGTTGGCTGATTTGTACCCTGCAATTTTAAAGGACAATATAAAAATACATTTTCAACATAAAGTCAAGCTCATTTATTTTTGTCAGCAAAGCATTTTTTGCATATTTACTACCCCTGCTCTTCTTCACAGTGAGTGGAGTGGAGTTTTGGTTTTATGCATTTTTGTTCTAAAAAATATAGCATTAAAACAAAAACTATTTGAGCAAAAATAAATACTTGCATGATAGTACACGACGGGTCCTGTAGCGGTCGTAGTCGAGTTGTCCTTTTAAGAAAATGTTGAAAAGAATTGTGTTTATTTAGTAAAACACCCGATCTTAGCATCAATTTGCATAAATACGTACATGATATGTAACAGCAGTTCCTTCTGTAGCTGCATCAGCAGATTTGTCTTTTTTACAGAATCTTTTTTTACAACAGCAACAGCAACATATCCCCAGAAGGAGAGCCACGACAGCAACAATATATGTGACCATGTGATGAGATTCTGTAAGATCACAGAGATATGAGGAGACACTTTAGTTTGAATAATCACTGGTTCTCTTTCATGGCATTTGTCTCCTAAAAGGCTTGCACAGCTAATTAGTATGAGCTAGCTAGAGCTGTTGAACAGTATTGCTAGCGATATTGCCAAGTATTTCTACTTGCTTGAAATAAGCGTGATAGGCAAAGCAAGGCAAATTTATTGGTATAGCACATTTCAGTACAACCACAATGCAAAGTGCTTTACATAATTAAAACTTAGGGGGGGAAACTGAATAAAAGCAAGTCGGAATAAAATGTGGAAAAATTTAAACAAAATGAAAACATGGGAAAATGGAAACTAAAAGCAAATAATGATTTTAAAAACAGTTGGACTACAAACTTAAACTAATGATGTTTCAGTAAAACATTTTTACTAGAACAGTCAAAGGCAATCCTAAACAAATGTGTTTTTACTCTTGATTTAAAAGAACTCAGGCTTTCAGCACTTTTATAGTTTTCTGGAAGTTTGTTCCAGGTAAGTGGAGCATAGAAACTAAATGCTGCTTCTCCATGTTTGGTTCTGGTTCTAGGTATGCAGAGTAGGCTGGAGCCAGAAGACCTGAGTGGTCTGGAGGGTTTATACACTGATAACAAGTCTGTGATGTGTTTAGGTGCTAAGCCATTCAGTGATTTATAGACTAATAGAAGTATTTTAAAGTCTATTCTCTGAGATACAGGGAGCCAGTGTAAGGACTTTAGAACTGGGGTGATGTGTTCTACTTTCTTAGTCTTAGTGAGGACGCAGGCAGCAGCGTTCTGGATCAGCTGCAGCTGTCTGATCCACTTTTTAGGCAGACCTGTAAAAACACCGTTGCAGCAATCAATTCGACTAAAAATAAATGGACGGATAAGTATTGCTAGTCGCGTTTATTCTAGCCAAGAGAAGTATTACTACTTCCGCAAGCTAGCAGACAACCATATGGCTGGGAATAAGCGCCCGGTGACCAAGTTGTACACCCGGTCTTTGGACAGTTAAGCTTCGCGCAAAGTGGTACAGCTGTCCGTAGGCTTCTGAGAGAAGCAAGAAGAGGTTTTTGAATTAAAATTTAAGCTATGCCGCCCCTACTTATAGGGTGGTGGTGTGGACGTCACTGATGCCAGTCACTCAGGGTTGGCATAATGACATTTAAGCTTCTAATGAGGTCATGCAGGAGGCTGTCCCCATAGTGACACTCACTCATGCTAATCAGAGAACCAGGGTTATATTCATAACCATAAGTTTTATTTTTTATATGAAAAAGTGTAAATGTACTGTGACTCACCATGGAAGACCTCCACCTGGACAGACAAGGCCAGGTTGCCTTGTTGGTCTCTGAACTCAAAGGTACCAGAATCCGTAGTTTCTACAGGGTATATTTCAATGCCATTACTTCGAATAGTCATTCTCTCAGAGAACGTGTCGTCTCCCTGGACCAACTGGCCATCTTTCATCACCGTCACCCATTCATGTTCTGTTTCTTGTTTAAACGTCACAGTCCACGGTCCACCAGTCGAAGGATTTGTAATCAAGAGATGCTCATTCACTTTTGGATCATAGAAATGGGTGTTCTCTGTGTTTCACAAATTAGAGATCAGAGTAGTATGTGATTTGTGCAGATGAGATCAAAAATCTCTTGCAGCGAAGTTCTTTAAAAGATCCTAAATTTAACCTTTTACTGTGAGTAGTATCCTTGAGTCCAGACTCTTGTCTCCTCGTCTGAAGTTGTAGAAGCCGTTGTCTGCCTGAGTAACGCCAGAGATTCTCCAAATATTGTATTGAACGTTTCCTCTTCTTTTATCATTTTTCAGAGTGTTTGTTCTATTCCACAGGATTAATGGTACGTCTTCGTTGTCAGGTGGACTGTACTCCAGGTACTGGACCTTGTCAGAAATGGCGTGGTCCAAATTGTACATGTAATGCCTATTAATCATTTCAGTACAATCTGAAAATATAAATTAAGAAAATAAACATAGGGTCACCCTAACAAAAAAACATTTATTATATATTGTTTTTATGGTATTTTTATTGCGTTTTAAAATCTCAGCCAATGTGAAAGGAAATGGCATCAACACACTATCAAGAGTTTGAGAAAGAGGAAAGCAAAGAGAAACTTTTAGAAAATAAGTACTGGTACTCATTTTCCAGTTAAAAATTATTTGGTGATAAACGACAGTGTCAAAATGGGGTATAGAAGGACCATCTGCCAAAATTCAATACTTAAAGCAAGGAATCCATAATTGGCAAAACACTGTGTACTAAAAAAATAACAAGAGACTTAATTATCACCAAAAAAGTACAAATTCAATCCAATCTCGCAACTTTTACTAAATGATTTCTAGTATAATTCCAAGTTCTTCAAAAGTCCGACAGTAACATGCATCATGACTGATTCAGTTATAAACGGACAGCTTTAAGTAAATGTATTTATATCTGATACTATATTCTGGCCTAAATAATCAGATCTGATGACTTACCACTGTATAGTTTTTGTAGTAACTGATAAGGGGTACTTTATAACACAGACCAGAGTGAGTATAAACAAGTACAAACAGCTCTAAAATCAACAGAACTTCTCCCAGCACTCTGATAATCTGATACTTGATATAATCCAATCAGTAACAATTAGGCATCTTGGCTATTCACAAGCATTTCCTTAATAATTTCATTTAAAATTTAAAATGACTTAAAGCAGAACCGTGTAAATTTTGACCCAAGCATTAGCTTAATTTAAGATTTATGAAATTACTTTACAGGTCAATATACAGCACATGGTGAGTATTGATGCTCCATGTGGGCTACCCTTCTCAGAAACTCGCCTATGTAACTTGAGAGGATCAAATACGCCGCTGAATGGGTCACCGGCCCATTCTAGGTGCATTACAACAAAACAAAACAGATATGACACTTACCTAATCAGACAAATTAGTTCTCTGTTAGGATTTAATCTAGATGGGTAAATGTGGCCTTGTCTTTACAAGTAACTCAATGACATCTCAATCTGCTGGTCCAAAGTGGTCCGCTATCCAATTCAAAAACACGGAAGGAGACTATTTAAAGAAGCATAGCATAAATTCCAGGATTTGTGCTGACATCTGTCCCCTCTGGTGACAAGTTGGAATGACACCAGTGTTGTGCACGTGCATGGGTGAAAAGGAAAAGCATCTGCCACTGCAACTGCGCAGATCTTTTGTTTAGAGGCGTGGTGTCTTCTAAGGTAAGAAAGCTATAAACATTAAAGTTAGGCTGTGTTCTCTCGCTTAGGAATTGATTGCGATGGTGACTCAATAAAGTAGAAAGATGTATGAGAGCATGCTAAAAGGCTCGGGTTAGCGCCAGCGCAGACCTTCCTAAAGAGTGGTAGACGGCAGATGTTTCCAAAGAGGCAGAGAATTTTGGATGTAGGCCTGGTGTTAAAAAGGGCAGCGAAGAAGCTGTAGCCATTTTAAATAAACAGGAAATTACCCACAGGAAGTACCAGGACTGGACTGCAGAAGACTGGGGAAAAGCTATTTTCTCTGATGAAGACATCTTCTGACTGTTTAGGACATCTGGGAAAAGGACCGTCCAGAGAAGAAAAGTAGTATGTAGTATGAGTCTTGTGTCCTAACAGTGAAGGGTCCCTAAACTATTAATATCTGGAGTTTCCTCTCATAGTATTCCTTAAAACCACTACCATGTATAAAGATTAGTATCAAAAATCCTCAAGTATCAGCTTTGCCCAACCATTCAGCAATTTGTTGATGAACAATGCTAATTAAACCACAACAGATCACCACATTACAAGTCAAAAGTGATATGCATGCGGCTAAGGAATAATAAAAAAAAAATTAATGTCCAAGCCAAGAGATTTTATGAATCTTAAACCCAACAAGAGCAAATTTATGAGAAACAATTTTCTGTCAGTCCCAAACGTCTTGGCGAGGACTGATGACCTTAAGACAATGAAATCACTTGTCATGCTTCAAGAACTTCCCAACTCTTCATTCTATATAGTTTATGTGAAGGACCACAGCACAACAAATTAAATCACATGTTCAGTCATCATTTGATCATGCAAAGATTAGTGTGACGCTCTCACCTATTACTTTCAATTTGAGCACCTCACGTGAATCTTTACCATCATACAACACCGTATAAACTCCTTCATCCCTTTTGTTTACATCTGTAAGACTGACTGAAGCAGAGGTAACTTTGAGTCGTGAGTCCTTCGCCTAAAAAAAAACAGAAAACATAAACTGATTTATTCAGCAGAAAGAACGCAGTTAGCTACAGTGCCTTGCAAAGTATTCATACCCTCTAAAAGTTTCCCATTTATGTTACAACTATGATTTTGCCCATTTATTCTCATTATTTGTTGTAAAATAGCTTAAACTCAGGCAGATTGAATGTAGACTGTCTTTGAACATCAATGTTTGAGTCTTTTTACAGATTTTCAATTAGTTTTAGGCCTGGATTTTGACATGGCCAATTAAATACATGCATATAGTTTGATCTGAACCAATTAAGGCCTTTGCTTTTCTGGAGGTAGAAACTCCATGTCATACTCGACTCTTTTGGAGCCGAGGCCCAGGTTTTGCTTTTTTGCGCAATCACACTTCCCCAAACAAACCAAACTTTCTGAGCAAACAAACCAGTCTGTTTGAAGCGAACTAAGCAGGGCTGGTGTGAATGCACCCTTACACACAGGTGGACTCTACTTACTCATTAGGTGCCTTCTGAAGTCCCTTTGGTAGCACTGGATTTCATTTTGGGATGTCCAAGTATGGGGGGTTCGATAAAAATGCATGCCAAACTTAGTTTAAGGAGGTCTATCACATAAAAATCCCAGTCATATATTTGTAGGTATAACATGCCAAACTGTGAAAAGGTTTAAGGGGTATAAATGCCTTCACAATGCACTCCAAATAGCAATCAGAAGTGGTTGATTATTAGCAGAAGCCATTAGCTTGTCATGATTTAAGTTATGTAACAGTCACAGCTCAGAAATACAACAATAATGTTACATTTAATAGAGGTTAGTCACGTCATTCTGCTTTCTCCACTTAACTAAAAAAGTGCTGGGTGCAAATTATATACATAAACAGACATTGTTAAAGCTGATTATCGAACAATTTTGTCCAATCAACATATACACAAATACTGCTGTTGGTTTGAATACTTATGAATGGGTAAAAATTAATCTACAGACTAGAGTGACAATGGTATTTGACCTTTGACATGCATGTTGTTTTCATTCAACAACCTCACCATCTGCATGGGCAATTATTTCCCGCCTAAATACCAGAGCACCAACAAACTGCTCACCTTCCCTTCCTCCATCAGTACTTTACTCTCGCCACCATTGCTTGGAGTAAAATACAGCAGCTGTCTGTAAAGTTGGGGAAGAAATTGTTTGGGAAACATAACCTCACTGCCATAACAAGCTTCTTTCCAGTCTTTTCTAGCAGAAGAACCTGATGAAGGGAGAAATAAAAGCAAACAAAGGGAGGAAATAATTAGTCTCATGTGGGGGGAAATTAAGCAAGGTTGATAAACCAAACAACACATATTAAGTAAGAGAATTGTTTAAAGAATGTTTGATAAATTTCCTGAAAGTGTTTTCAAATAAAACCACATTTAAAGTATGTTTATTTGTCATAACAATGGTTTATAACAATCCTCTACTAGGGCTGGATAATACATCGATTTAATATATTAATTAAATTTTATAATTTATGAAGATTCAATTTTTGGAAACTCTGGATTTTATTTTGCCAATGGACTAATTTGGTTTCCAAGAAGAGAGTAGCATGCAATGCTGAATATATGTTTAGGAAAACATATTGTCAAAATATTGTAAAGAGGAAACTTTTTTATCATGAGATGAAACACTTTAATTTATTAATTTACTCTTTTTTTAGGTTAGTTTGAAGTTATACTAGTGAAGTGAAGTCTTTTCTTAGCTCCTTGTGTATTACCACTAGCAACAAACATTTATATATATTTTCATTGCCATCTTGTTTTACAAGCATGTTTCACAGCTTGTATTTAATTGCACTTTGAATTCAGGTCAACTCCCAGACGAAATGCTTGACATAAAAGCACGTTTTTAAAATAATTTCGTTAATTTCTTTTTGTGAAATGAAAAGGATGGAAAAAAATATCAATTAATCGGATTTTGTATTGTAATTTTTTACGCCATATCACCCAGCCCTGCCATTTACTGACATGCCCACTATAAGGCAGGGTAGTCGAGACATTGCTGAGTCATTCTCGTTTTAAAATTATCTCAAAAAGTTCTTAAAGCTGTTTTAAAAGGTAAATTTGTTCAAAAGTTTCGTGATTTAACTATGAACTGTTAAGTTTGTCTTTCTTAATTAATAATTATATGGTTCCATCAATCAAGTCTTAGGATGTACAGTATTTAAGTGTTCCACTTCAGCAGGAATCATGAGGAGAAGTGTGCTGGATTGGAAAAGCCACTTGCTCAAAATGTTCACAAATTTATTTAACACACATAACTGATCTAGGTCCAAGGGTTGGTCGCTTTTCTGTCATTTCCAGCGTGTTGGTTTCCCCACTGTTTTCTACCACTAGACGGCGTATCGAAAACTCAGTTGACAGACAAAAGACATGGTATTTTGCAGCACACAATGTCCTGGTCTAGACCTTAAGTGCAGATGCATTTAAGGTTTCTGCAAATGCACAACTACATTGACACGCTTGGTTGTCTTAATTGTTGCAAGCTCGATCAATAAAACAACTGCTGAACGGTCAGTTAAGTTTGTCCAAAAGAAAAACTGTCAAACACCACGGCTTACTAAATAATTTTCACTCACCACAGATGGCACTGAAAACTGTAACCAAATATATCAACATGACCTGAGGGAGAAAGGCGGAAAAGTGAGGTGTGGTCGCGTTTCTGAAATCTCGTCCTTAGCTTATTTACGTGCCCGGGTTGTAAGTAACGTGCAACAAACAAGTGATAACCATCTTTTGCTCCGTCTTTTTTCAGGAAATAAAACCCCAGAGTGACGTCCACAAGAATAAAAACAGAGAACGAGAGAGACGAACATGTACACAGCAAGAGGAGCGCGTCACTCTGAGGCGGATCACTCCGCCAGATCTCATCCTCACTTGGAGGTAGTCCCAACTTTGAGCATCAATTATGTCAACAATTTTACCAAGAAATAAAAATCCATATCAATACACACAGGATCGAATAAGAATCTTTAAACACAACGGATCTCCACCTTTTCACGAAAACCTAATTACCGAATTTCCATTTGGAAATAATTATTTGTCTTGCCAGCCTTCAAATTGTGGCGGTCAGATTTTTTTTAAAGTGACCGTCGAACTCAAATGCCAGCCGTACAACTAAATGCGCCCCATAATTATGTGGTGCCAACTGGTTGTACGCATTTTCACAGCCGCGCAGCCTCCAGCTTTGTGCAGGTTGAAGATGTGCATGTTAACATTTATAAATAAACAGTTGAAGTAGTCTACAAATATGAATAAGATGGTGCAAGGAAAAGAGGTAATGGCACGAGGACGATCTACACAAATATGCGTTACTCAATCACAATAAACCATGTCCTGAGCAGTTCAAAGAGATTACTTCAAACTCGTTGTTCCAAACCCTTAATAATTTATAGTCAGGCTAAGAATCTCTCTGCAGTACTACAAGTGTCATAAAAACAGATCCTTAAGGTTCGAAGGCAACACACATTTGAAAGGCTGTATTTTAAAGTAGTACAGGAAAGACTGTGTGAAACAGAATTCTACCCTCCAAAACGTTATCGAAATAAAAATTACCCCTCTTGTTCACAGCATGATTATGGCAGACCAATTTTACGGGTTTTTTTTTTTTTAAATGAAAAAAAAAAAGACCAATTTTACGTCTACTCTAATAGTAACTGCCTTTTGGTCTGTAAGAATAGATAGTCCTATCTCTGAGTCCATCCCTTTGCCTCCATATAAAAGTCTATGGGGAAGACTGTTGAAAACTGTCCCTATTGCTCCATGTTTAAATATTGGTATATCCAAAGGTAAATTTCACAATATAGCTATTAGGCATGTTCCATTACAGAAGGACTTTAAATTGGACGTTTTTCCATTTCTCAGAGGCCACCTGTCTACATTCTCATCCTTCACAGTTTCAAAGCCACCACCACATATTATTTCAGCTGGAGGAAATAAGGGTATATAAAGTCGGTCCTCTTTTCTAATGTTGACAGAAACTAATATCTTGGCTTTGGTTGTTCAAGCCATACGTTTTTATTATTATATATTGTGTCTCATCAATATTAGACACAATTTATATGGAATGTATTCCATCTACCATTGGCATCTGTGTATTGCGGTACAGCGCTTCCTCTGACATTTTCCTTGTAGAACAGCGACCCCTGCTGATTTGTTTTTACTGAAATACAACCACATTTTGTTTCCCCCCATTGACTCTACCAAAATAAATCAAGGAATACAAGTTCCATGTATTTCTGTTCTGTTTTTTGTACATATAAAAAAATCTGTCCCCTTATTTAAAAAAAAACAATGTTTTCCTCTTTACATTATTTCTAATACCCCTGGCATGAACAGAAACTGACATTAGCTCCCGTCGAGCTCTCACTAAAACAACTTAAGCTCGGTAAAAATGCTGCAACAAACAAGTGTTCATCATCACCATAGGTTAATTTTAAGTACAACATAATGTAATTGACCATCTTATAACAATAGAGCTGTGGTATTAATACTCTCTGTTATTTTATAATATCAAGTAATAGTTATTTCTCGCTAAGCTAGGCTTTGTTATCCATGTAATAAGCCTTGTCATCTCTCTTTGGGGCCTACTGCTGGAGAAGCTGGTTGTTCAGGTAGTTGGACTTCTTGGTTCCCCTCCATAATGCATCTAGTGAGGTTTTGGACATGGACCTAAAGGTCATCAGTTTGTGTGGGTTGGGGTTTTCATCTTGGCACCTTTCTCCTCTGTGGACCATGTCTGTCACAGATACAACCGCCAGAGCTTTGATTTAAGCCAGGCCTCATGGAAGATTTCTTGAACACCAATTTTATTGTTTTCTTTTTGGAACATCATAAAGCCCGATGTTGAGTCGCCGGCTGTAGCAGTTTGCTTCATTAATATCTAAATCGAGCTCTTCAAAGTTTTCCATTACACAAACCAAAACATATGAAGGCTCGTACATTTGCATGTGTCAATACAGTACACGTGAAGCAATAATGTCACTGTAAATAGTACTAGTGTTACTAGTACTAGACCTAGTATTGCTTCACTCCACCCATAATGCACTCTTCTTTCCAGACATTTCTGTTAATTTCTGTGAGGACGGCTGTGCTTATACGTCAAGTCATGCAAAGGATTGTGTGATTTCTTATAGCTCCTTAGCGCAAGTGAGGGACATCGCAAGTTCCCTATATGCTAAAGGAACTATGATAGAAAGCATACAGGCTCATTTTCCTACCTCCTTCCGTACTGATTGCAGTTTTTGGACAACACTTATCTTGGCAAACGCTGACGCATTTCTGCTCTGGCTGAACAGTTCTTAGCAATTAGACCATTTTAGATGCAGACCTTGTTTCATGATGCAAAAAGCCTAATATGTACAAGCCCTATGGGTCATACAGAAGAAACAGCACAGCCTATAATCACTATTAACAATGGTCAGAGAATCAGGTGTCTGTATGGGAATATAAAAGCTTTTTTCTCCTTCCCGGAGAGTTTGTTTTTAATATTCTGAAAACAAAAACAAAATTAAAATGGCACATGTCTGTTTTTTTAGCATAAGCAACTGCTTAAAAATTAGCATTAAAAAAAGATCAAATAGCCACCTGCTTTGGTGAAAGACGTATCAAAGTTTCCCCTTGTGCTTTAGTTGTTGTTGGGGTTTTTTCTCTCTTTTTCAGAACAGCCCTTGACCACTGGAAACCACAGGAAAAATGGGAAGCCAAAAGAAGAAGCAAGAATATGAACAGAAGAAAACATAATTTGTCCTTGACAAATAAGATTTTTTTACCCCTCTTTGAATACCATATATTTTTAAGTTTAGTGGCTTAAAAGGTTCAGTGAGTTCTGTTGGGTTAGTAAGAAACTATGAACCTATTTATTAGAATATCATATTTTATGATACTTTGTATGAGCTTGTATTTTTAATCTGATACATTTATATATTTCTTTGTTTGTTTATTATTTGTTGACAAAAGAAGCAACATTTTCAAATTTCAGGGATTTTATTTGTCTTTGTTTAGCAATTTATTTATTTATTAAATTCTCCTCTGTCAGCTGCTTTATTCTGTTGTCTAGCTTCGACTTTTCGAAGACTTTGATGTTTTTGAACATCACATTTGAGACTTGTTTTTTTACATTATTGTATCGTTTTGCAACCATTTGCAGTAATATGCTCATCGTCGGTAACACTTTATTCCTGGGTTACACGTTTAACGCTGAACCTTTTGTTTTAAATGCTCTATAGATTCCCTTCCATTTTGAATTCAAACCAATCCAGATTGATTTTAATTAACTTGTTTATGCGTAGCCTTCCTTTACGCTGGCGCTGACGCGTGAAACAGGATCACGTGGTGCGTTCGTGTAGCAGAGCTGTTGAGAATCAGCCCGAACAGCGCTGCCCATCGCCATCACAAGCTACAGCGGAGGGTCGTCAGTGCGCATGCGCGTTCTGCAGACGCAGCTATATCATCCTCTTACCCTCGTCCATATTAAGGCTGGAATATATCCACGTTGGATTTAACACACTGGCTGCAGGTATGTTCTTAGACAGAGAGATCATGAGCTGACAGTCAATAATAGGCGTGTTGCTTTGCTGTGAGTGATGTTTGAGGTACGGGGGAGGGAGAGGATTGTTTGACACCTGAGTGGCCGTGTGTCTGTCCTCCAACAGATGATTGTACGTAATGAGTGACAGAGCAGGCAGATGTACTCTAGGTCTGTTGATGTTTAACAGGAGGGGGGGTTCTCTGCACAGAGACCACCAAAGTGCGTGTTTTATAGTCAGTAGGGTGACCACCTGCTAATAAGCCCAAGGGGGGACAAGGGGTATGTTTCTGAGGGACAAAGTGGGACACTGCTTGGCGCGGCGGTGCCCCCACCTCACGGGCAGACTCACTGATAGTGATTTATACATTTCTAGCACATACCACCTTACACGGTATATTAATAATACCCTATTCCCATAAACATGTGTAATTGCTGATGTATGCTCATGAATAGGCCAACCAATGTGTATTTCTTTCTAAATAAAGATTCATAATACTTTGAACATTCAATGAACAGATGCACTTCCAATTCCGATTTACTTTAGCTATTTAATTTTATTTATTTATCATTACAATTTATTCACTTTAAATATATTATAATTTAAAATTAAAGGATTAACAGGAATTGTAGTTGCTCTACACGACAGGAACTGTAAAAAAGTCTTAACTCACGACTCCAGAGGTTCACAGAACGAGAAGGGGGAGGAAGGATGGTGAACTTGGATGTTGGTAAAGGCAGGCGCAGGAAAAAAAAAACTGTTCAGTGTTCTGGGGACACTTTTAGGACTTTGGGGTCACCTTTAGGACTCAAACCTTTTCAAGCCAAAACATGAAGTGGGCAGAATGTTTAGATGTCCACTTATAACATCAGTTTAATCCAAAACATTACAAAATTAACTGACCAGCAATCTAATCACAACGAGCCAACAGCCAGGATGTTTCTGAATCAGACCATTCATCAGCCTACCTTCCATAAGATGACCGCTGCATGACTGAAGAACTTCCCCTGGAGCCGCAGCACCAGAGCGCTCCGGTCGTCTCGGTAGAGCCGGTTGATGCATTCAGGATCCAGCAGCGTGAACGTCGGATTAGTTTTGACTTGAACGGCCATCAGCCTCCATGAATACCAGGTTATCCTTGTTGATATTTATTAACACCGGTCCAACTCTTTCACTGCGGAAGTTCGCTTCGGTAAAGTCGCACTGCAGAGCCGTCCGCACCAAGTGACGACACAAAACAGGTTAAAATGTCCTCGTACGTTATGAGGCCACTTCTTCATGTCATCCTCTCAGTCATGAATAGTTTGAAGCTGTGGCCATAGTTACTTCCGCGTTCGAAAATAAGGTGGATAGAGCGACCGACTTTTTTTTGAGAAAGCATTGATTATGCGTGACATGGTCTCAATTTGCGGGACGCATGAATTGGGCTTCAAACGCTGTGCGCGCACGCGCTACGCGGGACGGGTGGTCACCCTAATAGTCAGCCCCTCCTCATGCAGCTTGTTGATTGATGAAGGCATGTGGTGTTCAGCCTGGCAGCTTGTTTTCAGTGCGGGGAGTGCATGGGCATGAATGACAATTATGTTTACCCACGGAGCAACCTGCATTCCGCTCTGTTTTACAGAACAAAATGCACACTTACGTCTCCTCGATCCTGCTTTTTACCCTACCTCTTTTATCGGGTAAGATTCTGTTCTCATCGTTGGTACACACGGATCAGTTTTGATATTGACCCCTTAGGATAAACTGTACAACCAGTCGTTATCCATTTACTATACCAGCATATGTTACTTTTTTAAATCCTTCAATATATATATATATATATATATATATATATATATATATATATATATATATATATATATATATATATATATATATATATATATGACAAAGACCTAAATGGAAGCTCACAGTTCAATATATTGAGTATTTATTTACTTATTTATTTTATTTAGTTCTTGCCAGTTTAGTTCAAAGACTAAGTTGAGCAGGCTTGAATGTTATATAACTGTGCTGGGAAATATATCAAGATTTTTAGAATATCGGAAAATTGTTTTTTTAAAGAGATAAGATGAGTCTATATCGTTTATATCGAGATTGTCTATGTTACGTTAGAATTATATGTTTATGTATTCCAGTAGGTTATTTTTCAGCCCTTTCTCATATGTATCTACAGCTGTTTGTTAAAAAATTTGGCTGTGAGATATTTGGGGTAAAGCTTTGATTCAGCGATGCATTTTTATAATTACTTTATGAAAAGAAAGCCATATCAAGATAAATATTGTGCATTGGTGTTCAGCCTAAAAATATTGAGATATTATTTTTGTTTCTTATCGCCCAGCCCTAACTGTATTATAACATTTATTTAACTTAATTTAAAAAAAGTTGGATTTTGGTCTCTCCCAAAGACAAAATCAAACAGAAAGAAAGATGGATTATCTAAGGGTTAAATTTAGCTTATGTATGGCTTAGCTTTTTCTAATTGATGAAGTTATTCCTGTTCTAGATGCATGTCTTCCCTGCGTGCTTGACAAGGGTAACTAATATTGTTTATAATGCTCCCTACAGGTTGGGATTTATTAGGTAAGTCAGTATTTTTCAGTTGATCCCTAAAAACTTTCACCTAATGAATGCATTCTGGTGCTGAAGGGTTGTTTACTTTATTTTGCCCTCCGACAGGTGAAAGAGAGAAAGTTCAGACTGTGTGTGTTGGGAAGGAGTTTCATCTGCCAGTGGACTCAACGTCCAGGATTGTGATGTTTACGCCAGATTCTGGAGGGCCGAGACGAGTTCTGCTTGAAAAAACCACTGTGAGTGGAAGTGTGTCCCTGCTTTTCTCTGTGTTTGTGGTACAAACAGGTTAAACTGCACCCACAATTCAATAGTTTTATTACCATGTTGAAGCTTTGCTTAGTGCGTACCTGTTAGTATATTCTGTCACTCTGTGTTGAAAGGCTTGTTAGCCTGTCGCTGGTGATCATGATTAACTTCCTAAATTTCTGCAGATTCCAATGTCATCAATTCAGACAATTTTACTAAAGTAGGGTTTTTTAAGGATGTATGATCATTTCAGCAAGGTGTAGAAGAAGGATCAAACTATCAACCTGTGGTAAATTGGTTAGGGTGTCGAGAAATGACCCCAAAACAACCACGGCTCAAGCCTAAAGAAACTGCTGGAACATTAATGTTTTTGTCCGTGGTGAAGAGAGTTTTAGATCGCCCATGGAGTGAGAGTATGCCAACCAAGAAAGGAGGAAACTAGTATTCAATATAATGACAACTTAAAACTCAACTGAAACTTGACAAAGGAGTCGCTAAACGCAAGCCAGCCAATCCAGGTGCTTCCTGAAGCAACGTTTTTAGTCACAAAGGACAACAGTTAAGCTAATTGGTCACAATGACAAAAGTTTTGTTTTTCTTAGAGGTGACAGTGGGGGCTATCAGTTATTTTAAAAAATTATAAAGCATGATGGTATTAGCATCAAGCTGTGGGGGCTGATTTACTATTGGTGCATTGTGCAATGTAAATAAAAAAGGACTGTCATCAAATTCTTCAGCTACCCCTAGAATCTCCAGACTGATATTTGTAATTTGGAGACAGTGTGTGTTCCAGTAGAACAATGATCCCAAGCACACAAACCTGGCTTTAGAGTGGGTAAAGCAGGCTAACATTGAGCTTCTGGAATGGTCCGTCCTCAACCGTATCAGAACGTTGTAGGTTATTCTTAAAAGAAAGCCCATGTCTGGGAATCAACTGAAATGAACTCTTGAATTTTTCTAACAATGGTAGGTAATATTAGCTATTGTTTGTGTTAGGTAATCAAATACATGATACATTATATATTCAAATGAAGTACAACTTTTTTGTTTACTTTTGCGTCTGAGAGTATTTTGAACAGGTCTGGTGTTTCTCCTTCACTGCAGGTGAAAGACCCACGTTTCGAGTGGACCAGAGACAAGACGTTAGTCCTGAAAGAGGCGACTCTGAGTGATCAGGGACTTTATGCCAACAAACTGTCTGCTGGCTTCACATACGAGACTGTTCATCTGATTGTTTCCGGTGCGGGAGTTTTCTCTCTTCTGCTTTTCTCTCATCTGATACAAGATCGATAAATTATTAATCGCCAGCTCCTTTGATTGACTTATAAGAAAATGGTTGATTGCTTTGGTTCAATACACTGATCTTTATTTGTATTCTTTTATTGAAGTAAAATACTTGCCTTTTATTGTAATAATGAACTAAAGTTCACCAATAAACCGACTTGCCTTCTACCGCACATCTTCAGAATGCATTAAGCCGTACCGCAGGAACTACGGGGAGACCTTTGAGCACAGCATCCCTGAGAATGGCTCGGTGCTGGAGTTTTCCCCCCGGGGCGCGCCGCCTGTGGCCATGCCCGTTGTGTTGTGGAACCGGGCGAACCCTGAAACAAACGCCGCGGGCCGGGGACGGCTGCTGCGTGGGGGTAAGGTCTGGGTGGCAGAGAGAGTGACGCAAGCAGATCAAGGCAACTACACGGTGAAAGATGAGGACGGGAACGTGCTGTCTCGCAGCACCCTCACTGTTCGTGGTGAGCAGACAAGGCATGATTTGTTTTTGTTTGTTTGTTTGTTTGCAACTTGGACACGTTCAGTACTGATAATGATGTTTTATCCTTTTTTCTTTTAACATCCTCCCACATATTTATATGTCATCCATTCTCCTTTCATTGTACATGCTCTTGCAGGGTACTCCTTCAACATTACACGTTTCACCAAGGAGTCACTAAACCTGCCCTTGTTCCTACCTGTCCATCATGCCCATCTCATTTTTACCCCAAGTCGAATCCCAGATGAATCCTCTTTTGGCCCCTTCGACCACAAACCTCCCCGCGGCCCCGTTCAGCTGCTCCGTGAGGGCCAGGTAATGGACCATGACCTGGGTTACAGAGGTGTCATTTCTCTTATCCGGAATGGATCTGTGCATGAGATTGTTATCACAAGACTCACGTCACGCCATGAGGGGCTGTATGAAATCAGAGATGGGAACGGCAACATCGTGTCCTCCACCTACTTGCATATGATTGGTGAGCTGCGTCGTATGTTTCCTCCTTTCAACACTTTTCCTTAAACTCTCCTCCTAACTTCTCTGTTTCTGTGATGCCTCCAGAAAAAAAGGCCACTTGGCGAGCACTCTTCAAGTCCATCAGCGTCCCTTCTGGGATGTTTGTGTCTCTGGCTGGTTTCATCTTGTTCATGAAGCGCTACCCAAACTGCAGCATCTCACAGATCATCACTGGCATCAGGACCAACCGCACACCGCCAGCTAACCCGCCAAGAGTGAACATCCAGGTAGGAAATCCTGATCCAACACTAGGATCCGTTTATGATCCCTTGTAACAGCACACCATGCTGGCCTCATTATGGAGTGGGGACCTCCTTGATTTATTTTGAAAGAGTATTAAATATGCATGCAGAACTGCTTACGACTTTATTTGATCAGCGGCTCTTTTTCTTGCCACTCTTCCATAAAGCCCAGGTTTGTGGAGTGCAAAGCTAGTAGTTGTACTGTCAACAGATTCTCCCACCTGAGCTGTGGATATGCAGATCAGTAGGCAACTGGGGTTAAGTGCCTTGCCCAGGAGCACAACCACATGTGATAGGGGGAAGCTCGAATTTAATGTACAACTTTTGGATTGCAAGATGAGTACTCTTTCCACCGAGCCACAGTAGGCTAGGTTATGCAATATTAAATTACACGCAGGATGGCTACATTTACTAATTAGGTAACTTCTGAAGGCAAGTGGTTGTGCTTGATTTTATTTAGGGTTATCAGAGTAAAGCGGGTTGGATGTCAATGCATGACACAATTTTGAGATTTTCATCCATCCATCCATCCATTTATCCATCCATCCAACTTAATCTTAAAGACAATCAAAAATACTGTTTTCAAAGTTGGTTGAGTAGTAAACCTGAAAAACAACCATCATACCATACTGAAGTCTAGAACAAACCAATGGGATGGACAAAATGTTTGAATTTGGTAGAAAGTGAAGTTGGTCCTAAACGAGAGCTGAAGCACGGATGAGAGCAGAAGCACTTCTTCACAGGTCGGTATAAAGCACATGAGTTCATGTTTGTCTGTGTTTCATTTTATTGCAGGAGTACAATCAGCCTCATCCACACCCCCCTGCCTACTACAGTCACTGCGAACAGTCTCAAACACCAAGCAAGTGGACCCCTAGAGCCAGTCCGGCCCACGCTGTAAGGCAGATTAAATCATTAAAAGCAGTCAAAACTGTTAAATTTCACAGAGTGTTCAGGAAACTGAGCTGCTGTTTGTACTTGCAGGGTTACACTCCTGTTGGGTCAGGGAGTCCCAGAGCAGAAAACCAGGATGTGCAAAGACAGACAGATGAAGGCTCGCCCCGCCATAATTTAACCACTGTGGTAAAAAAAAAAAAAAATCTCTACTTTAGTTTTAAGTGTTTTGCAGTAATGTTGTTATTTTTCAAAACCTGTTTTTATTCCTTCTTAGCTGGACAAATCCAACGAGGAAGATGAGAAGATTTCATTTTCTATGCCTGGAGCTTCAGACTGCCTCCACTCCTCCGAGGACTGCGTCCAGTTCCAGATCAGGAAAGAAAGAGACGAGGACAGATGGAGCAATTCCAAAGACTTCTTTTCCACACTGCCACTAGAAGAGGACACTTCTGAATCCTGCAGCGTTTACACTTCAAACAAGCTGGACTTTTCATAAAACAGGGACAAAGCTGAGCAAGTAAGGATGCTTAAGGGACGGAGAAATTACATATGGATTCTAAGGAGAAGTCATGGCATGATTTGCACAGTTTTAATTATTGGGTTTGTACCAATTTCTGAACCATGAGGGCAGTGTTGAGTTTCCTGTCTCACTTTGCACTGGTTAATGGTGCTCTAAAAATCTCCTACTGTTACCTACCTCTAAACCCTCAGGACAGGTATGAGCTGCACTGTATTTACTGAGTTTTTGTTCTGTAATCTATAGGGCTATGATATCAAAAGTAGTGACACTAAAATTTGCAAGAGAGCATTCTTGTTACTTCAGACCAATATAGCGTGAGCTGAAGTGCTTTCCCATCATGCTAACTCTTTCATTATTGTTCCAGCAGTAATCATCATTATAAATATCCTGTAGTTTATGTATGTTTGCAGGTGTGGTGGTTTTACCTTTGCGATAACAGTAGTAGTAGACACATGGCATGTATCTCCAAATATTGTAACAGCTAATCTACAGTAAATCATTGAAACTTGCATACTGGAAAATAACTAAGTTAAGTATTTCAATAATTCTTTTATCCAATAACAAAATCTTGTCTCTAAAATAAAATGTATCTTTAACAAACACA
Organism: Fundulus diaphanus; assembly: GCA_037039145.1. Classification (NCBI taxonomy): domain Eukaryota; kingdom Metazoa; phylum Chordata; class Actinopteri; order Cyprinodontiformes; family Fundulidae; genus Fundulus; species Fundulus diaphanus. Next base: position 34,045,552 of record CM073125.1, read on the forward strand.
TCTAAAAAATATGTTTTTATTTTTGTGCGCATGTATTTCAATAAATTATTTAATGAAATTGTTCATTTATTTCTGTAATTTGAAAACTGAAAATGTTTTTGCAGACAATAAAATGTGTCTATTTTTTTTTTTCTTCTGTAACTTTGGATCCTTATGGCTTACAGCTAATGAAAAGCCAAAATTTACAAATAAAATTACACTACACATTACTACACAATCACACTTCTGACTCAACGCTTGTCTAGATGTCACTGACACAGGCTACAAAAGGGAGGAGCTATTAAATGGCTATATCTAATCACAGTAATGGAAAGTTGAGTGGAAGGAAAAACTTGGGTAGAAAAATGTTCACAAGATACAGGGATAAACAAGGCTCAGAGTTGGATGAAAAATCAGCATTGTCGCTTCAAGAGCCACCACCACACAGACATATCCAGGACACTGCCTAAACCTCTTGTGCTTCTTACGCTAAAACACTCCTGTCCAAAAATCTTTGTGATGAACCAGTTTTCCGTTTTAACTGACCTGCCCTTACTGAAATTAATACAAATCAACTTTTCGGTTGTGTCGTGATTTACTTTGCTGGTGCCGTAGCAATTACCCTTCTCTGGCGCTAGGGGGCAGTGCAGCAGCAGAGGTTTAGAGTGTTGACGTATGAGGAAATCGGCGTAGAAGACTTGACATCAGTTCCTTTTATAGCGGCAATGAAAGGACAGCGTGCTACTTACGATTTTAGCAAAAACACAAGTTAGGTATACATCACCGGATTAAAACTATCAGGTTCGCAGCAAGCACAGTTCACTATTAGGAGGAGAGTATCAGAGCTGTGCCGAGAAGATGTCTCTGGTTTGTGCAAGTAAGTCAAACCGATTGAGTTGGTAAGACGGATGCAGTATGTTAGCTTATGCTAGCAGCTAATGTGGCTAACGTTAGCGGCCATGCAAACCGCCATCCACCTCACAGTTCTTTTTCCCCACCTCAGACGTATCGTAGTCCTTATGATTGTTGTAGTGCGAGTTGTAATTGGTAAAATGCACCTTTCCCCCAGTCTGCAACGAGGTACCGGAGCACCCGTGCATCTCCCCGGTGTCCAATCATGTGTTCGAGCGCAGGCTGATCGAGAAGTACATCGCTGAGAATGGGACTGACCCGATGAACGGACAGCCCCTGTCCGAGGAGCAGCTGGTGGACATCAAAGGTAAAAAACAAACAAAAAAAAATGAACCATCGTTTGGGTCAGGACCTGCGATTTGCCTGTTTTATCCTCATTCGTTCAGTTTTCATTTAGAGAAATCATGATCACGTTGCTACTTTAAATATGAAAGTCCTTCCCGGCACATTGATCGCAGCACAAATGAATCAGTACAAGGCTTTTTTCCTCATTTGGTTAAATCTTTTACTTTGTGAGTTTAACTAATACTGCCATAATCTGGCCTAGATCACTTTGTTTCTTCACTGGTTAAAAAAAAAAAAAAGAAACCCCTCCTACCCAGTTATTACCAGTTAAGAGTGTTTAACAGCAAGTTATCCTCCGATGCCTGCTTGCAGCAATAATTGTGAATTATTAGTGGGAGGGCGGTTTATTCATAAAAGCACCAATTCATAACTTATCATGTTCAAAGCATGTTTGCAGAAACTGGTCCAATTCATGTGCAATTATATGGAAATATATAATCAGATCAAACATGTTCATACCATATGATCCAATCGTATGCACTTCGATTAATCTGAATACCACATAAAGGCAATTTTTTTTAGTATATCCAAAAATTAATTAATTACTAATATTTAGATTTATTGCACCCAATAATACATTTTCGCTTGCTGCCTGGTGTCTCTATTGGCAATACCACATAGATTCCCTATGGGCTTCAGTTCAGGCCATTTGTTCTTCCTGTCAAGCAATAAAATCTCTGTTATATTCCACCAAATCCAATTAATCAATTTATTTCCCTTTCATTTCATAAAAATCAATTACTGAAATTATTTTTGATAGCTTTTATTTGAATCATCTCATCTGAGGGTTGTCCTGAATTTAAAGTGCAACTGAATACTAGCATTGGAACAAGTTGGCAGGCCCCGGCATAGTAAACAATGAAGATATAACACAAAATGTTTGCTGCTAGTAGTATTCCACATCAAAGAACAGCTTAACTTCACTTGTGTAACTTCAAACTGATTTAGAAAAATAAGTGAATAAATTAAAGCACCTCGTTTTAGGGTAACATAAAAGTTTTCTCTTGAATATTTTGACGATATAATTTCCTAAGCATGTATTCAACATTGCATCCTGTTATCAAAACTATTTCCCCTTTCGCGACGGATAAAGTGAAAGGGTTTTATGGAAGCCCAAAGTGCACTGGCAAAAAAAGAAGAGATCTTTTATACAATAAAATCTTTATAAATTGCAAATTCAAATGAATCGATTAAAATCAATTTATCGCCCATTCCTACTTTTAACACAGTCTTCGGTTACACAAATGCTTTCATGTTTGCCTTGGGTTCCAGTCCAGATCAAACAAACCCTTCCTAACCGATGAGGAGCATAATACGTGTCTAACATGTTGATGAGACAATTGTGTTGTGTGAGAACTCAAAGAACAGTGTTTCTATGTTTCAGTGACCCATCCGATCAGACCAAAGGCGCCGTCGGCTACAAGCATCCCTGCCATTCTCAAGTCTCTTCAAGATGAGTGGGTGAGTGCTGCAGGAAATCTAAAACATGCGTGCATATCTCTTAAATCTCCCTGACGTATCGTGTATGTTGCTTTTCATCACTAAGACCATCATTTTTGCATCTGTACTGCTTTCAGATTTTGATTGGACAGACAGTAAAAGTCATTTAATACCAGACCGTTGTGAAACTTGAACCACAAAGCCCCATTATCCTTGCCAGACAAACTGATGAACTGTTATTTGTCGAAGTCTTGTCAGGACCGACTTTCTCCAGCTGTGACCTTTAGAAACAACCCAACAACAGTTTTGGTGCCGTTTTCTTTGTCGTGCTGCAGGATGCCGTGATGCTGCATAGCTTCACTTTGCGACAGCAGCTGCAGACCACGCGTCAGGAGCTCTCGCACGCCCTTTATCAGCATGACGCAGCCTGCAGAGTCATCGCTCGGCTCAACAAGGAGGTCACCGCTGCTAGAGAAGGTATGCTGACGGCAGCTTTATATCGCTTTATATTGTATGACAGTTTTGTTTTTGATAAACTAGACGAACTATGTGCTTCTTGTAGTGCTTCCCTAAGATTCTGTTTTTCTTTACAGCTCTTGCAACGCTTAAACCGCAGGCCGGACTGGTGGCTCCTCAGGCTGTGCCGGCCTCTCAGCCAGCTGCTGCTGTGAGTAAATGGCATTTACTTGTAAAATTTACTTTCATCACGTTAACCCCTCCCCCTTTCACTCTGTTCAACAGGGTGCTGGTGGAGAGCCGATGGAGATCAGCGAACAGGTGGGAATGACCCCAGAGATCATCCAGAAGGTAAGATCTTCATTCTCCCTTCACTTCAGGGTTCATTACTCTACAGCACGCTTCCAGTTTTTAACTTTTCTAATGTGTTTAATCCTGGTTTTCATCTGCAGCTTCAAGACAAAGCTACGATTCTCACCACAGAGAGAAAGAAGGTATTTTTGCTTCACCTTTAGGCAGCGTTTCCTTCTCTGGTGGACCTGCGGTAAGAGCTTTGGGTTGTGTAACCTCCATCCTTCGTGTTTCTGCAGAGAGGAAAAACTGTCCCAGAGGAGCTGGTCAGAGCCGAGGATCTCAGCAAGTACCGCCAAGTGGCCTCGCATGCCGTAAGTGTGGATCTGGCCTGGTCGTGAACAGGCAGCGCTCCTCTGCGGGTTGTTTAGTGTCACCACCTCCCTCTCGTTCTTTCTCCAGGGCCTTCATAGCGCCAGCATCCCCGGTATTCTGTCCCTGGATGTGTGTCCCTCTGACACCAGCAAAGTGCTCACTGGTACGCTGAAAGCTTCTGCGGTTTATCGCGTAGCCTGCTGTATCGGGAGGCGTTTTTTTTTTTAGTCCTCCAAAAAACCCGACATCGAACTTTCCGTTTTGTTCCAGGTGGAGCTGATAAGAACGTGGTCGTGTTCGACAAGAACGAAGAGCAGATTGTGGCAACTCTGAAGGGTCATGCCAAAAAGGTCACCTCAGTCATTTACCATCCTTCCCAGGTGACTTTCCTCTTTGTGTTTTTTTTTTTTTTTTTCTTTTTATTTCAAACTGTTTGATCTGTAGAGAAACTTTTTTTTTTTTTGTTCTGTCCCTGATTGCTGCCGTTTTCTCCTCCAGTCTGTGGTCTTCTCTGCCTCTCCCGACGCCACCATCCGCGTTTGGTCCGTCACTGGAGGTAACTGCATTCAGGTGGTGCGAGCCCACGAAGCCAATGTCACCGGACTGTCTCTGCACGCTACTGGAGACTATCTGCTCAGCTCCTCTGAGGATCAGGTAGCTTTGCAGCTTCAACGGACCCCAAAGTTTAAAGGCTGAAGTTGCACTGCTTCGCTCTATTGACCTTGTGGGGCTTTCCGTTTCAGTACTGGGCCTTCTCCGACATCCAAACCGGCCGAGTCCTCACCAAAGTTACCGACGAGAGTGCCGGATGCGGTGAGTGCCTCTACGCATGTTTGTGCTTCTGAGTTTGCGTCGACGGGCGCTGATTATTCTTCTTTGGGCTCCACAGCTCTCACCTGCGCTCAGTTCCACCCTGACGGTCTCATTTTTGGCACCGGTACGGCCGACTCGCAGATTAAGATTTGGGATCTGAAGGAGCGCACCAACGTGGCCAACTTCCCAGGCCACTCCGGACCCGTCACCTCCATCGCTTTCTCTGAGAACGGATACTATCTGGCCACAGGTTCCGTTTTGTTCCTCATTCATGTTATTCTTCGTTGTCTTATTTCTAGATATCGGAGCTTACACACAATAGCCTGTATGTTGAAAATGCTGTAAAGCATCTCAAGTGGAAGAGCTTAGCAGTGAAAGATTGAAGGCTGTTTGCGTGACTTTTGATTTTTAGTTAAAAAAAAAAAGATAAAAGGCAAAGATCAAAATGTAAACAATGTAGCTGTAAGTGTATTTGTTTTAATAAATCTGATGTAAACGGGCCTTCAAAGAGACAGTGAAGCTATACCATGCCAGCTCTATCAGTTATTTTGTGAAACAAACCTGCTGAGTGAACATTTATATACAACATCTGGTCTGGATGAAAGAATGTTTAGTAAACTGGAAGGTTTTTATGGAAGGATGTTTTTCTGTCTGGAGACTTTTCCCATTAAGCTTTGATCATCGTCTGAAAAGGGGTTTCTTATTCAGATTCATGTTAGTGACAAGAGATACGATATGATTGTTTCGAAAGAACCACGAGTTACGCACTGACACCGCCCTAGATATTGTAACTAAATAACTTTTTAAAATATTTTGTGAAACTTCTGCGCTTTGTTTGAAAAAAAAAAGCTTCTTTTTTTGGCCTTCAGGTGCCCAGGACAGCTCTGTGAAACTGTGGGATCTGAGGAAACTGAAGAACTTTAAGACCATAACTCTGGACAACAACTATGAGGTAAAAAAAAAATTATGCGAAGGTTTCCCTTGTCCTAAATAAGGGTGCTGATAGGAGTAGCTGTTTGTCACTGATGACCTAAATAAAATCTGGCACATTCAGCTGCTTTAGCAAGTGACTTATTTGTCACATGTTGCACCCGGGTGTAGTTTATTGTCACTGTAAATGCAGCGGTTTCATGAAAACAGAGTTGGAAAAAAAGTTTCAAGTTTGTAGCAAGTCACTAACACTGAATAAACCACCTGCACTGTGGGACACGGTGGTGGCAGCATCATGCTGTGGGGATGATGTAGAGGAAGGGAAGCTGGTCAGAGCATAGATGGGAAGATGGAGAAAACATGAATCTGATGCAGAGGTTCACCTCCCAGCACCATAAACCCAGTCCAGCTGAGACTGTCCTAATGTAATGTGACCAAATGTGGAGAAGTTGGTCACATTACACTGTAATAGAAGGAGGGATGGTTAAATCCTGATATTTTGTTAACAGGTAGGAGGAGAATATGCATATATCTTAATTGTTGCATTTATTGTTAGAGGTAATGAGTTGTGAAAATAAAAATCTCACATATTCTCACACTTCTTAAGTACAAGAAGTGCATGTGTTCGGGTCCTGCTGTCTCCTTGGGACTTTAGATTTTAATCAGCTAAAAGTGAGTTTTGAAAAGAACCCGTTGTTTTCCACTGTCATGTTTTTATTTTAAGCTCAGTGCCCTCTGGCTTTAGCTCAGCGTTTACAATAAAAAAGGTTAGAAAAGCTTCGGTCCTCTGTCAGCAGCTGGCAACCGAGTGAAAAACACTTAGAGGAACTGGGTTTGTTTTTCTGGGCTTTTTGAAACTGATTAGCTTTCCTTTCTCTTTCAGGTGAAGTCCCTGGTGTTTGATCAGAGCGGTACCTACCTGGCTGTAGGCGGGTCTGACATCCGTGTCTACATCTGCAAGCAGTGGTCCGAGGTGCTCAACTTCACAGGTGAGGAGCCAAAAACGCCAATCGCCTTATGATAGCGGCCTTAAATGTATTGAAATTGACCTTAATTTCTCTGTCTACCCTTCAGACCATACAGGGTTGGTGACTGGAGTGGCCTTTGGAGAAAATGCCAAGTTCCTGACGTCTGCAGGAATGGACAGAAGCCTCCGATTTTACAGCTTGTAGGGGGAAAAAAATTAAATTCAGGATGACCAGAGGAGGATAGTTGAGTGGAAGAGATGTGTGAAACTGATGGGTAACCTTAATGAGCACAGTCATCTAAAAAGAAATCAGTTAACTATGCTTCTGTTAGTCACCATGTCCCGGAAAGCAGTCGCATAAAAACACAGCGGGACGAGCATAACGTGACCCGTTTGTTGGCTTTGTGAGTTTTCCATCCAAATGATGAGAAGAGAAATTCCTGTCCTCTTTTTCAGCAGTTGTTTGATTTTATTATTTCTGTTTTTGTTCTTAGGGAGGTCTTAAGTTGCGTGTGAAACAGTTGAGTGTACTCTTTGAAAAACTATATCTGGGGATGATCAGCTTTGTTTTTATTGTAGCTCACTTTCGTTACTCTGTAGGCAACGATCAAATTAAATCTGTAGTGGTCCCTACAGTAAAACAAGACAAACAGGTGTAGAAGATTCGTTTGTTTAGCTTCCCTCGTTTTATTTCTCATTTAATTTTTTCCATTTCTAACTTGTTTTTCCAGTTGTACATTTGCCATTACCTACTGTTGTACCTGATACACATCTGCCTTTGATGATGAAATAAAATATCTTTTTCAAGTTATGTTGTCTCTATTTTAATGAAAGTGTTCTGAAATGACAGAATAGTGAGCTTCTCTTTGATGTCTTAGCTTTATTGTGCTGATTGAACTTAGAGATGGGTTCCCCTGGGGTGCTGGAAATCAGGTTAATTCTAGAAATGTGAATATGTTGGTCTGGATCGTTTTTCCTCTGAAATCATTTGAAAAATGAATTTTAAATTTACTCAGGTTACTTCTGTCTGATTTAAAATTTGATCTGAAACGGATAAAAAAAAAGAAACTAAAATGGAGGGAAATAATGTTTCATAGCTCTGTAGGAAAACCAGGTTTATTGTATAACAGGTAATAAATGCTTTAGCATAAAACAAGAACAGGAAAGATAATTCCACAGAATCAGGAAATGCATAAGAACAATAATATCTTAAGATTCATAAAACTCATAGCAATATTAGCCTTTTATGGAAAAGCTGCAGTAGACCTCCATGCTTTTTACTCTGAATTCTTAGAGGAGCCAGCAGGTTTGTATTGGGGATGAGCAGAAAAACCAAATGCTGCCTTGTTATGTCTTGTCCAAGGATCAAAAAAGTACAAGATGGATTACTAAAAGTTTACACATTCCATCTTGTGTTAAAGGAAAAAAAATCAAAGGAGACCAGCTAATTAACGTGACATGTTCTGCCCAGAGTCTTCATTGTTAACATGGATGTGTGGTTGTATGCACCAATCCCCATTACATAACCTTTTAATGTAACCTGCATTGATAACAACGCACACCTCCGTTATTATTTATATCTTTTATTATTAGTTCCATGCTCAGATTTACCTCAATTCTGCTGAACTCGGTGGACTGTAAGCACCAGTCCTTCCAACCTAAACCGGGTCTGCGGTGCGTCACCCTGTACAGTGTCCCCAACTCCAGCTTCACCACTGCTGCTTGTCGCCACAGTTTTATTGACACGGGCGCATCGCCCTGTAAATAACAGCAGCTTTGCTCCTTTAATAACAACAGAATGCACAATGCTTTCTGATAAACTGCAGAGGTCAACCCTCCATCGTCCCGTTCTCTCACCCCCTGCAGCGTCACTTCACGCAGCGGGACCTCAAAGTACTGAGCTAAATAACAACAAACTGAGTCATTTATTGATCTAATTAGACCATAACACTTTTTTGTATGGTCTCTCAGGAAAGGGATAAGGCAAATACACATACTGCAGTTACTAAAAGCTGTTCATTTATGTGAGTGTATTAGTGTTACCAGTGAAGACAACTTACTGCTGTAATCTCGCCTTCCAGGGTGAGCAGGCCCTTGGCTCCAGGGATTTCATGCATCTTAGTGTGCAGAGACGGGGGATGGAGGAGGGCTTTTGCCTCCTCCATCAACCCGTCTCTGCACACAACTGGGTAGCTCCTATAAAAAAATTGTCGTTTTTTGCACACGCATGCGGTACGGGGGTGAGCGGCCTCCGAGAGTGTACCCCCAGGTGACATAATTTTTATCCTGGGACATTTTTCAGCCAAATTCCTCAAAGAGGTTGATTTTAGTAATGCTCTCCCCATCTGTGATGACTGCCACTTTGTTTCTGTCGGCGACAACTGGAACAGCTGTGTTCTCCACGAAGCGCTAGCTGAGCAGCCGTGGCTGGTCAATCATGAGGAGCACATGGATGTGCAAATAAGGATTATCGGGGTAGGGTACGCCCGGGGATGTGCTCAGGATGCTCTTCAAAGCCATTCTGCAACAAAAGATAAGATAAGATTTATTGATCTCACAGTGGAGAAATTCACTTGTCACATCGGCTCAATAATCAAAAGAAGGTGCCAAAAGGAGGAAAAAGGGATTTTGAAAATAAAAGTAGTCTGTTAATTTATTCACAATTATAACGGAGTCTGTGTTTCACGGACAACCTAGGTGATTGAGCATTTTTCCATCTGCTACACACACTTTATAGACTCTGCTCATATTTATTGTGCAATATATTTATCTAACCTTAGGCTATATTTATAAAAAAGTTTATTTATTGATTGATTGAACTGTACATTTTCCATGAAAACTTGGGATCACATCCCCCCTCCCCGAATTGCCCAGGTAGATTTACATAATTTGGTGAAGCAACCCCCTACATTTCCCATCGTGCATTGCTGGTTGGCAGATTCAACGGTTTATATATCTCTTCCACCGTTCCTTCTACACGCAGTTTTTGTTGTTTGAACTGTTACGGAAGTTAAGACATTTCTGGGTGTATTGGCCTCCTTTGTCAAAACCAAGCCTCATGAACCGTGGCATAATTTTTGGTTCAATTCAATTCAATTTTATTTATATAGCGCCAATTCATGAAACATGTCATCTCGAGGCACTTTACAAAGTCAAAATCAATGCCTTTGCAGCAATCCCTCATACTGAGCATGAAGCGACAGTGGAAAGAAAAACCACCCATTATCGGGAAGGAAAAACCTCCAGCAGAACCGGGCTCAGTATGAACGGTCATCTGCCTCGACCGACTGGGGGTTACAGAAGACAGAGCAGAGACACAACAAGAGAGACAAACAAGCACAGAAGCACACATTGATCCAGTAATCTGTTCTACATTAGATGGTAATAGCGGGTGATCTGTCTTCTCTGGATGATTTCACAGCTAACAGAACGCCAGACCAGGTGTACCTACTATGAAGAAAAAAAGAGAGAGAACAAAAAGTTATAAGCAGAAATTATGACAAGCAATGCATAATTGAAGAACAGTAGAACTCAATAGAGTGAGAAAAATAAATCCTGATGTCCTCCAGTAGCCTAAGCCCGTAGAAGCACATCCCCATAGGTAGGTCAGGGCAACATAAGCCACTCTAGTTATAAGCTTTGTCGAAAAGGAAAGTTTTAAGATTAGTTTTGAAAGTAGACAGAGTGTCTGCCTCACGGACCAAAACTGGGAGTTGGTTCTACAGGAGAGGAGCCTGATAGCTAAAGGCTCTGCCTCCCATTCTACTTTTAGAATCTCTAGGAACCACCAGCAGACCTGCAGTCTGAGAGCGAAGTGCTCTGTTAGGAACATACGGGGTAATCAGAGCTCTGATATATGATGGAGCTTGAATATTAAGGGCTTTATATGTTAGAAGAAGAATTTTAAATTCTATTCTTGATTTAACAGGAAGCCACTGAAGGGAAGCTAAAATTGGAGAAATGATTCTGCCATACCACTGTCATTCTCGCAGATTAATCAAAAACTGCTTCATTTCAGCTAAGACATATTTTTAAACTTCAAACTTTGGTGTCAAAGGCTGAATTAGAGATGGCTATTTGTGCGTTTATTTCATCTCGTCTTGACTATTGTAATAGTCTTTACTTATGTTTGAATAAGAAAGATCTTGGCCGTCTGCAGTTAGTCCAGAATGCTACTGCAAGACTTTTAACCAACATAAGAAAAAGACAGCACATTACCCCAATTTTAATCTCTTTACATTGGCTACCGCTACATTTTAGCGTTCATTTTAAAATTTTCAGAGCCCTGAGTGGCCAAGCTCCAGTTTATATCACCAACATTTTACAGCCATATTCCTCCAGCCAAAAGGCTGTTAATGGTTCCACAAAGTAATTTCAGGACCAGAGAGGATTGGTCTTGTAAAGCTGTGGGCTACAGCCTGTGGCCAACTCGATTGTGGAATGTGTTGCCTTTATCTTTAAGCTGTCTTGGCTCTGTTCATTCTTTTAAGAAGTAGTTGAAAACCTCCGACTGGCTTTTAATTTGTTTTTAACTAGTTTTATGCTATGATGTTGCATTCATGCCGTTTTATCTTTTCAAAAATATTTTTTATTTTGTGTCTTTTTATGGTTGTTTTTATTGTGAAGCACTTTGTATTTTTTATCCTGTGAAAGGATTTTTTTATCCTGTAAAATATATAAATATAGTTTAGCCTACTTACTTATGTAAGATGTGAACTATGGAAAACCGAAGTCAGCTTTGTCCACACAGACTTGGCCATTGAAGTTGATTCTGATTTGCCCGCATGCTAATGTCTTTTAGAAGCTCAGGAACTGCAGCATCAACATAAGCTTGAATGAAAAAGCCTGCCTACCTATCTACACACACAACTCTGGTCCTAACATTAATCTTCGATTCAATGGAGACATAACTGTGTCGTTCATGAAATGATCCGTTAAAATAAACAAATAAATATCATCCATGATTTTTGTTTTAAGTCATAGTTAACAGTAATAAAGGCTTGAAAACATCAGTCTGTTTGTAATGAATATGTTGAATTTAATTGCTTTATTGTCCCCTGTGGGGGAAATTGCGTTTCAGTGCAACCCATCAAGAGAAACACAAACATCGGTAGACAGGTTCACTGAGGCCTTGCTGCCTTTCCAGTGAAAAGTTTTCACAGAATACAGAAACGGAATACATTGAGATGTTTGGGAAGGTCACGAGGGGAAAAGAGCATTTCTCGCACTGTCTATGTGTAATGTGATTCACTTACTAAATTGAATTAGTAAATTAAATGAATTTTCAAAATATTCTAATCAGACCTCTCAACTTTTATCAAAAGTTAAGAGTGAGATTATGCTAATTTGGGGGCGGGGCTTGTTTGGGGGCGGGGCTACCCGGACCCTGGAAGAGCCGGTGGAGTCAACTCCATCTCATTTTTATCCCCCAGACAATGAAGTAGACATGTATTACTTTTGTTAAAAAGAGAAAGAGACATATTAATACTTTATTGTTCAGTTAATGGATTAAGACATAAAAAAATACACAATTGTTCAAATAATACTGAATAAAATTAAGTAGTTTTAAGTTATTGACCGAATTATTACACTGTTACACATTCATCTATGGGTTGGTGCGTCTTTACGCATGATCCAGCTGCTGATGTCTCCCTCTTTTCAGCTCAATGCACTTCTAGACTGTTACAGTTTATAACATTCTCATCACCTTTCACAGCGACAGGTTTCTCAGTCGCCGCGCTGACAAGTCAAATCTCTATTGCTCTCGTCAGTGCGCTCTGGGCGGTGAGGTTGGCGGATTTTACCCCCGTGCGCTGCGTGCGAGGGATAAACAGCGGGGAAAATGCATAACTAAATACTGTAAAGGGCTCCTATAAAGGGAACAGGGGTACTGACAGGTCTAAGATGAAGCCCCTGATCTTACAAGTTCTTTAAAATGACCCTTAAAAGTGCGCACCTGAATTAAAGCGCGAGGCAGCACGCCCACCGAAGCGCCACTGAATCTATGTTGTTAAAAAAATAGCATGAAACACAGCTAGTAACTCTCCTATTGACTTTAACTGGCACACGTTGCTACCGATGTGAGGACATTAAACGTAGTGATTCACGTTTTGAATGGTGAACGGTGATAAAAGCACCTGCTCCGAGGGAAAGGAGGGGGGAGAGGAGCATGCGCGGAGGCACAGAAATACGGTGCATGTAGTTAAAAAATGCAGAATTAATAAAAACGAAACTTATAAACAGACTAAGTGGCTTTTTAAACTGCATCTGGTTAGCAGAACTGTTTTATGATCCTGCGTGCAGCCATGACTGGTTCTGAATGAACCGGTCATCTGGCAGCAGCTCCCCCCGCCCCCTCCCCTCCTGTGTACGCGGTACAGGACCTTACCGGCTCACTTTCACCACTGTTAAGACCAAAATTATTCATAACTCTGATCACTCTTCCTGCTGCTCTGTTAAAAGTAACTGCAGCAGGAATTACTGATGGCCACAAGCTGTGAAAGAAGCTGAAACAGCTCAGCAGAAGGCGGAGTTTTGTCGTCCGCAGCCCAGACGGGCTTTGTGATTTTTATGCGTGAGAAATTCCATGTTTGCGTGTGAAATGTCATGTGTTGCGTGTGAGCGTGTGGAGTTAGTGAAATGCGTGTGTCACACGGTCAATGCGTGAGAGTTGAGAGCTATGTTCTAATTAATTCAATATGACTTTTTATTACCAGAAGGTGCTGCAAAGCGGAAATGTCGCTGCCCTCGTGGTGAAATAAGGGAGTAACATCCGCCGTCACGTGAGGCTGACGGTAACGTGACTCTCATGAACGGGAAATGGGAACCAAGGGAGCATAAACCTTAGAACCTACAAACGCGTCTCCTCGTCTCCACTTTGTCCCGGTTCGTCCCGTCGGTACCGACCGGGACAGCTACAGAGACCGTCCTCAGAGGGGTCCAGGCGGCAGACAGGTGAGACAGCTCTCGTTTAGCTTTGTTTACTGCTAACAGGGGCTACATTTCCCACCTTTACTGGGATTGTTGTCCCACTTATTAAAAAAAATCTTTATACGGTAGATTTCCATCCCTGTTTTTCTCAGTACTTTAAAATAATGTTTTTGTTTTTAAGGGTTATGGTGTTGTAGCTTTTGTTTCATTGCTTTGTTCCACTGGAATCGTGTGTCCTGAAGATGAAACTAATTGTCTGTTATCTGGAGGAAAAATATGGACAAAAAATAACTATCCCGGGGGGAGGGGGGGGGGGGGGGTTAAAGTTTGTTCATAAATCAAAACAAGCTTTAACTTGGTGGATATCATTCGCCTCATTCAACTGGTAAATATGCATGTTTGTGTCAATTACGAGGTTAAAACAAAAGAAAAGTAGAGAAAAACATTAGATTGAAATCATATAAATAAATAAAACAATTATAATTTAGCTTTTTTATTTTTAAGTTTCTTCAAGAGAAACTTCAGTTTCCTACAATGTAGACAATTTGTTTATTCCCATTTTCTCTTTGTCTTTCAAGATTCATTAATTTTTTTTCTTCCTGTCATATGCCCTGAATAATTTTATTGGGCAGAACACAGGAGTGTTCTGTTAAATCTATTTCTATCAGATGATTTATATTAGAGACCATAATCGAGCAGAGTAAAATCAATAATGAAAATGCAGTTAAAAAAAAATAAAACACCAATTATCTTTTGGTGAATTTTTGTTTCCTCAAACATCCCAGACCATCCATCCATTTTCTTACTCGCTTTATCCCTCATGGGGTCGCGAGGGGTGCTGGTATCTATGTCCAGCATTTCAATAGGCGAGAGGCGGGATACACCCTGGACAGGTCGCCAGTCTGTCGCTGCATCCCAGACCAATTATCTGAAAATGTATTGTATACCTTCCTCAGTTACAATTTTTCTTTTCCTTTTTTGGAGGATTAAAGTGGCACAGAAAGAGAAAGAAAAAGGACACACGTCTCGTATTTTTCCACGTATCACAGCGCTGCCAGGAACACACATTTGCAAAAATGGAAATGCCATTTGATGATCACACACAGCAGTACCCACTGCTTCCTGTTTTTTTTTAATGTCCGCTCATAAACTCCTTGATTCTCAGTTGCTCTTTTAGTGCACCAACCAAACCTATATGCTCTTTTTGGACTTTTTCCTCAATCTTTTAAATAAGCAGTATCAATACATGTTGCCTGAGTGCCAGTATTTGAATCTTTGTTGATATCAGAAGCTGGTATTATTGTTTTTCCTCTGTGCATGAAGTCATGGGGTCCCTGTTTCGAAGCGAGGAGGTGTGCCTGGTGCAGCTCTTCCTCCAGTCTGGCTCGGCCTACAACTGTGTGAGCGAACTTGGAGAGCTGGGATTGGTGGAGTTCAGAGACGTAAGTCAAATAAAGGATTGCTTTTTTTCCTTTTGGTTCAAAGGATTCAACTTAAATTTCTCTCTTAAACTGCTAGTTTCTCATTGATATAAAACTTTTTTTATGATGTTTTCTCCTATTAGAAAGTTTACTTATGTTATCAGTGTCAAAGGAATGGCCTTCCTTTCGACTAATAATAAACCCATCTTTTTTTAAGTTGAATGGTTTGTTGGACTCACCAACATGTTCCTTCCCTCTTCTGTAATGAGGCAGACACGAATGACCCCTTTGCCCTCTTCCTCTTTTCTGTCTTTCTAGTTGAATCCTAACGTGAATGCCTTCCAGAGGAAGTTCGTCGGAGAAGTCAGGCGATGCGAAGAGCTTGAGAAGACTTTTTGTAAGAACTGACTTGTTCCTCCGCCGTCTACAGCACCCCCACAGCAACTACTGGCAGCCTCTGGCTTTAAAAAGTCTTAAAATAAATTCCTCTTTTACAGCAGGAATATAATCAAAGTGAAAAATGGGAGCTTAACCTGATTACCTTGAATTTAGTGGGGTGGAAATGCCATGTTAAAAAAATAAGTGATGATTTTTGCCTCCCAAGTTACTACTAAATAATTTTAACTTATCTTATTTTAACTGTTGAATAAACCTACAAATTCAAATGGCTTCTAGAAAGTAGGTTCTGGCCTAACGTTGACGATTTATGCATGGTCGGAGCAATAATCCATATGTTTAAAACTACTGGAACTGTGAAGAGACTGGATGAAGACCAAGGGTTGTCTTGCCACCACTCACGGTGAACAGGATAGTAAGGGAGGTAAGAAAGTCTGCAGGGACATTAACTGGAAACGTGTCCTTTGGTCAGACTAAGACTGAGCTTTTCTACGTCAAACATGTCCGGATCTCTTCCAAAGCCCTGAGCATGTGCATTTAACCCTTTCATATATGTGGACCTTTTAGATGAACCCACGGTGGGCTCTACTAGTAAACTGGAAAGTTCTCATCACGGGGTCCTGCAAGGCAAGTTTATTTATATAGCACTTTTCAGTAGCAAGAATATTCAAAGGGCTGTACATAAATAAAAAAAACAAAACATTACATTAACAAAGGAACAAGCTAAGTAAATCCTTGACTAGACTTCTTTCATACATTAACAAACATACAGAAAGCATGAAACTAGGTAAATCCTTGGGGGTTTCTGATTTAAAGTAATTTAGTCCAACTTTTCCAAAGCTACAACTAGAATAAGTTATTCTTTAGCAGGATGATGATCCCAAATCAACAGCCAAACCGCGACAGAAATGCTTCATGAAGTAAGAATCTGTCTCTTCTGGGTCGCTATCTCAGCCCTCGGACATGAATGCTGAAAAGCTGTGAGGTGACCTAAAGATAAGACAGGAGTTTAGTGGTTTCACAATGGAGAAATTCATCCGTCACATCAAGTCTTGTAAAATAGTTAAGAAACGTAGAACAAAAAAAAAAAGAGAATGACACAAAGGAGCATCCAGGACGCTGGATGTTCTAGAGAAAACGCTGCAGGTACGCTCCAACCTTGTTAAACGTTGATAAGACTAAAAGCATTTTTATACTGCGACTGTAAAAGATGTGTTTATTTAAAGTCTTTTTTTCTACAGATCTGTGGTACAGGTTCCTGTAATTGTGGAGAGGGCTGTATTTTTGAATCCGTACTCCTTTCTTTTATCTGTAATCTTATTGTGGTTTTCCGTCCTTCCTTCTGTCCCTCAGCGTTCCTGGAGCAGGAGATCAACCGCTCCTTAAACCCGCCCCTGAAGGGTCCCCTCCGTCCTCCGTGCCCGGTGCCGTCGGCGCCTCAGCCACGGGAACTCATCACCATAGAGGAGGAGTGCGAGAGGCTGGCGAGAGAGCTCAGGGAGGTAAAAACAAGGCTGCGACGATGCTTTAGAGAGCGCCGTTGTTCTGAAACAAAGCTTGACGGGGCGTGGTCCCGCCCGTTTGCCCCCAGGTGTCCAGGAACAGAGACAGCCTGCGGACTCAGCTCACCCAGCTCTGTCAGTACAAAGGAGTCCTGACCCAGACGCACTCGCTCACAGCTTCCCAGGTCTTTTACACACGTGACCTCTGCAAATTACTGTCGCAGCTTCTTCAGGGTGACTGAGCAGAAGGAAATAAAGAAACACTTATTTCCAATTTCCACCTTTTGTTGACAGACTCCACCGCCTGTGCTGGAAGGCCACGGCCTGTTTGATCATCGCCAAGATATCCGCCTCAGGTTGGTCTCTCCTTAATTTCTTTTATTCCTCTTCTAAGCGATGCGCGGATCAATCAGCCAGACATGGAGATCGGCCAATTTAAGGTCACTTCATCTGATCGTTGATTTGCCAGTCAGCAGCCGGAAAATCAGAGCCGTTTCTTTCCTTTTTCTTAAACGCCTCAGAACTAAGAATGCTGTTCTCGGCCAATAAAGGAGTCCGGCAACAGGATTTACTTTGGGTTTGAGTTGAATCAAAATCAGATCAACATTTGACGCATAAATAATCTTGTCGTTTCCTTATTTTTGGTGTAGATTCTTCTGTTTTATGTGTTGTTGCTCTTAGAAAAACTAAATCAGAATCAGCAGGTCAGACCTCAAAAACCTGGATGTTGATATCGGCCAAGAAAACCCAGACCAGTTCTTCTCTAGTTTTTCTCAAAGATGTTGATTTCATTTATTTATTGATATTTATCCCCACTCATCTATTTTTGCCACTTCCTCTCTTCCTCAGTTTTGTTGCAGGAGTGGTCCACCCTTGGAAGGTCCCCTCGTTCGAACGCTTGCTGTGGCGGGCGTGTCGCGGTTACATCATCGTGGATTTTCGAGAAATGGGGGACCGTCTGGAGCACCCGGACACGGTGGGAGCTTGGAGAGAGGACCTCAGGGGATTTTCCTTAAAGCAAACCCGTCTCTGTTGTCTCACTGCGTCTGCTTTCTGCCTCTCGGTTTGCAGGGAGAAATGGTGCAATGGACCGTCTTCCTCATCTCCTTCTGGGGAGATCAGATCGGACAGAAAGTGAAGAAGATCTGCGATTGGTGGGGAAACTTGCACATAAATCAGATGTTTTTTTGTTTAAATCTTCACTCCTTTCTGATGAGGCAGGTGTGTTTTTTTTTTTTTTCTTTTTTCTTTCTTTTTTCCTTCAAACAGCTTCCATACGCAGACGTTTCCGTACCCTGAGAGCACCGCTGAGCGGGAGGAAATTCTGCAGGGGCTTCAAGGCCGGATTGAAGACATCAAATCAGTGAGCGCCTTTTTTCCCTCCCTTTTTTTGGCAGAAATATCAGCATTTCCTCTTTTTATAAACCCTGAAAGTACCAAAAGCGTTCAGGATGATCAGTTATGTACTTTTTTTTAAATTTCTTCAGCTGGCTATATAGTAACCAAACTCTCTCCTTTCACTTCCTCGTCGCGTATTTCAGGTGTTGTCTCAGACCGAGGCCTTTCTGCAGCAGCTGCTGCTGCGAGCGGTGGCCATCCTGCCTCAGTGGAAGGTCCGGGTCCAGAAGTGCAAGGCCATCCAGCTGGTGCTGAACCTCTGCAGCCCCTCTGTAACTGACAAGTGCCTGATTGCCGAGGCCTGGTGTCCCACCAGCAAGCTGCCCGAGCTGCAGAGCGCCCTTAGAGAAGGAGGGGTGAGACGACGCAGCCGCAAAGCCAAAGTTGTTGTTGGTTTAATTTGATATCCATTACCAACGCTCTTCATCCAACTCGCTTTCTTTCATCGTCAGAGGAAGAGTGGCAGTGGGGTGGACTCCTTCTACAACCGCCTGCCCTCCTCCACCCCTCCTCCCACCCTGTTTCCCCTCAACTCCTTCACAGCTGGTTTCCAGAACATCGTTGATGCTTACGGTGTGGCCAGCTACCGGGAGGTTAATCCAGGTTTGTCGCCGTTTGCTTCATCCATCAAATCATCGATTCTCAAAATGAAGCCCAAAAAAACCCAACCAAGTCTTTCTTTCCCTTGCCTCCGCAGCGGTGTACACCATCATTACATTCCCCTTCCTGTTTGCTGTGATGTTTGGGGACGTGGGTCACGGTTTGCTGATGTCTTTGGCTGCCCTGTGGATGGTGCTGGAGGAAAAAGACCCCAAGCTCAAAAATAATACCAATGAGGTAAGTTTCATTATGCGTTTAGATTAGCCCACGCTAGCCTTTGGTAAAACGTGTGTATTTAGGGGCTGATTTGAGTTATTTTTGCACTCGTGTCTGATTACTGTCCAGAACCTTTTGTAAGAGGATTCATATCAGTGATTTATTTATTTATTTTATTATTTTCATTTGAGCTTAGCAGAGCCAAAGTTGGAGGACAAGATTTTTTTTTTTTTTTACTTTGAACAAAACACAACCAAAGCCTTGCTATGATTCGAGTTCTTAGGAAATTGCTGCGACTGAAATTAAGTACATCTAATTTTTTTTTTATTTTTTTTTTTAATCAAGCCTAGTTCATTTATTGTTTTAACCTTTATTCACCTGTTATGTGATTGCTGTGAAGCACTTTGGTCAGCTGAGGTTGTTTTAAATGTCTTATATACACGATAAACTTACTTACCCTTCCATGATTTAAACCATAAGGAAGTAAGAATAAAACAGGATCAGCTGTAACTAGAGATGTGCTGACAAATCAGCTGGGGTTTGATATCAAACAGGTATAGTTTTCTATCCTTTACTCTGAAATGTTGAATCCAATATCTATAGCAGCTGCTTAGCAACGATTCATGGAATTTGTTTTGGCTATGCTTTAAAAAAAGTCTAAAAGTATTTTAATATTATAATGTTTAAATAGAATTTACAACCATCTAAGAAAGTATGAGCCAAAACATAAACGGCCTTAATGTGAGTGAAAATCGTTTTTTTGTTTCTAGATCTGGAGGATGATGTTTGGAGGACGTTATCTGATTCTGCTGATGGGCCTCTTCTCCATCTACACGGGAGCCGTCTACAACGAGTGTTTCAGCCGAGGCATCAAAACCTTTAGCTCGGGGTGGCACGTCGGCCCGATGTTTGAAAAGAACATCTGGAAGTGAGGACAAGTCGTTAATTTGCTCAAAAACGTAGCATCATTGCACCACGTTTTTTTGTTTTTGATTAATAACCCACCGTATTTCTTGCTTTCATGCGATCCGTTTCAGCTCATCGGTCCTGGAGGGGAACCAGTTCTTGTCCATGGATCCTAATGTGTCCGGGGTTTTTACCAGCCCCTATCCATTTGGGATTGACCCGGTACAGCCGTCAGTCCTTATTACTGTTTCTTTTAGTAAAGATAACGAACTGAAACCAGTTTTGTTGCCTTGTTGTTGTTGTTGTCAGGTCTGGGGCATGGCCAACAACAAACTGACCTTCCTGAACTCCTACAAGATGAAGATGTCGGTCATCGTCGGCGTCATTCACATGACCTTTGGCGTCTGCTTATCGTTCTTCAACTACTTGTTAGTGATCTTGTTTGGTTTGTTTGCTGTTGTTCTAAACCCATCTCCACTGGTTGCTCTTTTAAGCCACTCTCTCATCTTTATTTTTCTTGGTGTTTTCCTTCAGGCACTTTGGCAAGATCAGCAGCATATTCTTTGTGCTGATCCCAGAGCTGTTCTTCATGCTGTGCCTCTTTGGGTACCTCGTCTTCATGGTGGTCTTTAAATGGATCGCCTACACTCCTGCTCAGTCCAGAATCGCTCCCAGCATACTCATCCACTTCATAGACATGTTCCTGTTCACAGACA
The DNA here is from genome assembly GCA_037039145.1 of Fundulus diaphanus. Lineage (NCBI taxonomy): Eukaryota > Metazoa > Chordata > Actinopteri > Cyprinodontiformes > Fundulidae > Fundulus > Fundulus diaphanus. The sequence goes on from CM073125.1 coordinate 34,066,145, forward strand.
ACCCAGAGAACCCCCAGCTGTTCACGGGTCAGGTGTGCGATCACACACAACAGCCACATATGTAACACGCGCCATTGTTTTTGTGTAAACTCATCCGTTTTGCACTGAATTTATCTGTTTGTTCACACAATATTAAGGGTCACGATGTGATCCTTAAACTGACTTTATGTATTGTTTTTTTATTTATTTATCATGTGAAACTGTAATATTTAAAGTGCTTTCCAAGACTTATTCCCATTTCTCTAACATTTTAGCATTTAGTCATTTTCATCCACAAACTTCAGTGTGTTTTATTGGCTCTTTATGTGATTGTCCAGCACAACAAATTGCACAACTGTGAAGTGGAAGTCAATTTGTACATGGTTATCAACATTCTTTACAAATCAAAATCATTTGTATTCATGGAGTGAGTAAGTTTCAAAGCCACCCTTTGCTGCAGTGACAACTGCAGGTGATTTAGGGCATGCCTTTTATCCTGACCGTGACATATTTGCTCATTCGTCTACTGCAAAGTGGCTCAAGGTCTGTCAGATTGGACGGAGAGTATGTGTGAGCGTTTGTTTTCAAGTATTGGAGTGGGTAGTTATAACACGTGAATATACTTTGATTTAGACCAGCGCAACGTATATTTAGGTGTATGTTATGGGTCATTATTCCTTCTTGAAGGTTACCTTTGCCTCAGGCTAGAGTATTTTGCAGCACCTAACAAGTTTTCCTCTATTTATCTCCATCCAGCAACCCCAAAGCACGATACTGCGTGCTCCATATTTAACAGTGGGGATGGTGGACTGAGGAGAATGTGTAGCATTTGGCATCTAGGCTCCATCGTCACCATATTTCAATATTTTTCTTGCTAAAAGATCTTGGAAATTATGTAATATTTTTGCATTCCACCTCACAATTGTGCACTACTTGTTCATTATACAGACATTCCCCAAAGAATCTGAGGTTTGTGGCTGGAAAGTGATGAAACAGATTGAAAAGTAGCATTATTTACAGAAAATGTGTTAAATAGTTTTGTTTAAATGTAACTATGATGGACTTTTTACTTGTTTCACTTGTGTGCTTGGGATGAAGTTACTTTTCTGTAAATGTGATGCTGTCGTGCAGATTACTGTCAGACCTCAGATTCCATGTTTATTGCAAGCACATGAACCCAATTATAGACTCGTCCGTCACAGAGAACAGTGGTGCAGTTGTTGCTCAGTTTATTGACCAGTATGTGTTTACCAGTTGAAAGGATTTGCAAAGTCCTTTTTTCCAAAAAAAATAAAAAATAACTAATGTGAGCAGAATGCATGCATTGGCTGTGGCGTTGTTGTTGAGCATGTTTTTGTTCCCCATGCGCAGCTTGTTGTCCAGAAGATCCTGGTTGTGTTGGCCCTGTGTTCAGTCCCTGTCCTCCTGCTGGGGAAACCCCTGTGTGAATATGTCGCCTTCAAATCGAGACGGCGGCGACAAATAGTAAGTCCTCGGTTCAGTCAGCTTCATCTGTTTTGTACTGTAAGGCGCATCGTGTGCTAGATTTCAGTTCTCTGTGACATCAGGACGAGGAAAGGCGGCCGTTGGTGAACGACGAAGGCTCGGTCAACACCCGTCAGGGGGAGGTGGAGGGCGGTGCAGCTGAAGAGGAGGTAACTGGTTGAATTCATGAAGCAGATTCAATTTCCTTTGCTGCACCCGTGCGTCTCATTTAACGCTCCCCGAACTGCGTCGCCTGCAGGAGTTCGATGCTGCAGATGTGTTCATGCATCAGGCCATCCACACCATCGAGTACTGCTTGGGCTGCATCTCCAACACGGCCTCCTATCTGCGGCTCTGGGCCCTCAGTTTAGCTCATGCACGTTAGTACACACACACACACACACACACACACACGATGCACACAATAGACTTCCCTCTTTTAAACCAAACCAGCTCAGTCTGTTATTCATCTGGCTGCATATGTTTTCCCAGCCAGTCGTGGCTCTGTGACTGTGAGTCATTTGTGTCTCCACAGAGCTGTCTGAGGTGCTGTGGGTCATGGTCATGCGTTTGGCCCTGAAGTGGGACGGCTACGTCGGATCTGCTGTGCTCGCTGTGATCTTCGCCTTCTTCGCTGTGTTGACCGTCTCCATCCTTCTGGTTATGGAGGGGCTCTCAGCTTTCCTGCACGCGCTCCGTCTGCACTGGTAAGAATGCGAGGAATGAAAAGGAAAACGGCGTGAAAATGTTGTGCCTAATGTAAATTTTATAGATTGATTACCAGATAAAATGGTTTAATGGCTCTATTTCTTGCACGCAAGCGCTATATTTCTGGGCGACAGTGAGCTGTATGCCCCCTGTAGAATAAACCAGTGAGATTTTAGTGGATGCGCGTAACAGAAGCAATGTCAAATCAGAGCCATGCATGTCCGCTTCTTTCTTTTAATCTCCGCATCACGTCTCTTCCAGGGTGGAGTTTCAGAACAAGTTCTACAGCGGAACAGGCTACAAACTCAGCCCGTTCTCCTTCACCTTGCTGATCAACGCTTCAGCTGCTATATGATGAGCCAAACAATTGCAAATCAGTTATAATAACTAAAGTATTTGTGTATCTTAATGGTATTCTATTGTCTGTATGCCATGAAATGGTTAAATTAACTTGCACAATAATCATGATGAATAATGCAGACTGTTATTTTTACATCAGTAGAATAAAAAGTATGCCCGCTTGCTTAATTATGACACCATTGTATGAGAATATACTTTTGTATCCCCTTTGTAATATTTTTAAAAAGTGTTACACTGTGCACTCTAATTGATTTTTCATGAGTTAGAAATGTTATACACATTTTTACTGCATGAACGTTAATTAAAAACACAAATTGTGAAAAGGGAAAGCACATCTGCTAATGGGGTCTGTTTGCTGTTTAAGGGAACTTGACATTATTGACTTGGTGAATGTGGAACTTCTTGAAAGATTGTTTAGTTCAGTTTCAATATTCATATTCATACGCCAAAGACTCTTTCCCTCATCATGTCCCAGCATGTTTTTCTTACTGTGCCTTACTGGACCTGTTTATTTAGCCGGTTTAGATTGCTGCTGCTGCTGCTGTTCTCATGCCAATACAGACGTTTCAATTTATTTTGTCTTTTTTTTTTTTTTGTCATTTAACTGAATACATTTAAATAAATTGGAAATTCAATAAAGTTTGTTTTTTTGATTACTGTTATTATGTGTAGTGTTTCTTTTCAAAACCTGTGGACTTGCTCATTTGTACTGTTTAGATAGTAATGGCTTTAACAACATGGCACGGATCCAAATCTGTTACTTTCTAAATCTAGTGTATCAGTTGGGAGCTATATATTTCCAAAAGGTTACATTGTAGTTTACAAAGGTGAAGCCTAAATAATATCAAATTATTGCTCACCCCTTAACATTGATTTACTCGGCTATCCATGCTGCCTCCTGTGTGTTCTGATTACTACTTTGTCTTAGCTGCAGTCTGTAATGTTTGTAGCCTTCCTGATCAAAATGTTTTTTAATTTTTAATATGTGTATGACGTATTTACTCCTCTTGAACATTTCTGCATTTTGTATTTCTTCAGATTTTATGTGATGAACCATCTCAAAGTAGCACAAAAATATGGAGTGGTACAAAATACATAATCTTTCAAATTCCTTGTTAAAAATCCTAAAAAGTTTGGCAGGCATTTTTAATCATCCCCATTTTACTCTAATATCCTTATTTAAAATGCAAACTATTGCATTCAGGCTTTGCAGTTTCAGTTGCAAATCTTCAGGAGTATGTTAACACCAGCTTTGCACATCTAGGTGCTAAAACCTTTGGCCATGCGCAAAATCTCAGGGTTAGACTCAACTTTATTTATCCCTCGGGATTGCTCCTTAGGGGAAATTCTGGTTCCAGTAGCTTAGACAGAGTACAAAGGGCAGAATTAGAGCCATTGAAGATAGGATACAACAGATAAAATATAAAAAGAGTGCAAAAGAGCATAAAAAAGTAATGTCTAGAGTTTAGCCTAGAAAGTTAAACTCTGCCAAACATGTTTTCTTCAAGTACAAACCATCTCATCAATGTTAACCACACTCCTTGTGACACCACCCACCGTGTTTCACGACAGGGATGGAATTCAGGGTGAAAGCGTTTTGGATGTAGGTAAAGGGAAAATTGATTGCAAGTAAACAAGGGCCTTGTAGTCTGAAGGTAAAATTTGGAAAAGTGGAAATAGACATTTTTACATTAATATTGAGTTCGTTATTAAACATGTAGTATACTGTACTGTTAACTTTTCCTCCTTCCCCCCCCCCCCCCCCCCCTTCGGAAGAACAGGATAATACAAACGTCTGTTTCCGTCCGTGCTTCTTTTCAAGTAACACCGGCTCAAGTGACCCGGATATTATTAGAGTGTCAAAGATGGCGCTCCCCTTGTCACGGTGAAACCTTGCACAAATAGTGTGTTGGTAAAAAAAAGACGTAGGTTTTCAACTCTGCAAGGAAATAAAGCTCGTCTAGATGTGAGTTCGTAGCCTGGGTTTGACTCGATAAGCGGAACAGAAATGGCGCTGAGGGAAATTAGTCGTGGTGTTCGGCAGTTTCTGGGTCAAATTCATCGGTGCGGTTCTGGCGTTGCTTCAAAGCGCACAGGTGAGCTGAGAACCAGTCCACATTGCTGTCGTGGAGTCGTCGGTAGTAACCGGGTCGCTTTTTGTTTTCTAGTACCAACTCGGTGTTTGAGTCAGGCCGCAGCTCGACCCGAACCCACTCCGAACGAAGACGAAGCCGTCAGCCCGACCTTTGTGAACAGAAACCCGCGGAACCTGGAGCAGATGGCGCTGGCGGTGAAGGACCGGGGCTGGAAGACCACCTGGCCTCACCAGCAGTTCTACCACAGGTAAAAAAATAAAAATGGGTCAGCTCCCTGGAGCTACAAGAAAAGGGAGTTCCCAGAATGTGATGTTGAGCCCTTTCTAATGCCATAAGGTTTAAATATTTACACTTTGAGCTAACATAGCTTTAATAATCCACCGTAAAATGATGACATATGTGTAGAGGATATAGCAAATGGCACCTTTTAAGAAGAATCTAAAGAGATTTCTTCATGACCTCTCAGGAAGTGGAGGTAAGAGTGTGTGATCTGTAATCTTAAGGCTTTTCTAATACCATTAAGGCGTTTGGATCTGAGTTGACTTAATGTATACCAAGAATAAAGAATCTTTATTGTCATAATGCAACTAACATTTAACCGGTTTAGCAGGGGTGCGCAACACTAATACAAAATGTAACACACTTGTAGAAAATATAAAACAACATATCTCCAAAAATTAACAGTGAAAGGCTAAAATATTTATTGTTATTTTATTATTGTGTTTTTGCTATTTGTGGTAATCTCTCAGGAGGTTGAAATAAATAAATAAAAAAAGCCATGAAATGAAACAAAATCTACAAATTGATGCAGAAGTTGCAGCTTCGTTCTCAGGAAACCAGTGAGATTCTTGCGTCATCTCTCGTGAGCCGGAAGATGTAGAAACCTGAAAACAGAGAAATGATCAAATGCTTGTAAGGGGATTATATAAATATCACTCTACTAAGAATCTTAACATTTTTGCATCACCTCTCCAGAGGTGAAAGTATTAGGAGGTTAGAAAGGAGATTGTTCTGAAATTGGTCGGTAGTTGTGTTGTTGTTTTTTTTACTCTATTTATGGCCAAGAATCCATAGTTAAAGTATAAAACATTTGTAAAATATATATTAATCAAAGATCAAAGCTGCTCAGAAGTAGTGTTGCACCGATACCAGTATCGGACGGGGCCCCGATCCAGCACTAAAATGGTGGCATCGGCGAGTGCCAACAAATAGGGCGCCGATACCATTTTGATGTTTGTATGTCACTTGAACGCAGCCTTCTCTCTCCCGACTAGTATTATACGTGTTATATAAGTTCATGAAAGTTGCACTATTTTGGCATTTGAGAGCCAGAACTCAGGGTTTAAAAGAAATTATTCAATTATTGATGTCATTTTACTGTCTTACTGTTGCACTACTATTATACATGTTATAATTTCACGAATGTTGCACTATTTTGGCCTTTGAGAGCCAAAAGTTTATTCCACTATTGTCACCCATTCCAGGTAGGCAATAAAACGTTCTACTACCCTAAATAGTATGCACTTCTTCATATACACACACACATCAATTTCAAACAGATGGTATCGGTATGGGCCAATACTGCACAGCCAGGTATCAGGTATCGGTATCGGGGCCAAAAAATGGCATCGGCGCAACATGACTCAGAATTTATTTTTGACTGGTGCATTTTCTTAACCTGACAACAGCCAGCTGTATATCGCTCCGCCTAGCTCCACTCACATACATCTGGGACTCCGCCATAGGAATTGCCTTTACAGAAGGCTGGGCCTTATCAAAAAATCTTGCATATGATTGGATAAGCCACTTGTCTGTCATCTTTATCGACGTGCTATTTCAACCACTCACACTGAAGCTAACCCGTGACGCTGATGATAGCGACCCAGAAAAAAAAAAAAAAAATAAAAAAAAATAATGTGTTTGCGGCTCTAGTGGCATGCGTTTTATTGACAGTGAGCTGACAGGAAGAGGGGGGAAGACAGGCGGCAAAGCGCCGCGGGTCGGAGTCGATTCCGGGCCGACCGCGTTGAGGACTAAAGGCCTCCTAACATAGTTAGCGCTAACCGCTAACCGCTCCGGGGCGCTTCCGCGTCCGCCGCGGACGCGCCCCGGAAAACAAAACTTGCCAAATCCGGTCGGGAGAAGGGCGAAAACATCGTTTCCACCAACAAAAGCCTTCAGAGGCGTTCTCTGATGTTCTTTTAATGAAACAATATTAGGTAGATTGGACAACACGGAAGAAATAGCAGCATCGATGTTAACGCTTGCTTCCTCGACGAGCCGCCATTGCTATCAAAACAGTCTCACGTCATGGTCGCGTCTCCACTACGTCACATCTATGAAACTCCAGCCCTGCGTCCTGATTGGCCAGACCATAAATTTGGTTGGAGAAATCATTCTCTATCGGCGGTGTCCCAGATGTATGTGAGTGGAGCTAGGCGGAGCGACATACAGCTGGCTGTTGTCAGGTTAGCATTTTCTAGTCATTAGTGTAAAAATCTTGTGGTTCTGTGTTAAAGGTAAAACCGTATGACCCACCTTTACCTAATCAGAAAAATAAGGGGATTATTTATTGTTAAAAAAACTGTAGCTGCATCTTCATTTAAAACCATCTTTATGTCCATTCATGTTGGGACATTAACAGTTTGTATCTCATCATAGACATGAATATCATAATGATTTAAGACTCGTGTGGTTTATTTGAACTGGGTAATTTCAACCCGTTTTGAATTGGAGAATTTGACAAAATCCACAAATTAAAACTTTTCTACCCCAATTCATTTTTTTTTTTTCAATCATTAAAATTTGTTGTTTATGTAAGAACAATCTAACATCTAAAAGTTTCAACTTCACTTAAACTGCATCTAGTAAACATGTTTAAAAAGCTTCTTTTTCACCATCTCCTGTGTTTTTCTTTTCTCATCTTTGCAGGTTGATGTTCTCCCGCAGCCAACATCACGTCACCGCCGAAGTGTTCTCCTACACCTCTCCGGTTCCAGTGCTCTCCTGTTCGACCAAAGAGTGGGCCGTGAAAAAGGAGCTGGCCACCACAAACTGCGTGGTGGCGTGTCACGCCGTGGGCGAGGTGCTGGCGCATCGATGCCGGCAGGCGGGCATCACGAGGATGGTGTACAGGGCGATTCCCTGGATGTACCGCTCAGACGGAGTGAGTATCGGCAGCCGAAGCCCATGGATTATTTAGCGTTTAAGCCTTCATGTTTGTCCTGGGGCACGTTGCACTGCGCTCTTTCAACCAAACAATTTTTTTTTACTGCTTTTACCAGATGTTTGCTGTGACCTTATGGAGGACTGACCCTGACATATTCAAAAATATAGGAATAGATACATGCTCAGTAAATACATAAGGATAAAGTAAATGCACAACAATACAGCAAATAAGTAAATGTGAGCAATGATTAAATTATACAATGAGACTTAAATGTCAATATCTTTTATAATTAGATTATTTATTCCATTTTTAATGACCTAATTTCTTTATTTTTCGTTATAATTGTCAGCTATTTATTAATTACTTAATCTTTATATGTTTTAATCTTTTTGTCTGTTTTATTCTTCCTTTCTACATTTTCACCCCATTTATTTCTTCCACCCTACTTATTTCTGCCTCTTTTTTCCATTTCTGTATGTATTTCTGCCTCATTATGCAAATGAAGTTCAGACGTTTTTTTTTTTACTATCTACAGCTGATGGCATCACTCACTTTACTGCTCAGTTGAACCTCTAGACCAGGGGTCACCAACCTTTTTGTAACTAAGAGCCACTGCATTGGCGTTGTCATACGAAGGGTTACCAGTACTGACCTTTGAGCTAGAAGAGTCAGAGTTCATCTTAACTTTATGTAAAATAAACATATTTCATGCTTTGTTATATTTTAGTTTTTAAAGCTATATAAATGCAGGTGTGAATAAACAGGAGGAGATAAAGACAAATAAAATAAAGCTTTAGATGCAGCTCACTGGTGGATTGTGCTTTTTATTTAGAACAGGCTTGTGGGCACCACATGTGGTCCTCTGTTCCAACAGATTTAGCAATAAAACAAGACTTTAGATATCAAAACCTAGTTCGACGTTCAAAAAACAGCGTCTTAAGGAATTTGAAATAAGTGCCTAAGAAGCAACAACATCCCATCCACCCTTTAATAGACAAGATACAAAAATCAGAGCATGTTTTCTGACGTAGGAGTTTAAACTATAAACTCTTTTGGTAGACTTCAAATAAAATTGGGTAGATAGATTGGAACGGTAGATAGATATGAAAAGTATTTTCCTCCTTACAGACTATTCCTGTTTTTCTTTTTCATCACAGCAACATCTAACACAGCCTTTAAAGGGGAAACATGCAGCAGGACGGTACTCCAAAGTACAACAGGAAGTCCACTTCTGAGTGGCTCAAAAACATAGAAATAAACAGTTTTGGAGTGGCCTAGTTAAAGTTTGATTGAGGTGCTATGGCCTGACCTGAAACAAGTCCTTCAGTGTCGCTGGAGTATGGCTAAATAGAAATAATTTTGCGACAGAGTGGACAAAGAGTCGTCCTCAGTGACGTAAAAGACTCCTTGCCAGTTATTAGGTTTAGTGGGCAACCTTTTCAAATAGAGCCACGTTTATTTCTATTACTTTTTTTTTTCCTCTGACAAAATCAAATCATGATTAGTAAACAGCATTTTGTATTTAACTCCGATTATCTTTGATATTAAAATGATCCGAGACCTTTCAGTGTTATCAAAATAAAGTGAAAACACCTGAAAAGATAGTGTGTAAATACCTGTTTAAAGGACTGAAGCATTCATTGTTTCAGGGGAAACAGGCTTGTTTTTAATAGTTTCATCTCTTTCTCTTTGCAGGTTCAGGCCTTCAGAGCGGCTATGAAGCAGGGAGGAGTCATCCTCAGTGAACCCAGGAGGAAATACATCGGGCCCTAAATTCAAGCGGCATCTGTCACATATATGGGTTTTATAAACTTCCATTGTATCTATTACAACATGTTCTTTTCACATTACTGTACAGATATTTACATTAGAGCGACTACAGTAAATGGCAACGTTAGGAGAGTGGGATTAATGTCATTTGGTTACTGTCTAAAGAAGAAATTCTACCTGATCTCCTGTGGTTTGTTAATAAAGAGACTAAACTTTGGTGGTGGGATTTGTCTTTTATTCATCACTCTGAATGTTTCATAAAGCAGAGCGAGCTGTGGAAAGGCAAGAGCTTACTACAGCAGATCAGCTTCGGGTGCAATTTGAAAGATACCAATCAGATCACGGTACAGTGCAGGGTTGCCTCAGGCAGTGTGAACAGTGTGGGATTATAAAGTGCATGTCATTGTTTTTCAATTGTGCACATGCAGGTTTAATGAATTAGGCTTTAGCTTGGTTGCACTCGAACAAATAAAAACAAAACAAAAATAAAACCAGCATGAAGTAATGTTCCACGTCAGCTTCTGGGGACGTGTGGATTATAAAGTTCATATAAATACACAAAGAAAAGAAACCCTGAACAATTTGGTCTCACAGGCTGGTATATGAAAAAAAAAAAAAAAAAACATGCACCCAGGTCACCAGCAATTACATACGGCTACCTATTTATATAAGCACAATCTCTGGAAGTCACATTGATGAAGCCATCGCATCAAGTGAGAAACTGTAGGAAAGATACAAGATGGGCCCATCTCCTCATAGTAAAAACATAAAAACACCTGCAATCAGTTCATTCTCAGGTTGAAGGCACTCATGCAGTCCTGGTGTATACATTAAAATAAGATGGTCTACAGCTGTTCCTTACATTGTTTTTAGTTTTTAATTAAATATATTCACTGGCACACAGAGGAAAAAACAGTTTGGCAATCAGGCATGCGCCATAAAACTGGCCTTTAACGTGGTCCGTAACGCACAGCTTGGATAGCAAAATCCTTCAATCAGAGATCAAGGGATGTCCTTTAGAAAGAGAAAGACGTGTAGAAGTGGCAGTTTAAAGCCTCGCGTTTAACCAGGGGGTGAGAGATGACGGGTATTGCATAGATCTCTCGAAAGTGTCGAAGGGAGAGCTTCAGTAGGCAAAAAGGGAGGCTCTGTGTGGTCATAATGACAGCACTCTATACCCATAACACCACTTTGACCGACTAAGACTTCAGCTATGTGAAGTCCCGCCTGTCACCGGCACAGCAATACTGCAGAAAGAACCTTATCGCAATAAACCAGGTATTACTAGGAGCACAGATGTGAAAAAAAAAAAAAAACCCACAAATTACAGCGTCAACTGAACCGCCTTGGCATGTTTCTTGGGTTCCAGCGCCGCCAGGATTTCCTTTATTGAACCCCCTCCCTCTTGTGCGCCCCTGAGTGTCCGGCTCCTTTGTTTTGGCCTTAGTGCTGGCTCTGACCGCCGTCCGGCAGGGAGCGCGGCTCCGGCGACACGTCAATACACGCCTTTTGGTGGGCGAGCCCCCGTCGGCCTTGGCTGCGCCTCCGCTGATTAGGAGAGCGCCTCGGGCTGCCAGGGAGCTTTGAACAGAAGTTTGTGGTTAATGTCTAGATTTAAATACGCGGGAAATCTATGAAAAGGAGGAAACGGGGATGACGTGCAGCGGAATGTCTTTGAGGACCTTTATTGGTGAAATAAAGCAGCAGCATTTCCAGTTTGAACAATGCTTTGTGATATTTTCAAAGCTTTTAATATTGTTTTACATCCTAACCCTGTTTTAAACTCCTACACAGCTTTCCTCCTGACCCGTCTGCTGTCTTCCTCGCTCTCTATGATGCTGTTTGTTCTCTGATGTTCTCCAACAAACCTCCGAGGCCTTCAGAGAACAGCTGGATCTATGCTGTTATTAGATTACACAGAGGCCCTATTTACCAATTAGCTGAGTTTTGAAGGTTAAGAGATATTTTTGTGCTGGCCAATTGCATTAACTCCTAATAATATTCACTGGTGTTGGCTTCTCATGTGATACGATGTGAAAAAAAAAGTCAATATACACAAATATTTCCCCCTTTTCAACTCATAAACTCAGATTAATCCTATTTATAGTCAGACTTTGTGTTTGGGGCATTTCTCCGAAGAGGAATCAAAGGAAAGCTCTCAAGAGTAGTTTCATCAGCTTAGATTTACACAGACGGGGCTAAAAGTTCTTCTGTTTTTTTAATTCAAAAAGGAAATGGACCTTAATGAACATCTGTCTGTTGCTAAATACAAACTTTTCTAAATACAACTTTTCTTTTGCTTCCCCCCTTACACAATCTTTGAGCCTTTTTTTTTTCTTTAGCTCCTTTTGAATAATAATTTCACATAAGAGGAGTCAGAGCTGAGAATATTCACCAGCCTGCAAACCCAATGAATCTGGATGTTTGCAGCGGATTCTAACAAGTTTGGTCAGAAAACTGTCATTTAAGAAGCTGATCTCCTGATGTCATCTACAAATGTATCCCACTGCTAATCAGTTTTTATAGAGCAAATGCAAAGGGTTTATTTACCTGTTCATGGCCCTTCTCCCCGTCGTCCATTTCACTGATGGACTGCATGAGGGAGAACAGGTTCATCCGGCCGCTGCGGTTCACGCTCGAAGCAACCTTTGGACGAAAGAGACGCGTTGTAAACCGTCAACGTCCCCAGACGCAACGTTCGTGTTGGCGTGTTCGCGACCTGATCGGCTGACCTTGTCTGGCTCATTTATGGTGATGATGGGACCCGCTTCCTCCGGGCCGTCCGATTGTTGAGCCGGTCCGTGAAACACCTGAGTAGTGTGTTTGAGGAATAAAAGAAGCGATCAGTCAGCCGGTAAGCATGAAAACTAGAGGGGCTTCAATGTTGAATGATTTTTTTTGTTTGTTTGGAAAATGACAGAATTACCTCTTGGTCTTCCTCTGAAATTTCCTCCTCGTCTGACCCCTCGACATTGTCTTCATCCTCCTCCTCGTCGTCTTCCTCTTCATCCTCGTTCGCCTCTCCTGGCTTGGAGTCCTGCTCACTCTTGTCCTTTCGCACCGACTTCTGTCTCGCCTTCCAGAGAGCGCTGTGACGCTGCTGGCTGCCAGGACGAACAAACAAACACACGTCACAGCTCCCCCCCACCAGACTTCATGTTCCGGTCACCCATCTCCTGGAGGAACATGGCGTTTGACGCGGCGTCAGCTCCAACCTTGCGTAGAGGATACCGCTGTAGGTCTGCAGCTGCTTCAGAAAGCCCTCGTTGGGCTTGATGATGGACCGGCAATCCCTGACGTAGGTCAGCGCCTCATCCAGGGACCAGCGCTGCTGCTTCATGGCGTAGGCGATCACCGTGGATGCGGATCGGGACACTCCCATCTTACAGTGCACCAACACGGCCTGTCCTCTCTTCCTGTGACACATGGAGGAAGCAGGTTGACAGCGCAGCACATTCTGAGCTATAATTACAACACAACATGTTATTCAGAGGAATGCTGCTCGCCGGTGAAACTTTTGAGCAGTCTGGGAAACCGGTGTCCGAGTTTCAAACATCAGGCTTTCTGAGCAAAACCAAAACTGAAGAATAGAGAAGCTGCCGTCTTCTGTTTCGGTCCTGATGATGTGTCAGTCAGCATTTGTAGCCGGAGCAGCTCTCATATGCTAAACTTAGACTTAGTAGACTGTCTGAATAACCGTCCTCTGGATCAGCATTTGGTTTTTAACATGCAGAAGAGGCTTGGGTTGAAGTTATGCATTTCACAATATTTAAAAAGAGACAATTTGAAGTTAGTAAAAAAAAAAAAAAAAAAAAACGGTTAAAAAGATGGTCTGGATAAGAACAAAAATAAAAAAATAAATCTGACTTCAATCTACTGACGTATTTATGCCAAAGAGTGTCTCAGAGCTCAATAGGTACTTGTGCCGAGGTGTCACATCAGCTCAGCACAAAGTCCAAATTACAACACATCTCACTAGAATGTTATAAACATGATAGGGGCCGGTTCCTCGCCTGATTGGAGGACTTTTGTCCGGTTTGCAAGCGTCCTGATAATTGTCAGAGGGTTTGAAAATTCATGGCAGTGTGCCTAATGGCTTGGTTTAATGTCTGGGTCACCTCCTTATTCATGTTTTTTTTGTTTTTGTTTTTTGCATGAAAGCTTTTCCTTTATTAAAGAGTCGCCTTCAATGGCATTTAAAGGAAGCCCACTAGCATGCAAGTTTGTTTCCACCATATGTGCTACAGCATTAAAGCTATCCCAATGATTTATTAGCTTTAGAGACAGCAAAGAGTAAGTTTTAAATTCAGCCAGATGTTAAGACGCGTGACAGAAAATCAACCACACATAATGGGGGGGGGGGGGGGGGGGGGGGGGGGTGTATGTCTACTCATTTGGCTGAACACAGTTTGAATATCTAGATGAAGAATCTGGGCTCAATAAAACATGTCAAAACTCCTCAAAGCAAAAGATGTTAAATGCATGTTTAAATATATACACACCCTCCACTCACAGTAGGTTGAAAACGATTCAGCCTGCTACAGAGAAACCATGTACTTGATGTTGCCCTCAACAAGCTTTAGAGTATTTCAGGCTGAATGTTTGATCAGTCCTCTTCACAGACTTGCCAGAGCTCATTTAGATCACCTGGTTTCCAAGCATGATCTGATTTTTAGGCTCAGTCCATCAGTCATGACCAGGTTGAGGTTTTACGAAGTTTTAGGAAGATCCTTTCTAAATCTAGTTTTGATGCGTGTTTAGGATCATTGTTCTGTTGGAATACCAGACCGTATCAGGTTTTCATTCATTTGGTTCGTTATTCTGGGAGATCCCAGGCCACATGGGATATTTAGTCCCTCCAGTGAGTTCTGGGTCTTCCCTCGAGTCGTTCAGACATTTCTCTGTCAGTCCAAGGTGAATTCAAAGTGGAGCACCAGCATGATATACTTGTTCCTTAGTGGTTCCCGATCTTTCATGCCATCTTTTTGCCATTTTTCCCATTTAAGGGTAAAATATTAAAACTCTTAGCAGGAGTCAGCGGGCGACATGCAACCTGGACAGGTCGCCGGCCCATCAGACGGCAACACAGAGACGTACAGACTCTCACACTTCAGAGTAATGAGTCGTGGTTTTGGGCTGTGGGAGGAAGCCAGAGTACCTGGAGAGAACTCACGCATGCACAGGGAGAACATGCAAACTCTATGTAGAAAGACCCCAGGTCAAACCCGGGGTTCGAACCCAGGACAGAAGAAACCAAGTCTGACAAGAGGAATCCCTCTTGTCAAAGAGGAATTATGCCGGAAGCTTTCTAATAACTAAAGAAATATTGTATTTTCTCAGTAATTTACTTAGTGGTATCTGTCCAAATGTCTTTGGGGCTATATATATATATATATATATATATATATATATATATATATATATATATATATATATATATATATATATATATTTTATATATATATATATATATATATATATATATATATATATATATATATATATTTTATATATATATATATATATATATATATATATTTTATATATATATATATATATATATATATATATTTTATATATATATATATATATATATATATTTTATTTATATATATATATATATATATATATTTTATATATATATATTTTATATATATATATATATATATATTTTATATATATATATATTTTATATATATATATATTTTATATATATATATATTTTATATATATATATATATATATATATATATATATATATATATATATATATATATATATATATATAAAATATATATATATATTTTATATATATATATAAAATATATATATATATATATATATATATATTTTATATAAATATATATATATATATATATATATATATATATATATATATATATATATATATATATATATATATATATATATATATATATATATATATATATATATATATATATATATATATGCATGTGCAGTCTTTACCTACTGTGGATTAGAGAAAACTTTGGCCATTTTTTTAAGTTGTCGGTTGTATAATCACTCCAGCCTAAAAAAAAAAATGGCAGCTCAAATGCAACAATACAAACCCAAATTATTGTCATAATAATCCCTGCTGATGAGAGCGTGCAAGTTTGTAACCAGCAAGGAGAGCGGTGGGAAAGTTGTGGCGACAGCATGCTTCCTCACTGTCACACAGGCCTAAAAAGGAAACTTCTTTGCTTCAATTCAAACTGTGCACCCAGAAGCATTTTAAACAGCTCCACCTCGCAGAGTCGATGAAGTTGTACGTGTCTGGCCAATGAGCGAGCAGGTCGGTGGCCTCCACGTCATACACTCTGATGTTCATGTAAGTGAAGGATTCTGGGAAAAAGTTGTCGATCTCCTTTGTGACATTCAGGATGTAGCCAACGCTGAAAAGCACACAGAAGCAGAGGCACATTAGTGACTCAGCAAAATAAAGCGCATGGCTCTCAATTATATATGTCCTGAAACAATTGGACACAGAGATACGGGGGCAGACAGATCTGTGGGGATGTCTGCAGGCAAGAACAAAACACTAACTTGTTTTTCTGCAGCTCCTCGAAGTTAGCTGCGTTCCACTCGGAGCCCTGAAACCAAATGGTTGAAAACAGAAAGTTAGTGAAGCTGACAAGGAGGCGGAAAAGGCCTGCAGAGCCGTCTTCCCTATCACTGTCAACACACAATCTCCCGCGAAAGGGGAAGTTACAGTCATGTGACAACATCCTGGCGAAAGCTCGCTTCTGCCAGTTTATTGACCTCTGCAGGGAAAGCCCTGTTTACTGCGGTACGGTTTACTGCAGCCTTAAGCTACAAGATCACCTACCAGGTAGAGGTAATCAAATATTTTAGAGGGTTTGTCCATCTGAGCCATGGTAACCAAGATCTCGTTATCAATGTACTCCTTGTAGGGTCTCATGTCAAACCCTATCCTGGACTCCAGGGAAATGTGCACCTGCGGAAACCAAATGAAAAGTTAAAACAGCACGTGCATTTGTGCGCTCATTAATTATTTTATCCCCCTGTGGCACTAAAAAAAAAAAAATGCTGTTTTTAGACCCACTTCCTCCCTGCCCACCGCCCACACACGTCTCACCATTTTAGACGTGAGGTTGTCCAGGTCCTCGGTCATCATGATGTCTCTCAGGTGCTCTTTGATGAGTCTTTCATTGGAAGTTCTGTCTGCAGAGCTTTTCAAACAAAAACCCAAAAACCAATTTACCAATAGGAGTAGAGGACTAACTTATTCTATATTTATGGCTGCAGGCTGAAGTGAAACATAGCACACTATAACTCAAACACAGTTACAACATTAATCAGATTCAGCGCCAACAGATGTGTTCAGATATATTGATGCACTCTGCTGTAAACGTAATCTCACTTTTTTTACTTTCTCTATCTGCAGAGTAATGGCTGTTACAAAAAAACGCTCTTTTGTCTCTAAATGCACGTTTTGTTTAGATAAGATCTTGCATGCACTGCCTACTTTTAAACGGTTTGTATCTCCACTTTTAACAAAGCGAATACCATGGAGACAGTTTCCTGTTCCACCTCTGGTTGCAGAAGTGTTTCAGATCACTAATATAAACACCAAAAAGTAACAAAAAAAACAGGCCTCTAACCTTGGTCCATTACTGTCCTTGCGCACCGACTCCAGGTCGTTCAAGACCTCCCACTCGTTCAGGCAGAACCGATTGGACTGAATGTTTTGGGCGTAGTGCTGGGCCCACTCCAGCCCGCTGCCCGGGATTACGGCTGCCTTGACCGCTCGCCCGCAGCAGCTGTGCAGCACCTGCAGGATTGACCTTAAAGGAGCGGATATGGGGTAGAGGGTTCACGTCTGCCGTTGGTGCAAGCAGACAGCTCCTAACACAGGAGCTTAGCCAAGAGGATATCATACAGCGTACGAGCGACCAAAACATTCACGCCCCTTGAACCCGTTCACATTTGGTCAACACAAAGCAAGGATGGAGATGCTGGACATAAAGAGCTAGTCGTTGGAGAGGAGAAGCTGGTCGATGCAAGAGACTCGAGACTGGGGGTACGGGGTAAGTTATGGAAAGGGTGATCTAGCACAAGGAGAATCCTGCTGTACTGTGTCTTCCTAGACAAGAGGGGGTGCCCAAGGGGTACGAAGGTTTCCCCACCTCGCATGTGCCGCTTTCACAGGATTTTAGATTGGACTTTCAAGGTTTCATAAGACTCTTGGCTGTGGAACCATCCGTTTTTCTAAAACTTAAGACTTTTTTTCTTTAACATGTGGCTGCAGACTCACAGAATTCACTGCCCATCAATTGTGAACTACAGCCCATTGAACAGAGTCCTGCAGTGCATGTGGCAATGCATTTCTTTTCCAGGAGGTTGGTGACTAGTTTATTATCTAACAACAGTGAAAGAGTCTTTGTTTCTAAGGTTTGGGCTGCAAGCCATCTGAAAGGTTGCAGATTCAGTGAATTATCTGTGTGAATGCAGGCAGGTAATAGCAAACCTGCAGCCTAAACAAATTTCTTCACAAACAAAAATTACATTGACCACAGTTTTTCTTTTTTTCTTTTACAGAAGGTGACAAGTTAAGACCAATGGTTTATGCAAGGTGGGAACACGCCTCAAGAAGAGATTTAGAGTTAGCTTTGATAGAAGGTGGGGACTTGATGGCCCTTCTCCAGATCTTTTTAGGATTCCAGTTTGACACCGTTTTCTGAGAACCGCCACAAAAATAAAAGAGAACTGAAATGCCCGTGGGTTAAAAATAAAACCCGAGCACATCTTGGCCCCGCGAACACTGCCCAAGACTCCCGATTATCACAGCGTTCCCTTCTCTTGTGTCAGCAGCACTCACCACATGCTCTGCATGGAAACTGGTTTGAAATTTCTGGTGTCCTCTGCCGACGTCACACTAAAACCACTGCGAAGAGAAAACAAAGGAATACAGATCTGAGCTCGGATAACAAACTCCCAAGAAGAGACAGATAAGGAGGAGCATTTTGGAGGAACAATCTGATAAATGTTTGTTGGAAAAGATGCGGTCGAAAAGAAGCGTTCAGAACACGTTAGCGGCAGCCGTGGTGAATAAAGTGAAAAATGTAAATGTGAGCGCAGCGAGAAAGAGGAGAAACTGATACAGCCAGAGGTGTGATCCGGCCTTATAAGGGGTGAGCACGCTGGTGTGACATGGCAACCGATCAGAGCATCTTGAGCGACACTCAGCATGTGATGGCCGATCGGTTTGTGCTAAGCAGGCACAGTCCTCACATCATGTGAGCCTGAATGAATTTAGCCCTGTTTCACAGACACTCGATGCGTTTAGAACAACAGCAGCGCCACTCCAGCTCTCAGCAGCTGAACTCTCCATGAAAACATATCTTTGTGTTTATGTAAGAGTTTGGGAGAGCGAGAGCGAAGAGAGAGAGAGAGAGAGAGAGAGAGAGAGAGAGAGCATGTGTAATTTATAGCAAATGAGTCAACTCTATAAATATCACTTTGTCCCTGGAAGGAATCCCAGACAGCACACTGCAGACTGGTTTCGCTCCACATCATCTCTTCCTAAATTTTTAAAACGTCTCTTACCCATCTCCGTCCAGATACACTTGCGTGTCGCTCCATACCGGCAGAACCAGGCCAATAGTGCAATGGTCGCTGCGGAGAGACGCAACGCAGGTGAGGAATTTGGATTTGACAGGGATAAAGCAAAAAAAAAAAAAAAAATGTGTTAGCCTGCACATAGCTTGTGAAATGGTACACCAGCATCTAAGTTACCCACACCTGTCCGAGCTTGGGAAATCCATGCCCAGCAGAATGCTCTCTTGTCTGCTAGCCAGTGTGGAGACGACAATCAGATACCTGACTCTGACCGTGCTGACCGACTCCAGTTCCACCGCCTGCGTGACAGAGGGCAAGAGCATCCAGAAGCACAGAGGGATGAGACTAGTCAGGGCCAAAACCAGTTATTTGACTGTACGCTACAGGAAATTTCCTGAGCAGATCGCTTTCTTTTTGGAAAATGAGGAGACAAAGGGGATAACATCAGGATTAAGGAGAAAGAAAGATTATGGAGAATTTCCACATCTTTTTACACCTTGTAAAAGTTTTCATAAATACATGTTTTCTGTCATACTTCAAAGTTTATCACCCTGCTGCACAATTAACAGTAAAGAGATCAGAACCTGAAACCAATTACCTCCATCATACGGTGTTGTAAACCCTGTACACGTTTAGATTTGAGATGATCCAGAAACCCACACAAAATTATAAAAGATTGCTACATGCATTCTTGGCTACAACTTGCTACAAATAGGCTCAAGATCTGGGCTTTCAAAAATGGATGGTCTCAAAACTGCTAGATTGTTTTTATACCGTTCCTGCAGTTTAAAGTGTTTTTTAATGAGATGCCAGGATAGCTGATTAACTGCCACTGAAAGAACGCTGCATCTATTATGAATACTAAAACATCGCTACGATAATATAGCTATTCCCCGTGACAGTAGTAATTAATTAGCATCAAGAAAGAGTTTTTTTTTTTTTTATCAAATCATAACCTCGAGATAACTGCAGCTAGTTCAACAGACACAAAAGCCTTAAAATTGGATCTGTATGATCTGCACTGGGATAAATTTTAAACAAAATCCTTCCCATGCCTCATTTTTTTCAGGCTTTATTAATCACAAATGCAACGTGCATTGCGCCGCTGGGGCTCACCAGCCTAATAGTGTCTTCCGGCCTGAGCTGTTCAAGCATGGCGTGGAGGTGTCTGTGCCGTATCGCCGATGCTCCGGTGCCTTTCTTCACAGGAGAAGTTACGTCATCTTTGAGACCCCCGGAGTCGCCATCGTCCAGCAGGAGGACAGCTCCTTTAACGAGAGCAAAGCTCTCTCTGGACACAGGCCGACAGAGAACCATTAGTTTCACACTGTTATCTTCAGAAAGCTGTTAAGTTTATTGGAGAATGGGTAAATATCTACCTTTTCTGAAGTCGTCCTCTCCTTTGGAAGCTTTCGTCCTTCAAGATAAATCCCCAAAAGAAACATAAGTTGGATGGCACAGTAAAATATATAAAGCCTCTTTTATGCTTGTGCATGCTTGACTCATAGTTAGTGGTGGTTAATGGATTAATGGCAACCTTGGCAGACTTCTGCGTTGTGTGTGTATTTATTAACCCTTTCTCCCCTTTCCGTTCATTGAATTATGACCAGATCCCGGAATAATCAGATTGTTTTAGATCATTTTATTTCTTAAAACTCAGAAGTTTACAATATTTGGTCACTGTTAAACTGTATAACTTGGGTCAAATGTTCTCCTCTCTACATGCTTCTCATAATAGTTTCTGAAATTTTGCCCAGTTCCTTTGGACAGAACGTAACTGAGTCAGGTTTGTTTCTGCGCACCTTTTTCAGCTCCTCCCAGGTATTTTCTATCAGACTGAGATCTGGGCTTTGTGGTGGCCACTCCAAAACATTTTTTTGTTTGTCCCCAAGTCACTTTGTGACCCATTTGGTAGAATGCTCAGAGTCATTGTCCACCAGGAAAACCCCACCTGTACCAAAGTTTTAACTTCCTGGATGATATCTTCTAATTTTGCTTTAATATGTCCACATAATGTTCTTTCCTCATGATGCAATCCATTTAGTGAACTTCACCAGCTCCTCCGGCAACAAAAACAATCTGCTACACAACATGATGCTCCTTCCTACTTCCCAGTTGGGATACTGGTCTCAGGCTTGCAAGCTTCCCTCTTCTCCTTCGAAATATAACAGTGGTCATCTTAATTTTTGTTTCAATAAACCACTAGGGGTGTCTACAAAAAGTAAATGAGCACATTTGAAGATTGGAATGTGGCTTTTTATCTTGCTTTCAGAGCAATGGCTTCATCCTCACCGAGTGGCTTTTAAGCCCATGCTGGTCCAGGAATCGTTTCACTGTGAAGAAAGACTCTCTTACCAGCTGGGGCCCAGTCACGCATTTCACACTGAAACAGGTTCTCTGGGACACAGAACCTATCTCCTTCCAATGGGGCTCAAAAGGGCACGTGATCTTATAATGCTGCAGCCGCCATAGTCCTGGGCAACAGCTTTTGTTTACATTGAAGATTTGGATGTGGTGCTGTGAGAGATAGAGACGCAAAGTGCTTGAAAAATGGACCACACAAAAGGGTCAAGGGACTGTACTGAGACAAGCTAGATGTTGTTCCGGATCTTCGTCGTCTGGAAATTATCCTTAGAGTCGGTGTGACAGTTAATAACACAGCACGTTTGCACCATGTTCTTAACTTTTTAAAAGCAACAGAACAGAAACAAAGGCAGCGCTGTGGATGCAGACGGCGTAAACAAACAGAAGCAGGTGTTCAGGTATTCCAGGTATCCCACAATGCAGTGCGTTTGCTACGTCACCCTTCAAAGCCCGGTAAGGTAAGATGGCCGGATATTCCCAAGCTGCTTCTGCTTGTCTGAACAGATCCACGTGGCAACGTCAGGAATTTGGAAACCGTGCCCGAGTAGGAACCAGATTAGTGGCGGGGCACGATTCTCTTTCTTATTTCTTTTCATTTTCCCAGGCCTTCACAAAGGCAAGTAGTGTGTCTGAGTCATGCCAAAGAATACATCCAGGTATGCCTCAAAGAAACAGATGTCATTAATTAAATTATCAGAAGCTCAAAAAGCTTTGAGTTCCTCTGGGCGTTCCCCAATTTGCTCAGAATAAGCGTAACCTTTGAGTATGTAAACTTCTGACTTTGAAGAAAGTAGAAATTATTTATTCAGTCACCATTCGGGCATTTAGGAAATAGAGATAATTTTCAAATCGTCTGCCCTGGGCTATGAACCACATTGACCACATCAAAACCCACCACTCATTGTCATGTGCAAACATCTTTCTGTATTTTATAGATGCTGTTTTTTAGTGTCCAGCGTGCATATTTCTATACACTATGGCAAACCATTCATTTTTGCTGTTTGCCTACATAAGATCACTGCACAATGATACACGTTTTTTCAAACACTCTCCAGTCATATGTCTTCATCATTAAAGACAATTGGGATGGTATTTGTTTATAAGTTTTTTTTTCCCTCACTGCACATGTAAACATGTAAGGCAATCACAAGTTATTTATTTGTATGCATAGCAAAAATGGGAGCTGGAGGTGGGGTTAAACCAAACAGATAAAGAGCAAAATTACAGAAGAAGAAGAAATCTAAAGAAAAAAAAAACCCATGGCACCGGAAAAGAGAAGGGGGTGAAAAACAAGAGAGAAGTAGCAGTAGCACTGAAGAAAAAGAAACAAGGAAAAAAAACATGAGACAGTAACGTTACCTTTTACGCAACTGACAAGTCCAGACAGAGTCAAGAAAAGAAAATTAAAGAGAAGTGGGCAGGAGCCAGGAGAGGAACGATGAGGAGGGGTGGAAGAAGAAAAAAAAAAGGAGAAAACAGCATATTAAGATAGTTGGTGATTAGATTCTGTGACAAAATGTGCAAAGAATGAGACTTGGAGCCAGACTTTAGTCATTTATGGTTTAGTGGACAATGATAAAGAACAGAACAGGCAGACTTTTAACATTGTTTTCATGATGGAGCGTGAAAGAGAGAAGATAGAAGACAGGAAAGACAGTGGCCAGTGATAATGCGATTACATGATTAAATGCATTTGTTTAACAGCCTCGAAAAGCATTCAGACAGAAATAAAGGCTATTCATTTGCTTCAATTAATGGTTTCTAGACTGTGAAACTGTGGTAAGACCCATCAGCAAAAACAATTCCCTGGCAAACAAACAAACAATAGGCTCATCATCCTCCAAGCAAACTGTGTGCTGGTATCCACAAAGGGACACATTCAGGGGGTTGTTTTTTTTTCCCCTCTCTCCCCCACACCTGCCTTACAGGTCTCCTTACAAACATAGGCTCTGATCTACGTGCAGATAAAGTAAGCAACTGGATATCTGGGGAGACAGCAAGTATGGTAAGGCGTGGGGACCGCGAGAGACTCACCGGGGCCGTGGAGATGGATGGGAGCCTGTGCAAGGTCAACAGAGCCATTACACGGTACGAGTCTTCCTCCAGCGAGCCAGTGGTGTCTGGCAGGCCCAGACAGGTTCTGCAGGTTCCTCAGCCAACAGCAAGCCGTTGGTGCTAGGGCACCTTTTTTTCTGAAATAGCAAACAGATAATAAGATAAGATTACAGCCAATAAATGACATTCTTGGCCAAACATATGCTTTTGTTTACTGTGTTTTGGATGCTAAATATTATGCGATCTAGAGCTTCCAAAGTGGCCAAATCATTTAAGCGTTCAGCAGGGCCAAGATTTAACTATAAATAAAAGATGTCTGGGGATCTCAGCTCAACATTTACGTCTCTGTAAAGAGTTAATTGATTTAGAAGAAGTGATTGTGATTGTGAGGCGAGCAAAAGAAATCCAGAATAATTAATGTGATAAGGCTGTGGCTCATCATTTTTGAAAGATCAGATGATGCAAATTTGCTTCAGACATCTCTTACTCCTCAAAACTCTTTTTCATAACCTGCATCCATTGGTTTCTGTAAGATGCTCACCAGAAATCCACCGAGCCCTGGCTGATACAGGTTATCGATTTTCTTTGATGCCTGACCAGCCAGTTCCTTTGACTAGAAGACATAAAAACCATTAAACGTGAACCATGTGATGCAGGCAGTGGTATACATGCAACAAAAACAAACAATAAACAAGCAAAAAATAGAATATGAAGAAATTATAAGAAATCTCCAGTTTATGCATCAGAGAATATCGTAGGGTCCCAAACCCTTGTATTAT
Organism: Fundulus diaphanus; assembly: GCA_037039145.1. NCBI lineage: Eukaryota > Metazoa > Chordata > Actinopteri > Cyprinodontiformes > Fundulidae > Fundulus > Fundulus diaphanus. The sequence continues at coordinate 34,090,513 of CM073125.1, forward strand.
TTTTATTAAACCGGAAAAATTGCAACAAAGTACGTGTTCGGTTTCCAGATCAACAATGGCGGAACTTCTTACTGAAAAATCTGATTTGTAACTATTTGATCTGCCAATCAAGTGAAAATTGTAATTAGAGATAATCTATGGCTGATTGATTGGTATACCTCTACTTCTGCCTCTAACAATCGTATTACGCAAAGGATACTTGAAATCCCAAAAGTTGAATTCAAAAGCTGATCAACTCTTTGTGAAATATTTAAAGGGAAAACACTTTTTACATTTCCGTTGTTATTTCTGCCTAAAAACTCCTTCCTCTAAGTAAATTGTGCAGGCTGCATGGCCAATAATTTTTAGAAACGGCCTTCTGAACATGTCAGCACTTGTAAACAGAGTTTTATTTTAAGTCAGAAGCCTCTCAATCCTTGTTTGGAGATTATTTTTTTTTTAACTCAATGTATTAAGTTGTTTGAAAGGCCATCCTCAAGTCAGTTCTCTTTCTGCGAACTCACAATGTTCCTTGTGTCACTGTTGATACCCAGCCCCAAAGCATGATGGAGCCACCACTGTGCTTGCACAATCAGGGATGTTCTTCAAAAAGGTTGTTTCTTAATACGTGTTTGCTTATTATACCTTTTTTTTTTTCAAACTGACTCGGGGCTCTTTGGATGTTAACTCGCAGACGTTCTTAGTGAGGATGGGAATCGGCTCTGAACAACAATGAGCCAGCGAAACACCAGAGAGCTTTTTGTTGTTCCTATTTAATAAAAGCAATAAAAAAAAAACAACTCCAATCATTTTGTATCCACAAAAGCATAAATGGACATTACGTACTTTAATGCTCATTTTTGGACTTGGACTTGCATTGTCCTTGATTTTCGCACCTGATACAGATCTGAGTGACCATCGCAATAATGTCTCAACGTTGTGTTTTCCTAATAACCTGAAGCCCTACCTCTGATGCATGAATGGGGATAATCTTGTAATTCCTTAAATTTTTGTTACATTTTAAGCCACCCCCTCTGGGACATGCAGCTCTCTTGTCCCCCCCCCCCTCTTCATTAGAACAACTAACCAGAATCAGTTAGAATCAGAATTGGCAGGTTAAAGAAAACCAGAAATCGGTATCGGCAAGAAGAACCCGATCAGTGTCTTCTTTTCAAAAAGCCTTTCACCGTCACTTTAATTAGTATAGATCTAATTCATTGCAAGTGTCTAGAAAGGCGTTAACCTGTTAGCTTTGCTTGAGGATAAGCAACAACATAATCAAGTTAAATATAATATTACATGGATTCATAGAAGCTTAAAATTGATTTAGAGCGGCATCATATTAGAAAAACACATAATTGCAAAGTTATTTTAAAATAATGCAAATATCATATCAAATGCAATTGTACCATCTTGACTCTTATTACAATTGATCTTTAACATCAGTAGCTATGAGCATAAAAATATGACATAAGTGCAAGTACTGCAGTCCAAGCAGTCTTTGATGCACATAAGTGCAATGATAATCGCTATACAGTTGATTAACATCTAAGCCATTTGGCCACATTTTCAATCTGAAACTGATTCAACTTATAATAAACATCATAGTCATAAAGGTTCCAATTAAAAAGAAGTAGAACCAAAAAAAAAAAAAGGTTACTTAGTTTACATGTAGAGGTTTCATGCCTGAAGGTAGACTGATAAGAGCTTTGGGTAATATGAAAGAGCGACTATGACAGAACAGTTTACATCATCTGCTGACAACAAACAGAGAATCTCCTGGCCAGCTTTCCCCGTTATTCATGCAAAGCACATGGTGTACTGTGGCTGCTGCCCATCACTGTATGACCAGCGGAGCTGCGCCTGCAGTGTAGTAGGCTATGGCAGAAATTACGCTTTTTAAGCGTCGGTCTTGCTGATTTTTAACAAAAAATAATAGGATGCTACTAAATCTGTATGGCTAACATTTCACTTTGGCGAATATAAACAGGTTGATAATAACAGGTGCGCTAAGTAACTGTGGTTTGCTCACAGCGACAGCAAAAACACGCAACAAATCAGCAGCGGAATCTGTGGAGCCAAGCTTCCGAGCGGACCGAGCGGCTCCGGGGTTTCAACGCTGCAGGGGCTGCGCTCCCACAGACGGCAGGAATGTGGACCAGCCACCAGAAACGCGTCCATTTCCTACCTTTCCAGACTGGGTCCTCGGCTCTAATTTCCTGTTTTTTGCCGTCTGGGTATATGTCTTCCGTATCCAGAGCTCCTGATTCCGCCTTCTACTGCTGTCGACGGACCATTTACAGCAGAGCGAGCGGAGCGGGCGGTCGCTGCTCCGCCGGGCTGGGTCGGAGGAGGAGGAGGTGGAGGAGGAGGTGACGCCACACGCAGAGGGCCCTCAAATTGATAATTAAACCGTTTAAAAATCACGTCACTCACCTTCATCGGATATGAAAACTTCTTCCATTCCCATTAGTTACAAGCACTCTATTTTATTATATTTTTTGTGACAGGCAGGAATCAAGAGACTCGTGGGGAAGTGGAAGCACATGAAAGATGTCATCAGAATGTTTTACAAATAAAAAAAAAAATGCTTATTTAAATAGGCACATCTAAACACGGTAATTTTGCACCAATGCCTTGCAAAAATATCTCAGATTTGAAAGAAAGCATAAGTTTTCAAGTCTTGTAGTACATTCTTGACTGGATTTGGGTCTAGGATTCAACTGTATGGTAAAGGAAAACATCTCCACAGCATGATGCTGCCACCACTATGTGTTTTTGATGATGTTTTCAGAGTTACGCATAGTGTCAGATTATTGCCATACATTGTTTTGCATTATTATAATTATTACTAGTATTATAATTATTATTAAAAATAGTTGAAAAAAATCAACTTGAAAGCTTGGAAACCAATCGGAACTTATGAAAAAACCTTCAGACAAATAACTTTAAAAATTAAATTTAAATTTAAAAACCTACAAAGGCACGTTTAACACACAAATACATGTCCTTCTTTAGGTTTAGGTAGCCCATTATAAGTAAAAAAGCTGCTGTCGTTGTGTTTAAACAAGTATTTAAAACATAAAAAAATCCCTTTTGCGCTTTTCCCTATCTTTTTATTAGCATTTAGTCCATCTTTTTATTATCTATAAGAATTTTATGTTTAAAAACTGCGCATGCGCTTTACGGCCCTAATGAGCTCAACGACACGTTATATCCGCCTCACACTGCTTTGTAATATGCATTAAATACAGTCAGCGCATTTTTTATACCATCTTTACCAGGAACTTCCCTGTTTTCACCAACTTCACCCGAAGTTAAAAGTTGAGTGGATTCGGTGCCGGGGACTCTGCGCATGCGCACTGGGGCACTTCCTGCCTTGACCCTGCCTGCAAAAGTGCTGCAGACTGAAGGTTAAATGGTTTGAAAGCTGCAGTATTCTTTCGCTCTCTGACCCGAAAAGGACTTGAAATCATCTCGGCTGTTGGCCTGGGATGAAAGCAATGGGGGAACTGATGAAGGTTTTCATAACGAGGCGAATCCCTCAAGAGGGAATGAAGATCCTGTCAGGAGCGACTGGAGTGTAAGAAGGGGCTTAACAACATTTAACTCGCAAGCTATTGTGTTTCGATCTCAAAAGCAGCACAATAAACTGAAGCCTGTTAGTTAGAGTCCATGCATAATGGGCTAGAATATTCTTATTTATCCTATACGTTGTTGCCATATAGGATAAATAAAACTTCAACACCTTTTTACATATATTCTGTTCTGCAGGCAGTTTCCTCAGCTCTTATTTCGTTTACATTGCTGACAGCAAAGCCTTCTGTCATTTTTCTACCTTCCTCTCTGTCTGTCTCCACCAAAAACAGGTGTGAGGTGTCTCAGTGGGACTCAGATGAGCCTGTCCCGAGGACAGAGCTCCTCAGAGGGGTCCAGGGAGCCCATGGACTTGTGTGTCTGCTGTCTGATAAGATCGATGCTGAGGTTCTGGATGCTGCAGGTACGCTCTTATCCTCTGATAGTGGTTGTCCAATTTACTTATGCGCTTTAGAATATCGATAAATGGGTGAGGAATCGCATGCCATGATGCTCTGTGTTAAACCTGCATGCTGGTGCTTATTTGGCCCTCTGAGTGGTCTTGTGCGGCCCCCGCCCACCGTTCAACAAAAGTACAAATTTAGCCCCCAGCAAAGACACTTGAAGCAGACAGTTCCTTTTAAAAAAACATGTTTTCACTGACAAATAAAAATCTTCTTAAAGTGCAAAATGCTTGGTAAACCACAAATTATATGTTTTTATTAATAATATGACCATTACAAGGTTTTTGATTATGTTTTCAGTTTATAGCAAACTTCACCATAACCATTCAGTGACATTTACTCAAAAAGCAGATTTGGGTGCACCCCAGAATTCACTTTAATCCAATTCAGTTTTATTTACATAGCGCCTATTCACAACACGTTATTGACAACACGTGATTGACGGTGCCCACGTCCAGATGTTGGTAACTTTATCTGTATTTACTGCGCCTTGCAGAAGTTTTTGTAGAGTTCAAACCTTCGCATTTGCGCCTTGTTACGACCACAAACAAAAATTTTTTTGTGATAGAGCAACACAAAGTGATTTTAAAAATGTTCTGCACACATAAATCTGAGAGGTTTAGTGTGCCTTTGTAAAGAAGGGAGAAAAAAAAGCACTCCCACATCGTGATACTGCCCCTTTTGTTTCTCAGTGTGGATGAATATGCATGTTGGCCAAAAGGTTTTGATGTCAGAAGCACCGTCTTCCACATGTTTGCTGTCTCTATTTGGCTAGTGGCAAACTACAAACAATACTTCTCATGGCCTTTTTTTTTTTCTTGTCTTTTCAGTGGAGCACTAAAACATTTCTAAACTGTATGCCTTTATTTCAATAAGGCCAATGTGCAAAATCGCCTTCAAGTCTCAGAACAACAATGATTTTCGCTTTCCTCTCCTGCAAAAAAATCTGACTTCTTTATTTGTTTAGTTAAAAATATCGCTTGCTTAGTTTATTGGTGAGTGGGTTAAAAAAAGTATAATTTGGGTGATTATTATTAATTTTTTTTGAAATTCTATTAGTTTGGCCCAGATTACAAAAGGTTTGGACACCAGTGCTCTGGGAACATGTCTAGCAGACATCTGAACCGTTCACACAAAAGCTGCATTCAACTTAAATCCAAAATGAAATCAAACCGATCAAATTAAACACAGGTAGACTGTTTGCTAGTACGTAACAACTGAAGAAAGCTGGTTGCGCTGGACTTAAGGGCTATCAGAGTACAGAGGCCTGAATAAAAATGCATGGCATGTGAAAAAAAAACCCGTATAAAAATCCTGTTTTTCCTTCCTTCCTTCCACTTCACTGTTATGTGTTGCTTCATTTTAGTCTGCAACAAAAAACCTCAAAGCAGTCAATGAATACACTTCCACACTGGGACTTAATGGAGAATCAAGTAAAGGCTACACAGCACTGCTTTGTGCCCTCTCTGATTTCAGGCCCGAACCTGAAGGTGATCAGCACCATGTCTGTGGGGTTCGACCACTTGGCCCTAGATGAGATCAAAAAGCGGTGAGCCTCCTCGAACGGAACCGACTTGTTTAAAATGAAACCTTTCGATGCTTCTCGGTCACGAACGCCTTTGGATTTCAACAGCGGCATACGCGTGGGTTACACTCCGGACGTCCTGACTGACGCCACCGCTGAGCTGACCGTGGCCCTGCTCCTGGCCACCGCTCGCCGCTTACCAGAGGGAGTGGAGGAGGTGAAAAGGTGAGCCTCACCGAGTTACTCATTTCTGCTAATGACCGCCCTGATTTGTGTTTCTGTTACTTTTTAACCCAAAACGGCAGCAGCTTCTCTCGTTTACATGCACATCTGACAAGTGTTTTCCTGTGTCTCAGCGGCGGCTGGAGCTCGTGGAAACCCCTCTGGCTGTGCGGTTACGGCCTGTCTGGCAGCACTGTGGGCGTCATTGGACTGGGACGCATCGGTTTGTTTTCCCCGTCGCCGCTTTGGAAGCTCGAGATCTGCGTGGCGGATTCTGTGTCGTCCGACTAACGTTGTGCGATGTGGTTTGACCTTATAACGGCGAGGCTTTTTTCTGTTGAACCTTTGTGATCAGGTATGGCCATAGCTCAGAGGCTCGTCCCCTTTGGAGTTAAGAGACTGCTGTACACTGGAAGGGCAGCTAAGGCCCACGCTGCAGAGGTGAATGGAGAGTTCGGTAAGAGAAGAAAGATGGAAATAATACGTAGTAATCAAAGTGAAATTTATGAGAAGCCTGGTGAGGAAAGGGCACTACGGACAAAAAAGCTAAAATTTTAACTAGACTACAAAGGATTCATAAAAAAATAATAATTCATTTGCGTATTTGGTTATCTGCCTCCTCCCTCATCCTGCATGTCTGTCTCCTCTGTGTCGAACAGTTCCCCTGGACCAGCTTGTGTCAGAGAGTGATTTCATCGTGGTTTCCTGCTCGCTGACGCCAGAAACTCAGGGCCTGTGTGACAAGGCCTTTTTCAGCAAGATGAAAAAAACGGCAGTCTTCATCAACTCCAGCAGGTGAGGCGTCTGGAAGGCCGTGGGCGAGGACTGGGCAACGCAGACGCCGGCCGCTCCCCGGTACGTTTGCCGTCGAGACATGGAGATGTGACGCGTTCTCCGTTGTAGAGGAGCTGTGGTGAACCAGGAGGACCTGTACGAGGCTCTGAGCGGCGGACAGATCGCGGCGGCCGGGCTGGATGTCACAACACCCGAGCCACTCCCAACGAACCACCCGCTTCTCTCTCTGAAAAACTGCGGTAAGTAGAGAGGCGGCTTACCAAAGTGTCTGTGTCCCCTTGAACTCGATCACGTTTCGGTCGCGCTACAACCACAGGTTTCAATGCAACTTTGTGGGATTTATCGCGACAGAGCAACACGAGGCGGTGCATAATTGTGAAGTAGAAGGACAACGACATGCCTGCATTCAGCCCCCATCTCTACGGTAGCCTTAAATCATTTTCAGCACGATTAATCGCCTTCAAGAGTGACATAATGCACTTGAGTCTAATTTAATCTCCGTATAAATACGATTATCTCACGCTGCACATATAGAGAAATGCGGCGGTGGCAGCATCATGCTGTGGGGAGGCTGTTCAGAGTTGATGGGAGGATGGAAGGAGCTACCCACAGAGCAATCCTGGACGAAAAGCCTGGTAGACGCTGTAAAAGACTAGCTGGAGGGAGATTAATCTTCCAACAGGAAACTTAAACTAATGTTGGAGTCAAGACCAGACCAATGACTGTGGCAGCTCGTTATCAAGCTAGCCAATAGGAGAGCTAACTGGATTTATACTGGCACAACATTTAGGTGAACCCAGCAGACCCTCAACTACATGCTACTTTTCCAATTAATCTGAAAAGCTGGTACAAAGTTACTCAGCGAAGCCAGACATCTCTGAAGGCTGCCTGCGTCCGGCTAAACATTAGCTGACTCGGCTTTAGCTGCAGGCAGAGTGGCTTCAGGCAGCAGGCTGAGGACTTAACTTGTTCCTTCCTCCTGCATGGTGTAAAGAGAAAAATATCAGCAGTTCCCTCTAGTTTCCTCATCCCTCTTATCTGCAGCATCTGTGGAGTTTCCCTCATGTGTCCGAGACCAAAACGACTAAAAATGTAGAGGAGACGAGACCAAGACTTTGAAAATGTGGTCTCAGTGTAGAGCACCGCCACCATAAACACAAAGCCAGAGCCGTAATGGAAAGGTTCGGATTAGAGGATGCTCATGTATTAGGACTGGCTCAGTCAAAGTCCAGATCTAAATCTATCTGGGATTTAAAAACTGATCTCCACAGACGCTCCCCATCCGGTCTGGCTGAACCTGAGCTGCTTTGCTAAAGGCGAGCGGGCCGCTGCAAGATGTGCTCCTACAAACGACTGCGTCAGGGAGGCTGAACGCATATCGCTGCACTTACACTCTACAATGCCTGCCACAATTTCCAGATTTTTATTTGTGAAGAATTTTGAAAGCATCATTTTATGTCCACTCCACAATTATGCACTACCTGGTTCAAATAAAAACCAGCGAGAGAAATGCCTCGGACGTCTGTGGTTTCAAATGGACAAAATCTAAAAGAAAGCGAAGAATCAAGCCGCAAAGAGAATTCTGTCCCGTTTTTATTCAAAACAACCAAATGCTTGGCTTCCTTTTTCTTGTGCAGTGGTGTTACCGCACATAGGCAGCGCCACGTACTCAACCCGAGGCGTCATGTCGGCGCTGACGGCCCAGAACCTGCTGGGAGGTCTGCAGGGCTCGGACATGCCCAGCGAGCTCAGCTTCTAGACGCTGCATACGAACCGCCGTGCCTCCAGCCTGCTCCGGTGCTGCATGAATATTCAATGAAAACTGTGATGTAACAGCGAGGTAGGAAATAACGCTAGGAGTACTACTGCAGTCCAGACATGTTCTAGCATCTGAAGAATTTGGTTCGATCGTAACTCGAACTTCTAGTAAAGTTCTTGGAAAGAAGGCTTAGCTCATCCACCATACCTCTGTGTCTAGTGAAAGATCGTTCATTGTTTTTGTCTTTTTTAGAAAATAGTACTGATCTTGAAAGCGAATAATAAAATAGAATCGGTGTTTTGCTACCTTGTAAGATGTGATTCTTATAAAAATTAGCATTGCGTGTGCTGATCCGTGCTTTATTCAGACACTAAGGCTGCACATCTGCACCTATTAAACAGTAAAACGCTCCTGCCCTGCATGAAGTGAGCATTTTAGGGGAGAAAATAACTTCAGTGTCCATTTATATGTACAGAAACTTGTCTCTTAGCATTTAATAAAAGTGTCCTTATTAAATTAAATTGAATAAAGTTGATCAAACGCGTCATTTCGACCTTCAGGATTTCTTCCCCCCCCCACATATTCTGGTGTGAATTGGGTCGTTTTCTCAGGATTTTTCACAATAGTGCCTTAAATCATAAGGACCATGACAGAAAATCGTTGTACGGCGTGGAACAGGAAAAGGCACGACATTCTTTTCCTTCATAACGGGGTAAAATGAGGCATTTCATGAGTGTCTTTAGTGCAGATTAGAGCAGAGAGTCTGGGAAACTCTGGTCGTCTTTCCAGCTCATGCAGGTGTTCTTGGAGTGCTTGTAGAGGTGGGAGGACTGGCTGAAGCGTTTGCCGCACTTGGGGCAGGGATAGGGCTTCTCCCCGGTGTGGATGCGAATGTGCTTCTTACAGTCGGTCAGGTTCATGAAGGTCTTGCAGCAGATCTTGCAGGCGTATTTCTTCTCCCCCTCCACCAGCAGCACGTGGTCCTCGGCGGCCGCCTTCTTGCACTTGGACAGAACGTCGTCGGAGGCTCTGGTCAGGCTCGGCCTCTCGGCGCCGTCGCCCGCGGGTCCGGAGAGCGCGTCTGCGGATGATTCTGATCCGGGCACCACCTTGGGGGCGATGCGACGGAAAGCCGGGGCGCCGGCGCTCTTCCCGGCCCTCGATGGTTGGACGACGGAGGCGTCCAGGCTGAGGCCCGGCCTGATGCCGCTCAAGAACCCCGCCAGGGAGTTCTGATTGGGTTGGAGGATGATTGTGTCGCCGAATCCGGAGCTCTGGGCCGGGAGAATCTGCTGCAAGGGGACGGGGGTTACTGGAAAAACCAGAGACGCTGAAGAATCAGAAGGATGGACGGAAGACGCGGTCGTCTCTTCTGACTTTTGACCCTGTGCGGTTGCCGCTTCGGGAGCTGCGGGTGCGTCGCTGGCAGCGGCGGCGGCAGCGGCGGTGGCGGCAGCCGTCAGAGTAGCCAGGGGATCTTCTTCTCCCAAAGCCCCCATGACAGTTTCAGCGCTGGGGTTGAGAAAGCAGGAAAAGGCGAGCTCAGAGAAGCTGTCCAGGCCTTCACCGTCCACCGTGTCCCCACCCAGATCCGCGCTCCCCGTCAGCGCGTCTGCGGGAACATCTGTGCACAGCTGCGACGTTAATGTCACAGCGTCAGCCGCTGGCGGGTCGGGCACGGCCGTCTTCCCGTCGCCGATCTGGGCCTCCAGCGGGGATGGAGGAGAGATGTTTGGCATTGTGTCTAAATCGCTGGAATATGAAGTCAGGTTTTCCTTTTTCACCTCGATCACTGCTATCCTCGGCTCCTCCTGCTCCTCTTTTTCAACTTGAACTTTAACCACAGGGTCCCCATCTGTGTCTTCCGCCTTCTTCCACGCCCCCGCTCCTCCTGTGCTGCTGTCGGACTGAGTCGGCAGCTGGATCTCCTCCAGCTCCCCCTTGGTCGCCTCATATTTCTCTTCCTCCTCATCTTCTTCGTCGCCTCGGTTGTCCCATCGCCTGCCAGTCGTCTTCAGGCAGCCCGACGATGACAGATGTTCTCCTCCTTCCTCTGTGCTCCTGGTCACAGTGGGCGAACACTCCTTGTAGCCGAACATCCTCTTCCTGTCGCCAAGCATCTCCTCGTGTGACTTTCTCTTTTGTCTCAAAGATGGCGCTGCGGGTTGGCCGCCTCTCACGCCTTCGTTTTCATCCTCTCCAGACTGACTCACCTCCACTCCCACATCTCGCAGCTCAGGGTCTTCCTCTGTGGCCGAGGTCACCTGATGCTGTGGAGCGCCTGCCGCCTGGGAGCACGGACTTTGCCGCTGCTGCTGCACCGACCTCCAGCCTTTAGGTGCCGAGGCAGGAAAGTTTTTCCTGGACAAGTGCAGCTTGCAGGCCTTGACCACGGCGTTGAGGTGGAGATGGGAGGCCGCCAACAGCACGTCCATCACATTGGAGACCCCCAAGGAGAGGGTAGAGGTGTAGATCATATCCAGTAGGGTGGAGAAGGCCTCTGGTGTCACAACCTCCGGATCCAGCTCCATCACGCGCTGGACTCCTCCTCCCTGAACTCCTTGGCCCTCGTCGCTGGAGTTGAGGAGAGCCCTGAAGTGAGAGCTGCTGGCAGCCAGGATGGAGCGGTGGGCCTGGAAGGTCTGACCTCCAACCACCACCACACAGTCACATAGCTGGGCGTGCAGGCGCTGATGGTTGAGCTCCTTGAAAATATGCTGGAAATGACTCGGGAAGTCCATCACAGCAAACACAAAGAGTACAAGAGCATCCGTTGCGTATTTGAAACAATATTTATCCTCAGATAAATTAAAACGGTCCGCATTTCACCTTAAAGCTGCTTCCTCAGCAGACTCGCCTTCCTCCGTTGTAGTGAGTTGATAAGCAGCACTGCTCTCTCTTTTTTCCCGGAGATGCTGTGGAGTATGGGCGGGCCTGGATCAACAATAACGCTGACGGGATGCGGTGCAGACGCGAGCTTTAGCCTCCAAAAATAAAGCGGGGGGGAGATAAAGTCGGTTCCAGAACAGCTCTGTCTCAGCTTCTGCTAAAGAAAACTCGGTTTACATCAAATCCGCTGCATCTCTGTAATAATGTCGCTCCTTGATTCAGAGCGCTCGCATAATCGCATCCATTGTCTGAGGCTCCGGTCCCTTTTCAAATGTCATTCAGTGACTCTTTCAGCCACACAACACCGCCCCCACGTGGCCGTCTGGGGGATGTACAACTGTCAGGTGGCGACAAGATCGCCAAATAGAAGGAAAAATAGGTTCCCTAGGAGACCAACTCAAGCTAAACTACATAGAAGAAAAACAAAAATGAGAATTAAACTTGTGCGGTCGGTTACGACATGCAAACAAATGTTCCCAAATTAGTTTGACAGAATTCAAGTAGGTTTTTGTAGCTATCAACACGCTCTCTGGGTGTAATTCTGACTGGAAATTGATTCACAGCTATCAGTAAATGGCAAAACCCAAAAACCTGTTTTCTGCCATCCATTGGATGAACATGTCTCCTTTCATCTGTGGGTCACAGATGGGTGTTCCAGCTGATCCCAAACACACATCAGAGCAGGTTTTTGAAATGATTTACGTAGGCAAAACTGAGCCTGCTGCAGATGCATCTTCCTCAGGGAAATTTATCCAACTATAGGTGTGGATGTATTTTTATATTTGATCCTGTGCAAAATGTATAATATGTGTGGCTAAAATCCATACTAAATTCACACTTCAGCAGCAATTTGTGGTTTTTAGACAGCCACTGAAGTTGTGTGTTGTATCCAGGAAAATTAAGAGGTTCAAATTAATCAAATCTCCAGAAACAAAAAGACATCCATGCCAATGATGGGTGTCGGGCATTGTAGCTCTCTCCTTTTAGTACAGATCTCCTCATCAGTGAGAAAACACATCTTTATGTTCATTTACTCATGTGCACCCAATACTGGCAGAAGAAATATGTTGCCATAATTTGACTCGTTCTTACCGTTGTAGAGAATGAAGGTGATCAACATTCCCAGTGTATTTCATTTATTTATTGAGTTACTATGTCTGACACCAAAGAAAAGTCCTTTGAGGGATGTATGTTTGGCTTCCCCATTGAATCTACTGGAGACTGTATTGACTAATACACGAGTGGAGAGTGGTTGGGTAAGTGAGGTTTGAAAAATAAGAAACAAATGTCTGTATGGTCAGTAAAACTAGGGAACCCCATTATAAATTAGGTCCAAGAAACAGTAAATTATATTCTGCATTTCACACCTGCAGATTAAAAGGTGTCTGCACATGTTTATGGTGATTATGGTCATCTAAATAACACCATCCATTACACATAACTTGAGTTAAAAGTGTGGACAACAAACCTGAAAATCAACGTCACGCTTTTAAACTAACAGAATTACCATAGTTTTATTTGCTGTGTAATCAGGCTGGCAAGACACATTACCAAAAGTCAAAGGTCACATATTGTTTAAACATAACAAAAAGAAGACCAAAAGTTCAAAAGATGAGCGCGAGGACAGCAGGAGTATCTGATGAAGCCAGGGGAAAGTACTGGTCGGTCTTTAAGCGCGAGGCTCTGGGACAGGCCGGGCTGGCTTCACGAGGAGGCCCTCGCCGCCTCGCATGCAGCAGACTGTGGATGGAGGCATGGTCCGTGGAACCCGACTCATATGCTGTCCAGTTTCTTCAACACATACGGAGCTGTGGACACAAGAGGCGTAAAATCTAAGATTATGAGATATTATGAGCTGGAGAAAACTTCCCTCACCAGGCAGACGCCGTCCATCAACAGTGAAAGATGTCTGTCAGGAAACAGTAATACCGTGAATTTGGCTCCAGCCAATTACTGGTGTCAAAAAAAAAAAAGAAGGGTATAAAAACAACCAAAGTTTAAAAAAAAAAACTAAAGATTTTGTGTCATACTGCTTCCAGTGTTTAAAGCCTATAATGACATGCCAGGAAAGGGGCTGGAATGAGCAGGAGAGCTGGGTGCTGCACAGGGGTACACCTCACCCACTCGTTGCTGCGCCCTGCCGGTCAGCTGGCTGTAAGAAGGCTGCTACAGTTTTTCTTAGCTCACGAAAAACATACATTTAGCTTGTTTGAAATATTTCTGTTCAAGAAAAACACACCGTCACGTCAAGGAAACTAACAAAGAAGAACCCTAGACTCTTATTAGGATAATACTGATTTAAAAGCACAGCTTCAACGTGACGCATGCAGCTGCAGGCTTGCGATCCCACAAGATAACCCAACCAATTAACCCGCTGATACCACCTTGTTATAGATGTGTTGTTCTATAAACATCAGTTATAGGCATAAAGCTGCACAACACATCAAAGCTCAATCATGATAGCAATTCAGTGCATTAGATCTGGTGTATTTAGTTTAACTGAAAGGGGTTTTAAGGTCGTTTGTCTTTACTTTCCAGACAATTAATTGTAACTCAAAACTTGGAATTAGAGCTTAATTTCCTGTGCAAACATTAAATGCACACAGCTGCATTTTAAATGGAACGCATTTTAGGAACTGTAAACGCGATGTTTCTCAATGTCATCATCATGTTTGTGTAGCTACTCACTGGCTCTGAGCAGAGCGACGTAAATCAGGAAGTTCCGCAACGAGGAGAGGACGTCTTGACGCATTTTCCTCTTCATCTCCTCTGGGTCCATTTTAGGCCCGAGTCCTTCGAGCTTGAACATTATTTCGCGGTGGTTTTGTCCCGAAATTTGTTTTCTGTTCTAGATTTTCACCTTCTGCCTTCACATGGAGGAAATCTGAGCGGAAGTGCGTCACGGGAAAGGGCAGCGAGTCGTACGGGGCGCAGAGAGGGACAAACAGCGCAAAGCCGTCAGATGTACAGAAAGCAATAAAAGGCTAAAACAAAACTGATAAATTTAGGCCAATCGTGTATTTTGCGATTTATAAAATGACTGTTGACTGTTTGTCTTCAAACCAGGTTTTTCCTGAGGAATGCTAAACTGAATTTTACTCTACAATTTTCGTTTATGGCAACAAAGAGTCACGTTGTGGGGAATCTGTGAATAAAGAAACTTGATTTTTTTTTTTCATTCAGTAGTAAGTCTGTGTGTGTGTGTATATATATATATAAATTAAAAGCTTTTTTGCCCTAGATAAAATCACCACTTGAAAACCACATCTAAGTCTTTTTCTCTCAAGAACAGAACAACATTTGCAATAAATACCCTTCTTATTATCCATGTGAAGAAAGAGAGAAAAAAAAGGTTTGAAAGAGAAAAAAATAGAAAACCACAGTAAGTCTAACAAAGAAGCAAAAATATGTATGCGGCAACTACTTTTTTGTATCATTGTGTTTTATGTGATAGATAAAGTTACAAACAAAATTGCGTCGAGGATGAGTAGGTAATGGGGGGAACTTGGATGTTATGAAGGCTATTTCCCTGTACATTGACTGTATCTTACTTTGACTATCTGTCACTGTCAATCTCTCCTGCAAGTGTGCTCTTTTACATAGCATTCATTTAATTTCAGGGTTTAGCCTGTTCCTATCCCATAAACCATTGGTAAGCTGCAGTTTGATCAACCTGAAATAAGTCGATCCAGTTAAACAATATTGTGGTTTAAAGGTGATCAAAATTGTGATGCTGTGTTTTGTTTTTCTTTTTTAATGTTGTGTGTGCATTGTAATACACAGCAGTTGGTATTTTCACTTGGGTTATTTTGTGTGGACTGCAGATCTCATTTTGTTCACCATTCCCAGTGCCATGGCCTAAGGTCTCATTATAACTTGGTGGTCATTCATCATTTTGATGACAGGGCGCTAGGCCGTTAAAAAGAAAAGAAAATAACAGACAGGAAAACATACCACTACATACTACATTTTTCAAATTCAGATGTTTGCATACCCTATATTTGTTAATTTTCTAGGCTGCAACACCCTTAAATGGTACAATTTGACCCACTCAGGCTGGTAAAACTACTGTAATGAAATAAGGTTTGTAGGAGACTATGCTCCAACTCACACCTTTTGAAGTCTGAACAAAAATTGCCTTTGCAACTCCAGGGCTTTGTAATGGTTATTCCAAAACAGCTTCGTTGTGCTTCAGCTGCTTGTTATTTAGAGGTGTGGATGGGGACATTGCCCATTTGCAAGACTCAGTTGTGCACGAGCTTAAACATCCAGGTCAATGTCGTGAGATGCTGTTTCAGTAGATCCAAATAAAGTTCTTCCTTCACGGTGCCATCTTTGAGAAGAGCACTGCTCTCTCCAGCAGCAAACCCACACACAATGATATAACCACCCCTGTACTTCACAACTGGAATAGTATTCTTAGCCCTGCACGCTTTCCCCTTTTTACTCTAAATGTAGCAATAATCAGTCTAGCCACATGTCTTAATTATGGTTAGATCACAACACATGTGGCCAACACATCCAAAAAAATATGGTCTGTGTCCTGAAGTGCACGTGCAAACCATAATCTTGTTTTTTTATGTTGCTTTCCCAGTAATGGCTTTTTTCTCTTTGAGTGGATTTTTAGTCAATGTCTGCAAGTCACTGTTGATGATGACAATCTTTTAAAAGCTTCAGCCATCTTCAAAAAATCTGTTACTGTTGCTTTGTAACCAAAATACTTTGATCTGTGGGACACGGAGGGTGTCTCCATTCTGAACGGTGTAGTGGCTGGACATACCAGTTGCTGCAGATACCTGCATACAAATGCTTGAACAGATGAGCTTTCAGCCATCTGGAAATTATACCCCAGGAAGACTCATGGATGTCCATTATTACTTCCTGGTGTATTTCTTTTACTTTTGATTTTTGCCATAATGTCTTACAAGGATGTGCATTAACCTATCAGAAACTTACAAATATATCATTGTCTGGAATTCAGCCTTATTTAAAGCCACATTAATCTTAGAGAAAATCATTTTCTGAAATGTTTGAAATAATAATAAAAAAACTAATAAAAATGTCTCTCATTCAGCTGTGTTAAACACATAGAGATAATTTCGGTAACTTAACTAAAGCGAGAAAAACCATAACTGCAAACAGCACAACTTTGAATTTTTGTGAAATTGGTTGAACTAAGAAGCAGTAATTGGTTATAATTAAATGCTTAAGTTTTAAGGTTATGAACAATAGTGGTGAGCTAATTACATTATGCGTGAAAACGTTTGCGTAATTAAATACCACATAATTTAAAGTCTATCCAAGCGTGAATCATTATTCAATCATCTAAAGACTGTTTACACTACAGCAACACGTTCATAAATGTGAAGTTGTGAGGGAAGGATAAAATAGCCTAAAATTATAACTATGTCAGAGAAATAAACATTACGATCACAGAAACAATTGTTAAACAGCAAAAATGAATTTGGCCTTTTATTTTTTTTTTTATCTTTGATGTTTTTAGTGAAGGAGGGGCGCGGGTCCTCCGGACACACGGGGATGGAGGCAGGGAGGAGAGACGCTGATGAGAGGGAGGGGGTGGGTTATTTCTGAGCCTGGGCCGCGGATTAGAGCCGAGAGAGCAGTCCCAGCGCGATGACAGCATCCAGCACATAGCCGCCACCACCATCATCCTCTCTGCTCCGCTCCGGCCGGACGCCGTGGATTGTTCACCATCCTCTCACCCCCCTCCTTTTTTGGGATTTCTCCGGATCACCCGATCCTTTCGCAGAGGGGGGGATTGAACCCCCACCTCCTCCAGACACCCCGGCCCGTCTGTCTGTGTCCTCCTCAGACCACGAGGTGAGTCTTCTCGGTATTTCCCGGTGTTATTGTCTGCTCGAGAGGAGCGCTCGGCTGGATGTGACGCACCGGCGGCACCGATCGCCTCCAATCCCGCCGTTCGTTTTAACGTCGAAACGGATCGTTGGGCTGACGGCCACTTCCACGCCGCCTGCGGGTTACACCCGGAGTGTCTCGGCGTGAAGAGAGGTTTTAAATCCGATTAAGATTATAAACGAGGCAACGGAACGCTGACCCCCTTTCTCTCTCTCTCTCTCTTTGTTCAGCCCACATTGAGCGGGGGACACGGGTGCGTCCACCTGTCTAAAGTTGGTACTTGTGGCCAGTGTGGTGGGGAAACATCGATGTTTTATAAAAGCATTATGGGCAGACTCGTCCTCACATCTCCGGTCAGTTAGGTGCCAAGTGTGAGATGATTACAGGCGGCTTTCAGCTTGACCAATCAGCCATATTTAAAGCACCATATTTGCCAACACATGGCTGGTGCATCAGGGCTGGGGACCCACGCTCCGGTCTGCGCAGTGAAATTATCCAATTGGAAACACACGGACTAAATCCTGCCGGATCACACAACGTGTGTGTGTGGTGGTAGTGTGGGGGGGGCTGTCAGGATCTGGGTTGTAAAACATTGTGAATGGGCGTAGGCGATGTACAGCCTCCACAGGACGTTGTGGAGGCTTCTCCCCCCCCCCCCCCCCCCGTATCTGTACTCGGATCTTTTTTAGCTATCAGCTCATGTTTTTTCCTTCTTCGTGCGCAACACAACTAGACCGGAACGATGCGTTTTTGCTGTTCTGGGGCCTTCATTTAACGCATGACATGATACAGTAGAGTGAGCGCTCACAGCGGTTCAGAGTTCTGCGTCCCCCACCCACCCACCCCTAATATCGCCGCGCATGCACATCGGCGCGCTTTGAAAAAGAAGACGAAGAAGAAAAAAATACAATCAGATCCGCATACTATTTTGGTTCTGTCACACACACATAAACACACAAGGCTGTGGATGCTCCGTGTTTTGCTTTCGCTATTATGTTCAGCGCGTGCGCGTGTGCGCTGCCACTGCTGCGGGCTTTGTGCGCCGTGACTCAGGAATGCGCGCTATACACAGCATGTGATGGGAGGTCATTGTGCCAGAGGAAAATCACGACGGGCAGAACTTGCACATCAGGACAGACTTGATGCTTTCACGGCAGCGTTATGCCTCAGTCTGCGAGCGCTGACTCTGTCCCACTTTTTGCAGTCAGCCCACTCCCCCCTCTCCTCCTCAGAGTCTGCAGGCCAGACTGTGAAGCAGGGATAGTGGTGATTGCTGCTCCAGCCTATACTGAGAGATAAATCAGCCTGATAAAAAAAAAAAAAAAATCCATAGTCCTGGATACTATAGGAACTGATTATTGTTTAAAATAATGTATTAATAAATCCCATTAACACAAACTGTGGCAGTTCCCTGTGGAGGATAAGGGGGAGATGACCTCATTGATGTTACAGCTTCACTATGAGATGGCTGAATTGACTGGCAGCAGTGTCACAAAGTAGGCCAACTCTGTCTGTGGCATTTTGGAATGATAAGAGCTTTTGTGAACAAACGGACAAAAACAAATCCAGAAACATGCCAAACCTGTTAATATCAGCACCAACTCATACAGACTCTTGTGGCAGATTATAACCCTATCAGTGTTCTATCCGACATCTACAACAAAACCCTGAAGAGTAAAAAAAATGACATGAGAAAATCTTCATTTTTAACAGATTGAAAAAGCATTTGATATTTTAATATTCCATAACTCAATTCAAAAAGTTAAATTAATTATATACAGAGACCTATAATTCAAGCCTTGGACTTTGACTGTTTATTTTGATCACTGTGGCTTACAGCTAATGAAATTCACTTAGTCAGAAGATCTAAATATTACACAACATGAAATAATACTTCTAAGGAGTTTTCATACAGAAACATTATGCTGCGATGGCTACAATCACGAGAAAGACTGCTGACTTGACACTTCTCCACCAGATAGTCAGTGACACCCTCCACAAAGATTGTAAGGCATGAAAGGCCATTGCTAAAGAAGCTGGCTTTACACATATTTAGGCCGAGTGCAAGGAATAGCTGTTTTGATGATAGTCTGGTTTTATTGAGCTGCACTTGTATATAATGAATATAATTCTAACATTAATAAAAGAAACATTGGTACCATCTGATAATAAAGGACCACTAATGTGATATACGGATAACAATATTGTAATGTAACAAAAATAAAGATGGGTGCATAAGCAAACATATCGAAAAAGCTACGATTATGGTAGTTACGGCGAGAAAAAAAAGTTGCCCGAATATAAGAAGATGCATAAATCTAGGCGTAATTTCAATTCTGATTTTTCTTAGATTAAAAACAAAAGCTAAGAAGTAATTTAATAGCAGATAAATAATAAACCTGGTTTATTTATTCTTCAGGGAGTGGAACGGTAAATTCTGTTACCAGAAGACTAGAATTTCCCGGAGGGCTCGTACAACAAAAACATCTTTGATAAATAAGATTGACTGAGGCCATTAAGAGCTTATCAGGGATAATCAGGTTATCATGTGCGCTCTTCTTTTTGGTTGCTGTTCCTATTTTTGCAGCTGATTTTTTTAAGCAGTTGTTAATGTGAAATAGTTATCTGTCAGGAAACAACAGACGAAGAATTATTGCAATAATCCAACATGATAAAGTAATAAAAGCATGGATTTCTGCATCTGTGTTGCCTTTAGAGAACCACTTGTTTTACAGGCGATAAATTCCACTTTACCTCTAGAGCGCATGTCTCAAATCTATGGTCTAAATTAAAAAATGCCTCCAGTTTGTGAGCCCATAGAGCTTAAGCTGCCTCTGCAAAGTCAATGGCTCTCACATTTTATTTCCTGAAATATAAGCTGTTGTTTAGTTGTTTTTTTTTAAAGGACCCCAGACTCGATGGAAATTGGCTGTAACAAGTAAGGCAGACGCTCAAGATTACATCAAGATCTTCCTCTCAGTGTGGGTCTGTCAGCACGCATCTCCTGCAGACACCCAGAACGGCCTACAAAGATGTGTAAATGATATGCATCGCATTAAACAACACGTTATTTAACAGTTCTCTGGGGAGGCACAAGTCTTGCCAGGTCCCCGATGAAGAGGTGAAATGAAACAAGCGGCGTACGCCGAGCTCCCCGTCTTCATCACTCTAATGGAGCGAGCTGACGGACCAAACAGAGAGGAACAGATGTGATTATGTCTGGAAGACAATGAAGAGGGAAATAAGCAGCAGAACACAATAAACAGTAGCAATCTATTCATCAATGTAGACAAAAAAAGGCTAATAAACTAAATAAAGTTTTTCACAGATAGTAATGTTTAGGATATCTTTGTGTGAGTTAATAAGATATAGCCTCTGGAAACGGCACAATGCTTTATTGCAATAAAGATTATTGATGTTATGACCATTTCAAGCAGTGACTGAGGTAAAAAGAAAAGCCACAGTATGGACCAAAGTCATCCTACTAACCCGTGACTGTCACATGTCACATTTCATGGTGGTTTGGACTGATCAATAATTTGACTTCAGGAGTATCTAACCGGGCTTCAGAGGCGACTCTAAAATCACATAAAAAGCAACTAAACTATAAAACAGCAGCTTTAGCTCAAGTTAGAAGTTATTTCACTCAGGACCTATTAATTTCACCCAAAACACAGTCTTTTATCGGTCGGTCCGTCCGTCCATCCATCCATCCATCCATCCATCCATCCATCCATCCATCCATCCAGGGGCGGTTCTAGACAGGGGCCAACAGGGTCCTGTGCCCCTGTAGAACTGTTCCTGGCCCCTGTTATGGCCCCTGTACTAAAAACATGATATTAAATTTCTTAGGATGATAAATGCTGACAAAGATACCGTGACTGACTGGTCATTTGGATCAGTTGTATTTTTTTTTCATTTATGTTTTTACCCAATAATAAAATAACAAAATAATTAAAAAATAAATATAAAAAAAAATAACAATAATTAAAAATTAAGCTGTTTCACGTTAAGCTCCCGCTGTATTGAGAAAAGATCAGGGGTCTGCACAATTGGCTCTTTGGCTTAATATATTAAACGATGAAATGTTGACCTGTTAAGTTCCCCCCCCCCCCCCCCCCCCCAATCTTTTGTTTTGTGCCCCTGTGAAAAAACACTGGCCCCACCTTGGCCCCCCTGCTAAATTTGGTCTAGAACCCCCACTGCATCCATCCATCCATCCATCCATTCACCCATTGATTGTCATTCACTTATCCAAGATCGGATCACAGGCTAAAAGATCCATGAGGGAAACCAAGACATTCCTCTTCACAGCAACACTTTCCTTCTTATTCTGGGGGATACCAAGGTATTCCCTGGTCAAAAAGAATATGGAGTGCCTTGCAATGGCATGTACCCCATTTCGTCATGTTATAATCACAAATTTAAATATAAAGTTTATTGGGATTTCATGTCACAGAGCCAGATAATTTGGGAACTCTGCAACAGACAGTGCTCTGTGCCCCCTATCATTCTATTTAAAGGACAAAAACCTTGGTGCTCTTTCTTGATGCTTCGCTGAAACAGCAGAGGCAGGTGGGTGCAGTGGTCCAGTCTAGCTTTTTTTCATCTCAGACAGCGTGCTGAGGTAAAGCCATACCTTCAAGCTGATGGGTTTGAGCATGGCATTCACTTGTTTGTCACCTACAGGCTGAACTACTGAAACTCCTTTTACTTTGGCTTGGCCCAGTCCTCTGCTCACCGTCTCCAGTTAGTACAAAATGCTGCAGCCTGTTTGCTGACTGGTACAAAATGAAATGAGCATATTACCCCAGTTTTGGTTTCCCTTCACTGGCTTCCTGTCTTCTATAGGGTCCAATTTAAAACTTTACTTTTCGTTTTTAAATGTCTAAATGGTCATGCCTCCGTCTACCTTTCCGAGCGGCTCTTTATTCTTGATCCGTAAAGAACTATGAGGTCTACGGCTCCATTAATGCTGCCTGTTCCCGGGTCTACGTTTATTTCTCGAGGCGACAGAACCTCTATTCCTAGACTCTGGAACAGACTGCCTCTTAACATTCATTTTTTTTTTTACTCTGACACTTTTTTAACATTGAGCTGTTTTGCTAATAAAGCACTTTGTGCAGCTAGAGGTGTTGGAAATGCACTATATAAATAGATTTGACCAAGACCTTGGCAATTAGCGCATAATTGTTACGTGGAGGGGAAATTATACTTGGTTGTTAAAGTTTTTCACAAACCAAAGTCTGAGAAGTGTGGCATGCCTTTGTTTTTAGCTCCATCCACTCTGCCATCAACCCCGATCAGTCTCATGGTCCCTGCTGTGGAAAATCATTCTCAAAGCATGTCGCCACCACCACCATCGTTTCACCGTGGGGATGGTGGGTTCCCAGTGATGCGGAGTTTCACTTTTCTGCCACAGTCCTTTGTTGCACGTCTTGTGCACGGTTACTAATATGAATAACCCTTAGTAATTCTGGATGAATCCATGCTCAAGAGCTCATGGAAACTGCCAGAAATTATTGGAGAACTCCCCTTCAGCTTTCAGTCTGTCATTCTAACCAACTATCAGAGACAATACCACAATGGCAAAGCATCTACTGCATATAACCATTTTTCTGTCATTTCACTGCCATTTTATACACGTCTTACAAAAAAAAACTGAAAATACTTGCACTTCTTTTTTGCTCTGCAGCTCATTCTGCACGTTAACCCACTTACAGTAACAAACCTTGAACAAAAAAGCAGAAAATGTGAGTTCCTCCTTCCTCTCTGAGTCATTTTCTGTGCTCCCTTCTTGTTGCTGCACTTATGAAATCTGAAACAGTTCAGCTGCTTCAAATAAATTCAAATCCCCCAAGTCACCTCAAGCGGTGCGGTGCGCATGTTCACACATATTTTCGGCCAAGTGTGCTGCTTTTGGACTCGATGTTCCCAGAAGTCTGTGTTCAACTTTATTGGCAACGACTGTGAGCTTAAATGAAAAGCTGAATAGCTGAACCAACCCCTGCTGCTACAGCCCGGAGTCTCCTGCGGCGCAGCTGTGTCCGGTGTGTTGCGTGTCCACCAGGGAGGGAGTTTATGCATGCACTTGTTTACGGGACCCGGAGACTACGTTTCACGGCACCGGTGGGGTCTTTCAGGTTGGTGGGGACTTTAAAAAAGAGAGACCCCACAAGTCTAAATTAGGTTGAGGGTCAGGACTTTATTCTCATGTTAGAGTTAAAGGAGGTGAGGAATGGATTATACTATGGGGTGTCCTCTCAAACATACAAACACAAGGATTTGTGTAAGGAGCAGACAGGGTAAAAGTCAATACCATGCAGTGTTCCACATCCTTGAATAATGTCTTGAATAACCCTTACTGTCTTTAAGGTTTGTGTCACAGGTTCACAGTCTTCCTCAATTTTCTTTTAAAGTTAAACCGACCAATTAGAAGGTTTCCTTTTGGGGGTTTTACTTGTTGGCTGCTGTCTTTGCTTATTTTCCCCTAATATGACCTGATGTTTCCAGATCAATTAACCTTTTTGCCAATTTTTTCCCTTATTTGTATCGAAGTGATGGTATTTTATCTCCTCCTACGTCTATGTTCTTACCTGTAAAAAAAAATAAAAAAGTCATGCCTGTATAGGTACATTGTCATGTACAGTCGTAAAATGTACATCTCACATATAATTTAAATTAATGGCGAATTTTCCAAAGACTTTGTATCACATCTTATTTTCACTGACGTTTTGTTCAGATCCCTGTTGGGGTCCGTTGACTCCGTTGAATCAGAAGAGTCATATATCCAAATTTCCCAACAACAGACTGGAAAATATAACATTTCTAAATCTTCCTTTGCCAAAGTGAGTGTGAAACGTCCCTGTACTAAATACAAACTCCCACAAGGTTGATAAAACATGAATGCAGTGTTTAAATTCCTACCCAAGTATCCTGGTTGAATTTAACTCCAGGCTTTGAGTTGGCCAATCCAGAACCTTCATTTTGTTTTGCACATCTGCAAGGTGGACTTGCAGATGTGCTTTGGTTCATTCTCATATTACATGATCCAAGTTTGATAGAGCTCCGCGTCAAAATCTGATGGCTGGACATTCTTATTCAGGACTTTTTTTAGTTAGGAGCCAGATTTATGGCTTTATCGGTTATTGTAAAACTTCAAGTTCCTGGAGTTTAGCAGCCCAATACCAAGACTTTTCCACCTTCACTTTTGTCTCATCAGCTCACAGGACATTTTTCCAAATATCTTGGGGACCACAAAGATGTTTTTGGGCAAAAAAGTTTTTTTCCAAAATGGTTTTTCCTTAATACTCTCCCATGGATGCCATTCTTAGCCAGTCTCTTTCTTATCATTGAATCATGAACACTGACCTTAAGTATTGGAATATGGCTTTAAAACCTAACGAGAATCAAGTGAAACTGAGCTCAGCTTTCCAAAGTAAGCAAAACATTGCCAATTCCAGTTAATCCCCGATTAAACAAGGGACAATATTATTAATCTTGTGTAGAACCAGCATGTTTTGCAAAGCTCTTTTCTTTTAATAAGGAAGCTCATCATACAAATACTGCCTTTTGTATTTACTTCTTAGCCTGATATTAATATTTATTTCTAATTGTAAAAATGGCAAAAATATTTGTTTGGAAGAAACTCTCATCATCATCATCATCATCATCATCATCATCATCATCATCATCATCATCATCATCATCATCATCATCGTCATTTAATAGCGCTTTTAACAGATTCTACTAGGAAAATGATAATTTATGAGTCTTGTTGGCAGGCTGCTAGTAGGAAATTGGACTATTATATAAGTTATTATTTTATGTGAATCCAACACTGGCTAATTTCTTGAGTTTAGTTTATGTATTTGGGAGTTTTATGAGTAATCTATAAAAGGTGCTTTTGTAAACAACCACAACTAAACACAAAAATCTGAAAATTAGACTAAAAAGGAGATAAAAAACTGTTATTGAACATAAAAGAATACATTTTCTGAAGTGCATAATCTAAAGAAACGAGTAATCGCTCAAGGATGTTTGTGCTGCCTATTAAGTTTGTTTTTGTAAATCTGATTGTTTTTAGTCAAGTTCATCCTGCCTGTTATGGAGGTTGGCTGAGGCTTTGTTTTAGAGCCGCTTTCTAACATTTATGCCTTAATTTCACTTCCAAACACCATGTCCTTGCAGGTTTTTCTGGCCCAGAACGACCCAGCAGCACTAATTGGGCTGAGAACAGTTTTGTGTTCGCCTGGCTCCACAGAAACTACACATCCAGTATCACGTCTGAATCCCCTGAGGAGAGAGTGGGGTTACTTCTATGAGGTGCATGTGTGCTCATACCGGGGGCTGAATCACAGACTGTTTTGCCAAAGACAGAGACACATTGTGTAGGAAAACGAGCAGTAAGAGCAGACGGGGGGGTTGGTTGTCTCAAACGAAGAATTGAGGCACGAACATAGAAACAGGGGGCAGTAACAGCTTTTCCCCCTTCCTGTGAAGTTACAGGGAGAGCGACTGAAGGAGTCTGATGTTGAGATTTACGAGCGGTCGTGACAATAGAGGACGGCATTAAGATTCTCTGTTGAT
Source organism: Fundulus diaphanus (assembly GCA_037039145.1). Classification (NCBI taxonomy): domain Eukaryota; kingdom Metazoa; phylum Chordata; class Actinopteri; order Cyprinodontiformes; family Fundulidae; genus Fundulus; species Fundulus diaphanus. Next base: position 34,116,188 of record CM073125.1, read on the forward strand.
TCGGAGACGGAGCAGACTCCTCACCCGCTTTTTAGATCCACAGATATGGCTGTCAGGTTTGAAATTCAAGAGCGCCATCTCTTCACTGGAAAACAGAAGAAAAAAAAATGTCTTTCTTTTCTTCGAGCTCAGAGGAAGAGAGTGGCAGTGTTTCAGCTGCAGTTTTTCATGTTTATTTACTGACCAGCTGTTGATTTAGTAGTTTCTGCTGACAGGCTCTGCTTGTTCGCAGATGTTGGAGCAGTCTTCCCTTCAGCGATGCCTCCCACAGCAGAAACTTTTGTTTCTTCCCCCACAATCTCCTGCAGCTTCTCTCTCGCTCAATTCTTTGCCCTTTTCACCCTCTTTAAAATTCTCCCCCCCTTTTGCTTTCTCGGTCAATATCCTGCCCTTTTTCTCTCTTTAGATTCCCTGACTAATTCTCCTTCTCTGAGCCCCGGCCCCTTTCCTCAGCCTTCTCCACAGTCTCCACCTCTCCGGCCGGGGGCTGAGCTAGCTGCATTAGGCCCATGCATTATTCATGCACTCAGCTCTCTGTGCGCCTTGGTCCTGCATCGGATTTTCTAGCGGGACACACGGGCCTGGCGACGGGGGCTGTGTGTGGGCCTGATTGAAGAGCTACACGGATGAGGCTGTCATTTTCTTGATTTGTTCCCTCTTTGGCGCAGAAAGCGTACCTCACAGATCAGCATTCATGCTCAAAATGAAACGTTTCCCTCACATTTGTTCTAATTTGGCTGCAAAGCTTTCCCCAGAAATGTTCCTCTCCCCAAACAAGAGGTTGGCTTAGGTTGCGGCTGTATCTGCTCTGATGCTCATATGAAAGATTTGTCCTCTTTCACACTTAGCCAAGGTCTCCCTTTGCTTGGCGGCTTTATTTTTCTGTTTTCACTGTATCTTTTTTTTTTTTATTAGAGATCTCCCGGTGAAAAACTGTTAGCTTTAACTAGGCTGTATGAAAATTTAATTGAAGCATGCAGTCCTTGGAAGACGGAGCCCCTCGTCTCCACAGCGCCATGCGAAAAGGAAGCCAGAGAGGAGGGCGAAGGAGAGAGAGAGAGAGAGCAAGCAAGTGAAGCCTTTGGGACTTGGAGGAGGGGCCTCCTGGAAAACCACAGCCACATAGCTGTTTGGGCTCACATCTGCTTTGGCTTGACATACTTACATTTCAACATTTCAACATCAACAACTGGAGTGCAGCTTTCCTGCTTATGAACAGGGTTGAAACTGAAGTCAGATATACCTTGTCTGGTTCCAAATATAAGCTCGGACATGCACTCCATTTATAGATTTTGACAGGTCTCCCTGACAGCCTTGTTTCGCTCTGCACAGGTGGCGGCGCCAGATTAACACTGGGCCCCGATGATCGCAAGGACCCCTATCCACCGTTTTTTTAGCCAATCCTGGAGGGGTCACAGAGCTGATGTCTCGAAGGACAAGGGGACATGCATGTTTTGGAGTCCTGAAGAGGCAAGCCACATCTCAGTGAGTGATGCTTTTGTTATTTTCTGGGTAGATTGTGAATCATCAAGCTGTTTGGTGAAACGTGTGGACACACCAGGTGCTTCTGAGAGAATGTCTGTGATTAGATGATCCCAGACCTCGTTTCATAACCTTCAGATTATCCTTGTAATTGGTCACAATTCATTTTTTTATTTTATTTTTTCCCCCCAGTGTCCTGTCTAGCAATGTGGCAATAAGAATTGATGTCTTAATGCCAAATAGAGCTCGACAGATTTTGCTTTCACAAGTGGAGCCAACAGCTTCGCTTGATTTGTGCATGTAAATAGCTTTATTGTGATTTCTGCAGGGAGAATTACAAATTCAATGGACACTACAATGGGAAAGTAGGAGAGTAAAGGAAGAACAAGAAGAGAAAAAAAAGAAAGAGAAGAGGTGAAAGAAAGAAGAGATAAAAGGGAGAGAATGATAAAACACAATTCATTTTAAGGCCATAAAGCTAGAAATGCTGGCTCAGCATGCATTTCTTTTTACTGCACCTGCCAAAGAGCCGCTTAGGTAAAGCTGGTAGCTGCTGAGAACAAAAGCAGTGGAGCCACTGCTGAGGAGCATGCATGTAAGAAAGGCCGGTCGGCCGCCACCGCTGCTGCTCCACAGAGACTGACATCGGAGACGACTACCTGACTCTGCAAGGACGGAGAAGGTTAGAGAGCAGAAAGGAGAAAATGAAAGACAGAAGGAGGAGCACAGCAGCATAAATTACAGTCTGACTCAACAATGGTTGTTGCACTTTAAGACGGAAAAACCAGCAAATCTGTGCTGTGCCTTTAAAAAAAATCTTCAACCTCCTTGAACCTTTTCACAACTTTTCTTTATGGAGATCTTATGTGATAGACAAACACAAATTGGTTCATACATGCAAAGTAAGAGATCTCCAAATTCTTTAAAGAAAATGAAAAAGGTCTGTTGTGCATTTGTGTTCATCGAGTGCTATTGTGGCAAAACACCTGCTGTTTTTCCCCCATTTTACTCTGATAGCCCAAATAAAATCCCATTTAGAAAATGCCCTATGATGGCACATAGTTAATAAATAGAGTCCACCTGTGAGTAATTTAATCTGAGTATAAACCCAAAAGTTCTGTGAAGGCCTCAGAGGTTTGTTGGATACAGATTGTGAACAGACGTCATTATGAAGACCAAGGACTACACCATAAAGCCGTGGAGAAGTCTAAAGCAGAGTTAGGATGGATGGAGCTAAGTGCAGGGCTGTCCTTGAAGAAATATCCTTAGAGGCCGCAAAACACTTGAGACTGGTTGGAAGCTCACAGCCAGAGCCACAGAAATGGTATTGTCAGACCTGTGGCATGACATTCAGTCTGACTAAGCTTCAGCAATTTTGCAAATACATTAGTCTCTGGTGGAGACATGCAGCTTTAATCGCAGCAAAGCGTGATTCTGCTGTACAAAGTGTGGCAGAAGAGTTCAATAAATGCCCTCCACACTTTTCAGATTTGTACATGTGGGGGAAAAACTTCTACTTTAAGGTTAAGGGCAACTCTCTGTTTGTAAGTTAAATACACTGAACTTTGTGGTTTTAAGTTGTCAAAATATGGAGAAGTTCAAGTTGCGTCCTTGTGCAGGCTCTTTACATTCACATTTTTAGAGCATTTACATAACATCTGTAAGTCTTCATTAGAAGCCAGAGCGTGTTCTGTGATCAGCTGTGTGTTCAGCAGATGCCATCATTTTGCGTCTCTTTCCTGATTAAAAAAGGCACAAGTGTCGGTAATTACACTCGGTTCCACATGGGCATCTGTCTGCCTTCCAGTCTGACTCAGTCCTCCTCCTCCACGTCAGTCTGCCTCAATCCGGATAAGCAGGAGGTGCTAAAGTGACACCCTGACCAGCCCGTGCCCTACCAGGGTGCTTAATCCTCTTATAGGACAGGACAGGACTACTACTGCTGCTAACACAGAGAGGAAAGTTAGTCAGCGCTGGCCTCCAACGAGCCAGATGAGCTGAAACCCTGCTGTTCGGGCTCACAGCAGCACGCCTTTGCGTCAGCTATTGACTGCTCTGCGGTGCATACTCCTTCCTTCGAAATCAAAGCACAAGGAGGGTAAATGCACGGAAATGCCTCCAGCTTTTTCTCGTTTTATTGAAAAAAAAAGGCATGTTTTAAAATGCTGTGAACAAGAGTGGCAGACCGCCAGAAACGTTGTTGCACGTCTTTCCAGATCTGAACAAAACTCTTGGCTTGCACAAGTTGGCCCGCCATTTCTGAAAGCTAATCAGAACCTCTTGGCCGGGTTTCTCTGTGGATCGTCAGGAGCGCATCCATCATCGTTAGCCGCATTGATTAGTTCTGGGATGAGATTCTGTCGCCCTCCTGGCCAAAGATTCTGGATTTATTTCATGTTACTGGTTTAAAGAGGGCCGAGAAGTCATCAGCAAAGATTTAGAGAAAATAAACATATGTATATATTATGCTACAAAACCATGTGTCAGTATTACTCTAAACCCCGCCCTCTTGAACTGATTTCAAATTGTTTTACAATGAACTGCAATCTTCAATTAATTTTGTGGGAATTTTATCTGATAAACCAACATATCAGTAATGTATAACTTCAGTAATAAGTAATGTATAACTAATGTATAAAAGTAATGTATAACTTCAAATGAAAAGGAAAAAAAAGGATGCATCGTTTTAAAAAAACAAAGCTTTACAAATAAAAATCTGAAAAGTCTGGAGCATGTCACCTTTTACTTGCTGCAAGCGTTCTGGGGTTTGTATTTTGAAACTGAAAACATTGTTAATATGTATTTGCAAGCTTGCTCAAGCTCACTCTAACTGGATATTAACGCTATGCCACTGATCCTTATCCGGACTTTGACTGGGCCGTTCTAACACACGAATTATAATTTGCTCTAAACTGCATCCCAGCAGCTCTGGCTGTATGAGGGTCACGTGTTTTGTAGCCTGTGACAGACTTTCTTCCAGGATTGACCTTCAATAAGCTCCAACCAGCTTCCCATTAACTCTGACAAGTGTTTCCGTCCCTCCTGAGGAAAAGCACCCCTACAGAAAGACGTAGCTTCCACAAGGTTTCACGCTGGGGATAATGTGTTAAGCCTGTTGGCCATGAAGTTCAATCAAGTGGCCTTTATTTGTAAGTAGACTCAGAGGAAATAGGGTTGAGAGAGAGGCGGAAGACACGCAGAAAAGATCCACGGGTCAGGAGTTGAACCCAGGATGGTCGCATAGAGGACTAAGGCCTTTGCTCATGGGCTGCTTACACTATCGCTGCGCCAAACATCTTTCAGTTGTTCCCTCTGTGTCCCCTACATGGTTTGTGGCAAACTAGGAACGAGAATTTAATTTCCCATTGGGATCAATAAAGTATATTTGAATTGAATTGAATTTAAATTGTAACAATAACTGTTTTTTTTTTTTCCATTCAACTCCTCCAGAGTTACTAATTACCTCTTATCTACTTCTCTGATTGATGCTCTCTTATCTGTGCTATCCTTTTCAAATGGATAGGAAGACCAGAAGTCATACCATATATTTATAAAGCTTTGGAATTCGTTTTCTAACTAAGCTTTTAATGTCTCAACAACTTTCTTCCTGATCTGCTGGGTGGATTCCTTGGTCTGTTGTTCTTTAACAAACTGGATTTATAAAGAGATTAAATTACAGATACAAGTTAACTCTATTTACGCTATAGGTGACGACTGAAGGCAATTGACTGTTTCGGGGAATAGGGATAAATTCGCGCAAGATCTTTCAGATTTTTATTTGCAAAAAATGATAGGAACCATGTACCCTTTTCCTTACACTCTACAAAACACGTCATACTTTGTGTTGGTCTGTAAGATCCCAATAAAATCCACTGAAGTCGGTGGTTTCATTGTGGCAAAATGTGGGAAACGTCAAGGTGCGGAAATGTCTGCCACTTTAAACCAGATTTAGCAGCTCTGAAACGTTGGCTTTCTAACGCAGAGCGAACATAAACACGCGTTGTGTAACTTGCTCTTTTAAAACACATTTTTTAAAGAAAACAAAGTGTGTATCAGTGTTATCTGCCTTCTCTGTTGCTTTGTATCGACTTGCTGACAGGAGAAAAAAGTAGTTGAGCAAAGAGAAAGAGTTGACTTTTAGACTGAACTCAGCGCTGACCAGCTTTGCCTCCCTGAGGGCCAAACCGAGCCCCCGCATCATTCACTATGTCACCAGCGCTCCCCACTTCAAAGGACCAGCTAAGCAGAAAAATGCCCAGCTGCCGAGCTGGAGCAAACATGCAGAGTGGGCCATATTTGTTGAAAAATTTTTTTTTAAATGTAAATCCTGCTATTGTGTGATGGTTGAGTTGCTGTTGCTCCACCCAGTTACCCCGTCCAAGCTTTTCTTCCCCTTCGTTCCGTTCACAAATCTGTTTATTCATCGCGTTCAAGCCAGGCAACATGTGCTGCATATAAAAGCACGGGAATGGAAATGTAACTGGAGCGCCATCCAGGCACTGATTACTCAATCCAAAAACAGACAGAACAAAACCCCAGAGTGGTTTCCAAATTATTCGCTCCTTCCAGATGCTTTCATCCTCCTCCCACTTGTGCTTTGCTTGTTTGCGGTCACGTTGGCATCTCTCAAGCATCTCAGTCTCTCTTTTCTTTTTCTGTTTCAGATAAATGGAGGAGAACGAGCGATGTAGGAGCAGGTCTCCAGCTCGGAGGACCAATCGGGTGCAGCAGGTGGTGGGAACAATCATACGACGCACTCGGGAGTCTCTGAGCAGGTATAAGATGAGACGAGTGTAAAAAAAAATATCTAAAGTTGAGAAAATTTCTAGAAAATTAGTGGAGAAATGAAAATAACTCGGGAACAAATACCAACACATCATGGAAGTTTGACGGTAAACAAAGAAAATGTTTGATGCATTCAAAAAATACGGGGAGCTTAAAATGGCCAATCCCAGAAAATGAAATAAAAAAATGAAACAAAAGGGAAAAAGTAGCAGAATATTCACCAGAAAAAGAAAGTTAAATAAAACGTTTATTTAAAGTTTTAGAGGATTTTAGAGGGGAAAGTAAAGCTAATCAAACACACTTAAATTAACTTCTATAAAATCAGGAGTTTTTGCCGTTTAAGGGTCTGTGTTTTGACTCAATGCCATGTAGGACAGACAACGGTGATGGCCTTTAATAACGAATTATAAGATCCTTTCCAAACAATTTAAAAGCCAGGATTCCACAGTCAGAAAGAACATTATAAAACATCCAAGACAACGGACAATCTTCTCAGGAGTGGACGTCCTCGCAAATCACCCGGGAGCAAAATATAAAACCGAACGTACATTTCTCAAGCTGCCGTAAGCGGAGCGTAGATGTCCTCCCCACACCCGTACAAGAACACACATACCACGCAGCCCAGTACATATTTCACCTCTGACTGTCCCGCTCACACACACCCCACAGCGAACCACAAGTATGCACTCAGAAACCCGTCATCCTCTTGCAAGTCAGCTGAGTGGTTTCCTATTCTCAGGGAAGGAGGAAGCCGGTCCTGGGAAGATCCTTGTCGTGTTGTGACCGATCGGTCAGGAAACCCCGGTGGAGAGGAGGCGACGTTAGATTTTAATAAAGGTGTCATTCTGCTGAGGGGACTTTATGAAATGTTAACGTAGGATAGAAAACAGCTCAAATGATTTGTTTTAAAGTATAACAAAGACATTACATTCGAATAGTTTTCTTCCTTGAACGTTAAATTTCTTCTCCCTGACTATTAAAGTACTTATTTGGTGGTTTTCTCCTCATTGTTGGCTCAAGCCTTTATGTCATCAAAGTTTCTGATTACAGGGCAGCGCATTGTTGACAGTCTTTGTGTGTGGAGTCGTTCTGCCGTAACACCTCTAGAATGTGGTTTGGAGACATTTTTGGCAAAAGAGAAAAAGCAAGACTTGCTTTTCTGGATGAGAAAATGTTGCTTTTATGTTTGTGTTGCTCAGCAATACTAAACCTCCCCGAGCGATGTTCCTTTTTACCTGAAGGCATGCCGGTTATCCCTATTAAATGTTTTTTGCACAGAGTAGCACTCCAAAAAAGGTTAAAACAACTGGACTTCTATTCTGAATCTGAAGCCGTTTCGCTTCCCATCCAGGCAGCTTTCTCAATTCAAATTGACGGATGGGAAGCGAAACGTCTTCAGATTCTGAATAGAAGTCCAGTCGTCTAATTTTTTAACCTTTTTTGGATTGGTCATGACCTGGATGACTGAGAATCTTCACCTACAGAGTACCACCTTTTTTTTTTTACTGCTAGCATCTGCAGTTCATGATGAAATCTCCAAACTCTGCCATTAAACATACGGCAAAACAAGTTGTTTTTCTACAATTTCCCTGTATTTTCTCTCCACCTTTTTTTGTTTCCTGAAGACTTGTCTTCTATTAGATGTTCTGACGTTACTGATCTTCTAAAAAAAGTAACCAATAGGATCTTCCTTCACATGTTTAGCTGAGTTATTTTGGAAGATACTGCTGGCATCGAGTTTAAAACAAGAGCTCCCAGAAAGCGTATCCACCCGATCCGAGGCTCAAGCAGCTTTCAGCAATTTGTACCGAAGGAATCCTGATTAGCGCTAAATAAAAAGTCTTTGAGGCTCATCCTGCTGCTGTTCAGGAAATCTAAAAGAAAAAACTCAGTTTCGTCATTTATCTGGATAACAAAACAGAGAAAGAATGTGCATCAAATATATATTAAATATATAATAAGAGTTTGGTAGACCAATTTCTACAAAAATTCATTTATTTTTGTAGAAATAACGGGGATTTAGTCAATAGTACTAAAATAATTTTAATCAGAGTGCACACTTTCAGAAGTATTGTCAACATTTAATAAAAAAGAGATAACCTTTCTAGTTTAAGGAACCACACAAACTGATGATATTTATAATGTATGTATAACACAAGCCCAAGGGTTCGTTGAGAAGTGGACGGTCTGGTTTTCAATTTGTCTGCATGAAAAGAAATTCAAAACGTGCCATGAAAATGTATCCAGCCTGCCTGGTTAAACACTTTACAGAAGCAGCCTTCATTGCATTTACAGCGGTAAGTCTTTTGGCGGTGTGTCTCTACCAGCTTTGCACATCTATAAACTGAAATCTCTGCCCATGATTCTGTGCAAAATAGCTCAAACTAAGTCAGATCGGACGGAGTGTGTCAGTGGACAGCATCTTTCTTTATCAAGTCCTGCCGCTGATTCTCAATTGGATTGAAGTCTGGACTTTGACCGGACCATTCTAACAGATGACTATGTTTTTATCTTAAACATTCACTTGTAGCTCCAGCCACCCCCATGTCACACATTGGAGAGGGTGTTTTCAGGAAGAGATCCAACGTTAGTTTCCTGGAACACATAACATTACATGATAACAATATCCATCCAGTTGTCTCTCTGTCATTCTATCTCTGTTTATGTCTGTCTAGATTTGTAAAGGTAACAAAAAAACATAGTAATACATTTTTAAGCCACATTCTGAATACCTTGCTGTTGGACAAATGGACAGATGGAAATTAATCTGGGTTGAAAATTAATTCTTTAGTGGTTGTAATGCCAAAATGTTACTTTTAGGCGAGAATTAAAAAAAACACATTTATTTTGAAACTATAATAACTGAAATCGTTGATCCCTAAACTCCTAAAAGATGATGCAAATAGTACATTTTGTGTAATATGTATATATGTAAATATAAAAACAAAATGGGCACATAATTTAAAAATGATTTGTTTTTAATTTCTCTTGATGAGACTTGCCACCCTCAGACGGATGACCTGTCGCCCTTTCTGACCCTCTTAGGGAGCGTCTGCTGGGCGATGGGAGGTCGCAGCGCTCCAACAGTCTGTCCAGTCAGAGCTTCCAGGCCAAACTGACTCTACAGATCACCAGAGACCCCGTTCTGGACCGCAGTACCGGACATGGCTTCGCTCTCACCACGGACGCCCCCCTGCTGGTCAGGGATGTTGCCCCAGGTACTCATTAATGGCCACCTGCTTTATGCAACTGTGTTCTGCCAGCAGCAAGTCACATTTCTGTCACAGGCATGCGCACACTGAGCCTCTCCTGGCGTTCGCCCATCGTGTACGGCACTGTGCCAGAGCGGGCCACGGAAACAGCAGAGCCACCTGCTCATCCTTCCTAAATTCAATGTTGAATCACTTTTCGTTTGGACCTTTCTGATCGGGGGTATCAGAGGTGGGTTAGCTGGGGGGGAGATGCTGATCCAGCGCTTTAAAGTCGAGCTTGTAAATAAAAGCTAATAAAAAGCCCTGAGGAGAGTCCCACCCTGCCCTCGTCGCTGTAATTGCTATCTGCTGCCAAAAAAGATGGTGAGAAGGGAGATGATAACCGTGGATGACGTCTAACAAGAAAGGAGGGGGTGGCGGTTTGTCAGCATTGAAGGGATTAAGTGCAAACACAGAGAGAGATGAAACTGTGAAGGAAGACAGAGGAGAGAGATAGGTATCACCTTTAAGATGGGAGGAGTCCGAAGCGAAGCAAAGGATGAGGAAGATTAGCATAAAAGAAACAAAGAAGAGGAAAACAAAAAGATCAGGAGATTGGATGTTTGAGTGAAAGCTTACAGCATTCCTTTAGCGGGTGAAAAATGGGCGCCAGACGGGGCTTTGTGAAACCACGCGCCTCTGTGTTCGCGAACGCGCGTTCTGTAGGTTTGCCAGTGACTGTCGTTTGCTACCGAGTGAGATGAAACTGCTGTGCCTCTCTCGCCTGAAGACAAATGAGTATAAATAACTAGAGTAGGCAGAGCATAGGCGAACTGGAAGAAACCCAGAATAGCTGTAACCCCCTCACGTCCTGGAGAGCTCAGCCCAGCACTGTTGAGTCAGCCTTGCTCAATGAGCATGAGTGCCATTCTGCTATGTGTGGTTAGCATGCGTGTTTCTGCATGTGCAGCCAGGCTTTATGCTCAGCCTTGTGTGTGTGTGTGTGTTTACCACAGGGAGCCCTGCAGATGGGATCCTATTCCCAGGGGACCAGGTGCTGCAGATAAATGATAAAGTGATGGAGGATTTGAGTGCAGAGCAGGTGGAAAACACCTTAAGGTGAGAATACCTTTCAAGGGTTTATGGCAAACTGGAACAGCTGCTCCATTCAGTGCCTAAATTCGCCATCTGAGCTGTTTTCTGGTCATGCTTTCTAGGAGTGTGTGTGTGATTCATGTTGTTGTTTGTGTGAAAGACCTACAGCACCCTGCACAGGTTTTCACACCCCTCAAACTTTTCCACATTTTGTCACGTCGCAATCACAGATTTCAAGAAGCAGAAAAAAACTTCTTTTTTTTTTCAGATGAAAATGTAAAAAACTAAAAGTGCCATTAAACATCCAACTAGCGCTACAACAGGACGGATTAGTCCAAAGCATATGTATTGGTTTGAATGGTCCAGTCGAAGTCGAGGCCTAACATCCACTAACAAATTCCCACTCTCTATTCAATCTGACTGAATTTAAATTTTAGATGCAAAGAAGAAGCTTAGATTTCAACCTCAAGATGTGCAAGGCTGTGATAGCGGCGGCATTTGGTTCCACAAAAGATTGGGACTGAATTCAAACGCTCGCAACACTTTCGGGTTTTTATTTGAAAAGAAAAGAAAATCCATGCATCAATTTTGTTCCGCCTAACAGTAATGTGTGTTCTTTGTGTCGGCCTGTCACATGAATAGTAAAAATAATAGGTAACTATATAGGTATCTTTACTTAGAGTGGCAGTCCGTGGGATTTGATCCAGAGAACTTTCAGCCTTCCTAGGAATCAATCGCCCTGCTCTAATCACTAGGCCACCTCCTCCACCTCCAGATAAAATAAAGTCTGTGGATGCAATGTGACAAAAATGTGAAAACGTTCAACAAAGGTCACAACAACAAGACCCAGGAAGACGTGCGTGGACCTGCGTTATTGTCTGTTGGTTTTTTTGTCCACTCAGGGACTTGGAGGATTGTATCAATGTGACCATTCTGCGGCACATGACGGTGAGTACAAAGAAGCAACTCAAACGCATGAACACGGTCACATAGGGTCAGTACACCATCATTCATTCAAACATAAGCGGCTTATTTCTAAACATGTGACAGTAAGTTTGCGTCTTCTGACAGGGTCAGCCGTCATCCCTCATTTTTTCAAACTGAACTGCAATGTGCAAAATGTGCTCTCTTTCCACTAGTTTTTTTTTTTTCCGTCTCTCAGGCATGATTATTTCACTCTTGCCTACAAGACAAGCCTGTCTCAGTGATGCTACTCATGTGTTGCAGAATCCCAAGTCGTCCATTATGTCCGCAGAGAAGAGAGCTCGTCTGAGGAGTAATCCAGTTAAAGTGCGCTTTGCGGAGGAGGTGGTGGTCAATGGGCACACTCAGGTAGAAACATTGTATATGACAGACAAAAACACATTGATTAATTACCTTTTTTCTGGATCTTTCCTAGATTGAAAACATATAGAAATGCTGATAACTTATAGCTAAAGATTTCACAAATGTTCTTTTTGTTTGTTTGTTGTTTCTTCCTTCTTTTCTTCAACAGGGAAACTCTCTTCTCTTCCTTCCTAATGTCCTAAAAGTTTATCTAGAGAACGGGCAGACCAAGGCCTTCAAGTTTGACAACACAACCACTGTCAAGGTAGGGGTATTTGCTTATTTAGACTAAATATTTTGGTTATCATCGGCCGCTTAGTGAGTTCATGGAGCTCAGAAAAGGCTGAAATATCAGCTACTGGTGAAAAACGGGCAGGTCCATGTCGTTGGATAGAGATGACTCTCCACCCCTAGTCAGACATTTTCAGCAGCAATGGTATACTCCATTATTTCATGCCCAACTCTGAAGAAAAAGCTGTACATCGGTCAGAAAGAGCTGAATTAAACATAAACAGAGTATATAGGAAAAAGGACCTCTGGCATTCCTCTTCGTGCAATCTATCCAGATCATCCAGAGTCATACGTCCTCTGTTATGCATTCTTGTCTTCAGCCTGACGCCAGATCTGATTTAGGTCTAGAGGCCGTAATGGCCGTGTAAGGTTTATTTTGGGGGAACCATTTCTGTTTATTTAGCCATATGTTTGGATCACTGGGTTATTATCTCGCTGAAAGACCCAATGACGACACATTTTCGGCTTTTTGGAAACGATTTTCCCTGGAAGGTTAAGTTTTTTTTTTTAAAGTCGTGTCTTTCAAAAAAAGTAAGCTGGGGCATTTCAACAAGGTTCACAGGGACTTTGGTGAAGAAACAGGCTCACGGCATCATAGATCTCCTACTGCTTTTCCTTTAAGTCTTCCTTCTTTTTATAAAAGATTGGAAAAAACTTTTTTGTTATCAAAATGTTGTTTTTTCTAGGGTGTTTCCTGCTGAAAAACTAAATTCATCACTAAACAACTCTCCTCCCATTTTTACCACGGGTGCCATTAAATGTAGAGTGCGCTTTACATGGATAATTAAATCCTTTTTTTTTCTTTCGATAAGATCCACTGAGGGGTTTCACATACAGGCAACATGCAACCCACCACAAGCGGATCTCTGTGTGAAGGGCTTTCTTGGAGGATGTGGGGAGTGTTTTTCATTTCGTTAGAGTGATTCTATGCTGTGGCTGCTACAAACCACCTTGATTATGGTAGGATAATTACTAAATGTCTCCGGAAGAGGTTGCGTGTTTCCAAAACTCACCACCAGTGGGTTATCTTCACTTTACAACAGCTCTCCTGCTTGCATTTCACTTTTTATTCCCAGCCAGGGGCAACCTGAGGAGGGTGGGGGCTTAGATTTCCCATCTGGCATCAGCAGACCGGGATAAAACTTGGTCGCGTTAGCTAACTGAAGTGTTTTTCATTTTTCCAGGACATTGTTCTGACTCTGAAGGAAAAACTGTCCATCCGGGTGATTGAGTACTTCGGCTTGGTACTAGAGCAACAGTATAGCATCGCAAAACTGTTGCTGCTGCACGAAGATGAGTTCATACAGAAGGTGAGGGATCTGCAGACAAACCAACACATGCTGGGGCAGAGAGGAAGGCTCAAATCAGCTGAGCGTCAGTGCCACGCACTGAGGATCTTCTGTGTTTTTGTCTCCACCAGGTGGTGCAGAAAAAGGACTCGCATGATTACAGATGTCTGTTCAGGGTTTGTTTCATTCCCAAAGACCCCAACGACCTGCTGCAGGATGACCCTTTGGCCTTTGAGTACCTCTTTTTACAGGTCAGAGAAACCCCACTTTGTATTTTTTATTCAATCTTAGAGACAAGATTTAAGAAATCTTCATATATTATAAATGGGTAGACTGTAGGTATTTTGTTTAATTCATGATTGGATTCAATGTTCTTTCCTTCAAAACAGCAAAAAGCAAAACCAAAAACAAAACAAAGGAATCTCATCAAAGCTGAAGGATTTGTAAGAACTGTGCAGCTGCTCCTTGTTTCTCTCTGATCAAGATCAAAACCGCCCCAGTCTCATGTGATTCCCTTCTGTTGCATAACAATTATTTTACTCTTGTCTTGCCCCTCTTTGAATCTTCAGTAAACTTGAGCGTCTGCCGCTCTGAGCTGTCGCCGCTTTGACGATGCGCCGCTTTGAGGCTCCATTGTGAAACCAACACATGCAAAGCCATACACAATCTGTGCACATTTTCCTCGCACAATAAAAGCCACGGGAGTGCCACTTATGTCATGCTGATTTAGTGTTTGAAAGCAGGCTTCGCGTCCTGCTGTGTTAGTTTTCCCTGACAGTTCTGGGGTTCCAGTTCTTGGTTTTACTTAAAGAGACTTCCCGAGTTGCCTGTTTTTTGTTTTTTTTTTGTTTTTTGTTTTTTACATGTGTGCGCAGCATCTGTATGTACTTCACTGTGGTTGTTTCCCCCGTTTTCAGAGCGTTGGAGATGTGCTGCAGGAGCGTTTCGCCGTGGAGATGAAGTGCAACACGGCGCTCCGCCTGGCTGCCCTGCACATGCATGAGAGACTTGATAGTTGTGGACAGACCCGGACATCCATCAAGAGCATTACGTGAGTCTTATGTGTGTGTCTGGGTCAGTTTAAGGTTACGACATGAGGGTTACCGCCGACTGCTGGCTGTCTTGTTGAACGACTCAGAGAGTGAGTTGCTCTGCTGCTTTGAGGATTATGATTTTTCTAGGGTGAAGATGCTCACTAATACGTAATCTGTTAGTCTGCTGGAATATGTTGCGGATGCGTGTGTGCTTGTTTAACTGTAATGAGCACAATAGCCTAAATCCACGCCAACGTTAGGAATGTTCTTTACCTTTGAGGACGTAATTGTGTTTTTTAAAGGGGGGCAGCAGGATTTCTGAGGGTTATGACCTCGTTTTAGGGTTAAGCAACAGGTCAGATATTCAGCTGTGAGTACCTTTGGGCTAGGTAAGTGGACAGGTAATGTATTCTGCAAATGGAGTGCCTCAAGGGTATCAACATTACACAGAAGGCAAAAAGAAAGAGAAAAGAAAGTAAACAATCATATGTTTGTTTATCAATTGATTGTATTTTTAGTACCATGGTCATTCAGTGTCTTGCAATAATTATCCCACCCCTTGAACATTTTGTTTGGTTTGAGGTAAAAAACGTCAATGAATTTTCTTAAGATTTTGTTTAACTGATATTCCTAAAGAAAATAAAACAGTCCTACAGACAGGTTTGCTTTATCTAATGAGATGACTTCTAGAGGCAATTGGTGATTCTATATTTTATTTTATTTTAGGGGTGTCAGAATAAGGAAATACACTTTTCAAAATTTTCTTCACATAAAAAAACAGCCATTATTTTTCCACTAATTTACAGTTATAGAGCATCTTAAAACTCCTGAGGCTTCTGCACTTCATATCATTTATGATAAGAAAATCCTTTATTGTCCCACAATGGGGAAGTTCAGGCGTAACAGTGGCAAAGACACAGGCAGATTTACACACAATTTTTTCGTAATAATAATAAAAAAATCAAGCTAATCTAATCTAAAGTTAGTTATAAAGCAACATAAAATGGGCTTATCAGAAAAGGTAAAAATAAATACCAGAGTAAGTATTACACAATTATTGATAATATGGCATATTAAACAATGAAAAAATTAATTGATGAAGTGGTGAATTTTCACGCACGCATGATAATTTAAGTGGTTGAAAGTCATACAAACAGGTTCTTATTTTATGGAAGTCCTTTGTCTTTGTTGTAAAATGTAGTCTTTGTTTATCAAAATCAGTCATCCGATTTGGCTTCACTGATACAAGTTTAGGCAAAATCTACACTCAAAAGCGTATCAGTCTGTTTTGAATTGAAGAAATCAAAAACATTTGCTCTCCTTTGTATTCATTTAGTTAGTGTCGGGGATAAACTTAAGACTTTTTTCCCCTGCTGACTTCACTTTTCTTTCAACTAGGGGTACCGTATTTTTCAGACCATAAGGCGCACCGGATTATGAAGCGCACTGGGAATTAGCGTGCCTGTGTGTCTGTTTGTCCACACATAAGACTCACCAGATTATAAGGCAAACCATCAATTTTTGAGAAAAGTTAAGAATTTTAAGTGTGCCTTATAGCCGGAATAATGCGGTACATTTAAATTCTCTTTACCTGGAGCTTACTGCTTTGTATCTTGAAGCAGATGTTCACAGAAACATTTATGTTCTTAGCGTCTTGCATAAAATTAGCATTTTCTTTACTCATTCATCTGCATGCAAACAACCCTGGATTTCTCCTGGTTACTTTATTTCTTTAAACTGATTCAGCTCTGAGAAACAAGTGATATGGTGAGTTGAGGATGTAATGATACAGGAGAATCTGGCTGGTCTATCCAAAATGTTATTGCTCAGTAGAAAAAATAATGTTTTTTGTCCTTATGTTGCAAAATGTTAACATTAGTTTTGATTTTATTAACATGTATGTGTTTGAGTCTAGAAATCTTATCAGGAGATTTGATTATTTACTAGATATGATGTTTGCATTTAGCATTAAAACAGATCTCTATGATGGTTATCTAGCTCTTTCAGCCCTTCTAACAGCAGTGCACATTATAGCATCGATGAATCTGTGTCATTGTCTTTATTGTGATTAACAGCAGTGAAAGTTCAGACCTGGACAAGCTGCTTATGCTGGATACTGGAGTCTGTTTTGTTGTAGTTTTCCATGCATTTTTGTAGGAGAAACAACATGCTTTGCAACATCTACTGATATGCATGGAAAGGTTTAACAACACAACCTGGTATGCAAGCTGGAATTCACGTAAATGTTCTTACTTTCAAGGCTTTGCTTGTCAACCAAAATCCAGCTAACTTGCTAGCAAAGCTAATGTTAGTTTTAGAAAGCAGTTTGCTAAAAACATCATGGTTGCATTTACAACAATTTTATCTTGGCTGTTAATCTTTTTTGTTTTGTTTTATAAAAAGATACATAATTTATTTTTTATAAGAAGACAAATAGTGTTGGCAACCAAAGCATTTATCAAATGATTTAGGTTTTCATTCGTCTGTGTATGTGTCGTTGGCAGGAAGGAGTTTGGTCTGGACAGCTTTATCTCACCCACGCTGCTGAGCAACATGAGGGAGAAGGACCTGAGGAAAGCCATTAGCTACCATCTCAAAAAGATCCAGGCCCTGCTTGAGCCACGGCAGAAGGTAGATGAAGAACAACAGATGAGTGAAAGAAAAAATATAAAAAGGCATTACAAGGCAGATGTTGCCGGTATAGTGGAGCCTTCAGGGTGCATTTTAGCTGCTAATCTCCCCTGAGGTTAAAGTGGGGAAATGAAAGAAAGTAGGTTAAAAAAATGACAAACGGTGGTCAGTAAGGTAATTAAAAAGAAACTTATTTGCTTAGACCAAGGTCTGCAACCTTTACCGTCTTAACAGCCAGTTTTGCTCTGTCAGCTGAATAAAACACGTTTAGTGCCCCAATTGTTACTAGACATTTTGAAAAGAGACAACTTCTAATTTTTTAAATAAACATCAATCACATGATATTTGTTGTAATTTGTAAAGAACGGCCATCTTATTTCTGTTTTCATGTTTCAAAATATGCAAAAGAATATAAACTTTTGCAAAAAAGAGGTCAGATTGATTTTCTTTGATGGGATGTTGATATTTGTGGGAATTGGTGAGTTTCCAAACTAATGACAAGAAAAATAGATCTGAAAATATTACTGGTACTTTTAGTATCATTCTGTTTTCGAAATTTAATGCAGTTATTCAATAAAAAAACTGAAAACTACTAAAACCTGGATTCAGTATCATATCTATATGTAAAAATCCTATTAAACATCAGTCCCATTATTATTTTTATCATCATTATCACAGGCAGACTGACACACGTTTTTAACACCATCCATCTTTCCCTCGACTCGTACCAGTTTCCCAGTCTCTGCTGATGAAAAACATCCCCACAGCATGTTGCTGCCACCACCATGTTTCACCGTGGGGATGGTGTTCTTGGGGTGATGAGATGTGTTATGTTGACACCAGACATACATTTTTTTATTATTATTTTTTAAATGTATTTTTCCCATTTTTCTTCAGCAGCTTTGACTATTTTTTTGCATATCCAATATTTACAATAAGATTCATAGCCATTTAAATTACAGGTTGGAATGTAACAAAAAGGGTTAAAAAAACCCATGAGGGGTGAATATTTTTGCAAGGCATTGCATTTACTCTCATCCTATGTGAACTTTTGTGTTCCAGGTTATTTCAGCTACACAGGCTCGCTTGGCCTACCTCACCCAGCTTGGAGAGCTCATTTCCTATGGTGGGCGGTCTTACACAGCTACAATGATGGTAAGAACCTTTATCAATGTTTGTGAGTCTATTTGCTAAAATAAAAACACCAGCCACTTTAGTAGGTACATCATGGTAGTACTGAGTTAGATTCCCTTTTAGCTCCAGAACCGCCTTTATTTTTTGTTGCATTAGCTTTTGGGCTATGCTGCCATCATGACATCATGCATTTGCTAATTTTGTCAGTACACATCCAAGCTACGAATCTCCTATTCTACCACATCCCAATTTGCGCTGGTTGATTTACATCTGTTTTGTGTGGAGGTTATCAGAATACCGGGAATTTATATTCATGTTTAAAAAAATTAGTTTGAGATTTTTGGAGCTTTGAGACGTGCTGCACTATCCTACAGGAAGTAGTCATCAGAAGCTGGGCATTCTGGGGTCATGAAGAGATAAACATGGTCAGCAACAAAACTTAGTTACACTAAAACATTTAAGCACTGCTTAGGGGTACTTAAGGGGCCCAATGTGCTAATAAAACTATGGCACTACTGCCATAGTTTGACCCATTGTTACTCAGGAGGGTAGTTTTGTGCTTTCGGGTTGTTTTTGCCAAATTCTGGACCGAACATGTTTATCTCTCAGCTAAAAATTAGGCTTATGGGACCAGACCAGCTTTTTTTTTCAGACTGTTGGAGCGCTTTCATGCCAGAGCTGCTTGGCAGACATTAAATGGACAAGGATTTGTTTCCTTAGGCAGTACGCTACATGTCAGCAGGCGTGAAAGATCCTCCAAATTCTGGTGCGGACGAAACATGATCCTGGTGTGAAATGCCCTTATTGTCCAATTTTGGTGAACCTATGTGAATCATAGCCTCGGTTTCCTGTTCTTAGCCGGCAGGAGTGAACCCTGGCGTAGTCTTCTGTTGCTGCAGCCCCTCTACTTCAAAGTTTGACATAATGTGAATTCAAAAATGGCATCTGCATACCTTTTTGTTGCCCATTAAATCAGACCAGTCAGCCCATTTTCCAAGAAAGCTGCAATCAAGAATCCCTCTTTGTTGAAAAAACTGCCACTTGTTGGATATATTCAGTTTTTCCCCCTCCGTAAAGAAGAAATATGGTTTTGCGTGAACATCCCAGTAGATCAGCAGGTTCTAGCTAATCAGTCTCCTAAATAGAAATTATCAAGATGTCTGGTTTAAAATCCAGCAAGTTGTTCTGACCCCATTTAGATGCCTAAATGAAGTGAGTTGATGTCATGTGATTAGCTGACCCATTATTGGTGTTAAAAAGCAAATAGACAGATGTACTTCATAAAGCAGCTTGTTTGATTGATATGTCTTATAACTGGGATATCCCTTTGTTGTATTTTTTGCCTGCTTTCACCTACTCTCAGCTTCAGGACAGGGAGGTTATGCTCAGCTTGCTAGTAGGTGCCAAGTATGGGTTGAGTCAAATCATTAACCACAAGCTCAACATGATATCCACCCTGGTTGAGTTCAGCAGCATCAGCCGAGTTGAACTGCTATCCGAGTCGGACAAAGTCAGCCTGCTGCGCATTTCACTGCATGATATGAAGGTATGAAAAACACAAGCCCATTCATATACTCTATAATTCAAGCACGTTGGCACTGACATTGATAGAAACATGCATATGCACTTACCGTACTATTTCTGTGCCAAATCTCATGCTAGAATAAATGTAGGTCAAGCATTCTTCCTAGAGTTCAGGAATACGAAGCCTTTGGGAGTTAGTATACATTATAATTCTGTGACACAAACGTGACAGCGTCTCCTTCTTTCTCCCACTCCTCTGTCTTTCTCTTCTTACCCTTTGGCTTTAATCGCCTCTGCTTCACCTAATGTTCTCCAATGCCTCCCCTTTCTCAGCCGTTTGCCTTACTGATGGATTCTGTGGCAGCCAAAGACTTAGGGTGTCTGCTGGGAGGCTACTGCAAACTCCTGGTGGATCCAAGTGTTAATGTCTTCCGTCTGGGGCGCCCGAAAGTCAGGGTGCACCGGATTCCTGCTGAAGAAGGTGTGTGTGGGAGGTTCGCCGTAATAGAGGGCGTGTGCTATGAATCCCTAACAAGTGAGCAATAAAAAATTTGTTTCACTTAAAACTATGAATTTTCTGGCTTTGGCCTTTTTTGACATTGTCCACATAAGATGTTAATGTACTGTAGCCTCCTGAGACCCAGTTTTTTTTTCCTCCTCTGCAGAGGCAACCATCCTGAGGAGTACAACTTATAAAATGTATCTAAACTCTAGAAACATATGCTGTATATCCGTATATGTTTTTATGTACAGTACATGTTGTACCCGTCAAAATTGCAAACATTTTTTAACATGCCAGGATTTTGTGTTGTAAAAATTAACGAAACCGCAATAAATCATTGACAAACATTTTCCCATAAATAATGTCACATTTAACCCTTATATTTTTTCTAAAAAATTAAACAAATCTGTTTAAGGGGAAAAAAACAAAAATTTGCAATCAACAAGACTCATGCAAGCAGGTTTTTGCACATTTTTATGTTTTTTTTCTCAATTTCTTTCATCACATTATACGTGGAAAAACCTGTGAAACATATCCTCATGGTCATATTTTTACATCACGAAAAAAAAACTGGCATTTTTTAAAGGGATGTGTACACTTTGAGAGCCATGTTAAATAAGAGATCATTCATAATCTTACCCCATTATATATTTTTTAGAACAAACAAGTCCTCATGACCATCAAGAGACAAATAAAGTATATTTTAGCAACACATTCCCCCAATTTGAAAAATATATCAACTTTTCTTGCGGGTTTCAGAAGGGTATATCACTAATGAGTACATGTACGGATAAAAATTAATGCTATGATGTGCTAATATAATTAAACACAATTTTCTCCAATAGTGCATCCAAAAAACTTTATGCTATGTTTGTCTCCTGTTTGTGTACAAGGTTATGTGTCTCGCTGCTGCAGTGACTCGGAAGGCTCAACAGATGACGATGATCCAATGGATTCTCAGAGTTACAAAAGCTTAGATGCTGCAGGTACGGACTGGGAAGAAAGAAGGAGAGAGGAGGAAGAAAAGAGAAAAGAGGAAGAAAGGAAAGAGAGAGAAGAACACAAAGGGAAACAGGAAGTAAAAATAATAGTTACAACGGAAGGCAAGGAAAACGAGAGTGAAGAGGAAGTAGGTGCAACAGGAAGTGGTCTACGTAGATTCAATGTTGTCGATGAAGAAATGAACCTGGAGACCAGCTGGTACCACACTGACCCAAGGGTCACTAGCAGCTTCTCCAGCTTGTCCAGCAGTTCCTTGAGTACCGCCCTGGATGAAAGCAGTGCTGTAGCCAAAGCCCCTTCTCGCCTGGATCCTCTCCGTGGTCCAAGCCCAGGTGAAGATCCTTCAAACTTGGACACCCGTCACCCCTACCTCCTTGAGCCAAAGCGTCAAGGGCCCCTGAGACCCACAAACCTGAACTACCATGGCAATGATAACTCCTTCCTCTGCTTTGCTGAGCTCTGCAAGGATGATTTCTTGCCAAGTCCGGCAGGCGCCACAAGTGATGATGACGACGATGACGAGGAGGAAGACCTGGGAGTCCACAAACTCAGACGTATTTCTAAGATCCCTAGTTCAAGAGATTTGAGAATGATTGACAGCACACCTTTTGAAAGATTGCCCCTTAAAAGAAAGAAAAAAACTCCCCCCAAAGTCCCAGTAAGAACAAGCTCAATTCCTGGAAATAAATCTGCACAAGCCGAGCACCGCCTGTCTAAAGACGAGGATGGTCTTTTCCTTACCCCTTCACCAAACCCGAAACCAGCTCTTTTGTTAAAGGACAATGTATCAGAATCAGAAGATGAGTTTTTCGATGCGCAGGAGAGATTTACTCCACCAATTCCAGATCTATCAGGTTTGTCCTAGCAACTTTCTACACATTGAGACCAATATTTATCAATTTTTTTTTTTTGCAAAACTCCACTGACCATGTGGCACAGCAGTTTTTAAGTGGGTGCAATTTGTGAAAACACCTAGGAATTATTTCATTATAAGATGTTGAAAAATCTGTCAGTCAAATAATGCCAGACTCTCTTCTTTGCTCTTTTCTTTTTTTTCTGTCTTTTATAGATGCTGAGCTGGCTGATCGCCGAAATGCCAATCGTTTGAGTGGAACCTGGAGTAGTCTTCCATCTGTCCCAGGAAAAGAACCCTCTTCCCCCCTTGCAAGTAAACCTCTTTCCCCTAAAATGAAGAAGGAATCGGAGCTGCTAAAAGACTCTACAAATAAACTCGTCCACCAACTACTCAGTCCATTGAAGCCATCCCAGAAACCCGAAGCTAAAGTAAAACCACCGCTGGCACCTAAACCCCAGTTGCCTCCCAAACCTCAGATGATGCCTCCCAAGTCACCCCAACGTGGAAGAGCATACGCCCAGTGCAACGGGGATGCCTCTGGACATTTGTCTTCTGAACTTTTGGAAATGGAGCCAGACACAATGGAGTTCAAGTCGGTCACACTGGGCGGATTGCCTCTATCCTCGTCAATGATTACAGCAGTGAGGTGTAACAAACAGCCAGTAACCAACACAACAACACAAGCCAAGGAAAACATTATAAAACAAGAAAGCAACTTACAGGAAAATAAAAATCTGGTGTGTGAGAATGGCTTGCATGTTCTTTCAAGTGACAAAACATTAATTCCAGATAAACAGGAAATGGCAAAAGTTGACGAGAAAGTCAGTGGATCT
This sequence comes from Fundulus diaphanus, assembly GCA_037039145.1. Classification (NCBI taxonomy): domain Eukaryota; kingdom Metazoa; phylum Chordata; class Actinopteri; order Cyprinodontiformes; family Fundulidae; genus Fundulus; species Fundulus diaphanus. The sequence goes on from CM073125.1 coordinate 34,139,163, forward strand.
AACACTCTAACAAAAAGTCCACCGAGCTTACACCCTATCCCTCGCTCTAATTCAGGCACAAAGTTAGCCGTCCCCCCTCCGGTTCCCCCCAAACCTACTTCTGCCAGCAGTTTTCATCCATTATCACTACCTGGTAGCTCTCCCGTCTCTCCCACTGATCCAAACAAAGGGATCTTTAAAGACACGGTCAGTACACCAAATGGAATCCACCCTTGGAGTAACCGCAATGGCAGCATCCAGTCAGGGCCTAGGAGGGTTTCTCTGAGCCATGAGAGCCTATCACCCAAGAACACAGATGCCCCGGTCACTATTCCCACCTCACCCACATCGGTTGATTGTAAAGGTGTTGGAGGCCTTGACAGCAGAGAACCTGGTCGATCTGGTTCAGGATCTGATCTGAGAACTAGCTCTTCCAGCCTTGGAGGTAGACTGCCAGCCTCAGCTCTGAGAGGAAAGATCCAGTCTTTGCCCTGGTACATGACTCGTTCCCAGGAGATTCTAGGAAATCTGGACTATCCCTCGACAAGTTCAATCAATGGAGACACGTCTGGCTTTGGCTCTGGTTTGTCTGTAGCAAGTGGTTTATCAGATTTAAACAAAACGCCTGTCAAGGACAAGGAGACAATTATCTCAAAATCAGGAAGTAAAGGAAGCATCTTAGATGATGGAGCGGAGGTTGTTATTGCAACCATCAAAGAGGCTCCAGAAGTACGTTCGCACATGAGAAAGGCCAGTGGATCAAATGGCTCACACCCAAATCTGAGCTTTAGAGATAACAGTCCACACAGTGGCAGTGTTTCTTCAGAGCAGCCACAGTCACGGTCTCATTCAGCTGTGGGGCTGGGAGGGGTAACCAGCATGCAGATTGGAGGCGACTCACCGACCTCCTCTGGAGCAGACACTACTCCTCCACCGCAGCACCGGGAGTCCTGCGGCTGTCGCACCGTTTATGCCAACTGTTTCAGTGGAGACACCGAGGACGGGGTTAGCTTCGACGAGGAACTCACTGTTTATGAGTTTTCCCGCCGCATACGCCCCAAACCTGCTCAGGCCTCGTCTCCAACAACACCCTCTCCAAAACCCAACATTCTGTCCCTTTTGAAGGACAACCCTCGGCCGCTGTCTACTTTCTCCACTGCATCCTCTGAACTGAGCCCTCTGGTTTCATGTCCAGTTTCACCCACAGTTTCACTGAGTGGTCGTCTTCGCTCTCTTACTAACAAGAACTACGGTGGGCTGAGGGGGGGTTTTGCCTCTCTGCGTGAGGACATAGATCAGCTTCTTCTAGTTTTGGAGAGGGGAGCGCCTGACCAGCCTCAACAAAACTCAAAATTGGAGAACACAGACCTGAATCACAATGGAACCGAGGACAATACTGTTGCCGGTCAGAGCTGCAATGGAAAAGCTCCCGTCATCATGACAGAGCCTGAAAGGAGTCTTCTCCAGGCCGAGGCTCGTCGACTAGCATCTGGATGTCAGCGAGCCACTCGAGTTGGCTGGGCTCCGGATGAGGCTCTTCGTTCTCTAACTACCAGCTTCAGTGCGCTGGTTCAGCTGTCAGCTGCCTGCCTGAAAACAAACCCCTGTCCTGGTTGTGACATCTGCCGCAAAGCAAGAATAGCGCACAGGGATGAGGACGATGATGGCCAGCTGCCTATGGACAAGTTGAAGGAGATCGTTGGTCTGTACCGAGAGTTTGTTGGAGCTGTTGAAACAGCTGGGACTGGAGGCGTGAATGGTGGTAGGAGTGTGGGGTCCGGACAGGGCCAGGTGGAAGAAGACGGGGTAAGGCTGCTCGCCAAACGCTGCACTTTGCTCATCTCATCGGTGTTCGCGCTCACTCAACTTTTCCGGACGTGCACACTGGAAACCACGGACACACCCGGCCGCGTACCTCTAAACTTTTGACCCGAACCTTGGGACTCATAAATGACGGACTCCAGAGGTGAGACAAGAGGAAACTGCACAGAGCAACATGGTTTGTAACCCCAGTATTTTTGTACAAGTGCCATGCACATTACACCACATTACATCACATTACATCACATTACACGTACGGACACCTAACATAATCCTAAACAGAGAGGTCCGCCTCTCTTTGTAACACATGAGGACTATGCATTTGTAGATATGAATTTTATAAGTACTTGATTCTCTTATTTTATGATACAACGTGTGTATGTATGTGCTGATTATCCATGTACGTATTTATGTATTTATTTTTACAACGGTTGCACCATTATCTGTCCCGGGCAGATCGCTGGTGAGTGAAACCTTTAAAAAAAGAAGAAGAAAAAAAAGGATGTCACTGGATTTTTTTCCCTCTCGTCTTTGAGACAGTATTATGTTATCTTTTGCTGCTGTTGAAAAAAAAAAATCTTCACTCTATAAGGTGTAATCTGTAAATTGTCATTTTAATAAGTTTATTGTTGCAGTACATTTACTGCAGAGACACAGAAAATATACTTTATTACAATTTTAAACTACAATAATAAGCCGTTTTGTTTTTATATGTGTAAGGTTTACACCTTTTTAAGGGTTCTGTTTTTAAACCTCACAGTCACAAACAGATGTGGTACAAAACTCTACTATCATACAGCAGGGAGAGCACTTTTGACTGTTACAGATTGCACCTTTTTGTGAAACCTAACCTTATATGAAGTGTGTTTTTTTTTTTTTTTTCCTGTCCTTTCCCCCGTCCACAATTATTCTCGGTCGTTTCTTGGTAATATTCCCATTACCCCAATGTATGCAGTATTATTCTTGTTTTCATCCAAATGCCTGCAGCTATGGGCCCACGTGTGTTCTCTGGATATGTTCGGACAGGGGGGGCCTTGTGAAACGTTGGACCTTATTTATGTAGTTGGCACAAGAGTGACTGTTAAACTCTGTCCAGATGTAGCAAAGATCCAAAGTCTTAAAAAACACTGAGCCACAACTGTTCCCTGCTTTGGGTTCCACTTTGTAGACCACTTTATCTATAAAACCCAGACAGATGAACTGACTGAGGTCAGAACTGTAGATATACATTTGTGTCCTCCCTTAGTTTATGCCTATGCAAACATACACTCCTCAGCCCCTACACACTGTATGCCGTTTTTATTTCTTTCAATGCCAACATTAGAACCAACAACAGATGCATTATATTAGTCAATATAATGGGTGTTTATATATATATATATTTTTGCTTGGAATGTCGGCTTTTCGTCTTGCTTTGGGGAAACCGTCTGCATCCACGTTCTGCAACAATTTGCCAAGTTGCATGGCATTTGCAATTGTCAATGTAAAGACTCCCGTCTGTACTGATCTCTGTGAATCGCCGCTAAATGGATTACGCTGCTCCATCAGTTTGCTGATGTAAAGTGTTCGCTAATCAGCTCGCCATTTCACAAGACGTTGCCAGCTCGCTTGATGAGCCATCCACCATGAAGGATTTACTTGAGCCACTTTTGACAACAGGAAGGCACTAAAGACTAATCGGTCAGTAGCCGCTCCTGTAAATATGATAAGGGGATTAGGTGAAGTAAAGGCTCCCTAAGTATTCAGTCCACCGGTGAGGAGAGGTATTTCTTTTTTTTTCTCTGAAACGATGAAGGAAAACTTTTAAGGGAAAGAAGGCAAATCTCGTATTTGAGACATCCGGCTGCCGTGACGGCACTAAAACAGCCATTCTATGAGGTCCCTGGTGTGTTTTTGTGTCTTCTTTTGTTCAGCAGACAAGCTCAAAAAGCAAGAGGAGTCTGTTACACTCTTCTGTTTGTACGCACAGTTTCCTATCAGTCTTTTATGTTTCTACACAAGCGGCCCCCTTTTTTTCTCCATATTTACATCCAACAATGTAACAAGAATTGTACTGTTTGGGAATAAACGACTCACTGACCTTGATGGTGTTTGCAGAGTGTTTGTGTCGTTAGAAAAACAAGTTGTTTTCTTAAATGTCAAGGCCTGTTTATGGCATTGTGAAGTTTACATTAAAAGGCAAATTACTGTCATTTGAAGTGAAAATTGTTTTGAAAAAGCATTTGGGTGCAACCCTGAACTCTTTCTATCGACACGTTTGAACCTCTAATGCAGTTAACGGGGATTACCGTGGGATTTCATCCCCCGGTGTTAACTCGCTTCCCGTCTGCTAAAGCAGCGTTTATCTGCGGACCCAAGCGTCTCTCCTTATCTGTGATCTCCTTTTCACATCTTACGCCCTATTATAAATCCAGCCAAACATTTTTACCTCTGCTATTAAAACAATCCTGATGACTTTGATGTAAAAAAAAAAAAGGCTATCCCTTCAAATTCAAAGGACCCCATGCCACGACGACCATGTCAGGGTGAAGAGAAACCAAGAGCGGAGAGGCCTTCCGCAGCCAAAGTCCTCACATCAGATTGTCCTTAATCTGACCTTTCTCTGTTGTCTGACTCCTTGATGCGGTAATCTAAAGTAACAATCATCCGATCGGTCTCGCTGCCAGAGCTACTTCAGTGATTAACAGCATGATATACAATTATCGCAGTCACACTGCTTTAGTGTGCCACGAGCGAGTGCTAAATCTTATTTATCTTTTCTTCAGAACATCGTTGCACAGCGCTGCAGGCTGTGGGAGTGATCGGAAAGCAGGGATTAGAGTGCACCTCAGGCAGAGGGCAGGTCAGACCGGTGACACATTGCACAGAGCCTCAGTGGATATAAAGGGTTGGCATAGAAGTCATGACAATACAACAATCATTAATTTGGTTTCATGATGCATGACTGAGTGTTACATAACTAGCTCTTTCAGGCGGCTTGCAAAAGTAATCGTAGCACCTTTATGAACTTTTTCACATTCCCGTCCAAATTTTTATATCACAGACAGTGGCGCGTTAACGTGAGGTGGAAGGAAAACAAGGGACGGGATTTAAAATGCTTTCCAAACAGAAATCTGAATATATGGTATGCGAATGTATTTAGCCCACTTTACCGCCATACCCCGCAATAAAATCCTTTAGAAGACTTTAATTAGTAGCTAGAGTCCAAAATGTGTGTAGGTTTGTCTGAGATAAGTGAACACATCAGACAAGTCGGGGTGGAGTTGTAAAGCAGGGTCAGGTTACAAAACAGCATCCTAAGCACTGAATATCTTACAGAGCACTGGTTAAATCCATCATGTGAAAATGAGAAGGGTACGGCCCGACTGCAAACCTCCTAAGACAGATGTCCACCAGAAATGACAGGAGAGCGTCTCTTAGACCAGGGGTTCCCAAAGTGGGGGTCACAAAATGATTTGATGCTGATGTGCTAAAGAAAATTAGCATTTCCTTATTTATAGAACTGATACCCAAGTATAACTTTACAAGATGCTCAACATTCCTTCTAAATGCAGGGGAAAGCTGCGCTTTTGTTTTGTTGTAACAATTCTTATAAGAACACTACTTTATTCTCATAATAAAACCCGGCAGTGGCAACGCTATGATGTGTGGATACTTTTTTTCTTTACCAGGAACACTGAGCTATATAATACACTGGAGTGCTAATCGCCCGCTGTTAGAACGAGTCGCTGTGAAGCCACCGGCCGCCATATTGGTACACCCTATTTTCCTCCAGTAACTAGGGAATATGTGCGCTACAGCATCGAATAACGAGGATTTTCTCATGTTCAGGGGGGAATTAAAACTTTTAAAATGTCAAATGCCATATAGTTTTATGTTATGTTCTAAAACTATCAAGTACTGAGAAAGCCATGTGCTGAAATATTTAGCATTTTATTCATTTAAATATATGTATATAACATTTCTAAATATATAAATAACAATATACAAAAACATATATTTACATATATGTATACATATATATATATACACATACTTATATATACATATATCTAAATTTAATATGAATAACATGTAAAATATTTCAGCACATAATTTCCTAGTAGTTGATAGTGTTAGTACATCCACTGACTGTAAAAGTGCCTGTGAAACGTTTTCACACAGCTAGAAAACTGTTTGTTGTTGCAACCAAATCCTGTGGGATACTGTGAGAGTAGGGAGTAGCAAGATGGCGGCCAGTGACTTCAGTTTTTCGGCAAAATCAGCACTCCAGTGTATTATATAGCTCAGTGACCAGGAGACAAGCTGTTAGAGACCTCAGAAGAACTGAGATTGTGGTGTAGGTCCTCCTTCCAGCAGGATGCTACCCGCAACACAAATGCATGCTTCATATTCTTTGAAAAAAAAAAAAAAAAGGTTAAATAAATTATTATACTTCACAATTATGACACTCCATCACATTATTTCCACTAAAATAAGTGAAGATTAATGGTTTTAACGTCACACAAAACGTTTTGAGGCGATGTTACTTTAGCAAGGCACCATGTCTCCTTATCATTTCTTTCTTCAAGTAAATGGAACCACCTTCCCATTTATCCTGAAACAGCAACGCCAACACATCGTTTGACTTTTTATTGATAAAGATTTGATTCAGCTGCAGTGAACAACTTTACACTTTTACAGTAATGCACCGACTCGCAGAACAATCACAAGCAAAGTCATTTAACACCATCGGGAGCAACGCTCTTCTGCAAAACTGGAATACAAAAGCTTTCTTTTGAAAGGAGAAACAGCTCTTGTAACGTGAAACATCTTCAGCAGTGAAGAAAAGAAAGAAGAAAACCAGACGGTCTCAAACGGTCCGTTTTACTTGGCAGCTTGAGCTTTTTGTGCCACTGAACGTTACCCTCTGTCCCCGTTCTTCGCTCCCCCCCCCCCCCGCCATTAATCTTCAGTCTCTCAAATGTCCCGAGCAACGTGCCTTTCCTCTTTGGGCTGTCGGACACGCTCACAACTGCGGTGTGGTGGCTGCAGCTACTCAAGCTTGAAATCTGAGCCCATTATGTCAACAGATGTTACGGACAGGGAGGAGAGCAAGCGTGAGAGAGGAGAAAATATCAGCAGGGCAAAACGAGGGAGGTTTAAGAATCAAATAATGACAGCAATATGGGGGGGGGAACGAACGTCCATTAGCACTTCGTTTTGTTTTCCAACGTTCCGTTTTAGAGAATTGCTCCAAAACTAATTAATGGGTGTGGATGGTTTAATTTCAAAGACATACCGCTTGTGGCACTTCAGAAGACAAGTAGAAATAAACCGCTGGCAGACCGTGTGAGAACAAACAGTTCTATCTAGGAATCCAGCAATCAGTCTTAACCTCGTCGATACAAGTCTCTGGACTCACGGTGTACATTTTAAGTGATTTTGACTTTCTTTCTCCTTTTTTTGCCCAGAGGAAAATCACACAAGATGACAAAGAAATATTGGTTCTTTGACAGAGCAGTTCTGAAGTTATTACAAGATCATCCCCCGTTCATGCACTGAGGCACGTGTTGCTATCCAGTAGCGGAGTTTTACGTCATAGTGCAATTTGTTAGTTGATGTGTTTATAGACTGAAAATAGAGGAATTTCTTAGTTCTGATGCATTTAATGAAAAAAGAAAATACTTTTTTGACCCGCCGATGTGGAGAAAACTGTCGTATTCTGGTCTCTGGGTGATCAACCGGTGCACCTCTAGTTTTGAACCTAACAGTTTAATCTGTCGTGTCCTACTTTTGCCGATTTAAAAAAAGAAGTGAAGAATTTCTCAGAGATTAATAATTTAATATTTTTCAGCATAAGCTTTCAATAAGTGGCCGGGGGGGGGGGGGGGGGGGGGCAGAGAAATAAGTCTATGAATCTCTTCTTGATGAACACCCTCCGGACAATTCAATGGTCAAAAGCACTAAAGTGTTTTGGTGTCAGAAGATCACAGAGTGACACAGAAAGAGCTTTCGGGTGAGAAATCGGAGGGATGCCATTTTCAAAACTCCACAGCACAAAGAGAAAAAGAGTGAATGAAATCACGTGACGCTGTAAAAAAAAAACACACTCCCGCGCACGCAGACGGAACAAGGGCTTACTATTTGGACCCTGGCACAGATTATGTGGAAGCTGAAGTGTGCATCTTGATTTTATCACAATAAAAAACAACAATGGCAGGCTGTTTCTTACACTCGCGGCTGGCCCCTCTCTTCCCTCTCTTCCCTCTCTCTCTCAGTCCTGGAATAACAGAGCCAGACATCAACGACACCGACTTTACCATTTCTCTCTCCGCACCCCTCCCATCTCTTCAGCTCAACCATCCCTTTAGAAGCTCCCCCTCTGTCATTCCTCCTTTCAAAGCAGCTTCAGCAGCAGCTCGTAGGTGGCGTTGATGATCCCCCAGGAGATCAGCGAGCGGTGGTAGTTGAGATGGGCTCCTCTGAAGAGCATGGCCACGCTGCTCCCCCTCTCCGTCCACACCGTTAACAGCACCTTCCGGCAAGGCTGGAAGGCTCCACCGACCTGAGACTGAGCCCGCGACTTGACCACGTTTAATGGGTAAAACAAAATGCCGAGGGCCGCCCCCAACACCCCCCCGCAGACAAAATCATTTACCAAGTGCCCCGCCTTGTTAGTAGCTTCTGGCAACAGCTCCTTAATGGGCCCCCGCAGGCCAAAGAAGAGCACGTTGCTGGGGCCGTTGCGGAGCAGTATGGGCACGAGGCCGCGGTAACACTCTCTGACGCCGTACTCGGTCACGAGTGTCCGGAAGGTGTGGGCGGTGTTGTTGAAGCGCCCGTGGTGCCGATGGTCCTGCAGGAGAGTCTGTACGCGCTCAAACGGCGTGAGGACGGCTTCGGCGGTTCCCGCCAGCGCCGCGGCGAAGCTCCGCGTGACGAGCTCCGGCGCGCCGCAGCCACCGACGTGGTTGTGCAGCACCCTGGAGAAGTCCTCGTAGAGGCCAAACATGATGGCCACCGTGGTGCTCTTCTGCAGCAGCGGCGGGAGCAGGCCCCGGTACAGATTCCTCAGCCCATCCCTCTGCAGCTGCTGCACCGCCTCGGTGACCAGCACACCGTGCAGCTGCTGGCGGAAGAGGACTTTCTGGATGGGGAAGGTCACCAGAATGTTGGTGAAGGCGGCCATGGAGCCACAGACATAGTGCTTTCCTTGAGGGCCCAACTTGGCGCTGAGAACCCCAGCAGGCAGCAGGGAGGAGCCCCCTTTTGTCAGGCCAGCCCTGGGTTGAGGTGTTCGGGTTGACTCAGAGTCCATGGTGCTGACGGCCATCAGAGGCTCAGTGCACGGCCTGATCGCCCAGCATCACGTCAGCTCTGGACATCACTGGGGGGAGGGTGGGGAAACGGGTTAGAATCAGAAAATAGAACATGTTGGCATTTACAGCAATTGAAAATGTGTGAAACAAGCAAAGAAAAACAAAGCAGAGCTTTTTAAGTCTCCGGCAGACCCATGTAAACACGGCGGCTTGCTAAAATATTCAACCCCCTTGAACTGCTCTAGATTTTGTGCTCTGGAAACAACCATCCATCTAAACTCACACGCCAGGCAATGAGAGTATTAATTATTGAACACGGTGGTGGCTGCATCATGCCGGGACAATGATTAGGGAAGCAGGTCAGAGTTCATAGGGTAGATGGATGGAAGCTAAATACGGGGAAATCGACTTCCGCTAAGTGTCTCGCAGCCTCTCCAATCTGTAATCAAAAATCTCCAGCCAGAGCTACAATCCAATCCAGAGATTTAACTCGAAGCAATCTCACTGGGTTTGTAAAAAATTTGATATACCAACTCAATTGATTTCCATCCGCGAAAGGTCCTATATTAATGCAATTCACCCACTGCTTTACATTCGATGTGATCTATTAGATTCGTTTCTCTTTGCAGACCCGGTAATGAGAGCCAGATTACGTTTGACTTTGGTGTCAAACGTAATCTGGCCGAGATTAAAACTGCTACAACCACCCACCTAACCCCTGTTCAAACAGGCTGCCGGTTGATAAGGAATATTGCACAACAGCAGACTGATAAGTTAGGGCCAAATTCACAGGAAGGGCCAGGACAACGATTAAAACTCATCTACGCATCCGCGCCGCATAAGCTTATATACAGTGTTAAAGTGGCACGAGGTTTAACATTTAAAGCTATTTTTCTGCAAACCATTGTGACAGAAGTAACAAATCAGCTCCGGTAGAAAACACAACAACAAGCGCGCCTGAGAATAATAATCCAATTATGCAAATAAGGATAATGAAAGAACGGCAAAGACGTCAAGCCAGAAAACTTTACACGCTCAGGAGGACCAGCGGGTTACTACTAGTAACCATGACACAGGATTTGGTTTTGCCCTGCAAATGTGCACTTTCCATGAACAAATACAGGCCAATTTGAATTTCAAACATACAGTTACCCGAACACTGTTTTTATTGCAATTGTTGAATTGCAACACAAACAGTTGGCTGCAACTTTCCAGCCAAAAGTTGCCATTTATTCAAACGCCATATTTCTGTGGAAAGAAGCCCAACTAGATGGATCAATCCTACTATTTTTTTAAACGGATTACCTGTTTCACTTTGAATATCCGGGTATAAATCTCCCCGCAGTTCTGCTCTTTAATGCAAGTAGACAGAGAAGGGGGGGGGGAGAACCCATCTAACAGACTGAATCAGAGTCAACAACCAGATATTTTGCCACACTTGAATCTTTTAATCTACATGCACTCTGCACAGTGTTACTCCTTAGGAATCCACCAACTTGTCCGCTCATGTTTGTTTTCCTTTCACGCGCGTAAAGAAAGCATTTCACGGCTACAACACCCCGAAAAAATTAGTAATTATTTTTTGTGTGTGTCTATAAGGCATAAATAGCTATAATAATGATCAGCTGGCGTGCTTATAGCTTAAATAAGCACACAAAAACAACGCGAGGGTACTTAGCAACACGAGCTAGCCCAACTGCTGCTTCCTCGCCCACCTTTGTGGCATGAGCCAGATTTCCAGCCAATACATACTCAGAAGATATTGGGACAGCGTCCAGAGAGGTAGCAGCAGTCCACGGATCAAACACCTGCCTGCTAAGCATGCTAGGTTTGGCTGATTACAGACGAAGAAATGGTCAGGCTGTTTTGCAGCCCGATGCATTGCCAGCTGCTCGGTGTCAGTGAGGAAAGGAGCGTCTTCCTTCCGGCTAAGCTCATAAATGAGTGTTCACCTGCTACGTGCTCCGATCGGTTGCTGTCCCGTACCTTGAAAGGCGGGTTGTTGTTTTTTTTGCAGGGGTAAACAGGCCAACTCGGTGTAGGTCGTGTCTGGAGCTACGACGTCAGTGCGTGACAGCACGGAAGCGTTTGCGCGTGCGCACTGTGCTAACGTTGGAGCTAGCACAGGTTTTGAGTTAAATATTGTACACTCTCGAAACCCATTTAATAACGCTGTTACATGCGCAGGGCTTTTTCGACTAACCCAAACGGGTCTGGTGTGTTTATGTGTTTCTTCACGTTGTTTCGGAGACTTCAACCTGGCTAGCCGTCAATAACACGGACGGCAGATCTGCGCGACAGGAGCGTGCCGTAAAGCAAGACTGGACGTAACCGTGGCAACGTTCCAGCAGCGCAGATGGGCGCTTCCTTGTGATTTTTAGCTTCATCCTCAAACAGTGGGGGGAAAGCATACATAAATTGGATATTTTATGGATAGATTGGTGTGTACTGGAAGCAATAAGCAAATCGACAGTTACAAATTCTCTGGAAGGTGAATTTATTATGTAATGACTTGAGGTCATTCACATACAGATGGAGCAAACGCACCAAAGCTATGTGTAAAAACAGGGCCTTGCTAAAGTAATCGTACCCCTTGAAATGTTTCACATTCTGGCACATTATCACCATAATCTTCAATGAATTTTGGAGCAGTCTTATGTGATAGACCAACACATGCATAACTAGTAAATGCAATTAATAATAATCAGTGAATAAAGCTGTTCAGTAGTTCACAGAGAGACTCAAGGGAGCCTATGGTGTGTACATGCACACACTAGCATTAAAAAATGCATGCATAGTGTAAACAAGAAAACTCTGCACACGAAGGAAGAGACTGACGTTTGAAACCAAGGCCGTCCTGAACGAGTAAAGAATCAAAATATCTAAATCAGATTGGTGACAGTGTTACTCAAGAAGGATACTAACTTATTTAGGCTTGGAGCACTGTACAGTTGGCACCATACAGGTTCGGGAAAGGTATGTTGTGATAGGAAATCTGTGTTGCATCTTTGAACATTTGCGAATTTGAAACACATCTGAATCAGATATACTTTAATAATCCCAGAGGGAAATTGCTGTTTCAGTACAACCGCCATCACATATACATCACATACATACAGAGATATAGGGGGAGGTTGAAAAATAACACAAGAAACATAGGATTTTCCTTTAAAAGGGTTCTTCATGGTTCATATAGTGCAGGGCAAGATTATTGTGAAAGTCTTAAGAGAACAGCTTTTCCTTTTTTTATGTCTAATAATAATAATAATAATAATGCTGTTAAAACTGTACATGCTATTTTGTCACTAAGCTCCTTATTAGCAGTCACTGATGTAAGTATATATTTTGGATTTGCTTATCTTTTCATTTACATTTTTACTTTCATTTTCTTATTTGGTTGTTTGCTCTAGACATAACCCCCTGGTTATATGTTTTATATATCAATTTTTGTATACATGAATACCTATACTTTTGTCTGATCAATGCATTTCTCTTTACATTAGGTTTAATTTTGTTTAATGTTTTAAACTGATGTTTAAATCGCTTGTATGTTGACGTCAAACTATAAAATCGAGTCAAAAAGGGTGCGATTTGAATTTAGGCAGAAGGTGGCGGTAATGAGCCCTCGGTAACGATGCCAACTGTCTTTAAACAAACAGAAGAAGATGTTAGCCTGAGTAAATCGAGCTAGCCTAGCTGTGTTTGGCTAACGCACGGTGGTGTTACTATTTTCTTTTTGTGTATGGTTATAGTATTTACTTGCAATATTTATGCAAGATATAATTCTAATTGAGTATTACTGTATGGTCGGTGGTTGTAAAGATATCAACTTTAAATTCGGATAGCTAAAGCTAGCTAAATAACGTTTCTTTGCTAGCAGTTTAATAATATTTTGCAGAGAACTGCCGTTTTTCGTTATCAGTCAGTAATGCAGTCCTTGACGAGCATGTAAAGCAACCACATGTTTTACACTTCAGTCCTGACTGCTTGTGTGGTTTCTTTCTTTGTTCATTTTACTAATTTAAATAAAGACAATTGATTAATGACATGTCGGCGCAAAAAGACTGTGAGTTTTTAGTTAAAAGAGCCCGGGAGTTGGTTTCCGATGATCCATGCGCGGCCAAAGCCTGGCTAATAACAGCCAGAACCCTTTACCCAACAGATTTCAACATACAGGTAACATTAAGCATCCATTTCTAGTAGAAAGTAGCTCTGCCACGATTGTTTAGCAGCTTGGTTCTCTCGTCGTTGTTGTTGTTGTTTTTTTACAGTATGAAATGTACAGCATTGAACGCAACGCAGAGAGGACAGCTTCGGCTGGGAGACTCCTGTATGACATGTGAGTTACTGTATTTAAGTCAGTCATCCCCCTTAAGTCGAGCGAGCCCGTGGTAAAAGTTGCCAATCATGTGTTCACCCGATAGGTTTATAAACTTTCCAGATCAGCCGGTCGTCTGGCGTGAGATCAGCGTCATCACAGCTGCCCTCCGCAGCGACTCTCAGGACAAGCAGGCGCAGTTTCTAAGAGGTGAGAGAGCGATGCTTTGCACAACAGTTAAACCTGTTGTCTCACTAGCACAATAAACTGCAATGTCTCTTATTGGGATTTTTTGTGTAACATTAACAGAAATAAATGCGGTCGACTGTAATGGATGGTTTTCATTTGTTTTACACTGAAATACTGAAAGGTGTGGAACTTTTGGGTTTATGCCACTACCATCTAACTGAAAGCAAAAAATTTAGATTTTACGTCTGGACTTTGACTAGGCCATTCAAACACACAAATACACTTCCGTAATTCTGGCTTTATGATCAGGTTGTTGTCTTGCTGGAAGGTGAACCTCTGCCACAGTATCAGTTTTTTTTCCTGCGTCTATCAGGATTGTCCTTCAACTCTGACCAGCTTCCCTGTCCCCAGTGAAAAAAAGTATCTCGACGACATGATGCTGCCGTCTCCATAGGGATATGGTGTTCAGATAAGCAACGTTAGTTTTCTACCTCAAATAATGTTTCAGATGTAGACTGAAAGGTCAGTTTTGGTGTCATCTGACCAGTGCACATTTTTCTCTGTGCCGCCGTGTCCCCTACTTGGCTTGAGGCAAACTTCAACCAGGACTTTTAATAGGTTTCTTCAGATTTGTGGCCAGTTCTCTGATTAATGCTTTCCTCCCTTGGCCTGTCAGTTTAGGTTTAAGGTCAGGTCTTGGTAGATTTGATGCTGTGTGTCATAATCTTTTGTCTTTGATAAATTACGCATTGATCTCAAAAATATTCCTCACAACTTTATCCTCTGACCTTGTCTTGTGTGTTCCTTGGTCTTCATGTTGCTATTTGTTTACTCCTCTCTAACATAGGCTCTGAGGCTATACTGAGATAAAATTCTGCACAGGATTTACACATTCGGTAACTTCTGAAGGCAGTTTGTTGCAATGGTTGCGGCTGGATATATTTTTCCTTTTGTAAAAATGAAAACCAGGTCTCACTCTCCTTCCACTTCATAACTGTTGTTTTGTGTTGGGCTATCGCATAAAAACCCACAAAATTATGTTGACGTTTTGCGGTTCAAATATGTCAAAATGCAAAAAAGTTCAAGCTGTATTTGTTTTTAAAGTCTGAAGGATGTCTCGTTTCCTCGTCTAGCTCTTTTTGAGACGCTGCCTGCCCGTGTGCAGTGTGAGATGCTGCTGAAAGCCACTGAGCAGTGTTTCAACACCTTGGAAAAGGCAGAGATGCTGCTGCTCCTCCTGAAGCGCTTCCCAGAGTCCGTTGTCCAGCACGGGGTGCGTAATAACCCCTGGTGTGTGTTGAGATGCGACCGCAGTCAGTAATTAATCATTCCATGGTCTGCTCTGTGTCCTCAGGTTAATTTAGGAGAGACGTTGTTGGAGGCAGAGGCCTCGGAAAATGTGGAATCTCCTGTCAATTGCTTCAGAAAACTTTTTGGTCAGTTATTATTTGATTAAAATCCATTGAAGTACCTTGAGGGCGGGGGGGGGGGGGGCATACCTTTTTTAACACAAATTTCTCTCTCTGCAGTATGTGATGTCCTTCCTTTGGTTATAAACAACATGGATATGCGCCTCCCTGCAAGCCTAATGCAGAAATATATACTGAAAGCAGCTGAGTTCTACATTGGCTATGTTACCCGTGGACCTTCCGCCGATGCACAGATCCAAGGTACGCTTTTGGGGACAAAAATATCAGCAGGTCTCCTGTAGTTTCTTCGGTTATACATTTTCGCCTTGTCCGTCTGCTACAGTTCTTTTTTGCCCTGTGCGCTTTAGGTAGCCAAGACGGGGCGACTCTAAAGTCACCTGGAGTGTCCCGTGGCCCGCAGCGGTTTGTGATCGATGGCCTCTCCGAAAAATCGTCAGCAGTAGCAGAACCTTGGGAGAGACTGCTGGACATCCTCACTGTTGTCGGTGCGCGCTGCGAGTGGCAGGGGGACAAAGGACAGAGGTAGCCTCCCTTTCACTTAGCCACTACTTTTAATAGGGTTGCCTTGCATAGCTAGGTGTTGCCACAGCTGATGCATCTTTTTTTTTTTTTCTCCGTGTCCTGTTGCAGTATTTCAGGCATATCATATAGAGAAGCTGGTTGCCTGCATGCGCCAGGGCAGTTTCATTCTACAACCATACCTCAAGATGGTATCTTAATTTTTAAATCCGGATAACCCAGCACCAACGTAGGCAAACCTGTGTTTGTATGACCTTGGTGTGTGTGCATGCGTAGAGATAAATGCCTTTTGTGTTGAGTGGGTGTAAGTCAGTGGGTTCCTCACCTGGGGTTGCACAGAACGGGTAGAACCCCTGCAACACACAGCACCCAAGAACAGCAAAGACACGGCTTTGGAAGGCAGCATCAGTACCAGACAGACAAGGCATCACTCCAGGGCAGCCATATACGCCCCACAGAGAGGAAGGTCGTCAGTGTAGCACAGGAGCAGCAGCTCCCAGGCAGGCCCTACGCATCTCCAGGAGCCAAATCTAGCCCCAGCCACCACAGCACCGCCTGCGCTGCAAAAACGGAACTAAAAATAAGTAAAATGTTCTTAAAATTAGTGTATTTTTCCTTGATTTGAGCAGATAAATAAGATGACCTGCCAATAGAATAAGATTTTTGCACTTAAAATAGGAACAATTCATCTCCATCGTCTTATTTCAAGTGCAGTATGTCTAATTATCTTATTTTAGGGGTCAAAATACTAATTCCATTGGCAGATAATCTTATTTACCTGCTCAAATCTAGGACAAAAACACTAATTTTAAGAATTTTACTTATTTTTAGATCTGTTTTTGCAGTGCGCATGGTGCCAGCCTCCCCATACCAATCAGCCCCCAATGCCGAGGCGGCAATGCCCGCACCCCTACGTCACTTGGTGATGTATTTATTTATTGGGTAGCAAACCACTCCCACTGCGATGCAATCTAATACAGATGCACTGATCAGAAAGCTTATGTAAAACTTTGTCCTGCCAATACGTTTTTTTTGTCAGATATCTCTTCCAAGTGTTGTATTACAAGAATATTCAGAAACAGCATCCAAAATACTTTTGTGTTACCTTCCTGCTGTGAGTTGTATTTATTTGTTCATAAGAGCAGCAAACTCCACACACCACAAACTCCACTTTAACATTTTTATTAAAGAAGTGAGAAGCCAAACTGGAAAGTTTTGTGACAAATTACACACGAAACCCTAGAAAGTAAGAAAACCCTTGCACTTTTTTTGTCTTAAATCTTCTACACTTTCACTCAGGATGCAGTTAACCTAAAGATACCTCCTGCTTTTGCAGTATCAAGAAAAAAATCCAATAATTTGCTCCATCAATGGATGTTGCTACCAGCGGCACTTACAAATGTAGCATTTTAAATTATTTGTTTACATTTTTTTTTTTACTATATCATTATAGATTTGAAGCCATATTGTCCACCCCCACAGCAGACATGGATGGATGCGTCTGATACAATGAAATTGCAAAAAAAAAAAAAAAAAAAAGCTTAAATTTAATAATACTGTTGGAGACATTTGGACATAAAATGATTTTTTGAGAATGAAAATGTGAATGAACCACATGAACTATGTGCTCTTTGGGTTTCAGGAGTTATGTCGACATGCTGCAAAGAGTAAAGGAGCTGTGTCGCTACCTGCTTGGTCTTGAGGGAGAAACCAGGTCCCGCTGCTGCAGTCAGGTGGTTATCTGTGCTGCGCTCGTCCTCTTCCGCAGTGCCTACCTCTATGTCTCAGCTGTACAGCCATCACTGTTCCAGGGTCAGTCTCTGGGTTCGAACCACTTAACGCGTGCCGTATCTCTTCGTCCTCTCACAAGTTCATGCGTGTGTCTCTTTGAAGGGGTCGGTGCAATGACGTCGGGGCCATGGATCCTAGTGGAGGATTTGAGTTCGGTGTACAGTGATGTGGAGGTGGATAGAGCAGCCCTGAAGCATGCGCATAAGAAACGCAAACTGGCTGACGGCAGAGAGAAAACGATAGTAAGGACAGACTTGAAATCTAGTGGGAGACAAAAAACGATCCATGTATGTCTTTAAAATTCGGTCTCATCACTTAAAAAAAAAAAAAAAAAAAAAACGACGGAAAAGCTCTGAGTTTGATTTCCTTTTTTCTGTGCGTCTTATTGCAGAGCTCCGACGATGAAGAAGGTTTGGGGAAAGGCCGCGGCCGACACATTCTGGTCAGCAAGGCCGACATGCCCAACTGGTCAGAGACGTTGGAGAGCTTCCGTACGGCGAGGGAAAGTTGGGACCTCCTTCACTCGCATGATGGGCTGGAAGCCGGTAAGCACCACTTATTACCCCTGTTGGCATTAATATTACTGCAACAATAAGACGGTTGAATCACTAGTAATTAAAATGGACTTTTTTGTTGTCTTTTTAGAGTTCAAGAAGATCTGTGCTGCATGGAAGACAGAAAGTTGGCTCTGGTTCAGGATTTTCCTCACTGACATGATTATATACCAGGCAAGCTTTGTTTTTACTCTGTTAACTGACCCGGTCTGGGATTTGGGGCCTTGTAACTTAAGAAATTAAATAGTTGTAATGATAGACTGTTACTTTTAAATCAGATTTTTTTTTTAATATCAGGGTTTTGGCAAGATCCTTAAAGTCATCAGTTTAAAAATCCAATCCATGTTATGGGCCTTAAACAGTATTGAATACAGCCAGATTTTTAATACTCTTATGTTATATTTAGGTAAATCTTAAATGTGTATGTTTTTTTTATTTTTTTTTATTAATTGCCAACTTTTTTTTCTTTTTGGTTTCTTTATGTTTTTGGGGCTGCACTGAGTCACAGTTCTAGCTGAAGTTCACTGGATGCTGTAGGGGTTAAATTTAGGACATGAAACTTGGGAGGCATGTCAAGGAAACAGCAATTTAAGTTTATTTAATGTTTAACTTTATAAAGCTATCAAATAACGTTATAGGTAGATAAGTTCGTGTTATTTTTCGTAATGTAGGTAGGCCTTAGATTTAAGTCTTAACTATCTTAAACTGAAGTTATCCATTCCTGCAGAAACCCTGTAATATATTGAAATTAAGGGAAATTTACTAAATCACTAGGACATACATTTGAATATTATTAGTATTGTGTAACGACTGGATCAAATGCATTAAATTATGAGAGCTGATTACACTGGATAAATAAATGTTTGGTTCATTACACATCTATTTCTCCTTTTCTCGTGCCTGCCTTATAAGATGTCTGTGCTTATACTGATTCTGCCTGCGCCTTGTATCCAGGGCCATTATCGTAAGGCGCTCTCCAGCCTGCATCAAATGGCTGCAGTGCAGCAGCCTCAGCCGGCACAGCAGAGCCCCACCGGCCAGGCCAGTCTGGAGCACCACAGGGCCCTCATCCAGCAGGCATCCTGCCACTACGCGCTGGGAGAGTACAGGGTAAACATATGCACGCCGTCGAGGCAAATCAGTTAACATACACGACTTGGTTAATTTCTTCACAACAAAATACATACTCCTATATTATCGTGTTTTAGTACTAAACTGCCGCTTTGCATCAGATATTCTTTTTTTTTTTTGTGTGTGTATTTAGCTGATTGTATATTTTTTTTTATGGATATAAAGCTAATATGTGGTGTTTAATGCAGAATATTTTATAATTCAAGTTCCACATACTGTGTCCGAAAAAGAAAACATCATTTGGCCTCAAGGTGGCAGTAGAGGTTAACGCTGCTGCTTTGACACAATGTTAACCAGATTTAAGTTCCAGTTGTATGTTGAAAATCATAATACACAATTATATTACAAGCTCAAGTTAATCTTCAGGCATCATTGTGGACATTTCTGTGAGTAGGGTCAACATGTTCCTGTTGATCAAGCCACCAGGTTTTCTGTTGCAGCACAGGGCACACATTTTCTAAGAAAGTCTCTGTTTTGACAAATGTTCTGAATTCAACTTTTTAACTTTTGCATCCGATTAATAGAACACTGTGCATCGGGTGGTTGTTGGTTTCTCCACAGTGACCTATTTGAAGCGCAAAAAGAAAAGGGGACCGTCTTATCTGCAGCTGTGTAGTGCCGCTCAATATCAGAAAAACAACGCAATAGAGATAATCTAGTTAAATTTTGATATGAGTATATCAGCTTCGATAAATCCACATTTTCTCAGTCCTCTGTTTCTACTCTGTCATCATGATGATTCCAACACTCCCTGTGACCTTTAGCATCTAGTTGGATGTCATCTGTGTGGGCATCTGATGCTTTCTGGCTCCACCTAGTGGCTGAACATGTCGATACGCTGAGCCTGAATTCATGATGTTTGGGATATAATTCTTTTCATGACAATAAATTTGCTACAAATTGTGCCGTCCTCTTACACTGTATGAAAGTAACAGCCTTTTATCAAGACTGAAGTTGATTAAAAAATGGAACCCCAGAAAGCCAAAAAAAAATCTAATAATTTTGCTGTAGTTTTTGGAAGTAGACATTTTGGGGCTTATGACTTAAGAAGGTGGTACATTTCAAACACTACATTAAAGTAATAATGCGTCAAAGACAATATTTTTTGCTAAACTCTCACACATGCAAAAGACTTTAAACAATCCCCCGGCCAGCCAAGATTGAGAAACTTTTCGTTAAAGAATGACATTAAATATATATCAAAATAGCACTTAAAGGGTTAGAGTTCTGAAAATTGTTGAATAATTGGTAGTTTTCAGAGAGGCTGAGTTAAGAGATTTATCAAGAAAAAGTAAAAAAAAAAAAAAAGTACTAAGGCACTTTTTAAGGCGTTTTTGGGGGAAATGGACATTTTTGACCTTAATGACTTAAAAATCGTTGGTACATAGGCCCCGTTTAGGGCCTATGTACCAACTATCGCACATTAACTGCTGTTCTTCCAGAAATTGCAACCAGTAAATAAAAAGTTTTTCTTGTTTATCTCAAACAGCCTTTGCACCCATTTATGCATTCTGTTGTATTCTGTTAATCAGATGGCCTGTGAGAAGCTCCTGGACGTGGTGAGCGGACTGGTTCCACCAAACCAAGAACTGACCAAAGTAACAGAAGATCAGAGCAGAATCAAATCCAAGACCAGGAGAGGTGAACTCATTTTAGGTTCTAATCCAACTTTTTATCAGATAGTGTTTATGCAGGAGCCAGTGTGAGATTTTGATGGTATGGTAACTACTCAGGAAAAATACCACATGTATCATCCTAAGCAGTGTTGGGGAGTAACGGATTACATGTAACGACGTTACGTAATTTAATTACAAAAAAAGAGTAACTGTAATTCGTTACAGTTACAATGAGAAAATATGTAATTCAGTTACAGTTACTTCCGAAAATATTAAGAATTACAAATTTAGTTACATTTTTTAAAAAATATAAAGAAAAACCTTTGCGAAATATGTAATGATAGTTTTATTGCTTCGCGCCCTGTATCGCCGTTTCCCGCTACGGCTCCTTGTCTCTATCACTCTGATGATCCATCCTGTGCTGGAGGAGCCTTCTGAAAGAACAGCAAGCGAGCGGACGTTTCACGGTTTTATTTGGCTTCATTTTAAGGAAGAGAAAGATGCAACAAGGCGCTTTGCAATCATGCAGTCTCTTGTTATTCACACACAACAATAAACCGTGAGAGCCGACGTGTGTTGTGAAACTGCAAAACTTTGTCTTAAGCGGAAAAGCAAACGCGCGTCTACACAGCTCAGCGTTCACAGTGTTGCGTTCGGGAGCGTCGGAAAGCTATGGTGCATTCAGGAGCATGGGACATTTCAGTTTTACAACGAAAAAGGCAGAAAACGGAACAGAACTTAACTCATACAATAATGTATTTATCCAGAAACAGTGTGGGCTTTCTTACAATACTGAATGCTCTATAATTGTATTTCTGTTATTTTTGATTATGCACATCTGCTAGCTTTGTATTCTAAAAAATCTATAATATTACAGCAGCAAATTATCAAAGTTTTTCAAAGCCTGTTTAAAAGCTCCAAATGGGGCTTCAGATCATACAGCAACAATTGTGCTGTCATTGTTTTACAGGGCAGAATTTGCATTTGCTGACTCTTGTCCTTTAACTACTGATGGATATACAGGAATAGAGTCATACAAATGTCAATTCCTCTGAGATAGCAGGGGATGCAATTTTTGGCAAGGAGTTGCCGAAAAATCCATCCGCCTTGTTTTAAACTTAAAAATCGTCACACACACACACACACTTGTGGACATCCTGTGATTGCCTGTCTGCAGTTCCCTTTCAGCTTAGTGCTTTTTTAAGGTTCACATTCAGTTCTCAAAAATTAAATGTTGAACATGGGTCAATACTCATTAAAACCTTAAAGTAATCAAAAAGTAATCAAAAGTAATTAGTTACATTACTTTTTAAAAGTAATCGAAAAAGTTACACTAAAATTACATTTTAAACAAAGTAACTTGTAACTGTAATGGATTACATTTTTAAAGTAACTTACCCAACACTGATCCTAAGAATACCTTCTTAGCCAGCTAAAAGCTTACCAACGCTAAAACCTTGAGATGTTATTATAAGTGTTTCCACACCGTGACAATCTGTTCTTTTCTTAGCATTCAGCCAGCTGTTTGTGTGCAGCAATATGTGAGGGAGGGGCTTCACTGCTTTATTCTGTCCTTACACATAGCTGAGAAATCTTTCACTTCCACATCATTTTTTTTGTTCTTGTGGCATCTCACTGAAAGGGTCTTAAATCGTGGTGACACTAGCAGAGAAAGTTTTAACAGAAGTCTTTAGAATCTAGGTATACTTTCATAACGCTGTCCAGGTGGTGCACAGTCAGTGACATAAATGACTTCTGTTATGTATGTTCAAATTCAGTATATGGCAGTAGTAAGCATACATCGGGCTTCTGGTCCAGCAACACTAGCTGGCAGCACCTTTCGCTGCAGCTTACGTATGAGAAGCAGCCGACTTTCCCAGAGCTGCAATTATATGATAGAAATGATGCCAAAACAAATGTGTTCTTTCAAACAATTCTTCTTTTCTGTCTAAACCAGGTAACGACCTGAGGTTGCTCCCTTGCACCAACAGAGCTGTGTTGCCCTTCTGTCTCCAGCTGATGCTCGCTTGCTTTAAGGTACTTGGATGAGTGAAATCTCGAGTCATTTCAAACGACTCAACTACAAGCACTGATTTCTTACGTGTTTACTTGCGGTGTGACGCTTTGATTTGCCCTCTCCTACTTTGGTTAACCAGCTCAGGACCTTCACAGACAGCCGTGACGACCTGTCTCTAGGCCACGTGGTGGTGCTGCTGCAGCACGACTGGCCCCGGGGAGAGATGCTGTTTTTAAAGGCCATAGAGAAAATCTGTCAGCAAGGCAGCTTCCAGTATGAGAACTTCTTCAACTATGTCACCAGTATCCTTATCTGCACCTGCAAACGCAATAGGGTCAACGCTGATAAGAGGAGACACATTTGCCTGTACTGTTTGTTCATCAGCTTCTGTCATGTCCGGTATGTTGGTTTCCTCAAGCTCATAATCGCACCCAGACATCGACATGCTGGAGGAGTTTGCCTACTTGCGGACTCCGGAGGGAGGGAGGATTCAGTTGGAGCTGCTTCCTAATCAGGGAATGCTGATTAAGTAAGGAGCAACCGTAGAGGCCTTTTCCAGTTTGCATGGCGACTCTGCACTTTCCCCTTTCTGTTGATGTTTTTAAAGGAAACAGGATTGGCTACATAGACTTGGCCTGTGGGGAAATTTCTTCTTCTTTTTTTTTTGTTTTTTTTTGTTTTGCTTTGAACTAAATGAACCGTTAACGGAGCGGCCTTATAGATAGGAGAGCGGTGGCTTGCAAAAGTATTTATACCCGATGAACCTTTTTCACCTTTTGTCTCGTTAGAACCACAGACTTAAAAAAAAAAAAAAACCTTGTTGGAAATCTGATGAATTCAAAGGAATGCATAATTGTGAGTTTTTATGAAAATTATACATGGTTTACATTGTTTTTACAACAACAACAAAAATTAACTGTGGCAATCATGCATTATGTATTCAGCCCCCATTAGTCTGAGACGCCTAAATAAAACGTAGCAGAGCTAACTTCACCCTGTTGGCTTCATACATTCCACATGTGTTTAGTCCTGGAATGACGACAGCTGCTCTGGGCATGCCTCAGAGGTTTGTCAGAGAACACCAGCAAAAGGACAGCATCATGGTCCAGGATAAAGTGCTGGAGATGTAGTAGTCCTGCCACGCGATGGGCCATTGTAACTCTGGAGGGGCTGCAGAGATCCAGAGCTCAGGCGCAAGAACGTGTGCACAGAAGCGTTCTTAGTAATGCGGACCTTATATATATACCCTTTATGTAGGAATGCCAAAAAGAAAGCCATTGTTGAAGGAAAAGTCCTGTTTAAAGTTTGCTAGATGTGGAGGACACAGCAAACAATGGAGGGAAAAAGCTGCTCTGGTGACATGACAGTAAAATTGTACATTTAGGCCTACTTGCAAAACGCTATGTGTCACCCTGAGCACGGCATCTTTACGGTAAAATGTGGTGGCGGCGTCATGGTTTGGGAAGGTTTTTCTTCAGCAGAAGAAGGGAAGCTGGTTAAAGTCAATGTGAAGATACAAGCTGCTCAGTAGAGGAGAGACCTGTTAGATGCTCCAAAAGACTCTGGCAGAGATTCACCTTCCAGCAGGGCAACAATGCTAAACGTAGAGCCAGAGCCACAATCGAAGCATACAGAAGCGTTAGAATGGCCCAGTCAATGTTCAGGCCTAAATCCGTTGTATGGCTAGTAAATGGATGTTAACAGATGGTTCTCCATCTAAGCCAACTGAGCTTGAGCTATTTTGATGAATAGGCAAAATGTTCAGTCTCCAGAGTACCCTAAGTTACCCAGGACCGTTCTCCCTCAACCAATACCCAAGTATTGGTTGAGAGAGAATGAACACATAGGCACGCCACACTTTTAAAATTTAAAACCATGTATCTTTCCTGCATTTGACAATTATGCAGGTCTATCGGATCAAATCCCACTAACATACATTGAAGTTTGTAAAAGTAACTTAGAAAATGCAGATATGTTCAACTGGTATGAATAGTTTTGTAAGGGACTGGATGTGGTTTTAAGTATAAAGCAATATTAAAACTCTCTCTGGTTCGTTGCTGTAGCAGTTAAAAAGACTCTTAAATGAAACCTCACTGACGGAGTTGTTGAATGTTGCTGTCCCTTAGGAACCCTAGCCCCGCCCTGGGGGTGGAGTTAAATACCCTTCTGCTCCAAGGGGTGCAGACAATGGACAGGTACCCCAGGCCCCTCCTCCCATAGTCCCCATCCCGCCCACACCAGTCACCCTTCCTCCATTCCCAGCTTTAAGGCTTGTCATCCCCTCCCCAGTTTTAATCTGGGCCATTTTACATCAAAAGTTAGTCCTACTTTGATTTCCTGTTGCCGTTTATTAATTTAATTCATTTCCCCCTCTTCTCTGTGCTCATCACTTGTTCTTGTTATATGAGGATGATGTCGGTGTTGTTGCAGTCAGTTTGGGTTGTTTTTCTTATTCTTTACAGTTCATAACAATCTCATTTCATTTGTGGACGTGTTTTTATAGCGTTTTTTATTTATAGTACTCAACATAAGTTGTCTAAAGTAAGTTGGCTTATTTGTGTGTGGAAGCTGAGAAGCAACATGTTGCTGCCATGACCGTGTCTTTTGTTGCGTCCGTCATACAGATTGTCAGTTCTTGTCCGTCAGTGTATGTATTTATTTTTTGACCATTTGTGTGTTTATTTTATCGTTTTCGTCCTGCAGACACCACACTGTGACTCGAGGGATCACCAAAGGAGTGAAGGAGGATTTCCGCCTGGCCATGGAGAGGCAGGTGTCGCGTTGTGGAGAAAATCTGCTGAGCGTGCTTCACCGTTTCTGCATCAATGAGAAAATAATCATCATCCAGTCCCTTCCTTAACACCCGAGCCAACTCTTGTAAATTGAACTCAAAAAATATGAACACTGGATATCTGCTGTTCGACTATCAGAGTCAGAGAGCAGCAAGGTCCACAACCTTCTCAAATTTTGTGTAGTGTTGCTGTTACGGTTGATAAAAGACTCAAATGCTTTTTGACTCTTTATTGTTTTTCTGGAGTCTTGATCAGATTGTATGTTTATATTGATTTTTTCATTAAATGTCATCTGACTGGTTAAATATGGAGAAATTAACACATTATTTTATTCAACCATATAGAACTCTCATCCACCCTTAAAATGACATAGATATTAAATGGTCCACCTTAATAGAAAAAACGGAAGGCAAAATCTAATGATTTTTACATATTCTTTAGGTCAGTCACACTTAAACTTAACAAAATAACAGGAATCGACTCTTCAGTGTCAGAATTAATAAGCATTTCTACAGAGTTACAATGACAACACAAACTGCATCAACAGCCAATATAGAAGCACCATTTTTTTCTCTTCTTACATCTATGGTATAAACATGGTTTACTGTGATCTTTTCTGCTCATCTGAGGACCCCACACTGCTTGATTCATGATTTCACATTCGGTCCCGACGCTCACTTTGGGAATCATTGTGCAACCAAATCTTTTTATTACTGTGTTTCCTTTTAAAATAAGAATGAACTTCCCCGATGTCTTGTTCTGACCTCCCTCTGGGTTTCGGTTGGCTGAAAAAAGATGGAGAACTCCTCTTGGTAACTCTAGAGTCACTCCTCTGTTTGAGCCACCGGTTCACTCGGCAGGTTGCTCTGCAGAGCAGCCCTGAGATTAGCCCAGAACAGCCGGTGTTTGGCTTTGTCCTGAGGCCACTCCAGGTAGGTGTGGCGGCTCATCATGGATTTGAGCTGGTAGTACTTGGACGGGATCAGGTACTGAGGCAGAGGCTCAAGCAGCACCAGCACGATGCTGTCCGAGCCCTGAGAAAGACGCTGGTGGCCGGCGAAGTACAGCTCGTAATGGCACCACTCGCTCTTGACAAAGTGAGCGGAGAGCACAAAGACTGAGCGGCGGCTTTTCTCCACACACGTGATGATGTTCTCCATAATTGTTTTCCCCGGCACAAAGTTCTTTTCGTGATGGCAGATTCTGAGCCCCCCTCCAGGGCCCTCCAGGTTGAAAAGCAGGAAATTCTTCACCCAGTCCACGTCGTGCTGGCTGTAGGACACAAACGCATGGAACTCGATACCCACCATGTCTTCGGGCCGAAGCTGCCGTACTCTTGCTCGATGTTTGGCTCTGGTCCACTGCCAGATCATGCCAATGTACCAGGGAACATCCAGACGTTGGCACAGAAAGAATACACTGATGATCAGTATCACCGAAGGGACCAGGATGGTGGCTGCTAGAAGACTGGGACTGCAGGAGATCTCAGGAATCCAGACACTTTCTAGTTTGGTGTCCCTAACGTCTTCTGGGTAGATGCAGTAGTAACCCTCTGGCCAGTTTAGCAATTCAAGGCCTCGCTCACTTTCCGTCTGAATGCCAAGGCGAATGAAGTGCCTCAGAGGGCAGGTGCAGGTGAACGGGTTGTTACTTGCATCCAAGATTTTCAAACTGGGGCAGCTACTCAGATTTCTCAGAGAAGGGGCGTGGAGGGAGTTTGACCTCAGTAGAAGCTCTGTAATTTGGGGGAAGATGTGACACGCCGGCAAGTCCCGGAGCCTGTTGGCATTCAGGTTCAGAGAGGAGAGATTTCCAAGCTTGAGGATGGACGATGGTACAACAGAAATCTGGTTGTTCTGCAGGTCCAGTATCTTTACCCCTTTCGGTAGACATTTAAAAACCTCATCTGTTACACCCCCAGAGGAAAGGTTCATGAAGGTGATGTTTTGTGGCCAGAGACACTCGCTGGAACCGTCATACACGAAGGCGTTAATACTGAGGTCCAGGTGTTTTAGAGAGTTCATGTACTGCAGCCGTTTACTCACTAGTTGTAGGCTCTTCAGATTGTTGCCTACCAGAGAGAGCTTTTCGACGTTACTCAGAGTCTCGCATTCGACCGTTTCTTGACCTTTGATCGTGGAGAAGATGGAGTCAGACAGCGTGCAGTAGGAAAAGTCCAGTTCAACAATAGGACTCAGATTCCTTGGGCATGTCATGTGAATCAGCGAGATCTCGACGAGTGCAAAGTGCTTCACTGGCAGGTTGATGAAAAAGTCGTACATGGCCTCCTGCGAGAAGAAGAAAGAGGTTACGACCCCTCGTGTGACTGTGAAGGACTCCATTAAAGACGGCCCTGTTATGATGGTGTCTGTATACGGGGGATTGCTGATTGCCGCGTCGGAGGCACTCAGATTGGCAATGGACGTGTGCAGAGTGGCATTCACCAGTTCAGTTAAATCTTTCCAATCAACTTCAAAGATGCTCATGGAAATACTGACAGTGGTGATGTTAGCTCTTTGACGAAGTTGTCTTGTTACTTGTTTGTAGTCCCCAGTTATATTCCTCAGCTCCACTTCTTCAAAAAACAACAACACGTCAGCAATCAGATCACCCTGGGTTACTTGTCCACCATTTAGGTCTAACTGAATCTTTTCAGCATGAATATCCATCAGGCTGGTTGCTTCATAATCAAGTTCCTCCTCTAGTGAAAGGGTCAAGCGGTGCAATTTCACCATAGCAATGTTCCTGAAATCCCCCGAGCTGATGGCTCTTGCGCCAAGCGTCAAAGTCTCCAGTTTTCCCAGGGCCCTGAACTCTCTCCCCAGGGTCATGTTGAGAAACTCGTTCCATGCCAAGTTTATCACTCTGAGGTTCCCCGTGTGCAACAGGAACCGTTGGTCTGACAGGTTCCTCAGCACGTTGTGAGACAGATCCAGGTCTTCTAAAAGGGGCGTGTCGAGAAACGTCTCTGCCTCAATCAGCTCCAAGCCATTCCAGGACATATTCAGGAACCGAAGGAGGCCTAAGTTTTTGAAGTCCCCTGTGTGAAGTTGGTGTATGTGGTTGCGTGACAAGTCTACACGCTCTGCTGTTAAAGGCAGATCAGCTGGGACAGACGAAAGGTTCTTGGAAGAACGATCTACGTTGCCGTCAGAGGATGAAGACATCTGCGGCACCACCAATATGGCCGCTGCCCAGAGGAACGCAGCCGAGGGCCTCATCGTCTGTCTGGATAAACAGAGGAAGACGATGTGAATTAATGCCACTGTGACAGAAACACCTGACCAATACTTGTGAAATCGGTGAAGAAAGGATTCCTGCAACATTTCCTGCTTAATTGGGCTAAAGTAAAAAAAAAAATGCAAAAATAAGTTACATAAAGTAAAGAAATGTTTAATGTGGCCAACTTTTACCAATAATCTAAAATAGAGATCCAAAGTTCTTGTTGAACCTTTTCACATATTATTTTTCACAACAATGAACGTCAATGGATCCTGCTGGTATTCTGTAGTAGATCAAAACAAAGTCATTCATAAGTCCTGAAGTGGCCAGAAAATTACTTATGGTTACATGTTTAAAAAAAGAAAATAATGGAAGGTTTGGGTTCATGTGTGCACATCACTCTTTATACTATAAAAGCCTGTGTGCTTTTCTTTTGTTGGACATAGAAATATTTAGTATCAACTTTACCAACACTGAAAAACTCAGATGATATAACCAAACACTCAAAACCAAAGAGCGTTCGTCCATTTTTTGTAAAATGCATTAAAAAAAAACCTAATTCTGGTACAGTATTCCTATAGTCATTTCAATTTAAACTGACTACAAATCACAAAAAGGCCTACCACATCAGGAGCACCTGACTCGAGCATCATTGCTCAGCATTATGAGAGGGGTTTGCCCTGTTTACACCTCAGGTGTTAGGTTTGCTGTTTTCCTGATTGGTAAAGGGAGAATAAACACAATGTTAAGTTGGCGAGAGTTGTCCAAGGCCCTCAGAAAGAAGATTGTAGCAGTTCATGAGTCTGGTATGGGATTTATATTTATACTTTTTCAAAATCCTGGTTAAAAATGACAATTAATAAATACTGTTACATTTTAGAGAGATCTGGTTACACTGGAGGGCGCTATTGTCCCAACCTTGGAGAATAAGTCTGGTTAGGGGACACAGACTTAGAGACCCAGACTTGTTCTTAGAAAAGCTCGAGACACAAACTTTCAAATATGTATCAGAGTTACACACCATGATCATTGCAGTCATTTGTTTGCAGTGATACGAGATTCTGCACTAAATGTCAGACACTAAAGTCTTTATGCTGAATGGTACACCTATAACAATGATTTTCCATAATTTCTTTAACGTTGAATGTACAGTGACATGCAAAAGTACCCTTTGAACGTTACAACCTCAATCTTAAATGTGTTTTATTGGAATTTATGTCACATATAGGCTATCTTTGTGTTTATGAACACAATTATGTATTTGGGGAGTGGTTGCCTAGTGGTTAGAGCAGTGTGCTTGGACTTTGAGAAGGTTGCAAGTAGCTACCTTGTTTTAACCCCGCAGACTGTCGCTGTGGCTCCCTGAACAAGACCCTTAGCCTGAGATTGCTCCCTGGGTGCCCTAAAAGTTGCCGTCTCCTCCTGAAGGGATGGGTTAAATGCAGAAGACAAATTTCGTTGGAATGAACAACTGCATGCCAGAGAGACATGATCACTGTCCAGCAGCTGGACAGCAGTCCTAAACATACAGACTAGCTATAAGGGAATGGTTTGGCTCAAAGCATCGTGTGTTCGAATGGCCCAGTCAAAGTCCAGACTTAAATCTAATTACGAATCTGTGACGGGGTAAAAACAGCTGTTCACAGAAGCTCTCTGTCCTCTTTGGATTGTCTTGTTACTGAAAAGTGCTATATAAACAAACTTGCCTTGCCTATCTGACTTAGCTTGAGGTGTTTTTCAAATAAGAATGGTCAAAAACTTCAGTCTTTAAATGTGTTAAACTGGTAGAGACATTGCCCCAAAACCTGCAGCTCCAATACCATTTAAATCTGGTTAAGTATTGACTTAGAGGGTTAAATCCAAACACATGCCGCGCTTTCTAGAATTTCATCTGTCACATGAAATCTCAGTATAACGACATTTGTGTTTGTTAAAAGGTCAAGGCTCGGGAATTCTGCTGCAAGTCACAGTAGATTAATAAAACGGTCAATCCTAAACTCTTCAGCACATAAAAGCACTCAAATACAAATTCAGCAAAGCACATTAAAACGAAGACAGAGCAATGAGTGTACTCACCTGAGGTCTGAGGCTTCCTTGACCCAACTCTTTTAGTGACCCCAAACACGGAAAATATCTTAGTCACAGAGGAGCGAATTCTCAATGATGGGGAAAAAGTGGAAATTATTCATAAAGAGGAAAAAAAACATTTGAATGGATGAATGGACAAAAACAAGAAAAACTAAAAAGTCTAACTGAAAGACAAGTATCAGCTCTGCTGCTGGATCTGCTTCCGCTCCTCACTTGAAAAACTCTTGCGATAAATAGCAAAGCTGATGGGAAACAGATAGAAGTGAAAGCCCTTCTCTTAACAGCAGTGTTTTTATTTTTTTTATTTTCACATTCACATCCTGTTTTCACTTCCCGTTTTATTTACAGAACAGAGCAGCTAAGGAACCCTCTGCCTCTTGACAAGACAGTAAAAATACACTCACATTTAAAATCACATTAGTGATTTTAAATCTTCAACTCCTTTTAAGTTCAGTATTCTTAAAAAATAATTTCAGATAATGATTATAAACCGTAAACGCTTTCGGCCCCCCTCCAAGAAAGGCGTCAAGACACGAGCTTTGTAAATGGCGGCGCTTCAGTTTCTGCAGCGTCCATCCCTTGGTGTCATGGTGACCCTGGTGGTGCCCGTGGGATTAGTTAATAGACACTTGTCACTCTTTTAATTCGCTTACCCCCTTCATGCCTCGAAGCATACGGTGCCTGTGTTGTTTACTTTACTACAGGCTCTACCATTGGACAAGGTGAAATAATATTTTGATGTGCTTTAGCTGTGATGGGAAGGTTTTTTTTTTTTTTACACATCCCAGCAATGTTCTCAGCCACCCTGTGCTGTTTTCGCCTTAGGTGACTGGCTGGCACGTATACAGAAAGGAGAGCTAAATTTAATAAGGTCAGATAATGTGGTGTGTGCGTGCGTGTTGTCACCTGGCACAGATCTGGGGAGAATGCTGCACATGTCCTCGGCCCCTCACACAACAACAAAGACTATTGAAAAAAGGAAAACAAACCAGCATCATGTCTTGCAAATCCACATGAAAAATGATTGCATGTGTTTATTCGTCGTGGATGACCGGCAACGATTAATTCAAACCTCATCACAAACATTAAAGGGAATATGAAGAGGACTTTGCAGTGAAGTGTCTCTTCAAGATCAGAGTACAAGCTAATTATTGACACAAGGGATGTTTCGGGCCAGTAAAAATCCTAAGAAGAGCAGCTCATTGTTACAGTCGCAAACAGCAACGCGGTGTCACTCCTTGTGTATGTATTTGCTGATATAATCAAACTTTTCCATTATCATCAGTGTTTTTAGTAGGAGTGAATCTGTTGTGGAGGGGCACTAATAGCAGCCTGCCTGGACATGAGTCAACCTTTGTATGGGTGAACGTTGTGCTGCGGGGAGGGGCTGAGTGGGAGCAGAAGTACAGGCTGGGAGAGACAGATAGGGAAGGCTAACCAGGTTGTCAGATGGGCACAACAGCACCTTAAGGCTTCCAATGCCCCTCTCTGTTTTCCTTTCGCCTACCATGGAGCTACCGTCCGCTGGAAGTGGATTGATTGAGGTCGAACTAGAGGCTGACTGACACCTGCTTATTCAATTTAAAGTGGATTTTCAAGACAAGGTGGACTCCGTCAGCATGCTGCACCATCCTTCCTGTCCCACACGCCTTTTGGTTCTGCTTCTGGGATTGGTTTCTCTTTCCAACCGGGCGGTCTGTTCTCCTGGGGAAGGCAGGAGTATCTGGCAGCGACCTAAACCGAGCCCCATCACCAAAGACCAGTCTTTCCTTCAGGACATGTTCCCCCCAGGGTTCCTCTGGGGCTCAGGTACGTCGGCCTTCCAGACGGAAGGAGCCTGGAACCAGGATGGGAAAGGCGTCTCCATTTGGGACCGTTTCACCCACTCTTCTGCCAGGGATCCTTTTCCCAAAGAGAGTGCAGATGTGGCAAGTGACAGCTACCGCTGCTGGGAAGAGGATGTGGAGGCGCTGGGGTATCTTGGTGTTAGATCCTACTCTTTCTCCCTCTCCTGGCCCAGACTCTTCCCTGATGGCTATGCCACCGGGGAGCCCAATGCAGCCGCCGTGGCTCACTACAGCCGCCTCATAGACAGGCTGCTGGAAAAGACAATTGAGCCCATCGTGACTCTCTATCACTGGGACCTGCCACAGGTGTTCCAGGATCAATATGGAGGCTGGAAAAATAACACGTTGGTGGAGCGTTTTGAGGAGTATGCAGCGTTTTGTTTCCACGTCTTTGGGAATCGAGTAAAATACTGGCTCACCATGCACAACCCATACCTGGTGGCCGTGCAGGGGTACGGGACAGGCGTGCACGCTCCGGGAGAAAAAGGGGGTCTCTCCAGCACTCTTATTGTAGCCCACAACCTGATCAGGGTGAGTGCCGCCGGGTTACGCAACAACTTTCTTTGTACAGTTTATATGATAACACTGAGTGCAAACTTTGAACTCCTGCATCTTTATCATTTTATGATAGTCAATGAATGTTTATATCTCCAAAATGGCTGTTAGGTCACAGGACCGGGTGGTAAACACAGACTTGGATCAGTGGTCACTGACACTGGCTTTTACAAGCCTCTTTAATCCAATACAACTACTGCGTACAATTAGGACAATAATCCACAAAACATCTCCCTGATGACCTGGTGGCCATATTTATATTGACAGGTTTTGTGATAAGTAAACAGGACACTTGAAGAGGCACCGGGGTTAAAGTCCACCACATCAGCACTTTTGTGGTGGAGGGAGTCTGCGTGTGTGTGTCAGGAAGTCACGGAGATACGCCTCATTAATACTCACTTAGGTTTATGCAGTCGAGCACAGATGGTCGGCTCCCAGCTAACACCAAGCAGATAGAATAAGCAAATAGTGATTTGCTGTTCCCTGCTACATGCCCTCGTTAATATGCTTTTACACCGGTACCTCTACTTTTTATGGTTTTGTTCGGTTTTTTTTTATCATTTAATCTACTGGCAGGACATCTCAACATTTATAGGCACATTACATTATTTGAGAGAAGCAAATTTGAATTGCAAACTCCCACATATCTGGAGTAAAGTAGCACATACTCATTTCATTTTGAAGTGGAAGTAATATATAACACACCATTTTCCATTTTGTCTACAATCAAACGGCCCCCCTGGCCAGCTTCTCACCCTCTGCTGAAGAAAAGTCGCCATCATGCTGCCACCATCGGGTTTTACTCTGGGGGATGGTTTCTTCATGCAGCAAACTGCAGCTTTGTTACTGCCAAGATTTGTAAAGCACACAACTTCTAGCTGTCCCATCAACAAATTCTCCCACCTGAGTATTTTCCGCTCCTCCAGAGTGAACATGGGCCTCTTGGCTACCTCTCGCTGTGTCAATTTAGGGGGACGGTAATGTCTTCATAGGTTTGCAGCTGTGTCAGTTTTGTATTATGGAACAGTTCTCCATGGGATGTTGAAAGTTTGGGATACTGAGAGGGTTCATCTTCATCTGTGACTGTATAGCGCTCTTCACCTTCAAGATCAGCTGTATTTCTGCCGAGATTAAATCACACAAAGGCGTACTACATGTAGGTGACACCTGAAAATAAGTAGTTGTGCATGATTTTCTTTTGGGGTATCAGAGCAAAGTGGGCTGAATTAAAATGCTTGCAGTATTTTTGAGATTTATTTTTGTTAAAAACGTATGAAGCATGTATAATTTCCGTTCCACTTAACAATTATGCACTACTTTGTTAGTCTATCACACAAATTTCCAATACAAATGTGACAAAATGTGTTCAAAGGCATAGACGCGGGAAGGAGGGTGCTGCGGGGGCTGCAGCCTCCCTCGTCATAGCATCAGCCCCCCATGGTGGGGGGCTGTGGAGTTTTTTTATTTTTATTTTTTTTGGGATTTTTTGCAAAAAAGAACATACAAGAACAATATAGAACAATAATAATTACAAACAGATACAATATCAAAGGGCTTTACGGGGGGGGGGGGGGCTGTGGAGTAACATAATAGACCAGTTCACGCGTGACGTGACGTCAGCGCTACATCCGGGTCCCGCGGGTAGGCAAAAACAGTACTGTTCTGTCTACTACATGACAAAACAGGTGATTTAGAGCGCGCTTTTAGTTCGTTTATTTTTGGACTTGTTGTGCTCCCGGTTGCACACAGAGGCATTCCAAATCGTCGGATGTACGTTTCTGTCGTTTACCGAAGGAAGAAGAAAGAAGAAAGAAATGGATAATTTCAATGAAAAGAGCGCAAGCAGACGATCCGAATGGACTGTGGGAGCCATCATACCACGACAGAATTTGCAGTCTACACTTCATCTCCGGTAAATACAACTTAATTCTGCACTGGTCATTGTTCTACTTAAATAGCGGCAGAGGGGAGGTGGCGATCGCTACACGGGCCGGAGAAGCGGAGTCGATGCGCTGCAGCAGCAGCACCCTGCATCATTTTAGTTTTCTTCGTGCAATCAGTGTACAATAATGTGCTCCAGACAGCGGCTGCATTACGCCCCCGTTCACGCGCGGGTGACCCTAACGTCAGCCGTCAGCCACAGCCCTCAACATAATGACGTCACGTGTTTTCCAACCCAGCCATCAGCCCCCCTCGCTTGAAACAGCTTCCAGTGCGCCTGTTCAAAGGGTAAACACGGTTTTGCAGGGCACTGCATCTGTTAATATTCAGAAATTTGTTGTATTTTGATATTATGGGGTTTTTACGAAATGCCATAAAAGCTATTTAACACTTTAATTACTATTAAAATGTGGCAGGCATAGGTAGCAGGTACACAGCAGGGATGCATTTTTTAGTTAAACTGGTGTTCTACAAGTTTTATTATTTAGAGAACAATTTAGCGACATCCTCACAATGTCCGTATTGTTGCTTTCAGGCACACGCCAAAGCATGGCAGAATTACAACACCCACTTCCGGCCAACTCAGCAGGGTAAAGTATCCATTGTTTTAGGTTCCCACTGGGTTGAACCTCACATAGGCCAGCCCATAGCAGCCAATGCGGCGCTCTGTCAGCAGTCCATCGAGGCCGTTCTTGGGTGGTTCGCCAAGCCCATTTTTGGTGATGGGGACTATCCGGCCTCTCTCAAAGCGAAGCACGCAGCTTTGCTGCCCACGTTCACCCCTGAAGAGAAGCTCTGGGTGCAGAAAACGGCAGACTTTTTTGCTCTGTCGTTTGGCCCAAACAACATCCGTCTGGCCCAGAGCCTGGCACACAACGGGCAGAAGATCACCCCAGACCTGCGGCGCCTCCTGGCCTGGATAAAACTGGAGTACGGGAACCTGAGAGTGCTGGTGGCAGAGGGAGGCTGGTTCTCTAATGCCAGCGTTGGAAGAGAGGACACAGTTGCCATCTACCTTATGAAGAGTTTTATCAACCAAGTTCTGCAGGGTAAGCAGGGAATTTCTAAGCTCTAAAATGTGAAATGATGTGTTTCAAGCTTACAAAATAAATAATTCATTTCATTTTTGTTTTAGCCATCAAGTTTGATGGTGTCCAGGTGTTTGGCTACTCAGCCTGGTCGCTGGTGGATGGATTTGAGTGGAATTACGGTTATGGTGTGAGAAGAGGTCTTTTCTACATTGATTTTAGCCAACTGAACAGAACCAGGGTCCCCAAGACCACAGCTCACTACTACAAGCAAATTATCACTGACAACGGTTTTCTAAGTGATGAAACCTCAGCAGATGTTAAAGGCCATTTTCCATGCAAATTTCACTGGGGGATTGCAGACTCTACACTGCAGGTAAAATGTGGGATTTTGCATAAATTATGATCAAAGAAAGAAAAAATAGAAATCAGGCAAATTGTTTCATCTTTTTCTTTGTCTTCTGCTGTTTTTCAGGTCCGGTTCCACCCTTTCTCCCCTCAGTTTTCCGACCCTCACGTATACAGCTGGAACCTGACAGGAGACGGATCGTTGCGTCCGATCCCAGGGGTGAAGCTCGACACCAGACCAGCCCAGTGCACGGATTACCTGGCCATTCGCAACCATCTTCACCTGCTCGCATCCACAGGGGCATCTCATTACAGCTTTGCTCTTAACTGGTCTCTGGTTTTACCAGAGGGAAGGCGTTCAAGTGTTAACACTGAAGCCCTGAGGTAGAAATCCACAAACACACAAACCTCTGAGTCTCGCAAAATTCTGATTTCGGTTTTTGGTTACTTTAACTTTCCACTTTTGTGGGGGCGGGGGATTTCATCCGATAGACTAGCACTGAGTAGTTTGTAATTGTAAAATATACAAATAATTATTTTTGGCATTTTTTTTACAGCTAAATTTCAAAAATGTCTTCCATGACATTCATTTCTATTTAATCCCCTTCACTATGAGGCCCCAAAACACAATTTAGTGCTACCAATTCCACTGTTCAATCCATCAACCAAAAATGGAAAAAGTAAGTGTCACAGTTGTGGTTGGGCTGGAATGCAGATAAGAGCTCGGGAGGCGCACGATGAGTAGAAGATGATTTATTAAATGTATCAATAAAACTTACAGGCAGAGTAAACAAGGCATGAAGGCTGACAGGGAAACAGGAACCACGAGCATGGCCTGAATGAAGACTGAGAACTGGGCAATGTGTGTGACAGAGTGGGCTGAACTTATAGAAGGAAGAGGGGGAGGGAGCACTAGGTACAGGTGATTAGGTACAGGTGAACAGAGCAGTGAGGGCGGTGCAGCGAAAAAAGCTAGAACTAAAGTGGAAAGCTCTGTAAACAGCCACTGCTAAATGTACAAAAATTAGCAGCTTATCCAATAAAATGAGCGCATGGTTTGAAACGTGAAATGAGGACGATGAAATGGGTGAGGAAGGATGTTGAACTTTGCCTGTAAACCAACGTGCAAGTTAATTATCAAGTCTGAATTTTGTAATGTAAAAATAATGGACAAACATTTCACTCTGTAGGTGTTTACAGCTGGTAGAGATATACCATAAAAAAACTTACAGCTCAACTTGCAAAAATAAGGGGTTCATCAAAGTATTAATCAGGGGGGCTGGATACGAAATGAGCGGCACAGTTTTCAGATTACTATTCATGAAGAAATTGAAACATACTGTACGTAACGAGAATAAACAGAATAAACACATCAATATGTGTGGTTGAAATGTGACTAAATGGGAACCACTTCCAGGGGTATTAATACCTTTAATACCTTTCCAACAACTACTAGGCCCTTCTTTGTATTTACTCTACCATCCTGTATGCAAGAATTGAAGGTCTTCCTTTATATTTCTGAAAGGTACTACCGCTGTGTGCTGAAAGAGCTCAAGAAGCTAAACCTGGAGGCTATGGTCATCATGTACTACCCGTCACACAGAGCTCCCAACCTGGGCTTGCCAGAGCCGCTGCATGCCTCTGGGGGCTGGATGAATGACGGGACAGTTGAAGCCTTTCAAGAATATGCAGCGCTTTGCTACCAGGAGCTGGGTACCTGGGTTCAGTACTGGATCACCATTAACGAGCCAAACAGAATCATAGATGTTTATTCCAACGTCACAGAGAGGCATCGAGCAGCTCATAACCTCCTTCTAGCCCACGCCAAAGCCTGGAGGTTACACGAGAGGGAGTATTCCGGCGAAGAGCGAGCGCTGGTGTCTCTCGCTCTTCACGCCGACTGGGCTACGCCGGCTAACCCTTTCCTGGAGTCACATGCGGTGGCAGCAGAAAGGTTTCTTCTGTTTGAGCTTGGACGCTTCCTGGATCCGCTGCTTGGGACAAGAGAGGGGAAGCAAAAGGGACAATACCCAGATGAAATGAGGGTGTACCTGGAGGACAGAGCGAGGGGATTTGGCCTTCCCAAATCAACTCTTCCTCATTTTACCGACGCCGAGAGACAGGAGCTGAGTGGGGCGTTGAGTTTTATCGCATTCAATCATTTTACAACACGTTTAGTTTCTCCCAGTCCTCACACAGGAGACACCCTCCGAAAGAAGGCGCCACCCGAGCACGACTGTGTGACCCTCTCAGACCCCACCTGGCCTTCCTCCAGCCAGGGTCTGAATGTGGTACCCTGGGGCTTACGGAAGATGCTGAAATGGGTGAGCCGGAGGTACGGTGGAACTTTGCCCATCATTGTCACGGCCAGTGGGATTGATGACCAAGCTTCAGTTGAGGACAACCTCAGGCAGTATTACCTCAGGAGCTATCTGCAGGAGGCTCTCAAAGGTGAGCTATCCTGAATGCCTTTTGCAATTAGAGTATAGATAACACATGGGCAGTCTTTGTGTTAAGGATGTTGAAGCAGCTCTGTCCCTACAGGTAATACTTGTTTAATGACCTTATCACTTCCTACCATAAAAAAACAGACTTAATGAGATGGCATGAAAATAATAAAATCATAAACGAAGAGAGAGGCAAACGGTAGAGCGGCAGCTCTGATTATTGTTGTTCGATATTTTACCAACAGTGGACCTTACAGCTCAGGTTTTTAAGTGGTTTCCCACGGTGTTAGATGAGGAAGAAAAACCTGAGAGTTTAAAAAAAACATTTTTTTTTACTTTCTCTTTCCTTTACTTCCAGTTTATAATCTCGATGGAGTTAACTTGCAGGGTTTCTACGCGTGGAGGCTTCAAGATCGACATGAACCCAAGTTCGGTCTCTTCACCTCGACCCAGCACCAATCCAAAGCCAAAGCCTCCGTTGCGTTGTACAGAGAAATCATCGCCCACAGTGGTTCTTCTGACAATAGTACGACACATCCGTGCAAATTCAATGAGCAGCAGCAAAAATGTCTGAGGTGTGAGTGGATGTTCAAGAACAAGCCAATGCTGGTTTTTGGGGGCTGCCTTCTAATAACGTCGGCCATGCTAGCTGCACTCGCCATCTTCGTCGTCATCAACAAGAGGAATGAAAGACACGACAGAGGAAGGAAGAAGATGAGAGGGAATCAATGGAGAAGAAATAAACCATCGGGATATTGGGTAGCAAGGACTGACAATGTAACCTGTAGCAGAAACAGCGCAAACAATCACAAAATCCACTTGTGCGTCCTTCATTAGCGTCTCGTTTTCCTGTAGTGACAAATGACTTTACCTGCAACATGGTTCACAAGACATTTGTAGCTTTACTGTCTACTATATTGAAGACAGTCTATTTCTAAACGTGCCTAGAATCTACAGTACAGGAAAAACATGGAGTAATTTCATGAAAGCGTTATTAATTTGTGTTTAGGCTACAGACAATTAGAGACAAGCTCTATTTTTTTCATGAGAACAACCTTTATTCAATCAGCCATTTGCCACGTTGAGTAATTCTCCTGACATGAGATGGGTCAACAGTGCCCTCTGGTGTCAAAAAGAAAAAAAAGGAACATGAAATACATGTACATCTATAAAAGATTGCATCTTTAAAAAACTGCAACTGGTAGAGAATTGTCAGTATATAGTTAAGTCTAGAGAATTTGTCAGTAGGAGTAAATGTATATGAAAGGAATGATACCTTCCGTAGTTTTGGCTGTTTTTTTTTTATATATTTTTTTCTCCGTGTTTTACATTACCATGAGATATTAAGTGCTGCTAAAACTTCGTATAATGGAACGAAAGTGCATCTAATTTGCATAAAATAACCGATCTTTTCCAACAGAATGGTGTAAATTCACTTTAAGTCATTGCGACTTAAAAAAGAGATAAATTAAAAGGCTGTGCATTAAAAAATTATTATTGTATATTTTACTTAAGTTATTTGATTATTAATAAATAAAAACAACTATTAAAAACAGTTCTTGATTTATTATTATTATTATTATTATTATTATTATTATTATTATTATTAGTAGTAGTAGTAGTAGTAGTGGTAGTAATAGTAGTGGGCTCGTAATAGTAGTAGCAGTTTTAGTAATAATATTACAAATTACGTGGGTTAATTTTAGAAATTCCTTCGATGGTGAACTGAAAACATGTACTTAAATTCCAATGGAAAATATTAATTCAGTCAACTTTGAAATTAAGCGTATGACTAGGTTTCTTTCTTTCTTTCTTTCTTTCTTTTTGGCAAATGAAAAAAAATCGAATAATACTAAAAATATGATAACAATAATTAATACGTTTTCATTGTGCGCTGATCGACCAATGGGAGGCGGCGCTGACGGTCTGGGTCACATGACCTTGTCCTCTCCAGCCTGCATGCAGTTTTTGGTATTAAAATGTTTTCAGTTCCACCAACCATTGTGATGTTGCACATTTGATAT
This sequence comes from Fundulus diaphanus, assembly GCA_037039145.1. Classification (NCBI taxonomy): domain Eukaryota; kingdom Metazoa; phylum Chordata; class Actinopteri; order Cyprinodontiformes; family Fundulidae; genus Fundulus; species Fundulus diaphanus. The sequence continues at coordinate 34,180,121 of CM073125.1, forward strand.
GACGAATACTCGTTAAGCTACTTCCCTCCAGGTTAAACTTCCCACCAACACCGGGGACTGACGAGGCAGGAGGCGAACAACGTTCCAGCTGTTTTTGAGTCTGTGTATTACAAAAAAAAAAGTCAGGAGCTGTTGTCGGTGAAAGGAGCTAGCGCTAGCTGACTGGTCGGACTGGCGACGAGGCCCCAACCAACCAACCGGACGGGAACCCTGGGGGAACCATGGCCAATATTGCTGTTCAGAGGATAAAACGGGAGTTCAAGGAGGTCCTGAAGAGCGAAGAGGTCGGTTGTCGGGTTTGCCACTGAGAGTCGAGCCTGTATTTGTTTCACTGTCTGCGGCTGAATGAGAGCGACGCTGGCTGACTAAAGCTAGCTGGAGCTAACTGTAACGGCTGTGGTAATAAATGGGCACAAACGCCAGCTGACAACAAGGTGCCACTCTGACGAGGCTAAGGCTGAGAAACTAACAATTGCTCTAAAATAGCACAACATATTTCAGCTTTTAAAGCGAATCGGGAATACTATTTAGTAGGTTTCCTTTTTTAGCTGCTAAGCTAGCAGGGGCGAGCCGAGCCAATGTTTTTTGGGAGTTGTAGTAATTTCAGCCTACTTAACCCACGTGCCATGTTTACCCAATGTTCACCCTTCTGGGGTCGCTTAAATCGCTCTCACACATAAGAGCTGGAAGCGCCATGCAACAAGTTAAGCTCAGCTTTTTTTCTAATCTAATGTTGCATGAGTTGGCAATTAATGGTGGCTTGTTTTTTTTCGTTTTTTTATATCCTGGTTGACAGCTTTCTCTCTGCATAATGTCTGCTCTCTTCCTCCTCCAGACGAGCAAAAACCAAATAAAGGTAGACCTGGTGGATGAGAACTTCACAGAACTCAAAGGGGAAATAGCAGGGCCCCCTGACACGCCGTATGAAGGTGAGGGAACTTTAAAGAGACTCTGCCTACTGTTGGGGGGGGGGGGGGGAGAAAAATCATGGTGGCGCAATTTCATTTTGTTTCTATTTTTTACAACGAGGCTACACCAAATTGGTATTTTGAAAAGCTGGTTCTGAACAAAAGCTGAAATTTGCTTAATATTGAAACCTGTGAAGAATTGTGACCTGAAATCATAAAAAAAATGCTTAATTTCATGTCTTGGGTGTTGCCGTTAAATCATTTCTAAATGTTCTGCTTTGTTTTTTTAGTGGTTTTAACAAACTCTTTGTGCATGCTTTTTAGTCAGCCTTCAGTTACTTCAGAATATATTTTGACCACGAGAATATTCCTGTAACAAAGACGTTCATCTTCCATTTCTTTCTGAAAATGAAATATAATAGTTAAATCCTGATAGTGAGCTGTAAATTATTCCTAACTTTTGATGGAATCTAGACTGACTCTCATGGGTTCATCACAGGAAGTTCTCTTACCCCCAATAGCCAAAAACAAGTTTTCTGAAGGGTAAACGCAGCTTGTGGTCTAATCATCCATCAAGCTAAGAGCAAAAATGAAATGCAGTAAAGTACGGCTTCAGTTATCGATTATTTTAGAAATAAATTGATTTATCATTCTCGGTTAATCTAAAAAGAAATACTCTTAGTAAATTAGCATGGCTCAGTGTACATATTTTTTGTAAAGTTTTCGCTTTATTACTGCCAAAGCTGGGTTTGATTGTAATTGGGTTGGGGGTGAGTTCTTTCAGCAGATTGCTGCGTACCCGGGTTAAAGAATATTGAATTACTAAATAAGTCGGAACCTTTTTTTTTCAATAATCTATTAAGGACAAATATTTTGATTAATTGTGTCAGCCCTATGGCACAGACATGCTGACAGTTACAGTATAGACTTGACAGCACGGCTTTATCAAGTATCTGCTTTGAAATGCTCGTTAACTAACACTGTACGGTAAATTGAAACAGGGCTGCTTGATAGTGGAAAAAAAATATTCAGATTGTTTTGGTCAGTAGTGAAACCATGATTTTATTTATTTAACCAGGTAAAAGCTTCATTGGGAGTAAAGTCTTTTCAAGAGGGAACAGGCAGTATAACAGCTGTATAGTTATAAAAATGTATGTATGTATGTATGTAGGTTGAAGAAGGCAAAAGTATACAATTATAAGTAAACACACAGTATAGATAGATATGACTATCTTATTATTTATTTATTTATTTTGTTAATGTTACTATTCTTTATTTATTTTTGTACTGTCTTGACTCTGTTTACCGTAGTTTCCTGGCGGGGGAAGAAAAAAAAATAAAATAAAAAATAAATATATAATTTCCACATATATCTTTAGAATGGGAGCATTTTAAAACACTGCAGTAATACTGTAAACTAAATGTCTTTTATATAAAAGAAAATACTGAGAGAGGGTGAGAATAGCCTATAAAAGAGGGGCTCTAAATATAAGATGGTTTAAAAATTATATCTGTATTGCCAAACAATTATTCACAATTGTTGTTATATTTAATTTAGTTATTTTTTCCTATTTTATTTGCTTGTCCGTCCTACTTTGAGAACAATGTCTTGATTGTGAGCATAACCTTTGACAATAAAATGAAAAATGACAAAAAAAAGTGTGTTCATACAAACAAGAAATAAGATCAGTCATAAACGGTCAAAAGTAAAACAGTCTAAAAGTATAAGACGTACCTAAAGGCAAGTACAAGGAAAAAGTCTCTTCTGTTCCGGGTGTTTCAACGGTGCCTTGAATCCCCCAACAGTCACAAGTCCAGGCCGTTTTGATTCGGTCTGGAGAACCGTCCCAGCGGAGCAGGCGGCACATTTAAAAGCTCCTTTCACTCTCTGGACAGACAAATGATCAAAAGCTTGAGAATGCAGCACATAAAGACTGTGGGATCTCATCTTAGACGTTTTCAGATAAAAAAGGAAGTAGCCTCCGTATACATTTATAGAGGCTTTCATTTAAAGTGATTATTCATCAAATTTGGAGGAAAAATGTATTTAATGCACTCAGAGAACCGTGAATTGCCTTCAAATTCAAAACCTCTTATACTTTCTTCTTGACTAGCTGTATGCATTCAAATGTGGGCTATCTAAAAAAAAAATCACTAATTAAATAAGCAATTTAGCGACCTTTACTAACCAGTCTTGCACATGATGTGTTTTTGTCACATGATGTATCAGTCGGGGGGCAAAATAATGGCATACTTGCAAAGCGGAATATGTCAGAATAATAGCACACAGTCAAATGACATTTTTTTTTAATTGACAATTTAATGAATTGTAAAGCCCTATATTGTATGACTATAATTGTCGCAATATCAGTGTGGGAATATTGCCTTTGCAAATAAGTGCTTGGATGGCATTTTTGGGAGCCGACAGCATTTCAGTGGCCGTGCATTAAAGCTGCTTGCCAAAAAAACAGTATATTAGTCAAGTTAGATGGACTTTCACTGTCGTTTATGCAACACTTTGGTTAACTGCAGCCAGTATCTTTATTGTAATAATAAATGGATGTATCGAAATGTTGTTTTCTTAATTATGTGCAGCTCTGTTCTCAGCTGAAGCTGCACAATAAATTGAATTGGGAGTCTTTGCAAAATGACAGTTGAAAATGAAATGACTGCTTGATGAATATTTGGCAAGCATCTTTCCCCTGGCATGCAGTATTTGCCTCTTACTACGTCAGTTTTAAATATTTTGGAGGGTTGTTTAAATTGCTTAAATAGTTCAGTCACTGTTCCTGATTGTGTCACCGCTTTCGTTCTTGACAGGAGGTAGATATCAGCTAGAAATCAAAATTCCAGAGACGTATCCATTCAATCCACCCAAGGTAAGGATTCCTTTGTTTTCTGACAACTAGCAACCTACGTGGTACACTAAGAGATTCCTGCCACCCTGCCCATGGTTCCTCGCTCCTTTCATTACCTCAGGTGCGGTTCATCACAAAGATCTGGCATCCCAACATCAGCTCAGTCACAGGTGCAATATGTCTGGACATCCTTAAAGATCAGTGGTGAGTAAATCGACGCCAAGATTTCTATCTCTCCCCCCCCCCAACTGTGTAAGAAGGAATACAAACCTGATGCTAAAAAGATCATTTAACGATCCATTATTTCTGTGATCCATTCTAAATGTTAAAAGGTAAAACGGCCGAGTGAAGAAAACAGTTTTCTTTCTCTGACTATTTTTTTTTGGCTTAAAGAATCAGTAGCTGTTGATCATTTTGACGGAGACCGTGAGGCTGATGGACCATATAATTTACAGCAATATAATCGCTACATGCAGACCCTCTGTTGCTTCGTCTTTTTCTCCCACCGCCTTCCCTCTGGGAGAGTTTGGTGTTCTTGCTCATACACGGCAGCTCACTTTCTAACACCGGTGGAGTGTATCAGAACCTTAAAGGTGTATAGCCACGTAATTTGCTTCTTAAAAAAGAGCAAAAACCATTTGATCATGATAAAATAAGGTCATATACACCAAGCCTCCATCTTGATAGTCCCTTTTGAGCCGAAAATCAATCCCCTCTCGGGCGCGATCAAACAAATATAAACAGATGTGGCGACATCTAGTGACAGTATCGGAGAACTATCATAATGCCGGTTTGCTTAATTTATAAATCAATTGTAAATAATGCCGGAGCGAGCCTGATCCTCTGCAATGCTTCGCAGTAAAGCGGCAGCTCAGCGTGATCAACCTTTATTAATGAAATACACCCATCTACAGCAACTTTAAGAGCCTAATATCAGAACATTTACTCACGTCAAGCAACTCTGTGGTCACATCTGAGCCTCAGCAGGTTTAGCGTCCACTTCAGTGATCACCAGCGTTCATACTGTATTCCCAGCGACATTCAAGTCTTTTCCCTCTTTGATTCATATATTTGTGCTTTGTTTACTAACAAATTGAGCAAAATCAAAGCATAAAACACCAAAATAACAACCAATACACCAGCAGGCGGTGATAATCTTTCATTAAAAACTTTGTTTGCAACCAGAGTGAGCTACTTGCATAAAACAAAAAGTCAAATAACGTAGCTATGCACCTTTAGGGGGACAGACGGACTCAACCCAACAGAGCTGTTGAACAGAGTCCTGTTGACGAATGCCACACATTACAGAATAAAATGATGGTTGCCTGACGTCCCCCCCCCCCCCCCCCCCCCCCCGCGCGTCTTTGCTCATTAGTCCTTACTGCGTTTTCGCTGCTGAACTCTGAACGGTACAGCAGTCTTTACGCTCCGCTAAATATCTACATAGTCTAATTTTAACTGTACTGCTGTTGTTGACGCCATGATATAATGGCAATGCTATAATAATGAACCTGCTTCCAAACTTTTCATCTTGTATAAGCACTTTGCATTGTCTTTGTACTGAAATGTGCTATATAAATAAATTAGCCTTGCTTATAGATTTGAAGGCTCAATGTGGAGCATGAGTGACTGGTTATTGGTTAATTGTTCGGTGCACACCTCTGTTTTTGTTCGTCGTCTCTGAGCTGGTTTCATTTGTTGCTCGGGGTGATTTGTCGTTTCAGGGCAGCAGCCATGACACTGAGGACGGTCCTCTTGTCATTACAAGCCTTACTGGCGGCAGCAGAACCAGATGATCCACAGGATGCTGTGGTGGCCAATCAGGTGTGTATTTGTTTGATGGTTTTAGTTGCCTAATGTTATTTATCACTGGTGTTTATTCATATTAAAACCTTTGAGCGCCTCTTGTTAGCATCCACACCGTAAACCTATCGTTTTTTTTGTAGATGAATCAGTCTATAAACTGCAGGGATCTGGCAACTTAACATGATCCAAACAGAAAACCTTCAACAAGCTGCTCTGTTTTCTGTTTGTTCACCACACAGTACAAGCAGAACCCAGAGATGTTTAAACAGACGGCAAGACTCTGGTCTCACGTTTACGCAGGAGCTCCCGTCTCCAGTCCGGAGTACACACGCAAAATAGACAAACTCTGTGCCATGGGCTTTGAAAAAGTGAGTTTACTTTATACTTTGGTCGACTTTTCTTCTTCTTCTTCTTCTTCTTCTTCTTCTTCTTCTTCTCGCCACGCTGCTGCATGTTGCTGCAGATTAAACCCCGGCTTTCTCCTTGTCTCCAGAATGCAGTAATAGTGGCGCTGTCGTCAAAATCTTGGGACGTGGAGACGGCGACGGAGCTCCTCCTCAGTAACTGAATTTTGACGCCCGTCGCGTTCCCCCGGATCCACACGTCAGTCTTCAGCCGTACACACCCTCTCTCCTCCAAACTCCTGCTGTCTGAAGGCGAATCCTGCTCGATCCCACCCTCCTTTTTACGTCGGACAAACCCCCCTTGTTCCCCCGTGACATCTCCTCCGTCACCTCTGCTGTATCACACTCCAATCATCTGCTCCGTCAGCTCTTACCTCTGGTTTCTTTAAGGCCTCTCAACAGGTCACTTAGTGATACAATCAGAAATCCACATCGAGCGCCGTCTCCGAAGCAAAGTAGAAACCAAACGGCAAGCCCCGGCCACATCTGTCACTCTGTCCCAGTTTTCTGGCTGTCCAAGAAAGCGGCTGTCAGCGGCTTCTCCTTGCCTATGCAGTGCATTTATTTTCATTCATGCTCACCTCTTTGAGAGGGTTACGCCATTCAGGGCAGTTCTGTTCCAGTTTTTGGACCCGACACTTATTCAGTACACTTTTGGCTTGCTTTCAACACGGAGATTAAGATCTCGTTTAAAATTCTCGTACTCTGATCTTTCGGTTTCGTGTGTTTGGACACTCTTTAAGAGGATAGACAAGAAAAGGAGCGTTTTGTTAGCGATTTATTGTAACGTCGGTATATTTAATTTGAAAGAAGAAAGCAGCGGGGTAAAAAGCGGTCCCATTTTTGTGCTGTCGTGGAGGAATTCAGCACATGCTGTAGTACGCCGTGTAGGTCGGCTCATTCTGGAAAACGGCTCATTAGGTGTCTTGCAGGCGTCCTCGCAGTAGCCATCCTCACGCCAAGTCCCCCACCCTCACCAGTCAACATCTGGCAGCTCCTCTAGGAGACTCCTCTCCTCCCACTTTTGCCACACATGGCTTGAAATTACTTTCTTCATCCGGGCTTCTCCCTTTCTTTTTAAAACACTTTTATTCAGGAACATGGATGCATTTGATTTGTTGTTTTTATTCTGAGAGAGAGAAGCAAACAAAATTGATGTTCAACACGACCCGTGACAAGTCTAGAAGAATAAGACCTCATCTTAATTGCATCAACAAATAAATGTCAATGACCAATCTGTAAATAAAAAGATTAAAGTCTGTGTAAAATAACCCGTGCTCTGCTTTTTCTTTTTTCTGTTGATTTGCAATTGTGATACTTTGAAAAAAAAAAAAAAAGGTTAACCCTACTGGATGTAAAATGTATTCATTGTTATGCAGAAATATTTAAACCTTTTTTTGGAGTTTTTGCATATATTCAGCCCTTCTGAGTCTTTACTTTGTAGAATCAATATTTGATGCATATTTTTCTTCCAGCCTTCCCTGTCTAGAGAGTAGACCGGGAAAGTTATAGCTAGTTCAAGTGTTTCCACAGATTCTCCATTTGATTTTGGTCTAGACTTTAACTGGGCATAACCCACAGAACAGGCTTTGGTCTGAACTATTGTAGCCTTTGTGGATGTTGTTCTGCTGGAAGGTGGACCTCTGTCCCAGTCTCAAGTGCTCTGCTGCCTTTATGTATTTCCTTAAAATGCGAGTTCCTCTGTGATGGACTGGCGACCTGTCCAGGGTGTACCCTGCCTCTCGCCAGTTGACTGCTGGAGATGAGCACCAGCGACCCTGCATGATAAACGGGCATAAAAAGTGGATTGATTAGCAGTTACTGTGTTGATGAACAGAGGATGCTTGAGGCTACTTTGGGTTTAAAGTGCAAAGGTTCCTTCATGCATTAAAAAAAAAAAACTTCACATCTCCTGGTGCATCATTTCAGGCAGACTGTATAGAAGCTGCTTATGTGCCAGGACAGATATCTTAATTACTTAATTGGATCGAGCTTGAATTCAGCATTAAAGCTGGCAGGTGACATTGGTGCGATGGTAACGTGTGTTTGCGTGACCTTCAACCATATTTGGATCATTTGCGTTTCAGGGTATGTGTATTCATGTGCGTGTGAGGGGGTGCATATGAGTGAGTTGTGAGAATGCAAGAAGGCCGGCAACACAGCTCTCCTGTGAGTTTTTCTTTTCAAGAGCAGCAAAAGACAGACTTGGCTCCAGAAGGCCGCGGCGGCCCCCTGGCACGAAGACAGGAGGCGTCACCTCAGTACGGCCATACGCCCGCGCTGAGGTAGGTTGCCAGTGAAGCCAAGAAGCAGCAGTACCCAGGCAGGAGAGGCACAGGGTGAGGCGTAGGGTACCGAGGCCTCACTGCTTGCTGACAGCAGTCTTCCCAATCCCAAAGCTCTGGTGTTTCTAGTGTATTACTACTGAGATGCAGGACGGGGGCCAAATGTAGCAGATGGGAGAGACAGCGTATGGTGCTCCACCCATGCCTGCAAGGTTCATCGTCCCACAAATCAAGACCCTATGGTGTGTGGCGTTGTGTATGTGAAAGAGGAGGGATTGAGCACAAAGGCACCCGCACAAATCCCTCTGGGGGACCAGCTCCCTGACTGGCCCCCTCTTGTCTCACCCATGCCCACACCAATACAGCGCCAACCGAGGCCAGGGGGGAGTTCCCACAAAGCAGTCTGGGAAAATCGCCAAGACCCACTAGACCAGGCAGGACCCCGGGCACCATGTTGTTCCAGGCAGGTGTGCGCAGCCTCCAAGACACCACTGTCCACCCAGACTTAACCCAAATACCGTAACCCACCTCCCAACCCCAGACCCTATTCTAAAAGTAAAAATCCTAAATAGTTGGGTGCAACACAGTTTTTGTCTTTTACCATACTTTTTACATTCTCTTTAATTTCAAAGTAAATGTGACCACATTTATCCAGTGACTTCTACTCAAATGCAGACTTTGGTGTGCCAAAATCTGCTTTTTATTCATTTATCAAAATTGGCTAAAAACACCAAAAGTTTTCAGAGGAAGACTGACCCAACTCCTGTTGTTATTGCTGAGAATTTATTTTTATATATATTGTTTTAGTCAAACCCCCCCAGGGAGTTTCCTAGGGCCAACATCGTGGCTCTAGGCACCTCGGTGCCAACATCCCCATACCACTTGGCCCCTGATGGAGAGGCTGCTAAGCCCAAACCCCAATTGCCACTAAATTATGTATTTAATTATTGGAGACCAATTAAAATTTCTTATATTGTTTTTTCTCCATAGAAACAAAATCTTATAATACATAATATTTTCGTTCTTACAGGTCTTGCATATCTTTTTATTTCTGGCATTTACTTATTTCCAAATCCACATTTGAGACGTCACCAAGAAGGCAGTGTGAGTCAGAAACAGTAGATCATGTAGATAGTCATCAGATAAATCTCCCATGCAGTTTGGAGATATATATATCTATATACAGTATATATAGTTATATATATATATATATATAACTATATATATAACTATATATATATATATATATATATATATATATATATATATATAACTATATATATAACTATATATATATATATATATATATATATATATATATATATATATATATATATATATCGTTTTATAATCCCACAGGGGGGAAATGTAGTCTGCATATAACCCATCCCTTAGGGAGCAGTGTGCTGCTGACACTGAGTGGCGAATGGGGAGCATTCTGTGGTCAAGGGTTTGCTCAGGGACCCAGAGTGACATATTGAGTTTTTAACTGCTGACCTTTGGGGCCTCTCCTGAACGCAAAACACCCGGCTCTCTAAACCACTAGGCCTCCACATACTGTATATTAATAAGTAAGAAACCCATTGGGAACAGCCATTTTCCTGTGTAGTGCATTATATAAAGGATTCTGTATTGTATAAACTGAAGCATCGAAATTTGGATCATTTGTGCAACATTTTCTCGAAAAATTTAAATCTGTACCGGTAGATAAATCAACATCCCATTTACTGATTGGAAGTGAGATTATGTATACCTGGTACTAATTATGCTTTTGGAAGTTCAAATCCTAAAATGTTAGCCATTTAAGTTCTTATACATGGAGGTTTAGATGTCCACATATTGATATGTTAGATCTAAGCTTTTCAACAAAGTCTGGGGTGGTTTAGCCGGGATCATCGAGAAGATGTCGTTTATTTCAGGGAGCACCATCATTTTAATTGTAGACACTCTCCCCTTTAGGTGAGAAAGGGAGAGCTCGCCACCGTTTGAGGTCCTCTTCTATAATTATGTTGGCTCATTCAGCCTCATCTAATGAAACAAACCGTTTTTATTCTGGATTTTTTAAGTATAGTACAACAGATTGATGAGTCTTTCTGTATTATTTATAGCATACCGGGCAATTTATTTATTTATTTATTACTAAATCCAGTCTGGTCAACATGTCTAAAATGAGAGATTATCTTTTCAAACCTTGCGGTTAATGTTTTGCAGATGATTGGAAGTTCTGCCTTTATAAGCAGAGGTGGTCAGAGTAGAAACAACTGCTAAAGTAAGAGTAGTACTACTTCATCATATTTTTACTCAAGTAAAAGTAAAAAGTAGCCAACCAAGAAATTTCTCAAGAGTAAAACAGTATTCGGGTGGACGGCTACTAAGTAACTAATCATAACATCCAATGTAATATTTAAAAGTGATGTAACTGGGCAGACAAAAATATAAAGTACAAATTCTGGTAATTTAAACTCATGCATGGAATACTAATACAAAATACAAAAATATAAATAAATTACAAAATACCAAATTGAGACAGGTGAAACCAATACTTTACAGCAGTTATATACAGTATATTAGAACAGTACAAAGTCTTTCCAAAAACAATATCTACTGTTTCTTGCATATTCACTTGACCCACAATTGGCTCAATGATCTCAGCAGAGAGAAAATAACATTAAAACAACAAAGCGTGTGAACAAACAAGAAGTCTCACTTTAATATAAACTGAAAGTGTGTCTCTCTGGTGTATTGTTGGTTAAAATAAGTGTTTTTATTCTGACGTTGCTCACGATAGGTGGCCAAAAATCGTACTCAAGTAGGAGTAGCGATCATTTTTAATGATACTACTCAAGTAAAAGTAAAAAGTACAGTGCAGTAGAACTACTCCTAAAAGTAAATTTTGTTCAAAAAGTTACTCAAATGTAACTGAGTAAATGTAACTAGTTACTACCCACCTCTATTTATAAGTGATCTCTGGTGGAAGAGGAATCTCAATACAGCTTGAAGATTTATGTTAGCACAATTCATGTTTGGAGGGAGGACCGAGCTTTCTTGAGTTTCTGTGACCATCTGTTGGAAGGTGGGGGCCAGCAGGGACCAGTGAAGCCACCAGGTCCTGGAGCTTCGCCATTAGAACTTTAATGACTGCTTCATGGAGTCTGCTTGCTGCCAGGGGTAACTCCAGAACCTTATGTGGTTCATTTAATTTAAGAAGATTAACTTCACTGAAAAAAACATCTAAGTCAGCAGTGTAGGGATCATTATTGAGGATGGATTTGGAAAGAAAAATATACATTTTTATTAATGAACATCATTAGTTAGTATACAGTTACTGTGAGTTATTGTTTAAATTGTTATTCTTTTTCAATTAATTTGCAACACGATTGCTCGATTTATTATTATGGTCAATATTGTCCAGCCATAACCTCAGTATTTGCTCTTGTATTCTTGCCTCTACTTTTCTTTTGAGTTCAAATTTTACTGTTTTTGTTTTATTTAACAGTTTTACTTGCTGGGCTGTAGCATAAGTAGTTTCTCTCTTTTATTTTTTGTTCTAGTTCATATTCAATAGCTTTTTCTCCCCCCCCCCTTATGTGATGAATAAGAAATTATTTTGCCTCACATAACAACTTTGGCTGCCTCCCCAGAGGACAACAGAAGATATATTAGGCTGATCATTTATTTTCATTAACTCACAGGGATTTAACCTGCAGGGGTTTACTTTGCAGTTAAAATGGTGCAAACAGCTCAGTTTACAAAACATCCACTGGCTAAGCATATCCTAAATTGTGTGGAGTCACATTACTGCTTTAGCATTCAACTCCTGCATAGTTTATTTTTTCTGGCTTCTACAGTCTTAAGAAGGATATTTGTGAGCTGTTTTCATATTCTTTTTTGTCTTTTATTGAGGGAAGTAGAAAGCAAGCACAACAGATGGCCTGTTTAATAGCAATTTGTGCCTGTGTTGAATCTCCTGGCAGTAAGCTGAACATTTTTCACCTTACTTGCACCAAATATCAACGTGATGAGCTCTGTTTGGATTTAATTATCCTGCTTGACAAAATTCAAACTACCCCTAGGCGAATTGTTCTGTTGCATGCTGGATGTAAGCATCTCACGAAATGTGTGGAAATAAGTTCCCGAAATTTAGCTTTGAGGCTTAATATACCAATGTTGTGAGATTTGAAGTTACTGTATTGCACCCAGTGCAGAGCTACTTTTAAATTCATGGAGTCCATGAAAATTTGGGGCTTCTTTCTACGCCCACAGGGTTAGAAATTATTCTTACTGGCTCTACATACACACCATAATTGATATTTGGATGATTGTCCCGTAGCAAGGTGCAGAGAAACCAAATGCCTGCAGGTCTTGGCATATTTTTGGTCAGATAGTTGACCTCTCTTTTTAGGATTAGCAGAGTTCATTTAAATCGTTTAAATAATTAGAATTTCAGTGGGCGGCTCAGATGAAAAAGGTCTTTACAGATATCACCTTATATGGTATATCAAAACAATGTAAATTAGGCTGTGAGGATTATGTGTGCACTGTATGTGTCACCTTTAAACTGTGAAGGTGTGATGAGAAGTAAAGAGGACATTTTTAATTGCTATTTGCTATAACACAGGCAAAGATAATGATGACTAAAACGTGGCTAACAGGACCTGGCTGGGTCCTGGCATCCCCAAAGGTTTGAGCCTTTTCCATGTTTTCAATGAGGGTCAATGTCGTGGACATTCAAGGAACATAATATTAGCTTACCTTGTCCATTCTAAAACCAGTTTTGATGAATTTGGGATTGTTGGATTGTAGGAACCCCAACTCTGTCAGAGTTCCCACCATCTGACCCAAACTGTCGCCCTAAGATCAAAGCGAATTCCTGCGAATGTCCAAGAACAACCCAGGAACCATCAACACTCACGCCTGCAATGAACTAGAAACTTTAATAACAACATTGTCTCTGTCTACATTGAATTTAGTGTCTTGCCACTGTTGATTTACAGGGTGTTGACCAAGCAAAATGCCCATTCTCCAAGATCAATAACTTCCAATTTGACTAAAACTGACAGATACCCACACAAATAAGGCACATGCCTACTGGAGAAAGAGTTTATTGACATGAGAAAAATTAACCTGTTTGGTCAAAATGGCAATGAGAATGCTTGGGAGTGTCAAACTGAGGGGAGGGGGGGGGGGGGGGGGTTGGCAGTGTAGACCCTGGGCAGGCTGCCAGTCTATCACAGGGCAACTGAACATCTGGACTGGCAACACTTGGACCCAACTGGATGTTCCAACATGGTTATGATGCCAAACATACAACAACACTGGCTCTGGAATGAATTACATTAAGATCCAGGAAAAGCCCGATCCTAAGCAGGGTTGAAATTGTATCAGCTACAGCATGTTAAAAAGCCTGATCCTGGAAACCTACCTGTGTAAACAAGCTCCACCAGTCCAACCAATAGCAATGGTTGACCATCCAGCCTGAATGATGTCAGGACCTTTTTGATGGCCACAGAGGTGTGTGGGTTTTCAGACATCCCAAAAAACATTTATCCAGATGTTAGTGCCATCGAATGGATGCATTTTAGCCTGGCTGGATCACGGGAAACATGCCATAGGTTCAAACCTATGCATGCAAATATTGTTTAAAAAGGAATCTGTTCATTGAATGAAGTCCTATTTAACACCCTAAACAAAATAATTCAGATGCATGCTTTATTGTGTCTTCCAACAATGTCTTTCCATCATAAATCTGTTAGTTGTGCCCTGCTGAGTGGATATGAACTTCTGATTGCCACCGTTTATTACCTGAAATCCTTCTGATTGACCCAAAATTATATTAATGTTAACTTCAAAGTCTAGTAAAGAAAGTCACTGTGTGGCAAAGCGCTGTTTTTTTTTTTGGCAAAGATGATATCTATAATGAACAGCCTCATGATAGTAATACATTTTTTTTTTTTTTACATTATTTGTTTTATTTACAGTTCCTTAAAATAGCTAATTTCAGAATCCCACCTTTCTTTCTTGTGCTTGTTGATGGTGTTGCATGCGTGACGCTGCCGTCCGGCTGGGTGCATGTTTGACAGTGGGGGAAAAAAAGTTGTGCGTGTGTAGTGAGGCGATGATTCGTGGGCATCCTGTTTCCCTCGCTCTGCTGCTGCCATGTGATAGCCAGAGTTGGTTTCCCTGTCCGCGTCAGCTAGACATGCTGCCTCCCCCGCCAAGCAGCGAGAGCTGCAGGCACGGCCAGATGAAACGGTGCCCCGCTATCTACAACTCGGTTCAACTGGGGTTGAACGGCCGTCATGTAAGCCTTTTAGGGGACGGGAGCTGTTGGATTTCTGCTTTAAGTTACCTTTGCTTTGATCTCGGAGATATCCAGAGATGTTCAAGATGATCCAGGTAATCTGTTTGACAGTTCTGCTTCCTGAAGGTGAGTTGGGAACATTGTGTTTTTTTTTTTCCTCGCCTACAACTTTGGCCTTTTCACATCTTTTTGTGGATCAAGTAGAACATTTTCTATCAAACAGATACAGTTTTAAAGATGCACGAGAATTTTAAACCATTTGGTTGAATAATCTGTTGTTGCAAAGCAAACGCAGTTTGATTATAGAAGTTGCCAGATAGAAACAATAAAGAAGAGATCTCCCAGCAGTAAGAAATGATTGCAACCCATGACTTACAGCTTGGGAAAAAAACACTTTTGCAAGCATCTTGTCTAAACAAAACTCTTAAAAAAACCAAAACAACATAACCTCTTTTTTTTTTTTCTGTCAGTGGTGCTCTGCGCTCAGGGTCACCATGCCCAGAAACTCCTGAACGACCTGATGGAGAACTACTCCAGTGCCCTGCGGCCTGTGGAGGACACAGACAGGGCGCTCAACGTCACCTTGCAGATCACCCTCTCTCAGATCAAAGACATGGTGTGTACCGAGTCTGGCTCAGGATCTACTGTACGCTGAAATGCCCAACATCAGAGCTTCCCACACCTTCAGAAGCTTCACGCAGCATAAAACAATTATTGAAGCAAGAAAACTGTTTTAAAAAGTCCAAATTATCTGGTCTTAAAATGCAGTTCCGAAGCAAACTATGGGATTGCGTTTGTTAATTATTCTGAACAAGTAGCAAAACCGAAATGAACCGTCAGCATAAACGTTATAGGTCAGTTAATTAGTGCTGCAAAACCTAATAGTTACAAGCGCTGATTAAATAAATTAGCTAAAACCCCAGAAAACACAATGAAAAATAAGTCAAACGGAAATAAACAGGGTTATTGGTGCTGAGTGTTTCCCACGTCTGGGTTTTCTCTGAATTATTGTCACTGCATTGACGCAGCCAACCCCTCGCAGCTTTAACCGCCGACGGTGCTAAACGAGAGGCGGACCTGCTGCTGTTAAAACCTCCCTGCATGGCCTGCTTGATTTCAGCTGCTTCAGATTCCCGTTCAGGTTCAGCGCCGTGCCACCCCTCAGTGAATCACCAGCTGAATTGTGAATGCGTTTAGCCAGACCACGCACCACTTTAATGTAATCTATCTACCGGGATGTGCGTTGCTGTCGCATTGTTCTATCAGAGCACACGTGAAAGAGAGCTGAGCAAAAGTCTGGGCGAGGGTGTTTTGTTACCCCATGCGGCGGTGTGTTCATTGGTTATGGGCCCTCATTCACCTGATATTGACAGATGACTCTGGACCTCTGTTGTCTTAAACATTAGAGACTCTCTTGCCAAGCGGCGCTGAGGAGCAGCAAAGAATGACGTGTAGAAGGATTTGCTTTAAGGCTTGTGTCTGTTGGCTACTTTTAGAAGTTTAGATAACTTCTTTTCTTGATATGATGATTTTTTTAAAAATATATTACAAAGGGGGAAAAAAAACCCCAGCAACTTCTCTGGAAAGTATCTCAGAATTCACAGCAGGCTGCTGCAGGGAAGGTAATCCAAGTCCTTCCCTAACAACCCCCAGAATATAAGTGTCTGTATTCCTTTAGACATTACAACCACAGAGGTAACAGTTTAGTTTGTGATTCTGTGTAACAGAAAAACACAAAATACTGCAAAACTGTGATGTGGAAGCAACATTATAATTGGTTTTCAATTTTTCTTATGAATAGATGAGTAAAAAAAAAAAAAGCATGGAGTGCTTCACCCGGATAAAACATCCCCGAGTCAGAACTTTGCAGATAGAACCACCTTTACAACAATTACAGCTGGAACTGTTTCTAGGTCTGTCTCGATCAACTTTGCACTTTCAGAGACTCTGATTGGAAGAAGAGCATCTGAGAACATACATTATAAAGTCTTGCTACACATTATCAGCTGGATTTAGGGCTGGGCTTTGACTGGGCCATTCTAACGTATAAATCTGCATCTCCATTGTAGCTCTGGCTGTTTAATTGTGCCATCCTGTTGGACTGTGAACCTCCAGCACAGGCTCAAGCCTTTTGCAGCTATTTAGATCAACCATCTCCCATTCAACACTGAACGGCTCACCTGTCCCTGCCCAAGGACAGGCTTGTTTTTGTAGGTTTGCAGTTTTGAAATACTCTTGCCGTTTTTAGATGATGGTTCAACTTTGCTTTTTGAGAAGCCGCCACATAACAGCCGGATTGCTGTCGAGATTGAATTGGGAAAAAACTCAGGAGGCCTCTATTTACTAATTAGGGGATTTCTGAAGGCAATTAGTTCCGCAGGATTTTATTTAATGGTATCAGATTAAAGGGGGCTGAATAAAAAATACAAGCATTGAAAACCCTGTATCATTTTCCCTCTGCTTCACAATGCTGGGCTGCTGGTCTATCACATAAATTCCCAATAAAACAAATGCATGTTTCTTGCTGTATTTGTTATAAAAGGTGAAAAAGGTTCATGTTTTCTAAAGATTTTTGCAAGAAACCGTGACCTAATGTAAAGTTTATTGCTACTTAGGAGTATTTTTGACGTAATTTAGAGTTTCATCAAAATATACCATGTGCATTTGCATTTTGTTTGTGTGTTTAAATCCTCTGACTCACTGCTGTGCCTTTGTTTGTGTGAGTGAAGGATGAGAGGAACCAGGTGCTGATTGCCTACCTGTGGATTAGGCAGACATGGCACGATGCCTACCTGAAGTGGAATAAAGAAGACTACGACGGCCTGGATGTCATCCACATTCCCAGCAGCCTGGTGTGGAGACCCGACCTCGTCCTCTATAACAAGTACGCCAGTACGTCGTTCGACACAAAGACGTGTTCATGCCATTTGGACCTGGTCTGGCCTGTTTGGACGCATTCTCGTCAAATTTGCACATGGAATCCTTTCGTTCGTCTCATACAGTTGTTTTAAACAGCTGTTTTTATTTTGTTTTTCGTTTTGGTGGGACTCAACAGCTTTTTTTTTCTTTGCCTCCTTCAGAGCTGATGATGATTTCTCAGGACCAATGGACACCAACGTGAGGCTGCGCTACAACGGAGAGATAACTTGGGACGCTCCTGCCATCACCAAGAGCTCCTGTGTTGTGGACGTCTCCTATTTTCCGTTTGACAGCCAGGAATGTAACCTGACCTTTGGCTCCTGGACGTACAATGGCAACCAGGTACAGGAATAGGGAGATCATGTGTGGGGTTATTTTTCTGCAGTGGCATATTTTATTATATTATTTGCACAAATTTCAACTTGTCCTCAATCGTCCACACTTCCAGGTAGATATCATTATGGGCATGGACAGCGGTGACCTCTCAGATTTTGTGGAAAACGTGGAGTGGGAATGCCACGGGATGCCGGCCACCAAGAATGTGATAATGTACGGCTGCTGTTCTGACCCATACCCAGACATCACCTACACAGTGCTCCTGCAGCGCCGCTCCTCCTTTTACATCTTTAACCTCCTCCTTCCATGCTTCCTAATCTCCTTCCTGGCTCCTCTGGGCTTCTACCTGCCCGCAGACTCCGGGGAGAAGGTTTCCCTCGGGGTGACGGTTCTCCTGGCTCTCACCGTGTTCCAGCTCATGGTGGCTGAGAGCATGCCACCATCAGAAAGTGTGCCTCTTATAGGTGACTGTTTATTTTTTTTTTGTTGTACTGTTTTTATGCAATTATAAACCGAATAAAGCATAATTCTGTAACAGATTTGTGCTCGTTCCACAGGGAAGTACTATATCGCCACCATGACCATGGTCACAGCCTCCACAGCGCTCACCATTTTCATCATGAACATTCACTTCTGTGGCGTGGAGGCCAAACCTGTCCCGCACTGGGCAAAAGTGCTCATCATCGACTACATGTCAAAGATTTTCTTCGTCTACGAAGTGGGCGAGAACTGTGCTTCTGCCTCCTCCTCTTCGTCTTCTCACTACCTCCAGGATGACGTTTGCCACCAGCAGGTTAACTCTCACATTCACGCAAATGGAAAACCCAGGGGTCATGGCAGGCAAGAGGACCAGCAGGGCCACAGATACCCCCGATCCCAGCCCTCCAGTCAGCAGCAACAGCAGCAGCAGCAGCAACAGAACAGGGTCAAAGTGCAGCACCACATCTCAAGAGAAGAGAGCAGCCACCTCTCCAGATCTGCACCGGGTAGGTATGAAGGCCCTAACGGTAAAATCCCAATGAACGACTGCTTCACGGAAGACCAGAAACCTCCAGGTCCTCCCGAGGACCAGAGGTTTCCATGCTGCCCCGAGGACAAAAAGCCTCCGCCTCAGGGCCCCGCGGTAACTTTGGGCCCCTGTGTGTTCTGCAGGTTTGGCAGCGGCTTTCCTAACGTGGACACCAAGCTTGTGCGCAACGTGGAGTACATTGCTAATTGTTTCAGAGAGCAGAGGGCCACGTGTGCCAAGGGGGCAGAGTGGAAAAAGATTGCTAAGGTGATGGATAGGTTCTTTATGTGGATTTTCTTTGTCATGGTCTTCCTGATGAGCATTCTTGTCCTTGGCAAGGCGAAATGACCAAGCAGCTAGGCTGGAGATTTGACCCAATGAACATTCAATGGAAAATAATAAAAAAGAAAAAACATACATACATAAATTCAATAGGATGGTTCCCCATTTTTTTTTTAAACATTTGCATTTACAAATGTGTGGGAGTTGATTTGTTATGTTGGAATAATTATAATAAGAATAGAGAACGGCACAGAAAATTCAGTTTTGTTGGCTTGCCATGCAATATGTAGGGTTTTTACAGTTTCCATTATTTTCAATTCAAGACTCAAATTGTCAAATGTCTCATTTTATTTCAGACCATTAAATTACAAATGTTTAAGGTGATTGGGTCCATTTTTTTTCTCACAATGTTTTTGTTTAGCATCAGTGTTCAAAGGCAATAAAATCTCAATATATAGAAAATTTTTTCTTGAAACTACTGAGAAATTCTTTATGTTTTTATCTTGAAATAAGGCTTTGAGCTTAGTAGCGGGTTCATCAACTCATTTGTAGTCCATTTGTCTCCTTTTTACCCCCTGGTAAGATGCTTCTGACAACGTCTCTGGTTCAGGAGTGGTTTACACAGGAAATGTGACCCAGTTGGTAACCCGGGTCCTAGTCCTGGCTCTTGAAGCACTGTCTGCAGCCATCGTCCTTGGCTTGTTAATCTCGCCTAAATTCCTGAATCAAGTTGGCTTCACAGGCCTGGTGCAATAGCTATCACCGTTGCTTGTGTTTTTTTTCCATACCTTTACCATACTGTCAAGTTATCAGGCTTTCCAATGAACGCGTTGGCCCTAACATAATATTTCTGCATTAAAAAAATTAATCTTTTGTAATATTCTAATTTCCTGAGTGAGAGAAAAATTAGACAGCTGTACAATATGAACAAAATTAAGAGAGAAAACTAGAAATTTAATCATTGTATATTATTAAAATGAAAAGAAAACTCATTAACTGGTGCCCAGATGAGATCTCAAGTTCTGCTGTCAACTCTGCTGTCATAACAAAACAATTAGATCTGTCTCTCTGAACACTATAATCTGAAGATGTTTGTTGCAAACACGCCTTCATTGTATTATTAATTTGATCTAAGGCTTCGACCTTTTTTGTTTTGTTGGGGTCATTGCATTATGTTCTCATTATCTCAAGGCATCAAAGCCCTGGTTCTTGTGATAGCAGGGTAATAAATCTATTTTAATACAGAAATCAAGATGGTGATGCTGGCAGGTGATTGAAAACAAAATCAGCTTCTGTAGTAGATTACCATTGAGTCTCATAGTGGCAATACAGGATGAAACTGGGCGTGACACAAGAACCACACATTCATCCTGTTGTACCTTTAAAAATGTCTTGTCAATCTCAACTTCTTTAGATCTATGAAGTATAATTAGTACAAATGTTTTTTTCATGTTGTCCACTTCATTTTTTTATTTGAAAAAAAAAACAACAACTAGGATAATATAAGACTACGTGGTAACTCTGTTTAATTTTAATAATCAATACATATTAAAGGTGTTAAATTTGCTGCTATTAATCTCAAACTCCACAAAATTACCAATATATAAAATAGAATACCTTCTGATATTTCTTCAATAGTTTTTTTTCTCTCCAGTCTTATTGATAATTTACTTTCCCAACCATCCAAGCTTTAGCATCCACATTGCTAGTTTGCTTTTCATGCAGTCTCTGTGTCCACCGGTCGTGGTTAGGATTTTAATCTACGTCATAATCTTATCACCGAACACACGTGGGCGGATCAGCTGTCAAGTTAAAATATGACCGGCGGAGACAGCACATGTCTTATTAACAAGTGTGAAAT
This sequence comes from Fundulus diaphanus, assembly GCA_037039145.1. Taxonomy (NCBI): domain Eukaryota; kingdom Metazoa; phylum Chordata; class Actinopteri; order Cyprinodontiformes; family Fundulidae; genus Fundulus; species Fundulus diaphanus. Next base: position 34,201,090 of record CM073125.1, read on the forward strand.
CAGATGCCAGGGGGCTGCAAGGTGCTGCAGATCCACAGAATCATTTTTTTCTGTTCAAATCATCCAGTGAATAGTTAATGAGCGAGTGTTGTTTGCTGCTCTGCCGGCACAGCAGTGAGGACGTAAGGCAATAGGGAGCATCAATTATGTAACACAAAGTGCGCACTCTTACACCCCTTTCTCTCAAACCCACCCTGCCCCCTACCTGGAATTTTGCAGGTGCTATAAATGCGTTTGTCTGTGCGTGCATAAATGAATCCAAGGCAGGAAAAAGAGAAGAATAAAGTGGAACAACAGAACAGCGAAATGAATGTAGAGATTGATCAAAAAAATAATCAAGGTTTTAAATGCTTTTTTAGGTACTCGCACCTGCCCAAAACTTAAATCATAAGCCTGCTGCTGCTTTTATTTTCTTTACTCAAATGTTTTTCTTTGTGTAAAGTGAGTTTAATTGGATAAAATGAAACTAATTATGTAATGGTGGAGCATATTCTAACAATGAACAACTCAGCATTTTATCTCAACATTAAACGACATGGTAGAAAGAATAGCCTTTATAAAGTTATAAACATAATCTTCTGAAATTGCGTAAATGAAAATTTAGCTGTAGAAAGAAAACTTGTAACACTTAACACAGACATTCTTGGACAAAGACAAAGCCATTGTAGAAATGCTGTGTGTGGATAATCTAAGCACACCTATGATACAGCAGCTTTTCAGCAGTCACTGTTGTCATTTTGCGTTTGCCGTTATCAGTCTTTCTATGGTGTGGATGAGTTGTGACAACATTGCTTCAGTTAATTGAGCTTTGGAAGCAGTTGTTTATGTACAGCTTTCTTAAGGTCCCACCGGAGCATTTCTGTTGGGTTGAGGTCAAGACTTTTTTCCTTAATTTTTGATTCATTTTAAAAGTATGTACAGCTTTATACGATGAGTAAGAAAAATCAAGACAAAATCATCCTTTTTACAAAGAGAAAAACACATTTCAACATATGATGAAATGTTCCGTATGTATTTCCTTTATTTCAATTATATTCAGTGAGTACCCCCCGGGGGATCCTGTGGGGGGTACTCCGGGAGTATGGAGTACCGGACCCTTTAATAAGGGCTGTCAGGTCTCTGTACGACCGGTGTCAGAGTCTGGTCCGCATTGCCGGCAGTAAGTCGGACTCGTTTCCGGTGAGAGTTGGACTCCGCCAAGGCTGCCCTTTGTCACCGATTCTGTTCATAACTTTTATGGACAGAATTTCTAGGCGCAGCCAAGGTGTTGAGGGGATCCGCTTTGGTGACCTTAGGATTGCGTCATCCGTTGTGGTGAAGAGAGAGCGGAGCCAAAAGGCGAAGCTCTCGATTTACCGGTCGATCTACGTTCCTACCCTCATCTATGGTCACGAGCTTTGGGTCGTGACCGGAAGAACGAGATCCCGGATACAAGCGGCTGAAATGAGTTTTCTCCGTAGTGTGTCTGGGCTCTCCCTTAGAGAAAGGGTGAGGAGCTCAGTCATCCGGGGAGGACTCAGAGTAGAGCCACTGCTCCTCCACGTCCAGAGGACCCAGTTGAGGTGGCTCGGGCATCTGGTCAGGATGCCTCCTGGACGCCTCCCTGGAGAGGTGTTCCAGGCACGTCCCACCGGGAGGAGGCCCAGGGGAAGACCCAGGACACGCTGGAGGGACTATGTCTCCCGGCTGGCCTGGGAACGCCTTGGGGTTCCTCCTGAGGAGCTGGCCCAAGTGGCTGGGGAGAGGGACGTCTGGGCCTCCCTACTGAAGCTGCTACCCCCGCGACCCGACCCCGGATAAGCGGAAGACAACGGACGGACGGACGGACGAAAAAAATAACTAAATACCAAAATATTTCTAACCTCAAAAAATCTGTCCGATCAATTTAGACTATTTTAGACTGCCCAATTTTCATAATATTTACAGCTCTTGAGAGGTCCAAAAATGTCCTAACTAAGTTGTTGATTTATGTTTTGAATTGTCCATGAAAAAGCATCAAGAGGTGCAGGAATTTTTCCTCCTAAAGTTTATAATTCCTGCAGATGTATATATATGGAGCGTCTGAAGATGGAGAGGATTGTATTGCACTTTGTGTTGTCCTTGTACTGAAATGTGCTATACGATTACATTTGCCTTGCCTATTGCTCAGAAGGTGTTTTGCTGTCATTTTTCTCTTACTCCAAACCGTTTTGTCTAGGCCCACTTCTCTCCATCCTTCCTTATGTCCGCATGGATGGCGTCTCCAATCGTCTCCCAGAAGGAGGTGCAGCCAGGACAGCGGAGGAACAGGTGCTCTAAAGTCTCGGGTCTCAGAGCAAACTTAATAATCTCTGCCATGTCTTTCTTTGCTAATTTGGTGCACCCGTAAAAATCCACCTGTGCAACAACAAATCTGTATTGTTTGCCTCTTGATGAATAAACTTCGAGATACTACGAGATACTTCGGTATAAAGAGGATTTCTTAGTCAATTCAATCAATCTGAGCTGCTAAGGCAAAACAAGCCCAAATCATCACTTCTCCACCACCCTGTTTGACAGATATTTTATAAACTTCGACAATTTAAGTGCTAACTGGGGGGTGTTGAGTCCGAGCTATAGCCCTTTGCATTCTTAACAGATTTTCTGAGAAGTGTGTTGTCTGGTCTTGAGGGAAATTTGTTGGGACATTCATTCTTCAGATTAGCAACTATATTAAATGTTTTCAATTGATAGTGTTTTTATATGTTACTTAAACTTGTTTGGAAATGGCCAGAAAACCCTCTCCAGAATGATGGACGGCTTCCCTCAGGTCATTGCTGATGTCCTTCTACCTTGACGTTGTGTTAGCACACACCTGTATGCTTCTTGCCAAGGAGCAGACAAAACCGCTTTTGTTGCTTATCAAATACAACTGTGTTTGATTAGCAGCAGTTGCCTGCAACTTTTCTATCTAAATCATTTGGTGTCCATAAAACCTATAGTTTTTAGTTGCTATTGGACAAAGTCCATCTTTAAAATAAACTTCAATGTCTAATTTCAAAATATGGACACATTCACTAATGCAAAGGGTCTAGGATTCTCTCATAAGTGTCAGTCATTCCTCTTGTTTCTCTGTGTTGCTCTGTCTTGCAACAAAAAACAGGGAATGTGATGAAAAGAAAAACAAACTCCAAAATGTACACACAACATTTCTTTTAGCTTCTATCCTTTGAGTTTTCACTACAATACCCTAACCTTACAGTAGAGGGCACTCATTTTTCAGGCATTACTCTCTTGCCCCAAGGCTCACTGCATGAAAGTGGAACCATAAGAGCACCAGATTTGCGAGTAGTTCTCACTGCCTTTTTATCTTATTAACTGACCTATTTAGGACATTTCATTACCGAGAGGCCAAAAAAACATGTTAATTGTCTGCTTCTCCTGTTGCCCAGGAGGTTAAACTAAGGTGGAACACAACATATCGACTCAATAGTTTAATAAATGATTCTGAAAGCTACCAATGAAAACTGGGTTCATGTGTAAAAAACGCTTTGGGAGCAGACAGTTTACAGTTTTATTGTGCTGCTGAGAGTCTCCACTGAGGGTCTTTCTCTGCACTAGCCTGCAGACAGAGATGGGAGGAAGCTGTTTGTTTGATTCATCCCATCCTCCACAGTGATTACTGAGAAGTGGGAACTATTTATTCTGAAGAAGCGAAGCCGCTTGGGCATTGAGGAAAAGACTGCTAGTAGAAATATTCATGGCTTTAAGATGTCTCTCACTGTTTAGCTTTACGCAGAACAGTGGCATCATAGGATGATATAGTTATTTGACTTTATAACACTAAACACAAAAGGCTAACTTAAAGGTAACTCTCTAACAGTGGAAGAATGAATGCTCAGGTTTACTTTAGTTGATAAAGGTTTAACTATCACAAGGTGACTTTTGTTTATGGAAAATGCAAACACACACAGTTTAGGGAAAGGAAAAGAAAAATAGTTATAAAGTCCAGGTGAGCCAATTACCTCTAAAAAGGGCCTGGTGTGGTCAGATATTAAACTGCGGTGTTATCTCTTTGGTAACAGAATTTGGACCTCAGCAGGTGGAGTTTATACACTTCTATCTCTTTCTGGTGTTGCCAAACAGGGACACTCCTGTCCAGCCCAGAAGGTCACTTTTAGGATGGGTGGCAGTTTCTCTTATACTATCTTGCAATGTGGCATTGGTCCCTTCAATCTGACTTCTGAGCAGTTGTAATCAATTCAAAACACCATCATTTGGAAATATTAAAGAATCATCCAGTGAACATAAACACTGCAACCAGATTTTCCCACAGACACACACATAAGACATTTTCCCCCCTAATCATTTATTTACCTTTAATACACAAGAAACATGCACAGCAGTGGGACACTTGGTAGCACTGTGGCCTTGCAGCCTGGGTTCAAATCCTTTGCCTGAGGTCTTTCTGCATGGAGTTTGCATGTTCTCCCTGTGCATGTGTGGGTTCTCTCTGGGTACTCTGGCTTCTTCCCACTGTCCAAAAACATGACTGTTAGGCTGATTGGTTTCTCTAAATGGCCCTTAGGTGTGAGTATGTACAATATGTGCAGGGTTGTTTGTCCTGTGTGTCTTTATGTCGCCCTGTAATGGACGGCTGGTCTGCCCAAGGCACAGTGCTCTAGCCAAATGTCTGCTGGAGATACCCCACCCCCCATGGTGCTGGATGGATAAGCAGGTATAGACGATGGATGGATATTCATATGAAGAAAACTGATCTTGATTCGTAGTATCTTGGAAACTGATAATCCAGTTTCAATAACTACTCATTTTAATGGGGTACCGCGCACGTGACGTCACCGCCTCAAGAGCAACGCCCCTTTTGCCGCTTAGTTAGGACAAACCGATAGAGAACGCACGTAGCAACCAGCAACAGAACCAGCGATATGACCGACTTTGCAGCTATTAAACTTTCCCAAGACGATGTCCCAGGCGCACGGTCTACTGGTCGCACTGTCGAAGAACACACCAACCTTCAGCTCAAACGATGGCTTGAGTGTCGAGGGCTTAAAAAGACCGGAAAACGGGCCGAGTCGATCGAACGGTAAGCTTTGTTTTTTTTTTTCCTGCGCGGCGGTCATGCCGTCGTCGGCCGTTTTTTTGTTTGTAATCACCGTCCAGGGATCGGTATATGTTTAATGTTTGTCTCATTTGAAATGTTTTTGAGTAGGCTATCCTGGTAGCAGGGTATCATGTTAGCGCCTGCTACCATGATAGCCTATATGCTATCATGGTAGCAGGCGCTTCATTATTAACATGTCGGCCACCAAAATACTCTTACCTGTTCACTACTTGATGTCACTGGAATTGGGTCAGGATGTTCTTCGGTTGTGCCCTTTCCTCCGACAAAATCCTTGCTACATATGTAGGCCGACCGCACCGATGGACCAAGCGCACACATTTCTCCTTGGCACTCTTGAATTTCGGGAAAGTAATGAAGAAAACATCCTTCATATGCGGCCGATCAGCGTACCTCGAGTCGCTGTTGCATGTTCCATAGCAACAATGTTTATAAACCATGGTCTTAGATTTTGGAAAAAGCAGTCGTTTTAAAACGAGTACAACCTAGGCTAATGCACGTCTCTTCCACAGCAAAACAGCGGCGGGTTTGGGAGTTTGTCCTACTGCGTACCACGTGATGTGACGTCATCGTGACGTTACGTTTCTAAAAATAGCTCGCTCGCGGTACCCCATTACTGGAACATTTACCCCGTGTGGATTAGATGCGTGTATTTAGTTGGTCACTTAAAACGCACACAAGGATGCACGTGCAGTAAAACAGATAACGTCTCCATGATGACATATTCTTTCTTCAGGTATCATGTGAGAAGAACCTCCTTTTAGGGGTGTGTCTAAGTTTAGAAAAAAGGACATGTAGCCATGACATGAGACCCTTATTCTTTGGGAGGTTGCCAGTGCTATTTTGTACTAAGAGTCTACAAAATAGCACTGGCGACCTCCCAGTGGCGTTGAAACTTATTTGCCTTATTTAGGATGAACGGTTAAGCTAAATTCTGAAGTTGAGTCATCCTTAGAGGATATTTTACTTTTGGTGAGCCGCTTAGAGGAAATAATCAGACTGGAGGGGAAGACAGAGGGTGTGTACATGGTTACAGTGTGTGGAAACTTTGCCACAGTTACAACATTATAACAAATGTCCACAAATTTAAAAAAGTGTTAGCGAAAAACCAGTCCAGATGCACAGTATCCAATTACACAGGGAACAATTTGGGCCTGACCTATGTTTATATAAAAATGATCGCTACTGTGAGTGGTTTGTGTGTTTTGGGTATGAGGAGACTAACATTGTTTCTTATTACTTCTTTTGAATTACTTATACACTCCAGTTTGCAAGTTAAACCTGTTTGATTCCTAACAGAATGAATCACCATTTCAAATGATAATGAATTGCTTTGCTGCAGTTATTTGACAGGCTGAATTGAATGTGGATAGATTGATGAAGGGCATTTGGAAGGGACGAAGGAAAAATGCTTGACTGACCAGGGGGAAATGTGTGAAGCTACAAATCAATTTTGCCCATAATCTCTTTACTGGCACTAGGGTGGGGCCTGGGTGACTGAAGTCACAGGGGTGTGTAATCATCATGTTGATAAGGGGAGGGAAGTGAGCCAACTGCCACTGCAGAAGGAGAAGAAATCGATGTGATGTGATGTCAGTGGATAGAAAGGTCAGGTAGGAGGAACACCCTCGTCGCCATGAAGGTTTTCCTTCACACCTGAATCCATAAACTGAACCTGGATAAACTTTAGGCCTACTTATCCCTCGAGTTATGCGGGTCACTTCAAAAGCATTCCTCTTTACAAGCTCTATGAGCTTGCTGTAGTATATTAGTTGTAATAGATGCAGGACATAACTCTTTAGCAGATTTTACTCTTTGACACAAAAGCCTGCTAAACCCAAGAACAGTAAGTCAGTTTGCTTGTAAAATGTATTCTTTTACAGAGCTCACTTCAAGTAAAAAAATCTCCTCATGCAAATGGCATTGAAATGCTAGAGCAGACCTTCTGGAGTTAGTAGAATTAAGATACCTAAAATATTACTTGTCATAAACCTGAGTCCCATTAGTTTTTAAAATCAGTCTAAAAAGTGAATGTATATTTGACGCAGAGATCTCTGTGTATTCGTTACAACACACAATCTATTTACAAAACAAAAACAAACGAACAAAAAAAGAATACCACCTTAAATAAAATTGTACAAAAATGTTGACATCAATCAACCAATATGATCTCATTACTAATTAGATAAAATAAAACAATGCAAACACCTCACAAAGACGACCAATTCCACACACTACTTAAAGTAAATAAAAATCCTTAAAAGTCAAAGAATTACTGGGAGCTTATGCGGTTCACAGAAGCTGAAAGGAAATGATTTTATAGTCTAATCCTGAAGTCTCCTCACTTTACATAGGAAGGAAAAGTGGAAAAAAAGATGTAGTCAAGTCCTCAGCACCAACTTTGGGATCGGCCAACTGCCTCAAAAGAAAATAGCGCGCCTTACTTGAGGTTTGAATTGTGTCATTTCCATTGGCTCCTGCAGTAAGTGTGAATCAATCAATCAATCAATCAATCAATCAATCAATCAATCAATCAATCAATCAATCAATCAATCAATCAATCAATCAATCAATCAATCAGTTGATGCACCATTTTGCTGTTGTTGATCACTAATTACCAATAATGAAACACAGACAATGTATTTCAATGTATCATCACCCGAGCTAACCAACGACCCTGGATCACTGTGGAGGTCCGTCGAGTGCTACAGGCAAGGAACTCAGCCTTCAAGTCTGGTGACAAGGAGGCTCTGAGGACAGCGAGAGCCAACGTGAACTGTGCCATCAGGCTAGCGAAGCGGAACCACACTAAAAAAATCCAGGAGCTTTTCCATGACGCCAGCAACACCAGGAGCATGTGGAAAGGCATACGGGCGATCACTGAATACAACACGCCCTCCCCCCCGGTGGGTGAAGTTGATGCGGACTTCCTCAATGGACTAAATAACTTCTTTGGGAGGTTTGAGGCACTAAACAGCACACCAGCAGTGAAGGCTGTTCTCCATCAAGAAGAGGAGGTGCTCTGCCTTGACACAGCCGACGTGTGGAAGACTCTAAGGAGAGTCAACCTGCGGAAGGCCCCAGGTCCCGACAACATACCTGGGCGGGTGCTCAAGGAGTGTGCAGGTCAGCTGGCTGGTGTCTCACAGACATTTTTAACACCTCGCTGGACCAAGCCACAGTGCCAGCATGCTTCAAGTCTGCCTCCATCATTCCGGTGCCAAAGAAACCTCAAGTCACCTGTTTCAACGACTACCGGCCTGTTGCACTCCCATCATTATGAAGTGCTTTGAAAGGCTGGTAAAGGAACATATCGTCTCCAGTCTCCCCCCAACACTCGACCCGTTCCAGATTGCCTACCGGCGAAACCGCTCCACTGAGGACGCCATCTCCTCTGCTCTTCACCTGAGCCTGATACACCTAGAGGAGAAGAACACGCACGTGCTGATGCTGTTCCTGGACTTCAGTTCAGCGTTTAACACCATCATCCCACAGCACCTGGTGGGAAAACTGGAACATCTGGGCTTCAGCACACCCCTTCGAAACTGGCTGCTAGACTTCCTCACCAACAGACCTCAGTCAGTCCGGGTTGGACAGAACACCTCTGATGTCATCACCCTCAGCACGGGCTCCCCTCAGGGCTGCGTCCTGAGCCCCCTGCTGTTCACCCTGATGACTCACGACTGCGTCCCCATGTTCACCACCAATCACATCGTGAAGTTTGCTGACGACACAACGGTGGTGGGCCTGATCAGAGACGACAACGACCAGGACTACAGAGAGGAGGTTGAGCAGCTGGTGGGCCGGTGCAGACACAACAGCCTCATTGCATCTCCATCCAGCATTACAAATGCTGCCGAACTCTTAGTTTCTAAATGCATTCTGCACAAATGCCCTTTGCACAAATCAAATTCTGTACATACAAATGTTTTAAAAAAAAAAATACTCACCTGTACACTGTGACTTTCTCCTGTATTGTTTACACTTTAAATTATTTACTTTTAAATCACTGCTGCACCTTACACTGTAATTTAAAGTTACTGTAATTTACAAGCTGTATTCTTGCACAAATGCCCTTTGCACAATCAATTCTGCACATACAAATGGTTTTAAAAATACTCACCTGTACACTGTGACCTCTCCTGCATTGTCTACATTTCAATTGTTCACTTTTGAATCACTGCTGCACCTTATACTGTAATTTAATTTCACTGCAATTTACAAGCTGTATGCAACGACATTTTGTTCTGTACGCACTCTGTGCATACAAAATGACAAATAAAGTTGTCTAAATCTAAGTCTAAGTCTATTTTTTTTGGCCCAATGCCAGTGAAAGCTACTGGAGCAGCAGCTACTGTGACTTCACCTAACTCTGATGGTTAACGCCCCGGGGAAGCTTTGGATTCAGAAGAAAGATCTGCTGCTCCACCTAGCTGGTATGCCACTATACCACACACACTGCTGCCTCAGCTGTTTCAACGTGCCACTCAATATCTGGTGGGTCTCATCCAGCCAGCAATTTAGTCTACAGTCCATGTTCATCTGTCTTTGCTCCAGCTAATTTGGTCACTGTTTCTCCATCTCTCCAGAGCCCCCAGCTTCCACGTCTTCTCTTTCTACAAGCCTGGCAGAAGTCCACGGCTCCATTAACTGCTCATCAACCAGACGAGGAGGTGTAACACAGAAAAGCCGGTTTGTTTAACCACAGTGGTTTAAGCATTTCAACTGGCTAGCGTTTTGCTCTCAAAAGATTTTTTGCTCTCACAAGAAAAGATGTTCTGCTCTCAGGGTCACCTTCAGACAATTAAAGGACTGGGTTCCGGGTTAAGCAAAACTAATGAACATGCTTTCTCTGTGCTTGGAGTCCATCTAGGGGAATTTTGCCAGGGCTGGAAAAATTCAGCACATTCTCTGGCCTGAATCTTGTGCTGATGTGTTTCTCTCCGAATGAACAGCTGTCTAGAACCTTACAGACTGTAAACATACAATTACTGGATGCACAGTAGGCTGTGGCTTTGATAAGAGGCTTCATTCAAAGAAAGAGGTCAGATCACATTTTTGAGGGGTTTTGAAAAAAAGTTGTGGAAGACTCACAAGACCTCGCAGATGCCCAAGCGTTGCCTAGGCAACAGAAACACCATGGTAGACTGGAAACAGGAAGAAAGCCTGCACACACATACCAGAACCCAGCGGATCAATATAGGAGACTTCACTTTGAAGTTCTAGATCTACCTGGTGATTAACTGCAGTGGCGTTTTGAACAGGGAGAGTAGCATGCGACAGCTGCTCTGGAGCACATGATTGTTTCTGCAGCCGAGACGGTCCCTTTCCCCTCTTCCATAGTGGGTCTCTGCAAGAGTAATTTTGACATTGACACTCTCCGTGCACAACTGGAAATGCTGCCAGATGTGATTTAGACTTCTGGGATTGAGAGAGGCCCAACAAATAGCCTCAGTAGCATTGGCAATGAATTCCACTGCTATGGCAAAAAAAAAAAAGACTCCCAGAGGTGCACAAGCTGGTGAAGTTATTCTACACCATCCCTGTGTCCACTGCCAGTGCCGAGAGGTGTTTCTCGTCCCTCTGTCCATACAAACACGTATGTTTAGACCACAGTGGATACTTTGAGGATAGCCAGACTTCATCCAGCATAATGACAGACGGAGACACTTCTTCAGGACAATTTAGGGCAGGGGTGAGTTTGACATTTATTTTCAAACAATTTTTATTCTGTTTGTAGCCTATTGTGTTAGCTGTAATATAACGATTGCAAGTGAAAATAGACCCGGTGAGTCTTTGCTTCAACGTCAGAAGAGAAGAAAAATAAATATTCAGTAGCTGACTTTTAATTCTAATGTCTTTGGCAGCCACATTTCTCATGCCTAGGGAGCACAGTCTACGAGAAAGCAATATATTCTGGAATCTAAAAACGGTTTAGCTTGTAACATGTGATGCAAATCAGTTGTGTGACCAGGGGAGTGCTGGTGTTTTATGTGTGCATGTTGGTGTGTTGGGTGGTGGTGTTATTGCGAGTATTGCCTGATGGGCCAATTTCAAATGCGTTCCACGGTCCATGTGAAAAACCAACCTTTACTCTTCCTATCATTACAAGTTTGTGGTGAAGAGATGGATTGGCTGGTGACATGCTCCACCCACAGTAAATGTACACACACACACACACACACACACACACACACACACACACACACACACACACACACACACACACACACACACACACACACACACGCTACATGCCATTCGTGCTTGCTGGTGACAGGCACAAAATTGAGTTGAGATCAAGAAGAAGTGCTTCGGCAGCAGAAAACATACAGAGCAAATGCTAATGAGCACCGCTATTGATTTTGTGATTATTACTCCGATCTGCTCATAACAAAAGTTGCTCAGTAAGCTTCATCTTTGGGCCTAACAGCGCTTATCTATTTCTGTTATTATACATCTGTGTATAAATGATGACTATATTATCCCTGCTGATCTTTATAAGACATTTGTTTAAGAGACATGTTTCTTCGACCTCCCTAATCAATGCATGCAACACTTTTTCCTGCTTGACAAAGTATGTTCTTGATCACTGAACCAGAGGCAGAAGAAAATTTCAAGGTTTCAAATCTCATTAGTTGCTCATATGATGTGTTCTTGTACCTGGAGGTATACCCCCTATACTCAGCTATGTAAAGTCACTTTCTTTTCAGGTTGAAATTGTTTAACCATGCAAGGAAAGCCTCTATCCATTACCTTTCCTTTCTTTCTGTCTTTTTTTTCTACTGGTCTCTCTAGTGATTTTCTGCCTCGCTGTCCGTACTTGTCCAGCTGGAGTGCAAGACTTAGAGAATGACTGTGGCCGCTGCTTTCTCTGATTCTTTTTGGACCACTGTGTTTGGCTGGACTTTACAGCATAAGGGAAATACTATTTTTTTGTCCTTGCCCAGAAACAAAAATCTAGGACTTAATGCCTCAGCAAATATTTAATTGTTGGAAAGATTGAGCATTTTAACGTAATGGGGAATGTGTTACTTACATCAAAGACCTTTTATTCACCTGTCCACTGTAAGATTATTGTGCAGTAGGGTTCACTGGTGCAGAACATTGTCAAACCAAAGAAAAAAACAAAAACCTAGCAACTGTAGCCCGGTCCAAGCACCAAGAATTTGTGTGACTGCAGCATCATTCGGCGCTCATTGTGCAAGAATTGTCTATAACCAAAAAAAATAAAAAATAAAAAAACACACACACACACACACACACACACACACACACACACACACACACACACACACACACACACACACACACACACACACACACACACACACACACATTGACCTTGGAGAGCAGATTTTGTTTTATTCATGTCAGAGAATTTTACGTTCCTCCCTGCGGTAAAACCCAGGACAGTGGCTGCTTTGTGAAAAATGGCTGCTGTGGGTGAATTGTTGCAAAAAAAAAAAAAAATCTGTGTTTTACTCAAATAGCTGTTTATGATTTATAGCACGTGAACTACTACATTATGACCTCTATGGACCCCGCTGTCTGAAGCCCTACTGGGGTTTGTTTTGCAGTGCGCAGTCAGTGTTTATTTCCTAAGGACTTATCTTGCAGACCTTCTGCAGAAATGCCTACAACTGTAAACCTAAGCGGCCATAAAGGAGACTCCTAATGTTGTAAGCCTTTGTTTATTCAATTTAAGATAAGCTCCATCACATGGAGGCATATATTTCTGCACTCCTCTGTGTGTGCGCATGTGAGTGTACCTGCATGCATATATGTCTGTGTGTCATGCCCTTTGGGGGATGCACAGTGTGCATTTGGCTGGAACCCAGTGAACAGTTTGCCATGATTTGTTGTGATAAGCGAACAGCAGTGTCTCTGGTTTCAGAGCTGTCTCACTGAGAAAGTTTTCTGGTGAAAATAACACAGGACGTGACTACACATGCAATAGTCTCACTGAATGTATATAATCATTTAATTAATGTGGTTTCACGCTTCCAGAAAGGCATGAATCTCATTTCCACCTTTTATTTGCTCCTCTGCGGTAACATAGAGCTGTTTTCTTCCACGCTCATTGGACACACACATTAGAAAACCTTTTTTTTTTTTTTGCATTTTACACTGTGGCGTATAAACAGCATACCCACAGAGGGATTTTGGAGGCAGCTGTTCTTTAATCCTGACATGATGATGGATGCTGTTGCAGTCTCTTCCTTTTTGAAAATTCTAAAATCCAGCCAGGTGTTGGCTGTATGGATGGAAAATCTGTTTTTAGGTTTATTTTAATGAAATAAATGCCTGTTGGGTTGCAGGATAGATTTTTTTTTTACATTTGTATGAAAAAGTTTTTGAAAAAAAATCTACAAAAACATTTATTTACGGGATTGGTATCTAGAAAAGGGCTGGTATGATATTCTGGTAAAAAATACCAGTTTTGTGACAAGCACGTGTTTAAATAAACGTATGATCTAAGTGGTTTAGTTTTAAGCTCAAAGCATTTTAATTTATATCATGCTACTAAAAATCACATCACAAATCGCTTTAATATTGATGACTATAGTGATGATAATATTTCAGATCTTTATTATAGATTTTGAAGCACAAATGCACATTAACAACCACTGTTTAAAACCAGTGTTGGCTTTATAGGTGAATTTATTGGTGAATTTATTTAAAATACACGTTGACCACATATGATTTTAAAGTTCAAATCTGAGGGGATGACACCTACTGCCAGCTAAATCACCAGAGAGTAAGCCAGCTTAAAATACATTACAAGTAAAAATACAGACACAGTGGTGTGTATCCTTGCGGTGAAAGCTTGATCTAATCTGGAAACTTAACCTGCTCCAGAGCATTTGTTGACATGGCGATAGAAAAAGGTAAGAAGTGATTTACGAAGATGAAGTTACCTTGCTGGACCACTCCGTTGCATAGACCCGAGGATGGAGACTAACAGAAGACTCCAGCGAGGATTGAATGAAAATGGCTTAAACAGGGAGACAATGATTAGTGAAGCGAGGAACAGGTGAGTGAAATTAACTGAATGTGCTGCAGCTGTCTATGGAGCATGAATGGTGAGGCTTGTAAGTGTAATGTCTCTTCAAAACAGATTAAGATACCAGCAGTGATGTCACAAGTGTGCGCCACTACCCTCTGCAGGGATTTGTGGGAGTAGCTTGCTCGCTGATGGATGAGTGGGCTGTGAGATGACTTTTTATGTTTCACTCTCCCAAACTAAAAAAGTAACATTACAGGTTGTTTGGACTCCGTTAGCTTCATGTGTGTTGAAAGAGCAGCCATTTAACCGGGCGTTGTGAGGTCGACGTAGGGTGTGTTCAATTAAGGGACAAGCACAGTGAAATCGCCTGTACCAGTGTGTTGATGAGTGTTTGAGTGTCCTGCTGACTCCCCTCCACAAATCCAACCCATGCTACAGGCTGGGGGGGAAACCACCCACTTATTCAGGAAGAATACAGAGGGAAACATGATCAAACACTGTGACAATTAAAATACCAGAAGCCTGAGAAGGAAAAAGATGACATTAACAATACATTATCACAATAAGAACATCAAAAACACTTTGATTTTAAGCCATTTTGTGGCATCTTCAACTAAAATAACTGGTGTGAAATAACATCCATAATTTTTATGTTAACTCATAATAATGCGATTGCTAAATGTCTGTGCAGCAGATGTGCAATAAGGTCATTTTCCCCCATCCTCTTCTGAGTATGCTTTTAAAATCTGAGACAATAAATGTTGGCAAAAGAAAGTCTTAAAAGATCTGTGCTGCTGCTAAAGTGCATGGATGAAATGAGCGCGGTTCATTAGACAGGGAAATATAATAATGAAAATTTCAAACAAACGTAATGGAATATTAATGTGAATCATAATTAATTGTAACTAAAAACAACGCTGCCATTTATGTAAACGTGTAAAATGATTGAGAAATATTCAACGTGATGAAACTTTAACAAATTCTAGACTGATTGCATACATACCTGTTATATTTGCGCTTTGATTTATCATGTTTATTATGCCGTGATCTGTCCTCCAAATTTCATGCCGATCCACCACAGACACAATAAATGACAGAGAGAAGGAGGGAAATGAGGGAACAGATTAACCCTAATTGGGCATCAAGTAAGCTTTTAATCACGAGGAAATTAAACCCATGCTCTAATTACATTATCTCCTCAAAATTAAATCACCATCACTTAGAATGAAACTCAGAGTCTCTTCTGCTCTTTCTTTTGCTCAATATTTTTTTTTAGCAGTTTTCTTTGGTCATTTGGCATTATTCACGTGTTTTTAATAGCATTTATTTATAAAATGGACATGAGTAAATTCCTGTGACTTTCCCCCTGCTACAATTTAGGGCTAGGATTTTTCTCTCTGGTAATAATTAGATTCTGAGATAAAGATGCATCATTACTCATACAAACAATTAGTATTTGTAGAATTCTTATATTACTCAGCCATCCCTCTCTCTAACAAGGAATTATTTTCTTTTTGAACAAATCAAGAACTACTGGAGGACCTCATAACTGAACATGTTGCTTAGCCACTTGTCAGTGAATTTTGCACTTGCAGGTTTTTTTTTTAAATAAGGCATTAGTATAACACTAACTATAACGTGTTGAATTCTTTTTTTGTAAATTAGCATAATGAAAAATATGATGAAATGTTTTTCTGAGGATATTTCTGCATGTAATAAACTATCTTTGTGAATTCAAAGTAAAGTTATTTTTTTTTCAATTGTTTTGCAAAGGCAGGTGACACTTAATAAATGTAAATGCTAGCATGGCCCTCAAGTTCGGTCCACATCTAAAAGCTTTAAGAATACTTGGGGAGGAATCATGTCTTGAAAATGATACGAGATGTGAATGCTTTTAAGGTATTTTGCAGATTGTAAAAGTTGATGGAAAATTCAAAAATAACTTTACAATTGCCATGTGGGGGTTCTCAAACTGTGCCACTGATACTCAGAATAAATAGCATTATTAATTATTTCAAAGTTATATGTGAACAAATTAGCAGTGCATTATAATTGGGCTACTAATCACAATGAGTGTAAATAAGTAGTTTTTACTAGTAGTGTCACAAATTGTTTTGTGCAAGGCGGCCATACTGGATTTTGCGTTCAGGTTTGGTGAGAAATCCTCAACGTTTCCATTTGAAATTCCAATTTTATGGAACCTTGCTGTCAAATCCTTTTAAACCTCAAACTCGGACATTTCGAGAATATAAATAAAAAACAAAATTATACCATTCAACCAATCAAGAAGTGCCAATAAGAAAGAATGTTATTCTTGTTTGTCATTAACAGAGACATTATAAAAGTCATGTTGTACTAAGGTTTCTAAAAGTTGGTGGTAGATAAACCTGGTATTTGTTGAGGTGGTACTTGTTATTAAAAGTTCCCAAACCTCCGCTTAAGCTCATTTTTCAATCATGAAATTGAAACCAGCAGATGGTATTTATTTTTACTCAGTCCACATGATACTTGCCTGTAGGAATGTGTTTTAAATTGCAGTGAATATTATTTACATAAAGATGGGTAGAAATGAGTAGATTAATTAATCAGTTCATCTAAGTCTGGGCAAACTGTATCTGCGCATAGAGAGACAATTAGCTTGGTAATACAGTTTTAGCAGCAGGTCGTCATATGCAAACATTTTCACTCCACAAGCTCTCCGCTATTTCTATTTAAAACCAGTACTATCAGTTTAATACATTTTATATGGTTTTCTTTATAAACTCAACAGGTTCCTCAACCAATAATAATCACTGCCTCCAGAGGAATGCATATAAAGGCACAATGGCCTCTACTTTCTCCAGAATGCCTACACTAAACCAAACCACATTAATTAAATGGCCATGGTACCAGCATGCCATAATAATAAAAAAAGGAGGCAGTGTTTGTGTAATTTAAATGTTTTTATTTGTATTTTATTTGCACGCTGCATACTGAACGTGTCCTACAGCCAGTGTGCTGAATCTTTTTTTTTCGGTGTCGTAAAAGGGCAGATTCCCTGTAGGGCTGTGAACCAGCTATTAGACATCGGCGGTTCAACCTGCTACTTAAATCAAGAGGTATCCTCTGGGGGAGATTGGCATGTACTTTCACCCTGCATTTAACACTCCACATAAAAGGATCTATGGAAAGAGGAGGGCCTTTTGGGGCTAGTTCTCTGTCTTTCCGGCTGAAGACGAAAACATCCTCAGAATACAGATCTGCTGGGCTCTGGGTGAGCAGTTTTAGTAAGAGATGGTGACTTTGTAAACAGAAAAAAACAGAGTTGGTGTGGATAATAGATTGTAGACAAAGCACTTTCTTCTGCAGAGAAGACGTAAGTGCATAAAGACACGTTAACATTCAGAAAGTCGTCGGCCATACAGTTCCCACACGCACACAGACGTACGCTTGCACTGTAGCCTGGTGAAATATGACCTCGGATGGAATGAACAGGTCTCGCAATGTGTTGGTGGCAGGTCGTTACTCTGCATCCGTCTTGCTAGACAATAAAGCGCGAACACAATGAGGCGGTCTTTAGAACTCTCTCTCGCCATCTTTTAGACCCCTGGCTTCTATAAAGTTCAACCTTGACAGAGAGAGATCGGGTGAATGAGAGAGAAAAGGTCGACAATAAAAAGAGGGGGGCACATGGGGATATTGGAAAAGAAGTAGGCTGATAAAAAGACTAAGAAACCTGAAGCACATTTGATGACAATGAAAACAGAGAAAATGAGGCCTACATTTTGGGGAGGGAGGAAATAACCTGAGAGACGATGTAAAAGTTTGTAAAGCAAACACACCAGGTGCAAAGGCCACATAGCATCTGGTATAATCTATCTTAGATACAAGTTCACTAACTCTCCTTTTGACATATTTAAATCTTTTTCCATTTCAAATTCATCGATTAATCCTGCAGCATGATTAGGAAAAGTAAATGAGTAAGGAAAAGAACACTACAATCTCTGGCCAATGTTAATTCTTCTCACCATTTTTAACTCAGGTTAGACTGTACTTGAAGATGAGAAAAGGATTCGCTTTGCACCTAAAATTAAAATGAATGAGTCAATATTACTAGTACTTTGTAAGTATCTTATAATATTTAAGTATTACATTAATGTCTTTGACATAATGTCAAAGCAATATCTGTTATAAATGTCCAGTATCTTTCTTCCAATACTGATCCAAGTTACCCAGTGGGCTTTTTCTAACACTGAGGACATCTCCAGTAATTTAGTAGAAATAAATGCCATGCTTGAAAACTAACACGTTTTTCAAAATTACAAGCAATATTCAAGCAGTATTACATGGTACACATTAATGTGATTGTGTTCTATTAATTGCCATCTAGTGATGACGTTCCAGGTGCTGCGGTCACATATATTAACTCCCAACAGGATTTTCTTTAAGACCTTCTCATGTTTCTAAAGATAGGCAACTTGACACATCCAGCTCAGTCATCAGTAAACTTCCATCTCACTCTGGATGACAATTACTTGGTTTTGATATGACTTTTTGATAATTTGGTTCATAACACCCATAATCGCAGTTGCAGTTGATCATGTGTGAACTGTTCCACAAACCAAAGTGACTAACTAAACCAAAGTCTCATATATCATGTTTGGCCTCAACTTGTATCATCTAAATTCCAGTAAAGTCATTTTACATTTAGATCTGTAATATCTCTACATCATTTATCATAATGCCGAGGAATGTTTTTGGTTAAAGTGTCTGCAGTTACATGTTTTTTTATATTTTAGAATATGGCTTTAAAGGGGAAGTCCGGTCAACAAGGAAAAATCAGGGTATCATTAGCTATAACTAAAACTAATACATTTGTGGTTATTTAATGAACTTATCTTTAATCAATAAGAAAATAAAAACATAAATTGTCGTCTGAATCACTGTGTATGGGGGCTGACATGACTGCCCAAATATGGGCAGTAAGGGGCGTTTGACATCACATCCTGCGACGTGGAAGAGCGGAAGCGGCGACAGCATTTCTCTCCGCTTTCCATGCAAAGTCAATAGGAGCCGTTCTACACAGCTGCGATCATCAATAATTATTTCGGATTTCCAGAGGACTTCACCGCTGACATTCCCAAGAGCTATTGCTGAAGCAACAATGCCCACGTGCATGGCCATCGGATGTTCCAACACAACTGGTAAAAGAGGAAAAAACATTGCTTATTTCAACACAGTCACTTCAGCGATCTCTCCTCCGCTGTGTGTGTGTGTGTGTGTGTGTGTGTGCGCGCGGTCAGCTGCAGCGCCGGTGCAAAGCCGTGCTCAGCCCAGCATGTGCTGGAATGCTCTTATATTTTAATACTTATACTATAATAATCAGCTAACTTAAGTCACTTCAGCGATCTCTCCTCCGCTGTGTGTGTGTGTGTGTGTGCGCGCGCGCTCTGCTGCAGCGCCGGCAAAGCCGTGCTGCGCGGAGCGCACACACACACACACACACACACACGCGTGTATAGATATATACTGTAGGACCCGACTGAGTTTGATCTTGGAAAATAGTGCGCCGTGACAAACAGAGCGTTGAAACTTGCTCAACAGCGGGTCCGCCGAGTGACGTCAAAAAATGGGAGGTGACAGTACTATTCTTGACCAAGATGGATTCCTCCACATAAACATGATTAAATGAGAATTATTATTAATTAAAAAAAC
This sequence comes from Fundulus diaphanus, assembly GCA_037039145.1. Classification (NCBI taxonomy): domain Eukaryota; kingdom Metazoa; phylum Chordata; class Actinopteri; order Cyprinodontiformes; family Fundulidae; genus Fundulus; species Fundulus diaphanus. The sequence continues at coordinate 34,220,892 of CM073125.1, forward strand.
TTATAATTTTTTGCACAGTATGTAGTAGTTTTATATTTAAAGTACTTTCAGCAGTTTGAATTCTGATTTTGACCGGACTTCTCCTTTAAATGTAAATATACTTTAACAGATTTCATCCATAAAATGACATTGTATAATATTATCCCTCTTTTAACCAACAATTAAGCGTGTTCTATAAAATCTTTCTAAATGTAATGTAATGTTGTTGATTATGGTGGCTTAAAAACAGGTTTAAATGCTGTGTTTTTGTCCTTAAAGCTCTGCTATTAAATCCAAGCTGAATATCAGTTGCAATCCTTTTAATCAAATGTATCTAACATCTGGATAAGATTGCTTGTTGGTAAGAAAGTTAAGGCTTTTTCTTTTAGAATAAACCCACCACAGTTTGGTATTTGTGACACCTGAATAAAAAACGGACTAAACAGAGCTGGCATGTTTACCTTGGGCAGTTCCTCCCTGTGGGACTCTGCTGCCTGGCAGCTAGGTGACTGGGAATTTTCCCACACTCAAAGGTTTAAGCCTTGGAAAAGAGCAAGTGGAATTTGAGGTTGTGAAGGGGGCAAGAGGGAGGAAAAGTGGATTGCCACAACCTGTCTGGGAAATTGACCTTTGCGAAAATGAAATGGAATGAATATTAAGTGCTTGCTAATTCCTTGGCTGCAGCATGAAACCCTTGAAGCATTCTGGCTTTTCAGCCTATTAGCCCAGCGGTGAGGATGTGGCAAGCTGCTGCTGCCATGGAACACCATCTGCCTGTAATGCGACTTGTGCCCTTCAACCCTCCTGCAGCGAAGGATGTTGAGAGAGAGAGAGAGAGAGAGAGAGAGAGAGGGCAGAGAGATGGAGAAAAATAGAGGGAGCGCGATAATTGTAAAGGAGAGGTACAGACATAACTCAAGCTTCCTCCCAAGTTTAATTAAGTAGCAGCGATGAGGTTATGACAGGGCACCTTTGAGCTACTATCTGTGCCATCTTCTGCAACCGAGGAAAAAGCTTGCCTTCAAATCAACCAGATGTGTACTTTACCTGCAGAGGGCCTAAAATTAAGCAAACACGGAAGACATGCTGTGCCTTTTAGACGGATTCATATGCAGATGACATACATCTGTAATCTGCAACAGCACACCTTGAGTTTACCATTTTACGTGGAGCCTGCTGTTAATAGCTCCCTCGTTAAAAAAAACAACAACACAATTTCACAGATTTTTTTTACCCACTAATTCATAACAGTGTTTTAAAGTGAAACTGACATCTTCTGACTGGGACTTGTTAAAATGCCAAAGCACCGAAACAATCGAATTTTTAGAGGTAAGGTATTGAATTGATAAACTAATAATGTAATAAAGTTCACAAATCTTTTACCCCTTTGGGTCATGGAGAAAAAAAAAAAAAAATATATATATATAAACATTTGTCAGTTGGTACATTACTTTGTTCCCCTATTGTGCTGTTAAAATGTCAGTGAGCCAATTAGCGGTACCTGTTACTCTGCCAGTGTAGCTGAATAGGATGAAAAGGCCTCACCTCTATCATACGCCATGATGTCTATGAGAAATCAGCAGATGACAGACAATGGAGGGGATCACATATGAAGTCAGGGAGGTGGAAAATTTATGGGTACTGGATGTCATATTCTGAGATGTAGATGCCGGATCAAAACAGGAGTTCGGAAATTAGATGAAAGAAAGTTTATTTGATCACCAAACTCCAGGCGTGCAAGGCTTACCAAAAAGAAAGGGAGCAAACAGGAGATAACAAGGATAAGGGAGGATCTTACAAGGAGGGAGAGAAAGGCAGCGGTATGAATATGGAAGGAGACAGAGGAATTTGCAACAGCTGGATGAGATGACGGTAGCGAGCAGAGGGAGAACGAGAGCAATGATCTAACAGAGACAATCAGGACAAAACAGACCCTAAGAATACACAACCACAATAAACATACTATAACAAACAATACTCACTACTAACTGAGGCAGGCAGAAGAATAAGATCTAACAAGAATAAACTAACTAAATCCACAATGAACAGAATGCTAAATAAACAACACTGAAGATGTGAATAATTAAAGCATTGCACAATCACCCCAATCTATCTAATAATAGATCAAAACCCCTGGGGATTGTGACACTGCAGAAATATTCTGCTTAAAAAGTTTGATTCAACATATACATTTTGTTTTTCAGACAGGTTCCTCGCAATAGTTACATTCAATTCCATGAATTAAGAAATATGTAATAACAAAGCATGAAAAAGAGAGCACAAGGAATGGCAAAGTTGGAAAAGGTGTCCAACTAAATTTTGGGTTTATAACGTGAAAATTTACATGGCTGTAAAATACTTTAAGGATTCAGACAGATGTTGTAATTTATCCTCTTGTTCTGACCACCATTGCTATGCATGGCCACGGCTCTCCTTTGTGTCACCAGTAGCCGTGCAGTGTTAGTGCAACACTCAAGCTTCTCCACAAAATTAGATTTTTTTTTTTGTTATTTTTACCTTCAATAGTTACACATTTTAAACCAGGATAATGCATTCTTTTGGCTGGTGCAGGATTAAACGTGATTTGCTGTTCATTGAACAAAAAGTTCAAAAAAGACCTTGGAGATGTCCAGCTACCTTTTGCTTTATGTATGGGTCAGTGCACTGGAGTGCAGGAGGAATCATTTTTTTCCCGTGCACACCTGTATGTAAACATAGGATTGCACTTAAAGAAAAATCCCCAGGTATACATTTAAACCAAAGACTTTACCTTGTGGCGCTGCCAGATGTTTTATGGACCTGGTGCCCCACTGACAACCAATTAGACCCCTACGTGTGTGTGTGTGTGTGTGTGTGTGTGTGTGTGTGTGTGTGTGCGGGTTGCAGTGCATGCGACACTACAAGGCTGCTTCAGTTGGGTGTAAATCCTTCTCCTGTGTACAGATTTAATCAGCAAGTCCTCTGATCCAGCGATCGGACTGTAAAGGTCACCTTTTGGGACACCGTGTGTGTTGTTCTGTTCTCTGTGTGCGTGGGTGGGTTTGTAAAAGTATTTTATGTCATGTAAATCTATTATTATAGTATACATTTTACATACTTTTGTTACCTGTGATGGCAGTGTTCCTCTTTCTCCCATCTCCACCCTTGTTTTCCATCCTTCCTTTTGGGTCTCCTCAAACCTGCTCTACTTGTTCCTCCTCTCCTTCCTTTCCAGTCTTGATGAAGTCCAAAGTTTGTTGAGTAATACAAGCTTCTCTTTTGAGGAAGTTGGAGGGTCAGACCTTGTGCCAGGACACCCACTGCTGGGAAAAACTGCTGTTTCAAGCAAAGCTGAAAGCTTAGTTGCTCCCCATCAAAATCCTTCGGGACAAGAAAGAATCTCCTCTCTGTTTACTTCTCTAACGCTTCCTATCAGTTGTATCTAATATTTATGACTGCACCTCGGTGAAAAGACTTGGGCGACTGAGATTAGTTTCCTTAGATACAAATAATTTATTTGTCATTTTCCCTCACATGTGGGCACTTCAAATCTGAGCCATAACAAAACTGTCCGACTGGAAAAGATTTGAGAGTTTAATCAGAAACTGTGAGCAACACGTCACAAAAACAGGATTAAATCATGTAGATCAAATATTCAACGACGCTGCCATCTTAATCATCGCTCCTACTTTCAGGTTTATCTCTGATTTTACAAGTTTTAATCACACGTCACAAGTGCATCTCAATAAATTAGAATGGAACCAAAAGTTAATTTAAGTTCAGTTCCTCAAAAGATTTTAATATTAAATACGGCAAATAAAAAATATGATTTTTAATACAGGTTTTTCTGCCTATTAATAATTATCTCCATGTACTACACAGTAATTGCAGTCATTATTTGGCTTCTTTTGTATACATTTCTGCGTGAGTGCAGTGTGGCATAGAGGTGATCAGCCTGCGTTTCTGTAGAGGGGTTAAGGAAAGCCAGATTGCATAAATAGCGGCTTTCCGCTCATCTTCATTGTTGGCTCTGGTGTGTCTCGTGTTTGTCTTGATAATACTCCAACAGATTCTCTTTGGAGTTTAAATAAGGCTGGCTAGTTAAGCACAATGTTACCTTGGTTATTAAAGGAGGCACTGGTGGGGGTAGGTGACAAGTTCTGCTGAAATATGAAATCAGTACCTCCGTAAAGCAGAGAGTAGCATGAAGTAAATTTCTTTGGCCTTCACAAAACACAGAGGACCAACACGTCACTATCACTGAGTTTAGAAACTTCATGCTGGACCTAAAGCAACTTGGATTATGTACCTTTCCACTTCCTTTTCTAGTATTGACCTTTGAACTACAAGAGTCAGAGTTCACCTTAACTTTGTGTAGAATAAGCACATTTTTCATGCTTTGTTATAGATTTTGTGATTTAAAAAATAAATAAATAAATATATATATATATATATGCAAGTGTGAATGAACAGGAAGTGGAACAGAACAAAATAAACTTTTAGGTGCAGCTCATTGGTGGATTGTGCTTTCTTAGAACAGGCTGGTGGGCACCACACGTGGTCCTCGGGGGCTCCTTGGTGCCCACAGGCACCATGTTGGTGTCCCCTGCTCTAGTAATTTATCTTCTTAACCCAACTTGGATTCTGTACCTCTCCGCTTCCTCTTCCTCCAGAGTCTGGGATCTGGATTTACAAGTAAAATCTAAAGTTTGCTTTCATGCGAAACGTTGCACCACTGAGCAACAGTCTAGTAATTTATCTCCTTAACCCAGGGACGACACTTCTGGTATCACTGGCTGAGCAGCGGTTTAACACCTGGAAGGCAGTAATTGTAGTCCATGACCTGGGCACGGCTTGTGTGTGGTGGCTCTTGGAGCACTGAGTCCACACGTTTTGAATCTCCACCAAATTCATGAACGGCTCTCAAGGCTGCACATATCCCCATTTCTTCTGCACTTTTTTTAAACCACAATTTTTCTGTCCTCATAACTTTTTATTAAAATGCTGGGATGAAGCTCCCTGTGAACAGCTAACTCTTTCAGCAATGAGCTTTTTTGGCTAGCCCTCATTGAGGGGGTTGACGTTTCCCCCATGAGTATGTAGGCCATAACGTAACCATAACATCACGTCTCAATTAAACACCCAATTTTTAGTCATCTTTACTGTTAACCTTTCCTGAGAAACTACATTTTGGCTTTTCTTCAGCTGTAACTCGGGGTCATTACAATTAACACAAATACATGCTTGATATATAACACTGTTTGTAATGAATGTATATTTGAGTTTTCCTTTTTCAACAGAGTAACGCAAACTTTTTGATCATATACTAATATATTGTGTAGACTAGAGAATAGCAATTTTCCACGTCAGGGTGTGTCTCTGGCCCCATTGTGACCCACACAGCTTTCCTCTGTACAAAAACATTAAGGGATCCGTAAAACACCAAGCTGGTTTATGTGTTTTTAAGTAACTGTGGAGCGTTCACGTCCCTTGACGTTTTCCCCATTTTGCCATGCTACGACCACATACATCAATGTATTTCAGTGGGATTTTATATGATAAAATCCATCCATCCATCGTCTATAAGCGCTCAACGTTGCAGGAAGCTGGTGCTTATCTCCAGCGGTGATTGGGAGAGACGCAGGGTAAACCCTGGACAACTCGGAGATGGATATATGGCTTTCAACACTTTACAATTTAAACTTCACCACAACCTTCCCCCTGACCTGTCTGCTGTGTTCCTTGGTCTCCATGAAGCTGTTTGTTCACTGATTTCTGCTAACAAACGTCTGGGGCCTTATTTCTATTAGGATTTAAATTGCACACACAGGTGAACTGTGTTTACTAAAAAAGTGACTTCTGAAGGCAGCTCCACATGCTCAGACAGGGCTGGAGTGGGACGCATTTTCAGCCCTGGAGTTTCATGCCTCAGACCGGCCCACTTAAGATAACAACCTTTTTTTTAATATGTAGATTTATTTCATAGTTCATCTTATTCCCTTTCGCTTGTGGATTTTTTGTATTTACTATCTTACTTTTAATGACCCAAAAAAATAACAGAGACAAAAATTCCCAGTAATGTGTTGGATCATGCTTATTATTCAAACTACATCACATTACGTTATGCAACCCAACATCACAAAATCCATTGACTTAGTTAGCTTATACTGTGGCTTGCAAGCAAAGTTCAGCATCTTTCTTTACCCATTTCATCGTCCTCACGCTCATGTTATCGAAAAAGCTGCCAATGTTTGCACATCTAGCAGCGTCTGTTTTCAAAGCTTTCCTCTTTTTAATTCTAGCTTTCTACACGCCACCCTTGCTCTTTCTCCATCTTTCAAACACCATTGACCGAGAGCACTCAGTTGTTACGTCAGGGTGGGTCAAAAAAGAAGAGCTGCCAGTGGAGGCGGAGGCAGCCCAGGGATAGCAGCAGCAGCGTAGTGATGTCTTCCACTCTACAGTGTCATGTCAGAACAGCCTCACCCAAAAAAAAAAAAAAAAGAAAGATAAAAAGAGGGAGAGAGAGCGGCACTTGCAGCCTAAATATCAGACCGGCCCACTGGAAATTGCCCCGGTCCTCCTGATTAGCCACTCCAGGCCTGCGCTCAGAGGAAGGAGCCTTGGCTCAACGTTACCACCATAGGCTGCAAGAGTGTAAGCACAAATTGGAAAGAAAGAGCAACGATTATGATCTTTAAAAAGAAAAACAGGAGAAACACTTTGCTTTTCCCTCTGAATTACTTTACTGGCTGTTTCTTTTATCCTGCATTTAAACACCAGTGGGAAATGGAGGTTTGTAACTCCAGCACACGACTACAAAGTGGATATCTGATTTTTTTTTCTGATTGTAAAGAATGGCTGATGGCAGTAAATTCCCTCAGACTATTGTTGTGTACATCGCATAAGTGCGCATTAAACCAGCCTGATGAAATATAGGCTGGGCGTAAATATTGTTGACCAAGGATGCATACCAATTATAGAAGAGGAAAGAGTCAGACTTTTTAATAATAATAACCACAAAAAAATCCCCAAGGCAATCCGTTTTATACAGAAACATTGTGGAGCATTGTGAACAGAATAGAAGCAAAGAAATGTGTGTGATTATTTGTGTTGGTCACTGATAGCGCTGCTAAACTTTTCACTGCATGTGCTCGCTGCTTAGATGGCAAGCTGATACACTTGCAGTCTTTTGAGAGCGGTGATAAGAGACTTCAGAAAGTGTCCCTTATCCCGTTGATCCCCAGGTGTTCTGTGTCTGCAGTCGGTAACCCCGTGGAGTTCAAACCGCAAGAAAATGGAGGATGCGATCTATTGTGCACGTTTCGCTTAATATGCAGTACCTTGTGTTCACATCCCTTGACGTTTTTTCCCATTTTGTCATGCTACGACCACAGACATCAATGTATTTCAGTGCACTTATATCCTTGATATAAGACTGATATATGGCTTTTCAACCGTTTTTCAAATTTAAACTTCACCACAACCTTTCCCCTGACCTGTCTGCTGTGTTCCTTGGTCTCCATGATGATGTTTGTTCACCGATTTCTGCGAACAAATGTCTGGGGCCTTATTTCTATTAGGATTATTTCTATTAGGATATTAGGTGAACTGTTTTTTCTAAAAAAGTGACTTCTGAAGGCAATTGGTTACACTGGGTTTTATTAAGTAACAAGGGGAGGAAACATCACATTTTGTTAAAAAAAAAGAAAAATCTATTTCTAAGTATTTATGAGCGTTTCATTAATCTTCTGTAAATTCCAGTAAAATACATTATATTTTCAGTTGCAACGTGACAGAATGCTAAAACGTGGTATGAATGCTTCCTCGATCCATTTTATACTTAGCTTTAAAAATTAGGAATATTTTGCAGCACAACAACTGGAAAATCCTAGTTATACTCATCGTAAGCGAAGAACAATTTTTCAATTTCCATTTCAAGTCAAGCCTGCCCATTGACTGTCCTGTATACTGGAGTTGTTTACATAGCCATCCAAAGAGAACATTTAAATAAAAATACCCCTGTGGTCGGCTGCAGAACTTCTATTTCTTCTTCCCATAACCAGACCAGCTACAGGACCTCTCATGGGGCTCCATCGCCCTAAGCAAACAGGATGCTTTGGTTGCACGGCAGGGGGGAAGGATATCGATCCCACCTTGAAGCGTGACTGCTAGACCACCTGCTCTGATGTCGACATGCACACTCGCTCTCTGACGTGCGCACTGTTTAATCTCAGTCTCCGGCGTGTATCTTCTCCCAGCTCCCTGACGCGGTGAAGCTTTACGCTTCCTGATTATCCGATCTCACGTGCCGTTACACCGAAGCCTGTTGTGTTCCTCAGAGGTCGTCTGATTTTTAGGGAGAAATGCAAAAGTTGCTGCGTGTCGATGAGACGCGGCTTTCTGACCTTTCCTTCACTCGTTCACATAACTGAGAAGGCCTAAATGGAGATATAATCACTGAACCAAACCTACCAAAAGGGCCTATTTTGTTAAGTTACGTCGCACTTCACGTATAGATCTGCTTTCAATCAATTAATCATTCGTTCTACTCTACATGTTGCTTTTCTACTAATCAGTACATTGTTAATTAGAACCCATGAGCAACGCTCATTAGGCTCGGTCCATCTTGTGTTCTTCAATGCTTTTCTATCACAGTGTGAGCTGAGCTCTGTTCATCAAGCAGATGAAGATGGAGTCTCTTGGTTGGGGAACATGTAAACCAACTTCTCTAATTACACTGTTATTGATTAGTCCTCATCTATCTGTGTGCCCGTACAGATAATTTCAAACAGGTCTTGTAAATAATGAAAGGTGTATATTGAGTACCATGCCTCAGCGGAGTCATTGGTCTCATTTCAGGGTCTTTAAGTAGGCACACGCCTTGAAAAATGTTATAATAAAGACACATACACACTTGCAGAGCTTTTCTCGTCTGTTCTAGAGTAATGTACCCATCGCAGGGTAGCAGAAGGTTTCGGCCCCGTGTCTCTGATCCATCACATTCTTGTCTCAGTCTGCCTCGCCCAGAAGTTGAATTTACTTGGAGCTAATTTGCCTTTTCTAAGCAGGCTCTATTTGTTATTAGCTGAGTATTTTTTTCTTTCTTTCTTTCTGGCTGTAATTAATTAGAGATGGAGAAATCCAGCTTCCAATGATGAAAGTCAAACTGCCAGAAGCAATGAAATAAAGTGATCAATAAACACGTAAAAAATGAATGCCCAGGAGTCTGTTTCAGTTCATGGTAGGAGTAATACTATAAACCAAGATGGAGAAATATTTTTCATCTAAATGTGTTTTTTTATAGTTCTCATGGTTTTGGCAATAGTTTACTCCACCTGCTCGTTGTACCCAGAAGACAATGGGGATGTACTGGACAAAGCCACGCAGAAATCCAAAGCCTGTTTAAACCAGGAGGATGAACCAAATCCAGCCAACTTGAGGTAAGCCTCATTGTCTCAGGCTTTCTGCTTCCTCTTCAGCTTTTTTCCCCCTTGCCTGGCTATCTGTTCGTATGCAGTTCAAGTTGGATGTTAGTTTTACATGGAAATTTTCTTCAGGCTACAACTAAAGGGGCTTCGGTAAAAACCCAACCACAAATTCCACTTCCTTTTATTTTTAATAATGCAAGAAGGAAAAAAAAAACTATTTCTGTGCAGTTCTTCCTACTTTCTTCACGTAGTTGTTATTTTTTTTCCTGTGTATTTTTGACATGAGGTCCTGGGGTCTTGTTTTATTTTTATCATTTCTGTGGCCTTAAATGGAGCTAGACTGAATCCTCTCTGCAGCAAACTTGCCTGATGCGCTGGCAACACTGCAGGCTGGCATAAATAAAACACGAGTAATATTAGTAGTATTGATCACACTGTCTTCACACAGATAGCTAATGCTTGTCTGCGTTTTAGATGTAAAATAACAAAAAATATATGACGGAAACGTCACAGTTTCCAGTCTCTATTTCCATATGTTCCTGCATGTTTATTTTATATACAGTTGAAACCAGAACTACACACACTGTATGAAAACACGGAAATGACATAATGAAAGGAGTCCTGCTGACATGGGCTGAAAGGCCACTTGACGTGGAAGAAGCTGTTACTGTAGAAGCAACACAAAAAGCCAGATAATCTGCAAAAGCTCACAGGAACAATGAACTTCATTTTTGGTGTAAAAGTCCGGCGATTTCATGAAAACAACTTTTAAGCGTTTGGTCATATTATCTGCTTTCAGGAAAATGGGGGAAGCCTGCAAGCCTAAGAATACTACCCTAACGTTGAAGTGCAGAGGGGGCAACATCAGCTCATACGTGTTTTTGCTGTAGGAGGGACTGGTGCTCTTTACAAAATAAACTGTGCCATAAAAAAAGAACATTACGTGGCAGTATTGAAGCAAAATCTCTAGCTATGAAAAGAGAGGTTAAAGCCCGTGCACAAGCTGTTCTTCAGAACCACCTTAACCAAATCAAAGTCATCTTTATTTGGCCAAGATTGTGTGCACAATCAAGGAATCTGACTTCAGTGATAATGCTCTCAGCGTACAGACGTTGGGTTTACATATACAGTGTATTTTTTTTTTTTACATGTAATTTAATAGAAAAAGGAGGCTGTGAAAGTGCAATCTACATATTTTGTTTCACGTGAGTGTAGCTCACCGATCAGACTGTAAGGGGTCCATTGCGTTCATCTTTGTACAATAAGAATACAAAGTAGCTTAGAGTTAATAAAGTCAAAGTCTTGAAGTGTGCCAAGTAAGTTTTTGTTAAAGGCCAGGCCCCGCCCCCTTTTGCCCTCTGACTACAGAGAAGCTTTGAGAGTTTCTTTTAAATTGTTGTTGGCATCATTAAGATAAAAACCCCAAAACGAAGCAGAGGCAGAAACATTCACAAAATACACAATTATTTACCCCAATACCATAATTTAAACGTAAAAACTGATCATTGCTCGTTTAAGGTGCTTATTGAAGCCATAAAAAGAGTTTAAGCTGTTGGTTTTCTCAGGTGGGTTGATCTACATCTCCAGTGACAATAATCTTTTTAGTTTAATTCTCTGCGTCACTTTTTTGCTAATTAGTCTTAACGATACCGTGTAAATGCCTTTGAAGGAATTTGGATTTATTGTGTTAATTTCCAGTCTGAAAGAATTTTCTCTTTTATGAATGTGGGAAAATTGGATTTATTCAGGATTTCTTTGCATTTTCCCGTCATAGAGTTTTATCACGCTATAAAGTCTTCTACGAACAGGTGCTCTATAAAATCAGCTTTCATTCTCCCGTCTTTGACTTCTATGTTTATGTACCCGCCTGAGACAAACAGAAAGATGAGTACCTGTAACTTGCTATAAGCAACGTGTGCTTTCAGCAGATCTTCACGGCTGGTTAAAGCGGAAAAACCTCAAATTAGGAAATTCTCATGAAGTCTTAGTGACTGATCTTTCCTCATAACCCGCGTGGTTTATGAAGTTACTGTTTCACATTATGAAGTCTGCTCTTATGCCTTTGATGCAAATTATTAAGCCATCGTACACCCAGAGGGGGTGACGGAGCTCACTCTCACTGTTGTGTCTGCTCCTCTTTGGCCATCCATCATGTTTTTATACCTCCGCAGATAGGAATGAAAAGATAATCAACCTGCTGCGGTAGTTCCTCATACGTTATCCCCCCCCATCCCTTCCCCCAATAAACTCAGCTAATCAAAAGTTATTGTGGCACTCTGAAAAGCACCATAAAATAGTAATTATGTAAGTGTTTGAATACCGCCTTGCTGTCATAGCTGTGCACAGTAAAGATCCTTATTAGTCTTCAATATAGTAACAGCTGGAGGCATGGCAGACGTCCCAAGTGATTTGTCTCTGGCACAACTTTCAAGAAAGCAATGACATCCCGATGGGATTCCTTTAAATATAATGTTTTGCATAAGTATTGAAAGGCCTTGAACTGTTTCCACACTTTGTCACATGAAAATAACAACCTTCGGTGTATTTTTTTTTGTTTTCGAGATTTTGTGCATGGAACCAATGTAAAGTATAAACACCTAATTTAAGGTGGAAGCAAACTGATTCATGGATTACAAAACATTCAAAGCATGACACTTGTTTTCAGACACTTTTACTCTGACACCGCTAAAAAAAATCCCTCCATCCACCATCTGTACCCATTGCAGAGGCAAAGTACACCCTGAACAGGTCGCCAGTCCATCACAGGGTAACACAAAGACACACAGGACAAAAGACAAGGCACAAACACACTCATACCTAAGGGCATTTCAGGATGGCCTGTTTGCCCAACAGCCATGTCTTTGGACTGTGAGAGGAAGCTGAAGTACACAGCATGCAGGCGAGAATACGCAAATCCCCTGCAGAAAGACCCCAGGCCGGGATTCAAACCCTGGATTTCCTTGCTGCAAGAAACTCTGCAGCGCTAAATACAACCCAGTGCAATCCATTTCTTTCTGAAGTCAGCTCACAGAAAGCAGCAGGTTCTGTGAAGGTCTCATAAGTTTTTTTCTTTTAGAAAATATTATTCAGCTAACAGGGTTACAAAGATCAGAAAGCAGCAGAAAGGACAAGCATAAAATTCAGTGGAAGTTTGCAACAGGATTAAGTTCTAAAACAGAATCTGAATACTTTAACATTTCACACAGTGCTGCTCACTGCAACATCTGAAGAGGAAAAGGCTATGGCACCCGCCCCGCCAACAAAATTGCCCCCCACCCAAAAGATGGTCAGGGCATGTAGTAAATTATTATACGTCTGTGTGTGTTGACAGTTAAGTAGAAAAATTAGCCTTTCTAAATATCGCCAGATCGCATCCTAAGCTGTGTCTGTCTCTAGGCTCTCACATAAAAAGGCGGACATGAGTCCGCGGACAGGTAGCCTATGTGCAGAGCTCAATTTTACGAGTACGTACGTGACGTCACACTATAAGCTGCTCTGCGGGAAGAAGTCTCCAAGGCAGCTGCCACTGGTAAGCTCCTGCAGCATCAGCCTCTCTGAACCACGGACTGACAGGTGTGCGGTGCATGCCTGCTGTGGGAAATGTAGGAATTTGTCACAAGAAATAGCCAATAAGTGCACTCGACTATAAAGTTTAAAATGTCGGTGGAGAGTCAGCACAGTGCACAGTACAACCAAGTGTGCAGCCACTTTTAATGTTTCTCTTAAACTGAGTCGTTGCTCCTTTACTTTCAGCTCAGAGTCACCTGCGTTCACACGCAGGTAAACTCACACTCCCGCCAGGTGAGAGAGAGCTCAGTCATGACATATTTTTACTTGCCTTGGTAAATGTTTCTGTGTTTTGTAATCGCACCCAGTTGCTGAGGATGGCTGCACTAAAAACTCCCACCGAGTCAGGAGAACTGAGCGTCTAGTAGCCGTGAAGACGTCGATGGAGTCTGTTGTGATGAGGGAACATGAGGCGTTCATTAAAGAGAAATGCTTTAATGACCAAGAATTATCCTCAACAGAATTAGTATCGTTTGTGACGGGAGCGCGGGATCAAACGGGATAACTTTGTCCGTTTTTTCTGTTGTGTTGCAACTGAAAAAGGACGCATTTGTTTATTTTACGTGGTACCTTGATTACTTCAATATACCGAGAACGTTTGCCTAATACAAATATATCGTCTTTTTAAACTCGATTATTATAAGCATTAAAGCTCAATGCAGCACGTTCTCAACAAGTAAACGGCTTTATGGTCATTTACAGATGTCCTATAAAAATACCATTTGCTTTGATTGTTGCAAATTACAAAAAGTCTGTCTGTTGGAAACAAAAATCCACCCTCCTGAGTCCATCTAAGAAATAAGATGACTGCTTTATTCTTGGAAAACATATTTTTGTTGCTCGATAGACCCCGTTAATGGATCAGAAGCAGGTCCCAAATGTAATAAAAAGGAGATTACACTCCAAAATGTTGTAAACACTGGCAGATCTAAATTATAAAGAGATTTTCATTCAAACCAGAAGGAAGGATGTCAGGTAGCCTTTGAAATATAACCATATAAAAATGTACACGATAGAAACATAAACATAAAAAGAGAGACAGAACGATGGATAAACAGGAGGAGGGTGGCTGCTCGTATAATAATAATACCTGTATTCTGTGATGTGATATTAATGAAAAGTCCACCCCCCCCCCCACCAAGACAGAATTTCTAGGGGAAACACCAGGCACAAATGCACACCTACTATGAAACGGAAGTCAACTTGTCGGAGCAGAAACAGCCAAATCACTGAGATAACTCTGGAGGAGCTGCAGGGATCCAAAGTTCAGGTGGAAGGAATCTGTTAGATGAACGACTATTCACACACTCCAAACAATCTGGAAATAAAGAGTGCCGAGAACACAGCCATTGTTGAAAGAAAAAAAATCTTGTTTGCAGTTTGCCTTTAGCTGTGTGGGGGACACAGTAAACATGTGGAGGAAGACGCTCCGGTCAGATGAGACGATAATTTAACTTTTTCACCTACATGCAAGACACCAGGGGTGGTGGAAATGTATAGCCTGGCCAGCCAGTGTGAATTACATGGAGCATAAGTCAGTCTGGTAAGGCTCCATTACCTCTTGCCCAAAACAGACCGGACCAATCGCAGCGCAGGAGGCGGGACCTTACCCATAATGTAGCAGCACCTTTCTGCTACCATAGCAGTTAAGATACATACAGAGATTTTTGTTGCTTGTGTCCTCTGATTTTTTTTTAGACAAAAGCAGTAAATAATCGCTCACTGGAGAAGTTGCTTGGTGGTATGACATGATTCACGGACTACAAATGGAAAAAACAGAGCACGTCGCTTGGACTTTTTTGCCTCACATCCGTAGTTATCAGATTGGTTCTGACCTGGTGACGCTAACCCTGTTAGACCCACCTTTGAAATCAGGCTCTACCAGCTCCTTACCAGACTGATAAGCAGTGTAAGTCAGTCTGGCTGGCCAGGCAAGGAAATTTAAGGCTGGGCGTCACCCTTACTGTGCCATGCCCAGTGTGACAGAAAGTGGAGCCAGATTGATGCCGCAGGTGTGCTTTTCTTCAACTGGGATAGGGGTCGATCTTAAAGGGGATATATCATGCTTTTCAGTTCTTCCTTTTCACACTGAAATCGTTCAAATATAAAGTAGAGCTGCAATGCTTTGGTCTAAATTTCTTGTTCATTTACCCCCACATTTCCTCTTTTTATCCCTGCAAAGGTAAATTTGAAATTGCTGCCATTAGCTATGAGAATTGAGCACACTACATAACAGGAAGGTATCAAAAAGGGTTATTATTTATTTTTATATTTTGGATTAATCCCTTAGATTAATGATTTATTTTGACAGCACTCTCTGTATAGACAACCATACGAGGGTAATAGTTTTCAAGCCTGTCCTGGATACACCAATTTTCTTGTTCAGTTTCGTTATCTTGCATCCGTTGACCTCTGAGATTCCAGCAGATAAGCTTGGATGTACATTTATATTCCAATAAATGTTATAGATAACATAGTCAACCACTCATCATGTCATCTTCTCCATGTTAATGTGTGGTGATTTCAATAAACTAAAAGCATTTCTTTTTTTGTGTGTGTCCTGTCTGGCAATGTGGCAATAAGAATTGTCTTAATGCCAAAAAGAGCCCAACAGATTTTATTTTCACAAGTGAAGCCTTACTGCTTTCGCCATAGTGCTCCGCTTGATTTACATATGCAAAAGTTTTATTAGAATTTATGCTGGGACTGTTTCATGATAAATGGACACTGAAACAAGAAGGTAGAAGAGGCAAAAAAAGAGAAAAGGTGAAAGAGAAAGAGGAGAGAAAAGAGAGAGAGCGATACAACATCCTCAGTCTGCTTCTACACCTGCAAAGAGAGATATTAAAAGAACAGCACAACCAGCCGATAAAGTATTACAGGTACAAACAAGCAACACCTTGATATTATCACTGAGGAATACACAGTATTATTTAATACGGAATGTATAAAGTGACAGCTGAAGATGATAATAGGAGTTTTCTGTATAGAAGTGAGTTTGTAAGTACCTGAATCCGAGCACCTGTAGGTGTTTGTGAAAGATGTGAAAACGCATTTCAAGAGGTACGAATACTTTTGCAGGGCCATGCGTCCCTGCAGTTGAAAAAATTAGCTTTGGACAATGTTTATATGGCGTTTAAAGCACTATAAGGCATTGTTTTTCTTTGTTACTCTTTGTTTAGGCAAAGTTTAATACATTTAGACGCCGAAGCCTGACATTGAACCAAACAATTGTTGACGCAGTAGTTACAAAGTGTGGGTTTCAGCCGGAGGAAATGCTGCGACAGCCAAGTTTGGCAGGCTGAGGACGGAAATGGGAAATTTAAAGGAAATAGCGTAGTTAGTTTGTGGAGATGGAGAGGAAGTAAGATTTACTGGGGCGAGGGGGATGAACGGGAGGCAAAGCTGAGTGTCTGATGAATAATTCAGCGCCCCCTGTCTGTACAAGTTAGCATCAATGAAGCTCAGGACCTCTCCACTGGTGACTGCATAATAGAGGCGCATCTAAAAACCGTGTCTAAACCTTTGCACAACTACATATCTGTGAAAATACGCACGTGGATGCACTTTGCACTTCATGCAATCAACAACCTACCTGTATAAACAACTTGAGCTGTAGTTTGGATCTAAAACATTGTAATTGGCATGTTCAAACCTGAACTCAAAAAGGCAAAATACACACAAAACAAACACGGGCTTCATGTCCCCAAAGTGTACACTGCGCTTGTGAATAATTCAGGCAGTGGAGAGAGCAGTGGCTCGCAGTGTAAGCTGCTGCTGAGACAGCAGGTGACCCTGCATCCAGAAACAAGGACATAGTGGCTGTCCCTCCTCCTTGGCATAACCTCCAGTTATATAATGTCCAAAGTAATATTGTTTATGTTTCAATTTGGAATCATCTGGTCCCCTTAGAATCACCTCGGGGAATCGGTTACATCCTATTCTGCTACATGTGCAATGGGTCTGGAAGGGAAAAGCTTATATATATATATATATGTATATATATATGTAGTAATTCAACCCATGCCTTAATTGATGAATCTCCCTTCTTCTGGCCATTGTGGCTGCTAAGTGGTCTCAATGAAGATGTTCTAAGATCTTCTCAAGGCAGTGAGAGAGGATTTTTCAGTTCTGGACATACTTACAAACAAGACATATTTAAACAGAGACCCTTGGCACTCCTATCCAGTGTTGAAATTCTTTATTCAGTTTTATTAAATATTTGCTAAGAAATCTCTTCTTGTTTCTCTGTCAGCTTCAGGCTCTTGTGAGCTGCACCTTCAATCAAGCTGGGAAGCTGACCCAAGGGTTATATTTGCTTATAAAAAATGTGACATAACAGTAACCGGGGGAAATGTCAAGGGAACAGCACACTAGAATTGTTCAATTTAAATACTAAATAGTCTTACGGACCCCTTTGTTGTTGCCTAGAGCTGGGTTGATGGATGTGGCCCGGTGTGGTTAGGCCTCAGAAGGATTGTGGTATCCCAGTGCATCTGAAGTTTCAGGCCAACATTCAAACCACTTTAGAAAAAAAGTTTCTGACCAAAATATTCCTTTCTCTTTGTTTTGGGTGACCCTGTAGGACTGCATTATCTTCCGCTTGCACTTGTTGATTGGGCCCAGACTGTCCTTTTGTTGAAAGGGAGGGCTCTCGTTAAGCAAAGGAAAATAATTTTGATTATGTTGGTGGCCGCTTGCAGCCCCTGAGCATTTCTCTTCGTCTCTGAGCATCTCAAATGGGATCGTTTCACAACTTAATAACATTTCCATCTTCAATATCAAGAATAAGACCGACACATCAGTACTTCTGACAACAACACGTCCTTTTGCATTCAATTTTAGATTATTTTTCACAATTCTTGCAAACATTTGTCCCTTTCCTTCCCCCTTCAGAGTTATTTTCCATGCTATTACTATCATTGTATTGTTTTAGCCACACTGTATTGGTTATTGTCCCGACATCCCCTTTTTATGTCAGTCAGTTTTAGTTATGGTGTGTAATGTTTAGGATAACTTTTACATTTTACACTGCTGACTGCCATGGAAGCCTTCTGTCTACCCTGTATGTTGTTGTGTTTGCATTTATTTTGTCAAGTTTGGAAAAATAGTAAAGTTTAATAATAAGTCAGCATGCTTACCGTGCAGAATATCATCGTTCTTGCTGTTAAGCTCATTAAAACGTCATACTGGGAATATAACAAGGTTATATTAGCTGCTTAATTAGTCGGACTTTTTCCCTGAGAGAAGCCTGCTTTACAGATGTGCCGCTCTTAGCTTCCAGTTGTACTTTCAAAGCAACATTTCCCTCCCAAAAATCAAGGCTACTGCTCCTGATTTCATGACTTTTGCAATATAACTGACTTTGTTTTTGCTGTAAAACAGGGAAGAGCACAGCAGTGATCATCTGCTTGGGGGTGAGGTGTGCTTTAACTGGGAAAACCTCGGGTCACTGCAGCACTTTCTCTGACATCTTATTCAAGGGACTTTAAAAGGTCTGAAACTGGGACTTTCTAAAACTTTGGTATGGCCTACCTTGAAACCAGAAAACCTCTCTGTGTTTGGCAATATATGTGCAGACAGATGTGACAGTGACGCTGTGTCACTAAATATCACCACCATTACACCTTTTAAATTTGTTCAAAGTTGATTGCAGAACAAGGAGCTCGCCATGGTACCATTCATGCTTAAACAGCCACTGCTTTGACTCCAGGTTTTCGTCTGCTTTGCTTTAATATTTACATTCTATAATTGTCTCACCATGTATTGTATTTGATTTGGCTTTGTCCTGAAAAATGACTTAAAGCTCTTTGTTAGTTCTGTTTTAAAAATGTATTCTAGAAATAAAGCTTGACTTAATCACTTTTCTTCAGGGATCCTAAACAGAAAACTGCACACCTACTAAAGACACCATCCCATATGCAGCTCAACAACTTCCACCTCCTCCTATATCTCCCTCAAGCCCAAGTTGTCTGTTCCCATAAAGCTCAACCAGTGGCGCTTGTACTGCCTGATTCATTTCCTCAGCTCCCTCCCTTCAGAGCATCTTCAAGCACGCTGTGGACAAAGTCCCTCCTGTGTTTTGAGATCCTAAATACCCACTCCATCTCAGATGTGTGTCATATTTTTTTGGCCTTTTAATCCTGGATGGAAATGAGCACCCGCTATCAGCCAAATGCTGGCCAAACTTGATCAGCCACGAAGCCACGGTGGCTGGTTTGCAGTTTGAACAGGAGAACAGTGTCAAACTTTTCACTCTCGGCTTTCTGAAGCAGCAATGTGTTTGATTTGGCAAATTCCATTATGAGTAAGAGAAGCAATGAATACTGATGTGACGTTATACTCCTGGTGTTGGCAGGAACCACCAGACCTGTTCAAGAGGAGCCAAGAGATGAGCCTAAAGTTGTCCAGTCAATTTATTTTTTTTAATGAGAAATGGATTCATTCGCAGTTTTATAGTTTTGGTCTTTTCGTACCCGAGTTTTTCATATGTATGATGCTCACTGCTTTTGCATTTTTTCACCCTTGTAAATAGTCTGTTGGTGTTTTTTACCAACAGAGTTAATAGGTTAGGGTTAGGGAGTTAATGGAACAGATTTTGCTCCATTTTTAAAATCCATTTTTAAAATCCCCCTACTCAGCTGCACACGTCTTTCATGTTTTGAGTATGCTTAAAAAAAAAAGAAGAACAGTACAGTATTTTCTCTAGTAAATGTGCTCTTATGGTGCAGTCTCTTATTCTTATTTTCATTTTTATTTTTTTACATTTTAACCTAGTGTTTATCTGCATTTCCCTTTGCTGCTGGGACACCTACGTTTCCCCACAATAAGAATATTTTTATTCTATTCCATTCACTTTGATAAACTTTGTAGCACTTTGTCTAGTGCAGAATTGTGTTTATGCGACTGCAACAAATATTAGTGAGTAATGTCTGCCTGCCAGGGGTCACTCAGAGGTATTTGTGTTTCATCAGCGCTAAAATTACTCTTATTTCAGAAGAGTTAGTTTGCCCAAACTGGAATCAGAAGTAGAATTAACAGAAAGACTTTGAACTATAAATTATTTAGAAAATAATATACAAAAACAATTAAAATATACAGCAGAATCCAGCATTTTTTATGGCCAGCCTTTTTATCTAAATAATTCTCAAAATACTTAACTGCCAAATGAAAAAGCCTGGTGTGCTATGGTTATGTACAATTACATTGAACTGGTTGGGTTATTTCCCCGAATCTTTCAAATACAGTCGCTGTAATGCATTCCCAGCTCATGAATAACTAATAACCGTTCAGAGCAGAAAGGCTCGTTTAGTTATACCCTTGCAATAGGGATTTAGATGCTGGATGTGGCATTTTTACAGACCATTACAATGTTTTTCTCCCCGCTGAAGCAACAGACTTTACAGTAGTAGCATTTTTTTTCAGTCTACCACCATGCTTTGAAGTCTAGCTGAAACAAGGTAGTTGGGCTGTCTGCTGAGGCAGCCGGCCTTCGCTTGATTAAGTTCAGCAGTCGTCCTTCAGCAAGCTGGCTAGCAGTGCAAAGCAACATTTGGGGAACTTTGAGGAAGGAACGCCGGCAATTTTCCTGCCATCTTCTTAAAAAAAAAACTTTAAACTGCGGGAACGATACTGCGGAAAACTTTTTAAAATATATATGCCTCCTCCCAGAGGGCTCTGGTTCAGATCTAGCAGGTTCACAGCTGACAAGAATTTGAATATTGGAACGGAAGAAGTTAGAACCCTCTTGGTGACTAAAACGTAAATATCAATCCTTTAGGTATAAACACAGTCGAAACTATATGCAGGAAACGCAGCAGCATAGTTGACAGTACAGGTGTCTGTTTATGGCAACTCACGCGAGGCCAGGAATAAATACAACTCCGAATGTTTCCGTAAAATGATCCGTTAAAATATTTTAAGTTCAGACATCACAATCAAAGCTGCAAACCAAAAACCTGGACCAGCACATCTATAGTATCTGAATGAACACCGTTACAGAGCTGCAAAATCACACAGAGCATCAGATGGTTGCCCTTAAAAATTGCTTTTGGAGCTAACATTCATCGTCACTACAATGCCTTTGTGTCTGGCTGTTAGGTTTTAGTCAGACTGCATAGATTGACTATGCAGTCTGACTAAACTTTAACTTTGACATCATCCAGAGAAGACGGCTCACCCGTTACTACCATCTAATGTAGAACAGATTACTAGATCAATGTGTGCTTCTGTGCTTTTTGTCTCTCTTGTTGTGTCTCTGCTCTGTCTTCTCTAACCCCCAGTCGGTCGAGGCAGATGACCGTTCATACTGAGCCCGGTTCTGCCGGAGGTTTTTTTTCCCCGTTAATGGGTGGTTTTTCTTCCCACTGTCGCTTCATGCTTGCTCAGTATGAGGGATTGCTGCAAAGCCATGTACAATGCAGACGACTCTCCCTGTGGCTCTACGGTTCCCCAGGAGTGAATGCTGCTTGTCGGGACTTTGATGCAATCAACTGGTTTCCTTATATAGGACATTTTGACCAATCTGTATAATCTGACCCAATCTGTATAATATGATTGAACTTGATTTTGTAAAGTGCCTTGAGATGACATGTTTCATGATTTGGCGCTATATAAATAAAATTGAATTGAATTGAATTGAATTTACAGAGCAGGTGTTCGTTGAATTTTAACCATGACAACATAAAGATCACAAGCATGGGACTCCACAGGCCAGTCAAGAGGCTGCTTCCGTTTTTTTCTTTTTGGTAATGCATTTATTGTCACAACAGATTACACGTACATGGTGTAGAGATGGGTGACAAACAGAAATGAAATGGTTCACATCTCTATTGTTTGTTCTGTGTGGTTTTCAGACTGCATTCACAGAGCTCACACTGAGTGCAGGTGTGGGCCCCCGAGCCACAGGGGCACCGTATGATTTCATTTATTTATCTTTTTTTACTGCCTATGTCTTGTGTCCTTGTGGATTTGCATGTGTCTTTTCATGGTGCGCGTACACTGGCTGATTTTATTTTTAGGATGAGGAGAATAAAGGTAATTCTTCACGCATGACCCATATTTGATTTGTTTCTGCGCCACATAAAGAACGGCAAAACACTTCTGTGCGCGCCGTGGTGCGTTTCTGGCCACAATTTCTTCCCGTCTACCAAAATAAGAGCTTGGATCTGGCTTCTCTTGCAATCCTTGCATAATTTCCTGAGCGGTTTGTCAAGTTTAGACAGAAGCAATTCGACATTCTTCAGATCTTAAAATCAGTTTTCAGTAATATAAAAAAATTACAATCTTAAGCCTTTTAAATGCACTAAAAACTACTTTGTTTTCCTAAGCCATCCATAGAAGCTAAAGAAATACAATCTTTAATTGGTATTTGTACACATGGGGCAGTAGGCTTTCAGTTAGGGGCTGGACGCCCTTGTGCCAGTGTGAATCTATTCATGGGCAAGTGAAGATGAGTTATGCAGAAAGCATTTCTGTTTTCTTTTTTTTTTTTTTTTTTTTGTGTGTGTGCGCATGTGTTCACAAGTCTTCTCATCAATATGCGTATCTCACCAAACTCATATTCATCATTCCCTTTCAAGAAAACATGCAAAAGAAAACAACCCAGTATTTTGTCCCGTCTTCCTTCACCAAACTCTCCCCTCCTGTTAGTATTTATCTACAAATTCTGCGCTGGAATTTCTTTCTTTCTACACAAAGTCATTTACATACACATCATTAATACAATCACTTCATTCTACATGAAATGGTTTCGTTTTCCTGTCTGTTGGACATGTTTTATACCATTTGGTGGGCTGCTGTGGGCTGATGAAAGGCTCCGTCTGCTTGATCTTGGCTGATTTTGTCTTCCACGTTGAAATCTTTTGTGACAAAAGCAAGACAACACCCCCCCCCCCCCTTTTTTTTTTTTTTTTGTCCTTGAAGGCTAGTGTTGCTCATCCAAGTCAACAAGTTTAGAATAGGACAGAGATGAGAAGAACCAAAAAAAATGAATACCAATGAGTTGCTCCATAAGCAGTCTCTGAGTAGAAATGGGATATTTTCTGCCTGGGTCATCCTCTCTGCTGAGCAAAAGTTCAAGTTATCCTTCAAGTGAATATATCCACAAACAGGAGATGTTTTCCCTGGGACAAACGCCGCTCAGAGATCAAAACTCTTACAGCTGTGTGAGCTTTCCGGCTCCTTCACGCATCGACAACGTATGTTTTTATTTTAAATATGGTCAGGCGCTCTCCTTCACCCGCTGGCATAGTTGGTATACTGTATGTACATCATGTTTTACAATGTCTGGTACTGACTTAAGTGTCCTTGTGGTGACTGTGAGAGTGGCATCCAGGCTGGGGTGGGGTGCAATACAGTGAGAAGCGACGGTCATTGCTGGGGCAGTTCCGACGGCTGTTTCTTGGGTTTCAGAGTGTCTATGAGAGACTGGACGCTGCGTTTAACACTGGTGGTCACTCGGCGCGTTACTGAGTCCGACGAGGGAGACGAGGAAGAGCCGGCGCGCTGAGAGGGCGGCCGTGCCACCAGACACTTCTGGTACCGGAGCTGAGGACGAAGAGACGAGGGAGTGAGTGAGTGCTTGAGCGTTTAGATGACAGTTCAGCTGATTCTCTTCTGTGTTTACTTAATTATTTTTCATGCCTTTTTATCAATGAAGAAGAGCCCCTTCCAAAACATAAATCCTGTTTGTTTAGGGAAATGTCTGAGTCGTCTTCATGTTTGATTTTTTTCCTGAATATAAGGATCGGATTTTCTAGCAATAGGTTGCTTAAAAAAAGCGGAGAAGTTCTCCGGCTGATGGTGCATTTACGTAGAAGAGCTGAAGCTGAGAGGTGACTCCTCATTCTCTAGCATCGACAATGCATATTCATGCAGGTTCGTTTTCTGTGGTTACTGGTTGTGGCTCAGGTGATAACATGGGGTTTGTTTACAGTTGTGCTGTTTTTAATGGTAAGAACCAAACCCCAAACATTAGAAAACATGCATGCCAATTCACATGATGCATTTGTACTTTAATATGAACAACTGGCACATGAATGAAATGTTTGAACATTTGAATGTGGAAAGGTCTGTAATTTTAGCCAAAAACGTGGAGGAACACTGCCGTTGAAAGCTTTAGCTTCAGCGCTTACCACACAAGCGGCCTGCACCGCCTCAGACACGCAGCCCGCGTTCGGGTCGCACCAGAAGACGTGACACTGGAAGTGCTGGTTCCCTGTGTCCATGATGAAGGCGAACGTGTGCACATCCCGTCCCACGCCCATGAAGGACAGAAACCGCACACGGCACTCCACCAGCACCTCCTCCTCTTCCTCCTGTGCAGCCATCAAAGAGGAGAGTCAAAGCTCTGATCTGCCTCTCCTTTTAATTGATAAGCCTATTCTCATCTTTTATTTATTTCAAATCCCTGGGTAGTCACAAAAATCCCCTGCCTTCTCTTTGATGACAGCCACAGTGGTGTCAGCAATACTTAGTATGACAGGGGTCCATTCTTCTTTGCCTGTGGATGACACGAGGTTTTCTATGGCCCCGTTAATAATGTCCATACCTGGGGACAAAACACAGGGAATTCTGAAAACACTGGACAGAGGAGGGATCCCCTTAAAAGACAGAAAATATTCTTTCGTGTGTGTGTTTTTTTTTGTTGGTTGCATGATTCCAATTTTACCTATTGGGCGAGACACATAGGTGACCCCCAGATAGAACACGTGGAATTTCTGCACCAGTTCAGTCTTGGGCATGGGGAACTCTGCAGAGAGATAACACACACTCAGAACATCCACGGCAGATTATATCAGAGGGCAAGATCTGATTTTTCAAACGAGGGAGTCCACACACGATAACTGGCTTAAAGGAGAGAAATAAACAAGCACAGACCGTTTTAATAATTTGCTCTGCTGCTGACATACTTAGAGCATGAACAACATGGAGAAGCATGCTAGATTCTGGAGGGCTGACTGTGTGGAAACCCTGCGGGTACCTCTTTATACTTTGGCCTGCTGGCAGAGGCAACTGCATATAACAAAATAAGTGATCAAAGCAACCATTTGCACTTCAATCAGCACAGATGGGAAGATCTTGGGCCCTCGGGATGCAAATATTGACCCAACGGAGCATTAGCTCAACAGGGTGGGGATGATTTCTGACATTGCAAAATGAAAAACTATACGAGCACTGACATAATCAAAAACCGACGAAAGGACGGAGTCGTGCATTCAGACAGCGGAGAGCAGATTTATTAGAGTAAAGTCTTTGCTTTTGTTTGATGATAATCTGGGAACAAAAAAAATATATAATAAGTAGAGGTTTTGAGGGGTTAGGGGGTGGCATGTTTTCTCTCAGCAGAAAACATGTTTTCAATTTCTACTCTAAAAATAGGCTTAAATTAGCATGCAAGAAGTTACTCCAAAATGGAGCTCAGAGCACTGGGGCCATTATCTGGCCCTGGTGCTCAGCCCCAAAATATTCAGGCTAATCTCCTGTACTGTGTCTCAGCAGCTGATTGTGTTGGTCTAACTCCATGGCAACCCGGTCAGTGGCGTTCACTGCGGTACTTCCTGCAGCCAACCTCTAGAACCGTGGACCTCAAGCTGTGGTAAATATTCACAAATCAACTGAGTTGTGAAGCTACAAGCCAAAATCGTGCGGCAGTCTGATGCTTCATTTATCTCTGACTTTGGAACTTGGATCTGAGAATCACATTGAAAGCCAGAGGGACTTGCTGAGCTCAGCTATTATTGGCCGCTATGTGTTAGCTGTGGAGAATCAGAGTTTTCCTCTGCATTTTGTACCATAAAACACAAGCAACGTGTGCACCAAAAAGGAGTGTATGAAAGATTTACGATACAAAACATCAGAAGAGGAAATAACTTCTTTTTAACTATGTCGAAAACTTGGTTTCATACACAAGGCAATTGTATTGAATTTTTGAGTTCAGGGCTGGAGCTCTGGCTTCTAGAGTCCTTTCTACTCATTTTTTGGTTGACAAGACAAAAATACAAATGTCGGTTTCAAAGCAGGCCAAAGTTTTACACAAATCCTTTTTTTATGACATTTTTAAACAAAACAGGTAGTGTTTTCATATGCTTGTCTAACCTTTCTGTTCCTTTGTATGACTTTAAATTGAAACAAATGTCAGCTTCTTACTAAAAATCGAACACATTAAATCACAACCACACCTTTACGTACGATCCAGAATAGACAACCTTTTTTTTCTGCCACTCAGGCTAAATATTTCCAGTTTAAGGTGAGTTAGGATTATCAAAATAATCTTTTGTGATTTTCTATCACTGTCTTCAGATATCCTTAATATTTGCCGAATGTTGTGAATATCCTTCTACAAGGTTACAACAGCTTTGCTGAATTTATTTGATTCCTGTAGACAGGACTGATGTAACTGAGTCAGCTTTGTAGGTCACCTTGCTCACATATAAGTTATTATTAGCCTTCTATGGTATTGAGATAATAGGGTCTTTGTTATGGCTACTTATAACATTGGCTTTGCTGTCCTTAAGCCACTTTCTAACTAATTTGGTGGCATGCTTCTGGCTATTACCCATTTGGAAGACCCATTTGTGTCCAGGCATTCACTTCCTGGCTGATGTCTTGAGTTGTTCCTTCAATATTTCCACACACTGTTATTTTCTCATGATGACATTCATTTTTGCCCCAACATGATGCTGTACCTCAAAGTTAGGATGGTGTTCACAGACCTGCAAGGTCCTTCTTGATATCGTCATTGGGGCTTTCCCACATTGTCTGAAGGCATAGTTTTCATAGTGTATGTAAACTTCTAATTTTAAAGGAAAGTTATACAAAAAATTCTGTTCCAATATGGTTTTAAAATGCCTGTCAAGAGGGCGCCACTTGGGAAAATTGATATTTACTGAGGTGGCACATGTAAGGGTTTAAGCAGTTGAAGAACCAGTGCCTCAAAGGTAATGATGCCCTGTCCATTATTAGCTCCATATTGTTCTCTGAATGTGAACAAATGACAAATGTACGAGTTCAGGCATGCACCGTTTTAAAGATGCAAGGGACAATTTGCATATATTTGATCTTGGGGTCGGCGTGGGAGCTGGGGAGCACCAGGCCTTTCCCCAAAGAAACTGTAATTGGAATTTAATGAGGTTGACTGTCTCCGTAAGCGAGCAGCTGATACGGTTCTTTTATATTCTGATTCCCTGTGTGGCTTCCCCCTCACGCTCAGCCTACATACACACCAGCTGAGGTTATTGCCGTGAAAAGGTTGTGCTGGAACTTTTCCTCCTTTTTCCAATAATTACTTAGGACTGAGACAAACAAGCAGTGGGAATAAGCAAAAATGGTTAACAGTGCAAAGGACTGGCTCTGTAAGGGGGTGGTCTTTAGTGGATCCATAGGCAACTGAACCAAATGCTACTGTCCTTTCTGTTCTTGGCTGCTCCTGAGACAATAGCAGCATCTTTTCAAAAACATAAGAGATATATGGAGAAACTCTGTACGGGAAAAAGAAAGCCTACAACATGAAGAATCCCATGGCTGACAAAAGCAGTTTTTAACCAAGGGAACTACAAAGGAACACGATTAAATAAATATTGGATTCCTTATGTTTTGGGGACACAAATCTTTTCAAACTTTAACACTTCCGATTTAATTTCTTTTTGAGTATTGACTAGGTGTTTTAAAGTTTTTGTTGGATTCATTTAAGTAAGAAAGGGCAAATAATACTAATAATGAAACAAATCAGAAAATGTCACTCATTCCGCAGGTTAGATGTGATGGAAATTTAAGCGTGTTTACCTTGCAGGGGCACATCAGAGCCATTCTGGGAGGAGCTGCCAGCTGCAGCCTTAGCACTTTTTCTTTCAGCCATAATCTGAAAAGAAACGACGTGTGAAAAAAGTGAGGAAGTGAGAAACAACAAGCATAAAAAAAGAAGTAAGGAAGATGTGAAAGACAAACAAAGAACAGAAGATTATGATCAGAATAAGAATTTTAGGTAGGAGATCCGATTTCAGGAAGCCACTTAAAGGGAATCTGGCTGCAAGAGAGAGCAATACTTTCAGCAGATAACAGGAAGGCAAAATGGAGTACAGAAAATTTGTTCAGTTTTATCCTTGAGATATGCCAGGAAAGCGAACTCAGAAACAGCTGCTTTGCAAAAGCTGTAAGGGCTATTGCCCCCTGCTGAGAAGACTGAGTCTGTACACGTTACAATGTCATTACTGTGAATGCAGATTTTTTGCACACTCTTAATCATCAGGAAAGTTTCATTGCAGTTTCATTTTCATGCACAGTTCTGTATATCAAGGTTTAAGAATATTGCACATTAACACACTAAAGGCTGTTTTGTTTTGCATGCTTTAATTTCTCTCTCTCTCTTTCTCTCTCTCTCTACAGTCTCTGTACAGTTATATATATATATATATATATATATATATATATATATATATATATATATAAACTGTACACATTGTGTGCTGTGGTATTACATGTACCATTGTTTATTTATTATTGTTTATTGTGTGTACCCTAAGCCTGAGTATGTCCCAGGAAAAATGTCAAGGTAACACACGGTGACAATAAAAGATTTTTGAGTGTTGAGTCTTGAAAAGACAGAACACATCCCCACTGTTAAAGTTGCAAGGCTTTGGTCACAGAACTTTACCAGCCAAATTGTTTGGTTAAAAAAATTAAAATTGGATCGAGTTTGGAAAGGTTGTCGCCTTTTGAAAGAGGCAATGTAAAAATCATGATTCTCTGTAATAAAGATATACACAAAGACTCTGGTTTTAGTAATGCTAGCTATCAGAGACATAGCATAGCTCAAGCAAAAGATAAAACAGGAATTTAGATGATGGGGTACTCGGGTTTTTGGTCAAATGTACAAATGCAACAAACTCTTCATTCAGGATTCTTTGCAGTACTGTTATTTCGCTGTATTTGTGGCAACAGCTCTCATCTTTGGAGATGTGCATTTTTTTAAAAGAGAGTCGAATATTCTGCATGGCCTCTGCACTGAGCCAATGCGCTCTCTGCAGACACTTGATAAATTGCAGGAGTCATTAATCAAAGTCAACGGTCTGTCTGCAACTCTGCTAACAGGGGAGCATAAAAGAAGACGCATGAATTCACGCGCATACACTCTGTAAGGCACAACGAGGGGCTCAATTCAATGTGCTACTCAGCTGCGAGACTCAGGTCACCAAGTTTGTCCCCTGCAGTAAGGAGAAAACCACCAGTGGGTTTAAAATAGGTAGTTTGAGGTTGTGACTTGGATGGGGTTAGAAAAGTATATGTAAAAGGGAGAAAAACTTTTTTTTTTCTGTAAATGGGTCATCATTTCTCTTAGGAAGGATGTCTGTCGTTCCAGCCATTTATCCTTTACAAGGACGTGTTGACCAGAGGACGGGCTAGTTACAAATGTTCAAATGAGGACACATGCTTTTGACAATATTAGTGGAAACAATGGCTTTATTTGAGTAAAATCTTGTCTTAGGACCGTTTTTTAGGCCCGGGGCAAGCTGTTTTCACACAGAACATTTACATGCGAGTCTTACAGGATCCCATTTAGGGGTTTGCTCATGTAAAAAGGATCATCATTGCTTCATTTACTGAAGCAATGACTCGTAGAGGATTTTAATAACAGGCATAAGGATTAAGGCACCAGTCACACGTTTCTGTTTGTGGAAGGAGAAATTGGCCTTCCTTGATGTGAGATCCCCATACTAACAGATGGCTTTTTAACGGTTGTGTATATCTGTAGACCCTAAACAACAGCTGGAAAGGGTGTAATGTCAGCTTGGTTTGGTAGCATATTCTAAATGTTTTGGATTTTTAAAATACCTCCTTGTTTTTCTATCCAAATTAAAGGTAAAATGTCATTGTTGGTTCATTAACCTACACTGCAAAAAGGGAACTAAAAGTAAGTACAATTTTCTTAGAATGAGTGTATTTGTCCTTGATTTGAGCACGCACGTTAAATTATCTGCCAGTGGAATAAGACTTTTGCACTTAAAATAGGAACAAGTCATCTCCATCATCTTATTTCAAGTGCAGTATATCTAATTATCTTATTTTATCGTTAAAATACTCATTCCGTTGGCAAATAGTCTTATTTAGCTACTCAAATCAAGGACAAATACACTAATTCAGGAACATTTTCACTTACTTTTAGTTCCCTTTTTGCAGTGTATATCCACTACAGCAGATCCACACATGGAAGCAACCGTAAAAAAATGAGACATAGTTACAGCCAAAAGCAATCCTGCGGTAGTCCTCCCTTTCTTTTTTAAAAACTCCACAAGTAACATGCAAATTGTTCCCAAAGTTGTTCAAAATGCATAAACTAAGCTGCATATGGTTGGTACAAGGTAACTTGTAGGTAAGCACCAAAAATGGTAGCTGCAGTGCATGGACACAGCTAGAACATGGAGACAAATGTTCTTCATGAACTGGCTGATGATGGACAGTTTAGACGGTTTCTTTGTGTCGCTCAGACAAGGAAAAGCTTCTTTAACTCGATCTGTTTCCATCCCTCTAAAGAGTAGGATTTCTTTGTTTTCTTTTTTAAGCAGACAAACACAGACAGACACAAGCAAAACAAAGTATAACGCAGGTTCAATGTGACTTTACGATGGAAAGCAGAAGCCAGGTGCTGCTAATAAAATGTATTTGATGAACTGATCTTGAGAAAGTGTGACTACTTCTAAAAAAAACGCAGGTGTTTTACCACTTTGCTGGTCTTGAGCACACAGGTCTCGTAAAAGGACATCCAAGCAAATTCTAACTGAAATGAGATTCTGCAACGCTCAAGATAATTGCAAAAATCCCAGGAGCTCCATGCACAGCACTCACTTAGCATGAAACATATTCAGGTTCATGGTGAAACAATTGGAAAAAAGCCTTTTAAAATATTGCAGGAGAAAAACCCCTCCATCAAAGAATAATGTGGAAGCATGATTTAGATTTGCATAACAGAACTGAATAAACTGCTTGACTTCTGGAAAAATGTCCTTTGGACAGGTGAGCCCAGAGTAGAGATGTTTACCCATAAGGCAAAGCACCGTGTTATAAAAAACAATCAAACACAGCATATCACCACAAACACCAAAGCAACTGACAAGCATGGTGGTGTAGGGATGTTGATTTGGTCTTGTTTTGTAACTCCAGGACTTTGGCACATTGTAGTCCTGGACTCGCCCATGAACTTCTCAGTAGGATAAACTATTCTCTGTCATCTTTCCAACAGCCGAGGCTCGTCATTACGTTTTTTTTAGGCAACAGGGCCATGATTTAAAGCACAACAGCACACCTAGGACATAAAATATGAAGAAAGAGTCCCTGTGGTGTAATGACTCGGTTTATGCTGTTGTGCAACCTTAAGAAATTTGTGCAGAAACTAATCTGCAAACCTCAATCAAGTGAAACAGGGTCTTAAAGCATGGGCCAAAATTCCTCCTTGACATGACAGACTCATTAAGTAAAAGGCAGCAAAGTGCTGAAACCCTTTAATTAAAGTAACCCTACCGACACGTCTTGTCACTTACTAGTATGTAAATGTCTCTGGTACAGTATTTATGACAACCACCAGCACGAAACAAATGTTCTTCTCTCTGTAAAAACTGCAGTGATTTAGAAACTGATCGCTCCCTTCAGAGCATGAGATAAACCGATTTATGTGAAAGCGGCAGCAGTTACGATCCTCACCTTGGAACAGATTTCGTGGAGACTCGTGGCAATGGCTGCTGCCGGGGTATCACATCGAAACACGTGGCACTTCAACACCCGTGTGTTTTTGTCTCTGGCCACATAGGCAAAGTCCCTGAAGCATGGTTGGGAGACACAAGACAGATCACAGGCCCATTTTTTAATGCAGACATGACACAAAATCAATGTCAAAATCAATGTTCCCGATGCACCTTCATGGTGGGTCAACCTAACACATTTCTTCAATAAAGGCCGAGAAGAAAAATCTCTGTTCAATAAAGGTTATTCAGTGATTAGTATCCATAGGCTGACGGTATTGCAAATTTTTGCCCTCATTTTGATTAAACGTTTAGTAAACATATGAGTTTCTCTAGCTTTTCTAGCCTCCCTCTAATGTTTTTATGTTATTTTTGTTTAATAAATACTATCAGACACATTGTTTTCCGCAGAGGAATGAAGGTATTGAACAGATGATTTTTCTAACACTGAAATAATGATTTCCAAAGTTCAAATGAAATGCTGCAGTAAACTTCTCTCAATAAATATAAGATATCATTGCCATTTAAAAGAAAGTATTTTACTGAGTGGTCCTTAAGTGGATTTATCGCAAAGAATGTTTCGACAAAAGCTATAATGATTTTCTCCTGTTAAAATTGTGTTTCATAAAAAAAAATTTCGGCTGTAAGGATGCTTTTTGGCAATAAATCTTTAACCATTGCGAAACCTTTTGATTCTCTTTCAAATTGTGGCAAATTTGTAATGAAAATGCATTTGTGGGTTGAGCAGCACGACAGCAGACAGTGCATCCCATCCTCTCCGCTACCAAATTCAGGAGTAAGTCTCTAAAAAACTCAGCTCTTTGGGGACCAGCATTTAACATGCTGGAGGACAGAGATCTGAGATATTGGATCGCCACTAACTATAGAATCTCATCTCAACATCTCTGCATTGGGTGCTCTCAGGTATAATATGTATATTGCCAAGAAAGATCACTACAACAAGAACAACAACATTTTTTCTTTTTTGAATTGAACAAATAAGTAGCTCAAAATAAATGTTTTTAAAGCAAATTTAAAAGAAAATGACGTCCCTCCCATCCAGGCTTCTGGTTTACAGACCTGTTTTTTTTCTTCTATTATCCTTTCCTAGATGTCTCTGTAAACATGTGATTACATGTGTATTGTTCCCATTTATGGGCTGTCACAACGCAGGCACATTTCCCTTTGCTCACCAGCGGCTACACGCTGTGCCGTGACATTTGGTTTGACAGTGGAAGTAGGTGACTTTTTCGCAAACATCAAAAGAGTCTGTCCTTGGATCTGTCTTCTGTTTTGAAACAAGAACTTCCCAATTATTCTGCTTGCACCTATCTTGATTTGTGAAGTCTAACAATGGTTTTGCTCACAGACAAAGACAACAAAGTGAAAAACGCTGCAGCATTTTGCATCATGGTGAGTTTGCATCTCTTCCAGACATTTCTTGGTTGAGGTTTTCTGTAATTAACTACATTTTTAAAGGAAAATAAGGTAGTTTGTGCCATTTAAACAAGGCTTTTAGAGAATTCAAACCTGTTTGATTTACGACAAGCATGCTAATTAGTCCGTTTTCTATGTATTTCCAAACTAAATATCACAGTTTCCATCTTTACTGACAATACAATGCATGCATAGACAAAGGCAGATGCGTATGTGTGAGCCAAAGGAGACTGCATGCCAGGAGCATTGCAGGAGTGCCACATAGCTCAGAAAATGAAAAAAAGTGATGAGACTTCAGGGAAGAAACTCCTCTGAGAAAGAAACTTTATGCAGAGAGTGGGTGGCAGATGAAAAACAGCAACACCTGGGAGGTAGGACACAAACACACACAGACAGAAGATGAAAGATACACAGATTTCTTTCTCATTAACAGGTGAAACAAGCTGCAAACCCTCCCAAAGAAAAAAAATACAATAAATATATATATCAAGTAGGTGGATGTGCTCGCAGCTTTGGACAGAAATGACAATGCATAACCAAGAAGGAGGGTGTGGGGCACATGAAAGGAAGCCAACTGGATGGCAGGGTCTCTGGATGCACACAAGCATCTCCTCACGCACGACAAAGAAACCATGGACCCAAACAGAATTATGGCAACTACAGCTGGCATTTATCACAGTGGACTCTTTGTGTTTATGAGTCCATTACCCGGCCTGTCTCCGCTGCTTAATTGTGTGCTCAGACACTTTGGATCGATAATGTTCCTCGCCTGTGGCAAGGAAGGAAAGTGATAGGATGTGTCCCTCCTTCAGGGACATTTGAGGGGTGCGTTGTCGAAAGCAGCATGAGTGGCCTTGCTTCTCTTGCCACAAATGATTCTTTTATGACTCCTGTGTCCTCTCTGAGGAGTCACAAAGCGACACAACAGCATGCAACTCTTAATAGGAAACAGCCTTTAGCCAGTGTGACTTGGTGGCGATTTACCACCTACAGGAGCTGCTGTACTCCTGATGACTCGGGGCAAAATCTAACTCCTACGGTGTCAAACGTGATTCTACAGATGGGCAAGAGTCCTTATATAAGGAGTAAAGACAACATGAGGTGGTAGGTTACATTTAGAGCAAACCAAAAAGAGTCATTACCTTTCTCTGTGTCCCAGGAAGCATTGAGGAGAGATTGAAAAGAGAAGGTAACGGGTTAATGAGAAACAGTAATGCAATATCCTGAGTCAAAAATAAAACCTGTCACATGTGCAAACAAACTGTGTGTGAGGTATCAGCTCAGCTCTTTGTACCTTTTATTTCAGTGGATTAGCATTTGGAGGCATTTTTACACAGAACACCTTCCCTGTGCGATGTGGCGCCGTACAGCTACGTACACGCACACAGAGACGCCTTGTTCCAGCAGATGCTTTCAACT
The DNA here is from genome assembly GCA_037039145.1 of Fundulus diaphanus. Classification (NCBI taxonomy): domain Eukaryota; kingdom Metazoa; phylum Chordata; class Actinopteri; order Cyprinodontiformes; family Fundulidae; genus Fundulus; species Fundulus diaphanus. Next base: position 34,255,435 of record CM073125.1, read on the forward strand.
CAGCTTCGTCTGTTTCATCCAACTCTTTGCTTTCACTCTCTAATCTCCCCTTTGCTTTCATCAACGCTCTTCATCTCTCAGTCCTCTGCTTACGTTTTCTGCTTGTAGCAGGAGAAGCCCCAGACAGAAAGGAGACCCAACACAAGGGGATTTCTATCAGTGGTATAACGCGGCACGCCTTATCGTCTGTGATGCTCTATTACCAGGAACACAACAAAGGGTGTTTTTCTACAGCAGGAACAGGATTCAAGGTAGTATTCTTTTCTTTTTTTTCTTTTTCAGAAAACATCAACGGCAGGGAGGCACGTCTTTCTGGAAGGACCCTGAAATATAATCTAATTTTAAATTGTATAACAGAAGTCGTTTTTTTTTCTTTGCAAACACAACATGCAAACCAAATTCATATCAGTGTTTTAACGTGTTAACATTCAAATGTTTTGATAAAATCTGCTAATCTGTTTTGGGGAAGAAAAACAAAAACTTTTAGAGGTAAAAAAAAAAACTCTCCCGAGATGAACAAAAACAATCCCAACTTGCCAGGATTAAGCATTACCAACAAACCTAAAGTTTGAAAGAAGCAGGCGCAACAATCTGTGGATTCTTAGAAACCCCCCCAAACACTGAATTTCATTGAGCTTCAGATTGTAACTGCTGTGAAATAATCACAGGTTGTGGCATTGTGGTGGACTGTAATCCTGATCATAGCTCATAGGTGAGTGAACACAGCAGTTTGTGTTGGCGAATATCATTTCTGGTTATCGTTGCACCGTTCCACTTGGTGTGCGGTGACTTTACATTAGTTGTAAAGTCTAACCGCTGTAACATAATCATTGGGTAGTTTTCTCACGGTTTTCAGATTTTGTGACTAAAACTCGTTTTTCTACCTCACACACTTGAGCAGTTTATTTGAAATCTGTTCTAGTAGCACATATTCACAAAGTTTTAAGGGACTTTGCTCAGCTTTTAAACCATAACCGCTACCAAACAACCTGAGATTAATGCTAGTCTGCTTTCACTATTTTGGACTCTGCTGGTCCCTGAATATTGACACTAAAGCAGCAACTTGTCTGCAGTAGGAGAGCCATCTCTCCATTAGGAGATGCAAGTTACATAAACAGCATCGTTTTGAGTACTACCGTGGAAATGCGTCCAAAAAATGGCCAGAGTAAAATAAAATGTTCACAGAAACATTATGGATGTCACTGTCAGGAAGTGCCTAAGAAAAGTTTGTGTTGCATAGAGAAAGCAGGGCTAATTCAGGATCATTGCCCTCTTTGGTGATCTACGGAGTAAATTCAATTCAATTCAATTCAATTTTATTTATATAGCGCCAATTCATGAAACATGTCATCTCGAGGCACTTTACAAAGTCAAAATCAATCATATTATACAGATTGGTCAAAAATTTCCTATATAAGGGAACCAGTTGATTGCTTCAAAGTCCCGATAAGCAGCATTCACTCCTGGAGAAGCGTAGAGCTACAGGGAGAGTCGTCTGCATTGTCCATGGCTTTGCATCAATCCCTCATACTGAGCAAGAATAAAGCGACAGTGGAAAGAAAAACCACCCATCAGCGGGAAGGAAAAACCTCCAGCAGAACCAGGCTCAGTATGAACGGTCAACTGCCTCGACCGACTGGGGGTTACAGCCGATTTTTGGGCAGCAGCTGGAACATTCTTAAGATCAAGAATCCTTTTCTTAGAGCGTCAAAAGTGTTGCTTGTACGGAGTCCAGTGCATGCACGCACAGCTAAAAGCACAAATACGTATACCATATAAACCTTTACTGCCGAAAAAGTTCCACACAAGCTTTTCCTCTGTGATTAAACTTCAAATCAAGATTTTGACCTTCTGTTCAGTTTTGAATTCTGAGTTCATGTCATATTCACTGCCTGGTACTGTTGATTAAATTGAATAAAACTCAGAATACTTTCAACCCTGTTTCCCATTTCCCTTAAGACATCCACATTTCTTTCTCTCCGATATATTTGAAGTGTTTGAAATTCCTTGTTCCTGAGTAAAAAAGAACCAAGTCAAATCCAGAGCTGCTCTCTACCATTCAAATATCCCGCAGTGCAACCTATTTGACTTTCGCAGCACGACTGACGCAACAGTAAACACATCTCAACATAAATCTTTTTGTACCTGATTTGGCTAAGACTCAGCAAGAAGTACACTCACTTAACCCTGGTCAGGGTTATTTTTACGTCCATGTTCCTAAGCCATCATCTGTGGCCTCAGGTCTGTGATCAGTCATTGAAAATGCCTCCACAGCCAGCCATAAGTAATCCAACACAGCGCGGTGATGATGAAGAGCAGCAGCAGGGAACAGTACTGACATTTAGGCAGCCACTGTGAGGAAATTCAAAGCCAAGGAAGGGAAAATTGTACATGACATCAAAAGTAACCATGAAAGGTACCTATGCTGTAAAAAAAAAGGATTTCAAAGTCATTCTGAGGCTGTCTTTAGGTTTAGCTAATTCCAGAACCTGGTAAAGATCATTCAGAAATAAAACAGGAAAACTGGTAGAGGTTCTTCTTTTTACCATATAATCATCTCTTACTGATCTCACTGGGTAGAATTACATCAGTAAACAGCTAATGCATGTCATGAAAAATTATATTGTACACAATACATAGTACACAGCACAATTTGCAACTAAAACTTTGAACAGCACAATAAAAATCCTTCTTTACTACATGGTGCATGGCATGGATTCTCTGAATACAGCCAGTTGATTCTCAGCAAACTGCTTTTTTTCACCAGATTAGATTTTTATAATAAAAAGATTAGATTTTTATGATAAAAAAGCCTAATTTTGTAATGCAGAATAATGACCAAAAAGATGACCTTCACTGGGACTTGCGAACCTATCTATCTATCTATCTATCTATCTATCTATCTATCTATCTATCTATCTATCTATCTATCTATCTATCTATCTATCTATCTATCTATCTATCTATCTATCTATCTATCTATCTATCTATCTATCTATCTATCTATCTATCTATCTATCTATCTATCTATCTATCTATCTATCTATCTATCTATCTATCTATCTATATATATAGATATATATATATCTATATATATATATCTATATATCTCTATATATATATATATATATATATATATATAAATTAGTGCTGTCAAACGATTTGACTTTCAGAAACAAGCCCAAAAAAACTGCAACCAGCGACTCATGAAATTTACAAGCGATTTTAGAAAAAAGAAACCCAAAGTCGCATGAAATAAGCGGACTTGGCAACAGTGAGCTGCGGGTCTGTTTTGCTACAGTCTCTAGCATTCTTGGAACTACAGAAAGCGCCGAGGGTAAAACAACCAAAAATATATTAACAAAAACGTTGTTGGCTGTTGGACATTTACAAAGCAGACACTAATAAGATCAATAAAAAAATTTTACCTGACAACATGGCAACCATTTTAGGCAGATTATTATTGAAATAACTGTTTCTGATGATTTTGAATCATGGTTGTAAAGGACATTGCTTTAACAATGCCAGTGACTGGCTGTGGTCAGTGCAGTGCTCCACAGACTCAGGAACCCCAGCTTCACCCACAAGGCTACGCTCTAACACCAACACTCTGTTTGTAATACTCTCTTTATACTTGTTTTTTCAAACTAAAGAGTATTTGCAATGGACTTTTTAAATTACAGTGTGATTTCATTAGGCTTTTTAAATCTTTTGTTTTATTAATATGCAGGAATTTCATTAGAACTCTTAATGATTTGATGGCTATCCCTGGAATTTCCCACCTGAGAAAAAATAAACGCTTTGCTTCTCAGTCTGTCTGCCTGTCTGATAGTGATTAACATTTCCCCAAATAAAAATCCCTCAAGCAGTGACTTGTATGCTCCTCACCTTTGGTTTACAGTCCTTGGGAACACCTAAAGCAATCATGAAGCTAGGTCTGCTTTCCTCTCTTAAGTGCCTGTTTATGGTGTCTACATATTTCACTACAACGTTCCTATAAGCAAAAGGAAAACTGAAACATAATATTAACACTAAAATCATAAAACAATATTTATGCCAACATGCCAGTGCAAATTCTCAGTTATCCAGGTCATTGCAACAGAAAAGACGCTTAAATCAGAGGCAACCGGACTTTCACTCAGTTTTTCTGAAAGCGTTTCGACACCTATCCAGGCTCCTAGTTGAACAATATACAATATGTATATCATAATCTAATTACCTTTAAAACATAAAAGAAAAGAAGTATAGACGAGCTCATTGTTATTGTTTTGATCCCGTTTTTTCGCGCATGCGCGCCGGACTGGTATGCAAAAGGCGAACACAATGGCGGACGCAAACAAAGAAAATGACGAGTTCTCGACGTATTTTTCTTCTTTAGATAACATATCACAAGATCGTTATAAGACTAAGTTGGTGGCTGATGGTATCAGATTGCCAAAACCACACAGCAAAAGCCTGAAGGGATGGAGCGAGTCTGTGAAATGCTGGCCAAGTGTTCCGTACGGCGACATATACAGCTGCCTTATAAACACGGCAGGCCAGTACACACGAGAGAGCATGAAAGCCATGAAATCACTTGACGGCTACAATTATTTCATATCGGGACATGTTCAGACATGTTTGGGTAACATACGAAAGTGGAGTCGGACACAGACAGCGCCTCAGCAGAGAGGAAGACCCGCCACCGGTAGGTTAAAAAAAACATTGTTTACAAAGGATTATTTGTGGTGTTTTTGTCTTATTAATCCTTTTCACAGACTCATGCCAGAGGGTTTGCATACATTGTACATGTACGTATATTATTACGAAACGAACGTTTACGTCTTGACTTAAGACTTAAGTAAAAATTATATCCTAATTTTTTATTTATATAATTATTTAAGTAGAACAACGACTAGTGCAAAATTAAGTTGTATTTACCGGAGATGAAGTGTAGACTGCAAATTCTGTCGTGGTATGATGGCTCCCACAGTCGATTGGGATTGTCTGCCTGCGTCCTTTTCATTGAAAATATCCATTTCTTTCGTCTTTCTTCAGCCTTTGGTAAACGAAAGAAACGTACATCCGACGATTTGGAATGCCTCTGTGTGCAACCGGGAGCACAACAAGGCGTAGGCATTGTTTAGATTTAAAAAATAAACTAACTAAAACCACGCTCTAATTCACCCGTTTTGTCACGGTGGTTGGCGAGAACAGTACTGTTCTTGCCTAATCGCGGGACCCGGATGTAGCGCGGACGTAGCTCGTGACGTCACGCCTGAACTGGTCTATATATTTGCTCGTGCTGCTAAAATATTATAAAATATGGAATAAACACCTGCCAAATTTAGTAGAAGCTTCTAAATAAACCTCCTTATTGACCACTAGAGATAGGCATTGTACTTGTAAAAAATATGTTAATGGTGTCTTAAAATCCCTCATTTTGAGAAAACAGTGTTCGAATTAGCTGAAATGATGACTGTGGATATGAAAATTACTGTTCCAAACATGTAAAACTTTACATTTTAACCGAAATAATTCATTCATGGATATTTCATATAAAGAGCCTCAATGGCAATTCAATGTTACAACAGCTTGCCATAGAAAGCCTTGCAATCGCTTGAGGAAACACTGCTGACGCCTGAACTTTTTCTGGCATTGTATTAACGTTACTTTAACCATTAGAGCAATATGATGAAAAATGTTAGCGGTTTGGAAAGCATAACCTTCTAATGTCCTGATGCATCTCATATCTCATGCTTCAAATATCGTACAATATCTTGAGACTGGTAACCAGGTAATGTCTCATTCATACCAGGGCTGTGTGTGTCCATTTATGAGGAACTTGGCTGTGATTTATGAACTGCAGAATACATACAGAAATTGCCTGCTTTTTTGTGTGAATAAGACTCATTAGTTAGTTTAATAAAAGGAAAAGGATAACAGATAACCTGTTGTTATCCGCTAATTCAATGGATGGTGCTATTGGAGGTCAGAAGGCCCCTTAATATAACTGGCATGGAGAAAACACTGCTAAATTAAAAAGATAAGTAAATACAGCTTTCAAGACACACATGTGATTATGCAATAATAAGCATTCATTATGCAACACATTACATAATTTGAAATTCCCCTCCCATAGACCTGGTGATTTCATTTAAAAAAATATTTTGATTGATCAGACTAAACCATATTCTTTTGCTTCTTTTAAAATCATACCCATCTTTTCAAGGTTCCCTCCAGGGAAGTGCACATGCATGTATCTCAGAGCTATCCATCTAGCTCTATCCAAAAAGAAGAGAACGTTTGTTGGCTTAATTTGGCATTGTGGGGGTTTTAGAAAGACGGTCCAACCCCACTTCTGCCTCAGAATGAATGACACGTACACATCAAGAGATGTCAGAGGAGATTTTGGTTGGGAAAGTCTGGGGAGATGATGCGTTCAATCTCGAGACAGGAGAGCAATAGAGGCAGGAGGCCAGAAAGCTAAAATGAAAAGGTGGGAGTGGAGGAGAGAGAAATGGAAACGAGATGCGAGACCCTCTGAGGCCTAGATGGTGTAGAAGAAGGTGGAGAGAGAAAAACACGAGGCAAGAGATGAAAGGTATGAAAGCACCAAAGCAGGGGGATGAGTTAGAGCAACACTCTCTACACTCATGTGTGTCTCTCTCTCTCTCTCTCTCTCTCTCTCTCTCTCTCTCTCTCTCTCTCTCTCTCTCTCTCTCTCTGTGCTCCACATATTTTCAGAGCTCAATAAAGGTTGAACTTGACTCACTACTACCAATCTCTCTTTGATGCTGACGGCTGTGGGGCAGGCTCACCCAGAGAGGATGTGCGCGACTCGATGATTAAATGAGGTCACGGCTGCAGACGCGCGGGTTGAACGGGGTTTGTGAAAGTCGCACAGGGCTGTCAGCGTATGCAGCCCTGGCATCAGTCACCCGCCACGATAGCACTGACAGCGCCATGTGTAGCAGGGTTGTACAACTAAAGGAGAAGCTCGCCACTGCATGCTGAAACATAGCGCTCCTATTGCTATTCCTATTGTCATTTGAGATGGTTTAGTTTCAGACACACGATTATTTGTTTTTGAATATTAACATTCATTCAGCAAAGATGAGCCTTGGGTTACAATACTTACTGTAATGTTATTATTACTTTTTTAAATGTTATTTTGATACATAGACTGAAAGAAAATGTTGAATGTTTAGCTAAAATGCATCTTGGAGCCTATTCAGCTTAAGCTTTAAAACAATGTTACCTTAAAAGGAGTGATGGGTTGTGCTCTCTTTGTTCCTCCCCCACAACTGTCCATATTTTTTTCATATTTGAAAATATTTATAATGATAATCATCTTTATCATCATTGCAAAACTACATTCTAACAAATTTGTCCTCTTCATTTAACCCACGCCTTTTAGGGAACAGTGGGCTGCCACTGTGCCCGCCTGGGGGAGTGTTTTTGTCTTGCTCAGACAGAGCGGTGGTCTGGGGGATTTGAATCCGGATCCTTGCAGCTTCTCTACGATGCAAGTGCCCTGCTCTCTCAGCACCAGGCCTCCACCCCCAAAAACAGCCAGATTCTGTCTTCTTTTTAAGTAAGGAAATAATGTAGTAGCCTGCTTTTATCCAGCTGATCAGCAGTGCTTAGCAACTAGTGGCACCACTGTGTTGCTCTGTGCTCCACCCAGCCAGAAAACAACAAACTCTGGTCACTTTGGCTCTTTCTTTGACATCTCATTAAAAGGCTGTTTAAAATGTAGGGCTGGTATATCATAAACCAGAAACCAGCCTATACATACAGACAATATGTATGTTGGGAATGGTCTACATCTAGTTCTGAAATGCATAATTTTTACCTTTATTTAAATTCCTATTGATAAATAATTAACATGATTATTCATTTCAAATGTGAAACTTGACACTAAATTAATACCTCAAGCCGTTTACAGCTAAGATTAACAGTTTTGAGAGGAAATTTGGGATCAACCTAAGCAGCATTTGGATTTTGTTCGGAAGTTTTCTTTCTTTTTTCTTACTGAAGTTGTGAAAACAAATTCATTTAGACCTGACAGAGGCTGGCAGAATGAGGGCTCGAGACTCATTCAGACTCAATGGACTCAAGTCTCATGAACAATATTTAATCTGTGCAATCAGGGGTTAAAATAAGATGGTATGTGGAGATAATTTTAATACATTATAAGTATTGTTTATAAATTACTTTACAGTCTAATGGTTTGTGTGTTTTTATTTATCCAGCAAGCACTCACAGAAAGTAGGAGACAGACCACATCTCTAACAGAGATACACATATTCACTTTTAAAGTTGCTTTTCATTTATTTACTAGGGAGAATTGAATATAGCGGGCTATTAATGATTCGTAACAACCCGCTCATGTTTGTTGTAGCTTCAAATTAATGACCACGTCTCTCAAACTGAGCTCTGCATTAAGATGCTTTTGGTTGCTTCTGAACAAAATACATTTAACTTACATCTGAAAAACATCATTATAAATGTACTTCTGCTTCTTTAAAAGTAAGAGAGCTTCCTCTTTGATTTATGCAGAAATTTGACATTAATTGGAGTTAACTGATTTCTACTAGTCTTTTTCAACATGAATGCATTTTTATTGCTTTAGTGGGGTAAATGTTTTATCACACTGGATAATTTACGGCAGTTTACATGTTAAATGTAAGGTTATGACAAAGCGAAAGATGCTAAACCTTCTCTTAAAGGATAATGATTTGAGTTGCAGCCATTCCTTGGTTTAGCCAGAGTAGCTGTCACGCCGCCATGCAGCATGTAAATATACTAATTTCACTCATTAGAGACTCAATGGGGACTTGAGGCATAAGATTTTAGACTTGACTTGGAAGAAAAAGATGGTGTGCACCTGTGCGTCTCTAAACCGCCTCTAAATTATATACAGTGCTCTGCCTCCTCTTTCATGCTAGCCCGACATACACTCAATGATTCTGACAACGCCATGTTTTTACGGGCAGCCGAAAACATTTGGTTATGACCGTCTGTAAAAGTGCAAACTGTTTCCAATGCACGGCTTTAAACATCTGATGCTGAAATAGTGCAGTAAAAACCAAAGCATCCCAGTGCTGTTGCAGAGAAAACAACACAAATGTAACTATTCCCCACCTGCTCTGACACCTTCCGTCTGCTCTGCAGCCTCCAGAATCACTCAGAAGAGACTGATGTCGCCTCCAAACCATCTGTCACTCACGCACACACACACACAAATGTACAGAGGGATGTGGCATCACCCAGACTTTAATTATCAAGCTGCTTATCAGATCGTCAGGGTCGCTTTGGCTACTATGCTAATGCATACATATGCTAACTGAAATGTCTAACAGCAAGCTCTGTGGTAGTACTGCAGTCAGCAAAAAGTAGAGAAAAGGAGCAGCGTGTGAGTGCTGTGTGTGAGAGAGTGCATGTCATTGGTTGCTGCTAAAGTAGATTTACCTGTCCTACATGCACCCAGCTTACTCTATTTCTTTTGAGATGTTTCAACCTGTTTCTCTATGTGATCTATCTGATGTCATATATGAGTTAAGATCCTCGGATTGTCCACTTGATTGTCTTCCACCTAATTTGCTTAAAAATACTTTTGGTGTGATTGGGCCTTATTTATTAGGAATTGTAAATTCCTCGTTGTCCACAGGCTGTGTCCCAGGCGTTTTTGAACATGCTGCTGTCCAGCCATTGCTTAAAAAGGCAAACATTGATCCTGAAGTCTTGGCAAATTATAAGCCAATTTCTAAATTGCCTTTTTTGTTTAAAATACTGGAAAGGTTAGTCTTCGAGCAAGTTGACATTGTAGATATTCTTACGTGTTTTAATACGTTGTATTTTACTCTAGTGGATTGTAACTTATTTAATGTGTTTATCAGGTTAATTTTTGTTCAACACTTTGTTCAGCTCTGCTGTTTTTAAAGTGCTTATAAATAAAGTTGGCTTGTTTAGATTTATTACTGACAGCGTCGCAATTTTTTGAGGGGACTAAACTCCAGAGTGGACATGGATCCAATCTAGGCCCAATACTAAAACGTGACGAACTTGCCACAGAATTGGGAAACAAATTCACCATCATTGAGTAACTAGATAAAATAAAAAAGTACCCGTAGAGGTCTGTAAAATGCTTTTTTGTAAATAGTTTTGGATATGGTTGTATATAGGTACATTACATATGTAGATTTGGTATATAGTTATTATATGTAGTTCTTATATATAGTTATTTCATACTGTAAATGTAGCCAATTTACAGAGTTATTTAAATATGCAAACTGTGTGGTTATTTAAATTTGATGGTTGTCGTATTTATAATGTATTACTGTTATTATTATTATTTATTCACCTATTTAGAGGATTTTTATTTCATGATTATGACATTATATTGTTTTTCAGATTTTTTTATATCTATTTCTAAATTGTTAAGCATGTAACTCGAGTGACATAAATTAAAGACGCCAATAAAAACAATGCTTTTTGATTTCTTTTGTAAGCATATGTAAATCGCCGGTGGAGGGGGGGCGCTATAACATCTTGCCGAGGGTGGCACTTTGGGTAGGGTTGCTCTGTTACAGCAGTTTAATGATATTCTGGATACATGGCAAAACATTTATATAATTTCAACATATTTATGTTTAAATCATGAAACAACACAATGCTGAAGTTAGTGATACAGATATTTTGGACACCACTTTGCTATCAATAGTACAGATGTTTTAGATAATGAAGCAAGAAATCTTGAAAGTCTCGAAACCCAAAAGCTTTCCATACACAATCTTCTTATAGTTAACCAGACTATGAAAGAAACATAACAATCAAATTCCAGCATTTTCAATATCGCACAAAACTCTGCCTGTAAAGAAAACAGCAAACCACCATTGAGGTATTTTGCAGGAAGTCAATTACTTTACATTTAATTAAAATTTTCCACCATTTGGTGTATTTTTTTTATCCTCTGCTTTTATTCTTTTATGAATGTTGCGTATTGTTGCTGAATTTGATCCTAAATCAGCATAACATTAAGCTTTTGGGTGTAAATCTTTCATTGCTGGTATTCAAAAAGGAAGTTCAATGCAAACTGTTTACTGGAAAGTATGAACAGTTAGCACACAATTTTTTTTTTTCAGATTGCAAAATGTTTTTGAATTTAATTAGAAAAATCTGAATGCTGTCCATGGTTTTGTAAGTCACCCCTTATGATTTTCAGATAACAGTCTCCCGATCCTCGTTATTTCAACTCTACAAAGGATTTGTTATTTGCGTCAACATTTACAGCCATTCTTTTACTTTTTATACTTACTTTTTTCTGTAACAGACATATTCTTATCTGCTGCTGGTGTTAAGCTGCTACTATATTCATATGCATTGTTCATTATACATAAACAATAATTTACACAAATAATTTAGATTTATTACTACAAAGCAGATTTTTTTATTCATATCCCTTATTGAAAAATAATCTTCATCTTAACAAAGCTGGATTTAAACTGCAGCGATGTGAGGTGAGTTCAAAATCAATTCCATAGGGGATACTTTTGATCCTGAACTATAAATAATTGATTTGTTTGTGGTTAAACTGAAGAGTAAACCTATACAAGTCTCAGAAGTCTTGTTTGATCTGAGTCCAAGAATGCACTTTAAACGCAGCAACATTATCAGCCCTCTTTTCTCAATATTGAGTCATGCCAGTTGCCTTCAGGAGTCGCCTAATAAACCCACCGAGCATGTCTGTGTGTAATTTAATCTGAGTATAAATCCTGTGACAACTTTAGCAAACAAAAATTATAAAGACCAAAGAATAAACTACAACTTTACCAAAATATCACTGTCTACACAAACTGAAAATGTTTTTCAACACACAAAAATGTGTGGCAGAAAACGAAGACTTTGCACCACTGTGAAAACGGCTTCCACGTAGTGAAACACAGGGATGACAACGTCATAATGTGGGCGTGCGTTTCTTCACTGGGTGAACACAGGGTCAGGTCAATCCTGTAAGAAAACCACAAAAACACCAGACTGGAGCAGAGATTTACCTCCCAGCATCACAACCACCCTAAAGATACAGCTGGAGCTATAATAGGTCAGGGCTTTAGATCAGTGGTCCCAATTTCCAGTCTTTTTTTTGGGGGGGGGGGGGGGGGGGTCCAATAACTTTTAGATGTGTCCCTGCCTGAATACCTAAAACAAATAATTAGGTCACTAGCAGAACTGTGCAGAGTGTGAAGACATGCTGAGGAGATCATGGCGCTATTGCATTCAGGTGTAAAGAAGCAGTGACGCATGATCAGCTACTGTGTTAAAGAACCCTGTTAAAGTCCAGACCTCAATCCAACTGAGAGTCTCTGGCTATACTTGAGAATCTAATTGAGCTCGAGCTGTTTCTCATGCCCAACATCCAGATGTGCAAAGCTGGAGAAAAAAATCCTCAATATTTGAACTTTCTTGTAACGTCAGTAAATGTCCAAAAATTCAAAGGGTATAAAATATTTCTGCAAGGCACTATATCTTCTTAAAGTTCAATTTTGTTATGCTTTTAGTTGCTAAGCAATCTCTCTTTTCACTATCCAAACAAGCTCAAATAAAGTCATACTGTATATATTGTCTAAAAAATTGGTTAAAGCTATTTCCTAAAATTAAAAATGACTTCTCTAATACTAACATGTCCATGTGTCAAGGGGTTAAAGCTGATTTTATTAGAGTTGACTGAGAGCTAATCAAAAGCAGCACCAGTAAACGGTCTGCCATTCATGTTACGACAGCTGAGAAGGGTAAACCCCTCTGTGACCCGCTGAATTAGTCACAGCCCACGACCATTAGCTCTAATGTATATTGTCTGTGCGTAATTACCTCTCAACACTGTAAACGTGTTTACAGCACCAAGATGAGCAGCAAATTGAGCACCTGGGGGCCAGAGGAGGCCCTCGCTAAACAAGCTGTGAGACAGGATCCCTTTCTCTCTGCTCTCACGCAGGGGCAGACAGACAGATACGATCACAGAAAATCCCAGATATCGCCCCGGAGCGGCAAAAAAAAAAGAAAAAAGAAAAAGAATTGGGTGTTTTAAAGTAAAACTGTTTGTGCCACATTAAATGGCCTGCTGCTCTGGCTGTGTGATCAGAGCAAATAGCTGATGTTGTTTACTACAGCAGCTGGTGTGACTCCATTTGATAGATCCTCTATAACTCTGCATCGCTTGATTTACAAATGCTGATGGTAAAATAGCGCATGAGAAACAGTGTTTTATCGAAAGCGGGGAAAGACTCTTACACACATGCGCACACGGTTTATATTGATGCAGCTTTGTGACCCAATTCCAGGGATCCGATGTGGCACTAAGGCAACCAAGACAGGGAGGGGCGGCATGCAGAGGAAGCCGCCGTGTGTCAACAATCCTTGCGTTTTATTACATATTTAATAGCAGAAATGGTTGGGTGGAAAAGCTGAAATGACAGAGGAGTTTTAAAGTGAGAGATGTCGGGGGTGGGGCGGGGGGTGGGTAGGTGGCATTGGGAGAGAGACGATGTCCTGCAGTTTTCTCCGCTCTTGATCATTTATACATCACACAACTCTGGAATATGTGATTTATGTCGTTCAGAAGCTCCAATTCTCACAACTCACACAAAGCTTCAGTGAGATGTCATTTCAGACTGACACCCCCATTCATGTTTCCTACTGATGTGTGCGTGTGAGAGCAGCGGAGTGTGGGAGAACGCAGAATCCTGGAGTCAAGCTATTCCAAGCTCGGCTCACGGTGCGGTTCGGATCGCATGTAACCTAATTAGCTGCGTGTGCCATAAATCATGTTCCTTGCACATGTGAGAGGCAGAAATGTTCATCCTCTGTGTGCCGCATCTCTTAAAGTGTTGTTGTTCACAGGCAGAATGCCTGGAAAATGTCAAAAAGTTATCTCTCACAGCGAGAAGTATCAGGCAAGCGCCTTTTTCAGCAGCAATTAGGAGTATTAATTTTAATGGTGACAACAGTATCACAACTAAATGAATTCAACCAGACTGCATCCTCTGTTGACAGAAATCTGTCTATATTTGCTTATCTTCCTCCATAATTTACTCTAAACAGTTGGTGATCCGGTTGGTGAGTGGACAAACCGTACCATATCATGTATAATATCACGTATTTAATGTTTTCAAGATGAGATGAGCTGCACATGTGGAAGCTGTTCAGTGGCAACTCAAAACATAAATGTGTTTATGAGTATTCATAGCATTTTACACATCATGTAAAAATACAAGCACACACTTATTTTTTGAGGGTTTTATGTGATACACCAACAGAAAGTAGAGCATAATTGTCAAGTGGAAGAAAAATAATACCTAATTCCAAGTTGTTGTTTTTTTACAAAAGAAAAAATATCTGAAAAGTATAGTTTGCATTACCATTTAACCTGCTTTACTCTGATACCTCTAAATAAAACAGTCTAACTTCAGAATTCACCAGATCCCGGAGCAAAATGTGAAAGAATACTCAATTGTTTTAAACCAACTTGCAAAACATTGAGTGTAATAATAACAATAAAGAACGGCCTAAACATAACATTCTCATGCTAAAATGTGATGGTGGCAGCATCAGAGTTGATTAAGAGACAGAAGGTGCTAAACACGGGGAAATCCTGGAAAAAAAACATTTCAGTCTAACTGAACTAGAAAATAAATAAGGGGAAAAAATCTTTACTTAAGGAAAGAAAAATCAAAATCATTCTCGTTTCAGCTCAAAACAATGCACTTTACACTGTTGATCTATTATTTTAAATTCCAGTCTGTGCTTATGATGTGAAAAAAGTACAAATACAAGGGATATTAATACATGGGCCAGGCTGAAGGTTTTAAAAAGATTCCTTTGAACTGAATTGTGAAAAACTAATGTGATCATTCCAATGGATTGTACCAAAAAAAGGAAATCATTTCTAAAGTTAGGTATCATCAACATGCTGCATGATAAAAAAAAATGTATATGAAAGGATTTATTGCATTTATAGCTTCCTAATTAGCCTGCCCAACTAAGCAGTCGACTGTGTTCAAAATGAACGCAGTAGACTTTTCTGTTTATTTAAAAATAAAGCAGAAACATGAATGGATGCAAACACACGCACACACGCACGCACAGCAGATGTTGATTTGACAGTACAAACTGGGCCAAGTGGTTTGAATTAATTCACCATTCTCGCTTAATGAGGAAGAACAAGCAAACAGCAGCGTAAACCGCCACCCTTCATTCTCCACCTGAGAACACCATCCACCCCAGTATATTATTGATTTATTAAAAAGAAACACGTCGTTTCAGAAACACAACTGTAACGCCACACACCCCTTTCCCCACTGTCAAGCCAGGGGAAGCCTTTAATGTGTGTTCTGGGCAGCTTCGGGTTAAATAGCAGACAGATATCAGGGCAGCTTCTTTGACAAGGTTAACTGACCCTCATGGTGACGTTCAGCTGAGCGACAAGAAGCGGCTCTTTAAAGTTCACACTTTTAAAACGCTTTTGTGTTGGAGTTGTGTGGGCCGAAACTAGATGGATGCCACCACGAGCAGCTGCTCAGGTCACAGACCTATTAAGAGGTTTAAAAAATAGGCTTTTGTGACGTTAGTTATTCAGGCGATGAAATATTCATTGAGAGTTCTGCTTAATTTACATTTTAAACAGGGGAAGTAAAAAAAAAACTTTTCTGTCATTTGTGCTATTGTTTTCTTTTCAGTTTTAAGCTGCTGGAAATGCAAACATTCCTAAGGTGTTACCATGAGTTGAGAAAATCATCAACAGCTTGTGTTATCGTAGAAAGACGTTAGATCCACACCTAAACACACTGACATCTGGTTTTATTTAGAGATGCCCCAAGAAATCGGACAACTTTACACATTTTTACCCTTGAAAGTACATTTAGATCTTTTTGTCTACTCAGTAAAAGGGCCGTAGCTTTGCACTAAAAGGTTGCGCTAACATCAACAGCGTACAGAAGAGGACTTGATTGGCTATTTTTAGTTTCTGTTTAATCCGAGGAGGCATAACAGGAGTAAGTAGCTACTAGAAAAGAGAAATTATCTTCTAGGCCGACTGCTTTCTGCCCCTAAAATAAATAATTAATACTTGTTCCCAGCAGTAAGGCTGTTTAAGGCTCCTTTATGTTCACATAACTGAATGATTTAGTTTAGGTTTTTTTTTCTTCTCATAAAAACTTGCCTACTGCTGTTATTTTAAATGGATGTTCTGATTTAGAAAGAAAATAAATAAATTAGTGGACTATAATCTGTCTTGTCAATCAGTAAAGATAGATATGCTGTAATTCTTTACGATGGATTTTATTTCTAAATACCTCTGTTGTATAATCTAGAGAATTTTACTATTTTAGTAGAGTTTCACTGACACAAACAGAGATGGCTGTTTAACTTTGAGCTACTTTTGAGAAAATGAATTTTTATTTCACTGTGTATTATATTTAAGAAAAAGTGTTGATTTGAAAACCTGGCAAAAAAAAAAAAACTTTTACCCATGCATCCTTTATTTTATTTGATTTGTTTAAATAGGTGAATTATTCAACTGTTAAGCTGCACTGTACATCTCCTACTGCTAAAAAAGGGATAAATATGCATTTTTATTGGAAATTGGGAAGGCAATCAGAGACAGCTTGCCATCTTATGTAGATCTATTTCCATGAAATCCCAGTAGCTTCCACATAAGAAACAGCACTAGAGCCCTAAGTTACAAAATCTGAAATCATTCCTCTTGAAAAGTTCCCTCCTCCGTGGTTTGAAGGGGATGCAGCAGGGACACAGTGGCTGCCTGCTTGTCCTGCTGCATTCAGACTCCAATGATCAGCAAACATCAGCGTCGCCTCAAATTTCTCTGTGCCACAACCTGGGCCAGAGAGGATTTAATCGGGAAGAGATTTATTGGCGGACGGGGCTGGGGAGAGAATCTATAGGGAGAGCAGGAAGTGTAATCTTTCAGGAAGACAGGTATTACAGCAGGTGTGCCCCTAACAATGCTAATGCAAGCCAGGGAGCGATCAGGCTGCAGAGAGGAGCGGAAAACTGGGAGAAAACAGCGGAAGTTTTGGAAGCATTTGAAATTCACAAAGGAGGTGGCGGCATCTGACGCTCAGTGAGGAAGAGGGAGAGGCCAGGGACACAACCTCGACCGCCCTGGTGACCAATGATGAGCATTTGGTACCTCGATAAGAGCAGCTAGGAAGCTGGAGTGATGGATTGTGGGTAAATGAAAGGAGCTGATGGGAAGGAGCGGCTCAGATCGAAGCAGGAGCAGGGAGCAATAGCCATCAATCACTCTGACATCTATCAAATAGGTCTAGGTGTTGAGGCTCCGTCCCTGGGGACCACCAGAAGGACATGTTGCATGTTAATTAAGGTGAGAAAGGCCTCGACATCAGCAAATAAAAACCAGAGAAGCGCTCGCCCGCGGCCAGACCCGCATGCAAAAAGCTCCCTTCATTGACATAAATAAGAGGAGATTGCAAGAATGTGTTGAGCTCTTAAAAATTTATAATACTGGAGGCGCGTGTGCCTTTTCTCCTCTCTTCTTTTCTCCTCTATATGCCACAGCTGTCCATGGAAGGTCAGCAGCTGGGGGGAATAAGGGAGAGCTGAAGGGAATAGGCGAGAGTCCCACTGCTGCCCAGTAATGAATATGAATGAAACGTGCAAGCAGTGTGTGTTTGTGGAAGTGTGCTGCTATGTGTTTGCTCACATGATGCATTAGTGGGCAGAGGCGACGCTTAAAAAGCAAGAAAGGCAAACATCAAGTCAACGCAAAGAATTCATAGATTTTTAACGTTGTTGTAGGTGTCAAACGGCAAGGGTAGAAATAGAAGCTGGTGCCGTTCTCCTGTGCCGTAAACTACTTCAGTCCGGCTTTTTGTTCTTCGTGTTTTTTTCCTCGTCATCCTTAAACAGACAGATCGTAGTTTCCGAAGTGAGGTTCTATTAAAAGCTTTTAAACAATGGATATATTACGTGTATTACAAAAGTTTCTGAGCAAGGCGTCTGCCAGTATGAGATTCGCATGGTTGTGATAACCTTGAATAAAAATCCCATGCTTTCATAGAAATATATAAAAAAACACGTAAGATTTAATTAGGCAGTCCTCCTTTCATGTCCATCCCATGATGAGCCTACATATGATGAGCCGACATATTTCACAACCCACAGATTTGTCAATGCTTTTTTTTTTTTAGCCAGCTGGTCTGCAGTGCTTAGCTAGAAGTGGTGGGGAGGGTGGTGTGGCGCTAAACTATAGGGTTACTCTCTGCTCAATCCAGCCCTCTCTATGGCATCTCATGAAAAGCGAATTGAACCACAACAACGCTATGATGCAACATTTTAGCAGTTCTGGGGATAAAAATCCATTCACTGGATAAAATCGCTTTGTGCGAACACTGTATTAAGTGTCTTCAAGCTATCGGCTTGGCGTTGGGCGGTTATTTACACACAAACTGATGATTACTCTAAATGGGAAATGGAAGTCGGAGGCGGTGCACCAACCATTGATCTTCCTAAGTTAAATACCGACCCTACTGAGAGTGGCACGTGTAAAGAATGGTAAGCGCCAACAAGATAAAAGTAAAGCTGCATTAAAAGCAAAAGAAATCTCACCGCAGTTTAAGTTAACGTTGTTTTATTTTATTTTTTACACGGCCTTAGTATCGCTTCAATAAGTAACTCAGTTAGGATAATCCTGATCCTTATTAGCCGGTTTTTGAGGCGGAAGGTAACAGCTCACCTGAGTGGGGTTAAGATAAAAGTGGACCTACACAGCCTTAAAACAACTCCAGTCTCAAATACGTCATGCATATTTCATGACTTTTTAAACAGTTTTCAGATTTGCATTGGGAAGGTTATTACAAAGAAACTGGATATTAACACAGGAGAGGTAGGAGGGGGTGCACCACCAACATTCCTGTAGGAGAAGACATACTGGGATCTGAACCTGTAAAGCCTTTCTTGTCGGAGTAACTACCTGATATAAAGGCAAGGCAGTGTAAAAATAAAATCTTATGGTGATGTAGGTTACAGTTATTGTGTTCATTTTTTTCACTGCCTTACTTTTCTTTTAGGTAGATCCTTTCACATGTTCATCGCGTCCTTCCTCCATTTCTTGTGTAAATCACCATCTGCCTCTTTGGAAATAAACCCCCAATTGAAACATTATGATGATTGAAGGTTCATTAAATGGGGCTCACGTTAACTCCCATGATGCTGTTGAAGTTGGAGTTGTTTTAAGGTCATGTAAGTCTACTTTGGACTTGGCCCCACCCGGACTAGCTGTAAGCGTCGGCCTCTAGGACCCCTATGACCAGATCATCTGGATTTATCTTAAACAAAGACTATATGAGAGTCATCTACTACAGAAAATATACTAACTGCTCATAATCTTTCTTTCTCACTTTTTTTTTAGAGAAACAGAAAAATGCTGAACTTTTCCTTTAAATCAGAACGAGGAGAACAGGGGGACACCACTTCCATGCAAATCTTCACATATTCTCACTGGAACTCTATCAGGCAGCAAAATGAGATGCAAATGCCAAAAATAGTAGCACTCTCCAACACACTAAAAAATAAGCCAAGTCTAATATCAAACAGCTCCTGAGAGCCGTGACAAACACTTTGAAAAGCCCCCACAGCCCATGCAGCCTGTTTAATCTTGTCTTTCTCAATCCTGCCTCTGCTTACTTGGTCTCTTTCCCACATATCTGACTCCCTGAGCATCTTGGTCGTGCCTCCGCGGCTGTAAACCGCAGCCAAGAGCCAGCATTACTGTTCCTGATGGCTTAACAGAGTGAGAGAAAGAGTGGGTGAGAGCAGACACAGTCGGAGCATCAAAGGAGTAAATGGGTAAAACAATGTGAAGCACCTCCGAATACCAGCACATGCACCAGAAAGAGCAGTCAGAATCAACAGAGAGGAAAGAAAGAGGGATGGACAAGGAGAATGGAAGGATGGCTGAACTACGTCGAGTACTCACACTGGCGGACATCCTCGCCCAGATAGTGACAACTACTTTCCTGTCCTCCTAAGCTCCACCAAGCGTTGTGACACTGCTTCAGCCCTCTTGCCGTAGATTCCCGGGGGTAACTCTCTTCCTTGTGCCTCTTCTCTCTTTCTTTCCCTTTTTCCTCTCCTTTTTTTTTGGTCCTCTGGGGCTTTTTCCCCCGTTCTCTTCCCCTCCCCCTGCTACTTCTCCTCCCCGCGTCCCTTAGATACACCTTTCCTCCCCCTTTTCTTTACTCCTCAATCCACACAATCCGAGGAGTCTCCCACAAAGTCCTGGTGTGTCCAGGTCAGTGCGAGCTTGGAAGAACCCCCCTCTCTCTCTTTCTCTCTCTCTCTCTGGCTCTCTCTGCAATCCACGCTTTCTGTTCTGCTTGTCTTGAACCTGATTTTTTCCTCTTATCCTTCCGTTCCTCTCTCTCATCTTATTGAAACTGTGGGGGTAAAAAAAAACAGAGAATGCGTCTCCCTTACTAAAGTGCAACAGCAGAGAAACAAAGAGAGGCAGATGGAAGAAGAGGCAACGCTTCACAGCCAATGGCAAAAGAGGGGAGGCTGACAAGAGCGCTGGAGACAAAGAGTGGAAATAGCGCAAGAGTGTTACAGACAGAATGATGGGATTGTGAAGTGGGCTGAAACACATATGCACGCACTGAGTGCTCCAGATATAGACCTATGACTTCATCAGTTCAAACTCTCATGCAGATGCACACACGTATGTGCAAACACTTGCGAATGCAACCAGGCGTGCACCGCGGCGACTTGCTGAGTGCTACAGATATAGCTTCATGACTTCATCGAGGTGCAAACCTCTCCTCCTCCCCCTTGGCGTCGCCCCGCCCTGTTCTAGAGGCAGGGGGACTCATTCATATTGAATCGAGCTGCGGGAAAGAGAGAGGGAGCGCACTCAGGAACAGACTGGGAATATTCCTTTAGATGGATGGATACAGGAGGAGACAGAAGACGACAAGGGAGATGATGGATAGAGCAAAAAAAAAAAGGGCGGGGGGGTGTTCTTCATGCTTGCTTTACAAAACATGTTTGATTTGTACAATTTCTGTTGTTTGAATCTTAAGCTGACTTTTACCTTTTTTCTCCTGTACTCTTGGATTTCTCTGTAACTTGTGTTCTTGTGTGTAACTTGTGTATTTTCAATAAAATCACAAGACCAGACATTGCCATTAAAACATTATTTTTTACTGCATATTGCACTTAGTTTGAACATAATAACCTGACAATAAAAACAACAGAAAAGTTGACATCCATATTATCTGATCAATATATTTGAAGTCTAACATAAAAATCCTGTCACTGGTTTACTAAAGAATTTATGAAAATATATTGACACACAATAGAACATGCTCAATCGTGGCAGTCCAATTACTGGCAGGTTTACATTTAATCCTCTGCATTCAGGTAGTCATTTGCCAAGGCCAATTATATTTATTAAGTGCGTTCTTCCTATTTTATATTATTGCTTTTTTTCTGAGTAAGGTTCATACAATTTTCCTGGTAGTTTTTTTCACTAAATACGCCGACAAACAGATCAGTGTTGCTTAATACAGAAGCCTACAGACAAAGTCACAGACCTGATCCATTTATTTAAGCTTGTTGATATGCAACTTAGCTAAACCCACCTGTATTCAAAGCACAACATTATTAGGTGTGATATTTTTGTGTTGTGTACAAAAGCTGTGTGTGGCTGAAAAATAGCACGCCCGATGACCTAGAACACACCGAATCCACTGTGAAGCATGGTGGTGGCACCATCATGCTGTGGGGATGCTTTTCTTCAACGGGGTCAGGGAATTTGGTCAAATTAATAACACGATGTATGGAGCAAAGCCTGGAGGTAAACCTGTTAGAGACTGAACATGTCTAGCCCAGTGGTTCAACTTCCAGCAAGACAACAATCCTGAACATGAAGCCAGAGTTACAATAGTTTAGATCAAAGCATAAGTTCTGAGACTTAAATCAAACTGGTAGACTTGTACAAAGCTGTTCTCCATCTTTTATGTTTTAATTGGTAAACTGCCTCAACGTATAGCGCTTGTCTAGTCATAGCTACCACTCAAAGTCCCTTTACACAGCAATTCTCATTCACCCAGCCACATTCATACAGTGATATGCAGATGAGTACATAACTTGCCGTCTGGCGCTTTGCCAAAACGTCTTTGACACATGGCAGGCGAAGAAGCTGAATGAAACCCACAACTTTCGGATTCCAAGACACCTACTCCTCCCACAAATCCACAGCATTTCCTATTTCAGTCTTTGGATGTGCGAAACTGACAAAGACATGTATGCAGCTGGTTCTACAAAGAATTGACTCTGGGGTCTGATAACAACATCCTTTCAGGTTTTTACTTGTTGAAGAAAACGTGATAAATGTGTTTTTTTCTCCTTCCAGGTCACAATGCGCACGGTCCCATGGTGGTCTACCTATCACGTACAGTCCTGGTAAAAATCCACTGAGGTTAGGGGTTGTGAAGTGATAAAAGCTGTAAGCAGTATGGCTATTTATGTCAGGCACCGTCAGCTTCTAAGGGCAACAAAACTTGATGACAGTGCCCTCTAGTGGCAGTTCTGAGCAATTTAAATGTCCGGCAAATTTACTTGGACACTAAACATGCCATCACTTTATCGGATATGGCGTCGTACAGTACCATGCATTTCATAAAAAGACAACCAGTGCGCACAGACACACACATACATGCATGCATACATACATACATATCTGCAAACATACAAATGTATGTATATATATATATATATATATATATATATATATATATATATATATATATATATATATATATATATATATATATATATATATATATATATATGCATGTATATGTATATGCACGTCGTAGGCAAAACACAGAGCAGGGAGCAGACTGCAGGCTTTAAATTCCTGGTGGGAGGGGGAGAATGCACAGAGTGCCACTTGTAATGTTATTAGAGGAGAAAGAGATTGCAGTGAGGAAATAAAGCATAAGAGGCAGAGCTGTCCTGGGTTGACCCTCTCCTCCTCCTCCTCCTTCTGCTGCTACACGCTTTATCCATTACCACTGAGAGAGACAGTTGCTGAAAGTTTCTCAGTCCTCTGAGATGTTAGAGGGTGGAGGGACTTTTCTGTCTTTCTTCTTCTCTCTTTATCTCCTTCACACACAAGCAGCTACTGTTGCAGCAGTCTTCATAAAAGGAAGAAAAAGATGGATAGATGGAGGTGGGATAGGATGAATGAAAGAGGAAAAACACAGCAGTGCTTTAAAGATGAAGAGAAAAACAACAACAAAAAAAGAGTGAAACGAATATAGGGTTTTCACTATTTTAAACTCCATTTCACCTGACGAGACACCAAACATGGGAGGTTTCTTTAATTTGTAAGATAACTGAGTGGCAGATCGTTGAAGTGGCTTTAAAGGGGCATCACACTCAGCTAAAAGACTTTCTTTGGACTTCTATCGGGAGGACGAGGGAGGTTTACATCTCCACTGATGAGAAGAAAAACAGGAATGTGAAAAAAGTATTTCCCCTCTACAGATTTCCTCCTTTTTGCTTTTCTTTCACATCTAAATGTCTCAGATCATCAAACTTTTCGACATGTGTTCATGTGTTAAGGGGAAAAGACGGCTAACCAAACCAACCTGGGCCAATGTGAACAAGTGGCTGCGCCCTAAACTACCTGGTTGCCCCTTGGAGGCAACAACTCCCATCAGTTCCAACAAATGGTTATTAGTCTTTTGCATCTCATCGGAGGAATTGTGTCCCACCCCTGATTAAGCAATTATTAATTCAGCCATTAACCTGTTTAAGGTCACAAGCAGCTTTTCAATCGGCTTTAAGACCAGACTTCACTCAAAAACCTTCTTTTTTTGCCACTAAGAAATGGAGTTGCTGGTGCTTGAGAAAATCCTTAACACCACCTGTTAAGTTCAAACATGTCCCTGACCATCACAACAATGGGACATTGAGCTTTTCATACTGGGCCCTGAAAAGTATTTTCCCTGCTAAAGGATTTAATCTGTTTCTCTTTTCTGTCACACTTGCATGTTTTGGATCATTGGACAGATTTTAAGATAATTCTGCATTCAAGTTGTCCTCGGAAGTCAGAATTTACGAACCCCGGGTCGTCAATTTTCAACTGGAACGTCGGAATTTTAAGTCAGAAAGTCGGAGCCACCCAACCCTAACCTGACCCTAGCCAGATTGATATCGCTCCGCCTAGCTTCACTCACATCCATCTGGGACATCTCCCATAGAGAGTGATTTCTCCAACCAATTTTATTGTCCAGCCAATCAGGACGCAGGGCTGGAGTTTCATAGATGTGACGTAGTGGAGAAGCGACCGTGAGACTGTTTTGATTCAGACAACAATGGTGGCTCGCATCGAGGAAGCAAGCGTTAACATTGATGCTGCTATTTCTTCCGTGTTGTCCAATCTACCTAATATTGTTTCATTAAAAGAACATCAGAGAACGGCTCTGAAGGCTTTTGTTGGTGGAAACCATGTTTTCGCCCTTCTCCCGACCGGATTTGGCAAGTTTTGTTTTCCGGGGCGCGCCCGTGGCGGACGCGCCCGTGGCGGAGCGGTTAGCGCGAACCATGTTAGGAGGGATCGACTCCGACCCGTAGCGCTTTGCCGCCTGTCTTCCCCCCTCTTCCTGTCAGCTCACTGTCAATAAAACGCATGCCACTAGAGCCGCAAACACATTTAAAAAAAAAAAAAGTTTTGTTTTTTCCTGCGTCGCTCTCACAGCGTCACGGGTTAGCTTCGGTGTGAGTGGTTGAAATAGCACGTCGATAAAGATGACAGACAAGTGGCTTATCCAATCATATGCAAGGATTTTTGATAAGGCCCAGTCTTCTGTAAAGGCAATTCCTATGGAGGTGTCCCAGATGTATGTGAGTGGAGCTAGGCGGAAATCTACTAAATACTGTGTCGTTGGCCACAATACCCAAAGTCATCAATGAAGGATCGGCACCTACTCAGATGCAACGTTTCATGTTAAAATGAACATTTGAATACGGCTTTAAAAAATATGAATTTACTATAACATGTGACTTTAAGAAACATTCTGTGACTCAAGCTGCCTGTTGTACATTTAACAAAGGCTTTGCTGCGAGCAAAGTGTACTTTTAAGCCCTCCTGGATGAGTTGCCATTGTGCTTTAAAAAGGGGCCTTGTAACCCATTCCAGAATCATAGATGTTTCTTTGTTTTTGTTTTTTTCATATTCTATACGTTGTACAACACTTTGGTCGGCTCTTGCTTTTAAATGCGCTTTATGAATAAATAGACTTGACATGTTAATGACTCATCTGTTGTTGAATTTCTTTAGATTGAACCATTATGTATTGCTTTTTGAGATTTTTTTTTAGCCAGGTTTATTTTGGATTTCTCTCCATAATATAATCATCCTTTGAAAACTGTATTTTGTTTTTATTCAGCATGTTTGTTTGATCCATACATTTGTTTTAGGGTCTGAAGCATATCATTTGTGACAAAAAGGTAAAAAAATAAAAGATTTGTAAGGAGGAGAATACCTGTTCATGGCACAGTAAGCAGAAATATCCTGTGCTGGGAGCCATGGATTAAAACTTAGACCCCTCCACCCCCAGTTCGCAGGCATGCTAGCCTCAGCATGTTGTCAACTCAATACTAAAAAGTTAAGACCATGGGGTGTTTGTAAATGACCGAGGGTCCCACGGGGTCATTACTGGGGAGCAGAAGGCCTGGAAAATAAGAGTAATTATGGTGTTTGAAATGCGGTTTGTGCAAATACAGATGGAATAATAATGAGTTGAATTCCGTTCTCCTGTGATTTGATAAAACTCCGGATTCAGCTTCCAGCAGCAAAAATATTACACACACACACACATCCTTGATTAAAATACAAAGTGAGGACCGTGTCGTGACTTCCATTCATTTTCAAGCCTTTCTCTGGCCTAACCCTAATCTTTACCAGTATATACCTATCCCTAACATAAACCTAATTGACACCTTAGTGCTAAACCTAACCCCTAGCCCAGAAGATGAGGACCAAAAAATTTCCTCACTTTATTAGTAAAATGAGCAAAAAAACTTTCAAGTTTCAAGCAAGTACAAGAACACACACACATACATACGTTTGTATCTTTTCACGTTTCCATCTCCTTTGTATCCAAAAGCACAACAAACATCTGTAAACATCAGTAGAAATTAATGTACAGACATACTCACAAGACCAACTGGGTTGGCAGGATAAACTAGACACTGTAGAGTTTGAAAAATTGGGATTTGTATGGGTGTATTAAGGGTAGTTTTAACATTGACAACTGCATAGAGGGGATTTTTCATTTAGAGATTAAACCTAGTCCATATCAAGAAACACAATTGTTCATGCTTGTGAATGGGAATATATTAATAATAGAGATCTGTCACTAACAGGGAGGTTTGTGAGTAAAATCAACTCCTTGTACGTAATTAAATTTACAGAGTGAACGATTATAATATTTATATAATATATAATAATATTGATGTAGAATCCAACATTTTATGTACACGGGGTGTTTGCATTCAAATGGTATGCACTAATGCAGGCAGTTTATTTAGAGCATACAGAGTTTGCTGAACTATCTATATTTCCAGCAGCAGTCAGATAAATGATCCAGAAAATTTGCCATTTTATCAACTGACTGAAGCCGTACCTTTTCTAAGGGAGCGATTCTGGTGAATCCAACGTCTCATGATGGATATGGCTTTAAAGTTTATGGTTAAATCATTTATTTGAAGCCTTTTTGAAAAACATTTCCAGCACTACACCGTGTCGTGTGCAAATACCCAAACTAAATCCTAAAAATGATTCGGATAAAATGAAAAGCCGTGTAATGTCTTCCTACCTGTCATGATCTCGTCCAACGCCCCAGACACGGATGCTGCTGATTGGCTGAGAGTGGAGCAAGCTGCGATCATCTGGGTCAACCAGTGTTAACATGCGGTCTTGAAGCACTAACAGCATGCCTTTACCCTGGAATAATGCACACAGGGACACCGTCAACCTGCAGCCCAAAACTGATCAGGGTTTCTAAATGATTTAAAAAAAAACTGCAGCGATATTGACTCTGTTTATGTTTTCTGGCTTCATAGCAGAATAGTACAAAGGCATGGTGTCGCAGTGCTTTACTCGGTCAGCTCGCAGCCATAAGATCCTGGTTCTCAACCTTCTTTTGAGGAGGTTTCTGTGTACAGTCGTCCACAGTCATGTTGGCCATGTGATATTATCTGGTACAAGCTTTTGAATGATGCCAGCTACTTTAAATGTCTTAATACATGATATACAATGTTTTTTTTTTAATCATCAAGACGGAGAACAACGCTACTTTTCGGCATTCAATGTGGCTAGGCTAATGTGATGCCTAATTCTGGGAGTACACCAGGTTAACCAGATTTATGCAGGTGTCAGTGACTTGATGCAATCTGCTGGGTTTCCTTTGATAGAAAACTTTGGACCAATCTGTCTGGATGATTTGATTGAATTGACTCTGTAAAGTGCCTTGAGATGACATGCGCTGTAAATTGCCACTATATAAATAAACTGATTTGATACTCAAGTGTCTAAACAGTGCTGATTGAGTTGGCCACTTTATGAATAAACAATGGGATACTTTTCGCTAATTTGGGCTTCAAAATATTGACTTAAAACGGATATCCCCTCTCCAATTAAGGAAGATCTACTACGGCTGGATGATATAGAAAAAAAGCATATCGATAAAATGGTCATCATATTGATCGATAATATCGATAATTATCAACAAATTCAAAACATATATATTAAGTGCAGCCCTGACAATTTTATGCTGTTGCTTAGCAACCTATTTTTAGAAACAGAACACAAAAAACACTGAATTCAGACTCAACCCTCTATTCGACCAACTTTTCACCAAAACTGCAAGTTTTTAAAAAAGAAAAAAGAACGCGTGCTCTCTCAACCCTTTAAAGGCGGCAGAGCTTGGTGGCGTTCCTGGGTCTGATTGTGATTGGTTGGGAGGATGTAATGACTGTAATATTAGCCTACATGGCTAGAATGCATAAGGAAGGAAAACTGTTCTTCTATTAAACTTTTTACTTTTTCCTATTATGGATATACGTCTATCGATTGATACATGTTGTTATTGAATTATCTTCCAGCCCTAGGATCTAGCGGCTACTTAAACTCATGTCCGGCATAAGGTGTTAAATATTAAGGGTAGAGAATGATTCTTTGTCTGCAGTAACTTTACACTAGCAGCTGAAACACACATTATTTTGTGGTGATGATACTAAATAACACAGATGGCGTGGCATGAAGGCAATCTGCCCGTGGTGCTGCTGAGCTGTTCAGGAAGCTCAGGTTGCTTTCATTGCAGCCTTCAGATCATCTGCATTGTTCGGTTTGTTGTCTCTAATCTTCCTCTTGACAACAGCCCATAGATTCTCTACAGGGTTCAGGTCAGGCCAGTTTGCTGACCAATCAAGCACAGCATTATCATGGTCACTGAACCAGCTGTTGGTACATTTGGCAGCGTGGGCAGGTGCCAAGTCCTGCTGGAAAACAACATCGGCATCTATAAAGCTTGTCGGCAGAAGGAAGCATGAAGTACACTAAGTACACTTTTGCTATGGGATGTTCTGTTTCTCTCTCTGTATTGTTTATAAATTGTTATAATGATGATCATCATCAACTCTGTTCTTTAGACTAATATAAAGAATGCTTTTTATGTTCACCCACACTGTGTAACGCATCGTAGCGCGGATGTCAGCTGACACACTGACCTCTCCCCAGACTCCAGCTGAGTCTCTAATATCCCTCCTGCAGTAGGACAGCTGTCTGATGCAGTGGTGGACAGCCACGCTGCTCCTCCCCTCACACAGGTCCTGTTCCGCCATCTCCACCCAGCCCAGCGATCGCACTGGAAACGACTGGGAAAAACACGACACGTTTGCTTTAGCTGATCCGTGCTCGCCACATACCACAAAGCTGTGACACTTGTATTCATCCCTGGATGACTCATATGCATTAATAGCAGGATTTAACCATTTAACTGGGAGAAGGCAGTGTTATCAAAGAAAGTAAAAAAAAAAAGAACAAATAAATAAAGTTACAGAATTCGCATACATTTGAGCGATATTGCTCAGATCTGATTTTAGCTGTGATAAATTCAGTTCATCTTAACTAGGGGATACTGGATGAAGAAGCTAACACATGAAATATAAAAGACTGCGTGTACAGTGCTTGGCAGCATAACTGCTTGTCCTGCAGCTATTTCCATCCCCCTTTTTTTAACTCTTTCTCTTCGTCTGTTTCATCAAGGAGAATCCTTCTGCAGAGAAAATGGTTGTTTAAAGGCACTGCAAAAAAAAAATTAATGTGGATGAACCAAACAAGCCATAGCCAAGGAAATTAGAACAATTTCATTCTTAATTAAAATTGCACATTGTAATATGGCTGCATGTCTTCTTTTCTTCTTAGCATAACCGATAAAAAAATCATGGTTTATTCTAATTTAAACTAAGTTAGAGTTTACAAAATAAATCCAGTTATGTCAATGTAAATGTTTCTTTTGGAGTATAATTATTGCAGTGAAAATAGTACAAATATTGTCTTTTATTTTTTCTCCTCGGTTCTATTGTTAGTACTTTTTGCTTCATTAAAGTTTATCCCCGCAATGGGAAAATCTAATGTGTGTAATAATGAAGCTTCCCCTTCATCTACTCATTGATTCCCTCACATAGATCATGTTTGCCTTCTGCTGATTGTATTCCACCAGGGGGCAGCAAAGAACAAACAAACAAATAAAAACGTCTTGGACGTGAAAAATCTTAAAATAGTTGATTTTACAAAACTGACCACTGAGTGGCGCTACAAAACACACACAGAGAAAGAGAGAGAGAGAGAGAGAGAGAGAGAGAGAGAGAGAGAGAGAGAGAGAGAGAGAGAGAGAGAGAGAGAGAGAGAGAGAGAGAGAAAGAGAGAGAGAGAGAGAGAGATGCATGCTTTTAATTTATCATATGTATCACAAAGCTTCATGATATCAGGGTTTTTGAAACTTCATTTTATTTATTGGTTTTCATTCATAGAACGCTGCCACTTTATGACAACAGGTATAGAAATTAATAGTTTACTGGGTTTAACCTGAACTATTTGGAGCCTTTAATGTCTAAGCAACGTTTTAAGCAGCTGCCATCCCCACACACACATACATACATACATACATACATACATACATATATATATATATATATATATATATATATATATATATATATATATATATATATATATATATATATATATATATATATACACACATCTTAATCTGATGCCAGCCTTTGAGATAAGGGTGATATTTTGGCACATCATCAAATGCGCTTTACGAGATTCGGTTGTTCAGATCATGTGCAATGACACCTGACAGGGTCTTTGTCTTTAACAAACATTCACTACTTACACAAGCAGTTACTGTTTTTGTGAATCACATGAACCGGTTTTCTTTTTTTATATGTAAAATCACCTGATAGAGTAATTTTATAGCAAGAAAAATAGAAAAACAATACTGTCTGCGATTACAAACTATTTACCACAGATTGCTGACCCCCGAACAGTTGTTCTGGGCCGCTTCTTGATTACCGAACTTTTTTTTTTATCCACATTTCAGACTATTTCAGTTTGTTGTTGTGTAAACTTACCATTGCCTCTGGATCAGAGAACGAGTTGTTGAGGTCCACCGTCTCAAGCTGAGCTGGAGGGCTGCAGAGGATTATGACAGATACATGATAATCACAACAAAGGCAAACATTATACAAGAAAACTTAAAGTAATATATACAGCTTTGGCTGAGCAAAACAACTAAAAAAAAACTCTAAATATAAAACGTGCTTCTTGTTTACATGTTGTATAATGCCCTCCAATTGTATTTGAACTTAAAAGAAATCAATCTTTTATTGTGGTGCTGCAGTGAGCGTGGTGCATGGTGACAATTTTAAGATACATCACCATGGGTCCTTGTCCAGCTTTGTTTGTTACAGATCAAGTTTTTTTGTTTTACTTTTTTCATTACTACTCTATTTATAGATATGAGCAATTTTCTTCGTAGCAAAGAATTTTCTCTTAGCCATTAGTCACAGACTTTTGACTAACTTAAACAATGTTTTTTTTTTTCTTTCCCATTTTGAGGAGAAGAAAAACAAGCTAAGGGTTACTAATCTTGACACTGCCACCAACTTAAACAAGTAAAACATAAATTAAAAATGCATCCGTTGCATGTCTTATGCAGAAGTTGTTCGAAGTGGCAAGAAGGGATTGGTAATTGTGGGGGAAAAAACAAAGAAAAACACAATTTAATTTTAATACAAAATTGTTTTGCCTCACTGAAAAAAATGCTCAAATTAAACGGCTTGTACAGCGCTTTTAACTAGTCCGAAGACCCCAAAGCCTTTTACACTACAGTCCTTCTCCCATTCACACCCTGACGTTGGTGAGCTATGTTAGTAGCCACAGCTGCTGTGGGGGAGACTGACAGTGGTGAGGCTACCATACCTCGCCGTCACCAGGCCCTCTGACCACCGGCAGCAGGTAATTTTAAGCAAAATGTCTTGCCCAAGAACACAATGACCAAGACGGCCAGAGCTCGGGATCAAACCAGCAACCCACCAATTGCAAGACAAACTTCCTAACTCCTGCGCCACAGTTGCATTGAACAAAAAGTTTAGTGTGAGATTGTGGTATTGCAAGAAAATTAGAATTTCTTTTAGGGCTAAATGCACACATCTCTACCAGGAGTGCCAAATGTTGTGGAGGATGCTCTGCGTCTGTCTTCGACTTACTTGAGCTTAAGAGAGGCGTAGCGGAGGGTAGCTCCTTCAAATGCTTTAAGACTGGGATCTGGATAAACTGGATAGTCCTTCAGCTCCTGAAGAAGAGGGACAAATAACAGGAAGTGGTGAAGGAAAATTTCAAGTTCTGACATATTTTAAAGAAAATTGTCTTGGCTTTCCTTATTGTGTAATAACTGACAGATTTCACTCATTTTAATTAAATTAGAGAGGCATTGTCTTGTTTAATGGGACTTTTACAAAGCCTTGTACCATACTGTATATCCATCATAAAAATACTACATTTAAATTAAAGGTGCAACATACTTTTGCTGCGGAAGTGGTGGGGGTGAGAACTGGAGTGGGAGAGGAGATGACTTTGGAGGGCGTGGAGGAGGAAGAGGAGGGCGAGGAACCAGACGGGGAGGGGACCGGCTCTACCGAGCTGTCGGATATCAAACTGCTGGGGCGCTGTGAGAGAGAAAGAAAGGAAAATATACACAACAGAAGAAGAAGAAATGGAGACAGTATTAAGGTATACAAAGACAGGTACATTGTTCATTAACATCATCAACATTCTGCAGATTAAACTAAAAGCACTTTTATGTGTGACTACACTTTTCACTACGTGTGTGTTTGGGTTTCATTGACATTTTGGAAGAGAAAAAATAACACTAATATTTAACAAATTAAAACTCACTTTTCTATAACTTTGTATTTGTAGATATTTGAGAAAGCAGCCACTTGGCAAGCATAGAGTTAAACAATATTCTGCAGGAGGACAATGAAATATATATTATCTCTTACTGCATGATATCAAGACACAGGTCTGCTCTGCTTTGTAATTCTTTGCAGACCTTGTAGCCTATTGCACCGTTCTACAGCTGCAGCCGTACTACTTAGAAAATCATTAAAAAGCTAATTTATTTCTGTAAATCAATTCAAAAAGTGAAACCTGTATAGACCCATTACACACAGTGATATATTTCAAACATTAATTTCAGATGATAACTGGTTACAATTAATGAAAAATACTGCTAAATTGAGTAATTTTTAAAATTACATAATATTAATAAAAAGGATAAAAAAAAACTATTTTATACAAATGTTGGCCAACCAAAAGTATGTCAACGTACTTTATACTTTATGTAACACTTGTTTGGGCCTCCTTTAGCAAGAATTACTGCGTCAGTGTGGCGCAGCGCGGCATGGGGGCGATCTGACTGTGACTCAGCTCAAGTGTTAAGGGAGCACAGGATGCTTTATTAGCGGCATTCAGCTCATCTTCCTTGTTGGCTCTGCTGTCTCTCATCCTCTTGACGATGCTTGAAAGTTTCTCTATGGGTTTTAGGCCAGTCCAGTTAGGTCAGTCGTCATTAAACCAGATATGTGGGCAGATGCCAAATCCTGCTAGAGAATGACATTAGCATCACTACAAAGCTCATTAGGAGCTCTAAAACTTCCCATCGTTCTTGTGGTGCACCTCTGGTGGGCACATTCCAGTTCTCGAACATGTATCTTTATAGGCTGATTAACGACGTAAGGGAGTATCGTCTCTAATGGGATTAGCGCCTTTCACATGTTAAATCATGATGTTTCCAGCTCCAAAACCTAGAGTACAGTTAAGGCCAATGATGTCAACAACTGACTTCAACCAACCTTTTCATTTTATTCTATTGTTTAAATTATTTTCACTTTTTTGAAAAGGGTAACAGACTGGTTGTATTTCTGTTTACATTCTTTATTGGTGTTTAATCCTAAATGCTATATTGATATTGCTTTATTTATTTATTGTTCTAACGTCTACTGTTATTGGATCAAGTCTAGTTGGGGCATGTGTGGTTCCTGGATAAGACATACGCCTGTTCTTCACACTGCAGTGGCAAACCTTTGTCTATTCTGTACATCCTTGTTTGTGCTTGTCTTTTCAAGTTTGATAAAAGTTTTAATGTTTAATAATA
The DNA here is from genome assembly GCA_037039145.1 of Fundulus diaphanus. Taxonomy (NCBI): domain Eukaryota; kingdom Metazoa; phylum Chordata; class Actinopteri; order Cyprinodontiformes; family Fundulidae; genus Fundulus; species Fundulus diaphanus. Next base: position 34,289,256 of record CM073125.1, read on the forward strand.
AAAATAATCCTGGTAGACGACTACACTGACTTTGGCAAGACGGCGGGCCAACACCAGGAGATCATGGGTCCCCAAATCATCACTGCCTGTCAAACCTCCCCATCATATCAACCTGAATCGTTTTGTAAAAGATCAGTTCACTCAATGTGACAAAATGGGGCAATTTTCCTGATGTCGACAACTAAAGCTTTACCAAAAAACTGGCCAAGAATATTGAGGCAAGGCCTTAAATGTCTAATCATTTTGTCAAACCGCTAATGTACAGTATTCCCATTAAGGGAGTTAGAAAATAATACAAGACATCAGGCATCAGTTACATTCACATCTGTCGTGACCACCATAATCCTGGCATTAAGCATTTTACACAGGTTGTGATAGTAAATTTGCCCCCAGAAAGACTTCAGCTGTTTTGCTTTTTTTTTTTTTATCACACCTAGACATTTAAGATCTTTCAAAAAAAATTATATCAGTTAAAGAAACAGAGAAACAGAGTAAATGAAAATGTTGTTTTCAAAAGACAATCTAAGTGATTAAGTGGGAAAGCTATCCAAACCAACCCGGGTAGCTTTGAATCACTGTTATGATGCAAGTGCACTTGAGCTTAAGGTAACAAGCTGATAGCTAAATGTTCTCCTTCAGGATTTCCTGCCAGAGAAAGCAGGATTCACAGTTTAATGAGTTACGGCAAGATATCAAGGTCCTGTCTAGGCAGCAAAGCAGCCCCAGACATTCACACTGCCATCGCCATATTTCACAGTGATTATAATGTTACATAGTTATATTCAATAAATTAGGATATTATCAAAATGTGAATTTGTTTCAGTAACCCTATTAATTAAGGTAAACACTTTATATAGATTAATTACTCACATTTTGACGTTTTAAAAGCCCTTATTTCTTTTAATAACAATGATTTTTTGCCAATCATTCTGACCCACTTACGTAACGCCAGTGGGCGTGCACCTTCCTGCACATGCACATTTTAGTGTTTATTTATTTATTGAATATGACTGTATTTCTGAAAGGATGTACTTGCTTTACTTCATATGTAACAAGATGAGTGTGTCCAAAAAGTTAGACTTTTGACATAGACATAATATTTTCCGGGCTGCACAGTGGAACAGTGGGTAGCACTGTTGCAGCAAGAAGGTTCTGGGTTCAAATCCAACCCTGGATGCATGGAGTTTGCATGTTCTCCCTGTGCATGTGTGGGTTCTCTCCGGGTACTCCGGCTTCCTCCCACAGTCCAAAAACATGACTGTTAGGTTAATTGGCCTCTCTAAATTGTCCTTAGGTGTCTGTGAATGGTTGTTTGTCCTGTCTGTCTATGTGTTGCCCTGCAACAGACTGGCGACCTGTCCAGGGTCAACCCCGCCTCTCGCTCAGTGAACGCTGGAGATAGGCACCAGCAACCCCCGCGACCCCATGAGGGATTAAGCGGGTCAGAAAATGGATGGATGGATAATATTTTCCAAAAATATTATGTCATGTTTTTTTTTTTACAAAAAAATGTTTGGTAGGCTGACTTCTGCTGGAATAGTTCCCTGTTAGCTTCGATATTTACTGAAAACAACTTTCACTGTGTATCACTGGAGTCTCATAGCCTTGGTTTTGTAACTTTTTCCTGTCGGATGTTTGAATTTCTTTAGATCAACGCATGACGTTTTACTTTTTCAGATCTTTTATGCTACTTCACGCTGTCAGACAGGTTCTGTTTAACTGTTTTGATTCTGCAAGTCTTGTAAAATTGAACTCAGCTTTCCAAAAGATTCAGCTCAAGGGGGAACACTGTATTTTGTATTTCCTAATGTAATATTTGTCTGATGTTAACATTGGTTTGATAACCAGAAGAAATCTAGAGGGGAGCAAGTACGTTTTTACTCGGAGCACTATGGATATAAAAACACAATAAAACTCCAAAATGTCTTCCATCTAACAGTCCTCTCACCTCATTTGGTAGCTTGAGGGAGTCCTGTGTTTCTTTTTGTGGGTCATGCTCAGCATCTGGCTCTTTGCTAGAAGCGCTCTCTTGGTTTCCAGAGGCAATGGGTCGGTCATACTGTGTAGTGCCAGTGGGAACATGCCAGAAATAGACTTCGGATGTGTCTGAAATCTCCCGCCAGCCTGGCGGAAGATCGCCTTCAGCCCATACATCTGCTGATGGATGACAGGGATACATGATTACATATATTATATATGAGCCTATGATAGAGATAATAATAATATTTATTTGTCATTGCAACTTGTACATTCCAATGAAATTTGTCCTCTGCATTTAACCCATCCCTTAGTGAGCAGCAAAACACATACAAAAGAAAGATGCTGATAGGTAACGATGCTATATACACAATGTAAGCAACTATCCACCGTGACTACATGGTCACCCAGGAGGAGTAAATGCTGCAGGTAAATTACTGGATGTAATCTGCTGGGTTCCCTAAGATAGAAAACTTTGTAACTAATTCGAACAATAAACTGAACTTGACTGAATTGTTTGATAAATAGGATCCATTGGAATTACTTGGAATCTGTTTGTGTGATGAGTTTTTTTTGTAAAGTGCCTTGAAAATGATGTTAGAGAGATGTGTTATGAATTTGTACGTACTATATAAATAAACAAGGTAATGCAATGTATTTGGTCGTGCACACATATAAAGTTGCAACGGATAAATTTCAACAACAGCTGTTGTTATGACAAACCCTGGGCTCATGCTCTGTGGCAAAGCCCAACAGTCAACAATCTGTCTTGCTTTCCTTCTCTATAATATTATCTAGCTAATGCTTTGACATGCATGCCTGAAAATCCCCGCCCACCCAATCTTTTTCTGCTTTTTCATACCCCCTTCTCTCTGCAGCATCCTATTTTTTCCATTATGTTTTGCTCTCTGCAACATAAAGTTGCTAAAGGGGGCACTAAAACCTCCAACAGCACTGCTGTACTTCGCTTGGTTAAAAGACATTTTTGGAAAATTACCAATCAAACAGTTTGTTTGAGGTAGAAAGATAGAGAGCAGGTGTGAAATAATGTGTAACTGAGGTATGATTAAAGGCTGGCAGAGATATTGAAAATGTTCAAATTAAAGAAATCCGATGAAAAGATAAACATATCAAACCTGTCTCTTTTGGACTCTGCGGAGAGGGTGACTCTTGAGACAGGGTGGTCCAGCTGGAGTCTTCATCCTCGGATGGTGTGTCAGGAGTCATATCCATTTTTAGGCCAACTTTAGGAAGGCCCGTCTGTGGCTCGGGTTCCTGCAGGGGAGGAGATGTCCAATTCTTGCTAGGGGTGTATCTTTCAGCAGCTCTGGCCTGTTTGGGGGAAAATGTTGGGTATTGTTGCAAAAACTGGTTCTCGTTGTTGGGGTGCAGCTCCACTTTGATCACCCGGGGCTGAGAGCTTCGAGGTGGCTTAGCAGGACTACGTGGACTAGCTTGGACCTGGGGACATAGCTCGTCTCGGATCGGAGCTGGGACTTGACCCTGGGGGTGGTTAAGGTTTTCTGGCACCCACTCTGGACTGTTTGCCGAAGAGGAGGAGGTGGAGGAAAGAGGCGCTTCAACCACCACTGGCAGCAGGGGTTGTCTTGGTGTTGGCGTGGGCTCGTCTTCCTCCTCATCTTCCTCCACCACAGGCTCTACGTTATCCTTTTCCTCGTGAGAGTTTTGCTTGCTACTGGTCTTCTCCTCCTTCTGACTGTCTCTTTCTTTGGCAGGGCAGTCCTGTTCCTTTTCTGAGGAAGGCGGCTGCTTCTCCTCCTCTTTGCCCTCTTTGTTTTCCCAACTGGGGTCCAGATCCCAGCATTTGCCATGGTACTCCAAAAAGCTTTTGGTTCTTCTACGAAACGGAGGAAGCTGTGAGTTGTCTTTTCCGAACTCTAGCCATTCTGAAGTAGGATTATTGAAGAGATCGTTGTGAATTTTGTCCACAGTATTGGCCCTGCTCAGCTGTAGCTGCTGGCTCTCAGCTCGCCTCTGCATGTTGGCTCCATTCTTGGCCAGTTTGGGGTTAGTCGTGTTAAAGAAGGAGGAGGAGGATGAAGAAGAAGAGGAGTAGAGGGCTGAACTGGATGAGGACTTTGTTGGGAGCCCTCTTCCTCTGGTTACAGATTGGTACTTAGAGGACAACGCCAGGTTGTCACTTATCCCCATGGCACTGCGGACACTGGTCATTGCGTACCTCTGACGGCTCTTGGGCAAAGTGGCCGAGCTCCCGGTTTCCATCGACTCCTTGATGACGTCGCGGCCAAGCAGCTGGTTGTAGGATGAGCGAAGACTAAGAGAGGTGGGAGGGGTGGCTGAGGGTGCACTGCGATTTGCCAGACCCCCAGTGGAGGGGGAGGAGCCAGAACGTGAGAGGGGAGGAGTTTGTACAGACATGTCTGAACAGAAATATACAGCAAGGATGGAGCTGTTGGGAGAAATAAAAAGCAACAGAAATAAGTGTCAACTAAGTTAAAGCACAAACGTTGACACTAGATTAAAACTTTACATATATATCTATATACACACAAAAACATATATCTGCATTTGTAGGTTTTCAGAGAGCGACAGTGAGGCCAGTAACTTGGGCTATTTTTGCTTTGTTTTACTATAAACATTTTATTGTTAAGACAGTTATCTGATCAATTTGTCAAGAAATTAGAAAAATGTATAGAATATAATAGAAAAAATGTATTGTCTGTCCAAGATAGTAACATACATTTTTCTTTGACCAGGCTACAACATTCCTGAACCTAAAACACAATAAACACTTCAAGATGCACTTCAACATTTTAAAACACATAAAAGGGTATTGTTAAAAACAAGTGTTAAAAGGGTGTAAAAGAGCAGCTCTTACTTTAATATGCTCAAGGTGGATATTGCAAAAAGGAATTAATGGATTTTTGTAAATGGCTCTTCAGACCAGAAGGGCTTTAAACCTTCTTCCTGTGGAAGCAGCTGAGTGATGGAGGGAATGAGAAGGGGTGCCTTCCTGATCACAGAGCAATTGAGAGATTCAAAAAGGGAGGTTTGAGGTGTACTGATCATTTTTCTCGTCTGATTTGTGACTTGGGACATTTGGTGTTTCAAAGTGAGATCTTCGTACCAGGATAAAATGTTGAAAATGATGACAGATATGTAGAGTGATTTATAAACCAGTGTTAAAATGTCCATTCTCATATTAAAATATTGCACTTATCTCAGCAGGTGGAGACACTGTGGTACTCTTTAAAAGACAGCTCAATATCAATTCATGTCCCTATATAAAAGACTCTGCCTGCTGGCCCTGGAAGCTGAGTGGCTGAAAGAGAGATGAGCTGGGACCTTTATTTCTGGCCCCGCAGCACAACTCTTTGGTCTTTATGACATTCTGTTCCTAAAAACTGTCACAAGAACCTTTGATCAAGTTGTTAACTGCCTGTTGGTACAGGTGCCGAGCATCATAAGTGGTCAGGTGGGCTAAGAAGTGAGATCCCTTTACTGTTTACAGGAAATGCTGTTGGTATACACAGAAAACAGAACAGGAGACAAAACACAACCTTGAGAGATCCCTGTGTCTCTAGCACAGCTCTTAACTAGCTCTAGTTAAGAGGGGCACAAAAAGTCTACACCTATTAGCAGCAACACATTTTTTGTGATGCATACAACCTGACTTTGGTCAATTTTAAATTAAACAGATAAGTTAGCATAAACCAACACACTAGAAATGCCATTTAAATAAGCTAAATGTAATAAAATGTTATACATAAAATTACAAATAAAGGTTCACTCATAGTGTTCATTTATTGAACAGAAAAGATTCACATCAATCCTTCAATGAGCTAGCAAGGACAACCAACACTAGATGATCACACACTATCCAGCAGAATGTAAACGTTACGTTTGTAATTCCAGTATTTTTATTGGGCGAGCTGAGCTTGGGGGCCGTAGTATTTGTGCCCCACAGCTGTCTACTGAGAGCGAGTTGGGCATACGACCTGTGATTTCAGATCTTGATTATTTAAGCAAACGTTGGTGTGCCGGCTCCAATATCAAGGCGCCTCAGAAGGATTTAGCCTACTGACCTTGTCAGCTTCCTGGCAGACTTAGATATAAAGACACAAATTTATCTAACATAATTTTATTGGTAAGGGAATCAGTCAGTTTTTACAATATTACTCTTTAAAGAACGATCCTGTGCCACTGATTATTGTGAACATAGTGCTCCACAGTGACATCTGGTGGGGCCAGGCCCCACTGGCCCCAAATGCAGAAACACCACAGCTTGTTTTAAAACTATTAAAAAAATACTTGTTGTGGTCTCGTCTGTAAAACAAATTAGTACGTTTTAGACGGAGAGTCTAATGTTGTGTTCAATTTCTCCTCGGTAGTCGGAATTCTTGACCTCCGAGTCGCAAATTTTTACTCGAAGAGCCCCTAAAGTCGGTATTACGAGTCGTAAAGTCGGTGCAACAGGATGGTACCTGACTTTGGCATTCATGACGGCTGCTACTCGCAGCAACACTGAATAAAACACCATGCTTTGACTGTTTTTAGCAGCTCTTATGCAACAATTAGACAGTCATACAGGTGCTACCTTTCAGTGTTCATCAGACGGGATGTTTCAACACTGTTTATTTCCACAAAACACTGCATAGAACAGCGTTACTGTCATTGTTATTGTGTTAACAAGAGTAGCCATAGAAGCTAAACCAGCAATGAAGGATTGTTACCTACTGTTGTTTAATGTTTCATGTCCAGTTGAAGAGTTCAGCACGGCTTCAAAAAAAGACTTTGAAAAAAGATTTTGCCATAAAATATGACTTTACAATGCCTCCTGATGCTCATGTTAGTTGTGTTTGTTTGTTTGGCTTTTGTGCGAGCGTCCATGTTTTTTCCTACCGTCCGACAAGAGGGAAACTGGAACGCAAAAAAGAGATATGCGACTCGTTAGTTCTGTTTTTTAGTTCTTTCTATCTAAAATAATGAAATTTTGCTTATGGCTCCTTTAAAGAAAAATCTGAATTGGTTAAACTTGATGACGATAGATCAGAAGATTTCAAAGTTGGTGTTTGGAAATTGGCCACACCTTTTATCAGTGCATTTCTAATTCAGTGCCTGATATTGCATGTAATTGGCTGTAGCAATTTCATTCAGAAACTGTAGCTCAGATTCGGTGAAAAAAAAAAAAGTGTACGAAAAAACAGCATCAAAGTCACGAAGCCGGAAAAGACTTGCATGATATCTAGAATGAGTCAAAGCCTCGATCCATTCGATCCAAAGTGGGAGCTGAGGAGTGAAGCTGGTCTGTGGGGAGGAGAGGTGCCAGCCAGCTCCTGCTAACAAGCTGTCTCTTTTATCCCTGGGTAGATCAGCCCTGCCGTGCGGACTACAGATGGATTGATAGCAACAAAGAGCGTGACAGAAAATGATTCAGATTAATGTCGTGACACATACAAAATGTTTGCTGCATCACTAACTAACCTGCCTGTCACCCCTTTTGGAAAAGCAGGCAGGTAAACATGTCCAGACACGCAAGCCAAACGGATAAACATCCTACCACCCAATCGCACAAACAAACCCGCCTCGAACATTGCTGCAGTCATCATAGCCCTTTTAGCTTAGAGATATGGAAAACTCAAACACGGCAGATCTTATAGCATGATAAGATCATGGGAAAATGGCAGGGAGAAAATTTAAATGAGAGCAGAATCTCTGGACGGAGCATTCTGCTGCTGCGGGGCCTCTTTCTGTCCCTTCTGCCTGGGCGGCGGTCGTGTTGTCCCCCTGAGCCACAAAACAACCTGTTAGCACTGAATCTGATCTGCGTTCATCTGCAGGTCTCTGTCTCAAACACAACAAAGTCAACAGGTTCAAACCACCTGCGCCTAGGTGTCTTATTCCACAACAAAACCATTATTGCAACGCAAAATTAAACATTAAATTAGCAAACAAACTCTTGACTCTAGACGAAAATGTCATTTTTACAAAGAAAAAAAATCAACACCATTCTAATATTAGAAGTGTCAAATTCTAATGGTTACCAAATTTAGAGCGTTTTCAGACCCCTTAAACCTTTTCACACTTCGTCATGTTGCACTCACAAGCTTTACTGTCCCCCCCCCCCCCCCCACCCGGCTTTAATGTGATTAGACAAACCCTCAGTAGCACATTATTGTGAAGTGAAAGGAATATGATATACTGGTATTTATTTTTATAATATTTTTTAAATACAAGTCTGGTGCCACCGATTGCCTTCAGAAGTCATAGTGAATAGAGGGAATATGTGTATAAACTAATCTCAGTATACATCTGCCGGAAAGTCACAGAGGATTTCCAGAAGATATTAGAGACTAAACAATATCATGAAGACCAAGGGACACAGCAGACAGGTCAGGGATAAAGTCATACAGAAGTTTAAAGCAAAGTTGCTTTATGAAAAAATGTCCCAACATCCTAAGTAGCACTGTTTAAACAAGGCCATCACACTAAACTGATGGGCCAGATATGGAGAGCATCAATCAGAGAAGCAGCCAAGAGGCTAAATGTGACTCTCGGGGAGCTGCAGAGATCTATTGACAGGACAACTAATAGTTGTGTTCTCCACAAATCTGACCTCTATATACGTGTGGCAAGAAGATAGCTATTGTTGAGACAATGTCATAAGAAGTCCTGGACAGATGAGACCAAAAACTGAGATATAACTGTTTGCGCATGTGCAGGAAAACTAACACAGCACCTCGTCATGAACATGCCGTCTCCACAGTGAAACATAGTGTTAGCAGCATTATGCTTTGGGGGAGCCATATTTGGAGGTAAATAGTCAGAGGGTTGCAACTGAACAAATGTAAAAAAAAAAAAAAAAAAGAATGGTTTAGGAGGCACTGTATAATAATAACAGCCATCTTTATTTTTCAGTCCAACTTGTGTACATAACAATGAATTTTGACCTCTGCACTTAACCCATCCGTTAAGGAGCAGTGGACTCCCAAGGTGTGGCGCCCGGGTAGCGTTTAGGGGCAAAGGGTCTTCCTTAGGGACCCAGAGTGGCAGTCTGTGGGATTCAAACCGAGGACTTTGCTGCCTGCCCAAGATGCAAGTGCCCCGCTTCAATCACTAGGCCAACCTTTCCCATAGATTACACAAATCCATGACTAACAAAGGATAAGTGATTATTAAAAACTATTTCAGCTTCCGATCAGGCAGACAAACGGCATCATCAGCACACAAACGGCAGCCTTTTCCATCTGAAACCTTCCCCACGGCAAAGCAACCAGGTCTCTGGTAGTTATGGGCAAAGTGGGGCAGAGACAAGATGCAAGGGGAGAGGGGGAGAAAAGGATGGTTATTAGAGGGAGAACGAGAGCAGAATGACACAGCAGTTTGCAGGCTAGTGGGACACAGTCAACACAAAGAGGCTGTTATGTTTCCTGCAAAGTCGCCCTGAATAAATCTGCTGTGCATCGTGACAGGAGAAGTTATTCAGGAGTGGGGGGGAAGAAAGATGTCACCACCATAGTCACTGGGCATCATCTCTGAGTCTGAGTTTTAATGCTTTCATATTCCAACATACGTTAGAATTTAGACGTATTTGCGAATTTCCTATTGGAAAACAAAATCTTTAACATCTCAAATTCAGCAAACTTCCCTACATCTTTGGAGGAAAACAAAAACGTCATGGTGTGCTGTTGCTGCTTATGACGCCGGATCAATTCGCGCACACTCAAAACACACAGACAGGAGTGTTTTCACCTGAAGATTTCATGAGCTGGTGTCAAAAACAGGCTTCGCGGATTCGTCCTGACCCACTGGGCAGGAAAGCCAAACGTGCCAAAAGACGCGTCTCCTCCCTAAACTCTCAGCTGCTCTGCTTCTGGGGCAAAACGAGATGCAACAGATGAAGGCAAAAGCTGAGGGGAAATCGAACTTGCTAAAGTCGATGATGTCATGGGTGGAGTATCCCTGCGCCTGCTTTTCTTGCAGCCTCCATAAACTCCCCATCCTTGACAAACAACAGACAGCCTCGTCTGATCTGATCTCCGTCAAACGCTGAACGACGGAGAAGTAGAGGTGGTGTTAGGGCCCTACCCTGAGATGTTATTAGGGCAGGCGCAGCGCATCTTTCGCATGTCTTCCCCCTCCAGCCCCATCACCACCACCACCGCCGCCGCCGCACTGGGAGGGGAGCGCATCCCAGTCAGAGCATCTATTTACATCCACTCACCGCTTCGCTCAGCTGTCCGCGCCTCCCTTCCCTTCCCGCGACGACGAGGCACAAAGTAGTGAGCACGGTGGGAGTCAAGCGCTGTCTTTAAGTGCCCGTAGCTCTGAGCCGGGCCGCCCGCATCAAATCGCATCACATCATCTCTCCGCCCTCACCAGCCCCGCGGCTCGCTGCGCTGCTGGCGGCCGAGCTGTGCGCTCTCTCTCTGCGCCAGTCGATCCACGGAGCGGCGCGGCGTGGCGCTGTGGAGCTCCCCCTCAGCGCAGCGGGCCAATAGGAGCCGCGGACGGGGGGGACGCTGGGATCGTTAATGATAAATCTACCGGAGTTGGTTTGCAACTCAGGTAATGAACGCGCACATCATCGGGCTGTTACATCACGCAGCACACCGACTGAACACACACGGCTGGTTTTAAAGGGCCAGGCTGGCCTGATGAAACTCCTCTTGCTCCGTACGCTTCTAACACATTTTCGTTGTTTTAGGTTTCCGCCCCTTTCCAGACCTAATTGCCAAAGTTCTCAGTAAAATTTACAGCATAGATACAAATGTCTTCAGATAGAGTGAAAGAGGATGAAGGTGGTTGGTGTGAGCGAAGAAGAGGCAAAAGACAGGCGACCCCTGAAAGGGCGGAGCCCAAAGAAGATGTTTTCAATTAATTAGCAGCACATGAAGGAATAGATGGACAGTGTATCATATCCAAAGTTTGCATCAAGGTCTGATTGTGAGGCCTGGTTTATCCGTGGTCTACCCTCTTGTTCTTGCAGGGTAGCGGGGATGTTGGTGCCCATCTCCAACAGACAATAGGCGAGAGCAGGGTACACCCTGGACAGATCACAGAGCAACATATAGACACAAGACATTCAACTATGGGCCCAAACTCCTAGCTAAGGGCAATTAAGAGAGACCGATTACCCCAACTCAAGATTTTGATCTGTGGGAGGAGCCAGAGTGTCCAGAGAGAACCCATGCATGCCCAGAGAGAGGCCTAGCTTAATACATGTTAAATAAAAGTACAGAGTAACTCAGAAACTCAGTTGGAATTTTCTTTGTATTTTTACTTTAAAATGTGAGCTTCACAGAGTGACATCCTCGTCAAAGTTCACACTGGCATGGCTGGTTAACAGGTTGGCTGAGAGAACATTCCTGAAAAGTTTATTTTACAATAAAGACAACTAAACCACAAAGGTCATTGGTTGAAGTATGACACGGATACAAAACAGATGAGCAAACTTTCTGCATTATTCTTGGCAAGTGTAGTTATTCTTTTGAGATTAATCCTCCATACTTGTGCGGGAACAGAGACGCACAACCAAAGGCCACTTGATATTTTTTTCCATATTAGAGAACCAATACAGACATTAACAATCTCTACAAAAAATATTAAAATATTTTTGGTAGACTATTTTCTGAACATCTTTCAGACGTAAACAAACAAACCAAAAACCAAAACACTGATTCAGACAAAACACGGACCTTTTCCATTCAAGGATGCTACACAGACTCTGAGATACATTCCTTGTACATGTCATTTGGCTTTGTTTTGGCTGCTGCCCTCTATCTGATCCCTACTGTCCACTGACAGACTCCCTTTTCTGTTCCGGGGGGATGGAGGTGAAGAGGTGTTGAGGACTGCGATGGAGGGGCAAACAGGCAGCCGGTGCTCCAGGAGTGAGGGAGGACAGGAAGAACGGTGGAGGACTGAACACGACCGGCCAGAGAAGAAAGCGGCTGGAGCCAACCGTCGGCCGAAGAGAAACATGGAGCTGAGCGGATGGAGCGCATCGCCACACCTAGGCGATCCAAGTGCAAGAACAGAGAAATAAAATGCACCATTAACAATAAATATAGACAAATGAAGTAAAATGTGAATGTTTCCAACCGCACAGCTGAACCTACCCTTGTATGAATTATCAGGAGGCGTCAGTAAGCTCTTGGCTTGCTTGTTTCCTGCTTGCGCGGCCCGCTTGTAGAACTCCACGGCTGTCTTTAAATCCTGCTGCACCCCGATGCCGTGTTCATAACACTGGCCCAACAAGAACAGAGCGGAGTTGTCCTGAGCACAAAAACATCGCAGAGTTAAAGTTTCACAAGCTTACATTTTGTCCAGAAAATAATAAACTGGTTTCACGAGTTAAATCAATCAGAAAACTTTCACTTCAACTCTATGAACTAACATGTTGACATTCTGCAGGAATAATAAAAAGAACAGTAGTTAATAAAGAATGTAACAGATGTCTGTTAAACTTTTCTAATGCAGCCGGGCTCAGATAATACTCCAGGATGGGGAGGGGGATGTCTGGGAAAACATCTAGAAGTATCTAGAAGGGGACTCACTCCGCTCTCTGCTGCCATCTTCAGGTACTGAACGGACTTACGGCCATTTGTGACAGGATCCTGAGAGTAGAAAGAGGCCAGGCAGATCTGAGCCTGAACAAAAGGAAGTGGTTTCATTCAGTTAGACCATGATCAAGTTCGGCTTTCAAATGGAGATTCGTTGTGCCGGGTAAAAGCTATAAAATATGTTTAAATGACAATGACAGAAGATGTTAAAGAATAAACCAGTTTAGGTGTAATATTTTTAAATGCTAACATCTAGATGACAGAAGAAAAACATTCCTCTTTAATCAGATTATTCAGATGGTTTGATTACTTTATTTTTGTTCAAGTCAAGAAGCCACAATAGAATGCTATTTTATTTGGTGATCCTAACGTTTTTATTAATTATTCAAACTTAAACCATGAGCATATTATGGTTTAATTGCCAGATCTGAGGTGTTTAGTAAAATTATGTAACCTTTTAGGTTTTTCTTTTTAGAAACTAAACAAAATTATTTTAAACAAAGAAAGATTCTCGAAATTTGGCCTTTTATGAGTCCTTATAAATTAAATATAAAGGCCTTTCTCCCAAGTAGAAAAAGCAAACGTGTCTAACTTGCAGAAACCCTGAGAAAAAGGCAGAATTAATCCAACCTAATATCAAATAAATGAATTATTTGTCTGATTTTATCTACATCTATGCTGCTCTAATTAAGCAACAAAACATTTAAAGAAACACTGCCGTGATTTGTACCTTGGTGAGCCCAGCTGTGGCTGCTTCCTCCAGTAACCTAATGGCTGTGTTCAACTCCTCCAAACTATGATGCCCCCTGCTGGTCAGCAGCAGCCTCGCATAGCGATACTGAGCCTGTTTATGGCCACTGACGGCTGCAAGCTTGTAGTAATGCAGAGCCTTACAGAGCATAGACAAACACTTAACATATAAAAACCATGTTCAAAATAAAATGATTACTATGGAAATTAATGCAAGCATACACAAAAATGGCATATCATAAAATGTCATTTGTGTTGGATTAAGAACGATCATTTGACTGAAATGAGACCATTAAAAATGCAAAAGAAATTAGTAAACCCATCTTAAAAGCTGAACAGACTCATAGATGCAGGTAAACTTATGGAAAGGATTTCTGACTAAGCACAACTCATTTTGATGTTTACTTTTTTTTAGGAATAGAAGAACTTGAAGCCTTCAGACCCTGAACATTAATAAAACGCTTTCAGCTAAACGTCCCTGTGTGATGGAGAGGAAAGGTACAATTTTAACAGATTTATCCATGTGCACCAGAATCTGCTGCTGTGACTTGCCTCTACAGGCTGGAGAGAGTGGAGAGGCACGTGGGCTTTGCAATAAATAGGCTTAGGAATCACTTGCACACATAATACCTGGTGTATTTCTATTTTAGGAACTCCATTTCTAGTGTTTCCTGTGGTTAACTCTCTGACATGGGAAGGACTTAAAATAGATCACAAATAATAGTTTTTTTTCCCCCTCTTCTGCCGTTAAGGTGTCAAAATGAGCAAGAATCATAAAATCAACACTTGTCCCACCTTCTCTTTGTCCTTGCTGACTCCTCTTCCTTTCTCGTAGCACACCCCCGTGTTAAACTGTGCCTTGCTGTAGCCGTGCTGGGCTGAGGCCAGAAAGCAGCAGAAAGCCTCTTCATATTTCTCACTCTTGGCACTTTCTAGACCTGGTGGACACAGAGAGACAAAGATGTCCACTTTGAACAGAGATAAATGACAAAAATGGACAAAAGTCATCTGAATTTGAAGGTTTGTGTGATATCCTGAGGTAAATTTCTCAGTAAATCTTTACCAATGATGTTCAGGATTACGGGAATGCTGGCATCTCCAACATTTCTGAGGTCGAGTGCTGCTTTTGTCAGCCTCTCTTTATCTGACCCTTCCTAAAAAACACAGTCGGAGATAAAAATATGACAGTGAAAATAACATATCAGCTGAATTGGATACTTCAGATACTTTTAAAGAAAAGTTTCACCTTGTCCTGGTTATCTGTGTGTTTCTGGTAGAACTCAGTCTGCAGGGGAGATCTCAGAAATGGCTCCTCTGTGTGTCAGGAACATAAAATGTAATAAACCCCAGGCTCATCAAAAAGTGTGCCATTATTTTAGAGAATCTGACATTTGAGCTAACCAGGTGTCAGCGAATCCTTGCCCAGGAGCTCCTCCTGGTGGCCAGAGATAGAACTGTCAGTAGCCTCACTGCTGCTGCTTTGACATGGAGACTGATCTTGATTCTCTCTCTCTGGCACAGCCTGCAGACACAAGACATTTCTTCCTCTGGGCAGGACGTCACGTCTCGATACTGTCGACAACAAACAACATTGCTGCATTAGAATACCGATCACACGTGGGTGTAGAAAAGGGCTGTGTGATGACGATTGTTCAACATTTCATGAATTTGGGAGGGCTTTCAATGTGGCAATATCATAGTTTAGTTGCTGTGGGTGAACTATTGCAACGTCGCCAGAAAGACTCACAGATTTCCAGCAGGATGCGGTATCCGCATTTCTGCAGAGAAGAGGGAGCTGTCAGGGTTCCAGGACTGGGACTGGGCTCGGAGCCTGAAGAAAACCTGGAGTGGACCCTTCTGCAGATCTGCATGAACAGCACTGCCACTGCTCCCTGTGGAGAAACCCCACGGTCACGAGAACATCTCGACTGTGTCTTTGCCAATGATTTGTGAATATATGCCAGGAGAAGCTGGCTATTTGGCACTACGCTCAGGGGCTCCCAGTTCCTGGTTTTAACTGTGTGTAGTGCAAAAACAATTAGAGCTCTGAATACTGATTTCGGTCAAACTGTGAGCCAGGCCTTCGGTGTGCACAGCTCTTACATATTGCTAATAAATTATTGCACGCCAATTGTTGACAAACCCAATTTCTTTGGTAATTATTGATGTTTTCACACAGAGCAGCTGAAGACCTACCCATCCCACAGCATCCAGAGCTGTGTAACTTGGAAGTTCGGCGTACCCGAACTGAAACGTCCTTTCTTTCTTCCTCCTCTCCCCATCCTCATCCTGGGATCTGACAATCAACAGCATAATGGAAAAAGATGACACAGCTGTCTTTATTTCAATTGAAGCAGCATTGAATGTCAGAAAGTTGCAGTTTAAGTTCGCTAGTTTTGAGACGGTTCCCTGTTCACACCGCTTATACAAAAAAAAAAAAAAAAAAAAAAAAAAAAAAAAATCACAAGCACATGCTGCTGGATGATGCAAGCAGCTGAAAATGAAGCTGAATCGATGCAACAGGTTCAAACGGGGGATAAAGGAAGTGCAACAGACAAGGAGAAAAGCTCCGTCTGAGGTTTAAACTTATTCAAACATCCCCCTTGAATCAAACGATAACAGTACCAGCAGCTTGTGGGATAGGAGAGAAATGGTCAAAAAGGCAGAGCTTTTACCTTACAACAGATCATCAAAGCATGGGTGAAGTGAAAAACTGAAAACCAAGAAGCAATGAAGGGGCACCTGTTGTCCAATGCGTGTCGAGAAGTGGAGAGAGCAGCTGAGCCGCTGATGACCTCATCCTCCACATGGTGGTTCTGAGGGAGTCGTAAGGTACTGCTGCCATGGTACCGATGGAAAACTGCGTGGTAGCGGCAAGAGGGAGGGGAAAAAAGCAGCTGGAATCACTCAGTTAAACTCAAATATCCAGGTTTTCATTTCATGGGAAAACTGTTTAAGTTCCCTCCCAATTAAACTATGTTCCCTTTAATCTCTGACCATAAAAAAACAAATATGGCTCTGGAAAACATTAGGCCCCTATTAGAATACTTTCTTAGTTATATGTCTGCATGTATGACAACTGCTTCATTCCAGTGTCCATGCATCCATCACGAAGCCCTGATCAGGTAATCCCCTCAACCAACAGCGACGTGAAACCCTGGTGGAGAGGATCATCCCTGGGTGCATGAAAACCAGCTGTGAATAATTTTGTGTTGTAAAAATAAACATTCATTAGCTTGCTTTGTTTTATTAGAGGTCTGAAAACATTTAATCCTGGTCATTTTTAAAAATATTTCCTACACAATTTCTTCCTGGAATTTGGAGGAAATGTTTTTTGTCATTTAGAGAATGAAAGAAAAACAGTTTTCTTCATAAGACCTACATGTAAACAGCAAATGATTACAAATGCTGAAGTTGCTTTGATTTTTCCCCCCAGAGCTGCAAACTTGTCATCTGATTTATTATTGGTGGGATTTTAGTAGCACTTCAGGGAAATTAAAATTAAATACATGGAAAATGTTAATGGAAACATCCAAAAATAGTCATACACATAATGGATTTGGATTTTAAATGATCTTCATTGAACAAAAAAGTTTGTTTTTGATTTGAAAAACAAAAAACAAACAAAAAAAACAGACGTCTGTAGAAAAAAAAGTAAAAATATGTTTTGGTTTAGAAAAACATAACTAATGTGTTTATTTGGATTTTTACAAAAAAAGTAATAATAGCGATGATCAAAACTTTATAAATAATAAGTGGAGTCCATGCTTTACTGACGTTACAGCAATCCTATCCTTTGGATGAACTTTTTAAATGTATCCACTGGTATTTTGAATAGGAAATTGCTTTTCCATCTATTAGAAATATCAGTTTTGCTACTAAAAGCCAACAAAACAAGAAGGGAACAAAAAGTATGTAGTAAACGTTTATTCTAGTTTTTTAATGAAGAAGTCACACTGTAAAAAGCCAGGGAGTCACATACTCCTCCTCTTAGGTTGGGTAGAAATCAGGGTGAGGCAGGGAGTCAGCTTCACTGAACCAAAACAAACCTTCCCATAAGTCACTACTAGCTTTTATCCTCGGCGTTAGCCTGCACCGCTTTGCGTTGAGGTTTAACGCTCAGCGGTGCAAGCTAACGCTGAAAGGGTACAACCGACCCATAACTAGTACGAACCTACTTCTTGAACAGCTAACAATTACAAGATAAAAGGGGAAAACACAGACGTCCGTTTCTCTGGCGTCAGTGACATTCGTCTCACCTCTTCCGACTAAACCCTGAACTCTCCACATCCCGGTCCGTCCGCTGGAGCAGCTTTAACTACCGACTTCTTACCGGAGGTTCATGCTTAAAAGTGCGGAAGGGATCGTCCGGCCCCATAAACAGACAGCAGCCGGTGTTTGTCTGGCGGTAGACAAATAAATAATAAAGAAACTGTCACGGGATGTGTCGGACTCGGACGACCAGCAAACCGGAAGTAAGCAGGTGACGCAATCGGGAAAGTTTGAGAAAGAGGCGCAATGCGGCGCCATTGCGCCACCCATCGGCCAGTTAGGGAATTTCAACAGATTTCATTCACGAAAAACCCCTGAGATTGCAAAAAGATAAAATAAATAAAAATAAACAAGTAAAATAAGACAGCAAAATGGTTTACACGATGCTATTAAAAATAGGAAATGTTGGCAAGAGAATGTCCAGTGTGCCTAAAAGTCCTTGGTGCTTCAAATTAACGTCTGAGAGTCATATTTATTAAAAAAATGGACCTGACACAACACCTGAGATTACTCTCATTCCGTTGATTCCACTAATTGACAAAACTTTCCGTGCAGAAATCTTTTGAAATCACACGTTCTTTGTAGCACTAGTGGCTCTTTTTTTTTTTTACAAAGTAGCTATATCTATCTATCTATCTATCTATCTATCTATCTATCTATCTATCTATCTATCTATCTATCTATCTATCTATCTATCTATCTATCTATCTATCTATCTATCTATCTCTCTCTCTCTCTCTCTCTCTCTCTCTCTCTCTCTCTCTCTCTCTCTCTATATATATATATATATATATATATATATATATATATATATATTTTAAAAAGAAAAAATGTAAAAATAACAAAATATTTGCATGTTTATATATGTATCTAACCCCTTGCGACCTCAATGGGGATAGGCTGTTGGAAAATGGATGGATAGTTATTTATCTACCCTCTAACCTACCAATTACCTTCAGAAGTCCCATAATTAGTGAACTGAAGCTCACCTGTCTGCAATCTGTCAGTATAAAAATATATTTTCTGAAAGGCCACAGAGGCTGCTGCACCACTAAGCTAATATCACACCACGAAGCTCTCCAAACAAGTCAGGGATAAAGTTGCCGAGAAGTACAAGTCAGGGTGGGGTAATAGCAAAATATCAAATCACTGGTGTTCCCCCATAGCGCTATTAAATCCATCATATTCAGATGGAAAGCCTATGGTACCACAACAGACCTCCCAAGAGAGGGTTCCCCATCAAAACTCAATGACCGGGTAAGGAGGACACTAATCAGAGAGGCAGCCCAAAGACCAAAGGTAACCCTGAAGGAGCTGCAGAGACTGGAGGATCTTTCCATAGGACCAATATAAGCCATACGCTCCATAGAGCTGGGCTAAATGGAAGACTAAAAAAAAACATTAGTGTTAACAATAAGAAGGCACATTTTGAGTGTGCCATACTTTATATCCCCAAATGTATGGAAGATGGTGCTCTGGTGAGATGAGACAAAAATCAAACTTTTTGGCCACCAAGGAAAACGCTGTCTCTGTTGCAAACCCACCACATCCCCATCAACCCAAGAACACCATCCCAACAGAGAAACATGATGGTGGCGGCATCATGATCTGGGATGGATGTAGATGGATGTGGATCAGATTGATGGACTGGACTGAAAACTGGTTAAGATATATTTATTTGAGCAAAATCTACATTTGTAAGAATGAAAATAGATATTTTAATTTGTTTGTTTTTTACTCATATTGACCAGAAGGTATGTAAAAGTGGTGGTATAAACTCAATATTTGATAAGGCTTGACGATATAGTTTCTTCAAGTAGGACTTGAAGCAAACAGTAAAAACCCCAAAAGTCACTGACATTTTTTTTTTATTCATAGCTTTTTCTAAAGCTATGGGACACTGAGAATGTTAAAACACAACTCCAGCAAAATGAAGATGATATAACTATAAACCTAAAGATATGAAAAGACTGCATACAAGTTAATATCTACCAATATTAACCTCATAAAATTTCCAATTTAGAAAACAAATTAAGAAGGTCTTCATCTGAAGAAATATTTCATAATAATCAGATGTCTTTCTGTGATGTAACCATTGAGCTGAGGGTCAAGCATTTAGAGTTCAGTTAAAAAATAAAATGGTCAAAAAGTTTGAAAAATGTTCCATTTTCTATTACATTAAAGGATTTAGTAAAGATGTTATTTTCTTGGCCAATGGCTCCTTGCAGATCTGAACTCCAAATCCAAACTCACACATAGAAAGTTAAACGCGTTTCGATTCCCCTTTTTTATAACATTGCCACCTTTTCAAGTATTCTTAAACATACTTTAAGAACCGTAAGCTTGTCAGCCTCATCAGAAAAAAAAAAGCTCCTCCCTGTTAAAGACAGCATTTCAATTTGAAATAAAGCGACTTCATGATTAGAAATTCCTTTGGGCACCAAGATAGGAATGAAACTCTCTTTGGCTTTGAAGGTCTTACACTTTGCTTCTGAATCTGCTGTCTCACAGATCCTCGCGATGCGCTGATGTTTGTTTCATCAGAGTATCTCACCGGGCTAAAAACAATGGGAGGTGAACTGAGGGTATAACTTGAAATGGTCTGATTCATTTGATGGATTTACGCTCAAGAATAGTTGCTCTTCCTGTGATTAAATATGTGACGCAGTCTCTGACGCCTGCCTGGAACCACAGCTTCTTCCAGTCAGATGGATCTGAACAAAACAGAGGGGGGCACAAAGGAGGAGGTATGCACTCGTGATGTCAGGTCCAACTTGGACTGATTCACTCTTTGCCCTGTTGCTATGGTGACACAATCATCGGGTCTTTCACTTCCTCCTCCGGCGAATTGCCTGCAGTAGCATGTAATGTTAACAGCGTCTCTGCACTGCCAGCAACTGTTTACTGGTCCACCTGCCTGAGGCTGTATTTGTCAAAGCAATATGGAAAACATCGGGCTGAGCTGGAAAGGGACCCGCATCAGAACCGACTAATCGAACAGTTTGTTTTTGCTCATACTTCAGGTTATGTTTGAAATAGTAGCTACATTTTTTAAAGCACCTAAGGGACTCACAAAGCAATTTAGCTCCTTCTGAAATCTTGTTTTGCTTTTATTTTACATACCCTCTTCATCCTGACAATCAAAGCTTTGAATTTTCTTTCATTTTAAAGACGTAAATTAACAGAAGAGTACTGGGTATTAAAACCACGGCTTTTTCCAGACACATTTCAAAGTTGCTGTAGGCGAAAATGCAGATGCCCCCAGTATTCCCTCCTGACTTCTTGCAGGATAACTTCAGGTAGTTACAAGCAGGTAAATGTTTTTTCCCACCAAAAGCTTTTACAAATTTAAGGGGAAGCAAATCTGCTCCGTCTTCTCTAACCCCCACTCGGTCGAGGCAGATGACCGTTCACACTGAGCCAGCCTGGTTCTGCTGGAGGTTTTTCCCTCCCGTTAAAGGGGAGTTTTCCTCTCCACTGTAGCTTCTTGCTTGCTCAGTATGAGGGATTGCTGCAAAGCCATCAACAATGCAGACCACTGTGGCTCTACGCTCTTTCATGAGGAGTGAATGCTGCTTGTCAAGACTTGATGCAATCTGCTGAGTTTCCTTAGATAGGAAACTTTTTGACCAATCTGTATAATCTGATTAAATTTGACTTTCGAAAGAACCTTGAGATGACATGTATCATGAATTGGCGCTATATAAATAAAATTGAATTGAAGTAAAGGTGTCATGTTTTTTCCTGTTGAGTCCCTGATTGTCGGAAGGTGGAGCTGGGCAGGCTGCAGCCAGCGCACTTGCTTCCCATCAGATTTGTCCAGAACATCTATTTATACACCTAGAAAATAAAAAACAGGCCCATTGTCCATTGAAAAAAAAAAAGAAAATTCAAATTATTCAAATCTGATTTACAGTGTCTGTCTTTTTCTATTCACTGAATGACTCCTGAATCTTACTGGAGTAACTTCAACTAACTCTGAATTTCACTTGGGAATATTGGAGAGGAGGGGACTTTACTATAAATACTTGACATATTTTCAACATTTAAAATAGTTAAATATTAATTTCAATAAATACCTTACAGTTATGCACTACTTTGTGTTAATCACAAACATCAAATGCTAATAAGACACAAGAAAGGTCTGTGCTGTAAACTTAAGTAAAATGTTGAAGGAGTATGAATACTCTTGCAAGGGACCATAAGGTCGACCCAAGAGCTGAGTTTGGGAAGACTCGGCATAAATTGAGCAGTTTCTGAACGGTTACTTATCTAACTACTTACCTCTACGTGTAGTGAATCTCAGCAGGCAGCTAAACAGAGCAATTTAAACACTGTGGCTAAACTGCAGGCCTCCACCACCCTCTCTCATTTACTCTGTCTTCTACTAACCTCTAAATGAGTTCAACTTGGTTGTAGAAGTAAATATAGAAAAACACTTCCTACACATGTGACAAATAATTTTAATGTATTGGCATTTTTTTAATGTCTCGTCAAATTTAAACAGAAAGTGAAAGATTTTAACTTAAAACTATTGTTATGAGAATGTCTTGACAGAGTATTTAGTGAAAATAAATAAAGCAGCTTAAGACTAAAAATATATTGTTGCCTTCTATTTGACAGCAAAATAATTTTCCACTCAGCCTTGACAAAAACCTCTTCAAAGGACGACATGCAGTATTGTTACAGCATTTACATTGCTTTTAGTATGTATACACCCTTCACGTTGGCATTTTATCACATTGCAGCCACACATTTTTTTTTTTAAACAAACAATAGGTCTGAAAAGTTTTGCATGTATTTGCTACACTTTAGAAAATGATGGGCCAACTCATCTCATGTGTAACATATTTATTTTTGCAGGAACTGCAAAAGCAAAAAAAAACAAACAAAAAAGAAAAAAACACAGGGCCACACTCGATGCGTGGTCTGCATCACGTTCTAGTTTCTTCTGCCTTTTTACAACAACTCACAACACGTGTACAATAAAACACAATACTATCGTCACACTGAAACAGTTGGTATAACAACCACTCACATTACTGTCTATATGTTTACAGTTTTGTATCCATACGTCACTTTCATGAACCGATTAAATCACAGCAATGTACTTTATGGCACAAATACTATAAAGAACTCTGATTACCATTTTATAGTGTTTTTCACAACAGTTTTATAACCACTTCTTATCAATCACTCCTATGAACTGTATTCATCAAATTAAATCCATTTAAATCAATGCCTTTCAATGTCTTCTACTACATCCAACCAGACTCAAATGAACACAGAGCAAATAACACTTTCTCCGATTACCCAGCAAATGCATAGTGCAGCTCTAATCCAAAAATACCTGTATGGCCAATGCACATTTTCATCGAGCCTACTAATTGTATTAATACAGATATGGTATTTTAATGTGTTTATTGTTTTCATGGCACCACATATTCATTCAGTTTCCTAAAACTATGTAGCGCAACATGCCTGTGCAAATTCTCAGCTATTCGGGTCGTTGCAACAGCAAACAGGCTTAAATCGGAGGCAACCAGACTTTTGTTCAGCTCTTTCTGAAAATGATTCTACACCTATCCAGGAGTCTTTGTCAGTTCTGGTGGCTCACACTTGAGAAACCTGTAATTGGTGCGCTGCTGTTTTTAAGGACATGGAGGCCCATCCTCCTAGGCACATTCTAAGTCAGATGCAAATCAATGACCCACCATCACTGTCCTGGGTCGTTAGAAGCTTTTGCTTGGTGTGAGTGGAGGACTTGGTCACCTGAATCATGATGAGATGCTGATGTTATTTCTTTGGAATGTGTTGGAGGACAGAGCTGTAAACACTGGGGAGTTGGAAGTGCAATCCTCGCCCTCTGTTTAGTGATGGCTTTTCTCTTTTAAACAAAATGGCTTCTATCACCCCTCTTTCAAGCCATCTTTCTCCCTGTCCAAAATCTGGACATCATGGTCATCAAAAGAGTGACCTTTGTTCTTGAGGTACTAGTGGACTGCTGAGTCTTGGAGTATGGGCATCCATGTTCCTTAAAAAAAACAGCCACCTGAAAGTTGGCCGAAATATCCTCATTCTATGATCTGGTCAGGATTTTGAACCCTGGATTACTCTAAAAGTACACAGGAAAAGTATTTCATATTATGCATGCAAGTAGTCTATGAAGTACTTAGTTCAGTAGTATCTGAATCTTGGACTACTTATAGAAAAAACATTTTTTATTCCACCTGAAAGTTGGGTGAAATATCCTTATTCTGGTTATCTGGTCAGGATTTTGAACCCAGGATTACTCTAAAAGTACACAGGAAAAGTACTTCATAGTATGCATGCAAGTAGTCTATGAAGTACTTAGTTCAGTAGTATCTGAATCTTGGACTACTTATAGAAAAAAAGTTTTTTATTCCACCTGAAAGTTGGGTGAAATATCCTTATTCTGGTGATCTGGTCAGGATTTTGACAAATTATTATTGTAAAACTACACTGTAAAAGTACTTCATATTATGCATGCAAGTAGTCTAGGAAATACTTAGTTCACTACGGAGAATAATCGCTGTAAAGGTATCGTATGTTTCATGGGTCTGATTGAGAGACTGCCATCTGCCGCACTGTCACTACCAGCAGTTCTTCAGAGCGGTTTCATCATGAATACTGTAAATGTTAGTAGAAATGTGCACTTGGGGAAAAAATGTCCTGCTGTTTTAACCAAGCAATCGCAAACATTTACTGGTTTGACTGCAGTTCCTGGATTTGTGTCTTCACAAAGCACTGAACGATGTAGAGCAACCATTTGCTGGAAATAGTGCGACAAATATTCTGGGGAGTGTCTTTGTTACACCCCTGAAGTATGGACAGGACGCCATGTGTGTTTTGTGAGTTTTTTTGTCTGAAAAATATCCAGTTGTGGTACATCAGTACAGTCTTCCTCATGGCATTCACATTAACTGGAAAAAAAAATTTCTTTACTAATCCACAAGTAGATTAAAAGGAAATGTAAATATAAAATAGTCCCGCAAAACATAAATTGTCTGTTACTCCACATTGTTTCATCGAGCTAGATGCTAAATAGTGCAACATACCCTTTAGCCTTTAGCTAATGCATGAAAACACATCTTAGCAGGGACTACAATCAGTATACACAATGAAAACATATGGCCAACCTGTTTCACTGGTATCACTAACATGCTATAGGTTCATTAATTATTGTTTTAACAATGTTACCTGAAAAATCTTCACATTTGCAGTAGGGGGGTTTATTCCCCATGCGAATTTGCTCAGTTTTAGGTATAAATCGGTATTACACTTAAGTTGTACAGCAACTCTAAATGTGGTGTACAGCTTTTATGCTTTTTCAAATAATACAATAAAGTAAAATAATAAAACATGAAATTAAACAATGACAGATTGAATGTAAGTATAAATATTGTAGATTAAATAAATGGGGTGGCCTCTTTTTTTACAGATTAAACACTACAATAGTTATGAACATTACTTGCTATTCTCACATCTACCAGCTGGAGATTTTCACTGATCTTTGCAAAGGTCTTCAAGTGAAATCAGATTGGATGGAGAGCATCTGTGAACATTAACGTTCAAGTCATGCTATCTGGCCCAAATTTAACTGCACTGTAAATGTAAAAAGTGTGAAAAAGGTGAACCTCTCTGCTTCTCTTCATTCAGACCTCTGAGATCTGATGTTCTCTGTTTAGAGCAGGGTGCAGAAGATAGCAGAGGGGAAGTGGTGTGCTGGACGACGTGTTTGTTTTGTTAGCTGGGTTTGCTGCTGTGAAGATGCTTTTCATGAGTGTGTTCGGCTCTATGAGCTGGGACTTCAAGTTATATCCAGATCCTCTGAGTGGCACTGAACTTTGGGCTACTTTGGATTTGTCGTGAACTGAAGGACTCTAGAGTTGGCAATTTCGGAGGAGCTTTTGCTTAAAAACAAATAAGTTATCTTGAGCATCCATGCAATTAAAGCCATGGCAACAAATTCCCCAGTGCCGTAAACAGCTTGAAAGGGGTTGTCCACTAAATTAAGGAAAAGGGGTGGGGTGGTTAAAGAAGGAGTGGGGGGGAATTCTGGCCCCTTTCCCCCTTTTTCTCTCACTCAGGCTGTCTCCTTGGTCACACACATGCTCAAACACAGACAAGGGCTAATTCCTGCTGCAGCTACCACCAACATCATGGAGAGGAGCTCGTCTGTTTCTTTGGCCATCACAGCACCCCAGCAGCCTGAACAGGAGAGCTTAGAACCGGACTCAGCAGCAAAATCTGATCCCAGAGAGGAAAAGGAGAATGAGGAAGAGGAGCAGGAAGGAGAAAGCTGTGCTAGAGATGATGCCAAAGGGCAAAGTTTGGATCCGGAGTGGGTGGAGGAGAGGTTCAGGATTGACAGGAAGAAGCTTGAAACCATGCTGTATGGTGAGTGTGATGGCTTCCTTAGTTCTCTTGTAATCTTCACATCTTCATGCTCTGTCTGCTAAGCAGCAGGTTGTTCTTTTTGTCGTCTGTCACCGTCCTCCTGTGGGTTGGCTCCCGTTATCCACCTGAACCAGCGCCTGTCACTGCCTCCAGCTGATTGTTGTTGCCATCACTAAATTCCACGCATTAAACTCCTGTTGCTGTAGCTTTGTGATTTATGACCTGTGTTGGTTTATGCATTCAGGGGCCCCTTTTCGCTTTTTATCCTCTCTGTCTGGGAAGCAGAGGTAACTGCCGCTCTTAGTTATTGCCTCTTGGCAGCTTCATGACAAATGCCTCCCTCACATCACTGGGGAAACTCTGCGACTTGTGTGCGGCAACTGGAGATCATGTTTGCTCATGATGGCGCTGCGCTTAAACCGAATCAGCTGCGATGGCTGTCACTTGCCTTTAATGTCTTTGCAGCTTGGATTGTGTGTGACTGTTTGAACTGCATTGGTTTGAGCTGTGACGTATCTCATACTTTTCTGTCACATTGCAATTCACCCTGAATTACATAGTGTTTTTGTGTCATGGTATTTTTTCTTTTAAAAAACTGGGAGGTCTTTAAATCAGCACAGGCCATTAAAGTGATTTACTGTCTCAAACCTGATGTGTGGTTGTCTTCCTGATGCGCCACTTTCTCGCTCCACCTCGCTCTGTTTTCTTCCCATTCCTCAGCTCTGGCCTGTGTAACCCATAGCGATGACAAGGGGGGGGGGGGGTTGTTTCTGAGGAGGCTCCCCTTGAATCCTGCAAATGTCACCATGGAGCGATGGCCTTTTAAACTTGGATGTGTTTCCAGCGACCCCTTGTTCCACTTGCTTGGCAAAGTTTTAGCAATGTTGATGTTGAACACACGTTATGTACTGAAAAGTTGCCTTGTGAACGGGACAACAAGGAGATGCCAACCCTTTACCTGTCTCATACACTACTTTGCAGTGTTATGTCCCCGACCTGTCCAGAAACTATATCATAAATGCTAATCAGTTTAATGAATTCAATGCTGAAAGTGGAACTGTGCAGTGTAGATTCAATGCAAACAGAGGGATACCTTTCCGGTATTTATACTGTCAATTTGAATGTTTCACAGCAACAGAAAATCCAAAATTACCGAAAAATCTTATATAACATAAGGCCGATGGAAAATTATCTTTCATATGAAAATGTTATGGTCTTGTTAAGACCTGCATAATCATAGGGAATACTGCTGACTTGAAAGATGTGCAGCAGACAATCGTACTTGTGCTTTTCTTGTTTTACTGTGCAGAAGTACTTTGAGTAAAGTACTTCTGCACTAGAACCATGTGAAACCTGCACGGTCACAACACACAAATTCCTACACCAATGCATTGATCAGCAGGCAGCTTAGAGTACCTTGCCTCAGGGCACGTCAACATGTGGCTGTGAAGAAGCTGGAATATAACCCCCAGGTTTTCAGCTGTAAGACAACTGTAACTGCAAACTGTTTTCAATTTATGTAAACAGCGTCAGTGAAAGTGTTACCGATTCTTTCAAGCATTTTTATGCTGATGGTGCTATGGTTTGCTGCCATGCAAAAACAGTCACTGCTGTCCTTAGTTGTACTTTATTTAATCTAACTTAAATGCTGATAAGACAAAGGTCCTGGTGTTTGCCAACACAAAGAAAGTTTCCTACAATCTATTCCTTCCATAAAATGACATCAAGTGCCACTGACATCACGCATTCATTTAAATCAGATGTTGAACATGCTGTGAAGAAGTTGAAGATCCAGGAGTCTTCTTCAGACACAGTTATTGCTTTCCTCTCAGTGCAAGGAAGGCAAGGCAAATTTATTTGTACAGCACATTTCAGTACAAGAACAGGGGAACTTACTGGGGAACCTCATCCCCAGTAAGTAAGGCAGCATTGGAGGAATCTTTAGAACCTGCGCTGTGTCTGAACTGTTTAGAAGCAGTAGAGCTTTCTGAGCTATCTAAAATCTTAGCTTCATCTAAACCTTCTACCTGTATGTTAGACCCAATCCCAACCAAGTTGTTTAAGGTGGTATTCCCTTTGATCAGTGGTCCTATTTTAGACATGATTAATCTATCCTTAGTAAATGGATATGTACCACAGGTTTTTAAAGTAGCTGTTATTAAACCTTTACTTAAGAAACCTTCTCTTGATCAAGATGAGCTAGTAAACTACAGACCTATATCTAATCTTCTTTTCTTATCTAAAATTCTTGAGAAAGTAGTTGCTAATCAACTTTGTGAACATTTACAAAGCAATGACCTACTTGAGGAGTTTCAGTCAGGCTTCAGAGCTCATCATAGCACTGAAACGGCTCTGGTGAAGGTCACTAATGATATTCTCATGGCCTCAGATAATGGTCTTGTGTCTGTACTTGTCCTGTTAGATCTTAGTGCTGCATTTGATACAGTTGATCACAATATTCTCCTACAAAGACTTGAACATACTGTAGGGATTAAGGGGAAAGCATTAGGCTGGTTTAAATCTTATCTGTCGGACAGATTCCAGTTTGTTCATGTTAATAATAAATCTTCCTCAAACTCTAGGGTCACCTGTGGAGTACCACAGGGTTCAGTCCTTGGACCAATTCTCTTTACTATATATATGCTTCTGATCGGCAAAATTATCAGACAGCATGGGATTAATTTCCACTGTTATGCTGATGACACTCAGCTATATCTATCCATAAATCCTGATTAATCCAATCAATTACTTCGACTGCAGTCATGTCTTGATGACATCAAAAGCTGGATGACTTTAAATTTCCTGCATCTAAATTCTGACAAGACCGAAGTTGTAATCTTTGGGCCAGAGTCCTCAAAAAATAAACTTCTTAACCAATCACTTAATCTGGATGACATTAACTTGGCCTCTGGTAATAAAGTAAAAAACCTTGGTGTTATTTTTGACCAAGACATGTCATTTAAATCCCATATTAAACAGGTTTCCAGAGTTTCCTTTTTTCACCTCCGGAATATCGCCAAAATTAGAAACATTCTGTCCAGGAGTGATGCTGAAAAACTAGTCCATGCATTTGTTACTTCAAGGCTGGACTATTGTAATTCTTTACTATCAGGAAGTCCACAAAATGCAATTCAAAGTCTTCAGCTTATCCAAAATGCTGCAGCAAGAGTTCTGATGAAAATCAACAAGAGGGATCATATTTCTCCAATTTTAGCTTCCCTTCATTGGCTTCCTGTTAAATCAAGAATAGAATTTAAAATTCTTCTTCTAACGTATAAAGCCCTTAATAATCAAGCTCCATCATATATCAGAGCTCTGATTACTCCGTATGTTCCTATCAGAGCACTTCGCTCTCAGACTGCAGGTCTGCTGGTGGTTCCTAGAGTCTCTAAAAGTAGAATGGGAGGCAGATCCTTTAGCTATCAGGCTCCTCTCCTGTGGAACCAACTCCCAGTTTTGGTCCGTGAAGCAGACACCCTGTCTACTTTTAAGACTTTTAAGCTCATGTTACTCTGAGCTACCTTTATAGTTATGCTGCTATAGGCTTAGGCTACTGGAGGACATCAGGGCCTATTTTCTCACTCTACTGATTTCTACTGTTCTCCAGTCTACTGTTCTCCAGATTTGCATTGCATTACATTGAAATGACTGTTGTCATTTCAGCTTTTAACTTTTTGTTCTCTCTCTTTTTTCTTCATAGTAGGTACACCTGGTCTGACGTTCTGTTGACTGTGAAATCATCCAGGGAGGACAGATCACCAACTATTACCATCTAATGTAGAACAGATTACTAGATCAATGTGTGCTTCTATGCTTTTTATCTGTCTTGTTGTGTCTCTGCTCTGTCTTCTGTAACCCCCAGTCGGTCGAGGCAGATGACCGTTCATACTGAGCCCGGTTCTGCTAGAGGTTTTTCCTTCCCGCTAACGGGTGTTTTTTCTTTCCACTGTCGCTTCATGCTTGTTCAGTATGAGGGATTGCAGCAAAGCCATGTACAATGCAGACGACTCTCCCTGTGGCTCTACGCTTCTCCAGGAGTGAATGCTGTTTGTCGGGACTTTGATGCAATCAACTGGTTTCCTTATATAGGAACATTTTTGACCAATCTGTATAATCTGACCCAATCTGTATAATATGATTGAACTTAACTTTGTAAAGTGCCTTGAGATGACATGTTTCATGAATTGGCGCTATATAAATACAATTGAATTGAATTGAATTGTAAAGTGGCTAAAACTTAACCTGACAACAGCTACATGCATGTCTTGCTCCGCCTAGCTCCACTCACATACATCTGGGACACCGCTCATTGAAAGTGATTTCCCCAACCAAATTTATGGTCTGGCCAATCAGGACGCAGGGCAGGTGTTTCATGGATGTGACGTAGTGGAGACGCGACCATGACGTGAGACTGTTTTGATAGCAGTGGCGGCTCGTCGAGGAAGCAAGCGTTAACATTGATGCTGCTATTTCTTCCGTGTTGTCCAATCTACCTAATATTGTTTCATTAAAACAACATCAGAGAACGGCTCTGAAGGCTTTTGTTGGTGGAAACCATGTTTTCGCCCTTCTCCCGACCGGATTTGGCAAGTTTTGTCCGCTGTGGACGCGCCCCGAAGCGGTTAGCGGTTAGCGGTTAGCGCAAACCATATTAGGAGGCCTTTAGTCCTCAACGCGGTCGGCCCGGGATCGACTCAGACCCGCGGCGCTTTGCCGCCTGTCTTCCCCCCTCTTCCTGTCAGCTCATTGTCAATAAAACGCGTGCCACTAGAGCCGCAAACACATAAAAAAAAAAAAACGTTTTTTTTTCCTGCGTCGCTCTCATCAGCGTCACGGGTTGGCTTCGGTGTGAGTGGTTGAAATAGCATGTCGATAAAGATGACAGACAAGTGGCTTATCCAATCATATGCAAGGATTTTTGATAAGGCCCAGCCTTCAATAAAGGCAATTCCTATGGAGGTGTCCCAGATGTATGTGAGTGGAGCTAGGCGGAGCGAGACATGCATCTGGCTGTTGTCAGGTTAGCTAAAACTGTGCCTCCTGTAGCGAATGTTGATTTTTTTTAACTGTGTAGTAACAGCATGCTGCCACTAGATGTCAGCTTTTCCACAACACAAAACAACATAGAAATGCCCACAAAGAGAAAAAGTGATGCAGAATGATGAGTAACTCATCCCAATATCAACTTTTTTGAAGATAAACTGTTAAAATTGGGCTTAAGGGTGCTAATTTTACGTTTTGTAATTTTTTTATTGTATCAAATAGGTCTGTCTTGAAAATTAGCTCTTGGATCTCAGTGAGATAACCTGTATAAATAAAGCTTAAATAACGAAAGAAATACAGGTAAAATAATTCCCACTCTTCCCACTGAGTCACAGCCAGGTCTGTGGGCGAAATGTACTGCACCATAACAAAATTACTTGTGTTTGTTTTGGAAAGCATTTCGAAAATAAATTCTCCGAACTTAAAATGTTGTCTGTGTTTTTTTTTCCAGCTCCAGAACAAGGAGGGGAGACGGGAGAAAAGTTTTTCGAGCGAGTGAGTCAGCCTCCTTTGAAAACCCTCTTATAATCAAACCCATAAAAACACTCACCAGTTCACAGATCATTGAAAATATCTAGTTTCAATATTAGCTTCAAACTCTGTGCCAGCCTTTACACTTTTTATGGAGATGATAATTGCAGTCTTTGAAATGCAAATGGACCTTTGTGTCCCCAGAACGGAGCAATCTCCTCTGTCTGAGTGACTGTGTGTAGGTGTGTTTCCTAATTGTGCATACAATGAGAGTGTCTGCTTTGCTTCTCGTCTAATCTCTCACAGGTAATGAGAGAAACTGGCACTCAGGTGAAATGGCCATCCAAACTAAAGATTGGAGCCAAGTCAAAGAAAGGTGCCAAAGTCTTTATACTCTGTTCAAACCAGTGAGATACTTTTCCTCTCATTGTCTGTAACCCTCTATTACATAATGACCGTTGTCTATTTACTGCAGTACAAGCAAATGTTTCAGAATTGTCTGTGATTTCCTCTTAGACCCCCATGTGAAGGTGGAAGGGAAGAGAACCAACGTTATGGAAGCCAAAAAGAAGATACTGGAAGTGCTAGAAACCAAGGTAAGAGCTACCAACTAATAGTGTTGCTTTGTAGCAGAACGACTGCACTAACCCCTCAAAGAATAGATTTAACTAAATCCCTGAAGGTCTGATGTGATAACTAATGGTGACGTGCATGAGACTGAATTACTTCAAATATACAGTGATTGCATTTCATGTAGAGCTAATATACACCACGTTTAGGTCCACCTGGATGCCAGGACCCAAGCTTTCATTGGAACGTTGCCCTGACTTGCAGCCATGTAGCTCCACATGCAACAAAATTTGGTTCAGTGTGTATTTTGACACCTGTCTATCAGAAGCAACATTAACTTCTTCAGCTATTTGAGCTACGGTAGCTTGTCTGTTGGATACGACAAAATGATTCTGGGTTCACTCTAAACCTACATCAGTGAATCTTGGCCACCCATGAGCCCATTGCTGTTCTTTCCTTGGACCAGTTTTGATTGATTCTGACCAGAGAACCCCACATGATCTGTCGTTCTGGAAAGGCTCTTACCCTGTGATCCTGTCATTACAATTTGAACCTTATTAAACTTTCTCAAATCCTTTATACTTGCTAATTTTTCCTACTTCTGAGACAAATATTTAAAGGACAACACGTTGGCTTGTTGCCTAATATATCCCACCCAGTAACAGGTACCATGAGGAAGAGATAATAAGTGGGATTCACTTTACTTGTCAGCAATCATAATGTTATTGAAGTTAATGTGTTTAAGTAGGGCTGTCAAACGATTAAAAATTTTAATCGCGATTAATCGCATAATTTCAATAGTTAACTCAAGATTAATTGCAAATTAATTGCATATTTTATCCTTTTATTTTTGAAAGTGTAAAAGCCTGGGCATTTTAATCTTCAACTTTACAATAAATGACACTAATAAAAAACATGCTTGTACAAAAATTATTTTTATTTTTTATTTTTCAAGTACTTTTCAGAATTGGAATCCTGGTGCCATAAAATGTTAAACTCTGGCCTATAACAGCTAAATCGCTAATCATAGCGCCCTGATGTTTACACAATGTGTAAACAAATGTTTAAATAAATACCTATTTTCATGCCGAAATATTTTTTGCCTCTTAAACAAAGATAGAAATGGTATTACGCATATACATATAAATCAATACCAATTTTACATTTCAATAAAGTCACAAGTTTTATTGTTCATTTTTTCACTCTGTCAAACACATCTAATTCTGAGCTTTCACACCAACAACAATAATTTATTCCTATATTTTTGCATGCTGTTTATATCCACGTTCATACACACAGTTTTTTTAAAGCCTAGAAAACGGTTTAAAATTTCCAGGTCGTTGTAGAGTCTTACACTTTGCTTGCAACTGGGCCAGGAGCTTAATACCCTTGAAAGAGAACTGTTTAGCACAGCTTCATGTGCTGACACCGTAACTCCAGGGAAGTTCATTTGGCCACGTGATTCAACCTTAGTTTGTCAAATACAAAGACAACAAATTAATAAGCATTAAAGTATGGTTTATGGGTTGGGTTTCTGGAATGTTATCAGCGAGTAAAACTCATCTTCAGAACCAATCTCTGCTCAAAATGGTGATCTGCACCGCGTAATCTACTTTCAGCAGTTATCACCGGTTATTGCAACTGTAAACTGCAGAAAATACGGGCAACATTGCTCTCTCTGCCTTTACTCCCGTCCGCTCCTATGTCAGATTAGAGGAGGATGCGCTCTAGCGTATAATGAGGCGGAGGGATATTTCAGCTGGTTATACTCGAAGTGTCTGTAGCGCAAACAGGTCTGTTTATAACTCATGTTTATCGTCACTCATTTTAGAGCCCAAATAAGCGATTATACTTTCAGAAACAAGCTAAAAAAACGCAACCCGCGACTCATGAAATTTACAAGCGATTTTAGAAAAAAGAAGCCCAAAGTTTTATGAAATAAGCAGACTTGGAAACAGTGAGCATGGGTCTATTTTGCTACAGTCTCTAGCATTCTTGGAACTACGTAAAGCGCCGAGGGTAAAAGAAACAGTCCGAAGAGCGCTGCGGGGAAAAAAAACATTATGGAACGGTGTGTGTGTTTTGACGCACGATTAACGGCGGCAAAAAAAAATTGTCGCCGTTATGGTCTAACAAAGTTAATGCGTTAATAACACGTTAAAACTGACAGAACTAATTTTAATTTTTTTCCATCCTTAAATGTCGTTTTTTAGGTGCTTAAGAGAAAGTTTCCAAAATTTCTGACCCAAACTGAGCATGCAGTACTTGGTTTGTGTGGCTAACAGGTGAACAAGGTGACGCTGAAGATGGACGTGGCCTTCACAGAGCACTCCCATGTCATTGGAAAAGGTGGTGGGAACATAAAGAAGGTGATGGAGGCCACATGCTGTCACATCCACTTCCCTGACTCCAATCGTCACAACGCAGCAGGAGAGAAGAGCAATCAGGTTGAAAGCCAGTAATATTTAATAAATTAGACTTTTAATAAAAAGTTCATTTATTTCAGTAACTCAGTTCACTGAGTGAAACATGTCATATAGATTATTTGCACACAGACCAATGGTTTCAAGCCTTTTTTGTGTTAATTTTGATGATTTTTTACTCATATCTAATGAAAACAGACCAAAAACCATTTAAATACGGAAATAGAAGGTTAATGAAAAGTTGAGAGACCAAACACTGGCATGGAGTTTAAATATATCTAGTAAATAAATGTAGTTATAGACATTGTTCTTATTATTTTCCAGGTTTCTATTGCTGGGCCCATAGAAGGGGTGGAAGAAGCCAGGAGGAGAATAAGGGTAAGTAGTCAATCTAAGCAGGGACTTTATTTATCTCAACACTCGGTTCTTCACTGCTGTCAGATACACGGATCAATGCTGCAATCAATGGGATGACAAGTACAAATAATACCGCTTCTTTGTCAAAATGGCAAGATTTTCTGCAGTCAGTCTTGGGTCGACACCCATCTTTTCTTTGTCCTTATCCTGCTGTAGGACCTCCAGCCACTGTCACTGACCTTTGACCTGCCAGTCAGCCTGGTACCCCAGGCTCTGCCAGATGCAGGCTCTCCACTTATCCAGCAGGTGGCGCAGAGCTTGGGGGTCAGTGTAAGCTTCAGGGCTGTGCCACCACTGCCTCAAGCCCAGACACCCTTTTATGGAAGTTCCTGCACAGTTTGGGGGCTGCAGGGGCACGCAGCTGCTGTCAAGGTTACTTTCACCTACAGCACTCTTCACACACCGCGGAAATCTTGTATTAGTCCATATTATGACTTGTGTGTGTAAATCTATCATCTGCCCGACAGAAGGCGACGTGCATCCTGATGGAGCTCCTGCTTGGGTCAGAGGCCCCAGGGGGGATAGTGAGCAGCCAGCTGGATGTCACTGCTCAGCAGCATCTCTTCCTGTTGGGACAGAATGGCGCCAACTTTCTGAGTGTTATGCACAAAACCCAGACCCAGATCATCCTGCCAGACCTTAGCGCTCCTCAAAGCCCCCCCTCACTGCTCATACAGGGCAGCCCTGATGGAGTCTGTCTGGCTCGGCGGCAGCTCATGGTACATGCACGCCTTTCTTTTGTTGTTTCTCTATCATGTTTGCGTCTGCAACAGTTCCCAGATAACCACGTTTGTTTCTGTGTTGTTGTAGTTTTTTATTTACTGTGAAACACATTTGCACACATCTAGGATTGCCTGCCCGTGTGTTTGATGTTTGACATGCGTGAAGATGGGGAGGGAGATCCTTGCAATCTGACTCAGATGATGCAAAACCTCGGAGTCTTCATTTGTGTCAAGCCCAAAGCGAAACAGACCAGCAAGGTGAATGTCATTTGCATGAGATACCATTAAAAGTAATGATACAAAATAATTCAGTGGGTTTGTTGGCTCTCAGCTCCATGTTTTTAAAACTACATTCAGTCTGGGACCAGGCTGAGGGTGTTTTGATTGCTTATTTGCAATGGCTCTGTTAAACAAAATAGTTATTTGAAATATTTATTTGTTTATTTATTTTGGTAAATTGTCTTTACTATGAATTTGGATGTACATTCATTCACTGTTTTAGATCCATCTGCTGCAGTGGGTTGAATGCTGATGCGGAAAATATCTGTGCTAATGTTTATTTATCAGTCAGTGGTGGTGAAGGGTCTGGAAAGGAACATTTCCTGCATTTATGAAGCCCGCCGTCTGCTCCTGGGACTCGATTCCTGCGAGACTGCAGAGGTAACCACGGTGAGCCCTGACCTCATGTCACCTGGTGGCGGGCTGGCAAACTATTGGCTCGACGTTTTGCTGCAGCAGCTTCATCTCTCTGAACAGGGTAAGTTTACACAAAATAATGTGCAGATGTCCAGCAATTCAAATATTATAAAGGTGTAAAAACGCTTCATCTATAGACTTTAACAATTTAAGAAATCTACAGATTACCCACAGTCGCAACCACAGGAAAAAAAATGAACCAACTGATACCTTGACAAAGTTTCCTATTGCTTATTTGCATGTTGAATAGGGATCATCTCGTACTATGCAGTGCAAGAAAATATTGCAGTACACCACAGCTGGCTATAATTATAGTGAAAGCTGCATCGCAATTGCATCTTCAGATTCAGCGCTGAACTGACGAGCAGTTTTACAGTTTTTAAGGAAACTTGACTGCATTTGGTCATCTTCAGTTCAATTTCCAAAATACCAAACTAGTACAACCTCAACTGCTGTATTCTATACTCGCCAGAGATTCTTTAAGGCAGTTTGTCAACATAAAGTGCTGAATAGGCTAATCATTTTGAGTGATCTTAATTTGGTTAATTTAATTAGTGAATTTGGTTAGTATAACAGATTACCTGCTGGTGGCCACCCCGGTAACCATCCATGCTAAAACCACCACCACTGTTCACTCAAATGGATCTGGCACAGAGCTGCAGTATTTGGCAAAAAAGAAAACTAAAGTAGCTGCTAAGACTAACATGAATAATACGACACATATTTAGAGAAGAACTGAGACAACCAGTGGAGATGTAAATGCCACAAGCTTGTTGCCATTATGTTACCCTGAACCTTCATCCACCGTGATGTAATTCCCCTAAAACCCTCAGTCTCCCCATGGGTTGCTTGTTGTCCGCATTTTGAGTGCTGGTACTTCACTCTATAAAGGACACAGAGAGTCACTCCATGCAAAAGCATAACAGGAACAAGGCTTAAATAGATTTCATATTCACAAACTTTCACTGCATTTGTGCCAGAGGAGAGACGGACGAGCTCTGCTACTAGGACTGCAACCGGGTGTTCTGAAGTCATGATTTCTGATTTTTTTTTCTAATCCCTCCAAACTCTAACACTGACATT
Source organism: Fundulus diaphanus (assembly GCA_037039145.1). Taxonomy (NCBI): domain Eukaryota; kingdom Metazoa; phylum Chordata; class Actinopteri; order Cyprinodontiformes; family Fundulidae; genus Fundulus; species Fundulus diaphanus. Next base: position 34,326,648 of record CM073125.1, read on the forward strand.
AATTTGGCTTTACAGCATAAATGTTTTGGCAAACACAATTTAAAACTCTGTTAACAGGCTGTTATTTAGAAACCCTTAAAATAAAAGGTAACCAGAAAAAAAGAACTGCAGAGGAGTTTCGATCTGCCCTGATGGTTCAGGGTACCACTTCCCAGGCAGGTCCAATTTTTGGGTTTTTTATTTTCTTCCCAAGTTTTTAGCTATTTCCCTGATGTATGCAGAGGGGGAAAATGGTTTACAGATTGGGCCCAGAAATCCTGCCTGACTTCTGAGAAAAAAAAATCCTAATACTGAAGACAAAACATTTAGCAGAGAATCTGGGAATAAAGACCAGTGACAGAGAAACAAACTCATAAACAGACGTAAGAAAAATACTGGTAACAAAAAATTATAAACAAAGAAACAGCTTTTTAAGAGCAACAAAAAACAAGTAAAGACAACAGTAATAGAACTAAAAAATAACCCATCAGGTAACCTAGCTGACACAGCCTGATTGTCAAAACTCTTTGAACGTCACATGATCCAAAAGACTTATGCGAAAAAAGTCAAAAAGGATCACTGCATGAATGCATCCCAAAATATAATTCTGATGGACCACCTGCCAAACAGTTACTAATCTATATTTAATGGATGAACGCATGAATGAATGAATTTCCTTCAAAGAGAAAACATTCCTTCCCAGGAAAGAGGCTGAGGATTAGCTAATGTTCTGCACCTGCAAACATGTCTGTCTACTGCACCAAGCCCTCACTAAGGAATCCTGTGTGCACTGCCATAGCTTGATCACACTGAAATAATGAACTATGCATATTTCTCACTTTCCTGATCAGGCTCTGCACCTGTCCAAACCACAGAGGTGCTGACTGGTACTAAACGTCACCCTTCGCCTCCACCAGGCCTCACTTCTCCAGCTGACGAGGGCAGGGCAGGGCTGAAGGGAACAGACAGTTGCCAGCTGGAAAAGGTGAGTCACTGTCCGTGTTCAAGGCTAAAAAATGGCCAAAAAATCCCCACAGAATCCAAAATGTGTTTCTAACCTCTTCCACAGATCCTTGAAAATGAGTATCAGTCAGACCAATCAGAGGAAGAGGGCACAGAGGTCGTGAGGATGTCACCATCTGAGGCGTGCGACGCAGTAAACAGTAACATCAGCAGGATGGCTCTGAACGGTAGGAGAGGAAGTCTCCAGAGTGCAGAAATCACCAAAACGCACGGCCAGGGCAGACGCCACTCCACAGGGCAGGCGCTAACATACAGGTGAGCACTCACCGGTATTGTGCTGGTTTCATACACTCCTCAATATTTTTGTCATTAAATAAAAAAAAAGGTGAAAATCTAATTTACATAAAACACAGAATTATAAATTAAAAAGTAAAGGTTCAACCTTATGGAAGCCAAGATGTTGTATCCAGATGGAGGATGAGTCATCACTGAAAGGATTCATTTTACCCACTGCAGCACAATTAATATAAGCACACACTCTCACTTAAAAAAAAACACCTGCATGTATCAGATCTGTTCAGAAACTCTGATTATTGCTAATCGGTAAAATCTCTTTATCTAACAGATGTTGCTGAGTCCTTTAATGTGGCGTATGCATGTGTTTTCAGTTCCCCTTTATTCTGATACCCATACAGAAAATCGAGTGTAGCCAATTGCTTTTATAAGTCACCCTAAATTTAATCGTATAAATACAGCTGTTCTGTGAAGGCCTCAAAGGTACGTTAAAGAACATTGGTGAACAAATTGGGACACAGCAGATAGGTCAGGGATAAAGTTACACAGAAGCACGGGTTAGGTTATAAAAAAATATATTTTTAAGATAATTTCAACATCTCACTGATCAATATTCAGCTATTCATCCAATAAGGAATCGAGTGTAGCACAACTGCAAATTCACAAAGACTTGGCAGATCACCTAACCTGACAGGCCGGGGGAGGAGAGCATAAATCTGAGATCTGCAGAGTCAACAGCTCAGGTGGGAGAATCTGTCAACAGGGAAACTATGGTTTGGACACTCTCAAATCTGCCCTAATGAAGAAGAAGAAAACCAACGTTGAAACAGAGCCTTAAGAAATGTAAGTAGGAGTTTGGCATAAGCCATATAGGGATACAGCATGAAGGTATTCCGATTAAAAGTGAGCTTTTCGGAATACATGCAAAAAGCCCGGTGAGACGGGACACTAACATTGTCACCCTGAACACATCGTCGCCAACATGAAATGTGTTGGCAGCATCATGCTGTGGGTTGGCTTTTCCTCAGTGGGGACAGGTGGGTTGAATCTTTTGACCAGTAGATAGAGCTATAAATACAAGGTGATGTAAGGCTGGGAGAGGTTTACCCTCCGGCTGACCAGTGACCCATAACATCCATCCAGCTGTTATGGAAATGTGAATCTGAAGGAAAGTGGTTGGTTGCACTGAATTTCATTCAGTGGTTTCAGAATAAAGGCGGAGAAAAAAAAATCCAACCCTTTTTAGATTCGTACTTGTAAACAATTCTTGAAACCATGAATTATTTCCTATCCACTTCACAATTGTTGACTTTTCTGTGTTGGTCCATCACCCAAAATCCCAATCAGAAACCCTTTCAGGTTTGGGGTTGTTTACGTGACAAAGCATCAACAAGTTCATATTGTATGCGTGCTTGCACAATAAATCTGTAAATGAATAACAAGCCTTCAGATGTTGCATATATTATCACTCGTCCCACCGTGTGTGTGTGTCCTGAATGTGTCAGGTTGCTGAGCGCAGAGACGGAGGGAGGGTGGAGCGAGCGGCGAACCAGCCTGAGGAGAACTGCTCCTCGGGCTCAAAATGTTCACGCTGACTCATCTAAGGCTGAGGTGAGGAAAAGCAGAATCTGCAGCCTTTTCTCGAGTCGACAACAACTTGGTTATGGGTAATTCTCTGTGGACCAACAATCAAATCTTGCCTAGCCCCGTGGCACAGAGGATGAAAGAGAGGAGGCTTTTTACGCCAACAGAAGTTGACAAGATAAGCTGAAAATAGCAGGAACGTTTCACACAGGCTGTTATAACATTCATTGGTTTTCATATCCTTGATCAGGTTGGAATTTGATTTGGGAATTGATTTCTGTGTCCGTTTCCTTCCACTCTTGTTTGCCTTCCCGCTTCTAAATGTTACACCGTGGTGGGTTAACAAGTTTACTGTCACCACAGTAGGAAGTGAGGGCTCATTTCTCCAGTAAATCAGGTTCCTGCTGTCTATCCTGGGCAAGCCCATGGAAAAAAAAATCCCTTTCATGCCTTATTTACCTTTTTTATTTTCTATTTCCTTTGTAGGATTATGACTATGAGAAGAAGAAACTACTTGCAACAAGAGGTTAGTGCTTTTAAATGTTTAATTGTTTTTTAATTTTAGGTAAAAAGGGATTTACTCATTTAAAACTCAAATCATTTGGAGATTTATTAGCATTTCGTATTAGGGATAAAGAGGATTAGTGAAGTTAGAATTACTAATTTTAAAGGTTTCTCTCTCTCTCTCTCTCTCTTTATTCCGTAGAACACATAGAACCTTGCCTTGTATCTAAGATTTCCAAAACGTTGCCGACATTACCAAATCCAGACAAAGATTAAAACTAAAAATGAAATAGAATAAGAAGTTAATAACTGTGGCAGTCAGCACCGTATCATATGTGGTGCTCAAAACAACTTAAAAAAGCAAGAACTAGCAAAGTGGCTAAATTGCTTTATTTTTTTTACACATCTCACTGATACTGAGGTGACCTAACTTTGAGTCTTTTTCCCACTGTAACAGCTTCCACACTGATGACTGTTTTTGTTAGCATGAGCTGGTAAGGTGCGCTTGCCATTTAGAAAATATTTCAGGGTTTCCAAGTTAATGGTCAGGACAGGGTTAGGGTAAGAATCACTTACCGCCACCAGTTTATTTCTCTTTGACTTCTCTTTGACCAACACTTTGATGGTTGCAGGGAAAACCAATAAGCCCCCACTGCAATCTGGGTTTATTGGCAAAATTCTGATTTTGCCAATAATTTGGAGGTACTTTACTAACATACATACATTACATACTGTAAGTATTGGTTTCACAAGTTCTATTTTGAAAAAAAAATATTTGGATAAGTTTTTCTTTTGCCTGAATTTGTTATTATGTAATCAAGTTACTCATTTGTGTTATTTTTTCATTTTGTTTTATTCTTTAAAATACCAGAATTTGCACATAGCTTTATATATCTGTATATACACATCATTTTAAAATAACAAATCAGTGTTATGATCAGTTACTAAGTACTTGATTAACCAGAAAAATGACACAACCAATGATTGCCACATGACTGGCAAGACAAGAGGTGAAAAACCCATGTCTGACTTTAAAAGACATCCAAAGTAAGCCTCATACTAAAAGCTGAAGGGCTCCATGTCTGAACTCCAAGACATACAGGACTATTTACCCAAAAACACCAGAAAATTCCACTGCAGCTTGTTCCCAGCTACGGCTTATTTACAAAGAGGTTCAGGCATTCTGCTCTGTAGAGTAATGAATCAAAACTGGAACTTTTTGGGCCTCTGGATTAGCTGCATGTCTGGAGGAGGAATAAAGAGAACAGCATACCTGCAGTGAAGCAAGGTGGTGGCACAATGGTGCTGTGGGGCTACTTTACTTCCCCTGCCACAGGAAAGCTGCAGAGTGAGAAGGGCAACTTGGATTCAACAAAGTATCAGGAGAAAAGCAAATCCCATTCTTTCTCTGTGGAAGCTGAAGATTCAGCTACAGTGGGGAGGATAATGATCCCTGGCATACCTCTAATCCACAAAGGTTTGGTTTCAGAATATAGCCTGGAAGGCACTAGAGTGGTCATCATTGTTGCATAACTTAAAGATATCTTAACATTCTTGGGTGTGATTGATTTCAAAAAGGTAGATGCAACACACAGACTCTAGAATACTATTGAACAGGAGAGTCCTGTCATGAGAAATGGACTAAGATTCCTCAGGAACGCAGCCAGAACATGGTGTCTTGAATCCTGCAGCAGGTCAGAACAGCAAATGTTTGTCGGCTAGGTGCTACTGATGCTTGTCAGGAAGCGGGTGGACTACTTTTTTCGCTGCAGGAGTCAATAAAAGCAACATTTTGTCTTTAATTTAGAGAAACAACCTGCAGTATCAGTGGCGTTGAGCGATTTGAATCGAGCTTGTTTGATCTTTCTAATGCAAACAGATGATTGTAGGTTTGCAGTTGAGGTTGAATCATTTAAGGTGAAACTGTGAGAAACCAAGCTCTTATTTCTGGAGGTTGAGGACAAAGTAGGCTACAAAAGATTTTGACATCAACTCCCTTCCTCGGAGTCAAAGCAATGTTTTAAATCATGTGATACATGATCAAACAAAAAAAAGTATCATTTGTTTTACTTTATCTGAAAATATAATGAAGGCAATACAGCTATGTTTTAAGCCGGGGCAACGATTTCATAGAGGAGGCTCATTTCAGAGTTGCTCACTGCCAGGACAACTGATAAAGGGGAGCTGTTTATGGGTCGCTCTGTGCCAAAGTTATAATAGAGAGGCATTGGCGCTCCCACTTAATGCACACGAGCTGGATACACAACCCAGACACCACACACATGGATCCAGTCACCCCTGCAAATACACACACCCATACACACCAGTGAAGAAACGCGTTGCCTCATCGTTCATGCCGAATGAGAGATCCCGAGGAGATCTGCGGCCAAACGGTACCAAATTCCCTCTGTCTTGTTTTATGGGAGTATGAATTAGCAGTTTGAATGGGCCATCTGCCTCACAGTCGTCAGGAACACCCATATGCTGGAGTATGAATGGGGCATTTTACTCGAGCAGATACACGTGTGCGCGTACGAATACTGTTCCAACGGTCAGAATCATTTGATATTTCACTTTGTGTGAAGCGCTGCTGTTTGTGAAGCAATTTCGCGCGTCGAGGAAACCCACTGAGGATCACAAGCAATCTTAACTGTGTTTGTGCCTTATTTTGTTCAATCCAAGGGGATAGAATGCAGATTTTCACAATAGATATGAATATTTAGAATATTTATGAGAGTCATTTCTCCACAGCTGCGCGGCTTTCTGCAAATGTTATCATATTCAATTATTTGCGAAACATTGCAAATAATGTCTTGAATTCACCATGCGACAAATTACATTCATTTCTGCAAAACCACTGGATGACAAAAGCACCAGCCTTATATACAGTACATTAGCCTTGGCGTGCTGTGCTCTATCTACATTTTCTCTGCTGTCTCTTGTGTTACACTGGGTGAACAGCCATGCAGAGGAAGCCTGTGGTCACAGAGGTTCGGACACCGACAGACACCTGGAGTGGCCTCGGATTCTCCAAGTCCATGCCGGCCGAGGCAATCAAGGAGCTCCGTAGCATCAGCCGGCGCTGCTACAAGCCTTACCTGAGCGTCAACACCAATCAGCAGGTGCAAAAAGAGCTTAAAGCACACTTTTATAAATGGAGATATATTAAAGGGGACATATCATGCAAAATCCACTTTTTTAGCCCTTGAATACATTTGTTGTGTACTTGAACTCTAGGAGTGCAGGAAATTTGAATGTAGTCGCTCCAGGTGCTGTGTAGATATCTTTATATTCTTTTTGGGTCATATTTTTCAAGCCGTTCAGTTTTCTCTGTTTTCTATTATGTTTTTTGAGCAATTACGTCACAGCATTTGCTGCGAAGCGGCTAAACAAGGTCATGGACTTCCAGTTTACCAGTCTTGCGAATCCGCCATTTGGATTTCTCTGAGCGATTTTGTAGTCCGAGCTGCAGGATGCCGAAGCAACAAGTGGATAAATCAAAATGTTTGGTTTTTCATCACTCCAACCCCCAGCATACTCCAAAAATGGCCGTTTGGGGCGGAGTGGAACGTTCTGCAACCTGGAGGGGGTGTGAATCTAACACCGAGTATTGTATGTACAGTGGGCTAAATTATACATATGCATTTAAGCGTGCACATGTACAAGTATTTGTTAACTGTCCCTTTCCAAGTTGAACTGCAACCAAATGCTGTTTGTTGCCATCTGCAAGGTAGTTGCTGCATATGTCCACTTTCTTCATGGCAGAATTGGCAGAGATCATTTAAGCAGTCTGCTTCCTTGTAAAAGCCATAATCCCCACATTTTCAAAATAGTTTAGGTTAGAGCAAGCCTTCCAAAACCAATTTGGATGTGCGCTTTGGATCATTGTCCAGTTGGAGCACTCAACTGAATCCAAATTTCAACCATCTGGCCGAAACTGTCCAGGAAACACCAATGTTATAAAACCAGTGTTACCGTCCACGTTGGCTTGAGGTTTACTTCAAAATGAGCCGAGAAGGTGAAGACCAGGAAGGAAGCGTCTTATGCAAAATCCTCCTTGTTAAGCTTAACTGACATTAGCAGCTGCCTACATTAAAAAAGCCAAATGTTTTCTGTAGAAGTGTTTTATGGAAAGATGAGACTAGGTAAAACTTTCGGAATGGCTCCAACCTAAACCCTGGTAAAAAATCCTTGACTATGCTTAAAGTCTGAGTCTGTGCCAGAAAACCAACGAGTTTAAATAATCTGTACCATTTCTTCCCAGAAAGGTTATAAATGTCTGACAAGAATTATGCCAGAAGCCACAAAAAGCAGGTTTTTCCACAGCATACAAAGAAGCTTATTCTAAACATTAATGGGTGAGCATTTACATATTTAGGCCTGGATGCAGAATCAAGCTTTTGCAGCCAAACCATGTTATTAAAATTCTAAAATTTACAAAAATAACAAGTGCATGTAACCCTCTGATCAGAACTGAACATTACATCACATTTTTCTGGTAACTTTTTCTGTGACAGGTCAGACAATCAGAGTTGGCTGGTTATCAACTCCATAAGTTGCTGTTTTTTTTTTTAAAAGAATTATATCAAGTTTGTGAGAATTCACAACCATTTTTGCATTGTAACGTGGAAACAAAAAGGCAGAGACAGCAGATAGGACTCAATAATGTCACTTTCTTTTCACGTAGTGCTGGGCTGCTCAGTTGGGGAAGGCATGTGTTGGCAGTGAGTCTGAGAACTGGAGGGAGAGACATGGATCCACATCTCTGCTCATCTCTTCCTCCTCCCCCTCTTCCTCATCCACATCCACATCCTCCCCCTCCACACCCCCACCTGCTTTCCCTTCCTCCAAAGCCTCTTTCTCTGTGTTTTCCTCCTCACTGAACAGAAGCAGAAACGACATGTCACGTGAGTTACGCCTGCTTTTAAAACGAGCCACATTTTTGCTCAGTCTTTTTCCACTCATCAACTTATGATCCTTCAAACTCCACTTATGATATCTAGCGGAAAACTCAGTCGGTGGCTGCTTCTTCGAAAGCGCGTACTCTACGAGGAGGGAGTCGACCTGCAGTCAGAGGAGCCCGTCCCCCCTTATGATGGATGACCTGCCCGAGCTGCTCAGCCAACTTGGGTTAATCAAGTACATCGACCTGTTTGAACAACAGGAGGTAAGGCACATGCAGAGAGTTACGAGAATCCCATTTCACAGTCAGCTCGTTAGCGCTTACATGTGCAGCACCCTGGTTTGAGAAGTCAAATGTGCACACTCAAAACCTTTACGCGTTTTTCAATCAGCATCGTGATCTAAACTTACGCACACAGATTGACTACCAGACATTTCTCACTCTGTCTGAGGAGGACCTGAAAGAAGTAGGGGTCTCCACTTTCGGAGCCAGGCGCAAGATGTTATTAGCCATCTCGGGTGAGGAACCTGAAGCCGTCAGTCAAAAACAGGAGATCAGCTTTGCTTCACGTCTTGAGAACGTCTTGTTTTCTCATCCAGATCTGAAAAGGAGTAAAAGGAGGCTGTCGGATGCCCAGCCCGTGAAGCCCGACTATCTGGAAGGTGGCGCGAGTGGCAGACTGCCACGCATCTTGGATGTGGATGTTGTAACCACTGGTGAGAGGAGACACCAACCAGATCTGAGCTTTTGATTACAGAGTATTGCTGCCAGAGTGGGAAAAAAAGGTTCTCAAAGCTATTCACTTACAAGAAACTGAGAAGTTACAAACATAATTTATAATTTTTCTATCCAGTGCCTTATATCTAGAGCCATATTCCAAAACTTTTTGTTTTTCTTTTAAATACGACTCAAGACAAGGACCAAAGCTTGGACTTCACGAGAACCTTTCGAGTATTTGATATTTTTCAAAAAGGAAATTTTGTAAATGATCAATAAAATCCTTTTAAGCTTATTAAGCAATGTAGTGGATTTAGGCTTTTATTGCAGAGCTGACACACATGAACAGTAGAGTACAGAAAATGCTACGTTTAGCTTCGGATATTTCTTGGGCTTTTTTGGTTAAATGATTAGTGTGGGTGCTCAGAAATGAAAGCATGCCACTAGAGGGCAGTGGGGTCCCACTGTCTTTACACACGTCTGTGTTGTATAAAAAATATAGATTTGTTTTAACATTGACAACAGCACAATCCCTGGTGGATAAAGTGTTGTTAATTCTGAAATATAAGTCAGCCACAAACAGACCAAGAAAAAAAACCCCTGAAATTTCAGTTACTCTAAGCTCAGTTTGTTTCATTGGCCACAAAATTGATTGCATTTTAATTTACCATTAGTTATGAGCATAACATTGCACCCATGAAGATAGTGGTGCTTAATCAATCTAATTTAATCAACAAATTTGAAATGTTTTTCTTGGATTCTCATGGAACTGTCTGCTTGCAGGCACGAGGAGGTCTTGATCTGCTCAGAGGCTTTGACGAGCTGGCTGGTTCAGTGGCAGCCGAGCATGAAACACAGAGAGTGACAGGAAGTGTTGGGCTGTGACAAATTAGGTAGAGATGATCCCTACTTATTACAATGTCTCTGCCAATTACATAGGCAGGCTTTAAAGCACTGATACTCAAATCTGGTCCTTGGGCTCTGGAGAACTGCTGGAGTTTTATCCTGTCGGGTAGTTAATTACGTTCCACTGAGGTAGCAGGTCTAAATCGGTCTGTGATCGCGCGTCTAGAATGAAAACTACCAAGAAAAAAAAAAAGAAAAAAGAAAGAGCCGTGCTTTGAACCTCGACAAGTGAGCCACTTGGACATCTCACTTGTGAAGTGGCAATCTGGGAACGTGACAAGGTTGCATGGTGGAAATGCAAAGCATCGCCCTGAGCAGAAGAGTCAAAGCTTTCTTGGTTTTTACTTCTAGTTTGTTATTTGAATAAAACATATTTCCTTTCCAACCAGTTCCTTGCTGGGAGGAAGGTTATTCATAAAACATGATACATAGTGTTGATTTTTATAAACATAGTCTAAACGTGGCACCGTTCATGAGCTGTACTATAAATTACCACCACATATTGTCATGGGCAAAATGCATTCATACAAATTAGATTGAAACTCAACAGAGGGGTGAAGTTTCAAGATATGTAATCCAATGATCAGTTGCATGTCCTTCTACTCTTCTAATGTAAAACCCAAAAGTATGCAATGAAATAAAAATGTCAAACCATTGAAAATGTTTCATTTGCTTCCCACAAATAGTTGACTGGTTGATTTAGCTCTGAACGAAAATCCCAGCAGCTATAGCAATTCACACACTTCCATACAATCAGTGGTTTTTTTTAAGACCCTGAATGTCTGAAACACCATGGACTATTATTGTACACACAACCCTGTGCTCTGGATAAAAACATTTTAAATAAAATATTTCTCATAAGGTTGTAGTCGCTCATCGAAGCGAGATATTAAAGGATATTGTGGGCGTCCAAACTTTCCCAAAGGACCCAAAAGTGTGACAGAAGTGGGTGTGATTCCTGAAATGGAAATGAGTGGACTTCCCTTTGGCGTTAAAAACAGGGTTATCTTTTCAAAACGCTTCCCGTCACAAGAAAATCAGACAAATCTGATGCATAGTCTTTGCTTCAAGGGAAAGGGGTTGAGAGTCAGAACATACCTTGCAGTTCATGCACTGGCTGTGAGATAAGTCTTGAGAGGATCAACAGTTGGACCCTTTAGACGACCACTTTCATCACAGGTAAGGAATTGTCAAGTTTTAAAGGTGTTTAATGTGGCTTCTGAGAGAATAAACTCCACAATCTAACGGCAATTAGCAGCAGCAAATGTGATTTTTTTCTTAGGGTAATTTTTGTTTTTTGCAGGCAGAAAATGTCTCGGTGTGTGCTGTTCTACATTTGGGAAAACTTTGTGAGAACCTGTGAATGCTTTGTGTGACTTTCGTTATTGCTTTAAAAATAATTTCCATTGAATTAATTTTTTTTTAAATCGCCAGTTCAGAACATATGTCATCTCAAGGTACTTTACAAAATTAGTTCATTCAAATCATATGGACAGGTTGGTCAAAAAGTTTTCTATCTAAGGAAACCAAGCAGATTGTATCGAGCTTTTGACTTGCAGCATTCACTCCTGAAAGCGTAGAGCCACAGTGGACAGGCGCCTGCATTGTGTTGTTGACTTTACATATCATATCAAGCATGCATGGAGCGACAGTGGAGAAGAAAATCTGTGAAGAGGGACTAAAAACTGAAAGCTCGTACCCCCTTAAAAACCATAGAAACCATGGATGTGGATTATATCTGTATGCAGATTTCTGCATGAAATGTTGCTTCAGAATCAAAGTGAGTCTCAGAATGCAACAAGCTCTAAACAAGGAGAAGAATGGTAATGGTCTGGAGATAAACGTGAGACTTTGTGAAAGTTAGAGCTTTCCCCTCACATGTAAGTATACCAGTGTTGATCTATTAGGTCTCACAGAAACATCACGTCCTGACTTCATCATACAGCATGAGCTCATATTCAAGCCAGAAATGTCAATGTGAGTACTTGGTCACCTGAATGATAAAAAGACTTTTCAACTGTAATGAATTCAACTGTTGTGAGCTACAAGCCCGCTACAACAAAAACCGAAATGTTCTTTAAAGGGTTATATGAGCCTTTTAAAGTGCAAATCTGCTAAAAAAAGCGCCAGTAATCAACAACAAAAATACAAAAGTAGACCTACCAACTCCCACTAAAACTAATACCGCTATTGCCCAAGCATCACCTGTCTTCAGGGGTATTTGGATTGTTTGGAGGATCCAACCAGCATGTAGGCCATCTGTGGGCAATAACGAAGGAACTAATAGAGAAATGAAACAGAGCAACGAAGCGCCCTGAGGATAAAACATAACCACACATTCCCCTTACTGTGATGAAGATGGAACTCACTCCAGGAAAGTGAGAAGGAGACCAGGGAGAGAGAAAATAGAAACTGTAATAAGAGTGTGTGAGAAGGAAATGTGTGTCAGAGTATGTGTGAGAACAACAGGAAGAATTTGAACACCCTGTAACAGATGTGCAGATGAATCAAAATAATCACCATATGATCAAAACATTTGATCATAGATTTTAGTGTCTGAATGTCACCACTTTACTCCATGCTTCCGTAAACCGGATTCAAACCATCAATGAGACTCCAGGGTTATAATTCCAGCAGCCGCAGGACTAATTGACATGCTACATGCGTTTGGAGAGAGATCCCTTTTTTAAGTGTAAGAGAGTAAAATACTTTTCTGAAACTAGATGTTGAAGTTGATTAACAATAGTCAATGCTATTGGCTCACAGAATACAAGATAAGCAAGGGAAGTGGGGCAATGGCTGCTTGCTGCCAAGGCTGCTGCCTATATGTAGTGGCTTGAAAACATAGCAACTTAAGTCAACAGCAACCTCACACAAGCTGCAACAAAGATTGCTGCAATTTTTCATAACCAGAGAAACTGTAGTTGTGGCGCTGACAAATGAATTCACATTAAAACTTGTCATCTCTATTTTATTCTTGTTAACACAGGCTGCTGTTTATACTGTAGCACAACTGAGTGCTAGAAGAAGTTAGAAAAATAGTATTTTAAAAAATTCAAATGACCTTTGGGTTCCTGGGTTTTGGGCTTGTTCACCATCTGTTTATTGATTTTTGACACAAGGCAACCATTTCACCAGATAAATACTACAGTGACTGGGTTGAATTGTTTTCAATATGGGTAAGCTGAAAATATTGATACTGTTAACCAGCAGACCATCTAATAAATGTTTCTCCAACAATAACTCATATGCAGCCGCTTTGAGACTTTTGAAGACTTACAAATTAGGGATGTTCCGATTTGATCACAGGTTTAGTCATTAGCTCCCCAACAAGACTTTTAGAAATCATCTGAATTGAAAATATGTCTAAACTCTGGCAGTGATACCTGTTGCTAGACTACCAGCTTTGATCTTATCAGCGACACTCCCTGCAGGATGCATGGATGGTTTTTAAAAATCACTGCCAATGTATTTTCACGTGCATGACTTCCACAATTGTGTTGTAAGATAAACATTTTATTTTGCTAATCTAAAAAAAATAGACATCTACTCCTTAGATGTTTTCTCTGCTTGGTGTATGCCAATGATTTGACCCTTCTTAAACAGACTAACATCTTTTCCACGATCATAGGATGTGTCTTTCGACTTGGTTAAGAAATTATCTATCTATCTATCTATCTATCTATCTATCTATCTATCTATCTATCTATCTATCTATCTATCTATCTATCTATCTATCTATCTATCTATCTATCTATCTATCTATCTATCTATCTATCTATCTATCTATCTATCTATCTATCTATCTATCTATCTATCTATCTATCTATCTATCTATCTATCTATCTATCTATCTATCTATCTATCTATCTATCTATCTATCTATCTATCTATCTGTCTGTCTGTCTGTCTGTCTGTCTGTCTGTCTGTCTGTCTGTCTGTCTGTCTATCTATCCACACAGCCACGGGTCGCTGGCCCATAGTGGGCGATAGTGCACCATCCTCCCTAAACCCCATGAAAAAAAGAGGGAAAGGAGTTTATTTTGCCATTATAAGTCTTAATCATATTGTCTGAATATTGCTGTGACATTCAGGAGCCCCGCTTCCTTGGGCGATTTCAGTCAAGTTGAAAATCACCCCAGGGGTTCCCATACCCAATCATGGTAAGAGTCTTTTTTTTTTTTTTCAAATTTTGGACACAGCAATTCATTTCTATGGGCTCTGGGCGGGCTTCCCCAACGTGATGTCTTCACACGCATTGTTGCACGCTTGACCGATACTTACAGCTCGCGCACGTTGATATAATCTGATCTGAATATCGCTATGGTATCCATGATAGCAAAATATTGCAGACTGTGCTGCTAACAGTGAGTTTGAGGCCAAAAAGGTAGATAACAATTGCATGTTTTATGGACACAGTGTAAATGTTCTATTGTGTAACCAAATTTATTATATTTGAGAATTTAACTTATTGGCTGTACAAAAATACTGTACAGTAGGTATAATTCATGTGTTGTGTTGCAATCTAGTGGCTGACCGAAAAACCAAATTAAACATTGCAATGTAACAGTGTAAAGTCAGCTATCTGACTTCTATTTATTAATATTTCGCCAACTGAACGGCTCATCTTAGCATTCATCGTACCATTTGCCTCCCTGAGAAATTTGTCAGAATTTGCCACTGCAAACAGCTGACTAAAATCTAAATTAGTAAGTCTTACTAAGTTGAAACATTTATTCATGAAGCCTGGAGACAGAAGTGTGGAATAGGTAAAGTCAGAGAGTTGGTGCACCCTTTACAGCTCCATGGGAAGCAAATTACTAATTTGCTCTGACAGTGTCTGTAGTGGACTGCTGACTAAGCCTTTCCAAAAGATTCAGTTGTCCTTTTAGCCCCTGATTGTTGGTATGATGTTTTTTCAAAGTGCTGAGCGTGGCGGTTTCAGCTCAGTGAGGTCAGCTGTCCCATTAGCCAACGACATTACAAAAACACTCATTAGGCCTCTGTGTTCTTTTTGGTCGCTGCTGACTTTGTCATTCTCCTCTCTGAAAGAGGAGCGTGATAAGAGTATTTTATTCCTCTACCATTTATCTCTTGCTCTAAAAGGGGATGCAGCCTTCTCAAGGCTAGAAAAGGTCAGAGCTGATAGAGGGCTTTGATTGTTCGACTGCACAGAAATCCAGGCATTAGAAAAAGGAAAAGGGACAAGAAAGAGGAACTTGTGTGAATGTCTTTGTGTTTTCAAAGTGAGCTAGCGCATGTGTTTTTTACACGATTTTCTGATGACTTCAGATGCAATATATGAGGCAAGATGTTGAAAAGAAGAGACGAGTGGACAATGACATGTAAGGTTCAAAAGACACTCAAGGTGCCACTTTACTTAAATTTTAAAATAAATAAAAGTTCACGCAGTTGATTTGAATTCACTGAACATATCCAATGTTGGGAGGCAGAGCAGACTCTCGTCTCCACTGGACGTCATATGTCCTCCCAGCTCAGGAGCAGCTACCTCATCTAGTGTCCATGCACAGGTAAAAGGCCTCAGCAGCCCTACAGACCATTTAGCCACATACCGGAGGGCCAAAGCATACAGATTTGCACTCCAGGCCCGCTAACTCTCTGCAGTACAAATTCATACCTCCTGAGATTGGGAGAAGAACCGAAAGGACACTAGACAGCATCAACATAGCAACAGCGAAGTATTGTAGCAGCCAAAATAGGCATCACTTTCAGTTTGAGATGCATAGAGCTGGACCTGGCCAGGTAAATCTCTCTTTTACAGGTACAAGATGAGAAACATGCAACAACAACAACAATACATCATTAATCTCATTGTTTCCTGGGCTTTCTGGACACATTCAAAAAAAATGTTTTTAATGTCAACAAATAATTTACAATCCTCCAAGAATTAACAGAGAGAGAGAGAGAGAGAGAGAGAGAGAGAGAGAGAGAGAGAGAGAGAGAGAAGAGAAGGCAGGGTGTATTGGTGGTGTTGGGACATCTCAGAGCTTTAAACTGGCAGCAATTTGCAGAAAACACCGTAGGGTGCCCAGCGGTGGAACACAGAACACGAAAATAAGCTGCAAACAAACAACAGGGAAGAGAATCCACAATCAAGCCTTCCTGGAGGAAACATATTTACATCCAATATATCAGCTAATGCATCTGGGCTTACAGACTGACCACAGACACCGATACTCACAACAACAGGAGAGAAGGAGGATGGGAACAGGGCAAAAAAAATTTAAAAAAATTAAATAAAATAAAGTATCTATATTTGAAGGGTTTGGAAACTGGAGGGATTGAAGAGTGAGTAAAAGCAGAAAGTGGACAATGTTGGGCACATTTCTTGCAGGGGCTTGACAGTTTTGTTTAAATCTTATCAGCTCTGTTTTATTTATCTGACAAAAGAGTGGAACTTAAAGATAAAAAGTTTGTATGAGGCTCGCTGAAAAAAAAGAGGATTGGATAAATTGCAGGGCTTACAGGAGCCGGTTTAGAGTCAAAAGATGCACCGCTGCCAAGGTAACCGGAGGAAGAGATGTTGGAATGGCTTCAGATCTGTGCGGAGTTAAGAGAGTTTTCTGGTCGGCTGATGGCAAAGTAAAATGATGTTGTGAAGCTACCAGATATAGCCAGTTTCATCATCCTTGTCCTCGTCCTCATCCTCGTCGTCCTCAATAGTTCCCCGGGGGTGGATCCGGCCCCGCCTCTTCTTCTGCCTGCTACGTTCACTGTGTGATGGCTCCTCCTCCTGGTCATCAAGGAGAATTACGGCGCCGCCGCTACCAAAATCCCCTGATGTCTCCGGGTCCTCGTCTGTGAATAAATCAGCAATAAACAAAGACAAAAAAAATGTAAGAAAAATACATGATGGATTGAAAAAGAAAGCCTGTCTGTTCACTGCATCTGCCTAACCGCATATTATGCTACAGGTGTAAAAAACTATCTCCAGCAGATATGATGTATTTGCTGGATATATGTGTAGGGAGTGCTGGTAGAGCAGAGCACTTTACATTCTGAGAAGGATGCTTGTACCCGGTTCGAACCCCACTGACTGCCTATGGGTCCCTGAGTGTGACCCGTCACCCCAGATTGCTCCTTGGGTGCTTTCAAAGCTGTCCACTGCTCCTTATGGATGATGGGTTAAATACAGTAGACACATTTCATTGGAATGTACAATTGCAATGAGAAATAAATATTCTTTCTTCTTCACTGAAAGTAAAATAATCAAAAATCAAAGTGAAGACCTGAAAAGACCTCAAAGACTCATCAATGTTTTTCTTCTTATGGGGCTTGAAAGGGCTGATGCAACAACCGCACTGCATTGTGGGATATCCGGGCATCGGGAAACCGGCTTCTGTTTATTTACATAGCCTTCATCCACAACCCTGTTTTCTGGTTTTAAAAAGTAAAAAACATGGTCCAAACGTGCTGTGTCATTAACTGTCACACACGTTCACGCAATCGCTTTGGTAAAAAGAACGATGGGCTCAGATTTTTAAGTTTACCAGCATGGAATCAAAGCCAAAGCGCTCTGGTCTCTTATCTAACAAATAGATGCCAAATGGATGCTGGTGAGATGCTCCTGATACATGTGTGTGTTCACAACGTTTTCAGACTGGTATGTTTGAATCAATGCTTGTGCTGTTTTATACAGAGCTTTTAGCAGGCTTCTAGCGCTAGCATAGCCAGATGAGGCTAGCAAAAAAAGTAGGTGTAAAGGAGACCCTCTATTTCGTCCATGGCATAGGAGATTAATTTAGACATTACATGACAAATTGTCCTCACTATAGATGGTTATACTGATAGATGGTTGCATTGTAGATGACATAGCTTGTCAAATCAGCACTTTTACTGTTGGAACTTCACGTTAGATTTTGAAAAACCTGGACTCTGTGCTTCTTCACTTATCTTCCATACCTTCAATTGGACTACTGGAAAACAGTCCAGGGGTCTCATTTTTAAAGCTTACATATGCACAAAATGGGGCTTGAAGCGTGCATAGGTCACTTTCCATGCAAAAGTTGGGATCTATAAAGAAAAAAACTTGACAGGAAAATGTGCAGCCCTCACGGTTACTCTGACCCATGCGTATACTAATTTTGGAGATGGGGGAAATTGGTGACGCAGATGGTGAAGTGGTGAATTGCAGCCAAACTGCATCATGATTCCTCTCATTCAATTTCACTTCATATCAGACTTGAATCATTGATCGACTTCATTTGAATCATTCAAAACTGCAGTGTTATTCATGCTTGCACTGGTGACACATAACTATACAATAGGACCTTTCAAATAAACAAAAAATGCTAATAAACCAACTTAATTCTTAAATAACTGACCATCTATGGTTGAATCTGGGCATGTAAAGGGTAGAACATGAGGTGGAACCAGGTTTAGGTACAGCGTGCTGGGAAAATTGCGTGCTGGTGTTTTATAAATTAGAATTTATTTTTGCCGTACAGCATTTTCTTTCTTGGGCGTACGTAAACTTTTAGTATGGATTCTATGCAATGTTATATAAATGAGAACCCAGAGCTTTTTCTCTCAGTCCAGGTTAGATCCTCTTGGAACTTTCCCTGTTTTGTCTCTGGATATGTGTGGTGACTCTTGAACCACCAGCTCCAGCTGTGGTCCACGCCTTGTGAGTCTTCCCACATTCTTAGCTTTACTTCACAGTCCTCTGCATACTGTAGTTATCCTTGTTGCTTGTTCCCCTTTTTCTACTATGCTTTCTTCTTTCACTCAACTTTCCATTGATAAGCTTGGAAACACCACTTACAATATACCTTTTCTGAATTTTGTGTTTTTATTAGTCCTACATTTTATCCAAATTTTCTGAGAAACTGAATTTTGGCTTTTCATTATCTATGAGCTGGAATCATCAAAATTAATTAAGATAAACCCTGAAAATATATCACACTGTTTGTAATGAATCATACATTACGCATATCACTTCCTGAACTAAATTACCTCAATAAATGTACTCTTCTTTGGTCTCTTGAAATATACGAGTAGCCCTTTAGAAACCTCATTGGTTTTGGAAGAATACAATTCTATCTGTCTGACATTTCAGGAAGATTTATTTTCCTTTTTTAGATTTAATTGAAGAAATGGGAAGAAATTGCATCTTTGAAACAGGGTCATGGCTGCAACATGCTTAAATAATAACATGTTTTTAAAGATATTATATGTGCAGACACTGCTTTGGTTCACTGTTTGAGTTGGGAACATTTTTTGTCCGAATGATTCAGAGTTAATGAAAAACTTTCCATTGAAAATCGTTAGAAACTGAACTGAAAATGCAGATGGAATCAAAAATTAAAATGAGAAAAGATCTTTAGAAAGCTTTAAGAACTGTTGATTCAGAGCACTTTAAAAGACTAGTCTGGCTTCTTGGAAGCAAAAAATGAACAACTGAGGGATGACTGAGGACTTTTGTACAGTATGGTATTTTCCTCAGATTTTCCAAAAATAGATTCCTAACAGGTCGGCATATGCACACATGCACGCACGGTTTTAAACGCATTTCCTGTATTTAAGCCAAATGAGTGGTGAGCTGTGAGGTTTCCTGTATGCATAGGGGAATGGGAGAACTCCAAGCTGCACCAGCCTGAGGCCATTCAGGATGAGCTTGTTACAGCACAGACAAAAGCAGTGCTGTTGTCTGTGTTTGTCTATGTGTGCATCTTTGTGTGTTTGGTGACTGGATAAGCACCTTATCAATATTGGAAGCTGCAATTACTGGCTTCAGACCAGGCTGGCATTCGACTGAGCAGTAATGTGTGCTTCTGAGTCAGCTGTTTGATTGGTAATCACTATGTCTGCCTGAATTTTTGCTAGCTAATTATTGTTGTGCTTTTTTTAATAGAGAAATCCCTCTGTGATTGATTTACAACAAAATGCTGTTTTTTTTTGACAATTTTCTTTGAATCCCAGCTGCTGGTGTGCATGTGTGGTGTTAAAATGTAAACACACTTTATTATTTATACTTCAGTCTGATTACTCTCCTCCACAGTGTGACTCAGTTTCCGTTCCTGAATCACATTTCAAAGACTTTCTTTTTCGCATTGCTATCTCCCGTGAGTGACAAATATTTCTATTTGACTTGTAAGATGAAAGTGGGAAAAATTTAAGAAGTATATGAAATGGGACATAGAAAAAAACTGCGAGGGTGGCTCTAAAATAATGCCCAATATGCATTTCTTACATAACTGATGTTCAGATAGGAGTATGATTTTTTTTTTTACAGACTTGAGTCTTACTGAACAAAGAAGCAATCTTTGCTGTCTATGTTTCTATATATTGTTTGGCTTTATTAAGACACCTTACAGTCTTATTTTCTACACTAGAATAGGTGAATTGTGGTGTGGCCTCCCTTTCATTAAACGTAAACCTGTTAAAAACGATTTTCTCCAGGGCACACAAAATGTTCCCATAGAACCATAGAAAACAGCATCTTTTCTTTGGCATGAGACTCCCCTAGCTTGCTAGGTTGTTGTGGTTAAGGTTTTTATCTGAATGTGCGCCAGGTTCTGTTCAGGTCCCACAAATAGGACTGAAAAAAGTTTCATTCAGTTTGTTGATCATATTTAACTAAGATCAACAAATCAATAAATTGAGTAATTCAACAACAGAAAATTGAGTGATAAATGAATAGGTGTTTTATTCATTATTGGATGTGTCAATCTTTCAATATAAACCTTTTTTTGTGTCCAACGAAATCAATTTATGTTTGAAATGATTCAATGTGAAAACACCGTTGGAAGATCCCTACAGCGATAACCTGATGACATTGTAGGAACCTAGAGATATATTTCTGTGTAAAAGAGATGTTTAAACAAATCATTAAATTTATCATTGGCTATATATTATAGGTCTCGCAATGCTCCAGTGTCTCCTTCTGATCGGTTGATCAGTCCCACATGACAATTCCTTCCCTGAAAGTTTCCCCTCTGCAGCTGAGTTTGGCGTCTCAAACTGAACTAAAGAATCTATCAAAGAGAACAAAATAATCCTTTATTGTCTGAAAGTGGGCTGGGGACTATGTTTGGAAATTATTAATTAGTTCACCTCTGACACATGGCTGTAACGGCGGTACAATTTCTGGAATATATTCAAGGATTAAATAAAAAAAAAAAAGACACTGAGCAAAAGTTGGGGCTCCATTTTTGAGGTTGTACATTTCTGTGGCATACGTTGTCATGGTTGCTAGGCGACAGCGGTTACACTGAGGTAAAGGCGTGAACAGCTGGTGAAGGGGAGACCATCCAAGTTCACAGCCGCTCACCTCCGGCCTCCGTGACCCCTGCAGCCTCTGGCCCACGTAGATCGGCTCCTTCAATCTACGTGGGCCCTTGAACGTGGACACAACTAAAGTGAGATATCAGAACTAAGAATTATGACATGAAATTATTTTCTTTAGGCCGAATTACTAGCTCTCGTCGATGCTTCTAATAAACTTTTGTACAAGAGTCAATCTTAGTGTTGATTCAGAACAAAGAGAAGCATTAAGAAATCGCTGAAAGGTAGGAGTCATCCTTCAGTTGGATTTTTGATTATGAGATTTCTTTTTGAACATGAACATAGTGCAAAGTTGCTTGATATCGCTGCACAGGAGAGGGGAAGACAGATGTTCAGTGCCCGCCATAAGCTGACCATCAACACAAAGAGACGTTCAGATGAACAGAGGCTCAATGCAGAACAAGCAACACATTCATGGTGTCTTTCTGCTTCATAATTGTTAATAATATGTTAGTGTAATATATGGTTTTACCGCAGTTAGGGTTGCCCTGTTTTCTGGATCCAGCAATCTCGTTGCCATATTTGTCCACACACCAACACTGGCCGGTGCTGCCGTGACACTGGGTTGGTTTGTAGTAGCCCTCCTCAGTGCAGCGGGGAATATAGGAGCCTAAAAACATTTGAAAGGGAGGAAAAGGAAATCAAAAGGAAAACAAAAGAGAAGAAAAAAATTGTGAAAGAAAATAAAATTAAGCAAGGAAGAAAGAAAAGGTTAAGAGCATTAAGTTTGTACGGGTGGAACATATAATCTGATTGCTGCTCGAGAGAGGCGTCCGCAAGTAGGAACTAAAGTTCTTGTGTATTCACAAGGGGAGTTTAACAATCAATTACTCCTGTGAAGGTTGCAGGACAACAACCATACATCCTGCTTAAGTGGAGGCAGTCACTCTCAATAACACAGACACAAACAAGCATCTACGCTCACTCACTCACACACACGCGCCTATTTTCTGTTACCTTCATATGACCCAGTCGCGGCTTATTTTTCAAGTCGTTTTGCTGTGAGCAGAAACAATACACAATCTGCCCAATGATAACAGGGGCATTTGTACAAAATGCTCAATGATGTGCCTTATAGTTTGCTTTTAAAATACATCACTGAGGTGTCCCGTTTTGATATGTTAAAATATAGAGATATGGTTGGTGTACGTGTTTGTGTGTGTGTTTTAATGAAAGACATAAAAAAGGTGAATGACCGCTATCATTTTTTTTTAGACTGACCTACGAGGCTCTTTCGTCGACTCTGATTCTGGATCCTGCTTTTTTCAGTCTGACAAGGAAGTCCTGCAATGAAAGAGGACAAAGAAAATTTGCTTCATCAAATCAGTTCATAACAAAACTGAAACAGATTCAACACACCTTCTTTGTCACTTTCTATATTTTGGTTGTACAATTATCCCTGTTCCCCACCTCCTCTGAACCAGCCTCCTACTGTTGTCACACTCAAAGCTACCCCCTGGGATCTCCAGTGTTTGTTTGAATGTTGTTTCAATTTATCCAGTCCAAATTTACAGACTCCCAGAAAACTCTATTTCTGCTTGCTTAACCTTCATCATCCAATTTCTCTTCTGCTTATAACTGGGTCTAACTCATGCAAATTGGAATGTGTTTCAGTCAGTCATTTGCAAAGGTTGACTTGAGAATACAATAACAGCATTACACACTTACAGGCCAACTTGGACCACCTGTTTAAACTTAAAGGTTTTCCTATTACAAATGGTTATGATGGCCTTTTAATTTGTCCAAGTTCCACAAAGCTGTTGTGTTGCGAATTGCAGTATAGAATGCCAGAATTAACTTTGAAAAGGATTTTAGACATCTACAGAGGCAATAACTTTCTTTTAAAAATTGTTCCAAACGCTGATGTCCTGTTTACACTGGGCTAAGCTCGTAATTACACACGAAGCAGTAGTTTTCTGATTATTTTGAGCATGGACAATTATCCCTTTGGGGTATCATAGTGGTTCATGGTATTGTGCTCCCTGTGGAGTAGACTCCTAGATAGTGGAAAGTGTATACACCTCCAAATTGTGCATATAAGTAGTTTTCTAGGAGAACAAAGAATGGTGTGTGCTTTTATTGAAATAAATATTAAAAAAGTTTATTCTAATAATTTTTCTGAGGAAGACGTTAGGACACCATACCAAACTAGTTGCTAGTCTTAAGTTATTTGGCTGAAATGTCTTCTGTTAGGCTCTTGAGTTCAGTTTTGGCTTTAATTTGTTACAGGGGTTCCCACATTTTTTCCTATCCTCAAGAAATTCATGTTGGATGCTAGGAAGATGAAATGACCAGGTTCTGATCCAGCAAAGGATCCCAAACCAAGGCACTCCAAGCTATGCAATGCTATTTGGTGTGAGGTTCTTTTTCTGGAATGCTTTATTTGGTTTATCGCAAAAATATGTCCAGGTCTGGTGTCCAAGGAGGTCTGCCCTCCTTGTTTTTCTTTGAGGGGAAAAGTTTCCTCCTTGCACAATTCCTATAAAGGTCCAATGTGTACAGTCTCTTTCTGATTGAGTAGGCATGCACTGTCACATCAACAGTAGCAAAGACCTGCCTTATCTCACGTAATAACATTTTAGAGTTTTGGAGACCTCTTTGAGCATCTTCAGGTCTGCTTTCAAGGTGAACTTGCTTGGATAGTCAAACTGGGGCATGCTGGCTGTTGTTCTCACTCCTCCACTTGCAGACTATTAAGCTGATTAACAATGCTCTAATCACTTGCGCCTAATGTGATATGCCACTATGAATTTTTTGTCATTTTAGTGTCTAATTAATTTGGAGGTGTCCTCATTTAATTCTCACAAGGAACAGCATTTTCTTCAAGTAAGGCAATTGCACGGCTTGTGAGAAAACAACAAGTGCAGATGTGACACCTGGGGGAGTAGCATTATCGTAGCAGGCCAAGGAAAGTAGAAGAGGAATAAAACAAAAAACAAGTTGAGTCCTAAGAGTGCAATAGCATCACCACTGCGTCCACACTGAAAATGAGAAATTAAAAAAACGACAACATAAAAACTCATGAGTAAACCCCCTCAGAGTAACTTAAGACTTGTTTTCTGCTTTGGTGTCTGTCTGTGCCTTTACGTTCAGCAGTCTCCACATTTGTCCTTTCCCACCTTTACCTTCAGGCTTCTGGAAACAGTAGCACCACTCGTTGTTGGATAGCTTGCCGTCCTTAAAGGAGTCACAGAAGTTGAAGAGAGGCTTCATGCACAGCTCATACTTGTCTAAGTAGATGGCGTTCAGCTCCGATTGGTCCAGCAGCAGGTCGAAGTTCATGTCGAGCTTGTTGAACATCCAACCCAGCGAGTCCTTACAAATGGGCAAGATGCTGGTGTCAAAATCTAGAGGAGGAAACAAAAAACAAACAAAAAACAAAAAAATTATTAAAAATATATCTTTTTCTAAAGTACAACAACATGTCTGGATCATTTCACAGCAGGATAATGAGATCTGAGTGAATCCAAGTGTTGACAGTCACAGAGCTGTGATGTGCTGAGACATGTTGACATAACAGGGAACAGAGCAGGGTCACTGTCGGCACCAACATCATCTCCCCCCTGCTGAAGAAGCTTGTGTGTGAGAGCTTGGTTGGCAGAAAAAGATGGCACATATACAGAGAGAGAGAGAAAATATCACAAAGGGGGAAGTAAAGCCCTCACGTCCGGTGGTGGAGTCAAAACTGTCAGAAGATTTGAGGTCTCTGTTGGCATCGAGGTGGAGAACTCCAAACCAGTCCTTCAGTTTGGCAGCCAGACTGTGGAGCTCTGCATCCGAGCAGCCTGCACACAAAACGACACATACAAAACGAAATAATGAGAAGGCATGCAGTCACTCTGCTCATGTTATCGCTGTAGAAAAAAAAAAAAAGTCGTCGCTATAGCTTCTTATCAGAGTTTCACTTTATGAATGTTTTCTTTCTTTTGTTCTTCCTCCCCGAGCAAACGGAGAGGGCTGATAACGCGCTCTAAGCTTCTGTTATCTGCTGACCGTAACGCACACAAACACAGTGACTATTTTGTTGTTTCCTTGTCTACTTTCATTTCCACCCATTTGGAGCTGAACTCCTGATCAAAAAAAATATTTTTATGGGGAATCCAGTTGAACACAGACATTCATATAACACAGATTATTTTTTAAATTTGTGTCCTCTTGGCTAAAAATAGTAAAATAAATAGCCATCTTTCAGTGGCTGTTGGATTTTTTTTTTTGATAAATGTGTGGTTGTACATTTATCTTAGATCTCACTCCTCCGTGGAACCATAACGAAAGCTGTGGCGGCGGGGCCATGCATGTTGATGCTTCTGTTCATCATTCTACCCACACGGAGCACCAATTGAAGCATATATTTAATGACACCTTCAATATAAAAAAAAAAAAAACATAAGCAAGATTGCAGAAAAAGCCTTGGTTGTTTCTCTTGCACTGACAAAGTCTGCCTACAAATCAAGCAGACCTGTGCCTTGTTTTTCAGTCTCTGTCTTCTTTTCACAATATCTTCCGTGTGATTGACAGGATGTTCCTCCTCGTTCCTTTTCTTTTTAGAGCTTGAGATGAGTCAGAAGGGCAGACGTATTCTCCAGCTTGTGCTGAGACGTCCAGTCTAACCTCGGCAAGTTTTTCACGTATTACAGTACAAAGGGGAAAGAGGGTCGGGATCTGAGTTTTCTACTAAAAACAGAGTTAAATAATAACTACATCTCGATACACATTAAAGTCATATTTTCCTAAAGGGGACTCATCATGCAAAATCCACTTTGATAACCCCTAAAGATGACATCACATCACTGTATAAAGCATTTCATGTAGCTGATATTGCTGCATACGTAAATTCTCCAAAGCAGTGGCGCCTCCAGAAATTTTTCATAGGTGTGGCCAGATGGGGCCACTTACACTCTTGGGATGGCACCGAATCTAAAAGCCATAATTTCAGGATTTTATTCTACTGTTGTAGTAAAGCTGCTTGTAGAAATCTATCTGAAAGACTTAAGTAAACGCCTACGAATATCTTTTGGTTTATTGTTTGATTTTTAGTGTTACTAATGATCTAATGTGCATAGACCAATAACAGTACAATCAACATTTTGAGTTGAACAACAATTCCTTGTTATCGTGTAATTATATCAGGAATTAGGTGTACATTTATTCATTTATTAAAAAACAAAACAATTAGCAGGGGAAAGTCGATACTGGTAGATACAAATTAAAGCGCGATAGAAGATCAAGAAGAGCGGCTGCCTTGCTGGCTGTGCATAATGGGATGAAATGCTAAACTGATGCTACTACATCTATCTATATCTATATCTATCTATCTATATATATATATATCTATATCTATATCTATATCTATCTATCTATATATATATATATATATATATATATATATATATATATATATATATATATATACAGTATATATACTGTATATACTGACAGAAAGGGGGAAAAAACTTCTTTGTTTCTCCTTGGTTGTGTGTTTCAACCCAATTAGGGTCCCAGGACCTCCTCTGTCAGTCCAACAACAAAGGGTAAATGTGATATTCGGCTTTGTTCCGCAAAACAACGATCACCAGTTCCTGCATGTGCTCGAATGCGAGGGAAACTCAGCTGAGATGAGGGGTCTCATAAAGCATACTCACACATAGACAGACTTAGACCAAAGGTATAACCAGATGAGAACAGAGCTGTGAATCTCTACATAAAGACCTGGATAACAGCTTTCTGATGGAGGATCAAAACATCTATAATATGACAAAAGTAATATTACAGTGGGACACAAACATACCAAAGAGATGTAAAAAAAATGTCAGACTAGGAATTTTGCTCATTATGTGTATGGATTAATTTTTTCTGTTCAGTCCTACTTCTCATCCTGTTCTTAAGTCATGTCCTGCATACACACATGGAGACGTACAAGATATTTCTCAGTAATAGTTTGAGCTTCTGCACGGCTGCTTCTATAAAACAGCGAATGCCCCAGGTAACAGACAGGAGCTGCATCAGAGGACAGATAACATTTATCTCGCGGGCTCTCAGACTGACATTACCTCTGGAATTACAAGGCGGGCTCTCTCTGTCTCTATGTGTGTGTGTGTGTGTGTGTGTGTGTGTGTGTGTGTGTGTGTATTTATATGTTTGAGTCTATTATGATCCTTCAAGAACATCCAGATAAAATCTCAAATTTCAGAGTTTATGTCTATATATTACATTCATGTCTTTATTTCCCCACTCCAGAGCAGATAAAAAATAGAATACAATGACATATTTTTAAAACAAAGGCCTGTTAACGGTTCCTTGTTTTTTTTTGTTTCTTTTTAAAATATCCGTCATGTTAATTCAGTCCAATTTTTTTGTTGTTCTCGCTGTGTCTTAAGGCCTGCTTAATCCCCTCTGCTGATTATTTCCACTTTCTTTCCTTCTTTTTACTCTGTCAATGCTGGAAGCTTCAGAAGTTGTCACTTATCACACCTAGCTGTACACAACCTAGTTTATTTTCTGGACTTAGAAAATCACGTCAATAATCCCCACTCTTCTTGCCTTCATTGCTTTGAGTGCTTCATTTCCCATTTTTCTTTGCACATCCCAGAGCGATGGGAATTTAAGAGTTTCTACTTTTCCCATTGTTATTCTTTTTATTCTTTTGAGTGAATTCTCCTGGCCTTCGGATTTAGTTCTGTGTGTCTGTGGTTGTTCCAGGGAGGTTCAACACTGCAGTGTCTTTTAGGAATCTGTTTGAGAAATCGGAGGTGAAGCTTTTAATGTTCATTTTTCTAAGAAACTATTAAAATGTTTTTTGAGTTGAATCAAGTAAAAATTAACAATGCATTAACATAATGTGATGCATTTAACACTTACTAGACCATTTTTATGCTTTAACATAAAAATAACTATTTTATTATGGCTGCTTTTGTTTTAAATTAAGTCACTTGCTCCAAACCATCAGAGTCCAGGCTAAGTTAATGTTTTTTTCAAAACTCCCTTCTGCAGCTTTAACAATGCTACACTTTTATTTAAACTGTTTTAATACTTTAAAAACATTTAATAATTCTACTTTTGGTCCAAGGTGGCATACAATTTGAATTTCATTTTAGGTCATTCAGGTAAAAAAAAACATTTTAGTGGATTTTTAGCTTTAGGTCAGATATCAAACACTAATTTCATTACTTGGACTAATCTTCTTTCCTTCCTTATCATATCTGCAAATGTGCTCTCTTTCATGTCTGCAAACTGGGATTCACAGGCAATGGAGTGGGCTGGTGTCTCTTGCCAATCCATGAAATTCTGCACTATTTTGAGATGCTGAAGCTGTTCCAGTTACTATCCCTGCTGGTAAGCAGGTCAAACGGCCCAAAATTGCATCATCCCTAGTCACATCAATCATTTATATATTCAACTTTTTTGAAGGCTTTTTTAGTTCCGTCATCCAGGCTTGGTAAGTTCTAGAGATAAATCTGAGACTGCAACATCTTCAGATACGCCATTAAACATCAGGAGACATGCCTTGAAATTGTGAGTAGTGTTTTTCTTATAAGTATAAGTACGTATAAGTAGTTTATGAAGTTTGTAATAGAAAACACAAAGGGTCTCTATTCAAAACAGAAAAAGTGGGTGGTAATCACCTTGAAAACTTCAGTAGTCTGATAAGATCAAAATGAAAGGTAGGGAGAGAGATCAGATGATAGGACACAGAGATACACGATGACACTTCTTAACAAGGTAACAGAAGGAGAAAGAAAAACGAACTGCAAAAGTCAGGTAGGAGGTATGAAGAGGATAAAAGGTCAGATTCATTAAAAAGATACAAGGCAATGTCTGATTTTTTTTTTCCTGTGCCCGAAGCTATCAACCTCCCAGAGCAATCCCGCTGGCAGAAAGTTAAGGTTAGTCCAGATAATAATCAGTAATAGACTCTGTACTCGGTCTCAGAGACAGGTACAGATAAATATGATAGGGACAGAGGAAAGCCAGTTGGAGTTTCAACCTTTAAAGGCATACGGTTTTAGACCATTTCTCACATAAGGACTCGTAGCACTTGTTAGTTGGGGATTCTTGTGACAGCATTTAACTTTTTATGATAGTCTGAGATAATTGTGTAGCAGATGTCAGGGGATGGTAGGACAGACAGAGAGGGAGGTAAGTGCTTGGAAAGGTTTTGTTCAGCGTGGCCGCGCAGAGTTTGCGCATGCTCAAGGCAGACCCCGTGCAGATAGGTACGCGCGGAGCAAACCTTTTATGACCGCGTACGTGGAGTTAAATTCCATTCAATTAAATTTTATTTATATGCCGCCAATTCACAGGCCTATAGCAGCATAACTAAAAAGATAGCTCAGGTTAACCTAAGCCACTCTAACTATAAGCACTGTAAAAAAGGAAAGTTTTAAGCCTAGTCTAGTGAGGTGTCTGCCTCACGGACCAAAACTGGGAGTTGGTTCCACAGGAGAGGAGCCTGATAGCTAAAGGATCTGCCTCCCATTCTGCGTTTAGAGACTCTAGGAACCACCAGCAGACCTGCAGTCTGAGAGTGAAGTGCTCTGTTAGGAACATACGTGGTAATCAGAGCTCTGATATATGATGGAGCTTGATTATTAAGGGTTTAAACGTGAGAAGGAGAATTTTAAAATCTGTTCTTGATTTAACAGAAAGCCAATGAAGGGAAGCTAAAATTGGAGAAATATGATCTCTCTTGTTGATTTTCATCAGAGCTCTTGCTGCAGCATTTTGGATCAGCTGAAGACTTTGAACTGCATTTTGTGGACTTCCTGATAGTAAAGAATTACAATAGTCCAGCCTTGAAGTAACAAATGCATGGACTAGTTTTTCAGTGTCACTCCTGGACAAAATATTTCTAATCTTGGCGATATTCCTGAGGTGAAAAAAGGAAACCCTGGAAACCTGTTTAATATGGGATTTAAATGACATGTCTTGGTCAAAAATAACACCAAGGTTTTTTTACTTTATTACCAGAGGCCAAGTCAATGCCAGCCAGATTAAGTGATTAGTTAAGAAGTTTATTTTTGAGGACTCTGGTCCAAAGATAACAAGTTTGGACCACAGTCAAAAACTCTGGACTTCTGTCTTGTCAGAATTTAAAAGCAGGGAATTTAAAGTCATCCAGCTATTGGTGTCATCATGACATGCCTGTAGTTGAAATAACTGATTGGATTCATCAGGATTTATGGATAAATATAGCTGAGTGCCATCAGCATAACAGTGGAAATTAATTCCATGCTGTCTGATAATTTATTAATCGGAAGCATATATATAGTAAAGAGAAAGGGAAGTAGTTACACCATAAACTGCTCGGCGGCAAGAAGTCTTCACCTCAAATGGTTTTATATGTGACACCGAGTTTGATACACTGAGTTGCTCCAAGCAGGCAGTTGCAAGTATGCGCGGCACCACAGTCACTCTCTGTTTGTACTGACAGATGTGCGGTGGGTGCATGCTGGAAAGGAAACGGCTCTAGGTGCTAAACTAGCTAATCAAACGTTTTACCATCCCTCCCGTGCTTCATCCCTCTGGCAGCAAGTGCAGGAATTATAGGAATTTATCACAACAAAATGTAAGCTTGACTATGAGAGGTAAAAGGTCAACGCAGAGTCAACGCAGACTCAGCGCAGAGTCAGCACGGAGTCTGCATGGCTCTCAGTATGCGCACAGTACACGTGGGTGTGTTGGAGCCTTAAGAAGGAAAAGAAAGTAACCAAGAATAGAAAAATAAGTAATAATCCAGGAGAAAATGAGAGGCTACACCAGCGTATAACTGAATTTTATTTTGCCGTTATGTTAGAAACAGAGGAGTGTAGTCCAGCAACTACTCTGTCCTCCCGGCAGAGACGGCTAGGTTGTTCATTTTTGTCTCTCTCTCCCTCTCACTGCATCAGATGTTCATTTGGCCTTCTGAACTCAATATGCTCTCCTATTAATTAGAAAAGTACATAGTAAGAAGACGTCACAAATATCTATCTGGCTTAAGAGTCGACATGGTTATTTTTATGCATCTTGTCAAAATTAAAGCTTGAAATGCATAACGTTTAATGGACCTTCAAGTGGAATAAACATGGCAGTTTTAACAATTTCTTTTCGGTGACATTCTTTTTTAAATAAATTAAGTTTAGTGTGCTTTCACAAATGATGCAGATTTGGTCAAAACACAATATATTATAAAGAACAGCCAATGGTGTAGTTTCTTGGAAAGGTCTTCTGAAGTATAAGAATGCAATATATACTCCTCAGTACTTCAGAGTTCTAGCACAAGTTCTGCTTGAGAACCTTAACGCTTTCTCCTCATAGACAAAGACAACTGGATTTGTGCCATTTTTTTTGTCTCAGTTATCACCAATTCAGATAAAGATACAGAGTCATATATATATAAATCATCATCAAAATTGAGTGCCTTTTTTCTATTTAGAAGTTCCAGTTTCCATGCATAATTGTATTGGTTACAAAGGCGAGAAACCACTTACAGTATGATAGATACACTTGCATACAGTGTGAACACTTTTATGTCTTCACTCAACATTGACAGCCATTAAGCGAGAAACAACAGCAATCGGCATATCAGTTGGACACTAATACAATGATTGGTTACATATTAGCTAATGACATCTATATCAGTGACAAGTAACTGAGCATTTGAGTGCTTTTTAAAAATCCCATAAACTCAGTTTCTTTGAAGAAATTGACCACTGAAGTAAGTGACAAAATGTTCAGACACACTCGAACAGTGAGCATTGAATTTTGCTGACTTCTGCAGACCAAGCAGTGAATTCCTTTGTATAAACTGAGCAGGCAGATTCTACTAAGAAGACTATTAAACCAACTACAATCACAAACAAGAATTGAAATATAGAGTTGAAATGATATAAGTTGTCACTGCATATTTCCCAAGCACAGAAAATGTTTAGTTTTGGAAGATTGGGAGTTTCGTGTACTTAGATTTAGTGGCCAACTTACCAAACTGCCATGAAATAAAGAAATCAGAGCAAACAGAACACTGAATTATAAATGCAATGGCTCTAAGGTGATCTTGGCAGCATTCTCTGTTTCTTAAATATGTGTTCTTGGAGAAGAAAACACGAAAAAGCAGTCTTGTTAAGACATACTAGAACTAATCTACAAGCTCTTAAATAAAATCTCTACGCAATTGGCATGTGTTGGTAAGGGATATGAAGTGTGGAGGCAGAAAAGAGGAGAGCACACTCTGTACTCGTGTGTGCTGCATGTGGAGCTAAGAGACAGGAATGCCAGAAAAAAAAACTAATTTAGTTAGTGGATTTATCCGGTTCAGGCTCTACCAGCTTTCTTTGTTTTTTTCCTTTCGTTGTATTCATTTCACAGAAGCTGACCCAAAATGTAGCATTTGGACTTTAAAAATCTCATTGACCATAATCAGCACAGACGTGACTTTACACCTTTTCACCTGCTGAATCGCTGTGTGCCAGCTTGAGTCAGTGTTTTACATGGGGAAGTGTTGATGCTTGCTGTGACAGCAGTGCTGCAGCAGGGGAGATGACAGATCAAATTACATCTCAGCGCCACAGTGACAATTCACAAACCTTTGCTGACAGCAACAGAAACACCAGCTGCAGAGGATTTCAAACATGCAAATTAATGATTCATAAATACATTTGTTTCAAAAACATGGAGTAATATTTGACATTCAAAATCCTCAGCGTAATTGACGATTTGGATTTAGTACATTAAACAATGAATAAAAAGTTGACTCAATAAAGAAAATACAATTGAAACTGAAGCAAAAGGAACTGCAAACCTGAAGCTAAAATAGAATAACTGGAAATATCTGATGGTATATGTTTTGCATTGTCAAGCCCTTACTGTCTGAATTAATTTACAACTACATAAAATAAAATTATGTAGTTGTTATCTACATTATCAGGGTTTTTGCTTTTAAACAGGTTCTTAATAGAGTAGAGATTGTCAGTTAGAATGGAGCACTGTCTAAATTCAAGGTATTTAGCAAATTTGCTATATTAAACACAATTCGGCAATTGTACGAACACCAGGGGCGATTCTAGGATCTGACCTTTAGGGGTGCTCAGCCCCCAGCGTTGACTGTGATTCCTGGCATGAACAACAGGCTTTCCATGTTTAGTCCAGATGTAAGATTCTTAGAGTTGACACATTTTGGAGCTAAAGCTTGTCAAACAAGTTACAATATAGGCCCATCCAAAATCAGTGACAAATAGATTGAAAGGTTTTTACTCGATAAAACCTTGTGCATTTGTAAAACCTGCATGATGGCAATAGTTAGACTAGCTATATTGATAAAAGTGAGGAATAATTTCCCTAAAGACACAAAACTAACTTAGCTTTCTTGATATTTAATTTTCTCTGGCTTAACGGAGCAAAACAAGTTAGCCCACAACCACCTTTTGCTGCACAGTGTTTGTCAGCTGGCTGAAAAAAGGGCTGATACTACTACACTTTCCTTATTGTTGTATTGCTTGTATTGTATATATATATATATATATATATATATATCCATGTCTTTTGTCATGTCAGAAATTGTTTCCTTTTTAGGGAAAAAAACATACAGTTTAACTTTTCAGACAGGCATTCTGAATCCACAACTGCATCTACTGAGCTCATGTTTAGAAACAATTCATTAGTACAGCTGAAGCGCTTCGGACACAGATGCCACATGTGCAGAAAAGAATATAGCTGCAGATGTAAAATGTTCAAATAGAAATAGATCCAAATGGCAAGAATAGCTGCGCTCTGCTTTTTTTAGTAACTAAAAATATCTGTGGTCCCATCATGGTCTGATTGTGAAACAAAGATGCCCTCAAACTCATCAGAAACTCCTGACTTGAAGAAGCTCAAAACGACCACAAGCCACACTGCTGTGTCATTTGTGCTTGTACTGTGTCTCCATTGTGCTTTTTTTGCAGATGTACATTCTTTCTTGTTCTTTGTTGTTGTTCTCTAGGATGTTTTTTTCCCAGTCTCTTTGCATCTGATCTGCCCTCTTTCACTGTCCTAATTTACGTTTTTGACATCTTTTGGTTAATTTAGTATCTCTTTCTGAGATTTCTTGCAAATGAGAATATGTGAGCATCACTTTATGTCGCTCATTAGCATGAAAACAGTGTCCTTGAGTGAGACATCTCAACTTTTATTCTCTTCTCCGATCTCTTTGAGAGGCGCTTGGGGTGTGTCTACCTTGTCAATCAAAGGCCAGACGCGTTAGTGATTGGCTGCGTGGAGTGCCAGGCCCTGCCCCCGCTGGCGCATAGCAGCGTTGAAATGACAAAATGGGAACGCCAAGCGCTTCAAACGGAGGTGCTCCGGGCGAACCTGTGCATGTACGCACGTCTGGCAGAGCCAAACCGACATGCAGGAATACTCTGAATCAGTAATTTTTCAGGGGTGCTGAGCTAAGATTTAGGGGTGCTTGAGCACCCCTAAAAATAGCCTAAATACGCCACTGACGAGCACTAGATAGAGGACAAAATAGTTAAAAAAAGGATCAATGTTATGTGTTGATTATACCTCATTAAGCATTGGCAGGCATTTGCAGACAGACCCTTAGAGGTGCTCAAGCACTTACTGTTTTGCCCTGGATGAGAAAAGTGCTCTTTCTGCTGGAGCCCACTTTTTATTTTCATTGATAGATGTCTAAAGATAAAAATGACTCTTTCTTCCATCAATTCCCCCCAAAAAGTGTTTTGAAGGCCTAACACAGTGCTGAGCACCAGGTCAAACCAGCCAAGCCAACGGCCTAACTTCTCCTATAATCCTGCAGCATTAGACAAATAGGTAATTCAATTCAATTCAATTCAATTTTATTTATATACTCCCCTTTAACAGGAAGGAAAAACCTCCAGGAGAACCAGGCTCAGTGTGAACGGTCATCCGCCTCGACCAACTGGGGGTTAGAGAAGACAGAGTAGAGACACAAAAAAGAGGGAAAAAAGCACAGAAGCACACATTGATCCTTTCTACGTTTCACGGTAATAGCGGATGATCTGCCTCCCCTGGTTGATGTCACACCTAACAGAACGCCAGACCAGGTGTACCTTCTATAAAGAAATAAAATGACAGAGAACAAAAATATAAAAGATGAAATAACAAACAATGCAAATTGGAGAGCAGTAGGAGAACTCAGCAGAGTGACAGAAATAGATCTTAATGTCCTCCAGTAGCCTAAGCCTATAGCAGCATAACTATAGAGATAGATAGTTCAGGGTAACCTAAGCCACTCTAACTATAAGCTTTATCAAAAAGGAAAGTTTTAAGCCTAGTCTTAAAAGTAGACACAGTGTCTGCCTCACGGACCAAAACTGGGAGTTGGTTCCACAGGAGAGGAGCCTGATAACTAAAGGACTTGCGTCCCAGGCAGTAAATCTCAGTAATGTTCGTGCTTGTGGAATCCCCAACTTTGTTCGGTGCAAAACGTAGCACAATGCTTAACATTATAGCGCTGCTGAAAACATTATGAGCCTTTCCTCCCATTACACGCGCAGACAATGGCAGCCTTTTCATACAAAGAGCATTCACGCACAACTCACAGCCTACATGTTTTGGACTTGTGAAATACTTCATTTCAAAGCCTTTGAAGAGAGAGAGGGCAGACATACAGGTAGTTGGAACAGATGGGCAGTCAGGCAGAGAATTTAGTCTTGTCAGAGACACATAAAAAATCTTATCTTCAAAAAGTCGTGGACACAGAATCTGTTATTGACATAGTTTATCTTCGTTTCCATTTAATATATTATTAGGCATAGCGGACTCAATACTCCGACACACAACACTAAATGAAAAGCATTATCTTTTCAGAGTTCAGAAGTAAAAGACTACCACTGCTAATACAAGGTGGGACAGTATACAGTTTATAAATGCTATAAGCCTTCCTAAAAATACATTGCCAAAAGTATTCACTCATCCAACCAAATAATGAAAATCAGATGTTCCAATCTTCAATGACCACAGGTGTATAAAACCAAGAACTTTGGCAGCCAGACCATTTGTACAAATATTCGTGAAAGTATGGGTCACTCTCAGGAGCTCAGTGAATTCCAGTCTGGTACTGTGATAGGATGCCACCTGTGCAAAAAAAAAAAAAAAAAAAAAGTCCAGTCGTGAAATTTCCTTGTTCTAAATATTCCACGGTCAACTGTCAGAGTTATTATAACAAAGGGGAAGAGATTAGGAACAACAAGAGCTTAGCAAAAATTGTGGTAGGTCATGTAAACTGACGGAGCGGGGCAGTGGATGCTGAGGCGCATAGTATGCAGAATTCGCCAAATTTCTGCAAAGTCAATCGCTAGAGACCTCCAGAATATCAGATCAGCTCAAGAATTGTGTGTAGAGATCTTCATGGAATGGGTTTCCATGGCCGAGCAGCTGGATCCAATCTATCCATCAACAAGTGTAATGCAAAGCGTTGGATGCAGTGGTGTAAAGCACGGTGCCATTGGACTCTAGAGCAGTGCAGGCGCGTTCTCTGGAGTGATGAATCTTGCTTCTCCATCTGGCAATCTGATGGACGAGTCTGGGATTGGCAGTTGTCAGGCGAATGTTAGTGATCTGACCGTATTGTGCCAAGTGTGAAGGTTGGTGGAGAGAGGAGATTGTGGTGTGGGGTTGTTCCTCAGGAGCTGGGGTTGGCCCCTTAGTTCCAGTGAAAGGAACTCTGATTGCTTCAGCAGACCAAGAGATTTTGGACAACTCCATGCTCCCAACTTTGAGGGAACAGTTTGGAGATGACCCCTCTTCCTCTTCCAACATGACTGTGCACCAGAGCAAAACGCAAGGTCCATAAAAGACATGGATGAGAGAGGTTGGTGTGAATGACTTTGGCTGGCCCGCACAGAGTCCTGACTTCAACCCGATGGAACACCTTTGGGATGAATTACAGCAGAGCCTGAGAGCCCGGCCAACATCAGCGTATGCTTTCATTTAATCTCAACATAAACTCCCTCGAATATATTTTTCTTCTTTTCTCAATGTTTGTCTTTCTGCTTCTGCTGCTTTATTGTTTTACTGTTTAACACTGATATTTATTTTGGGTTTTGGCTTGGTAAATAGCAATATATTCATGTTCTGGTAGACTGGGCTTTTGAAATGTACACATGTTCTTTCAAAGGAGACACTTTTCAGTCTTTATCCAATAAAAAATAGATAAACAGCTTCATACTGAAGGTAGCAGCACACTGGCCAACGGGTTATACTGCAATATGGCAAAACTTGCTGTTTATTCTTGTGAATTTACACTTACTGCAGTCACTCCACTAAACACAAGGCATCATGATTGAGTAAATAATGCTGTTATACAGCAGAAATGGTTGCAGAGGAAGATTTAACAAGAAGCACAGTCTTCAAACACAAAAACAAACAAACATGTGAACTTATCTTTGCACCACTGAAATAAAATTTGGAGCATTTTAAAAGACATTATTCAACATAATGCTATTGATATCTTTGCAAACCCTGGTGTACCCTGCTGAAATTATTCTAAAACACTTGTGAAGTTTAACTTTTACATATTTCTGCATCATAGTGTTATACATTTGTAGGATCTGAATATCCTGAGATAAAACAACACTCAACCAAATACTGAGAGCTGAAAGAAGTTTGTTGTTCAAATAAATGCTTATGATAGTAAAGGTGCAGGTGAGATATATGCAATTGTGCTGCAAAATGTTCAAATCCAGCTTGAACCTGTAACTATCAATAAGCACAGAGGGTTGACTGCACACATCACACTACAACAATCGCTTAACTGTTTCCATGGGAATGCAATATGACACGGAGAGCAATTTTTTTCTGCACTTACTGCTATTCCCATCTGTTTACCATTTTGCCTTGTTGATTTAATGTGAAACTGAAAAATATCTGGCACCTCCAAATGCACAAATGTTTGAACCTGCTGTCCGGTGGATAGTCTAAGGACTGGCCATTCTGAAAAGTGCAGGAAGAGTTAGCAAGAATGAAGGAACAAAATTTGAAACATGAAAGACAAAAGAGGTACAAAAAGTCAAATCATTTGCAAAGGTTTAGAAATAGACTTTCTTTCTCCTGACAAAAACCCATGAACACCGTCTACTCACAGAACCATGCTCTTAGCAAACTGAACACATAATTATAGTTTAATCTGAGCAAAGACAGGTAGGAATTAATGTGACAGAAGTCAAGCAGGTAAAAGGCTCTTCTGTAACCGCATCAATCCTTGGTCTCTCCATCATTCAAGCTTAAACTATTAGGGGATAACGTAAGACAAAGTCAGCACTGCCCTTAATTAGGAGACCGTCTTGGTTCCCAATAAAATGTGCCTAAGGAACCTTGGCATCCTTATAAATACCCCTAATCCGAGGCTGATTAGAATAGATCTGCAAGGGAAGGCTGGGACAGACAGAGGGATGAAGGGGCAAACAGTCATTCACAACAAATTCAGTAACACCACCTCCCTGCTCAAGATAAAGGAAGCCTGTAAAAATAACAATCCATCCTCTTCTCTGCTGCTTTCTTTTAGATTGCATTTCTCCACCACAATCCCTCCATCCATCTGCCAAAATCCCATTTTCATGACAAACAATAAGACACACACACTCACTCCATCACCAGTTCCTGCAGCTGTCACATAATGGGGGTGGGGGGTGGCGGGTGGGTTGTGGAGATGGGAGAGGAGGGGAAGAAAATAACACAAGTAAAGGGAAGGATGACATGGAGAAAAAAAAATGAAAACACAGAGAATTACCAATGAGTTTGAAAAAGAACCAGTAGAAGGGCTTTAGTGAGGTTGGAAGTGAGTCACAATGGTAAGTTTCTGTGCCTTTAAAATGACTTAAATCCTTTTCAGTCATTCCTTTGTCTGCTTACCCCAATTTCCCACAACATCCTGAATCATCTACATGTTCAAAGCACTCATTAAATCACACGCAGAGACAAAAGCAGACAAATATGGAACAGCTTAATTGACCTACTTATGCCTCTAACTAGAGGAAAGTCTGCTGGGAAAGCTCTGTACTTACCAGCCTTTTCTGTATTATGGGATGGTTTGCTGAACTCCTGACCAGGTAAGCAGGGGCACTGTCCATCACATTTAACTGAGATCGTCTTCCCAGACAAGCAGCTCTGAAACTCCAACTTACACTGAAATGACCAAAGAAGAAAGAAATTTTTTTTATTCGTACTGGAGGATTAAATCAGATTTTGATGTTATGGCATCTGACTCAGCTCCTGAACAAAAGTTATAGGGAGAATATTGAAACATCACACCATTTCTTCTCAAAGTGAACTCTGTCTTGCATAGGACTCTCCAGGTGCTATCAGCAGGTGACTTCATCTGAAG
This sequence comes from Fundulus diaphanus, assembly GCA_037039145.1. Lineage (NCBI taxonomy): Eukaryota > Metazoa > Chordata > Actinopteri > Cyprinodontiformes > Fundulidae > Fundulus > Fundulus diaphanus. The sequence goes on from CM073125.1 coordinate 34,366,124, forward strand.
TAGTACATTAATAAGACCCCAGATGTTGATACAATTACTGAAAGCTTAACACCAGGTGACTGTTTGAGACGCTCGTTTAGAAGTATGAAACGGAAGTTATTCTTCAGATGCAAAGTTGGGTTGATGGATTCAACTGATAGACTGGTCGGCTGGGAGTATTCAGTTAGCCTCTAACGTTTGGTAATCAGTTGTGTGGCAGCTTTTTGGGTAAAGAAATACATATAAATAATCAGACGAATGTTTGGAGGAGGTCAGGCTTCCAAACCAGAGAAGACTCTTCCAACCATCAAGCATGATGGTGATTAGGTTGAGGTTTGACTGGGGCATTGCTCCCCTCAAATAAACAACTAGACTGTTGAAACTTGGACACATTCCTAAAGGACAATGATCCCAAACACACATCAGAACTGCTGAGCAGACAAAGCTGACTAAAATGGCCTTTTGGTATGTCAGTGCCATGTCCGTGCCATGTCAGTGCCAACCAGCTCAAATGAACTGTGCCATGTCTGCTAGCCAGAGATAAAAAAAATATATCCTATAAAATATATCCTATCACATTTAAAAAGCATGTGTTTTCCTGCAACCTACAAAGACACATTTATCTAAATATATGTAGGGTTGTATACTTGTTAGTGCAGGTACTCTGTTTTTCCAAACATACTACCTCACCCATCAAAATTCAAGTGTTCCTTTCCGTGACCACAGTCACAGAAAATCACGCATCTAGGCAAGCAGACTGCTTATACAAACATTTGTGAAAAAATGGTTTGCTCAGGAGCTCACTGAACTCCACTGTGGCACCATAATAGGAAAACGTACAATGCAAAGTATTGGATGCTGTGGTGTAAAACACATTGTTACTGGACTGTAGAGTACTAGAGACGTGTATTCTGGAGTGATGAATAATGCCTCTTTGTTTCATGATCCAATGACTGAATCTGAGTTTTGCAGCTGCCAGGAGAATGGCACTTGCCTGACTGCATTGTGTCAAGCATAAAGTTTGATGCAGAGGGGATTAAGGAAAGGAAAGAAAGAAAGGAAAGTACTTTATTTGTCATTAGACATATAAGGTACATACAATGAAATGACAGATCAGATGGAGGAGATCAGATGAAGGGTTAGCCTGAGGCGCTGCGACTGAGTGTGCCGCCACTAATGGCTGACCTGACCAGCATGTCTTTTAGTTGTAGGGGAAACCGGAACGCTGGGAAAGAAATCTATGCAGACATTATAACGTGAGGCAGTGTTTTCAGGAGTTGGGCACAGCCCCTTAGTTCCAGTGAAAGGACCTTTTTAATGCTTCAACACACCAAGACATGCTGGAAATACTTCCTGCTCCCACCCTTGTCGGGACAGCTTGACCTATGGAGCCAAGAAAGGATCAAAATGATTGTTTATTTTAAATAAAATAGTTAAAATAAAAAAAATAAGCTGTCAAACATTTATCTTGAGATATAAAACATATTAAAAGACACATAAATCTTTTTTTTTTCATGTTAAAACCTTTTTTTCAAGTTTCAGCATTTTTTCCCCACTTTCAGATCTTTTTGTTACAAGTCCAAGATAATGTTTTTTTCTGTTTCAAATCTTTGGTCCCGGTCTGGTGAGGGGGTCTAGGCATCAGATGTAAGAGATGAGGGAGCATGACGGAGCATGATGGAGCATGCCCCACATGGCTGAAGTGTCTGCCCCTATCGTGTTGCGTTCATGAAACATGGGAAAATTTGCCCAGTTTAAGGATTAGGTTTTATTAGGTTGTATTTACATAACTGTTTCGGTAAAATAATATAAAATACTGATAGATCTAACATTTTGAGTTGGCATGCTAAGCTTAGCAAGAAAGGATGGAAGTAAATCCTTTTTTGAGGTTTCGTCAGCTGCATGACACCTCTAACGAAGATGGAAGTTATTGTTGAAACATGTCAGGTATGTTTTAGGCAACAAACAATGTGTCTGATAATAAAAGAAACACAATAGTACATTTAGGAAGAATTACAGTGGAGGCAGTGAGCCAGTTGCTCTCGTCCAATTCAGTGTCTGACCTCTCAAATGCTCTTCTAACAAAACGTACCTCAAAATTCCCCCCAAAAAACATCCCTAAAGCTTGTGGAAAGCTTTCCCCAAAGAGTTGAACTTGTTACAACTGCAAAGGGCATTCTAACCCTATGGATCAGGTGCTGGATGACATTCAATTTCATGTGCATTTAAGGGTATACAGGCAGATGTGTTTGGACATACAGTGGATGTGTGAGTTTGACCTTATGTGATTTAAAGAGAGTCACAATGAATTTAAATTTGTGCACCTAAATTCAGTTTTTTTTTAAAAATCACTGACACCATATGTTGGAATGCTGTTTGACCATTCTACCTTGAAAAAAGAACAGTGTCTGGCAAGTTACTTAAAAAAGGCAATGAGTAATTGTCTAGTTATTTCTAGGGTTTTCTGGTTTCTGTGTTCCCGCCTTAGTTCTTTGGTTCCTGTTTAGTTCTCCAGTTTCTGTCTCGTGTTTAGTCCCTGTGTTCTATTGGTCCCTACGCTCATTATGGTCCCTGCGCTCATTATGGCTCCTGCGCTCATGATGGACCCTGCGCTCATTATGGTCCCTGTGCTCCCTAGTTTTGAGATGTTCTCACGCTCCTTAGTTTCTGTATGATTCTAGTGTCCCTCAAGTTTGGTCTGGTCTAGCTCTCCTTGGTTTTGGTTATGGCTTTCCCTAGTTCCTCTGTTGTTCTAGTTCTCCTGAGTTATACTAGTGTCCCTTAAGTTTTGTCTGGTTTTGCTGGCTCTCCTTAGTTTTGCTTGCCCTTGTTTCTCTGTTCTAGTGTTCTTTAGTGTAGATGTTATTGCAGTGTTTTCCTTTTTAGTTCTCTTTAGTTATGCTCTTCCTCTGTTCCCTGGCGTGTTAGACGCCCTCTGATTTCTGGTGTGTTTTTTATTTCTCTGTCACCTGGCGTGTTAGGACGCCCTCTATTCCCTGGCGTGTTGGACGCCTCTGGTCCCTGGTTTTTTAGTTGTGCCCGTTTCTATACGCCCTGGCGTTTTCTTTGCGCCCCGGCGTTTCCCTCACGCCCCGGCGTTTCCCCAGGCGATTCCGCACGCTAGTTGTGCCATAGCGTTCCCGTACGCTTGTGGAGCCCTAGTGTTTAGATACGCCTGTTTTCCTCTGGCGTTTTCGTGTGCCTGTCTTCCCCCTGGCGTTTCCGTACACCTGCTTGTCCCAGGCCTTCCCCTACTCTGTTTGTCTGCTAGCATTTATTAGACGCTCCTTAGTTTACCAGGCGTTTTTTGGACACACCTTAGTTTGCCAGTGTTTTCTAACGCTTTCGAGTTTTCCCTGTCTTCCCTAGTCTCCTGGGATCCCCTGTGTTCTCGGTCTCCCTTTTGTTCGTCCTGGTTGGGTAGTTCTTTGTTTGATTCGAGCCCGCCGTCCTAGCCTCCCTCCGTCCACCCTGGATAGATTACTTTTGGTTTTGACCCTAGCCCGCCATCCTAGCCTCCCTCCGCCTACCCTGGTTGGGTTGTTTTGATGTTTTTTGGCCGTTCGGAGACCGGCCTTGAGGGGGGGGTGATGTCAGGGTTTAGTTTTTGTCTGGCTTCTGTTCCCTGTGAGTTTTCAGTCTATCATCCTCTTACTCAGCTTACCCTCCACTCCTCCAGTAATCAGCCACACCCGTTAGGCTTTAATCAGACAGAATCCATTCCACCTGCCAGCTTCCCTATTTAAGCCTCACTCCGCCTCCACTTCCCCGCTGGTCCGTCTTCATTCTCCTGTTGCCTCAGCAAGAGAAGCTCCCACGTCCTCCCGAGCACCACCCGTCTGTTGCACAACTGCCAGAGATTTTTCCACGTTTGGTGAAGTGTCAACAGCCCCTACTCTGGCTATCGGAGATGTTTCCACGTCCGGTCGTCAGAGCTCCCCGTGCCCACCTGCTACCTTCCAGCCACAAGTAAGGCCACCTCCTTTGTTGGATTAATCATTGTCTCCTCTGTATCTGTCATGATTTGGGTTTTGTCTTGGTTCAGGTTATCCATTTTATTAGTCAAGTTTCTGCTTTTGGATTCTTTCTTGTTTTGGCTTTGTTTTAGACGTGTTGTTCTGTTTAGATTAACTGTTATTTACCTGTCACTTTATCAGCTCGGTTTGGTCTCTTCCCAGCAATCTGCCAGCTCACTCAATCTGTTTATCTGTCACTCCCCAAACACCAGTTACCAGCCAATCAGATCTGCTCACCTGTCAACCTCCAGTCACTAGCCAATCAGTTCAGTTCAGTTACCACCTTTCCTTTGATTATTTCCACCTGTCACTTGTAATTAGTCTTCACTCCCGTTCACCTGCTCACTCCCCTATATAGTCCTGCTACAAACATCTGCAAACTGCCAGATCATTAACAAGCCTTCGGTGAGTTTTGTCCAGCATTCTCTTTTTGACTGACCTGTAGATATTACCCTGATTGCCTTTTTGACTTCTGAGCCAGCCTGAACCCTGAACCTGTTTTTCCTGCCCTGTACGATTGCTTACCTGTTTCTCTGACCTGGACCTGCCTTGGGATTTTCTGAGTTTGCCTTATCCTTGTCTGTACTTCTGCCTATTTTGGACTGCCTTTTGTGTACCGGAGTTTGGACTGCCATTTTGACCATTGAGCCTGCTTTTTCCTGTCTTGCTTGTTTAAGAGCAATAAAACATCTGAACCCAAAATCTCTGCTTGTCTGGTTGAATACTGGGTCCCTCTGTCTCCGATTCTTGACAGTATCAGGACTTTCTACCCTGCTCTGGAGGCTACCCGCTTCCACGGCGCAGCGTCTGCAGCACTCCAACGACTTCCAGTCTCACCAGCTCTCCAGCTCCTTCATTCACCTTCTTCCACAACCATCCTCCCTTTAATAAACTTTCTTAAACGGAGCTCTGTGTGTGTGTAGTTCGGTTCATCTCTGCAAAAACCTGACAGTAATACTTACTTGCTGCTTTTTTTTTTTTTTAAAAAAGGGGAAAGTAACTGGGTTACAATATTATAAAGGCACTAATTACCAGATAAAGTTGCACTGCTTAAAATAACATGTTTACACTTATAAAAGTATTTGGATTCCCCTTAACAGAATTTCAAAATGTATTTTCAAATGTTTATTATAAACCAGACTATATGATTAAATAATTGAACACTTAACAGAAGGAACTGTAAATGGGAAACATTGTACGCTGATCTAGAACATTCAAATGAAAGTCTATGATAAATCAGAAAATGACACCAATCACATAACATTTTATAATTGTAGATTAAAAATATTTCTACATTTGTAATAGTAGAACAAAACACAATAGATGCTGTCGAACCTTTGACATCTCACTAAAAAACGTGTAATAGCCATAGGAGGAAACGTAGTATTATCACAATTCAGCTCCTCAATACGTTTCAGTCCTACGTTTTATTTAGCTTATTGGTTTACATTGGCTTGCAACCAAGTCACGTGGTTATCAAGTAATCATAATCTTTGTTTTAGGGAAGGTAGACATTCTTTCCTTTATAAATTTAGACGTAAATTTCACCGTCACATGTTCTACCATGTGTAGGCCGGAGCAAAGCATTGCTGTACTTCCACTTAAAAACACTACATTGGAGTTAGTCAAGCTCTCCATTACTGTGTCTCTGTTTGACTTGTCAATTATGTGTGCTCACTGTTCGTATGTGTTTGTTTGTAAACACTCGCCCAAGTCTACCTCTGGTTGGTTTATCACGACTACTTTATACTTTCTCAGCCAATCAGCAGCACATATTTGATTTCACTCCATTAGTTTCTGTTAAGTTGAAGGCAGCTTCAACCCTTACAATGGAAGTAGTTAGATTGCTCAGTACTGAAAAAAACTAACAACATTAGTAACACCGTTTATCTTAAAGCTATTATTCCCAACACTAAAAAAGAATAATCAAGACCCAGTCAGCAGCATCGTCAAAAGAATATAATTAGGATAAAATGCCCATGATAAGTGTGTAAGTCTTCTGAATGCAAATGTAATGCTCCTTGCTTCACGTTTTCTCTTGCATTCATATCTCAAAAAGCTGGGCATGGCAAAACCTCATACTGTATGTACAGCAAGCCAGTGAAATGGGTAATTTACTAAACATTTGTGAAACAGTTATATAACATTTTAGCTCATGAATCCTAATGATCCACCACAGTGTCTGACTTTCCAAGGCAAGGCAAGGCAAGTTTATTTATAAAGCACTTTTCATTAACTAGGCGAATCAAAGTGCTGATCCACTCCACAGTGATTAGCCTATGTGTAGAAAATCTCCAACATTCAATTTAACAATCTAATGGTTGAATGATTACACGTTTAAAAAAATTCTGACACTGAAAAAAATAAATTAAATGAATTCTAGAGAGCTCGTTTACAAGGCAGAGCTGTTCGGAACTCCTCACTATATCTGACTACAAAATAGCAAAAAATTAAATATTGAACCTTTTGAATTGTGCTGATTACCGCGAATATTTGCCAAATCAGGAAGTCATTTATCTTTGGGGAACAGCCATGTAGACGCAGACGCAGCTATGCCCAGTGACATTTTCTAATTTATTGCAGTACAAACCCAAAGCAAAGAAAGAGGAAAAGATTGAGCACTTCTGAATGTAATTTAACAGTACAAATCTTATTTCAGGTAAGCGGAGGGAAAGAAATTGTTTGGACTTGTTGAAGGAAAAAAAATCCAATTACAAGACCCTTCCAAAGGGAATAATGAAAAATGAAATGAGTTATGTAAATTCTGTTTGCAAGATGATGACGAGGAGATTTGTAAGCGTGAAACCATGACTGTGCATGAACCTCCATGCACGTATCAGGCCTCGGTGTTATCCTGCGAGTGCTCACATTTCTAACACTCTAATTTTAAATCCATCATTTCCTCCCTGCCACCTCTTTGATATCACTGCTAATGTTGCTTAATGAAATTTGTTGACAAAGGAGCCGTGCTTTATTCTGCTTCTAACATATTGAATTAGCCTTGGGGGGGTTGGTTGACTGAGAAACAGTGAGAAAGTCCTGGAAATGGATGACCTCCCCTAATCTGTCAGCACAAAGACATGCCCCATGAATCTTTATGTTTGTCTTTCTCCACAGGTTAATGTGGTTTTGATGAAATAGTATTTTAACACCTAATACGGTTCAGTAGAAGAAGAAAAAAGAGAAGTAAAAATGAAAGGGAGAAGAGAAAAGATGATTTAAGAGGAGGGAAGTAATGGATTTAACTGAAGCCTCACTCGGGAGATAAGCGCACCGTCCTCCTAATAGGATATTGAGTGTGTGTGAGAGTGTGTGGTTGTGACAAAGGATGCATGTAATGTAATAATAAAACATGAATAAGCTTGAGACCAGCGGCCCAATGGTGAACAGAGTTTAAGTTGGGCCACAGGGACACATTACTCCACCAGCCAGCTGAACCCCTCCACCTAAATTGCCGCAGAGAGCAGAGGGATTTCCCAGCCCTCCTGCCTTTGTTGCGTCTCTTGTTTCTCCTTTAACACTTCTCCTCCTTTAACTGAACACATTCTCAGCTCCCAGACAGACAGGTCATTAAGAAGGCCTACATCCTGACTTTCCTCAAACACAAAGGCCGAGTCATTCTCTGGTGGTTTATGCTTCTAGGAAGAAGTAAGCGAGAGGGATGTCAGCTGACATGAAAAAAAACAGTAAAGTCAGTGTGAAAAGGAGGGCTGGGTGGCGTGAACAGGTCTTCCAGCTTCCACGTTGCCGTCTTGCTTTTATTTCTTCAAAGCGGAGACATCAAAAGCTTACTAAAGTAGACCTGACGAGGAATTGAGACCATCTTTGCTGCAGTTTAACTACAGTCAGCTGATAACACAATGTATTACTCATTACAGTTTCAAACCTTAGCAGAAAATTAAAACATTGTGAGGATATGGGTGGAGGTAAGAATATGTTTAAAACTGGGGATGTTGCAAAGTCTGTTTCAATCTGCGCAGAAGCGGAAAGAACCAGACGCACCAGGGAATCGCCAGAACAAAACTTTACTTGCAAAAGGAAGCAACAAACCTCAGTCCAAACCAAAGATCTAGCAAATGATGTCCAAAATCCTAAATCCTTCTAATATGGGGGAGGAAGTGTAATAGATAGGAAACTAGGATCTTATCTAGTATGAAGCAGAAGCAAACAAGAGAAAGGAAGAGGTTGCGCATCGGCATAAATCACAAAGCACTTAAGAAGAGTAACTTGGACCTTGATTTACGATGCCGAGCAAAAATTGTCCTTGTGTGCAGCTAGGGTTTGTACACGTTTAACTGAGGTATAATGCATGAATTTAGAGAAATTGGCTTATCTCTATGTTCATTTATGTAGACCCATGCTGCTTGCTAAGCACAGTTTCTGTTAACATCTCCTGAAAGCTGGAAACATAAATAAAAGAAAAATAAGAAATCTGCGGCCATGTTAGCTTTGAAAACAGAGGAAATAAGCTTCTAAGTATAATCATAACCTCTTCCACTGAAGAGTGCCCGATACTGTTGCAAGTAAAGTTTACAATTCCCAAGTCTACTTCTAAACCAGTGCGTGAAATTTTTCTTGATGATTTATATTCAGGTTTTAAATTCTTACAATGTTGCATCATTGCAACAACTTCAAATTCAGATGTTCTGAAACATTGTTCAGATAAATGTGTAAAAAAACAGCACCTATCCTAATTGGACAGCATGGCTGGGGTACATTTCGCATGTATTGAATGGCTCGAGGTCTGGTTCCCCTCTCCCCAGTTCCTGTACCTATTTTGAACCTGTATCTTGCTATTTTCATACTTCAATTTTGTTCCCATGTAATTAAAACTGTTGCGCATTAGTTTGTTTATATTTTGAGTGTTTCTTAAATAATTTTTAGGTATAATTAATCATAGAAAAGCTCAACTATTACATCTAATATAACTTAACCACATGCAGCCTATAATTAAATGATTTGACATACATGACTGTTTAATACCCCAAAGGTCTGGTAAAAAGCAACAAAAAAAGAATATAAAAGAAACTAAAGTATAAAATGACAAAGGGGTGAAAGAACCATCACATGTACTGAGAAATACTCTGTCCTGCATCAAAAGAGTGCCAGTTGCTCTTCTCCATGGAAAGTGAAGGCTTTTAGTACACCAACACATCACAAGCGTTATTTGCTTTGTGAAACAGATGCTAAGATGGAGCAGATCATAGGCACAAAAGATGCACAAACGAGGAGCTAACGTTGGACAAATCAATTTATCAACAGACAAAGCCCTTAGATTGTAAAATATATTTAAAGGAACTGACAAATCATGTCATCTTCATAGTTCATGTTTAAATGTCAAAAAGTGTGCTTTGTCCTTCAACACTGTTAAATTCATATTTAATATTTAGGTAACGTGTGTGATTAAACCACATGAATAACTGAATACTCACTACTCTGACCCTGTTCAAGAACAGTATGACATTGGTATAGATGTTTAGCTGTTCAGTGAAGTCTAATATTGCTCACTTGTATAGCTTCACACCTTCCATCCAAATTGCTGAATACAAGGACAATACAAAAACATAAAAGCTGATGTCAATAATAATTTACGGACTGTTACGTCAAGGACAAAGCTTCTCTTTTATGTACAACCTTTACATTTACTGTTGGCTATCGGTCTTCACACATTAATTCTGATCTTCCACTGTTCACCGACTTCTTGACTCATCACAAAGGTTAGACTTTGACTTTTCTCTTGTATCATGAAATTGTGAGTATGTGTTATGTTGCTCTGGGGAGATCATGAGCTATGAGCCCGAACTTAGAAATTATATTCAGATGGGAGGCTGGGGAATTTGGGAGCTTTTCCCAACTCTAAATATGACTTATAGCAAAGGAAAATATCTCTGAGAACTGTCTCTGTACTCGGTCATTTACCAGACTGCAAAAGCTGTTCTGTTGAAGTCAACTAAGCATGGAAAGATCTTGGCAAATGACACAGAAGAAATTGCGAATTAGATTTTAAAGCACAGACATCCATGAAAGCAAGAAATCTAAGGAACAAGATGTGCTCAGAGCTTAAGAGAAATTCTGCTTACATTTGCTGATTACCCTTATATATACTCATCAGTAGCTCCTTTAGTATTGTTAGATTTGCTTTAGCCAATTTGTGAATAAATAAAAAAACGTGAAAATTAAGGGTAAAGTTAAATAAAAAAGATAAACGGCAAACTCACGTTGGATGAGTAGGTGTGCCCATCGGAGCCACATACAGGAGATGACTGGAATGCTGAGCAGAGCGTACATTTCCCGTGAGGTCCTGGTTCAAGCCTATGCTTGTGGCCCACACTGCCTTTCCTAGCTTTCACACTGTGGAGGAGAGAAACAGAAAAAAATTATGTACTCTAGAAGTTAGTGTCAGAAAGTTTCCTTACAAAGGTTGCCTGAATCTATTTGAATCTATAGGACATGGATATTACATTAACATAGGCCACAAACCAGACATATTACTGTAATATGTCAGTAATATGTCTGGCAGCAATACTGTACATAATGCTGTATATATTTCATTGTGTGAAAACAATTTTACAGACAGTAAAAGTATTCAAACAGAATCACGCTCTACTGAGCTGAAAGTGTCTCCGGTTGTCAGGGTCAGATGAAGCGGATCCTGATTCGTCCAAGGAGGCCTCTTCAGCAACCACTATAATTATGTGTGAATCAAATCTCGTCGCAATTTTCTACCTAAGTGCTCTACTGAACACCCTGGTGCCTGATCCGTCGAGCAGCAATGAAATTAGAGCTAAACAGACTCTTTTACAGAGAAATGAATGTGATGACAACAAATGTCAAAAAAGTGAACATTAACCATTGCAGTTGGTGACGATGGCTCAGCAATAGGTCTACTGTTTTGAAATTTCTGCAAACTGAAAGAAAAATCTGTAAGAAGATAATAACATGCATGCATATTTGGAGAGGATATGCCAAGTGCCTGAGAGATCAATAATGTACAATGCCTTGCAAAAGTATTCATAATCATTGAACTTATTTACATATTTAGTCAAGTAATCAAAAACCTCTATGTGTTTTATTGGGATTTATGTGAGACACCAATACAATCTTGTAAATAAATGTAAAGTGGAAGGAAGCGGTAAACATGGGTTTACATTTATTTTCTCCATATAACTATTTGTTTCCTATAAACTTTCTCTCGCCCTGCAGAAGAAAAGTGTTCCCACATCCTGAGGCAATCAGCACTGTGTTTTATGGTTCAGAGGGATGAGCAATGTGAATTATTAACCACATGTTTGCACACTGGCCAAAAAGTTCAATATTGGTTAAATTGGACCAATTGCTCCCCACATGACTTGTAGAAAACTTCAAACTAGGCTTTTTATGGCCTATGATGTAGACTGAAAAACTAACTTTCCTTTCAAAAATTGTTCCCACATGAGCTGTGAATCTTTGTAGCTCCTCCAGAGTTGACTTGGGCTTTTTGACTTCTTGTCTGATTGCTCAGCCTCAGTCACTTTACATGGATGGCCATTTCTCAGGAGTTTTTCAATTATGACATACTGTTTCTATTAGATGATGGATTGAACTGTGATCTGTGAGCTATTCTAAGCCTAGGTATTACTAGTCCTGCTTTAAACGTCACAACAAATCCCTGTGGTCTGTTCCTTGGTCTTCATGCTTACTAATGTTTTCTAAGAAGTTTCTGAGGGCTTCACTGAATAGTTGCTTTTAGGTGATCTCTGAAGGAAACTGGCTTAAAGTGGAGTCCTATTTAGGCGTATCGGGTTAAACTAAAACCCCATAAATAAACACATATACTTATTGAATGTTTTTTTAGTGCAAGTTTCTACATTTTTTAAATTGTAGAAAATGTTGAGAAGTATATATCAATCCCATTTCAGTACACAATTACTTCTCAACAGGACCACGGCTCTGTCACGTTCAGTTTAAAAAAAAATACGGTAAAGTTTGTATTTGTAATGAAATGACATATGGAAATGAAAACGGGATATGAATACTTTTCCGAAGCACTGCATAGAGCTGGAAGAGCTGTACGCCTGTCACTGTCTCAGGAAGGCAACAAAGATGCCTCCCAACCCTAGATATCATCTGTTTGAATTTCTGCCATCAGGCAGTGGTACAGGACACTTTAAAAAACAAACAGACTAAGCAACAGTTTCTACCACAGAGCCATACATGCACTAAACTCTGGACGAGCTTTTTATAAGATATACTGTGTATTATTTGGATTATGAGTGTTTGATGTTTTATTTATTTACTTATTGATGGTTTGTTTAGTATGTTTTTAATGATTTGTTTTAATAGTGCTCATGCACCTTCTGTTATGCACTTTCAATTTCGTTGTACTTGCGCAATGAAAATAAAGACATTTGTTCGTTCATTCTTTCATTCATTCATTCATTCATTTATTCATTCATTCATTCACCTCAAACAGCAGGACAGGGGTGCACTGAATTATCTATGAACTTCCTGGTTGTTAAAGCACACCTCGCTGCTAATGTAAATGACATGAAACGCCTGGTTCTGTTTCAAGTATAAGTAAATCTGCCTTTTCTCTTTGTGTTGACAGCTCCTTAGAAAAAGACCAAAATGAATTTATCCATGGATTTGGGTAGTATTACAAAAGTAAGCAGTGTATGTATAAATGCCGTCATGCAGTGAATAACATCCACATAAACACTACATCGGCCACCAGGGTGCATGCCGTATCTTGACTGCACCATATCGCTGCAAATACCAAGTTCAAGTTTGTCTTCTGGGATAACAATAAATATGTGTTATGCTAATTACTACAACTAATTTAGCTCCTGGAGAAAAAAAAAATCATACATCAAGCATCAGTGAACGATACTATTGAGAAAACACAAATTCCAGATGAATAATCTAACATATTAACCGGCAAATAGGACTTGTAATGAATGCAACAGAAAGAAACGGATTAAAACCAAGATTTTTGGGAGCTAATGACTTGAGGAAATCAATTACAACATTCAATACAGAGAGGGATAGAAAATAAATAAATAAAAACATGCTCCAACATCTTTTTGGAGAAAATGCTTGTTGAACTGAAAAATTGAAAATCCTTAAAAATAAACAATGGTTGAAAACACAAACAAATTGAGTGGTGATGGAGCAAACAGATAGTGTGATTAGAATTAATTGGCAAGAAGAATATGTATGTGTATATGTGTCAGTGAAATGCATGGGACTCTTAAGGGGTTTCAACTAAAAATACTGCTATATTTCACACTTTTGAGAAAAGCCTCTGAACCCAGATGTGTTAAGAATAATGAACTCAACTTTTTGCAATGCTTCAGACCATTTTCTTTTACTCCAACATGTTAGAATAAGAGAAAGAACACATTTTTTCATTCTAAATAAAGTATGCCTGATAATTAAGTGTCACCAAGTTTCATAGGTCTTGTAAAATGCTAAAATGATCTGTATTGTTTTTACCACAACTAACCCTGTTATGGCATTCAGAGGTACTTATATGTGGGGATATATGGACACAGGGTCTACAAAAAATGTATTAATAAGTGAAGAATTGATTTTGAATTTGAAAGAAGTGGCTGGAGGAAAAGGCGACCAGCAAAGAACTACAAAAAATATCTTGAGGTAATTATCTCGTATGCCTTTTATTAATATTATTTAGTATTAATAGCTCACACCCAAATATTAAATAAAAATGGGCTTTAAGAACTATGTGAAAAAGGGGCAAAAATAAGAGACATCCGTAAACTAACTCATATGATTGGCTCTCATTTATATTAGGTGATTTCTAAAGTTGATAGGTTGTTCTGGATTTAGTTTAGGCGGATCGGATTCAAGAGAGCTGAATACAAATGTATGCTACACTTTTCTTTATTCAGAAAGAAAAACAAAAACATGTAATTTATCCTCCAGTTTATTAAATGTAATACTATATTAAGGTCCGTAACATACGTTTTCAGCAAGATACAAAAAGATTTCGGATTGCAACTGGACATGATGCAAAAAGCTGAGAGCGTTTGAATAATATTTTCATTGCACTCTAAACAGTCCATATTTCATTATCTTCTAACTTTGTGTAAAAAGCAGAGTGTGTTTCTCATTCAAATACTCACAGTTCTTATTAAAGAAATTGGACTGCATGCATGCCAAGCTTTTTCCTCTAAATCAATACATCGGCAGGAGAAAGAGGAGAATTTCAAATCAAAGCTGAGAATGCAACTTCAAACCTTTCTAGATGAGAACACTTTTGTGATTTACTCACCTGAAGTGGAAGGAGGTTCTGGTCTGAAACATATTTCTTTTGTTTTTGGATATAATGGTCGAAAGAGGATTCAGTTGCCATAATTAAGTCTTTGACCTTGACCGTTTCCTAGACAGAGACACTAAAGGAGCTAATGCTGTGACTATAAATGTATACTCTCTCTGTTTGTCCTCCCATAGATCTACTTACCCGGCCATTCTCTGTTTAACTATTTTTCTTCCCCAGACAGGTTCACTAATGGAGCTGCACCCACCATAAACTCTACGTACTCAGATTTTCTCCCCCCCATACAATAGTGGTTCTGCGCCAGGTTTTTTCTTTTTTTTTCTGTGTTTGCTTTCTGCCTGAGATGGACAAACCCCCAGTTAGTCATAGAAAATGGCTGCACACACAAAGGCTGGTCCAGCAGAACCAGGCTCACACTGGTGAAACGGCAAAGTTCTTTTGCACTGCTGCCACACGCTTGCTCAGTATGCCGGATTGCTGCAAAGTCAAATTTATGATGTGTCTAATGTTGCTTTATCAGAAGAGACTGCTACAAAAGCACTGATTCAAGGCTGTGCTTTTGTACACTGATTTATTTTAATCAATTGGCATTTTAAGTCTAAGTCTAAGTCTATATTTGAATTAGACTGATTTGTGTAGCATTTAAATGTACATTCAGACTGGACTATGCATCCCTGAATCTTATTTGTCTATATGATTGAATTTACTTGCATGATGAATTTGATTATGATTTGATTTATTAGGAGTTGCTGTATAATTGGTAAATAATTTGACCTGTAATAAACTGAACCCATTTTTCCTTGTAAAGTGACTTAAGAGTAGGCCTACATTTTATTGTACATTGAAGATATACATAAAAGCTGAATTGATTTTAATATTAGGAACCATTTTGTGTTATGGTAACATCTCAAAAATTAGAACCTGTGATGGTTCTGGATACCTTAGTGTTTTGTACCACCACTCGTGTCTGGGACCGGCATCATAATCCACTTTACGCTGTTCCTGTTCCAAATAAAAGGAAATTGTAGGATTTTGCTAACTCTTTGCTCAGTGGCCATGCTAAGTAGGGATGGGTACCGAATTCGGTACCGACCGAATCCCGTCGGTACTACCGAGAACCGATTCACATAAAATCAAACGGTACCATGTTTCGGTACCTAAACACATCACTGTGACACTGAGGGAGTGGAGGAGTGGGCGAACACAGCATTACACGCACAAGAGCGTAATGACGTCAGTAGCCCCTGGTCAAGTAAACACAGCAAGCATGGCTGATAAAAGCGGTCGAAAGTGCGGCTCCATTTTCAAAATGCGACACAAATTACGCTTGCTGCAATATTTGTGATACAAAGTGCACGGCCAGCGGCAGGCATATTTCCAATCTGAGGAAGCACCTGGCCACTGCTGCCAATTTAGCAAATTTCTCACTAGATTTAGCGACTTTTCAAACCCATCCAGCGACCTCTTTTCAAAAAAGCGACTAGCTAAGAATCTAGCAACTTTCTTTTATGTTATTGGTGACTTCCTGTGAAAGCACCAATCGTTCTGCAGTTATTGTCTTCAGGCAGCGACAAGTGCTGATCTGAGCCTCTTCACACTTCTCAGCACTGTCTCACATGGACAACTGCTGCAGCCTTGTCTTGAAACCCACCTGCAGTCAGAGCAAAGAGCAGAGAGCCTCTCTGTTCCCTCATTGCAAATGGATCTCGCCCTGGATTACACAGCGGGATAAAATATTGTGTTTTTAATATAGTTTTTTTTCCTTCTGAAACTGTTGCACTACAATAATTCCCTGAATTTTATTCCCACCCAGCTTCAATCCCGTATTTACCTCGTTCACTCTCAGGGCCTCTGATAACCGTTTTATGTGGCGTGGATTCAGGCAATGTATTAAAAATCATAAATTTGTAGCTCCAAACAAATTTATATATTGAGAAATGAATATGTTAAATAGAAAGATTAAGAGATTTTATTTATTTTTATTAAACTAACTGATTTTATTTATTTTATTAAACTAACATTTATCATTACATAAACACACAAAAGTACTCAAAATAGGTACCGTTGAGCAGAGGTGTCAAGTAACTAAGTACAAATACTTCATTACCTTACTTATGTAGAGATTTAGGTTATTTATACTTTAGTGGAGTAATTATTTTTTAGCCTACTTTTTACTTCTACTCCTTACATTTTCATGCAATTATCTGTACTTCCTACTCCTTACATTTTGAAAATAGACTCATTACTTCTATTTTATTTCAGCTTGTTTTCGTTCTGGATTGGCAATAAAAAACAAACACACAAAAATAAATACTCAGATAAGTAGCGCTACCCCAACAAAGTGATTTTAATTGAGGTTGGAGGAAGTACTACACCAAGTTGTTTGCCAAACAGCCCAACAAAAACTTAAGAAGTACAAAACGTAGAAGAACATAGCATTTTTTAGGATTATTACTTATTTTCATTTTTTCATTTTTTGATTAACCGCTAGGATTAACCATTAATTTTTGACAACACTGTCTACTGTATACATACAAGGGTAATTGTTATAAGAGGGCAATGTACTCATTTTCATGTCCAGTTGTGTCATCTTACATCTGTTGCCCTCATCAATTACTGTCGCTACGGTTGGATGTTCATTTACATTCCAATAATAACAAGTAAAAGGTTATTGATAATATGTCTCTGAAGTTTGACTTTTTGCATCAATACTTATTGGCAACCAGACATCAGATTTTCTGCTCCATTAAACTCATGTTGATGCTCAGTATTGCACCTATATGGCGATTTAATATATTTGCATTACACTAAATGGTTTGTTTTCAATGGACATTTATGTGGGTGAAACAGCCAATCCCATTTTTTTATATTAACATCATACTATACAATTATAGCAATGGGCGGGGGGAATTACTTCCAATTTAATACTTTACCCGGTACTTTTATACTTTTACTAGAGTAAAAAGGTTTGTGTTGATACTTCTACTTCTACAGAAGTATTTTTAAACCCTAATATCTATACTTCTACTTGAGTCATAAATGTAAATACCTTTGACGCCATTGAGTACCGATATCGATTCCCAGGTACTGGGCTTCGGTTATGCATCGGTTCAAATGTGAAAGGTACCCATCCCTAATGCTAAGAGCTATTTACAACACGGGCCAATAAAAACATGTGCATGTTCATGTTAACATTCAATTCCAAAATGGGACAATTAGGAACAGAGTTACTATGTATGCAACTGATCTGAGAAACAGCTTAACTTAAATGCTAGCCAATTATTTTAGCCTTTTTACGTTAGACAGTACGTGAGAGGCAGCCATATTGGACTTTAAGTTCGATTTAGTGAGAAACCTCCAAATGTCCATGTCAAAATTTTGACTGTAGAGTTATCCAACATACAGCTATTTTAAAACCATTAGAAAACAAACATATGAACATTATTTTTATTATATTCAGTTTCTTTTGTATTGCACATTTCAGAAGCAAGGTGGTTCAAAGTGCTTTACGTCATGAAAACATAAAAACATCATAAACACATCGAAACGGTCACTGGTTGAGAGACCAGTAACAAACATTAAATTGTATCAAGAGACAACATCAATACACATCAAATATGTTGGTCAATGTTTCTGTTATTATGGGTCAAAAGCAACTCTAAAGAGTTGGGGTTTCAGTATTGATATAAAGGCATTCAGTGTTTTGGCTGATTTGTAGTTTTCAGGAAGTTTGTTCCAGATTTATGGAGCGTAGGAACTAAATGCTGTGTCTCCATGTTTGGTTTTGATTCTGGGTATGCAGAGTAGACCAGAACCAGAAGATCTGAGTGGTCTGGAGGGTTGATACAGAAATGTTTAATCCCTGCACACTGGGCACTGGGTTTCAAAAAGCTTTACTGTTTATCCAAGGAACATC
Source organism: Fundulus diaphanus (assembly GCA_037039145.1). Lineage (NCBI taxonomy): Eukaryota > Metazoa > Chordata > Actinopteri > Cyprinodontiformes > Fundulidae > Fundulus > Fundulus diaphanus. The sequence goes on from CM073125.1 coordinate 34,384,314, forward strand.
TAAACATCCTGTGTCAAGTGTTTATGGCAAAAATCTGTTTTGTTTGGTCATTCTTTTCATTTGTAAACAAAAGGTAGGCCCACTGGCTCTTACCTGTGTGTAGGTTGCCTGTGATTGGTGCAGATGGCCGTCTGGAAGTCATGGCTGATGCACACCTTGTGAGGGGGACAGCGAACCCTCAGACACGGGTCCTTGGTGGCATCAGGGCCTAACAAGAAACAGCAGGGACAAACTTTATCTCTGAGCTGCAAAAGCAAGTTCGCACAAACACCCAGAGCAGGAGAATCAGCACATTGTGTTGGCGGAGTTAAAGGTTGATACAGCACAACATCAAGCTGTTCTCTTGGTTTTACAGCTCGCAGACTCTAACCTTCGACTAACTGAAGCAGGCAGAAAAATAATGAGTCGAGAGAAACGACGGAGAGGAAAAGTGGTGAAAGGTATGAAGTAAATGTTCTGCTTTCTGTGTTGTGAGCTGCTTAATGAGGAGTATTTTTTCTCAGAGTGTTGATCTCATCCTGCAAACCAATCTCTAGTGTGACATAAAAGCCATAGCAGGCAAGAACAACTGGCTGATGTTCAAAATGACATAAGATTTAAATGGCTCACTGACTCTGAGAATTGTGGCTGCCAGCAAAAAACATACTTTTATTTAACTGAAAATAGATTAAATAACGTAAATGAGGTGAAAAAAACAACAAGAGCAAAAGAAACAATAGAAAGTATCCTGACATCAGGTGGTGAAACATACACTAATAGTCGCAGTGATCATAACTGAAATCCCTTTGACAGATATGCATCACAGAAGGACAAAAGCCTGAGCAAAAACACAATACTGCGAAAATTAGATCAAAGACAAAGTGGTATTTAAACCCTGTCCAGGGACAACAAGTTGAATGAGTTAAATGAGACAGAGTACCAGAGTTTAAAGATCAAAGACCTGCGTTACGCACGAGTCATTACCATCTGGCTTCTAACATCAGACAATGAGGCCGTCCTTGACTCTATTAGGAACCTAATGGCTTGTGTTTGAGCTGCCACTGGTGTCAGATGTCAGCATCACTTGGTTTCTAACCCCATCACACAACCTGCTTAAGTTCACATTATTTTTTATTAAAGTCAAACTGGCTAGAAATGCAGACTTGAGAGGGTTCTGTGCCGATATTTGGTCCAATACGGCAATTTCATCTTTCGCCTTTGAGATGATAACTAAGTTATTGACATCCCGTATATGAAAGAGCTTTCCAACTGTGGGGAAAGGGGAGCACAGAGTACAGAGATAATATCGAAGTGGAGACTTTGTTGTTTACCTTTATCATAACCGAACAAAACATTTTCCCTTTACACTTTGCTCAAGCATGTAAAAGCACATCTGCAAGGCTGTTTGCTCCGTCATATTCCCTTGAAGCACAGAGAAGAAAAGTCTGCGGTGCAGTGTACTTGAGTTGCCTGCTGATTTGGACCTGTCCTCACCTCCATCTGTCTAGCACTGGAGGAAGCCCATCTCATTTCACTTAGCTGAAAAATGGCATTACTGCTGTGAGGAAATGAGAGCTGGAGACAACTAGGAGGGGGGGGGGGGAGATGACCATTGGATCTGGTTAAAGGGGGATTGGAGGACAGGTCAGGATTACTGCAAGGGCTCTATTCTCTTATAAACTTAAAATATGATGCCCAGTGGTGCAGGTCCTCGCACAAATTCAGAGATTTTGAGCTAATCTGTTTTAGAGGAATCTTTATGATGAGTGTCATATTTTTTGTATTTAATCCAGTCTTTGTGTTAGGATGTTTTTAAGCCCCTATCATTGCTATATAAACTCCTGAAAAATATAAGGAATCTAAACCTAGAGTTGTTTCACAGATTAGCAAATTGCCCATTTTAAACTGGATCTTTAGGAATTTTCTTGTGTCACAAATAATTTCTTCTTTTTCTCAAATTTAATCTAGGCATGAGGTAGAAAGAGACTATTGATGTATGTTAACCTTGAATAAAGAAATATAAACACCTTGATGTTGTCTTGATATTTACAGTAAAACCTACTGTAAACCATGGACCAATTGAACTGGTTCCGACCAAACAGGGGATAATGCTATAATAAATAACAAGAATATAATATATTAATTATTACAGTTCTTAAATTTCTGGGCTGCACAGTGGCACAGTTTGTAGCAGTGTTCCCATGGAGCAAGAAGGTCCTGGGTTCGATTTCCAGATTGGAGGTCTTTCTGCATGGAGTTTGCATGTTCTCCCAGAGCATGCGTAGGGTTCTCTACTCCGGGCTCCTCCCACAGTTCAGAAGTATGACTGTTAGCTCATTTGGTCTATCTAAACAGCCCTTAGGTGTGAGTATGTGTGTGTTTGGTTGCTTGTCCTGTGTCTGTGTTGCCCTTTGATAAACTGGCGACCTGTCGAGGGTGTACCCCGCCTCTCGCCCTATGACCGCTGTAGATAGACACCAGCCCCACCACGACCGTGCATGGATAAACGGGTATAGATAATGGATGAAGGGTAAATTACTATGTAATGCATTTCTATATTGTTAATTTAATTTTGGTAGGCAAAGCCATAGTGAAAAAAAGCAAAAGAAGGGTGTAGATCAGTGGACCTCAATTCCGGTCTTCAAGGTCTGGTGTCCTGCTTAGATGTTTCCCTGATGTGTTTCCCTGGTCCAACTCACCTGAATCAAATGGCTGAATTACCTCCTCTGTATACAGTCCAGTTCTCCAGAGTCCTGATAATGACCTGATTATTTGACTCAGGTGTGTTGAAGCAGAGTGACAAAAAAAAAGAAAAGGTGCAGGACACCGGCTCTTGAGGAACGGAATTGAGGACCACTGGTGAAGATGTTTTGTTTCATCCAGTTGCCTGTGCAAAATAAATACCAAATATTGCAAACAATATTTGGTTTTTCCCAACCAACTATTGGGAAAAATGTTCTGCAAAATGTTTTTCCCAAACACCTACCAGTAAAAACCTTGGCAAAGAATAGAAAGTTATACCTAAGAATGCCATATCTTTCAAGTACATGCAGCTTTTTGTCATTTTCCAGTTTTCAAGTTTACCAAACTTTACTTGATTGAACGCATGGCAGGGATTGAGGAAATGTAGCTATCAATGTATGTGGACAAACTGTATTAATAAAGATTAATATGAATGTATTTTGTCTTTGATATTATCCATCCATCCATCCATTTTCCAAACCGCTTTATCCCTCATGGGGTCGCGGGGGTTGCTGGGGCCTATATCCAGTGTTCACTGGGCGGGAGGCGGGGTAATCTTTGATATTAGTGTCTTAATATTATTTTCACCGCATTATCAGCTCGTCTTTTTTAGGTCTCTGGATTTTAATGATGATGAGAATCATGGCTAGCTAAAAGTAACCTTCGCCATCTTTCCAGAGATAATTTGCTGCATCCACAGGCAGTGAACATTTTAGCTTCATCCTTTGTTTTTACTGAAGCTGTGTCCAACTTAAATGTTTTATATTGTTGCTAATATTATGTGGTTTAGAAAATGTGTCAACGTTGAAAAAGGCCAGTTGAAGAAGCCACTAATACTACAAAATTCTAAAAGGATTCAGCTGATTCATGGTTGGTGTCTGTAGTGCAGCAGAAGCGAGCAGGTCTCTTTATAACTTGTGTTTATAGTCACTTATATTAGAGCCCAAATAAGTGACTTCACATTCAGAAACAAGCCGAAAAAAATGCAACCCGCGATCACCGAATTTACAAGCGACTAAAAAAAAAATAATGCCCAAAGTCGCTTATAATAAGCAGACTTGGCAACAACCATTTCACACGATGACCGTAGCTATTAGCAGCAGCTTCGTATCAAATACATGTAAGACATACATGTCGGCATTTTGACATTTATGACTTCTGGTTTGGATAACTTATTTTCCATGATAGATCAATTCCTATATAAACTGCATTTTTTACTTTTTTTTCTTTTTCCAGAATCAGAATGAACTTTATTCACCAGATTTATGGATTCAAAGAAGGAGTTTGACTTTGGTTTTCAACGCTCACACTGTAAAAAAAGGAAGCCCTGTGCAATTAGGGGTTAACTTGGCAGCAATCGCTTCTCCTGAGGAAGCATGTGGCGACAGTGGCAAGGAACAACTCCCTTGTAAGAACCAGGCTGAATATCAATTGTCATCTGCTGTGACCCAACTGTTTAAATTAGGTGGCAATTTAAATTAACTTAGAAACAGGAGCTGAAGGTGAAATGAAATGTGTGAACACCTTCAGATACATAAGCCCCGTTTACACTACCCTTGTTAAACCGATCCAGGCCGAGACCAGTCCGAGCTTGGACCTGTTAACCAGGCCGAGCCTCGTTTCTGAAGACCGTTTACACACCGCGCTATCTCGGTTCCTTGGTTGCTCCTCGCCTCCTAGTGGCCATCTGCGGTACTACCGCTCTCTGGGATTGAAGGCGGGACCGAGCAAATCAAAACGGCGGCGCCCGTAACATTCAGGAAGTTAAGCTTGGACATATTCGGCTTTTGGGACGTGGATAAGACAAACGAACGTCTAGTAAGGATTTACAGAAGCAGGAAACAACGACAGACGCTGAGGTTCATCACACTGCGAAGCAGAATCATCTCTGGAAATCGTGTGGCACGGTTAGGAAGCTAGAATTTTTATGAATGTCTGAAATTTGTCTGAATGGAGTGTGAATTGGGACGTGCAGCCAGACTGCCGGAAAAAAACGCGGACAGTCAGCTGACTGTAAGGAGATGACGCGGTTTGCTCATGCGCTCTTTGTTATCAGATAACCGGGATAAAAAAAACAGTCCGAGACCTCCCCAGGAACTGCAGTTAGCGCGATCCGGTTATGTCTAGCGCGGTTCAGCTCAGTCTGCTGACCATTTACACACGACAGTTATCTCGGTTACCGAGCTCGGACTGGTCTCGGCTCGGTTAAAAAAGTGTAGTGTAAACCGGCCTATAAAGACCCCTTAAAAAGATTGTAATTTTGTGGCTCCTTATAAGCAAAATATTAAGAAATAAGAGGTGCCTCAATACATAAACAGAAAACAGGCGGAAAAACAGTGTAAAGAAAAGGCTGAGAGAAGACAACAGGAAAGAAGAAGAAAAAGAGATGAGTTTAGTCAGAAGGAAACATTTGCAATAAAGACAAGGTAGGGTAGTGAAGGAGGAGATAAATGAACCAGGAAACAGAAGTAAAAAGCAGACCCAATAAAGAAGAAAAGAAAGGGGAAGAGGAGGTGGATGTGAAAGGATGAGGAGGGCATCAACGAGGCAGGGAGAAGTGAACAGAGAGCTGGGTAAAGGAGAGTTTTATCCATCTATTTAAAGCTCCAGTGAGCAGCTCCGGTGGTTCAAGCAGCCAATCAATTGTAATGCAGAAGCACTGCAGCACATGCTGCCACCCGTCATTCACTCTCCTTAATACATTTCTCTCGTCTGCTTTCACTCCCCTCTCATCCTTATAATCTAAAGAATCACTTTATTCTTATCTGTGTGATTGTGCACCAATCGACACGCAAAAGCAGTTGAACTTGTCTTCCTGCACAGAAATGTACTTCCAACTGATAAGGAAAAGTTTGTCCCTAAGCCTCACCTAGGTTTTTAAAAGTTGTATTTATTTAAGTAAAAACCTAATTTGCAACTCCTTATTTTTTTTTACCAGATAAATAGAAATATGTGTATGGGTTTTGAGTTCAACATTTTCTATGTGCACAAATTATAATCCCAGGAGCAGCAATAAGAGAGGTCTCAACGTACTTATTCCCTTCTGACTGCTCAACACATGCTTGCCTTTAGAGGAATGGCAATGGAGGTTGGTGTCCACCTTTTCTTTAATTTACATGTTCTTATAGGTTCATTTTAAGGACTATTAAACATGTTTGCGATAACAGCCAAACCATTTTCAGATCTGTTGCTCCCTTAATATGTAAACATAAAGTGCTGTGATTGTGTTGTTGGTGCTGAGAACTAGTTCATAGATTTTATTACCAGCAGGAATCCAGATTAATCAACAACTCTGCCATTAATTTTATGAGTATGACTAAATTCAATAATGCTGGCAGTGTTTTCTCGTCTAGTAAACCACACTCTTTAACTATTGGAAATGACAGTACGGCTCATATAACTGGGTCTTTGTACTAATGATACAAGTACAGGCCAAAATATAACAGAAGCCATTTAAAACCCATGTAAAACCTCTACTACTAGTATTTAGGGTAAAGTATTAGTAAAAACACTTTAAAACACACATATTTGGTTAAAGGTGTACAACCAATACAGGACAATTAAATAATCACAACTCAATGTCGAACGCTCAAAACAGAAAACAAATGTGTGAGTAAATAAACAGCAAAACACTTTTCAAAGCCACATTTATGCATTTGGACATGCCCTAAATGTTTGAGTGGATAGTATTAATTTTACTATGAGCAGATGAAATTAAATGCTTTGATGCAGACACAGCAAAGGCAAACATCCTGCATGAAGCTTCACAAAAAACAACTAAAAACAAATCTTCTGCTAAGTACTTAGCAGTAGGGTAAGGCTCTATAAACAGCAAAAACAATAAAAAAAATAACACCTTTATTTGGAACGAGTAGAGGAGTGATAAAACTTTAATTGTGCCTATTGCTGCAGTAATAAAAGTGATTTCACTGCAACTTTAAAACACAAACTACCATTATCACTGCTTTTTTTTACTACATTTATTCATTTAACCTTTGCATATCCAGAGAGAGACAAACCTCTTTTCAAGAAAAACGGTTACAATACATGAGCAAAATAAAACAAGTCAGACTCATTATAATGCAAGCATCTGGTCCAAGTGGCTGAACTATTAAGTTACAGAAAGCTACTCTCCTAAAGAGGCAACTTTCTTTGAAAATTACTGTATGACCAAGTGCTAAATAGAACACCATTCTATCTAGTTTAGAAAAGGTCCTGGGTACTCTGAAAATAAATCATTTCAAAGACCTCAAATCTTATCTCATCAAGGGCCAAGATTTTAAAAAAAAAGTATGCAATGATAAGTCCTTTACAATGAACCTCGCACCCAGACACTGTTATCAAATGTGGAGAACATTAATGTAGCAGAACTAAAAAGTGCTGTGCAGCGCTTGCAGCATGAATATAAATACGTCAACACATTTAGGAACAAGAACATTAATAATTTATTATTAATGTTCTTAAACAGAGCGCAGCATTTGGTATTTTATGTTGGCAAAAGAGTGCCAGCTGATGCTTTTAGATCCAAAGCGTGTGCATTTTAACTAAATGCTCAACCTGCATGCTGAAAAAAGGCAATCATCCAACCACATGCACAAATATTTGTGGGATGTTAATTCTCAGTATTGTCCCCCCCAAGTATCAAAATGGGAAGGTTTTGTGGAAAAACAATGAAAGTTAACATGATGAGAAAGTATCAAACAGTTAGGAGAATGATGGGCAGATTGAGCCTTTTACAGCCATCCTCCAATGCTGACTGACTGAACGATTAAGTTGCATTGGAATGAACTGGATCTACCTGAGACCCTAATAACTACAGGTGTAATGAGATCTTGTCGTACAAGATCTCGTGACATCAAAACATCACGATACTTCTTGTTAAGGTGACTGCGATCTCGCACGCACTAGCCAGTCGTGTTCAGCATGGCTTTGTCTGATAAAGTTGTACTAGAAGATGTTCCAACTACTCTTAAATCGTTTGCCTGAAAGCATTTCAGGTGTCCTGCAGAAACCATAAATGGGGGCAGAGTGACAGACGAGGCACGGACAATATGGAAGAACAGCAAAAAATTAGGACCGTACACTGCTGGTAACACTAGCACAATGCAAAGACACCTTCAGAACCACCACAAGACATTGCTTAAATCAGCAGCTCCTGTGAAGAAGATACCGTAAGGACAGATAATGATGAAAAATGCCTTTGCACCTTAGCTTCCACATTCGTATACGAGACCTGCAGCAACACCACGATACAGAGACATTTTATTACAACTGAGGCCATCTTCTGTTGAGGAATATTAGGGATTCAGGAGACTTCTTAACATGTTAGCACCAAAGTACAGATTTCCATCATGCATTTTGTTCGCACAGTGATCCCTTATCTCTCAGATGAGGACAAGGCTCAAGTTGTTCAGACACAGAAAGAGGCAGAAAGCGTCGCTATAAAGACCAATGGCCAGACATCTAGGGGCATGTTGAGCTACAACCCAATAACAATGCACACTTATCAGTCGCAACTTGGTTTGGAAGCATTATTAAGATCTCGTCCAGTCATGTTCTTGTAAACTCAATATCAGGTCTTCTCTCGGTAGTTTATCATCACACCCCTACTAATGCTCTTTGGAGTTAGGCACCAGCCCTCAGGCAACCATCCAAGGATAAGTGGGTATAGAAAATCGCTGAATGGATTTATTGAGCTGAATTCTCTATAACTGTATAGACTCTGGATCTGTTTGCCCTCTTTAGTGCCTTAATAACATTTGTTCTAAACTGGTGCTATATATAGAAAAAAGGAAACTGTGTGAACTGTTGCATTTCATACATTGTAACGTGTTTAGCAGTGTTGTTCTTACCTGTCAGCGGTCATAATGCTCAAGTCTTTCATTGTACGCACTCATCAAACTGCACTTTCATGACCAAGCTACATGACTTTTGCTATGTGACTTTAGGATTCGGTTGACTTTGACTCGGCATGTCGGATGTACTTTTCACTGCTGTAATAATATTTGCTTTGAACACTCTGCAGTTGCTTTCAACCCAGCTGCCATCTGGCCAGATTTCTTTTTATAATGCTGTGGGGAAGGATCAATATACTTCTGGGTTGGTAGCTCATGCTAGGAGAAAACAGGAAACACATAAAAGAAAATACATTTGCTGCCGACATCCAATGTTCTGCTGGATCACAGTGAGAAAAATAAGATTCCTCTGACTGAACAAGAAGATAAAAGACAGAGCCTTCAAGCTTAGGTCCAGTTAAAGTATATGTGTAAGTAAGGTTCCCAAAATTCCTCTGCATACCAAACATCATTATATAATGTTTTTTGATGCTCACCAAGTTTTCAGTCAATACAAACTCCTTCATGCATGGATTAGCTTCACTCTATCTCTCTATGCTTTCAGCTATCCTCAGATATATAAAAAATGTTTTTATGAATGTGTTTTTCCACTTTATGACAGTAAACAACATGTGCCCAGACTCTTGCACACTGACAGGTTAATTTTGAGTTATGGTGGGCACCCTTTGGGCATACGGGGTCTTGGTTCCCCTGGCGTCTGCCTCGGCGCTCTGGGGGTCTGGTCTTTGGCTCTTCACAACCACTACTGAGCATTTATCTCATGGATAAACCTTACATACACAAGCGCACTCTCACAAACACCTACAGGTGCTTGGATCCAGGTACTTACAGACTCACTTCCATACAGAAAACCCCTATTATTATCTTCAGCTGTCACTTTATACATATTGTATTGATTAATACTGTATATTCTTCAGTGATGGTATCAAGGCCTTGGTTGATTGTGTCTGTAATATTTTATCTGCTGGTTGTGCGGTTCTTTTTACATCTCTCTTTGCAGGTGAAGAAGCACACTGATGATGTTATATCATTCTCTCCATTTTCTCTCCTCTTTTTCTTTCACATTTTCTCCTTTTTTTCTCTCTTCTCTTCTACCTTCTTGTTCCAGTGTCCATATAACATGAAATATTCCCTGCATTAATAAAGCTTCTTGCACTTATAAATCAAGCGGAGCAATATGGTGAATGCGGTAAGGCTCCGCTTGTGAAAGTAAAATCTGTTTGGCTCTTTTTGGCATTAAGGCAACAATTCTTATTGCCACATTGCCAGACAGGACACATTAAAAAAAAGTCATGATGGATTTCATTCTTTCATTGGGAAATCCTCAGCATTGTTAGATCATTTTTTATCTTCAGCTATTCCTACACACATCTCTCTGATCCAATGTCACTACATCCAGCATATCCCTAACTTTCCTTTACACAGAGGCATTCAGAGGCACTTTCACTAACTACAAACTCATTTGACTTGGATATTACTTCTGAAACCCTATTTGTGGCTCTTTCAGTTATACTCTGTACTTCAGCCTTAAAACATAAAATAATAACTGTAAGTGACAGTTTCAAGAAAACGTTTTACTGCATTTACTGCAGTTGAATTATTTTCAACAGTACAGTACCAATATTGAGGAAAATTTAGCTAGTGATGCATGATGTCCACTTTAACAGACAGAATAATAAATGTAGTTTCATTTAAAAATAAATAAATAAATCTATGCTTCAATATTCTATGACTTATATGCTTAGATGTAATTTTTTATGTAGTTTCTCACCTGTAAGGATAGCATACTGTAGAAAGCCTAGCAAGACATTGCTGAAGTCTTTCAGATTTCTGGCTGATTGCTGGTCATGTGTGTTTGAATAATTTATTTTGAAAACTTTGGCAATAGGTGGTAGGTATGAAGTCTAATCATGTGGCTTGTAAGTTTCCAGCTATGGGAAAACCAGAAATAAGTCTGCAGAAGCGCATTCTCTAGGCTATTAACAGGGTCTGAGAATGTTGATCCAATTTTTTACAAAGATATCTAACAGATGAAAATCTAGCACTTTCTTGTAAAAGAACCCAGATTTAAATTTTAAGTTTACAGTTTTAAAATCTCTCACACTGTTATTTGAGGCATAGAGTGGTTTCGACAAACAAAAATCCTAATTATTTTCAGAAAAAAAACAAAAAAAACGTCAACAAATATTTTTCATTATTTACAGGACTTGTTGCTGGTTGTCTGGTGGCTGTTCACATGTTCAAGTATACCTTCCCACAAACATCCACATACATGAAGGGGTTAGTCCGGTGCCTGTGGCAGTCAGCTAAACATCACCACAGATGGAGGAAACGTCTGGGTGTGAGGTTGCAAACAGGCATGGGTTTAATTTGAACTGCTGTGGGATCTGAGACAAAATGTTTTCTGTACGCATTACTTTTCAATGTGAGGTTCACTAAAACTGTCCTCAACAGCCCCAAAAAGTTCCTGGATAATGTCACCTAGAACAGCAAATGGGGCTATTTTTCACACAATCTAATTGCTTTAAGCTTTGTGGTCCTGTCAGGAAAACGTGTTGTACTTGTTAAAAACAATTTGTTTTTACAATTACAGCCGGCAGTAAATTATACCCTAATTCACATTTTCTTTTCAACATTTCTTTAGCCATTAACCTTAAAAAAACAGAAAAAGTAGCAATAGGATGGATAATAATGCTGTTTTTCCTGTTCTCTCTAATTCTTAACAGATGCCAGGATGACACAAAATTATTTGATAGTAAAGATAGTCTGAGAGGATGAAAAACCAACAGGTTCTGTTAGAAAGTAGACACTGAGCTCACGTTAGTTAATATTAAGCAGGAAATAAGTCACTGGAGTGTTTTAATAATGTTTTATACAGGTGTATGTTCTGCATTGCTCACACTAAACTATTGCTCTCCCCCGTTTGTCCTCCATGCTGCTTTTCTTAATAGCAAACTGTCTGCGATTAAATAAAGAAAAGCTTTGACAACCATCCCCAAAGGATAAATTCTGAACTGTTATTAGAAAAATGAACTTTGCTTTCAGGCTCTGATAAACTAATTAAAAAGGTGTGTCTTCTTTTACCTGGGGAGGCTACCGAGGAAACCCAAATGGAAGGGAAGGCAGCTAGAAGACAAACAGATCAAGAGGAGATTAAAATCCACTTCACTCTTCGCTTTGTGAGCACTCCTTAGGGTCTGGCTGTTTGGCCCAAGAATGGCACCGAGGAGTGGGATGTCAGAGAGAAATGATGGAGGGATGAAAGCACAGAGAGGGCCTCTGGGAGAACACGGTGATGGAACAGATTCACTATCCAGAAAATTAATTATTGAAACCATCAGCAAATCATATTATTGTGGATGTAACTGAGGAACGGGGAAGATAAACAGCCTGTTCCATTTTGAATGTCAGGGAAAAAAAACAGTGGCTTAGGGGGGGAAAATATCTGGAGGGAGACACTATTGACTCTTGGTTATAAGCAGAATATTCATCACTGCCTCACAACCAATATGCACACACAGGCTGCAAAATCCACACTCATGCTTTATTGTGCGAATTCCTGAAAGAGGACCCTTTGTGGAGCTGCTGCTGGCATGGGACCAATTTTAATAGGACACCATGTCAGCAAATAATCAAGTGGTCTTTGAAGACGGCTTCAAAGCAAAAGAGCAAAGATACATTTAAGGACAACATGCCTGGCAGAGGACACTCGGTTTAGGTGCAAGATGGTAATTGTCACGGTTTAAACAAAGGTAACCTGTGCCGCCTGAAGTAAACCGACAATTTCTGTCATCACAGTGGAGAAGAGAGAAAGCACAAATAAAACAGGGGATGCATGAAATAGGCTTGGTTAGGTAAAAACATACACGCACAGATAACAGTAGGGTAGTGCAAACTGTAAGGTGGTCACAGCATTTATGGGCATAAAGTAGAAAGGGTTTCATTTCGAGTCATGTTGCTGCTGGCGAACCTAACAACTGCATAACATTAATCCTCCAGGAGTACTATTTCCTTCCATTTGTTTTTGATAAGTTCATGAGTTCAAAAATAAATTTGGTTTGAGCAGAGGTAAAATTTAAGTCTGGCGAGATTCTGTTAGGATCCCTCAGGTCACAAATCAATGCGAAGTAAAGCTCCTAGAGATGCTTTTAATAAGCATCTCTAGGAGCATAACATAATAAGATGTTATTAAGTAAAGACACAAGGTTATATTTGGTGTCAATGAGGCAAAGTCAGATAAAGAGTAGGGATGTGAGAAGCTATCAAAGAAGAAATTATTTTTGATGACATATCGGGAGATATAAGAGCAAGGCCTTTAGGAGATAACAGGAATATGGAATGTAATACACCTAGTTTTGTGTTTTTGTTGCTTCAGCTTGAATCTGTAATGGCGCATTCTGGATTTGGAAAAATTGGCAACTTGTTGGAAATCTTAAAGATAAGGTAAGGGTCAACATTCTGTATGTAGTAGGGTTGTTCAGTATATCGGTACTAATTTGGATGGGACCGGTACTTGCAACGCTGCCGACAGCGGCCGCAATACCGCGGCGGCATCGCTGAGAGGACAAGGAGCAAGTCAGGAAGAGAGAGAGAGAGAGCAATAGAGACACTGTTGCCAACTCAGCGACTTTCTCGCTAGATTTAACGAATTTTCAGACCTCTCTAGTGACTTTTTTTGTCAGAAAAGCAACTAGCGACTTTCTCTGTGTTGTCTGTTTGACTTTGGCGACAACATGTCACAGCATCGATCGATCTACAGTTTACTGCACTTACTAGCGAGCAGTAAGTGCTGCTGCGAGCCCTGCCCCTCCCACCTTCTAAGCACTGAAGTCAATGGCTGCTGCCTGCAGCCCGCCTGCCGAAGTTGACCCGTTCCACTGCGTGTCCACATTTCAAATGAATCACACGTGCAAAGCTGCCGCTGATCCTGCCCTGGTCTACAATGCGGGACGTTAATATAATAATTTTTTCACTTAACCGTCATTGCACTAAAATAAATCCCCACTTGAAGAGAGAGAGCAGTCTTTCCCCTGCGTTAAAATGCTCGGCTCAGGCTGTGTCTGCACTTTGTTTGAGCTGATCACGTCACGTGAGATCTCGATAACGATTGAAGCTTTCTTCTCATTATAGAAGCTTTTTTTCTGTTAATATCACGACTTTACTCACATATCGTCACCGCTATATTCTGGCAATATTATGACTTTGATCTCCTAATTAAAATATGTCTAAGTATGGCCCGATCCATGCACTTTTGACTCAGTAATGATATTTTTTGTGTTCTCTTTTTATTTGACAAAACGTCAAAGAGTATGGAAATACATGTTGGTGTTGGTACTGGTACCGATACCAACATGTTTGCACCGTGGCAACACTAGTAGGTAGTACATGCAGAGATTGCCATTTCAGAAATGCTAGCTGAGCAAAGGGTGCCAATTTTGGTTCATGCAAAAGGGACTTTGGAAATGTTAACTAATCAATAGTCTGGAAAACCCTCTTTTATGTCAATGGTCCTTTAACACACATGGTGTGACATATTTTTTTGCTTTTAACATAAACGATTTATGATTGCCAACAATGGGAAGCTTTCAAAACATTTTGATGTTCTTTTGATCCTGTTATTATATAGTTGTTGGTGTGAAAATTTCTCAACGTCTGGCCGTTTGTAGAATCATCTTTTTTCTGATGCCTTTGCTGCCATTAGTCTTTTCTGCTTAGTTCGGGGCAACCACAGACATGACTGAAGGAATGTAGAAAGAACGTAGAAATACTACCCTCACAACTTTTAAGTTCTTGGAACGCTTTTGCTGACAGTCAGTGGGTCTGTATGGCTTTGGTTAACAGCACAAAGGTATACAAAAAGATTATTCCATACGTAAGGTTTGTATATAATGCAGTTGTAACAAGAACAACCTGATGGACTTTAGCTGCTGACATTGAACCTGACTCGAATAAACAGCTCCTCAGCCTGTCTCTTGGCAGCCTCTAAAGAGTCTCAAGAACTATTGTTACAATAGGACATTTCTCAAATGACATCAAATTACTTTAGAACAGTGCAGTGCGCATATATATATATATATATATATATATATATATATATATATATATATATATATATATATATATATATATATATATTTCTTAGTATCAGCTGTAATTCTACACAGATTCAGCGGGTCTCCTCACATTTAGTTCGTTGTGAGAGAGGAGAGGAAAACCTCTCCTACCTTTCTATTAATACTGCTTTCTTTCTGCTCATTTTAAGGCCACTACATTTCAAGGTTTAAATGAAGCTCCTGGGACATTGACATCTTCTAAAATGATTGGTGTTGCGGTTGTTGCCATTGTTGTTTGTACTCTGCTTGTTCGACCATCCAGGAAACCAGGCTGTCTTCGGGAAAATGTGACATCATTTGAGAAACATCCTATTGAAAGAGAATCTCGAGCATGTATTTGCAGGTTAACTGACACAAAAACTGTTTCATAATTCAGATCAGATGTGTTTCTTTTTATCATTTAAAGTCAGTCCTTCCCAATAAAACAACAGAGGCTTTGAGAAAACGCCAGTATTTACAGGCATGAAATTAACAACAACTGGGTGAATTTGGTTATCCTGTATCAACCTTATAATATCCTGGAGCTTAATTTGTCTCTGTGTAGATTGATTTGCTCTCATGAGATAATTGTACAAAACTCACCTGGCATTAGCTAATTAGTTTGCTAATTAAGTGGTGTTACAGTTGCAAGATAATATATAATCACATAATTACTATCTAGATGAATATCTAAACAATGCTTGAACAAAATTTTCATTTTGTGCTTAATTAATACATACATTAATAATCTTATTGTCTGTGGGGATTTGAACATTGACGTTTGTTGTCCTTCCAAGTCATTGCCCTCTGAGTTTTTAAGGCTTTGGGCATGTGAAATAATGTTTACGTGGACCAAGTCAGCACCTCAGAGACCTTGTTGTCGCTCATGGATTGTCCATTTCATAGTGTAGCATGCTATCTAAGATCATTCCCCCATCTTTTGAATTTACAGTCCCTACTCCAGCCAGTAGACAACTGGCAGAGGGTTGCCATTATTGCACCCTCACTTCTGATGCTGCTGAATAGTTTACTGCTGCTATTATGGATCTAGATTGTTCTTCTTGAACCGAATGGACACCCCATAATGCCCTAATGACTTGATTCCTCATTTTATGACACTTGTCATGTGTTTTGGACTTTGTTACTCCTGTTACTCCTAAATTTAAAAAGGCCAAACCCAAAGTTACACAACAACATCATATGCAAATTCAGGCGACAATGCTGAAAGGCTTAACAACATTGGAAGAAAGACATACAGCATTATTTTCTGTTCCCTTTGAGAAGCAGTCTTGCTCAATACCAGATATTTGTTAAAGAAGCACAAACCCAATTTCTGTCTAACATCATAACTAACGGCAGCCATTGCCCTAGGGTGTTATTTAATACAATTAGCTCTGTTTGGAATCCACCCACTTTTGCTTGATGCCTCAGTAATTACTTGTGAAAAATGTCTCTATTTTCATAGAAAAAGTGGCATCTGTTAGACATACTAGTGGTACGTCTGTTATATTTATTGTCTCTGCTGTCCATCCTAGTTCTGCTGTTACTGAGAAGTCTAAACCAGTGTCTCTTTCCTATCTGAACAAAATTGCGCAACATGAGGACTTTCTTCCTACCAACTTTTTGAAAGAGGTTTTAATTACTCTCCTGTGTTTTATTAACGCTTGTTTTAGTTCAGGAATTGTGCCAAGTGGTTTAAAACAGGCTATTGTAATGCCACGACAAAAAAATAAAAAATTAAAATAAACTTTGCTCGGACCCCTTGGGTTCACCTAATTTTAGGCCTATTTCTCATTTGCCTTTCCTTACTAAGAAAAATCAAGAATCTTTATTGTTACGATGTGTTACCATCTTGAAATTTTTGATGAGACAGACACCGGCTCAGAATACACACAGATAACAGACACAACAAAGCATAATATTTCTACACACTTTTTTGTGTTTTATAAAATCAGTTGATTGGACTGAGCAACACCCCTCCTGAGAAGCTTAAAGCACGCAAATGGTCTTTAGGGCCTGATAAGACTCGTGTCCGAGTATAAAAAGTTTGATAGGTTTTTGAAAAAAATGTTTTTTACCTGACTACAACCAATTTTAGAATTATATATATATATATATATATATATATATATATATATATATATATATATATATATATATATGTCTTAGTGTGGCTCCAGACTGCGACATACAGAAAAGTATGTAATGGCATTCCTATGTCTTTTGATAGTAGGTGCCCTGCTATCCTTATGCTGCTGGACCTTATGGCAGTCTTTGATACTATTGCTATTTCTTTCCTTCCATCTCGACTAAGCAACTATGTTGGTATGCGTGGCTCAGTGCTTAAATGGTTTACATCCTATCTGACAGCCAGGTCTTTCACAGTTAGGATTAATAACATATCTTCTTTCAATGCTTCTTTGTCATGAAGGATGTCACAGGGTTCCATTCTTTTCCTCTTCATCTGCTGCCCCCCTGAGTTATTATACCTCAGCATCATGTGTCTGTTATGCTGATGGTTTTCAGCTTCACCTGTATATAAAACTAGGTAACAATCAAATGCAACACTCCATTCTGAAAAAAAGTGGTTAAATCAAAATTTCTTGTTTGTAAATAAACAAAAGGCAGAATACATTTCGTTTGGTTTGAATGCCACCATTTCCTGTCGGTGTTCTGGATTTTAACTTTAGTGACACTGTAAGAATTGTGGTGGTGATTTTTGACAAGTATTTTTAATTCAAACAAACAAGTTGATTCAGTAGTCAAATTGAACCTTCACCACCTTTGTCTCTTAGCTAATGTTAAGCCTTCATTTAACCGTGCTGATCTTGTGAAGTCTTTAGTTGCTTTTATCAGCTCAAAGTAATGCTCTTTAAGTCTGTGTCGGTCAGTCGTCCCTCAACAGGCTTCCACGGGTCCAAAATATAGCTGCACGTCTTAACTCACACCTCCAGATGTAAGCACACAGCCCCCATTATCTTCTTCCTGCACTGGCTGCTTATTTATTTTAGAATAGATTTAAAACTATTATTGTTTGCTTTTATAGCTCTTCATGGTCTGGCCCCACTCTGTAATTTCTGATTTATTGAGGTTCTGTCTGTGCGTTAGGTCTAGGACAGAGATTCCCAAAGTGTGGTGCACCCCCAGGGGTGCGCCAGCTGAAATCTGTAATGGCAGTTTGACAGTGTTTTTTCCCCCACACCATAAAGACGTGTAAATAATAATTTCCTTTGTGGAAACAAAAATGAAAACAGCAAATTTAATAAATAAATAAAATGTATTGACATGAAAATCTGTTTATTTTAAAAAGTATTGTTCTACACATAGACATATTATAAGAGTAGACGCGTCATTGGGCGGGTTCTGCCTATGCTGCGATGCGTCAGAGCGTCCGCCATCTTAAATGTGGCAAATCTGTGATTTACTCAGTCACTTAAACAGTATCAGAGGGACTTTAATCTCTGAATATACTTTGTATTCGTAGTATTTTTTTTTGTAATATTACAAGTTTATTTTCGTATCCCTTTAGCTTCATTCTCCTGAATTTATTCTCCTAAAGAATAAAAATATTTAAAATAATCGAACCTGGCCCTATTACTCCAGGAGTGAAATAATTCTGCAAACTGTGACTATTCTGGAAATGTTCCCCCTTAATTCTTATAATATGATGTTTTTATCATAACATTATCACTTTTGTGTTTGTTTGTTTATTTTTACTTTATTGACCTAGGATTTTTTTTTTTGCTCATATTATTAATTTTACCTCTTTAATACTCACCCAAAAAGTCTGTTCCTAAAGGTTCACATGTGACAGGGTTTTATGAAATAATGAAGACCACAATGTTTAGATTTAACAAATTGATCCTTATATTGATAACACATGCACACACACACACACATATATATATATATATATATATATATATATATATATATATATATATATATATATATATATATATATATATATATATATATATATATATATATATATATATATATATATATATATATATATATACAGGACTGTCTCAGAAAATTAGAATATTGTGATAAAGTTCTTTATTTTCTGTAATGCAATTAAAAAACATGAAATGTCATACATTCTGGATTAATTACAAATCAACTGAAATATTGCAAGCCTTTTATTGTTTTAATATCGCTGATTATGGCGTACAGCTGAAGAAAACTCAAAAATCCTATCTCAAAATATTAGAATATTTCATCAGACCAAGTAAAAAAAAAAATTATAACAGCAAAACAAAATCAAACATTTGAAAATGTCCATTAATGCACTCAGTACTTGGTTGGGAATTCTTTTGCACAGATTACTGCATCAATGCGGCGTGGCATGGAGGCAATCAGCCTGTGGCATTGCTGAGGTGTTATGGATGCCCAGGATGCTTCAATAGCGGCCTTTAGCTCATTTGCATTGTTGGGTCTGGTGTCTTTCAGCTTCTTCTTCACAATACCCCACAAATTCTCGATGGGGTTCAGGTCAGGGGAATTGGCAGGCCAATCAAGGACAGTAATGCCATGGTCAGTACACCAGTTACTGGTGGTTTTGGCACTGTGGGCAGGTGCCAGATCTTGGTTGTGCAGCGTTTCCTGCCACATTTCCCCCTTCCAACACACTTTTTGTGAATGTGCTTTGAAACTGTACTCTGTGAACAGCCTGCTCTTTGAGAAATTTCTTTTTGTGTCTTACCCTCCTGATGGAGGGTGTCAATGATGGTCTTCTGGACAGCAGTCAGATCAGCAGTCTTCCCCATACTTGTGATTTAGTTTACTGAACCAAGCTGAGTGTTTTTCAAGGCTCAGGAAACCCTTGCAGGTGTTTCGAGTTAATTAGACGATTCAAGTGATTAGTTTATTAGTATATTTATTGCAGCACAGGAATGAGGCATCTTCTCTGATCCACGTTCACAATAACAGAACTCAACTTTTTTCTGCCACATACAATATGGCGGTGACGTTGACGTGCGAACCTGCGCCCTATGACGCGTCTACGTATATATGTCTGTGGTTCTACACTTCATTGTAATATGTATTTATCTTCTTCTACGCATTGTGCTTCAATGCGTAGAAGAAGCAGCTTATGCCCTCTACTTCATTCATTCTCGCAAATATGCTCAGTTGGTCGAAACCAGGGAATCGGAGGCAACAGATGAGTGAATTGCAAACCATTGACAAAGGTCTCTCCAACTCTTTCCTCGCTTCACGTCGTGTACGTCAGTAGAGGGACAATTGAATTCGGGCCAAAAGTTTTTACAAGCTTAAATTGAGCGACCAGTCTCTCTTTCGATCGCGCAGCGCCTCCAACCAGCGCTGCTCCTGTTGGGGTGACTCTGAACCTCTACCAGCACTGATGCGTATGACTCGCCCACCCCCCGCTGCAGCCTCCGTGATTTATTGACTCTTCACGCACAGAGCTGCAATACGTTTCATTGAGAGTCAGACAGGCGCAGTTCATTTTACAGATGCGGTTTTAGCGCATATTCAGACAGGGACAAACCGAGGGTGGGGCTGAGGGGAGCTGAGGTGTGTTGCCCTGGGCGTGTTTACCTGCTGAATGTAGCCGCTGTAAAAGTTTTTTTTCTCTGATTAATAACATATTTATGGAGCGCTCTGTTATTGTTACTCTGGTCTGCAGTTCTCTCTCTCTCTCTCTCTCTCTCTCTCTCTCTCTCTCTCTCTCTCTCTCTCTCTCTCTCTCTCTCTCTCTCTCGAGCGCCCGCGCGTCATCGGACACAAATCAAAGTTTTTCGTGTTTGTAAATTGTGACTCAGATTAAGAAGCTGGTGCACAAAAAAAGTGAGAACACACACAGGTAGATCATCAGTTTAATCCTTTGCTTCAGAGACGTTTCAGGTTGTGGAGGTGTGGCCGATCTGAGCGTCTCTTTCTTTCTCTCGCTCCAGGCTGAGCCTGATGCACCTGCAAAAGCCTCAGGATTCTGTTGTGGATGTTGCAACTTTATTGCAGTTTAATTGAAATTATGTTTTAATTTTTTTCCCACAACTTTTGTTAAGATGGTTGAATTGATGTAACTGCAACAGAATTTTTCCTTTTTTTTGGGGGGGGGGCGGGGGGGGGGGGGCGGGGGGCGCGGGGGGCGCCAAGCCGGTTGGGACACTGAAGGGGGTGCGCGGCTAAAAAAGTTTGGGAACCCCTGTGATAGGAGGTCATCATCCCAGTTCCTCTAAATGTTCTGTGTATTATTGCGAAGCACTTTCACTGCCTGGTTGGCTGTTGTGAAAGGCTGTATAAATGAAATTAAATGAAGTTGCTGTCGCTGATGGTCACAACAACTGAGCTAAAGTACAGTTACCGTTCATTTATGCCTGGTGTATTTATTAAGTTTCCAACGTTTCTGTTTAGTTCTTGTTTGTTCAACAGACGAAGTTTTCGAAGTGTTTTTGTATTATACGGAAAGAACTTTGCAAGCCTATGGTGAGCGTTTGTCATCTTTATTGAGAGGATTTAATTTGATTTCCAAACAGCTATATGATTAAGCAATAAATGTAAACTTTCAACATGCTAACTAATGGTCTGCAAGTCTAAGATGTACCTCTTACAGGTTTCTTGACAGTTTTGCTTAGCATTGCAGATACATTTAGTAGGCTGTTCATGCGCCTGCATTCAAAGTTTTATACTTGTACGTTTTGCTAAAAAAGGTCTTTGAAATTAGCCTTGCGAATATGATATCCAAATGCAATCCCAGGTAAAGGCTCAGGGTTCTTGTGAGAATATTTTTGTTCATACTGACCAAGGATCAGTATTAGGACAAAACTCCGCTCTTGATACATGTTGCTGGTTTACTGTCCGGGATTACATCGGTCCACTCTCAGCGAGGCATACGATGATATTTTGTGCAGCAAATTATAAACTGTCATGGTCTTTTTTGTGCATAGCCAGCAAAAGTGCACTATAGTTCACACACTTTCGTTTGATCAAATTTCTGCTTGGAATCAAAATCCTATTTCTTTCTTCAAATTATATTCACAGTAATAGAGAGGCTTGTCCGTCTACCTGATGTGTCCTGATTTCCGAAGTTATCTCCTGTTGGATAAAACATTTAAAGTGAAAAATACATTGCTAAATTTCTGAATTGTATTCTATAATAGCTGAAATGTTTAAATAATTAAAGAGGACTGATAGAAGGCCTGTTATGCAGCATCATTTTAACACAATCAGAAGTAAAAGGATATAGCAACTCTACAGCAAGTGAAGATTTCCTTTTTAACTACCCTGAAAATATTCATCTCTCTCTTTTCACACATCTGTACAATGTCAAGCATTCTCCTCCTGCCACAATGCTCAAGACCGTTCGCTAACCATGTGTTGCTGCCTGACAAAGCGTTTGTGTCAGTTCAACCTTTAGTCAGTTTCCAGTCAGGTCACAGACCACAAGCTTAACTAACTGCATGAATCTTTACAGCTCACAGGTCTGGCCTTTGGGCTCACCCTCTACTGTTAGAGATAATTAAATGTTTTTAAACTCTGTGGCAGTCGTTAATTACGCACATGTGCTGTTATGCATGTGTCAAAACCACCCACCCTGTTTCTCCTCAACTTAAATTTACTTTCATGTTGTGAGAATATAGCCAGGATTAATCTGACAGCAACACTTGAAAAAGATCCGCTAATATACCAAATTACAATTAGCATTTACTTATTTACATTTTTAGGATTTATGAGGTTCACAATTTGGTGCCACTTTATTTCTATTTTATTATAATACAATATCTTTTTTTATTTGACTTATGAATTTCATTAGCTAATTTCATAGAAATTAAATTTCTATTCTTTTCAAAATGACAAATAATATTCAAGTTTAACTGGAACAGGAATGTGTTTGTTTTTCTTTTTCTTTGCAACTCTTTCTTATGTTTTGAGAACTGATACATTGCCAAATGAATTACATACTTGTTTGATCTCTCGTGTAATATTTTGATAAACAAATAAAGTATGTAGAAGCTTTAATCATTAAACATTTTCAAATTTGTATTTTGAATTCACCAATTGGTTTTCTGTTTACTTTTCTTATTCATTATCCCTGTAATTTAAGCAGTCCTGTGTATTTAAGTAATCTACATATATTATGTTTTTGAGTGACAATTCCATTGTTGTCTAATCATGCCTTCAGCATAAAACATCAATAAAAGCCAAAATAATGGTACATGAGCTGGAGTGTTCCTTACTACATCTTTCAGTCACATTCACTGTTTATTTTTGAGTATAAAATGTAATGTTTTTCAGTTGGTGTTAATCTGATTGTTAATAATTTAGTCTTGCATTACAGACTCCTGGTAGCTAGAAGGGCAAGCCCAAGCACTGAAACCCATCCTGGAAACATTACTACTGGTAAAAGAGATCACTTTGATCATGCTGAATGCCTTAGCAGACAAATTTAAATAAATATACTTAACACAGTTTACATAATGATTTTAAAACTACCTGTTGTGTTGTGTCCATCACAACGTTGTGTTGCCGGCTCTTTACTCTATGCAAATATAGGGATTTTAATAATATGCTGATAAACTTTGTTACGATGGATGGTTTTATTATAACCTCTGAATAACCACTGCTGTGAGTGGGTTCGGAGTCATTACCAATTATTTAGTAATTCAGCCTCTGTGAGTACTTCCAAATATGTAAAATTGTTTCCCAGTTGGTTGCTTGATGGAATACTAATAGGCTAATTAAGCTTTATTAAAGAGGAGGAGAGCTGTTTCATCCCAACACACTAAGACACAGATAACCTCACATCTGCACATTGGCACTTACACAAATGTGGTCTTAAATATAGGTTTCCTTTTTTAAAAACAGATTTTAATACTTGCTGGAGCACAATCTTTGTCTTGCTAATATTTTTAAGATGCTTATACGAACTAGTAATTGTCTCCTGTTTTACATGATAACAACTGAAGCAACAACTAAACTGGAAAAAATAGGGGTAGGTAATGAAGCATTGTTCAAAGGAATGGCCAATCAAGCATTAAGGATGTGGAAAAAAAAATAATCTAAGGAGGTCTAAGGAGTCAAGGAGTTTACCAAAACTATAACTGGGTTAAGAACTGTCCAATGGATTACTAAAGGTGAATGTATATTGGGGAACCATTGTGAGAAAGACAAGTGGTAAGAAAATTTCTTGAATGATTCTCGGTAGTGATCATTAAAATGCTTGGTAAAATCAATTGGGTAAAGAAAAACTGCATAACTAATGTATAATGTATAATTACGTTATACAGTGAATGTAAAACATTTACACACACATACAACGATGAGAGATCTCCAATGATTGTGGATGAAAAGCAGTATGGTCTTATGAAAACTGCTGATGAGGCAGTGTAATCAGAAAAAAGGCTTCAATATGCAAGGAAGAATAAAGATTGGACTGTTGAAGAAGCTGCTGGTGTATCTAGATTTACTCTTTCCGGAGTAATGGACAGGTGATGCGCCCATCAGCTTAGTGCCTGCTACATAAGCCTTTGGGGGCAATGCTGTGATCTGGGATCTCAGCAGTTAGTCTGCCTGAGGTTCTGCAACATTATGTGTGCAAAGAATGAGCTCTGCTGACTACCATAATATAACATTGAATGACCAGGTTATCCAGTCAGTGAATTTCTTCTCCCCTGGAGGCACAGGCCATATATTAAGGTGACAATGTCAGTGTTCATCTTGCTCAAATTTTGTAAAAGCGGTTTAAAGATCAATTAATCAACTAATCAATTGCCTATTTATATAGCCATTTACATAGCCAATAAAGAAAAAAAACATACAGAGATAAACAAAAAGCACAGAACTGTAAGAACAGGCAAGGTATCTTCTTCAAATAAAAGGCCACGATTGATAACACAATCAAAGGTAAATGGGGTTCCAATGTAATATTACAGTGTGGCACTTTACTTGAACAGGAAGTGCATTCATATACTGAAAAAACTATAGTTGAAAGTTTACAGACACTACACGTATAATCTCTTTCACATATATGCTTTGGACATGATAAAAGTGTGAATGCCCACATACATTGAAACTTAAGTGGCCAAACTCACCATTCTGTCCATTCTTCTTGGCAGAGTGGGCTTGAATTTCTTCATCTTGGATTCTGCCAGGTTCAGCCACTTGCTCTTCATCAAAAAACAATAAAACAACAAATTTGTTGAAGTTCATGCATATCAGGAATGTAGAAAACATTGTTTAAAATATAAATAAAAAACAGAAGAACACGGACATGTTTTCCAATTTATTACAAGAAAGCCATTGCTTTAGCCATTATTGATGGCTGCTGAGGCATCTAGTTAAAGGATAAAAAAGCTTTGCTTATAATTGATCAAAGAATAATTCTGGCCTATATAATCTGTAGGAAACCACAAGACATTGATAGTCCGGCAGTGTCTGCACACTGATTACATATCGATTTCAAATCACAACTCAAAACTTGTGTTTAAGTTAGCCTTCACATTTAACTTCTAAGTCATTAATTTTAGATTATAATATACTTTAAGTTTTAGGTTGATTTTTTTAACTGTCCTTGAGTATCTTGAAAGAAGTTACCGAAGACAATTAATTTGTATCTCAACTTGTCTTGTGCATTTGCAACTTGAAAAGTGCTTGTTAAAATTTTGGAAATGTTCCTTAGCCACGTGGGGGTCAATAAATGTGCCAAAGCATGCATGACTTCTAATTCTATAAATTGTGGATTTATCGAAATACATCAGTGACATATTCATCCTCCATCCATGCTTCCCTCTCTGCTAAACTGTGGCTGGATTGAAGTGGCAGGAGTCAGTATTTTAAGTAAAATCTCAGCATTTGATGCTTACTTACCATGTTCAAAAATGAGAGGGTTGTTAGACGTACAAAATAATCAGGTGACAGTAGCATGAATGTTGAAAAACTATTGTTGGGAGCAGTGATGGTTAGGCGATAAAGTCTAACAGCAGCTGTAAGGAATGATCTGCATAAACGTTCCTTTGTCCACTTAAGGAGAAGCTTCACTTAGGCTGAGGACCTCTCCAGTTCTTTAATAGTTTTATGCATGGGGTGGGAAATATTGTCCAACAATGAATATATTGGCCATGTGATCGCATGATTCAAGCATTAAGCTTGAATCAGAAATGAAAGAAGCACAAATGAAGATTTTTACAGCTCAAACCTGCACAAACGAAGCACAGTAAAAATTTGACCACTTTGGTTAAATTCAAAGCAAATGATGGGATGTGACGTCATTGGTGCATAATGACTAATGTCTCAGAAATTAAAGCAGAAAAAACGCTAATTTTAACGGCACAAATGAGGCACACACAAAATGGGAGGGGGGGGGTGATGACGTCATCGGTCGAAATTATAATAAATAATATCACCGAAACCAAAGCAGCACAAACGCTCATGTTAACGGCATATACCTGCACAAACAAATCACTGAAAACGTAGACCACTTTGTTTGGATTCAGAGCAAAATGGGGGATGTTTTTTTTACATGGGTGGGGTGTTAGCTTTACGCAGCTGCCACACAGAGCTTTGCCCCTCCCTGCCCTAAAATACCACCGTCAGAGCAGCGCAGTGTTGGAGCAACATGGCGGAGAGCACCCCACCAAATCAAAATGTTCTCTTGCTAACAGCGTTATCAAGTTATGAGTTACTTAGTTTTTCACTTGAAATGTTCCTCCGAAAGGTGAGGCTGTTTTGCTGTGTTTTTATGCTTTACAAATATGCACATAGATGGCAATGCCTGAGAAGGGAAGGAGGGGCTGGGTGGCTGCTTGGAGCAAAAGGTAAGGCTTGTCATACATCTTGATTTGGTGTACAGACAGTGCTAAAGCAACACCTAGTGGTTAAATATCGCTTATTGCTCCTTTAAACAAATAATTTTCAACACATGCCTTTTAGATTACCCCAATGAGATTTCACGGAAAATCTGACAGTCCTGGAAAGAGACACAATTTTATCTTTTACCGGGAATGTTATGATTCCAGGGTGAAAAGAAAACTGAGGACCTTAGAGAAAGGATGCTTTTATGAACAAAACTAAAAACTATTTTGACAGGTATTTTTCCTCTTTTTTTTTTTTTTTGCTTTCTAGTTACCTAGTACACCATACATTCCAGATTGTATTATTCACTCACTGACCAATTTATTTTTTAGACCTTCTTGGTACCAGGTTGGACCCTTTTTTCCCTTCAGACCTGCCCTAATTCATCATAGTGTAGTTTAAATGCATTTTGAAATATTCCTCAGAGACTTTGGTCTATCTTGAAACGATGTCATCGTGCTGCAGATTGGCCAGCTACACAACCATTATAGAAATGTAATTTACATATGGTAAATGTCCTAAACCTATTTGTTTATGCTATCTAAAATTTCAGGTCACATAGGGCAATGCGAGCAAGTGAAGAGAACATGAGTCTAACATGAGAGAAAGAAAATCCATTAACTATGGTAGATAATAAACAAATAAACAAATGCACAATAGCGGCAAACCAAACCAAAATCTATTAACACAAAGCCATCTAGAGCAAGAAGAGAGAATTAAACACGTTATAAAATTATATTCAGGCAGCTCTCAAAACTCAGATAGAGAGAATATATACTGTGATGGGAACGAACCCTTACACCATCCTCAGTCATTCGCTGTATTTGAAAATACCACACAGACATTAACCGGTAGTATCCTGGGAAAGAAGTACTGACATTAAGACCTAGAGATGATTAGCTCTCTGAACTCTTCCATCTTCTGTATTTATTAGCATGTAAGGTGTCCTGACAAAGACTGTATATAAAGAGCAGGAAGAAGTGTGTGTGAAGTAAAAAAGTCCATCCAACTTTTGCCAATATGTCCGCCATTCATTACCATCCACTCTTTCCTTTCTCTCCCTCTCGCCAGGCAGACCTCTTTTCTCCTCATTACTGGATGACTCTCTTATCTCAGAGTTACCCTCTCTAGAGGCAATCTCTCTCAAGTGCTCTCTGTGGGTCTTCTGTCTATATATCTTTATATCTCCCTCTGCCTTCGTCCCTGGGGACACTCCTCTGATGCCACTGTCGCTTTCTCAAGCCGGCATTTAGCCCATAGGTTCTTGCTGAAATCACAAATAACCACAGTGTGCTCACCACCCTCTGAAGTTTATTTATCCTAAATTACAGTGATTATCAGAAGCTGCACTGGCAATGGGGAAAGAAAGGGCTGATTGAAAAAACTTATATATTTCCCTATTTCTTTTATCTGTTGTGTGTAAATCCATCAAGAAACAGCTTGTTCAGCACTGTTCACACACTGCAGCGTATTGATTCAACACTTTGTTTTGTCTTGCGCTTGCTTTGGACTGATCTTTGTAAATTGATGGTGCAGGACACAAACAATTCACTGTGTTCTCCATGGTCGTGGCAGCCATCAGTTGTTCTTTCCTGACCCCTTGTTTCGCCAATGTTCCTCAGGAAAGCATTTCCCATCATGACTGCACAGATATTTAAAGCCTTTCTTGATAAACGTTTATAAGTTTATTGAATGAACTACAGCTTTGATGGGGCAGTATTTATTTATTTCCTCTCCAGGTATTATTTACCACCACTTCTGTAAGGGTGTGTGCGTTTCGTTCATTTACTTTTGAATGCCTGATATCACTGCAGCATGTAAGCGTAGGTTTCAGAAGATAATCCTGTTTATGTACCGAGAATCAACACTTTAAGCACTCACCCCTCTGAAAAAGCAAGATAAGGCTGAGCTGAGGGGTCGCGGATATCGAGTCACTCTTTATGATGTGGCCAACAAGCCATTAAAATCGGCGCAGCAAACAATGTTTTAAAGAACGCCGAGAGAGATGTAGGGAGTTGTGAACCCTCGCCATATTACTCTGAAATTACATATTTGTTCTCACACTCCATTTCACACAAACCCGAGGTCTTCAGTGTTGTTTTGGAGTCTCCTCTGTCACATTTCTTATCTTGCTAATTCTCCAAGCTTCTAAAGGGGGCAGATCAAACATAGTTTTATGAGGCCGTATTAAGGAGGCGGTGAAGGAGTCGGGAGATATTAAAGATGAGAAGATGAGAAATGTGAGGAGACAGAAGGCATATCTACTGAGAGACAGAGGCTTAGTGAGCTGGAGAAGGAGCTGACAAAATACATAGAGCGACGACAAACGCTCTGCTGGGAAAACACAATGTCGAGTCTAATCAGGCTGATTGGCAATTTGGAAGCCACAGATTTTCAAGGCTTTGTTTGCTGCTGGTGTGGCCAAACAAGAGTGCGTCACAACTAACTTTAATTTCCACTGCCAAAATGGTTACCATAGGAACCCCCTATTCACCGGGTAACCTGTTAGGACAAACACTGGGGCAAAACAGGGGACGGAATAACTTTTCAGATATTTTTTACGAAGCGTCTCCATCCATATTATGCCCCTCGGTTCTTTCTTGATGCCAGTTAGACTCTCCTGTGTCTTCTGGACAGTCTGTGATAATGTGGTCCTTGTAATCCTGACTTTGACTTCCCTCTCTCGATAATGCATTTTAATCATAAGCTGGAAATTCTGAGAGGCATGGCTATGTACTCGAAGCTAAACCCAGTAGCTTGAATACGGTTTTAGTCATTGGTTTTGCTGCCGGCATAGCTTTATCTGCTCTCCCCTCTCCGCCTTGCTAAATCAAATGCCCCGCTCAGCGCAACTCTCAAAGCATCACTGGCAGAAATGAGCAGAGATTAATAGAAATGCAGAAAGTAGTTAATAAGAAGTTTTACTTTGGAAGAAGGCTAAGCTGACCTGCAGGACATAAGGGATTTGATGAATGCTGAAATCTAAATAACGAGAGCCACAGAGAAGAAAATTGTTTATGTGTTGGAAAAAAGGCTTGTAGTATTATAATTAGGGAAAAAAGCTTACCATAAAAAACTAAGAAAACTTGATATTAAGTATTGTATAGTGCGAACAAAAGTGATTGGAAATTATAGCCAGATGGACTTGTGTTCTTCATCACCTACCCTCATATAAGCCCCTCACCGCAGCTACTAATAACAAACATGCATGCAAATTCATAATCAATGAAGCAGCACTATCCTGGGGTCATTTTTACAAGATTTAAAAAGAGCTTTTTGAAGCTGCAGGGAGGATGCATTATGTTAACCTAAGGTAGGTAAATTTATGTTCATAAATATTCAGAAGTATTCCATCAATCAACTTTATTACACACAATCACTGATGGTGTTGTTAATTAAGTACAGTATGGTCTTCCCCCTAATTATTTAATGACATAAACAATCAAATGTACAAAAAAGATGAAGAAACTAACACTAACTCTAGAGACTATTACCAAGAGGGCACTGGTTCTCAATCATGGTCCTCAGGACATGTTTTGGTTGCTTCCCTTCTGCCACACATGCAACCTAAATAAATGGGTAATTAATGGGTTTCTGCAGCATTTGATAGCATAGTGGTGCAGTAGTGGAATCATTTGAATTGGTGTGTGCTTGAAGAGAGACACCCCTGCCCCCTTCCCCGCCTGATAACACTCAAGCCCAGTGGGCCTGAGTGTTATCACTTCGAGCCGCTGGCTCAAGGCGCAGACTCAGCGATGCCCGAAGCCGGTGTTGCCAAGGCAGTGGGGGACAGAATAGGGGCAATTTCTGGGGTATAAAGTGATGTTAGCAGCATCATTGCTAACATGGGCTAATGTTCAAAGCAATAACAAACTGATTGTATGACTGAGATGCTTTTATACCCAAACACGGGGCTATGGTGACAAAAGAATGTGCTGTTTGAACCGATAGGAATATTCAACTGCAATAGCCACCGTTCAACTCTAAGAGGGCAGCCCTAAGACGATTTTAAGACAAACAGTACTCAACACAAAAAACTTAGACAGAAGTAACAATAAGGCCTCCTCCTCTGTTTAAGGTTGGTTTTTCTCTCTTAACGTAGATGGCTTCCTTCACACCCCTTTCAAACCATCTGTCTTCTTTGTCCAAAATGTGAACATTTTGGTCCTCAAAAGAGTGTCCTTTGTCCTTAAGGTGTAGGTGGACAGCAGAGTCTTGTCCTGAGGAGGTAGCTCTCCTGTGTTGAGGAGGCCTTAGGTTCCAACTCTCAAAAACTTACAATACAGCAATAGGATTAATGGGGTACCGCGCACGTGACGTCACCGCCTCAACAGCAACGCCCCTTTTGCCGCTTAGGTAGGACAAACCGATAGAGAACGCACGTAGCAACCAGCAACAGAACCAGCGATATGACCGACTTTGCAGCCATTAAACTTTCCCAAAACGATGTCCCAGGCGCACGGATTACTGGTCGCACAGTCGAAGAACACACCAACCTTCAGCTCAAACGATGGCTTGAGTGTCGAGGGCTTAAAAAGACCGGAAAACGGGCCGAGTTGATCGAACGGTAAGCTTTGTTTTTTTTTTTCCTGCGCGGTGGTCATGCCGTCATCGGCCGTTTTTTTGTTTGTTATCACCGTCCAGGGATCGGTATATGTTTAATGTTTGTCTCATTTGAAATGTTTTTGAGTAGGCTATCCTGGTAGCAGGGTATCATCATGTTAGCGCCTGCTACCATGATAGCCTATATGCTATCATGGTAGCAGGCGTTTCATTATTAACATCTCGGCCACCAAAATAATCTTACCTGTTCACTACTTGATGTCGCTGGAATTGGGTCAGGATGTTCTTCGGTTGTGCCCTTTCCTCCGACAAAATCCTTGCTACATATGTAGGCCGACCGCACCGATGGACCAAGCGCACACATTTGTCCTTGGCACTCTTGAATTTCGGGAAAGTAATGAAGAAAACATCCTTCATATGCGGCCGATCAGCGTAACTCGAGTCGCTGTTGCACGTTCCATAGCAACAATGTTTATAAACAATGGTCTTAGATTTTGGAAAAAGCAGTCTTTTAAACGAGTACAACTAGGCTAACGCACGTCTCTTCTACAGCAAAACAGCGGCGGATTTGGGAGTTTGTCCTACTGCGTACCACGTGATGTGACGTCATCGTGACGTTACGTTTCTAAAAATAGCTCGCTCGCGGTACCCCATTCCGGCCAATCTTCACCTTAACTCTCACCCTCATTCGGGTGATCAAAACATCGTTCCTTTAAGCCAGGCCAATAACAACCCTAACGGCTCCTCGTTACAGAGGAGTGGACCAGTTTCGGTCCAATCTGCTGGCTTAATGGCTTTAACGACCGCCCATTACTAAGGGGTGGACCTGTTTCGGTTGAATTTGCATGTTATCTAAGCCATTACAAGGCCTTTGTTTGGCATTGGTATAAAGCTGGTTACTCCACATTACTCCAGACTTTTTGAATTGAGAAAGCTTTCTGGAGAGGAAGCGAAACGTCTTCTACTACGGATAACAAGTCCAGTTGCTTTGTTTTTTACTTTTTTTGAATTGAAAAGTGCACGAGGGTGTGCACGCCAAAAGTGACGCAATTGTGCCATCCCTGCCCCCATGCGCAGCCCCACACCCTATTGCGTCATGAGATCGTGCACCTCTGAGTTTTTGTAACATGCCGCAAGTTTCATTCAAAATGGGGTAATTCAAACCAGCGCACGCTGACCAAGTTCGCCTGTACTGAAATCAAATGGCACAGAAGTTTCAAGCAGATATTGATATGTTGAGTACTACCCCTTGTATTTTTAGAGAATAATGCACCTACGTCCATGTCAACTATAATGTCTGCATCACTCTATGGGCTTGCATGCAGCCCGCACAGACCTGCACGAAATCCCAACACGTGAGTATAACTCAGCCATTAAGTCATCAAACTCATTCAAGACGCCATACCAATGGCGTCTTGAATGAGTTTGTTTGGACTAATCTTATATATGGCTATTGAATTATTGTCCAGCCCTATCAACCAATAGACGTATATCGATGATAGAAAAAAAGGGTCAGTAAATAGCTCAATAGAATAACAGTTTTCCTTACTTTTGCTTTTTAGCCATGCAGATTAATATTAGAGTCATTACATCCTACCAACGAATCACAAACGCAGACCTAGGAGCGAAGCTCCGACCACTCAAAGACTTCAGAGAGCATGCATTCTTTTTTTTTCTTTTTTAAAAACTTGCAGTTTTGGTAAAAAGTTGGTTGAATAAAGGGTTGAGTCTGAATTCAGTGACTGTTGTTCTTTATCTAAAAATAGATCGCTAATGAACAGCATAAAATGGCAAGGGCTGCACTTAAAATATATGTTTTGAATTTGCTGATAATTATCAATATAGATTAATATCATTTATATTTTATCGATATGCTTTTTTTCTATATCGCCCACCTCTAACTAATCTAAAAGGTCTGTCAAGGATATTTTAAAGCGCCATGGAGGAGAGCATTTTACTGTGGGTAAAAGGTCACATGTGGTGCATTTCTCAACACTGCAGAGGCAAAATGCCATCTCAAGTATGTTTGGAGTAGAATCCAAGTGCAGACAGGAGCACGTGATGAGCATAATGAGGATTTATCAATAATTGCAGAAAACATATAGGACATGAAACATGAGCAGAGTCACAGGCAGAATATCAGGGGAACAGAAGTAATTGTGGGATTCAGCAAAGATGATCAAAAGTGAACTTAAATACTGATTAAAGAATATTGACATGACATAGGATGCAGGTGAGTCGTTCTGGTGATAATTTGGAACAGCTGAGGCAGAACAAAGGTAGGAAAACTGGGGGAGGGAGCTACACAGAGGAAGCTGAAGTAAGAAGTAAACACTTAACCAAAGGAAAAGACAAATATTGACCTAGGGGAATAAACTAGAATACACAGGGAACACAACACAAGAAATAAGAAACTAAACCTAAAGGAACTAACTAATATGGCAAGACCTTGCTTACACTGGTAAACACAAAACACGGTAAAAGTGTAGTTTTTTTGTTTATATAAGTATATGTGTGTGTTTGTGTGTGGCATTCTGATTCCTGAACGAGTTAGAGAGAAACATCATTATTGCTGCAAATATTATTTAGCTTTGTGTTGCATGCTTCCTGAAAAGATGGCTAATGGTTAAAATAGCTAATATGAACTTAAATGACAGCAAATACAATAAAACTATATACAAGCAGCTATCTGCAAATAAAAATATACGCCTTCAAAACTGTTGCCTTCTGATAGAGGCTAATCCCTTATTTCTTACGAAATACTCAAGGCAAAGAGTACTTTCCAAGTGTAGTTCCCTATTTTTGGAACTTCATAGCCGTTTCTCTTTATTACATGGGTCTCAGCTTGCCTATAAATTATTTCTACTGCTTTTTCTTATTTGTTTTGAGTCGTTCATTCATGAGGCAGTGTTTATTTGCTCATGTTCTTAGAGTTCACACAGAAATGTTGGATTTTCTTCCATCCTGTTAAATGATTCGTGACAGGCATCCTGGGAGACATCCTCTCTTTTATCCAGGTTAATTAAGAATGTATCATTGAGTAACTTATCTTCATGAGTTTGCCTCGCTGAGGGGAATATTATTGTGGTAAATGAGAATAAGCCTAGATGATTGTGGGAGCAGAGAGCTGAATATAGAGAATTTGAAAAGTAATAAGCCAACAAATGGAGCATAAATACCATTATTTTGGTAAGTTTAGAACAAGAGTCGTGTTAGTGTGCCTGTTCTTCTGTATGCTGCTGATCAAAAGGGTAGAGGCTTGCAGCCTTTGTTTTCTGTGACAATCTTCTCAAGGGTGCTTTGGACAAATTTGACATAAAATGTTCCTATTTATGTTCTATTGAAACTTATAAGCCTAAAATGTAACTCATCCCTGTACCAGAGCCTTACATATTTTAAAAAAATTGCCTAAGGGTGCATTCACACCAGCCCCGTTTAGTCCTATTTAACCAGACTTTGGGTCCTTGCTAAATGCATGCTTGATAGGAGGGATTGCTGCAAACTCATCAACAATGTAGATTACTGTCCACCATGGCTACACGCTTTTTCAGGAAGAGTGAATGCTGCTTGTCAAGACTCACTGCAGTCTTCTGGGTTTCCTTAGATAGGAAACCTTTTGACCAGTCTGTCTGTATGATTTGATTAATTTGACAGCGCCTTGAGATGACATGTGTTGTGAAATGGCACTATGTAGATAAAATTCAACTGAACTGAATTGAGTTGGTTTGTTTGGTCAGAAAGTTCAATTCGTTTGGGGAGGTGTGAATGCGCAGTTGAACTCTGATGTGGATCAAAAAAACAAAGTCGGGTCCGCCTCAAAACCTAGGTCTCGGCTCGGTTAAAGTGAACTCTGGTATGGTTCAAATGTATATGAGAATACCAAGCGGACCAGAGGCCGCTCCAAAAGCAAGAAGGTGACAACAGCACAGGGCAATCTAGGTAAATACAACTGTAATTGAGCAATAATACTAATGACGTTATTCATATATTGTAAATACCTTGGTCGACGTCTGTGTAAGCGTGACATCAGTGCAAATAAGTGTTATGCGCCCTCACTCGC
This sequence comes from Fundulus diaphanus, assembly GCA_037039145.1. NCBI lineage: Eukaryota > Metazoa > Chordata > Actinopteri > Cyprinodontiformes > Fundulidae > Fundulus > Fundulus diaphanus. The sequence goes on from CM073125.1 coordinate 34,419,422, forward strand.
TCGCTCCAGCCTCATACGGAGCTGTCCCACCCACTTTGTGTGTAACCATCTCCGTGCTCCCCTGCCTTGTCCTACACTCATGTTGAGCCCACTGTTGAATTGTTCTTGTCTGACACACATGCCAATAACAAGGGTAAAATCTGTTGCCATTCCATATTGTTTATATTTTCGCGGAAAAGGAAGTTGTGCTGTGTTGCTGACCAACTCTTTCCTTCTGTGGTTCTTGGTGCAGCACCACCAGAGGTGAAGGGGTGAACAGGAATGGTCAAAAGGTTTGGTTTGTTTGACAAAAGTCATGTGAAAGCAAATGGCACCAGCTGAAGATTTGTAATTTGGTCCCCAATCAAGCTGAGTCTACTGGACTATCAGGTGTGAAAACGACCTAAAGGAAGTAGTGCCCAGTGGACCAGGGAATATGCGGGGTGTGAGGGCTGGGCGTGGTCGGGGCTACTAGAAAAACCTAAATAAATGCTAAATAAACTAACTGAATGCTAAGCTAATAAATTGCTAACCCGAAAAGCTCACTATTCCACCTCTCTAAGGAGGCGTACAAGATGGAGCCATATTTACACCCTACAGCGGCAGTGCTACTGACGTCAACTTTCTGGGTGATGTCATAATTTCTTTTCAGCCAATACCAACATTGAGTCGAAATTCAATGCAAGACACTCATTAAACCTTAGGAGGGCACAACACAGACGGTTTTAGACACAAAAGCAGCTTATCAACAAATGTGAAGTAAATTCTCAAAATAATGACAGGGACATGTACAGCAGTATAAGACACTCATTTATACAGTTTATTAGCAAAAAAATAGAAAAAGTCAATTTGGGGCTGAGTTACCCTTTAACTAATCAGAGTTGATCATCCTACCAACATTGGCAACATATGACTCGATGGAGATGGAACTTTTATAACAGAGGTGAAAAATGTCCAATCATTAAGAAACACCAAACAGATGGAGGACCTTGTCCAGGATACCATCCACGAATTAACCACCACTGTGATAGATTTCCAACAAAATGTTATATTTATTTCATTTATGTTTTTCATGTATTTTAAGGTTTGATCTACCAATTACCCTGCCTTTTTGTGGTAATGTAACACTTTGATTTTTTTATCCATCGTCATGACATCAGAGTAATGGAGTAAAACATTTAGTGCAAATGAAACACAATTACAGCTGCAATACCATCAATTCTTGCTTCAGTTCTTCAATATATTTTCCCAAATATACAAGAAAGTAAAATATGCATCTTTATTCATCCACTTTATGAACTTGATACTGAAAACTATTTAACATTGCCCTTTTAACATTGGGTAATTGCTGGTTAAGATGGACATATCAAATGTGCTTTACGTGAAAGCAGCAAATAATGCCTGTAAGGCTCAATTTCACAGATGGGTTCAGTCCCCTTACGATGTTAATGAGTTGTATTTGGTGCATCAGAGGAATAACTGACAAAATCCTCAACATAATCATTAGTGTCATCCCTGGCAATGAATGTGAGCCATACACTAGCAGACGAATTCAAGCTTTTCATTTTCTATTTTCACTATTTTGGGTTCAATACAGTTTTACTACAACTTTACAAATAAGCCTGACAATCTGATTACTGATTACAGTAACCACAATGCAACCTTGAAAAAAGTCTGAAAAAAAAACTCATTGTTCATAGCAGGAATGAATTGCTGGAAACCATTTATGATTCCTTTGAATCAATTTCTGCAACTAAGGCGAGCATGAACTGATGAGTGAATGATCAGTGGACTGGATTTCCACCATTAACTCTGCTGCTGCTGCTGATTAGTCTCCAAGGGCAACCAAGGATTCATTAATCGAACTGAAATCAGCAGCTGCTGATTAATGCCTCCATCCTTGGACCAGTACTAACTTCAGATCAAAGTGTTGTTGCCACACTTGTCAATACAGTTTGGAATCTGACCAAAGAACACATCAAATTAGAATAAACTGCAAACCTCTGCATCTCTAGCATGGTACCTTTCGCCATATATTAATTTAACTTCCTTAAAACTTCACGGTTAAGAAGCAGGAGTACCATCATTTCCAGAAACTGAACTATTGCCTTTTAAGCTTAGAGCCTGATTTGGAGTAAAAAAAAATAAATAAAATAAAACGCTAGAAAAAATGTGAAGAAGCAATTTTGGTAAAAGTATTCTGACATTATCCACATCACGAATCATTTTATAGTCAAAATCCAAATGGATGTGGATTTTAAAAACCTGGAGTGTGATGCCTGCAGCACCACTTGACTGATAATGGAAGGCACTGCAAAAGCATGTCAGACCCAGGATACCAGGCAGCACTCCCATAGGGGGATCAGATTGTTTGATGGATGTCTATAACTTATTCGATGTCTAATTGTTTTGCCATCCATTACTCCCAGCTGTGCTGTTTGTGTGGGAGGCAGTGACTGCAGAGCGTGCTTTCAGCTCTGCAGCACTCAAGTTGTAGTGGTGCAGCACAAACAGCTCAGCAAACAGGATGGAGAAGATGATTTTTAGTCTTATTTCATTATATATATAACTGACATCAAGTTATGCATGGACAGACCCATTAAATGGATGCACAGATGTCTCCGTCTCATCTCACTACATCCTGACAAATTGTCACAGTTACTCATGTGCATGTAATGTATTGTATGGCGTGGGGTGCTTAGATGGTGAGAAGTTGTCTGTCTGACAGAACCTTCAATAATAACTTCAAACAATCTGTAGCAACCATTAGAACATGTAAAAATGATGGATTAAACTGTCACAACCAGAAAGTCCAAAAAATAAATCTTCACTGTGTCTTTCAAGTGTTAAATGAAGACTAATGTTTATTGCTCCTTGGTTTTTGTTGAGCAAAACTTCCTCATGATCTTGCTGATATACTATTACTGAACTCTCTGGAATAATTAACATAATCTCAGAGTCCTGCATCATTAAAAAAAAAAAAAAACTTCAGTAGTTTAAGAAGCAGAGAGAAAAGACAAACAGCAATATATATATATATATATATTTACAGTCTGATAATCCCCTGGAAATAGCTGGAAACAGGCTGCATGAACAAATTTAAATGTCAGTCCATTCAGCTGATCTGCTCTTGTACCATGGAGGAACTATTCATGAACAACTATAAATACATGGAAATATTTGTATCTCGGATGATACAAAGAATAGTCAATACTGTGGCATGTCAATGGTTTGAATAAAACATCAGCAGTAGTTATGAGACACCTGAGAGATGTTTTTTGTTGGCTTGTTTGTTTGTCTTCTTAGTACATAAAAGTATTTCCTGCATTCATTTAGCAGTGGGTTTACTGTCTGTTTAAATGTGAAAATGTTAAAAACAAAAAAAACTTGTCTTCACCTAAATCATTTATTATTAATTTTATAGATGGATGCTTGTCCTTTCAGCTCTTTGCCTATTTCCATCTTTACAGTTTTTGTAACCAGTTTCTCAAATGTGAAATAGAGCCGTCTTCCGCACGTCATTTCATACCAGACATTCATCAGTTAGTCCCCGCGTGGGGGACATTTTATACGAAGAAAACAATTTAAATTAATTTCCTACTTTCTATTTATGAAGTACTGTAGGGAAATGCGACTCTGTGACTCCAATGAATAGTATGTACCTACAGAAAAGCTGCTTAAAGATATTTCATATCAAGGCTAAAACCCTATTTTTTTAGAGTTGCCTACAAATTTTAATGTGGAAGTTTGTAGTCCAACTTGTGTTATACTGCATCTGACCTGCTGCTACTATTCCAATGCAATGTGCTTTCCTCTGTAATCGTTTTCTTTCCTCTCTTTGTTTTTTTGTTCTTTTCATGTACAGCATTTTGAATCATCTTATTACTGAAAAGTGCTTTATAACTAAACTTGCCTTGCCCTTTTATGATAGATTTTATACAGAATTTTTTTTAAATAAAATACACAAAAGAAAGCCTGCACAATACAACATTGTTTAAAGAGGACCTATTATGCTTCAGTTTAAACAAGTTAGGATAGGTCTATGGGCTATAGGAAACATGTTCATTATATTTTTGCACAAAATCATTCTCAGATAATGAGATTTCACCTCCCCCGTTTCAACTTTTTCTTAGCTCCTTTCAGAATGAACAGTACATCTTTGACCCTGAGTCAGAACCAAAAGAAGTGGAGCCTCCTGCACAACCATAAAGGATGCAGCAACAGTTTCTGAATGGTAAGTTTCTAAATGGACACAGGGCTATTAGTATCTTATTATTAGTGTTAGCTTGTGCTAAATGACAAGTCATGTTTTAGGTTATACTTTATTGTCCCTGTAGGGACATTTTGTCTTGGACTACATGTGCTAAATAGATAAAATAAAATAACACTGCTACCATAAACATACAATAATTAAACATCAAATATACATATTGTACATTCCACCACAGTAAGGGAAGAAACAAAAACATGTAGTGTAAAGTAAAAACATAAAATACACCAGACCACCTATATTCCAGCAACAAAAAACAGCCTTCATACATCCACATACTATATGCCTACCTTATTTATTAATCTGATGGAGGTAGGGATGAATGAATATTTATATCTATTAAGTTTGCAAATGAGCACTCTATACCATTTGCCAGAAGGTAGCAATTCATTTTGTGAATAAAGGATTTGTGTTAGATCAGACCGTACTCTCTGTGTGAGCCTGAGAACGGACTCCTCGTAAATCGACTGCAGAGAGGAATAATAATTCCTCCCTATGATTCTCATTGCAGTCCAAGTTTAGATTTTAAGGCAAGACAAGGCAAATTTATTTCTATAGCACATTTTAGTAGAAGGACAATGCAAAGTGCTTTACATGATTAACACATAGGAAAACCAAAACAGAATAAAAGCAAGTAAATAAAAACAAAAAAACGTTATAATAAAATGTAGAGAAACTGAAACAAAATAAACAATAGGAAAATGGAAACTAAACACAAATATTAATGATTTTAAAAACAGTTAAACTACAAACTTAAACTGATGTTTCAGTTGATAGTTTAACTATAACAGTTAATGTCAATCCTAAACAAATGGGATTTGAATCTTGATTTAAAAGAACTCAGCCTTTCAGCACTTTGGCAGTTTTCTGATTACCAAAAAGATTACCAAACCATGTTGACATTCCATACCTGATAATGCTTCCCAATACAGCCTAATAGAATAAAAACATAATCCTCTGATCAACCCCCAGAAAAATACAGTCTCTGCTGTAGGTGGGAGCACAACTTATTAACAAGAACTTCTGATCTAAACTGGTTATCTAGGTGAACACCCGGATATCTATAAGACACCTGGTTGATTTGCTGATAATGTATGAAAAGTGAGAAGTTGTCACTTACTGACTTGGTTGATCAACATTTCTTCGGTTTAGTTAACGTTAATCATGAGGTGGTAATCATCACACCACTGAACAAAGGATCGAACTTCATTAAGATAAGACGTCTATATTTTTATGCATCAGGCCGAGAATAGCAGTGTCAGAGATACAGCTGTTCTTGCCATTGTACAGCTCATAAAGCTGATAAAGTGGACGAAGCTCCGCTGTGGTTGCTTGGTGAGGGGCAGCGCCCGCCGATTTTGACGTAATAATTGTGAGGTATGTGAAATTACTCATTTTCCGGCCACGAACAAAACATTTACTTATTGGCAAAAAAAACTGCTGGATGATTTTTTTTTAGCCCTTGGACTGTTTCTAGAAGCAGTAAAGACTTCTAGAAACAGTCAGTTTAGCATAACAGGCCTTACTTTAAGATTTAAACAAATTTGTATCAATTTTCCTGTATTTTCTTTCACTCAATGCAGTGAATGTCACATTTGGTCTCATTGTTGACAGGCAATCTACTTGTCAAGGTTTTACTATATTAAAAAAAAGACAAAAAGCTGATATTTTAACTTTTTGCGACAGCATTTCATCCTGATCCAGTTTTTTGGGTTTTTTATATTAACCAAAACCTTGTGGGATTTCTTTGTTTTTGTTATCAGTTACTTTATGCTGTTTTCCACCTACCGCTGCTCTCTTGTTTCCTAGTCAAACGTTATTCACCTCCATTTACAACCAGCCTTCTGCCTGCTGTGTTTTGAATGTTAGTTTGAATTTTGTTTGCAGTACTTTGTTAATATCAAGGGATATTAACAAAGTAAACAGTAACCGTAACACTTTGCTCATACGCAGCGTTACTCTTGTGGATACCGATTTGGATCGTGGTTATACACTGTGTGCGTGAAAATAGGACAATTCTGTGAGCTGGCACTGGAGTTAGTTCTAACGTAGCACACTTTTAATCCAGGTGATCAAACTGGAAGATGTCCAGTTCTTGTGTTAGAGTGCAGTCAGTATGTACAATAATGGTGAGGTTAGTGTCCCATCTGTACCAGGATCCGGGCCCCTGGGAGACAACTTAAATAACGCAGCGTGTGTTTTGTCTTAAAGAAAAGCAAAATACTGTTCCCACAGTCACAAATATTTGGAAATCAGTGAATGTTTAGGCGTCTACATCGGACCTCGCACCTCATTGACTTTGGCAGACAGGATTTATTCTGTTTGTCATGTGTATTTTAAACCCCAGTTAAGAGGACGGTGTGCTTGTGCCTCATCCTTTCAGTCATGTCTAAGAGCAACACCGGATTTCGATGCACCAAGGCAAGGCTGTTCTCATTAGTCTCGGTATCCGTGAGGAGCTGGCCCAGATAAACCTGCTCAGCAAGTCTTTCCCTGAAGAGTTGCAGTTAGTGTGCTAGATATGCAAAAACAAGCCAGCAAAGAACAGAAAGAGCTCAGTGGTGGGAGGATTTAAAATCTGGAATGCTGTCGAGAGAGCTGCAGTTCAATTAAAGCCTCCACAAACCCCCAAACTCTGAGTGTGACGATGAGATTGAGAGTTAGGGTGTGAGGGAGTTGTTGGTTGTAATCACTTGGTTTAGATGAGAGTTTCTGTGGATCTAAGAACATTACACACTTGACGGTGGCTTACAAAGCGGCCTTGGTGTTTCTTCTCTAGGCCTACATGATCAACAATAAGCACAACATAAACGTACAACGATGAGCATCCACCAGCTAAAGGTTGCAAAAGCAAGAACCCGCCTGTCCTTAATAGTCAACAAATATTCTGGAACTATAAAAACTGTTGTAATTTGTGTTTATGTGGACTCATCATGATCATGGATGTCATTAACTTTGGGCTTTAAATTTTTACCACTTTTCTTGGAGGAAATGATACAAGAAACAAATTTCAAATTTTTTTTAAAACAAGAATTTTGACGAACATCTTTGAAATCTTGTTGGATTTCCTTTAATGAAATAAATCTCTAAAAGCCAAAAATTACGATGATATTCACCCCAATCACACTACTGTATACATGGACATCAGTTAGAATAATACAATTTGAAAAACAGTTGTTTGTTGAAAACATTTTCTTTTTCAAAATATCATGTCTAATTTCCATTGTTTTTCTGTCTTATGTTTGTGCTTACAACCCTCAGCAGGTCACTTATCGATCGTTGCACACCATTTTCCAAACATAATCACAATTTAGGATATAAACTTCAAATCATTTAAGATGGTGCCAAAAGGACTAAATCATGAGTCTTCATACGGATCCATCAAAGAGATATACTGAATGTTGACATTTTTAGAAGAATCACAAACGTCATTCACAGAACTGTATCAAATTCACATAATGTCAACGTTTTATGATCCATCCATCCACCGACTATACCTTCTTATCGTTGCAGGATAAGAATCATTTGGTGGGAGGCAGGGTACACCCTAAACAATTTGCCAGTTCATCACAGGGCAACTCAGAGACACACACTCAGATCTAATTGCAGTTTAGAAAGATCAGTTAACCAACATGCATGCTCTTTTAGCATCAGGAGGAACCCAAGGTTCTCAGAGAGAACCCATTCCTACAAGGTTGGTGATATATTAAAGAATTATTTTTGCTCTTTAACAATGTATTATGGGAAAACCTGCTCAGTTTGATAACTTGTTTTAACTTTTGATATATAAATGAGAAGACTGGTCAGTTAAACAAGAGAGAGGACTGGCCAGTTCACACATTGATTATTGCTGTTGTGGTGTTCGCACCTGAGTTCACATGAAACTAAGAACCACATGTGTTATTGTGTTATAATTTGTCATAAGTTGTGGTGGGAACTTATGACAATGTGTTGTGGGAAAGACTGATTCTGTATTCCTTATTTTGTTTATATTTGCTGTATTCTGAGTGCACTCATATTATTTTGCTTCGCACACTGCTGAGATGCTGGGAACGGGTTTTGTTTGGGAAACATGCTTTGGGAGGCAGTGCAGCTGTGGAGGGAGAAATGGCCACTCTCGCTCCACATCTGACTCTTTGTTTACAAGTATATAAAGAGGAGACTGCCCTTAGCCCGGTGAGTCTGCCGTGAGTTCGTGTGTGGATACCGGCATCGTGAACGCTGATCTTAACCTAGGACTGAGGGCTCCCAGTTCGTGTCAATGGTAAGGGCTGATTCTGAGAATCTGTTGAGCGTCACGTTTGTTTGAAAGCTTCTTGCTTTATTGCTTGCTACTTTGTGTGTGTGAAGTGCTTGTTGTTTTGATGTGCTGTATTCTGTGGGGAATAATAATAAATGTGTGCCTTATATTCTAACAGAAACAGTGTTTGAGTCCTTATTTGTGTTTGCCGATCTCTCCCGATCCTGAATACAATTTCATAAAACTGTTGGTCTTGCCTTTCAGCAAGAAGGTCTTGCTAAAAGGCAACCGTGCAGTACCATTTTCTGATCTATTCTCTTACTTAAAGGTTTCAGGCTGCAATAATTAGTGTCTAGTTTTTATTTTTATTAAGATTCTTTACACACTTTGAATCTCACAGTCAGTGTAAATTGCACATTAAGACTAACTCACCTTGATCCAGAGACTTGGCAGGTGCCCAGCTTTTGAAGTAGTCATCCTGAGTGAAAACAGAAGACACTGGGATTTAAAAATATCTTCCGGAATAAGTACAGTGACAAGACTGGGTATTAAGAGGAGATGAACCCGCACAAACTCAGCACTAGGAACAACAACTCTCAGTGAGAGACAAAAGGGATTAAGTTGCTCTTTGAAGATGGGTATAATTTATAATTTGTACTTTATTGTTTTTTTTATTGCATTTGTGCCCATGTAAAGATAACAAATCAAATCAATTAAATGAAAATGAAACAATAACTAGCTGCTTTTAATTAAGCCTAAATGAAAAAAAAATTTGGATGTCTTATGATAAATGCTCTTTAATTCAGTCAATTCATTCAGAGGGGATCATCTTCCTTTTTATATATGACTCCTGTTTAGTAGAATAATTCAAAAGATCTCTATGGACATAAAGCGTGATTTAAGTGTTGCTGTTAAGCCTTCTTTTTTTTGTATGTGACAAGAGCAAATAACAGTTTCACATATAGGAGAATCTAACCTATTGATGGAAGCGGAAGTGTTTTGTGTTATGCTGTTTGAAGAATTACTCACATATAGACAACCTGCTGAAAAACAAACAAAAAAAAACAAAAAATGGTGCACACTTTAGGAACAGTGTGCATCTGCTCTGTGCAATCCAAACAGAGCAAGCATCATTTTTTAATATACTTGACTTAAAAACCCTCTCTTGTTTCCAGGGTCTCCAATGGCCTAGGAAAACAAGGTCAATGTTTTTGATTAAAAAAAAGTTCACAAAGTGCTTTTAAAGAAGTGTGAGAGCACAGACACAGCACACCCCTAGACTTGAAGTGGCGGTGTCTGAAGTTCAAGTATTTCCCAGAGCGAACCATATGTTTATCAGCGGGTAGTCAGCCAGTGTCAGTGACATGACGTGATGGAGGCAGAGGAGCCCACTGGGTCTCAAAGTGGGATCTCTATCTTCTTCATTATTGAATAAGAGAGATGGAGGTGGTGGCTGAGTAGGGGGTCGGTGGGATGAGATGGATGGCTGAATCCTAAACTGGGAAAAATCCAATCCTAATAAAATCTGACATAGACCAAGTATTTACTCTATGACAACTCCTAATACTTAACGCAAAATATTTCAAAGTAATAAGTTCAAATGTAATCAGCCCCACGGGACTGATCATTAGTGCTCCCAGCCGTGTTCAAATCACATCTTCATTTGTTCAGGTAAAATATTAAAAGCAATGATTTCTTACTATAAACGTTCCACAAAACAATTCAAGGTCTGCGTAACAATGTTTATGTTTCTCTAGTTAATTTGTTATTGAGAAATGCTTTAAATGCAACCAACAGCTGGGAAAACTGCTTCTACATAAAAACAAACAAAGAAAAGTACACTTAAAACGTCACGGCTACGCAGCCTGGGTCGGCTAAGGCATGCATGGTACGTGGCCACATTAGGTAAACTTCTCAGCTAACCAACAACAGACTAAACAGTTTGACTGGACCTCAGCTGCCCTTTACCATCTAACATGAGCTGTAGGTGAAGACTGTAGACCCCAAAACATTCTCAAAGGATGTGAACTTCTTCACATGTTGTCATGAAAAAATTATAGTGTCTTGTTGGGATTGGATGTGACAAAGTAGTGCATTGCTGCAGCATGAAAACAATCACATTTCAAAGATTTTTACGAATAAAACTCTGAAAGATTTTGTGCGCATATACACAAAGCTCCTCCGAGTCAATCCTTTGTTGAACTACTTTTTGCTGCAACTAGATCTGCAAGTGTGTTGCGGTAGGTTTCTACAAGCTTTGCACATCTAGGGACAGAAATTTGAAATCTCCTTTTCTTGTTTGCAAAACAGCTCATGTTCAGTCAGATGGAAAGGAGTGTGTCGTTGACCATCAGTGTTCCAGTGTTTGCTGCCACATACTCTCAATAGGATTAAACCTGGAGTTTGACTGTAACCATCCAAGACATTGATTAAGGGCATTAACCATCTGGTTGGGGAACTTCTACCAAGTCTAAGGGATTTTGCCATTTCTGCAAGGACTGCTGTGATTTAGTGCCATCCGTCTTCCTATCAGCTTCCTCCAAATGTTTTCGGTTTTTCCAACATGGCTTGTTTGCTACTGTACTTCAGATTTGACTCATCATTGCTTTCTTTTTAAAAAAAAAGCTTCTTTTTTTTCTTGACATTCTTCCATAAAGGCCAAATTTGTGGGGAGTATGAGTAATAGGTTTCCTGTTAGCATATTTCTTTACCTGAGCCTTGGAGCTCTGCAGTTCCTCCAAAGTTCCTACAGGCCTTTTGGCTGTTTCTCTGATAAATGGTCTCCTTTCCTGCCTGTTTAGGTGGACAGCCATGTTTTGGTGCTCTGAGAGATGTCCTAAAATCTAAAAAAAGTTTCAGAACCTAGACCCTTCCAAACACTTATCCACAACCCTGACGTGTGTGCTGCGCCCTTGGGCTTCATTAAGTTGTTTGTTCGCTAATGTTGCACAGAACAGTATCATTTATACTCAGACTAACTTTGAACACAAGTGAATTATCTACCAATCAGGTGACTTCTGCAGGAGCCTTTTTTTCCTGCACTGGGTTTCTTTTAGGGGCATCAGATAAAAGGAATCTGAAGGCAAATGCATTGCAAATGTTTCTGATTTTTATTTGTAGAAAAAAAAGGTACTTTAACTGCAAGTGCTGTAATTTTTTTTACCATTCATGATCTCCTTTTAACTTAGAACTGTTAATCATGTTGTACAAATACAATGTATAATATTTTGAATGCTGTTTTATAATGGATTGTGTTTTTTAATGTTGTACAGCTGCCCAGGGACTGCAGATGGAAATCAGCAATAGCTAAATCTGCTACAAAGCATCTTTTCTTTGAATGAATAATGTATTTTGTACATTGTCCCTGCCAAATAACCTAATAAACAAACAAACATGCCACTTTCTTTTCTCATCACAAAGTTTTGTGCATGTTATGCTCTTTATCAAGGAGAAAAGATCTCAATAAAACACAATGAGTTTTAATGTGGTTATAATGTGAAAAAAAAGGTTATATAGGTTATATATAAGGGCTATAAATAGTTTTTCAAAGAACAGCCTTTGAAAGGTGTACACACATTCCTTGATGTCATATTTCATAAAAACGGGTGCTTGTTTTTTATTTTTTCAAATACAAAAAGGCAAGTCTCTAAACAAGGCTCTAAAAACCCTTGAGCTCTGCCTTTCTTCACACATCATTCCTAAATTTCTTGTGGATAAATGGCGAACATTTCTGTCAAGCTTTTGTGTCTGTATGCCTTTGGTGTACAAAAAACAAAAAAACAATGACTAAAGTTCACAATAACTCAAAAATCTTTAGAGAAACTATCTCCTAATACCCTAAATGCTTTTACTGTAGAAAGCATGAAATCTTTGAAAGCAACAAAGCAAGATTTTAACATGCTGAACATTGCCAAGCTATGCCTCACCAAATATCAGATCTGTTGTGAATTTAAATCAGCAACTTTTCTCCAGCTCTCTGGCTTAAACGAGTGTCAGGCAAAGACTGCAATGTCTGAGGCTACTGGGAAATAAAAAAAATACAAAAAAAACCAACACCATTAGGTTAAACAAACAAAGACAGTACTTACCTCAGCTTCCTTTAAATAATAGAAGAGGGCAAAGAAGAAACAGAAGAGAAAGAGAAAACAAAGAAAGAAAGGTTAGTAATTATGGTTCAATACACCATGTATCAGATCTATTACAAGCCTGTGTTACTCATTCTGAATACTGAGCTTAACCCCAAAGATCCATTTAATGTGAATTTGATTCAGAAGGTGGTAGAATACCAGAGGACCCACACATTCACGCTCTTACACTGCCAGCCTTATGAGGCGGCCTTATTTGATGTGGCATGTAATTTAAGACACAATCAGGGCAAATTGTACAGGCTGAGCAGCGGCACGGCATAAAGCACGAAAAGGGAGGAAAAAGAGGAAGGATAAGCTTCAGGCTTGTTCAAAAAGTGAGGCAGGGGGGGTTTGAATGGTGTGTAGTTGTATTATATTTTTGATAGACAATAAAAGGACCAACATCTACATATCCATATATTTATGAATAGCAATTATCACTCCATCCACATAAATGATGGGGACTTCATAAACATTACAGAAATACATAACAAAAAAAGCAGGCAATAATAAAAGGGAATTCAGCCACAAGTTGATCCTTTTCAGTGTCCTTCTGTAACAGAGCTGAGCTGCATGCTGATATCATGTGCATGCACTTTGTCACTGGATTAAATGTCAGTACCTAGACACATGCAATCTTTTCCCACAGTTGGAATAGCACAACACTCTAGAAGATAAAACTATGTTGTTGCATCTGGGAAAACAACTGAATAATTTCATGATGCACTGATCTGATGAGGTCAGACACGACTGTTGATAGTAGTGTTTCGCTACAATGATCACACAGTGATCAGAGATACGGCTCAGCGTACCCTACTGCTCTTCAAGAACCAGGCGTGTCTGACATTAAACTTTGATTTCACGTCAAGCATCAGAGGAGGACCAAGATAATGAGAAATATGGGAACACATCAGTAAATTGGAACATGCATTAGGGTGAGACTCCTTTGCCTTGTTTAAAATACTTTTTGAAAATAATGTTTAAGGAGGTATTAAACATACTTTTCATTAAGCCCACATTTATGCATTATTTAAATGTTTTATTTATCGGTCCAATATAATATTGTTATCGTAAATGTTATGTTTTTATTAGCTGTCAGTGGAAAATCATAATTAACACCAGTCTGTGGGTGTAATTAATCTATTTAATGTGTTTCACTTCGTAAATTGAGTTACTGAAATGAATGAAGTTTTCAATAATATTCTAATTTATTGAGATGTACCCATATGCAGTTGCAAAAGGTGCTCAGGTCAGCAGCATATTGTTAAATTTGTTTCAAAGATTCATGAATAGCAAATTTTTAAATACTTTCAAATATCAAATCTGAATTTAAGAAATATAAACTATTATTATTATTATTAATATTATTATTATTATTCCATTTGTTATTTTAGGAAAATATTTATCGTTAATAGTTCTAATAGAGTTGCTAGTTTAACCTGGGCTGAGGTCACATTTTATGCACCATCTAAAAGCAAACTAATCAATAAATAAATCACAACCAGCCTCTCTTTCCCAACACTACACTGAAATATTCAGAGATGATGGCCGGACCAAGTGAATTAGTTACAGAAATAACCTTATTTCTGTATTTTGCATTTAATAAAATATGTGAAGCGAACTTGAGGCCCCAAATCAAATCTGCCAAAGTTGAGTTGGGTCTGTAGCACACATTACTGTCTCATCTACTGAACAAGTGTGTTTGTTGTCTTTCTCATGCACATTCAGTCATTAAATGTCACTTTGGATGAATACCATCAGTATCTTTACATTCATTTAACCTAACTCTCACCAGCAAAAAGCCTTTGCTTTATTTGCATTGTATTCAATAAGATTGTTACTTTCAATACTTTAACTAGCAAATCATGGCTGTGGTAAGAACTGCTGATCGATTCCCACACCACTCTAAATATGTTGCTGTGTTTTCCCAATGCAGTAAGCTCAGATTTCAGCGTGTTAGTGAGAGGCTGTAAAGGTTACATACCCTATGGTTCCTCATACATTAAAAAATGTGCTTAAACTGTGCTTCAAGGATACATTTGTGTTGTCATGGTTATGGAAAAGCGAACTGAAAAATACACAGCAACTGCAAGTCAGGAAATGGAGCGGCTCACCCTGTCATTTAATATGGGCTCAACTGAAGAGACAAGATGTGGTCAGGGCACAGAAGAGTGAACTGGAAGTGTTTTCACAAAAATCTGTGACATCTTAAAACTAGTCAACCAGTAAGAAAAAGGCAAATTACTTCTTTAATGTGGTGTTTTATTGTAAAAGTTGTGCTGAGCTGAATAGACCAGTTCACGCGTGACGTCAGCGCTACATCCGGGTCACGGTGGTTGGCAAAAACAGTACTGTTCTCGTCTACTACATGCAAAACGGGTGATTTAGAGCGTACTTTTAGTTAGTTTATTTTTGGAATCTAAACAATGCCTACGACTTGTTGTGCTCCCAGTTGCACACAGAGGCATTCCAAATCGTTGGATGTACGTTTCTGTCGTTTACCGAAGGAGGAAGAAAGAAGAAAGAAATGGATAATTTCAATGAAAAGAGCGCAGGCAGACACTCCCAATGGACTGGGGGATCCATCATACCACGACAGAACATGCTGTCTACACTTCATCTCCGGTAAATACAACTTAATTCTGCTCTAGTCATTGTCTAGTCTACTTGAATAGCGGCGGAGGGGAGGTGGCGATCGCTACACGGAGCCGTGAGAAGCGGAGTCGATGCGCTGCAGCAGCAGCGGCTGCATTACGCCCCCGTTCACGCGCGCTAGTACGTCTGTGTTTACGCTGTAATGTCGCCGACACCCCCACCCATTTTAACAAGACAAAAACACCAAAATAATCCGTAGTGAACTATGTTTTTTTTTAACCTACCGGGCGGGTCTTCCTGTCCGACTCCGCGTTCGTATGTTACACAAATATGTCTGAACATCCATCCATCCATCCATGTTCTGACCCGCTTAATCCCTCATGGCGTCGCGGGCGTTGCTGGAGCCTATGTCCAGATATAATATAATTGTAGCCGTCCAGTGGTTTCATGCTTCCATGCTCTTTCGTCTGTACTGGCCTGCCGTGTTTATAAGGCAGCTGTATGTCGCGGTACCGAACACTTGGCCAGCATTTCACAGACTCGCTCCGTCCCTTCAGGCTTTTGCTGTGTGGATCTGGCAATCTGATACCATCAACCATCAACTTAGTCTTAAAACGATCTTGTGATACGTTATCTAAAGAAGAAAAATACGTGGAGAACTCGTCAGTTTCTCTGTTTGCGTCCGCCATTGTGTTTGTCTTTTGCCAACCAGTCCGGCGCGCATGCGCGAAAAACCCGAATCAAAACAATAACAATGAACTGGTCTATTTAGATCAGCTATGATAGTTGTTGGTAAAAGGAGGTAGCCTCGATGCTTGGAGGCATATTTAATATTTATAGTTATCCTATACCTGACCATTTGTTTGTTGCCTGATTTTCCACATCTGATTCCAGCACTAGGACTGAAATGGTCATGCATGTGCTTTTGTCTGTTAACTCACAACGGGGCAGGATTAGTGCATTTTAAATATTTTGACGTTCATATGGCAAGAGTTCTTTTTTGCTTCAGACATTTAAAAATATGGTGTGAGGCCAAAAACACCCAGGCACCAACTACAGGTTGCTCAAGTTCAAGCCACCAGAATTGAAAAAGACTCCTGGATGGAACGTGGAAACGTTTAAAGAAAAAAAAAAAACTGAGCGAAAATCCAGTTGCCTCCGATTTAAGTTTGTTTATTGTCAACTTGACCCCAAAACTTCAAACTCTAGACTGCAAATCCAAGATCTGTGTTATTTGACAATATTGTGTCAAAGGACAAACTGTGTGAAAGAATGGCTTTGTTTGGTAAAAGTGTGTTTGCCTGAAGGGACCCTAAGGCTAGTGTGTGGTGCATGAAATTCCTCAGGGTCCTCCGAACTAACGGAAAGCTTTGACTGTCTATTTGCCTCAATTTTCATGCTCTCTACCACTGTACAGTAGTGTTGTACAGACAGCTACCCATTGTAAGGCTACTTTCTGGTATATGATGCTGAACAAATAAAATTGAATAAACTACTTGCCAACATGCTTATCTGTACTCTTTGTTTACAGACAGGTGACTTACAGAAAATAGCTGCATGTATGTCATATCTGACTCATATCCTATGGATTGAAATTTTGATGTCTTTTTCATTCCTCAACCACCTGGACAGTTTGGTCTCTGTTGCCAAGTGAATTTTGACCAGCAGCCACAAAGATGTTGCATTCACTGCATTCAATTGCAGCGTCTAACAGGAGACCTTCGACTGTATACAAGCTACTGTTACTTGGGGATGACAGTTGCTGGTGACCCCATTTCTATTCTGCTGAAGTAATAGTGATGACCTTTCCTCACAAAAGTCCCCCATTAATATTTGAATGTGCACATCTCTGAAGCATTAATAGGCTGCTTAGCTCACTGCGACACTGTCCCAATGTCATTCAAACCTTTTAAAGAGATTACAAGGAGACGAAACTGTGCCTTTATTATCATATAATCTTTGATGGAGGTGGAGCCGCTACGTTCAGCAGCGGGTGTCAGACTGATCAAAGTGTATCTGTTCAAAGTTAGGAACACTCTGCTGGAGCTATCTCTGAGCAAAAAAAATTTGAATGACTTGATAAATTAATTTAAGAATTTACTTAAACGCTATTTAAAATGCATTGAGGCTTTCAGTGTAGATGGGATTAATTAGTTATAAAACCTCAAAAGAGATTATTAACATTGACATATTCTAATTAGTGTTAAATGCATTTTTGTATTTAAACATCTCTAAAGTAATCTTTATTATCAGATGCTGCTGTTTGGTTACTAGTGGATTAGGTAAAACTATATTGTAATGTTCAATCAGTAAAACAAATAGAAAAAAGCAGGCAATAATGATATATTAGTGTTAAATAGTAAACCCAATGCTGGAATGAGACTTAATGCTTCACTTCTTTGTAAAACATTCTAGATGGCTTGCAACATTAGCGGATGAAAAAGCCTCCTTTTCTGTGCCATGGTTGCGCGCAAGAAAATGTAATACAGTAGTTTTAATCCTTGATAACAAATAACAAAAAAGAAATAAATAAAAAATGTGATGATCATAGCTAAAACCCACAGGGGTTATTAGGAATACACTAATGCGAGACGGCAGATGTCATTACAGTTTTAGTTTCAGTAGATTAATAATTACAAGTTGGTGTTTGCGCTCAGAGACCTTTGTATGGTTTTGTTCTCCAGCAATTGTGAAAGATGCAAGTCTAAACACTTAATTCTACTTCTATGTTTATATTCAGATAAATCATCTAATACATTTCACAGATCAGGCATACTGTTAACAACATGTGCCGGACACTGCATCGTTCTGACTTTTACTGCCAAAGCAGCCTTCACCAGTCAAGGCAGGGATTTCCCCAGACCCCCCGAAGTTGCTCTGTGGTATCTTTCACTAAGACGTTCACAGCAGATTCTTCTTTTACTGTAAGTTCCAAGAAGGATATGGAGACCAAGTAAACAACTCCAATGCTTTTACCTTTCTCCAGCCATTTTTTCTCTATGGCAATGAGTATTATCCTGCCGAAAAAGGCCACAGCCATCAGGAAAAAACTATTTAATGTAAGGTTGTACATGGTCTTGAGCCGTGTTCAGCTGGGTGGTATGCTTCACAGTAAAATCCACCGGGATAGAAGGTCTCAGGGTATCCCAGCAGAACATTGGCCAAATAACTCCACTGCCTCTGCCAGTTTGCCTTCTTCCAATAGCACATTCTGGTGCTCTGTTACCCGATAATTTAAGAAAATGTGTATCATCAGACCAGTCCATCCTGTTCTATTGTTTTGTGAGGCAGTTCTCATGCTCCCATGCTAATTTTTATGATGGGGGGGCATGGGTCAGCCTGGGGGGCACCCTGGTCTATGAATATCCAGCCCAACACTCAAACTGCATAATATTCTAACCCCTCTGGACCGGGGTTACTAATCAGCATTACTCATCAGCAATCTGAGCTATAGAAGCTTGTGTGTTGGATCTGGCCACACAGACCAGTGTACGCTCCCAATGTGCATCAATGAGCCTCAGCCGTGACCCTGTCGTCATGCTCCCTTGCACCACTTTTGATAGATATTGACCCCTGCAGATAGAGACTACCCCCACGAGGGTGCAGTTTTGGAGATGCTCCGATCCGGTCGTCTAGACAGCACTAATCTGCCACTGGCATTCCTACTAAAATCCCCAATTTTCCTGCTTCTAACAAAATAACTTTGAGGACAAAACAAAATGCTACCTTATACATTTCACCCACTAGATGCCATAATCAGTGTTATTCAATTCACCAGTCAGTGGTCATAATTTTATGGCTAATTGATGTATTTAACTTAAATCTTAAAGTTTTATGTTGTGACATATATTAACAGAGTCCAACCAACAATTAAAAAAAAACTGGCACCATTTTAAACATGACTTCAGACAAATATTTAACTGTCTGTTGTATGATTTATTCACAAAAACTAACTAAAAGATTATTAGTCATAGACAGCATTGTTTTCTCTTTGGCATCAAGTTAATGAGCACCTGAATTCTCCAGACTTGTAGCTTGTAGTCTGTCACAAGCTTTCACATTTCTCAATTGTTTTTTTCAAAGAACAGAATGTAATATGCTGTTCATCTGATGTTCCATTTACATGAATTTGAAACCTGCTGACAAGTAGAATAGGTTTTATTATGTTGTGATACATAAAATATTACACTTAAAAAGGGTTTACTTTATTTTTAGGAATGTTTGTATATTGTTGCTAGGCACTGGCAAGGTTTCCCATTTAGAAAGTTAAGGTTCAACAACCACAAATATTTTCCATCTTATAATTTTCTCAGGTTGTATGGCGCACAGTCTAACACATTATTGGACGTCCTTCAACAAAAATCATTTAGATAGCATAAATGGCAATTTACAAAAGTAAATTGGAAAAAGTTCAAAATTTTGACTGTAAAGCAACTATAGGAGAAAATGTTAACGGTATTGAGGAATTTAATACAAAAATAACACCAATAATCATACAGGCAGCAAATTAAACAATTCCTAAAAGTACAAGAAGTGGAAACAAGGGAAAAAAACAATAGCCATAAAAAAAGCTATTAACAAAAGGAATACAGAATTTAAAGAGGTAAAAACGCATCACACAATAGAAAAGTTCATAAGGATTTGTAAGGAAAGCCGTGTCAACAGAGAATTTTGGAGAAAATATTGTTTGACCAAAGGTAGGGAAGGACAGTTATCAGATGTTTGGGGAATGATTAGGGGGATGAATGGCATTTAGTTGAACATTTTAAATCCCAGAGATGAAATATGAAATTATTATAACATATAGTCTAGATAAAACAGTTATTAGGTCAAACACTGGTTAAAAACATTTACGTTTGTTTATTTTCTAGACAATGTTTGGGACTTAAGGAAAACTACTATAGTGCAACATCCAAACATAACAGAGGAAAAACCTTCCACTGAAGGGCAAGTAGATCTACCATTGACCCTGATTGAATTAAACAGAGCTCTTGACACCAAACAATCATCCTCTGGAAGAAATATTTTTATATTTCACTCATATGCTTAACTATATGTTTAAGCATATGAGTGAAAATTCTCTTAAAGCAGTTTTCATAATGCTTCATTTATTCTGGGATAATGGTAAAATTCAAGAATAATGTAGAGATCTGTCATAATTACAGCATTTAAGCCATGTAAAGATCCCTCAGACCCAATAGAGCTATAGACCTATTACAATAACTCCACAATTACGGAGCGAAGAATTAAAAGTTTATATTATTATTTTAAATCTAATAATAATCTTTGTGGCCTTTGAGCCTGGTCATAACAGGTGTACAATTAGTCTTATAAGCGCAACCACATGAACATTTAATATTTAATGTTAAGTTTATGCATCAAATAAAAAATAAAATAATTTAATAGAAAACACTACTACTGCAGTAGTCCATCTTAGAATATTGTAGCAGCAATAGGAATACATTGTGGCTTTTCTGTTTAGAATAAAAGCAATGATTTTAACATTTTTTTTATTTTAGTCTATTTACCCTGATACTGTGAAACCATGTTTTTTATTACTGAAGGTTATGTTGTGAGGATCTCATAACAGGCTATTCCTAATTGTGTCAAAAATAAATAACCTAAACAAAAGCAGTACTCGGTCTAAGTCGGCAAAAAATATATATATTGTAAAAAGAATACAATCATAATACAACTACCTAATCAGGGATTCTCGCCCACACCAGAAGTCATATTGCTCGAAGTCATCACTTTTGGCTATAACTGTTTATTGCACTTCATTAAAAGCATAACAGACCTGATTAAATCAGGCATACCGTTTTGTTGTGGAGCTTGCAGATGGTAAGTGGTGAGTGTGAAAAAAAGAAAAAAAAAAACGATCATGAGAAATTTACTCTGAAGTATGTGTGTTTCTTACCCAGCATCAACTCATCAATACATCATGAAGTAATAACCGAAATCTCATCTAATCTCCATTAAACTGATCTTCTTTGCCAGTATTATTACACTCTTAGATTTTGTTTGCAACAAATCATTTGCTACAATGCACTGATCTCTCTGTTTTTAATGCCAAGTGATTCCATGGCTTCTTGTCACTGTATATTACTTACGTTGTTGTTTACAGATTCTAAAGTATGTTATTACAAAAAAGGAAGGTCAGTGTAAATTGCCTGTTAAAGCTGCACTGGATACACCATCGCTTTTCAAAAGATGGTCAATTTTATTTTGATGAAAACCATCAAATTTATGGGTCCAGTTCTCTTTTCTCTATTTTAATTTGATATATATAAAATCTACTATGATAGTGGATCCCTAAGAAGGTGCCTGATCCAATCAGCTTCTCTCGACAGAAATAACAGTCAATGGATTTGTGTGTGCACGTGTGTGTGCGCGTGTGTGTGTGTTTGCACAGGCTCACAAATGGGAATTTGTGAGCCTGTGCAAACACTCACATTAACATTACAAAAAGAAAATCAGAGCCTGCACCACTGACCGTAGATGTCGTAATAAAGGGATGAGGATGCAAATTGGGCCTCTCTGAGGAAACTAAACAGCATTAAAATTTTACAGTGTACTTTATACATTTTATTCATGACTCTGGGAGATTGCTGAGCTTTTTTTTGCTTCCTAACCCCCCGCCAATAGTCTCTTAAGCTACCCCTCTCCATCTATGTCTTCTCTTTCTCTCCTCTCGAACAATCTTTATGCCTCTCCTTAGGCTACATCGTCTGATCTGATCTGTGGCTGCTGAAGCTGATATATGCGCTTTGTGAGCTGGTCGCACAGAAGAGGAGAGAGTAGCTTCCAGAAATTCACTGCATCAGATTACTGTACTGTTAGACATTAGAAGAAGCAATGCGTGCTTCACCTGTTTTTATCGCCATGGTCTGGCTTTGGTGTTGATGTTTGGTTTAGAGCTGGGGTGTCAAACTCCAGTCCTCGAGAGCCAGGGTCCTACACGTTTGTATGTGTCCCTGGTCCAATTGGACCAGGGACACACCTAAAAGTTGCAGGACACCGACTACTGAGGACTAGAGTTTGAGAACCCATGCTCAGAGGTTTGAATGTTTGGTTTTATTAGAATGTTCGGTTATTTAGTTGAGTTGGTTTCTTGCTTTTTAATAGCAGTTTCTTAACAGCCATTGGATGTTCTCATCAGCACCTGTTCTTAGATTCTCCGTAACCACCTGCTTCTCATTTCTAATCACTCCACCTATTCAAAATTACCCATCAAGACACTTTTGTGCATATCCTCCTCTTGCATTGTTTCTGCCATCATGTTGCTTATGCTCCTCCCACTTACATGGCCTTTCTAGGTCTTTGCATATCCTTCGATTTGTCTTGGTTGGTTTTGGAAAGAAATAGTTTTTATCTTAAACATCATTAAGAGTGTCTGCATTTTTGTCCAATCTACGACTAGTCATGCAAACTTCACAGCAAAGCTTCGACTTAGCGATTCCAGTCCTCATTCAGACATTTATCAATTAGGCAATTGTGTCCTTATAAGTCAACGACACAATCAAATCATATACATACAGAGACAGACAGACATCCAGTCAAGTCCTATTATTTTAACGAAGAAAGTGATCATAGAGCCAACACTTAAACTATATTTTGCATCTTATATTAGTGATTATTTTTAATATATTTAGATTAATAACCTTTATTTTCTAAATAATTTTTTTCTTTAACCCAAACACTGGAGGTAAACTATAGATGGCTTACCACCAGTTTTTCAAAATACTTAATCACAATGCATGTTAAACTAATGAGTCTAAAGTTGTTCTCTTGTAGACAACACTTTTAGCAACAGGTTTAATAATTGTCTTCGTTACTGAGATGGTACTGCGTGTATGCCAAGAAACTTTTGAAAAACTGACCTCCAAGCAGGTGTTCAGTCATCTGAAAATATTCTTACCAGAAAACCAGAGATGCCATCTGGATTTGTTGCCTTACTGACAGTAAACCTGCTTGAATACCTTACACATTTTACCAAACTAAATTCAGGCTCATTCCTTTAAAATCACATTAACAAGTACTGTGTCACATTCAGCAGAGAAGTGATGATTATCAAACATCCATAAAATTATTAAATTAATTGGCACTGGCCAGTTATTTCACAGCATATATATATATATATATATATATATATATATATATATATATATATATATATATATATATATATATATATATATATATATATATATATATATACAAAGGTTTCATATTAGCAGCTACTTTCAAGGAATATATATAGTTCTTTTGAGTTCATAGATAGCAGATTTCCGTCAATAACCTTTTCATGGTGTTCTCTTGCTTTTTGTAGCTTATGATCCAGCTTTTGTTTGCTTTGTTTTAATGTTAGGCAATCATTCTTTAAAATATGTTTTTCCAGTTTATACAGTTTTTAACCTCCCTTGTGATGGAGGGTTTATTATTGGGGTAGAACTTAATTCCTTGGGATCACAATGTCAACACAGAATTTAATATAGTCTTTGATTAGATCTGTGTCAATGTTTAAGTTATGCTCATCAGAGAAAGTGTCCCAGTCTGTGGATAGAAAACAGCTTTTCAGTCTTTTTATGTGGTCAGCAGACCAGTTGTTAAGCATTTTAATTTAGACTTTACCTAGTGGCACTATAAATGTACTGTTCTAATCCAGGTAGTGCAATATTTAAATTGCAACAATTAAAGCCTCTCATTGGGGAGATTGGAGCATTAGGAGTGGGTAAGGCCTATCGTGTTGCTTCCTGATTTTGCTGCCGCACTCGATGGATCTGTTTGGTAGAAACAGTGCTGGAAAATTCAAAGAAAAAAAATAATTGTACAGGATAAAAATTCAGTGTTATAAATTCAGTGTCTAAAAAACGTCTGATTCTTATGAGACTATATTTCTTCCATAGATCTGTTTGCTGTTTCAGACACTCGATTTCATCTGAACTCTGTTCGGTGTGAAATTTCAAAATTGTTCTAACACATAAGCATGTTAAAACACTTATTTTCTGTTGCTGAACTTTACATTTGGGAACCCCTCATGTTTCACTACTACTTACCCTGTCTGTCAGAATCTCCTGCTCTGTTTGTTAGATGTTTATTTACTCTTCTGCCTCCTTTACTGATAATGTGATGAAATGAATGAAATGAATGTAGTATTTTTGTAGCTTTGCTTGTAAGGGTGTCAGAATTGGAAACCTGGCTTCATGTTGTTGAAAAACCAGCAGATAGCCAAGGCCCTGTAGCCAGCGCAGAGCAACCAATGGTAGTTTCACATAGCAGTTCTTCAGCAGAGCCCACACAGCTGCTACCTCAGGACCAGCTGGGTGACAGTACCCCACTCAGCAACACAACCGCTCAGAAACCAACTATGACATGGGCAGCTCCATAGTCAGAAATGTGACATTAGAGGCACCAGTCAAATGTTTACCAGGGGCCTGAATGTGCAACATCTCACTTAGAAAGTACTCCTTTACTACAACCTTTGTGTCGTTTCTGTGTGTATTCTCTTTCTCAAACCCCCAGTTGGGCGTGGCAGATGGCTGTTCACAATGAGCCTGGTTC
The DNA here is from genome assembly GCA_037039145.1 of Fundulus diaphanus. Classification (NCBI taxonomy): domain Eukaryota; kingdom Metazoa; phylum Chordata; class Actinopteri; order Cyprinodontiformes; family Fundulidae; genus Fundulus; species Fundulus diaphanus. The sequence goes on from CM073125.1 coordinate 34,444,194, forward strand.
TGTTGGAGGTTTCTTCCTGTTAAAGGGGAGTTTTCCTTTCTGCTATCGCTACATGCATGGTCAGTATGAGGGATTGCTGCAAAATCAACGACACAATGCAAGCCACTGTCCACTGTCTACATGCTTAACCAGAAGAAGTGAATGCTGCAAGTCAATGAGTCTGCTGGGTGGAAGAAAACCTTTGACCAATTGGAATAATAAACTGAAGTTGACAGCATTGTTTGATAGGATCAATTGTAGTATATGGATTTATAATCTGTCTGTATGATCTGATTAAATAAACGTTTTGAAAATTGCTGCTATATAAATAAACAGAATTGAATTCAGTTGCTCAGTCTGCTACCAATGCTGTAACCTGAGAGGCACTGGCCCAAGAAGGAACATAGGTGGAGCAAATTAAAATGTTGCTAAACTCACAGGGATGACAGCAAGGCTTGAAATTCACACATAGAAATTCCACGTCTGGATTGCAGATCTGAGCTTTCACGGAGTACTGCCTGCACCATCTGTCACTGATGTCAAGACAGACCCCTTCCAGGAAAGAGCAGAGGGGGCCAGAGCGTATGTGTGAGAATCCCTTCTCTTCATCGCAAATGTCGGGGAATTCATAGTGTAGCCAGGTTTCTGTGATCAGCACAACACACACCTCCCGGAACTCAAGGTACCCTTTCGCCTTCATCACTATTATTGCGGGGAATATGCGTTACACAGAATCATGGATGGTAGAGGGGGTTAACTTTCCCTCTTCTGGAGATTCTATCAGACACCTTCTTTCCTGTCTCTGTTCCTAAATCGTTTTTACTGAATAAGTCGGTAAATGTCTTTTTGAGGTGGCACAGAGAAAGAAGCCTCTGCCTCTAATATGACAGTGTGCACACATCAAAGTAGTTTGGCATTTGTCAAAGAAATCCCTTAAAAATAGAAGCAAAACCAGCAGTAAAGGTTGCTAAAGCACACATCATCTTGTAGTCCTTATTCTTCATCCTACTATTCCAGCAAAAGGCACACTATTCACATCAACATTCCAGCATAAATCATAGAGAAAAAACACAAATCACTAGCAGCAGCAGAGCATGTCTCTGGGTCGCCAGCAAAGCAGCGGTACAACCTCTTTAACTGCAAAACAGATGAAATACTGAGTTCCTTTAAATCAAGACTGAAAACCCACCTGCTTAGAGTTGCTTTTGGCCCATAATAACAGGAACGTTGACCAACATTCCTTTCCACGCAAAAGTCGGGATTTGTATATATTTTTTAAACTGACGGAAAAATATGTGGTCCTCATGCCAACTCTGTCCCATGCGTACACTCATTTTGGAGACGGGGGACATTGGCGACGCTGATGGTGAAGTGGTGAATTGCAGCCAAGCTGCTTGATGATTCTTCTCAGACGTTCGGTTTCACTCCGTATCAGACTTTAATCATATGTAGATCGATTTCATCATAAGCTTTCAAAACCACTCTGCTATTCATAAAAGTCCGTACAACATTTCATCAGGGTTTTCTACCATGCCGCTCCTCTCCCTGATGATCACCAGGGTAAGATTAACAGATAAACTGTGACAAGGTGTGCGGCAATTTCTTTCATTTCTGTAAAGGGTCAAATACACTCGTGCTTAATGCTGCACGGTGGATGCGTTGGCACTGCTGGTAGACCTGCAAATGGAGAACTTAGAAGGGCACACGGTTTCAGCGATCAAAAGTTTTCTGACCGATGATGATGACTGGCCAATAAGCCGCTTTAGACTCCGAGCATTGCATTATGTTATAGTGGCTACACCTCCCAGTTTCTCTGTTTAAACAGAGCACAGAGACATCAGCATAGCATCAGCTTCCTAAACAGCTTTTTGCGTTTCTTTGTTCTTTTTCCCTTTTTCCCTCTCATTCGTCCTGGTCTCCCTCCCTCTTCGGATTGTCGGTCTGAAAGCACAACCTCAGAGGAGTTTCAACATGGAGCACGGTTGTCATCTGGCATTTAAAACCGCGATCAATTTAAATTTTTAACAAGTTATTTTAATGTTGGCAACACATGTGCTTTTACCTCTGATTTACACATTTAATAAACTCCTCTCTGATTTTTTTTCACAGTTTGTTAGTTTTTTTCTCCATGGTTGCCATTTCACCATGATGAAAAAACTGATCAGCTGACCCATTTTAATACACATCAGTATTCATGAGGTGCTTTGCATCGACCATTTATGATTAAATCTGGGCGTGTAGAGGGCTGAACATGAGGCGGAGCCTGGTATGCAAACATTCAGGTCCAGCTGTGATCTATAAAGGAAAATTGCATGCTGGTGTACATGCACATGGTTTTATAAATCTGAGAATGTTTTGGCACAGAGCATTTTCTTTTTCTTGACGTAAGTACACTTTTAGTATGGATTCCATGCAAAGTTGTATAAATGAGACCCCAGATGTTTAGGTTTTTGATCAGCAGGTCACTGGTCAGGGAAAAACAAGCAATAATTTTGCCTCCATCTCTGGCTCTCAGTATTTTGACAAAAGAGAGAACCTAAGGGAGCAGACAGAACTATTTTGCTTGTACCACTGACACTGCAAAAACTGAATGTGTTCAAACATACAGTGAAAACAGATTAAGCACTGCAGTAGTTGCCCAATTAATTAAAAACAGCAGGTATTCCCTTTCAATGAGGAAAATGTCTTTGACTGAAACAGTCTGAAAACTAAAATCCATGAAAAAGCTTTTGTCCTGCCTCCACAAAACATAAACTGGAGACTTAAATATTTTAAATATGCAAATGCAATGTTAAATCTATATGCATATATTTTATTCAAAACAACCTTTTTGTACATTTCACATTTTGCTATTTCTTTTCTACACAGGAGAAGTGAAGTAGTTTCAGTAGATCTGTCTGCCTTCAACGTACTAGGTCTTTGTCTTCTGTATTTTAAACAAAAGATAAAGATAAATAATATCCAAAGTGGGACGACTAAGAATGAAAAAAAGAAAAAGAGGACTAAAGAAGGCAAAAGCAGTCTGTTAATGCTGTTATTGTTCTGCAAGTTATGCAAGAATCTGGCAAACCAATGACAACATGACCCCTCACAGCTAAGCAAGCCTTAATAAAGAGAAACTAACAAATTGTTTTTGTTCTGCTTACTTCCCCACTCTTTTCCCAATGGCTCTCTATTTTTAAAACCTCCTTGATTCATCAGTTTCTCTCCCTTCTCTTCAGTGAACACGTCCCCCAGCAGTTCAAGAAACCCAACAAGGTGGCTCAAAGCCAGCATCATAAAATGTGCTTCCTCTTCATTCTGTCCTTTTCTTTTCAAGTTAATGAGAAGGAAAATCTTCACTGGACAGTCTTTTAATCAACATATTGTGCCATTCTTCACACTATCATCTTTTTCTACTGGGCTCTGCAAAATGTTTTCCTTTCATTTATTTCCTGTCCAATCTTCTGTCAGGATATTGAAAACAAAATCAAGAAATTAAAAAGAAGAAAAGGGATGGAAGGGGGGAAAAAGTAAAAAAAAAAAAAATACGTTGAGCGGAGAAGGGCACAGAAACTGAAGACTTCGAAGAAACCAAAGGACAAGAAAATTAAAAAGAGCCACCTCATTAAATCCTGGGAAACAAAAATCTTTAAAAAAAAAACGTAGTAAATCAACAGCGTCGCGCAGTTAATAACAGAAGAAACTGACTGACAAGGAGACTGGGGAGAAATGACAGGCCCAATTAGTGCTGAGAGAAAGAGTCGAGATAGTGGCATGACAGTCGTATTGCTATTCAAATGTCAAGTGATTTTGTTGCTTCAGGAATTGTGCAAAGCATAAAATACATTTGATTGGAGAAATGGATGATAAACAGTGCAGGACACGAGATTAGATTTCTAAAAACCGGTTCATGAGCGAAACAAAAGGAGCCATGCCGTATGTTCAAGTAAACTTAATTACAGAACATCCCATTCCTTTCTGTTTTGCGCTTATATAGCATTATACCTTTTTGGACTAACATAAAGAAAAAAAAACGATGGCACTTTAAAACCTGTCACAGTATGCTCTTGCAACTTGGTAAACTCCTTTTTTAAACTTCCAGTAAAAGGGTTTTTAGATGCAATCAAAGGCCCTGTTTAAGGACATACATGGGTACCATTAGAAACATGAGCTCAGATGTGGGCCTCATGTTTATTAGATCTTTGTGACCGTGGACTTGTTGACATTTCACAACAAATGACAAACAAGTACATTTAATTACATCACGACTGTTGCTGACCTCGTTCCTTTGGCCTGTGTATGCTGGCTCGTTGTCTTGGCTTACTGGGACAACTTAATCATCCATGTGACAAGCCCTTTGGTTGGGTAACAAGGGCACCTTTAGCACCTTTATCAAACGTGAGTAGCAGCTTTCTAACAGAGAGGTAATGTAAAATGTTGCAAAGAGATTTCACATTAATTTTTTCCTTCTTGTCTTTATGTATAATTAGACTTTAAAATGTATGGAAGTTGACCTTTTTGGTTTCTTTTTGGCCTGACCCCAGGTCTTAAATGTAATATTTGTAATGCCTTGCAAAAGTACTGATAGTCAAATTACAATTATAAACTTCAATGTATTTTATTAAGGTATTTTAAAAACAATAGAACTAATGGGGAAGGGAAATTAAAGGTTTAAATTTGTTTTACAAATGTGTAGTGTGCAGATGTATTTAGTTAATTTTAATATGATGCCCATAAATGTATTCCCTGTATGAATAAATATATTATCTGAAGGCCTCAGAGGTAGTTAGAGAACATCAATAAACAAACATCTTTAAAAGCACAAGGAAGACCAATGAGGGATAAAGCTGTGGAGATGTTTCAAGCTGGGTGATGTTGTAAAACACTACCCAGAGATTTGAACATCTCCCAGGGGACTGTTCAGTCAATCATCCGAAATGGAAAGTGGATGGTATAGCTGCAAACCCATCATGTAAACTGACAGGCCGGGGAAGGATATCATTACCAGTGAAGAAGGAAAGAGACCAAAGGTAACTCTGAGGGAGATGCAGAGATCCACAGCTCAGGTTGGATAATCTTTCAGCATGAAATATTTGTGAACTTTTATGGAAGAGTTGGGAGAATAAACTATTACTTAAGCCATAAAAAGTCCCGTATACAGAGTTCCGTGAGACAACCCAACCTCACTTTCAACGCCATATCTGGAAATGTGTCTGTGGTCAGGGCATTCATTATCAGACTAGTAAGTTTAAATCAAAGCTTTTTGTGCTGTTTTACACAGAGCTTTTAGCAGGGTGCTAGCGCTAGCCTAGCCAGCAGAGAGTAGCAAACAAAGTGGGAGTGAAGGAGACTTTTTGTGAATATTTCCTGCTTTATAAATAAATTAACCGATAAGCCCCTAAATATTTCCAGCATAAATGCAGAGTGGATACCACGCTTCAAATAATTTAAAAAAATTTTGTGCGTCAGACACTGGAGCGGAGGCGTGTTGTTTACTACCTCTGAAATGACGGAAAATTCTGAGATCCCAGACCAACCCAAAGTTGCTTCGTCCACAAGCATTTAAAGACGTAACATTTCTGAATTCATCGGCAGTGTAAAAACTATCTACATTGATGAGATAGAAAGCAAACTCAGCTTCTGAGTATGGTAGTAGGCGATGGCAGCAGGTCGTGTAAATCCTTTGTTCAGTTATCATGCTCATATGGATCCATCCCACCAATCATAGAGAATTTTCTGAAATAGTGAACCTTCGGAACAGGGTCTAGCTTGTCTCGGTACAGTCCATTGCTTATCTCTTTAGTACGGTCCAATTTTCAAGCACTTTGCATCTCTATCTCTCACGGTATGGCATCCAAATCAACAATGTAAACAAAAGCCATTGCCTTAAAAAAATGACGAGTGCATCCCACAATGCATTGCAAAATCACATACCCTTTCGAGCCCCTTAGTACAATGTGATTATAATGATACTTTGACGCATGATGATGCTAACAACATGCTGTGGGGATGTTTTTCTCCAGTAGGGACAGGGAAGCTGGTCAAAGTTGGCAAAAGATGAATATGGTAATCCCTTCTTTTATTTGGATCCTCATTAGCTGCAGTTCCCTGCAGCTATTCTTCCTTGAGTCCATGCAATCAACAAGCAACAAAAATATACAACAAACATAAATACAAATAAGCCCAACTAAAAATAAGAAAAGTAATAGATCAAAACAAAATAAAATATAATGTTGTAAAATAATGTTTTTATCGTCCTGTAAAATAAATACAATTAGACATGCACACCAAAGTATATAGAAATAAACCGCATATACATACAAAGATACATAAATGTATTTATACATTTATGTGATACATATGCAATAAGTTGTATATATACAAGATACATGATCAAAATATCTCAATGGATTGATAAAATTGTTCAAGATAGTTGTTTACCTTGAAGATATCTTCCCAAAATTGTTCAAAATGTATTATTTTGGTACATCTCTATAGTGTTTTCATGTAAAGGCTGGTTCACACTGCAGGATTTTTAGCCCGAAATTTGCTCCTATGTTCCCCTTCCGAGAGTCGCCGACTATCTGCATGGCTCTTAAAGTAATTTTAAGAGATATTCCTGTCGTGTGCCGTGTGTTAAGACACACGGCCATCATTAAACGTTTCAATTTAGCCCTGGGGCTCCGGTCTGCCGGTGTTTTGGCCCAGTGAAGGAGTTCCTGACAGTTGTCCTTTATATTGTATTATAATAAAAGTTCCCATCTATTTTTTTAATAGAAACTAAACTACTATACTCTATATCAGTCAAGGTAAGGAGTTCAAGTACATTGTTTGATATGTACAATAAAGCACAAAATGTCATTGAAATTTTAAAAAGATGTTAGGAGATTTTGATAGTTTTTTGAAAGTTGATTATTAGAGCTTCCACAATATATTACTCATTCCCCTGAACTTGCCAAAATACCAGCCTACACATGTTGAGATCTCTCAGTTTTTGACCTAGAATTGTAACACTACATTTAAAAGACTTTCCAATATAGATTTTCTTGGAAGCCTTGTCTGTTTGTCAAGAATTGTGCATCCCCCCCACCCCCATCACTGCTACAGTAAACAGATGAACAACTGACTGACTACCTGAAATAGTGAAAGAGTCAGAAAGTGACAAGGGTAAAGGGAAAAAGGTGAACCCACACGTCAGCCTTACACAGAGTGACAAAAAAGCGTGGCGAATGAAATCAAGGGACACGGAAGGAAACTGACAAGCTTTGATTCAGACATCCTCACCACGCACCCCGCTCATGTTAGAAACTGTTTGCTGTCAGAGCTGCATTGCTTAACTACATAAGCCATACAGCAGCTCCCAAGCGTATTGAGATCAGCGCAGATTTAACGCTCTCAGAGATAACAGAACAGAGCAGTTAGTGTAATAAATACCAGATAAGACAACATGTCACTAGCTTAGTCTGACAAAGATACAGGTCTGCTCCCCCATGGCTGTTTGTTTCTTGTCTGCAGCGCTTGACCACATGTCACTTACTGTGTGTCCTTGATTTTCTTATCAGTAAAGAGGGGCTCGCCGATTGTGTGTGCAGCCACAACGAGATGATGATAAACCCAGTCTGATGACGCTGTCTGCTAACAGCCATCATGCTTCCGTGACCTTTCCTTGGTGTGAAATACAATGCTAAAGCCATCTTTTCACTCTGTCTTTCAGGACCTTGCTGTGAACATTTTCACGGTTTTCTTTCTGACAGCTGTTTCCTCCACACCGCTGTAGGGGGATGTGCATCTACAGAGTGGAAAATGCAAACTGTTAATAGCCCACCTGTTTTCATTTGGTTGTTTGTACTACAGCTGAACCTCTAATCTTGAATAATTTATGTGGAAGAGATGCAGAAGGCAGTATTTGCAGGGAGCAGCAGAACTCAGGAGAGAGAGAAAAGGCAGATGAATATCTCCCTGATTTATTTTTTCACAAACTAGTTCCATACATCTGGTAAAAGTATGCAAAGGCCTGAACTTTTTCACATGTCACATTACAATCAGGAACTTTTATGGGTTTTATTGGAATTTTTCTGTTGGAATTTTAGGTGACAGACCTCGCATAGTCGTGAAGTGAAAGGAAAACGATACATCGTTTTTAATTTTTTGACAAAAATTGTGTAACATGTGACTTCAAGATCACTCCTACACCATTTCTCTTCCCATCTACACCATGGTAGAACAACTTGAACTCTGCTCCTAAGCTTCCAGCCTTTCTACCTTTCCACTTGCTCTCCTGAGCACACAGTATGTCCTCCTTCCTCCTCTGCACTATATCACCCTACTATCAGTCCATCTCTTCTTTTTCTGCCTATGGCTTACATCCTCCTCCTCTTATTTGCTGGTCAACAGTAGCCCAACTTCCACCAGGACCCTGTCAGTCACCAGCACCAGTGGCGGTCGTTGCTAAGCCGGGCCTCGACGGATCCAGTATAGAGATGATATTTTTGACTCACATGTTAAATTTGCCAAAAGGTTTATGCCGAATGCCCTTCCTGACGCAACCCTCTGCATTTACCCGGGCTTGGGACCGGCCCAAATAGGACACAGGACACAGTGCCACCTTTGAATCTGCAAATCCCCCCAACAAAATATGCATTAATGTTTTTTGGTTTTAACGTGATGAAATTTCGAAAGGTTCAGGAATATTAATTCGTTTGCATGGCACGGTAAACAGATGTTTAATTTGCCACATTATAACCTTCTCAGCATAATAAAAATGGAACACAGGAAGAAACTGCTTTCACCAAATAGCTTTTGCATTGAGCTCTTGAAAGGTTTTTGAAAAATAAACAACAACAAAAAAAAAAACATGAGTACGAGGAAAATGCAGAAAAAGCGCTAATTTCTCTTGGTGAGAATTATTATTCTATCTTTCGACCTTCACGGTTAAAACCAGACTCAAACGATGGATACGGTAACTGATACAATCTGAGGGGAATATGTGAGGGGCTCGGGAAAGACAGTGATGGCAGGTCTGCAGCGGTGAATTTTGGGCAGTCCGTGTTTTAACTCACAACCAGAATTCAAATATACTGATTGAAATTCATGCAGCTGACTTCATGTACAAAACTATTCAATCTTGTCTAAATACCATCGCATCTGACAGAATCCCTCAGCACCTGTCAGTATTCCACAGCGATAGAGCAGCGGTGGCACTGAGCCAGGAGTTAAGCCAATCATGCACAGGCTGTCTCTTATCTGTCTGCTCCACTGGGAAAACAAGGCAGCAGCTCAGGAGGACGGAGAGATAAATGTCCTTTCTTTCCTTTAAGTGCATTACTCTGCTCCGTATAATCCTTCCCTCCTGTTCCTCTTCCACCTCATTTCCCTTCAGCAAGTTTGCAGAGGTTGCTCCTCCCTCAGAATGTTGCAGCTGTCCTGAACTCGATTAGTCCTATGCTCAGCATCTCCTTACTTCTTTTAAAGCAGCTCCACCTCATTTGCCTTCACCCTGCACCAACACGCTGCGTGTTACTGACTATTGCCTGTCTGTTTGCAGAGTGCAGTCTAGAGAGTTCAAAAGTTATCTGTAAAAAGAAAGATCACAGATCTCACACTGTGCATCTGTGTTTCTTATACCTGTCTTGAAAATGAATGCATGTAACATTTATGTACACTCTTACCTCTGATGTGCAATTTTCAAAACTTCTACAGTGTATTTCTTTTTTACTAACTCTACAATAAAAGCTGAAATTTACTTGAAAACAAACCATGTCATACAGAATACTCTCATGTCTGCTGTCATTGCGAAACTAAAGTACATCCCATTTAAATTCTTGTTTTATGGTTTTAGGTAGGACGAACCAATGGCTACTTCCATATGATTTAAGTAGGAGGGTAGCAGCCAGATGCCTCTGATTAAAAACACTTCACTAAATAATCATCAGCAAGTGATACAACCACTATTACCAGAGATGTTTGCAGGTCTGCACTGTGTTAACAATGCCAAAAAAGTAAAGGAATCAGCAATTACCTTACAGAAGCAATTGCTTCTATATCTATCAATCTGGGAAGAGTGAAGCAGCCATTACTAACCAGTCTGAAGTCCATCATTGTGCAGTGAGGAAGTTTACTAATGAGCGGAAAACATTTAGGACTGTTGCCAATCCTGCCTGGACTGGACACGTTGGCCAAATTCCCCCTACGGTCATACTGTGTAATGCCCAACAAAATGGCCCAAAAAAACACAAGCAAGTTAAAGACTCTGCTGGCACCTCAGATGTTCATAAATAGGGGAAAAAAACAAGTACGGGTTGTTTGAAAGGGGTGCTAAGAGAAGGCCTAAAAGAAATACTTTTGTCTCTTAAAGGAATATGACAGCATGGCTCAGGTTTTCAAATCAGCATCTGGATAAACCACAAGATCTTTGGAACAGATGAGACAAATTTAAAGATATTTAGTGATAATTCCCCGTTCCCCGTTGAGTTGGGCTGGTTGTTAAGTCATTAGTGAAAAAGTTTCAACATGAATGTATTGTACAGTCAAATGTAAAGATAAAATGTGGATTATGTCAGGACACATAATATCCTAGAACTAAAAGAGTCTGTTGCCCTTTTTTGCCTTCATTGTTAAACATATTGGAAAAGACCTGAAACTTGAATGTGTTAACCAAACATAAAGCATGTGATCTCTGCAGCTCAGTGTCTTGGATTGAAATTAAGTTTGTTGCACAACTACGTACATTGTGCTTGAGGAAGACTAAGTTCTAAAAGGCAATAAACACTTTTCTCTATACTCATCATTATGAAGTAAATGTTGTTTGCACAGTGATGACAACAGAATAAAGACACATCAGCATTTAGATTGGTTCCCTTAAGCTAACAATGTAATTTACTACAGTATGCAATTCCATCTGCCATGGGGTGTGAAAAAACTCACAGGAAAATGTGGGCTCCATTTACCACAAAAAGGAGATAGTAATTCTCATTTTGCCAGTAGCGATCACTTACTACCCCCCCCCCCCCCCCCACCTCCTTCTGAAAATAGCAGAAGGCAGAGCAATTGCAGCAACCTTATGGCACTAACTGCTGTGGAGTAGTTGAAAAGTTGTCTTCAGAGTTTTTTCTTAACTTAACTAAATGTGCTATTGAATAATCAGTGTTTTTTTTTTTTTTTAAAAAAACAACAGAAATCCAAAACAGTGGCAAAAGTTAATTGAGCAGTGTTTTTTGTAAATTGTTGAATTTCCCCATATATTTCTTCTGTTACAAATGTGAGCCTGGCAAAATTAAGGGAGTGTGATTATGTTAATATACAAACAAAAAATCAAAAAACAGAAAACAAATAGCACTATCAAGTATCTTTTTACTTTTTCCATTCCTGCTAGCACCATAGCTGGGTCCAACTGGGTCTGACAGCCCAGTTTATCCGAAAGTAGATTTTTATATTAACCAAAAGTTTAAATACAATAAAGAAAAAAAAAGAAAATAATAAAATTAGGCGATTGTTTTTGATAATTACCTGTACTGTTACTGAAAATGAATACTAAAATAAGTAAGGTTTGTTTTCCATCAAATTCTGAAATTATTAAAAAGGTAAAAATTTTTGTTAAATGTATGCTGTTTCTTTGATGGAAGATAAAATTGTCTCTTGTGTGTTTTAATACTAAAAATACTTTACAGTACGGTAATAAAGGTGACCTTTTTTACTAAAAAATTTCCTCATATTGACATTATTGGGAAAATTAGAAGCACTGTTCTTGTATGTGGTATTTACATTTGTCAATATCACACAACCTTATGCATAATATGAATCTCCAAAATTTACATGAATGTGCGTCAACAGATTTTTAATTAAGATTTGTTATTTGAGAGGTGGAGTGTGCTGAGGGTATACAATCCAAACTTAAGCTGCAGCCAGAAAATCTGTACAACAATCCAATTTTTCTTTTCTTCCATATCAGGGAAAGTCCAATAAACATGAAAAGGTCACAGCTTGTAAAAAGAAAACAACCGGATTAGGCAAAAGTCATGGTCTGAGGCACAGTGAGCCAGTGGAGCAATGCAAAAAAAAAAAAAATCCATAAGAAATCTCCATGCGAGTTTGACAGAAACAGGTGAAATAAATGCATTTTTGTTCATTTTAGGAATATATGTAAAACCAACAGGAAAATCCATGCCAAGGTTGTGCCTAAATAGGGCAGCAATGATAAATATTGTACATCTTTTCCATTACTTTTTAACAGTACAACAGAAACCCCAGTTACTGTATGCCTTTTCAAAGTTTGCAGTAAAGATTACAAAGATTGCTCCCACTACCTCATACACACAAACCCACAAATCTCTACGGCTCAAAGGAGCCAGGAGCTAATTTCACACAGTCTCGTAGGAATTTAAAAGGCTTACTCAGGAACAGAAGCAGAGTCTGTGAGGGAAACAAAAGAAACAGAAGGAAAGGTGCTGACGTAGGAAAATAAAAATGAGACTCAATTGGAAAGTTAAATGCTGAACTAAAACCTACAGAGATCAGGGAGCGGATAAGCGCAGTATGAACAGGCAGAAGACAAACACAGATATGGGATATTGTAATGCATCCTCCAATAAGTGTTTCTTATATCAATAAAAACACACACAGGAAAAGCTGTCATGCTGAAACTATAACAAACATTTCAATAGATGGCCTGCCATTTTGACGATGAATGCTGCAGTCATTGCTGCATTCAAGTTTTTAAGGGTGCTTTTCACTGTGCTTTAAAAAAAAAAAATAGAAATAGTTTGCAGAAGTTGGAAACAAATTCATGTTTACTGACTCAAACTGAGCAAGCACAGCCTATAAATCTCAATAAAACTATTTCAGAAAAAGCTGCTCGTCAGTTGCAACTGCGGCCTTACTTTGTATGGAAATGTCAAAAACTAAATGACTACAATAGAAAAACAAAGCCAGCCCCAACTTCTCTAAGGCTTTCTAAACATTTCAAGTGAACTCAGCAAATAACTATTTTTGATAGGCTTGACCACACTGAAAATAACATTTTCTATGTTTCTTTAATAGGGGTTATTCATCATAAAACCTGGTAGATCATATGTGTCCTAGGCAAATAACTAGTTATCTTTGCAATTGAGAGTGGGCCATGCTGGTAATAGACAATGACATATCATTGTCTCTTAAGAATTGGTAAAATTAAGTGTTAGTGAAATGTAAGTGGCACAAACCTAATGTAAAAATTGTCTCATACTTGATACGCACTCTGTTTAATTGACATTTAACTTTACATATAGTACAAATCATTAGCACGGTTTGTTCTTGCTTTTTTGAGCTCTTCTGTGAGGTCTTGCTTTTTATTTAACTTTGACAAATCCTCTAAATTATTAACCTATAACACACAACCAGTTTCCTGATGACAGATTTAAGGACAATCTTAAATCGAATGCAAAAAGATTTCAAATGTCGGGGTTTCTTGCACATCCTTAATATGCAAAACAATAATGAGCATGCATTAAACTGTTTGCGAGATTGTTTTTCCAACATCTGTCAAGTGTACATTTTTTCAATTAGATTTATTCACTAAAAATATTGTTTGAGTGTGAAAAGGAATTGCAAAAACAGTAGGGGGTTCAATTTGGCCAAATTTCAGTGTAAAGAGGGCTTATGTCTCCTTTTCAGAACAAAGTGCTGATGTCTGACAATTGAAAAAGGTAGCCATGTTTTTCATATTTATTTTAAGGGCAGCACAAGACATTTGATTCCTATACCAGCCATTTCTGCTTCGAATTTAAAGCATACTTCTGGCATAGAAAGACAAGGTTTGGTTTGTCCAATTGTTTATCTTTGCTGTTGATAGAAGCAATACTGACCTTTTTTTTTTTTTTTGTGAACTAAACTACAAAAACGTCCCTGCTTATTTTCTTTGTCTCCATCTAATGCCATCGAACCAAAAACCTAAAGCCTTTGTTTAGACACTGGAAGAAGCACACCCAGACAGAAAGTTCTTTTACTCCAACTTGCTACTATCTCAGCTCCACTCTGTTTCGACAAACAAACAACATCAGGTCCCTAACAAGCCCACATGGGGACTGGCCCTTCCAACCAAGTGATCGCTGCACTCATTGGCTGAAGGCTGTGGCTCCTTTGCAGGAATAATACAAGGATCTAGTGCAATTATTACAGTAGATTCTATCAGAACACCAGTGCTGCGTGACTGTACAGAAAGCATTGTGTCACTCTTGCTTCATTCTGATTAATGTTTGAAATGACACCAAGACGTTCTTAACTTTGATTTAAACGCAGCAAAGTAAGATTTAATGAGCTCTCCTGAGAAAAGTTCCATTCCACTTATTGTCTAATAGGAACTGTGTTTTACCTTCACAGGTCAGGATTTAAATCAGATGATTATATGCAAATTGCACCCTTTCATCTGTCCTTTTATAATAATATGAACAGATTCAGAGCAGACACATTTGGCAATGATAACGGGAATCATTGATTTTATGTAACAATACCTGCAAGTTACCATTTTGATTTATTGCATCAGGCGTTCAGTGTAAATCACATATTTTAAAGCCTGACCTTCACTTTTAGGCAGACGTACTAGGCAACTGACTGACCACATTACTCACCTGAGCATTATACAGATGTGCTGTGCCTATGTTCTGTCACCTAAAACAAATGTTTTCCATCTAAACTGATGAATAGCTTTTGTTTAAAAGGCCCTTTGAATCAAAACAGCACAGCAATATTCATTCAGTTGAATTTATTTCAAAATATACCAAATCCTGGTACTTTTTGTTGAGCAGGAATGTTTTTGAGCATTCTGATTCCTCGGGGGAATCACATCTAACCTGTTAAAGGCCAATAGAGCACGGCTTGTTTATGCCCATCTCTAATAGAAATGTGTATGGTGGTGTTTATTATTTTGTCTTAAATAACATTTCATATGTAAACTGTTTCTCTGCTTGCAACACCGTAACATGTTTACTGAAAGTTAATATGTTTACTGAAGGTTATGAAGTTGGGCTATCACTGGTGCTACTTGGGGAATTTGATTCATCAAAAAGTGGACACTACTATACAGATGCACTAGAGATGCTTGGTAAAGCGTCTTGAAAGAAACGTTTGTCTGCAATTTGCTGTCAGCGGGCCAATCATTTGTGAGATCGCATTCTGGCAGTTTGGCATCATGTTCACCATCTGCATAGAAATAGCCTTAACAAATTGCTTCTGTGATGCAGGTCCCTCGGTGTTAAATCTTGCTCCGTTTTACCTTGAACAACCACTACCATCCATTTTTCTCCTCATCCATCCTTCAGTGCATCGAATAAATTGTCAAGATTGCTTTTCTGGATGTTATGTTTATATTTGTACTCTACAGCATAACAGGTGGAGGCACACCAAATACAGCTTTTTGGCTGTTTTTTTTTTTTTTTTGTATGAGCGTTAAAATCAATCTTATTGTAATCCTATGTGTTTGGTCTTTCTGGGCATGACCAGTTCAACAATGGCATGACCAGTGTTGCTTCAGTGTAAGATACTTTGTAAGAGTATAAGATAATTATTATAATATGATACAATAAAAACTGATACAAAGTAACATATGATAAAGGATGAAATAAAATAAAAGGTATACAATAATAAAAAATACATTTCTGTATGATTAAATAACACAGGATAATCCAGTTCAGACCAAAATTGTTTATATTACAGGCTTGTCTTGATGACATCAAAACCTAGATGATCTTAACCTTCTGCTTTAAAATTCTGACAAGACAGAAGCTGTCATCTTTGGTCCAGAGTCCTTAAAAATAAACTTCTTAATCAGTCACTTAATCTGGATGGCATTAAATTGGCCTCTGATAATAAAGTAAAAAAACGTGGCGTTATATTTGACCAAGACATGTCATTTAAATCCCATATTAAACAGGTTTCCAGGGTTTCCATTTTCACCTCTTGAATATTGCCAAAATTAGAAATATTCTGTCCAGGAGTGACACTGAAAAACTAGTCCATGCATTTGTTACTTCAAGGCTGGACTATTGTAATTCTTTACTATCAGGAAGTCCACATAATGCAGTTCAAAGCCATCAGCTGATCCAAAATGCTGCAGCAAGAGTTCTGATGAAAATCAACAAGAGGGATCATATTTCTCCAATTTTAGCTTCCCTTCACTGGCTTCCTGTTAAATAAAGAATATAATTTAAAATTATACTTCTCACGTATAAAGCCCTTAATAATCAAGCTCCATCATATATCAGAGCTCTGATTACCCCGTATAGAGCACTTTGCTCTCAGACTGCAGGTCTGCTGGTGGTTCCTAGAGTCTCTAAAAGTAGAATGGGAGGCAGATCCTTTAATTATCAGGCTCCTCTCCTGTATAACCAACTTTTAGTTTTGGTCTGTGAGGCAGACACCCTGTCTACTTTTAAGACTAGGCTTAAAACTTTCCATTTTGAAAAGCTTATAGTTAGAGTGGCTCATGTTACCCTGAGCTACCTCTATAGTTATGCTGCTATAGGCTTAGGCTTCTGTAGAGCATCTATTTCTCTCACTCTGCTGAGTTCTCCTACAACTCTCCAATTTAGCATTATTTGTTGTTATTTCAACTTTTAACTTTTGTTCTCTTTGCCTTTTTTAACAGTGACACAATATAGGGAAGGCAGATCATCTGCTATTACCCTAACATCGAAAGTATTCCTGGATCAATGTGTGCTTCTGTGCTCTTTTGTGTCTCTGCTCTGTCTCCTCTAACCCCCAGTCGGTCGTGGCACCTGACCGTTCACACTGAGCCCGGTTCTGCTGGAGGTTTTCATTCCTGTTAAAGGGGAGTTTTCCTCTCCACTGTCGCTTCATGCATGCTCAGTATGAAGGATTGCTGCAAAGCAGACAATGCAGGCAACTGTCTCTGTGGCTCTACGCTGTTTCATGATGAGTGAATGCATGCTTGTCAAGACTTGAAGAAGACAGAACCCCCGGAAAGCTGCTGGACCAGACTCTCTCTCCATCCACCTTAAAGCACTGTGCTGATCAGCTGTCTCCAGTGTTCACAGACATTTTTAACACCTCGCTGGCGACATGTCACGTGCCAGCCTGCTTCAAATCCTCCATCATTATCCCTGTTCCCAAGAAGCCAAGGACCACAGGACTTAATGACTTTAGACCCGTCGCTCTGACCTCTGTGGTTATGAAGTCCTTTGAGCGCCTTGTGCTTTCACACCTTAAAGAAATCACTGATCCCCTCCTAGACCCCCTACAGTTTGCCTACAGAGCCAACAGGTCTGCAGACGACGCTGTCAACCTGGCCCTTCACTACATCCTCCAGCACCTGGACTCTGCAGGAACCTACGCCAGGATCCTGCTTGTGGATTTCAGCTCTGCCTTCAATACAATCATCCCAGCTCTGCTTCAGGAGAAGCTCTCCCAGCTGAACGTGCCCGACTCCACCTGCAGGTGGATTACAGACTTCCTGTCTGACAGGAAGCAGCACGTGAAGCTGGGAAAACACAACTCTGACTCACAGCTCATCAGCACTGGTTCCCCCCAGGGCTGTGTTCTTTCTCCTCTGCTCTTCTCCCTGTACACCAACAGCTGCACCTCCAGTCACCAGTCTGTCAAGCTCCTGAAGTTCGCGGACGACACCACTCTCATCGGACTTATCTCTGATGGTGACGAGTCCGCCTACAGGTGGGAGGCTGACCATCTGATGACCTGGTGCAGGGAGAACAACCTAGAGCTGAACGCTGTAAAAACAGTGGAGATGGTTGTGGACTTCAGGAAGAACTCAGCCCCAGCTACCCCCATCACTCTCTGTGACTCCACCATTGACACTGTGGAGTCTTTCCGCTTCCTGGGAACTATCATCTCCCAGGACCTAAAGTGGGAGCTGAACATCAACTCCCTCACCAAAAAAGCCCAGCAGAGGATGTACTTCCTGCGGCAGCTGAAGAAATTCAACCTGCCAAGGACAATGATGGTGCAGTTCTACTCCTCCATCATTGAGTCCATCCTCACCTCCGCCATCACCATCTGGTACGCTGGTGCCACCGCTAAGGACAAGAGCAGACTGCAGCGTGTCATCCGGTCTGCAGAGAAGGTGATTGGCTGCAATCTTCCATCTCTCCAGGACCTGTACGCCTCCAGGACTCTGAGGCGTGCAGGGAAGATTGTAGCTGATCCGTCGCACCCCAGCCACAGACTATTTCAGACACTTCCTTCTGGCAGGAGGCTGCGGTCCATCAGGACCAGAACCTCACGCCACAAGAACAGTTTCTTCCCATCTGCTACCGGTCTTATGAACAAGGCCAAGAGCCGCCTGTGACACTGGACACTGTCTCTCTCCCCCGTTCAGGACTTACAAGCTTCTGCGTTACATTAACGCACAGTTTACTGAGTGTATATAGCTTCTGTATATATATCCATTTTATTTTACTTTTTGTCTGCACCATCAACACCAAGTCAAATTCCTTGTAAGTGCAAACCTACTTGGCAATAAACTTGATTCTCTTGATGCAATCTGCTGGGTTTCCTTAGATATGAAACTCTGTCTGTATGATTTGATAGAATTTGACTTTGTAAAGTACCTTAAGATGACGTGTTGTGAATTGACACTATATAAATAAAATTTGATTGAATTAAACCCTTCATCTTGTAATTTTACCGACGTGTTTGTTCGGACTGAAAGAAATACTACCGCTTTGGACATTATACATTTGAATATATGAAATTATGCAAAATCATTTAATGCAAAAAAAAAAGTTCAACATATTTTTTCCTGTTTTGCACATAATGTCATCTCAGCGGCTCAAACCTGGGAGGGGGACACACTATTAAACATCAAAAACACTATATGGAGAGCCATCGCAACAGTTGAAGCATCCATAGGAAAATGTTCTGTCTTGTGTGTTCCTCATCCATGTGATTGCTGTCGTGCATCAATCTCAGAGTTATTTAATCAAGGAGGAAGAAAAGGGGATCCATGGCTGCTTTCAAAGTTGGAATGAGAAGGTACTGGTGACTGGGTTTTTCGCAGTGGGTAGATTAGCATAGTCTTTGGCTGATTGACATCCTGTCTCAGCTGCGCTTCACTGGCTACCGGTTAATTTTAAGTTTGATTCTGAATGACTTCTTCTGACTTTTTATGGAACATCATGGTCAGGTCCCCCAATATATCTTGGATATGCTTAAGCTCACGTCTTTGCCAGAGCTCTGAGGTCCGCTGATCAGAATCTACTGTTAGTCCAACATAAACGGTTTAAGACCTATGGGGATTGTGGAATCCTCTCTCCTCCCCTCTGTTTTTATGCTGTGTTGTCCCCATTGGTTATTTTAAAATGTAGCTATAGCAGACAGGCATATCATTTAATGTAATGTTCATATTTGCTGTACTTTTCTTATATGTTTTGTGAAGCACTTTGTGATTTTATCTTTGAAAGGTGCTATACACATAAAATCTTACTAGCTAATATGATACAATGGTATACAATGCAATGCAAACATATACTACAACATGATAAAAACAAAGTCTGAGTTAAAAGAGATGCCATGTCAAAAACTTTCAAACCTCACCAATACATAAATCAAACTGATCAGCAACTTGGAGATTTTAAACCATAGGAGGAGCAAATGTGGCCCATAGTATTCTTAGAAGCACCAGCAGCTGCATTATACCCCCAGACAGACACACATAAAGACTTGTCTGTCTGTGATGGAAACTGAGGAAAAACTGACGGGTATGATGTCCCCCCTCCCCCAAATGATCGTTTCTGTTTGAGATGTATCTGATAAGACCTCTGGTGTCTGGGATACTCTCTCGCATCCTAGTCATGCTTTCCCATACAATCAAACAGAAGATAAATTTCAAACACAGATGGTAGATTTGCAAGTAGTCCACGAGCTTTGATCTAAAAATACATGGTGAAAATCTGTCTGTCTTTCATAGCGAATTTTATATCACTTTCAATACAGAGAGTGCCGACTTCCTGAAGTAAGTCCAAGCTTTTAGCTTTCTCTTTTTTCGGAACTACAGCATGAATCTAGTCACCTATCATTCAGTGCTTGAGAGGACATGATTTTACACACCTTGTGTCATCACCTTGAGTTTCCCCAGCAGCTCCCAAGAAAACCTCCTTTTTCTAAGATTTTTAGCCTACTTCGATAGCCTATTCATCCTTTCATAGTCACTTGCATCAGTAAAGTTTCACTGTTTCTAATCATCCTCCTTCATTCTCAACAAATGTGCATAATTAGACTGAAAACATGACAGTCATGCCACAAAAGCAGGAAGATAATAAGGCTTAAACAAAAGTCTTATCCTCTGAGGAGCACTCCATGAATCTTAATAGTCATCTTTGCTTAGAGCTCTTAACAAAATCTCTCTGGATTGAGAGTGTGGAGCATATAAAGAACTCCAACAGCCCTCACACACTTCTTCCGTCATGCTGTTCAAACAGTAATTCAGTAAGGGTGATGGAGGGTCTTAATACGGTTACCAGAAGCCCTGCTGTAAATGCAGATTTGTTTTGGGTGTAGCTCTCAGAGTTTGAGCTCTTCTGTGAGGTCTTTTTTGTGCCTGTGTGTGTGTGTGTGTGTGCGTGTGTGTGTGTGTGTGTGTGTGTGCGTGTGTGTGTGTTTTTGTGCGAGCTGCTCTGAATAAGAAAAGAGATCTACATCCTTCACTGAGACAGACAGCTGTTTTGCTATTCAGTACACGCTCTGAAAACTGCTGCGTAAAGCTGACAGGTGGGCTATCTGCAGAATCTTCATCAAACAAGCTCTAGAAAGAATGCATAATGAGTTGCGGTCTGCTTTTCATAATTTTCATATAGAAAGTTTTAAATTATTAGACGATAAAAGACAATTTAAACAATTACAGAATCATTTTCAAAACTCATTGTCATAGCTTTCAAGATTTCTTGTTTTTTCCCCCATTTAATTTCTTGTCTCTTGTTAAAAGTAATCTGACACGCTCAAATGCATCGACTAATCATGTCATCTTTTTTTCCTCTTACATTCTTAATTTCTTTCCGTCTTGTCCTAATTGGTGATAAATGAGATCTGAGCTTCTGCAACTGGAAGCAACATTTAGCAATGTTCCCCGCTTTGCTTTTCCTCTCATTTGTTCTTTTTCTTCCATAAATGAACGGTCGTGACAAAAGCTCTTAAGTTTCAATGCGTTTATGTGTTTCTTTAAAACGGCTTCTGTCTGAGTGCACTTGAAGCTGTTGCCACCCATTTCAAAAACACATCGGGTGTGAGAGGAGAATATCTGCTATGAAGGAGGTGATGTTCCTCACAGGGACCCTTTCATTGGTTTTCCTTTTTTGTACAACACTTCTTCTGCCCTGAACAATAAACTTAATGGCAAACATAAAATATTGATATGTATAAAAATAAATAGGGATAATATACAACATGCTCCAACTGACGGCAGCCTGACCCGCTTTCAGATTAATTCAGCTAAATTATTTAACCACAAAGGGTCACTCAGACACTGAGCATAGACAGTATATATTTTTCCACAGATGGTAAGTAAGGAAATAAAATACATAAAACAAGGCAGTGACATCAGTGCTTTACCCATCCTGATATAGCAGAACATTGCATGGAACGCAGCACACATACTTTGTAGACAAGCTAGAACTTCATGTTACACATCATGTGCTTATATTCTTCTTATAGTCTTTATTTTGCTATGAAGGAAAACTTCTTAACATCCTTTAGTAAAAACGGTGCCTTAAATGTAAATTAGCAAAGTAATGTGCTCTAATTCACCTCAAAAGCGCCATGCGGCCACTGAAGTGAGTGCTGACAATTGGAAACATTACTTTTTCCCCCCCACTTGTCTCTTAGAGAATGGCTTGGCCAGAATAGTAAAAAAAAAAAAAAAAAAAAAAAAAAAAAAAGATTTTGAATGATTTTTATACTGCCAGATGTCAAAAGTTGGTTGAAAAGTGTTACTTAAGTAATTTTATTCACAGCATAAAGCAAATGTCAGAGTTGAACCGTCACAAATGGGCTAATCATGCGGGGCTCAAAAAAGCCCAATCAAATCTAACTTTTGGCCTCAGAAAGGGCAACGGATGGACAGATTTATCCTTCGCCATGATCTCCAGGATGCCCATTGTTCAGAGGGTTGTTTTAATCACAGCTTGTGCTGGAAATAATTTTTTGAACGATAAAAAAGGCAGCTTCTTTTTCTCAGTTTTTATGGTTTCCAACGTGAATTACTTTATTACACAGGGTTCGCAATGTTATGCAATATAACATCTGATCAATTTTGGAGTATTTTTCATTATTTTAAACCAAGTTAAGGAAAACTGAATATGGCACAATTTCGGCACCAAGTTTTTAAATTAGCTTAACGGTGAATAAGCAAGTAAAAGTCCACTTTGAACAGCACTTGAAAGATTGCACCAATGGCAACATAACAGTGCATCACAAACCTAATTCCAGACAATCATCATCCCTACGGTTGTGTTCCCCACAGTTAGCTTCATAACCATAACATTGACAGGCTGCTAATAAAAATGCTGCTCGTGAAGTGGTAATGTAATTCAAATGAGTGCAAAGGTATTAATATCCATTATAGAGATTTATATATATTTTTCTGCTCAAATTCAAACCTTGGAGAAGTGAGGGGAGCGACGGAGGCAGTTTTACATTCCCCTTCTTTTGTGACTGCATATTTGCTGTGATGTTTGTTACTGGGTATATGTGTCTCAGCGCAGTTCAAGTAAAGCTGAAAATACAGCAGGAAGAGATGTGTTCTGCATACTAAAGCAGAGAGGAAAGGGAGGTGAAGAGTTGAAAATGCAAAGTGAGGTTAAAGGCTGAAGTGTTAGTTTTGTCAAACTGTTTTTATTAAGTAAAGGAAAAGCTTTAAGGCACCCAGCTTTTACAATACAGTAAAAAAAATGAAATCAACAATTCTCACATATTTTTTTGGTCTTATTTGAACCAAAAAACAAATATTACACAAGAACCTTCCCCAGGGCATAGTCATATTGATCCAATTTCGCACATGCATGCTGTGATTGAATGTTTTTATAAACAAGCAAACACCTCTACATACAACTTGTTCTTACATTAAGGTTTGAATAAGGTTTTATGGCTGAATCTTTCCTCTTGTGTTGAGTGCATTCCCATTTAGTGTGAAGAAGGTTCATCCATACATGAACATTTTCTCTCATGCCTTTTGGTTTCAAGCTATTGTTTTCTGTGTAAATATTATATTCTTCTGTGTGTGTTTATAACTTTTGATTCTGTTATCTGGTTTTATATTATGATATAGATCAATATCGACTGATATGAAAAATATTTGGCATACGATTTTTTCCCATAATCGGCCAGCTCTAATAATAAGTATTATTATTATTTACAAGGCACTTTTCGGAAGAAATATCTCAAAGTATTACAGCATAAAACACAAACATTACAAATTAAAATATTTAATGCACCTAACCCTAATGGATCTGCGGGAAACGGTACGTCCACCACCTTCATGTGTCGAATCTACAGAAAGCCTTGTGTTTGTTTTGGTCGAGGCTGGAAGTGTAAAGCAGAATGAATCTGTCCTATCAACATGAACGAATTCACCTTTAAACCCATCAGCGGGATTAAAGGATAGAAGGAGAGGCACATTGCTCTTGAATTGAAGCACATAAAAATGCAGACAAATCTGTCATGCACATCTGAACATGTTTCCAAAAATTTTTGAACTTGCATTCTTGTGTGTGAGATGTTTTTTAGCAAATGAAAGGAACTTGTTCTTTGAAGTGTACTTGTACAAAACATCAGAAAGGATAGGGAACACACTTAATTTGCTGCGCAACAATACATTATAGGTTCAGTGTTGCTGCAGGTTAATGAAAACATGTTTGTCTCTCTCATCACTTCCCAATAACAGAGTATTATCTACACCCAGTAAAGCCTGTTTCAGTTTCATGCAATCACTACAACTTGTGTCTAAAACACTTCAATTAACCCTAAGAGACTCTAAATAGAATACTCCATCAAACACAATCCTCTCTTAAAAGCCACTATAACTCAATTGCTTCCATTAAGGTTTTTTAATAAGCTTGGAAAACATCCAGACAGCCAAACAAGTATTGTTTGGCCAAGAATGGCTATGCGGATGACATTTTTTGTCTTTTTATTCTCAGGAAACCAAAGTAACATACTCCTGTCGTAAGTGTACAGAGACAGTCTTGTATAACAAAATCATTTCTGCAAAATCAGTTTATAAAATCGGGTAACAATTTGATGTTTTATGCATTTTTACTGGAGTAAATTCATACCAGTATCATTGATGAATAGTTCTACAGAAAACTGTGACCAAACCTGCTCTTTAGTTTCTGGAGGGTTCCAGGTCAGTTCCTTCATTGTCAAGCCGTATTCCAGTTTCCTTCCTACGTGTAGCCATTTTGTCCCTTCCTACTAGCATTTTGTCACCACATACGTTTCCATCAATAAGAGGTTTTCACCGTTTCTCTTGTTGAGCAATTATTTTGAAGAAAGATAAAGATAAGTACAGCGGGACCTCTAAATAAAATTTGTATTCTTCCAAAGAATTTAATGTGTAAAAAAGGATATTCACAACCTGCTTGCACAACAATCAGTGCTCGAAGTAAAAAGTAAAAGAAATTATGAAACAATAACTAATCAAAGCAATGAACAACCACCTGTGTTTGATACAATGGAGTGAAAGAGTGAGGCCTTTAAAAATAATTTTTATCTTTTCTGTTGAAGTACAAAACATTTTCAGTATTACTTAAGATAAGACATCACAGGGTGCTCTCCATCCTTACAGCATTTTGAACTGTACCCATAATCCAACAGAGTGGCCACAAAATTTGGTAGCAATGGCTTCCCTTGCTTGCTGTCTATACAAGCCTTGACAGCATCTGCGGGTTGTGCTTTGAGAAGAAGCTTCGCTTTGCTCCCCCCCTCACAACTCTAGCTTCACCAAAGTCAGCTTAATTGCTGCTGTCCTAACTAGTATCAGAACAAGCAGCTAAAAGTCCACATGGGGTACACAATGTAAATGTACCGGCAACACATGGAGCCTCAGCCTACTAGTAAAACAAAACCTCTTCAAACGTTTGTATGCAAAAGGAAAATTTGCGTTCAGTATGTTCATTTGCTATTTGCATTTTGGGGAAAACAATGTGTCCAGATGTGTTCAAATATAGTGGTTCCCCTGTAATTATAAAAATGCTAAGTTGGTTTATGTTGCTTCATTAAATTTAAATTTAAGCACATTTTTTAAAGATTCTATATTACATGTTATTTCCCTTTAATATTGTTCTCTTCCATGTTTGGGTCACTTTTATGAAATAGGAGAGGTTATGACCCCTGATAAGTCCAAAATAACTATGTGTCACTGTAGATATTTGTTGGAGTCACATAACCATTTTTATGATAACGACAACTGCTTATAATTTTGAATATTTAAAAAAAAAAGTCTAAATTGTGGAGCTTATATGAATTCATGCGTCATTACTGTGAAATATTATATAGCAGAGAGATGATCTCGGGTATGGAATAACCACAACTGCAATGGGGAAGATTGGCAAAGGAGCAAAAACACCAGCATCTTCTTTCATCAGCGAATAGATCCGTGCAAAAAGTTCCTGCAGGTGATTTGACCAACAGGAGATAAGTGGACTAGTGAAAGCAAGTTGTATATGTAGAATTTGCTGCAATATAGACAATAAAAAAATATACATCTTAATTCTGACCTTTGACTATAAAACACATTCTCTTGGTGTATTGCTCGGTAAATATATATTTTGAAGTCATGGAGGCTCTGCCGTTGCATTAAATAAACATTTCTCGATCTTCAGATCAAATATGATGGATGTGCTCTAGTCTTGTATTTTTCCTGTCAAAAACGCAGCGATGGATCATCAGTAAACAAATCAAAGTGCAGCTCGCTGTGAGCCTCAACAAGGTCAGAGATCAAGGCTAACTTAAAAACACTGCGTCGTCAAATGTTTTGGGAGACAGGGATGTAGGGACTGAAGTTTTTTTTCTTCTTTTTTCTGTTTCTTTTTTTTTTTTTTTTGCTGCACCAGGTACTAATTTCAAGGCTCCTTTATTCACTCTGGGAATTTCTATTTTCCTTATTTTTGCCCATCCATTTAAATCCTTTATAAATGAATGATTGAGGCAAAACACAATTCATTTTGGAATTGAAGGACTCCAAAGGACACGTGTTCAACACACACACTCGCAGGCTCCAGTGAAAGAGCATGATTAAATAATTTTTTTCATCAGGACCTCGGGCTCCCCAGTGACACGCGGTCCAAGGTGATTTCACCACAGCGAGCAACAGAACATTCACATGAATAAGAGGCCTTTAATGGCAGGCTAAGTGTATAACAAACAAATATGATGAATAATACAAAATCAAAAAGAAAAGCACTATTTACCATTCAAATGTGTCATAATTTTCCTTCACACAAGATTGTCCTTCAGTACAAGAGTTTTCAATGACAATTGGGCTTCAATCATGCACTGTGACAGCACAATTCCATTTAAAGGGGGCATATCATGCTTTTAAATCCTTCTCTTTCACATTGAAACCATTCATTTATGGTCTATATAAAGTGGAACTGCAAGGTTTTGGTCTGAATCCCTTGTTATTGTTGCCCCACAAGCCTTTTTTGCCCCTGTTCTGAGGTGCGTCATAGAGCAAGTTATTTTGATGTGGTCTCTTTAAACGCAAAGGAGGCACGTCAACATACCGCACCCGGCAGGTCACAGAGCGCTCCACTTCATCTAGCTTGGCCTTTTTTGTAGTATTCTGGAGGACGGTGCATAGGTTAATACACAACAACTAGGCCTGTCGCGATATATCAACAAATCAATTAATTGTGCGATAAAATTTAATCACATGATTATTTAAAATAAAAATGATAATTTGCGTAGACATGCTTGCATATTTCCCTTTGTGTTTCTGTCTCCTCTCTCTGAGAGGGGATAGCAAAAAGTTAGGAGAGGTTAAATCTTGCCAGGGTTTCCCACAGAACATGGGGTAATCCTGGCGGTAGCTGTCTGGTGGCTCACGGGAGGTGCGTGAGGAAGTGCAAGGAGCTAATAAGAGCTCCTT
Source organism: Fundulus diaphanus (assembly GCA_037039145.1). Taxonomy (NCBI): domain Eukaryota; kingdom Metazoa; phylum Chordata; class Actinopteri; order Cyprinodontiformes; family Fundulidae; genus Fundulus; species Fundulus diaphanus. The sequence goes on from CM073125.1 coordinate 34,471,240, forward strand.
GTGCTTAGCTAATAAGCTAATAACAGCTAGCCCATTAGGTTAGTTGACCAGGAGGTTTTATTCCAGACAGGAATTTTACTGACCATTTTACGTTTCTCTCAAACATCGAGGCATTTAAAATAAACAAACGACGCTCAGCCCGGCGAGCGAGCAATACAGTGGGGGAAGCCTTGGTTGTGTCAGATAGGCACATGCTCAAACTTAAAATGAGAGCCTGGTGAGAGAGAGCCAGAAAAATGCTAGTTTAAAAACAAATTAGATTGGTGTCAAAGCCAAACACGACTTCTGCAGGGTGGGAGTATTAACCAAATCACACCACCTGCTTGATTTGTCTGAGCTAGTAGGTCGAGAGGATATACTTGCGTTATTATGCCATTATCATATTAGCTGATAACTTATCCACTTGTACCTTCGGCATCAGCTTGGACTGCAAAAATGCTGCCAAAATTAGGATAAGGCAGATTCCAGAAATTGGTAAACTGGAAGTTCATGACCTTGTTTAGCAGTTCCACAGCCAATACTATGACAAAATTGTTCAAAAAACATAATAGAGAAATGAGAAAACTGAACCGCTTGAAAAATAAGGATATCTACTATACACAACTTTTCTGCACACCTAGAGACTGAAAACCTGGCAAGCCAAATTTATAATGTGTAGCACTCTACGTTCTGCACATTATCAATCTGGGACTGCTCCCACTGAATCTGTTTTGGGGAAAGGAGGGACATTCAGCAGAACTCTCCGAGCTGGTTGGGCGAAGTGACACCTATGCCCATCTATCAAAGGTTGGTTTTAGCCAATCACAGTATCATATTAAAACGTGAGCAGCAAGCGCTATGAGAAGGTAAGCTAGTCAAAGCACTTCTTGCTGTTCTTCATTCAAAGATGAAATTGTGGATTCTTACAAAACATATGTGATGGCAGCAGCTTCGTGTGGATCCTCATGCGTTGCTATGCTTGTTTTGGTTTGGCTGTGGACTTAGCAGCGCTTGCTTTCATCGCAGCAAAATGTCCTGCCTTAAACCACAATACTTCAACATGATTAGCCCGAGCCGTTTTTTGGTCGGACACAAATGGTTGAAGCCGAAGCAAATCAAGATGGACTCTCGTGTGTTTGTTAACGCACAAATACCACAAGAATTAATCTTGCAGGCAAGGTTAAGAGACTCTGAGTACGCAACAAAATGTGTTTAAGGGCTAAAAAAGTGGATTTTGTATATGTCCCCTTTAAGGGACACTAAGTCTGAAGTTGCAGTGCGGTTTCAACTTTTAATGGAAATGCAAACAAAGACTACACTTGAAATATAATTTGATGTGTACAGAGACACAGACATCCATAAAGTAATTTACATTCACCCTTCGGGTCAGAGTATACTCTAGGTTATGATTTAAATATAAGCTCTGAATGCTTGTAAGTACTTTCTTTTGTAACTGATATAAATAGTTTAATTGCTTAATTTTCTTTGGTCCTCAGTCGTCTTGGTTAATTAAACCTATAGCAATTATATTGGCCTTTTTATCCACAGCAGGATCAAATTAAACAACATGTTTACCTTATTAATTGGTGAGACAAGATCTACAAAAACTGTAACCTCAGAATGTGTTCACTCCTACGAAACAAATAATTAGAAGGAGTTCTCAGTTAATACAGAACTATTAGTAATTTCACAGCATTTGAGAGGTGAAATAATTGGCCTCATGTAAATTTTACTGAAAGTAACTGCCACTGCATGTGTTAATCCCTTAATTAAACAAGCAATACAGATGGTTTTAATAATGCAGAAGTTAATGTAATTGTGGTTTCTCTGCCTCCAGGAGAGGTTTTTCCAATGGCAGCCTGACTCGATACTCCCAGCTCATTAGAAAGCAGTCTTCTGCAATTAAATGAGCCGATGTGATTGGTCCACATATTGAAACTCCGACCAACTCTACCTATTAATGCAGCATCACCGAATCTTCCAAATGTTCACTGCTTTCAGTGCCAGGATTACACACCTACTCAAGGTTCTTAAGATTTTTACTATGCATTGGCTTTTTTTTTTTACACAAATAAATCTGTATGTGTGAGAGAAAATAGTGACAAGGCAGTGGTGTTGCTGCAAACATACATTCTGGATGCGCTGTTCAGAGTAATCCTACGGGGGCGGGGGAGGTATCTGCATGTATGTGAAATTATATTGCAGCATGTGTGAATATCAGAGAGGAGCTAAAATCACAGCAACCAATCAACATAATTTGTTAACTGTGACTATGTGAGTGTTTCATTTACATACAATCCAATTCAAATCAGCATAGTTGTCAGATTGAGATTTATATCACCTGCAGTCTAATTATAACAACGTTTATTACAGTTGGACTCACTTTTAAAGATTTTTTTTTAAGATTTTTTTTTTTTAAAGATTTTAAAAATTCTTAAAGTTGGAGCTGGAGAAGGATTTATAGTTAGTGGAATCAAGTTAGGATTGTCGAGATATACCAAAGATGATGATGGACACTAACTTTGTGTATACACACCAGTAAAAAGAAATACAAGACTTGGCATAAGCAGCATAAGCACAAGTCTATATAATTAAAGTGAAGTCTAATTTGTGAAGTATCATCTAGTTACTGCTTTGCTACCGGTCTCTGAAATGAAAACATGTTTCCTATTGCAGTTATAGTAATGTTATACTATTTGTTTATTGTTATTTTAATTTTGATACACAGCCCTAGGTAAAATTGTGGAATTAACACCCATTAAACTAGCAGTGTATGCTCACAGTGGGGTAGTTTATAATGTCTGGCCAAAGGGACAGTGAAGCGATGAGTGGGTTCCTTTAGTTTCCATGCCATGATTTTCTGTTTTTTTTTTTAATCCACTCAAATTCATCCCAATCTCTAAATAAGCATTTCTTGTATGCGAGGAAGAATATTAGTGCGAGTAGTGGTGCAATACTCTAGGTTTCCTAGAGCTGGAGAAACCCCATGAACCACTATAAGGAATATAAAAACTAAAAGGAATGGAATGACAAAACATTTTTCGTAGTTTTGAAGCTGAACTTTTTTATTTGGTGTGGCTTGATCCCAATAACCCGATGCAAGCTGCGTCACAGTGACTTTGTTTGGTGGAATAAATTTAACCCAGCATCATTAGGCTCAGGTATGAAGATGACTGTTCTATGTTTTTGACAATATGTTTGAGGTTCTTATTTTGAAGTAAGAAGGGATTAGTTGTTGAGTTGAAACCCTTCACTGCTAAAATTGTTTGTGTAGCTACAACAGGATAACAGATAAAAAAGATTGACACAAAAATGCTGTTGAGACTGTCTAACATCTCCCAAATTAGCATCTAGCTCAGAACGGAACTTATGCACTACAATATTAGGTTTTTTAACTTTATTTTATAATCTCTAATCCAAAACGTATGTCAAACCTGAACCAGATTTACAGACTCTATAAAACACAGTATGAGATTTAAGACCTTAAAGATTGATCAACCCTTGAACTGAATTGTTTACTGATTATTTCATTGTAGATTTTTTACAGTCTTTGATTTGTGAATCGTTTACTTTATTTGTAAAATTCAAAACATTAACCAAAAGCATAAAATATTGTCTACTTCCATGAGCTAAATTTATGATTAAGCCCCTTTTCCTCATTAGTTTAGAATTTGTTCAGTATTTTGATGTATATTGCAAAGTAATTGTGCCCCCAGACTGATCAATAGAATGCTATGTGTTCCTTGATCCTAAAATAAAAGATACATTTTAACTTGCCATCCAAATTATACACATACCAACATTTAAGCCATCTGCCTTCGGGTTAAAAAAAGGGTGTTTCTTCATTTTACATCTAAGGAAACTCTGTAATTGCATCGCAGTACAATCAGCATTATGTGACTTATATTATCTTCTCAAAAAAACAAAAAAAGGATAATGTAAGGTCTGTGGTAGGGGAGTGGGTTGGGACTAAGTCATATATTGGGCAAGTTATATTAAACAAAAACAGCATGAAAATGACAGATCATTTATGAAGGTTTCCATGGGAGGGGGGGGGATATTAAACAAAGCCCAGGCTGCATGGCTCCTTCTTTCTCTCCCCGTCTCATTAATAGTTTATTAAACATTCATCACAAGCATGCTTTTGATTGGCATTTGGTTTGAAGCTTTTGATCAGCGCTGCTTATTTGTCTCCGTGCAGCAGGACTCATTTGTTGCAGTAATGACTTTGCAGGCTCTTCAGATGATGGGAATAACACAGTCGTCATTGTTCAAACTTCAAAAAGAAGTCTCCCTGCAAAAAAAGACCCACTTCACTGATTCAATTCTTTCCACTTTCTTTATATTTCTTTTCTTACCCTGCTTTCTGATCTTCAAGAACATTTCCCATTCATGGCATCCACTAAGCTCTAACATCCACTTTTTATTTGTCACAATTTCTCTCTTTGCCTTTAGCGAATGCTCTCTCTTCCCCCTGACCTCTGGATTCACTTTTCATTCCCTTTTATTCCTGTTAGGCGGATGACACTCTGTATGAGAACGGAGATTAGCAATGTGTTTGTTTGTCTCTGTGACACCTGGACCTATTTCTCACACTAACAACCCGGCCGCTCATTAATAAATGATGGAAGCAATTGGGCCATCATATTTTTGCTTGCTCAACCCATTGGTCTCCTTCCATATCCTCGCATCTGTGAATGCTGTTTGTAACTCAGATTTTTTTTCACCTCTTTTGAGGAGTTTCTTTTATTCGTTATAACAAGCTTCTAATGCTGCTAATTTCTCGGGCGGTTTTGCACGCACTGCAAACGCACGCTGCTCACCCACAGATATTCAGCAGTGGTTAGAAAGAGTCATGACAAAACCTTTAGCTTCTCTTCATGTAGTCTGTTGTGGATTTCAAGTGTGTTTATGATCATTCCCCTGCTGTACAGAAACCCTCTTTTCATCTGTTCTTTTTATGCTGCTTTGGAATATTTGCAGAGAGAATTTGCAAGCAGTTTATACACCACATCCGTCCCTCCACCACTAAAATGTTCAATGTGTCACTGAGAGCAACATTAGCCTGAGGCAAAATCAATCCACCCCTCTTCATTTAACCATGGACATATGGTTTTTAATCTCATTGTACATTCACACAAAACCTCTCACACAAAATTGGATGATGTGGAAGAGGTATTGCTTAGGCAAGTCTTTCTCCAAAGGTCATATTTTAAGTGGGCATCTGCAAAAAAGGGGAGCCACAACTCAAGAGCTGACCAAATTGTTCCTAAATGGAAAACCATCCCACTCTGCTTTTTAGGGGAAAATTGGTGTCTTAACCCTTCAGACCTTTATTTGACCTTTAGCGTTCTATTAACATCAACTTCTTAATTGTGCGAACAGCTTGCGGCTCTGTTCCTTTTGTGAGCATCCATTATGTGAATGTACTGGGCCACCATTGCTGTTCATAGTCAAAGTTTAGAGTATAATTGTATATATATCATTTTTCATATGTGCATCTTCTGAGTTTAACAAAAACTTTAAACAGCTGGACGCCTTAGTAAAAACGTCTTGATTGGACTTGAAAATTGGTAAGGAGTACTTCTATTTATTAAAAAAAAAACACCCTTACACCTGCAAATATATTTTGATAATCAAGTTTAAATATGCTTGGAACAATTTAAATGTGATTTTTTTAATTATGGGTTCATTAAGGTTTCAAAGCTACTAGAATTTTCTGACACGGCGTATAGTCTGAGTTAAAGTATCTGTAAAGCTGTTTTTCACATCATTTTGCAAATAAAGCTGATGCCTTAACACAGTCATAACTTTATAAAATGGTAATCTTATGAGACTCTTTTGTGGCTTTTTAAAGTACAAGCAGACGCAAATGTCTATTAGCTGACTTCTCATTAGGTGTTTAGAGACTGTGTCCTATGTGGTGCCAGTGCTGCAAACAGTGGGCAAACATTTGTTTTGTTAACATTTTACCATGTAAAGCTTTCTGTGATGAATTTAGCCAGAAATAATGCTTCTGTTCTGCAAAAAATTACATGAGAGAAGTGTTGTTTTTAGAACGTTGGAACAAATTATAACTAACTCCCGATATTTTCAATGTGGACGTTATAATGGATGGATGCTCAAGCTGGTCTATGCTGTATGGTAATATAACTATTTACTTAGCCTCTAATTGCAATGGAAATAGTTATTTCACATTGTCAGTCAGTAGTCATGGAAATATGTCATTCATCTATGCAAATGTAAAGATGGTGATGCTATCAATCAAAATCATTTTCCTCCAACACAACGAGAAAAGCTCCATATTTACATCCATCAATATTTATTTTTTTGTCTCTGGAAGCACAATAAAATCTGGCTGCATTTACAAATGCTTCAAAATACCTCAACAGTCTGATAATGGTAGCAGTGATGTGGTTTGCATGGATTTGATTGTTTACCAGTCACAGGCTATTGATACTTTGAAACTTCCTCAGCACTACACAGATCTTATTGACTATACCAAAAATAAATAAAGAAACTGTGAAGCTAGATGATCTTTCCTTCAAGTAAAAAAAGTAGATTGTTTTAAATTAGTGAATGTGAATTTCTACGATAGCCCCACCCACACCTAGCATTGAGAGTTTTTCCAACTTTTTCCAGAGTTGTGAAAGGAAATCACACAATGAAATGCTAAAATCCTATGGTATAAACAACAACAACATACAGCTTAAAAAAGGGAAATGATGCAAAACTTTAAATGCAAAAATAGCAGGAAATTAGCAGAACAGAAGTAGGAGGCATACAAAATTTACCAGCGGAGCATTTACCAATTGCATGATATCCTATAAATTCCCTTTTATATGACTAAAAAGATAACTTCATTTAGTGAGGATGAGATTTCTAAGAGGAGAAAATAGTCTGAAGTGGTTTCAATCTACATTATCCCCTCCTAAAATATTATAAATATTGATAAAAAGGTGCACACTATTGACTAAGCAGCTGGAATATTTGCAGCAAAAAAAAAGAATAAAAAAGGTGTTTTGTCTCCGAATTAGTTTTATGGCTAAATGACTTTTTTGTAACACCACTCCTGATTAGTTAAACGGTAGATGATATTAGTATATTAAAAAGCCAGCATCCTCTGAAAAAAACATGTATATTCAATGTCTCTCAACTGGTAATCATAAACTGCTTTATGCGAATTATTTAAGATTTACTTCAAGATACAAACATTATGCTCTGCTGTTCACTTGGCCTGAAGACAATAAACAAACAAACAAATCAGCAAGGGGAGCAGCAGCGCACAAATGCACATAATCCACTGCAAACATGGTGGAGGCTTTTAATTCAACATCATGAGCCATGTGAATCTTTTGCCTTCACTGCCCAACAGCTGCTCTAAGCACTCATTTAATCATTGGTCAGGTCAAGTCCTAGAATAACAAGGTCCAGTAGGTTTGGACATAATTTACACATAATTATAGGTAGCATATAGGAGCATGTTGGGGGTTAGCTACATAGATGAAAATGTTGGTTTATTAAGCTACCGGACGCCCATTAATACAGAGAAAATACACTACTACCACTAAACGTTCCTATATGTATGAAACGTCTTTGAATCATTTATATATGTCCACTAAAATATATTTAAGGTTTGTGATTAGGTGAATTTCCCTCTGTGGGGATAAGCCATACCAATACTGTATTAATAAAGATTACTGAAATGGGCAAAATACAGAAATTGTTGTGAAAGTCATAATAAAACATGGGGGAAATTTTCATAAGTTGCCATTTAGACTTTTAGTCACGTCGCTGCAATTCTAGTCAATGAGAACGGTTCTACCCAGCGCGGCGCGCCGCATTTATGATGTGTCCCGGAAGCGCCTGCCACTTCTCTAAAATACACGGCTGTTCCATTTTTGCCGCTTACTGCGTCGACTCCTTGTTAATCTAGTGCAGAGCGGATCATTCAGACAGGAAGTCAGTTGAGGAAAAGCAAAGTGGATCTGGTCGAGTTTACAAGTAGAAGACAACATGTGCAGAGTATGGATCGCATTTTTTTGTAAAACATCACGATGTCATTACCTGCGGCTCCACCATCAATCCCCCAGCAGATCTCACTTGATACTTGACTCCATATACGAAGCTTTTAATTTTATTTAAGTACACTACTATCGCGCGATGATGCAATACTCGCAAGATCCGAGTCCAGCCGTACACCGGCGCTCTGCTTTGAATTGCTCCCGGTGGAAAGGGTTCTGCGACGCTTCCACATTCTGTGGAACCCCCAGGTTTGGTCTACATTGTTTTAATTTAGGCTACTTGCAATGATGAGCTGTATTGCTGGAGCTCTTTAAATGAAACATACCTTAAGATTGTAACTTTTAGAGAAACAAGACTAATAATAATAATTTTCAGGCTAGATGCTAACAGCCACCATGTCTGGAAGAGTTGTGTCACGCCCTCAAATTAAAAGCTGTTTGATAGGTTAAAGTTAACAAAACTGTTTCAGGCTGCTTTTTCTGTCACATCTACTCTAGTCAAAATGTGTTCTTAAAAATATACAAATCCCTAAATATGCTTAAAATGTATGAAAACAAACAGCAACACAACCCTATCAATTGGTTCATTGGACTAACTATGCTGAGTTTGTTTTATCAGAGGAGGGTGCAACTGATTGAATTTGTTTTGGCATCAGAATTTTTTACCCCAATATATTTATCAGTTTACTCAACAAATTGTGCACAATAAACAACAGTGATAGCAGAACACATATTAATCATAACAGGACGAGTTTGTGTCCTGGTAGATCAAGTGGTCCATATTTCAGTCATGTTTTATTCCATTCAATGTAGATGAGCTTAAACAGATAGGTTCTTATCCCTTCTCTTCATCTTCTGATAAGTCCCTTCATTTCACAACAGCTGTAAATGAATCTTAGACCCTTTTCATTAATCAGATTCGCTTCTATAAAGGAAATGTGTTTAGCATTTGCCTAATCCATAGTTACCTCTTGTTTTGGTTCTGTTCCAGAGCAGAGCTGTTGCCCTTTTAGCATGGAGAACACATAACAGCAACCGTTAACTATTGTTTTTTTTTTTTTACAAAGTTGTGTCCTTTGTAATAAAGTCCTAGTAGGAAAATCTTGGGGTCGTGGAGTTTCTTTAGGAACAGGTTAAACCTCTCCGCTCCCCCCCCCCATACACAAAACAGTGAAACTGCAGATAATTAGTTAAATAAATGGTAAATGGACTGAACTTATATAGTGCTTTTCCAGTCATACTGAACACTCAAAGCGCTAGTTGACATGTATCAGCAGAATCTCATGCCGACATTTTTCTCTGGAGTCCCTATTGAATCGCATTTTATGCTCAGTTTTGCAACATTTCTTGCCTGCTACAACACTTAAGCCACCGTAATGGCCCTAAATAACAGAAAGACATCTGGAATTTTCATTAGGAGTTTAGATTTTCCTTAAAAGTGGATCAAAATTTGACAAAACTCTTGGATTAAGGAGTGTGATTTGTAATATGTCTTTAAAAACACTTGTCTGAGTTTAACTTTTGGAGCTTGAGCCAAACAATGAAATCTGACAAGTAGGCATTCTCACTAGCTCCTGCTTTTTTATACAACAAATGTGGAACTGTCGAGGTTAGATCATGGCACCCTTCACAGGGTTATCATACTGTCATCAGATGGCTGTGTGGTGTTTGATACATCATCACCTACATGCTTCTGTTCGTTTGTTTTGCCAGTTAGCACCAAAACTAAAGGCAGGACAGTTTTGCCACTTATAGTGATATTCAACTACACTTAAATTAAATTGTATGCTGCTGCACACGAGCCTGGAGGCCTGTGCTGTGGTAACTAAGGCTGTTCTTGACACATAACGCACAACCACACCAAGTCAACAAGCCATGTTGGAAAACAGCACAGCACAAATCCCTCTGGTCACAATTAATGTAACCACAACAACACGGTTTCACAAAGGCAGTCGCCGAGCAAATTCTTGGAGCTCTGCCATTTACTGTCATTACCCAGCTATCATCCAAAATTTCTAAAGAGATTGCAGGAGCTCAGAAAAGATTTGCCTCTTTAACAAAAACACACTGCAGTCAATAATACATTCAACAAACAAAGACGAAAGACTTACCTGTTGTAGCACCATTGGTGAAGATGGATAGGGTAAGACATGAAAAGAGAAAGAAAGAAATCAGATAAAAAGTTGTTAAAAACTGATGCGCTGAAAGTTTTTCAAGAACACAAATAAATATGAAAATAATCACAATGGAATTATTGTACTAGCATTCAAACATTTTCCAAGACAGGATACATTTAAACAAAAGAGACAATAAGAAGCAATTTTGATATGAACAAAGAGTTCAAACACTGTTGTTGTTTATGATGTTGGAAAAAAATCTTTGCGCAAATCTCTAAACAGCGCTGTAGATGAACCGTTATGTCTTTTCCTGGCTGCTACCAATTTCAGGTTTTCATTCAAAACATGTAGATTTTAATTTTGTTTGCCTCAAAAATATTTTACTTGTATGATATTAACACATAAAAAAGGCAAAAAATATGACCTGATGGGTCATAGTTTTAAAGAAGTGATTATATTATCCTAATTTCTACAAATAAAAAGGGATAAATCCCAAATCTTTATCTAATTTTAAATTAAAATAAAAAGTCCATCAAATAACATGTTCTAAGTTGATGTGATGATAGTCCAAAATGGTGGGGGTTTTTAGTTTCAATGCATTTAAAGACTAAATAAAAATGTTAAAATACGGGTCTTCAGTGTTTCTGCCAATCACTGTTCAGAGCTGATCTCTGTCCGGTTGATTGGTGCATCACTAAACAAAATATCAGTATATGACTGATAGTTTTTGATAAACACCGGGGGACATTTTCTAACCTCACACTGTGTTTAATATATGTGGAGTACAATTAAATAATGTAATTCCATGGACAAAAAACAACAACAGTAGAAAAAACAACTAAACCTTCAATCATCCAATCAACCATCCATTGTTATTATTAAACATTCTAAATAGGGAATTCTCCAGAATAGAGCTGCCATGGCATCAAATGTAAAACTGAGCACATAATAATATGCAAACTTCATCGTTCTAACAATAGCTTTTTCACATTTGTACCACATGTTATGTTAATACAGCACACAGTTCATGTTTGAATAATATCCTATTGTTACAATTTACATATTTATCACACTGTAACAAATAGCAATCTTTTTATTTTTACAATATATGATTTATATTATATCAATGTGCTAATTTGTTGTAGAAAGGTCAAAAAATATTTTTAGAACAATATGTTTTGTTATTATGTAAAACATCCCATTCATAAACACCATCAATCACTACATTCATACATATTCTAAAGGGCTTCAGCTTGTTATAGGAGTTAACGTTCCACATTAATTGGGCTAGGATTAGCATCTGTGCGCTGCATTGAGTGATTACTTAACTCACTTTTTCTCTTGTACAGCTAAGAGTGGTTTTAAATTCCTTCTCAGTGTACACACATTCATCACCGTACTGTCCAAGTTGCACATTAAAAGCACAATCCCTCTATGGCTCAATCCAAACATGAAAAAATAAATCAGTTCCTGTAGACAACACCTTTTCTCATCCACATATCTGCACCGTGATCAACTTAAAATGGTTATAAGGTAGACATGTTTCATGTTCTTAAAATAAAAGGTATCATTCAATTAAATTCAAAAATATTTTATTAATCCCAAAGGGAAATTATATGGTGGTATAACTCTCAGGGGTTTCTTCAACAAGGTGTTGTAGATGCTGCCCTAACCCAGGCAGGAAGGACCACCTGTACCGGTCTGTCTTACAGCTGATCTGGAGAAGCCTCTGACTGAAGACGCTCTGTTGTTGTACAACAATCTGATGTAGAGGATGCTCAAGGTTGTTCATAAAGTTCTTCATTTTATGAAGAATCCTTCTTTGCAATATCATCTCCAGAGGTTCCAGATGGGTCCCCAGAACAGAGCCGGCCTTCTTTATAAGCTTATTGAGCTTCTTGAAGTCAGTCACTCCGATGCTGCTACCCCAACAGATGATGGCAGAGACGATCACACTCTTTACAACAGATTTATGTAGAAGATCTGCTGCATCTGCAAACCATCAAGGACCTAAGCCTCCTCAGGAAGTACAGTCTGCTCTGTACCTTCTTGTAGACATCTTCACAGTTGTGTCTCCGGTCCAGTTTGTTGTCCAGGTAAACACCAAGGTATTTATACTCCTCCACCACCCCCATGTCTTCTCCCAAGATGGTAATGGTGCTGGACCTACATGTTCCTGTTTCTCCTGAAATCTACTACCATCTCCTTTGTTTTATCACACAAACTGTGGTCTGTTTTTCAGGTAGTCTCTAATCCAGGTGATTGTTGAGGCCTCCTCCTGAGTCTTCTGGAGTTTCTGATAAACCAAATCAGGCTGAATTGTGTTAAATGCACTGAAGAAATCAAAGAACATGATCCTCACAGTGCTGTCTGCCTTGTCTAAATGACAGTGGGTTTGTTGAAGCAGGTGCATGATGGCATCCTCAACCCCAACTCCGTGATTAAAAACAAACTGCAGGGGGTCCTGATACTGTAGCTGCTTGTTTGCTTACTCAGGTGGGCCAACAGGAGTTTCTCTAGGACCTTCGCGATGTGGGATGTCAGTGCAACAGGTCTAAAGTCATTGAGGATGGATGGGTGAGGAGGATGAGTGAGGATGCAGGAGGTATTCCAAAACACTGGAACCTTCTCCTTAGTCAGACTAAGGTTGAAGAGGTACTGTAGAATCCCAGAAAGTTGCTCTCCACAAGCCTTCAGGACTCTGGGGTAGACACCATCTGGACCTGCAGCCACATTCCAGTTCAGTCTCTCCAGCTGGCTCTTCACTTGACTTCTAGAGACAGAAACGGAAAGGGGACGCAAAGGGAGAAGCACCATCTTCTTGAGAACAAACATGCAGAAGCAGAAGGGTGTCAAAGGACATGAAAGGAGGGTGTGATGACTGTTTGACTGTGGGAGGAGAGGAGAGGATGCTGAGCTTGTTCCGGAACCTGTTGAAGAAAGCGTTCAGCTCATTGGCTCTGTCCAGACTCCCATCTGTCCTATTCTCCTTCTGCTTGAAGCCTGTGATCTTTTTCATCACTGACCACACATCTCTTATATTGTTCAGTTGGAGCATGCTCTCCAGCTTTTTCCAACATGGAAGCTTTTCTGTTCAAACTAAATTTAATGCTTGTACAATATTTTTGGATACTACTACAATTTTACCTAAGCTAAATATTAAAGTCTTTTATAATAATAAAAAAAATGTATCTGGAAATAAAGTGATCTCCAGTTGTTCAAATATAAAAGATTGTATATGTTTTTTTTTTTTTATTGCAGCGTGATATTGCTCCATTTTTATTTTACTGGCTGGCAACTGTGCTTCAATAGTACTCAGCTTGTTACACCACGTGTTACTGGTTTCCCTAATGAGCATCTTCAAATGTAGGTAATGCCGGACTTGTTCAGTCACAACAAGAGAACCAACTAACAACGTGAAAATAAACAGAATCTACTAAGGCATATAGCTTCCTGACGCACACACCAACCCCCACACGCAGGGAGCAGAAATCAGCAACATTCAATGATAAAAAGTACTTCCAGACCAAGTGATTCATGGAAACTCTCACCCACTCAGTCAGAGAAAGTCAGAGTGTTGGTGTTGACTTTATTCACCTAAATGTCAGAGCTCTCACTATGACAGGCTGCAGTATTAAAGAGTTATACCACACACAAGTAAAGGGTCATGAACACTCTCATTTGAGGGTGTGTGTATATGAGAGAGTGTGTGCGGGTGTGCACAAGCATAAACAAAATCCAAGTAATTTACATTAGTTTAAATGCATACATATACATTAAAGTTCTCAAATATACTACTAAAAGTATGCTAAATTTCAGTCTGATTATACTTTATGGTAGCTTATAAGGGTACCTATCTTATAACCTATATTACATTATTCAATTATTCTGGTGGCTCTTTCCAACAAAAACATACACAATTTTAATGCTTGCTAAACAAAACTGATACCAAAAACAAAATTATATCCCACTATGATGCAAACTGGACATTACCGAGATTGTTTGGACTGCCACAATCTCTACTGACTAAATTAATATGAAATGCATGCCTTCTACTCCATCTATATCACTGCACTGCTGTATGTCAGGAATTAAATTCCTTTGCTGATTGTGCTTTGGGCAAATCTCCCACATAAACATATAGGAGTTATCAGCATGATAAATAAATGGTTATGAGATGCTTTGAAATGTCTTGTAAATCAATAGCTAAGACCCTCTTAAAGTCAAGATGCTCAATGAATTAAAGTGTATTTGTGATTATGTAATTACTACCCGTTAATCCCTGGATTGATAGTTTTTTGTTTTACGTTGTTATCAAACAACTTTAAGTCATTATAAATTGAGTTTAGTTTGAGAGATGTCCATATGATTAAAATTATAAAGCTGCTGCTAACATAAACAGGCTGTTATTAACCAATAAAAGCTCATGGAGAATGAACATCATAGCAGATAAATCAAGTCCACCCTTTCATAGAAGAACCTGTGAATGCAGCACATCACACCACCATACCTGTGGTGTGTGGCTTTGTTTATGAGACTTGAGTCCCAGACAATGATTCTGAGGCCCGGTCCTCACGGAACCAAGATTAGGTGTATCTGCAAAGGTATTTTGTCATTTAAGCTGTGTGTCCACATGGAGTCAGTATTTTGGTAGACCATAAAAGATTATTTTTGAAACCGGGTCCCAGAGTAGATCAATTTCAAAACAGCGTTTCTATTCTATGTGTACATGCGAGCTACATCTTTTCTTATACAATGACGTTGTGGCTTCAACTCCCTCTGCAAACCGCGTCACCATCACAAATAACAAGGACGGCACCGTCCAGTGTTGCGGCTTTGTTGTGGCTGTTAGTAGCGTCCTCGGACTCTTCCTTTCATAATTGTTTATGAAAATTTACCGCGTTTGTCTTCGCGTAGACAAGGCATAAGTCAGGTCTGGAGTATTTAGATCATGAGTCAAAGTCAAGCCAGTAGTCTTTGTTTCTTCAATTTCGGTTCAGGTCTGAAACTTGAGTAGCAACCTCTGCTACGAAGTAATTTCATGAGAGAAAATAGTTACTTACCTTCTTAAGTTTTCTTTTTTTCTTTTTTTTTTGCAACTGTAACTCTCATAACACTTCATTTGACAAGTTTTGCGGTGATGCCATCAGCTTGTAGAGGCAGATTGTGCTACTCCATATTTCACAACAAGAATGTTTTTTTGGGGATTAAGTAGAGTTAATGGAGAAAATGGGACTCGCCCTTGATTCTGAAAAGCTTTTTGGCATTTTCAAATATGATAAATTAATAACTTGGGTTATGGACTCTCATCTTCTTCTAAATCATAGCATAAATAGATTACATGCTGGGACAAGCCAAGTTGAGATCATGAATTGGCCCAACAGTGTATTATTCAGCTTCTAATGTGGTGTAAATTAGTTGCTCTGACTAAATAAATCCTGTAATTGCAGCAGTTAAAAAAGCGTTATTCACAGTGGAGTCGTGTCTGCCAGTATCAGGAGGAATGGATGAGTTTCATCTGTCAGTTCCAGATAAAAAGGAGCTCCCAGTGTTGACCAGCACATTTTATTAACGAAAATCCATGGAAGGGTCGATAGGAACGAGCCAAAGGATTTCGCTCTTCAAGGTTAGGAGTGTGCAAACACACACACACACACACACACAGTGCAGACAGAAAATGTGGGGCAGTTTAAAGAAACAGGGTGTATCCCATGTGGGCTACAGGGTGTGTGGCTCATTAAAATCTGATTGGAACTGCAGCTCAGAGGCTGAGTCAGCAAAGTTTAATTAAAGGTGTCACACAGCTCTTGTGTCACTGTCCAACATGCATTTACACGCAAACAAATTCCATCTCTCTGTCCTTCTTTTTGTGTCATCAACTGAAGTGTGACACCCGCATAATCAATCTCTCCCGATTCATCCTAACACGTGACTGACCAGTTGGCCTCATTATTCTTCCGTCTCTTTGTGCCCGCTCTCCATCACTGCAGTTGTGTCAACACATGCAGTACAAAATATGTTTGCATCCCCACTGTGGCACATGGGTAAGGGATGAACCAAGGAGTGACAGAGCAAATGGGAGAAAGAAAAACATATGAATCCATCATTCTTCTTGTTATTAAGTGGGTGGATCTCCAGTCATCAGAAAGCATGCTTCGCTTGACTGTGTAGCTTTCATTTCAAATAAGCATTCGACCCCTGTCAGAAAAATGTTTCTGCATTCGGTGAGAACTACATCCTGGTTACTACTTTTTGCACCTTTTCACCATTTTCTTGTACATATGGCTTTACCATGACTAGTGGAAATGAGCTGAACATTTTCTCTATGAAGCTTGCCGCAACAAATTGATTAGATAACTTTTATAAGCAGCAAAAAACACTTTTAGATAAAAAAATTGCTCTTCAATATGGCTTGTGTATTAAAGGTGCAATTTTATTTAATTTTCACTTCCCCTATATTTAATCAGGAATCACTCTCTGAAATCTCTTTTATAAGCAGGCCCTGGCCACTTATTTGAGCAAAGAACCTTTTCTGTCTGAAAGGAATTGATCTGTTCCCTCATTTCTACGGTCTTGTCCTTAGTTTGACACATTTCTGGTAAGAAAACAAAACAAAAACAACTCAAGCTCATGTACGTTTTTTACAGATGGCATAGCACATCTAAAACAGATTAAACCAATTTGTTAATGCCCTCAAGCCAGTTAAAGAAGACAGCATGCAGTATCTCCATGTTGCAAAACACTATAATTACTACCATTTAAAATTATGCTTTATGTAAATTTCACAATAATTATCTGGAAGTAATAAACAGATGTAAAACCTAGTCAAGCATGATCCTTATTATAGTAATCATGACTAATCAGAAGCAGTACAGTGTTTTAAATATTTTCCTTGCATGACTGTGGTTTAATGACCATAGAGTACTATCTTAAGCATATTGTCATAGAAACAGGGTACAAAAAGAGCCTCTTTTAAAAAAAAATATGAGTAATGTTTTTAATGGCCTTTTTAACAAATAGGACAATTTTGCATGCCAAAATGTAATGGTTGCTTTGGTCTCCCACGCTACAATTCTACAAAAAGTTTCACAGAATTCAGTCCGTTAATTTATTTGCCCTCTGGTAACAGACAGTACATTGGATGGATAGAAAGATAAAAGTTGTCTAACAGCCTCATTTATACTCTTTGATGTTTCATATCCACATTTTTGTGCAGAAACTATTTGATGTAAATAAAAAATATTTAAAAAACTACGCTTTCTGAAATGAATCAAATCAGCTATAATGATTTAACTTAGTTGAGGGGTACAAATAGTAACACATCTCTAAATTATTACGCACTTCTTTGCAAGACATTTAATATTAATAACGTATGATAATGATAATGAAAAGAGAATAAAATAAGCTTTCTTAGCAACCATGCATCAAATGACTTTGAAAATTAACAGTATATTTTTAATGTTGTTTTTTATTTATTTATTATTTTTGTCATGATTAGTTGAGATGAACCTGAACACAACCACACACACACAGCTTGTTTGAGAGTTTTATTGAAGGTTGATGGATTGTGGAGGATGAGAACCAGAGTCTTTTACCGGGATGGAGCAGGTGGAAGGTGAAAGCAGGAGCAGGCGGACCGGAGGAAACTGGAAGACCGTGGGTGAGCCTTGGGGCGGAACCCAGGCTGGCAGGTGAGCTTTGGAGTGAGAACCGAGCAGAGCTTGAAGCGGGATTCAAGCTGGTACAAAAAGCTTTGAGGGAAGACAAGGGAAGGGAGTCTTCAGCGTAGGAAGACGAGACGAACCGGCAGGGAAGAGAAGACTGAGGTGAGTTTATAAAGGAGAGCTGACAGGTGAATTGAGTCCGGGCTGATTGAGACAGCAGGTGGAGATGATCTAGAAGAGTGGAATCAGGGCTGTATGGGAGGAAGAAGGAGCCAGGAAATGTTCACGGTGCAGCAGGAAAAACTGCACCCTGACAATTTCTTACAGACTAATTGTGAAGTGAAAAAGAAAAGCATATATGGTATGGTCTTTTTTATTTTACCCAAAATAAAATCCAGTGCAACCACTTTCCTTCAGAAGTTATTTAGACAATACAATTGATCTATGTGTAATTTAAATCAGTGGTTCTAAAACATGGTCCTCAGGACTCAATGTCCTGTTTATTTTCTGTATTTCCTTCATGGCATACATCTGACCCATATGAATGGGTGATTAACAGGCTTCTGCAGCAATTAATAACATGCTAAGGAGGCAATGCAATCAATTGAAAAAGGTCTGCTGGGGCAGAGACATGGCTAAAACATGCAGGACAGTGACAGGGAACCACTTTAAACAGTATAAACAAAGCTGTTCTGAGAAGGCCTCAGACGTTTCTTAGGGTGTATTCACAACAGAAAAAGTCCTACGGTCCACTTGTTTGGTCCAGACAAAAAGTGGACTTTATTTTTTTAGTGGGGTTCACATTGTACATTTTGCAACAGAACTACAAATTGTAAACTAAGCCACGCATGTGGCTTAGTTTACAATAGGTTTGGACCAAGGGCGGAAACCAACTCTGGTCTGTTCAAAGCTGACCAAATGTGGCAGGTGTATGAGCACACCCTCAGGAGCCATAGGTGAACAAACAGCATAATCAAAATTGACTATTAAAACTGATAATTCACAGATGAAGTTGAAACGTTTAAAGTAGGGTTAGATCATAAAACAGTATTCTCAACTTTTGCACATCTCACAATGCATTATTTAATTTATGATCTGACAAGAACTTCAAACATACCAAGATATCACCATCCACCTAAACTGACCACCCCAGCAAGGAGAGAACTAATCTGACAGGCAGCTGAGCTGATCATAGTAATTCTAGAGGAGCTGCAGGGGAGTCACAGCTGGAAGAATGAACAAGACAATAATAGTGGTCACAATGTCCTCGGGCATCTACCGTGCACACTGATAACTCAATAGATCAGAAATGTAGGGTGGGGCCAAATCATTAAGGGATAGGCAACCTGTGGAGACAGCCCCGTTTTGGAATGATTGAAGTCAGTTGAGAGACGACTGAAAGATCCACATAAAGAGTATTACCGTAGCCAGTTGCTAAAAGCGTGTGTAGCCTTCTCAAGATCAGCACAGTTCAACTTCAGCTAAAAGACGACTTGTTTGTTAAATTAAACATCTTTGTCAACCCCCCCCCCCTCCATACAGTTTTCAAAAATTTTCAAAAAAGACAGGTAAATCAGAAAATTGTCTGAATGGAACAGTGACAAAAACAGGGCAATACTAAAAGAAAACATGTTGGAGGGTGCAAATAATTTAATCTCAGGTAGACATTTACCTTCCAGCGGTGCCCTTCATAAAAACTAACTCAGAGCTAGAAGGGAATGGTTTAGATTAAAGTATATCGATGGTAGAATGGCCTAGAACAATGGCCACTGCTCCCCTAGGGGATGGGTTAAAAGCAGAGAACACATTTTGTTGCTTTGTACTTGTGACAGTGCAATGACAATAGAGTTGAATTCTATTATATTCTATTCTAGAGCTAAATTTGATTTAAAACTTGTGGTAAGACTTGTAAGGCATGTATCTATGCTCACAGACACATACCAACCTGACTAAGCTTAAACTATTTTGAATGAAGGAATGGGTGCAATTTTCAGTAAATGGGCAAAGCTGGCAGAGACATTCACCCAAAAGACTTGCAGCTGTAATCACAGTTAAAGGTGGTTCTACAAAGTATTGACTCAGGGGGACTTTAGGTAAATTATTATATACTATTTTGTTTTGGTTTGCCATAAAATATGAATAAGACGCAGTGAGGTTTGTGGTTGTTATGGTGCAAAATATTTTTTAAAAAAAGGTCTGAATGTTAGGCTTATATTCAAAATGATATGCTTTAAAAATTCAATTTTAAGTAGTCTTGGTCTCATATTTTATAAGCTTTTTGTTCAGCCAGCTGCCCTTCATAATAACTACACTAATTACATTTACATCGTCATATGGCATTTAAAATCAAGCTTATCATAAAAATCTCTATTTTCAAAATATATGTATAGTAAATTAATTAATAAAATAACATTACATATGGGGGGTGTGGAGAACACCATCTGGCCTAAATCTGGTTTGTCGTGTATTTTTTTAGTTTGAAAGTCAGCCTGAAACAGGACGTCCAGCCAGCTGTTTCACTGACAACGTTCTGACATGATTGGAGAGAGTAGTCGTGTAGTGCCAGAGAGAACAGAAGCAGATTCAGCAAAGTAAAGCAAAAACTCCACTATAAGTACCAATGTCACGCAGTTCATCAGCAACAACAAGCTCAACTGAACATTTTTATTCACTCGAACTTCTATTTTCGACCATTAGCTCAAAGCAGAGAACAACTCCACACCACTCAACAGCAGAAACATGCCAACACTCAGGCTGAATAAAGCCTGGTGCTGACCGTGGTGCTGAAATGTTATTCCTGGAATACAACTGGAAGTCAAACATAGCAGCAAAAAACAATAATAATAATAATAATAATAATAATAATAATAATAATAATAATAATAATAATAATAAATTAATAAAAAAGGAAGATGAATTTCATTTCCACTCACTTAAAAGTAAACAAACATTTTCAGTCAAGTTAGCAGTATAGCTCCATGAATAATAGTTTTATTGGATATAACCTGACATGCACTGGATGAGCTCACATGAAGTTCACCTCAACTACTTTTTTTCATACAAGATACCTCCTGTTTTTTTCTTATCATGCAACTGCAATGTTTCCATTCCTTGTTTTGGTTTCTAAATGTCATAATACAACATTATTTGTGAAACAAAAGCATCTAAAGACAATTACAAGGTCGGCTTTCTATCATCTGAAGAACATTTCCAGGATTAAAGGACTAATGTCTCAGCAGGATCTGGAAAAATGTATCCATGTGTTTATATTTAGTCTAATTGATTACTGCAACAGTGTTTTCAAAGGTCTGCCAAAAAAGACGATCAGACAGATGCAGGTGATCCAGAATGCTGCTGCACGCGTCCTCCTTATGACTAAGAAGGGAGAGCACATCACCCAAGTTCTAAAGTCCTTACACTGGCTCCCTGTATCTCAGAGAATAGACTTTAAAATACTTCTGTTAGTCTATAAATCACTGAATGGCTTAGCACCTAAATAAATCAGGGACTTGTTATCAGTGTATCGACCCTCCAGACCACTAAGGCCTTCTGGCTCAAACCTACTCTGCAGACTTGGAGAGGCAGCATTTTGTTTTTATGCTCTACTTATCTGGAAAAACTCCCAGATGACTGTAAAAATCCTGAAACTCTGAGTTCCTTTAAACCAAGGTTAAAAACCAATTTGTTTCAAGTTGTCTTTAAATGTTAGTTTGTAATCCAACTTGTCTTACACCTTGACCTACTGCTACTATTCCACTGCAATGTGCTTTCCTACTGTGCAAGTGACTTCATGATGTGCACACAATTTTGATTAATCAGGGATTAGCAGCCAAAAATCTGGATTTTATTGCTATTTATTAATAAAACTGTAGTTTTGCAGATATTGAGTGCTAGCAGGTGAAATATGGAAAAAGTAGTTTCCATGTACTTGAAAGAGGAATTGGAAGCAGTGTCCTTCCCTTTCCACATATGAGCCACTCTCATAGGGAATAAAGCTAACATCAACAATAACACACACACAAAAACATTTTGATCAAGTTATGTTTATCTGTAAACCTTTAGGGTTACCTTTGTATCCGATGTTTGTTTTATGTTTTTTTTTTTTATACTGAAGACTGCCCAATTTGGAATGTGATCCGGAGGCAGAAATGCTTCTCACATCATAGACCATGATTACACTACCTAGTTACATGAATAAATGATATTGCCAAAAGTATCTGCTCACCTATTCAAATTGTAGCCTTCAGGTGCTTCAATCACTTTCATGGTCAGAGGTGTATAAAATCAAGCACCTAGGCATGCACGGTGCTTCTGTGATTATTTGTGAAAGAATGTGTTGCTCTCAGGAGCTAAATTAATTCCAGTGTGGTATGGTGATAGGATGCCACCTTTTGCAACAAGACCCGTAGGGGAAATTCTTTGCTAATAAATATTCCACAGTCAACTGTTTGGGGTAGTATGATAAATTAGAAACAATTAGTAATGATAGTCTCTCCACCACAAAGTTGTTGGTCAAATAAATATACAGAGCAGGGTCGTAGTATGGTGAGGCACATAGTGTGCAGAGTTCACAAACTTTCTTTGGAGTCAAGAGCTACAGACTTCCACATTTCATGTGGTCTTCTAATTAGCCAAAAACAGTTTGTGGAAAGCTTAATGGAATGGGTTTTCATGTGCCAAGCAACTGCATCCAAGCCTTACACTACTGAGTGCAATGCAAAGTATCAGATACTTTAGGGAAAACCATGCCACCACTGGACTCTAGAGTAGTGAACATCTGTCTTTGGGTTGAAGAAACCTGCCTTTTTTCATAACAAGCCAATGGACTAATCTTGCTTCAGCAGTTGCCAGGAGAACGGCAGTTTTGTGCAGAGCAGATTATGGTGTGGGTCTATTTTCCAGCAGCTGGGCTCAGCCCCTTAGTTCCAGTGAGAGACGTTCTTAATACTGCAACATACTAAGACATTTTGTACCATTTCAAGCTCCAAACTCTGTGGGGACAGTTTGAAGATGACCACTTCCTATTCCACCATGACTGACAACCTGTCATGATTTAGGCTTTTTGTGTTGGACTTTTCTAGAATCAGCCCTGTCACCTCTCAGCCACCAGGCACCATCATATCAGCTCAGCCCACTCCTCAGTCACCCGTCAATCAGCTCAGACCAGCTCCACCTGCTACCTTTCATTACTGCCAACTCTGCTCACCTGTTCCCCTGTCTACATATACCTGCCTCAGCCCACTGCCAGAGTGTGTCGTCTTGACTCATACACTGCTGCTTTGATGCTTCCAGTTCCTGTGCCCTCTGCCTGTTGGACTCAGTTTTTCTGCTTATGATCACTTCTCACTGTGGAGGTTTTCCAGTGTCTGTGTGCTGCTTATCTGCCCTGTGTCCTGTGAGTTCCTGCTGCTTGCTCTGCCCGCTCTGGTGAACTCTTGGTCTGCATCTCTGTTCAAGTCTGTCACTACCTGCTTCTCCAGTTCAGTATTGGTTCTGCCAGTCCCCCCACCTGCATCCTCTAGTCTCAAGCCCATTACTGTCTGCCTGCCTCATCAGCCACTATTCTTTATTGCAATAAACATTTTAGAACTAAACTCTGTCTGGGTGATATTGGGTTGTCCAGCTTTATTCATAACAATAATACATAAAGCAAGAGCCTTGAATATATGGGTGATGAAGTTTGGAAGAATTTGAAAGGGTCTTTTGACATCAACCCAATTGAAAAACTTTAGGATGAAATGGAGCAGAAACTCAAAATGAGGCCTCCTCACCAAACCTCAGTGTCTGACTTCACAAATGTGCTTGGAGAAAAAGTCAAAAAGTCCCATAAACATGCTTCTTAGTCTTTTGGAAAGCCTTCCCAGAAATTATCTGACATTGTATTTTTGTCCAGAGTATACACACCCTTTCCCCTTATTGACTCCAGTCTCCCACAATCCTGCAAGGACCAAGGAGGTATAGGAAATGCATGCATGGATGAGTCGAAACGTGTCCTTAAAAGCTGACTACTATTAATTCAAAACCCACGAGAAAGCTTCTCCTAGATTTTCTGAACTGCATCACAATGCAGATACTATGTATATACACAGGAATGCTCCCCATTATCCCTCTTCTAACAAACCCACCTACCACTTTAAGGCTACAGAGATAGCCATACATTGTTCTAAGAAACAGGAAAATAAATTATGTATAACTGCTAGAGTAGGACATGCAAATGTGAGCAGCAAGCGTTGCTCATTTTAGGTGTTGATACAATCTTAACAACCACATGAGAGATAAATCTTGAGATTACTTTTTTATATGTTTTGTAAAAGAAATATGTTTTCAAAACAGGCTGTTCCATCTGCAAATTACAAAGTGCTCCAGTAAAGAATATGAAAAGGCACTAAAAGCTACAAGCCACAGATCTGCCACATCACGGTGTCATACGTTCCCTCCCATCCATGGCTCTTCTCCTCTCTCTGCCTCTCTTTCCCTCGAGCATTACATGAGGTGTAGCAGCAGAGACCTCGTCAATTATTGAAGCAGACAAGACTATTGTCAAACCCACATGCACGCACTCACACACATAAACAGTAACAGTATCCCTACCCTCAGGAGAGGAAAACGAGATAATGACCAATTCAATCTGACATAGTTTTAGGGGCCATAAACATCATAGAGATAGAAGACAACAAGAGTACAGTAGAGGAGCAATGGTGAAAGTGGGGAGGTGTGAGAAACAGAAACAGGCAGCCTGTAATTTATTGTACATTATAACACTTAAGTAGGATAGGCAACTTTAAAACCATGATTGGTGCAGGGTGGCCTATTTTGCAAACATGACCTCGCCCATTCCATACTAAAACAGTTTTCATCCAAAAATAATACTGAGCCCTACAAGGTATTCTATGACGGACGGTGTTAATTCATTTTTACTAACAACAGACATGATTACAGGAAACAAGCCGAGGCAGACAATCAGTCTCAGTGTGGTGCTTGTGTATAAATCATAAGATAAAGCTCATTATGTGGTACTGGATAGAGAAGAATGTGGGTCCAAAAGGGCGTGACAACATACTGGAGAAAAGGAAAGGAATTTCAGATAAGAAGCCCACTTTCTAGTCACGCAAAGGCTTCATGTTGTATTCTGCAATAGCTAGATCTAGTTTTCTCCGTAGAGGAGTCCTGCCTTACATTAACTGATTATTTTTATTTTTAATTTTAATTTGTTTTTCAAGGCATGCATGGTGGGCTTGCTTGTTGACAGCTCTGGTCTTAGAGAAATGTTATCAAAAATAGCAGAAAAATTGATTTGTCCCCCTATTAAATGAATAATTGTACTGTGCTCTGTGATCTCCTGACTTAATAACCTGCACCACCAACTGCTTGATATGTTTGTGTTGCAGGGAAACAGCATTGCTGCTCTAGCACAGAAAAAAAAACAACTAACCTGGCAAATTTTTTGACTGTGTAACGTGAAGTGAGCGAGGGGAAAAACTCCAGCTGTACATTCATCCTCACACCCTACCAATCATCCTGTGGGCTGTATCAGGACCAGGAGGAAACCCTAACATTGGTTTTCCTGGCAAACCTCGTCATCTTATTCTGGAGACTCTATAGCCCTTCTGTCCTGGGAACACCAGGACAGAAGGGCTATAGAGAAGCTTAAGTAATTATGTGAAAAATCTGCCGATTGTCAATTTTTTATCCGATTACTCAATTAATCGTCAGAATAGTTGATTACTAATATAATCGTTTATGACAGCCCTAGTTGTGATACATTTCAAACAGCTGCCATTAAGTAATCAATCAATAAAAGAAAAGAGACATTGTGCTCTTAAGAAAAGCAATGCTGAGACTCTAACAATGATGTCCTTGATAGGTAACAGACAGGCAAATAAGGCTGTTGTGTCATCTTTATTCATAGATTCAACCTATAAAACACATTAAAGAAAGACAAATAAAATCCAGGTACAATACAAAAGAAACATAGAGGTTGCCAAACCAAGAACCCCCGCCCCCTCCCAAAAAAAAATAAAAAATAATAATCCCACAATCTACACAAATGCTTGATCCAGCACACAGCAGGGGTAGCAACTTCATTAATATCAATGACAACAAATAAGCACTCACCAAAATCCTCAGATAAAGAAAAATATCATGACTTAAAGCTTTGTTTTAGTCTTACAGGAAAAACAAGATGATAGAAGAAAACTATAGATGGTTAATGCGTGAAATTATGCACAATTTTGTCATTTGCAAGATATGAAGAGGTGTAGATCAGCTCATTACTTTGATTCACGGTTGCACACACACACACACACACACACACACACACACACGCACACACACACAAACCTCCCCCATAAAAACCAGCATGCTGCTGAAGTGTGAAGAATAAAAATATGACAGTTTTATAGACACTTCGGCAACAAAGGGATATTTTCCCATCGTTAATATAATGTAGATTTTCACCAAAAATGACAGGCAGTTATCATATGATTCACGGTGTGTAAAAATAAAACTGAGACTTTTGAATGAATACCTTTTCAGTGCTGAAAATGTAATCTGAATACTAAATATGGTAAATAAAAATGTATAACAATTATAATTTTCACACCTTCAAACTGTTATAGCTTTCTAATGATCAATTTTACATTCATTTGTTTCCTTGTTTATTTACCATACCTTGCCTGATCCTAAATGCCCTTTCTACAGAATAATTAATTAGACAGCAGTGATTTTAGTATTTCTAAATGCTTTTTTACACATTCTCCATATCCCCTGATCATATAAGCATGTGGAAGGTTATTTTTTTAATAAAATTACTTAATTCTGAGGACATTATTCTGTGTGATATGACCATCTACTTTTTGGACTCAACTTCTCTAATTTTCCCATGGAATAAAAATATAATTGTTTATTTCCACAGCCTTACAATAATCTAGATATATGGATTATAGGAAGTCTGCATTGTTGCTGAAAAACATACACAAAAATGGTCCTAAACTGGTGGCAAATAACACCATGGAAAAATAAGCAATAGCAGAGCTGACTGGATATTTTCGATAACCTGTGATACCAACTGATGATAATGATGATCCTTGTCCAAAAAGTCCAATATCAGTCTCTTTGAGAGCGATATGAATAGCATGAATTAATCACTCAACGCTTCATAAATGATCCATTCATGCCAGCGAGAAAGAGCCATCATTCAATCATTTATGTATCAGAGCCAGGCTAGTTTTGATGCTGGATCACAAAAGATATAATGGTTCCGTTTTGCCGCTTTACTATTCTTGAAAACCAAAGACTTTTCCAAGGGATGATATAGCATAATTCATGACAAATCTAACTTTGACGGGTGTGCCGGTAGCACAGGGGTAGCCCACACAACCAACTTATGAAGACCTTTGTTCTCGAAGCGTCTGAAACAGGTTTGACTCTGCTTTTGTCGCATTTCTTCCCCTCTCTCTCAGCCTACATTTAGTAAAGAACACTAGTGCCACAAAAAAACATATGACTTTAACATTTCTTATAAAGCTAGTAAAAGCGAGCTCTTGGTGGTTGAACCCATCAATTTATTTTATTTTCTGAAACTTTCTGCTCTTTTAAAATGTATAGAAACATAAATTACATGGAGTAATAAGACATGCTCAAAAGTCTTTTTAGGCAGCTGATAATGCTTTATTTCTGAAGGGCATCAAAAATAAATACATGCAATTATTTCCTTTTAAAAAATTATGAGGTTTATCCTCCTCAGGATGACAAAATATGTCAGTGCTTTATCTGAAATCAACAAACACAGAAATCAGCACTTTGAAACCCAGGGTTAAACATTTAAAAAGAAAAAGGTTCAAATTAATTCTCAGCGTTGAATGTGTTAATCTTGCAAATCCAACAGATTAAAGAAGTGTGAAGGGTATAGAATGAACTCTGGTAGTTATTAGTTCATTATGAATGCCGGCTCTACATGTGTAGTACAAGCTTTGCAAAGACAATAGCAATGTGTTTTTTTTATTTGTCTGCCTTTTTATCACTTACAGACAGAAATCCAAATACGGAACCCACAGTGGCTTCACTGTCTCGCTAAGCAACAAATCCGACAGCATCTCTTCAAAAGACTTTGCAGCTTAGCAGGAGAGCTTCATATCAGCACCCAGAAGGCTGACAGAAAGACAATTCCCATAGAGCAAGAATTAAACTTGGAGGGGCTGTCATGACAAAGCTGAGAGAGAAAAATACGCACACTGACATGTACTGATGACGGATTGCACAATTCTCTCATCCCTTCAGCCCTGTGACTGTACATCTGTTCTGCTCAGTGTTGATGGGCTTCCTATTAAAGTTCCTCTTCATCTTCCTCTCCCAGGTCCCTGTTTCATCATCAGTGACCCTGCTTGTTTTGTTGTTGTAAACCCAAACTTGCACGCACACACACTGAAATACCCTATCAGACGACCTAGAAATTCTCAGTTAAAAGGGCAGTGGCCTTAGTCTTCCGTGTGACCAAATTGTCCTCTGCCGACTTTTTTTTTTACCTAGCCTCTCAAATGCTAACAGAATATGTTAAAACTCCAATTTGGGTTAACTCTCCCTATACATTCTGTGCTCAACCTCTCCAAGACTTACACAGTGTGTGAAAGCCTGAGTGTGTTTATGCATCAATATGCAAAGACACAAGTCAGTGAGACAAGACATATCTATTTTCGCACAGTTTAAGGAGGTACTACATGACAGGGGAAAGCAAATACACACCTGAAATAATGCAATTTGACATTTGTAATTTGAATTGCTGAAAACACACACAAAGGTTGATTTTCACATAATATATCATCTGGAATTAGAAAAAGGTAGAACGGGAGAGCTGACAGTATTTTGAGTTATAGTAAACAGCCAAACTGGCAGAAATCATGCATGTATGGTCGATAGATCCACTTAAAGGGGACTTTATGCAAGCTTCTGCGCATAACGTAGGAGGTGGCTCCAGGGGGGCTTATGAGCCACACCCTTCCCTTCCCCCTTGACTGAATAACAAACCCAGGCTTTGCACATAGCACACCAGGGCAAAGACAAAGATACACTGAGCACATCAATTTATTTAGGATGAACAGGGGGGAGTGTGCTTCCAGGTGTGAATGTGTTCACGGCGAGGCCGAGGACTGCTAAAAGAGAACATGCATACTCAGCAAAACCTTTTTTCCATGAATGAAACAGGAGGGAGGAAAAAGAACACAAAAAGAGCAACCGGAGCAAGTTGGAAATAAAAATAAAATGTCACATGTTTCTACTGCAGAACAACACCTGGTAACATGAATTGTTCTAGATGATCAGTGAGCCAAAGCCGGTGTCTTTGACTGGCAGGCCTGAAGAGGCTGTCATCTCAAAGTGAAGCTGATAAACAATGACAACATTTAATTCCCACTGCGGGAGCGAGTCGAGACAGGCTGCTCTAATACTCAACACTCATGTTATTTATTTGAGCATTTTTTTCCCTACATATCACCAGGTTCATTAACTAATGAATTGACAATCTGGTGCTTTGCAGGCATCCGGTGTCCTGCAGAAGTATGATTTAGTTCCTCTGTGTTCGCTCGGCAGCACGCAGCAGGACAGACAGGATTTCAGGCCGAAAACAGTGACAGTCAGAGAGGGGAGGGGCAGCACAGGCAAAGCTTTTGAAAAAAAAAATGGGTTTAGAAGACTTTAAATAAATTTTCCACATCTTGAGCAAAACAGTAAAACTGTGAAAATAGTGATTACAGCAGTTTGTGTAATATGTCCAAACACTGTTTTCCTTCCACAAAAACAAAGAAAATAAGGGGTAGAATTTCATTTCTACCAAGTGTAGTCTAAAATTTCCTGAGGCAAACTATCAACTATATCAAAAACAGCTTTTTTCCACCTCTGTTAATATTGATTAACCGAATCAATACATCAAACCATTGAGCAACATTTTGCTAAAAAGAGATTGAAAAGACTACATTGCATACCGTGTAAACAACGTGAAAATGTTTTTAAAAATTAAAGGCTACAAGACGTCGCCACAAAGATGTCTATAGAGGTATCAGAATGGTTGAAAACTTGTGAGTAGAGCTGTCCCTATCCAATCACAAGTTCGGCATTACATTAGGGTCCCGATCAAGCAATTTTTTAAATGATCAGAAGAGTGGTTGACTAAAGTGTCTGTCGTTGTTGTGCCGTCTTTGACTTTATAAGCTATGTGGCTGCTTTTTCTGTAGTCACCTTTTAAAAATCACAGCCTTCTCTCCTATGCAGAGCTGGAAAAACTGTACCAGGGTTCTCGGCAGGATATTTTGACAGCGTAATGGTAAATATTGGGGATGTGGCTGAGGGGATGTGATTAGTTTGCAGATTTGTAGCTGCAGTATTCCGCCACGCTGCTGAGCGATGCGTGGTGCAGCTCGAAGGAGGAGCTCAGACCGACAAAATCCCATCACTGGGCTGTCCGGCTAGCTAACACCAGCTAGCGTTCACTTATGCTGTCTGGGAGGTTTACAACTTCACTGATGCAGATCCAAGAGCTTTGACCTTTTCATGTTGCTCTCAAACATCCATGTCGTACTATTAGCTTAGCACATTGTTTTTCTTGTCTGTCTTCCCACGGGACGTTTCTACGAACAACGCCTTTGTATTCATCTTGTCTACAAAGAGGGTAACATGTTTTCTTCTGGCTGCTCTCCAAATGTTGGCAGACTTAATCTCCCAGCAGTAATTCATTATTTGGGTCAGGTGAGCAGGTGCGGAAAGGAGACGGGAGTGTATGGTCACTGCTGCCAGAAGAAGTGCGACAATTTGGCCAGATGTGAATTGGTCAGTGGGGGAAACCCTGCGGACAGGGAGCCCAGGACTCAGCCAAAGAGCCGTTAAACTGATTGAAAGTCAGCCTGATGCCCTAATAACGGCGTCATTTTGACAACTGACAACGTAACAGCCCGTTATCCTGAAAAGCGCTGGCAAGAACCTTGTATGGCCATTTTTTGTTGATCAACCAAATCTACGTGTTACCATGTTTTTAACTGTCCACAATTCCTTTCAGAGTGAAACTGTGCTGGTTGCTGCAGCTCCCTGTCTGTCTGGACATGCTGTGCTCACATATTCACAAACAGCTCTCCGTGCAGGAAAGAGAGCTATAAAGTTGCTGAAATGTACTTCATCAAATTTTACGATGTTTAAAAAAGCTTTGAAGATTTGAAGATTTGAAGTGGCACGTCTTTTTCTGGGAGTTTTCTCCACACACCATTAATTTGGAAGATTAGAAATATATTTTACAAGATATATTACCAACTAATATCAAAACAAAGAGTCAACTGGCTAACATCAGCCCAGCTCTTCCTCCACATTGAAGACTGTTTTTGTTGGGTCAGAAAATTAGTTAAGTGCAACACAATCACTAACACACCTACAATTACGTACATGCTGCAATCCTGGTTAGATGTTGTTTATTATTCACCAAGTAGGCTAAATTCAAACAAGAAACAGGACCTAAAAATGTAAACGTTTCTACATGTTTCTGGACTGATAAAGACAAGAACTGGTTGACATGAAATAGTCATAAATGAGGTGTTCATGGACGTCTGATGCTTTGAGGGCTCTCACAGCGAAACTGTCCAACTTGAATAACAAATAAAATTTCCTTTAGGCAACAAAGGTAAATTTTTAAAAAACATAATGTAGAGAAAGTACTTTTATGGGGGAACTTCAAAACATTTATCTGAAAATACAAACACTATAAATCTTATTCCTTGTCTTAATTTGCCTCCTAAAAAAACAAATTCCCTAATGAATGTAGAGGCAGGTAAAATTCCAAATGCATGCTAAAAACAAACCAAAATAGAGAGAAAAAAAATCAATAAGAAATGAGGAAGGAGTTTTATTCTGGTGCACTTCTGACAAATGCTATTTAATTCACTAAACTACAGAAATTACATGTTTGACTGAGAAGAGCAGCCTGTCATCAGTGTGCTGGCACTGTGTATGCGGCTGCTTCCACTTTATGTAAATCAGTCCAGTTATTCTTATTCTCTGCGGCCCGAACTCTGTCACTAAGTTTTTATTGGCTGCTTGAGTTGTCTTTTGTTTATTTTTGCTATTTTTCTCCCGCCGCTCCAGCTGTACTGTGCAGATTCAGATATTTCCCATCCTGACCAGAATGCTTTGATGCACAGGGAAGCTGAAGGCTCACAACAAAGTTGACCCTGTCTGAAACAGAAGCGCAGATGAAGTCAGCGCCGCATACAAATGTGACTGTATTCTCTGCAGCTATTCTGTATTAGCATAAAAGCTTGTGAAAATTAAAATGGGAACTATAGCCTGAGCAAAAATGACATATTGTTTTCATAAACAAGCACAAGCGATCCGGCAAATGTGGAACAAAGGTGCACAATCATATTTGTGGAGTAAGAAACAAATTCTACTTTGTTAATGGGAATAAAGATTACTTACAACAATTCTCACAATAACAAATCAAAGCAGTTATCTAACAGGCAATTACAGTTACACAATTATGTGATTTTTTTTTATTAACTTGGAACATAAGCATGTCCCAAAATTTTTCTACAAATCAGACCTTTTTTCATGTCAAAAGTAAGCTGAAATCTGCTTCCTTATGAAATACACATTGAATATCACAAACTTGTTAATAAAAAAACTGTAGTTATGGTAATAAGACAATTAAAAAAAACATCTACCTCATGTCTTTCCTGCATTAAAATTAGACAAGACAAAAATAGATTATTCATCCCAACGCTACCACACTTTACAGTCTAATGATTAGTACTCCAACTAGACAAAAAGGATTAATCAACCCCTATTTTTCCTCACTGAACTCTGACTCTAACTATTGGACTGGCTCCTCTGCCTGAGCATGGACACTCATGCATAATGCAAGAAGGAGCAAATGGCTCATCAGTGGGGATGCCAAGTGAAACATGGCAAGCAGGGGAGAGCGGTAAAGAGGAGGAGTCACAGAATGAGGTGCTGGGGGAAGCCGGGGAGGAGGAAGGGGGAGAGATAAAGAGGGCAATGGATAAGGGGACACAGGGTCAATAGTAGCTTCACGATAATAAACTTTTAATAACAAATAATAATAATTTACAATAAAGGATAAACGTGTCTGTGAAGCTTGTTATATCCTTAATATACTGCACAGCACAACATAAAATATAATTATTCCTAGCAGACTAACTATGAAGTTTCTGCAGTGTGTATGGTTTTCAACTCAGCAGA
Source organism: Fundulus diaphanus (assembly GCA_037039145.1). Lineage (NCBI taxonomy): Eukaryota > Metazoa > Chordata > Actinopteri > Cyprinodontiformes > Fundulidae > Fundulus > Fundulus diaphanus. The sequence continues at coordinate 34,504,255 of CM073125.1, forward strand.
GCATAATCCTCTTTTTAATGCTAAGAGAACGCAACAAAAATAAATAAATAAAACCGAAACACCTGAAAAGCTGCACCACACAAATCCATTTGGTTGACCTTGGAAAGAGTAACAGCATCAAATTATTATTTATACCTTCCCTTCCAAGTAAACTATTTTTAACAAAGCCCACAGGAGTCAAGAAAATTCAATATCTACTTAACAAAATATTCTCATCTTCACAAGATGTGTGTGCATGGACTTCTGCAAGGCTCATTTTGTAATAACGCCATAGAGAACAGCAAATTATCAATAGTGATTATTTACATTGTAGTTGTCAGCTAAACTTGCAAGATCATGACAGCCCTCATCACATGCATGTCACATAGTATGATTGAAGATTATCAGTTAAGATTGATGATGAACAAAATCACACATTTCTTATGAGTGTTAACTTTCATTTGGGGCAAATGGGAATACAAAGTGGGCTTCTGAGTGTGTTGTGTCGCAATACATCTTCCTCAGCATCTGTTTGTTATTTGGTCATTAAATTTACCAGCATGCAAGCTGAGGTCATCTTTGATTGGCACTGTCTTATGCTCCCATCTTTAGTTCAGTATATGTTGGGGCAGTGAAGGAACAGATCAAAACTATTATCTATATTACAGTTTGAAAAATACGATACATCCAATCCTAAGAAAAAGAGATAGAATAGATATTATTTACAAGCTGTGGAATTTTAACTAATTCACATATTGCTGTATTAAAAATGGTTTTCAAATGCAAACACATCAAGTTTACATACACTCATAACGGGTATGACTGCCTGCCACTATCTGCGCCAGCTCAGGAAGCTCAACCTGCTTAAGGAGCTGCTGATCCACTTCTAGAGAGCCATCATCCAGTCTGTCCTCTGCTCATCCATCACTGTCCAGTTTGGCTCTGCCACCAAAAAGAACAGGGCCAGACTGCAACGTACAGTCAAGATTGCAGAGAAGAGCATCAGTGCCAGCCTACACTCCATTCAAGACCTGTACATCTCTAAAGTTAGGAAATGGACAGATAACATCACTGCAGATCCGTCTCACCCCAGTCACAACATGATCCAACTTCTCCCCTCTGGTAGGCACTACAGAGCACCGTACGCCAAAACCAATAGACTCAGGAACAGTTTCTTCCCACAAGTCATCACTCTAATGAGCAGCTGACTCTGATAACAAAGTGCTGTTTATTTTTAATATTCATATGATCATATTCTATATACTGTATACTGAATCCACCAACCTCATGTACATAACACGCTATATAATACTAATTTATTCCAGCATTCCCTGTCTCTGCATGCTGAGGACATGTATGTTTGTATGTGTACCTCTACATCATTTCCACCCCGACATGTACATAATGACAGCAATGGAAATAATGTTTACACCTGCATCATTTGCACATACTCTTATTGCATTATTGTCCTAGTTGCTCTGCTTGTTTATACTGCATTGATATGTGTTCTTTATACTGCAGACTGTGTTTGATTTTTTTATTACTGCATTATTGTGTTATAGTATTATTGTAAAAGTAAGCACACTGTGAGCATTTTATAATCCAGAGTCAAATTCCTCATATGTTTAGACATGGCAAGTAAATAAAGCTGATTCTGATTCTGAGGAATTATTATACAAAGAAACACGTTAATCTTTTTAAAAACATCAGAACTGAATGCACAAGTTTGAATTTATTATTTATTTAGAACACTTGGTGAATATTTACACATACAGACTAAAAATATACATTCATATACCACCCATCCATTTTCTGTAAATACTACAACCTGGTGTCCATCTGGGAATAATTGTCAGTGGACAAGAGGTAGGGTTTATCCTGGACACGTCGCCTGTCCATCGCAGCACAACAACTTTACACACACACACACACACACACACACACGCACTGTTTTTGGACTTAGGACGGAGGTCTTAATGCCTGGAGAGTAGTCATGTATGCATCAGAAGTAAATTCAAACTACAAACAGAACATTCCATTTATTTTGTTGTAATCCTTCTTTTCGTTCAGCACTTTGGTCAGTGCCTACTGTTTCTAAGTGATTTATAAATAACTTTGGCTTGGCTTCTAGCTGCAACTCTGTGTGCAACATGTACATTCCTCCAGCTGCCTAAATATTTTATTAAGTGATGCAAAAAGTTCAGGAATGTAATGAAAGGATTGACTTAATTGTTTGACAGCACTAACTTGATTGACCAATACTAGTCCAAGGAATTAAGTAAACATCTAAGAAGATTTAGAGAAGCTGAGAATGTCTTTCAGAGCTATTTCTGAACTTCTCCAGATTCCATGCTCATCTGTTCAAATAACTTTATCTGAGAACCATTTTTTCCCCATGTGTCCCTGCTTCACCAAGATCTGGAAGAACTCCCAACCTCTCACCATAATATAAGAGCAAATTGGTTAGCATATTCAGGAAGGGGAAAGGCCATGCATGAACTGGGGGCTGTTGGAATATCAGGGTCATTGTCTACAGTAAAAGAAGTTTTATGTTACGAAGAATTGAAAGGCTTGTTGACCAACAAAGGAGTGCCTACTGCAAAAATCAACATTTGAAAGCTTAACTATAATTAACTACAATACAAAAAAGTGAAAACATTGCGTCTTGTTATATCTGCGTGTCATGTGAAATCTATGTGTACTCTGAGTAAGGGTCTCATCACAATTTCATTACGACAACACATAATGTCAGTAAAGATTCTTAATTTTTTGCAGCTATCATGCACAAGCTACCATATTTTTCGGACTATAAAGTGCACCGGATTATAAGGTACACCGTGAATTTACGTGTCTATGTGTGTCTTTGTCCACATATAAGATGCATCGGATTATAAGGCGGATTGCATATTCTTCCCAAGTGTGTACTATCACTCCGCCCCTCCGGTAGGGTGACCAGATGTCCCTGATTTCTGGGGACAGACCCCATTTTAGATGGCCTGTCCCCGACAAAAGCTGTCCCTGCAAATGTCCCCAAGCGCAACAAGAGTCTTGCCGCTGTCCCAACGTAGTAGAGTTTTGCCGAATGCACATCGGTTTATTGTTGCTGAAGCTGCACAGTTGCGCAGTTGGCTCCAGTTAGTCCTGGGTTCAAGTCCTACCCTTGCCCTGGGTCTTTCTGCATGGAGTTTACATGTTCTCCCTGTGCGTGCGTGGGTTCTCTCCGGGTACTCCAGCTTCCTCCCACAGTCCAAAAACATGACTGTTAGGTTAATTGGCCTCTCTAAATTCTCCGTAGGTGTGAGTGTGTACGAGAATGGTTGTTTGTCGTCTTTGTCTCTGTGTTGCCCTGAGATAGACTGACGACCTGTCCAGGGTGTACCCCGCCTCTCGCCCATTAACAGCTGGAGATAGACACCTGCACCCCTCATAACCCCAAAAGGGATAGACATATTTATTGTTGCTAGCGCGTACTCCATGTGCAGGCTGCCTTACATGAATGCACTTCTAGTTTGTTTCAACATCATAGTCAGGTAGTCTTGTAGACAGCTCAGGGGTCCGATCAGGTAGTGACACAGTGTACCGTAATGCTCCGAATATCCATTGAGTGGAGCGGCTTCGTTGCTAACTAAAGTTGTACTTACACATTTTAACAGATTTTTGAGCGTATTGTACCACATAAAATCGGCCAGTAAGCACAACGGTAACCAAATATAACGCGCACAGGAATATAAGGCGCAACATCAATTATTGAGAAAATTTAAGGATTTTAAGTGCGCCTTATAGTCCGAAAAATATGGTACATGCCTTCTGGACAAATATTTTATGGTCAGAGGAGACAAATGTTGAGCTATTTGGCCACATTTACAAATGACATATGTCTGGGGAAGTCAACGTAGGGCTTTTTTATTTTATTTATTTCATTTAAATAACACAGTTCTGTAGTAAACTTACAAAGATAAGTCACTCTCTACACTGGTAATGGAAACGTACCACAAAAAAAGGCTCCAATATCCCACACACCTCGGTGCTTTCAAAAGCCAAGCTGGCCTCACAGACCTAAACAAGGCATTGGCTGCAACTCAGCACAGTTGATATAGAGCGTTACAAATAGAATGTACATCAGAGATTTTGTGTTCTAAAGCGTAAATCAATATGGTGACATTTGAGGCCTTATGAGTTTTGTTTTCAAGCATCACTGCTGCTGAAGGAACTAATCTTGGCTGAAGTTCAGTAAACTGTTCTGTCTGAGTGCACTTCAGCACAACCCATCTCGAGTTAATCCACACCGGTTTCAATGTGTTTCTGAATTAAATCCCCCAGCCTGCTGGTCACACAGATCTTCTGTAGTCAGTACTTCACACCACCGAGCCAGGAGGCTAGCTAATTCAATAAGCACAGCGACAACCTTGCTTTGTGGCTGAAAAAATAACAGCAGCAGGAGCTGGGATGGTGGATGTGGACTTTAAACCCATATGCCATGCTCGTCATTTAAGAAAAAAGCAAGATGGCAAAAATAAAAAATAAAATACCAGCTATATTTTTTTTTTGGTAAAAAAAGGATTTTTATACCATAAATATATCCGCTTTTAGGCATGGTGGTGATGGTATCATGCTGTGAGGCTGTTTCAGTGTAATAAGAGCTGGTGCATTGCACAAAGATAAAGAAACAATAAAGTGAGTCTCCTTCGAAATTCTTCAACTTCACCTCAAATCAACAGCTAGATGCATGAAACATTGGCATTGAAAAGCAAAAATTCTTTCCTCAAATGTAAAAAAATATAACCTAGCAAAACTTTCACTTACTTGTAGAAATCAGTAGATGTAGAAGTATTTAGTTTACTTTGTTTCTTACTGACACTCAAATTAGCGGCAACCCCCCCAACATATAACAGATTTCTAAACGACTCCATGGTTGAATGTTAAGTGCACTTTGACTCATATTCATACAGATTTTATTTGCCGGTCAAACAAGAGAGAAATAAGTAAGCTAGATGGAGGTAGAAAGGAGACACTGTGGCGCGAGCCACAGTCACTCCTGCAGGAGACAAATTGCAAGCAGCAGGTTCCTTCATGTGATAGGTCAGACAACACACACTCACAAACACACATAATCACCACATGCTCGTGCATCTGTGCGGCAGCATAGCTTGAAATATTCAACATAAATGTCACCCCTATCTATTACAATTCCTTTCCCCTCCTATCCCTGCTTGCTCTTCTCCACTATCTCCCATCCCCCACTGACAGTTTGCCATTAACAAGTTTCGTTTGCACAGGAAACCAGAGAGCAGCATTAGGAGAGAGCAGTGGAGATGCACACACGCCAGGTAGCCCAGCTCTGCTTGGAGCAGTCTGTCATGGACATCTTTCACATCACAGATGATGTACTGGGCCAAGATGGCCAGCTCTAATAAGGCCAAAGTTACCCCTCAGTCTGCTGAAACGTCTGGGGAACATGTTAGGAGGCAGACAAGGACATTAAGAGCATGGCATCACTTCTGTAACGGTCAGCAGGAAAATAACTGGAGATTGGGAAGGTTGGGTACCGTCTGGCCAAGGCTCAGATGAGGTTTTGTAAGGAGTTTTTTCTTACACAGGATAGTCAGAGGAGAATATTGTACCAATTCTTGAAAAACACCAAGACACGAATAAAAAGCTGAGTGCTAAGATGTGTTCTCTGTTTATTAAATATTAAATATAATCTAGGAGGAACCCAGGCCTTTTTGGTTGTCCTCAAGGAGTTGGCTGTGTTTCACACAGTTGGAGATCATACACCATTCAGTGAAAACTGTATCACATCAAGTTAATTGAACAGAGGCAGTATTTATGGGAGCTAGATAAACTCATATTGCTGGCCATCTTGGACACAGAGTACACTCAACTTGCTACATAACCGGTTTTGTGACACCCTACATCCTGTGCAAAACTCAAAAGGGTGGACTATGTGGTCATAGTCTCAAACTTTTTATTGCTGAAATATTATATGTATAGAATGCACTAAATAGACTGATATATTTTGTAAATTATAAAAAAAAAACAATGTAAATAACTGGAAGAATATATATAACAAACATCTGGAAATATTTTAAAGGGGCCATGACAACAAATTAAAATTTTCTCAGGTTTTGGGGATATAATATGGTCTGCTGTGGACTGATGAGGCCGTGTGAATGTCAAAACTGAATACCAAAGAACGTGCTCAGGGGCGGACAGCTTTGTTGCTTTGTTCAAAAATTATCAGATCAGAAAACAGGTTATCTTTCTACGTATTCTTCAATCCATCGTGCAAACTGCCTTCCCTCCTCTCCTCTCCTCCCCTCCCTCCAGCTGATGCACCGGCTGAAGAGGAGGAAGGCGGAGGAGTGAGCAGATGGCAGCCCCAGATCAGCCTCCCTGTAGCGGCTCCAACCAGAGGGCAACGCCGCTGAAGCACGGCCTCAAACTAACTTCACAGCGGTTACTAAAATGGAGAGCTGATATGTCCGAGGGTGGTCTAAAATGCATGAAGATTCCACTTACTTAGTACAAGAGAATAACAGAAGAGTGGCTGAAGTTCATTTATGGGGACTTTACTGAACAATGTTTCCTGTGGGGGAATTCAAGTTGTGGTTTTCGAACGAACGGTTTAAAAAAAACAACTTCTGTAGCAACACTGAAGGTGGGGACCACAACACTCTCATTACCCATAAGTTTATTTCCTTTCTAAATGCTGTCAAATGTAAGGAAGGTGTGTTTGTAACTGAAACAAATCCGGTTGACTAACTGAAGCCAAACTGTTGTCCGCGCCGTGATTTTCCTGTAGCAGCCCGGGAGCGCCTGGTGGAGAGCTGGCAGTCTGCTGCATATTCCTGTGGCGCGGCACAGCTGGGAGCTCGCTAAAGTACCGTGGTGGTGTTCTCCCAACGGCATAAGTGCAGCCGCAGCGAGCTGCGGTACCACGGGGGTGTTGCATAAACAAATTATTTGGAGAATTTACATATACAACAATATCAACTACATGAAATGGTTTATACAGTGATGTCATGGCACCATTGAAAGGGTTGCTGCTAAGGAGGAAATACAAGTAAAAATTTGAGAAAATACCAAATGCAGCCTCTCACAGTTGATATTTCAGTACGTACATTTTTTACGTAATGCCAGTACACAACAAAAGTCAACTCAGGGTACTTTAGAAAAACAAACACATTCAATTATAATACACTGTAGTCAAGTTCAGTGTATTAATCCATTTGACAAAATATTTGCTATCTAAAGGAAACTTTCCAATAACTTTGCAGCAATCCCTCCTCCTAAATGAGCCCGTGGTGACAGTGGAAAGGAAAATGCACTTCTACTGCATCTTGGATGGTATGGGGTTTAGGTGTTATGCGTAATTTGCACATTTACCAAATTTAAAACATTCGTTGCCATTAGGATAAACACTGTTTCTGCTTAATTTAAAGCTCTTTATCTGATATGAATCAGATTTTTGCAGTTCATCTGGGCTTGTAAAAATCCAATTATGCAACATAATCCATGTTGCATAATTGGATTTTGACACACAATTAAAGAGTGCCAAAGAAGTGAAAAAAGCTTACAAAGTACAGAGTATTAAAATATGAAAGAAATGATCTAACCATCAATTGTTGTTTAGAAGATATACAATAACCAATAACTTTTTAAAAAAAACAGTAACGGTAAACAGATTAGACCTTTATGAGGACATCATGTATGATGTTTTTTATCAATGGTGGCTTGTAAACAGGTGGTGCTTGAGCGGTAAACATAAATTACAGAATTAAAAGTAATTATCATATCTGTTCACTCATAAAATGTGTCTGATTTTTTAACTTTCAGCACCCCCTTCCAGTTTGGATTAATCTGTTTGTATTGGGCAACAGCACAGTGCATCGAATAAAAATCCAGTCATTTATTTACAAAATAATAACTTTACATGGCTTTTGCTATAAGAAAAAAAAGAAAAAAAGAAAAAAAAATAGTTTGTACTGCCCAGACTTAAATCCAGCATGCCAAACCACATTCTGCAGCAATTATTCCAGCACAGACTCAACCAGTTATCCACTTAAACAAATTCCTGTGAGCAGGAAAATTAATTATTAACTATCTACCAAAGCACCAACTTATACCAAACAAAATAACAATGTGCTTTTAAAAAAAGAGGTAAAAATGTGCCAAATCCAACTGATGCTAGTGTAAATTGAGCAACATCCCCCCCCCCCCCCCCCCCCCGAAGATTCAACTTGTGCTTTGTTAAATATTTCAAAAGAAATCATCCTGGCTATGCTTTTTATCACAAAAGACACAAACCAGACCTAGAAACAGGCAGAGGTGAGTCGAGTAGCCAAATATTGTACTCAAGGTAGAGTAACACTATTTCAACATATGTTTACTCAAGTAAAAGTAAAAAGTAGTCAGCCAATAAATTACTAAGAGTAAAAAAAGTATTTGTACGATGGCTACTTAAGTACTGAGTAACTAATAACATCTGATTCAATATTTAAAAATGATGTAATTGGACAGACAACAATATAAAGTTATGTGCAAATTCTGGTATTCTAGAGACTAAAATTAAGAAAACATACAAATAATAACATAATAGCTACATAAATTCAGGCAGAAGAAAAAAAGTTTTCTGAATCATTTTCAACATAAAACTCGACAGCAATACGTACAGCAGTCAATGCATATCCAGTACGCAAACTTTTTCCAATGACAATATCTTCTGTTTACTGTATGCTCGCCTGACATCCAAATGGCTAAATGAGCTCAGCAGATAGAAAGTAACATTAAAACAACAAAACTTGTGAACAAATGGGAAGCGTCACTTTAACATAAACTTTAGGCGTGTCTCTTTGGTGCATTTTTGGTTAAAACGAGTATCTTCTTTATCCAATGAAGTCCCTCATGGTGGGTAGAGTAGCCAATTTACCCACCTGTGGAAAAAGATCTAGAATGACTTGACACACCTCATGTTTCCTTGATGCATTGTACAAAACAGGCCTTGCATAGATGGACAGAGAAATAATGAGGAATAACTAGTTTCCTATTGGTTGGCTGAGGGAGAGTTAAGAAACATTTAATGTCTTTCACATTTTTACCTCACAATCATAAATCCCAATATGCTTTATTGGGCTTTTTGGGACACATGCCTGTGATTTAGAAGAAAATAGACACTTTACTACTTATAATCTGAAAAGTGTTTGTGAATATGTATTTAGTCTGATATGCCTACACAAAAACTATTGGGATGCCACCTATATAGTAAATATAATTTACCTATTTGTAATATAAAACCGATATAAATCTACATCCTGTAAGGGCCCTCAAAATACTGTTAGAGAACATATAGTGAAGAAAGAGCAGCACGAAGCCCACATCTGTCCAAACAGATCAGGGAAAAAGTTGTTGAGATGTTTAAATCAGGATTAGGTTGAAAATCAATACTCAAAGCTATGCACAACTCACAGAGTACTCATTAATATCTCATCTAAATAAGTAAAGACAACAACATACCGCAAATCTACCAAGACAGGCCCGTTAAACAGCAACCAACACGGCAAGGAATTGGAGAAGCAGCCAGGAGGAGCCCTTGGTAACTCTAGAGGAGCTGTAGGAATCCACAGCACATGTAGGATAATCTGTTGACAGCACAGCTATTAATTATCTACTCCATAAATCTTGTCTGAATCTGAGGGGATGCTAAGAAGAAAGTCATTGTTGAAAGAAAGCCGATCAATGATACTTTGCAGTTTGCTACAGGCAATGTAAGGGGAAAAAAAACAACCACGTGGAACCATGTTCTGCTTAGACGTGACCAAATAAACCTTTTGGTTTATGCTACGTGCAGAGGGAAATTGCTCATCACACTGATCGATCGCACAATCCCCATGGTGATACAGAGGTGGCAGCATCATGCTGTCAAGCTAGTCAGAGATTACAAGAATATTGGTACGGTCAAATACTGGGCAATCATGAAAGAAAACCTTTTAGAGCCTGTAAAACACTAGACACTGGGGCAGCAGTTCACTTTACAGCAGAACCATGACCCTAAACATACAGCCAGAGCTACCATTGAATGGTTTAGATTAAAGTATATATATGTGTTGGACCAGTCAAAGCACCAGTGTAAATCCAACCGAATTTCTATGCCAAGAAAAAAAATAAACAGTGTTCTGTAAAGTATAGCCAAAACTATAGTTCTCTGGAAGTGCAAAGCTGCTAGACACTGAAATTATGCAAAACTTTTTTATGGTCTATAGCACAAAGTCCCACCACATTGTTGTTAATAATAATAATAATAATAGTAGTAGTAATTATACCATAGCTAGGTACTGCAGGTGGGATTTCTGCTTGTAAAGTAATTCATTGTATGAAATTTGACGTTGTTTTGTGTGGGCAAATGGAAGAAAAGACGGGTGACAGAAAGGCCAATTCTGATGAGGGAAAAATCAGGCGGTTTAGTGAGAAAGCAACTCATTCATTCAGAGCAGAAGAGAATCATTCCGCCATGTGCAGCACAGTAATTCTGTTTGTCTAAAAGTCTGACTGGCTTTTAAGCAGGGTTCCAACCTGCTGAGTTTCTACAAGGTGGATTACGCCTGCTGGCAAAAGCTCAAGTTCTCACTGGGTGTATCAAGGGCGCTGTGCGCTCACCCACACATGCACACAGAGGCGCGCGTTAACAAAGATAAGCCCCACTCGCACGCCTTTACGCACAAAGGGTCTAATTACATGCTCATTTTGGGAGCAAGTTCGTTTTTTTTTTTTTTGTTGTTGTTGTTGTTTTTTGCAGCGCGACTCACATCTCTGAATCTGTTCCAGGATCGATCCTTGTTGTTCTGAGCCACGGTGCTCGGCCATTTCTCGTGACTGATACCGTAGACCGCCGTCTCTGTGCTCATCAAGAGAGCCAAGGCAGGTAGCAGAAAGAAGAGCATCTTCTGTAAGCAAAGAGAGAGAGAGAGAGGGAGAAAAGGCTGACAGGGGAAGCACATGCGGAGGATGCTGCACAGTGTAGACTATGAAGAGAAAAAGTCTGATAGAGCACTTTGGAAGAAATCTTACAAGGAGCCGCATGATGAATTACATGTGCAATATTTCAAAACTTTACAGCAAGAATATCCGCTGTTTATGTCTGGGAGTAGCGTGATAATTTCTCAAACTGCTTATCCTTTGTCTAATCGGATTATAAACCCTGGACAGTTGCCACCGTAGCAGATGGGGCAAACAATTACCCCCCAGTGCACCCCCACCCCCTTTTTTTATAATGCAATTAACGGCGTCAACACAATCACCGCCCCCCTCACAGCTTTGTCCTGCCTTTTTTCAGCCTCCTCCATCAGTCTCAAACTGTAAATTTTAATTACTCATTTTCTTTATTTTTTATATTTATTTTTGGTCAATTCTATCAGCTTCCAAAAGCAATTCGTTGCTTACCTTTGATGTTCTTATGTGTCCGATCTGGAATGAAAATAAGTCCAAGACGGCAGCGGGAACTCCTAGTTGCGCCCGGCTGCTTGTGGGACTGACTGGGGGGGAAAAAACAAGAGCGGAGCAGGAAGGACAAGTGAGAGGACCGGGAGCTTTCTCCTCCTCCTCGGTCATAAGAGACCGCCCCTTCTCCCTCTCCCCTCTCCACTCTCTCCATCTCTCTCTCTTCAGCTCAAGCCGTGTCATTGATTTTCAGCTGGTGGATTTTTTTTTACGTTCACGCCAAAGCGAAGGCAGGATTTTCAAGCCATGTCAGAGCCCTGTTCTGCCTGTGCAAACACTAATTCTGGTTTAGTCACGCGCATCGCTTGTGTAATTTCACTTCACGTGCAACCTTATACTAAAAGTTAAATAAAAACATTTTAAAAAATATGGATTTATTTGTGCTGGCGCAAGTCAAGTGGAGGACGGATTTCTTTGATCGTCACATATTTTAGAAGCATGGACAAAAATACAACTCACAAAAAGCTCACATTTTTAATTAAAGTATGCCTCCAGATCCCAAACAGGCCACATTCTTGGGACTTCCATTGTGAAAGACTAAATCTTTCATTTTTAATCAGTGATCATTCTCCTTTGTGATCATTTTCTCTTTCATTTTAGCACTTATCCAGTCAAATTATTGCTCTGATGCCCGTGTCAATGTTTGGGGCAAGTAAGAATAATGGAAACCACTCCTCTATAGTTTATCTGTTCTACTCTATTGACTTCTTTTGGGGGAGAGGGAGCAGTAACTCAATGAAGTTCTATTTCCCCAAGTCTCACATGAAAGGTTTTTCTGTTTTAGCAGTCGTGTCTGTTATCTCTGTTGCCTTTGCTGATGTGCATGCGTGAGAAGGGTGCAGCTATTATGGATGAATGGGATATCAGATACCAAAACTTGTTTTGCAATTTTATTTCGTTTTTTGTTGGGTGAAAATACATTTCTGATTATGAAATGTGTTGTGTTGTGTTTGGTTTTTTTATTTTATTTTTGTATCTTTTGAACATTTTCAAGGAGTATCTTTATTCAATGTCCATCCATCCATCCATCCATCCATCCATCCATCCATCCATCCATCCATCCATCCATCTTCTTCCGCTTATCCGGGGTCGGGTCGTTTATTCAATGTAAATTCTAAATATATGACATCTTAACTGAACTCATTACAAATTATGTTCTTCCATCCATCCATCCATCCATCCATCCATCCATCCATCATTCCATCCATGCAACCTTACTGTCATGATCCGGTTTTGTTTATCGCCCGCCGCCCAGGGTCCTGCTCCGTCGCCGGCCTCACCCATCTGGCTGGGGTCGCCCACCAGACATCCTGCCACGCCGAGGCCTGCCTCCAGAAAGCCCACCAGAGCCCTTAGTTTGCCTTTTTTTTTTTCTTTTTTTTTTTTTGGACAGCCACCAGCGATTACCCAATCAGCTCAGTCTGCCTCCAGCCTACACCCTGTTCTAGATCATCTCCACCTGTTTCCACTAATTAGTTACTCAGTTCACCTGTTCACCAGCCTACATATGCCATCCTCTGCCAACTCTTCCCTGCCAGAACGTCTCTCCGCACTTCTCTCTTCACTGCTCTCTTCTCATGTTGGATCGCCCAGTGTGATGTGCCTTTCGCTACCGGGTACTTTATGATCAACCAGTTGGACTCTTCAGTTAAGTCGCCTGTGTCTGCGTGAGTTCCAGCCGTTTGCTGTTCTGGTGGTTTCCCAGCCTACATCGCTTGGTCTGGTCTCTCCCTACCTACATCATCGGGTCTCCTCCTCATCTCTGCCTGCCTGCACTGTCTGCCAAGATTCATCTGCCAAGTCTGATTCTATTTGTCTGCCTCACCCGCCACTACTCATCATTCCCTCAATAAACCTTTTAATCATAACTCTGTGTCTGGCTGAATATCGGGTTTACCTGCAGTAATCCTTAAACTTACAACTAATTAACAATTTTTTTTAATCATGACTTTATTCATATGACTTTAAGTTTGTCAATGATCACTTTGAAATGGATTTTTATGTTGTTGACCAGTGTTGTCAGCTATGAGAGGTTTTGTTCTTTGACTGTCTTCACAATGTTTGTAGAGTATCTTTATATTCTGAACCTCTTTCACCAGTTTTGGATAAATACTTTGTGCAGAGCTTCGCAGTTGTTTTTGTTCTCAGTATTTTCTTGGCCTAAACTCGTATTTTATTTTATTTTTTTTTTTGTATTTTGGTCTTTTCCCTCCCTGATCTGTAGATGATTTTGTGTTTTGGTTCAGCACCCCCTAGTTTCTCATTGTGTTATTAGATGCCTTCCCTCTGTTCCCTGCTTAGACTCACTCAGTTTTTCTGCATTCTCCTGAATATACTGATCTGGTTGTCACGTCACCAGTAATACTTCCTGTATATTTAAAATCCTGATTTTAATTGTTTACTAATGATTTTTTCCATTGTTCTCTGGTTCAATTGTATGACTTTTTAAATCTAAACAACAGTAATTTCAAAAATGTATTACTTTTAAATTTAGTTCTGATTTCTTATAACCTTAGCAGTTCAATTAGTGTATCACAGTCAACAGTGGGATCCTCTCCCTAGCTTTGTGAACCTCCTGGTTTATACAATGCTTTCTTTTTTTCTAAAACTAAGCTTAATCCCATGGTTAACAATTGGAGATCCTAGTTGTTTATGTTGTGTAAGTGAAGGGGTAAAGGGCATGGGTTTGCGGCCCTTAACAATTTAGATTGTACAGAATTACCCTTGGAAATGAATGATGGAGGATGTGCTTGCAAACACATACGCAGAAATATTTCCATGTCAATAAATCTTTAATGACACAATGCCCACATTGAAGTTTAATTCAATGCAATACATTTTCTAAGAGTATTAATAAATCCACTAAGCATTAAAATGATAGCATTTCACCTTCACCACATTAGTAACATTGGTATTACTAAATATATTTTTACGGTCAACAAAGCAAAGAAACAAAACAGTTCAGCTCCATTTTGTTTATTTGTGTAAAATGTAATGACAGGAGTAGTACAGTCTAGGAGAGAAACAGAGCTAAAAAGAAAAGCTCTGAGCCAGAAACTGAGCTAAAAAGAAAAGCTCTGAGCCAGTCTTTGAGTCTAGAGGATAAAAGACATACGGTTTTGCAGGTTAAGCTCAGCCAATGGTTAGGTCTAGGAAAGAGACAGGGATCAACACTGAAGTAATGGGTTAATTGTTTCCGTTATACGAGGAGAAAATTAAGCTGTTGGCAGAAGTAGTTCGGCAGATGCTCCTTTCCAGGACGGTCTCTCAGCTCAACAACGCCACGCCAGATGTAGCTACTATAAAGAAAAAACAAAGAAAACATCAAATTAAAAGTAGAATCAACAACACATAATGCAGGATTGGACATTAGTAGAATGTAGCAGAGTAAAGCAACATGGCCATTATGACCTCAAGCAGCCTAAGCTTAAAGCTCAGGATAACCTAAGCCACTCTAACTATAAGTTTTTCAAAAAGGAAGGTTTTAAGCATAGCCCTAAAAGTAGACAGGGTGTCTGCCCCCTGGACTAAAACAAAATAAGATGTGTAATAAAATTGGAGTTAAACGATTTCTGTCACAGCCACTTAATGTTCCTGGCAATTCAAGATGTTAAAGCCAAATGCTACAGAACACTTTCTTGCATTGCTTAAGAAGCACACATGTATTGTGTTTTTCCCGCTTTATGACACAGAATAGCCCTAGCTGCATTATATTCATAAAGAATGAAGTGGAGGCTTGCACAAAATAGACTCACAATGTGACATTTTTAGTTGTAAGTGCATTCCACAGTAAGTCCTCTTTTGCTGTGAAGTACAAGGGACAATTGGGAACATTGTGTATCAGACTTAATGGAAAAAAGCAGATAGGCAGCTTATAGGTTAACACTCAAGGTGGACAATTTGGGGCTCTGAAAGGCAGCCTTACATAGTGTATGTTAATAAAGATGCATCTTTTATAAAAGTATATCCAGAAATGTACAGGAAATTTGGATAAAGTTTTAAAAGTTTTTTTTTTTTTTCCATTTTATGTTCAGTTTTGTTGAACCAACAGTTCAAACTGAACAAAAGGTTGTAGAGTAAGCTTGTAGAGCATAAAATAATATGGTGCGAAAAAAAGGAGCCATCTAAAGTTGTCTTGTAAAGACATGGTCTCCCAAAAGAGATCTTTCATGTACAAACTTTAAATTACTGATAGGGATAGGTATGTTACATTTTTGTATTCAATTATCCAAAAAGGTCTTTAGACTACACATATCTTCTATTTTAATCCTGGTAACTGATGCAACTGTAATTTGTAAATTTTTTGCCGAAATTTCACCACTCTTTCATTCCAGTTAAGGTCCACTTCAGTCAGATATTTTTTCTCCAACTTTTTCTTTCATTTTTTTCCTCTGGGAGATAAAACACAGGGGCAGCTTTAGGGTCAACCAGTTTTCAATATTAAAGATCAAAACATGTGAAACAGGACAAGGGGGAACCCTGTACATCCCAACAGTAAGTTTACAGTTATAGATCCCTCACACTGCGAGTGCAGCTGGCGAAAGGAAAAGACGGAGGGCGTAGGGGAGAAAAACAGAATGATGAAACAAGATTAAAGCTGAGTGTGTGGATGTGTGTAGTTGTGTTAGAGACAAGAGAAGGGGCAGCTGATGTTTGATCATGAACAACAATGTGTGATGGACAGCGTCTTAATGAGTTTGTGTGTAACTTTTGCATGACAACAGTTTCCTACAAGTGGCTCCATCTCTCTGTCTGAGAATGGACTTTACACACTGGATACATAGCACGTCTAGTCTTTCCTAGGCTAGAAGGTAAAGGAGCTTCAGCAAAACAGAACATCTCTGTCACACAAAAATTTACATTTATAGTGCTCTTCGGGGCATTCATAAATCCAATTACAGATGACGTTACACACAGGATGAAAAGAGAAAACTCATAGAGCATGGAACACACCAGCAAATACGATAACATGCAGACAGATTTTTTTATATACTGTGGTTCAGTTCCTCATCAGGGACCGTAAACAGAGCAGGATGGTAATATACCCAATCTAAAAACAGCATTCATTTACTCTCCAAATAATAATGAGACTATGTTTAGCATGTAAACACTTTAAAATCCCATAGATGTAGACAGACTCACTGGGTAACATCCCTTCTGTCGGTTTGATGTTTGGTGGGTTTCTTCCGTGTTTTATTTGGTTGCTACTATGTGCAATCTTCTTCAAAGCAGAGGTATGGTTTTATTTTGTTGTTTTTCCCCTTAATACCTCTGTGAAAATTTGATTTATCAGAGCTTGGGAAACTCCTGCATGACCACAGTGTGTCTTTGTTTATCTAAAAAAGCTTTGCTATTTGAGAATGTAGAAGGATAATTAAATGAATTTAGCTTATTCTGTGTCTCAGAAATGTTTGGAGGTGGTAAATATGACTGAACTAAATCAATGAATTATATGTGTGTATTATATGTGTTAATTATATGTGTTAATTATATGTGTTTAATTATATGTGTTAATTATATGTGTTTTGTGTGTGTGTGTGTGTGTGTGTGTGTGTGTGTGTGTGTGTGTGTGTGTGTGTGTATGTGTGTGTGTGTGTGTGTGTGTGTGTGTGTGTGTGTGTGTGTGTGTGTGTGTGTGTGTGTGTGTGTCTGTCTGTCTGTGTCTTCGTTGCCATTGGTAGGACTGTTTGGACATATTTAAATGAGTCTGGAACAAACAAACACAAGCAGAAAAACAAGAGCAAAAATGTCTAAGCATGATTTAAGAAATCCAAGTAATTTAACATGATGCTAAGAGGCAAGGGCTACTGTCTGGTTTCAAGATATTAAACAAGGTTAACTTTTAAGCACGTTTATTAACAAGACACCACTGAAAGTGTGATAAAGTATCTGGTTCGTGAGGCAGACACCCTGTCTACTTTTAAGACTAGGCTTAAAACATTTCTTTTTAAAAAAAGCTTATAGTTAGAGTTGCCTGCAACTTGCCTGCAAAGGTTGCAGGCAAGTTAACGAGGTCAGTAGTTCAGCAGGTCCTCTGATGATGGAACATTCCAGATAGGTAAGCTTGTAACTTTTGTTCTCAGGTTAAAACTGCAGAGCACTGACATAAAAATGCTAACCAAAGTTGAGCTCCACAGGAGGCACACAGGAAATTAGCAACAGAAAAGTCAAATTTAAAAATAGCAAAGCAGGGATGGATAAGTGCAAACACATTAAATAATCAGGCAACAGGAGGAGACAAGCTGCAGTAACTAACAACCAGGAATTGATTGCAAAACAATCTAAATAATCTGCAGATGTTGAGTGTTTATAGGGCTTGGATCAATTGGAACAGAGCTGCAACAAACGAATGCATAGACACCACCTGAGAGGTATTGCTGAAATGCTGCTCTGTTTTCTTGCCCTAATTGGGTGTATTTTCCATAAAATAAAATCTAAATAACTATAAACAGAATGAAACATTCAAATTATGTTTTAATATTTCTAAACAATAATAATATGATCTTATTTCAAAATATTACAACTTTTTCAAACACTGATAAAAGATAGAACTGTGATGTATTTTTCTTAGTGTTATAACACTATCATAATTTCACGCTACCCAGTGGTCACTGTCAAGTTAAAGGTCAACCAGTATCGAAGGCAATTTTTAGATAAAGCATACAGAATCCTGTCTTTTATTCAAGAATTGGGCAGCATAACTCAATGGTAATGTAACACAGCATAAGCTGTAGGCTAAGGAGCTGTCTATGGTGCTGAGATTTAAAATGCACTTTAAAGTCGGGAACAAACAAACATCCAGTTAATCTGAGACTAACTGGAGCATCTATAAATTTACTTTCACATTCTAATGCAATTACAGGTAAACAGCAAGATTCAACATTTTGTACTTAAGAATTACTGGAAGAGGATTTTTATTGTGCAAGGAAAAAATAAATTTGCCTACTCCTCAAGTTTCACCTTTTTTGTGAAAGCATAACTTGTGTGGCAACTAAAGATGACTTCATGTTTATCAGCAAAAACACAAATAACTATCTTATGAAACAAAAGTGACAGACATTTTTAAAGAGAAAATATGTATGTTTAGCAAATGTAAAAGGCCACTGTGTGAAGAGGAAAACCTTCAGTGATGAAAAAGCATTGTTCAAACTGTCCTTCAAAAATATAACATTGATTATTTAAAATGATGAACCAAAGTCAACCTTTAGGTGATATATGCAGCTTATATTCTGTACTGCAAAAATATTGGAAATCCCTTGGAGGTGCGAAACAATGCAGCATTATCAGCGCATTGTTAAACAGCACTGAAGAAATTATAGAATGGGGGCTGTATAGAGATGTTATGCAACATATCTCTAAAAAAAAACTTCTACATGATCATATTAATCACTTGCTGACAGATATGGATTATTCAAACATGTCCTGATGCAAATGAAAAGATAAAAAAATGCTAAAAGAAAAATAACTGCCACCAGTAACGAAAGTTTTTTCAATCTCATTAAAGTATGTTATAGTCATGTCTTCTAACAAGGATGACAAAACAGACAGTAAGGCAGACAGTAAGTCTGTGGTCAAAGACATGAAAACTAAGGGTGAATTAATAACATACAAAAGGAGTGTTGGTAATGATACAGAATATAACTGGTGGGGGTGCGGGTGGGGGGGACCTGACCCTGTAATAACTTTGCAATATAGAGTTGTGTTTGAGGTTCAGACAATCCTGGGAGTTTGAGCTGCTTTCTGGCACCTCAGAGGACATTAGAGGAGAACAGTTTTGTGTTCTAAACCAGCAATGGCACTGATAGGTTATCTTCTTAGAGCAGCCCACTGTTCGAGAGGACTTAAAAGGAACAGAGGGGCACTGCAATGCAGCACTGCACTAAAAAACTGGGGCCTCCCTCCTGGATAGAGGCAACATACAAGGTCACTCGGGTTTCTCAACTCAGGTAGTCAGAAGAGTGTTTCTCTGGAGGAAGTTACTTACTACAAAACCAAAGTATCCAGGTGAGGAGTGTAAGACTAATACTTTGTCCTGTGCTGACTAACCTTGTTCTTCCCTTCATTTCTTTGGATCTAAGACCCATAAAAAAAACAATGTATGCTAAAATTTGTAAAACAAACGTATTCTTCAAACAATAGTAGAAAGGTTTTTATGGTGAATTACATAATATTTTAGAGACATAAAACACAAAACTTTTGGAAATATAAGATTTTCACTGTTTTTCAAAGCAAACACTTATTTGGAATTGCTGTCTTTGAAAACCAAATTACTCTCTTGGATTATGCTCACTAAAAAAGTATTTTCAGACCATAAGGTGCACCGGATTATAAGAACTGTGAATGAGTGTGTTAAGACTAACTGCCTATCTCATATATATGATGAGAGCACTTAAACGCAGAACGATACTGGCTCAGATGTCGCCTGGTCAAACAAGGTCTGTGTTGAGGAACCAGGGCACTTCGATGACAAATGGGCTACTGGAACACAAAGGCAATGGACCTGAGAAGTATATATATATATATATATATATATATATATATATATTAGGGCTGGGCAAGTTAACGCGTTAATTTCGCGTTAATTCATTAGACTATTAACGGCGATATTTACTTTAACGCGGGTTAACACATGTTGCTCAAATGCTTTTATTTTGTGAAGGTCTGTTGCTGCGGTGTAGGGGTTTGAATCAGAACAGTAGGTGGCGATAATGCGCCAATAACCTCGCTGTCAGCCCAGCCTCGGATTCAAAGAGGAAGAAAGGTGCTGGCCGGAAAAAAACAAAGCTGACATGGGGAAGGCGGGAATTTGCTTAGGCGAGGCGGTGAGTTGGCGAACGGAACAAGTTTTGTGCGGAGCGGAGCGGGGTCTGCATCGACGCCGTCGGTGAAGTCGCTTCTCGTTTCAAAGTATCCATGTGTTTTTGCCTGTTTTTCCCCTGCCATTCACTATATGCACGCGAAAAAGCAACAACAAAAAACCGCGTGTTAACGTCACATAAACATGCACGCATATCGAGTTAGCAAACATTTCAGTTTAAAGTTCTTCCAGCAACGAATATGACAAAAACAAGTTAGTTGTAACCACTGCCAAGTTAAACTTTGGTATTGAACATAAAATGGTAATGCTGCTCCCTGCGGTTACCTCAGAAATTGCCTGTTTTTGTTAGATTTTTTTCCCATAAAGAGAATTCCCTGTCAGTGGCAATAACCTTTAATTTATTATTATTGCTATTTTTTGTTTTACATGTTTAAGTTGAGCTTTACACTAAATATGTGTTACTGATAAGTGCTACAAATGTTACAACACTTTTGTTCATATGGCAGCAGAACATTAAAATAAAAGTGCTCTTTACACTACTTTTGAATTAATCATGATTAATCAGGCAAATTATGCGATTAATCGCGATTAAATATTTCAATCGTTACCCAGCCCTAATATATATATATATTTATTTACTTATTTATTTTTATTATTTTTTTTCATGGGAAGATATGTTGAATGTTCAATGGATGTACGGGCTGGTACTGGCAATGCAAAAAAGGATATACTGAGCACTTTTACTATAGTCAAAATATGCAAGGTATGTAGGTCAGTGACAGCAAATTATCCTGGATCTGAAGAAATGGACAAATGAAAGCTAAGGGTTAAGGAACTAACACAGTTCATGCCTTGGCCATGACAGATAGCTCAAGCAAGGAGTCATAAACCAGACCACCAAGGCAAATGTTGGTGGTCTTTATAATTTGTAGGAACAATTATCATGTTGATGTGAGAAAACTAACAGTAAATGGAGTTATACAATTTGAGTGCTGCTGTGTATTATGTTTTGGTACTTTCAGCAAAACCAAATGAGTTTAATACAGACTGAATAGGTGGAGAAAAGTGAGACTACTATTAGACAACCACTGCAATGCAATTGCAACATTTAACCTCTGTGCTTCCAGAATGTCAGTGTTTCAAATGACAGTTGTGTTCAAAACCAGTCATTCCTGGTAGTGGTAAAATACAGGCAGATTGAGCTTGACTTCAGTGTAGGGTGAAGAGTTAAATCTCCAAATTACTGCACTAAGACACAGCAGTTCTTGTGCCTTCCATTTCCTAACTGGATGTCACCAGATTGATAGTCACTTTATGAACTCCCGAGTTGAGCTGGAGACTTGGGTGGCCTTTGTGTTATGGATTAATGCCCTTAGTTTGCCAATCCAAATGTAACATCATCATCCCTCTAGAACTTCATTCCTGGTTGAAGTGAAGCAAATGTTCTAAAGATGTAGAAATACTGTCTGCCTTTAAGCATGATGTGCAACCTGTTATGGATATAGAACCGGAATATGTTGAAGGACATAAGTCTCCTGCACTGAAAAATATACTGCTTTTAAGCTTCTCTTCCATTTCTGATGATACTATCTCCCATATAACAAATCATAGCATACTTTCAAAGGGATTCCTTTTATATAAAATCATACAGAACAGATTTATCACAATAATAGTAATTTAAATGATAATTAGGATGGAGGATTTCAGCACAGCAAAATTGTTCAATGATCAGTATAACCCATAGTCTGAGCCAATGTATTAGCACCTTTTAGTTTTCAAATGAGAACAGATAGATTTTGACGTTTTTTTAGCTTTGCAGAATAATCCAAAATTACAGCGCAAGTACACCCCTCTTCAATACTGAATCCCAGCTCGATAAGATAGAGGATTTTTTTCTACCCACAGGAGTACAGAAAATCTAGCAACTGACCACAGTGGTGGGCCCACGGCTACATCTGAGTGGGAGGAAATAGATAACCCTTATCAAGTTTTTCTCAAAGGGAACTCTCAGCCATGAAAGCTAATTACACTCAGACTCCATGGAGAAAAACTATAAAACTCACTGATCCACTACATGTTTTCATGTCTGAAGAGCAGTAGATGAATATGTAGGCCCTATTTGCTTTTACTTTAAGTTTATTAACCCAAATGTATACAAAAGAAATATGTTTAAACATAATGTAATGTGTTTTCTGTGATAGTTTTTCCAGTTAAAGAAAGGGTATTCGTATTGAGCCCAAATCAGATGCGAATCAATGACCCACCTGTCACTGTCCTGGGTGTTAGTAGCTATTGCTTGGTGTGAGTGGAGTACTTGGTCACCTTTTGGAATATTTTGGCAGACCGAGCTGTAAACACTGGGGAGTTGGAAGCACAATCCTCTTCCTCTGTTTAGTGATGGCTTTTCTCTTTAGACCAAGAGGGTTTCTTTCACCCCTCTTTCAAACCATATGTTCTCCCTGTCCATAATCTGGACATTATTGTCATCAAAAGAGTACCCTTTGTTCTTGATGTGCAAGTGGACTGCCGAATCTTGCTCTGAGCTGCTGGCCCTCCTGTGCTGTGCCATGCATTTATGTAGCTGTTGCTTAGTTTCTCCAATGTAGGAGTCTGAGCGGTACTCGCTGCATTGGACAGCATACACAGTGCCGCTCAACTGTTTGGGTGTTCTGTCTTTGGGATGAACCAGTTTTTGTCTAAGAGAATTATTAGCTTTGAAATTTACTGCTATGTTGTGTTTTGAGAAAGTTCCTCTGAGTTTCTCAGAAACATCTTACATATATGGAATGACAATTTTTTGAGTCTCTCTGTTTTCTCCTCTGTGTTCAATGCAGTTTTTCTTTCTGCCAGCTTTGTTCTATTGAGCTGGTGATTTCCTGTATTAATTCCAGGACTCCTGATACTGTGGATCCCTGTGATCCAAACTCATTGACTTTCAGAAATTAGTTTGTATTTATCAATTACATTTTCCAGTCTGTTAATAGAGTTTTTCTAAAATCTTGGAAAATTTTGGAAGTAGAAAAAAAAGCCTATAGTTCAATTCAGTTTAATTTATATATCGCCAATTCACAACACATGTCATCTCAAGGCACTTTACAAAGTCAAATTCAATCAAACCAAAAGGACAGATTGGTCAAAAAGTTCCCTATCTAAAGCCGGGCTTAGCCCCGCATACACTGCAAGGAAACCCACCGCAAGGAAACCCACCAGATTTGTAACTTGTAGTTTGTAAATTTGTGTCTTTATTGTGAGTGGAGAGTCTAAGTCAAAATCTGTTTTCCTACCACAGATTGTCAATTTGGATTTATGTCATAAATTTGGCTGGGCCAATTTAAAACACAATTGTGCATCAATCTAAACCATTTGTTTCATGGTGGGGGTGGTTTGCTCAGGTTTGTGCAATGCTGGTTTTCCACCCTCTATAGGTTGAAAACGCATGTTGGCCAAAAATATCAATTTCAGTTCTATTTAGTTTTATTTCTTCTTTCCCCAGAGCAATGCCTTATGACAAACTGCAAATGGGATGTCTTGTGGCTTACATGTAATACTGGCATTCATCTTGTCACTCTTACATAGTCCAAATTTATGGAGCAGCTGACTTAATAGCTGTCCTATGGACATATTTCCCCACCAGAGCTGTAGATTTCCCTTGCTCCTCCAGTGTAACTAGGCGAGGAGTAGAAAACAATACTGGAGCTGCAGTTTAGGTAAAAGTGACATTTTGAAAATGTCCCTCAATGCAGCTGACTGATTTTATTCTGCCTCCTTCAACAGCTCCTCAAGGCTCAGAGAAAGTAGCAGAGGATATGACTCCCACAGCAAGCACTTGAAATCAGTTGCAACTACTAAATGCCTTGATTGGGAACAAGGCGGTGTTTACATATATTTTAAGAGTCTACTTTAACTTGACAAAAGACTCTGCTTGCTGGGTCATAGTGGCTGGATTATTCCATCATGTCTAGTTTTAGATGAACCCAATTGCAGACTGAACCAGATGTAGAGCGATAAAGTGACTAGTCTTTCACAATAAAATAAACAGGACTTACAATTTTGACACAAAGGGAACAGGACAGACATGAGAAAAACTGGCAAGGAAACAGAACAACAGAGTAAATGACAGTTTGATGGAAGAATCGAGAAGTGAACAAAGAGAACAACTCATCTTATTTTCTGAGGCAGAGTTGGAAAATGAAAAATGAACCAGAGAGAGTTTCTCTGTGGCAAATCCATTTCCAGGAGGATGACCAGAGGTGACGATGGTTTGAGAGCCAGGTAGAAACTGAAAAGAGAGAGTCAAAGAGGCAAGGAGGCATGGAACTGCTGGCGAAGGAGAGGCTGACTGTGGAAAGGTTTTAGAAAGGTAACAGTCATGGAGATTACTTGTGAAGGACAGCTGATGTAGGCCTGGAGCAACCGGAAGAACTGCAACCTGGGAGGCAAAAAAATCCAATGATGAGTTCAAAAGCGAGAACTACATTTCTCTAGAAATCATTGAAAAATAACTCAGGATGGTTCTTTCAGCCTTCAGGGTAGGTTGAGCATTGTCTCACAACTCCTTGTATTTCCTGGAGGTTGACAAAC
Source organism: Fundulus diaphanus (assembly GCA_037039145.1). NCBI lineage: Eukaryota > Metazoa > Chordata > Actinopteri > Cyprinodontiformes > Fundulidae > Fundulus > Fundulus diaphanus. Next base: position 34,529,126 of record CM073125.1, read on the forward strand.
AGATTCCAGTCAGGTGAGCATTCTGCACCCTGTAGCCACGCCCTTCCAGCAAAGATCCTCTGCTCAGGAAAGATCTCATGTGTGCACACAAACAAACACTCATGCACCAAGACTGTGATAGGCTGTGCTGGTGCTAACTCATCAGCCCATTTTTTTCAGGAGGAAAGCAATGCAGCCATCTGGGCCAGCAGCTTTTCAAATGTATTTATATGTTTGAAAATGTTCCTAATTGCTCCATCAGTAATGATAATCAGTAGACTTGAGTTCAATATTTTGAATTATTTCTATCCACTCATATGACAGGTGACATCTGGGAAAGAAAATATTCAGTTCATCTGAAAACATGTTTTTTTTTATTTTCTGCTTTTATAGGTTTTGTTGTAGTTGACATTCCTAACATTTCTTCATGGTCTCCTACACCTGTATTGTTACTGGTTTAACTACTTCTAGTTTCTTTCTGTGAACTTTTTCAGCCCGTTTCCATTTAATCATAATTTCAGCAGTTTTTCTCTCTGAGTGTTTTTCTGTCTTTTTGAAAATGGCTTTCCTTCCGTTTCTCACTAGTTTTACATATTGGGAAAAATACAACTTTCTTTTGCAGGAATAACAAAATGCTCACATAATTTAAAGACCAACCTAAAGCCTGCCTTGATTTAAATGAGTGGAGTATATTTCGAAATAGTTCATTGATTGAGGCTACAATTGTTATAAATGATTACTATTATTAACTTTTGTGAGCATATTATTTTAGTGTGATTAAAATGTAAAGACGTTCCAGGAATGAGCAATTAAGCACAGCTGGTACCTCACTTGCAGTGGATATGAGTCAAAGCAATATAAGATAGGAAAAAGAAGATCAAATGTTTAGTCTGGGGCAGTTAAAGAGCAGATTTAAGACATTTAAAATAATCCATGTATGCAATATGCAAAATTTGAGGATCTAATACCTTTCAACTTTTATGCTAGTCTGCTGTTAAATTTTTCATTGTTTTCTCAAGCAAACAATGTCTGTGTGCACCAATGTGCTGTAGCTGCGTCTTGTTAATCATCTGAGAATCATTATTCTGCCAGTACAATCCCAGATCTGCCAAGAATTGAATAAACATTTGGATCTGCCCCCCTCCCCCAGCACATTTAATATCACTCTGTGCCATGTAGAAATAAAAAGGTTTAAAGTATTTTAATGTAGCTTTATATAGACACACACACACACACACACACACACACACACACTATATATATATATATATATATATATATATATATATATATATATATATATATATATATATATATATATATATACACATATACACTCCTGATCAAAATCTTAAGACCAGTCAAAAAATTGCAAGAATTTGCATTTTGCACTATTGGATCTTAAGAAGGTTCTAAGTAGAGCTTCACAATGTTAAAAGGACAAATCAGTGCAAGAGACAAGAACATTTCAGCAGGGAATTGTCTGAAAACTGCATTTATACTCAAACATGATTTTTTCAGCTGATCAAAAGTTTAAGACCATAGCTCAAAAAAACCCGAAAACCCCCCAAAACAGAAATCAAAATGTCAAAAAAAGGACTCAGTAATGAGTAGCTCCACCATTCTTGTTGATGACTTCAAACAATCGTTTAGGCATGCTCGATGCCAGTGTTTCCAGGAGGCTAGTGGGAACGTTGCTCCAAGTGTTGAAGATGGCTTCACGAAGGGCATCCATTGTCTGGAACTGATGTCCATTTTTGTAAACTTCCCTTGCCATCCATCCCCAAATGTTCTCAATTGGGTTTAGATCCGGGGAACATGCAGGATGGTCCAAAAGAGTGATGTTATTCTCTTGGAAGAACTCCTTTGTCAGGCGGGCATTGTGAACTGCAGCATTGTCCTGTTGAAAAACCCAATCATTACCACACAGACGAGGGCCCTCAGTCATGAGGGATGCCCGCTGCAACATCTCCACATAGCCAGCTGCTGTTTGACGCCCCTGCACAACCTGAAGCTCCATTGTTCCATTGAAGGAAAACACACCCCAAATCATGATGGCGCCCCCACCACTGTGCTGTGTAGAAAACATCTCAGGTGGGATCTCCCTGTCATGCCAGTAACGTTGGAAGCCATCAGGACCATCAAGGTTAATTTTTTTCTCATCAGAGAAGACAACTTTCTTCCACCTTTCAATGTCCCATGTTTGGTGCATCCTTGCAAAGTCCAAACGGGCAATTCTGTGGCGTTGAAGAAGACGTGGCCTTTGAAGACGTTTTTTGTTTCTGAAGCCCTTCTCTCGCAGATGCCGTCTGATGGTTATTGGGCTGCAGTCAGCACCAGTAATGGCCTTAATTTGGGTAGAGGATCGTCCCGTGTCTTGACGGACAGCCAATTGGATCCTGCGGCTCAGAGCTGGTGAAATTTTTTGGGGTCTACCACTTGACTTTTTTGTTCCATAACCCTCAGGATCATTTAAAAAATGCAAAATGACTGTCTTACTGCGTCCAACCTCAGCAGCGATGGCACGTTGTGAGAGGCCTTGCTTATGCAGCTCAACAATCCTACCACGTTCAAAGTCAGTGAGCTTTTTTGCTTTTGCCATCAGGAGGTCTTGACAGTGTAAAGACTTCACAGAAAATGACATGGAATCCAGATGTTTGCACAGCTTTTGGCTTTTAAAGACTATGGTCTTAAACTTTTGATCAGCTGAAAAAATCATGTTTGAGTGTAAATGCAGTTTTCAGACAATTCCCTGCTCAAATGTTCTTGTCTCTTGCACTGATTTGTCCTTTTAACATTGTGAAGCTCTACTTAGAACCTTCTTAAGATCCAATAGTGCAAAATGCAAATTCTTGCAATTTTTTGACTGGTCTTAAGATTTTGATCAGGAGTGTATATATATATATATATATATATATATATATATACGTATATGTAGTGATTACCAATAGCTATAACTCTCAACATTCTCTATGATAAAGTAACCTAAGTAAAGTTAAATAATTATCTGATGTCTAGGCAACCACTTCCAATACCCTTTGCAACAAGCTAAATGTGATCCAATTATCAACTATGAAACAGTTACAGCAATTCCTCTAAACCTGTCTTATTTTTGAAATGACATTTTAAAACTGTCTCTCGCACAGCTGAACAAATCAGCCATTCCTTCAGAATCCTGACACTGATGAAAACTGACTGCCAATTAAAAAGACTTTTTCGCCTCTCTGTCCATCAATCAACCCAATACTTGCACATTCAGTCAAAACCTGAATGTTTTGACATGAGACATGGCATTTAAATTAAACAAATAATACCAAATGCAGATTGTGTATTTAGTGTTTGGAAAATAAAAAGTGAAATGACTGTAAACATAAATTCTGTTTGGATTGAAACTATTGGAGTGGCAGTCTCTAAATTCTCTGCTTATTAATATGATTACTTCATGTGCTTTTAAAAGAAACAGTTGAAAAAGATAACAGAGCCCATGTTTAAACATTTAAGACAATTTTAGCATCCTTAATTACTCCAAATGAACAACTCTTATCAAACATAGAGCCTTTTTTTCTTAAACTCAGCATCCAGGACATCGTTTTTTGTTAATCCACACCTTTTTTGTCACACACAGCCACCTGACAACTCAACTCCTAATAAGATGACCTAGATTTAAACAGCCTTTCCCCTTGTGTTAAAAATTCATCAATCAGTTGAGGGCTATGAACAGACTTTAGGAAAATAGGTGCTCCAAAACATGTGAAAAATTGTCTGGAGCCACTCCAGTCTTCACTTTGTGGGTGTGTCACATTTTCCCCTGCGGAAATCTTGTAATCTGAAAAATAAGACCATAGAGGACATCAAGTGTCATTGTGCGTTCTCATCTCATTGGGGTACAATTACGTTAAAATGGTGTATGAATAACAAAAAACGTACAGGGTAAACTGAAGAACTGTGACATTTTCTCATATAATGACTTATGCCACAACAAAACTGCCCGGACCTCATAGACAATGTCAATATAAAAATTGTTCATTGTCTTTTTTTGTTTTTACAATAAAGTGTAAGCCCTAGGCAGAGAGAAGGATACAGGGTATTTCCATTAAAAAATGTAAAATATCTGGCAGCAGTTGTGTATATGGTCAGACTTCTCTTCTCTGTCATCATTAGAATGCTCTGATCCACCACAGAGAAAAATCTGTAACATATTTCCAACAAAGTTATTGAAGATGAGATCTAGACTAGAATTTTAGGCATTACAAAGATTTTATTGTCATTCAGCAGAACATTCAATTTACAATTGGGCAAAATTTTGTCGCAAGGCTCCAAGAAAAAACAAAAGAAAAAAGAGAAACATTATAAATATGAGTATTTGTCTTTTTTCAGAAATGTAGTGGAAAACCAAATATAAATTTTACATGTACCGAAAAGTTATGTGTATGAGTATTGCAAACAGGATGTACTACAACAATGAAGAAACCATATGACGATGCAGATAGTACCATACCATAAATAAATACTGCCATGCCATAAATAATGTTCATGCACAAGAAGACCAGTGTAAAATTAAAAGTTAGTCGAATAATCAAAGGCTCCTGGTTTAACCATAACCTCACAAAAATGGCATACACATCAAAAACGTGGCACATTATTTCATTTTATTTGAAGAGCACTTTTCCAATACAACCGTTCACCCATCTTCACTGAAGGGTAATAGAACTACCAAGCTTAGTAGTTTGATCATACTTTGCAAAAATGCTGCTGTTTGACAAGATCGGTGTGGCTGAATCTTAGGAAAGCTACAGATTCTAAATCTACTTAGTTGAGTTTGACTCACGTTCCTAATAATTCAGTTAAACAGAAGCTTGATGGCTGTTAGATACATTTGCGGAAATTTCTGAAGGTCAAATAAACTACAACCCTGAGATTACTTCACATTGCTTAAGTTGTAAAATAAATGTATCACTTGAAAGTGTAAATTTTGTTATTCAGCATACATCTACTTTATATACCCTGCTTAATTTGTGGTAGAATGCTATATCCCGCAGTAATTAAGCAAGAGGCAGGATACACCCTTGCCGACACACGTTCAAAAGAAGAACATACAACCTCCATGCAGAGATACCTTATGCAGGATTTAGACTCTGGACCTTCAAGCTGCAAGGAAACAACAAACTACTTCACCATTGTACATCCTGGTACTCACCTTTCAATTTTTATCCTTCTTCAAAATCAAACAAAACATAGCAAAATAAAGAATCTAGAATCTTTGTTGTCACTACGTGTTACCATAGTGAAATCTTTGATGAGACAGATCACAGATTACATGTAACACGCGGACACAAGGCATAAAAGTTTCTCACACATATTTAATTAAATCAGTTGATTTCACGGACCAACGCATTTCCTGAGAAGATAATAGCATGGAAATATTCTTTAGAGTCTGATAAGACTCGTATATGAGTCCAAAAAGTCCGATAGTAGTCCAACACTCCTTCGATGATGTACTCATGGCCGTAATAAATACAGTGCAATCATTTTTAGCCTTCATTTTACAGAACTGTGCAATCTGCGTGGATGGATGTCCAGCCAGGCATTCCCTGAGAGACTTGAGTGTGTAAATAGGCATTACCAGTGATGTGTTTGTAATATGTAACAGACGGTAAACCTCTCAGCAGGGGGCAATGCGGCATTACAGCTTTTGCAAAGAAGCTGTTTTTGAGCCTATTAATTTTTGATTTCATGTTTCTGAAGTGTTTACCTGATGTGGGTCAAACAGTGCATTGCCCAGGTGGGTGGAATATGTGTCAATGCGTGTGGCCCTTTTCTGGACTCGTGCAGCATAATCCGTGTCAAGATCCTTTAGACAGCATCCAACAATCCATTGTGCTGTCTTCACCACTCGTGCTAAATCTTTCCTCTCCTGTGCAGGGAAGCTCCTGTACCACACTGTTATGCTAAGACAAAAGATGCTTTATATTGTAACGCTAAAAAAGTTTATTAACCACTGAGTAGAAAGTCCATTCCATTTCAGTTTCCTGAGGAAGAATAGCCACCGTTGGGCCTCTTCAACAGGTAGGAGGTGTTGACAGTTCAGGAGAGGTCATAAGAGATGTCAATGCCCAGGAAATGTATGCTGTCCACATGGTCCACCATCTACCGCTGTATGCAGAGAGGATCATGTTCAGACTTCCTGGACTTCCTGTAGTCCACTATGACCACCTTGGTCTTGCTGGTGTTCAGGATGAGGTTATTCCTGGAGCACCACTGTTTCAGGTTGTGGACCTCCTCTCTGTAATGAGTCTCATCATTGTTGCACATGAGCCCCACCGCAGTGGTGTCATCAACAAACTTCACAACTGTGTTTGTGGGGTGAATAGCAGAGCAGTCGTGTGTGAAGAGGGTGAAGAGAGCAGGGCTCAAGACATTCCAGTGTTTTAGGATCAGGGGGGTATATGTGAGTTTCCCTATCCTCACCACCTGGGGCCTGTTGGTGAAAAACAAAAAGTGGAGCAGCATGGGGCAAATGCTGACCTGAGTGACAATCAACTTTTAAGATACTGTTGACAAGCAACAAACAGTGATAGGTCTCTTCAGAACTTTAAACAATAAACTTTTTTGAAGTTACTGTGTGCAAGACTAGGAGACACGATACAAATGAAAGAAATCTTGAACTAGGCAAGAGCTTAAGAGCCAATCTGTCATGCAGGATGAGTATCCTGTGTGTTGGCCTGATTGAAGGCAGTGATAAACTCTACAAGGGGTGCTGATTTCAATCTCCTATATTTTCTTATCACACACAGCTAAATAAGTTTCTACACATGAACAAACAAAAGCACAGAGTGTGAAATCTAATCCCTACCTCCTGTAAATGCTGCGGCCACCTGTAAAGACGCTTGCCTCTTGTCTTTGGTACTTTCTGAAGGAAAACAAATGATTCCCGAGTGAAGAGAGATGAGAGAAAAACTGGAAGAAAGGAAAACAAATGAAACACAGCCAGGGGTGGCATGTTGGAAGCTTATCAGCAGCTAGTAACTTCAAAACAACACATGGAGCTCTGAAGACACACAAGGTGGTGGTAAGTGAGGAAGTGGGGGTGAGTAAAACAGGAAATGGAGGCCAGTAAAACAAATGTTAAAACACGGAGGGACAAGTCTGTATCTGTTATGGATAACACCTAATTTAAAAATGTTACCTTCACAACCTTTTTTCAGATACATTTTGTAGTTATGCAGATTATGTGTTGCAATTTCAAACATCTGCAGTTGAATAGGTAAAAGCATGGATAAGCTTTTCTGTATCCTGTAAAGAGAGCAATGGATGGAGTTTTTAGATGTTTTTGAGACGATAGACGAATGTCTTGCAAATATCTTTAATGTATTTCAAATGTAAGTAGAGAGTCATATCTCTTCATGTCCTGTACATCTGAGAGAGAGAGCGCGAGAGAGGAGAGAGAGAAAGAGAGAGAGAGAGAGATTCTTCAGTGATATTGTCTCAGTCTTTGAATTATCTTCCACACCTGCAACTTTTGCAACTGTTTCACATTAGCCTGTAATCTCTTTCTCTATTTTACTCTCATTTGGAAGCATCAGAAACTTACTGCATGCAAGCTGTATATCACAATGCACAACTTCATAGCTAATAATAAATTAATTGCTGATATAAATTTGAATTAGTGTGAAAAATAAAAGACACCGTTCAAATTTTACACATGGACACATATATATACCTTAAAAAGTTGAATGAGTTGAAAAAAACACTTGAATTCAGTGGTCCCTAAAAACACAAACATTTTGAAAGAGACAATTTCTTTATGCATACTAATCTAATTATTTGACCATCCTTCAGAGCTTCCTAACCAGAAAACACTTAATTACACAACCTGATACACAAAGATGGGGTGAATTAATGTAGTTAGTAAAATACCTTTTTATTCCTTGTACTTCGTCTATCACACAGCTTTAAACAAATGGACAACCAAATGAAATAAAAAATAATGCTGCCTTAATTGGCAGATTAGATTATCTCCTAATAAATGTATGCTTCACCACTTGTCACAGAAATTAAAATCAAACCTTATGGAGCAGATTCTTGGTGAAAATGATATAGACTATATGCAGCGTCCTAAGTACCAATTACCACAGTATAGCATCACCCTGGCTCCAAATGCTAATTTATGTTTATTATTCAGTAGGAACTAAAAAAAGAAGTGGCAGTGCATAACAATCAATAACAGCAAACACAATAGTTGTGTGACTCAGAAGCATATGTAGGTTTATTAACGCAGCAGCTATTAAGTTTTAGCTCCTAATTAATACAAATGTACTGTCAATTTCATACAAGTTAAATTAGGCACGTTATCACTCTTTCATATTCCAGTGCAACATGCATTTGTGATCTTACTGATCTGTTCTTTGAAACTGCAGTTTCAACTATTCAGACATTTAGCAGAAACCCTAAGACTATTCATGTTTCTGGACTTGTTAAGAACATCTGTTTTCACCAATGGCTTTTCGTTGTCAGATTAGGAAGAGCAATGATACACTCCGTTATGCCTAAAGCACTTCTCTCGTGACAACATCAGGTTAATATGTAACATGATTTACAGTGAAATCAAACATGTTATATGTGATACCTGTGCAAATTCTCAGTTATCCGGGTCATCGCAACAGCAAACAGGCTTAAATCGGATGCAACTGGACTTTCGCTCAGTTCTGTCTGAAAACGTTTCGAAACCTATCCAGGAGTCTTTTTCAATTCTGGTGGCTCGCACTTGAGCAACAGGCTGTTGGTGTGCTGCTGTTTTTAAGAACATGGAGGCCCATCCTCCTAGGGACATTCTAAGTCAGATGAAAATCAATGACCCACCGCCACTGTACTGGCTCGTTAAGATATTGCTTGGTGTGAGTGGAGTACTTGGTCACCTGAATGATGATGAGACTGCTGATGTGATCTCTTTGGAATGTGTTGGAGGACCAGGCTGTAAAATACCAGAATTGACAAAGACACCTGGATTGGTGTCAAAACATTTTTAGAATGAACTGAGCCAAAATCTGGTTGCCTCCTATTTAATCCTGCTTGCTGTATGATAAACAATAATATCCACATTTTCCTTTCATTTTCTTTTTTTGTGACACAACTAGAGCGACTAAGTTGTAAAGCAGATTTTGCGATAAAGTGGAAGGTCTAATAAACCAACACTCTCAGAGAACAAACAAAATAGGGGAAAATGAATCAGGGCATTGTTTCTGGTCAGAGGGCCTGGTGGAGCCGTTGGGTGGCAGCCTTACCTCTGTCAGTCTTCCCCAGGGCAGCTGTGGCTACTAACACTGTCAGGTGTGAATGGGTGAAGGACTGATAGTAGTGTAAAGTGCTTTGGGGTCGTCAGACTAGTTAAAGCACTATAAGTACAAGCCATTTACTTCTATAGATAACAGCAAACAGCCTTAAATCAGACATTCTTGCCTCCTCTTTGCTGTTGCCATGATCCAGATAACTAAGAATTTGTACAGGCATGTTCTATGGGTATGTTTTTCAGTTAATAACTTCTATAAATTATTTTTTTTCTCATTAAGTTAGCAAATAAAATCTGGTGCAAATAAATTAATTGGCTCAGGTAAACAGAATATAATAAGATGTCATTTATGCAATTTTTAAAGTATCCTCACTATTTTCTTAAAAACATAATAAATATGTGTTTACTTGGCAATCGTTTAACATTTGTCACTCCCCATCAGTGTGCGGGTGTTTATATGCCTATCACTGCATACTGGAGAATCAATTTCCCTCCCTCTATATTTTGATAAATTTCACTCAATCTATTTTGTTTCCTATTCCTTTTGCAAACTCTTAACTGCACATATATATTCAAGTTATATTAGGACATATGCATGCTCTCTAAATCAAATGCACTTTCAATTGTCTTGTTAATGAAATGTGTTATACAAATAAACTTGCCTTGCCTTGCCGATGCAGAGAGATGAAACCAGTAACCATCAAAGGGCCTAACTTTTAAAGATTTCAAATAATGACTGCTAAATAGCAAAAAGTGGGCTGGCAGTTCGGGAGCTGCTCTTAAATCCTTCACCTAATCACTCCAGACACCCAGGACGCACAAAACCGTTTTTAATGAACCGAGAATTTCTGCTCTTAAATCATCGTCTTAGAGACAATAATAATTATTCTTTAAAATAAAGAAAAAAAATTTTTTTTCAGCAGACGTTCTGCAAAACAGAAGAAAAAACTTTTTTTTTATGTCTCACTTTAATAAGAAAATAGTACAGCTTACAAATCAGATTTATCCCTGTTTATCATTATTCTACCGGTTCGTGTATCGATGACGGTGGTCATGTCAAATGCGACATCTGAGCAGAGCTTCTCCAGCCCTTTTGACTGAAACCTCCCTCCAGTCGTTGAAGGATCGTAATAATGATAATAACTATTTTAAAGAAAAATAATAACATAAATAGGTTTTTCCATGGTTTAGCCCGCTTCTCCCCCATTGACTGCTGGAGGCATCAGCTTCCCCACGACCCTGCATGGATAAATGGGTAGAGAAAATGGATGGATGGAAGTTACAGAGAGGGTATTGGAATAATAATGGAGGGAGTTATGGATCAGTTATGGACCAAACCTACCAGAATAACACACACGCACACATACAAGGGCGCAGTCAGACTTGCACAGCACCCTTCCCTCCTCTCAGCGACTCGGTCCAGCATGGTAAAATTGTTTTTTTTCCCAGGGTTTAACGTCTTTACAGCCTGAAGGCTCTTCTTAGGAGGCAGTTCATACTCAGCTTTGTTTATTTAGAAGCATGCCTCAATATTTAGGATCAGGTTTGGTATTTTTTGTCTTGGTGAATGAATATTAATACCGCGTCTCACTCTCGCACCCAGTGCCATAAGCGCGGCGTCCCACGGACGCTGCTTTTTTACCCCCCACGAAAATGATCTACTGTTGTTATTCTAACAGTCCAAGCATGTTCACTTTTAGAAAGATTCGCTGTACTTCTTCTGTCATCGTATCAGTGCCTCCTTTCTGGCCTCAAGGAATGCAGGCATTGTATGAGTGCGAGTTTGCACCTCATTCTCAGAGGTACTAAATATAGAGGCAAAAACTGCGCCAATTCTCATTTTCAGCTTTGGAAAATCGCTTTGCGGATATTATGTATTTACATTTGCATATCCCCTCCAATAAATTTGCGTGGTTTGGTCATTATCATGTGATCTGCATATTTGTGAAGGCACTTACGCAAACAAGTTTGTTCTCATTGTTCTGCTCATTTTAGAAACGCAAATTGCTTTGGTCCTGGTTTGGAGATCACTTTGATACGTACAAAACGTTTGAAAATCAGGCCCTTAGTCTACATTTTCTCTTAATAGTTAGGATTGTAAAAAATGCTAATACTTTTAATTTTCATATAGCTGAATACCTAGGCTGCACAGTGTCACAGTGGGTAGAACTGCTGCCTAGCAAGAAGGTCCTGGGTTCAAGTCCACCCTGGGTCTTTCTGCATGGAGTTTGCATGTTCTCCTTGTGCATGCGTGGGTTCTCTTCGGGTACTCTGGCTTCCTCCCACAGTCCAAAAACATGACCGTTAGGTTAATTGCTCTCTCTAAATTCTCATTAGGTGTGTGAGTGAATGGTTTTTTGTCTCTCTGTTGCCCTGCGATAGACTGGATACCTGTCCAGGGTGTACCCTGCCTCTTGCCCATTGACAGCTGGAGATAGGCACCAGCACCCCTCGTGACCCCAGTAGGGATAAGCATGTTGGAAAATGGATGGATGTTTTTGGTACATAATCTGACACACTATACCTTAAAACACACATACTAAGTATAAATATATTTAAAGGTTTCCTTTCTTTTTGCTTTATTGATACAGGTGTACATTTTTGAAAATTATAACCCACACTACTCTGATCAGACATTCCAGCATTAGCCTAGACCAGGAAAATCTAAGTCCTTGAGAAATTCTATCCTGCAACGTTATAGATGCATCATTTCTCCAACACGCCTGAATTAAATGGCCATATTCCCTTATCTCATTCCTGTTTCAGCTCTGCAGAGGCTTGATACCAAACCATTAATGCTATTCAGGTGCGTTGGAGAAGAGATTCATCTAAAAGTTGCAGGATAGCAGGTCTCCAGGACTGGAATAGGGAACTCCTAGCCTAAACAACATAAAAATATATAAATTGTTATTTTGATAGCTCTTCACCTGTTGTCAGCTTGCCTTACTCATTAAGGGATGCTAGCAGCTGTGAGAACTATTAGCAAAATCTTCATTGACACTTTTGTGAACTAAAATGTTCTGTCAGAGCTGCTGCTGTAGCAGAATATTGGTGATTGCACTCAGCAGGAAGATACCAGAAATTGGTGTTAAACTAGGAAGCTTACTAAGATATAAAATTACCTGACAAAAAATAAATAACAAATTTAACAATTTAGATCATAGCTTTGGAATATAAATCCATAGCAAAATCCAGCTTTTGTTTGTAAGGATTGTGCTATCAAACTCTATATTTCAGAACTACCAGTTAAATTAGAGTGTTTTTAGGCAGTGATGGTAAATGACAGCGAGAGGCAATTTTCTGTGTATTCCTGGTTATCTATGTATCTATATGAGAAGGTGTCCTAAAATATTTTTCATTTTATGGTTCCTTTAACCTTAACAGCACGTGGTTTTTAAGTCCTTTATACATAGTGAAGATTAATTTTCTATGTCCAAACTGTGACAAAGAAATAAAAAAATCCAATAGGCAAGGTAAGTTTATTTGTATTGCACATTTCAGTAACATGCAACTCACCCACTTTTTGCTCTCACAATTCAATGCTATGCCATTATTTGGAATCTTTGAAAATCAGACCCTTATAGTGATTATTGTACCAAATGTACATTCAGGAATAAATGAACAATTCCAGTAACTTTATAACAAGAAAAATAGTACCAAAGCAATGTCACTGAATATTTGTTATGCTGCCTTGAGACACCTTTTCACTTTCACCATCCAGCAGGCAGAGTGTCCTAGAAATCGCCAACATGTATTTGGTGGACTCGTTCTTAATAAAAGAAAAAATAAAAAGAACCTAAGCCACGGTGAGGCTGGTGACTGGCACTTAGTGGACACGTCGTACTCCTGAATCCGATGAATAAACTTCTGGTTCTATGATTGCAAAGCATTTATTGAGCCGGTGCTCTCACAGAATATGCAAATTGTAACGTCGCACACTTCAACTTATAACCAAAGGATGTTACATTTGCTGCAATGCGGTGATCAATAACAAAACGACAACAACGACGACGATGGTCAAAAACTCTCTGTCTCCGCCGCAATCAGCACACCTGCTGTGAGACTACCTGTGACTCCATTTAAACAGATGAAGCCACCCACTGTTAAATTTAGGTATTACACCAAACAGGAAAATAAACACAAAAACTCCAAAATAAGGCTCTAATACACACACACACACACACACACACACACACACACACATACATATATACACATACATACATATATACTATATATATATATATATATATATATATATATATATATATATATATATATATATATATATATATATATAGGACAGTTTCCAAGACGATTCCAAGTGCTGGGCCAAAATAGCAAAAAAGGCTTTTTTTTAGAAGCCAAAAGGCCCATGGTAAAACTGAAAGAGCTACTGAGATACACAGATTAAGGTGAGAAAAATAAGGAGGGCCTAAGCAGAAATATTTGCATTACAAGTGCTAAGTGTGGTGGAAAACTTACATTCCAAACATCACCATCATGTTGCGGGGAGTCATGGAGGAGATACTTTTCTTAGTAGGGATATGGAAGCTGGTCACAGTAGATGGGAAGGTACCGGATTGGGTCGTTGATGAATGATTCGTTCCAAACAAACAAATCATTTGTGTGAACGATCTGAATCAAATCACTTAATTAAGTGATCCATTACTTCAGTTAATGTTAGTCTGTGATTTTTCTGTGAAAGTCCCTTTTTGAATAACTGCACATGCACAAGACTGTCTTACCTGCTCTTATGCTCCTCAAGGGGACTGGAAGAGCAATCTCCCAAATCCACTCCGGTCTTATTTCTTTCTACTGAGGCCTTCCTCTTCATCTCATAAACTTGTACGCGGTTTGTTGCTTGTGACTCTCAGCCATGTTCGAAGTACATGGTGAGAGTAGCGGAGCTACAATGAACTGCTAACACCGAAGCTAATCACTAAACTAACAGCTAAGCTAACCGGATACATAAACACTAGAAGTGCTCCTGCACAGCCGGCAAACAGAAACTAACAAGGAACGTGCACGCACACTGGCGTTACGTGAGCACATCAGAATAATTGACATGCAGGACAACCAATAGATAAGACGGTACCCCAACCTTGAGGGACAGAGGGGGTGAGAGCAGGACCAAAATTCTGACAAATCCCTGCTCTTCGGTAACCTGACCCTAGCCAGATAGATTTCGCTCCGCCTAGCTCCCAGATGGAGCTAGGCGGAGCAGATGGAAGATCTGTCCCAGATCATCCATCTGGGACAGATCCATAGGAATGGCGTTTCAGAAGGCAGGGCCTTATCAAAAATCCTTGCATATGATTGGATAAGCCACTTGTCTGTCATCTTTATCGACGTGCAATTTCAACCACTCACACCGAAGCCAACCCGTGACGCTGATGAGAGCGACGCAGGAAAAAACAAAACTTTTTTTTTTTTAAATGTGTTTGCGGCTCTATTGGCATGCGTTTTATTGACAGGGAGCTGACAGGAAGAGGGGGGAAGACAGGCGGCAAAGAGCTACGGGTCGGAGTCGATCCCGGGTCGACCGCGTCGAGGACTAAAGGCCTCCTAACATGGGGGCGCGCCTCTCCCACAGGCGCGCCCCGGAAAACTAAACTGCCAAATCCAGTCGGGAGAAGGGCGAAAACATGGTTTCCACCAACAAAAGCCTTCAGAGCCGTTCTCTGATGTTCTTTTAATGAAACAATATTAGGTAGATTGGACAACACGGAAGAAATAGTAGCATCAATGTTAACGCTTGCTTCCTCGATGCGAGCCGCCATTGTTGTCTGAATCAAAACAGTCTCACGGTTGCTTCTCCACTACGTCACATCTATGAAACTCCAGCCCTGCGTCCTGATTGGCTGGACAATAAAATTGGTTGGAGAAATCACTCTCTATGGGAGATGTCCCAGATGGATGTGAGTGAAGCTAGGCGGAGCGACATCAATCTGGCTAGGGTCAGGTTAGCTCTTTGGTGCGAAGGTCAGGGATTGGTCAGAGTTTTTACAGTCCTGCAGCTTTCATAGAGATCAAATTAACCTCAGTTTTCTGAATACATAATGTATTGACTACTGTCAGGATGGAAGGACCATTTCACCGAGTATAACAAAAAAGTGTTTCTGAACAGGATTACCAACTACAGCTTTAAAGCAGAACCATGTAACTTTTAGCCACTAGGGGTGCTAGACCTGTAACTTTCAGGTTTAGAGCCCATTAAGGCCACTGGCAACACTGCACTGTTGCAAAATTAAATAGTCTCCCTCTTTGTTTTGGAATCTGACAGACTCTACATGTATCCTGACATTTAATGAAAAATAGGTTAATTGATCTCTAAAAGTGGTAGCACATAATAACACAAGACATTTTTACATATTCCTTTATTTTTATTTCATGTTAAGCAATAACAATGATTGTTGTAGATCTGTTAATAACTAGACTTATACCCAGAAAATATACTTCACAGTGGCAGAATGTTTGATCAGAATCATTATTCCCTCTTTTTTGAGATAATCAAAGTTTCAAGTGAACATAAACAGTAATATTATTTTGAAAACAAGTTTAACAATGACAAAGTTCATAAATTTAAGTGTATAATTATTGAAAAGCTTGTCAGAATTTCAACAAACCAGTAATATGTGTAAAAAAAAGAGGTATAAGGCATAATTGAAAATTTTCAGAAACTTTTGTTAGAAAGCGTTATTAGAGTAGGTTGAATTTGAAAAGCTTGAATGAGGAGAACATCTGCTGACATTAGTCCAGTTGTTTTATTTTCTAACCTTTTTTGTATTGATCATGACTTGGATGACTGAGAATCTTGACCAACATCAGCCATTATATTAATGAATGATCAAGTGTGGACACAAAATCAAAAGCAGTATACTATTTTAAAACTGTAATTTTGCTTACATTAATTCCATATTCTGCCATTCGAGCTCGTTTTCGTCATGAAACAAAGGGATGGATGAGATGATGGTTTTTAACTCACAGAGGACTTGTTCCAGGTTACGTGCTGCCACCCTGACTGTTTGGACAAATTTCATGATTTCAGATTTGATTTTAGCTGGTGGGGAAGATGCCCCCTCGGCCCCAAATCTAATGTCACTCTCTGCAGCGTCAGACTCTTGCATCAGTGAGTTTGATAACAGTGTTGCCTGATCAGAGGAAGACATTGTGCCCCCAGTTTCAGACTCTGACGTAGAAGGAGGTTCATTTCTCATCTCTGCTTCCCTTGCTTCCCTAATGTGGTGAATCTCTTTTGCATCCATAGCAATGAAGAAGAGATCCACGGCTACAAACAAACCAGACAGTACACCTGTTGCCACTTCTGCCACACGCACTGCCCTAGATGTTTGTGCGGCAATCTTGCCAATGTTAACCACTCTGACAAGTCGGATTAGTTCAGCAATGCCACCAAGACCTTTTCCTGCCCTAAAGCCAGCCATCCTCAGGTTTTCTTCTGTAAGCTTGCTATCAGTGTCAGGTGTTTGTGGACACTGGCTTCTGATAGTTTGCAGACCATTGTTGATCTCCAAGAGCCAGGAAACAACTGCACTAACTTTCTGCTCTATTTCTTTAATGATGCTGCGGACTGCTTTACGATCAGAGGACTGATTGACCATATTTGTGATGTTTGAGGCACCTGCAGTGACCCCACCAACAGCACCCACTCCCACACCAACTCCAGTGACAATAAGTGAGGCTCCTAAAGTGAAAGGTGCCAGTATAAGCCCCACTATGGATGTAATTCCTCCCACTGCTCCAATCACACCTCCTGCCAGACTGCCAATGGTGGTCCCCTCATGAACACGCTCCAGAGCATCAGCCAGGGCTCTCAACTTTCCGAGCTTGGTCTGAAGCTCCTCCACAGTTGTATGGCACTAGGAGAAGAAGTAAACAAACAATTAATGTTATTTGCAAAAGCTACCAAGGTTTTATCTTAAAAGAGAATCGTATTATTTACACTACTGTTAGAAAAAGTACTTTCTTCCCTACAAATATATACTGTTTTTGCCTTTTTATCACACTTCTAGTCAAAACCACACATTAACATTTGCTGACATTAACATTCTGTGACATCACATAATATTTTTTTTTTCATTTAAGTTCAGTGAAGTATACAAACATTTATTTTTTTTTGCTAAATGCCATAAGAATGAGTGAGATATTTTTCAGAACTTTCTTTAAATTCATGTTTTCAGAAATTTTCTCAATGTTTGGTAAACCTGAATTTTAAAATTTAGGCTATATTCTCTCTTTCTGCCTGCAGCTGCTGTGACACATACACACATCCATAAAAAATAATACAAATGGCTGAGGGCCATGTAAGTACATGTTCCTATTTTAGTGACATGGCTTGTGTGCTTTAGCCCCTTTTTAATTGCCCTCAAAAGCCTGGGGCTTTTGAGAAGCCTTGGCTTTTCAAATCCCAGGTAGTGTTCCCGTTCACATTTACCTGGCTAAATTCACTTTTCTGGGGTATTAATTTCCTGGGGCTTTGGTCCCTCACGTGACCCAGTACTTTGCTCTGCTTTCCCGGGGCTTGTTAAGGGGGATGGGTTGTGTGTAGCAAACAAAAAAAAAGAAGAAGAAGAAAAAAAAAATGAAAACCTGTCCACTACGAGGGGGGGATGGGGAGTTTACAAACCTATCAATTTTAAAATGTGTTTAGGCAAGAAAGTACTTTAAACTTCATATGTGCAGTCAGTTCATCATGATTATGAGCCAATTTTAATATTGCTCGGACTTGTCGGGAGCGGCAGAGACCCGTTGACAGGCTGGTCTCTCTGGGGAGACTGCAGGAGGGGGAAACCCCTGCTGCCGCAGCATATAGTTGGCCAGGATTTATGTGGTTTCCTGCTGACTGCATCTGTTCATTGCGGCTGAAAAGTAAATATAAAGCTTTTACTAAGTTTGTGGGTATGATCTGCATATACCAGATATCAAATGTGAAAATCTTGACTGGATGTTTTCTGCATTTTAAGTTAATTATGAACTTTTAGTTATGTAATTAGACTGATAATTCAGTACTGATGAAACCCTTTTATTTTCTTTGTGCAAAGAAACTACACATTTCCCCAAGACTGACTGTTCATCTGAACCTAAATTGGTAGACTGTGAACTCTTTTACTATTTACAAACCATAGATGGACACGCTGTATTTAGTAACATAAATCAGATCACAACAAGCTCCGCTTTTCTTCTGTATCAGGAGGAGTAGAGAAAGCGGAGCTGAATCTGTGCAGTGCATATATCTTATAACAGGGGTCACTAATTAAGAATTAGCAGGGTCCAGGAAAAAAAATATATCATTTGCTTGTGGTTAATGACTAATGATTAAAGCTCAAGGTTATTAACGTTTACTGGGCAAGCAATACCTAACGAAACTGTTAGATACCCCGCTTCCAGATTAAATATGGTTAATAAATGTTAATTAATAAGCCAGTTGTTAGTGCTAACCATTAAAGGCTGATAGCCCTTGATCACAGCCATTTGAAACAATTGTCGTTGTGGCTATCCCTTGATCTTGAATGATATATTACAAATTATAATTGGTAATTAGTATTAATAACATTCATAATCAAACAGGTAAAGCTGCACAAGAAGCAAAACAGCCCATTATGAAGATGGGCTTCAAGCATGGTGATGGGTTTCAAGCATAAATAGCATATTTGGAGGTAGAGTCTGCAATTTTTCCGGAAGTTTCCGCAAGTCCTTTTTTTAATGACTGCGCATGCGCAAGACTGTCTTACCAGCTCTTCCACCCCTCAGAGGGATTGTGTGAGAAAAATCTCCCAAATCCACTCTGGCCTTATTTCTTTCTACTGAGGCCTTCCTCTCCTTCTCGTGTACACGTTTTGCTTCTTGTGACTCTCAGCCATGTGCAAACTATACGGTGAGAGTAGCGAAGCTACAATGAACAGCTAACACCAAAGCTAACCCCTAAGACAAATTTTTCAGCCATGCACCCCCTTCTGTGTCCCAACCTGTCATAGTTTGAGTTCTGTTTTAGTTTAGGTCCTGTTGGTGTTTGAGATCTGTCATTATTTGAGTATTATTTCTCTGCAGTTCATGTGTTTTCTAAGTCTGTTGGGATCTCGGTACTGATGTCAGCTCTGATTACTTACTTCACGCACCTGCTCATCTCCACCCCTGCTGCAATTAGTTCTAACATGCTTCACCTGTTTCTACCACTACTTAACCAGCTCCCAGACCCGACATCAGTGCCAGGTCCTCTCATGAGCTTACTTGGTGAGTTGTATCCAGTGGGTTTTTCTATCTGTCGATCCTGACCTCATTTGCTTTGTGGATTCTGAGCCAGCCTGACGCTGTACCTGTTTTTCCCTGCTTGTTTGGATTGCCAGCCTGTTTTTGTCTTGACCGGACCGGTGTTTTGGATTTTCTGAGTTTTTGCCTTGTTCTTGTTTTTCCCTGCTTGCTTGGACTGCCTGCCTGTTTTTGCCTTACCTGGACCTGTGTTTTGGATTCCCTGAGTTTTGATTTGTTCCTGCCTGTTTTTGGTTCAGCTCTCTCATGTACAGACCGGAACTGTTTACTGTGATTACTGAGCCTGCCTTGTCCCTTTTTCTGCCAGTCTGAGGTTAATCCTCCTTTTTATCCACTCCTGTTGTCGGTCTGAATTCTGGGTCCATCCATCACCGGTCATTACACAACCGGGTTGACGCACCCCCTATCTTCACAAAAAAAAAAAAAGAAAGAAAGAAAGAAATTGCAGTTGCAGTTATGACAACACAACCATCATAACAAACACCATCCAGGTGGATTCACAGACTAAACTCTGATGATATACCTGTGTGTGTTCTCACTTTGTTTATTTCATGTACTAGCTTATAAATCTGAGTCTGACTCACAATTTACGCAGAAAAATACAAACACAAAGAAGTTTAATTTGATTTCTGTCTGATGACAAGTGAGCAGAGAGAGCAAGAGATACACTTTGGCAGAGCGGCATAGAGTAACAATAACAGAGCTTCGGCCTCAATAAAGCTGTTATTAATAAGAGAAACAAAAAGTTATCTCCTGATTGTTTGACAGCGGTTACCTTCAGCAGGTAAACACGCCCACGGCAACACATCTCAGCTCCCCACAGCCCCACTGCCGGTTGCCGGTTTCCCTGTTCCTGTCTGAATACGTGCTAAAACTGCATATTTTAAATGAACTGCACCTCTCTGAATCACAATGAAAAGTATTACAGCTCTGTGCATGAACATAGTCAAGAAACCGCGTCTACCACCTATTTTACCAGCAGCAGCAGTGGTGTGGGCGTGACATGCACATCAGTGCTTGTGGCCGGTTCAGAGTCACAGCACCATGAGCAGCGCTGTTTGTAGGAACTGCGCAATCTATAGAGAGACCAAATCACTCAGTTTAATCTTGGACATAAAACTTTCAGCCTGAATTGAATTTTCCTCCTACTGGCGTAAACGACGTAACGTGAGGAGAGAGATCAACTAAAGCTCATTCTCTTTAATTTTTGTCAAACACACAAGTTAATTAAATAAGTAAAGTAGCTTTAACAATGATTGTTTGTAATTGTTTTATTTTAATTTTGTTTGGACTAATTGAAGCCACACCTCGAATGGAAAGGTGGACAATGTTTTAAATTAGACAATGTGACATCATAAGACTTGATTTCACAAATATTCTTGGCTTCTTCTCTACCTCCACAGAGAACGCGTTAGAGGGAGTGGTCCGCTACAGAGACAAAGAACAGAGACTGAGTTTTACAACAACTGCCCTTCATTAGAAGGATGGATATTGTAATGGACAGGAAAGCCAATAAGAACATTGAGTGAAGAAGGAGCAACAGCTAATATCAGTTTGTGGCAAAGGATGCTTTTGTGGCATCCCTTGCCACAAAAGATCCGTGCAGGTTGACATACTTCAGAGGTCATTCCAGATTTCTCATTAAAAAAAAACATTAAAAGACGTGGGGAACAGTTTGAAAAATGTAAACCCTTTAAAGGAAGCAACATTAAAATATGGTGGACTTTTCAAAATAAAACGTGTCTGATGACGAGTAACAATGCGTAATGTGATTGTAAGATCACATTAGTACAAAATTAGGCATAACAACTTTGGAGTGTGAGAGCAGGACCAAAACTCTGACATATCCCTGCCATTCGGACCAAACAGCAGGGATTGGTTAGAGTTTTTGACAGGCCTGCAGCTCCCACAGAGATAGATTTTTTTAACCTCCTTTTTCTGAATAAATAATGTATTAACGGTTGTCAAGATAGAAGGACCATTTCACCTAATATAACAAAAATGTTTCTGAACAGGATTACCAACTATAGCTTTAAGGGTATAGGTAGGTATTCAGACTTGTAAGGCTGATCTTTCACGTTTGTTCCCTCCACGGCGGGTGTTCATTGTCTCTAGGTTTTTTTTTTTTCTTCACAAGAGATGGACGGGAAATAGAAAGAGGAATTGTGGCAACCTAAGGTCAGTCCGTTTGAAGAGAGAGGTTAGCCAATAGGTGAAGCTCTCAATATAACTGTCCATCTACTGTCCCACCTGTATTTATGAGATATTTATAATTATTGAAGGAATTCTATCCTGGAAAGAAGAGACAGCAACTGAGCTCAATCTTAGAAGAGATAGATGAGCTCTGACATTGGGGAGGGGCTTAGTATAGAGTTTTTCCACCTTGAAATCAGCCCACTGAAGTGGGTTGGAGATCTGATGAGGCTGCCTTCTGTGCACCTGCCCTGGGAGGCTTTTGAGGTATGTCCCACTAAGAAAACAGCCACAACACATGCAGATTTCACTGGAGGTACTATACATTCCTTTAGGTCTCCCAAACACTTTCATATCCCCTAGAATGAGCTACAGAGTATCGCTGGGCAAAATGCTATCTAGGTTTTCTTACTAGACCTGTTATCACCATGACGTGATCTCTGATAAACAGGAATCGATAGATGGATAAATGACTTACAGAAGGTTTCTACAGATTGTACTTATTAGTAGTGAAAAGACATTGGTAATAGTTCCATTAAAAATAGTTATTTGGATGATTTGATAAACCATGCAGCAAAAAGCTGTAGAGGAAAACAAACAAACAGTGTACCATCTCCCAAAACCTTAAAGTGATATAGCCACGTGATTTGACTTTTTTTTATTTAGACGTCAGTAGCTCACTCTGGTTGCAGAAAATGTTTTTATGAAAGATTATCATATCATGCTGTTGTATTAGTTATTATTTTGGAGTTTTATGCTGTGTTTTTGCTCAATTAGTTTCGTGTTTATTTTTAATAACAGAGGAAGTACAATACTGCACATGTGCAGCAGGGGATAAAACAAGGAAGCGCCTAACAGCTATTAGCAAATCTCCCAGCAAAATAATGCAGAATGGTCCAAGATCCAGTGAAGAAAAAAAAATGCTAAAAAAATATATGACTTGTGGAAGCAAAAGACTGGAATGTCACTGGGAATACAGTATGACCGTTGGTGTTCACTGAATGGGATGCTAAACCTGCCGATTGCTCAGATATGACTGCAGAATTGATTGACATAAGTACATTTTCTGATATGAGGCTCTTAAAGAGGCTGTAGATGGGTGTATTTAATTGAAAACGTTTGGTCTTTAATCATGCTGAGCTGCCGCTTTACTGCGAAGCATTGCAAAGTGTCAGGCTCAGTCCAGCATTACTTAATACTGTTTTATTAATTAAGTAAACCAGCATTATGATAGTGCAGGTATATGACACCAGATCTGTTTATCATTGTGTGTAGGTCATTGGCACTAGGGCTATTTTTATCCACAAAAAGGACCTTTAAACATTATCAGGATGGAGGCTTGGTGTTACTAACTTTATTTTATCATGATCAAATGGTTTTTGGTCTTTTTTCATAAGCATATATATAATGTGGGTATATACCTTTAAGATTACACAAAACATTTTTCCAAGCTAGTCTAAATATTACAACAATGAAAATATCATACCTTTTTCCTAAGAAACTTGATAATGATGGGCCGCATCAGGATCTCACTGGCTTTTGGTCTTGCTTCAGGCTCTTTATTCAGAAGATCACTCAAGAGATCACAAAGCTCAAATGAAAAACGGGGTGGAAGACGTGGGTAATCACCACCAATTATCTTTGGTATGAGCTTGATTGTTGTATCTGCAGAGAACTGAAAAATATACATTCAGTACCAGAGAAGGATTTATTATATTATCATTCATTTATTTTTGTATTTATTATTTATACAATTTTAACATATAGAAATATTTTTGTGATTGTATCAGAGGTATGTAGCGAAGACTTAACAGACAGGTAGAAAAAAACAAACAAGTCTGTCTACATTTTCCTTTTGATAATTCTTAACAAGTTGTCTTTAAGTGAACAAAAAGAAAAAATGATGTACAAATTGTACAGTCTTTTTAACAATAGAAATTTTCATCTCATTAAGCTTATTTCTTATTAGGCTTATTTCCCTATTTTTCGGACCACAAGGCGCACTGGATTGTAAGACGCACTAAATATTCTCTCCAAGTGTGTAATATCACTCTGCCCCTCCACATACACAGCTCTCTCGTTAGAGTGAGAGCTATCCGTCTCTGTCGGGAGGACAGAGTAGTTGGACTACACTGCCCTGTTTCTAAAATAAGGCCAAAATAAACGTAACTTTTATATTGACTTAACTTACTCTGGGCGCGGGCTGCCTAAAGGCTCCCACATACTCAGGCGTACTGTGCGCATACTGCGAGCTGCGCTGACTCTCCACAGACATTTTACCCTTCATAGTCGAGCGTACTGTTGCCTACTGATATATTAAAGAATTATTTTTGCTCTTTAACAATGTATTATGGGAAAACCTGATCAGTTATATAACCTGTTTACTTGTTTATGAGTTCACATAAAATTAAGAACAACATGTGTTATTTTGTTATAACTTGTTTTAACTTGTGGTGGGTACCTATGACAATGTGTTGTGGGGAAGACTGATTCTGTATTCCTTATTTTGCTTATATTTGCGCTAATATCTGAGTTTGCAATATTATTTTACTTCACACACTGCTGAGATGCTGGGAACGTTTTTTGTTTTGGAAACGGGACGAACAACTCAGATGGGAGGGAGAAGTGGCCACTCTCGCTCCCATCTGATACTTTGTTTATTGGTATAAAAAGGAGGGGACCGCCCTCAGTCGTTGAAGTCAGCCGTGGGTTGTGTGGACGCCTGGCCGCGTGGATTGTGCTCTAACCGGACTGACCGACTTCCCAGTCCTATACCATGGTAAGAGATGGAACAACACGCCTGTTTGAAAGCTTGTCGGCTTTGATGCTTGCTACTTTGCGTGTGTGAAGAGCTTGCTGTATTCTTGTGGGGAATAATAAATATGAGCGCTATTATCCCAATAGAAACAGTGTTTGTGTTTTTATTTGTGTGTTTCCGATCTCTTCCGAATCTGAATAAACATTTCATAAAACACCTACATTTCTTGGGGCAAATTCCTACACTTTCTGCAAGTGGGACGAAGCGGCAGAACATCACACATGTGTGATTAGTGAGAACAGAGAGGGACTGTTGTTGTGCAATTATACACTGTTTAAAAGTTATTTAATGTTAAATAAATAACTGTCTGTTAGGTATTGTCCGGTGGATATCAGCTCTTAAGCTGATATCAGGACAATATTGAAAGGGATGATTCGAGCACTGGCGATATTTTAACAGCAAACTCTGCACACAAAAAGAAGTGACAACTTCTCTTCTAGTTCAAGAATTTATGAACAGAATTAAAATGGACATCCAGAGAACATTATATAATGTTGTTTATCTGAATTAACACTATATTTCAATAAAAAAACTGTACTAAGCTAGTGAAACTTAAACTAAAACTACTAAGCAAAATTAAGATAAAAATAAGGTAAGCTAAGGAACTATGTACATGCAAAAATACAAAAGACAACATAAAGGTGGTGATCATCATCAGAATAATTCAGTGAATCCTGGTTCACTGCAGATCTGACTTAATGGAATGGAGTTAATTACCTTAACTAATTTAGAACAACATTTGACATGTGTGTCAACCTATTCACAATCCAAATCCTGAGTTAAACAAAACATTATTTGAGGATATAACATTTTAAAGAATGATTTGTTTACTAAAAATCTGTAAACGTTAGGAAATTATACCTCCGGGAGATAGGGGTTGCTGTAGCAATCGGTCGCTAAAATCGACTAATCCTGAAGTTAAACAAAACGCCTTTAAAATTGACATTAATATTCAATTTTAATGCAGTGATAACACTCATAGCACTATCGAATGATGGCGGAGCGAAACGAACAAGCTTTATGCTTGAAACAAGCTTTTCCGTGCCTATCTGGGAACCCGAAGTTGTCAGAAGCCAATAGCATTTTGGCTAGCTGATTTTCGCCACTCATTTTAAAAACTTCGGCTTTATTTTTATTCATAATGAGTGAGCCGGATAACATAAACATTAATATCCCATCAATGTATGAAACCCTTGCGGAGATAAAGTTTGCTATAACCATACAACACACTCGAATCACATCCGCAATGACATGGTATCAGAATTCTAGCATGAGCTATGTCCGTTAGCCCTTTGTGTTTAAAAACACTATGTAGTCGCATCACACAAGCTTTCCACACAAACGACAAAACTCTCCCTGCCTCAATCCTGCCAGAGCTGTCAGTGCCTCGTGTGAGTTCGGTCCACTCTGGCCATCCAAGGAAGAGAGCAGTAAAAAGCGAAAAACTTGGGTTCTTAGCAGTGGGCTAGCCTGTGACTCTGTGGCCTAGCAGCAGTAGACATGTGGCCATGAGCTAGCCGAAACGTGGTCAAAGCAGGCAGCTCCAAGGGTCTGCATGCAGTCTCTGACCCAGTTGCAGTCACGATTTCAGCTCCTTTTCACTCTGAGGGAAGGCGACCGATCCGCGTCATATTGAATCCGATTATCTGCAACAGCTGACAAATGTAAACGGAGCTGTTTCGGCATCCCTTACTTCAGCGACTGGTTGCGCAGATGTTAGACTACAACTTAGCTTCTGATTCTGGTTGGTGAATCTCCGAACTCAGTCGGGGACGATAATTCCCCACCCCCCCGTTGTGTGCGGCTTGAGGGCATTCGAGCCTCGTGAGGCCCGCATGGTGGCTGGTCTGGTTCCAGCCACGCTCTCCTCCAGCTGTCCCAGGCATAAGATGTGTAGACTGAGAGTCTGGCCAGAAGTGATCTGACCTATTGTCTGCGGGAGTGGTCTAGGCTCATTGTAGGGAATCCTGCTGTGAGGGCTGTCCCTGCAGCAGGGTGGTGAAATTCCTTGTTCACATTCCATTTTGATTCCTTCCCCATGTCACATGTTGTTCAAAATTCACTCTGAATTTAGCCATGGCGCGATGGCATAACACATGCATCCTTGCGACCGCCTGCTTGGTGTAGCTCTCTTTTTTCTTCATAGTAGGTACACCTGGTCTGACGTTCTGTTAACTGTGACATCATCCAAGGAAGATAGATCACCCGCTATTACCATCTAATGTAGAACAGATTACTGGATCAATGTGTGCTTCTGTGCTTTTTTGTCTGTCTTGTTGTGTCTCTGCTCTGTCTTCCGTAACCCCCAGTCGGTCGAGGCAGATGACCATTAATACTGAGCCCGGTTCTGCTGGAGGTTTTCCTTCCCGTTAATGGGGAGTTTTTCTTTCTGCTGTCGCTCCATGCTTGCTCAGTATGAGGGATTGCTGCAAAGCCATGGACAATGCAGACGACTCTCCCTGTAGCTCTACGCTTCTCCAGGAGTGAATGCTGCTTGTCGGGACTTTGAAGCAATCAACTGGTTCCCTTATATAGGAGATTTTTGACCAATCTGTATAATATGATTGAATTTGACTTTGTAAAGTGCCTCGAGATGACATGTTTCATGAATTGGCGCTATATAAATAAAATTGAATTGAATTGAATTGAATAGCTCAGTGTATCAAGCTTGGTGTCACATATAAAACAGTTCGATGTAAAGACTTCTTGCCTCCGAAAAGTTTTCAGTGTGACACCTATAGGCGGTCATATACTTTGTTCTGCACATACCGGTATGTACGGAGTCCATGTCGAGTACGCCTCGAGTACGCGCGGACCTCTGCGGAGTGAACTACGCCGAGTATGTGGGGGCCTTTACATGAATGCACTTCTAGTTTCGACATTGTAGTCAGACAGTCTTGTAGACACAGTGTATCATGCCTAGAAATGGACATACCTTTCAAGAGCCTGACATTTGTGCTTAAAACAATCTTTTTTGATTGGTCTAATGTGATAATCTAATTTTCTGAGACACTGAACTTTGTTTTGTTTTACCTGTAAGCCATAAATCATTTAAAGGACAAGAAATACAAGCTTGAAATATTTGTGTAATCAATCTCTGCAAAACAAAACAAAACATTTCACTTTCTAAAATGACCGGCAAAAAATATAACACATTTATATGCCATATTAAATTTTTTTGAGATGTACTAGATATTGCTCATTTGTACTTGATATTCAAAGTTCTTAAGTAAATTTGCTTTGTGCCTTTTCCCCTTTTTTTTCAACAACTGATGTCATTTTAAGCCTTTGCTTTGCTTGTCATTGATCACGTTAAAAACACATTGCTCTTCTTACAGTGGCCTGCAAAAGTACTCATCCCTATTGGAATTGTTTTTATCATTTATTGCCTCATAGCCTGGAATTAATATGGATTGTTTGAGATTTTGAAACATGTAATGCCTATATGACTACAGCTTTGAAGATGCATTTTTTTTTTATTGTGAAGCAAACAACAGATAGGAAAACATGACAGAAAACCTCAGCATGGGTACGTGTTAAAACCCTTAATGTCAGCACTTTGTTGATCCAACTTTTGTGGAATTACAGTTGCAAGTAGCTTTGAATCAGTCTCTATGATTTTGCCACATGTTATCTCTGGTGTTTTGCAAAATCAAGGCTAAACTGCTCCAGCTCCTTCATGTTGGATGGTATTCACTGGTGAACAACAATTTTCAAGTCTAATCACAGACTCTCAATTGAATTATGGTCTGGACCTTGACTAGTCCATTATATAAAATCTTCCTCTTAAACCACCTTTGTATTGCTTTAGCAGCATGTTTTGAGTTATTGTCCTGCTGGGAGGTGAACCTACATCAGCGTCTCAAAATATGCAGGGAGAGTGACCGGTTCTGCTCAACAGTACTCAGATCAGTTTCCCAGTCCCTTCTAATGAAAACTTCACCACAACCATGTTTCACTGTGGGGATTGTGTTCTTGGGATGATGAGATGTGATTGGTTTGAATCAGACAGCGTTTTCCTTGGTGGCCAAAAAGTAAAAGCAACATATGGGGAGTTGCGTTTGGCAAACAAAAAAAATATGTCATCATATTTCTAACACTTTAGGGCTTTTTCTGGCCACTCTTCCATAAAGTTCATATTTATGGAGTGTATGACATATTGTGGTCCTATAGACCCTCCAGTCTCTGCTCTGGAACTCTGCAACACTTTCAGGGTTACCTTTGGTCTCTGTGCTGCCTTTGTGATTAGTGCCCTCCTTGCCCGGTCTGGGACTTTGGGTGGGTTATCCATCTCTTGGCAGGTTTCTCATGGTACCATGTGCATTCCATTTGAAGGTGATGGATTTGATGGTGCTCCAGGGGAACTTCAAAGATTATGATATTGTGTGATGTCTCCTGCTTAGTGGTGTTGGTCAGAAAAGATCTGTTTATACTAACTATATTAACAGATCATGTGACACCAAAAATGTCACACAGGTGGAGTTGATTTCACTATTCAAGTGACCTTTGAAGGTAATTGGTTGCACCAGAACTTTTTATGAGGTTTCATAGCAAATGCAGTGGGAACATAAGCACATGTGAAGTACATTTTTTTTTTTTTTCCGTCCGCCCGTCCGTTTTCTTCTGCTTATCCGGGGTCGGGTCGCGGGGGTAGCAGCTTCAGTAGGGAGGCCCAGACGTCCCTCTCCCCGGCCACTTGGGCCAGCTCCTCCGAGGGAATTCCAAGGCGTTCCCAGGCCAGCCGAGAGACATAGTCCCTCCAGCGTGTCCTGGGTCTTCCCCTGGGCCTCCTCCCGGTGGGACGTGCCCGGAACCCCTCACCAGGGAGGCGTCCAGGAGGCATCCTAACCAGATGCCCGAGCCACCTCAACTGGCTCCTCTCGACGTGGAGGAGCAGCGGCTCTACTCTGAGTCCTCACCCTATCTCTAAGGGAGACTCCCTATGGACACACTATGGAGAAAACTCATTTCGGCCACTTGTATCCGATTTTTTTTATTTTCTAACTATATATTTTTTTATTTCACTTATCCATCCTAGACTGTTTTGTGAAGATCCATCTCATAAATTAAGATTAAAACACATTTAAATTACAGGTTGGCATGTAACAAAAAAGGTAAAAATAGAAAGAGGAGGTGAATCCTTTGTAAGGCTCTGTAATTGTTTTTTTCTGCATGCAACATTTTTGAAGTAATTAGGAGTACATTTGGAAATACCTGTTCCTAAGCTGTATTTAATCCCGAGTTTCAAATAATATTTGTCACACATGTTTTGTTTAAATTTTCCAAGTCTACATTGTTATTTACTTACCACTTGCTTATGTGTGCAGAGCTCGTAGAGTATGCATCCCAGGGACCAAATGTCACTAAAAACAGTATTTTACTTGGTTATTTATGCTAGCATGGACAAAGAAGCGCATAATCTAGAGTATATTAAGTTAAAATAATAACATGCCTATACAACCCACAATGTAAAATGGTTTATTATTTTTTTAAACAAACAAGAATACTATAAAGTGGGTTTCTAAAAACTGTATAAACCCCCCAAAAACAAGTTTAAATGCTTTTACAATACCTTTTCTCGTTATACATGCCTCCTGTGAAGACCTCAGGTGGCAGGTAATTTATTTTTGGGTTTTTTTCTGTGTCTGACTGGCTTTTCAAACTGTAAGAAAAATGTAAAAAAAAGTAACTTAAAAAAGTAGTACGGTAATTTACTTCACACTTCTTGTTAAACAATGTGCCTAGCACACTTTGTACCACATTTGCACACTGTAGGTAACTTTTTCATTGTTTATTATTTTACAACAACTGCAGATTACCTGTATTCTGTAAATCCACAGACAAGCTTAGCCTTACTATTGTCAAATTGAGTGTAAAGTTCAGGTGGCCTGTACTTGTACAGCACTTTATAAAGTCCAGAGGACCCCAAAGTGCACTACAATCAGTCATACACCCATTCATTCAAACATTCACACACTAGCGATGTTGAGCTACATTGTTGCAAGAGCTGCCCTAGGACAGACTGACAGAAGCAGGGCTGCCAGACAATCTGCGCCACCAGTCCCTCTGACTACCAACAGCAGGCAAAGCGGGTGAAGTGTCTTTAAATAAAATAATGTTGATATCGGGAAGCCTTGCATACCTCAGTAGAAGTGGGACAACCGGTGCATTGCAGGCATGGTGGGTCGGATCTGTGGCTATATGTCTAGCCTTTTCCTGGACTTTTTCTGGACTTGACCACCATAAACTGTGTCTAGATCTTGTGCTAAATCCTTCCTCTCCTGTACTGTGCAGCCCTCATACCACACTGTCACGCTGAAACACAAAATGCTTTCAGTTGTAGTTGTTTAAAAGTTTATTAGCAGCTGAGTGTCCAGTCTATTTCAGTTTCCTGAGAAAGTAGAGCCATTGTTGGGTCTCTTCACTTGGTGCGAGGTGTTCACAGTCCAGGGGGTGTCAGGGGAAATCTGAATGCTCAGGAAAAATATGCTGTCCACACACTCCACCACTCATGGACGCAGAGAGGAGCATGTTCAGTCTTCCTGGACCTCTGTTAGTACACTATGACCTCCTTGGTCTTGTTGGTGTTCAGGATGAGGTTATTCCTGGAGCACCACTTTATCAGATCATGGACCTCCTCTCTATAGTGGGTCTCATTGTTGTTGGATATGAGACCCACCACAGTGGTTTTGTCCGCAAATTTCACAACCATGTTTGTGGGGTGGTTAGCAGAGCAGTTGTGGGTGAAGAGGGTAAAAAGAGCAGGGCTGAGTACCTAGCCCTGCAGCATCCCAGTGTTGAGGATCAGTAAAATGTATGAATTTGTGGAATGTGAGGAACCTTTAATTCAACATGATTGAAGTCTCCATCTATGACCATAGCTGACTCTGAATTGGTGTTAATTTGACTGCTGATAAATGGTAAATGGCCTGTACTTTTATAGTGCTTTTTCAAGTCCGAAGACACCAAAGCGCTTTTCAGTCATTCACGCAGACACTCATACTCGGTGAAAAGCTACATTGTTGCCACAGTTGCCCTGGGGCAGACTGACAGAAGCGAGGCTATCATACATCGATAAACTCCCTAACTCCTGTGCCGCTGTCACCCCAAAAAGCAATATAGTTCTTCCATTTGCAAGCATGCAGAGATGTTCCAAGAAGCATGCACAGATAAAAGCAAGTCACAAAAGCCGAAACCAGACCAAAACAACTCCTGTGAAAATTAAAACCATAGGTATGGACATAGACACTTTATTACATGCTGGAATGCATCCTTCATTGCCACCATATTGGATGGGTCTCTCCTAATCTAGGCTATCATAAGAGGCAATTGGAGTAAACACAGAGGGAGGTATCTCTGTGTTTTGTGCAACTTACGGTTGTTATAACTGGCATACTAAAAGTAGATCATCTGGTGCGGATCACCATTTTGGTCGGCTTGAGATTGGTTCAAAATGTGTTTTTATTTGGTAAATACTTAAATTACTTCCTATAATCTTATCTTGTAAGAACCAGAGGTTGGTGTTAGAAGACTATAGATTCTGGGAAACATACTCACCAAACTAATGTACATTACCTTTCATCAATATTTCCAAATCCGCCCAAACGCACCAATCCAAATTCTGAGAACAGTATGTTCTACAGAAAAATAAATTTTGTTGGTTATATAAGGTAAATAAAAAAATGCATTTATGAAAATCAGTCTTGCCAATTGTGTAATACTGAATGTACCTCTGGTGTTAGATCTTTGTGAAGCAAATGTGCTTCATGAATAGCCTTCAGAGCCATAGAGATCTCAACAAACCAGCTTAGTACCTAGACAACAGATCATAGCATTAATGAAAAAACATGACTTTTCTCTTCTTTGACAAAAAAATAGGAATTCTTTCAGTTCCAGTAAATACCATACCTCAGAGTCTTGCAGAGACTGATCTTTAGGTAGATCTTTTCCTATCTTGTCAGCAAGGCGTTCAGACTGGCACTGTTTCATCACTATATAGTGAATTTTTTGATCTTCATCTTGATGACACACACACACACACACACACACACACACAAACTTGATATTTAATTAAAAATTAATATTTAATAAATATTTTTAAGTTTTGCTTTTTTCAACTTGGGTTGTGAAATATTTCCCCCATTAAATAAAAATAAAACTCAATGTTCCAACTTTTCAGTTTTGTTATTTATAATGAAATGCTTACATTATTTAAAAAAGTGATCAATTAATCCAATTATTTGGAAATCTATTTATTTTTAAAGCTTTAGAGGGCTTAGTTTTTTTTTAGAAAGAGATTTGGTCACTGGATATGATTTGGTTAAATATACGCAAAATTGAAATAAGAAAACTGCAGTTCTCTTTCCAAAACAATAAAATGTGATATCATTATTAAAGCTGCTGTCAAGATCACAGCTGAACAGAATGTTGAACTGCTGTTTTTTTTTTAAAAAAACTATGTTGTGAAATAATAGGAGTCTATTGAGATTCTAAGAAATGTTGAAATATGAAAATGTTCACTAAATTATTTTATTCTGAGCTATAATTTTTGAAATTGTTTGTATAAAAATACACCTATTGTAGAAACCTTTCTTAAGGAAGTCTAAATGTGCATATCTTCCACATCACTCTTACATGCATTGAGGGGTGATACATTTTTAAAGAAAATATAGTACATTTATTGTAATATACGTAAGGGACAATGCCTGACAAGGTGTCCATTATCAGAAATGAATGGACTACGTGGAGGCGTGAACCCTTCGACGCAAAATGTCGGACAGTTGCTTCCACGAAGTCTATTAATTTCTGATAATGGACACCTCGAAGGAAATTATCAAACTTATACCATGGTCACTTATCAAAAAATAAAATAAATCAATTATTAAGACTTTAATGTTTGTTTTTTTTCACGTTTGAAATCGCATGACTTTTCACAAGAAGCAGCTGATTTAATAAATATTTATTGTCTTTCGTTGTCTCAGTTGCCAAGGTAACCAGCATCAATTGTCTTGCCATTACCAGCTAACCTTTGAGCCAGCACAATAATTTAGAACAATCAGGCTATTTGACCGGAACTTTTTTTAGACATGAAATGTAGAAATAAAAAATATTATATATATATATATATATATATATATATATATATATATATATATATATATATATATATATATATATATATATATATATAAATGAAACAACATACCTCTGAAAGAGTTCCTGATATCAACAAGATGAGGATGGTTTGTTTTCTTAAGGACGTCTATCTCTGACATAAGTGCACCAAGAGATTGTCTGGGAAGCTGTAAGGCAAAACACAGTTGCATGACAATGATTTGATCTAACAGTGATCTCTGTCATCCATCCATCCATTTTCCTACACGCTTATCCCTACTGGGGTCGCGAGGGGTTCTGGTGCCTATCTCCAGCTGTCTAACAAATATAAATAAATATATGGTCATATTTAATAAATTAGAATATGCCATTTGATACTGCTGGTTTTATCAGATTAAAATTACCTTTTGAAAATAACCTGTAAGCAGGTACTGAACATACATTTCATTAAACCTGCATCGCTTTGTTAAAAATGTTTCTTTTTTGTAGAATCTGCATTATCATTTATTCATTGTAGTAATATCTTCCTGGTGCTACAGATACTTGTTTTATTCATGTGGTGCTACACATAATTTTTCTGTATATATAAAATTTATTTTTTGTTGCTACATGCCTGACAAATCCTTATATTTCTAACATTTTACTTGGAGCTTTGCAACGAAATTTCACTTAAATGCACAGTACATTGTGAATGTGCAGTTGAATAACAAAGTCTGTTTATATCTATGTCATGTTTTCATTAGCTGTAAGCAGAAAAATGAACATAGTTAACACAAATAAACATTGTGGGTAATTAAAGGTATAGTGGACGATCTTTTAGCTTTTTAGTTCAGGGGGGAATCATCGTATCTGTTGGTTGTCCCACATGCCAATCATTGTGACACGTTCACCTAACGCCAATCTGCATGCTCGTTCCTTGCTAGTTTTTCTTGATGCGCATCATGTGCACTTTAAGTGTTTATGCATCCAGTTAGCGTCATGTTTCAGCCATTCATTGTAGGTTCACTGTTCTCACTGTCGACTTTAAAATGGCTGAGAGTAACAAGAAGAAAACTGTCTTAGGTTTATGAGAAGAAGAGAAAGGCCTAAGATAAAAGACATAAGACCAGAGTGAATTTAGGAGCCTTAATTACATGACTTTTTGGTTTCAAATCTTCTATGAAGACGGAATGTGGGTGGTTATACATTCGTCCGACTGATTTCTGTCCATTGTTAGCTGTTGGCATTGCTGGACATCTTCTGACTCTGAAGGGAAAAAAAGCTTCATGCATTTTCATCATCAACTTCCTTGGCCAATCACTGAATCACACTGAATCCTCAACTTTGCCTATTTCTAGATATGGTTTTAGTGTCTATGGTTTGTGTATGCTATTTTTTGAGTCTACCAAGCTGTGTTCTGTTCATAATAATAATTAAATAAATCTGTCTCTTGTATTTAAATCTCTCCTCTCATCACAGAATCAGATATTTGTATGTCCTTGATTTATCAAAAGAAATGTGACAATGGCAACGTTTTCAAAGGTTATACCAGATTTGATTTTTAATGTTAGAGCGTAGAAGAAGATTGGACTATGAATGCATCTTTTATCTTAGATGGCTACCACTGGCAGTTAGGGATATAATCAGTGTGCGATTTGCAAAAAAAACCAGAGGGGGGGATCATTTCAAGTGTTTTATAAATGAACATAACAACAAGGTTATATGGCCTGCATATAACAGGCCATATAAACCTGATGGAAGACAGCTTTCCATCTTAGAAAGCTATCTGGCTCGAGACAGCCTCCAACCTGTCGTGGGCGGGAGGGTGAAGAAATCGGCTGCTGCTGCTTCTTGTCTTGTGACGCTGCCTGCAAATCTTCATCATCCATCAAAGTTCGTCCTGTAACAATACCATGGCTGTTTGTCCCGTCATCTACTCTTGACCTTTTCTGTTGATTTTTTGGGCCGAAATATGACAAAATACTTTGTTGACGTTCATGCTGCCACACGTTCTCATTCATTACTTGGTTAGCTAGCAGCTGCTCTTTCAGGTAAATAGCTAGATCCAGTAGGTTAGACTATTGTTTTTAAACTTGCGCCATCTACTGTCTGGACTCGGGAGTGGGTATTAGTTTACTTTAACCGCTTCGAGCAGAAAACATATTAATACTCTTTAAAAACAGACAACAAAAAATTAAATTAACAAATGTAAAGGATACAAGACATGTATTTATATTAGGGCTGTCAAACTTTGAATCGCGATTAATCGCATAATGGCGATAGTTAACTCGAGATTAATCGCAAATTAATCGCATGTTTTATTCTTTTATTTCTGAAAGTGAAATAGCCTGTTTAAATTTTATTATATAATTATTTTAATATGCAATTTTGCAATAAATGACACTAATAAAATAAATGCTTGTACAAAAAATATTTTTATTTTGTTATTTTTCAATGACTAATCACGACGCCCTGATGTTTACACAATGTGTAAATAAATGTGTAAATAAATACCTATTGTCATGCCGATATATATTTTTTTGCCTCTTAACATGGTATTACGCTTATACATATAAATTAATAAAAAATGTACATTTCAATAAAGTCATGAGTTTTATTGTTCGTTTTTTCACTCTCTCTCCCACACATCTAATTCCGAGCTTTCACACCAACAACAATAACTTCTTTGAATATTTTTGCTTGCTGTTTATATCCATATTCATAGTTTCAGCCTGGAAAAAGGTTTTAAATTTCCAGGTCATTCCAGTCTTACACTTTGCTTGCAACTGGGCAGGAGCTTAATACCCTGAAAGAGACTGTTTAGCAACTGTTTAGTAACTTCAGGTACTTTGTTTGGCAACGTAATTCAGCCTTTGTTTGTCAAATACAGAGATAACAAATTAATAAGCATTAAAGTACGGTTTATGGGTTGGGTTTCTGCAATGTTATCAGCATGTTAAAAACTAATCTTCTTTATCTTAATTATCTTTGTGGATATCTTTGTTAAACATCTGTTCTAAAGTAACAGCTAGCACACAGCATGGCACAGTGTATAACGACAATTTCTAAAATTGATACTGCATTCAGAAAACAAAATTTTGGTAATGAAACTGAAGCAATGTTTGACAATTAATATATTTTGTAATCTATGTCACTGATATTTGATTTAACATATATGAAGGTAAATTCTTACCTGTGTCAGATGAATCATCTTTATCACATATGTATCATCATCTTTTGTGGCAATGATGTTATTTTTAGTTCCTGATGATATCACATAGCCTTCCTTTTCCAGTTTGCTTTGTTCTTTCCCCATTCTTGTTAACTACTAATGACAAAAGTAATAAAACCAGAAGTGTTACTGCTGAAAAGTAAACAATTCCATGGTCACTTGGCTGCTCTTATTTACTTAGTCTGGCATACAAGCAACAAAGAAAGAATATCACTCACAAATAAAACCATACTCGGAACTTGACCTTTACCTAAGTTTTCTTTATTTAGTTAAACAAACATTATTTCAGCAACTCTAAATTACAGGTTAATTAAAATTAAATGCATATTTTAATCAGCTTTTAAAACTACTTTTACTTTCTTTTTCAAAAGCACATGAATATAAATACTTTCCTGTAGGAATAAAAGATAAAGAAGTTAAGTTGAAACATACACGACATGTACATACCCAGAGGCAACACCTGTGACCCACAGTCAGGTTTGGTGCTCAACTGACTGTTTTTCTAAGACGAGAGGATATTTTTTGTCTTGAAATGAAAGCGAAAGTAAAGCAAAACTTTGTACGTCAGCTCTAGTTTTATTGTGGCCAGGAAAGGCACCGCGGTAAACCCAACTAGGTTTTACTTGTTTTATATGTTTTGGTTTTACAAAAGAAAGTAAAAATATAGAAATAGTCCTGTGCAGTTATAGTAAAATAATTGCCTCACAGATTCTATTGTATATTTTGCTGAGGGTCATGACAAAATAGACAACCTTTTTTTCATAGTTTTGCCATGTCGTTCTTTGTATTCCTACAATCATTTAAGTACTATTTAGTTTCAATAAATGACATGTTTGTTTTGACAGTTTCATGAAAACAACTTGTGGAACTTATTTAAATGTTTACACAGTACTTTACCCAAGTAAAATCCAGGCATAGTTTATGTGTGAAGACACCGTCCAACCAACCAACGAGACTATTGTATTTTTCAGACTATAAGCCACACGTTTTTCATGGTTTGGCCAATCCTGCGACTTAGATCCAGATGCAAATTATATAGCAAATTGAAACGGTAATTCATACTGACCAGAATGAACCAAGGAGAAAACATTTCCGTTTATGGCCACAAGAGGGCTCGCAAGGCTTGTGAAAACTATCCTGCTCCCTTACCACTTAAAATACGGTGCCCAGTTTCCGGGGACTGTCCCCGTTTTTGATGATCTGTCTCCGGCAAAACCTGTCCCCGATTTCAGTGTATCATGGTGGAGTAAAAAAAGTTTAGGACAATGAGAGGTATTTACCCGGTCCTGGTGCTGTCCTGACGTAGTAGAAGAGCTGAGCTGAACGCGCCTTCCCCACCCTGTCGGTGTTACAGATCATGCAAAACAAACCAACCGCCTGACAGACACAGCTGCTTGAAGGACCCAGAACGAAACACAACCCTGTTAGTGGGCTGTCCGTGAAGCTAATAAAAGCTTTCTCTCTCTTGCTGGATTTATCCTTTCAACATATAAACCTTCCTTTACTTTTTTTTTTACTCCCTACATCAAAGGTTTACATAACTTTGCATGCTGCCTGTGTGCATGTGTTTTTTTTTCTTTAGAGCTGGGGTTATTTGCATTAGTACAACATTCTCCAAAGAATAAAGCGTATTAAACCCCCTCAAATCCATCACAATAAAAATAGCTTGAAAGATGGGATGTATGACGATATTTTAGTTTTTAGTGCTGTGGAGTTTTGACAAAACAACAGGCCAAATATGTTTTGTTAAAAGCACCATCGGGTGCTAGTAATTTTCAGCAAAGTTTTGAGAAAGGATGAACTTCAGTGTTAGTCTTGAGTTTTGTGCAATATTTATATAGCCCTGGAATGGTCTAGAAGTACTCTCATATTTTCACAAAAGTTTTCCAGTTTGAAATCACATTGTAAGGACCAGAATGCATTCACCAACCAATCTGTATTAGGAAGGCAACTACAATCCAGTGAGAAGCATAAACTCACTATATTTGCATAACTGTTTAATTACATTAGACATGTTTGGATTTACATATATTTTGGTCTATTTGGTCTTTGTCAAATCTTAACTGTGGTGAGAACTTGGGTTTCCTTTAGATGTGGAGATTAAAAATAAAATCATCCACCTTTGTTTATTCTTTTTTTAAAGGGCTTTATCACTTTCTTTCTTAATTAAATTGTTGTGTGTCACTCTGATTACAGCCTAAAGCAATTTGAGCAGCTTCTTCTCATGCAATGCTTTTGTTTATCATATTTCATTGCATTATACTGTCATTGAACTTGTTTGTTGTGTTCTTGCATATAGCATGACACAGTGATTCTTACTATAAGGGAAAGAACATAAAGCCAAATAATTATGCATGTTTTGATTCTGTTACATCTCATTTTGTTCTTTTCTCTTTTCTGCAACAGCTCCTTTTTGTATTGCCTTGTAACATAGTCTCCAGACAGAGTCTGGTAGATCGTTTGCTGCACAAACCAGTTTGATTATCACTGGCCCAACCCAACCCTGGCCCAACCCTACTTAAACATGAAACAGCTTTCTAAATCTTGGTAAACACACAGATATCTATCCGTTCATTGTCTATACTTACTTATCCTTGTGGGACCCAGAGGCATCAAGTACAAAATACACAATGAATCATCTAATCTGCAGTAAAGTTAGATCAGAGCCATTTACACAAAATATGGTTTGTGGAGTGCAAGGCTTTCATAATGTCAGTATGTTTGCATGTGTATAATAAATGATTAGATACAATTTTAATTACATCAAACATCTCTTTTAGACACATCTTTCCCGTATGGTCTTTATGGAATTAAATAGGAATAAAATATGTTACAGTCTGTATGAGACATGTTTCTGATTAAAACACAATGCCCTTGAAACATTTATTCTATACAACAACACTAAAGAGAAAATACAGCATTCTGCAGTAAGAATTATGTCAAAATTGGAGTATAAAAGTTGGATAACCGTATTATTAGCTGGAATAATACAGATGACAAAATGTGAGTTGGGCAAGGAGTTTCACGCATTTCTCTTTGCATACATTTACAACCTAATTTAGGTGGCAATTAAATTCCACTTAACTTCACTGATGTTTAAACAGAGCCAATAAAAAATGTACTGAGGACATTAAATACCTGAGCCTTTGTGAAGTCACCTGTTTTCAGTCTGATTCTAAATTATTGAAAGGTTTCCTGGACATGATTCACAAATTTGAATCTTGACAAAATATTTTTGGGTTGTCACAGTGTGTGTTTGTACTAAGAAGTTTCAGATTATGAAATGTAATACTTATGTATGCACATTGTAGAACTCAGCTCTTTGTCGCAATAAACACAAGCTTAAAGAATCTCCTGCCATCACATCTCTCTTCAGAGGAATGAAACATCTACGTAGCGTTTTTTCCTTTGGTGCAATAAAGGACAACCTGCAGATTACCGGTTATGAGTTTTATGGATGTTCAACCTACACGGATGGTTAAAAGTGTTCAACATTGTTATTTGATTTTCAAATATGTGCTTTAGTTTTTGAAAACCAAGTTAGTGGTTGAATAAATTATTATTGTTATTTTTTAAATCTGCCAGGGGTGGAGCTAATTTTGATATTAACTATGGTATCTGATAGTACTAGTTTAAAGAAAAAGCATAACGGATTTCACTGTAATCTTTCACAAAAGAACATCTTGGCTGCCTGAACTACTATGTGAGGGATATGGCCACTTCCAGCACTCAGACTGAAATGCTGTGAAAGCAGAACTGCAGGCTTGGTGCGGTTTCTGAACTTGCTGGCAGAATGGGAACGATCTTGGAGAAAGCTGGATGCTGGACCCTGGTAGAATGAGCACAATTTTGGCTGTTTGGAATCACCAATGAGAAGAACCAGCGAGACTTTAAGGCAGACAGAAAACAAGAGTCTGCCTGCCCAAAACAAATGCTGCTATCCAAACTGGCTCCCCTGCAATCAAAGTGTGATTGTATGGGAGTTACAACAGT
The DNA here is from genome assembly GCA_037039145.1 of Fundulus diaphanus. Classification (NCBI taxonomy): domain Eukaryota; kingdom Metazoa; phylum Chordata; class Actinopteri; order Cyprinodontiformes; family Fundulidae; genus Fundulus; species Fundulus diaphanus. The sequence continues at coordinate 34,570,007 of CM073125.1, forward strand.
AAATATTAGAACATGCAGTATTCCCATATTTTAGCATATTGTTCTTGTTCTAGTTCTAGTTTTTGCATAATGGCCTATAACTATATTCCTGTACAGTATTTCTATTTTAAAAACCATGTTTTGAACTGATTTATATACCTTTCAGTGACATGTGATCAGTTGGATGCATGCTCTATGAGCTTTGTACACAAAGGAGAGTGGTAAGTTGCACAAGAAGGGAATAAAACTTGAAAAATCATTGTTCTAGTTTCATCCAAATATTACCTTTTAAATAATATTTGACAATATAAATTTGAAAAGGTAAGGCATTGTTTGTGACAGAGAGAGACTAAGACAAAGTGGATTTACTACATCTAAAGTGTCTGTAATAACTGGACCAAGGAACCCGGTATTTGAGCCGGACATGGTGTTATGTTTACTTTAAAATTTTATTGCAGAGTTGGATATGGTATCAGGAAGAAATGTGACAGGAAATGACTGAGACAGGTTGGCCAGGCAGTTATGACTGAGACGGGCAGAAGGCAGGAGGAGTTCTAGAAGGCAAGGGAGATGACCGTTCATACTGAGCCTGGTTCTACTGGAGGTTTTACCTTCCCGTTAATGGGGAGTAGTTTTTCTTTCCATCGCTTCATGCTTGGACAATGTAGACGACTCTCCCTGTGGCTCTGCGCTTCTTCAGGAGTGAATGCTGTTTGTCAAGACTTTGATGCAATCAACTGGTTTCCCTTATATAGGACATTTTTGACCAATCTGTATAATCTGACCCAATCTGTATAATCTGATTGAATTTGACTTTGTAAAGTGCCTTGAGATGACATGTTTCATGAATTTATATCAGCCACTAAATACACACAAGATGGTGCACTTGTGGGAAACCTTATTATAGGCAAGGCAAGACAAATTTATTTGTATAGCACATTTCAGTACTGAGACAATGCAAAGTGTTTTACATGATTAAAATATCGTAAAATAAAACAAAATAAAAGCAAGTAGGAATAAAATGTAGAAACAAAATAGAACATGGGAGAATAGAAACTAAAAGCAAAAATTAAAAACACTTGGACTACAAAGTTGAACTAATGATGTTTCAGTAAAACAGTTTAACTAGAACAGTCAAAGGCAGTCCTAAACAAATGTGTTTTTAATCTTGATTTAAAGGGACTCAGGCTTTCCGCACTATTACAGTTTTCTGGAAGTTTGTTCCAGATAAGTGGAGCATAGGAACTAAATGCTGCTTCTCCGTGTTTGGTTCTGGTTCTAGGTATGCAGAGCAGGCTGGAGCCAGAAGACCTGAGTGGTCTGGAGGGTTGATACACTGATAACAAGTCTGTGATGTATTTAGGTGCTAAGCCATTCATGGATTTATAGACTAACAGAAGAACAAAGTCTGTTCTCTGAGATACGGGAGCCAGTGTAAGGACTTTAGAACTGGGGTGATGTGCTCTACTTTCTTAGTCTTAGTGAGGACGCGGGCAGCAGCGTTCTGGATCAGGTGCAGCTGTCTGATCCACTTTTTAGGCAGACCTGTGAAAACACCGTTGCAGTAATCAATTCAACTTAAGATAAACGCATGGATTAGTTTTTCCAGATCCTTCTGAGACATTAGTCCTTTAATCCTGGAAATGTTCTTCAGGTGACAGAAAGCCGACCTTGTAATTGTCTTTAGATGCTTTTGAAGGTTCAGGTCTGAGTCCATCACTACTCCCAGATTTCGGGCCTGATCAGTGGTTTGTAACTGAAGCAGCCGAAGCTGTGTGCTAACTTTTGATCTCTCCTCTATTGGTCCAAAGATTATTACTTCAGTTTTGTTTTTATTCAATTGAAGAAAATTTTGGCACATCCATGCATTGATTTCTTCTAAGCATTTACTCAGTGCTTGAACTGGTTCATAGTCACCTGGTGACATGGTGATGTAGAGCTGTGTGTCGTCTGCATAGTTATGGTAGCTGATGTTTTTTATGTTAGCTAGAGGGAGCATGTAGATATTGAATAAGATGGGACCCAGGATGGACCCTTTGGGAACCCCACATGTAATTTTTGCCATCTGGGATTTAAAGTTACATACTGACACAAAAAAGTCCCTGTCCTTTAAGTAGGATTTAAACCAGTCGAGAGCTGTACCAGAGAGGCCGACCCAGTTCTCCAGGCGTTCTAACAGAATGGAGTGATCGACAGTATCGAATGCTGCACTGAGGTCCAATAGTACCAGCACGGTGGTTCTTCCACAGTCTGTATTTATATTGATGTCATTAAACACCTTGACAAGGGCGGTCTCTGTACTGTGGTGAGCACGGAAGCCAGACTGGAAAACATCAAAGCGGCTGGTCGTTGTTAAGAAGGTGTTTAATTGTTGAAACACAGCTTTTTCAATAATCTTACTGATAAAGGGGAGGTTTGAGATGGGCCTGTAGTTCCAGAGTAGTAGTTTGTCTAAATTGTTCTTTTTCAGCAGTGGTTTGATAATTGCTGTTTTTAGGGACTGGGAGAATACACCTGACAGAAGGGACGTGTTTATTATCTGAGTCAACTCAGACGCTATGACAGGCAAAACCTTCTGAAAGAAAACTGTGGGTAGAACATCAAGGCAGCACGAGGAGGAACTTAGCTGCTGAATGATCTCCTCTAAGCTTTTGTAGTTTATTTGGCTGAATTGGGATATTTTGTCAAGATAAGTTTCAGTTGGATACAGCTTTGGTTCTGGAGTTGATATGGATGTACAAACTGATCCTCTGATCTTTAGGATTTTCTCAGTAAATAAGTTAGCAAATTCATTACAGGCCCTGGTGGAGGAGTTCAGAAGCCACGGACACAGGAGGATTTGTTAACCTGTCGACTGTGGCAAATAAGGCACGAGCATTATTAATGTTTTTGTTGATGATCTCAAAGACGAAAAATTCCCTTGCATTTTTCAGTTACAAGTTATATGTGTAAAGTCTCTCTTTATAGATGTCATAGTGAACCTGGAGTCTCGTCTTTCTCCACTTGCGGTCAGCTTTTCGACACTCCCTTTCTTCACTTCTAACCACTGAAGCACTTCTCCAAGGAGATTATAACCCCACCCTAGATACACAGCGTACACAGTAACATTTTTAGCTATGATACTTCCTCTTTTAGTTTCCTGTATGCTGCTCTTGTCACGTTTTCCGTCCCTTGTTTGACTGTAATCATCTACATGTGAGAATAAACTTTTAATCCGAGCATTAAGTCTTTTGTTGCAAACCTGTCCATGTAATGAACGAGGCTGGCTGACGGACCTGGACCGCCAGGTTGTTTATATGAATTGAGTTTACACAGATGTGATCATCCTCAGATTAGACAAATGGTGTTCAAACAATCACATAGGCTGTGACACCACGGGAGAGTAATAAAGGGTAATTTTCTAACTGAACAATGAGGTAACAACACTCTTTTTTTTTTTTTACTTTTTAAACAAAAGTTCAACATCTCTACTTCCATGACTAGATGGCTGGAAATGAGATGGAGCTGACTGGATGCGCTGCTACAGCCCAAAGACAGCACCCAGCACAGGGGCTTTCTGTTGGGAGTATTAGTTGGCATGACACCTGCCGACATCTGGGTCCAACATCTGGGTCCATGTGAGCCCCTTAATGAAACCCGTTCAGACAGAGCGTCCACACAACAGATAATAAAGTCTGGAATTACATCGTCGTTTTCAAATCAAGTTGCTAAATGACTCAGCTCACTGATGACCTGGTAGCCGATGTGACAGCGGCTGTAGCTGCGGTCACTGAAGGCAGCAGCATGTAGATTCTACCTATGGAAGTCTGTTGCTAAACAAGCAGCTAACCGAGCAGTTGCTGAAATGCTTTCGGAAATGGAAAATGGACAGGCATAAATAAACAGGGTTGAAGAAATAAATGGGGGAAAATATAGAAAGGAAAAATAAAATGGATACAGAAATTAATACATTTAAAAACAAATTAATACATAAAAAACTGTTATAATAAAAAATATATGTAGGTGAATATTAAAAAGAGGAATTTAATAGATATTTTTCATTTATGTCTCATTATATGATTTAATTACTGCTTACATTTATTTATATGCTGTATGTTTTTGTAATTATTTTATGCTTTTTTATTTACTGAACATAAATTTATTTCTGTGTTTATTTTTTGTTATTTCAGAGTAAATCCTCCATACACTATATACCCTCTTACATTACAATGCTACATAATACACATGTAAATATCTACCATGTTGTCCTTCCTCTTCAAATAGCTTATTCTTATATATTCTTCTATTGTTCTTATACAATTTGCATTTGTTTTGTTTATACAATATTATATATTTTTTCATTTACTTATGTCAACTGTATGTTTGTCTATGTGTAACACCTTATCACCCAAGCAAATTCCTTGTACATGTAAAATACTATTTAGCAATAAAGTTAATTCTGATTTTCATTCTTATTTGTTGATAAGGTGGAAATGATGTTAAATTCTTACCTGTGGTAGAAGGACCATCTTTATAAAGACTGCATTGTCACCTTTTGTGGCAATTTAATTTTGTTTTTCTTTGTTTTTTGCCATGTTGCCTACCTTTGCTAGCTTGCTTTGTTCTTTCCCCATTTTCAGCAAAGGAAAAATTCCTACAGCTTGTAGATAAATTATGAGTAGTTCAAGTAGTTCTTCACACCTTTTTCCTTAGTTGATTTCAACTTTTAAAAAATGTCAATAAAATTCAAACTCACAGGTCTATAAAAACTGAATTTCAATGTTTAAAAAAACAGATGAAATAATAAATCAGTCCTGTTAAATATACAGTAATACAAAACAAATCTGTACATACCAATATCCTTACCAGTATGTGAAGTCAGAGACTGCCTCTGTCTTTGCTCTGATAAAAAAGTGAAACTAAGCTCAAAAAATGGGCTGGAATTTATACTCAAAAATAGAAAATGAAACCAAACTCCTTTCACTTGCAATGAAATACTTGTAATTAATTGTGCTGGTAATGTGGAACAACAATATATGGGTAAACATAATTTATCAGAAATGGTCAAATGTAAACGCCATCTCAGAAATTGCAAAGCAGCATCTTTAAATAAATATATTATATAAAAGAATCATCATTCAAGAATTAACTGTGGTTAACTACATTTACTGTAATGCTGGTACACAGTGAACCACACATTCAAACCAACACAGAGTAACATTAAAAAAGTTTATTTTAAAGAGGAGTTGGCTGAACCAGGCAAGACCAGGGGTCCGTTCTTTGTACGTCGCTAACTCAGTTAGCTGGATTTGATTGTTGACAATTGGGCATGATCTTGGATTGTTCGGTTCTTCGAAACTCATCCTGGACTTGCTGTCATAGCAACATGTGCGCAAGCTTAAACCTGACAAGACATTCTGAAGGAGAGTGGTTCTTCTTCTTCTTCTTCTTCTGTTGTTTTATGGCGGATTGGCAGGCCAACGTAAAAGGTGCATTTCCGCCACTTACTGATCTGGAGTGTGGAGTGCACAGTTTTGGAAGAATACGCAATGAATCAATGACGAAAAACAGCAAATAATAATAAAAAAAAAAACTAAAAAAAAAAAACTAAATTCTACAACTAAATCCTATTCATTGTTTCTGTATCTTTTAGGTATTTGAATAATATTTCATTGTCTCTTGACTGTCTTGCCTCGTTTCCTAACAATACTTTTATTGAATTCCCATCAATTCCTATCCATCCCAGCTCTTGTATTAACTTCATTCTCTCCCTTACATATGCAGCACACTCAAAAATAATATGCTCAGGAGAGTGGTTGGATGAGGCAGGTAAATATAGGCAGAGTGACAGGTGAGCAGAGTTGAGGCTAATGGCTGCAGCAGCAGGTGGAGATGATTAAGGTGCTGAGCGGCAACTTGGAGGTGACTGAGCAGAGTGGCTGAAAAGTCCATAAAACAAAAAAACTCAAATCATGACCTTTAAACAGCGTCTGAACTTTTTCACTTTTGTAAAGTTACTATAAACCCTATGTAAAGGTGTAACTGTAACAAACCTGAAATAAAGTTAATGAGTTTCAGTACATTTTTCATTCTCAATTTGTATCTCAAAACATAAATGGTGATAAGCCTTGTTTAGTGTTACTTCTGCAGCTTCCAAAAAGATTAATTTTCACTTAATTCACTTAATTAAAATTTGCTCTTAGAAATTTAGTATCTAGTTTAGCAATGATCAGTCTAAGTTTTATAGATTTTTATTGTGAAATAGAAAAAAATAGTCCAAGACGAACCATACTGATACTGATGTTTATAAATCACAATATAGTCTTACACCCATAGAGCTGTGCTTTTAAATTTAAAATGTATCATCTTGATAATTGAAGGAACTCTACTACCATAGCTGTGGCGTCTCTGCATTTGGGGCCAGTGGGGCATGGCCCCACCAGATGTCGCTGTGGAGCTCTATGTTCGCAACAATCAGTGGGACAGGATTGTTCTTTATAGAGTAATATTGTAAAATTCCCTTACCAATCAAATTCTGTTATAAATAATTCTGTCTATATATCTAAGTCTGACAACACGTTCTCAGTAGACAGCCTTGGGGCACAAATCATCTAGCCCCAAGCTTGGATTGTCCAATCAAATTACTTGAATTGCACACGTTACGTTTACATTCTGCCAGATGTGTGCGGCCAGCTAGGCAAGGCAAATTTATTTGTATATCACATTTCAGTAAAAGGACAATGCAAAGTGCTTTACATGATTAAAACATTGTAACATAAAAACAGAATAAAAGCAAGTAAAAAAAAACAGTTGGAATAAAATTTAGGAAAACTTAAACAGAATAAAACATAGGTAAAATGTGAACTAAAAGCAAATATTACTCTAGTGTTGGTTGTCCTTGCTGGCTCACTGAATAATTGATGTCAATCCTTTCTGTTCAATAAATTAACAATATGAGTTGTCATGGTGCGGTTTTGGCCTGGCTGTTTCCCCTGTTATTTTCTAGCACCTCCTCCTCTCACACAGCTCACCCTCCACTCCCTCAGCAATCAGTCACACCTGTTAGGCACCAATCAGTCAGTACTCACTCCACCTGCCAGCCTCTCTACAAAAGCCTCCCTCAGTCTTCTCTTCCCCGCTGGATCGTCATCAGTCACCACTCAAACCTTGTCTAATGATAGAGATTTCCCCACGTCTGTCAGTCTGAGCTCCTCTCTCCTGCTAGTCTGAGTTTCCCTCGACTGCAGCCAAGCGTTCTTTGGACTCTCTCTCTGCTGCTCTCCTGGTCCTTCTGCAGCCCCCTGCGTCCAAATAACTAGTGATGGTGAGATGAAGCCTCATGAGGCATTGAACCACTTGAGCCAATTGGTTCGAGAAAGGGTTCATTTCTTGATGCTTCATGTGCACACGACACCACCTACTGGCCAGGTGTATAATCACAGCCAGCTGTATCTTAACACGTGTGATGCATTGAATTTTTGTCTATTATGACTCTTGGGAATGACTTCACAAAAGGTGTAGGACGAAATAATTTGTCTACATAAAATTTGTATACACATGTGTATAATAAAACATTGGTTGAATGTATTCTCTGTGTGTAATTATTCCCAAAATAGTAGTGACATGATATGGCATGTTGTGTAATAATGTTTTTCTGTGACTCTAGAAAAATGGCATGGGCTTAATCAGGCAGTGGACAATGAAAGTGCTTGTGGAACTAGGGAGGGGGTAGTGAATAGGCTAATGCTTGTGTAACTTGGATGATTTCATGCATTTTTATTAAGAAACAAACATTTCTCCACAGTTTTTGGTTTCAAATCATTTCTCTTTTTTGATACTACTTCTCCAACCTTTGAAAAGACACGCTCACATGGCACAGATGATGCCGGGGTGCATAAATAAATAAGTGCAAGTATGTACAGATTGGGGTACTGTGACCGATGATTAGCCCAGTACTATACGGTCCCACAGTTTTCCCTCAGCAGCAACACTGAAGCACACAGAGGTTCCCGCTGCGTCTTTACGCACGATCCAGCTGCTGATGTCTCCTCTCTTTTCAGCTCAATGCAATTCTAGACAGTAACAGTTTATAACCTATATCACCTTTCACAGCAACAGGTTTCTCATCTCAGTCGACCAGACAAATCTCTATTGCTCTCCTCAGTGCGCTCTGGGCGGTGAGGTGGGAGGATTTTACCCGATGGTGCGCTGCGTGCGAGGGATAAACAGGGTGGAAATGCATAAATAAAAACTGTAAATGGCTCCTATACAGTGATCAAAGGAGCTGACCGGTCTGAGATCAACCTCCTGATGTTACAAGTTCTTTAAAATGAAAGCGCGCACCCAAATTACAAGTAACGTAATTTTGCGCACCTGAGTTAAAGCGCAAAGCAGAAGCGCATCGAAGCGCTGAGGCACAGAAATACGGTGCATGTAGTTAAAAAATGCAGAATTAATAAAAACAACTTATAAACAGACGTAGCGTTTTAAACTGCATCTGGTGAGCAGAACTGTCTTATGATCCAGAGTGCAGCCATCACTGGTTCTGAATGAAGGCAATATCTGGCAGCAGCTCTCTTCCCCCGCCCCCTCCCCTCCTGCGTACGCAGTACAGGACCTTACCGGCTCACTTTCACCACTGGTTAAGACTAAAATTATTCATAACTCTGATCGCTCCTCCTGCTGCTCTGTTAACATGAACTGCAGCAGGAATTACTGATGGCCACAAGCTGTGAAAGAAGCTGAAACATCTCAGCAGAAGGCTGAGATGTTTCAGATGGGCGTTGGGATTTTTATGCGTGAAAAAAGCTATGTTTGCGTGTGACCGTGTGAAGTCAGTGACGGTCAATGCTTGATAGTTGAGAGCACTGATCTCCTATCTATATATCTCTCTCCTAAACTCTCCAAACACCAAACTAACTGTCTCAAACTAAATAACCACTATCCAAACTCTGCTATCCAAACTATCAAAACTCTATCCACTCTCTCAACTGACCGCAACTCGCCTACAACAACCCACATTTTGAATGGAGCCTGTGGGGTTTCTAAAGCTGTCAAACCCCGCGCCGAAATCTGAACCACTTCCCGAAGCAGTCACGTGGTACAGCCGGCCAGCGAGGCTTCGGACGTCATCGTTTTCGGCTCCTCCCCTAAATGAAGTAAGCCTCGATACGCGCTTCACGGAAACGCCCCCTCCATTACTCGACACACGCCTCGAAGCCTCGGCACATCACGTAACATCACTACAAATAACTCTCTCTGCTGCACCTCTGGTTCCACAGCAGCTCCTGCACCTCCAAGAACTCTCTCAGTTGCGCTGCTGGATCTACTGCAGCCCCGTTTCCAAATAACTCTCTTGCTGCACCTCTGGTTCTACAGCAGCCCTGCACCTCCAAGAACTCTCTCTCTGCTGCACTGCTGAATCTACTGCAGCCCCCTGCGTTCTAAGGACTCACTCTCTGCTGCTCTTCTGGTCTTACTGCAGCCCCTGTGTCCAAAGAGCTTTCTCAGCCGTGCTGCTGTTTCCCCTCAGCAGCAACACTGAAGCACACAGAGGTTCCCGCTGCGTCTTTACGCACGATCCAGCTGCTGATGTCTCCTCTCTTTTCAGCTCAATGCAATTCTAGACAGTAACAGTTTATAACCTATATCACCTTTCACAGCAACAGGTTTCTCATCTCAGTCGACCAGACAAATCTCTATTGCTCTCCTCAGTGCGCTCTGGGCGGTGAGGTGGAAGGATTTTACCCGATGGTGCGCTGCGTGCGAGGGATAAACGGGGGGGAAATGCATAAATAAAAACTGTAAATGGCTCCTATACAGTGATCAAAGGAGCTGACCGGTCTGAGATCAACCTCCTGATGTTACAAGTTCTTTAAAATGAAAGCGCGCACCCAAATTACAAGTAACGTAATTTTGCGCACCTGAGTTAAAGCGCAAAGCAGAAGCGCATCGAAGCGCTGAGGCACAGAAATACGGTGCATGTAGTTAAAAAATGCAGAATTAATAAAAACAACTTATAAACAGACGTAGCGTTTTAAACTGCATCTGGTGAGCAGAACTGTCTTATGATCCAGAGTGCAGCCATCACTGGTTCTGAATGAAGGCAATATCTGGCAGCAGCTCTCTTCCCCCGCCCCCTCCCCTCCTGTGTACGCAGTACAGGACCTTACCGGCTCACTTTCACCACTGGTTAAGAAATTATTCATAACTCTGATCGCTCCTCCTGCTGCTCTGTTAACATGAACTGCAGCAGGAATTACTGATGGCCACAAGCTGTGAAAGAAGCTGAAACATCTCAGCAGAAGGCGGAGTTTTTATCGTCCGCTGCCCAGATGGGCGTTGGGATTTTTATGCGTGAAAAAAGCTATGTTTGCGTGTGACCGTGTGAAGTCAGTGACGGTCAATGCTTGATAGTTGAGAGCACTGATCTCCTATCTATATATCTCTCTCCTAAACTCTCCAAACACCAAACTAACTGTCTCAAACTAAATAACCACTATCCAAACTCTGCTATCCAAACTATCAAAACTCTATCCACTCTCTCAACTGACCGCAACTCGCCTACAACAACCCACATTTTGAATGGAGCCTGTGGGGTTTCTAAAGCTGTCAAACCCCGCGCCGAAATCTGAACCACTTCCCGAAGCAGTCACGTGGTACAGCCGGGCAGCGAGGCTTCGGACGTCATCGTTTTCGGCTCCTCCCCTAAATGAAGCAAGCCTCGATACGCGCTTCACGGAAACGCCCCCTCCATTACTCGACACACGCCTCGAAGCCTCGGCACATCACGTAACATCACTACAAATAACTCTCTCTGCTGCACCTCTGGTTCCACAGCAGCTCCTGCACCTCCAAGAACTCTCTCAGTTGCGCTGCTGGATCTACTGCAGCCCCGTTTCCAAATAACTCTCTTGCTGCACCTCTGGTTCTACAGCAGCCCTGCACCTCCAAGAACTCTCTCTCTGCTGCGCTGCTGAATCTACTGCAGCCCCCTGCGTTCTAAGGACTCACTCTCTGCTGCTCTTCTGGTCTTACTGCAGCCCCTGTGTCCAAAGAGCTTTCTCAGCCGTGCTGCTGGTCTCCTGCTACCCCAGCGCTCCTAGTCATTTATCTGCTGAGCAGCTGGTTCTCTGCGCAGCACCCGCAGCTCTCCAGCTCTCTCCGGTCATCCAGCTTCTGCTTCCTGTAATGATCTTGGCACTGGTGCTGGTCTGATCCTGAACTCGGCACACCTGCTCCACTACACCCTGCATGCAATCATCCTTCACCAGGTCCACCTGTTCTCAACAGCATAAAATCTGCCAACAGACCTGCCACCAGTGCCAGATTGTCTTTCTAGCCATCCCGGTAAGACCAATCCAGCATTCTTTGAACTATAATCTGCCTGCCTGTTTCCCGACCTGTGTTCTGCCTTCTGTTACCGAGTCTGCCTGATCCTCTTCTGACACTGCCTGCCTGGAATTCGGACCCCATTCTGACTCTGACTGCCCTTCTGGAAACCGGATCGGATCTGCCTCTGGACCCCTGTCTCTGCCAAGCCTGGACTGCCTGCCTGTGTGCCCGACCCTTTCTGCCCGTGAGTAACTGAGCCAGCCTAACCCCTGTGTACCTCTGCATCCAGCCTGTTGTCGGACCCGGACCGGACCTTACCTTGCCCTTGGATTGCCCCTCTGTACCGCCGCTGGACCTCTGCCCTCTCGACTCCGACCTCGGACTGCCCTTGGACCACGAACCCAGAAAATCCCCACCATCTCTCGGACCGCTGCCTCCAACTCCGCTCTTCAGCTAAAAGCCGGCGCTCAGCATCCCCTCTTAATAAGGTTAGTGATCTAGCTCTTGCACGGTGAAGTGCAGCTTCCACAGATCACTAACCTGTGTCTCTGTCTCCAGGGGTTTCCAGTCTTAGCGCGAGCGGAAGCGCTCCGAGTTGCCGTGCTCACGCTTGTAAATAAAACGTTACTTAAACGTCACTGACTTGTCCTGGTTGAATCTTGGGTCCAGTTTCGGTTCATCACACTTCCATCTACATCCTCCAGCTCCAGTCTGGTACAGTCTCTCTGGTCTCCTTCTTCCACAACTCATCCTTAATTCAATAAACTCTCAGAAATAAGCTCCAGGGTTCATCTCGACAAATCATGACATGAGTGAGCCTTTATTTATAATTTTATGTATAAAAAAATAAATTACATTTATCTTATATAAAATTGATTTTCTGGTGTTGGTTTATGCTATTTTTTCTGTTCAATTTAACATTGATCAAAGTTAGGTTGTATGTATCACAAAAAATTTGTTGCTGCTAATAGGTGTTAAGTTTTTTTGTGGCCCACTTAACTTATCATGCCAGAGACGCCACTGTGTTTATTCCCTTTCTTTAATTGGTCGGCTCACATTCAATCAACCTCAGAAATGTATTTGACATTTTATCGGTTTACCATGTCATCAACCTAGTTCAATTTCCAAATTACTGAAAGGGATCAAAGACATATTCATATACTATAAATATATCCTTTTAAATTATCTTTGAAGTTCTGATCACTGTAGTTTCCAAAATTCTGACAGCAGATTTGTACACTTAGATAAATCCAACACAATTATCAACTTTTGCTCAGGGACCAAAACGTGTAGCCAATAGTGGTGCCTTGCCAATTAAGCCTCTTATACTGCAAACTACATTGCATGGGAGGGGGGAGGGGGCTGCAATGCAATGCTTCTCAGTTATGTTCTCTCTGAAATGGTGCGAGTTGATTCACGACATGAGTTTTTACTTTTATATAACATTGTTTATTGAGCACAGAGAGGAAAAACAAGGTAAAAAAAACACAAGTTATTGCTGTCAGCACTCAGCAGGCAGAGCCATGCAGTTCTGCTGGCTCTGCCCTCTCTGCTCTCTCCGTAGGTGGCTGCAGCTGACAGATGGGCGGGGCGCGCACACCTGCGGCTCGTTGAGCAGCGCTCGGCGGCACTATATGAACTGCGTTCTGACAGCAGAAGGATGCCAGAGTGTTAACCGTTGTGGTGTGAACAAGTGGCCACTGTCTGCTGACAGCATTACCTCGTTCCCGTGCTTAACGTTGCTCTCTGTGTCTCCCAGGTCCTCACTTTTGTTTTCCTGGCTTCTCTCTCGTGCTGGAATCATCACTCGCACTGACAAGTCAAGCTCACCAACAATCCTGGTTCTGGATACCCACTCTCGTCTGCTTCTTGTGCCCGCTCGGATTCCCCTGGTTCCTCCTGCTGTCCCTGGAAATCTGGATCCGCCGGCGCTGCTCGGACCCCGCTCACAGCCCCGCCCGTCAGTCACTCAGTTACCTGCTCCTACCGTCGTCAGGCAAGTGCTGGGTCCGCTCCGCTTCCCCCGGTCCGGTTCCCGTGCTCAAGTGGTAAGCTTACGTTTCTCCGTCTCACCTCTCAGTTCAGTTTCCCCGTCTAATCATCCTCCCCCCTTCTCTCCTAGATTTGAGCGTGTCCTGTCCGTGCTCCACACCTCTGTCGTGCCAGATCCATTTGCTCCAGAAAACTGACTCCACCTCTCTTCCCGTGTATGTATGTATCCCGGGTTTCTAATAAACATCCTTAAACTGTCTCCTGTCTACCGAGTGTGATCTGCATGTGGGTCAGACATTTAAAACAAAACATGACAATTGCATTCACTCTATTCTTATCAGAACCAACCCTGATATTCCTGTCTCTATTTTCCTATATGTCTCATATAGCCCCATGGCCCAGAGTGTTGTACAGGAGAAATGGTGACTCCCAGTGAAAATGAAACAAGTGAAGAGTAGAGGATGACCCAAGTTTTGGTTTCTACTTCTCTAACCTTAAAAAATAAAAATTCCATTAAGGACCTGGGGACCAGAGGACTTTCCACTGAATCTCCCCTCCCCTTGAGAGCAGCTGAAATGGGCTCAATGGCATGTGCAAAAAGGAGAGCGGAGACAAGGGGCATCCCTGTCACGTGAAACAGAAAAGAGGGAACAATGCAGAACACTAATTGTTTGTACAAACTGAGGTACATGGAGAGGAGTAGAGCAATTCAACCTATGAAAAGAAGTTAGGCCCAAAACCAAACCGTTGCAAGGAAAAGAGGTGGTAGGCCCACTCAACCCTGTCGAAAGCCTTTTCGGCAACAAGGGTGACTATAATTTCTGGGCATGCAGAGGAAGATTGAGAGTGAAGAACATTAAGAAGTCTTCTTATATTTGAATGCGAGTGTCTTCCCTTGATAAAACCAGTTTTGGTCTTCTGAGATTATTTTGGGCATAATACATTCTAATCGGAGTGCCAGGATTATTATTTTTTTTACCTCAACATTGGGGAGTGATATAGGGTGGTAGGAGACACAATTCGGAGGGTCTTTACCTTTTTAACTATCAGTGAGATCGAAGCTTGTGTAAGTGTAGGTGGTATAGTGCTCTAACGAATGGTTAAACATTTGGAGAAGGGGTGGAGCTACCTAGTTGGAGAAAGGTTTAAGGAATTCACCTGGGTATCCATTAGGACATGGGCACTTTCCACTGCTGTGGACTAGAAAGACCAGAAATCGTTTCAACAAACCTCAGCATCCTTCAAGAAGGGCAAATGACCTAAGGCGGGGTAAAACAAGAATTAATATTGGTGACTTGATTTTTTCTTCACTCATCTTGAATTTAGCTGCGCAACATCCTCGTCTCTCTTGACTTACCTTATGCCGGGCATACACTGTACGATATTTTCAATCGTGGTACTCATATACAGCTCAAACTGTACGACGAAACCGCAGGGTTTAAAAGTTCACTGCTCACAATATCTGTTCTTACACTGTGCGGCCCGACTGCTCACACTCTACGTTCAAAAACCACATGTCCGACTCAGCCCCGTAGAGAGATGGCACTACTCGAACTTGTCTACCCGGAAGCCAAATGTCAACATTAGAAGAAAAAGACGGAAGTGTCGATGCTCACAGTTAAATATGAGGCTTACTAGAACAAAACACGTTGCTTTGGAAATTGTAAGAGTTGCTCCTCCGTAGTTTGACTCCATGTCACATATACGGCCGTCATGCTTCTCTCCGCTCCTATGTTTTCATTTGAGAAGACGAAGAAGAATCTACTTGTGTGTGCGTGCGCAGTGCGTGAGGTCGGGGGAAATCGGCTCGTAGACGGTCGTAACTCCGCTTCAACAGCAGGACGCGCTCACGATCACTCACGAGGGCCGACTGAAAAACTCGTGCAGTGTATGCCCGGCTTTAGGGACACTCTCCGATGAGGAGGAGGAAGGAGACACTGTTTTGTGTGTTGTTCTGATTTGAAATACTAATAGTAATAATAGTAATATCGTCTTTATTGTCACTGAAACATACATTACAATGAAATTTGCTTTCTGCATTTAACCCATCCCCTAAGGGAGCAGTAGGCTGCCATGTGTGGTGCCCGGGGAGCAATCTGGGGTTAAGCGTCTTGCTCAGGGACCCAGAGTGCCGGCACTGGGGATCGAACCGTGTGCTTGCACCCTTCTGAGTACAAATGCGCTGCTCTAACCACTCGGCCATGACCCCCCCAAAACAGGAATTACTAGGTGTCATTTTTACTTATTTCTCCTTTAAGATGGCATTGTTGCCTTGCAGCAAGGCAACAAGACCTCAGGTTAGATTTGAATACTAGCCTGAGGTCTTTCTACGTGAAGTTTGCATGTTCTCCCCATTTATGCATGGGTTCTCTCTGGGTACTCCAGCTTCCTACCACTGTCAAAAAATGTACATGCCGGGTGTCAATTTGTCTCTAAAATGTTTTGAAATTTTATTTTCAAGGGTTAATTGAATTATATATGAAAAAAATTCTTACAGATATGAAATAAAAATATTTTAACCTACTATGACTTTAATTATTGCAATATCACCATTAATTAAAATTCACACCAACTCACAGAACATGCTAATCTGTATATAATCAAATACTTTTAAGTAGCAAAGAGGTGCAGTTCTTCAGCCTTTTTATTGTGAAAGTTTGAAGGAAATCCTGGGATTATCTGTGAAGAATTTCAGTGAAGAGGGATTTGGAGAGAGCCTATAGAGTAAACAAAGAACAAATAAGCACACATTCAGCTATGTGGTATTGATACAAGTAAATAATATCTTTGTTCTTTTCACTACATTTGTCTAAACTTGTTATTTTACATTTGCACAAACAAAATAGATTTATATACATCTGAAATCAAGCTATTAACTACTTTGAGGGAGTTCTAGCTCCTTTAGCTGGTTTTAAAGTTTATTAAATGAATACCATGATAGCATCAGGCATATATTTTCTAGAAATGTACTCAGATGAACTAGTTGTTTGTCACTTGGCTCACAGTGTCATGTTTGCCTTAAGATGTCGGGCCCACATGCAGAAATACACTCGGTTACACAGGTCAAATTTAAGGATTTTTATTGAGCACAGGTAAACACGGGACCGCAGAGCTAATCTGCGGGAAGGAGGCTGACGACGGATCGAACAAACCCAGGACCAGGGAACCGGATCAATCTAAAGGGGTAAGGGACGTGATTAGTTCGGGAAGTAAAAGAGTGAATAAACTAAGAACGTAAGCTTACCACGAGGAGCGGATAACCGAACGGGGAAGGCGGTGGGGAGAACTCAGCTTGGTTGTCTTGAGCAGGTGTTCGGGCAGCCGGAGAGCGGGGCGAGGGGGTCCGAGCAGCACCGAGAAACCCAGGGATCCAGAACAGCGAGAGGAACCAGAGAGAGTTGGATGAGCCTTGCGTCCAGGAAGAAGGTATGTCTGGGTAGGAACCAGGAGGACTCGAGAGTCACGAGGGGATCGCTGGGACACAAGAGGTACCTTGGGAGACACAAAGACTTAGGATTAGCATCGCAGGAATAAGGCTGGCTAGAGGTCGTGGCTGTAAAGCATACCGCAAAGATAACACTCTGGCGTCCTCTCGCTGTTCGAGCGCTGTTCTTGTAGGGAGCTCTGGTGCTGCTGAATGAGCCACAGGTGTGCGCACTCCGCCCACCGACCAACCACGAACACCTGTGGAGAAGCAGAGGTGACAGGACTGGCAGCAAGCTGCACAGTAGTGATGGCGAGATGAAGCCTCATGAGGCATTGAACCACTCAGCCAACTGGTTCGAGAAAAGGTTCATTTCTTGATGGTTCATGTGCACACAGCACCACCTACTGGCAAGTTGTATAATCACAGCCAGCTGGATCTTAACACGTGTGATGCATTAATTTTTGTCTATTATGGCTCTTGGGAATGACTTCACTGAAGGTGTAGGACGAAATCATTTGTCTACATAAATTTTGTAAACACATGTGTACAATAAAATATTGTTTGAATGTATTCTCTGTGTGTAATTATTCCCAAAATAGGAGTGTCATGTGATATGGCATGTTTTGTAATAATGTTTTTCTGTGACTCTACAAAAATGGCATAGCCTTAATCAGGCAGAGGACAGTGAAAGTGCTTATGGAACTAGGGAGGGGTAATGAATAGGCTGATGCTTGTGTAACTTGGATGATTTCATGCATTTTTATTAAGAAACAACAATTTCTCCACAGTTTTTGGTTTCAAACGATTTCTCTTTTTTGATACTACTTCTCCAGCCTTTGAAAAGACACACTCACATGGCACAGATGATGCCGGGGTGCATAAATAAATAAGTGCAAGTTTGTACAGATTGGGGTACAGTGACCGATGATTAGCCCAGTACTCCAGGGGGTTCTCCAGCCTGCTTATGTTCGCCTCTGAGAGGTAGCGCTGGACCTCTACGGTGGCATCTGCTGAGACATTTGGAGTCCTCTTTGCCTCCATGACACTAGTGTCCAATCTTTGCCAAAGTCTGCTACCTAAATGGAAACCACAGGTCAGGTTAGTAAGTGTTTTAATAGGAATAAGTAATCTCAAAATGTAATACAAAAGATTACCTCCACTGAATTCTTGAGAGGTGGAAGCCTGGGGAATCTCGTGCGTGTTCTCTTCTAGGTTCCGTCGGATTACGGTGGCACACTCTGAAGTCAAGCGCTTCACTGCTTCAGCAGCTTTTGTGTTGCTGAAAAATGCTATAACTTTAAATCGTGGATCCAGGAGTGTAGCCAGCGACAAGATGCTCATTGACTGGAGCATGTGCAGCTTCTCCCTGAGATGTCTGATGACCTGCTCTCCTATTTGCACTGCTTCTGCAGGTGCCGACTTGGTGTCCTCCTCCTGAAGGGCATTCTCTATCATCTTCAGGAGGGGGATAACTTTTGATGCCGACACGTGTTGTTCTGCCGAGAGCTCCATGGTGGCGTCATAGAAAGGAGAGAGTAACGAAAGGCACGCTACAACAATATCAAACTCACTGGCAGTTAAATAGGGAATGTCAGTGTGCAATCCAGCCAATGCCGCTCCTACTGGCTCCCTCAACTCCACCAGACGGTGCAGCATCAAGTAGGTGCTGTTCCATCTTGTTTCCACCTCCTGCATCAGCTTGGTTGCTTGCATGCCCAGCTGTAGCTGCACTTGTGTAAGCTTCTCCTTTAAAGATACAGAAGAGTAGGCCATTAAGTCACTGCAGTAGGAGTACAGACAAACTATTAACATTATATATTGGAATAAAATAAAAGAGGATACCTTAGCAGTGGTGCTGCTTCTAAAGTAGCCAACCAGCTTCCTTGCTTTGGCCCGGAGGCCAGAGAGCGCAGGTTGGTGGTCAAGCGCCCTCTTCACAATAAGATTGAGGGTGTGAGCAACACAAATGTGGTGGCGAAGCTTCAGGTCTCTCACGCATGCCACCATATTAGGAGCACCATCGGTGACCATGCATGTCACCTTGCCTGAGATTCCCCATTCCTCCATCAGGGAGGCTTTCACACAAGCAATATTTTCAGCAGTGTGAGACTGGGGGAATGCCTGCACTCCCAACAACACCGAGCTCAGCTTTTCATTCTCCTCCACAAAGTGGCATGTCACTGCCAGGTAGGCATCCATGTTGATGGATGTCCACATATCTGATGTAAGGCTAACAGCAGCCACCTTCTCTACTTTAGCCTTAGCAGACTCATATTTGGCCTCCACCATGGCCTTCAGAGCCTAAAGGAAGAGATTATATATATATATATATATATATATATATATATATATATATATATATATATATATATATATATATATATATATATATATATATATACATACATACACATACATACATACATTTATATATATATATTGCTGAATTGTGACACATACAATAATGTAGTCATTCATTTCATGCATGGACCCACACATACCTGCCTTGTAGGGAGAACATAATTGGGATCCAGCTTAGACACAAATGTCCTGAATCCTACGTCATCCACAATAGTGAAAGGCTGGGTATCCTTCACTATCATGGAGACTAGAGCTTCATCCAGCTCTGCTTTTCTGGTGGCTGGTTAAAAGGGAATAAATACAGTGTCTGTTACCTATCTTTATTTGCACAACAAGCAAACATCAGCATGCAAAAATTGTGAAAGTGTGTTTTTAATATAGTAATGAAATACCTTGGCTGGGTGAAGCTCCAGTTTCATCCCTATTCTCATGCAAGGCACGGTAGTGCCTTAGCATGGATGAGGTGTTATTATTGTACCCCAACTCCTTGGAGCACAATAAACACCTCACCTTTACACAAAATAAGAAACAGTGAAAAATACAGTTCCTCATAAGCAAACCTAATGCATCTGCAAATGTTCAGTTCACCTTACCTTGTTAGGGCTTATCAAATCAAAATGTTCCCACATAGGGGACATCCTCCTCTTTCTCGCCTGCTCCATCCTACTCCTATCCTGTCCTCGCACTCCTAAATCTCCTATGTATCTCTTTCCTAAACTCTCCAAACACCAAACTAACTTTCTCAAACTAAATAACCACTATCCAAACTCTACTATCCAAACTATCCAAACTCTATCCACTCTCTCAACTGACCGCAACTCTCCTACAACAACCCACATTTTGAATGGAGCTTGTGGACTTTTTAAAGCCGTCAAACCCCGCGCAACAATCTGAGCCACTTCCCGAAGCAGTCACGTGGTACAGCCGGCCAGCGAGGCTTCGGACGTCATCGTTTTCGGCTCCTCCCCCAAATGAAGCAAGCCTCGATACGCGCATTGCGGAAACGCCCCCTCCATTACTCGACACACGCCTCGAAGCCTCGGCACATAACGTAACATCACTACTGCACAGCCCTGCTGGCTGAGTCCTGACACACAGCAATTGGTTGAAAATGTTTGCAGCAAACTGGTTAAGGCCTTCAATCTTCAGTCAAAAATAACTGTACAAATATAAATACATAGAAATAAAAGAGAACGTTGCACTACATTATATTTTGTTGGCTAAAAAACCTGCTACTAATTCAAAGTTTTCTCTCCAGCAATTCATTTAAATAACGATGACAACATATTTAATACAGACAGCGTGCCATAAATAATGAGCAAGCATCATTTTATTCAAAAGTTTCTTATAAAAGCTCGACCTGTAGGCCTGGCTTTTGCATCATACTTATGTGATGCAAAAGCCAGGAAGCAAATCTCAGGTTTATGACTTTTTCTCCATCAACAAAAAAAAAACCTGTAGAAGAACACCTTTTTCATTTTTTTTCCTTGTCATAACACAACTCATTATATCAGGGTGACAGCCGTTTTGTCATTATGACAAGCATCACAACAAGTAATGTAATGAGACGTGAAGGGAGAGCAGCAATATTTGGCACAAATGTTTGCAAGTCAAACAGTATCAGTCACATTCTGTTTCTCCCGTCTGTCCTTGTGTTGTTATTTTTTTCATACAGCTTTAGCATCTCCCAGGGATAAATCCTAATATGGCACCAAACATTAAAAAAATAACACAGAGGAATCCAGAACAGAAGCATAGAAAACATAATCATAATCATTTATGGTCAAGCAGTGTTGAGTGGGAAACACCTTGAACAGGTCCCCAGTCCATCAAAGGGCAACATAGAGACAAACAGGACAAACGACCAGACATACACACTCACACTTAAGAACCTTAAGAACAATTTATTGTATGAGAATAATTAACCTCTATGTTGCCCTTTAGGCAAGGCAAGGCACATTTATTTGTATAGCACAATTCAGTACAGAGACAATGCAAAGTGCTTTACATGATTAAAATATAGGAAAGTAAAACAGGATAAAAGCAAGTAAGAATAAAATGTAGAAACAAAATAGAACATTAAAAACAGTTGGACTAAAAAAGTTGAACTAGTGATGTTTCAGTAGAACAGTTTAACTAGAACAGTCAAAGGCAGTTCTAAACAAATGTGTTTTTAATCTGGATTTAAAAGAACTCAGGCTTTCAGCACTTTTACAGTTTTCTGGAAGTTTGTTCCAGATCAGTGGAGCATAGGAACTAAATGCTGCTTCTCCGTGTTTGGTTCTTTTTGAGGTTCAGGTCTGAGTCCATCACTACACCCAGGTTTCGGGCCTGGTCAGTGGTTCCTAGCTGAAGCAGCTGAAGCTGTGTGCTAACCTTTGATCTCTCCTCTATTGGTCCAAAGATTATTACTTCAGTTTTGTTTTTATTCAATTGAAGAAAATTTTGGCACATCCATGCATTGATTTCTTCTAGGCATTTACTCAGTGCTTGAACTGGTTCATAGTCACCTGGTGAGATGGTGATGTAGAGCTGTGTTTCATCTGCATAGTTATGGTAGCTGATATTGTTGTTTTTTATTATCTGAGCAAGAGGGAGCATGTAGATATTGAAGAGGAGGAGACCCAGAATGGACCCCTGGGGAACCCCATATGTGATTTTTGTCATCTTTGATGTAAAGTTACCTACTGATACAAAAAGATCCCTGTCCTTTAAGTAGGATTTAAAGCAGTTGAGAGCTGTACCAGAGAGGCCGACCCAGTTCTCCAGGCGTTCTAACAAGATGGAGTGATCGACAGTATCAAATGCTGTACCG
Source organism: Fundulus diaphanus (assembly GCA_037039145.1). Taxonomy (NCBI): domain Eukaryota; kingdom Metazoa; phylum Chordata; class Actinopteri; order Cyprinodontiformes; family Fundulidae; genus Fundulus; species Fundulus diaphanus. The sequence continues at coordinate 34,591,894 of CM073125.1, forward strand.
AGGTCCAATAGAACCAGCACGGTGGTTTTTCCACAGTCTGTATTTATATGGATGTCATTAAACACCTTGATAAGGGCGGTCTCTGTACTGTGGTGAGCACGGAAGCCAGACTGGAAAACGTTAAAACGGCTGGTCGTTGTTAAGAAGGTGTTTAATTGTTGAAACACAGCTTTTTCAATAATCTTACTGATAAAGGGGAGGTTTGAGATGGGCCTGTAGTTCCAGAGTAGTAGTTTGTCTAAATTGTTTATTTTCAGCAGTGGTTTGATAATTGCTGTTTTTAGGGACTGGGAGAATACACCTGACAGAAGGGACGTGTTTATTATCTGAGTCAAATCAGACACTATGCCAGGTAAAACTTTTTTAAAGAAAACTGTGGGGAGAACATCAAGGCAGCAGGAGGAGGAACTTAGCTGCTGAATGATCTCCTCCAAGCTTTGTAGTTTATTTGGCTGAATTGGGACATTTTGTCAGGATAAGTTCCAGTTGGATATAGCTTTAGTTCTGGAGTTGATATGGATGTACAAACTGATCCTCTAATTTTTAGGATTTTCTCAGTAAAGAAGTTAGCAAATTCATTGCAGGCCCTGGTGGAATGGAGGTCAGAAGCCACTGACACAGGAGGATTTGTTAACCTGTCGACTGTGGCAAATAAGGCACAAGCATTATTAATGTTTTTCTTGATGATCTCAGAGAAAAAAGATTCTCTCGCATTTTCAATTGTAAGTTATATATGAAAAGTCTCTCTTTATAGATATCATAGTGAACCTGAAGTCTGTTCTTTCTCCACCTGCGTTCAGCTTTCCGACACTCCCTTTTTTCACTTCTAACTGCTGGAGCATTTCTCCACAGAGATTTTTCTTCCCAGAAAAAACTTTCATTTAACTGGAGCAATGCAGTCAATGATGTCTGAGACTTTGGACTGAAATTTATCTACTAGTTCATCTACTGAGTTGCAGCCCAAGGTTGAAGTAGCAGAGTAAGCTTGAATAAAAGTTTCTGTGGCATTGTCCATATAGGTGCGTTTTCTTACGATGTCCCTTTGGCTAAAAGAGTCACTGGAAATTATGCATTCAAAGGTAACAGAAAAGTGATTAGATAGGGCAACATCAGTTACATTGACTTTAGAAATCTTTAGACCTTTAGTGATGATCAAGTCTAAAATATGTCCCTGTTTGTGTGTTGGCTGTTTAACATGCTGAGTTAAACCAAAGTTTCTAAGTGTGTCACAGAGTTCTTTTGCACTTCTGTCTTCAGGGTTTTCAACGTGAAAGTTGAAGTCTCCCACAATAATTAAACAGTCATAATCAACGCATATCACAGAGAGGAGGTCACTAAAATCATTAAAAAAGTTTGATGTGGATTTAGGAGGCCTGTAAACATTCAGAAACAGTTCGTATCGGGCTCTTTACCTGGAGAGCCAAATATTCAAAAGAGTCACATTTTCCCAAAAACACCTTTTTACACTTTAGTGAATCATTAAACAATATTGCCACTCCTCCACCTTTCCTTTGCTGTCTGCTCTCAAAAAGAAAATTGTAGTTTGGAGGAGTCGACTGCTTCATTAAAGTCATGTAAGCATGTTTCTGTTAAAAACATAGCATCAAGATTATTGTCAATAATGAAGTCATTAATTAAAAGGAATTTTCCTGACAGAGATCTAATGTTTAATAAACCCAATTTATATGACTTGGTGGTTGTCTCTGTGGCAGGTTGCATCTGACAGTTTATGACTTTTAAGTACGATTGATCATTCCTGTTTGTTTTCCTTTTGCTTTTCTTATTTCTGCCACGTATCATCACAGATATTCCATAATCTCCGGCAGAAGGCCCAAGCTGATGCTGGAAACTGTCATGTCTGATAAATGTGCTGCCAGGGCCCGGTCTATATCACAGAGAAGTTATCTGAAGGTCCTGAGCAAAGGCATGTTCCGTGATACGTTGAGGGGGAGGATCTGGGGCTCTGAGGATCTTTATAAGATGCTGGTTTAGTTTAGAGCTGCGGTTGTCAGAATGGCTATGTGGAGAGGATGTCAACTGTAGGCCAATCTTAAATACTTTGTTCATGATGTGAGAAAATTCCGGCAAAGGAACTTCTGGGCTTTGTGGAGAAGAAGGGGAGGTGGGTGTAGTCTGGACCAGTGTTCGTGGGGATGGAGGTTTTTGGTTCTCTTTGGGAGTTAAAGGGGAGTCCTCTCTTTGTCCTGCTGAAATCTGGGATGAATCCTCCTGTAGTTCTGACGTACCCTCTTTCTGTGTCATCTTTCTGGCCATCTTTATCTTGGCTTGTTCGGGCTGTACTGGGCTTATTGTTTGTTTTGGCACTCGTTGAGCTTTGTTTTGGGACAAAGCTGATGGTCCATGGTTCACAGAATAGAAGATGTTTGAAATCAGCCGTTTTGCACCTATTTAGAGAGAAACCATCTCTGTTGAACAGATGTCTCCTCTCCCAAAAGATGTTAAAGTTGTCTATGAAGGTTGCAGTTGTTGGTTTGCATGTTTTTTTTCAGCCATTTGTTTAGCATCAGAACTCTGGAAAAAATCTCAGTTTAATCAGTCATGTTTTTGGATGACAAGAGGATGTACTGGGCGAACATGTAGAGCAGGCAAGTTCCATGCAGGAAGACCCCATAAACCTTCTTACTGCAATACATCAGTGCTACCAGCTGCATCACTGTGCAGCTCAGAATACCACTCTAAAATAATTTAGTACTATATCTGTCTTTAGGTTGCTTGGTGACTGGCTAATACTATATTAATGAAGTAGGAATGCTATTGAAATCAAAAGTTTTTATTTTTTACTTTTTTTGCTGCAGTATGTTTCTAGGTCAGTAATGATAATAACAACCCAACGGCAATATCAGTACTAGCCGGAGTACTTTCTTGGAAGATAAAATTAATAGCAACAGAAACTCTGCCTCATTCACCATTTACCAGTTATTTATCCATTATTTTCTATTTCAATCCTGTTCATATTGTTGATATTGTCATATTGTATACACTGTATGCACCTACCTCATATACAACATATATAGAACAAATTTATTCAAACATCCCCATTCTTTGTACTCATCTCAATGTGGACACATACGTTTGTATGTGGATGTGCACATCTACATCACTTCCACCTCTGACATGTATATACTAATCACAACCTGCATCCTTTGTGCTCTGCTAACTGCACTATTAGCATTGTCTATATCACATTCATATGTGTTCTCTATTCTGCAGACTGCGTTTGATCTTTATTACTTACTATTGTGTTATTGTATTATTGAATGTGTAGGCATATTGTGAGCATTGTACAATAAAGAGTCATGCTACTTGTATGTGTACACATACCTGGCAAATAAACCTGATTTTGATTGTAATTCTGAATTGCTTAACATGTAGTTATGCCAGTACCTCAGGTTGCAAGACTGTTCAGTGAGGATTATTTTGTACAGAATAATCGAAAAACTATATAAACTATGTGCACTGTTGTAAATATTAAATTTAATTAGTGAACTTACAGATGGTCATGTTCAGTTTTTTGACCCAGATACAGGGAGAACTCAGTTTAGTTTAAGAAGTTTATTGTAACTGAAACAGGTGGGTTTGGGTCACTAGGATATCTGGGAAAGGGAGAGCAGGGTTTAGAACTGTAATGTTATTGGTGGGAATGATGTTTGAAAATATATATGTATACTGCTGAGTTAGCTTACTGTGTTCTGATGGTTGAAAGGTTCAGTCCGGCTTGGAGATAGAGTGCTGGGCATGGTCCAGAGTTCAGGGAAGTGTGTGAGGTATGTTGGAGAGCAGGTAGGCTTGGGGTAGAAAGAGCTGTGTATGATGACCTCTGATACAGATGTTCGTTCTGGAGGATCTTATGGAAAGGAAAGAGATGGGCTCTAAAGTGTTTTAGAGTAATTGGAATGAACATCCACTCGAGGATCTCGCTCAGGTAAGTACTTTCTCAAGTAAGCTTTGCACAAGTGGAAAGGACAGAAACATGAAAATACAAGAACTAAACGTTTTCAAGAAACTCTCAGGAGGATCATTAGTGGTTGACTTGACTTGCTAACCTGGCAAGCCAGATTGATAATGTATTGCACTCTCTGTTATGACACATCATCAATCTGGGACTGCTACCATTGAATCCGTTCGGAGAAAGGAGGAACATACAGCAAAACTCTCCAAGCTGATTGGGCAAAGTGACACCTAGTTCCCGCCTAGCAAAGGTGAAAATATGTCAGGCACACAGATCTGTGCGCATATCTGTGTGCTGCTCTCTCTCTGATGGGAGTGACTGGTAGGATGCAGCCACAGCTGGTTCTAATCAAGAACAATCAAGAGGAGCACAAGAGGAGGCAGGAGGAAGGCGTTAGCGCATTTGCTTACCCAGAAAAAGTAACCTTATATGATCCCTGTTCCTGAGATCAACTGAGTAGTAACGCTTAACAGTACCTGCCTCTCATCCATGTTTTCTCCCCACAGCTATGGTACTGGATCCTCACCCAGCTTATAACCATGTTCCTGCACTCTTCAGAGAAACCAAGTAGGCCTGCCTAGCCGTGTGTTTATGAGCCTTCATGAGCATTCATGAGCACGTTCAATCACATGACTGGCCCGAATTGTTTTGGTTTGGGCCAAACGGTTGAGATGGGAGTGTTACAAGATGGATTATTGTGTGTTTGTGAATGCACAAATGCTGCAAGAATTCAGCTTGCAGGCAAGGTTATAGACTTGCTACCAGGAGTGGTCACCATTCGGAACCGAATGGTCATCAGAGAGTTTCTTAAGTATTCTGAAGTAGATGAGATGATGGCAGTCAGGTGTGACTACTCAGCCAAGGGCATGCCCTCAGACACTAGTCCTGCAGCCTCTGGAGCAAGAACAGTGTACCCAGAAATAACATGCAAAGCCATTGTAACTTTATCAGTTTTATTATTATTGATTTTACCTGTGGCAACCTTTAGACAGAAATTTATTGCTGAGAATATATTCTTCAGTTTTGCTATTGTCTTTTGTAAATATTGGCTATTAGCCACCATGGCAAAGGTTTCTGCAGCTAACCAAATGCTGCCAGTGTTTGTTTAGTGACCTAGTGGTTTTCAAGACCACTAACATTTGGCAAGCGGGTGAGTAAGAACAGAATTGCAAAAGTGGTAGGGAGAACAACTGCATTAGTTAAACCAGGGCTTCCAAAAATCATCATCTTGCATACCTTGAATGAAAAACCCATTTTAATCTATTTATAATAATGTTTATGCTGATATGCTGGTGGATATGGCTCAGTTATTAAAATTCAGAATAAAAAAATTGCATTATTTTAAAGTAGTGTAGTGTCCATTTTAAAATATGCTGTTAAAAGAAATCGGAGTTGAACCTTAAAGTTGCTCATATATATATCATATCTGATATTTATTCTGTTTTGTATGGGCATGTATGTGGGTAATTATTTAATAATTTTAAATCTGGATATGTAGATGATAATTCAATTCAATTTTATTTATATAGCGCCAATTCATGAAACATGTCATCTCAAGGCACTTTACAAAGTCAAATTCAATCATATTATACAGATTGGTCAAAAATGTCCTATATAAGGGAACCAGTTGATTGCATCAAAGTCCCGACAAGCAGCATTCACTCCTGGAGAAGTGTAAAGCTACAGGGAGAGTCGTCTGCATTGTCCATGGCTTTGCTGCAATCCCTCATACTGAGCAAGCATGGAGCGACAGCGGAAAGAAAAACTCCCCATTAACGGGAAGAAAAAACCTTCAGCAGAACCGGGCTCAGTATGAAAGGTCATCTGCCTCGACCGACTGGGGGTTACAGAAGACAGAGCAGAGACACAAGACAGACAAAAAGCACAGAAGCACACATTGATCCAGTAATCTGTTCTACATTAGATGGTAGTAGCGGGTGATCTGTCTTCCCTGGAGGATGTCACAGCTAACAGAACGCCAGACCAGGTGTACCTACTATGAACTGAATCATATATTTCATCAAGTATGATAGTTAAGGATGGCATTGCTTTATGAATTGCAGCAGTTTAACTTTGTTTCTTAGGAATTAAAGGGCATTATTAAAAAGCAATTCACCTGCATTGAAATTTACAAAAAGGGCTACTTTCTACATATACACCCCTTAAAATGATCAATTTCTCCAACATTAAAACAAATCTTCATTCACAGCAATTCAGTAACTATAAACCATCCATAACTGATTAGAAAGGAAAATGTGATGCGTTTAAACAGTAACTGAATACTTACTAACTACTGGTTCAGAGTAAACTTAACTATGAAAGAAAACAGGATAAAAATTATTTTGATAATAAATTGACTGCACCTGTACAGCACTCTTATAATATTCCTCAGTGTATTTACAAAAAATATGGCTTTACCCATTCACTCAATGAAAGCCACCCTTATTGTCCATACAGTCATGAAATATGTCATACTTGTACAACCTTTGTATGCGTAATTCTTCTTTTTGAGAATCCGCCCTTCTGCTTTAGGGTTCTTGTGTTCTTACTGTAACTGAGCCAAAATCACTTGTGTTTTATCAGCTGCAATGCCTTTGCAACCTCCTGGGGATGTTGTTTGCAGTAAGGATTTCCTTTGTCTATTTGCACATTGTCCTGTGTGGACTTTTTTTATATCCAAAAGTGTAATTTTACACAAACTGTATATGATCATTCCCATAGGTAGAGTTATACCTGAGACGTTAAAACGGCTTTGCGGCATATATTTGTTGTTCCCTATGCTCGTGTTTTCTGGCAGCAGAGCAAAACATTACACTAACATTAAGATCTTATCACAGAAAAAGAGGAGTATATTAATTATCACACAAATGAGATGCACAACAGGGATATGCATTTTCTGTGTCATTTTAATTTAGAATATTGTAGATACCAACTACTGATTTAGTAAAACCTTTGCAAGATATTGATATGGAATGACTACTTAAATAGTTTGACTGTTAGACTAAGGATCAAACTAGATCAAACAATGCTGCAAAACAGAGGATATGTGTGTGCTGAGGAGATTCAACTCTCAGTGGCATCACTGAATTCCTACTGACGGCCTGGCAGAGTAGCAGGAATATCAACAGATTTACGATGTGCATGTACCCTAAAAATCCACCTTCCTATGCTGCAAGTTTTATTAGGAACTAGAAGCAACAAATTTTTACTGTGACACTAAAATTATAGTGCAGTTAATATGACAGTAATCTGCCATGTATTTTTAAAAGTGCCCTTTTTCAGTTTCCAAGATCTTTTCAGATGGTTCTTTACAAAAGAATGAATTTGCATGTCTATGTACTAAACACATGAATAATTAGGTGGTGGAAATACTAATCTCTGTTATTATGATAATAAAAATGTAAGGCATTGTACAATTGTCATACTTAAATTTGTAGGCTGACAGTGAAATAATGTCAAATTCCAGTGGATTTACAAGCAAGCCCAGAGGGATGTTTGTATTACTCAAACAGTAGACACATATTGTCTGAGACATGGGTAGTTTCTGCTTTGCAGCGAACAAGAAACTTCCCTGGAAGACAATAATTGTTTATGCATTCTGGGTATAAATCAGTCACACAGCTTCAAGCATGGATAGAATCTCCATATTCTACTTGTGATGGTGTGTGATGTCTACCCTGCAAGCTAACCATGTTATCCCATAATGTAAAATAATATTCTGTTCTATTGTTTTAAGGTGGGCATACACTGTAAGAGTTTTTCAGTCGTGGTACTTATATACATCTCAAACTGTGACGGAACCGCGGGGTTTAAAAGTTCACTGCTCACGATATGTGTTCTCGCACTGTACAGCCCGACGCTCTGATGCGACCGGAGTGCTCACACAGTACGTATGAAAACCACACGTCGGACTCCCCGTAAAGAGATGGCGCTAATCGGACTCGTCTACCCGGAAGCCAAACATAAACAGAAGAAGACAAAGACTGAAGTGTCGATGTTCACAGTTAAATATGAGACTTACTAGAACAAAACGCACTGCTTTGGAAATTCTACGAGTTGCTCCTTCGTAGTTTGACTCCATGTCACATGTACGGCCGTCATGCTTCTCTCCGCTCCTGTGTTTTCATTTAAGAAGAATCTACTTGTCTACGAGGTCGGGGGAAATCGGCTCGTAGACGGTCGTAACTCCGCTTCAACAGCAGGACGCGCTCACCATCACTCACGAGGGCCGACTGAATTTCAAACATGTTTGATTTTCAACCGACCGTCCGATTCCTGATCGGGAGTTGGTTGTGACAGGCCAATCGCCCCTCATTATCCCCTGTACACTACACGACGCAGGACGCACGATCAAGCTGAAATTCGTACAGTATATGCCCGGCATTACAGAGGCATACCGTTGCAACAAAAGATAATAAAGAGGGAAGTTAGTCCTCATTTACCAACATCACATTGAAACTAGTGCTAAAAATGACTGCATTTCTCTCCCCCTTTCAATAAGTTCCCGCAGGATGGAAGGAAGTAATTATTCAAAAAAGCCATCATGCACTTAGTGGATGTGATAGGTTATACAGTAGTATTCCTGTTGTTAGAAGTACAAGATAAATGTCAGCTCAATTAACAGACATAGCAATATGACCACTGACAGGTAAAATGGACAACATTGATTATCTTCATTGTGAGTAAAATAAATTTGGCACCAGGTGATCCTTTTCTCCTTACTGTTGAGATGTTAGACGGTAGAAAAGTTGCCAAGTCTTAGGATTTAAGTTAGTTAAGTCACAGGGGTAGTTTGGTTCCATTGTCTGAAAGGTTGGTGCCTGAACGAAGATCATAAATATATTGTGTATACTTATCACTAGAGATACAATCAAAATGCATATAACGGCAGATGTTTTGCTTAAATGTTGTTTCTTATGTAAATAGAACTATAAATGATGTGCTTGTGCAAGCATCCATGGGTTGCTGACTCAGCTTGCTTAGCACTCTTATGGTGTTGGAAGCAGCACACAGAAGAAATAATATTTCAGACCTTTGTACCATGTCTATGTGCCTTTATACAGCATGCATTGCTTTGTTCCGTTGAGAATAACTGCTGAAAGGATTTCTGAGATGACAAGTTTGATTTTAACTTCCAAAACATCACACACGCATGCAGGCACACAAATGTCAGGCAAATGCTGGTTGTGCCTGACTTATGAATCTCTTCATTAGTGAAAGTCCAAAAGAGAAATCAAGGGTTCTGATTGGATTGCTGAATATTTTATTGCAATCCCCTTACCGTGTGACTGGTGTGAGCCTCTAATTAAAGCTGTAAATCAAAATGCAATTTCTATGAACATTTCTGTCCTCTCCCCTGAGCTCTGCACTTCTGTTCTCTCTGCTTCATTCATGCTTCCTCTCTAAGGGTTTCCTTAAAAAATGCTGTGACTTGGCAACCAGTATGGAGCAAGTCTGGTTCCTTAAAATGAACAGCACTTATCTCAACTTCTTTAACTAGTAATCGGGTTATCATGAAACTAGTCCCTTCCTTTATACGCTTTGATGGGGGATAGCGTATTTTTTTACTTTCAGACAGTTTTGCACTGCTGTCCTGGATTTTGGTGTTAGAGCAAGACCAAAATCGATCTTGGTTGCAGCGTGGAGATTCACAAGGATTTAATTTAACAAAAATTTACAGTTAGGCTCAAGCAGAGCATGGGACGTGCAACCAAAGAAACCAACAGAAAACAATAAAAAACAATTAGGCTTATTTACTTTGTATTGTTTTTAGATTGTGTTTGTGTGCAAACATTTGTGTTAAAACTGTTAATGCACAAAATTGTGACGTTATCCTATTAATGTACCATTAAATAGTTCACAGTAATTAATTTTGTTCTAAGTCTGCCAGCTGACCAATAATGGTAAAATACTATAAATTATCTATAAGGAGAACCATCTAACTCAGCTATAATATGAAAAGACCAACCAAAGTACCATTTAGTGCAAGCTTTTCCATTGTGTAATCCAGCCCTCCTTGTTACTAAGCTCCTAGTGAATCCAAGCAAGTTACGTGTGATTTCCTTATGACAAGTGTTTGTGTCTCCATTGTAGTGTCCTCTCAAAACCAGAGGGTACTTTCTGATTTGAAAGTACCCTCTGGAAACACTCCTCTGGAAAACTCACCAACCTTGCTAGGGACTAGTTGATGGTCTGAGAGTCATCATCAATTTACCAATTCCTATTTAATTGGCCCCGGACAAGTAGTTTGCTTGACAGGAAAAGGACAAAATAAAACTTACTACTATTGTCAACCAGGAAGACAATGTCTTCCAACCATCACACTTAGCTCCCCATGGATCAGTATACCATTTCTTTCTAACACACCCACTTAATCAAATTGTAGCTTTTGGCTGTGGCTCAGATTGTTTTTGATACTTACAGTAACACTTAATATCAAAACTTTGGGTTTGGAGGACTTTCATTCATTAAATATATATCTACAAACAATGAAGTTTCATCTTTGCAGATTATTAGCTTTTGTAATAACAAAGTGTCTAGTATGCCTTAAGATTTAACAAACTAATTCAACCGAACCTTTTTGATAAAAGTGGGAACAGAATTATGCTAGCAAACAAAGTCCTTTTTTTTTGTCCATTGATTTTTTTAAGCCTAGTCTTAAAAGTAGACAGGGTGTCTGCCTCACGGACCAAAATTAGGAGTTGGTTCCACAGGAGAGGAGCCTGATAGCTAAAGGCTCTGCCTCCCATTCTACTTTTAGAGACTCTAGGAACCACCAGTAGACCAGCAGTCTGAGAGCGAAGTGCTCTGTTAGGAATATAGGGGGTAATCAGAGCTCTGATATATGATGGAGCTTGATTAGTCTGTGATGCATTTAGGTTCTAAACCAATCAGTGATTTATAGAAGTATTTTAAAGTCTATTCTCTGAGTTACAGGGATCCAGTGTAGGGAAACAATCATTGATATGTACCTAAAGAAAGGCTCCCTTAAAGTTTCACACATTTTCTAACCCTTTCAGATTTCTGAAAACTTTTAGTTACATTTGATTTAAACATACACTGTTTGTGTATCTAAAGCCATCATAAACTTAACTTCAGAGAGTTAGGTTGTATTTTCTTCTCTGTTTAAGCTTAGAGAACACATCAGTGCATTATGAGACTGAAGCGGGGCTCACACCGATGTTTATGGAGTTTTAGCCTTTCTTTCTTGGTTTTCTTTTTCAATTTTATCCTCATACATTTTTAATAGTATAGGGTCACCACCATCATTTTTATTTGTTTAGCCACCAGGACTTCAAGCTTACTAAATTACTGTAATAAACTCTTCAGGGCTGCTGTAATGACTTGGTTTACAGATGCAATTCAGCTTTATTACATGCACCATGTTGGCACTTTGAACTCAATGGGTTCAGGTAAAGTTGCTGAGTAGGAGCATAAATGGTAAAAATGATCTTGGGTTTCCTTTCAGCCACTCTCATGGTCAACCCTTCATGTTTATGTGGGATATGAACAAATCTGTTTTGTAGTATTTGAAATAAAAAGCTAAAAATGTTTTTATTTTTTTACATTAACTTTGCTGTTAAGTTTAGCTTATTTCTATCATTTCTGGCAAAGGGGAACTGGTTATGAATATAAGCAATATGGTATGTTTTAACTGTTCCATTAACATATGTAATTGTGAGTAGTAGTAACTAAACCTACTACATAAAAGAAGCCACTTCTGGTTTAATACAGTGTAAACTACATGTGTTGTGATTTTTCTTGTCTTTCACATAGAATATATATGCATACATTTTGAGTATGTTGGCAAAGTAAACTTCAAATGTAGTTGTAAAAAAAGAAAAAAAAAGTATTTATCATGCTAATCTATTGAGCGATGAATACTGATCTGCACAGTTAAATATGGATCTCGTTTATCATCACTTCATGCATTTTTAATGCAGGTAAACGTCTTTGTATTAATAATAATATGTGTTTTTCCAATGTGACGACCCTTCTTTTGATAATGAGCTTTGGTATTGTAATGTGTTCAATAGCTTGTTTACCTCTTTTGAAACTGTGAATGCAGTATCATGTTTAACTGACAAAAAGCAGCTGAGTGCTCATGTTTAATCCTCACATACACTCTTGCTAATTATACCAAATAGCAAAAAAAGAGTAAGGAGAACATGAAATGCTACTCATTTCCTTTCAGCTGTCCTTTTTATTACCTCTTTAATACATTTCCATTTCCTGCCTTTTTCGTTTACTATTTCATGTTATCCTTTCTATCACCCCTTTATCTTAGTTTTTTCTTTTTTTCACTTGCTTCCTATGAATTGGTAAAGTGAAATTTATTCTAAATTCAAAAAATATTTTAGCCCTGTGATGAACTGGCAACTTATGCATGGTGTACCCTGCCTCTTGAACAATGACCACTGGAAATAAATACATATTAATGTAATACTTAATATGGATGATTCTAGTTAATGTTAATAAAGTTTGAGTGAATTAATTAAACACATATATTAAAAAGAGTTTTAACATCCAGAGTTTTTAAATAACTTTGGCAGGGTTCATGCAAAAAAATGCATGAATTTCCATTTTTTATGATTTTCTCCCTCTTTAAATATTTAATATGACTTAACTATTTGTGTCCCTTCACATTTTTTATGCCTTTGATTCTAATTTTAAAAAAAATTTAAAGTATACCACTGCAGTTGGATTTCTAATTTTATGGTTTTTATTTCCTGGTGGGGAATAAAAAAGTTTAGTGTTTCCATCTGATTTTTATACATTTGAACTAGGGGTGGGCCACATGACTTATGTAGCAGGAGGTAACTTTACATGATGTAATAATTCATTTTATTTCAGGGCGTCTTTCAAGGAACACAAGGTCACCGTTCAAAGAGAGAAATAAAACACAATCAAGACAGGGAAAAAAAAACAAGCAATATCAAAACAAGCAATAACTTATAAAGAATGAAAAATGGATGTTATGTTGGATATGCAATTTGGAAGAGTTGCATCTTTAAGTCTAGTTTTAAAACAGAAAGTGATTGAATATTGTATATCAGGAGGAATTAAGTTCCAGAGATGAAGTACAGAGCGGCTGAAGGCCATTCCCACCCCCCACAGCACAGACATGGGAGCTTGAGTGAACGCTGGCACGTCCTGCCACCGCTGCTCTACACTCCCCATCTCAAAATCCTGAAGAACGTCTTCAGGACATGTAAAGTAACCTTGTTATCAGTAACAAGGGAACTGATTAGCTTTTGCCTACCTCTTGCTGATGTGTTAAAATACTCTTTTGGCATTGGCCAAACAGAGACTGAGTGGAATTCAATTCTATTCATTGCCATTTGTCATGTTTTATGAGGCTTTAGCAGGACTGAAGCACAGACAGGAACTCAGAAGTCCTGATAAACAAGGATTTAGTGATAACGAAGGCAAAACTTACAATGAGGAACAGGTAACGGAGTTCAGGCATGGAAGCTAAAGAGAGAAGATATAAGCATTTAACTTAAGACTCCAGCAGCTGAGCATTGACAGCCAGGCAGGTTATATATTTGGGGGGGGGGGGGGAATGGAGACAGGCAAGGCTATACATGTGAGAGGATTCAGAGAAAAACGAGAAACAGACAGAGGCGGATTTACCAGTTGGAAATTGTAGGCTACTTAAGAGTACTTCAACACATGTAAGTGACACAAACAAAGTAACAATCCAAGAAATTAGTATTTGGTACAAAGGTTCAGAATCACAGGCAGAACCATATGCAGCGTTTACATCATAATTCACTTCGGGTCGGCGGATTTTCAGCTCCATAACAGCTATTTTCTGTAGAAGCGTGTCAAAGTCCTCTGTGCTGAAGGTAGGTATCCTTTGAATCGGGTGGTTCTTCTCCATATCCACTTCATGTTGAATTATTTCCATTAGAGCGTTTTTCTGCCTCCTCTGGGGTGTTGTAAAGAGGCATCTTGTGTGGATTAGCTGAAAACTAAAGTAGTCCACACGGGAGGAAAAAATCAAAATCAAAAATAAATCAAAGAAAATAACTAAATCCAACTTTCTGTAGTTTTGGCTAAGAGATAAAAAGGCAGGAAAATGCAAGCAAGCAGGGAGCAGAGAAAAGAGCGTCCGAGCAGGCATAGTGGCAGAGCGAAAATCCTCTGAGTCCTTCCTCTCAGAGGATTCCTTTCTTGAACTGTGCAGTTCCCATACCATACAGTTATGCTGATACATAACACACTCTCTATGGTAGCTCTGTAGAAGTTCTTTAGCAGCTTACTGGAAAGTCTAGTACTTTTCAGTTTCCTGAGAAGGAAGAGCTGTTGTTGGGCCTTCTTCATCATGTCGGAGGTGTTCAAAGTCCAGGAGAGGTCGGAGGAGATGTGAATGCCCAGTAACCTAATGCTGTCCACAAGCTCCACCACTTCCCCTTGTATTTAGAAAGGAGCATGTTCAGTCCTGTAATCTATTATTACCTCCTCGGTCTTACTCTTGTTCAGGATCAGATTGTTCCTGGAGCACCACTGTGTCAGATTGCTGACCTCATCCCTGTAGTGGGACTCATCATTGTTGGAGATGAGACCCACTACAGTGGTGTCGTCCAGAAACTTCACCGCTGTGTTTGTGGGGTGGATAGCAGAACAGGCCTGGATGAAAAGGGTGAAGAGAGCAGGGCTGAGGACACAACCCTGTGGCTTTCCTGTGTTGAGAATCAGTGGAGCAAATGTGTTTCCCTATCCTCACCACCTTGGGCCTGTTGGTGAAGAAGTCACTGATCTAGGAGCAGAGAGGTGTGGATAATAATGTAGTGGAGCTTCAGAGCCAGCATGTCTGGGAGCACGGTGTTGAATTCTGAGCTAAAGTCCATGAAGAGCATCCTAACATAGAGGCGTTGGTGTCTTCATAGCTGAACACTGCATCCCGGGCCTTTAGCAGCTTACTTTCTAGGTCAGCGTCCTCTTAAAATACATCCCTGTTCGTGTCTTCAAAACGTTCCGTAGAGCTGAGCAGGCTTCTTCTGTCCAAACCTGAACGATTTTTTTTTATCACAGGTCTGGTTCTGCAGAGCAGTGGCTTGTAGGCAGGAATCAGCTCCACAGAGATATGATCTGATGACCCAAAGTGAGGAGCTGCAGCAGCTTTGTATGCTCCTGGGATGTTACAGTAAATTTGATCTAATGTATTATTATCTCTGGTCAGGAACTTAATGAATTTAGGGAACTTGGGGAGCGCAGCCTTTAAATTAAAATGGTTAAAGTACTTCTTGATTCTGAGATCATACAAGTTGCTATATGTTAGAAAGTTCACGTATTATTATAACCTGAGGGGAAAAAAAAAAATTTTTTCGATGAAAATGGATTTTTAAGGCTTTTTAGCTCAAGGCTCATAAAAAAATGTTGGGTGACCGATGACGTAATTCGTAGGCAAGCGTTGATCTGTTGATATGGTAACAAGATACTTCCTGCTTGCAAACTCGCTTTCTCAAACACAAATAGACAGATCAAACATGGCTAAAAAGTGTGTGGCTTATGGTTGGTCAAATACCAACAAGGATAATGTCTCCTTACACACATTTCCGAACCCAAAAAGTCCCGGCGAAATTCAGTTCCCCAGTGAAAACCTGTTCCCCTCTGTGTCGGGAGCGCGCACTGCAGCCAGAGAGGCGGGGTTTCACGGCGCTTCTGATCAGTTTCTCGGTAAAACAACTCATATAATCATGTCAAGGTTGTAACATTCAGTTTAATCGGTAGCTGTTGTTTACATTACAATGGGATTTACCAGGAAGTCTACACTCTCGTCTTTTCAGGAAGTCTTAATTTGTGTGCCCTGCTATCAGCCAGTTTTCAGCCGTCATAAACGATACAAAACCTTATATTTTTGTCTGTCCGATTACATAATTTTAAATATTAACTCAGCTGTTATTAGTTACTCAGTACATGAGTGGCCTTCTTACTGATTACTTTTACTGATTAATTTCTTGGCTGACTATTTTTTACTTTTACTTGAGTAAACATATCTTGAAGTAGTGCTACTCTTACTTGAGTACAATTTTTGACTACTCTACCCACCTGTGGGTGGTACAGCACAAATAATTAACTAAGAACCTAAAACAAATGGACTAGAATGACTAAAACTAGAAAACAGAGACATAAAAGAAACCCAGAAACTCAAACACTTCAGGATCATGACAATATAAACTTGAACAAGTCACAAAATTAGACAAATTGATTAAAATCTGTTCAAAAATATTGTTTAGCTTGTATTGTAGGAAACTATATAGAGTCAACTTGGTGATTTCACTGTAAAAAAAAAAAATAACCAGTTTTTCAATATTACCCATCCATAACCAGTATCCTTTATTGTATAGATCAAAAAAATGTTAGAAATTACCAAGTAAATAGCTACTTGAAAGACAAATAAAAATATGTGCATTGCATACTGATTCCTTTTATAATTGATCAGATTAATATAAACAATTATGTGCTCTGAGCACATATTTCCATTATTTTTTTTGCCCATTTTCCAGATTGTTTTGGTTGTAGGTTTGTAGATGAATCTTTCCCTCCATGCGTTTTGAATAATATTTGTCATGGTTTTTTCTTAGAAAATAATTTTTATAGTTAAGGTTTTTGCAACTTTTGGGGTTTTATTGTTTGAGTGCTGGCCTCCGTTAACCTGTAAATAGGTGACGCTTGGGGTGCTCCCGTCTCTTGCTTCTCCTGCCTTACATTTTAGCCATTGTTTTGGTTTTGGCCTGGTGGGACCAGTTTTTGGTTATCTTTCTTTTGGGGTTTAGATTAAATATTTCCTTTTTCCAGTGTTGGCAGTGGACAAAGGAAAGGTGTTTCTTTCACCTGTTGTTTCTGTTTGAATGGCTTACCTGGTCGATCTTTGTGTTTATACTTTTTCTTCATAGAAAATAACAGAAACAGCTGAACAGACAATAATTCAAAGATGAACAAAAATGAAAAGTAATTAAGAAAATTAAATGTTTGAAACTTAAACCCTGTATCCGCCGCCACCTCTTTAAATATATTTTGACCTTCTGGGCTGTAACAAAAGACGTATACAGAGACACTCCAAAGATATTGGCTCAACAAGTCATCAGCAAGAATGACAGACCCAGTATTTCTATTTAGTAAGTTAATTCCCAGTATGTACCATAAAAAAAATACAAATAAAAAAACGGATTTGTTCACTTATTCTGTTGTTTGCGTCATCTCATGAAATGCTGCCAGGATGTTCTCCATCAGTATTTTTTTTTTTTCTAAAAGAAAAAGAAAAAAACACACTAGAAAAGCCGGAATCACCCCCAAAAAAAGACAGTCAAATTGAGGAATCCGTAACAGTAAATTGCCTCCTGTGCCTGCTTCATAATCAGGTTGATCATAGCTGCTGTGATGATGATGGTCCTTTGTAATTACTCTGCTTACTCATTGCACACCTCCTCTGATTCATTCTATCAGCCAGGGAGCTGGCACAAAGACTCCCATTCTGTCAACGATTAACCATGGAGTGCAGAGAGATATGAGCTTATCAAGACTGCACCTGTCCCCACAAACAGTGAGCATTTCAATGTGTAGGCCTATGTAGGTTTTGCAAAACACTGATCAGTGAACTAAATCCTTCACCAAACAGCACATCCCTCCTAATGAAAACTGTAACGCCATGGTAGGCTATTTTATTACTAGGTCAGCAAATTAAGAGACTATAATGACAGTTTCCAGCATCTATGATAATCATAGAGCTGGCACAATTTACAGTTCTAATGAAAACATCAATAATGCAGCTTTCATAAACGTGTGTTATACTGTATATGGCACAATCTTCATACAATTCCAATTTAAAATAAATTTGTTAAATTTGGGATGTATCATCTCTTTGATATCATTATTGTACACCATGACGAAATACATAGCTAAAGGTTTGCCACGGCTTTCAACATACTGCATCAAAACAAGTATAATTTACAGTGCCTTGGAAACGTATTCAAACTCGCTGAAACATATCACATTTTGTTATGCTCTAGTCATAAACTTCATTGTGTAGAGATTTTTTTTGACAGACCAACAAAAGGTGGTATTTTTCGAGTTTTATGGACATTGATGAATGTTCCTCATTTTGCTATCGAATAAACATCTGAAAACTTTGAGTGCAGTTATGTTCATATTCGTTTGCTCTGAAACTCATACATATAATCTAGTAAAACCAATTGCCTGTAGTTTACTAATTTAATGCAAAATCTCCTTTTTGTTTTTGAAACATTTTTCACCTCTATTTATGCATTTTAAATATAAATCTAGGAAATTATTTGTTAAGTATTGCACCGTTATGTCAATGTAAAACTTTATTTAAAAATCTTGTTAAAAATTATTGAATTTAGTCAAAATAAAAGCTGCGTTGTACCTCTTTACACTATGTTTATACTAAAACCCTAAATTTATTTCCATTTGGTGTTATTCTTTCACGATAGCGGAAAGCTTGATAAGTATGACTAGATCATCCAAAAGAACAATTCAAAGGTTGTTGGTTTAGCTCTAGCTTCTTGCTGTCACATGTCAATGTGCACCTGGGCAAGGCACTTAATCCCAAATTGCCTACTGAGTATTAGTGTATGAATGTGTTTGTGAGTGTGGTTGGGTGACTGGGGCCTTATTGTAAACCACTGAGTGGTCATAATGACCAGAAAAAGGGCTATATAACCTCAGTCCATTCACATTTTCTCATATGGACTATGATTAAAATAAATGTCTGCTTTGCTGCACACACGCTGTTGTGCATGATAGCTTTTAACAGAATCTGGTTTCATTTTATTTCCAGGAAAGGAGTAGTAAAAGTGGCTCTTAGCACATTGTCTTTGTCACGTCAGCTCTTGATGTTCACTCATATGAACCATGCGGTGTGGGTGAATTTTTATCCAGGTATAGATAAAACTGTTGTTCAAAAAATATTTTTTCAAGCACGGCACATAAGTCATTCCAACTGAAATTTGCATTTTATCCATTAAAAAAGGTGGAATAAAAAGTTGCAATTTCAGTGTTTAGACAATTAAAGATGATTTATGTAAAACAAATGTCAGTATAATTTATTTTTGGGATTCCCACATCAGATACTATAAGGTTTAATGACTAATGCTTTAAAGATCTTGTACCAAGTGTAGCCAATGAACATTTTTAAGAGTCATACAATTTATTTATTGTTTCTTTATTCTATGATCATGCTGAGGTTTGACTCAACATGCTGCTACAACACATGTTTACCTAGCAGGTAGGGAATTTGTTTCAATAAAAGCTCTCTGTTAATCGGTGAAGGTTTTGATGTGGGCCACAAGGGCAATTGCCCAAGGTTGCACTTGAAAAGTGGAGCAGGTTTTCTATTACTTTTATGCAGTCAGTGGGGAGTGTCACTGGCATGCTATTGAGATTAGTGAGACTAGGTCAAATGGATTGTGAAGAACTCAATTGCATTTTTTCCTCTTGAAAATCTCAGATGATTTATTGCAATTTGTTTTTAGTTTGGGGATAGCAGAAGGAGGCAGTTACCGAGAGGATCCTTCATGCAAGAACTGCCACTAATGCTAAAAATAGATTTGTGTATGTTTGTAATTTAAAAGCCCCTTATGATTAATACTATAAATGGACGTCATGTTCCCTCGCCCGGACGCGGGTCACCGGGGCCCCACTCTGGAGCCAGGCCTGTAGGTGGGACACGTTGGCGAGCGCCTGGTGGCCGGGCTTTTACCCATAGAGCCCCCTTCCAATAGGCTCACCACCTATAGAAGGTGCCAAAGGGGTCGGGTGTGTTGCGAATTGGGTAGCAGTCGAGGGCGGGGACCTTGGCGTTCTGATCCTCAGCTGCAGAAGCTGGCTCTTGGGACGTGGAATGTCACCTCTCTGGTGGGGAAGGAGCCTGAGCTAGTGCGGAAGGTTGAGAGGTTCCGACTAGAGATAGTCGGACTCACCTCGACGCATGGCTCTTGCTCTGCATCTGGAACCAGTCTCCTTGAGAGGAGTTGGACATTCTTCCACTCTGGATGTTCCCCTGGTGAGAGGCGCTGAGCTGGAGTGGGCATACTTGTTGCCCCTCATCTCGGTGCCTGTACGTTGGGGTTCAACCCGGTGAACGAGAGGGTGGCCTCCCTCCGCATACGTGCGGGGGGATGGGTTCTGACTGTTGTTTGTGCTTATGCGCCAAACAGCAGCTCGGATTAACCACCCTTTTTGGAGTCCTTGGAGGGGGTCCTGGAGAGACCCCCTCCTGGGGACTCCCTCGTTTTGCTAGGGGACTTCAACGCTCACGTGGGCAATGTAAATGGGACCTGGAGGGGCATGGTTGGAAGGAACGGCCGAACTGATCTGAACTCGAGTATTGTTCTGTTGTTGGACTTCTGTGCTCGTCATGGATTGTCCATAACGAACACCATGTTCAAGCATAAGGGTATCCATATGTGCTCTTGGCACAAGGACACCCTAAGCCGTAGTTCAATGATCGACTTTGTTGTTGTTTCATCTCCGGAGACCTCGACTCCGGACGTCATGCGTCGGTGGGTGGAATACTTCGAAGACCTCCTTAATCTCACCAACACGTCTTCCATTGAGGAAGCAGAGCCTGAGGACTCTGGGTCGGGTTCTCCCATCTCTGGTGTTGAGGTTGCCAAGGTGGTTAAAAAGCTCCTTGGTGGCAAGGCCCTGGGGGTGGATGAGATTCACCCTGAGTACCTTAAGGCTCTGGATGTTATGGGGCTGTGTTGGCTAACGAGGCTCTGCGGCATTGTGTGGACATCGGGGGCAGTTCCCCTGGATTGGCAGACTGGGGTGGTGGTCCCCCTATTTAAAAAGGGGGACCGGAGGGTGTGTTCCAACTACAGAGGAATCACGCTCTTAAGCCTCAGGTCTATTCCAAGGTTCTGGAAAGGAGGGTCCGTCGGATAGTCGAATCTCTGATTCAGGAAGAGCAGTTTGGTTTTCGTCCTGGCCGTGGAGCTCTACACCCTCAGCAGGATCCTGGAGGGTGCATGGGAGTTTGCCCAACCAGTCTACATGTGCTTTGTGAATCTGGAGAAGGCATTCGACCGTGTCCCTCGGGGGTTCCTGTGGGGAGTACTCCGGGAGTATGGAGTACCGGGCCCTTTAATAAGGGCTGTTAGGTCTCTGTATGACCGGTGTCAGAGTCTGGTCCGCATTGCCGGCAGTAAGTCAGACTCGTTTCCGGTGAGAGTTGGACTCCGCCAATGTTGCCTTTTGTCACCGATTCTGTTCATATTCTGTTCATGGACATAATTTCTAGGCGGAACCAAGGTGTTGAGGGGATCCGTTTTGGTGGCCTTAGGATTGCGTCTCTGCTATTCGCGGATGATGTGGTCCTATTGGCTTCATCAGGGCGTGATCTACAGCTCTCACTAGAGCAGTTCGCAGCTGAGTGTGAAGCGGCCGGGATGAGAATCAGTGCCTCCAAATCCGAGACCATGGTCTTGAGCCGGAAAAGGGTAGAGTGCCTTCTCCGGGTTGGGGAGGATGTGCTACCCCTAGTGGAGGAGTTTAAGTATCTTGGGGTCTTGTTCACGAATGAGGGGAAGATGGAGCGGGAGATCGACAGGCAGTTGGTGCGGCGTCTGATGTGAAGCCGGGCGCCATACCGGTCCGTTGTGGTGAAGAGAGAGCTGAGCCAAAAGGCAAAGCTCTCGATTTACCAGTCGATCTACGTTCCTACTCTCATCTATGGTCATCAGCTTTGGGTCATGACCGAAAGAACGAGATCCCGGATACAAGCGGCCGAAATGAGTTTTCTCCGTAGTGTGTCTGGGCTCTCCCTTAGAGATAGGGTGAGGAGCTCAGTCATCCGGGGGGGACTCAGAGCAGAGCTAGTTGAGGTGGCTCGGGCATCTGGTTAGGATGCCTCCTGGACGCCTCCCTGGTGAGGTGTTCCAGGCACATCCCACCTGGAGGAGACCCAAGGGAAGACCCACGACACGCTGGAAGGACTATGTTTCTCGGCTGGCCTGGGAACTCCTTGGGATTCCCCCGGAGGAGCTGGCCCAAGTGGCTGGGGAGAGGGCTGTCTGGGCCTCCCTACTGAAGCTGCTACCCCTGCGAACCGACCCCGGACAAGCGGAAGACAATGGATGGATGTAATTTATTACATCAGAAATTGTTTTAGGAGGATTATAAAGATTTTCTGTTGAAATGGTAAAGAAATTACAAGAGTTTGACCACGACACCTGCGCCAACAATCCTATAAATAGCTTGCGCCAAAAAGAACCGTTATTTTACAATTGGGGAGTTTTAAGCTAACTGGTGAAGGCTGGAGTGGTAGCAGCTAGTGCCCGACACCTGTCTAGAGCAACTACCGCCTATATTAGCACACCAGCTAATGTTACCCTGTTTGAGCTGTCACACTAGACAGCTCAGTTTTGACTTTGGCTAGCAAACCAGCTACTGGAATGGAACTTGCTTCCCCTCACACCAGAGGAACTAGCAGGAACAAAATATCGTGCAAGGACCCAAACCAGGTGTGCTCGACATGTCTTGGGCTGGAACATGTCCGCCTGGCCATGAACGCCCCAGGTTCATGTGTGGACTGTTCCCGCTTCACTATGAAGAGGCTTCGAAGATGACTAGCATGGCAAACTAGCCTCTCCGGCAAAGTCCCGTACCTGGCGTCAAGAGGGCTGCTGCCCAACAATGGCGGCAAACGGGGGGAGAATGTTGACCACAGACCAGACGCTACAGCCAGCTGGGGTTCCCAAGCAGACTTGGCCACAGCGCTCTCGCCTGTGGAGGACGTCCTAGAGCTGGATTATGAGGAAGAAAATAAGGCCATCTCGGAGCTCCTCATTTCAGATGACGACGACCGTGATCAATTCTTCATTCCAAGCCCACAGGCTGCAAAGCCGGGCGCCCCATTGGTCCCTTGGGATGGCAGGGAGAGTGTGACAGCCTCCCCCGCTATGTGCATGGACATGCAGAGGTCTCCGCAAACGTGTTGCATCCAGGCTCAACATCCTGAAATTGTAGTGGATACCTCCAGATCCTGCTACGAACGGAAGACCTTGCCCCAGACCACCAGGGCGACCAAATAGCATGGTCCCGGAGTTCTTGGACAAGGTAGCGGTCTGCTGGAAGGTCCACCCGTTCAGTGGGAAAACTCAGATTCAGGCAGCTTCTTTTCTGGAATTGGAGGGCATGGAAAAACTGTACATCCACCGCATGCCCCCAATTGAGCCGCTGGTAGCAGCACACCTGCATCCACGGCTGCTGACGTCCTCCAAAAGCCCTGTGTTGCCATCCAAAGTGGACCATTTCCAGTCTGCCCTTAAGGAAAGGGCATATAAAGCGGCAATGGTTGCTTAATGTATCCTCCATATTCCCCGCATATCAAGCGTAACTGTGCGAGGACATGGCCTCCAAGCCAGAATCTGACGTGTGCGATACGATCACCGTGATAAAATACCTCCACCTCCGTGTGCAACGCTGCACAGTCCATGAAAAAAATCAATGGGGATGGTGGAGTTGCAGGAAAGAGCTAGGTGGCTAAACCTGATCAACCTTCCAGACTGTGAAAGGGATAAGATTTTGGACATGCCAATCGTTCTGAAGGGCATGTTCAGATCCACTTTAGCATCCATGCAACAGCGATGTGAAGCTTGGAAAAAGGAGGACGAGGCGCTCCTTTTCTGTCTACCCAGGAAGACAGAACCTTCTCCGCAGGTGACATCACGGCAGTCCTATGCCCAAGTGACACATTGGCCCCCTTCTTTCAAGATCCCCCGACGGCAAAAACTCCAGCCCTCTCCACTTGCCCTGTCCAGGCATGGAGGCAGACAGGGCTGGCTGGGAAGTCGTCAAAGCCTTCGGTAGATTCTCCTACTGGCCAGCTGGCCCAGACCTCCAGGCATCAGGCCAGGAGAAAGAAGTGGGCGACCTTCTGTCCTGACTGAGTCACACAAGCAGACACACATGTTTGAAACCAAAAATAAAAGATGTTCTCCTGTCACATCCAGACCCAAGGTTGAGGGTGCAGATGAAAACACAAAAAAGAAAAATAAACGGACCAGTCACTTCGCTGCTCCTGCAGGGGGAACCTCACCCTCACAAGCATCAGGTTGGGACTGAGTCCGTGATCGATTGCATGCACAGTGCTGTCCGTCTTCGACAACTCTTCTCTACCACTAGGAGGCCTATACTCGTTCAGCATCTGTCATCAGATGGACACGCTGAGGTCAGCTACTGGGATTGACACCTTCTGTCATTCTAGTCGTTCCCCTCGGCGGGTCTGCATATGATTTCAGTGCTGGAACAAACATGCACAAACATCATCCCGCGTGTCATGGTTTACAGAAGATGGTTGTCACGGTGGAGTGTATCAAGGCGCTGCACACCTGGTGCCGCCCATGCTTTCTAGGGCAGGGTGTGCCCATGGACCCAGTTGTATCACGACAGGTGATCATGATGGATGTGAGCCTGTCAGGATGGGGAGGAATTCACAAGGGGCGGTGCATAAGAGGTCTTTGGAGCCAGAACCTCCAACAGTCTCGCATAAATTATCTGCAGCTCTTAGCAGTGATTCTCTCACTGAAGCACTTCCTCCCATTCCTCAGCAGTCTTCACGTCCTTGTGGAAGGGCAACAGTGGACCTGTTCACCTCAAACAAGAATGCTCAGTGTCCGCTTTTCTCCTTGATGAGCGATCGAGACATGCCACTCAGAGTGGACGTGCTCGCGCACATCTGGCCCCATTTTCTTTTGTACGCTTTTTCCCCTCTGGCTCTGATTTTAGCCACTCTAGCCAGAGCGAGGGAGCACCGCCACACACTGATCCTGATAGCACTGGTTGGTGGCGATATCTCAGCTCCTGAGAGGACAGCCTTGGCAACTTTCTCTATGGGAGGACATGCTGTCTCAGGTAGGCGGGGACAGTGTTTCACCGAAACCCAGAGCACCTAAAGCTATGGGCCAGGCCTGTGAGTGGTATAATTTGAGAACAACAGGGCTCCCTCATAATATTCTAAATACCATTCAGAGTGCTAGGGCTTCCTCCACTAGGTCTTTATATTGACTGTAAGTGGGACATTTTTGAAGGGTGCTCTGACAGACATCTTCTCTCTTTTCAGTTTCCCGTTGAGGGGGATTTTGTCATTCCTGCAGGAGATGATTGACAAAAGAATGCCATTCTCCACAATTAAGGTTTACCTGGCTGCCATGTCTTAATGCCATGAAAGCTTTGTGGGTAAAATAGACAACCAGCACCCTTTGGTGGGCCGTTTTATGAAAGGGGCACATAGGCTTTTGCTGGTTGCCATGTTGCTGGCACCACCATGGGACTTGGCAGTGGTATCGGAGGGCCTTGCCAACCTCTCATCCAAACCTTTGGAAGTGGCTGACCTCAAGCATCTGTCCCTCAAGACAGTGCTATTGTTGGCCTTGGCACCTACTAAACATGTAAGTGATTTCCATGCTCTATCAGTGAACCCCTTCTGTACCATGTTTGGTCCTGGAGATGTCAAGGTCTCACTGCAGCCCAACCCAGCTTTTGTGCCTAAAATTGTGGGCTCATTCTCTCCTATTACTCTTGCAGCCTTTTCTCCACCACCTTTTCCACCCTGGAGGAACAGCAACTGAACAAATTTTGTCCTGTCTGGGCTCCGTGGGCTTAGCTGGACAGGACTAGTAACTTCTGGAGAAGTGATCAGCTCTTTGTGTCCTGGACAAAGCCTTTTAGGGGAAGCCCATGACAATGCAGCGGCTCTCCCACTGGATTGGGGGAGCAATTGAGTTGAATTATAAAAGCCAGGTTCTGATCTTAAGATTCTGGTGGGTCTACGGGCCCACTCCACTCGGGGTATGGCTGCGTCCTGGGCCCTCTTTAAAAGAATGTCCATTCAGGACATATCTGCAGCAGTGAGTTGGTCTTCACCACTCTTTTTTACTCGGTTCTATAAGTTGGATGTCTCGGTTTCAAGTGTGGAACCAAGCTGTTTTGAACTCTGAGTCCTTGCTGGAGCATGTACAGCCGAGTGCTGGGGGTCGCTAGAGATAAGATGTCTGGCAACACGGCAGTCTCCATATCCCATCGTGAGACATCAGAACGAATTCTCTGAATGAGAACTATAGGTTACTTGCGTAACCCCGGTTCTCAGAGTAGCATGAGTGAGATGTCTCACCAGGCAATCCTTCTTGCTGGGGCGAAGCGAGAAGAGGTGCTTATTTCAAATTAAGCTGCGTTGTAGCACAAGCTATATATAGGATTGATGATGCAGGCGTTGTGATCACCAGCCAATTAGGATTGACGTAGTGAGATAAATGCTTCTGAGGAATACGGCAAGGGGCGTATCCCATAGTGAGACATCTCACTCATGCTACTCTTAGAACCGGGGTTACGCAAGTAACCTATAGTTTCCCTGCCTTTCTCCATTCTTACTAGAATATAAAACAATTTAGATGCCATTGTTTATATACTTTGCGTTACTTTGCTGGTTCGTCCTTTGTACTGCCTTTGGTCCTTTTCTGCTACTTCATGCTCTGTCCTGATACTGCGTTTTGCTGTACAAAACCATTTTGTAAGTCTTCTTTATGACTAAAACTATTAGCCTGATTCTGCACTACATTTGAGTCCTTTAAACTGAATCATGACACTCAATCCAACTGGATTTCTTTTTTTTTATGAAGCAAAAGGTTGTAATCAATCAAATCTTTTGCAAAATGACTGGTATTCAAGGAGAAGATTTCTGAGTATTTGTTTGTGGCATTGTCAGTGATCTTAAAGAAAATCCATGCATGATGCTGTCAGGGTTCAGTTTTGATTTGGGTTTTTATTTACTATTTTTCAGTTCTTCCTCCTGTCTGGGTTTAGTTAGGTTCTGGCTTTTGTTATGGTTAGTTCTGTTTCCTCTTACCACTCCCACTCAGCCTTCCCTTCACTCCCGCCGCAGTTAGTCAAACCTGCCAGCCACTAATTAGCCAGACTCACTTCACCTGCCAGCCTCCCTACTTAAGCCTCACTCTGCTGTCACTTCTTTGCCGGTCCGTCATCATTCTACCCTTCTCCTGTCTACTCGTGTGTTACCTGTTGCTACTGGAACCCTGCCACCTCTGCTTCTCCTCAAGGTTCGCTTTCAGCCATTCTGTGAGTTCTTCTGCCGTGCTCTGGTTCCCCCCCTGCAGTGCTAAGGAACCTACTGCTGTGCTCTGGTTACCTCTCTGCCGTGGATTCTACTGCTGAGCTCTGGTTCTCTCACTGTCGTGCCGCGAAGATTCCTGCTGCAGTTACCTGTTCTCCATGAACTCTCTCCGGGCTGTCAGCTCCTGCACCACCACCTCCAGTCCGATAACAGACTCTGGTTTTCCTCTTCCAGTACTCTTTTCTTTCAATAAACTGTCAAAACGAGCTCTGTGTGTATGCGTGCTCTACCCGGGTTCACAAAGACAAATCATGACAGATGCCAACATCTCAAGAAGTTAAATGTAAGATATTAAAAGGTTGTATAACAAAAAATCTATTTTTTAGGGAATGTAAAACCCCAAAATGTCAAAAATTATAAGTGATAAAGTTGATTCAAGATGAGTGGAAATTATACGACTTTTATAGGGAACAAAATAAACATGCAGGGTATACAAAGGCACAGGCAAGTGAAGAGATAAAACACATATAAACCTGTCATAAAACAGGAGGTAAAACTAACAATCACATGCAAGGACAGCTCATGCATCAAAGTTAAATATAATACAATATCGAAAAAGATATGTTCAGGAACAGGTCGGAAATCATTAGCCCATGCCAAAAAAATTTCATTATGATCCTTAAACATGCAACTTGCACCGCACGACTTCTAAATCATTTGAGGTAGAGACCATGCATCTCTCAGCTGATTACACTAAAAATAATCCTGGGATACATTGGTTGTATTCTCAAGAGGACTCATTAGCTTTCTTCTCATACGGTGATGTGAGAAACATTAAGAAAAAAAAAAGAAAACAGAAACACTGTGGGATTTGATGTTCTACTATGTTGAATGACTCCAGAGAGTTATGAAGAATTATTTTGTTTGTTGTAATATGAAAAAGAAGCTGAAATATTTTCAAACTGTAAAAAAGACTGAATAAATGTTTAAAATCATAAATCCAATGTTATTACCATATGAACTGCAAAAATGAATGCACTCTCTGTACTATAGAGTATTATATATAATTTGTTCAGTCTTAAAATATCTTATATATTCAATAAAAAAGCACTGATACTTGTTGATATAATTGTAAAATACAGATAGTGAGGCACTATTTTATTTGCTTTTCTTTTTTTCTAAAACAAGCACGTGAAGACCATTACTGGTATATTATCAGATTCTCATTGAATAGCATTCATCTCTAGGAAATACATAACATATAAAAAAATCTAATAATAAAACACATATTACCTTTAGTTTCTTTATGGTTTTAAAATCTCTCAAAACTCTATGCATGTCATGCTTTTTATGACAATAATGCAATTACATAATTAATCTGCATAGTCTACTGGTGTCAAAGGGGTGAATGATGCTCGAATAGCCTTTAGAAACACCCTTGAAGATGTTTTAAGTCAGTTTGTTCAGAATCATGAACTGAGCAACTTTTACCCAACATTTCTTTTTACTGCTAATGTTCTAATAGGCTGAATCAATTGCTTGATGGAAACTTTGATTATTTTTTTTACCTGACTGTGACTAAAACTTTACAAAAAGTGCTCATCTCTGGTTGGCCTACTGCTGGAAACAAGGTTTT
Organism: Fundulus diaphanus; assembly: GCA_037039145.1. NCBI lineage: Eukaryota > Metazoa > Chordata > Actinopteri > Cyprinodontiformes > Fundulidae > Fundulus > Fundulus diaphanus. The sequence goes on from CM073125.1 coordinate 34,620,604, forward strand.
TAATACACTGATAATTTATTTTCTCTTTGTGAGTGAGACTTTTTGTCGAACATCATTGTTTGACTATAATATTCCGCATTATTCATTTAGGAATTATTTTCCTTAAGTTAAATCAATTAACAAGTAAAGCACTCTTGAAAATAATGCAGGGTTCAGTATTTCCATTTAGCAATCCTTAACGTGAGCTAAGCAAGCTGGAGATGGATGTTTTTATCTGATGCCTGGTGACTAATAGCTACTTTAACTATGGATTAAAATTTTGACTTAGACCCCGTCCCCATGGAAACAAGTTTAGGTGTATCCGGAAAGGTATTTTGTCATTTAGGCTTGGTATTCATATGGATCCAGCATTCTTAAAACTGGGTCCCAGAGAGGATACATTTCAAAACATCGGTTTAATTTTCTGTCCATACATATGAGCCACATCAGTTCTTAAATGAGGACGTCGTAGCTTCGGCTCTTTCTGCAACCTGCATGCACCTCGCCCTCACAAATATCAACAAAGATGGCGGCTGGTGTTGTGGCTTTGTTATTGCTGTCCTTGGACTTTCTTGTCCAACGAGCCCACTCTACACTGCGTGTCTCCTGTGTCTGATCCCCTGTCATCGTGCTGCGTTTACTTCACATCAGTTGTCTGCATATGCCCGGTGTTTCTTGCATGTTTCTTTGAAAGTGTCACTGCGCCACCAATGGGCCTGGCATACCTACGACAATCTATTCAGTTGTGCTGCGTCTTCTCGTGTGGACGCACATTTTTTCTTAACTGTTTATGAAAATATTCCATCTTTTTCTCTGTGTAGACAAGGCCTTAGACTTCTTAAAACAAAGTTCATGGAAGTCATGGAAATTTTACAAATAAACTGTGTTGAAAAGCTGTAAGAACTATTTATATTAACCTTTTTTTCCTTTCATTTGGGGTATATATTGTTTTTTTTTTTTTAAGTAAGGCTTTCAGCTAGTTGTGAAATGTGAGCACAGCTGTTGTGTGTCTGAGACTTGAATAAGTGAATATGTAGAACGTGAACTCCTCTTTGAACACTTCACTCTTTGATCAGTGTTAATGTGACTGCTGAGGTCTTGCTCCTGCTGGGTTGTTGTTTACACAATGTTCAGTCAAGAACAAACTGCATCTTTAACATTTTCCAGCTGCAGGATGGCACCAAAATTTTAATGAAGGGAGCAAGCTTCTCTTGTGAAAACAGGCTCCTTGTGTTGCAAAGACAAGTTCTAATCAGAATGCCTTTTTGTCCTCTCCTTCCCCCTGGAGCTGGGCTGGAAACTGTATCAGGTTTATTGTCACACATAAATTCTTCAAGGTGATGCATTTAAAGGCGAAACAGAGGTCCCAATACCAACATTTCATGCCAAGCTTTGATAGTACACTGGAAAGATGATGCAAGTCGTTAGTTGCCGGTACAGCTCTGAATCATTCATGTTTAACATGGTTGACATTGCTTACTTATTCTTTTGCCTTCTGCCTCCTCCTGTGCAGAGTGACTATTCCTCTCCCTTTGGGTTTACTGAGGACAAGCAGCAGAACAGGATGCTTGATTTGTTTGTACTCTTCAAGTTTAAAACAAACAAGTATTGATTCACCCCATACACACACACACGCCACCCAGCTTTCTATGTGCATTTAATTATATTGTATTTTAATTAAATTTCACCAAGCCATTCAAAGGGCACCCTTTATGTAGCTTTTTTCATGTTCACCGAGTACAAAAAAATATTTTTTGAATTAGCATTTTAATTCACTTTGGTTTCCATCCTCCTAAATTATACGTTTCTGTAAACAAAATTATGTGACCAGTGGGGGAAGAACTAATGGAGTAAAGCAGCTGGGACTCTGCATCATGTGTCGGATTTGGAGTATGTTTTCCCCACAGCAGCAGGCTCAGACACCGGTGTTCCTGTACAAAAACAAAACAAACAAACCAAACTGAATAAAGAAATTATGAGTTGAAGTTGTCTTATCACATCTTGCTGTTTCAGTTTTGAGATTCCCAGTTAAAAGACTACCCAATTCTTATTTTATAAGTTCAGTATGGAGCTAGAGCTAATGATGTGAATTACTGTAGTACAATTTGGATTTACCCCCTCCCTTCAAGCTGTTTTCATTGAACTTGTGCATGTTTGAGCACCTGTGAAATTATGATTATTGTGAGTGACTTAGTCCAAATCATATGCAAAGTTATGTGTGCAAATTTGTATGTGGCCCTACCATGTCCTCAGCAGTAGCATATTGAATATTATTGAGTAGTTTTGGGTCTATGTATTCAGATAAATCAGACAGTACCTGCCAAAGGTGTAGACATGAATACTGGATGGAATCCAGATGAGCTCTTCTGCAGGAGACCCAAATCCATCTCTTATTAACTTCCTCCCCTGCTCTTCCATCTCAACACATGTTCTCTCTTCTTCTTAACATCTCCTCTTGTCTGTCAGTCTGTGTTACGCCTCTGCTGTGTATTCATATTCCTTCTCCCTTTTTCGTCAATCCTCTAAACTGTTTTCTTTTTTATCATTCATTCTTATTCAAGTCATTTCTCCTTGTGTTTCACACAAATCTGCACTCACAGGTTTTCCTAAACTCTGTTTATTTGAATTTAAAGTATAGTCTGATGAAAAGTGCCTGTTAAATGGGGTGATTAGAGCAAAATCAGAAGTGCAAAATCCAAATTTCAAATCTTTTAATATGGATCTAGCAAAACAAATTAAGTTGTAGAAGAAAAATCTATACCAACCATGTTTTCTGTGATTTTGTGTTTACTATTTAAGAATCTAAGGTTTCTATTTATGGGGGTACAACATATTTTGTGTTTACAGTTTAGACACAGTAATTCTTTTCAAATTTTTACCAGTTTCTAAAATAATTTAAATGTAACCTCAGGTATACAGAGATAACATGTATAACACAACATGCTTCATGCTTATTTTATAAAACAAAGATGGTCCAATGCCAAAATGGTCCAGACCAACAGCTTTAAGCCTCTTGCTTCCATAGAAGTGGACATATTTGCTGATAATCAACAGATAAAGTACTTTTGTTAGCCAAACCTGGCATTTTCTATCCCTCATAAATCACATCAAACCAGAAAAGTTATGCTTAGTGTTTCCACATAGTTTTCCATTTTGGCTCCTTGATTACAAAAATAATCACAACATGGAAATGGAAATCCCATGCTGTAGTTTTGATGCACTAATTGATGATAACTACCACACTCACATGAGCAGTCTTGTTATATGTGAATGCCACTGTCTTGTAGACCTAACTTGACAATAGTTATAATCAGTAATATTACATCTAAATATTTTAATCGGAAGGTGAATATTAGTGTTCAGCTGGTTGTTCACAAGAAATTTATTTTTATTTGGAAATCCCATGTTTGTAGTTCCTATCCAGTTTACTTATATTCAACATTTGACCAAATATCTATATTTCTGTCCCTTTGCTCTTTGCCTTGAACATCATTTTAGGATTAGTTTATCACTCTTTAACAGCTGTGAAACAGCAGTTAAAATGTATGTTTGCTTTTTCTAGTTTTATATCCTCTGGTGAGAATTCACAAAGAACTGAAATCTCCTCCAGATGTTTTTTTCTGTATTTCTGTACTGGATACAAAGCTTATTGCACTAAATATACACTATACAGATGTAAACATGCATCTCAAGTTGTTTGCACCTATTTTTGAAACACATTGCAGTTCTTTCATCCCAAACAGAGCAGATGCAATACATTTTTTGTAGTCATTTTAATTCAGAGAACTCAATATCCTGAGCTCATAAAATACTCTCTAGAATACTAAGAAAAACATCTGACTGGAGAAGCGACATCAGAATCCAAGAAAAATATGACCTAATATTATACATCTGACTATAAGAGAAGGACTTCTTGTGACGTCCCTGGCCCATTTTTTATAAGCAAGCCACAAAGAAGGTCCTTATTTTTATTTTCATTGTCCTGTGCTAAAATTAGAACCAACCTTTACGAGACATTGTTTTTACAAACATTGCATGGAAAAAATAAACAGCTTTGGGGTCTCATTTATAAAGCTTCCCTATTCATGAAATGGAGCCTGAAACTTGCGTATGTCACTTTCCATGCAAAACTTGTGATCTATAAAAAAAAGGTAAAATGTACAGTCCTCATGGCAACTTTGACCTATGCGTACACTAATTTTGGTGAATTATAGTGAATTATAGCCAAACTGCATGATGATTCCTCTCAGCTATTCAATTCACACCATATCACAATTTAACCATAGATCAACTTTATCATAAGTAATCAAAACCGTAGTGTTATTCACTGACACTTAACTATACATTAGGATCTTTAAAATAATAAAAAAATGGCCATAAGCCAACTCAAATCGTAACTCAAAGTCTGCATAACATTTCATCAGCGTTTTCTGCTATCACATTCCTCTCTCCGATGATCACCAGCGTGACGTGTACCACAGATTAACACATACATTGTGACAAGGAGTGAGGCTATTACTTTAATTGCTGTAAACAGTCAAATCCACTCATGTGTATTTGACTGTTGTACATGCTAAACATGTTGCACGTTTAGCATGTTCAACAACCTTTGTGAATTTATTTTTCTCTAAATTGCAACTAAATTACTAACAAAAGTTGTAATACAAACTTTTGAAATGAAAACTTCATCACGTCAGGCATTAAAAAATAAATTACATTAATGTGATATCATAACGTAATTGCATTAATAAATAATAAATTACAAATAAGATGAAGTTCTAATTAAGTATTTATGAAAATCTTTGTTTTGGCTGCACTTGGAAATGACAAATCGGCAGGTTGCAGCTACTCAGTCTGGGAAGAAAACAGTCAATGAAATTTAGAGGATTATCCAATAAGATGCAACATTTAACAGGAAGTTATACTGTGACTGTAACAAACCTTCCTACTAACAACGAAAAAAGAGGAACATTATTTTTTTTGTCTGCATTGTAGATTAACTTTGGATGACTCAGCACAGTCATCATATTACCTCCTCGGTTATAGAGAAAAAAAAACAAGACAGTCTTAAACAATCAAACACAACTGGAAATTACGTTAACAAATAATACATTTCTTTTTAGGATTTATCGATCATATTAAACTGCAGTGGCATCACCTCATCATCCGAGAGAAAAGATTTAAAATAGTCAACCTGCAATTCAGTTTGGAGCTTGCAATGTGTCTATTTCTCTGACTTTTTAAAAATATTTTCCCAAAGAAGTACAGTATGAAATAGTATAGGAAACAATTCAGTTAAATTATGCTTATCCCCATAGGCATCAAAAGCAGGTCAGATGCCTCTTCAGAAGAGCTCCAGTTTGTTGATCCTTTTTAAACAGTTGCAGGCATGCATAAAAATCATTTGATTAACTGGCTTACTATTTGAAGAAGAGAACTGAAATTGGGAATGTAAAAAAGATGGGTCAAATAGTAAATCGGATTTATTTAGTTCTGTGCAATTGTGTGATTGTTTACGTTTTGTTTTTGTTTTTACTAAAACTCAAAAACATTACCTCTTATATTGAGACAGTACTTTAGCCTATATGCCAGTTGAAATAATTTCTCACCAAACATAATTTTTACCTCCTAATTTAGCCTCAGATTGTATGTGTACAGAAAAATGGTAAAGAAACCCAGAGTTAATTTTTCATCTGGTCTCCTCTGTTCTCTCCATCTTTCTATCTTTATTCTCTCAGGTCGTTTATCACTGTTATACCATAAAGGTTTTAATACAGGTCCGTCATTCATGCTTTTCTCTGGAACATCATCATCTGAAAGGATTACCTTTTCTTGATCTATTCCATTTCCATCAGTGTGTGTGTCACTCAGTTGTAAATTGGCCAAGAAATGCCCCAAAGGAAAAGTTTAACCTTGTTAAGTCTAAATGTATTGCATATGCTGTCAACAATGAACATTCTTTCAATTCCTTCTTGTCACTTCTCTTTTGAGCTTATCTTTTGCTCTTAACTGTATACAGACAATACCAAAATTTACTGACTTTTGTTTTATTTTGTGGAGCATATTTAAAACATGTCCAGCAACGACCCGCATTATGTTGAGAGGCAATAGGGATAACCCCCAAGTCATCTTCATGCCCTGTGTTTTACTCTACATATTGAAAATGTCATGTACTCAATAAGTTGACAATCCTGTGGTTCTGTACTTTTTAAATTGTTTTGTAATTATTAATGAAATAAAAAGCATGTGTTGCTTGTTTTTTTTTTTTTTATAAGAATCACATATTTCCAAACCTTATGAGGCCTTTATCACTAAATGTATGTTTAAAGGTGACCTATTACGCTTCCTTTAAACACTTACAATATGTCTGTGGGCTATACCAAACATGTTCATTATATTTTTTTGCACAAAATCATTCTTAGACAAGATAAGCAATTAGAGAGATTTAATGACAAAAATTAGAAGGTTTTGGGCAATCAGACCCCAGCAGAAGGTGTGAAAGCTGCAAATGTCTATGAGCTTGGATATTGATTTTAGAATTAGGATTAGTGAAGTTTTCCCCCTGGAAAGTCCAGACACTGGTGGTGGAGGCCGTACGGGAGAAGTAGTCAGGTTAAGCTTGTGAGCGTGAAAGAGGAGATGGGATGGAAGAGGGTCGAAGCTCAGCCAAAGAGCAGGAGAATTTATGACTGCAACACCTTTATAAGCAGAGTCTTGTGGGCCAGTAGGATAAGAACTTGACGCAGATTAGCTGGCGACGGATGCTTGACGAGGCAATCAGTGGATGCAGGTGCGCAGGGGGTCAGTCTTCCAGTTTTAACTTTTGTCTAACCTTCATTTCACCTCCCCAATTTCACCTATTTTCAGCTAATTTAAAATGCATTTTAATTTTTTTATTCAATGCAAATAAGATGTTGCTGGCCATGCCCTCCAACTCAATGTTTACACTCACACTTTATACATGTGAAAATGGCATCAGTAGATGCACAATGACACAGCCATGCATCTTTGATCCTGAGTCACAACCAGAAGCAGGGCCTCCTGCAGAACTTGCAAGGGTCAGTCCAGTCAAAACAAAATTAATTCACACATACCATAATGTCAAAGGACAGTTCCCCGTCGGTGGTGACAAGCTTGCGCTTTTATTTATTGTGTTTTAAAGGCAGCCTCCACTCAGCTCTCTTTTTCAACAGGAGCATGACCAGCTACCATAACAGCTGTTGTTATACATGCTAACTCGCTCTGTCTACCTTGCTACTGTAATAATATGCTACACACAACATATTTTTAATAATTTGTGAAACACTAAAATTGGAAAGAATTTGCACAAAAAAATGTGGTTTATTGCAGCCATCAACAAAATATTTGTCCTTTCCTGCAGTTATTGGCCAGCCCATACACAGGTAAATGTGCTCCTCCTCTAAAAATTAAGTGAAAGGAGCTCCACTTGGTTTGCTAGGTGAGGGACAGTGTCCATTAGCCTGACATGGTCATACTCAATTCTAGTCAGAATTTGAGTCTGATACTGCTCCATAGAGCTGTGATTATGGGGCGTGTTTCGAACGAACCAGGAAAAAAAATTCCTCTGCACTCAATTGGATAGACCTACAACCAATAAGAGCAACGGAGTGTGTAACGTATGTTAAGCGACGCATAGTTGATGTCAACAGAACTCAACTGTTAGCCTAGAATAAGAAGATGAGCGTGAACGATTTTTGCTGGTGTTGCGAAAAAGAATGTAAGGATCCAAGGAGTCATTCTGCATACCTCAATTCTTCAGCGGCAGCCATCGTTGTTGTAAACGAATTCAACCCAAGCGCGCTTTGGTGACGTGGTTGATTACGTTACTGTTGATCATCTGTCCATCATCGTATAAAGCCCGCCCTGACAATTTGATTGGCCCGCCAGATATTGGGCGAGCATACTCGCGCTAGTGTTGAGCAATGCCAGACCGAACTTCCCGACCTAAAACGTTGTGGGCGGGACTAAGTTCGGAATGGCACCCAGGCTAAGTGTCCATTACCATTGTGATGCAAAATTCAGGAGGTTTTTTTAAATGGCTCCCTTTGAGACATGAAGAAAACATTTAGTTATTGCCAAAAAAAACGGCTAGATGGGTTTTGTTTAGCGCTTGGACTGTTTCTAGAAACAGTAGAGACCAAAATGGAAGTACAGAAATGTGCAAAAAGTGTTTTTCTTCTTCTTTTCATAATGGTCACATTTAATCTTTTTGAGAACAGTTTTTTTTTTTTTTTGAATAAACAATTTATTTTGGAAAATAAAGTTAAGGTAATATAGCTTAAAAACTTTTCTTATTTATCTTTATGCTTCCCTCTTGCGGAAAAAAACAATTCGAAGTATATTATATTTCTAGTGGTTTTCATTTCAGATTTTAAAACAACTGTCTCTAGAAAGGTCCTCACTGTGTTTCCAGAGCTAATGACTTTGCATGAATGGTAATTCTTTTTGCCTCAGTCAAATTGTAGACTGAGCTCTGATAGTATCAGACTTTAATGTCTTGGTGACATTGCACTTCCCTCTTTCATGAAGGTTAATTAAGTCCTACACTGTCAGAGGGGAGTTAAATGAGACAGAGAGAAGCTCAGAGTAGAAAAAGTTAAAGGAACCGATAAAGATACAAAGGGACCAAAGAGATGCAACGTAAAGTTAATTTGGTTTGCCAATTCTGTTTCTGAAGATGTGAAGCTTTGAGAATTTGTTTGAGGTAGAACTTTGTCTCTTTGTCGTGGTTCATTTATTTTTGTCTCATTTTTTCAGTTGATGCTCAGTCAAGCCTGATGTCCAGGTCACCATATTCTTCTCCTTACCACTTTTTCTATGTCTCACTGTCCATCATACTGTTACTAGCTTCCCCTTCCGTCACACACATACACCGGGAAAGAGCAGACAAGAAACAGACTGATTCCCTTGTGGTGTCTGTCTTCACTTTGAAATTTAGACACTGTGTGTTCCTGAAATTTAGATCAAAAAAGAAACAATGGTGGGCAGAATGTAGAAAAACAAAGGAATGCCAAAATAATGAGAAAAATTACAACAGTAAGAATACCGTGAAATGTTTAAAGGAATTGACTTAGTGAGGCAGTCTATCGGTCATGTAAATTACTTACTTATGTCACTATGGGTATAAAAAGGGCATGTCAAAAAATATTTACCTGCAATCATCATCACAATACTGTTGTGTGCAATAGGAAAACTCTCAAAAGGCATCTTAAATGCAATATTTGGAAAGCTATTATAGTCTGAGTGCCATGTATTTAGGCTCTGTAAGCCTGGATTTATTCATTTATTTAATATGTCCTGTCTGGCTGTGTAGCACTAAGAATTTCTTTCTTAATGCCATAGAGAGCCCAACAGATTTACTTTCACAGGTGGAGTATTAATACTTTTGCTACTGGCTCCGCTTACGGAAAGGTAAAAGAGAAGGAAAGGAAGAGAAAAAGATGAGGCAAAACGATAAAAGGCATAAAAGCTGACAAAGATAAAGCAGAGGAAAACGAAAGTGCAAAATAACATTCCTCAGAGTCTGCTTCTACATCTACATAAAGATATAAAAGGAACAGTAAAAGCAACCACAAAAATATCACAGGTACAAACAACCATCTTTGACAACATCACTGAAAAATACGCAGTATTGTTTAACACAAGATGTATTTAGTGACAGCCAAAGCCGACTAAAGGGTTTATCTGTATAGAAGTGAATCTGCAAGCACCGGGATCCAAGCACCTGTGGGTGTTTGTGAGAGCACACTTGTATATGTAAGGTCTATTCATAAGAAAAATGGTTGTGAGGAGCCAAAGAACCCCCCCCCCCCCCCAGAGCGGGAGTCAGACACTGGGGAGACCAGAACATCCGAAAGGGCCCCCAGAGCAAAGGAGCTCAAGAAGGACCAACACAGGGATAGCTGCCTCACCCATCCCAGCGAAGAGCAGAGGAGAGCCCCAGGAAACCTCCCACCAGCAAGTGTCGACGCCCCTGGGGGCTACTGCGATGAGCTCGTGGGCAGCCAGCTACACTTGAACAGATCAGACTTTCTCCACTGTGAGATCAATAAAGCTTATCTTATCCAGCCATGGGCTCAGAGACCAGCCAGGGAGCTCAGGCCACCAGAAGTGAGGCACTACACATCCAAACACCCAGGCATCAGAGGGTCAATACGCCAACCACTGGAGGGGGCAGCCGGAGGCGGGGTTTGAGCTCCACATTTAGTGTAGACTTGAGATGTTTCGGTAGAGGGGGCAGTCCAAAACCCAACCTGACACAAAGACATAAACACAGGCGCCAGCAATATCTTCAACTATTTGGGTGGACTGTCATTGATAACCACACCTGATATAGATTTTTTTTTAAAACTAAGATGCTAGTATTAAACAGGAATGTCACAGTGCCATAATTTCGTATTATCTTGCAGCCTTGATGATATTAATTGGTTGCAGTTTACATCCTGAACCCAAAGGCTTAAGTTCAAACAAGATCCAACAAAAATCCCTTAAAGAACAAAGAAAGATAACGAGTGAGTAACATGTCTCAGTAGAGGAGCTTACAGTAAAGTAATCAAAATACCAAATGTGTGTATTCGGGTGAGGGGGGGGATTTTTTTCTGAGATTTTAATCTGTTTTCTATGCCAACAGTGAAAGGTCTCTTAATGTCAGCAGCAAGTACATGATGACTGCAACCTCTCTTGACCTCGTTCATACACTGACACAATTTGCTGAGGATAATTGCTACGTTCCTGTAAAACACCTCTGTGATTGCAATGACTGTAATTTAGATAATTGTCTTATCAAGTATTTCTAAATTACCACTTTAAGTGAACAATAGCCTGACATGAAACTGACTAAAAGTATCTGATAATAGGACAGAACAGCAAAATGTCCAATAACTTTAGAATGTTATATCAGAATAATGTTGAAGATTTCTTGCTGCTTTCATTTTAATACTGGGGAATGATAATTTTATTTATTTATTAAGTAGAACGTTCTTTGCTTTTTCTTAGATTTTGCCAGTGTGACAATATTGAAAAGACAAACTATGAACCACAGCATGGATAAATTGAAGAAACATTATTTCTGAGTTTAACTTGAAGAATTGGTCTTTGTCTTGTTTCTGTTGGCTGTTTAATTACATTCTCTCCCTGCCTGTGTTTAGTTAATGAGAAAAGCAATGTTGCCATTGTACAGTGTCCCTTTCAGGTTGGGTAATTTATTAAATAGCCAAAGCCTCAGTTACAACAGCTTATCTATTTAGTTTGCCATTACAGAGAGAGGACACTGCATTTAGCTTGTGGTCTCTCTCATTTGCTTTGCTCTCATTATGGTCCTACTTTCTTTGTTTTCCATTGTTTCCAATTCATCAAACTGACTCTTTTTTCTTCTGGTTGTATTTATTTATTTATATTGCTTCCAGCTTCTCTGACACATTTATAAAATTTCTCAATAGCTTTTTCTTCTTCATCACAGGCCTATTCAGGCAATACCCTTTGCATTGTTTTTCATGTTCTTCCACCGTCTAAGCTATCTGTACAACTTTTATGCAACATGCTTGACCGGCGTAAAATGATATGTTCAGTTCAGTAATGATTAGAGCTTTTGTGAATAATTTCCTACATGCTCTTATATTTTATTTGTGAATTTAAATAATCATTCCTATTTTCCCCCTTTGTTACTTAATTTTAATACTTTTTTTTTGTCATTTTTTTAATCTTACATATATATTTTCTTTATTTCTTTGTTGCCCATTCCAAAGCCTCTTCAGTCATGTACTCATTTTAGGAGTTTTGTTTATGTCAGTAAAATTTTGCTGTCCAAAACAAGCTATGAAATAAAATTCATTTTCAAGAACAGACCGTAAAACTTTGTTTGGCTTAACTGAAATTTCAGTCTTTTTTTTTTTTTATTATGCCCCTTTTGTCCTCTACCCAAGCCTCATAATAAAGTGCTGTCAATCTCTCACACACACAGAGGAATCACAGATCTCTTCACATAACTCATGGGAAAAGTCAATATTATGACATCTAGATGTACAGTTTTATTCATAGTCACTCTTTTATTCGTACTGTTATGCTGAGAAGCAGTCCAGATAAAAGTATTATTCACCATCTTCTAATTATGTTTAGATTTTTTTTCCCGCTGTTTTGAATCTTTTCATACATAGAAATTTGTTTATGCCCTTGCTCTTCTAATATATCAGAACAGTTTGATAAAAGCAGCATAGAAAATGTAACTTGATAAGCTTCCACTGCGTGTGTCTGTTGAAAGAGATAAGGTGACAGGCAGCACAGAGGTCATTCTTGCCATATCTCGCAGACGGCTCCATTTGCCCCATGGGCAGTCTAACCAGACATCTGGTGAACTTGCATTAGATCCTGCAGGCCCTTACATCTGCCACTTCTCCCGTCAGCTGACCCTGGATCAGCAGGCAAGGATTTGCATACTTTGGAAAGGAATAAGAGGTACAGCTTTTCTCACACAAGGTGATATTAGATTAAGTCTCGAAAGTTTGGAGATTTTTTGCACTTGAAGATGGGGTGATTGTACAACTTGTATTTTTAGATATAAATGTGGAAAGGTGAGATAATTAAAATTCCCGAGAGGGAGCAGGAACTGAATTAACTAATTAGAGCATAGGCGGATGGAAAGGGGAGCAACTGCTACCTAATTTTTGTAGTGTTCCCAAAAGAAATCAGATCATTCTCTGCAGTAAGACAAATTTAAAAAGGCTCTTTTGATTTCAATGATCTTTTTTTTTAAAGTACAAAGCAAAAAATATACCAATAAATAAATATTAGAAATAATAGCAACATCTTAGTCCAAACCTTGCTCAGCCAGTTGGTACATTCCAAATCAACCTGATGTGTCACAATCTGTTGAAATAAAAGTTGTAGCCTTATCTCAAAATAATCCATTGAACTGTAAACAGCCATGGACAGGAAAAGTAAATTGAAAAAATAACATTTTTAAAAGTGTGGTAAGACCGTGCATCTCTCTCACTCAGTGTAACTCCAGTTACATGTATATTCATTGCACTACTCAGGTGGAAGTTACAGATTGTTCAGGCAGTGACCAGTCTAGAACGGAGCTGCCTAAAAATGCAACATGCGAAGACACAAAGGAGTCTGTTGCTCCCCAACATTCACAGAAACACTACTCCCAGGACTGTTTTTAAACAAAATCTAGATGTATAAAACCATTTAAATTGGCATTTTATATCAACACATGTCAGAGACAGCAAATTGTATAGTGTTAATTTAGTGTTAGTTTATAGTGTTAATTTTCCCTGGAGCTTAAAAGTCTTTCTAAATTAAGGCCGACTCGCCGCTAGCATAGCGCTACTAGCCTCCTGGGTAACAATAGACCCCTTGCAACCACGTGACTCCGTTACCCAGAACCCCTTGCGTGGCGGCCATATTGGTTGGCATGCCACTGTCTACACAACGCGCCAACATGCAATCAAAGTCTTACGTGGATGAGTTACAGCCTTCTGATAAGGCAGCTTACTTCGCTAAATGTGCAAGGATCGGTAATGCGGACCCTTTGGCTCTTCCTGATAAGGATTTTTCTAGCAATCCCGATGATTGGCCATCAGTTTGCTACGCGGATCTGGTGAACTACCTTGTGTTGTCACCCACCCCAACGTACAGTGGCGATCAGATGAAGGCCTACAAGAGTTTGGAAGCGCACAAACAGTTCACTGCCGGATGGATACGTGAACTGTCTGTTTGTTACCTGAATGATGTAGCAGTTGTGCTGCCGCCTGTTTCGGCATGCCTCCGCTCGCGGGGCGGGCCAGGCGACCTGCCGTGCCGTGCTGCGCGGCCGCCGGTGCGGTGCATGAGCTGGGCTCTACCCCCTGCTCTGGGTCCCTGTTCACCCACCGTCGCTCCCCTGCCTCTGCCACCACAGCGAGCGGTCCCAGAGGGGGCACGACTTACAGTGTGTACAGTCCGGCCGCGTCCGAGCGTCGCGCCGCACAGATTGTGAGCGGTGAACTTTTAAACCCCGCGGTTCCGTGGCACAGTTTGAGATGTTTATAAGTACCATGACTGAAAAACTCGTACAGTGTATGCCCGGCTTTTTTTAGCCGTAAAAACACTGTAGGAGTTAGCAACGCCACATGCCTACCAGTCTAACTAAGTACTACTCATGCTACTAGGCCGTTCCATTAATTTAATTTACAATCAACATATCCATTGATGAATCAGCACCTTACCTTTTACAAAGTGATCGCTGCACACGCGTGCATTGTTGATGTTCACGTTCTCCAGATCAGCACGTGAAATTCGTGTCAGCAAAACACGCCGCCTGCGCCTTGAAAACTCAAGTGTCTTAGCACACTGCCGGTCTATTATGGTAGGCAACCTATAGAAAGACTTTTTGTCCCTCCCAGCACGATTCCCGCAACAGGTTTGCACCATATTGAATAGTCTTTTGTATACGCTCCGCCGGCCATGCGAGTAATAAGCTAACTGGGCCAGTGCAGTGGTGGGTAGTCACGCTAGCCTGCCCACCAAGATGGCGGCGCGCACTCCCGATCACGTGACCGTGACGTCAGATGCAAGGGGTCTATAGTGCTACCAGAGAGTAAACATGACTACGGTTCATTTTAAACATAATGCTGGTTTTCATTCAGCTTCGCCATTATTCGATCGTGCTATGAGCATTAGCATTAATAGAGAAGATTAATGTTGATTGAATTGTGCTTCGTGTAAGTTTAAGGTGAACTCAAGCTAGTATAAACAATGGCCACAGGAAGTACCCCAACATGTCATTTCTGGTCGACCGTCCGCTTACAGCGCCCTCTAGCCTACTAAGTTTCCAATTCTAGTGTTAATTTTCCCTGGAGAAATAATTACATTAATAGAAATCAAGTTTCCCAAGGGTTATTGATTCTTACTGAGCAAATTATTGTTTAAAATGTTATTTCCTGTAATGTTTTATATAACTCAGATTTGCATTGTGAATGGGTTGAACATACCAAATGTTTTTCTAAATTAATCAAGCTAATTTGATCTCATTCAATATTTTTTAAGATGAACTTTAGTTCTCTAACTTGGATCTGCAGTAAACCAGGATTAACTGAATCATTCTGATGATGGTTTTCAACTATTGTATTTCTCATGTTGTTTCTTTTGTGTGTACATAGTTCCTTAGCTTTTTTATCTTCATTTTGCTTAGTAGTTTTAATTAAGTTTTACTAGCCTAATAGGGAGGATTCGTTGATTGAAATATAGTGTTAATTTGGCTAAACAGCATTCTATTGTGGTGTTCTCTAGATGTTAATTTATTTCTGTTAATACATTGTTGAACTTGGATTGAAGTTTTCACTCTGTTATTCTATATGTGTGCAGAGTTTGCTGTTAAAAGAACGCCATTGCTCAAATTACCCTTTTAACTAGTGTCCTGATATCAGTTGTTTGGGCTGATATTCACCGGACAATACCTAACAGACTGAGAGTTATTTAATAAACATTGAATAACTTAAAACAGTGTGTAAGGGCACAACACATTGATGGGTTAGCATGGCCAGTACTGTAATTTATTTGGTTATTGTTGCTCACTTACTACCATTAGTCTCCACAGAAATACTCAAAAACATTTATAGACAGTAGATAAAATAAAAATAAACACACTTATTGCAATTTAAAAAAACAAGTTAATGTCCATTCTTGTAACATGAGCAGCATAAAGAATGAAGTGTAGATAAGACTGAAGCAAACCATGTTCAGTTTATGTACTTTTATATATGAGGTTATATACTGAGAGAAAAAAGTCTTATACAGAGACAGATTACTTGTGGAGAGGATGTCTTCAAGATAAGAGAGACCAATTCATGATGAGAAAATGCTCTTTGAGAATGGACACAGTAAGAGGGTAAAAGAAATAGAGAGCAGCCTCAGAACAAGAAAAAAACAGGAGGACTTCTGGAGAGAGAAAATTTATTTTGCTGGGTGGCTTAGCAACAAACCGTGACCCTGTCACACCGAGGCAACACTATTTTGCTTCCCACTTTCTTTTCACCTTTCTATTCTCTCCATCTCAGTTTTTATGCAGCCACCAAGTCCTCAGGCTAAAGAGGAAAAAAGAGAAGGAGAGATACATCAGTTCCTGCTAAAATGCCTTGATGGCTCGTAAATAAAACAGGTGGAAGAATTAGGGAATTAAATCACTTTCAGTTGTTAATGTCACTGCCTACAGACAGACATGAAATATACTGAATGTTTGGCCATTTTGTCTCTCGCCTGGGGTTCTGCCAGCACTTCACCATCTGATGGCCAGTCAGCCTGATATGCATTCAGAGAAGCAAGTCTTGAAAACGTGAAAAACTCCAATCTTTGAACTTAACAAAATTTAAGTGTTGGTACATATTATTCTTTGTCCTCTATGATATTCTGTAATTGAGCTCAAATGAAAAAAAACCACGTTCAACCTAATATTTTTATTTGTATGACCTTTGTTGGAAACTGCATTACACTTAACGTTCACTGTTACAATGGGAACAAGTAGCTCTTGTAAAGATTTGTCTTATGTAATGATAGATATTTGGATGTTTATAATAAAATCTTCTTTACCTTGGAAGCAGAAGGACAAAAATCCATCTTAACAGAAAGGTCGATTTAGCTTTTACAATATAGTACCCTATTTATTTATTTATTTATTTATTTCAATATCCACAGCCTTTCTCTTTCATAATATTTGATAAAGGCTTTCACAGGACATTATAATAACTGGATAGCATTTTTTGTTAATTTAGATATGAAGTTAGCTCTAAAAGTTTGAAGGTGCTTAACCTAATTGTAACAATCAAACGTCCTATTTTCAGAATTGGTAAAATGTCAGTATGTTAAGTAAAATACCCAACGCCTGAGCATGCCACCTAAAACAAATAGAGCTGTGGCTAATGCACAGACAGATCAAAGCCATGCCCTTCAGTAACATGAAGGCATTTACAGTTTTAGCTGCAAACCAAACCTAATCTTCTTTCGGTGCATGCAAAAATTAAAGATGTAAGGAACAGTACATAATGTGTAGGCAGTCACTAAATGATTATTAACAATAAAAGAGGATGGGAAAATTTACATCAGCATTACGCATAAACATAACATGATTTCAGCTGGTTTTGAACAAGGCTGAAAAGCAGAGTAAACTTTTGAATTCAATTCAGTTTTATTTATAGCACCAATTCACTCAATGTCATCTCAAGGCACTTTACAAAGTCAAATTCAATCAAATTATACAGACAGATTGGTCAAAAAGTTTCCTATCTAAAGAAACCCAACAGATTGAATTGAGTCTTGACAAGCCGCATTCACTCCTCCTGAGAGGGCATAGACCCACAGTGGACAGTCATCTGCATTGTCGATGGCTTTACAGCAAACCCTCATACTGAGCATGCATGGAGTGTCAGTGGAGAGAAAAATTCCCCTTTAACAGGAAGTAAAACCTCCAGCAGAACCAGGCTCAAAGTGAATGGTCATTTGTATCAGAGTCATATGCATAGGCAAAGTCACTCCTACAGCACTTCTACTCCTACAGAAACATTAATATCGGGGTCACATAATGACACATCACCAAAAAAAGTCACATGCTGCCAGAAACTGCATAACACTTTGTGCAACAGACTTCAATTTGACCAGATTTTGTGCCACAAGATCTCTTCTGCACTGCCTATTATGAAAACAAAATCTGAAGAAACAACTATGAGAATAGAAATTACTAAAATATAACTAAATGTTGAATTATTGTTCTTAACTTCCCTCTTAGAATTTAAAACTGTACCCTCTACAGCAGGGATCACCAACCTTTTTGAAACAGAGAGCTACGTCATATGAAGGGCTACCTGTACTGACCTTTGAACTACATGAGTCCAAGCTCATCTTAACTTTATGCAATATAGATATGTTTTGAATGCTTTTGTTATTCAAATCTATGTGAATACCAGTATGACTAAAAATGAAAAGCAACTGAATAAAATATCATTTTAAATGCAGCTCACTGGAGCGTTGTGCTATTTCTTTGAATAGGCTTGTGGGCACCACATGTGGTCCTTGGGGGCTACCTGGTGTCCGCGGACACCATGTTGGTGACCCCTGCTCTACAGTCTTTACACAAACTTTGTGGCTTGTTCACAAGTAAACACTTCATAAAAATGATTGGTTGAATTTTTTTTATATGTTGAAAGTACATGAATTTATTTGCAGTCTGCAGCTGTCTGGGTCAATATTAGCCTAGATAAACATTAAAACTTGCAGATATGTCAAATTAATTATGCTTCAGTAGCCTCATCTGATGCTTGTACTGGTGAAAATTAATAAAAGCTACAACCAAACAACAGGGAATTTCTAAACTAATTTGGCATGCTAAAATCGTTTTTAGAGAAACCTCAAAAACTCTCCTGAGAACAAAAAGGGAATATTTGTTTAACTAATATATTTTTTTTTTCCTTGGCACTGACCCAGAATGAAAAAAGTTAGTAAGAAAACACCAGCTGCCCTCTCCTGCATGCAACTTATTTAATTTTGCCAAATGGTCTGGCATATACTCACATTTGTTTATCTGCAATGTCTCTCCATGTTCAGTGGACAGATGAAATACAAATGGGATAAATTCGGGTCACCACTGGCATTACCTTCAGGGTGTGTGTGTGTGTGTGTGTGTGTGTGTGTGTGTGTGTGTGTGTGTGTGTGTGTGTGTGTGTGTGTGTGTGTGTGTGTGTGTGTGTGTCTGTGATCACCTCATTTATGCTTAGTGGGGTAGTAAATTAAAGACAAATTCATGTAACAGAATTTTGTTTAAAGACAAATCAAGAACTATTCAATCATGAAATGTAAAGTTTAAAGACTTGACATAAAAAAAATCTCTTGAGACTCCTGCCAAACAACTCGTTAGTCATATTTACTGAATTTGAATTTAATTTCCTTATTTAATTGTTGAGATTAGTGGGTTTTGGGCTTTAAGGGGAGAAGAAATCATGATTGTCATTTGAAAACAGAATTACTTTAAAAACTCCGTTTTCATTTCTGACTCTCCATGAGCATCGTTTAGAAGCATTTGTTATCTGATTTAATGTTGCTACGGTGACTGGGAAAGAAAGCATAAGGGTATGAGTGCAGGGAGATAATGTAGATAAAGATAACTGTATTTTTCATACCACTTAATTTTCTTCCTGGTATGTAGCTTCTTTGTGGCTGTTGAGGTCACACTCTACAAAGAGGTCTCAGAGGGGCAGCTTTTTAGCACTGATTGCAGGTTTTAGTAATAACAAGTGAAAACTGCTGGCAGCATGTGTGGGAGTGAGAGAGTGGTATCTTTAAATATCACAACATTTAAAAGAGAACCATATTTTCTCTCCTCCCAGACAAGAGTTTCATTTATTGCCACTTCATTTGCTGCCAGGGTCCTGGAAAATAATTGTACTTTAGTGACTTTGATAAAACTTTGTTGTTGCAAACAATTTTGTTACCAGAACTACATTGTAGAAGTATAGGGAGAATGGTGATTTTAGAAAGGTGTTCTTCTGAACAAACATTTACCTTAAACAGATATGATCGAAGTTTGCATGACATTAAATATAATAATGGTAAATTCATACAGAGTGGTGCTCATTCCTGAGCTTATTTAAAAACAACATCTTTCAAGTTTAGCGCAATTTTATTTTCATAATACAACAGAGTAATATATATTATACCTGGATTTATATATGGCCATTAATCTGGGTCAAACGTTAAGAATAATCATACATGTCGACCCACTCTTTACATTTACACCACTCGGGCATAACATTGTGACCACCCCCATCATAAAGTGTTGGTCCCACATTTGCTGTCAAGTCAGCAGCTGACCTGCAAGGGCATGAACTCCACTAGACCCCTGAAGGTGTGCTTTGGTATCTGACACCAAGATGTTAGCAGCGCATCTTTTGAGTAGTGTAAATTGCAATGTGCTGCATTCACAGATTGGGCTTGCTTGTCCAGCCCTCATTGGTTTGAAATAGGTGAATCCTGGGGCAAAGTCAATAATGTTAACTTGTTTTGGGCTCCTTAAACCACCCCTGAACAAAATTTGCTTTGTGGTAGGGTGGAATGATCCCCTCACTGCAGCTATGCAGCGACATATGAAACAAACTGTGATAAACTGAGTATTCTGACTTCTCTGTCAGAACCAGCATTGATGTCACCAATTTCAGCAACAGTAGGTTATCTGTTGCATTAGTCTAACCCAGGGGTCGGGAACGTATGGCTCGCGAGCCAGTTGTGGCTCTTTGATCCTTCTGATGTGGCTCAGCTGTTGAAAATAATTATGTCGCAGAGCCGTTTACCTCATGCAGGCTGTCGTCGATGTTGGCTGATGAACACTCCTCACCAGTTGGTGGCAGTAATGCACACTGAAAAGATGTTTGTTCACCGCCAATAAACTCAAGAAGAAGAACTGCTAGCTGACTGGCAGCAGAGAGACGAAATAAAAACAAAGCGAGGCGTAGTTGAGGCGGTATTTTTAAATGCTGCTTATTTGTAGCAAATTCTACAAATGACAAGAACACCACGGTGACATAGGACCTAAAATAACATGGAGTCATTAATGAGGGTAAAGAGAGCTAAACAGCAGGGAAAGTCGTTTCTATATCTAACGTTTGTTCATTTTCAAAGTGAGGAAACACGAACATTGCTTGGCTCGGCACTGTGAGCGTTTTCCTGCGCGGCCAAAGTCTAATGCAGCTGTTAGCTTGTTAGCTGGTTAATGACAGGAGCTCGTTTACGTGCGTAACTTTTCCGGATGTGATTAAAATGTGTTTGGATTAAAAGAAAAGAAAGTATTCTGGATGTACCGTTTATACGACCATGACGTGGGTTTACTCGCACCAAGCGTTATTCAAAATAAAAACTCTGACATTAGCAGAGTTGATGATTTCCATAAAACAACAGTAGAAGTTTTGTACTTCGTGCGGAAAAAACAACAAGCGCCGAGGTGCGTTGGTTCTGCTGCGGGTCCATTCTGTTGCAAAAAAACCCTGTTATATGCAGCGTTATTTCATTTAAAATTTCAAAAGGGTTTTGTGGCTCCCAGTGTTTTCTTTACTGTGTGAAGCGGGTCCAAATGGCTCTTTGAGTGGTAAAGGTTGCCGACCCCTGGTCTAACCAGTCTTCTTGCCCCATGTACATCAATGAGCCTGTTGCCACTTCCCGACTGCTCCTTTCATGGACTACTTTTGGTATATACTGAATTCTTCAGACTGGGAGCACCTCAACAGAACAGCAGTTTTGGAGATGTTACATGATTTAGCCATCACATTTCAGCCCTTATCAAACTTGCTCAGATGACCACTTTTGCTGTTTTTAAAATATCAGCTTTGAAAAAGTTAAAGCTGCCAAATGTCAAAGAAAAAATTAGAAAAAGATTAGATTATCAGTTTTTTTTTACTTCACCTGTCTATGGTCATATTATTGTGCTTTATCACTGTGTAAACTGACAAAAAAATGACACCAGTATTTTGTAAATATATTTATTTTATTTTAGACTGCCTTGTCAATTTGTCAACAAATAAATTAGATTCCAGACCTTCAGTTCAATTCAATTTATATAACTGTGCATGGAGAAAACTAAATATTTAAAGGCTTAAAATGTCATTGTTTTAAACAAAAGTTTAAACAAGAGAATCCCAGTGTGCAGTTAGAATTGTTGTTTTCTGTATGTAAGCAAGGTTTATTTGTTGGTTCAGTAATCAGCTTAAAGCTATAGTTGGTAATCCTGTTCAGAAACACTTTTTGTTATTGTCCATCCATCCTGAAAGTAGAAAATACATTATGTATTCAGAAAATGGAGGTTAAAAAATAGATCTCTATGTGGGCTGCGGCTCTGACCCCACATAGAAGGTCAGAGCCTTGGTCTTGCTCTCACCCCCCTCTGTCTCTCATGTTCCGGGAGAATCACCTTATCTATTGGTTGTCTCACATTCTGACATGCTCACGTGATATCACTGTGCGTGCATGCGCCTTGTTAGTTTTAGTGTTTATGTATCCGGTTAGCTTACCAGTTAGCTTCGGTGTTAGCCATTCATTGGAGCTCCATATACTTTGAACATGGCTGACAGTCACAAGAAGCAAACCACATACGAGAAGAAGAGGAAGACTTCAGTAGAAAGAAATAAGACCAGAGGGGATTTGGGAGATTTTTTTCCACGTAATCCCCCCGAGGAGTGGAAGACCAGGTAAGACGGTCTTGGGCATGCACAGTAATTCAAAAAGGGACCCTGGGAGACTTCCAGAAAAATCGTCAACTCTACCTTTAGTTGTTCTCAAAGGCTATTTAAAAAGTGGAAATTCCATGGTTTACATGCTGCCCGAAACTGTGTGCCTCACTTATATTTATTGGAGATCAGAAGGAAAATAATATAGACTCTGGAATATTTAAACAAAACTGAAGAGTGAGAAGGAGAGAAAATTAAGAGACAAAAAGACTGTAAATAATCCTGTTATAGTGGAGCACTAACTGAAACAGATTATCATTTATCCACTTACATACATTAGGGAACTTTGATCCATCATGGCACTGTGAACTGAATCATAATCTAAAACTCGAAGTAAATTATTTAAGCGGCACAATTCTTCTGACATAATTAATTTTCATTTTATATTTAAAGCAATATTTTATCAATATTGCAACATTAGCATGAGGGTAATGTATGACCCCTGAATGAGAATGAGATCACAGGAACTCCCCTCACTCATATTACTTAAATAGGAGAGGATAAATATTTTCTGAGCTCAAAGCAGACCTTTTGAGTTTATGTTTAGTCAGAAAATGGATGAAATATTCCTTACCTTCAGACAAAATGGTGGAAAAGTACAGATGACATATCCACAGAGCTGTATACAAGTTGGTGTATGTTTCTGTGTGTTTCTCTCTCTCAGGTGTGGCTCCACACCTGTTGCTCATAAGGATTAATCAGGAGGAACTTAAAAGGAGCAGGAAGCCAAGTAAGAGATCCTAAACTGTTAGTTTTTTCAGTGTGGTAATCAGTAATGAGTTTTTTCGGGCTTCTCCCCCTTCTCCAGCCATGTAAGGCTTGGTTTACGTTTGTAACAAGCAAATGTCTGCGTGTTTTCATTACTTTTGATTGATTGAGCAGCCGTGTTCCTTCTTGCTCTTGTTCGACACATGTTAGTGTGTTTGCTTTACTTTGTTAGTTTGGTGGCTTGCTTTTAATTAAAGTGTGTACAGACTCATTAATTTTTCTGTTGACATTAGCAGACGTGGAGCCACTGATGGCGGCTCTGGTCGATTTGTTTTCTCTGCTTATTGCTGATTGTCGGTCGTGTCACTAGTGGCGTTTTCAGCTCGACCTGACACCTTGATACGGACGACATGTTGAATGCACTTTCTTGTTGGACTTGTTGGCTCCTCTCCTGCTGGAGGATGGACACGATTTGTGCCCCTCTTTTTTAGGGGTCCATCATTTGAGGGAGGCTTTGACTGATGACGCCTGCCCTAATTGTACTGTTCTGCCCTTGTCCCTTCGGGCCTCATGTCTGATTCTCTCTGGCAGAGAGCACCAGTCCCTTGGGTCAGGAAGCACTGGGCCATGACTGGCCCCATTGTCTCCTGTATGCGTTTCCCCTGTTTCTCCTGGTGGGTCTAACGTTCCAGAGGGTTCTTCTAGATGGGCACAGCCTTCTCCTGGTAGCCCCCTCCTGGCCGGGGAGGACCTGGTTTCCACTGCTGCACAGCCTCTTCCCCCAAGGGGGGACCTTCTTTCTCAGCTGATGGGTCAGGTCCTGCACCCCAATCCCAGGTACCTTCAGCTTTGGGTTTGGCCGGGCACAGCGATACCTTTGTGCAATATGGGGCCTTGGTCAGCCATAGAATAAGCAATGCCAGGGCCACTTCCACGCGTCGGCTGTATGCTTGTCAGGAAGGTATTTAACGACTGGTGCTGTTCGAGAACTGTTGATCCTGTTTGTTGCCCCATTTCGGATGTTCCAGACTTTTTCCAAGAGCTTCTTGACCAGGGTTGGTCCCCATCCACACTTAAAGTGTATGTTGCTGCTGTATCTTGCTGGCATGTGGCAGTGGATGGGGTACCCTTGGAGGCTATCTGTGCTGCTGCCTCTTGGTCTTCTCCTGACAATTATGAGATTTAACAGGGTGAACATGGCTTCCCCACATTCTTTGGTGGGGTTTCTGATGCAGCCCCCTTCTTCATCTCAGTAAGGTGGGTATGGCTGTCATTGTTCTTTTTCTGGTTTGTAATACCCCGGGTCTCTGTTGGTATTCATCATTCAGTGCTTTAAGCACCTTCTCTGGCGGTCAGTAGGGATGAAATAATATGAAAACTGTTAAGTTTTAATTACCAGTACATTTGACTTTATAATTGCAGGGTCTTACTTTTCATTTGGTCAATATGACATCTTGAAAGTAACAGCATAACACATAATGCAACGTAACACAAGTTACAATACAGTGGAATACAAGGCCATACATCATAAGACAATGCAATATTTGGAAAGGCAATGTGAGGCAAGGAAACTCAATGCAACGTGACTCAATAGAATTGAATTCAAGTAACCCTACATTTTTCAATAGAATGAAACAAAAGCCAAGGAAAAATAATGTATTGCAATGAAACTCAAGATGCAAGATTTGAGAAAAACTGCAAATGATTGTACTACTTCCATGTGCATTTCATACTCTTCACCTGCAAAATTATATGGTTGTTACATTCTACATTGCTTAGCCTCTCTGTGTATCATCTCTTTGCTGCACAGTGAAGAAATTGTGAAATACTAATAACACACGCAAAGAAAATATGCCAGAGGCTCAGTGGATTCCTTCCAAAAGGGGAACATACGTGTTAATGAATTTCCTGTTGAGGGTTACCATGGGACTCTGAGTGTCTGCTGCGGTCTGTTGTTAATGAACGTTCAACACAGCAGAGTGGATGTAAATACATCCTGCTCAAAGCTAGAGTCTTACTGCTGATTGACCAGCCAGCAGAGCTAAAAACTAATCACTGGAGTTAATTGAAACAGCTTAAAATTTTGAACAGGTTTTGCTAAATTGATCAGAGAGGATTTAAATTATTGAAAATGAAATTTATACCTAATAAGTGTAAGTACACTGAAAATGTAGGCTGTTCCTTCCTTCTAGCAAGATTAAGAATTTAACGCAGTTTTTGTTATATGTATGGCATGACTTTTTTCAGCAGATTTTTCTCACACTGCAGATCAAATATCTCAAATGAGTCTGGAGGGCATTGTAGATCATTTTCCATTGTCTAAGGTTTTAATGCAAAGTTACAGAAACCAGAAAATATAACAGTCCTGTTAAGTTTGTGGTTCTTGCAATAACATGAAATTTCATGATAAAACAAAATATATTGTAAATATAGAATGAAGAAACTTTCCTCTCACCTTTTCCCTGAAGTATCAGCAGAGTAGGATTATGAGTTTAGTTTCCAATTGTAGTTCCCAGGTCCTAAAATGCAGGTTGACCACGAGTGGTGTAGTTTTCATCATAAAAATCTCTAGCCCAGAGCCAATAATATGTTCCATACACTTCAGAGTATCTGCCTTTGGCTTCATATTTGTTGGTAAACTTGTGCAGTTCTTATATCGCCCTACAAACAAAGTTGTTCTTGCAATGTTTTTCTCTGTGGGAGAATGCAATCAGATGGAAAAGCACAAGTCACCTATGACATAAATAAGAGTCAGACATGTAAAGAAGTCATAAGTAGCAAGGTGGACACGCGATGCAAACAAGAAAGGCAATGTGGATTGCACTGATGGAAACTCTTTGGAGGTTGGCCAGAAGCAACCTCCAAAGCAACCAAAACAGTTTGGGCAAAGACCCACAGTCTCCTCAGAAATCAAATAAAAAACACAAGGGATTGGTGAAACTGGAATCTTTCTGATAATCCATGGACTGACATCTAGTACAGTAAGAGAACTACATCTCCTATGTCATGATGCAGACACCTTGACCTTGTGGACCTTTAGATCTGGCTGGACGGGTGCCTGAGGGCTCCCAGATTGGGTCAGGGCTGCTTGAGCTTTAGATGTGGCACAAAACCAGACCTGACCACAGTATCTGGCCAGATCTTTCTGTCACAAGCTACAATAAAAAAAAAAACAATGCATTATGAAAGCAGGTTGGAGGAATCTAGATAAAAGACCACGGCATGAACTTTTGAAGCTATGGAACAAACTATAAGGGAAACAACAAAACTAGACTGGGCAGAAATATAGCATGACTGAGATGAAAGAAAAAAAACATAGTTAGGATGTGACAAGAAACAATAGGAACATTCACAGTGGTAAAACCACAGGCTGGAAAACTGCAAAAAAAAAAGCAGATGTGTTATTCACAAGTGGCATTGGGTCAGTTGACTTGGGAGGGCTGGAGGTTTGTCAGCAAAACAAAAAGAACAGACTAAAAAGGAAAACCTTAGTACAAAGTTGAAAACATAGAAAAATAATTCTTAGTTTTATGAGGCCTAATTTCAGGTTGGAGTTGTTGCAACCTCAAATTATACAATATAATTTGATTGCCCTGTCTTATAAAATAACTTAAGGTGGTCTCCATGGCACAAACCTTTATAGCTTTCCCAAACTGACAGCTTAATAAGGTTCCGGTTGTATTAATTAAGCAATTAAGTAATTGCCAATACTTTATTCTATCACTTGTAAGGAAAATCAAACATAAATAAATAAATTAACAAATAGTGTTTTGAAAAAGTATCCATTCCTCCTGAAAACATCTTGCCATGTTGCAACCACCAACCTCAATGCATTTTGATAATATCTTATGTGTTAGGATAGATAAAACACAAATTAGCACAGATTTGGAAAGTGAAGGAAAATGTATAGATGGCTTTCAAATTATTTTACAAATAAAAATCTGAAAAGTACTCAGATATTTGTACTCAGCCATTCTTTATCTTACACTTCTGAAATAAATCAATAATAGTTCCACAATTATCAGGTCTAAATGCAACCATTTGATACCAGTGTAAATGTAAGACATAAAATAATATCTTCCCAGTTGTTACACACTTGAAGTATGAGGCTTATTGTCTGGAAAATATCCACAGTTATGGTACATCAGTTCACAAGTTTGTCTTCTTTGTGGCATTCACATTAACTGCAACAGGGTTATTTATTTACAAAACCACTCTGGCCACAAATAGATTAAAATGAAATGTAAATTTAAAATAATACAGCAAAACATAACTTGTCTGTTACTCCACATTGTTTCATCAAGCTATATGCTAAATAGCACAGCATACACTTTTAACCCCTATGTCTCATTAGCCGATTTCCGGGGACAGTCCCCGTTTTGGAAGACCTGTCCCCGGCAAAAGTTGTCCTCGAAAATGTCCCTGATTTCAATGTATCATGATGGAGTAAAAAAGTTTAGCACAACAAAAGCTATTTACTTGGTCCTGCCACTGTCCCGACATAGTAGAAGAGCTGGGCTGAACGCGCCTTCCCCGCCCCGTCGGCGTTGCAGATTAGGCAAAACAAACCAACCCCCAGGATACTGCAGCCTCACTTCTGGTACAATTATAAGCGTGCACCACTTTAGCCATGTAGGCTTTACAATCTTCTTTAGCTGTCTCTGGAAGGCATCTAAGCATATTTAAGAGTGCTCTGTTGAACCTTTCCACCTGCCCATTCCCTTGAGGGTGAAAGGATCATATCTTTTTTACTCTCTAACATGTCTTGAAGGCTTAGACCTGGGCTTAAAGCTCTGATGACAGCTTCCACAATTTCTGTCTCACTGGGTTTTCTTTTTTGAGTTTGCAGTTTGTCTTTTTGACTTTTTTCCAATTTTGCCATTCATTTTGAACTATCTGCATATTACAAACTCAGGCAGCTGGGCTGATGATGAAGTTGTTAGTGTAGGGGCTACAACTGGGCTTGGTTATTGCTGATTTGTTGTCAAAAGTAGTTTGGCCATCTCATCATCTAATTTCTTTGAGGCATTCTGAAAGCTTGACTGTAAGTCTTGATATTGCTTTTGTAAACTGGCCAATACTGCTGTGTTTTTACTGGCATTTTCTGTGGCGGTGTGTGTTGTATCAGCTTCCTCTTTTCTTTCTCTGGCAAATGCCAGCACTCGGGCTAAGAAGTCACGTGCCATTGTCTCATCTTCAATAGCCGTTTCAACTAACTCACTTATTGCTCTGATCAGCTTGTGCTTCTTTGTCAGCCTTTCTGTTGCAATTTTATAGTATCCACGTATCTCCTCGAGTTGCTTTTAACTGCACCAGTGTTTCACTGAGACAATCCTGCAGTTCCTCAAAGTAAATCTTTTATGCTTGTCACCGTTTACCGCAGCACAGCTGATCCCACTACTGCCACCAAATTTGTTACATCATTGTGTATGAACAGGACTCCAGGTGTGTTTTCTGAGGTTTATTGTCTGAAACATATTCACAATTACGGTACATCAGTACACTAGTTTGTCTTCTTCGTGGCATTCACATTAACTGCAACAGGTTTATTTCATTACAAAACCACCCTGGCCACAAGTTGATTACAATGAAATGTAAATATAAAATAATGCTGCAAAACATAAATCATCTGTTACTCCAAATTGTTTCATTAAGCTAGATGCTAAATAGCACAGCATACCCCTTTAACCCCCATGTCCCATTAGCCTTTAGCTAATGGATGAAAACATACATTTAACAGGGGCTACAATCAGTGTACACAGTGAAAATATATGGCCAACCTGTTTCACTGGTATCTCTAACATGCTACAGGTTCATTAATTATTGTTTTAACAATGTTCCCTGAAAAATATCCACTGTGGCGATACACCAGTACACCAGTTTGTGTTCTTTGTGGCATTCACATTAACTGTATATGTGCTCTGTTTTAGGTAGTGTAAATTGGTATTACACTTACATTGTACATCAACACTAGATGTTGTGTACAGCATTTAGGGTTTTTAAAATAATGCAAAAAAAATTATGAAACAAATTAAATAATGACAAATTCAATGAAAGTATGAATATTCAAAATAAAATAAATGGGGTGGCCTTTTTTAACAGATTAAAAATGAAAATAGTTGTGAACTTTATTTGCTATTCTCTCACAGTGAAAGCACTATAACAACTGTTACTATGTCTGTTTTCAGTGGAAAAAAAGAAACATTTTAAAAATCTGTCAGCGATCTTTACCTAAAGCGTTTTCTAAATAAGCAATGAAACACACTATGAAAGTCCCTTTGAAAATTTAGGAGAAGCCTCAGATTTTATAGATCCACATATTGACTATAACTGTAACAAATCTGGACAGAAGCAGTTGAAGCATATTTGTTCCACAAAGTTTTTAGTGGGCAATGTGCCAGGCGCACTTGTGATTTTGTAATAGCAAAATAACATAAACCGGCCATGTTGTTCATGACTGTAACTAACTGCAGTCGACATGTAAGGTAAAGATGCTGGAAATTAAGAAGTAACCATATGACTTACCCATGAACTGGGTCCAGAATCAGCTGCTGCTCGTCTTTGTCCTCTTCAAAATCCGTGCAATATCTCAGCATGACTCTCCCTCATAATTTCATCCAACGCCTCCTAAATGGTAAATTTGTGCCATCAGGACTGCAGATGTGCTCCAAAAACTCCACACCGCCGAATAGACAAGCAAAAACAACAAGCTGACTGAATCTTCTGCATGTGTAATGCAATACGTGCAGAAAGCAGCTGTGGCTGTGAGATGTACAGTCTCCGGTATGCAAAAAAAAAAAAAGCGGCATAGCCCAGTACCGGTATGTGCAAGCTTAAAGGGTTAAATGGCATATTCTGGAAAACTGATATTATTTAGTGCCGCAAAACCGATAGTAATTTCAGCGACTTCTTTTAGAAACATTAAAGCCTCCTCCCACGAGGAATTTAGGGGAAAAAAAATGAAATTTCTGAAAAATATGAATAAATATATAAATAAACATGGCCGTCACCTCTTGGCAAGGTACTGAGCTGGTCGGGCTTGATGGAGTCTGCGATTTTTCCAGACATTTCCCCAAGTCCCTTTTTTAATAACTGCGTATGCACAAGACCGTCTTACCTGCTCTTCCGTTTCTTAGAGGGATTGTGTGAAAACAATTTCCCAAATTCACTCTGGTCTTATTTTTTTCTACTGAGGTCTACCTTTGCTTCTAATAAACTTTTACACAGTTTGTTTCTTGTGAATCTCAGCCATGTTTAAAGTACATAGTGTGAGCAGCGGAGCCACAATGAACAGCTAACACCGAAGCTAATCACTAAGCTAAACGCTAAGCTAACTGGCTACATAAACACTATAATTGTGTATGTGCAGCCAGCAAGCAGAAACTAACAAGGAATGAGCATGCACATTGGTGTTATGTGAGCACGTCAGAATGACTGGCATGTGGGACAACCAATGGATGAGGAGATACCCCCGGAACTTCAAGGACAGAGGGGGGTGAGAGCAGGACCAAATGACAAATCCCTGCTCTTCGGTGCAAATGGCAGTGATTGGGCAGAGTTTTTACAGAACAGAAGGTCCCACCTCTTTTAACCTCTTTTTTCTGAATACATAAGGGTGGATGGACCATTTTACCCAGTATAACAAAAAGTGTTTCTGAACAGGATTACTAACTTTAAGTCTGGGCTAAGCAACTCTCAAATATGAATATGATTTGGTCTCAATGTAGCTGTAGCTGCATGTTTAGGACTGCTGGAAGGTTGACCCCTTCCCCAGTTTAAAGTCTTGTTGCAGCCCCTAACAAGATTACCCTGTACATAGCTCCATCTATCTTTCCAATCAACTCTGAGCAGCTTTCCTGTTCCCACTGAAGAAAAATATCCCCACATTATGATGCTGCCATTACCAAACTACATTTTGGTTGTAAAGATGTATCAGTTGTATAAAGGAATGCTCATAGAGGATAAGTCCAGCTCATATCGTTCCAAATGATGCAGTCATCACAAAATGGAAGTGTTTTATTACACCACAACAACAATGTCAACAGAAGGCTTTCTGGAGTTTTATTAATTTTTTGATTTAATTGTTGAAATTGTTACAAAGATCCTTGTTCAGAAACCTGACAAATGTTGTGTCAACAAAAACAACCTGAAGCAGACCCATTGAGCATATCTAATATTCAGACACAGCATTTTCCTTTTAAAAGTGGAAATAAGACAGACCACTGTGGTGACAATAAAATCCACCCATCTCCCATTCTGCCCCAAGGTGATTTCTTTAGTGAATTGTGAGAATGGATTAATGTTGTATATGCCATTGCATTGCATAACAAAACAGTTGTACTATAACAGCAGTATTACTATTGCAATGACTCTCAGAAATAATTGCATGAAGAATTAAGTATTTGTGATAAATACCACTAATTTCCTAATGAGAAAACTTTTAAATCATTACTTAAGGCAAAAGTGCCTTTCAGATAAAGCTTTTTGTTACACACCTTTTTGCATTTCAGTTCATATGTCCAAATAAATAATATGGTGTTTTTTTTAGAATTAAGTCTGTTCCCTAGTAGCTCTGAAATTTATCTACAAAATGACAAGTGCTATAATTCTATCCCTTAACTTTTCTTGTACAATTGACTTATCACTTGAGCAATCAAGTGTTTAATTCCATTAAAGTAGATGAGCTATAATTCAGAGAAATGATGGAGAGCTTTGTTCTTTTATCATGCATAGTGTTTCACATAGTTTAACTTAGCAGTCAACTTTCAAAATGAAGATGTGGCATTACTTTAATGGTTTTTAAATTTTAAAAAATTACAAAAATCATTCCTTTTCACAAACTCCCCTCTTTCAGTTTTATAGGGGCAATTTGTATTAGGCCTAGGTTGCTATAAAAGTCATCAGATAAAATCAAATTAAGTGAAAAATTAACGATAATCATGATAATGAAATCCTCATTTGCATTGTGCTTTAGCAGTGTAACAAAATGGGCTGCAAGCATAATTTCAATGATTATTTCGTTAGATTAAAGTGTGACTTATGGCAGCTAATATCCATCTGTCCTTCTGAAGGAATTAAAAGAGCAGGATGGTTGTCTTTAAAAGGGAGAGGAACTTGAAATATTTTTTTCTTTTGCTAGCAATGGTTACCTCTGGAACATGTGATGTCATCATCGCTTTGTACCTAAAAGGCTTTAAAGGCAAGGACATTGCCGTTAAGATCTCACCCAAATCAGCCACTTAATGAATCATCCAGAATTTCAAAGACAGAGATTGATGTGTTGGGAAAAAAGTTCTGGGACACACAGAAAGTCCAGCAAGCGCCAGGATCATCTCCTAAAGAGGATTCAACTAAGAAATCGGATTGGCAACAGTGCAGAGCTGGCTCAGGGATGGCAGCAGTTAGCTGTAATTGGACTTATGGACACTGGCCTGGAATCAAGAAGGTCTGCAAAGAAGGCTTCAGTCACAATTTTGTCTAAAGTCCTTACCATGTTCAAAGATTGGGACCAAAACATTCCAGAAAGAACTTACTTAACCAGGAGAATTCTGGTGATGAACAATGTTTTTCTCCAATACAATGAAGCATCTTGTCACAAAACAAAAGTGATACCTGAGTGAATCAGGGATCAAAACACTGAAAATTTTGATCCATGGACAAGACGGTACACATATTTTAAACCTACCATGAACCTGTTATCCATTTCAAAAGATGAGATTCTGATTTAACTTTATTTGTTTTTGCCTTCATGTTATGTACTTTGATCAATATTGTGTTGTTAAATGTGTTATATAAATAAAATTGATGATGACATTGGTTTTAAAAAATGTGAAAACCTCCAAACACAGATGAATGCATTAATGGGTCCCCACAGGTCAGGATTTGGTCCTGAAGCTGATATCCAGTATGTTAAGGTTACATGAAGTCTCTATTAAAAAAATGTCAACACAGTAAACATTGGCACTTTATTTAAACTTGATATATTTCTCAATAAAACCATCTCTGTACACCATAGAAACATCTAAAGTGATAAAGGTTTTACTATTTGTGAAACTAATACTGTATGTTACCATTTCTTGACATACATGCATACTAGTCATAATGTATGTCATAATGTTTGTCCAAACACTGGAAGGAGGACTTCCCCCATTTACATTTACAAAAACAAAAAATCTGAGAAAAAAAATCTTCTAATAATCAAACTGAACTTATATTAAAGTGACAAAATAGGCATAGGTCCCCTGGCTATGAAGCTTTAGGACAGTGTGCCTCTTGAGGCTCAAACTGCACAAGGTGCATCATACAGGAAAGCAGTCCAACCCCACATCCTCCACTCCTGTACGTGTCCGTTCCGTTCCAGACCGCCTCCATGAGTCCATGAAAAGCAAGGCCTGATTGTGAATCAGTTTTAACAGAGAAAAAACATAACAAAAAGAAAAGGCGAGTGGAGACAGCGTGAACGGGGGGCTCTACTTTTGCTGCACTATGATATGGAGGTGAGCTGTTTTATTTCTTTCTCTCTGGGTTTCCCTCACCTCACTTTCTGATTGGCTACACGTCACATTCAACAAGCTGCATGCTCGTTTGTTCTCAGGTAACACCCCCCATGCTGGGATATCGGGACAAGACAATCCAACATGATGTATATCCCCCATTTGAGGTCGGAGCGGTCCTGACGTTCTACTAAGCAGACCAGATCATGCTTAACACACCACAAAAGGCAGGAATATCTCCTTAACATTACCTTAAGAGCCACAGAGGGGCCTCTCAGAAGGGAAGATCTGGGCAAAACTCAAGCTAATTATCCTGCTGTGTGAACCAGCCTTTAGAAATATACCCAACTAAATACTAAAATAGACAAAAATGTTCTATATTTCTTGTAAGTTTTGCTGAATTGCTTGCCTCATTATATTGAAAAATTTAATAATAACCTATGTTTCAGATTCTTCTCATATGTATTAGCTGCAGTTTCATCAAAATCGGTGGATCAGAAATAAAGAAATACTACTAATAATAAAGAAAGTCCACATTAATTTTAGTCAAACTGGTGCGTAGCTACTTAAAAATGTATTGGTACAGTACATATACCTGTAGCGTAGAATGTAGAGATGTGCGAGTCCTGAACGAGTTATTCAAAACCCGTGAGTCACTTTACTGACTCATGACTCACAGTTCATCATCTCTATTAATCCGTTATGTAACCTGCACGCCCCTGGCTGCTGCAATTATCTGATAGAAATGAACAAACCAGACAACATGTTACTGGGAAAAGCCTTGCCTATGATTTGTTAATTCAGTTCCACTCCCAGTTACCTTTTTGCTCTTAGCTTTGAGCAGGGGCAGATCAGTGATTCAATGAGTCAGCTAAACAGCTGTACGCATGCGCTCTCTGCAGGCTTGAGAACCCGTCTGTTTCCTGAACGTCTGCTGCCTGCTCTATGAAGTCTGCTCCTGTGGTTTGATAGCGCAAAAAAAAGATTATTCAGATAAGCATTGCATTGCACCATAACAATTTCTGCTTGTGCCATTGTTTATGGTGGGCATAAATTACCACTTCAGGATATGAATCACTACTGTTTGGATGCTTCAGTGCAAAAAGCAAGGTATAGCCATGTCTGAGAGAAAATCTCCAACATTGAAAATGATGTGATTTATTTATTTAATCTCCAATGGACAACATCAAATAGTGTTACACTTACACAATAGTGGGTGACAGACTCAAAAACTTGAGTCACTTCGGTAAAAATAATAAAATATCCCATCACCAGAGGAGAGTGCTGATATGTAACACCTATCCTGTCTGCAGCACACTGTACCAAAGAAATGGTAACAATAGGGTGCAGACTGATACGATGCCTGATGCCCACTGGACAAAGGGAGAACAATTGAGGGCAGTTCCTCTGACTGTTGCAGGTCTACTGACAGAGCTCTTTTGGGAATCTAGTTTATAGAAGAAATTAGGGTTTTGTTTGAATATTACTTTTCAATTAAATAATTGATTTGAACACTCCAAGAGAACACAGCTGCTTTTAAAAACGTCCAGACCTTTTATTGTCAGAATTTTCCTTGTTACGCTCTACTTACTCAGGGAAATAGGCACCGTCATTGTTGCATTCTTGATCTGTTAGCCGTTTTTGTTGCTAGGTCTGAGTGGAACTCTGTTTTAGGATCTCAACCTTTAATACAGAAACAAGGTTATGTCTAAAGCTTTGTTATATTAGCTTCAATCAAATTTCGTCAGTACTTCTTAAACAGAAACTACTGCCATCTTTCTGTCCTCTCCTTTATTTTATACCACTGTTGATCAAACTTCAACATCTCTGATTTTCTATCGTCTTTCCCCCTGATTTCTTAATTGTCTCTTTCTGTCTCTTATGTATCATATGATGGCCGTATCAACTTAAGCATTGTTTTTGTAAAACTACTGGATGAAAAGATCCTACTTTTATGACAATTCCCTCATCACTAATGAGGTTGTGGTACGGTCCATTTATTCCTAAGCTCTCTTATATTGTGATATCTGCTCGTCTGTCTCTTGTATTCACCCTTCAGCTAAGTGAAGCTGCAGAAGATTGAATTCCCAACAAACTGTCATATTTTTCTTGTTCTGTTCAATTTTCTGTTCAAGCACTGCTAAAACAGTTCATCAAAACTATTAATAAAGAGAGACAGATCACCGTTTCTCTAACGAAGGCTTGGGGCGGCTTTGCAGGACTAATGATGCTCAATTGTCACTTTAATGTTTTACTGAACATCTCCTTACTCTTGCCTCAAATTAGTTTTATTGCTGTAAAACTGGATTTAATCTAAACTTGGTGGCTTGAAAATGTCATCTTGCAACGAGTCTTGTTAATCAGAATGAAAGAACCTTTTGAAACTAACAACCTTTAAGCAGGTATTGAACATACTTTTCATTAAGCCTATATTTATGTATCAAAAATGTTTTTTTAAATAGTGTGATGAATATTGATGAATATTGTAATCTTGAACATTGTGTTTTTATTAGCCGTAAGCGGATAATTATTGTAATTAAGAGATAAAGGCTTGAAAATATCTGGTTGTGTTTGATTAAGTACTAAGTACAATGTGTTGTACTTAGTGAACTGAGTTACTAAAGTAAATTGACTTTTCAATAATCTAATCTATTTAATGACTATGCATATACTTGTATTAGATCATTTATGAAAATATCTTTTTTTTTATTAAATTTGTATGTCTTTGGGATAAGACTTAGTTTTTTAACAGACACCACCACTGTAAATATTGAATAAGGCTTGTATTATTCAATACCACAGCACAGGCCAAGTAAGACCACTTGTCTTACTTGGCCTGTGCTGTGTGATGGGGTCATATAACTAATGTCACAAGAAGTCTCTTCCATTGTTGCAGTTTCAGGTTTCACCCATAGCTGTCAGATTACTAAACAACAGAACAGCACAAGATGATTTTTCCTAGCAGCTGAGGCCAAACGCTTAAACAATCTTCTACACTGGAGACAATCCCGCAGTCTTCCTCCCATACATATGCCTCTGCTCCACCTTACCAGTATGAAAAAAAAATGACTATGATATTACTCATTGCCTAAAGGAATCTATCTTGACTGGTCATCTAAAGCTGCAACTGTAGAGCTCATTCAGTATGATATTTTTCTGTCTAAAGGGCTGCTGTGGTTAACGTTTTTCTATGCCAACTTTTCTGTCCTTCTCTGTAACAGTAATAAAGCAAATGTTGTGTTAGCATCTGTGCTTATGAGGATATCTGCCCAAATGATTGCTTCATGACGAATGTCAATAAACTGATCGCAAATTATCCCCTGAGTTTTGAAGGAATGGTTCATGGGTCATTTAGTGTTTGTTTTGCTTTTCTGACATCCTGTGGCCAGTAGCTATGCTGATGTCCCAATGTTGGCTTGAGGGTAAAAACAAACAATAATGAAAATTTGCTTATTGCTCCTTTAAACTGATAACTGTTATGATATTGTAAACAATAACCATAATATAACATTTTAATAATGTGACATATTGATTATTTACCAAGCACATTCTTTAGAGTGTGCACTTAATAGGGCAGACAGACACAAGTCTACAAAATTGTGTGAACTGATAGAAATCCATTTATAAATGAAGAGTTCATTTGCAAAAACAGATAAGTCCGTTTTTATAAATTTTCAAAAAAAACATACTTTTTATTATTTAGTAATGGCATCTCAAAAATACACCTTTATTAAAAGGATTCCCCCCCACTTACATTTCTTTTTTTTGGCTAAAAACGGAGTTATCTGTTTTTACAAATGAACTCTTCAAATGCACTTTGATATTTAAGTGGTCCAATATGTTTTTTTCTTCAATTGTGATGTTTTTATCTCAGGATGTTGGATATAATCTAGATTGTGACTTAAAAAAAACTTGTGGTATGATATTTTTAAAGCATCCCCTTCTCCTAGTTGTTATGCTCCTCAGCCTCTTCTGACAGAAAATTGGATAGATACATACATACATACACACTTTATTCACATTGTTACTGAAATTGAACTCAGGTATGAAAGCATTTCATTGATCACAGTTAAAAAAAAACGTGTGTGTATATATATATATATATATATATATATATATATATATATATATATATATATATATATATATATATATATATATATATATATACGTATATATGTATATATATATATACAAACGTTTGTTTTTTTTAACTGTGATCAATGAAATGCTTTCATACCTGAGTTCAATTTCAGTAACAATGTGAATTTGAAGCCTTGTTAAACATTTAGGCTTTGTGCAGTATCAATGATGATGTAAGTCGAGATCTATGAAACTAGATCTATTAAACCTTATCCAGCACAACTACTTTTTTGTGGCACTGACTAAGCCAACATTAAATAGACAGCGTTATTTCTGCAGTAGTCATGTAACTGGTTTACAATCTGTTGGTTGTAAAGAGTCTGAATTGACTGATGTTGTATAGAATTGATCATTCACGGCTGTGATGAGAACATTTAGTCCTGGGTGAGTAGTTTCTCTGAGGAATTTCACTGATTGCTGTGTGATTGCTTCAACAGCCTTTCCTGCAGCTTGATGTTCCAGGACAATGGTGTTGTGACAGCACATGCTGACTGCATATCTGGGTCCCAGTCCCATTATGTGGATAACTGAGTTACAGTTGAGTTTGCTGACAGTTTGGAAAACGTGGCAGATTTTCTGCTCCCTGCAGGAAACTTTGATCTATCTTGTTACTGGAACAGCAGTTCTTCAAATGTTCTAAGCGGCAGGTTTTAGTCAGAGTTGATCATTCTTTTCATTTTTTAAATGGTTTCCTTTAGAGTCGCTCTGTTTAAAAGACTGTAGATATAATAAAATTTGATTTTGGAGAGGTGTATAATTGCTATATTCACATATATGTTTTTATTAACATCATATATATATATAGGCTGTCATGGTAAAATGTTTCTGATTTGTATTTCTTACAATGTTTGTTATTTATATCATTATTCTAATGTGGGAGATTAGTTAACAGTGTCTGTTAGAGGAATTGAAACTGAAAGGAGAAGCTCTAAATAGATTAACTGTCACTCAGCAAATATTTCCCCAAAGATAGAAACAATGTTGAGATGAGTTTTTCCTTTCTAACCAGTCAAGACTGAGCAGAAATTAAAGAGGGATATACAAAGTACAATGACATCTGCAGGCAGATTTATTTTTGTGCTAAAGATAAATATGTATAAGAAACATAAAAGCTAAAAAATGTAATTCTGTAACTGTATGGGGATATTATGTTTAATACTAATTTCAGACCAAAGAATCACTACATGATAGAAAATATAATTCCCACGTCTGTATGAAGTTGTTTTTAGCATATCCATACAAGTATTTATTTTCCTTTCATGCCCCTTTCTTTTCTTTTGTCATAACAGATGGCTCGGATGGGTTTATTCTTCCAGGAAATTAACAAGGCGGGGTAAAAACCGTTTCAAAGCCGGACACACCCTTCTTACTGCTATGCACACTATTGCCTTACTCAGGTGTTCAGCATCTCCCATATTATATAAAAAAGTACCATTCACAACAAAAAAACAACAACGCCGCACACAAAACCTCCTGGGATATGAGAGCATGACTCCAATGTGTAATGCTGCAAATGTAAGGACGGATAAAGTCGTGGATGTATGTGATGGATTGTGAGGTAAAATGGTAGTGCCCATAAAGATAATTAGCTGGATATGAAAGAGCATCTACACCCTGTCTGATAACCCTCTCCTGATGAATATTTAATTCTCTGCAAATTAATGCCGCTCCTTCATCGATTGGATCCTCGTCAACAGGACATGCCATGTTTGAGTTTTTGACACCTAATGTGTCTAATACCGACTGAATTTTTTTCACTGTTTGCACAGAACTACGACAGAACTCTCCTAACTGAATCAGGAAATGAAACGCCATGAGTGGCTTTAAGAAGAGCGGACACAGAGGACACTCGTTGAGAAAAACCTGCTCCAGACCTGTTCAGTTATAGGGAGAATGTTACTCACAGTGACCTCTGTGAGTGTCTCTGTTGAGAGTCTCTTCGTGAAACGGAAAACTCTGAGTTTCCCTGATTTCATAGTTAACAAATCTAGAGTTTTCATTAAACATTCTTCGTGAAACAGACCCCTGTGAAACAGGTGTTAACGTATCAAAGGCCAGATCGATCAGAACCTAAGCGGTATGTGTCATTCATCGTTTTTTTATTATTGTCATGGTTGAGTTCTGGTTTGACTTCATTTTGCTGTTATTTTCATTTTTCATCTCATGTGGGTTTGGTTTGACTTTATTTATTGTTAGTTTTCATTGTAATCAGTTATTTTCTGTCATCTTCACTTCACCTCCTCTGCAGTTAGTCACACCTGCCAGCCACTAATTAGCCAGACTCACTTCACCTGCCAGCCTCCCTACTTAAGCCTCACTCTGCTGTCACTCCTTTGCCGATCCGTCATCATTCTACACCCTCTCCATGCCAGTCCCTCTGTAAGTCTTTATATTCTGCTGCCCGTTCTTGGAGAAGCTTTGCTTTTTGTCCAGGTGTCTCCTGTGGACTGCTAACCTGACAAGCTACTCTGGAGAAGCTCTGCTCTGTGCCCTGGTGTCTCCCAAGTTCTGCTAACCTGACTAGCCGCCCTGGAGAAGCTCAGCCCTGTGCCCTGGTGTCTGCAACGAACTGCTAACCTGTTGTGGCTACGGGGCTGCTAGCCGAGCAGTACTGAGCATTCCCGGCTGCCTGTATAGTCGTGACTCTCTCTCACTCCGGGCCATCAGCTCCTGCCATCACCTTCACTCCGGTTCTGTGTTACCTGCTCCTCTGGCCTCATCAAACGTCCATCATCAACCTTGCAATAAAGACTCACAATATTAGTCCCGTGTGTGTGGTTCTGAGTTCATCCGTAGACAAATCGTGACAATTATTATTATTATTACTACATTGTCGTCAATTACAACACGCTCCGGTTCAAACTGAAAAGGTTTTAACATTACTCGTTGCTGTATTGGCTGGACAGAACAAGTGCTAACGGACCTAGTATATGTCATTAACCCAGAGTGCATTGCAGGGTAAACAACACGGCAACTTCCATGTGACAATATTTTAAATTTATAAAAACTAAACATCTTACAGTATTTTACTGCATTGTTATTACATTTAAAATTTATATTTCTAAATAAATTATATTGTTACAACTGATAGTGGATCCCTTTAAAGCTACTTGTATTCCTTTTCTTCGCTGTACCTGCAAGTAATTTATAAAATATACATGTTAATTAGTCCTATTTTTCAATTTTTTTTTCTCTGACTGAATAAACTTCTTACTTCCTGTGCTCACATGAGGACTTGTAGATACAACATTATAGTTAAACTCTCAGAACAAAATCACTTTGGCTGTGAGGGTGAGGGTAAGAGATGGACAGGCTTATGAAGGCATGCACTTCTCACCGGCACATATCTTCAGGGTAAAACCTTTTTTTTTATCTTTATGGGAAAGAAAGTTTTTGGGGTCAGGTTTTTTTTATTTTTTTTATTTTTGATTTGTTTAGTTGTTTTTTCCCAGAACGTTTTGAATATAGCTTATGAGCTGAACCATGTGATGGCAGTTTTATCCTTTAAGTGAAAATCTCATATGGTCACTTGAGAGCTTCTTATTCTATTATATTTTTTACTTAATACCACAACAACAAGCTGTAATCAACCGTTAAAGCAAGAGATTGGTTTCGGTTTGTTAGAAATAAGTGTAAGTGCTGGGCTAAAATGTGTGTTTTTCAATTCACCAATCTGTCAGTGGAGCTAATGTGAACTAATTATGCCATGAAAGTCTTTTTCAGCTTTTAAAGTTAATTAGATTTTCAAACTGAAGCTTAAAAAGGTGAATTGGTTTCTTCGTCAGCAACCAGCAGCTGAAGGAAACTCCACATTCACAAAAAAAGTGAGCCTGAAATGGGCTTAATCCCCCGACTAAATTAAATTTGTCCTTGCAACATTGTCTGACAGGCTCAAAGAGCTCACAGGAGGACAGATTGTGCTCCTGCTCCCCCGTCCTTTTTCTCTCTGCCACTCTCATAGTACCATGTTGTTGAACTTATGTAACAAACATCCCTTTAAACTGCTGCTGAGACATGTCCATCACTGTACATATGAACAAACACTCTGTTAATCAAGTTATTGTAAATAAATAACTGTTTTTGAAGATGTTTTGGGAATGCATGATTCAAATAAAAATTCATCACCAAACACCATATTTTATTTGATGTGAGAAGTCACAAAATACAAATGTTTGACATTGTGGAGCAATATAGTTTGTGAGACACGGAGCTAGAAATATGAGCAGAAACACAAAAGCAGCGGTATCCACGAGCCGCTGGTCAAGGCTTGTTTTTGACGGAGATGAGAAGAATTATGAGCTATGGGAGACGAAATTTTTAGGTCATCTTTGTTTGCAAGGACTAAAAGGGACTATTTTAAATGAACCTTCTGTCGAAGATGAGGACGACGAAACGAAAAACGCGAAGCCTATGCTGAGCTGATACAGCTCCTGGATGACAAAAGCCTGTTGCTGGTCATCAGAGAAGCAGCAGATGACGGACGTGCGGCGCTGCAGATTCTACGTGGATATTATGCTGGAAAAGGGAAGCCCCGGGTAATAAGCTTGTATACAGAGCTAACTGAGTGTGTTACGGAATATGTCATCAGAGCTGAAACTACAATCACTGCTTTAAGGAATGCAGGTGAGAATCTGAGTGACGAACTTTTGATCGCAATCATTTCGAAAGGACTTCCAGAGACATTTAAGCCATTTACTATCCATGTTACTCAGAGTGATGTTAAATGACTTTTAACAAATTTAAAACAAGACTTCGAAGTTATGAGGATATCGAAAATATGCGGACAACTTCTTCCGGGGATAACGTAATGAAGACAAGAGTACAGCTGGAAAGTGTAACTTTTACCCTAACCAGTCTACCGGAAGGTAAAGAATTAGTGGGGGGTAAATGGGTATACACTATTAAGAAAAACAGTGATGGAACGGACAAGTACAAAGCACGATATGTTGGCAAAGGTTACAGTCAAGAGAGAGGCGTAAACTATGATGAGACTTTTTCTCCAACTGCCAGTATGACAAGCATCAGAGTGTTGATACAGAAGGCAGTACAGGAAAATTTGATTGTTCATCAAATGGATATGACCACTGCATATTTACATGCGCCAATAGAGTGTGACATTTATATGAAACAGCGAGAGATTTACGAGATAAAATCTCAAGATAATACAAAACTTGTGTATAAATTGGAAAAATCACTGTATGGACTTAAACAGTCTGGCAGAAACTGGAACCAAATGTTGCATGAGTATCTTTGTGAAATGGAAGTTGTTCAAAACCCAGCTGATCATTGTGTTTACACAAAGGTTACAGAAACTGAAAGAGTTTTTATAATCATATGGGTTGATGTGAAACAGTATCCCCTGTTGTCTGCGTAAGTTTACGCAGAATTTGTGGAAATCAACAAATTCTTTGTTGATTTCAAGTTTGACACCATTGGAAAGCTTAAAGGTGTATAGCCATGTAATTTGAATTTTTTATTTAAATGTGGTAGCTCACTCTGGTTGCATACGAAGTTTTTATGAAAGATTGTCACATCCTGCTTGAGCATTAGTGGTAATTTTGGTATTTTATGATTTGTTTTTGCTTAATTTGTTAGTAAATAAAGCCTTTCGTGTTTTTCTCCGATTTTATGCGAAGTACTACTGCGCATGCGCAGCAGGGGTTAAAACGAGGAAGCAGCTAACGGCTATTAGCATCTCCCAGCAAAACAATGAAGTAAGGTCCAAGAAAAAAAGTGCAAAAAAATATGATTCTAAGAGGGAATAGACTAGTGTCCAACGGTCATACTGTATTTCGAGCGACATTCCAAACCCACCAAGGCTCAGATGTGACCGCTAAGTTGATTAATGTGAGTAAATGTTCTCATATGAAGCTGTTAAAGATGCTGTTAGATCGGTTTATTTAATTAATAATGGTTGGTCTTCGATCATGCTGAG
Organism: Fundulus diaphanus; assembly: GCA_037039145.1. Lineage (NCBI taxonomy): Eukaryota > Metazoa > Chordata > Actinopteri > Cyprinodontiformes > Fundulidae > Fundulus > Fundulus diaphanus. The sequence goes on from CM073125.1 coordinate 34,664,121, forward strand.
CTGCTGCTTTATTGTGAGGTCAGGCTCAGTCCGGCAGTATTTACAATTGATTCATAATTTAAACAAACTGGTATTATGATAGTTCTGCGATACTGTGACTAGATGTCGCCACATCTCTTTATATTTGTCAAGCGCCCGAGAGCGAATTGTTTTTCGGCTCAAAAAGAACTATCAAAACACTATCAAGATGGAGGCTTGGTGTATATAACCTTATTTTATCATGATCAAATGGTTTTTGGTCTTTTTTTATAAGCATATTATGTGGCTATACACCTTTAAGCATTGGACAGCTGTATATTACTCAAAAGGGGAGACTTGTTCCTGGTTTTGCTGTGGCCTGTCACAATTGCAAGCTGCAGTCAAAATATGTTACGGAGTGTGGCCAAGGGGGCACATCAAGTTGGCTGTAAATGCAGAACGCCCCGGCTAATACGGGATAGTTGGCAAACCTAGTTAGACCATTGTAAGGGTTGGTAGCTAAAACAGCTGCAAATATTTTGTCTTTAATTTGTATAATATTGTGCTTGCTAAGCTGCTTTAACCAAAGCAGGATTTTATGACAGAGGAATACCAGTCCTGTAGTGCTAAGTGAGCATCATTACAGAAGTTGTCTAAATGGACCGATTTTCACTCAAAGTTGAATCTTTCTTTCTGACAACAAAAATCATTACGATATATAAACAAAAGCATCTGTATTTGGAATTTGGTCTTATTAAAAGCAAATTAAAAAACATAGTTGATGTTGTTTTTCCAGTTTTTTTCCAGGTAATCTAGAGGAAGAGGAAGGTAATTAAATTAACACATTTATAGGTCCCTGTGTTTTGTGTTTTGTGTCTGTCTGTACAGCACTAAAGTGTCTCCACTAGTTTACCAAGAGGAGGCATTAAATAAAAATGTATGTGTGCTTAGGTGTTTGTACATGTTTTGTGTGTTGAAAGGGAAAGAGAAAGCTGCTGGTTTTCGTCTGCTGTTCCCCGGGGCTTTGAATCGATTTGAGCCATCAGAAATGAAAGCCTTAAAGAGTGGGGGAGACAGCTGGAAGCAGCGAGACAGGAAGCAGAAAGGAAAAAAGGTGATTTCCAGTATAAACCAGATTTGTAGTACTAGTCAACAGACGTTCCTGTGAGAAGGAAGCTGCTTACTACTAAGTGCTTGTAAGGCACTTTTGTGTGCCAGGAGAAATATTCCTCACAGCTTTCATTATATATGTGCTAACCTAAACTACTTTAACTATGAAAATACTTACCTTTCCTTGAACTCATCGTTATGGCAGTATTCATACATAAGGGGATCTAAAGTGCTTTACAGGAAATCAAAAGTTTAAATACATTTAAATATTAGAGTAAAAAAATATTTTCTCCCAATATAGTGGTTGAGATACTCGATCATCCAGGATATAGCAAATTCAAAAAAAGGTTAGAAAACAAAATAAAAAATGTAACAATGGTTGTAATTCTTTTATTCGAAAACATTTAGCTTTTTATCTGAAATTCAAAGCTGTTAAGCTGTTTGAGAACCTGCCATTCTACATATCTAAATTCAAGACAAGGCAAGTTTATTTGTAAACCACATTTTGGTAACAAGAAAATTCAAACTGCTGTACATGAAGAGAATATACGAAGGGAAAATGAACAGAGGAAAGTAGATTGCAGTGGAATAATAGTAGCAGTAGGTCAAGATAAACTGGACTACAAACTTAGTCTAATGACGTTTCAGTGAACTACAACAGTTTAAATTGAACATTGACATTTAAAGCCCCAGTGTGTAAGATTTTCATACAGGCTCACCATCTAGTGGTGCGCTAAATGAATTACAAACAACCTCGCCGTAATGACTACTACAGAAGCCGCAGAGTACCATAAATGTGGCAATATAAACATGTCCTCCATGTATTAGTTACTGCCAATAGCTAATAGCTAGGGTCATCGTGTGAAATTGTTTTTGGCACTGTTACCAAGTCCGCTTGTTTTTTCCAGTCGCTTGTAAATTCCGTGAGTCACGGTTTTTTGGGCTCGTTTCAGAACATACAGTCACTTATTTTGGGATATAAACACCAGTAAAGAGTCCCGCTTCTGGTGTTGCGCAACAGAAAGCGTGAACCGTGGAAATATCCCTCTGCCGCTCCGTGTACAAGAGAGAGATGAAGAAACGAGCCGTCTCTGCAGAGAGGACAGAGAAATTGCGTGACTGCACTGCCCTATTTCTAAGATAACGGCAAAATAAACTTCACTGGTATATTGAATTAACATACCTATCAAGCAAAAACTTGCAACCTCTGCATCCATTTTCAATCCCCTCTCCCTCATGAACAATCTCCACCTGGTAATAATAGCCGATATAGACTCTCATTTCCTCCCGGTTATTACTACTTTTTCTTTTCTTGGTTACTTTCTCTTCCCTCTTCCTGGGCAATAAGTATGGATAGTCCTCCATTCAAAAACAAACGTCAAATAGAATGATCTACATTATCTTTGCTTGTTTATACTCCTCCGCCCACTGCACGTCTTCATAGACAGATAGGGGAAACCACACCACGCATAAGGCTGACAGGTTTGTCCTCTTTCTGCTGCTGAAATCAGAACTAGTGAGGCAAAATGCTGCCTCCCAGTGGGTGCCCCGTCACCTATGTATTTATAAACTACTAATTCTAAGTTATGGCTGTACAGTGATGCAGTGGGTAGCACTGTTGCCTTGCAGCAAGAAGGTGCAGGGTTCAAATCCAACCCTGGGTCTTTTTGCATGGAGTTTGCATGTTCTCCCTGTGCATGCGTGGGTTCTCTCCGGGTACTCCGGCTTCCTCCCACAGTCCAAAAACATGACTGTTAGGTTAATTGGCTTCTCTGAATTGTCCTTAGGTGTGAGTGTGTGCGTGAATGGTTGTTTGTCCTGTTTGTCTCTGTGTTGCCCTGCGACAGACTGGCGACCTGTCCAGGGTGTACCCCGCCTCTCGCCCAGTGAACGCTGGAGATAGGCACCAGCAACCCCATGAGGGATTAAGCGGGTCAGAAAATGGATGGATGGATGAATAATTCTAAGTTATGAGAACCCTTTCATTTTTGATATGGTGTTGTTTAACTTTGCCAGAATACGTATTTATAAAAGCAATACTTGATTTTTGCTAATTAAAATCCAAATTAGTTACACAGTGTCCCTTTAAAGGGAACTCAAAACAAATAGGTTTGTAACCTTGATTTAAAGGAACTCAGGGTTTCAGCACTTTTATTCTTTTCTGGGAGTTTGTTCCAGATAAGTGGGTCATAAAAATGAAATGCTGCTTCTCCGTGTTTGGTTCTGGTTCTGGGTATGCAGAGTAGTTTTGAGCCAGAAGACCTGAGTGGTCTGGATGGTTGTTACACTGATAACAAGTCTGTAATGTATTTAGGTGCTAAGCCATTCAGTGAATTGACTAACAGAAGTTTGGTAAAGTCTATCCTCTGAGATACAGGGAGCCAGTGTAAGGACTTTAGAACTGGGGTGATGTGCTCTACTTTCTTAGTCTTAGTGAGGATGCAGGCAGCAGCGTTCTAGATCAGCTGGAGCTGTCTGATCCACTTTTTTTGGCAGACCTGTGAAGACACCATTACAGTAATTAATTTGACTAAATATAAACACATTGATTCGTTTTTTGAGATCCTGTTGAAATGTTAGTCCTTTTATCCTGGAAATATTCTTCATGTGACAGAAATCATTTGCATAGTAATGTATATTGTTTATTTTTTATGCAGTGATTGAATAGGAGGGAACCCCACATATGATTTTGGTGGTCTCTGGGGTAAAGTTACCTATTGACATAAAAAGTCCCTGTCCTTTTAGTCCCTGGTTTAAGTAGGATTTAAACTAGTCGAGTGCTGTACCAGAATGGATTGATCGAGAGTATCAAATGCTGCACTAAGGTCCAATAGAACCAGCACTGTGGTTCTTCCACAGTCTGCATTCATATGGATGTAATTAAACACCTTGAAAAGGGCGGTCTCTGTACTGTGGTGAGCACGGAAACCTGATTGAAAAACGTCAAAGCGGCTGATCATTGTTAAGGAAGTATTTAATTGTTGAATCACAGCTTTTTCAATAATCTTACTGGTAAAGGGGAGATTTGAGATGGGCCTGTAGTTCTGCAGTAGTAGTTTGTTCAAATAATTATTTTTCAACAGTGGTTTGATAATTGTTGTTTTTAGGTTCTGGGGAATACACCTGACCAGAGGGAAGTGTTTATTATTTGAGTCAAGTCAGACGTTAAGACAGGCAAACCTATCTTAAAGAAAGCTGTGGGTAAACAATCAAGACAGCAGGAGGAAGAACTTAGTCCGTGTATGATTTCTTCTATGCCTTTGTAGTTTATTTGTAAAATTAGAACCTTTTGCCAAAATCAGTTTAAGCTGGAAACAACTTACTGAACTTAATATAGATGTACTGGCTGCTCCTCTAATCTTTTTGATTTTTTCAGTAAAAAAAGTTAGCCAAAAAAAAAAAATTCTGTTTGATGAGCGACTGTAGAAAATCCTATTCAGCGTCCAAGTTTATCAATGCCCCTGACTGACTGGCATTCAAGAGCCTGGGAGAACATAACACATTCTGACATAGTCTTTGCTCAGTCCTCCCTAACAGTCTGTCAAAATCCCATTGTAAACATCTGAATGTCTCTTCAGGGAGGTTTTTCACCGTTTGTTTCACAGGTATCTGTGGCTGCCACCATGACAGCTGTTTTCTGCTGCTTTTACTTCTGCCTCTCTGCTTGCTCGGACATTTTCTCCACTTGCTCTCTGTTTGCTTGCATTATTATGTTCTTAACTTATTTTCTCCCAGCCAAAAACAACAGAAATGTTGGACTAATCAATCCGTGACAATCAATAATTTGTCAGTATTATTTTTTAATTCTTTTTTATTTGTTATTTTAATTCACTTTTGAGAGTAGGTACACACAACGTTAGCTGCACTTTTTATAGCAACACAAGCTAATCAGTATAAGATGCCTTCATATTCCAAAGACAAACCTCTCCAGAAGATACCAGTGATGGAAGTGAGTATTTATTGGCTTGAAATGAATGTGGAGGTACAGGGGTATGTAAAAGTGTTTGCCCTCTTCCTGATTTCTTATTTGTTTGCATGTTTGTCACACTTAAGTGTTTCAAAACATCAACCAAATATAAATATTAGTTAAAGACAACATAAGGATACACAAAATGCTGTTTTTAAATGACAGTTTTGATTATTAAAGGAGAAGCAAAAATCCAAACCTACATGACCCTGTGTGACAACAGGAGTGTCTAGGTGTAAATCCAATTAATCCACACGGAGGCAGGGAACTTGCTTGGTCATTCTTTTACTTGAGAAAAGTCGCCCAGCACGCAGAACAGTACAACCTGGGAGGTGCCACACCAAACCAGCCCCCCGGAGAGGCAACAACACTTTAAACATAGTTTCACCCCCAATATTTTCCAATATATAACACTTCTCCCCCTTTAACTGTAAACATATTACTGCACACGTTAAAAACAGTTGTACTTCTCAGTCTAACTTTGGATTGAACTTAGAGTGCCTTGGCTGTTGCCTGACTTAAACACAAACTTATTATTATTATTATTATTTTTTTTTTTTTTTTTAAATGAACATAAGTCGTTACCAGTTCAGTCTGTCTGGAGGCCTATGTGGCCTTGTTGATCTCCTCGGTTCTGGTACTCCCTCGAGCTTGGTTGGCCTGGGGGCCAACGGCGTGCCCGGGGGTTCTGGTTGGGCCAACGGCGTGTCCGGAGATGCTGGTTCTTCAAGTGTGACTTGGTCTTCTTCTGGTGCCTGGGGCACTTCAGTTGAGCCTGCGGGGCTGGATGCCCTTTTCCTGTGTGCTCCTCGTTGACGCCCCTCCCCTCCCGCATCATAGCGATCAGGCAGGTGATCCTGGTGCCTACGCACCTGCCTGCCGTCCAACAAATCCACAACAAAGGACACAGGCCCTGTCTGGTGTTGAATAACTCCTGGCAGCCAGGGCAGACCAGTAGCAAAGTTCTTAACATACACATGGTCAGCTGAAAGAGCCTGTCTTTTGCGTGCTGATCCCGCCTCAGCTTTTGTGTGTCCTGCCCCCGATCACTCTCTGTGCGATGTCAGGATGAAGGAGATCAAGGTGTGACTTTGGCCTCCTCCCCAAAAGCATCTCTGCTGGCGATACTCCTGTTGCGGTGTTTGGAGTGATCCGGTACTGGAAAAGGAAACGAGAGAGCTTGGTTTCTAGAGAATGTCCTGTCATTTTTCTCAATTCATCTTTCAGCGTTTCCACAGCTCGCTCAGCTAGTCCATTTGAGGCGGGGTGATAGGGCGCAGAGCAGACATGTCTGATCCCATTTTTCTCCATAAACTCTTTGAAAATGTGACTGGTGAAAGTGGGACCATTGTCTGTCACCACAGCGTCTGGTAAGCCGTGTATGGCAAAGATGCTTCTGAGCTTGTCAGCGGTGACGGCTGCTGTCATCTTTGACATGATGTGTGCAAACAAATCTTCCACTCGAGGTAGAGGGTACGTGTCGAGTTGGGAGGCCTGGTTAATTGTTAGTTTGTAATCCCCACAGATTCGCACTCCACCATCTTCCTTCATCACCGGTACTATGGGCACGACCCAGTTGGAGAATTCCACCTCGATCACCCCCGCTTTCTGCAGCCGCACTAACTCCACCTCCACTTTAACCCTCATGGCGTATGGCACTGGACGTGGTTTGTAAAACCGAGGCTGAGCTTTGGGGTCCACGGACAATTTCACTGTGGTGCCATGAAGGGTGCCCAACTCATCCTTGAAAACATCTGAGTACTTGGCAATTATGTCTTGCACTGCTGTCATGTGCTTCACTTCTCCCCAGATGGTTCCCCACTGTAAGCGAATTTTCTGTAGGATATCACGACCCAGCAGACTAGGCCCATCCCCCTGGACCACTAACAGCTTCACTGCTGCTTTCTGTCCTTCATATTCAATTTCAACCTTAATTGCTCCAATGATGGAAATGCACTCACCCGTGTATGTTCTCAGTTTTACGTCCGACTTTTTTTTAAACAGGTGCTTTTGTTGCTTCCCAAAGTTGGTAATATGTGTTTTCACTCAGCACAGACACTGAAGCCCCAGTGTCCACTTCCATTTTCAGATCAGCACCATTCAACTTCAGTGTAGCATAGATGGGCTCTGCCCTGGGCTGGCTGATTGCATCGAGATTGAACATGTTATAAGAAGACTCTTCCTCTTCCTGAGGCTCCTCCTCCTCTTGCAGGTGATGTGCAGACTTGTCTTGCTTTCCACCCCATTCCTTCTTATGTTTGTTTTTGCCCCTGCACACTTTGGCTATGTGACCCCTCTTCTGACAGTTGTGACACACAGAGTCTTTGAAACCACAATCAATTGCAAAGTGTGGGCCCCCACAACGGTAGCACTCCACGGACTTTTGCTGCTTACCCTTCTTTTCTTTGGTCACGTGATGCACAGCGTCAGATTGCAGCGCTCCATCCCTTGCTTGTTGAATATCTTTGGTGTTGTTTGCCGCGGTTTCCATTGCCTGGGCCATCTCCAGCGCTTTTTTGTAAGTGAGCTTGGCTTCACCCAACAACCGACGTTGAATACTGTCGTTATTAATTCCACAGACCAATCTGTCGCGCAACATGTCATTCAGGACATCTCCAAACTCACAGTGTTCTGATAAAGCTCTGAGTTCCGCCACAAATGCAGGCACTGACACTCCCTGCTTGCGTGAATGCGTGTGGAATTTAAAACGCTGCACAATCACTGATGGCTTGGGGTTATGGTGGTCTTGCACTAGCTTAACTATGTCATGGAAGCTTAACTCTCCCGGTATCCGTGGTGACGCCAGGTTACGGATCAGTTTGTAGGTCTTGGCACCGCATACACTGAGAAGAACTGACCGTTGTTTTGACTGGTCATTTATGTCATTTGCCACAAAAAAGTGCTGCAGTCTCTCGACATATTCCACCCAATCCCCGTCTGTCTCCACATACTCACTGAGCGTCCCGACAGTTGACATGGTTATTGTTTAAAAGTGCGTTGCCCCGTTTTAATATGCCCGTCCGCTTCACAGTTTTAATCCTCGTCGTCAGTGTAGTAACCGAGTGTCTAGGTGTAAATCCAATTAATCCACACGGAGGCAGGGAACTTGCTTGGTCATTCTTTTACTTGAGAAAAGTTGCCCAGCACGCAGAACAGTACAACCTGGGAGGTGCCACACCAAACTAGCTCCCCGGAGAGGCAACAACACTTTAAACATAGTTCCGCCCCCAATATTTCCCAATATATAACAACATGATTGCCCCCTAAACCTAACAACTGGTTGAGCAGCCCTTAGTGCCAACAACTGCAATCAAGCATTTCCGATAACTTGAGCAATTTGTTTTTTATAGCACTGTGGAGGAATTTAGGCATACTCATCTCTGCAAAATTGTTGTAATTCAGCAACATTGGGGGTTTTCAAGCATAACAGCCTTTTCCAGGTCATGCCACTCCATCTCAATAGGATTCAGGCCAGGACTTTGACTAGGCCACTCCAAAAGCATTCATTGTAGAAAATGGCAAAAAGAAAATCATAAAAAATTATGAGATTGCCTAGGGTTCCCTAAACAGAGAGCTGAATTTGGTATTTTTTCTTTGCAAAAAAGCAGGAGCCTATAAACATGGAAGCAAGTAAGAGAAGAGGACCAGAAATAGAACAAAATCCAACATTATATACCTATCCCGTGTAAGTAAATATTCACAACAGCAGCAACATCGTTTAAAAGTGGCATATTAGATGTTTGTGATTGGCAGGCTGTTGTATTGTTTTGAGCCACAAGGTGTCAGTATTATTTATAGCTCCTTTAAAATTCGCTAGTCCAGTCAAAGAATTCTTGATTGAAATATCTTTAGCTTGAAGGTGAATTATTTCCACTAATCGTTTGAAGAGAAGTTGTCATTTTTTTCCAACATCTGTGCAGAATTTTCTGTTTGAGAATGGTAGTGCTCAAATTATCTCTTTCATCTATTGACATTATACCATAGCCAAATTGAGTTGGTAATCACAGGATAATACTTGACAGACCAAGGTTATTTAATTAATTAAATTATATACATGCACAAGGACCCACATAGCATTGTTAAACTTCAAGTCAGGGTTCTCTGTTTTCCGTAGTGATGTTACGTTATGTGCCGAGGCTTCGAGGCGTGTGTCGAGTAATGGAGGGGGCGTTTCCGTAAAGTGTATCGAAGCTTGCTTCATTTAGGGGAGGAGCCGAAAACGATGACGTCCGAAGCCTGCCCGGCTGTACCACGTGACTGCTTCGGGAAGTGGCTCAGATTTTGCCAGATGACCGGTTCATTCAGAACCAGTTATGGCTGCATGCTGGATCATTAAACAGTTCTGCTAACCAGATGCAGTTTAAAACGCCACTTAGTCTGTTTATAAGTTTCGTTTTTATTAATTCTGCATTTTTTAACTACATGCACCGTATTTCTGTGCCTCAGTGCTTGCTCCTCTCCCCCCCCTCCTTTCCCTCGGAGCAGGTGCTTTTATCACCGTTCACCATTCAAAACGTGAATCACTACGTTTAATGTCCTCACATCGGTAGCAACGTGTGCCAGTTAAAGTCAATAGGAGAGTTAGTAGCTGTGTTTCATGCTCTTTTGTTTTTCTTTTGTTTTTAACAACATAGAATCAGTGGCGCTTCGGTGGGCTGCTGTTTCGCGCTTTAATTCAGGTGCGCACTTTTAAGGGTCATTTTAAAGAACTTGTAACATCAGGGGCTTCATCTCAGATCTGTCAGTACCCCTGTTCCCTTTATAGAAACCCTTTACAGTATTCAGTTATGCATTTTCCCCACTGTTTATCCGTCACACGCAGCGCACCAATGGGGGTAAAATCCGCCCACCTCACCGCCGCACTGACAAGAGCAATAAAAATTTGTCTGGTCAGAGCGGCGACTGACTGAGAAACCTGTCGCTGTGAAAGGTGATGAGAATGTTATAAACTGTAACAGTCTAGAAGTGCATTGAGCTGAAAAGAGGGAGACATCAGCAGCAGGATCGTGCGTAAAGACGCAGCGTGAACCTGTGTGTGCTTCAGTGTTGCTGCTGAGGGGAAATTGTTGACATTAATCCCCCCCCCGCCCCCAAAATTAGCATAATCTCACTCTTAACTTTTGATCAAAGTTGAGAGGTCTGATTATTACACACCATGCCATATCACATGACACTACTATTTTGGGAATAATTACACACAGAGAATACATTCAAACAATATTTTATTATACACCTTTTGTGAAGTCATTCCCAAGAGTAATAATAGACAAAAAAATCAATGCATCACACGTGTTAAGATACAGCTGGCTGTGATTATACACCTGGCCAGTATGTGGTTTCGTGTGCACATGAAGCTCCAAGAAATGAACCCTTTATCGAACCAGTTGGCTCAAGTGGTTCAATGCCTCATGAGGCTTCAACTCGCCATCACTAGTTTTCCATGCTCTAACTCTGCTTCACAGGTGGCTGCAGTTGACGGGTGGGCGTGGCCCACACCTGCGACTCATCAAAGAACCTTCGTCTGGGGCTTTAAAAGGAGTACACAGACAGCTGGAAGATGAGTGTTACCCCGTGCTTCGTACCTGTGAGTTTTGGAAACCCTGTTTTTGGACTAATCCTGTCTCCTGTTATTCTCCAGTTTGTCGTGTTTGGATTTACTCACCTGTGTTGGCGTCGTGCTCAGTGAACCAGTCATCCGAATCCCCGCCTCTCAGATTTTGCTCTGGCATCTCCACTCATACTCCCTCGGAGGTACCAAGCCGGGCGTGAGAACCCCCTTCCTGGGTTCACCTAGTTCATCAGCTACACTCCGGTTCTTCCAGCTGCTCCTCCTGCCTGCCGTCACAGTGGTGCTGTCCGGGCCCCTCGCCTGCATTCCATCTGCCAGCCCTCCTGTCACCTGTCACAGTTACCCCCAGGACAGGTCTCCCCAACCAAACGGTAAGCGACGCAGCTTCTGGAACATTTCCCCCTGGTTTGATCCTTAGTAAACATATTCTCTTTCTTACCACAGTCGTTCCAGCTCTGACGTTCAGACCTCGCCTGACGCACACAGCTTGTGCTTCCCCTTTGTTGAGCCTTAAAATAAACATCTTAAAACTGTTCCTGCTTCCGTCTGTGTCTGTGTGTGGGCCAAACACTTAAAAACCATGACAACTATAAGTACTGAAGCATTGAACAAATGCTTTTTTTGATTTGAATTTTGCCAGGATGAAGCCTATTTTTGAAAAGTTGCATCTGAACAAAAACGCTTCAGAAACGATGTTGCTTGTTCAGATGAGACATGTTTATCCATATTACATTGCCAAGTTCATAGAAATCACACATCATATCAGCCCAAGCATTTCATACCAACTGCCAAACATGTGGGTGGAAGTAAAGATTCAGGCTTATTTTGCCACCACATGATCTGTGCCTCTTACACTCATTGAGCTGACCAAAAACTCCTTTTTATACCAAAGTATTTAAAAATCCAATGTCCAAGAGAGTAACATAATAGTTTGAAAACCTAATAATGTCAGAGACTGATAAAGTCTAGAAATGTATATAGAAAATGATCACTTCATATTTGCTACTCCTAAAAGTAGTTCTAGAATTCAATGCTTCAGGGGGTTAATTAGTTTTCAAAATTTTATTTTACCATGGTTCAGTTACCTGTAGATGTGATCTAAATGAGAACAGGGTTGGTGTTGTTGAGATAAGGGTTTAATGTCAACTGATTAGACAGTTGACATCTCATAATGTTATTAATGAAAAATATATCATAATAGCCATACAAACAATGTATACAATTTATATATGTGATACAATAATTTTAGGAAAAAAGTGAAAAGATAGTTGAAAGAAAATGATGGGTCTTCATGATGCTAATATTTGCAGAAGAGCAGCATGTTACAGATCTTGTTCTGCCCGAGGAAGACTGATATACCGCAGTGAAGGCAGATAATGCTTTGCTGTTGGCATGCTACTGACTTTCTCTGCTCCACATCTAGGAAAATTGAGAACTTTGAAATATTATCTCTCCTCTTTTGCCAAAAGCATTTTTTCCACACACAGCTGCTGACACCAGCTGGAGATTCAGGAGGAGGTGTCCATGTTCATCCTCCATCACACGAAACTATTTTTGTTTTCACCACTTCAAGTCATTGCCAGGATTTCATTTCAAAAATACCTATTATCATTATCAGATTTAGTTCCTGGTGAGCATTTGGTTAGGTTTATCTAGGACATTTTGGAACTGGACATCTTGCTTGGAAAAGAAAAGGTGTAACGTTTCTGAACAGGACCCGAAAATTCAACTGACAAAGTATGTGTTTTAAGGTTTTTATTAAACGAACAGGTGCCACCGGTGAGGGAAACTTCTGGAATTGACACAGGAACCTCTGAAAGGAAGATGGACAGGTTAGTGGCTATTTCACAGTGAGACATATAACATAAATAAAACAAAGCAACTAAATTTGCTTGGATCCAGGGAGTAGTGTTGAATCCAGTCAGTGGTTCCAGGAGGAGTCTGTAGATAACCCAACTAACAGAAGCCGGTTCCCTTGTTTGGCTAGTTGCAGGGGATGAGATCCAGAAACAGTCAAGGGTCATCCACGGGTAAACAAAGGCAGGCAGAAGTACCAATAGGGGAATTCAACAGAATGTGTCCAGAGTCCAGATATTAGAGACAACCCGACAGATAGAGGTACAGGAAGGCTAAGCAGAGAGGCAGAGTCGGGCAACAGGTACAGGTCGATGTCCAGAACCAACAGGAGAGTCTGACAAGGGAGAGGAAATCCAAACGACAAACATGGTCACTCACAGGGAGCCAGTCTAAGAACACTGAGAAGTCTACGCACACTAGGGTTTTCAAGAATCTGGCACCTGCCTACAGGATAAGCAAGGTTTTTATAGTGCACTACGCAGGTGAGGCAGTGCCAGTAATCAGAGCAGTCATAGGTGCCAACAATCAGGAAATAATTGCAGGAGGAGTATGGGGAGCAGGAAGGCGAGTAAACAGACAGCAACAGAGACACATCACAGCAGAAGCTGTGAACATGACAAAAGGTTCAGAAAATTCATTAATTCAACTGACATCACATTTTGTTACAGTTTCAGCTTTAATTTGTAGGCACTTTAGCTTTCTTTGCTGGGTTTCAATTAATCAATACCTCAGATAACCGGTTCAGTGCATCATTTAACAATATAATACGCAAGACAAATACTTAAGATAATTTAAGATTTGGGTATTTACTATGTAATATGACACTTTATTGGAGAAGTTTCTGAAGATTGTCTTAAAACAGCATTTTTTGCTCATGCATATTTTGATCACTGTGGATTTTGTGCCCACTTAAACACGCTTCCCACAATTAAATAAAATTGAATTATTACTTATTATTATTATTATAAAACTTTATATGAATGCATTTTCTTTTAAATTTTACATTTTATTGCAATTTGTATGAAAGTTGGGTAGCATGAATCAACAGGCCGAACAAGGTAACAATGAACTTTAACCATCTGTCACTCCATTCACCTGCACCAGTGAAATGATGCCAAGCTGTTAAGCAAGCGGTGCTTCTGCATCCACAAGCCTCAGGCTATGGAAGGAGAGCACAGATCAAGGACGGAAAATTGGAAAGATGGGAGAGGTAACTAAAAACCAGACATGTGTTACTGCCTGCAGGGAATGGGGGGCATATATAAACATTAAGGCTGTACAGTTGATGTGTGTAGGTCAGCCTCATGAAAATGCAAATGGTGCTAAGGTTTGCTGAATAACATTAAAATAGCAGTGGGGTTAAAGAAAGAGTTGGAGAAGGGAGAGCATATAGGTGTAATCCTAGGACATGCATCCGATTATATGAAACAAGGGCATGCTGGCGTGGCAAAAGAAAAGTCAGGCCTTGTACACACATAGCCGAGTCATAAAAGCGAATATCTCCAGCACATAATTTTCCAAAATATTATTGTACACGTTGTATTGTACACAATTTTATGTCAGAATCTCCAATGGTTTCTTGTAGCTCCCTGGGGATCCTGCAGTCTGTGTGTTTTCACCTCTAGCATTGTTAGCCTGGGATCATTGTTTCTGCTATTAGTTTTCTGTTCAGCATTTAGTTTTATTATATATTTGGGTATTTTCTTAGATTAGTTCCTGTCTAGGTGGTTGTGTTTTATCATCTCATTAGTCCTGTTAGATTCTTATTTTATGCTGTCCTTTCTTTAGTTTCTGTTTTGTTATTTATATTATTGCTTATGATAGATTTAGTTATCTTATAGCTGTTGCACAATCAGCCATGGAGGATAAAATCAGACCATATGATTGAAAGCCACTGAAATGTGAGACTTTTACAAGCCCCCAAAGGACTGCCCATCACAGCAGGGAGTGCCAACATTGCCATGTACCATGCCCCTTAAGATCTCTCTTTCTCTTTGCCCATGGACCCCCGAGGAGAGAGGAGTCCTACACCGGAGAGACCCATGCATCCATCTTGGGTGTAGAGTCCTTACCCAAAAGATGTATTCAGATGAAGCCCAGGGCTTTTCAGGAATGACGTCGAACTGCTACATTTAGAACAGCTCAGTGTTCATGTGCTTAAGATTGTGGACATATCTGTCCTGAATATTGCCTCAACACACATTAATGATATGATTGAGACCATAAGAAGGAAGTTTTTGCATTGATATTCTCCCTCGCGGTTGATCCATTCTGCAAGAGGAGAGGACAGCCTCTCCTATCTTTCTACTATTACTGCTTTCTTTTTTGAGGCCACTACATTTCAATCAACATTTAAGCTGTTCTACTCTGCGTTTATTGATTGAAGCATGTAGAAATAAAGCTCCTGCAACTTTGTCATCTTCCAAAATTATTGGTATTGCAGTTGTTGCCATTGCTCTGCTTGTGTAAACATCCGGGAAACTCGAGCTGTCTCCAGGCAAATTTGATGAAAAAAAAGCCCCATTGACAAGCATTGCTTGGGTGGTAGCTGTTGCAGCAAGCTATGCAAAGTTATTCAAATTGCTATTCTTTTGTTAACCCCCAGCTAGTTTCCCGAGTGAGTCTAAAGAAAATCTGAGGCTTGTTTTCTCACTACCGTGTTTTTTGGACGATAAGGCGCACTTAAAATCCTTAAATCTTCTCAAAAATTGATGGTCTGCCTTATAATCCAGTGCGCCTTATAAATGATTGAAGTTGTGCTTACTGACCGATTCTATGTGGTACAATGCACTCTGTTAAAATGTGTAAGTACGATTTTGGTAAGCAAAGAAGCCGCTCCGCTCAATGGATATGCAGAGCATTACGGTACACTGTGTCACTATCTGATCGGCCACCTGAGCTGTCTAAAAGACTGCCTGACTATAATGTCGAAACTCAAAGTGCATTCATGTTAAGGCCCCCACATCCTCTGGTGTACTTCACTCCACAGGTACGTGTCACACTATAAATTTCTCGGAGGCAAGAACTGTTTTATATGTGACGCTGAGTTTGATACACTGAGCTGCTCCAAGCAAGCGGTCGCGAGGACGCGCGGCATCACAGTCAGTCTCTGTTCTCACTGACAGGTGTGCGGTGGGAGCCTGCTGGAAAAGAAACGGCTCTAGGTGCTCAGCTAGCTAATCACACATTTTACCATCCGTTTCGGCACTTCGTCCCACTGGCAGAAAGTGTGGGAATTGTAGGAATTTGCCACAAGAAATGTAGGCAATATTACGCTCGACTATGAAAGGTAAAAAGTCCGCAGAGAGTCAGCGCGGAGACCACGCAGCTCACAGTATGCGCACAGTACGCATGAGTATGTGGGAGTCTTTAGGCAGCCCACGCCTGGAGTACGCGCTAGCAACAATAAACCTAGTAAGTTAATTCAATATAAAAGTTACAGGGCAGTGTAGTCCAACTACTCTGTCCTCCCGACAGAGACGGATAGCACTCCCTTTCAGGAGAGAGCTGTGTACATGAAGGGGCGGAGTGATGTTACACACTTGGGAGGAATATTTATAAAAAAATACGGTAATCTTCTTTGCAGAGTGCCAACATTCAAATAGTCATATATTTTTCCATTCTTTTTTGATTTCAACAAGTTTGACATCATTGGAAAGCTTAAATTCCAATCTTTCCAAGGCTGTAAATAACACAAGGGAGACTTATTCCTGGTTTTGTTGTGGCATGTTATATATGTAACCAGACAATGAAATGACCGTGTATGTATGTATGAATGCATTAATAGATCTGGGTATTGCTAAATAATTATGTGTTGTGAGTGTTTGTAATGTTGCTATTGTAATTAAACTCCAATTAATTTTGGTTTGCCTCGTAGGAAGAGCTTCCAGTATAAAAGTCTAGTGTTGAAGCTCCCACACAAGGGTTGTTAAGTTTGAGCCTCAAGAGGCACAGAGCGCCAGAGCTCCATAGCCAGGGGGCTTGTACTGTCTTGTCATTTTGAAGATTTTTCTGGGGGATTTCTTTTTTTCACAGATTTTTGGTTTTGTAAATAGTTTTTTCTTTATAAGCCAAAGTCTGCACAATGCACTTGCTGGGGAAAAGAATATCAGATCAAGCACCAACTGGAAAATTAACTTTGTGCATCCTCCTTCCAATGCTTTGCCAAATTATACAGACTCCTTTAGTTATTTTTTCATAATTTTTCTCCCATATTTTGTAAGTTAATAATTTCTAATTTATTATTCAGGTTTTGTTTATGTGCTTTTGTTAGGGTTTCTTAATTGTTCATGAATAGACATGTGTGGTTGTTGATAATTGAAATCCTTGATTTTAGTAATTAGCTCTCGCTTGGTTTTCTTTTTGTAAAATTCGAAGTTTTAGCATTGAAGTATAATGAAATCTCCTTGCGCTTGTTTTTATGAAAAAGGGATCGCTCAATGCAAAAGACAAGGAAATGTCCATCAGATTTACTTTGAAAAATATAAAAAATGGTTTGTTTTTGAATATCATTATTATTTTAGGCATTTTAGTATCTGCTTCCTGTGATATTTATGATGCCATGATCTCAGCTATAGGGCTGTCATTGTTTTTGACAATGACAGCCCTATAGCTCCGCTCCACAGTCACTGTACGTGGCTCAATTATGAAACGGTGATCTCTACTCTTTCACACCTTGAATTCATCTACCCTTTCTGTATCACATTAATAGAAGAAAATGAACAACCACCAACATGTAAAAGCATCTTTATAGCATCTTTGCTGAATCTGAAAATGTACTCAGAGACTGAAAAATGGAACAGTACTTCTACAGCTTATAAATCTGTGTACATGTCCTCATGCCATTTTTTCAAGGCCATATATGATTTATGTAACAAAAACAATCCGATCAGTGGAATTACTATTCCCCATTAGACTCAGAAATATTCAAATTTAGGTGTTTTAATCTTTGACAAAGCTTTATATTTTAGAAGAGAAACACACACATTAAGGCTGGCAGCAGGAAATGCTCTCATCTCTTAGCTTTTGAGTAACGAGCACATAAAAGCAGCAGCAGGAGCAGCAGCTGATTGCCAGAGAGGATATAAAACTTTAATGAGGGCTGTTTGAGTAAGAGTTGGTGTCTGTGCCCTTAGAGCTGCACTTAGTGACCTCTTATGTAACTTACACTTTGACTCAGAACTTTGATCCTATAAAGTTTTTTTTTTCCTTTAAATGCTCAACATATAAAGTGGAGTTACCTCATCAATACCAAACATTTGGACTATAGTATGTAAAACTGAATTTATTAAAGTATTTCTGAAAATGATGTATGTATTGCTCGTTTAAAAAGCAACTTAAAATACTATTCTTACACAAGCTTCTGTGTGAACACAAGATATTACAAAGTAGAGCTGCTGGAAGGTTTAATCTTGCTGAAACTAGCAACCACAAAGATCACTGTGCCAGCAGGAAAGGGACAGACAATATTGCATTTTTTATGTGAACCAATATATTTTAGTCACGTGATGGGATATTCAAAAAGGACAAGGAAGATCACAAAAAAGGGCTAGGTATAATAGTACACATAGGCACCTGCTTGTTTCATCATGAGATACCTAAATAACCCCAACATTTTAAATATTTTACTTTGTTAGATTACAAGTCACCCACTTGTAAGTGTATGGATCAAATACATTATGGGTGTCATAAAAATAATATTTTGCACATATGTGGTGAAAATTAGGATACCCCAAGACAGCCTGCGTCTTAGAGATAAGCTCACATATGGATATTTAATATCAATTTTAGCAGCACTGAGGAATTAAAGATCTGAATAAAATATAAAAAATGGAAGGAACACCAACATGGAAAATATAATAAAAATTCAGATAATGCTGAGAAATGCATTTGGACACCCCACCTTTAAAACACATTAATTTATAATTTTCAAACATTTAGTTTGGTGTGTTCCTACCCATTGAAGTGAGCGAGCGAGAGAACACCATGCTGAGATCAAAGGAGCTGTCTGAGGCCTTCATCTAGAAGACTGTAGCAGTTTGAGTCTGGTAAGGGATTAAAAGGAGTCTCAGAAGAATATAAAATTGACCTTTCCACTGTACAGAAAACAGCAAGGGGAGCATATTTAAACAACTGCAACATGCCTAGGTCTGGCCACCCAAGGTCACCCTGAGAGCAGACCACAAGGTGCTAAAAGAAGTATTCAAAAGCCCAAAAATGTTATCATGAGACCTATAACGGGCCCTTGCAACTGCTGATATAAAATGGCTTTCTGTACAATTAGGAAGAAGAGACTGCACAAATGTAATTTTCATGCGATGTGCGCAAGGCGGAATCCTTTGCACTTTAACAAAAACATGAGGACCGGATTGAAATTTGCCAAAGAGAATGTAAACAAAAACCAGGACTTCTGGAATAATGTTCTTTGGAGAGATGTGTCATGGTTTGTGGTGAAGGACCAAAGTGGCAGCAAGACATCAGCAGGCGCATATTGGAGACAATAATATTAAATGAAACTGAATCACACCAAACTAAGGAACGGGGATGGAAAGCAGATGACGTGACAAGGAAGGGAACTTAAATACAACTGGGAATCAACGGAAAGTGCCTAAAACACAGGTGAGTGGGATTTACTAATTAATGCTGGCTCATGCTGAGGGAGAATAACGAAAGACCGCATGATCCTGGAACAAAAAATTAAAAACACAAATACCCAAGGATCATGACAGGATGAGTCTAAAATGAATGGGTTGGACACCAGAGCAGATGCCATATTTAGCCTAAATAAAATAGAGCACTGCAGAAAAATATCCTAATGTTGTCTGTGAGACAACTTCAGCAGTACTCTGCAACATGTCGATAACCCAAAACATACTGGCAATGCCACCAAAGACTGGATTCAAGAAGTGGAAAGTCCTGGGCAGAGCCAAAGCCCATGCTAGTACCCCCTCAAACATTTAACAGCTTACAGAAAGGGATGGGGCAATCTTTCCTCAGAGTGATGCCAGATAGGCCATGGGCCAGAATCTGTAGGACGTCTCCTTAAGAGCTTCTGTATGAACTACTTGGGGGTAACTTTCTTGCACTTGGATCAGTTGCTACAGATTGCAGTGATCTCAAAAAACCTATGTTCCCACGTTTTCACTTGCACATTAATAAATCACAGCCAATAAAAAATATAAACCATTCTGCTCCAGTCCAAGAGGTCCCGAGATCCGAGTTTTGCTGCTCAGCCAATCAGATTGCTGTATTGTCAGCTGTGCGAGTTCAACCAGTTCATCATGGCTGTGCCCATGAGGTGTATGCATCTATTTCCAGACGAAAAAAGCCCAATAATACCATTTTCTGGTGCCAGTTGGCAGAGATTTATTGAATGCTGCAAGTCCTGGATAGATCTTAATGGCATGGAAAAAGAAATAGCCTAGTCTTTTGCCAAATTTACTGTGATATCGCCAAGACCTGCTGCACTAGGATACCAGAGGAAGTGCTACTCGAAATACACAGACAAAACCAAACTTATGGGGGCCCGCAAACGAGTGGAAGCCGAGAAAGCCAAAAGTCAGCAGGACTCAAAAAAGCCAGATCCTGAACCAACACACCATGCTAACACACGATCGAAAGTATGACGTTTGGAAAGTGCTGAAGGCAGGCATTTCATTCATTTTATTTTTTGGATTGAATTGAATTGTTAATAAGTACATATATTATAAATCCACGACCATGTGTCCCTTCTATATGACTATAGGTAGCTACTTGTAGTGAAGCCATGTGCTGGGGTAAGTGGAAAATGGAAATGGAAAATTTAAAATGCAATAAAAGTTTTCCATGGAATAACAACATATAGATATCAGTTACATCTACGTAGGAAAGCTCCTGCTGAATTTAGTTAATGTGCCATGCCTTTTTGTGTTGAAATCCTGACAGTAATTCAGAACCAGCGACCCTCTAGTAGAGGAAATTAAAACTAAATTCATAAATCGCATTTTCGGTCTACATCTAATGGTACTTTCATTATAAGCCCTATCATAAGTATCAGTTGAAATAATTCTAAAGTATTTTGGTCAAATATTTGGATAAAAGCAATGAAATGCAGATTTTGTAGTCACCTATTGGTCAGAAGTCAAGCTACCAATATCTTTAATTGGCTGTAATTGATTAATGTGCAAGTGAAAATGCGGGAACATTGGTGTGTTGAGATAACTGCAATCTGTAGCAACTGATTCAAGTGCAAGAAAGTTGCCCCCAAACAGTTCATATGAAAAGTCATCCTACAGATTCTGGCCCACGGCCTAAGAGAATGGCAAATGGCTACACGAAGCATCTCACTAAAGCAAATTCAACCAAACTGAGAAAAAACAGTTGGGTAGGATGTCCTAAGTTTGTTCTGATTATTCAGAGTTTGGTGGCTGTCTGATTTCTATCCACATCTATTGTTAAAGGAGCAAAACTAGGCTAATTTTTGGTCCTAATACATATTCGAATTAGTTTCTTCAATTAAAAAAGATTAGAAATTGGAATGTAAATTATTATTTTGAATTGTGAATATGTATTGGAGTGTCCCATAAATACACCAGGAAACATGAAAAATGACGTTTTTATATGTAAAATAAATTCCAACATTTTAAAACTTCCCAGGGTTGCAAGCTTGAGGTCAATAAAGCACAATTAAAGTTCCACCAAGGGCTATTTATTTTAATTAGTTAGATATCACTTGACCATTACACTTTGCTTACTGCTTTGCTTTGCTTCTAAATATATTGACATTGGAACAAAGAGGACATGCAAAATGGCCACAAAGTGAATTACTACAGATATTTTGATCAACATGTCTTAGAACCTAAGTTAGAATTTTAATAAATAATGGTACATCATTAATGCCATGCTCTTACAGTGGTCATTGAGTTTTGTTTTTAATAGCTGGTAGAAGACCTATTTTCCTGTATTTTATGTTTTCTGTAATTAAAAATAACTTAAAATAAAAGATATCTTAGAAAAATAAGTCTGGTCAAAAAACTTTTTCTTTGTGTGATTATTATTTTTAATAAAGCAATTCCTTTGAGAGTTCCTGTTATTTGGTGAAGAAATGAAAGAGGGCAAAGTTTGCTCAGCTGTCAAACATGTTGGGTCTTCTTTTTAATTAAGTTCTACTTTTGTCTCATTCATAGTCTGACCGGAGTCAGTGATGCACAGATCATTCAACACATTCAAACAAAATTATAATCTTGTTGTTTTTTTCCCCCCCATCTGTCTAAAATTAAGGAAAACACTACATTCCTTATGCCCACAAAAGGTTGCACAGACAGACAGATAGATACTCCTTACACTGTGGGTGCAACTCCACCACCTCTCATGGCACGAACTAGTGTAAACTGAATACACCCACATTGCTATACCACATTATTTTACCATCTTCAGTTCACAATGTATTGGGTTAAAACTCACAGTCATCCTCCTTGACTTTGACTTTTGTTTACATCTTTTGCAGCTTCTAAACTAAATGCATTTGGGAGCTTTATTTGTTGTTGTTGCTTGGAGAAAATGCCTCTGGTTTGATGCAATAATCTCCACTTCACAACTATATATATATATATATATATATATATATATATATATAGTTGTGTGTAGTTGTGTTTTCCTGAGAGCATGAAGACTGCAACCATGGATTCTTGGCTTTCAAATCATCAACACTGTTGACTCATGATTACTTATAACTATTTTATTTTTTTCAGCTTTTTTGGCACTAGACCAAAGGAGTCATAGTGGACTACAGGAGGAAAATGGAAAATTCTCCTCTCTGCATATATGGGGAGGTGGTGGAACGTGTGGATAGCATTGAAGTTCCTGGGCTTACATATTTCATCTGACCTCTCCTGAGCTGTAAACACCTCACACTTGGTAAAGAAGGCCCAACAACGGCTCTTCTCTCTCAGGAAACTAAAACGGACTGAGCTTTCTACCTAGCTACTAACAAACTTTTATATAGCTACAATTGAAAGAATTTTGTGTCTCAGCGTGACAGTGTGGTATAGGAGCTGCCTGGCATAGGAGAGGGTGAATTTTTAGCACAAGTGGTGAGGACATCACAGGGGATTGTGGGATGCTGCCTACAAGATCTAGACAAGGTTTATGTTGCACAAGTCCAGAAAAGGGCCAGAAAAATTGCCACAGATCTCACCCACCTGGACAATGCACTGTTTATCCCACGTCCATCGGGGAAACGATTCAGGAACATAATAGCCTTAAAAACAGCTTATTTCCCAAAGCTGTAAAGACCATTTCCCCTGCCTGAGAATCAAATTTACCACCAGTCCACTTCATATTCTGTTACATATTTACAACCTCACCACTGGTTACACAGGTCCTTGATTCGACAGAGAATTATTTACAGTCTCTCACATGCTAATGTGTATTGGCACACTTATTTTCTCGGGGATGTTTGTTCGGACATCCATGCAAATTGCACAGTTCTTTAACTTGAAGATTACATTTTTTGCCAATGACTTTTTGCACACTTTTAACTTCTCCAGGAATGTTTGTCTAATATATTCATGCAATTCCACAATGTTTTATATCATGTAAACTTACTTTTTGACTTGACCATTTAACTCTTTTCAGATGCTAATGATTATTTTCATGCTTTTAGCTTCTCGGGAAGTGTTGCTGGTGCATTCAACTATTTGAACATTATGTATGTGTTTTTATGTCTCTGTGTTATGTGTGAATCTGTATAAATTCTGAGCTAGAGTCTCACCAAAATTTAATTACAGTTACCTAATGACAATAAAGATGTCTTGATTGTTGATGAGTGACCTTTGTTCATAGCAATCAGAGAGGACATGGACAGAGATAAAGAAGAAGGTAATACATGCAGCACAGGTCCTAGGCTAGGAATCAAATCAGATGGATGCATTGAGAACTATACATTCTGTATCTGGCCGACTACACCATGCAACACCCCTGAATCCTTTAATGCAATCATATAGTAAGACAATAATCATAAGAACGTATGATATAAAAAAAAATTCTACATAGGTGCACAACTTTCTTTTATTGCTTTCTTTGCTGAAGTAGGTGAACAAATTGGCCAACAATTTTACCTCTCATCATGTTTGAGTTGAACAAACTCCACATTCCTGAGAACCTTTAAAGTCCCTATATCCATTGTTTATTATTTCAGCATATTGTGGGATGATGTTCTATATGACATTACGATAATGAGGGAGGTATTTTTATAATGTAGTTTGTTAAACTATTTCTATCATCCAACCATCGTCTACATGTGCTTATCCATGCAGGGTCACAGGGGTTGGGGCTCACCTCCAGCAGTAATTTTGCATGAGGCAGGTTCCACCCTGGACAGATCTTTAAGATGTCTAATGAAGTATTAGAATGCTTATCACAGCATTTTTCTTTATATTTTATACAGTTACTATATAGCATAATACATTAGAGTCCTTACAGCTCTACCTAATTCAGAGGTCAGCACAGCAAGACACTACAACATGCATATAAACTTGGCAGATATTTTATGCCAGATGCCCTTCCTGATGGAACAGGAATTTAAACCAAGGTGCCTTGAATTAAAGACATAGACTTAATCCACTACACCACAGAGGGCCATATAGCACAATAAATATTGAATTAAAAGAACATGAATGCTTGTTTACCACGTCTTATTGAAGTTTTTTAATGCATGTAAAACTGTGGTCTGATTTGAACTGTCTTTAAAGACAGTTTTTGCTGTTTCTTATACATGTTCCATAACTTTCATTTCTTACTACAGGCAGTATCACACTATTCCATTAAACACTAATGTGCGGGTAGTACATTTTACCCAATGGGACACCCTCAGTACAACTTTCATTGAATTCTGTTCCTTTGTGGTTAAAAAAAAGGGAATAAAAACATTTCCTCTAGTCGCCCTTTGTCGAAACAGGTGAGCTGAATTATGAATGTGCTGGCTGACTAGTTCTGCCCACAGTGGTGAAAAACTGAAACTATTTCAAACAAGCTCTAACCGCAGCTCCCGGACTAATGAGCGCTTTCCTTCTTCAGAATATTGAAATCTAATTCAAGTCATGCAATGAATCATCACCCAGGGGAAGCTTTTAGAGTAATTTATTCGTTCTATTTCAGAATTTGTATTGAGTGAAATCTGTGGCATTTCATGTGAAGCTCTTTTTTTAATAATACAGGTCCAAATACTGGACTGATACTGCAGGCTTATGAAACAGCACAAACTGTTCTCATTTAAAGTTTTTTTTTTCCCTCTTCAGATTGTTACCCCTTTTCCCGTTTTTGTTTTTATGTACAGAATAGCTATTTAGTCACCCCCTTTCAGAAAATGCATAACCCTGTACTACTCCACCAGGGAGTTGTTTTCTAGTAGTTAGGAGTAAACAACGACCGATGGGGACACCCTGGACATATTGAAAAGTGCTAAATAAATAAACTTGCCTTGCCTAAAAAACATATACATTACAGGTTGAAATGTAAAAATATAGGTAAAAAGCCATGGAGGGTTAATACTTTTGCAACGCACTGCATGCCTTGTGTTTTATGATGGTTTTTAAGTGGGCTGCCAACAGCTTTGCTGTCAAGTTTTATCCTGCTATATGAAATGTATTTTGTTATAAGTTTCATCCTGACTCTTATTTGGTGGAATCCCTGCCTGTCTTCTTTGTAGAAATGAACATGAGGCATGTTGTTGCTGAATAAGTAAAAACCAGTTTGATCTTTAAGATGCTGACACGTCCTTCCTGTTGTGGTTTCTTCTTCCACAGCTTGGTCTCAAGGTTGTTCTGAAGGTTTTTCTGTTCCTGTGCATTTTCCCTGTGCCTTTCTGTGTCCTGGTGGAAATGTGTTTGATTTCCAGCATTGTCAATCAAAATGTGCAGTGACAGCATTTGTAAACAGAGGGACTGTTCTGCAGAGAGTGAGTTGATGCTGAATCTCAATATAATTTAAAAGAACCACAGAGTCCCTTGATTTTTGTGTAGGTTTATTTTATTCTCAAGTTGTCTATTTATAGATAGACTGAACACACAGCATTCTTTCTTTCTTTTTTACTTTTCTTCTCTTTTCATATCACCATCTATATGCAGTCATCTTTTCAAAACCCTGATTATATACCCATAAACCTTGAGGCTTGATAAAAGCCTTGGTTTGATGTATATTTTTTGTGTCTGTGCATATAACCTATGATTGCACACATCCACATATGTACAGTTTTGAGTTGTATTTAAAATACAATTAACATCTCTGGTGATGAGTTGTAAAACAAACTGATTTAAAAGAATCCAGAGTGACACAGGACTTTTTCTCAACTATTTTAAATCATTTTCCAACTTTTTAAGCTCACAAGATAAGAAACATTGAACAAGGCACCACAGTTTGTTTTGGATAATAAGCTGTAGATTGTGTGGGTGAAAAACTAAAAGGTAAGCAGTGGCTCACGCTTGTACTTTCTCATGATGATGTTGAAGCTTGTCAGGTTATGTTGCAAATTGCTAGAGATAAACACCAAAAGGCAAAACTGACATGGCACAGAAAAACTCAGTTTCTGTCCAATTAACATCAACCAGTGGGACTCTGAAGAGTGATAATAACTTCCTTTGTTGTGATCTTGATTCCTGAAACTCTAAAAACATTTGATTTTGCACAAATTGCTATTATAGTTAGTTTAAGCTCAAAAAGCACACTATGAGCTGTGTAAACTATGAGAAATGACCTTTAACATTTTACACATCCATATATCTAAAGTT
This sequence comes from Fundulus diaphanus, assembly GCA_037039145.1. Classification (NCBI taxonomy): domain Eukaryota; kingdom Metazoa; phylum Chordata; class Actinopteri; order Cyprinodontiformes; family Fundulidae; genus Fundulus; species Fundulus diaphanus. The sequence continues at coordinate 34,690,345 of CM073125.1, forward strand.
TTAATAAGCTAAGAAACACAATGTAAGAAGATATGTTCTGGAAATATGCTCTAAGTAAAAAAGGATTCCTTCTGTTTCTCTGAAAGCAATAACATGGTTCAGTAGTTTCACTTGTCAAATCAAGTTGATATCTCCCCACATTTTGTGCATATTCTCCTACTTCACTTACACCATCTTTCCTTAATGAGCTGATGGTGGAATAACACAGATAGTGATTTTAGATTAGTCCGTTGGATTTGATTAACTCTCGTGGACACCTCCTGCTGTTATCAAACAAACATTCGGATTCATTTATGCTCATAATGAGAATTTGTCTCCCTTATTTGACACTGATAATGAAATTTTAGGTACGGTTTCCTGTTTGCAAGGTAATTGAAGCACACAATAAAAAACACAAATTTAACAGTTCCAGTCAGACTGTTGTATTTTATCCTTGTCTCGATAAAACCACAGAGCAAGAAAAATATTCTAAAGGTTTATATTTGGGAATCAAAATATAAGATTGCTTGGGTATTCTGCAGTTTAATCTATCCTTTATAACAAAGGGAAAAGATGCAGATTTCCTTTCAAGTTTTTTGCCCATCCGCTCTCCTACTAACCATCAGCACTTCTTGGAGCTCTCTGTAGCACATCACCTCCAAGCTAGACTGAATCTTCCCCCCACATAACATGTGTTGCCTTCAAAGATAGTAACTCTTATATATTTCCGCATCATTACCTCCAATCACTTTCCAGTAGTGATCCCTGTTCTTCCTCTTCCAGAAACCCAAGCCCTTTGAGTCCACCAGTTTCTGTTACAAGAAACCTAGTAAAATTATCCAGTCTGTGAGTTTTATCTGCATGTGGGTTGGAAAACTGAGTCAAAACATGACCATGACAAATACATCCAGCGGAGCCAAGGCTATTTCTAATCATAAAATCTGTTAAATACATCAATGCATATGTACTAGCATACAAAACGTAGTGAGAATTTAGGTTTGACAGTCATGTAAATGATGTAAGTAAATGTATTAGTCTGACTGGCGTCTATAGCAAACATGTGCCCCTCCAGCAAATAATATCCATAACTCTTTATAATAACTTTACAATAACTCACACTTCCTCTTTTGACAAACTCAAATTCCTTGTTTGTACCCTCATACTTGGTGAACAAAGTTGATTTTGAGAAGACCGGTCATCCCTGTTACCCTATGAAAAGGCGGGGTTGATATTGCAGATAGATGAATAATTTACTGTCATAACTTTTTATATTACCTTACTATTTTTGTTAAGAATGGGGGTGGTTCTTTTATGAACTCAAGTTTAAAGGATGATATGAGAGTTTGCCTGCATGCAAAGAACAAGTAACACATTTTATATCACTTGCTTAGTTTGACAAGTTTAAACGGTGTTCTGGGAAAATATCAAGCTGAGCTTTACTCTTTATACAAATTATTTGATTTCTTAATCAGATCGAAACTACAAAAAATTATATTTAAATCTCCAGAAATAGTTTTTTGCCAGTTGACATTGTTTTTACTTCAGACCTATTAGAATTGTTTTGTTACGCAATGAGTATGTCACAACTGATACCACTTCCTCATCACCTGCTTTCAGAGCCCAGAACTGATTTTAGCAATATTCATGAATTCTTCAGAGTAACATGTGAAGTGAGTCAACACTGAAAATATGCCCACCCATTTCTTTTTAAATCAAGACCTGCATTATCAAAAAATCATCTTTCCGCCCTGGCATCCATTCTCTATTATTCTGCTAAACCCAGTCTGCCACCTACACCACCTTTTCCCAGGGGGATACAGAGGCATTTCAAAGATAGCTGTGAAATTTAATCTCTCCCGCTTTTCTAGGATCTGCCCCAGGGTGTCCTCCCGGCTAGACATGTTTTCGGACCACCACCTATGAGGCGCCCTGGAGGCATTGAAGGCCGATGCCTAAACCACCTCCCAAAATGCCCCTCTCTAAGATGATTTTAATCAACATAAGGTACTTTCCATTCAATATAAATATTCCTAGATGAGTTTAACACCTCCATTAATAAAGTACTAAAAAACTAAATGGAGACAAAAAATAAACGCCTACTTAAGATTCTGAATGCTCAAAATGGATATTTAACTTATTATAACCTTTTATAACCAGCTTCTTTCTTCTGACTGAACGTTAATATTAACATTTTAGAGAGGCTCAGGCAGAGTCCCAAGTTTAATCTGGTAGACTCTATGGAGAGAGCAAAAAATTAGGTTGATTGCAAGGAGGCCTTCCAACCTCAAAGATGTCAATACAGATTTTTTCATTGAAATTATTTTTGACATTCTATTTTTAATGAAATGTAAACAAAATCAGATATTTTTTATCTTTTAGAGAGACCCCTCGGTAATTCTCTTTTTCTCTTTCAGGAGAAAGGTGGGTGCTTTTCTATCAAACACAAATATCTTTGTAGATTGAAAACAACTTTAAATGTACCACTGTGGTGTATGTGGTGACTATCAGAAGTCGGCGGGGCCCCGACAGAGCCACCGGGTCACAGACCCCACGAAGCAGCCCCGGACACCGAGGACCACCAACGCACCAGCTGGTCAAGGCGCTAGTCAACAGAGGGGAGCCAGAAAGGGGGGTGGTCTCCACACCTAGTGGAGGCCTGAGATATCACAGGAGAGGGGGCAGTCCAAAACATTCACATGTTCCCACCCTAGTGCCGACATGTATACACTCTTACCCACAAAAAAGGGGATGTTGTACACACATTCACACTCACCACACACATCCTATACTCCCAGGTCCAGGTACCGGCACCTCAAAGAGATATTCAGACCCGAGAGGCAAACCCCATCATCAGGATTGGGGGAAACACCATCAAACCCAACCTGACCTACCCGCTCCATACACCCGCCCTAACCCCCCACCCGGATCCCAGTCCAGATGACCCATGGGCTCATTGACCAACATGAACTGAACGGGCCAGCCAACAGAAGCCCAGCTCATGAACCTGGAGGCGCTGCATCCCCCACACCCTACTCTCCATACTTAATTCCTATTCCCATATTCTAGGAGAAAGCAGAATTGCCAGCCCCAGCTGACCCCCGGGACCCAACGCTCATCCCCAGCCCAGACCCTAACCAGGTGGCCCGTTCCTGCTCCAGGCCCCAAACTCCAGATGACAATCAGAGAACAAGGGTGTGAGAAAGTGTGTTTGTTTGTACTTAAGACTGTAGAGACTAAGAAGAGCATTGCTATTACTATTATCACAGTATTAATAAGAACGTTTACTCATGTCAGTCAACTCTGCAGTCAAATCTGAGCCTCGGCAGCTTTAGCCTCCACTTCAGTAAACGCCAGCGTTCATACTGTATTCCCAGCACTATTACAGTCTTTAACCTTTTGAAACAATTTTTTTCCCACTGCTTTCTGCACATGCAATGTCGTACTTCCGTTGTCATAAAAAAAATCAGACGGGCTTTATTTAATAACAAATTGAGCAAAAAACAAAGCGAAAAACGCCCAAATAACTAATATGCGAGCAGGATGTAATAATCTTTCATAAAACATATGCATTAGAGTGAGTTACTGACAAATAAATAAAAAAGAATGTCAAATTACGTGGCTATGCACCTTTAATTAGCCTATTCCTACAGGGCTGCCTTAGAGAGAGTTTCAGAGCAATGTTGAAAGCCATGTTTCTGCAGTGTTAAATTATCCTGTTATATCTTCTCAGCTGCCTAGAAACATCTGTGAGTATGGTTGACAACTCCTTGAAAAATGAATAAGGGAAATTTTTTGGCCAGCTATTGTCTTCCACAGTACTGGCATGATGAATCTTGTTTTGCCTTTTCTTCTGTGTGGGAAATGATTGTGTAAACATTTGACTCAAACCTTGATTTAATTAGACACATATATTTGTTTCTTAATATGGGTCAGTTCCTTTTTTCAAGGGATAGTTGACAACCCTATCTGAGAGTGTTTTGTTTTTATAAAGTGTTGTTTTGTGTAAGATACTTCTAAGAGGAGTTTTAGATCTGAAGAATCTGAGAAAAAATAAGACATTAATAGCACAAGCATCCCTATTGGATTTTCAATGCAAATTAGTATCATGCTAACTGTTAGTTGTCTGTGTAGACTGAACCGTTGAATCTTCTCAACTGCATTGAAATATCTGTCTATGAGTGTTATGTTTTTAACAGGGTTATGGTTGTTAGGTGAAGGTTTAGCTGGAGTTGCCAGGTAAGGAGCAGTCCCTGCCGATTTTGACATAATAATCCATAGGTGTTTGCGCCAGCTTGTTTTCCAGACACAGAGAAAACATTTAGTTATTGCAAGAAAAAAAGCTGCACTTTTTAAAAAAAAATATTAGATTTTTTTATTATTATTTTACGCTTGGACTGTTTGTAGAAACAGTAAGGACCCAATTGGAAGTACAAAAACGTGAAAGGGAAAAAGTTTTTTTTTTTCTTTTTTCATTATAGGTCACCTTTAAAGGATATTTTATGCAGACATGGATGTTTTGTTTGGAATAAATGAATTATACTTCACAACTCTACTGTCAAATATAGCAACAACAACAAAAAAACAAAACAGTACTCATTAGAAATTACTGCAGCCCTTATAGTACTGTCAGATGCTTGGTAGTCTCCCAAGCCAGTTTCTGTCATGAAGTTTTTGTGTGAGACCCTGTGGTAAAAATTGTTTATCGACACAAATGAATGACTGAATGATTCTTCCAGGTTTCAGGGGGATACCCAGAACGCCACTGAGGAGGAAGGATAATTGATTTCTGAGGAAAGTAATATTTGATGATATGTGTTGGGCCCAGCCATGGGAAGAACAAAAAAGACTGCACTGCACACAGAACGTTATAGACTGGTGGAAACTGAACACCAGAATTTCCAGTATTAACCCATTTTCATGCACAGCTCCAAGGAAAGAAGAGTCACGAGAAGCATGTTTCCGCAGAACCAGAGATCGCCGTTTCAGACCCACACGTTCATGTTGGTCAGTAAAATTTACCATTTAAAATTTAGATACAAGTCGCAGGATCATCCAAACTATGAAAAAAAAGTGATTTATAATCCGAAGAATATGGTGTATATATAAAATACACATAGGCTTTGATCCAGTGTTCATGAAATTATGAAGCTTTACATTTTCTGAAAAATAGATATGGCAGAATCATTTTACCAGTTATCTTGTATTAAAAGCTAATTGTGAATTTAGCATTATATAATAAATACAATAATATGAATTGTTCTTTTATGTTTTAAAATATTTACATTGATATCACTCTTTTACCTATATTTTGAGAATTTATTTTAGAAAAACTAACTAAGCTCTCTCTCTTTTTAGATGCATGCAACTGTGCAGCCTACACCTTTTTTGTGAAATGAAGGCACTGTTCAAATGGTAGGTATTGCTGCTAATGTCAGTACAAAAAGAATTAGCTGTTATCCAGAATGTGTAGACTGAGTATTGCCATGTTAAGGAAAAGTGTTTCTGTTTTCAGTTTTGTGATAGGTAAGTTTTCTGTCTCTCCACAGATGTACCTCCTGCGGGATCATGGCCCTGTAATAAAACATTTAAAACTGTTTCAGTGTTTCACAGTCTTTGTCTCAAACTCACACAAAAAAATTGAAAACTGGACACCACAGACCAGAAATTCATATATATATATAAATGGATTTGTTTTGTGAAGTGTGAATTTTTGAGGGTCTGACAAATATTAAGAAATATACAATATATTGCATCAAATCACAAAAGAAGATGCTAACAATGATCATGTAGGACTGCAGCTGGTCATATACAAGTAAAACAATCCATATTCTAACATTTCTATCCCTTGTGGGGTCGCGAGGGCTGCTGGTGCCTATCTCCAGCTGTCAATGGGCGAGATGCGGGATACACCCTGGACAGGTCGCCAGTCTATCTCAGGGCACTTCATAGCTCTTTCCAGAAAAATCTTAATAGTTGGGGGCATAAATACAGCTCCAATCCAATATAAAACAGGGATTTTAAAGCAAAGCAATGTCTTTATTCATCATAAAACTCAATATCAGTTGAAGTCCTTTGGTTGTAACACACTGTTTACTACAAGAACATCTAAACCATCTGCACCCTGTAGTAGTTTTCTTTTTTGAGGGGTGGGGGTATGAGGATCACGGAATGGTCAAGGGGGCATTTATTCAAAAAAAGTTGAGAACCACTGGTCTAAGGAAACCCAACAGATTGCATCGAGTCATTGACTTGCAGTATTCACTCCTCCTGGACGACCATGTAGCCACAGTGGGAAATTGCTTACATTGTGTCGTTGACTTTGTAGCAATACCTCATACTGAGTATGTCGTTCTCTTGAGGTCAGTTCTCCAACAAACTCAGAAAACGAGCACTACTGTAAGCCAAGATTGGACCATGGACAGGAATCAGGTCTTCCTGAAAAGAGCAGAACAAGAGTTAAGCTCAGAAGATCAAAAATACAAGAATAAAATAGAGGAGTCCCAATTACCACTTACAGAGCAAAACAATCCGGTATCTGCCTCAGGGAATCTGCTCCCCTATAGGCTCCTCCTGATTGAACTTGACAAGTGTGCAATCTGTCAGTCACACCCTGAAATCAGAGGTGATAAAGCACACAAACAGACCTGGATATGACAGTTTCACTATTGTTTTTTCCTCTGTTTTGTTTTTGTTTTTTGTTTTTTTGTCTGGTAGTTTTTTTTGTTTTTTTTAGCTTTTATAATGAGCCTGGTTTTCCATTTTTTTTCTCCATATATGAGTGAAAATATCTTCACTACCTGTGCCATCATATGTATCCATGCTGACTGATAATCATACCATTGGGATCCTTCATCTCCTGTCTGTAAACTGTAGCATTACCTAATTGATGCAAGTAGGCAATCATCAAGAAAGTCCTATAAGGACAGTTGAACTCTATTTATGGCAAATCAGATTCAGCATATTTGATGGGAGCCATAAAATCCATGCATGTTATTTCAGCATTTAATTTTCATTTATTTTCTTCTAAAATAAATCTTAGAGCAAAATTAGTAAACACATTTCAGGGTAATTTAGACTTTAATATATCTTAGAAATAGGGCTGACATCATATTATTTCCATTATATCATGTTTGGGCAGCCAATGTCATTGTTTCAGTGAAAACTAAAAAAACTCAAACAACAAACAAAAGGAACATAAAAAGTTACCCCATTTTGAGTTAGAAAAAAGTATAGAACACTACAGATGAAAGCTCAAAACACAAAGGACGTTTGTGTCAGTCGTGTGGGAGCAGGCTGTTGAATTTCTGTCAGATCAGATTAGGACAAAAGGTGTTATACAAAGCACAGTGATGAAAATCCAGTTGCCAGCAACAACATTGTGGGTTTATAGGTGATGCAAGGACAATTCTGACTGAAATGTTTAACCTCTTAAGACCCAAGAATTGTAGTCTAACCATAGGCTTTTTGATACCTAAAACTGACTTGTTTCTCGTCAAATTCAGATTGTCTTTCGCCTGACTTGAATTGAATGTTTCAAGATAAACTAATTTTTTCAGCCTTTTTTCAGGTGTCTAAAAACCGATGTTTGAACTACAAATTTCGGGTCTTAAAAAGGTTATACACACTTTACTCAAACAGAAGAAAGTTCCAATTTTAACTAACTTTTCTTTCACAAGAAAAGTTGTAAAAACAACCTTAAGTAGCACTCATTTACTCATTTCTTAAATGTATTACTCTCTTTTGGGACTTTTTCAGTCGTGCAGAGGGCATTAAAATAAACATGAAACTCAGTCATGCGCAATGAGTTAGTTTAATATTAAACTCAGTGACTGCACATACACTCTGCAGCCCCTTTCAGACTTGCCATTAACATGAGTCCAAAGCAGTCTGGTCACAGGCTGTCTGGTCACACCCATACAACACTAAAACACTCTCAAAGGTAGACAAAAGCCCCCTTCCGTCCATCAGTTCAGTAGTTGAAAAGTACTCTGTCCTGAGATCCACTAAAAGACCCACTCACCTGTTGTTACCTTTGACGCACCAGAGTTGTCACCTGGACCTTTCCTACTACATACATTTATTCAATAAACAGCACTGTTAAAAAAAACAGTGCACTTTGAGTTAAAATAATAATGAATATAATATGTTTGAGGCGTTATTCTCAAGATTCTTCAATAGTAACGTAGTAAGGCACCTTATCATTCCTACACTTGAATAGCATTTTGTCACACTAAAACTTTTTAAGGTTTCCCTCTTTACATTAAATACCTGGTTCCAAGTCCAGAGTGAAGAAAATTTCAGATATCTAAATACAAGGGGAACAAAATCCATCTTTAGTAGCTTTCAAGCAGACGCCTTAAAATTTCGTGTCAAAGCTAACTGGTATTTGTAGCTGTTCATAATTTCCTCCACCTTGATAAAATCCTTAGTTCCTCCCAGAAAAACAAACCCCAGAGACTAATGCTGCCACCAACATTTTTTACTGTGGACATGGGGATCTTTTGGTGATTGTCAGTTTTGTTTTTGTGTCAAACATGCCTCAGGAATGTAGCAGAAAGCTCAAATCAAGTTCCATCAAAGCATGACATTCTCACAGAGTTTTGGGAGACTTTAGCCAGTTTTGGAGATACAGTAGATTGTCCCTGCAGCTCCTTTAGTATGACAACCTCCTTGGCTAGTGACTGTCTTTTCATTAATTTTGGAGAATCCAGTATTCTGTAAAGCAAGTAATGGTCATCGGATCCTTCAGATCACACTTTACTGCTGGGTGGGAGCTGGAATGCTCCAAGCTGTCCACATGTATCTGATGTGGACAGCTTTGAGCACACCAGATACTTGTGGATACAGCTCGGACGCCGCATATCCATCCCAGGTCTGAACACAGCCTAAATTGTAGGATTTCTACTCCCCTTGATTTGCACTTTAAAAGTTCTTTTTAAACTGAATCACTTTATTTTTAATCAGAACTTTATCTAATGGAGTGTTTCAAAAAATAAATAAAAAGATAAATGTTTCATGTCTTCTTTGTTAGTTTTTTTTTTTTTTTTTGCATAAGCGTTCAAGCAGAATAGGCCTCTTCAATTTGATGGAAGGGATCAGAAGGATAGAATGTGGGCTCCTGTGCTTTTCAGCTATCCAATCCTGCAAAGATGTTCTTCTCCTGATATGTACCCAACACTTTCCTGCCTCGCAGATTTACTGATAATTCTTTTCACCCCACGCTTTCGTTTTCGCTTTGACACACACCATCAAGCTTGAAACCCTATTTAGACAGATGTGCCCCCTCTTGAATATCTCCAGGAAATTCAATTTACTGGAAGTTGGATTCAAGTACAGTAATGAAAACATCTCAGATGAGACAGAAGAGAAGCAGGAAGAGCTGTATACAAAGTGCATGAATACTACACATACACATGTTAACTATCCTCATTTTAAACAGATAAAAGGTCAAATCAAGAATCAAGAGTCTTTGTCATGTGTCACCATATTGAGATTTTGGTTAGACTCCGGCTCAGAATTCACATATAACACACAGATACAAATGAAAGACATCCATGGAAAAACTAAGAACGAGTTTTCATAGAGATGACCCTCAAAAGTGGCAACTTTAAAAGCGCTAACAATTCCCCACCGGGAATAAAGATATATGCATTACACTGGCTGTATTTGTGTATTTTAGGGTTCTTTTTTGGAGCTCACCCACACATTTGGGACCACAGTCAGAAAATATGGCAAGCATATACATTTATGAGTTAATCCTCAATTTGATTTCACTTAATCTGGAGACCTTTCCTCTCACTTTTTCATCCCCCTCCTTATCAGCAGCCACATAGCACTTAGCTGGTTTAAATTGTAAAGCTCTGAACTCAAAGGAGGCACAGGAGGGTGCTCTCTAGGACTGGAAGGAAGCAAAGAACTAGGCAGAGAATGCAGTTTCATCTCTGTATGTGTGTGGTGTGGAAGGGGGAGAGTGCACTACACTGATAAGAATGGTAAAGCCTATTAGCAGTTGGCCTATAGCCTTAGAGTTTCTGCTGAATATGATTTTCTTACTCCCTGGTCAGCCATTGTTTCAGAGCTGGGATAAATACACTGGGTATTTACTGTTTTACTGCGTTTGTTTAAAACAAAGCAGCTCAAAGCTGTTAATGAAAAATGTATGAGGGTTCTTGGGAATGTTTAAAGTCACATTTAAATGTGCTTTTTATGTACTTAGTAGAGGAGCAAAAAAAAAAAAAAAATCACACTGACCTTGTCAGTTGTTGCTTTTAAGTAAATAGGTGTGATATAAATATGAATATATGGACATATTAGGGGTGTCATTGGTTAAACTTGTGAATACTTATTGCTGAATGAATTGTTGAATAACAATGCTTTGTCATGTTTGTTTTTTTCCATTGTGACTCAGAATGCAATAAACACAGAGGAAGGACAGTAGTTTATTGAAAAGTAGTGAAACTGATGGGAGGGTAGACCGGGATGGCTCTGGTCGCTGACTGTGGAGAGGAAAGTAAACCGGACTGAGCACCAACAGCAAGTAGGACAGTGGATCAATGCTGGCAGAGGCTGACTTACAATTAAAGTTAGAGTGGGGCAACGGTGGTGCAAGAGTTAGGGAGGTGGTCCTGTAATTGTTACCGATTCGATCCGCCACTCTGACCGTCTCAGTCGTTGTGTCCTTGGGCAAGACACTTCACCCTGATTGACTGCTGGCGGTGGTCAGAGGGTCCGGTGACGCCGCTGTATAGCAGCCTCGCTCTGTCAGCTTGCCCCAGGGCAGCTGTGGCTACCAACAGTTAGTATACATGTGTGTGCGTGGATGGGCAAATTACTGACTAGTGTAAAGTGCTTTGCCGTCATCGGACTTGATAAAGCACTATACAAGTACAAACCATTTACCTCCGAGTGGATAGTGGAGGGTCGGAGGGTGGTTCAGTGGAACATTGGGATGTTCCCACAAGGCTCTTGTGATCACAGTTAGGAACCGAAGCACTGGTTCTTCCACATAACAGTGAGAATGGTCCAGGTCAGGATCCAGACCAGAGTAGATACCATAAAGAGGAAGATGAGTCATGGAACATGAGGTCAGGAAGCCATTATCAGTGGAGCAAGGAGCAAGATACAGTTTGGTTACCTGGAATCCTGTTAATTGGTGTAGATGGAAAACACCTGTGGCACAGGTGGATAGAGGTAAGATCTGAGTCAGGTACTCAGATGTGTGCACAGACAGACATGCTTTCAAAGCTGTTCCCATAAATTCCTCAATTTAAAGACTAGATAGCGTTTTGATGTGATGCTACCTTGAAAGAAATGTGGATTAAAAAAAGAAACAGTTGAATGAATGTAATTTATTGTGGGGATGTATATCATGCATTGCAAAACTTTTCAAATCCCTTGAACCTTTTTACATATGACCATGTTGCTAAAAACTGGGAGCTGTATATGTATTCAGACCCCCTGAGGTAATATTTTCTAGAGCTACCTTCCTCTGCTGCAGGTTTTTTGGAGAAAGTTTCTACCTGACCTCATCATCTACAGAGCAAAGTTTGTGTCCTTTGTTGCTTGAAACAGATCTAGCTCAGTCAGATTGGATGAAGAGCATCAGTAAACAGCAATTTTCAAGTATCTCAACAAAGACACCAATGTATTTAGGTCTGGGATTTGACTGGGTCATTCTCTAACAGATTTTCTTCCTGGATTACCCTACATTTAGCTCTACCCATCTTCCAATTAAATCTCAAGCCGATTGTACATGCCTAGGAAAAGCTTCCCCAGTTTAACAAAACGTTTAAAAAGTTGAATTAAGTTGTTCTAAGTTTATCCTGAAAAGAAAAAAACTTTACAAACATTATATGTACATTTATATGAAACACTTTTTTTAAAGTTGAATATTCAAGTTAATCTTGGCTGCTGTTACGTTGTCAGTCTGGCAGGCACCTTTGGGTTTGAATTAAAAAGAGTCCAAAGATCGTCAGGCTAATTATTCAGCTGTGCATTTCTTGTGCGACTCACTTGTACAATGTCACTTCACATTGTGCTCCCCTCCATGTGAAACTGAAAATAACTTTGGCAACCTTTACAAAAAACTCACTAAGGATCACCTTTCCTCTTGCTCACCCAGTTATAAACCATTGCCGGGTTTCTGTTGTAGCTGCATTTGCTTTTCTTTCACATAGTTTCCATTATATTTTGTGTACATCAAAATTCTTTTCTTTTTGTTTTATTTTGCATTATGGCACGCAGGGCAGTCATGACATGGGGCAATGCTGCATATCTTGATTGACAGCTGACGCAACTCTCATTAACAATGACTGCATTTCTGCTGTCTTTACATTTCGGAAAAGTTTAATAATTTTTGGACTTTTCTGAAGATGACTAAACCAATTGAAAGACAACAGTCAAAAATGCAGCACAGCCCCACGCAAATCGGGACATTTGGTCATCCTAGATGCAAGATCTATTCCACCTGAATCGGAGATCTCTACAGCTCCTCCAGAGCTATTTGGTTGAGCAGGATTTTATTTAGGGGTATTGATCGATTACAGGGTAAATGTAATGACTGATGCTCTGAGAACCCAATAACTCAGCTAGACAACAGAGCTACACTTTGTTTATTTTAGTGGATGGTTAGTGGCTGATGATGCAAGCAGACAGAAACAGACTTAACAGATGAGTAGTGGCTGACGAGTCAGGCAGGCATGCAGAAACAGACCTGGTAGACCAGAACCAGAGATGAAAACAGGAGATAACCAAAACAGACAATGCAAACCAAGGAACCACCAGAACGGGCTGAGCTAGCAGTTGGAAATCATGGGGAAGAGGCAGACTTTAAGCAGCACACAGACAGTGGAAGCACACATCAGTGAGAGCTGAACAAAAACAGGAAAAAAGAGCCCAGTTGGCAGAGCACACAAGAACTTGTAGAAACACGGTGGTAGTACACAGGAGGCAAGACATGGAATTCCGGCTGAGAGTTGATGAAATAGGCAGGTATATGTAGGCAGGTGAACAGGTGAGCAGAGTTGACTGTAATTAGTGGCTGAAGGTGGAGCTGATCTGAGCTGATTGCCTGGAGACCGAGGAGTGGACTGAGCTGAATGAATAACTGGTGGCTGAGAGGTGACAGGGCTGATACAAGAAAAAGTCCGGAAAAGTCCAAAACAAACAAAGAAACAAAAACCTAAATCATGACTGTAAATACATATGCAGGAAACACGTTTCACTTCTCAGTATTAAAAGTAAACACTGAAATCCACATATCCCTTTTCCTCCACTGCTGCTATGTACTACTTGTTGATTTGTTCCATTAAATCCTAATGAAACAAATTCATGGCATGCCATCCATCCATTTTCCAAACCGCTTTATCCCTCATGGGGCCGCGGGGGTTGCTGGTGCCTATATCCAGCGTTCACTGGGCGGGAGGCGGGGTACACCCTGGACAGGTCGCCAGTCTGTCGCAGGGCAACACAGAGAGACAAACAGGACAAACAACCATTCACACACAGACTCACACCTAAGGACAATTTGGAGAAGCCAATTAACCTAACAGTCATGTTTTTGGACTGTGGGAGGAAGCCGGAGTACCCGGAGAGAACCCACGCATGCACAGGGAGAACATGCAAACTCCATGCAGAAAGACCCAGGGGTGTACTCGAACCCAGGACCTTCTTGCTGCAAGGCAACAGCGCTACCCACTGTGCCACTGTGCAGCCCAAAATTCATGGCATGTCATGTCAAAATTATAAAAAAGTTCAACAGTTATGAATATGTTTGCAAGGCACAGTAGGTTCTGTTACTTCTGATGCATTCATGCCAATTCTAGATTGCTTTTAGTACAGTTCATCTGTTTGACTGCTGTACTCGAGACAACAAAAATATTTCTGCATATAAAGGTCCCTGTAAACCTCGTGCCTAAAAGCTTGTTGCTTTAAACTAGCTGGCATGTCAGTTCAGTGTACTGAAAGTGCTATTTTGATAAAAAAATAATAATTAATGTCACACTCTAGCTTTAAGAATCCAGAGTGATGTGCATTTCTGAAATGCCTCCTCACTAATGAGAGCTAGTTTCAGTCTTTATTTATCTCTCTTGCCATGGTCTAAGGGTGCTCTAAGCACAGGTTCAAATAGGCAGAAAGCAGGTAAGCAACACAACCAAAGAACTGTTATTTATTCAAACAAAGCCAGCGTTTCTGGAAATATGGGACATCCATAAGTTCAAATAAAAAAAGAAAATGGAAAAAGCCCATTTCAGTAAGGAAGTCAAAAGAGAGCAAAAAGCTATGGCAGGAAACCAGGAAAGGTGAGAGAACCATCATGGGAGGGGTGACTGGGCAAGAGAATAAAGGCAAGTAGTTGAAAAATAAAGCACAAATTGTTGATGTTGCAATATAATGTTGAAAATATGTTAAATGGTAGCATAAAGAAGACCAATAAATTAGATGAATTAGACATTCCACATCAACCAAGATTTCGCCAAAATAAAATAAACACTAAATGAATGCAAATGAAATATGGTTTTGGAACAAACAGGAAATTAGACTCTAGAGCACAAAAAAAAAGAAAAAGGAAATTGAGTAGGTCGGCATGATGGGTTCTAGACTCTAGAGCCTTTTCTGCTAGGTGATACACTACATTCCAAATAACTGTTGTGATCAAAGGGTTAGACATTTCAGAGACTGGTCAGCACCACAGCAGTAGAATCATGTTTCTTCTAACGGTCCACATGACAGATTTTCAGCATAACCTCCTGTCTTAGTTCATGGTGTCACTTCCTCATTGCGTATTGTCACTATTTAGATTTTTTGCTTTGTTCTGGTCTAATTAGTTTCTCCTCAGCAAACAGCCTCTGTCACCTCCCTGTCCACTCTCCAGTCAGTCCAGTCATCTGCCCAGACCATTTCCACCTGTTGTCACTAATTAGTTCCAATTTTGCTCACCTGTTCACCTGCCTTCATATACCTACCTCACTGACCCACTCACTGCCAGATCATCATTTCAGATTAAACATGTAATTTCCCAGCACTTCACATCTACTGAGTTGTGCCCTGCCACTGTGGTTTGTTCAGTTTGTCTCCGTGCTCCACCTTCTTCGGCTCAAGACTGGAAACGCCTGCATCTCCTGGTCTGTTTTTGCTTTTTTTTTTTTTCAATAAAAAAAGCTTTTTACGTAACTCTGTGTCCGGCTGAATTTCGGGTTAGCCAGCGGTAACCGTTACACGTATTGCATTAGACAACGTAGCGCCCTTGAAAAAGAAGGTAATTATTCACAGAAAGCTAGCTTCCTGGTTTAATTTAGAGCTGGAAATTGGAGATAAAATAGTGCTCTACACATCTAGAGGAATCCTACCTAATATGGAAAAACAGTCTACTGTTGTATGAAAAGACCCTTCGCAGAGTTAGAGCTGCATATTTTTCATCATTAATTGAGGAGAATAAAAATAATCTAAGGTTTATCTTTAGTACAGCTGCCAAACATATACGGAGTCAGAGCACAGTTGACCCATCCATTCCTTCAGCTCTCTGCAGTAATGACTTCATGAAATTCTTCATAAATAAAATTTATTTTATTACATCTAAAATCATTGGCATCCTCCCAAACCTTGCCCTCGGTAACTGAGGGAACGTTAGAGGCATCTTTAGAACCTGATCGATGTTTGGACTGTTTGGACGCAGTAGAGCTTTCTGAGCTATCTAAAATTTTGGCGTCATCTAAACGTTCAACTTGTATGTTAGACCCAATCCCATCCAAGTTTTTTAAGGAAGTATTTCTTTTGATTAATATCCCCATTTTAGACATGATTAATCTATCCTTAATACCACAGGCTTTAAAAGTAGCCTTTACTTAAACCTTTACTAAACCTTTACTTAAGAAACCCTCTATTAATCAAGATAACTTAATAAATTACAGACCCATTTCTAATCTTCTTTTCTTATCTAAAATTCTTGAAAAAATTGTTACTTCACCAAGTATGATCAACATTTACAAAGTAATGACCTATCTGAAGAGTTTCAGTCAGGCTTCAGTGTTCATCATAACACAAAAACAGCTCTGGTGAAGGTCACTAATGATATTCTCATGGCCTCAGATAATGGACTTGTGTCTGTACCTGTCCTGTTAGATCTCAGTGCTGCATTCAATGCAGTTGATCACAAAATGCTCCTAGAAAGACTTGAACATACTGTAGGGATTAAGTGAAAAGCATTAGGTTAAAATCTTATCTGTCTGACAGATTCCAGTTTGTTCTTGTTAATGATAAATCTTCTTCAAACTCTAGGGTCACTTGTGGAGTACCATAGGGTTCAGTTCTTGGGCCAGTTCTCTTTACTATATATATGCTTCCGATTGACAAAATTATCTGACAGCATGGGATTAATTTCCACTGTTATGCTGATGACACTCAGCTATACTTATCTATAACTCCTGATGAATCCAATCAATTATTTCAATTACAAGCATGTCTTGATGACATCAAAGCCGGGAGGACTTTAAATTTCCTGCTTTTTAATTCTGACAAGACTGAAGTTGTCATCTTTGGACCAGAGTCCTCAAAAAATAAACTTCTTAATCAATCGCTTAATCTTTATGGCACTAAATTGTCCTCTGGTAATAAATGAAAAAACCTTGGTGTTATTTTTGACCAGGACGTGTAATTTAAATCCCATTTTAAACAGGTTTCCAATTTTCACCTCTGGAATATTGCTAAAATTAGAAATATTTTGTCGAAGAAAGATCCTGAAAAACTAGTCCGTGCTTTGTTACTTCAATTTCATTTTAAAGTTTATTTGGTAGGGACAGACACAGTGAAACATAAAAACATCAAAAAATGGATACAGTTCTGTTTTTCACATAACCAGAGTTTTGTTTGTTTTTTTAACATACTAAAACTGGTTACAGACTTTCAATCAACAGGAAGTGAGTTCCAAACTGCAGATCCTCTCACAGACAGAGCACTTTGAGCAAAAGTGGTACAGAGCATACACTGTACGAGTTTTTGCCCTTTTGGGCCGATTCTTCATTCGCGCGAGCCTTTTTTGAATCGGGCCGAATTTCAGCTTGATCGTACAGGGGGGGAGGAGGGGCGACTGGCTTCTCACGACCACCTCCCGATCAGGAATCGGACGGTCGGTTGAAATCAAACATGTTTGAAATTCAGTCGGCCGTCGTGAGGTTTTCGTGAGCGCATCCTGCTGTTCAAGCAGAGCTACGACTGTTTACGAGCCGTTTTTCCCCCAACCTCACGCAGTGCGCACGCGCAAACAAGTAGATTCTTCTTCCGTCTTCCTCTCGGACAACACAGAACACAACACAGAACTATACTAACAAATATCCGGTTTGTTTTTCCGTTTATACAACAAGGTTAAATCTACATCAATTTCAGGTAACATAGATGGATGAAGTATTGATCTAATAACTGTTTTACTGCCATTTATTTGAGATGATTCAAGATCTGTTATATTAGAATCTGCTATCCACAGCCATCGACACTTCCGTCTTCTTCTTCTTCGTCAACTTCGTCTTCTTCTTCTTCGTCTTCTTCTGTCTACGTTCGGACGTACAGTGTGAGCACTCCGGTCGCGTCCGAGCGTCGCGCCGTCGCACAGTTTGAGATGTATATAAGTACCACGACTGCAAAACTCGTACAGTGTATGCCCAGCTTTACAATTTCCATCGGAAGCCACTCTAGTGGATTTGCAATTGCCCTGCAATCCGTGTATGCAATTGCTTAATGGTGTAGGTGCATATCCATTTAAACACTAAAAAATACATTTTAAAAGATTGTAATTTATAAAATTAGGAAACTCCAAAATGCCAAATATAGCCAAAATGTGACAGTGGTGGAATCTGATTGGCTTTTGATATAGAACCTTTAGACCCCGATTAAAAACTTGCTAATTGTTTGAGTATAGTTTGGCTAGTCTGAGACCAGATCGTAGCTCCATAGGAAAAATGTGAGAGGATCATGGAGTTCAAAAACATATCAGCACAATGAAGTGCTAAACAATTTCTAATTATTTTATAGCAGTTTATATTTGATCTAACAGTTTTGCTGTTTTTATCAACATGGATCCTAAAATTTAACTGAGCGTCCAGAATTATTCCTATATATTTTTCTTGTGATACTTGCTCAATAGGGACCCCATTGATCTGGATATTCAAGGACTGTAATGATGTTTTCTTGATTGAAAAGCAAATACACTTAGTTTTCTCTGTGTTGAGGGTTAAGCAAGAATCATTTAGCCATGATGATAATCTCTGCAGGCTGTTCTGAAGTTTTTCATTGACAACAATATTGTTCTTGTCCGATGTATAAACAATGGTGTCATCAGCATACATTTGCAAGTTAACTTCAGGACAAATTTCCGGAAGACTGTTAACATACAGACTAAAGAGGACCGGACCTAAGATAGTTACTTGTGGGATCCCTGTTACTATTTTACGGAAGACAGATTTATTATTATTAATGACAACACATTGTTCACGATCTTTCAATTAAGATTGAAACCAAGACAATGATCATTCCGAGAAATTAAATGATGAAAGCCTTGAGATCAGTAAATTGTGATTCACCGTATCAAAAGCCTTTTTCAAGTCAAGGAAAACTGCACCAGTGATTTGTCCCCTGTCAAGTGATTGTTTAACCTTTTCAAGCAGCAGACTTATAGCTGTCTCTGTGGAATAGTCGAATGCTGGACTATTATAATTCTTACTTTCAGGAAGTCCACAAAATGTAGTTCAAAACCTTCAGCTGATCCAAAACACTGCAAAACAGTTCTGATGAAAATGAACAAAAGGGATCATATTTCTACTAATCAAGAATATAATTTAAAATTCTCCTTATCACATATACAGCCCTTAATAATCAAGCTCCATCATATACCAATTTGATTTGATTACCCGCTATGTTGCTAACAGAGCACTTCGCTGTCAGACTGCAGGTCTACTGGTGGTTCCTAGAGTCTCTAAAAGTAGAAGGGGAGGCAGTTCTTTTAGTTATCAGGCTCCTCTCTTGTGGGAGCCTCCCAATTTTGGTCCGTGAGGCAGACACCCTGTCTACCTTTAAGATTAGGCTTAAAACTTTCCTTTTTGATAAAGCTTATACAGCCATCTTTTTAGTTATGCTGCTACAGGCTTAGGCTGTTGGAGGTGAGTTGTCCTACTGTTCTCCAATTTTGCCTTTTTTTTTTAGGGATTTTTCGCAGCTCTAGTGGCTCGCTTTTTATGAAAGTAGACTGACAGGAAGGGTGGAAGAGGGGGAGAGACATGCGGCAAAGGACCGCGGCTCGGATTCGAACCCGGGTCAGCCACGTCGAGGAGTAAAGGCCTCCGTATAAGGGTCGCGCTACTTGCCCTGCCATGAGCGCGGCCCAATTTTGCCTTTTTTGTCTGGCATTCTGTTAACCGTGATAATATCCAGATGAGGCAGATCATCTGCCATTACCATATGACATAGAAAGGATTCCTGGATCAATGTGTGCTTATATCCTTTTTTGTGTCTCTGCTCTGTCTTCTCTAACTCCCATTCAGTCAAGGCCTATGACTGTTCATATTGAGCTTTGTTCTGCTGGAGGTTTTCCTTCCTGTTTTCCTGGAGGTTTTCCTTCCTGTTTTCCTTCCTGTTAAAGGGGAATTTTCCTCTCCACTGTCACTTCATGCATGCTCAATATGAGGAATTAATGCAAAGCTATCGACAATGCAGATGACTGTCTACTGTGGCTCTATGCTATTTATATCTGCTGGGTTTCCTTAGATAGGAAATGTTTTGACTAATCTGTCTTTATGATTTGATTGAATTTGACTTTGTAAAGTGCCTTGAGATGACATGTGTTGTGAATTGGTGCTATATAAACAAAATGTAATTGAATTAACAGAATGCCAATTTCAATATAAGTTTTTGTGTTCACCTGGCCTGCTTTCAGCTAATAAATGAACTGAAATACATTTGTACACACTTATCTTTCGCAAACAATAAAATCATTTTTTTCATAGAACTGCAAATTGAATATAGTGAATTAATATTCATCACAACAAAGTTAAATAAAATATCACATGCTTTTTGAGACCCAATAGACTCTGCAGCTGCAACATACATTGATTTTGATCCATTCTAGGGACACCTAAGATACATTTTGTGTGAGATTTCTACTACCCTAATAATGTTCCATTTTGAAAAACCTTCCTGACTCCAGATGTTAACAGGTTTTATGCTTCTTTGAATCAGCCTCTACTGGTTTTGAATAGCACCTCCTTTCTGCCAACAGCATTACAGTACACCAACAGAATTTTTTTCATGTGTGTCACAGAAGGTGTTGTAGTTTCACACTCGTGTTTAAATAAAAAGGTTTTAGAGGCTCCATGTAATTTTTGCCATTATCTTACAACAAAGAACATAATGGACTGAAAAAGTGAAAGAGACAAAAGACACATGAAGGGTATTAGGTTGTTAGAAGAGAAAGTGAAAGCCTGAAGAATGGAAATGGAAGACCAAACAAGCAGCTGGACTGCTGATTATCTTTAAAAAGGAAAAAAAATATGACCTCATGCAGTTCTTTCTTCTACGTTCATAGTTATTTGTGAAATGACTTTTGTGCTGCACTGGCTGAGGGCATGTTTTCATAGTAATACAGTATGATATGCAAATGTAATAACAATAATTATGTTTGGCAAACCTCTAAAATATACATCAAGCATCGTGCAATGGAAGGAAAACTGCTGCAATCTGTAAAATTGTCTCCAAAATTATAGAAACATTTTGATTGCACTGTTTCCTGTAGGTTCACAACTACCTTTAGTTTTACACAGTGAAACGCTTCAAATTTAAACTCCTTGAAACTTAAATCCTATTTGATACATTTTAATAGGTTTTAACAGAAACTATAGGTTTGTCAAATTGATTTTCGAATTATACCTATAACTTCATGTATCTATACTTTCAGTTTAATAGCTCACTAACAATATATTACATACAAATATTAATTTAATACAATGAGACACCATGTCAGTTCTGTTAGCTTAGTTTGTAAGTTTTAGTATTTTGATCATCTTAGCTTTTGTAATATTGACTGTTTCTAGTTTCAAATTAGCTTTTAGATCTGGTTATTCCCTCTGTAATGATTTTGTGTCAATTAGTCATTTTCCTACTGCTCCTCCAATCATTTTCCCCACTCAGCTGCAGTGTATTCAGGTAATTTGATTCACTTGGCCCTCACTCTATTAATCATTGCTTCTTAGGTTTTTATTATCTGTGCCCGTATCAGAGCTCCTCTGAGGGGACTCAGAAACAAAAACAAAACAATATGCTCCTAGTTGTCAGAATTTAGGTTTTTGTTTATTTTTCTGGACTGTTTTGGACTGATAATTTCCATTCCATACTCATTTCAGTCACCTGCCAGACACCACTCACCATAATTAGTTCCACCTGTTGCTGCAGCTAATTAATCTACTCTGCTCACCTTTCACGCCGTCTACTTGTACCTGCCTCATTCTTCCACTCCCTGCCAGAATGTCTCATCTTGTCTCTTTGCTTGTATGTGTTATTTCCCAGTGTTTTCTCGTCGCTCAGCCTGTTGTTCCTTTGGACCTATTCTCGCGCTGCCCTCGCTGGTTGGTTACTAGTGCTTGTGTGCACTGCCTGCTTCTGGTTGTTCCTAAGAACTCCGTGTCTTGCTCTGCTCAAACTGGGGACACATCACCTGCATCAAATGATCAAATCAGTCTCTGCCTGCCTCGTATGGTCAAGTCTGCTTCTATCTACCTGGTCAGCCATCTCAATCATCTCCAATCATCATCACCATCTGGTAATCCGCCTATTCCTGCCATAATCACCTGGTCAACCGCCTCAGTCATCTCCAGTCATCATCTACCAGTCCGGCCTGCCTGTCTCTGCTGCCACAATTCACCTAATTTAAATAAACTGTTAAACACTACTGTGTGTCACAGTTATGGTTCTGTTTTAGTTTGGTTTTGAGCTTTGAGCTTATGAGGACTTTTTCTGTTTACTCTGTCACAATTGTGACGTTTCTGTCTTAGTTTTAGTTTGTCACAGTTTAGTTTTTGTTTTGGTTCTGTTTTGCACTTTGCTCTATTTACGCAGTTCATCATTCAATAGTCAGCCAGCCCCTGCCACCTCCCCATTCACACTCCAGTCAGAAATCTGCCCAGACCTTAGAATTCAGGAAATTCTAAGATTTTTCCTAAAATGACGTCACTAAAGAGCTACTTTAACTCTTCGGATTCTTTGTGAATACAGGCACTGTTCTTTAGAGTTTGTGTCCTGCAGCACAAAGAAACCAGTTGCCTGAACTACCTCTTCAGCAGGCAATCAAGTTCCAGACAGTCCTGCTAATTACCTAATTATTTGGATCAAACGTGTTGAACCAGAAACACATCTAAAAGTTTCAGGACGGTATTCTGAGACCCCCAAGCATCACAGACACATAGAAGATGAATATCCAACCTGAATATCTTGTTCCAGTTCTGTTATAGCAGAGTTATAGCAACTAGAATGAAAAACAGGAGGATGAATATTTGTGAGCCAAAAATAGTTGTGTACTTCATTCCAGACATGCTAGACAACCTTAGACTACTGCAGAGTAGCAAACACATCTGAATGGTTGTCTAATGAAAGAATGTGGGACACAACAAAGAAATTGGAATAATGGAGGTTTTTAATTTTTGCTGAATTTTTTCCGTAGCAACAGTTTCTTAACATAGTCCAACTGCTAAGGTCAAATTTCCTCCATTCTGCAGAGAATGGAAGAAATTCACTGGTGAGTGATTTCACTCAATTTCATACCTCTGTTTGGGACGGGTTTTATCTTGGAAGGAGGCATTTGTCGCTCAACAAGAGTGGGGAGCCAAATAAATGTTTAACTGTTAGAACATGAGCCTTCAGTTAATATTAAGTTTAAAATGAAGAGAGAGCTATTGCACTATCAGTATGGGCTAGTTTAAATAGGACCTATGCGTACACGCGCGCGCGCACACACACACACACACACACACACACACACACACACACATACATGAGGACTGTGCCTTGACTTCCATTGACTTCCATTCATTTTCAACCCTTTCTATGGTCTAATCCCAAAGCTAACCCTAAACATAAACCTAGCCAATACCAGTGCATGCTTAACCCTAACCTAAGCCTAATTGACACCTTAGACCTAAAACTAACCCCTAGGCCCCCCAAAACAAGGGAAAAAAGGTCCCCACTTTACATCAAACTTATGTCAGGTGGGCGGTTTCATGCTGTTTTGTGCATTGGTCCAGGTGTTTTCCATCTACACCGTTTAGGAGGAGCATTTAAGGTAGCTTACCCAGAGCTAATGCTCTGACACTCCTATCCTCATCCTCTCACTTCCCCACAGTCTGCAACCAGAGCCCTCCCAGTTGGCCAACCCCAGATCCACTTCCACAATTCCCGTTCATCCCCTAACTTCAATAAATCATTTTCATTATACTGCTCTCTCTGTGTTTGTTGCTTTCGGGTCAGTCATGGAAAGTGTAAACATGACACATCACTTTACTTGTAAAATGTGCAAAAAATGTTCTCCCTCAGTAGTAAGTACAAGTACACACACACACATCCTTATTTTAAATACTTACAGAGGCCATTGCCATGACTTCCATTGACTTCCACCCTTTCTATAGCCTTACCCTAACCTTAACCTTGAACCTAACCATTACCAGTACATACCTCACCATAACCCTAAAGCCGGGTATACACTGTATGAGTCTTTGCCCTTTTTGGGCTGATTCTTCCGTCGTGCGAAATTTTTTTTGGATCGGGCCGAGTTTCAGCGGCATCGTGTGTCCTTCCTCGGGTAGTGTACAGGGGGTAACGAGGGGCAATTAGCCTCTCACGACCACCTCCCAATCAGCAATCGGACGGTCGGATGAAAATCAAACATGTTTCAAATTCAGTCGGCCCTCGTGAGTTGATCGTGAGCGCATCCTGCTGTTGAAGTGGAGTTACGAGTGTCTACGAGCCGATTTCCCCCAACCTTGCACACTGTGCATGTGCAAACAAGGGAATTCTTCTTCGTCTTCTCAGACGAAAACATAGGAGTGGAGAGAAGCATGGGGGCAGTAGGTGTGACATGGAGTCAAACTACGGAGGAGCAACTCATAGAATTGCCAAGGCAGCGCTTTTCGTTCTTGTGAGCCTTATATTTAACATTGACACTTCCGTCTTTTTCTTCTTCTACGGTTTACATTGGGCTTCCGGATAGACGAGTCTGGGTAGCGCCAGCTCCCTACGGGGCTGAGTCCGACGTGGGGTTTTTAGACGTTCAGTGTGAGCACTTAGATCGCATCAGAGCGTCGGGCCGTACAGTGTAAGAACATATATCGTCAGCAGTGGACTTTTAAACCCTCCAGTTTCGTTGTACAGTTTGAGCTGTATCTGAGTACAATTGAAAATATTGTACAGTTTATATCCAGCTTAAACCTAATTGACACCTTAGACCTGAACCTAACTCCCAACCCAAAAAAGTGAGGACCAAAAAAAAGGTCTGCATGGACTTTTCATTTCTATCGCCGAACCTGACCCTAATGATAAACCCTAACCATTACCACTGCATACCTAACCCTAAACCTGATTCAAATCTTAGTCCTAAACCCAACTCTTAACCCCACCCCAAAAAAAGCAAGAACAAGGAAAAGGTCTTCACTTATCATGAATGTCCTAACTTTGCTGGTAAAATACAAACAAATGGGTTCTCACTCAGGTGCAAGTATAAGTACACACACAGACAAACACTGCAGTCACCAAGCTCTCATGTTATAAAGAAATTGTTGGGCTTCAATCTGCATAAAGCAGCAAAAATGTGTCGATAAACATTGAAATTTTTTTGTTCACTTCCAAATGGAGTGGCATTGAATTGTGTGATAAAAAATAAACAAACTGTGCTCCCTTTGATTTTGTCCTGTACAAAGCAACCTCACCGAGTTCAAAGTTCTTTAAAAATAGTGTGGCACGAATTGTTGTTATGCACAAGACTGTTAAAAGTCAAGTAACATTTATCTGGTGAATATAAATGTGCTGATGGCACAGAGGATGTAACCAAGTTTTCTCAAGAGTAGCTGAGTGTTTCACATGTCAAAAATGTTATGGTAAAGATCCAAGTTTAAAAAGAGTGATATCTAGAAGAGATATATTGCTTTTATTTTTGCCATATATTTAAACTAAAAACTTGGTTGCTCGGTTTAAAGCCACTAGAGTTTACCTCATGTGTAAAAATATCAACTGATTGTAGTTTGATAGCTACAGCATCTCACCAAGGGCTCTCTTTGTTAATGAACTCTAACATCTGCTCTGTATTCTGTGTTTTGTATTGACGTAGACATAACTTTTTCTCTTTGAACTGTTTTTCAACAGTACAAGTTGTACTTAGTTTATTTTCTTCATTAAATATGCTGCTAATCGCTGTTGTCTAAAAGGTTAATAATCATCTTCCTTTTCTGCTTTTTCATTATCACCTAGTGAGTATAAATCTAGGCCCCTTTCCAACACTTCCTCTTTATCTACTTATTATCCCATCTAATGCAGTCTAACCTCAATTTTCACAAAACCACTGGGAGCAGAGTTTTACTTTCTGTGTGGTTAATTGGTAGACTGCCTGTCTTGTCGTCTCCTTATAGCTCGACCTCGTTTATAGAACCTGATGTCCTTTAGAAGCGGCTGTAAATCTGCATGGTGTGGTAGCAATAACAAACAGTGTAGCTCCTGAAAATGTGTATTTTTTGTCATGAGCTCGAACCCCTCTTCTCTTTGTCTTTCAACCCTAGATCATGATTGATTCAAATACCCAAAGGACATTAAAGTAAAATGAGACCGTTTTAAGTTTGCCCCACAACCTACAGTCTACAAATGATCAAACACCAAAAAACATTCTCAAAGGACCACTAACCAAGCGCCATTGAGTTGTACTTTGGGTCATCGCATACCCATTTTAAACTCAAATGCAACACGTAGTTTTATTATCTTGGCTAATTTGTATGTTTTTGTACTTTTGTAAAAAAAAGCTTTGTTTCTTTAATAACTTGCTTTAAAAAACAAAAACTCCAACTGTAGTAGAGCTATGCTTTCATCTTTTATGATCAGTCATAGTTTGTGCACCTTTAAGAATGTTGTTTTCTTATTTATGTTTTCTCATTCTACCCCTCTATCACCTTTTCCTTTCTTTGAAGAAGAAATCTTTATCTGCCATTGCAATTGTACATTCAAATGACATTTGTCTTCTGCATTTAACCCATCCCTTAGGGAGCAGTGGGCAGCTATTACATCTGCCCGGGGAGCAATCTGGGGCTGAGGGTCTTGCTCAGGGACCCACAGTGGAAGTCTGCGGGGATCGAACTGGGTACTTGCAACCTTCTTAGAATGCAAGCGCGCTGCTCTAACCACTAGGCCACCACCACCATAAAACGTTGACTTCAAGGCCATTTTTGCAAGATATGTGTATTCCAGGCCATCCTTTTCTTGCTTGGTAAAGCAGCAGACAAGTGCAGCCTTTGCTTCCAAATTATGGATTGCGATGGCAGGGAATCCAACCCAGGTCAGCTGCTTGGAAGGCAGCTATGCTCACCACTATACCACCATCGCCACAATGTCGTTTTCTGCATTCTGTGCATGTTCATTTTTCTTCTATTTTTCTGACTGAACTGTCATTCCTCCTCATCCAACTCCATTTCCATATCTCAGTCACATTCCTTTAGCCCCGTGGATGGATCTGACCCTATCTCAGTCCCTACAGACACAGCCCAGAGACAAAAGGAAGCAAGAGGGAAGTAGATGTAGGCAAGCCTGCTAGGCCATGAATAAAGTGTCTGTTTTCCCTCAAAATCTGTGTAGTTGTGAACTGAGGAATATATGAAAATGTGAGCTGAGTTTATCATATACTGCCTAGATTCAAAGATACAAGGTGTCAAACCATTTCCTATTTCTCCTTGTAAGTTGATGTGTCAAAAGACATGTCATGTGGAAATAAGCGTGAGGAAACCAAACACTTTCTGGAGAATGTGCCTCTGTTTTATGCAGTGTACAGGACTGTCTCAGAAAATTAGAATATTGTGATAAAGTTCTTTATTTTCTGTAATGCAATTAAAAAACATGAAATGTCATACATTCTGGATTCATTACAAATCAACTGAAATATCGCAAGCCTTTTATTGTTTTAATATCGCTGATTATGGCGTACAGCTGAAGAAAACTCAAAAATCCTATCTCAAAATATTAGAATATTTCCTCAGAACAAGTAAAAAAAAAATTATAACAGCAAAACAAAATCAAACATTTGAAAATGTCCATTAATGCACTCAGTACTTGGTTGGGAATCCTTTTGCACAGATTACTGCATCAATGCGGCGTGGCATGGAGGCAATCAGCCTGTGGCATTGCTGAGGTGTTATGGATGCCCAGGATGCTTCAATAGCGGCCTTTAGCTCATTTGCATTGTTGGGTCTGGTGTCTTTCAGCTTCTTCTTCACAATACCCCACAAATTCTCGATGGGGTTCAGGTCAGGGGAATTGGCAGGCCAATCAAGGACAGTAATGTCATGGTCAGTACACCAGTTACTGGTGGTTTTGGCACTGTGGGCAGGTGCCAGATCTTGGTTGTGCAGCGTTTCCTGCCACATTTCCCCCTTCCAACACACTTTTTGTGAATGTGCTTTGAAACTGCACTCTGTGAACAGCCTGCTCTTTGAGAAATTTCTTTTTGTGTCTTACCCTCCTGATGGAGGGTGTCAATGATGGTCTTCTGGACAGCAGTCAGATCAGCAGTCTGAACCAAGCTGAGTGTTTTTCAAGGCTCAGGAAACCCTTGCAGGTGTTTCGAGTTAATTAGACGATTCAAGTGATTAGTTGAATAGCCTACTAGTATACTTTTTCACGATATTCTAATTTTCTGAGACAGTCCTGTATGTGTTGTGGGATGATGGGTATAAACTATACAGTGTTCTGCTTCATCAAGACAGTGTACACTACTTTGCTTACAAGTCACACTGTTTTTCTATTGTTCGCCATTTTTAGGGACCAAAAACATCAGCGAGACAATAGATCAGAGTGCTGTACATGAACATATAGTGCTATATAAATAAACTTACCTTAACTTATAAGTGTCCCCATATGGTCAAATAATGATTAGCAGCATTAATCAAAAAGTAGGTCAGGCTGCAGCCAGTTGAAGCCACTGCAAGCATGTTGAGGTAAGAGAATCTTCAATAGTGAATATACTGTTAAACTATAGACTTGTTCACGGTCTCCCCTGGTTCTTTTGTCTGGTAATGTGGTGCTTCTATTGTAGACTTCTGTAGTAATAAAAAGACTTTTCAAACCGTTACTATATTTTACCATATTTTATCTAAAAGGCAGAGGAATGTTTACAGATTCAGTACTGGGTTCTCATAACAACACAACG
Source organism: Fundulus diaphanus (assembly GCA_037039145.1). NCBI lineage: Eukaryota > Metazoa > Chordata > Actinopteri > Cyprinodontiformes > Fundulidae > Fundulus > Fundulus diaphanus. Next base: position 34,718,747 of record CM073125.1, read on the forward strand.
CAACCGGTACCTGAGAACCCTGTTTTTCCTTTCAGACAGACATTAAATACCAAGCATGTGTCCTTGCTGACATCACCCATAACAGTCATTCTGTCCAGTCTAAGTATGTCAGACACTTTGCCTTCCATTTATTTGTAATTTCATGGCAACCACCTTTGCAGTCCAGTCTCTGTAATTTCATAATCTCCAACATATCTATAAAAAAGTTTATATGTATTTTTTCTCATCACACCTATAACAAATTGCCGGTCCTTCATTATTAAATATTATCTAGTAAGCTTGCAAAGAAGATCTCAATGTGCACAATCTTATTAAGTAAAGAAATCTAAATAATGATGTACCAAAGGGATTATTCAGAAAGTCTTGGCTTAGTAAAGAATCTGTTTTACAGAAAAAAGACCCCTAAATTGGTTATTTTAAAATAGTCATTACATAGGCCTCAGTGTGTAATGAACCAGACTCTGGACCGGAAATTTGAACCAAACACACAGGGCTTTATAAAGTGTTTATTATTAAAAGAAATCTGGTGGGAGTCAGGAAACCTCCTCTTAGGAGCCCAACTGGAGATTTAATCCTGTTGGTTTGTTTCTCAAACCTCCAGAGAAGCCAGTGAGAACCATAAGTGTAGGAAATGATCTCGCAGCAGGTAACGACTTGATAAATTATTTACATCATAATTTGAGCTGTTAATACTTTTAATGACAAATGGAGCTTTCATAATTGCTGTGATACCAAATGTGAGGAGCCATAGCTTCACCTCGCTGAAGATGTAGCTCCCTCATAATTACTGTTCATATCATTGGAAAACATAAAAAATGGTCTGATTTAAAGATGAGTTGAGCACATATTTATTATTACATTTTAGCAAATAACATAACTCTTTGCTCCCAACTAACTCCATATGCTTTGATCAGGAGGCAACTTTAGGGTGCAGCACGTGGTGGGTGGACAGGAGGCAGCTATGAGCTCTAGATCCACATTTACAGGTGTTACATAAGCTATAGTGCAGGGATTACTCATGTTTAAAAAGCATTTTTGAAGTAAACAAATGAAAATATATCTGTTTTAAAAAGCTGATGGCACAAACAAATGTAGGCTCCACAGCTTTGCTAGTCACTGATGTCTATACACTAAATAGCTTGCTACAAACCTTGGTTTTATTAAATTTTCCTTAAAAAAATAAAACTTGATTTCTTAATGAATCTGTGTGTGCATAGAGGAGCACAACAAACTTTTCAGTATTTAAAATTTTGCACAATCCCTTCTGAGGTTTTCTCCGGGTTTCACTCTCTCTCTTTCATAGAGCAAACCAGAGGGAGACAGGGGGTGGAGCTGGCGTCTGTGACTTAAGGCTGCGGTGGATCTATATATCCAACAATGAAGAAACAAGTGTAATTTGCCAATAAAATCATCGGGTGAGACATAGGAAATACCCAGAACAGGTTGCAAGTTCATTATATGGCCAAGGCAGAGATAGAGCTGGCATGTCGCTAGCTTTCCTTAGGAAAGAAGCCAAAGTTTTCTTCTGATCATCATTGCAGCGAGCTGGAGCAAGAATTTTGAGAGATAATCACAGGCATGCGACAAATGATCTATATAGTAATGTGTAATACCTGGAGTCCTTTAAGAGTCAACATTTATCTTGACACTAAGGTTTTCAGACAGCATGGGGAAACTTGAACAGCCATAAGAAACTCATGTGAGGATCTGATATCATCAACCCACCCACCCTCACACACAACTTCTAAAAATAACCCTAACATAAAACAGTGCCTCTGCACTATTGCTATGGGGATTTGTAAATTTTTATCAAAATATAAAAATATTTCCCCCCTGCATGAATGCATCCTTTGCTCTCAAACTACAGTGTTTATATTTGAATGTGAAAGTATGATTAACAACACCTGTCAGGGACCTGATTTATGCAGCTGCACAGTGCACAGCGAGTAACCTATTTAGTGGGAGTTACAGTTTACTGCCTCCTGGCTTCCTTAAGCAGTGTGTGTGTGTGTGTGTGTGTGTGTGTGTGTGTGTGTGTGTGTGTGTGTGTGTGTGTGTGTGTGTGTGTGTGTGTGTGTGTGTATGCATATGTATGTGTGAGAGTGTTACCATCATTATGTAGCTCCAAGGCAATGGGAACTAGCAGTCATTAAAGTTTCAACATAGCCACATCCAAATTTTTTTCTGGATGTCTGGCACATGAACAAAAGCACATCTTAAATGGGCAAAACCCAAAAATGTACAGGCACTTCCGAACATATGTGTGTGTGCGCACGCATAGGTCCCATTTAAACTAGCCCATATTGATCATGCAGGGCTCTCTCGTCAGTTTAAACTTAATATTAACTGAAGGCTCATGTTTTAACAGTTAAACCTTTCTTTGGCTCCCCACTCTTGTTGTGACTGGATGGTGGATACAGCACACACACACACACACAGATGAATGAGGCTGCAGCTTAATGCATTCTGCTTGCTATTAACTTTTCTCTCAGACCATTGTATTGAAGATTTAATTTGCTAATGTGTTTAAAGACAATCAGGATTTTATAAAAGAGGAACATTGAACTAATTTTGCTAATTTTAGGAGGCCCCAATTACAAAGTCTAAATAATTGGCCATTTAGGCAAAATTTCAGACTGATTTTGCTTTCCGAAAAAACATTAAAATATGTCATTGTATTGGGAAGTTGACAACAATAATAATAATAATCTGCGATAGACTGGCGACCTGTCCAGGGTGTACCCTGCCTCTCGCTTATTGACAGCTGGAGATAGGTACCATCACCCCTCGCAACCCCCATAAGGGATAGACATGTTAGAGAATTGATGGATAATAATAAAAATTTATTTGTAGGTGTTTTTTGAGACGCTCTAGGGCACCTCCCTAGAGTTAAACATTGAATAAAGAGTTAAAAACTTAAAATGTCCAAAAAATAGGGGACTTTATGGAAATAGGATTTCAAAAAAAGTTAAGATAGTGGCAAGACATTTGTCACAAAGAAAAGGCCAGCTTACAAGGATGGGTCGGGAAGTGGGATTTAAACATGCCCATCAAGTCAATGTTGTGGATGTCAGGTGGGAGGGGGTTCCAGAGGCAGGGGAAAGAGCAGCTGAAGGCTCTGTGCCCCATGATGGGCATGCGAGCTGAAGGAACACTGACGCTGATGGATGATGAGGATCTGAGAGTCCAGCTTGGTCTGTGAATGTGAAGGAGGTCAGTGAGATCCAAGGGAGTGAGAAGGTAGATGGCCTTGAACATGATGAGCATTTTTTTACACATATTTGTGCCCAAGCTTGTATCTCACAACAACTGAATGATCATCTACCACATTTAAACTATAGAAATAAATATTTCCCTTTATAGTTCTATAGAGGGGAAATTTGTGTCTGCTTTTAAACCATCCCTTAGGGAGCAGTGTGCTGTCGACACTGAGTAGCGCAAAGGGAGCAATCTGTGGTCAAAACTCTCACTCAGGAACCCAGAGCGGCAGACTGAGTTTCGAACCACCAATCATTGAGGCCTCCACCAAATGCAAACGCCCCGCTCCCTAATTACTTGGGCACCACTCCCATACTTATAAACAAAAAAACTATACTCCTTGTAGCAAAAAAAAGTAAGTCACTTCATTGTGATCTTTTGCATCTTTACAGGAACTTTCAATAAACGGGATAGCTTGATGGAAGGTTCTGATGGTTTTTAAAGTGTAACTTTTAAAATCCTGGTATACCTTGATACCAATAACTGGTCCATGCGTAAGCCTGTTTCAGTTTACTGCTGTTGCACACATTTTCCTTACTCTCCTTGTTCCGAATTTGACAGGGCATTTCCGGTTTCATGGTTGTCTTGTCTTGTATAAAAATTACCAACTGGGTGATCACGTCGTGACGCCTGAATGCTTTCATGATACCACATCCCTCTGTGACCATATCCTGGAGCAATAACATACGTATGTGTGGAGGACTAAGCCATGAGAATCTGAAGTATATAGGCTTTTCACTATATTCATAGTAGTTACTGACATTTCTTTGCCATAAGGCTGGAAGTCTGTTGTATTTGACCGTGAATTTACAGCCGGGCCTGTCACGCAGTGGAATCTGCACAGCATGGGCTACGGTGGACTGCATCAGATCGGTGGAGACAGCTAGTTGTTTGTACACCGTTGAACAGGAGTGGCTATGCCGCTATAATTCTGGGGAAGGATCCTAAGCTACTTCCACCATCAAGTTTGCTCACTAAATTATAATTAATACTAGGGATATATTTGTCATCTTACATCGCAGCTACTGAGAACAAACACTGCATTTTGTGTATGGGTGTGCTCAGTGAAATATGCACATATATAATTTACAAATACTTCATTAAAAATCATAATGTGAAACTTTGCATATTGCAGGGTTAATGAAATATTCTTTTTGCCACACTTTATAAATTAACCCAGAATCTGTGCAGCTGTGCGAGCTAGGCAGTGTAAAATCAAGTCATCTATAGGATCAAATCTGTCCTGTCAAATCTGCAAATCAAATCTGCTTAATAACTCTACCATGAAGGCAGCAAATGAGCTACTACAAAATGGCTTAGGCCACTCTATGATGTGATAGAGACAGAGAGCTGAAATATTCCCCGCAGTGTCCCAAGACACCCTGTCCAGCTGATGCGGCAGCTGTCGCGAGTATATAACAAATGCATGCTACCTGTGGAAACACTCGAAGCGAGTCACTTTAACCATCTGGTTCAAACAAATCAGTGGCACAACCCAATGATTAAAGTTATGTCCCTATGTGAGCAGACCACCATTCTGCAGACTTCCCTGCCATAATGGATTTTGTGCATTCTTTACATCACAATACAGGGCATCCTGGTGACAATTTTATTTCTACCTTCAGGATTCAGTGAATATAATTTAGTCCAGCAGGGAAGCACTAGATTGATGACAGAAGCTACAGCTTAGTTGTTAGGTTTTTAATATATTCTCTTTTCTCTGACAAGTATATTCAGAGTTCATCATCTGCAAATTAATTTCCATAGCAATTATAGACTGTAAAAACATTAAAACCTGCAAATACGTGACTCACCTGTGTGTCTAGGTTGGGGCTGTTATCCTTTCTTCTCACATTGTATGGCAACACCAGATGCCAAATGCATCATTCATTTTGATAGTGCTCTAAATCGTGTCTGCAGGCTTCGAAAGCAGCAAGATGATATAAGTCCTCATAACTCTGTTACTTATACGTTGTGAAAGAGCAAATAGACAGGAGCAAAAAAAAAAGAAGATAAGATCACAAAAGACAGTTTAGATTCTTTAAATCTCTCGAAGGGTGTGAATGACATCGAGGTAACTATAAAATGGGCAGTTTTAAAGCTTTTGAAATGAGGATATGTAAATATTAATGAAGTTCTTGCTAAAGAAAGGTCATTTCTCAGACAGGAATAATAAAAGGAGGCATAGCAGCTGTGATCATAGCAAAGTGTAACTGAGGAAGCAGCGGTGCTGATAGTGTCCTATGATCAGAGCTGTGGGGAAAACTGATTCTGTCTGTAAAGATCAGTTAATTGTACCCTGTTTGTTTTTTGTTGTTGTTGCTGTCTTATATCTGCTTCATTTCCATATTGTTTTCAGTGGTTTATGCTAGAGATGCTATTAACTACAGAGTAAACTCACAGTCTATTAGCAAGATTGTACAAAAATTAGTGGATTGAGCAAAGGAAATCATCAAGCTTAGTGAAAAGAAGCTAAGTTTAAAGAATGTCAGGCTAGGTCCAAATGCATCTAGATTCAGAAGTAGCAGACATACAGGTTACATTAATGATCAGTTTTAGTTTTTAGGAGAATACACATGATGTGTGAGATCCTCATGAATACACAAAGCCAATAATGTTGGAAATGCAACATGCTCTGAAAAAATTTATATAATCTTTATTCCTATGTATTTTGGATTAAAACCTTTGAATACCTGTGAACACATCTGTTGTAGCAAACCATTATCAGACTAGTCTGGACTCATCTGATGGGAGAACTGTTGCAGAGAACAAAACTGGAAATCAATAAACAAGTCCTGACAGCCTCACTCCTAATTTTTCTTCCATTTGTTTTTGTTTGAAACCCTTTTCTTCCATATAAACTGTGAATATAACCACCAGTCAGCAGAGGATCAAAAACATATTGCATGGAATTATGCATTCCAGATTCCAAAAGAGACATTGAAAACTCTTTAAAGGTACCAGAGTAAAAATAGCCCTTCAGATACTATAGCTGCAAATCTCAAAACTGGTGTAACTGTAATGAGCAACTTTACACTTCGGGTAGCGCGACCCATGTACGGAGGCCTTAATCATCGACGCGGTCGACCCGGGTTTGACTGCGACACGTAGTCCTTTGCCGCATGTCTCTCCCCCTCTTCCACTCCCCTTCCTGTCAGCCTACTGTGTTAAAAAGCGAGCCACTAGAGCCACAAAAAATCCCCCCAAAAAAAAAATTAACACAGAGAACCTATTAAATAGTTGTAGTTGGCAGATCTGGGCTTGTTATGGTGAAAGCTGACAGCTTGAGAAACATGAGGGAGAAACGTCATAGACAATACAAAACAGTGGTCAGTGTTACAGACTAACGTGTTTTTGTGTTAACTGGTGACATGTGGTGGTTTTGTAAACGTTGCAATATTGCAAGATTTACTACTTACAAGAGTTAGTTGACCACATTTGTGTTGTTTCAAGAATGCAGGAGCTTATTTGATGGTTTGAAAGAGGGGTGATATAAGCCATCTTGGTCAAAAGAGAAAAGCCATCACTAAGCAGAGGGGGAGGATCACATCAGCAGTCTCATCATGATTCAGGTGACCAAGTACTCCACTCACACCAAGCAGTAGCTTGTAATGACCCAGAACAGTGGCGAGTGGGTCATTGATTTGCATCTGAATTAGAATGTGCCTAGGAGGATGGGCCTCCATGTCCTTAAAAACAGCAGCGCACCAACTGCAGGTTGCTCAAGTGCGAGCCTTGAAGACTTGAAGACTCCTGGATAGGTGTTGAAATGCTTTCAGAAAGAACTGAGCGAAAATCCGGTTGTCTCTGATATAAACCTGTTTGCTGATTTAATGACTGATTTAATAGGATCCAATTTCCTGGTGCTGGCCAGGACACTGGCTAGTTTGAAAGTTTGTGGTTATGTTCTAAACTATAACATTGGGCTTTTAAGAACAATTTCGATTAGCATGGAAATATCTTTTATTGTCTCTTAGAGGGGAAATTCAGATGTAGCAGCAGCAAAGTTAAAGGCAATTGGAAGGATGTAGATTCAGACAAAGGTAAAATTTCATAACACAAAAAAAGAAATGTGTACTGTAAGGGTAAACTTACTATATCAGGAAAAAATACTGTACATTTCTTAGAAATACCACACTCTAAGTGTGGTATTTTAAGTTCTAAGATGTACAATTGAGTAGAATTATTTAAAAAAAATTGCAAACTGTGCTTGAAAGTAATAATTTATTTCAGTGGGTCATCTTGGGCTTCAAGAGCCTGAGCGCTGAGACATGTTAGCATTCCAAAGATAGGTCCCATATAAACCATTGCATTGGTAGCCCTCTGCACTGCTGCCAAGGTAGAGTCAGGCTGGAATTCAGCTATGAGATAGGCTGAACCAACGAGACCCAGAGCTGTGCCCAGTTTGGTGGTGATCCAGGTCTTCTCCATGTAGTCTATCCAATCTGGAACATCCAAGTACCCCATCACAATCTGCACCTACAGGTTGTGCCACTGCAAAGTCAACACGGAAGATATTTGTGCGGAAGATTGTATATTTGTGCAAAAAAGAATAATAATTAAGCATCACATATCCTTTCCACTGCAAGAGTTTATAGCTGCTATCAATCCTGCTCCTCAGATAGATCTCTGGAAAGTTTCACAATCACTCCACTGAGTCTGAAAAGATGCAATGACATTGCAAACATGATTGATGGAGAAATAAAGGTGGATCACGTCATTCACTCACTGGTTTTCTGATGAACTGGAACTGTTTCAAAGCACAGAATGGGGAATGTTGTCATATACAAAGTACTGATAAGAGTAAAGTAGATTAGATAAGATAAGAATCCCCCAATGAGGAAATGTGACAGTGACAAACATACACAAATATTAGTGATGAGAAAAGCAAAAAGAATACAAGAAAAAAAGTAAACTGTGTAATCTAAAGTTATCTCTAAAGAAAACACTAAGAGTAGAATATAAGAGTAAATAAATACATTGACTGAAGGAAAAACAAAGTTAATTTATAGTGGAAAAATAACTCCATCCTATATACTTAACACACGATAATGGAGTATGCAATACTTCCATACGTACAATTTCCATAAAGTACAAAGTTTATACACAATGCACTATGCATCATAGTCCAGCAGCCTCCCAGCTAAGGTGTGAGCAAGTTACCTTAGCATTTGGGTACAGTGTAAACAATTAACAGCTGAGTCAGAGCCTGTGCAACAATCTGCATGATGTAGACAGTTTTCTTAGCATCTTAGAACAGTGTCAAGAATTAATGGTTGGATCAGAACCTGTACAATGATTATCATGATGTAAACAGTTATCTTAGTATCTTAGAACAGTATAAACAATTAAAGGTTGTTAGTGTTTTTAGTGTTTGAAATATAAAAGTCCTGCTTCAACTCAAACATTTAAATGTCCAAAAACAGTTTTTCTCAATCCTGGTCCTTAGGATCCTCGGTCCTTAATGTTTTAGGTGTGTCTCTGCTCCAGCACCCCTGATTTAAATTGCATGACCTCCTCACCATCAATTCATGCTGAACCCTTTTAATCACCCACTTACTTAAGTCGGGGTTGCGGCAGAAGGGAAACACCTAAAACATGAAGGACAGAGGGCCGAGAGGACCGCTGTTCCTTCCACATTAACATGGAACATAACACAGTGTGATGTTCATACCAAAATCTTCTGGGTTATTATGGATTATTCAAATACCCATCCATCCATTGTTTTCCGCTTATTCAAGATCATGTTGAGGGGCAACAGATCAAGGAGAAAGAAACAGACATCTCTCTCCAGTAACATCCTCCTGCTCATTCTGGGGGATCTCAAGGTGTTCCCAGGCCAGATGCAATATATAGTCCCACCAGCAAGTTCTGGGTCTTCCCTGGGATCTCCTCCCAGTGGGATGCGGCTGACAACCCAAATTTGAAAAACAGATGGCTCCTTTTGATGTGAAGAAGCAGCGGCTCTACTTTAAACCCCCAACAATAAATATAAAATGAATACCAGGCACTCACCAATTGATCAGTAATCAAGTAAAACATGATCAAAGGGTTAGGAAACAAGTAAAAATAAATAAATAAAAAAACAAGAGGAAAAGTCAAATTGGTTCAACGTATTACACGAACAGGTAGAAACAATAAAACCTAATGAAGTGGAATAAGTATGCACAATAGTGATAAAATTAAAAAGTCTCAGTTGATCAGTTGAGCCTTAAAGGTGCATAGTGCAAGCTTTGAAGTTAAATATAATTTATTTTATTTCTCATACATTCCCTGACAATTGCTTGATGGGTAAAAGGAGTTATCCTCTATTTACTGCAGTTACCTCTATAGGCTGGATTAGTCAGTCCATGAGAGAGTGATTCAGGCCGAATCCTCTGGGCGTGTGAGTGAGCGTGTCACACTGTACGCTCTCGTTCACCTAGCTACTTTGTTGAGTCTCTGCCGTAATCGATGCATTAGCGAGAGAACACGGGCTAACTTCAATAGTTAGAAATCATGCCTCTAAACAGAATACCAGTGCTGTTGCAGCGGCAGATGCTTTTCCTCTTCTCCATTGCACGTGCACATTTGTGTCATTGCTACATGTCACCAGAGGGGCAGACGTCTGCAAAAATCCTGAAACTTAAGCTATGCTCCTTTAATTTAGGAAAAAAAATAAAACATAAAACAAGATGGTACCATCACATCCAGAATGACATAGCTCATCCTGACACAGTAGAGACTTGTGAATCCTCCACCCATCAACCCTGTACATACATACCATAGAAAACAAGGAATCCTTTGAAAATGCACACATACTGTACTTCATAGACGTGATAGAACTTGATGCTTTCCAAATTTCTTCATGTTTAGACCCATGTAAGACTTGTTCTTTAAAACACCAGCTTGACTGACAAAGTACGAGTGTGAGAGCAGCTTAAGTGTTACTCAAAGGCTGCAAAACAAATGCAATTCATTACGCAGGGTCACACAGTTCATTGATCATCTCATCACACCAGAGTACTGCATGTACTAAGGTGAGCCCAGCAGAGAAACATTTTCCAACATGAACAGATCACATTTTTGTCAGGAAATAAACTATTATTTAGTGCAGATCAACCTTTAGGTCTATTATTCTGCTTTCATCATAATTAGCTTGAGGTCTGATCTTGCTATGTGGCACAATTTCTTCCGAAACAGTTCCACATTTGGACCTCACATCCCTGTTGAAAACTTTGATAGTCGAATGGATGTTAGGTCAGATTGTTTCCATCACCTTCTTAATGTCAAACAATTGACAAAACAAAAACTTAAGAAGATTTTGCCATTCTCTTTGCTCTTAGACAAGGAATCACTAATTGAAAATAATACGGCATAATGCACCAATCTGCATGATTAGCAGGAGCATACAGTATTTAAATCAGTGGAATGCATGAAGGAAGGAGTTAGTGTCTTCTTCCTTCTGAGTTGTATCTCTCCCTCTCTGCACCAACTTCTTGTAGTCCATATAATTGGCCCTCAGACTGTCTGGAATCACGTGCCACATCAAATAAGGCTATCTGGCTTTTGCAGCCACAGTGTGTGCCCCTCTCTGTGCTTGTGTATCCAGCAGTGCAGTGCAAACACCTTGTTCCTAATAAATGTGTCTGTTGGTTGGCTTCACGTTTCAGAATAGAAAGCAGGGGGGGGCTATAAAGAATTCTGCCAAACATAAAAATATGAGTATTTATAACCTTCCTTTCATTCACGCACAGAGGAATTTCATAGAAATGGAAAAGGGCACGGGTTTGTAAATGTTTATGTTCAGAGGGCACTGGAAGCATTAATTTCCTTGACATTGGAAAAGTTTCTCTTAAAATGGATGGTTTGTCTCGAGAAGTGACAGCAGTCTCTGACATTTTTTTAATAATTAGACAATGTGTAGTTTACAGTTGCAACATATGAAGCCAGGAAATAATTTCAGACACAGAGAAAAAACAAGACAAAATACAAGATACACCAAAGAAAAATTACAAGTATCAAATGAGATTCTCTCACAGCAATATTTCCCACCTTTTTTTAATATCATTATTTCACCTGAAAAAATAAGAACTATATTACTTTAAAGTCACCTTGTCATCTTGGAGAATTTGACTAAAAAAATCTTTGTGAATTGATGTTAGATGTAGCAGATGATAGTGCACCTGCTGTGGGAAAGAATCCAAACAACTGTACTGCAAACAGAGTTGCACAATATCTTAATGTAAAAATTGTAACAGAGCTACATACAATATTTGTAAGCATTTGCGTGTAAGTATTAAAGGTGTAGTGGATAATTATTCTGGAAATATAGGTAAGAAACACCCAAGTCACTTTTTGAATAACTGCACACATGCGCAAGACAATCCTACCTCCTCTTCCGCTCTTCAGGGGCATGGCGTAAAATAATCTCCCAAATACAATCAGGTCTTATTTCTTTCTTCTGAGGCCTTCCTCTTCTTCTCATTAACCTTTAGGACAGTTTGCTTTTTGCAACTCTCCGACATTTTCAAAGTATACGGTGAGAGCAGCGGAGCGACAATTAACGGCTGAAACCGAAGCTCACTGGATACTGCATGCGCAGCAAGAGGAAACTAGCAAGGAACAAGCATGCACAATGAGTGGCATGTGGGACAACCAATAGATAAGATGATCTATTTGTGAAGTAGTTATTACGCAGTTAACAGCAAGGTCATTTGGAACTCATGGTGTGCCAGTGTGAAAATCCTATACACTGGGTCTTTAAAGATAAGCAATTATAATAAAAAATAATAATTGTATGACTGAATCATAAGAACATACTTCATACCTATACTATTAGTGTTACCGGGTTTACTGTTTTGCCAAACAGGGAAGTGATGACTAAATTATATATTTCTCTAACCAAAATAATTGTGCCCTACTTGTTGGTTTTGCCCTAATTACAAAAGTCAAGGTTAAGTTTGCCATACTGCAATTAATTATAATTATAAAAAAAAAAATTGTTGCGGTATCAAAAACGGTATAGAGTATCAAGTATTTTTCTTAGTATCGATAATTAAGTATCGATAACAGATACTAACATAACAAAGAGCTCAATGCGAGACTCCTGAATAGGTGTGGAAACATTTTCAGAAAGAACTGAGCGATTTAAACCCGTTTGCTGTTGCAATAACCCGGGTAACTGGGCATCGATACCAGACTTAATAAGTGTTTACACTCGTCAACAGCCAAAATATGCACTGTTGGCTTGCTGAGTCAGGAGTAATCGATGTGTTCGATATCTTGTGGCGAATTGTTGCCACTACATGCTTACTGCCATACCATCAGTCTAATTTGGAGAAATTGAGCTTGATTAGATTATTTTATTAAAACATAGAATTTCCTAGAGTGAAGTCTTAAACAGTCCTTCACTAAAATAAAATAAATTAAAACAGAGGGAAGGCTATGTCCAAAATCTATTCCCTCAGAGCTGGGTTTCTGCCCAACCCCAGACTTAAAATCCAATATGGATACATAACTCATAAGATGTGCGGTTGCAATTAGTAGGTATTTATTTGCACTTCTGGAATATCATTAAGGAAAAATTAAGCTGCATACAAACAATATATGTTAGTTAAAGTGTTTCTATGCAAACTAAATAAATAAAAATAAAAAATAAAAAAATAAAAAAAAAAAAAATATATATATATATATATATATATATATATATATAATCCAGAACAGCATTGTTAATGACTTCTGCTGCTTGTAAATACAACATGATTAGGTTAGACACAAGCACAATTCAAATAAATGATCAGATAAATAGTTGACATACAGAATAACCATGAGGTTGTCTTTTTCCACCGCCACATTTGGGGTTGACCAAGGACCCCTCTAGATACAGTATTGTTATTATAATCCATGGGCCACAAGATGTGCATACAGTCACATAAACGATTCCTAAAAATAAACCTTTATCAAACCATCGTTTGATTATATTGCTCCCTGTAAACCTTTTTTTAGGTAACTTTTTTAATTAATAGTTCAGCATATGGGCTGGGGCAATATGTGCAATGTTTCTCTTTCAATTTATGCATCCAAGTGAGGATACAGATCCAAAACTTAAACAATTCTTTATAAAATTATCACTCCTCTTTAGCAGTGTTAGGAAAATAGTTATTTTTCAAATCCCTTTTTTTTTGCTTTCAAAACCTGCAACCTGGCAAGTTTTTAAAAACTTCTAATCAACTAAAAATCATTGCAGTTAAACTGTCAGGTTGTAAGAAAGTCAAAACAAATAGTGTTTGTCAATGTTAATAGTTAATGTCTAAACTAAGCTTTTATGAACAGTCATATAGAAAACAAGGGAGACTGTGTAAGGTAGAATAGAGTAAAATTAGAACATTTACAGAGTGAAATAGCCTGGCAGGGAAATAAATGTGTGGAAAAAGACAGCACTATAGCTAGGAAGCTCTGATAAGGCAGATATTGTGTCGTGTCTCAGCAGGGGAGAGGTTTTTTTCACGAGGTGGAAACCAACTGAGCCACTTTGATGAATTAGGGCGCCTTTAGCTGTGGGTAATGATTTGTATCCAGTGTGGATGATGAAGCAGTTCCTCTGCTGAAGCATGTGCCTGCCAGCGTCTTCAAGAACAAAGCACTGGTTTTGGATTTTGACATGAGAGTCTGTCAAAGTGCCTTCTGAGCTGGAAGCAAAAAGGAAAAGCAGCTGTTCAGCAACCGCGCACCAAGGTGCATGTTTGCATGTGCTGAGCGACTCATCCGGTGCACAAACCTGGACTTTTTGCTCATGTTGACCTCTGTAAACTTCAACTGAACTTCAAAGAGAAACAAACATGGAAATCAAGATAAATGAGCAGAGTAAACTTTTGACTAACATGCTGTGAAAAATAACAGTCAAGTGAGACCAACAGCAGATCACCTTATTAAAAAGTTGGTCAAACATTCGACTCTGACTAGATGTAAAAATTAAACGTTTGAAAAACAAAGAACCAAAAGTAATATTTCGGCAAGCTGGACAAGAGAAGCAACAAAGGCTAGATGAATTGATATTGCTGTTCCTGATGCTCTCATTTTGCAGCACATTATGAATTAGATTACAGGAACGAGAGGAAGCCCTTGAATTTAATACGTATTAATCCTCATGAGCTCAGGAGCTCCTTTTCAGTCTTAGGGAAATTTGTTTATTTTCAGTCTGGAATTGTTCCAAATTCCAATCCCGCAGATTCTATGAATTTGTAAAGATAAGGATAATTGGCATACAAATGGGCTTCCCTTCTTGATATCAAGATTTTACCCATTTCTATTACATATTAGTGGAGACTAACATCAATCCATGATGAATTACTGTATTTGTGTGGGACAAAAAAAATGCAACAATCATTGTTGGAAGCTTCTTGTGAGTTGTGCATCAATGATTGCAAAAAATTGTTTGGCTGTCGGCACCTATTAATAATTAATTATTAACAAAATGATTCTCGATAAATCAACATAATCGGGGCACCACCTGATTATCGGGTATAGTTAACCAAACAACTTTCAGTTTTTGTCAGATATTGGGTCAAGAAGGTGTGAATGGTGGGTTGGCCTTAGAAACAGTAATCCCAAATAAATTAGAGCCCAAATCAAGTCAATAATACTCAAAGTAGTCTAGTTGGGGAGTTGCGGCCTAGTGGTTAGAGTACCAGAGGTTCTCTAACCACTGCTTGTGTAGCAGAGGTTCTGGGTTCAACTCCCACAGATTGCCACTCTGGGCCCCTGAGCAAGACCCTCAGCCCCAGAATGTTCCCTGGATGCCGCATAGTGGCAGCCCACTGCTACCTAAGGGATGGGTTAAATGCAGAGGACAGGTTTCATTGGAATGTATTTTGACAATAAAATGACAAATGAAGATGTTTATTGATTATTAATTGTACCAAAACTGGTGCAATTACCAGTTTCAGTAAAAATTGATATTGTAGACACGATATACAGAGGTTTGTGGCGTATGTGGTGGGTGGAGAGGTTGAATCATATAAATTGGGATAGTCCTCTAATCAGTATTTAACTTTAAAAATTTGCTTGTAGAGCTAATTGAGGATGACAGATGATGGGAGGCTAGCTTGCTTGCAGGGTGTAATTGGTGGTTAATTCTCGGTGATTTGTCTCATCTCAGTGGGACAGATCAGTGGTCTGGGAGGGGAGATAATCGGGTGAACAAATCACTGTAGTCTGACTCTACATTCTTGCTGAACTGGCGGACCTGATAAGCCATGCTGATCACAGATGAAAGCAGAACAAAACAGCTGCATGTGCCATCATTGGCTTTTTAATTATCATGCACTGTGCATAGGATTTTCTTGCTTGATAAATCCTACCTTCCCCTTCACAGTGTAATCTTATGTAAACCGATGCACTGTTGTAAAGCCCTTTACGTGTTTGCATTTTAGTGGCTGGAATATCTTCTGGAAACCGACAATATATGTTCCTTCACAGTAGCTCATTAATGCTCGTACTGCAAAAAAAAGTCATATAACCAGTTTAAAGGGTATGCACAAATTCAACCATACAGGCCACGTTTTCCCTACTCTTCTATGTCCCTGAATGCGTTTCTTTGCGATTTTTCACAAACAGTGTAAAGATAAACCTCAGTATCATGGAAAAAAATTTCGAAATTCTCCTTCACTCACTTGAAACATTACTGATAATAAGTACTCTGATATTTGCCTTGATATATGTAAATCATCTCAAGATTGCTGCTTTAACAAATGATAATTTGTCGCTTAACACTTTTTGTGACAAAATGTAGGCCTCTTATCCAAAGTTATGTTATTCCATTCTTATCTACAGCAACAGCAAACAAAAGATAGACTTCAAAGGATTAGCGCTACCAATTACTGAGTTCACTTTCTGTTTATCTCAAACATAGAAAGGTTTGAATAATATAATTACAACATTGATTGATTCAAATGTACTTGCCTGGCTCTTAGCAACCCACTTATTTTTAAAATTGTCATGATCCACAAATGCATGAAGCTACCGCTGTACCGAGCAAGAAACACGTAAGATATCTTTAGCTATAGCAACCGAGCGTTAAATTCTTTGTGTCATCGGAAAACAGTGAAAACTTCTGTGTTTAAAGGTGAGCTGAGCACTTTATATTCTATTTTACCACATAAACACAAACCAACACCACCTGCTCTGTTTGGGAGAATGCTTCACCAAGCAGCCGTGGTGAGTGACCAGGAAAAGCAAGAGCTCCAAAATAAAAAGCAGACAGCACATACAATCATGATCTGAAGACTCCCAAAGTTATACAAGTCACTTTCTTTTAGAAAAAAGTTAATATTTTATTTCTCAACAAACCTTTGTGTATTTATCCGCATATTTGTTGTCTTCTCCTTTCGGCTTTTCCCTTACAGGGGTCACCATAATAAGTTATTTGTCTCCATCTAGCCCTGTCTGCTGCGTGTGAGTGTTATGATCTCATTTAATACAGCACAGAAGTTCATCTGCCAATCAGAGGGAAACTGAGTTGTGGACTTCGGCGCTCATGATGTCATGTTGCGATTGGTCTATTTGATTAAGAAAAATGGTGATAGAAGTTAGAGGACTTTTAAATTCTTGAATAACTTCATCATATCTGGATAATTTTTTTTCCTTGCTCTATTGTCTGCAGCAAACCCTTTCACCTGTCAGCTTGAAACAGTTAATTTTATTTTCCAAGTTTGAAAATGATCGTCACAGCTCTTAAAATACATCCATTCAGCACCGATTCCGATTCATCCCAAATTCCAGAATTTGGGATGAATCGGAAGCAACTCGAAGGAGGGGCGCAGGCCATTAACCGGGTACCGTAGTGTGCATCAAGCTAATAACAGCTAGCATTAGTGTACTTTACTGATCGATTTATGTTGCTCTCAAGCATCGAGGCATTTAAAATAAACAAACGACACTTATAATACAGAGGGGGAAACCCTGCATTCACAATCAGAATTAGAAAGGTAACCTGATGAGGGCTGGTGAGTGCTTTAGTAGCAATTATAAGAAAGACTGAATACAAAAGGCCTTTATGAACAGACTCCCATCTTGACTGCAAAGAACATCACAAGACGACTTAGAAAAGAGAGTTTTTGGAAGATACGTCTATGAACCGATGAAACCAAACTTTAAATATTTGGTTTTCAAAGTATACAGTGAGAGCAGCGGAGCTGCAATGAACGGCTGAGTCCTGTCGCTCTTTCTTCGAGAAATGTCCTCACAATATACAGTATTATTTGCTCCGAAAATGTTACAGTTACCACAATTCTCAAAAATGTGAGCTCAACAACTTTGTATATACCCTGTCTTGCTTATAAAACAATTTGAGATCCCCAAGAATGATCTTGAGGGTGAGAATGGATATCCTGGCTTTCCTTATGGACCTGTTACTCTCACAGCCCCATCTTGGATAAGTGGAACCCAATGAAAATATGGATGGATGGATGGATATATTTCATCCAAACCACTACAATATCTTAATATTTCTGATAGCAACTCAATGTGCACATCTGTCTTTGTGTATGTGCAGTGGACAGTTTGTTTGATGAATGTAATACTTTAAACATACAGATGTAGGTTTTGGTTGCATTCTTTACCCAAGTACTGTACATGCTTAGAGACAAAGAGATGGCGTATTGGATCAGATTTGTAGTCTTGCTGCTTTTATTAGACATGTAGACATGGTTTTTACGTCTTTGTTTAGAGCAGCTGATTGGAGCAGCAATAAGGCAGACCACCACTCTGAGCATTACACGGGCAGTCAAATGTGAGCAGATGTGTTGTTGTGTTTTAGAGTAGATGGACCAAATACCTGCCAGAATTTGCTCTTTCCACCACAATAAAAACACTGTACTTTTAATGTACATTTTTTTCAAAATGTTTCTGTATGCAGTAGGACTCACGTGAATTCTAAAATGTTAATTCATGCACAAGTCTTGCACACACACAACACTGCAGCAAACACAAATGTGGGTAGCAATTTCTGTCAGCCTGTAAGGTGTGACTGACTCCAGCCATTCAGGTTAGAGCTGCTGCCTTGTAGTCATTAAAATGTCATATGTGCTCTAACATTTACTTCCATTTCTCCTTTATAGGTGTGGGTGGGTTAGTGTGGGAGCTGGAGGAAGAGCCTTAAATAGCAGATCAGAGCTGAGTTGTAAATAGTTATTTTTCCCCTATACCTATCACCTCCCCAAAAGATCTGTGAGGTTATGATTGTATTCCATTATCTACTAATGTTGTGCAATTATACACTGTTTAAAGTTATTTAATGTCTATTAAATAACCCTCTGTCTGTTAAGTATTGTCTGGTGATAATCAGCTCTTAAGCTGATATCAACCCTACACACATAGAATAAAGGATTGACAACTTCTTTTTAAGTTCAAGAATTTAATAACAAATAAAATGAACATCCAGAGAACATCACTATGTAATGCTGTTTATCTGAATTAACACAATATTCCGATTAACAAATCTTCTCTACTAGGCTAGTGAAGCTTAACTAAACTACTAAGCAAAATTAAGATAAAAAGAAGCTAAGCTAAGGAACTATTTACATGCAAAAACAAATAAAAGACAAAACAAAAGTGGTTGATCATAATCAGAATACTTCAGTGAATCCTCGTTCACTACAGATCTGATTCCAAAAAGCATGGAATGGAGTTAAAACATTTGGCATGTGTTTCAATCCATTCGCAATGCGAATTCTGAGTTAAACAAAACATTATTTAATTAAATAATATTTTGTTTAAAGAACCAAAGTTCAACTTAAAGAATGTGAATTGAGGTTCAATTAGCTTGACTAATTTAAACATCTGACATGTGTTTCAACCCATTCACAATGCAAAGCACAAGTTAACCAGAACATTATTTTGAGTAAATAATATTCTAAAGACTGATCAAAATCATGTAACCCTTATGTACGGCCGATCTTATTAATGCGATTCTCCCTTGGGGCGCTAGGGGGCGCTGTATCCATCGGTCGCTAAATTGGTTAAAGTTATCAAAATTGCCTTTAAACCGACATTAATATTCAATATTAATGCGGGAATAAGGCTCATAGCACCATCAAAGGATGGCCGAGCAGAACGGTTAAGCTTTATGCTTTAAAACAAGCTCCTTTTGAATTACCGGAACAGGATGTTAACAGGAGCTGATAGCATTTTGGCTAGCGGGCATTCGTCGCTAACAAATAAAGCTTTAGCTTTATTTTTAGTCATAATGAGTGGGCTGGATAACGTAAAGATTAATGTCCCATCAATGTATGAAACCCTTGTGGAGATAACCTTTGTTATAACCATAAAAACACACTCGACAATGACATGGTACCGAATGCTAGCAATGAGCTACCTCTGTTAGCCCTTTGTTCAAAGACACCGTGTGCAAATGGTTTACAAACATTTCCAAAATTAACCATTTAAACTTTCCCTTTTGGGTCTCTCTGCCAAACCTGTCTTTTGCCTTGTGTGAGTTTTTTCCACTTTAGCCATTCCAGGAAGGAGCACTGAAAGCAGGGAAGTTATTGGCTGTTCTTGGCAGGCTAGCGTTCAGCTCTGCAGCACCATGTGGTCGGGGTCGGAGGGCTGGTCTCTGCCACGTTCTCTGACGCGTTTGCAGTCATGATTAGAGCAGATTCTCCTCACATTCGAAAGCAGGCTCAAATTTGTCGGCTTTTTAGCTCCAGCTGGGGTTTGCTTCCCTGTAAAGGCTGAGGAGAAATACAACAAGCTGTTTTTGGCATGCAGGATCCTTCCTCCTGCATCTGATTATGAGGTTAAGACAGCAGACTTAACTCTGATCTGCCCGGACATCTCCCCCGGGCAACGAGAGTTTTCTCCCTTAAACATACCTTGCAGTATGAAGGGGAAAATGTTTCGTAACTTGAGGGAGGAAATTGTGCTTTACTGTAATGATTGTGTAGCAAATGTTTACACTTCCAATAAAACAATGACATGTCCAGTAATAAAACAAAATCACTCCCACACTGCAGATTATGCCGATGAGAATAAAAGAAACCATTAATTAATTGAGTCTCAAAAATTATTTGGTATTATTGTGACTAAAGTTGACAAATATTTAATAAATCACAGTCTTTTGGCAATACATTTGTCACTGCGTACAGTCATAGACACAGAAACATTAATAATGCCCCAAAATACTTGGCTATTATCAAAAAGGGGTGGGATTAATTTTCATCCTTGGAGTTTTGATGTCACATACCAGTCATCATAAATTAAACAAACACTTCCATTCACAAATAAAGCCATAGTATGGATATAAAATTAGAATTACCTGAAAAAGTATAAAAAAGGGTTACTAAAATTTAATCTATAATATATGGGTCATTTTCCACTACCACCTCATGGATGTGGTTTACATAGCAAGGCGGCCCAAACAGTAATCCTCTGCATTTTGTCATTGGTCTCAAGCACAAAAATGTCTGCACTGCACCTTGTCATTGGACCACAGTGTTTATTTCGGTGCTGCCATTTTTCTTAAAGGTTGGAATCAATCAGTCATTGTTGCAAGTATTTTTTATTTAATAGCAGGTTTAAAAAGTCCAGTATAGGGGACGCAATAACTCAGTCAAGCACAGAACCGTTTTAAAAAAAAAAAAAAAAGCGAACTGTCGGTCCGAACTCTCAGACAACCTAGATAATCAACTCTGCCATTCTAGAGCACTTAATCAACCTTAAGCCGCTCACAAACCGAGCTTAGAGCCTCACAGGATAGCCTCACACTTGTCCATATCACAAGTCTTTCCCATATTCCCAATAAAAGACATTATAAAATAACAATTCTCAGCAAATCTAAAATATCATTATCCGTGGTCCGTGTCCAGAAAAGTAGAGATAAAATGTCTGCACCCAGCAAAACCCTTACCTACCCTATTCAAAAGCAGTCTATAGGCCTAAGCAAATTCATATCCGAGATCAAATTGCAATACTAACCCACTATCTACACTCATACTCTCAACCTCATCTTTCTGCAGAGCCTTAAATAGACAGATCCTCTTCATTCCCCCCCCCCCCCCACCCATCCCCTAACCGAAAAACTGATTACTCCTTCTGATCACATGAACACATAACAAACATACTAATCACAACTGATACTCACATTCTCTTCACCTCAACACAATCACACTCTCCAATCATTGATACCAGCAAGTAGAACTACAAAGATAGCAGATACATCCAACCGAACTAAATCACATCTCACACAAAGAATGTAATGTTACCCCCCACACAAACTCAACCCCCCCAACTCACAAATCTACCAGTTAGTCTTTGTCAGCCTAATACCATAAAACACAACTTTTGCAAATATACTCTATTAAGCATTAAAAAAAATAAGACATTCTGATTTACTACTTTACTAAATCCACTTACTCAACATAATTCCCTTAATATAAACTGCTAATTTGTCCCCTATTGGAATAAATACATAACATTCATTGTGTATAAACTCAGTTGGTCCTCACAATTCCCACAACAACACACACACAACACTCCACACCCAACACCCACTACCGTATACCACTTCCAAAAGTATTACAATTAAAGGTTTTTCAGTGTGAACTATATATTTTAAATGCTTTCTTTTCCTCATCGACATTTAGTGAATATCAATATCACAGCCTTAGTCTCACAGGTTAATATGATTGCCTTACTTCACAGAAGACTGTTACATAGATCGACGTTGTTGCACAAATTATGAACCAGACACAGGAGCACAACCACATCCCTACTTCATATATTTAATCAGTGAGACAATATCTGCCAAGAAACCCTCTGAAACACTGAAGAGAGCAGAAACAAAAGCAATACGGCATTGAGAACTGAGCAAGCAGACTGCTCACGGGAGATAAAGTCAATTAAATTCTTATCAACACAAAAGGATGCCATGCATTTGAACAGGTTGTGTGTGTGTGTGTGTGTGTGTGTGTCTTTGTCTGTATTGAGTGTGGTCAAGGGGCATGGACAGAGCAAAAGCTAATGTAAATTGTAAGTGCTGTGCACCCAGGAAGCTGCAAGTCGATGGACCTCTGACCCCTGTAAGTAAATGATAATGGAACTTTAAAGAGTAAGACAAACCTCAGATATGTAAGGAAAAATAGAACTTGTATTGTTTACTAGACAAGATAAGCTTCAGATAAATAGAAGGTTCTTGAGATGTAGAAGCAGACTTCAAGTTGTGAAAAATATGTTTTTCAGTCAGTGGGGTATCAGGAATCGGAAACAAGCCCTGAAGGCATGCATCATTATTGGAGAAGAAACGAAGCTTGCAGCCAGTATGCCTTTAAAATCTCACTGCTGTGCTTTAATTAGCACAGGGCTGAAGACAGGCATGGTGTCGAGCTTGGGAAAACTGCTGTAATAAAAGGTATTGGATCAATATTTTCAGAGAATGGTCCATTTTTTTCTTTGTCTGGTTTGCATCATGCGGATCATGACAGACTATTTTGACAAGAGAACAAAGAGAGGTGCCTATGAAGATAGCTAGGATTTCTTTTGTTTTGCACAGTTATCAAGAATAATTCCCTCACATTTAGTATAAAGACATACATTTGTTGAAAGGTAAAGAAGTCATCAGATAGTCCAACTAGTTTTAGCTGATTTTAGCTGTTTTAAGCAACTGAAATGGAAAATATCTGATGTACATGGGACACAATACTGGTTTAGTGGATGAGAAACCCCTACTGTGATGGACTGGCAAGATGTCCAGGGTATACCCCTGCAACCCAGCATTGATAAGTAGGTGGGTATAGAAAAATGGTTAAATAGACTAATTGATGAAACCCTTACATGTTTAAAAGAGAATATCTGTTAGAAGTATCCTTGTTTTCTCAGCTAACCATGGCAACTGTACAAGATTATGTCAGCCAAGGCTACCGTTAACATTAATCTGCCTTTGAGCTGATGGTATAATCCAGTGCTTGTCAAGGTCTCAGAGTGCTGTGTATGATCCGATGATCGGCTGTCCCACCCAACAGTTGGATTTAAACAATCTTGTAATTTCACTTGGTGGACTTTGGATGAAAGAACAGCCACAAATTTAACCTCGGCTTTTGGTGAAAGTGTAGATTTTTAATACATATTAATTCAGACTTATGTTTCAGAGATATAAACTTTTTATTTTTTATTTTTGCTAAATAAGCTCAAGCCTGACCACCCATTTGACTAGCTGGCTGTCCAAGAACATAAGATTTGGTTCCACTTTTCTCTCAGTGAAGACATTTTAAATATGAAAGAAGGGAAATGAAAATAAAAATTACAATTGAATTAGTGCAAATATTTATGGTATCTATCTGGTTACTCTGACAGTTCATCCAAGAGACAGTCCTTGTGTAAGAAACTGCGTCTGGTGGCTGTTTTTTGTAAATAGTGTTCTCTTACGTCAACCTGAAGGTGAACGACTAAACAGTTTGTGTTCAGGATGTGTAGGGTCTGCTGCCCTTTACTTGAGCCTAGACTTGTACAGGTCCTGGGTGGAGGGAATGTCTGCCCTGATTATTCTCTCTACAGACCTCATAGTTTGTTGAAATGTGGACCTATGCTGTTCTTTAGATGAGCCACACCACACGGTGACGGATATGCACTGGCCAGCCTGAATAATGGCCGAACATAAGAGGACCAGCAGCTCCCGTGGAAGGTTGCACTTCTTCAGTTGCTGCAAGAAGTACAGTCTACTGCTGGGCCTTCTCCTAAACAGCGTTTATGTGTGAGGACCAACTCAGACTGTCGTAACAACAAAACAAAGCAGGTCT
Organism: Fundulus diaphanus; assembly: GCA_037039145.1. NCBI lineage: Eukaryota > Metazoa > Chordata > Actinopteri > Cyprinodontiformes > Fundulidae > Fundulus > Fundulus diaphanus. The sequence goes on from CM073125.1 coordinate 34,742,776, forward strand.
AATGCTTACCTGATCACACATATTTCCAGTTCTCTGATGTAGGATCAGAGAACTGGATCTAAAGGTTAAACAGTTCTGCTAAAGTCACCAAATGTATTACCATTATGGAGAGACTTAATGCATAGAAATTAAATAAATTGCTAACACTAGTTGCAGTCAAGTTAGCTATTCAAAATATACTCATTGTGTATTGCAATAATAATGAATTTAACTTGACATATTATTCAACCCTAAAAAGGAACTTGGTTTGTTTCACAGACTCACTCATATCTTATTTTCAGGCTGCAAAGGATCAATCATACAATGTTTCAAAACATTTAGGTAGTAAAATAAAAGCAACAGTCAGAACACACCATGTATACCTTCACTTTGGTCAATGCATTGCTCCCTGTTATACCATAAGTTCCTTTTGACTTACTCATTGAATTATCTATCATCACTGAACAAAAATATAATCATAGCACTGCTTAGTTGCTTGGTTTTCTTTCTTTCAAAGCTGACTTGATGTATGAAAAGCTCTTACTTTCAGTCAAGTACAAGCACACTCATACACGCGGTCTTAAATGCACCACTTCCTTGCCTCAGGCATTTTATGTAGTTCACATACACCACACAGCTTTAACCTATGTCATGTCATAAATCCTTTAAATGGTTAAAGCAACAGCATCAAGTCCGACTGACAAGCTGTTTCATAGATGAAACCCTATGTGTTGTGGCTTCAAATGTTTAATTTGAAAAGGTACAGGGTTATCAAACATTTTGAATTGTTTATTGTAACATATTCACTGATTTGAGATGCATAATTTTCAAATGTATTGTCAAAAATGTGTAATCCCTTGAAATTATTCCCATGTTTTCCCACGTTACAGTCACAGACTTCAGTGTAATTTGTTTGAATTATATGTCCCAGACCAACACAACAGTGCACAATTGTGAAGTGGAAGGAAAATCACCCCCCTCCCCCAACTTATAAAAAACTGTAACGTGTGGTGCTTATTTATATTTAGCCCTGTGACTACTATTTACAGAGAATCACCTTTTGCTGCAATTATAGCTTTTGTGGTCCCTACCAGATTTATACATCTGGAGACTAAAATGCTCTTTCCATTTTAGGACGGTTTATTGAACTGTGAGATGAACTCTTTGAGATGTGCAAAGCTTGGAAATACAGGTAAATCAAATATGGGGAAAATGTTCAATAATTTGTGTCACTTATTTAAGAAAGTGAAAGTCATATATTAAATAAATTCACACGTCAAACCTTTATTTCTTGCAGTTCTGATGAGTATGGCTTACAGTTAATGAAATCACAAGATTTCATTAACTGTAAATTTGTAATATTGTGAAACTCATGATGTCTCATCCTAATCAGTCAATTACTTCAAAACATTGGCAAATATTTCCTGAGCCTCTGAATGGTCTTTGAGTCTGGGTCATAAGACTAAATAATTATGCGGCAGACAGTCATTAACATCTTCGACAAGGAGGGAAAGCCACAAAAGGTTGTTGCTAAAGAAGCTAATTGTTCTCAGAGTGCTATCTCCAAGCATATTCATAGAAAGCTGAATGGAAGGAAAACGTTTTGTAGGTAACAGTGAACGATCAACAAGGATAACCTCAGTTTTGAGAGGATTTCAAGGAAAATCCGCTCAAGAATTTCAGGAAGCTTCACAAGGATTGGACTGAGGCTGCAGTCAAGTCATCATAAGCCACTGCGCACAGACACAATTTCCAGGTGTTTTAATTTTCTCACGTATCTGTTTTTGACTGATTCTTTAGGTTTCCTGGATAATGCTTTCTTTAATTATTATCCTTCAGTGTTTGTTTATATTAGTTCTTACTTTTGTGGACCAGGTGATGCAATTTATTTCTTGATTCTGTCTCATTTGGTTGACTTTCTACTGGTGTTTCCTCCCTGTCTGTCTCTGTCAATATTCTCCCTTGGCTCTCTGCCTTCATTGTTCTTAGCTGCTGACTATATTCATCTGATCACTCAAACCTGCTCTCCATGCCTTCTCTCCTCACTCTCCCTGTGTATATAAGCTGCCTGGTGATCACCTTTCATTTGCTGGTTCCTCTGTTATGCCACTTCAAGTTTGTTCCACTGCTCCTCATTTTTGCTCTGTGCTCTGTGTTCCTGTAAGTTTATTTGTTTCATTAATTAAAATCTTGTTACCATTATGTTGTCTCCGGACTCCTGTCTACCCTGTGGTCCAGCTACAACCGTGCTTTAACCTTTTCACAGCTTCACCCTTGACTTGTCTCACGTGTTATTTAGTCTACGTACTGCTGGTTGCTCACAATTATATACAATTTTATGTTGGTGTATCACATAAAACTCAAGCAGAGTGGAATGTTTCAGGTTGGAATCTGAGAATATTTGACGAGTGTTAACATGTATGTGAGACACTTTGGTAACACAGAAATCACAAATGAACCATGCAGGGTCCCATCTTCGATCTTGACTTCTCCTGCTGTAACTCACAAAGAACAGCAATGGATGAAATGTGACAAGAAAGAACTGCACAATAAATAAATAAATAATCCCTTGTTCATATTATAGAACTATGAATCCAAGATGCATTAAAAACAACCAGGAGGTTAGATTGTGTAAAAGATGTATCCACTGGAAAGGAATCACACTCTCTCAGGTGTGACAAAACAAAGCTCGCCTTGTGAGATCTATAAAATTAGTCTCCTACTATCCTTGGCATAGTGCATCTATGTATACAATTTACATGTCCTTTATTTCGCTTTTGCTGGAGGGAGTCTAACAGGGTATATTTATTTTCTTCAGTTATGTAGGAAGCTCTGAATGCTTCTAATGGTCCTGTGTTTAGAGTTAAGGTCGGATGTATTTTTTACTGTCTGTTCAAGGTTTAATTCCACGCTTGAAGGAGCCTCTTTAAAGCACCACCTGATCCCCAGCATTGTGGAGGACATTTTATTGATCAAGATCTTGCCTTAGATTTAGTCCAGTTGACTTTAGAGCCAAATAATTTATTGATTAGAAAGCACATTTCTGAATAGCCAATTTATGAGTGTCCACAAATCAATACTACTCTATACAACAAATATAATTGTGCACTTCATGCCCCCTTTAGTATAGCTGTTGTAAGTATGTATTGTGAAGCATGGTGTGCCAAGAGATGGGTCCATTGTTGTCTATATTAATGCCTTTATTCTCTTTACCATAACATTCTTAAAATTTTTCTCCTCATTAGGTCATTTGTCACCGCTTAAGCATAGCAGGTTCAAAGGTATAATTGATTTTTACAGTTGTGATAATTAATCATTATATGTACCTACAAACAAACCTGAACCTGTGCTTATAAAGAAGTTGATTAAAAGGTTGAAACACCTTTTATTTCTCTTTTTAGTTTTGAAGAACAAAGGGACTTTAAATTTATGAAAGCCTGGATGTAACGTTTATTGTTTAAGCTGATGACAGTTTCCCGTATGGTAGTGAATTGTTTCCTGTATGTTGGTGAATTGAAAATGCATTACACTCAGGTCTAACCATGAGGACATGAAGTAGATTCTGTGGAACATCAAGTATTGTCACATTCTTTAAGTATTTTTGTTGCTTTTGATGAAATTCCTGGTTGGAAAACTGAGGATATGTTGGGATCAGGGGTGTAGGGTTCACAATATTTAGCTGTCAGAACCAGAACAAGGTGCATTTCTTTTGAAGTGATGTCACTCTCTATTTAAAAAAAGTCTACCTGCCAGGAAATGAAATTTCAGTGATCTGAGCACCATCAAGTGCTCAGATAGTTATTAGCCAAATTAACCAGTAAGTAGATCATGTGGTCAGTTTCCAGGAACCAGCATCTCAAGCTAAGTACGTCTTCAACAACACAGACAGAGCATTTACAAAGTGTTGCATGAAATTAAAAAATGTTATTGGGTCATTATTCCTACGAGTTGCAGTGCACTTATGCATTATATGGCACTCTTTTAACGTATCCAGTAAAAATCTGTGGCAATCTGGTATAGCTAGTGATTAAATAGTTCTGATTACAATGTTGAATGCATAGGAAGGTGAGTCTGAAATGCCATTTACCTAGGGCAGCATGTATTCCTATGTTATGAAAGGCAGAAACGCAATTAAGACGCCTGAATTTCTTAAAGAAAATATTGTTCTAACTACTGTTCTTTTCATTTTGATCTTTGTTGCTATCAAAGGTTGGATGAATAAATGATTGGCAGCCATAAAAAAAACATGAGATCTTCACCGTATAACACCCTGAAAATTATACCCAACCAAAGTGGCCTTAGATTAAAACATTGTCCTTCTCTACGTCTTTAACACTTAAGGGGCTTTTTCTAAAGATATTGACGAGAATGCACATAAACAATGTGAGGCATAAAAATCTTTTGACCTCGTGGCTTGTGAAGGAATTATGAGCCACTTTCATCACTGTGACAAGATTCGCTCTCCGACAGTTTATCTTTATGATCCGATCACTGCTGACCTTGGTCCAGATAAGAGGAAGGAAGAGCATTTTATCATATTCTCATTTTTTGAACACATTTCTTGTTTGAGTGAATATTTGGTGAATACTTTTCACTCTCAACCTTTCTTAGAATGAAATTTTAAGTCAGAACTGTGATGCTTTCATATTATCCTAAAACCCTGTTTGATGTATTATTACTACTGAGCTGGAAAATTAAGATCAATCGGAAATGGAAATAAGGTTCTGTTCATAACTTAAACCACTGAAAAACCCTGGTAATTTAGGTGGATTTTATTTTAAACATGTTCAGCTTCATATTTTTGAGGGGCAGAGCTGCTGTGTACAGAAATCTCTAGTCTGGAAGATCCAATCATAACAGAATGCGCAAGGTCTGCTGTGAGCTTTATAATGTCAGGAGAAATACACCAAAAGCAATAAAAACATGAAAAATAACAGTTACTGCATTCCTGATCTTTTTGCTTACACTGCCATTTTGTGGAGTTGTACCAAGAAAAGTATATTTAATGGATTTTTCTTTTCTGCTGCCATGTATTTTGCTCATTGGCAGACTTTTTCTTACCTGCCTATGCCTCCAGATTTTTCCCCCTCAAAAAAATGTAACAGTAATGAATTGAATTGAACATGGCACTGCTACCTTCCAAGTGAAATCTCCTAGATTATTGTTAGTGACTGTTGTTAGAACAAAGGGAAACGATAAGGCATCCATTATCAACACGGAACAGCTTCCCACTTTTAAAAAAAACACCACCTCCTCTGTTAAATATGTTAGCTATTTTTTTGGCTTGGGTAGATATGTACTACAGGAATTTACATTTAGCCACCTGCATTTAGATGCACTGGAGCTCAGTTTGCACAGATTCTAAAGCAAATTAACTGGAAACAGTCTAAAGTAAAATCCACACACCTGCAAAATACCTACATGAAGGGATAAGTCAACATACACAGGTACAAGAAACCTTCAATTTATCAAAAGTATGTAGGATAAAGGTCCGAATGAAATGTCACACCCACAATAAAAGTCCAGCCACAGTTAGAATTGCAGCTTGCAGGTCTGATTCTTTGGTTTTCCATATTGGTCTTGACCTCCTCTTTTTAAATGAAAGAAAAGACCAAATGATGAGTTGCATGCGAGGGCTGGAATGTTTACAAGGAAGTACAATAGTGCAAAAGTCCAGCCATTTCCTTTAGTTGCACGGTCTCAGCTTTCGTTATTCCGTTGTCTGCTTTTTCAACCGTCGCTTTCCATTTCCTTTTGATAGGTTCAAATGCTGACTGTCAAATAGCCAGCCTTTTCCGTCTCATTCTTATCTCCGACAGTAAATACAGAAGAGAGTCTGTACAGCCTTTACAGGTTATGACCGTTCAAAGAGCAAACATATGATTTGCATACAGTCATATATGACATTTGTCCGAGTAAAAGCATTTAGGCAGGTGATTATCTGACTTTTCATTAAGCCCACAATTCTGTATACAATTTTGTTTTTGTTATTTGTCTGTTGCAATATTCTAATTTAAAATGCCATTAGTAATAGCATGGCATTATGCTATTACTAATGACACTGACTAGCTCACATAGTGATCTCCTGTCTTTATTAAAGGGACCCCACAAAACATAAGAAGATGTAACTGATGCAATATCAATATTTTTATATATGTAGCTAAAAGCCTGTTATCATTTTATTGCTTCTTTCTGCCTCCTGAAGGTTCTTCCCCCAGTCAGCTATCCTCTGTTCTACAGTCTGCCACCTGCAAGTAGGCCTGGGTTGTTAGTCTTGTGTGAAATGAGATAACTTTTACAGACAGAGAGCTGCTTTGATCTCTGTCACCTTCACCATCAGCCAGGTGTGTCACAATACCAGAAGGACATGTTCTCTATGGAGGCTGAAGAGGAGAAAACTGGTAATGATACTGCTTGTCCTTTAATGAGCAATTCACAAGGATATGCCACACAGAGCAATGTGATAGCTTGGCCCCCCTTCAAACAAATGAGCTGCTTGTTTGTCGATGAAAAGGATTTTTTTTAAAAAGACTCTAACCTTACCTTTACCACCTTTTTATCTATTTATTTCCATTGCATTGGATATGATGAGAACATAATAAATCACGTAAGAAAGGTCTAAGCTCTCTGAAAACGAAAGATATCAGAAGCAATCATCAGAAGATGTAAAAGCATCATTTTCATTAAAAAAGACACTGAAAATGCAGCGTTATTGCTTCAATTTCTGTTTTAGAAATCCAGCTTTAATGTTAACAAATAAATAAACATTTCTAATTTATGGTGAAATTAAATCATGTATAGAACTAAATGTTGAATGTTTTATCTAAAACGAGCAGCAAAATGGTTTTAAACAGACAAGTCTCAAACCAGCTGTAAATAGTTGGTTGTGTCTGTGCAACGGATGCCTTCACTGTGCATTTTGTTACCATGGATCTTTCTTTTAAATCTGCTCCATGCAGCGCAATTCTTGGCACATTTCTGCCCCCTGGTGGTTAAATGTAGTGAGAGGGCGATGTTTGTATACGAGTGGACTGGTTTTTCCACTCTTCCACACTATTTCTCTCTTACAGAAATGCCAAGAAAAGCTAGCCATAAATACAGAGCAAAGAATTCCTTCACAATTTCACAGAGCAGTTTGGCTCATGTTGCCTATAATTTGGAAACAAAATCAAAAACACAATTGTAACATCCAAAATGACCCCTGAAACACCTGCTTTGCTATGTTATAATTATTGTCTTCCTTTTCAAATCATGATGTATGCTGAAAATGACAGGGGAAACGCATTTTACAAATCACAATACTCTTCCTAAAAGAAAATATATTTTAAATGTTGAATATATTTGACAAGGTTTTGACCAGCCCATGTGTCAGTCTGTCTAGAATTAAGAGGCATTTTGAAAACAAAGAAACTAAGGTGTAAAAAGAGGTGAATTTATGCTTTAGGTTTTATACTGAGTGTAGGTGGAGAATGTTTTTATGGTTGCCTTTATCAGTGCCTGTGCATTTATGTGTATCTACAGTATTATGCAATGCTTCCTACAATAATATTGACGGATGCCAGCATCTCAGTGGAATGGTCCTAAACAATGAGTGTTTTTCCTTAATCCTTTCAGAGGGAATGTGTAATTGTAATTTTTAAGTAATCCAAACTATGACTTATTCTGTTTTCTATCAAATGAGATTATTCGGTTAAATTGAATTCTGAAACTGCGTGTTTTGCCGTCTGTTGTGCATTGGCTTTTCCCTGGGCTTAATAATAGCATGCCGCGGAAGATCTCTGTGTCTAATGGGGTGTCTATACAGCTGCCTAATGGATGCATCTGTTTACTGAGGATAAATGATTATCTCAACGTTTGTTCCCTCCCTTGTTTGGTGTAGATTTGAATGGGAAACATTTTTTCATATCTTTTTCTGGCATTCCTGCACCTCCATGAAAAAGTTATGTAAATGTGAAAATCTGCACATGTTTGCTATAACAGAGGCAATTGCTGCTTGATTTGAAGAGTTGTGTCTTAGGGAGGGTCTCAATGGAAGGCAAATGACTATGGTCAGATTCAGGTGATTTAGTGTAGTAGACAACCAATAAACACTTTCCGTTATTGCCCATTCTTGGTGAGCATGTGCAAATTGCAACCTCTGTTTCCCGTTATTAGCTGACAGGGGTGGCAGGTGGTCTTTGGAAGTATTCTGCATATAAGTTATTGATAGTAGCAAGTGCTTATTTGAGATGCTGTTTCCTTTCTAATAGCTCAAACCCAGCCGATTCTCCTCAAACCTCTGTCAACAACAAGGCCTTTTTGCCTACACAGCCACTGGTGACTAGATATTTTATCACATTTTTGGAACTTTTCTGTAAATAAAGAGGTCATGTGTAAAAATGTCAGTGGATCAACAGTCTCTGCAATGTAATTAGTTACTCGAACCAGCCCATCTGGCACCAATAATTTAACTTACGTACCTGATGAAGCAGCCAGGGAGCGTGATTTTAATGTAATTTTTTACCTTTTTACAAAAGAGACATCATTAATCACCATGGTAACCATGTCAGTTGCAAGAACAACTGTTATTATGTGTTTCAATCGGCCCAAACGTTTACTGTGACTTTATATCCAAATCAAATGTTAAACCTAATGAGTTCCAGGTGTAAAGTAACAAACAGGTAAGGACTGTTGTGCTAACTGACCAAGCTATTTGTTATTAGCAATACACAGAAATAACAAGATATTTTCCTGCCTTTACGCACAAAAACCATAGCAAACATTTCACTAATGCTGATGTTTTATGTTGTGTGTTGTTGATTTAATGTGTCACAAACTGACAGAAGAGACACAGTAATGCTTGTTATTTAATTATTTTAAAACACAACACAGAAATGCTGGATTTGGAGGTCCCAAGTTTCCGAGGCAGAATTTCAACCAATGGGAAGTTCCGGCGGATTTTTTGAACGGTCACTTGGAAAATCTAACTTTATAAGCTAAATGCAGCATAACAAATATGTAAGGGTTGCTTCTGCGAAGTCCATTAAGTTCTGATAATTGACACCTCAAAGGGAATTATCCCACTTATACCATGGTCACTTACGAAAGAAAGAAATATTAAATCAATTATTAATGCTATAATGTTTTTTCACAGTTAAAAGCGTTTTTCGCAAAAAACTGCTGAGATTTAATATCTCTCGTTGTGACGTGTTGCCAAAGTAACCAGCATCAACCGTCTTGCCGTTACCAGGTAACCTTTGAGCCAGCACAATAATTTAGAACAATCAGGCTATTTGACCGCTTTTATGGGTGTCCTGTAACACTTTTTAACGGACATCCTGCAGCCGTTCAGAATCTGCTATTCACCCAGACCATGCTATACATGGTTTTATTTCATGATAATTTCATGCATTCCTTTGAGAACATACTTGATAGGCAGCAGTGGTCTTGCAGCAGAATTTCTAGGGTATTGGGTAGTTTAAAGGAGCAATAAGCAAAATCTCACCACTAGGTGGGTTGTTGAGCACTGTCTGTAGACCAAAACAAGATGTGTCAAGCCACGCCTCTCGCTACCTCCAAAATCTAGGCACCAGACCAGTTATCCGTTTCAATAGCGTTCCGTGCACGTGACGTCACCATCTCATGAGCAACGCCCCTTGCCGCTAAGGTAGGACAAACAGGTTGAGAGTGCACGTAGCAACCAGCCATTACACGTGCAACAGATACAACGATATGGCCGACTTTTCAGCTGTTAAACTATCGCAAAAGGATGTCCCAGGCGCCCAGTTTACTGGTAGAACTGTCGAAGAACATACCAACGTTCAGCTCAAACGATGGCTTGAGTGTCGAGGGCTTAGAAAGACTGGAAAACGGGCCGAGTTGATAGAACGGTAAGTCGATGTTTTTTTCCTGCTCGGCGTTCATGGCGTCATCAGCCGTTTTTTCTGTTTGTAATCACCGTCCAGGAATCGGTATATTTAGCTTTTTCCGAGTTGAACTGTTGTGAAGGCCGACCGCACAAGTGTACCCAGCACACACATTTCTCCTTGGAAGTCTTGAATTTCGGGAAATTAATGAAGAAAACATCCTTCATATGCGGCCTATCAGCGTACCTCGAGTCGCTGTTGCACGTTCCATAACAACAATGTTTAAAAACCATGGTTAGGAGACGTCTTAGACTTGGAAAAAGCAGTCGTTTTACCGAGTAAAACCAAGAGTAACGTACAGTTCTTTTACAGCGAAAGAGCGGAGGACAACACAAGTTTGCCCTACCGCGTACCACGTGATATGACGTCACGTTCTGAAAATAGCTCGCTCGCGGAACGCCATTGTAAAAAATTTGTCAAAAAAAGAATGCCCTTAATGTACATGAGAATCGCGGTGGGCAGTTCACAAGCCCGCCAAGCTGCATTAAACAATGCTAACTATGTTAGCTGGGCTACCAGCTGCTTGCCTCATATAAACAGTAACGCCTGGCCCATTGCTGGTCACACTCCATCAATTAACCCACATACTACAATTGTAGCATTACGTTGAATCGAATCAATATATTAACAAAAACAAACTTCATGCTGTTACTCACCAGTCCGGAAATGCGAGGCTAATGATAATCCTCGTTTTGTCTCTCTTCTTATCTGACAACTTTTTTTTTTACCAAAGACCGTTGTTTTTTGTGTTAATAATAGGATGTGATCGTCTGTGGGTGAACACGCAGTGGTATTTTATCGTGAGGAAAGGGCTAAGCCCTGCAGCTGTTCACATGCACACACAAGCACAGACATCTAAAAAGATACATTTAGTTCTTCACAAACCTATCTTTTAGTTCTATCTACAATAATGAAATTTCGCTTCTTTAAAGGGAAAAAACTAATAAAAAAACATTCTTTTTATTCCTTAGAGTAAACTCATTACCTACTTTTATGCGGACAACCTCATTAGATCATTCTTTTCTCATATAGTGCATTAGACACATCAGCATTGAGCTTATTTAAATTCTGACATTTCCTTTATTGGTGTTTAGCTGAAACAACAAATATCGTCTCCGTCTGTACAAGAATTAGGTTTTATCCTCTGTCTTTATCCTTTAAGTCAGCGATGTGCTCTCTGAGGTTACCAAACCATTTGAGTGAGCTTGTTTGCGAAAGAGACATTTTGTCTTTTTTTTTTATTGTTGTCACTACCTATTGATCTCTTTAAACAAAATGCTGCATAAAACAGAACTGTGATGGAGACAGAGGGAAGGAAAGTAGAAGGAGAGAAAGGAAGGTTATTCCTAACAGTTTTTTTTTTCAAATCTGACGAGATCAATATTGTGTGTTTGATGAGAATAACACAGGCTTCCTGCCTGACTGTTTACTACTGCTTCCTGCAGGGAGCAAGTAAAGCCCAGAGACACACAAAGAGATATCTTCAGACATCCTCATGGCTCAGTCTATATATTGACAAAGTGTTTTTATCCTCTCTAATCTCAGACTGTCTTTTGCGCCCATCACCAATAATCAAATGGGTGAAAGTGAAACGTGAACTAAAATTCATGAGATGGGGCCCAGATCTAATTGTACTTATGTAGTTACTTCTGTAGTGTAGTTCTAGATGCCATGACAACAGTCAGCAAAATCCTGCTGTAGTTTGTGTGAATACAGTTTTTTTTCCAGACCTTTTAGCATGTTGAAAATTCAAGTTCAAATTAAAATTTCAAGTTGGCAAATCCAGGGCTTCTTCTTCTTTTAATCTAACATCCTAATATTATATTATGTTGACATTTTCTTTTCTCATTGTTCCTCCAGATTGTAAACCTATGGACATGGTTTAACCAAAGCTACAATCATCCAAATCAAAGATTCTGCAAAATTATTTGTAAAAAAAAAAAATAAACTTTACTTGTTGCAACATGAGTTTATATTGGTCTTGTCTGTGCTCTAATGGTCAGTTGCTATATTCGTCTGTCTCACTTTTCTCTCTCTCTTTCCTAAACTATTACTACATTTAAGAATAACATTTCATAATATGCAGCGGATAAATTAAAAATCATTAATTTCCTAAACTGTTATACAAAAGCTCCTTCACAGGGTCTTCCTGGGTCATCTAATAAGCTTGCATAAAGCTTAAATTAAAAAAAAAAAGTCTCTCTTATAAAGTAAGAAAAAAAACTGACACACGCTAATGTTCAGCATCAAGGCATAATGAAGAGAAATGTGATCTTATCTAAACTTTCACTGATGTCAGACATTATTCCAGAGACCCTGCTGAAACTGGTTACTCAAGGGTCACAGCCCGCTGGGAGCTTTGATCTTCACTTGCATTACTGTGCCCTTACAGACCGCAAATTCTCTACTTCTATATTTAACTCTTGGTACTTAATTCATGTATTGCACACCCTTTCTTCTTGATCTTGCTGTCCGTTAGCGTTGCTACATCACTACCCCTCTGTAGGGATGTAAAGGATTCGAACCCATGGCATCTTAATAGAGCCCAGATCTTTTTTTTATTTTGTTTTACACGATCAAAGTCCCAAAGTAAACTCAACGTTCTGTTGATCTTGCAAATCTCAGTTTTACCAAACAGCCCAATTGTTTTTCACCCTTTTCAATTGAGGTCACCAGGACAGAGAGACTGAAATGGCAGCTGCAACTCTCTGCCTTTCTATGTCATGTGACCTGCTCTATATGTAGCCCCAGCTGTCCTTGGAGAGGCGAGTATAGCTGATTACATTTTAAAACATTAAAAGCAAAGAGCTAAGTGTCAGGGTTTAGTTTTGATCGGGCTTTTATTTACTATTTTTCAGTTCTTCCTCCTTGTCTGGGTTTAGTTAGGTTCTTGCTTTATTTATGGTTAGTTTTCAGTTTCCTCCTACCCCTCTCAATCAGCCTTCCCTTCACTCCGCTGCAGTTAGTCACACCTGTCAGTCACTAATTAGTCAGACTTACTTCACCTGCCAGCCTCCCTACTTAAGCCTCCCTCTGCCTTCACTTCGCTGCCGGTCCGTCTTCAGTCTCCACTTACTCCTCGCCTGTCTACCTGATTCTGCCCTGCTCTCTGTTGGAACCCTGCAACCTCTGCATGTCAAGTTAAGTTTTTGCCTGTTGCTGGATTCTTCATGTCTCGCCTCGGTCTGTAGTTTTGTCTCTGCCTGTTTACTGGACTGTTTGGACTCCTCTCTGTCGCAAGCCTCACCTTCTGTTGGTAATACATGTTTCTCCTGTGATCCAGTAGCCTCAGCCTGCCTTTAGTATTACCAGCTGCATCTGTGCTTACCCTCCTGGACATTGTCTGCCAGCCCTCTGTTTATCCCCAGCTACTGTGGAATTATCCTGCCTCATCTGTGTAGCTATGCCTGTGGTGACTCTGACCTGCAAGTACTCACTCTGCCGAGCTTCTGGTCCTGCTTGCCAGCTCCTGCACACATCTACACCTCTGCTCCAGTTCAGTCCTGCATCTCTGGTTCTACCTGCCATTGTTCATCTTCCTTACAATAAACTCTCTATTTTTAGCTCTGTGTGTGGATGGAACATACCTGGAGGTTAAATTAGCAGCTCCAACCAGCAAGGTTTTATCCAGCACATTTCAGCGTAACGGGCCGTTACGCTGAAATGTGCCAAAATTATGCCTAAATTAGACCATAACGGTGCTAAGGTAACAGTACGACACAGATGTTTCAGAGCAACATAAAGCTCACATTAGTGAAGTTGTAACCCTCCCGGACAACAGACCCATAAGTTAGCGCTAGCTGTTCTTAGCTTCACAGAAAGCCATATTAACAGGGTTCTGTCGTGGTTTGGGTCCTTCGAGCTGCACCATGCAACGCTCCCATGCATGAATGCATACTGAAACAGCAAAACAAAACATGTGTTCAGCACTTGTGGTCTATAAGTTAATGTTTCAATTAATCTTTAAGTGGTACAGGAGCAGGAATATCACAAGCTTCTGGCTATAGACTGTAATGTTTACTCCTTGGTTCCTGCTGGTCAATGGCGCAGTTCTCAAATGACGTCACATTTTTCCCGAGACAGCCCGGTTCCCTGGCTGGTCGGACAGGAAGAGTGCGAACAATGGCAAAAACCGCAAGACTAATCATTTTGGAAGATGTCGACCCATCATAGAACATCTTAAACGTTGGTTGAAATTTAGAGGGCTCAAAATGAGCAGAAAGAAAGCAGTATTAGTAGAAAGGTAGGAGAGGCTGTGCTCTCCTCACAACAGATCAAACCCGAGGAAGAAACCCGCTGAATGCGCATGGAATTACAGCTAATACTAAAAAAAATATAAATGTATTATGGGCCAGTGTTTTAATTTACTATAGAGCTCATTGCAGAAAATAGACTTAAACATTCAATCATCCCGCTGTAATCAGAGACTCGGATCGCACCTCCTTTTCACACATAGACACACAATCACTGTGAGGGAAACATCGACGTGACCCATGAAAAGAAGCGGAAGACCAGCAACAGAACCACCACAGCCACTTCTAATCAACACAAATGCATGTATTTAGCTGGTATTTTATCTGTTATATAACCAGAAAAAGGTGTCCTGTCTGGAAAAAAAGCCAAGCCCAAAAAAAGAGACTGCATGTTCAGAAGAAACCCCAACCACCGACTCTCAAAAGTTACAAGTGACGGCCAAAGCTTATGAGCGGATTAAATGCACACCCCTCATGGATTGTATGAAATTTTAAAGCCACTGAGAAAAAAACGTAGCCTAACCGCCCAGATGCTGCAGTTGCTGGTTTCAGGTTTGGAAGTTCAAGTGCTGGCTCCTTATGACCGGGGAAATGTAGAGACTATATTTAAGTGTCTTTGGTCAGATTCCACAGTAAACTCCTCTCGGTTACAAGCTCGTATCCAACACTGACATTTCTCTGCAATCCTCCGGGGTTTTAGAAAATCAATGAGAAAAAAAAAAACCTTCATATGATCATGATCACCATATCGCTAGTCACTGCAGCAGATACCAACACAGCAGCGGTGTTTTGTTGTTGCCATACTATTGTCTGTTGAAGCGATATTCAGGACAGATCTGTTCACTATTTCACTCATACAATTAAACAATTCGAGCGTTAAAGCTCTGCTTGTACGACCACAAGATGGCTGCGACGCATGAGTCTAAATTTAGTACTTTGACATCATTTGAGGAATACCCTATATTACCATTTAAATTTGATATATGTCGCATATATATAAGTTGCATTTTTCTAACACTAGTGAACTTGCTCCATTCTCTCCCCTTTCTGTTCAGTGTACATTCTCTTGGCGCTGGATTTGGAATGAAGCCTAAATATTAACGATGGCTTGAGCTGGGTGAAAGGTTTCCTTCATTATGCGGAAAACACTGAAGGACTAAAACTCATTTAGCAAAAGTAGAAGTGCTCTTCTACACTTTTTATTGAACAACTTTGGTCTGTGCCACGCGTCTGAATCTGACCAATTTTAGTTGACCAGAGCCCACTGTGCTGAAAAATGGCTAACAGAACATTTTGTCTCAACACATGTTGCCCCTTTGTGTGCCTTGCTGGGTGCAAGTGTTTTTAATGCTTCAACTTTCTGACTCACTTCCTAACAAAACGACTGCCATCACATGCTGCACTGCTGTGCAAAGGATTTGGGTCACACCATGTGAAACAGGGAACAGGGTTACATAGGGACCAATTTTGAAACGGACTGAAAAACCTGAAGAGAAGATTAAGGTGAAGACTGGAAGAGGAAGCGGAGGAAGAGTGGGAGTGTCAACGTGAACAGTAATCAAACATAAAAACTTTCAAAACAAGATAAGAGACCTAAAGATCACAAGCTGAATATCACAGATCGGAGCCCTGGTTTAAAACAAATGGCTTCAGATGAGCTGCACAAAGTTACTTCCTTTGTAGATCAATGCAGTTTTCTGACTGTATTTATTCTTATAGAATTTACATCCTCTTGCCAAATTACCTGAAACGGTTGTGAGTGTTTAACTTTTCTTCTGAAGCAGCATCATTCAGCTGTGAGAGTTTTCAATGCAAATATGAACACTCATCTGCTTGGCAGGCCAAGGTCCTGGCTCTCCAAAGCAGACATCCCTGGTGTCTTTAAAGCAGGGGGTCACCAACCTTTTTGAAACTGAGAGCTACTTCATCGGTACTGTGTCGCACAAAGCGCTACCAGTTCTGACTTTTGAACTAGAGTCAGCACTCACCAATAAACATATTTGCAATCATCTTTTTTTAAGATATTGTCATTTTTAAATCTATATAAATACAAGTCTGATTACAAAAGTAGAGCAACAGACTAAAATAACATTTTAGATGCAGCTCACTGGAGGGTTGTGCTAGTTTTATAACAGGCTTGAGGGCACCACGTGGTCCTTGAGGACTACCTCAAGGACCACTACCTCAATGACAAACGTTCTGCTCACTGACAGGTGTTCAGAATGACAATTCATTCCAAAAAAAGTTAAAAAGCAAAACAACTGGACTTTTTTCCGAAGTTTGAAGATGTTACGCTTCCCATCCAGAAAGCGTTCTCAATTCAAAAGTCTGGAGTAGTGTGGAGTTCCAAGCTTTATATTATTGCCCACAAAGGCGTTGTTATGGCTTAGATAATTCAGGTAATTGAGTCCAACAGTCCAGTCCAGTTGTTTTGTTTTTTTAACCTTTTTTGGAATGATCATGACCTGGATGAATGACAATTGCAAAATGACAATTGCTAACACTTCTCAGACACCTCAACATGACATCTGTATCATTCCTCAGGGGAAAACCTTCATTCTAAATCTATTATCTAAAGCAGGCAGAATCCCATCTCTTCATGGCCCACTCATCCTGGGTGATTCATGCAAAATGGAAATCTGAAAATGAACATGTAAAAAGGGACGTGATCCATCCTCACTCCCAATCCATCCATCTCCCCAACCCCTTTCTTCAATAAATCTTTAAACTCATGTTTTTTTTGTAGTGTGGTTCTGGCTAGTGAAACTAGAGCATATTTTTTCGGTGTTGGTTTTATAAAAAGGGTAATTTTTATTCATCTTTCATTAGAAAAGTGCTTTTCCAACCCAACAAAAGGGCTCCTCTCTGCTTTTAGGTTTGTGAGTCATCTAATGAACCAATCACTACAAGCCTGGAGGATTTTCTGCAATACCTCTAAAGTTATAATTTTTCAAATGTGTTTCCTTCCTTATGTTAATACTAAATGGTAATGCTTAGCAAAATATTCCACGTTTAGTTTCCTCCTGGGTCCCAGCGTTTTTATTTCTTGTCTATATGGAATCTGTCACAGAAACATTTACCAGATGACACATGAAATCAGATCACATGCTAGATCAGTCATTGCTATGAGATGAGGAAATGAGGGATAAACGTGACTTGGGAACCTGGGGAGGGGGGGTGGATATTGTACACACCTTACAAAGGTATTGTCCTGCAGTTAATCACAGGTTTGTGGCTGCACCATAAAAGCTGATCAACCTGGCCTACGCAGACACATTTTTTTGTTTAAGCTAGATTTTCTTATGAGAACTGTAATTAACAATATTCAAAATGCAAAAAAAGAAATCAGATAGGTCCTCTGGACAAGTTCTTCTTTGTTGAAATGGTTTTTCTCTTCTCTAAGAGACTTCTTTAGTCTGTAAAATTGTAGGAAAATCCATTCATTTAATTCAGTTTCTTGGTTTCATTCAATTTTGCCATAATAAAATGTTTACAGTATGATGCACTTGCTTTCGAAAACACAACATCTTGTCATGTCAGTGAACTATGTGTGTCTTTATCGATATGGCTCCAAATCAAGAGTGTCATTCTTAAATCCTTGAAGGTCCTGCTACTTTTAGATGTGTCTGTGATTCAGCAGACTTAAATCAAATAATTAGCTAACAGGCAATTTAACAATGTGATTCAGGTGTGTTGGACAAGGCACATATCAGTGAATTTGAGGACACTGTCCCTGGACTTTGACATCCCTTGTTTAGGGTGTTCCCCTACGTCGCTATGACATCTGAATGCTATTCAGGTAAATATTGTTTCAAGGAAATATACTGCCTTTCTAAATTGCAAGTTTCATGCCATTGAAATTTTAACATGTCTAACATAACTGGCTGGCTGGCTCAGATGGAGACTAAAATGTGTATACCACAATAACAGGTGCGTAGGAGTGTGATTCTGAAGTCTTATTTATTTAAAGCAGTTTATTTCTATTTGGCAATGAAACATAATCCAAATTGGTAATAGTGTGATGGGGATTTAAGAAAAATCTAAAGGCCTAAAAATCTAAAGTTGCAGAAGCTGCATAACACAGAAATGAAAATAAAATAATTTCTGTTAATTTCATTTTCATATATGATGTCTCTGTGATGCACAGTTTTTTATCTCATTTATTCCTTTTCTCTTGAAGCAGATTGCATGATGCAAGGTGTCAGATAAAAGCTATGACATCAATAATAAAAAAGCAGCACGAAAATGTTCCTATATTTTCTTGGACTTAGAAGAGTTGAGACGTTTTGCACATTAACTGCTCTTAGGTTCTCTTCAAACTAGAATCAGAGAAATTATCTCGGTTGTGTGGCAGTGATCTAAATAAGATCTTGAGATGACAACACTGTCAATAGAACCACAAAGTATACACAACTTACATAGTTACAACTTGTGCTATGTTGCCCTCTTATATGAGACGACGGGAATACGTTTACTTTTTTGCTTTTAATTGGATCCTGACATCACCCAATGATTTAAGTGGTGCTGTTCATGGTACTGAATCTCATCTGTGGGCTATTAAATAAGATGAAGACAGGTTTTATATACAGAATCAATTACTTTGAAGTATGTTCATTAACCTTTGGATGTGCACCACTGTATTTTAGAAAACTGTAATTATGGTGCATTATGCAATTTCGCATTCCAAAATTAAAACACTAATAAAAAGATTTTTCACACATTTCCAAAAACTTAATTTTTTTTAATTACAAATGATTGTTAATCAAACAGTAGAGTTTTAGAAAGAGACACTGAACTACTCCTTGAAGACACTTGTTGCAACTTGGTTGCTCGCCCTTCTCTGTCTCTTTATCTGATTTAGTAGAAAATATTCATTTTTATATATCTGCAAGAAATCCCAGAGAGGTGGACACTTTTTGCTGTAATTTGCATGAATATGGGCTGATCTTCCTTACAATAAACACAAAAAAGCCAGCAATATGAGTAGATGTTTGCAAGAGGAGGGAAATGATTTTGCTTTGGTTATGAAGTTTGTGATGCATAGCACTATTTGAGTCCCCTGTATACTTGAGTGCTGTTTAAATAAGATGGATGTGCTGTCCCTGTTTTGCGCCCATTTAGCAGATACAAAAAAAAACAGCGAATCAAATCCTGTCACTGCAGTATTTGGTTTCACTTTGAATTTTTCAGGTGCAGGTTGAGCACTGTTCTGTGGTCAAAAATGAGATCAGCTGACTATTTAAATAAATAAGGTACACAGGGTACTTTTTATCCATATATGAGTTTGCCCCTATGTATCACAATTATACATTATGAAATATTTTTTTTAATTCTTTAAAATAAAAAATTCTCATAAATGTTTTACAATTCCCTATACAAAACAAAATGGTTTTAATTTATTGGAAATATGTTGAGTAGTATGAATCTAACAAAATGGTTTGCTTTTGGACAGCCTAATCTTAAAACAAATAAGCCATGGTCAAGGTTTTGGATGTACTTGTGTTTTTGGCTTTACCCATGTTCATTAATTAAATGGTGACATGGTGGAATGTGTGTGTGTGTGTGTGTGTGTGTGTGTGTGTGTGTGTGTGTGTGTGTGTGTGTGTGTGTGTGTGTGTGTGTGTGTGTGTGTGTGTGTGTGTGCGTGTGTGTGTGTGTGTTTACAGTTGGGGTTCAGTGTAAATGCTTAGAAGCTGATACATGGCATGGGCTAATACAATGAGGCTACTGAAAATAAATGCTATTATCAATCTTAAATGTGGTGACATAGAACATTATGTTTGTTCACTAGTGAGTTCTGGTTTGTGAGTTTACAGAGTTATAGACAGCATAAAACACTGCAATAAATGCATTGTCATAGTTTAACACTTGAACCCCCAAGGACTTCACAGTGTTGGCGCATACAAAAGGTAACAACAATTTTTTTAAGCAACATGCCTTGGAAGAGATAATGGTCATTTTGACCATAGTCACAGAGTAGGCTGTTCATTTTCTTGCCTTTTCTGTTAATATATTGATGTGCCCTTGGATTAAATACAGAACCACACATTGCCAGTAAGCCTGTTCACTTCATTAGGGTTTTGTGGAAAAAAACAATGCTGCACACTGTATCTCTATGCCTGGGTGAGTCTTATATGTAATTCTGTGCATTGATTGTTTTATCGTATGGGCTAAAGAATGTATTTTTTCTAACAAAGAATTTTGTTTTCACCAGACCACCCCTTTTATAGAAAATACATTTCTTCAACTTTACAGTTTTTCATGTTTTGGTTTTAATGCAAAGTGAATACTTGAGTATTTGATTTTTGATTAATATTTACAACTGCATTACTTTTGTATTAGTAATGCATTACACAACCATCAAAGGGTGAATTTAGAACAGTAGCAGTTCAAACAAAGGTGAAAATATGTGTGGGCTTGAAACTTTGCCACATAACAGCGACCCGGCATACTCTGTATTATTATAGATAGATAGTCCGTAATAAAGTTTATCTATCTATCGACAGATAAACTTTATTCCGGACTCATGGTCCAATAAATAGATAAAATGTATAATTATGAATGCTTAATACAGCTTAATGCACAATGCAACAGACTGCTGAACTCCTTTGTTCCTCAAGCCATCAAGCTGTACAACTCCTCACTTGGGGGAAGGAGGAGGTGATAGGAAGAGGGACAGGGGTCACCCCCCCCCCCACCTCCTTTGGACATCTTGTGCAAAACAGTACCTATTGTCACTCATGTGCAATATTTTCTATCTCTCACTGTGCAATAACACATGCCAACTACTGTGTAGTTTGGGTACTCTTTTATTTATTTATCATATCCCAGGACATTACAACTTTTTTATGCTCTTTTGCACTATATACACTCTTTTTATATTGTATTTTATTGTCTGTTGTATTCTATCTTTAATGGCTCTAATTCTGCCCTTTGTATTCTGTATAAGCTACTGGAACCAGAATTTCCCTGAAGGAGCAATCCCAAGGGATAAATAAAGTTGAGTCTAAGTCTAAGAACCATTAAATAGTTCTTACCTTTAGGTTTTAACTAGCCCCTTTTCATTTGCAAGGACATTCAACACAGATTTTGAAAGTCATTTGTGTGTTTTGACAGAACTTTACCATCGTAAGACAGGTTAGTTTTACCCTACTGATAATGTGTTGTCATAATAGTAACCCTGCTCAATACAGGAGAAACCACAAATTCAGGCATTTTCAATTTCCTGAGTCCACACTTTCGTGGATAAAAGGCCCTGCCTGGTCTGGGGTTAGTACATCCAGATTACCCACAGATTGTTGAGGGGTGGGTTCAAAGCGGATTGTTCAAAAAACAGGAAATGGTGAAAGTGAGCAGCAAAAACTTTGATTTGTTACACTTTCTGTGACTGAAAATAAATGTTTATGTTTTCAGACAATAGTGTAGCTGTGTAAAACTCAAAAGCTCTTTTTTTCAAACCTGAAATCCCAGGATTAAAATACCTGGAATTTTGTTATACCCAGGTAAAAGGAATCTCAGGTCATTTACGCACTGCAATAAAAGGCCATGGAAAATGTTTTTAAACCAGCCAATGACATACGGGGAAGTTAAGAAAAGTTTACTAAACCTCCAGTCTAGCGGGTGGTGGTAATAAGAAACCTTAAATATGAATCTTTTATAAAGTAGACTTCTGTCACCTGGCAACCATGACAGTATAAAGCACAGAGCTCTGAAGCCATAAAAAAGGAGACCAAACTTTTGCTCCATTTTTTCTTTGTTTTTGTTTATTTAATCTTTGAGGAACTCCAGCAGTAGTACCATTGTCACAGACATGTGTTAAAGATGTTCATAATGTTATTATGGGAGAATGTATCTGTGTTAAACTCAAATATCTGCTTGTTTATCAATATAATGGTTATTTGCAAAAAAGCACTCCTACGTTTTCCGGAGATGTCCATTCCCGCTACTCTTACAGCCAGCTCACCTAGCCAGCCATCAGCTGGCCATGTGGTTGAGGCCCTCAAAACCAGGAGAGAACGTCTGACTCCCAGAAGGTATTTTTCAAACTTCCACTTAATACAAGATTCTTATTTAAGGTTTAATGTTTCTTAGCACCGCCACCGGCTGGACTGGAGGGGAAGTGCAGTTTTCTTCACAACTTCCTAATACATCATTAGGCCTATTTAAATCAAGTGTCCACCTTTCAGAGCAGTGGAAACAGTTACCAAATAAGTTGCCCAGGATTTTTTTAACCCAGGTTATCAAAAATCTCACACTTTTAAATCCTTGGATTTTTAATGGAAAAGGGGCTTTTGAGCTTTACGCAGTTACATTTTCGTCTAAAAACAAGATCCTATACCCAAAGCATGATCCTTGACACATAACCAAGTAAATTTAAAAAGACACCTAATGCTATAACAACAAAGTTTAGCAACCTTGTTCCTACCAGTGTCCATGTCCTTATATTTTTGCCCGATATGTGTTTCTGTTTTAGTTATTGTAAGTTACATAAAAGCTAGACACTGTTATATTTCTGATGCATCTATATTTATTACAGCAAAGAATATGCAGTTACAAACAGCTTAAACACATGCCAATTTTCTGTTAGCTGATAAATATTCATAATGATTTTATGGGTATTTGGAGCAAATAATCTAACAGTAAGATGCATTCATGTCCCTACATGGCACTGACTTGTGATCGTTCCCCTTATCTTCATCCTTCAAAGTAACTTTGCCTCACTAGGCACGCCTTTGTCTTCATTTCATTCACCATATTAAATCTATTGAACAGATAATGCCCTTGCTGTTGTCAATTTGATTAATGCAGCTCAAAGAAAATCAATTTTCCACCATCTTTCTCCTCTGTTTCATTCCCTCCTCCAGTCTTCCATCCAATATCAGTCTATCTGTCAGGTTGTCATGGTAGTGGCTTCAGTAAAATGATTTCAGACTGATTTAAAGTTGCACTGCCTGAGTGATGGCATGGAATACTGCATCTATCATTAAGCTTGAGTAAAAACTATATTTTCATGGGAAGCTCTAACTAACATCTTTTTTGTTATTACGGACCAAGTTGGAGAAGGAGGCACAGTGATTAATCGAATGGTACGTTTTAGCCGCAAAATAATTTGGAAAAACAATAAAGCAAAACTGGACTCAGGTCAAAAGGCTGTATGTATGGCTGATCAAGCAATTTCAATGCAAATAGAGGAACTAAACATAATTACTAACTACAAAAAGGAATAGAAACAGTCAAGTTAGTTTGTAAATGAACTTAACACAATAGTGAGAAAATGAAAATACTGAAGTGTTTACCAATATATAAGAATTGACATAAACAAAAAGTCAATTCATCCTTGTTCGGAAATCAAAAACGTTGAGTATGACAGCAGGAGGTAGAACTACTCAGAGTAGATTTGCCATTCTTTCTGAAACGGGGACCTGGTGATATCACTCAGGTAACTAAACACAGCGTCCAATCAACCCTGAGTTGAGCACGAGCATGAAATAAGCCCTAATCAATGGAACGCAGATAACGGGATTCACCTTGGCAATGTCAGGAAATAAGAAGCTTTGAAGTGTGCATTTCCCGCAAGTGCAATTTTAACGAAGGTATGGAGAATATTAAACTATAACTGACAAAAAGAAACAATGCTGTGGCTGGTGGAAAAAAAACATGTTTGCAGAAGAGAATTGCTGAAAAAGTCAATGCATGAGTGATATGACAGTAATTTGATGTAGAATCAAAGTTGTATTCTCAGAATACAATACACATATTAAACACCCCCAATCCCCTGAAAAAAATTCCCTTGATCACATGTCTAGGTGCAACCCAACAGGCATAAAAAGGAAGGTGGCAGCAAATCAAGATGAAGTATGAAAATGCAGTTTAATCAGTTAAGTTACAAGTTATTCTTATGTCCGTCCATCCGTTGTCTTCCGCTTATCCGGGGTCGGGTCGCGGGGGTAGCAGCTTCAGTAGGGAGGCCCAGACGTCCCTCTCCCCAGCCACTTGGGCCAGCTCCTCCGGGGGAATCCCAAGGCGTTCCCAGGCCAGCCAAGAGACATAGTCCCTCCAGCGTGTCCTGGGTCTTCCTCTGGGTCTCCTCCCGGTGGGACGTGCCCGGAACACCTCACCAGGGAGGCGTCCAGGAGGCATCCTAACATGATGCCCGAGCCACCTCAACTGGCTCCTCTCGACGTGGAGGAGCAGCGGCTCTACTCTGAGTCCTCCCCGGATGACTGCGCTCCTCACCCTATCTCTAAGGGAGAGCCCAGACACACTACGGAGAAAACTAATTTCGGCCGCTTGTATCCGGTTCTTTCAGTCACGACCCAAAGCTCGTGACCATAGATGAGGGTAGGAACGTAGATCGTTATTCTTATGTTTAACCTTAATCAACTAAAGCATTAATTGGCTATAATCAAGATATGCAATTGTGTGAGTAATTGAAATAACTGATATCTTCATTCATCTTTTGTTCAGAATTTGGGTTCATTTTGGGTTCACCCATCCTTCTAAAAAATGAGCTGACACTGATTTTCTTGTAAGTGTATAATTTGTGCCAACCTCACTTTATATTAACTATATCATATAGGATATTGGCTATATTTATATTTTAAGTCAAAGTAAAGGTGTCATTATTTAAGTAAAGAAATGTGCTGTGGCCATAACGGTGTTGGTGGGTAAAAAAATCCTCTACAACATGTAAATGAAGGAACTTGAGTGCCATGCATCTAATTAAGCCTAAAATATATGAAAATTTGAGCTGAAAGTCTCAAAATTTGATACAGAATAAATAATTGCTTTCATTCTGTGTAGTTCTTTTATTAATCTTGTGGGTCTCTGACTATGGAACAACATTAAACTCGACTATAACTGAGTGCAACAGTAACATCCCTGACAATGTGACATACTGTTGCCTCTGAAAGATTTTCTGTGACACCTACTTATTTAAAACCATTGGTATTAAAACGAAGAGCAGCACAGAGAAATTGTTCAGAACTGAGAGTGTCCACTTGTTGTGTTAGAAGAGCGATGTACAGGCTGATAATATTGAGATATACCAATGACAATGGCAAACACAGCACCATTTGATAATATATTAATACAGAAATTATAAGGGATTTAATCATGCTCTGATCAGCCTCTCCCGACAGAGATTTTTGTGGAGTATTTGCGTTTCAGCATACAGGCTCCTCTAGAAGAAGACACGCCTTTTCCCACACTTCCTTGTGCAGATCTCAGCCAAAGAACTTAGAATAACTCAAGAGTTAGCCCTAACAACAATGCTGCTGAGCAGGGTTGTTTCACTTCTGAAATTTCTGAAAATTGGAAAAGCCAGGGTATGCAGGAATTTACCCCAGAAATTACTCTGGATATCTACTTACCCAGCTTTCTGAAATAAGGCCCTGGTGGTATGGGGACAAAAAACGTGATTAGGAAATAACTACATTGATAAAGGACATGCAATTTCCAAAAAAAATACTGTAAATGATCCTATAACAAGTAGGCTTTTTTATGATAAAACTTGGAAATAAAGTAAATATCATTGTGCTAAGGGTTGTAGCAGCTCTCTCCTCCAGTTGTTTGTATGTGGCAACAGATGTTTCAAATAAAACTCAGTGAACATTTAATGACATCCAGAAGCCACAAGGTTAAAACTGCCACATAAATCACTTAACTCTAGGAAATACCAGGAAGTGGGATAGAGTATAACAGACAACAGATGATCAGTCTGCTCTTAAAGATGAAGCACTGTGACACTTAGGTTTGCGTACCTATAAAACAGTGCATCATGGTAAATGTTCGTGTGTCCGTTGTTCTGAACTCTCCAAGCAGATAGCCGAGGATTTGCAAAAGTTTAACTTTGATCTGAGGGTGGGGGGGGGACAGCCGTTTGGTCCCAGCTTATGCTATAAAGATGTTAGACCACACAGGCTGCAGAGCCACAGAGCAGTCAAAATGATTGCTCAGGCCTTTTTCTCTTTGCGAAAAGAGGAGATAGATGGTCATAAACGCTTGTAGCAACAAAATAAAGTTACTTGATCATATGAGCAGGTTTTCTTTTACAGAATGTGGGCCATGTGTGCGCATCAATTAGCCAGATAGCAGTAGGAGGTATTAAGTGAAATCAGGGACTGAAATGGTCTGGACAATGTTCTGCTGATGAATAGTTGGTCTAGTCAAAAAATAAAATAAACTCTTGTTACTTTGAACTTAGTAACGTTTGTTACTTTGGCTTTCGTTTTTACTTCAAAGTAAGGACACTCATTTCAAAAATGGTTCTAATATGGCCTGATAAACTCCAGTCCATTAACAGAGCTGCATTTATTGCCTTGGCGCCTATGCCTTGTAGAATCCATACTTCTACAAGCCGTGCTAGTAAAATGGAAACTCTTTATTCATTTCTCCCGTATGATTTTCTTTGGGACAAGCTCTGGGTTTGCATCATCATGTGAAGCAGTTTTCATAATCACACGTACTTGACAAAGTCTGGTATGACACTGTTTGCCTGAGCTGTTCAGCCTATCCTAAAATATGGATTTATCTTCCTTACGCGAACAGGGGAAAAAAAATTAAGACTTTTAAAGTTCAAATTAAATTGCAAAACACATTAAACTCTCTGCTCCCTGAGGCGTGAAAGACAATTGTTTTATGCCCTGGGTCAGTCAGTGGTGTATGAGAGCCAGCTGGTCCATATTACCTTTGGGTTTAACCCCTTTCCAATGCATCATTAAGATTGACATCGTGTCCTGGCCTCCAAATTGAGGTTATTGGTGTTAATCCACTGCTCCAATAAACTTCTAATAGCCTACACTGTGCGAACTTGATGCATGCTTCACCCTATGCCTGTAAAGAACTCATTTATATTTATGACAACCTCGCCTCTCAATTCCTGATTAATCCACTTAATATTACAGCGCAGATCCTTAAATCTCCTTCTCCCTCTGTGGGGAGCAGTAAGGGAGCCAGGGATGTGACAAGAATGTCAACTCTGAGATTTGCAAATACTTACACAAAAAAATGCATCCCTTCTACAATCCTCTGCTCTTGTCTCCAAAGTAGAAATTGACAATGCAGATGGCAGCCAGACATCAACATTTGCACATCCCCGCATCCATGCAAAACAACCTAAGAAGATTGGTTTAAGTCATCAGCATGCTATTGAAGTGCTGATGACTCTGATCCTCTGTTTTTGTTGGAAGGACTAAGAATGAAAGCCTGAGAGACAAACACAAGCTGAGTCAGAGATTAGCTAGTCAGCAGAGAATAGGCGATGCTTTATCCCTCTGCAGAGTGTGCTTTGGTCTATATGTTATTTAGCAGTACTGTACATACAGGGTGGCTGACTGTTTTTTTCTAATGGAAGAAAAGGTGCTGGGGTTAAATAAACAGATGTTATAGTAAGTTTCACTGTCCCTCCTTCTTTTTCTTCAAACATTTTGTTTGAAGAAATAGCATTGCATCCTTCCTTCAGGTACCACTTCTAATGATGACCTGCAAGACTGTGTCCTTGAATACCCCTGTGAATCGCTCCTCACACCTACACTTATTCCTTTCTTCCCTCAACTCGGCTTAAGCAGATGGCCGCAAAATGGAAATAGGGCCTCATTGAACCTGGTTGCATCTGTTCTGGGTCACTCTGCCGACACAGTAACGCTCTCACTCTCATTTAGCATAAAGACACCACAGACACTCACACAGGGCTTCCTTCTTCATTATAGATAGAATGTCATGATACACAAATGTGCGACAGTTGTGAAGCTCTTGTTACAAACTACATAGTGAGAAACGCCAATTTCTTTACAAACTGAAACCCAGAATGAAACAGCTAAGTATTCATTTTAGTTGAAAAAAGTCCCCATATGGGCACAATAAACAATCACCAAACATTATGTTTTTTTGTGGTACTTATTTCAGTTTAAAGATTTAACCCACTTTGTTGCATTCTGCAAAAAAATATTTGAAAGACTTACTTAAGAGATGCAGAAACACTTAAAGCTATAGTTGGTTATCCTGTTCAGAAACAATTTTTGTCATACTGGGTGAAATGGCCCTTACATCCTGAGAGTAGAGAATTAATTATGTATTCAGAAAAGGGAACAAAGATATTAAACCTCTGTGACAGCTGCAGGCCATTAAAAACTTTGACCATTGGGACCAAATGGCAAGGATTGGTCAGAGGAATAGTACTGTCCATGCCCCCTCTGTCCCTCGAGTTTGGGGGTATCGCCTTATCTATTGGTTGTCCCTTATGCCAATGTGCATGCATGTCCTTGCTAGTTTCCACATGCTGACTGTGCATGCGCACTTCTACTGTTTATGTATCCAGTTAGCTTTGGTGTTAGCCGTCCGTTGTAGCTCTGCTGCTGTCGCTGTATACTTTGAAAATGGCTGAGAGTCTTAAAAAGCAAAGAAGCAAACTGTCTTACAAGTTTTTGAGAAGAAGAGTAAGTAAGCAAATAGTATTTATTAAGTGTCTTTCACAGACAAAGCAATCACAAAGAAAGAAATTAGAGTAGAGTGTATTTGGGAGATTTCTTTCTTTTTTTGTGTCCTGTCTAGCAATGCGGCCATAAGAATTGTTGTCTTAATGCCAAAAAGAGCCCAACAGATTTTACTTTCACAAGTGGAGCCTTACTGCTTTCCCCATAGTGCTCCTCTTGATTTATATATGCAAGAAGCTTTATTAGATTGTATGCTGGGACTGTTTCATGTTAAATAGACACTGAAATGGGAAGGTAAAAAGTGGGGAAAAAAGGAGAGGAACAGATGAGACAAAATGCTAAAAGGGAGAAAAGGTGAAAGAGAAAGAGGGGAGGAACGGGAGAGAGCAGTATAACATTCTCTGAGTCTGCTTCTTCAACTGCAAAGAGAGAACAGCAAAACCAACCGATTAGGTATTACAGGTACAACGCTTTGATATGAAATGTATAAAGTGGCAGCAGCTGAAGATAATAATAGGGGTTTTCTGTATAGAAGTGAATCTGTAAGTACCTAAATCCAAGCACCTGTAGGTGTTTGAGAGAGTGCGCTTGTGTATGTAAGGTTTATCCATGAGAAAAATGCTCAATAGTGGTTGTGAGGAGCCAAAGACCAGACCCCCAGAGCGCCGAGGCAGATGCCAGGGGAACCAAAACCCCAGATGCCCGAAGGGACCTCCAGAGAAAAGGTGTCCAAGAGGGTCCAACACAGGGAAAGCTGCCCCCCTCACCCTCAACACCTGAGGGAAGAGGAGAAACGGGCCCCAGGAGAGATGGGCAATCGGAGAACAGAGGTGTGAAAAAGACCCCAAGCCTGCCTCCGCCTGCTCAAATGTCGTGCTTTTTGGGAGATTATTTCACACGATCCCCCTGAGAAGCGGAAGAGCAGTTTATTCAAAAAGGGACTTGGATATTTCTTACCGATGCTTACATTTCTAGAAAAAGTTGCTGCCATTAGTTCTTTTCAGATTTTTGTTTGTAAAATGTAGTGTATATATAGAGGTAGTTAACAACTACATTTACTCAGTTACATTTACTTGAACAGCTTGTACTTTAATGCGTAGTTTTACCACATTTTACTTGGTTTTAAAGTAACACAACTTTTACTCTCAGTTTCTGGCCACTCTACCCTTCTTCAGCTACTTGGCTAAATCAAGAACAAGGATGTTTTAACTAAAAAAGCACCAGACATGTACTTATCTATGCTATGTCATGCTTTTTTTTCCCTTTGTGACCCTTTGAGATAAATACTATATTATATTTGTCATGTTACGGGATAATTTCCTGACCTGCCATCAGAAACTCACACAGGAAGCAGAATGGAAAATTCAAAGGAGTTTATTCATAAACAATGATAAATGTGCATGCTAATTTGGTTATTTTAGCTTAGTAGTATAGCAGCAATAGGAATCAGACCTGTACAGCTCTCTCTCTCAACATGAAGATCACCATTTTACTGTCCCGCCCGTCCAGTTACAATCAAAGACCACAAGAAGAGGCTGCATGAGCACAGTACTGACTTGGTCCCTACCATAACATCACCCCTTCTCAGAACGTTTAAAACTGTAAATGTACTGTAAAACTGTAAATGTATTTTCCTTAACAGTTATTAAAACATGTTATGATAATTTCAACCTGTAACAAAGCATTTATAATTGTATTTAACTGTGAACGTATTTTAACCATGACGGTGGAATAGACAACCCAGTTCTTCAACTGAGGGGATTATTCTGCACTGGGCTGGTCACTCAGATACTCAAGGGTACTTTCTACCTAAATGAAAGTCCTTAAGGTATTTCAGTGGATTTCTCTCTCTTGTTAAATATCTTCTTGCAGTAGCTTGATTATCTGGTGTTACAGGAGAGTGTTAAGTGGCGTCCAGAACAGGGATTATATTCTCGAGCAAGTTAGGACTTTGACGTTCAATAGGTTCAGATTTAGTGCAGTGAAGTGTAATGAGATGGCTCCTGTTGCAATGTAGAAGCTCCGCAGGGGTCTCAACAAGACCGGGATGTATCTGCTCTACCTTATCTAGTAATACAAAATGATTTCAGGTCCGGGATCCAAACTGGATCTCCTTGGTGTAGTCAGGCGAGCTCACATACTTTGTGTCTTTTGTTGAAGAATTTCTACTGTTTATCGCTTTCCTTGTTTTCTCTCCTGCAGTGTAGTGATGTTTGATTTTAAGAGAGCATGGTAGTAGTATGAGGTTTCCTCCCCATCAAGAGTTCTGTAGGACTTAATCCATTGGCAAATGGTGTGGTGCAATATGCAAAGACAGCAAGATTTGGATCTCCTTTTTGTAGAAGGCTGTTTACTGTCCTACTTGCTCTCTCAGCCTCACCATTGCTCTGTCGAGGTTTCAGGCTGGAGGGGATGTGGAGAAAGCACCACTCTGATGCAAACCTTCAGAAGTGTATTGAGGAGAACTGATGGCCGCTGTACGATCTCAGGTCCGCTGGTATGCCATGGCGTGTGAATTTGGACTTAAAGTGTTCAGTCACTGTTGCTGATACTGAAGCTATTTCTGTGTATCCTGAAAAATAGTTCACTGCAAGGTATTGGAAATATGGACCTGGTATTTTGTGTTTGTCTGGCCAGACACATTTTAGGTAATATTTGACTTGTTTTAGCATTTCATTTTTGTTTTGCCATTCTCTCCTGAAATCTCTTCTCTGTTGCTGGAAGACATGAGACCTAATGTGCATACAAGTCAGTTTAATCTCACAATGTTCTACCATAAACAGTCCTCCCTGATGCTCAAGACAGCACATCTTAAGTTGTAATGTGTTTTCCTGGGACATATAAAGGGGAAGGAGTACCCCATTAATCTCATTCGGTCTCTGTACTCGTGGCAGCAGTTCATCCAAGTTATTTTAGCCTAAAAGTGGAACCAAAGGCTTGTGATCTTTCTCAACATGAAACTCAATGCCGATGAGAAAAATCTGTACCTCTTTCTGTATTTGAGCAAGCCTTTGTTCTGTGGGGGTTAGCACTCTTCAAACAAATGCCCTAGTCTTGGTTGAGCCAACTCCTGTTTCTGAGGTAGCATTACTCCCAAACAATGGGAAGATGCATCCGTCAGCTGACACTGTCCAAACCATTCTCAACTATTCTCCAGAATTGCCTCCTTCCACTCACATCAGTAGGGGATTACATGTTGCTGACAGTTTTTTTTTTTGTTACTTTTTCTGAGTTTGACTTGACACTTGTACTGCCAATGATTTGTCCTAGAAACAAATTTGCATTTGTCACTTTTTAATGCCACCTCTGCTTTTGTATGCTGAAAATTGCTTGTCATGCTGTTTATTTTAAAGCACTTTATTTTTAAAGCACTTTCAGTAACAATACGATTCAAAGTCCTGTACATAAACAAAAAACAGGGGAAAAGCATTGCAGACAAAGAGGGAAAACATTACAGAGGAAAGCATATTACACTGGTATGGTAGCAGCAGGTCAGATACAGTATAAGATAAGTTGAACAACAAACTTAAACATTAACATTTAAATTCAGCTCTAAACAAATAGGTTTTTAACCTTGATTTAATGGAACACAGGATTTCAGCACTTTTACAGTTCTCTAGAAGTTTGTTCCAGATAAGTGGAGCATAAAAACTAAATGCTGCTTGTCTGTGTTTGGTTCTGGTTCTAGGTATGCAGAGTAGGCTGGGTTGATACACTGATAACAAGTCTGTGATGTATTTTGGTGCTAAGCCATTCAGAGATTTATAGACCCACAGAAGTATTTTAAAGTCTATTCTCTGAGATACAGGGAGCCAGTGTAAGGACTTTAGAACTGGGGTGATGTGCTCTACTTTCTTAGTCTTAGTGAGGACGCGGGCAGCAGCGTTCTGGATCAGCTGCAGCTGTCTGATTGACTTTTTTGGCAGACCTGTGAAAACATCATTGCAGGAATCGTTTTGTGTAAAAATAAATACATGGATGAGTTTTTCCAGATCCTGCAGAGACATTAGTCCTTTAATCCTGGAAATATTCTTCAGGTGATTGAAGGCCAACTTTGTAATTGTGTTTAGATGCTTTTGGAAGTTCAGGTCAGAGTCCATCACTACATCCAGATTTCGGGCCTGATCAGTGGTTACTAACCAAAGCAGCTGAATCTGTACACTAACTTTTTAGCGCTCGTCTATTGGTACAAAAATTATTACTTCAGTTTTGTTTTTATTTAATGGAAGAAAATTTTGCCACATACATACATTGATTTCTTCTAAGCATTTACTCAGCGCTTGATGTACTTCCGTTTTATTTAAAGAGTCCTTACTCTATAAGGATATTTAGATTGAGCCCAAGACTGGTCTTCTTCTTCTTGAGTTTTAATGGTGATTGGCAAACAACAATTTAGTGCATTACCGCCATCAACCAGTAAGGAGTGTGGGCGAAGACTGGTCATCCTACAGCACCCAATATTCCTAGCAGATTGAAGGACAGATGTGTATTCCACTGCAGGTTTGCCATGCCCTCCAGCGAAGATCCTCTATTCTGGAGAAGGTCTCACACAAACACAACCTCACATACACATAAACATACTAGGATCATGACAATATTGTCACTGGAAGTATTTTGCCCTCGGCATATATGTATATAGATTATCCTCTATAAGAATAGGTCAAAAACGTTGTATGTAGAAAAAAATGCATTTGGAAAGTTGTTTCTTCTACCTGATTTTTTATTGTGAGTTGTTTTTTGCATCTTTTTAAAATACCAACATTTTCTCATATCTTTAGAATTTTGTCAGTCAAAGTACACAATTTTGTAAATGTTAAATCAGATGTAATGACCTAACAGTTACTCAGTACTTAAGTGGCCATTTTACCAATATTTTTTTTACTCTAGTAATTTTTGGATGACTATTTACTTTACTTTGAATTAAAATATGTTGCAGTAATGCTACTCTTTCTTGAGTAAAAATTTTGACAACTCTACCCACCACTGGGTTGACAGTGCCTTGCAGAGGTATTCACCTGGTGGTTTTCAAATGATGCAAACTCTCACAGTCCATTTTCATTTCAGGTTGTGATGCAACAAAACGTGAAAATTGCCG
This sequence comes from Fundulus diaphanus, assembly GCA_037039145.1. Taxonomy (NCBI): domain Eukaryota; kingdom Metazoa; phylum Chordata; class Actinopteri; order Cyprinodontiformes; family Fundulidae; genus Fundulus; species Fundulus diaphanus. The sequence goes on from CM073125.1 coordinate 34,776,440, forward strand.
AGAGGGGTGAATACTTCTGCATACACTGTATACACTCACACACTCAAGGGAAAGAATCAGCTCCATGTCAACTTTCTCTGCTCATTCCTGTGCTCGTGTGTGACAACCAGCAGCAATGAGGAATAGCCACGCTGCTCAGGGCAGGGCCCATTCACAGCACAGCGAGCACCATCCATTTCCAGCCGACAGACCGTTCCAACTCTGATGGCCGACAGATGGTGATGAATTGGCACTGATAAAAGTGCTAGAGATTTTCAGAGGCAGCGAGCTGCACAAACCGCTTTATCCCATTTTCCCTATGATGTAGTCTTCCTGACAGTGCCAAAGAAAAATTCCCAAGCTCTGCTGCACCTCACTTTACTCCTCCTATTCATCAGGGATTAGTAATGCTGCAGGGATCTTCCTTGAGCCTGTGGCCCCATGCTCAAACAGATGTTTGTTCTGATGGAAACAATTCCAATATGCTAACGACACTGACTAATATACAGCATATGGCCACCTAATAATGCTTAACAAACAGCGTGCCAAACTTAGAAGCGCAAACAAGAAAAACTGCGGCTCTAAATGTTTCATAGAGTGTTGCAGAGAGAGAGAAGGTTCAGGAAGATTTATTTTTTTCTGCAATAGCTAATGACAGAGAAGTTAAGCTAGACATACATTTTCTCACTAACCAATGCTGTCATCTAGTGGTGTAAATCTGTATAGGGCCTAATTTTCAATCACTACAGGCTGCCTCACAGTAGGGCCTGATGAAGAAGAACTGAACTGATAACTCCTCTTAGATTGAACACTGCTTTGTGTTTAGGAAACCAGCCTTCACTACGTTTGAATCAACTGTTGGAAATGAAAAGTTCAATATTTAAACCAAAATTCGACTCATTTTGTAAGGTTATATTTGTGCAATTAGTGGAAGCAAGTAAATCCAACATCAATAAAATGAATTGTGTTTGTTTTTTTGTTTTTGTTTGTTTTTTTAAACTACATGCTGTGTATAAAATACAGCATAAACGTTTACCATCTGTTTCTGACAAATACATGGTTGCAATCTGAACAACAAATGTGAACTGTACTTGTTTTCCTCTTTTTCTGCCTTATGCTATTACTAGACAGAGCAGCTTGTTAACATTTTTTGTTTGACAATACCTGACTCGGCACTTTATTGCTGTGATGCAACTAACCACACGATGGTTACGCTGTAATACAACACAAGGCTTAACCTTACAGTAGTCATTATTTAGCCGGCAATCTAGGTTTGCATCATCAACCACAAAATCAGAATCAGCCAGTACTGCTGATATGACATGAAACAAGCATTTTTTTCCCCTCCAGGTGGAATAGTAATTAGTAGGTAATTTTTTTTACTTTTCCCTGAATGTGTTGGTGTGCGGTCCAAGATGCTCTGATGATTATTTCAGACCAGAGGTGTCAAAAGTGTTCACATGTATTACTCAAGTAGAAGTATAGATACTAGGGTTTAAAAATACTTCTCTAGAAGTATCAACTCAAACCTTTTACTGAAGTAAAAGTATAAAAGTACCGGATATAAAACTACTGTCATGCTTTGGTTTTTGTTTCTGGACTGTTTGTGGCTGGCCATTATACGTGAGAAGTAAATGGAGCACTCGATCCTCCATTTACTCAGCTCACCTATCACTCCACCTACATATACCCGCCTCATTCCACTACTCCCTGCCAGAACCTCTTGTCTTGTCTTCTCAGTGTCTTCTCATCACTCTGCCTGTTGATCCTTTGGACCTGTTCTCGCTCTGCCCTCACTAGTTTGTTTAACTAGTGCTTGTGTGCACCACCTAGTGAAGGTTTCTTCTGGGATTTCTGTGTCTAGCTCTGACCATGCTGGGAAGACTTCGGCGGCTTCTAGTAAAATCTGTTTCTGCCTGCAACACCTGGTCAAGCCAGCTGCTGCCTGCATCTTCTGGTCAAGTCTGGTTGTGTCTGCAACACCTGGTCAAGTTAGATGCAACTTGCATCTATTGGTCAAGTCAGTCTCTACCTACATCGTCTCGTCAGTCCCGGTCCTGCGTGCATTGTATGGTCAAGTTTGCTTCTGCAATCATCACTTGTTCAGGTGTCACAGCCATCTCCAATCATCATTACCATCTGGTCATCCACCTGTTCCTGCCAATATTCACCTGCAAACTTTTGAACACTTTTCTGTGTTTCGGTTTGAAACTTGATCATTACAATAAATGTATAGCATGATGTTAATATTGAAAAAAATTGGGCTTTTTCACCCACATAAATGTCCATTGAAAACAAACCATTTAGTACAATGCAAATATATTAAAGGTCCATATCAGTGCAATACTGAGCATAAACATGTGTTTAATGCAGTAGAAAATCTGATGTCTGGTTGCCTATAAGTATTGGTACAAAAAGTCAGACTTCAGAGACTTATTCATAATCCTGATGAATCCAATCAATTACTTCGACTGCAGTCATGTCTTGATGACATAAAAAGCTGGATGACTTTAAAATTCCTGCATCTAAATTCTGACAAGACCGAAGTTGTAATCTTTGGGCCAGAGTCCTCAAAAAATAAACTTCTTAACCAATCACTTAATCTGGGTGGCATTAACTTGGCCTCTGGTAATAAAGTAAAAAATCTTGGTGTTATTTTTGACCAAGACATGTCATTTAAATCCCATATTAAACAGGTTTCCAGAGTTTCCTTTTTTCACCTCCGGAATATCGCCAAAATTAGAAACATTCTGTCCAGGAGTGATGCTGAAAAACTAGTCCATGCATTTGTTACTTGAAGGCTGGACTATTGTAATTCTTTACTATCAGGAAGTCCACAAAATGCAGTTCAAAGCCTTCAGCTGATCCAAAATGCTGCAGCAAGAGTTCTGATGAAAATCAACAAGAGGGATCATATTTCTCCAATTTTAGCTTCCCTTCATTGGCTTCCTGTTAAATCAAGAATAGAATTTAAAATTCTTCTTCTAACGTATAAAGCCCTTAATAATCAAGCTCCATCATATATCAGAGCTCTGATTACTCCGTATGTTCCTAACAGAGCACTTCGCTCTCAGACTGCAGGTCTGCTGGTGGTTCCTAGAGTCTCTAAAAGTAGAATGGGAGGCAGATCCTTTAGCTATCAGGCTCCTCTCCTGTGGAACCAACTCCCAGTTTTGGTCCGTGAGGCAGACACCCTGTCTACTTTTAAGACTAATCTTAAAACCTTCCTTTTTGACAAAGCTTATAACTAGAGTGGCTCATGTTACTCTGAGCTACCTATATAGGCTTAGGCTACTGGAGGACATCAGGATCTAATTTTCTCACTCTATAGAGTTCTACTGTTCTTCAATTATGCATTACGTGTTGTCATTTCTGCTTTAACTTTCTGTTCTCTCTCTTTTATCTTCATAGTAGGTACACCTGGTCTGGCGTTCTGTTAACTGTGACATCATCCAGAGAAGACGGCTCACCCTCTATTACCATCTAATGTAGAACAGATTACTGGATCAATGTGTGCTTCTGTGCTTTTTTGTCTCTCTCGTTGTGTCTCTGGTCTGTCTTCTGTAACCCCCAGTCGGTCGAGGCAGATGACCGTTCATACTGAGCCCGGTTCTGCTGGAGGTTTTCCTTTCCGTTAATGGGGAGTTTTTCTTCCCACTGTCGCTTCATGCTTGCTCAGTATGAGGGATTGCACCAAAGCCATGGACAATGCAGACGACTCTCCCTGTAGCTCTACGCTTCCCCAGGAGTGAATGCTGCTTGTCGGGACTTTGATGCAATCAACTGGTTTCCTTATATAGGACATTTTTGACCAATCTGTATAATCTGACCCAATCTGTATAATATGATTGAACTTGACTTTGTAAAGTGCCTTGAGATGACATGTTTCATGAATTGGCGCTATATAAATAAAATTTAATTTAATTTAATTGAATTATTATCAATAACCTTTTACTTGTCATTTTTGGAATGTAAATGAACATACAAGCGTAGCTATAGGAATTTTGATTAGCACAACAGATGTAAGATAGCAAAACTGGACATGGAAATGAGTACAGGGGAGTACACAATGAGTGTGCAGGGAGTACACAATGAGTACATTACACGATGAATGTCAAAATGAATGATTGATCCTAGCGGTTAATCAAAAAATGAAAAAAGGAAAATAACAAACAATCCTAAAAATGCTATTTTCTTGTTAATTTTTTTTGGGCCATTTGGAAACAACTTGGTGCATTACTTCCTCTGTTTCAGACATATTCAGTCAACTGCTATGTAATACGTATCACAAAAAAATTGTTTTCCCGTTTCTTTGTAACCCAGCTCTCAGCAGTACTGACTTTATGGGATTCTTCAAAAAGGGAGTTAATTCTATTGAAAATAAAATCATTGGCATCCTCTCAGACATGATTACCCCGTCCTCAGTAAGTGGCAGCATTGGAGGAATCTTTAAAACCTGATCAGTGTTTGGACTGTCTAGACGCAGTAGAGTTTTCTGAGTTATCTAAAATTTTAGCTTCATCTAAACCTTCAACTTGTATGTTAGAACCAAATCCCAACCAGGTTATTTAAGGGAGTATCCCCTTTGATTAATGCCCCTATTTTATAAGTTATTAATCTATCATTACTAAATGGATATGTACCACAGGCTTTTAAAGTAGCCGTTATTAAACCTTTACTTAAGAAACCCTCTCTTGATCAGATGACTAAATAAATTACAGACCTATATCTAATCTTCTTTTCTTATCTAAAATTCTTGGGAAAGTAGTTGCTAATCATCTATGTGAACACCTACAAAGTAATGACCTATTTAAAGTGTTTCAGTCAGGCTTCAGAGCTCACCATAGCACCAAAAAACAGCTCTGTTGGAGGTCATTAACGATATTCTCATGGCCTCAGATAATGGACTTGTGTCAGTACTTGTCCTGTTAGATCTCAGTGCTGCATTTGATACAGTTGATCACAATATTCTCCTAGAAGGACTTGAACATACTGTAGGGATTAAAGGAAAAGCATTAGGCTGGTTTAAATCTGTCTGACAGATTCCAGTTTCATGTTAATAATAAATCTTCTCCAAACTCTAGGGTCACTTGTGGAGTACCACAGGTGCTACTCCACAAGTTCAGTCCTTGGGCCAATTCTCTTTACTATATATATATATATATATATATATATATATATATATATATATATATATATATATATATGTTTCCGACTGGTAAAATTATCTGACAGCAGGGGATCAATTTCCACTGTTATGCTGATGACACTCAGCTATATTTATCCATAAATCCTGATGAATCCAATTAATTACTTTGACTACAGGCATGTCTTGTAGACATCAACACCTGGATGACTTTAAATGTCCTGCTTTTTACTATCAGGAAGAAAATGCAGTTTGAAGCCTTTAGCTGATGCAAAATGCTTCCCTTCATTGGCATCCTGTTAAATCAACAATAGAATTTAAAATTCTCCTTCTCACGTATAAAGCCCTTAATAATCAAGCTCCATCATATATGAGAGAACTGATTACCCCATGTGTTCCTAACAGAGCACTTCGCTCTCAGACAGCAGGTCTACCAGTGGTTCCTAGACTCTCTAAAAGTAGAATGGGAGGCAGATCCTTTAGTTATCAGGCTCTTCTAATGTGGAACCAACTCTCAGTTTTCATCTGTGTGGAAGACACCCTGTCTACTTTTAAGACTAGACTTAAAGCTTTCTTTTTTGACAAAGCTTATAGTTAGAGTGTCTTAGGTTACCCTAAGCTATTTCTGTATCTCTGCTATAGGCTTAGGCTGCTGGAGGACATCAGGGTCTATTTTTCTCACTCTGCTGAGTTCTCCTACTGTTCTACAATTTGCATTGTTTGTTGTTATTCTAACTTTTAGTTCTCTGTCTTTTTCCTCTTCATAGTAGGTACACTTGGTCTGACGTTCCGTTAGCTGTCACACCATCCAGTGAAGGCAGGTCATCTACCATTACCATATAAAAGGATTCTCGGATCAATGTGGGCTTCTGTGCTTTTTGTGTCTCTGCTCTGTCTTCTCTAACCCCCAGTCGGTCGAGACAGATGACTGTTCACACTGAGCCTGGTTCTGCTGGAGATTTTCCTCCCTGTTAAAGGGGAGTTTTCCTCTCCACTGTCACTTCATGCATGCTCAGTATGAGGGATTGCTGCAAAACCTTCGACAATGCAGACGACTGTACACTGTGGCTCTACACTTTTTTCACAAGGAGTGAATGATGCTTGTCAAAACTTGATGCAATCTGGTGGGTTTACTTAGATAGGAAACTTTTTGATTAATCTGTATGATTTGATTGAATTTGACTTTGTAAAGTGCCTTGAGATGACATGTTGTGAATTGGCCCTATATGCTTGAATGTAAAAGAAGGTTTGGGACCGATCTAGACAATTCATTTAGATTTAAATCCATTTGAGATGCTGTGGCATGTGACCTTAAACAGTCTGTTCATGCTTGAAATACTTACAACACAGCAATTCTGAAAAGGGGGCCCAAGTTCCTCTACAGCAATGCAAAACTAATTGCCAGTTATCACAAATGCTTATTTGCAGTCGTTGCCATCAAGGGTAGCACAACCAATTACGAGGTTTAGGGGGTAATTACTTTTTCACATTTGGCAAAGTTATTTTGGATAACTTCTTACTTTAACAGATGAAACCACAATTTGAAAACTGTATATTTTATTTACTTAGGTTCTCTTTTTCCGATAATAATATTTGTTTGAAGATCTGAAATACAGTACTTAACTGTGACACAAGCAAAACCTGCCATGGGGTAAAGCAGAAAGAAATATGTGTTCTAGGTTGTTACATCACAGAAACACGTGATGTTAATGCTCAGCCAAGGACAAACAATGAAGAAAATGAAATATATTCAGTTGGTTTTAAAAAAATCTCAAAATTGGTATTGTTCTGGGTTCTGACATGCTGGAGCTTTGTCCGCAACTGAGTAAAGGAAGGAAACAAGCATATATGCTTTTAACTAAACCACCATCTTAAATGACATTGATTCATGCTACTATAATTAAACAATCTGTTGATTTTTACATTGGCAGTCAAATTTCTGAGACTTTTTTATTTGGTTACTTAGGCTATGTTCACACTGCAGGGGAATGTGACCCAAATCCGATCTTTTTGCCGATATGCAACCCATATACGCCTTTTTCACGGCAATGTGAATGGCCAATTTTTTTAGGGGGGTAAAACCCCCCTAAAAAATCCAATTTGTGCCACTTCCATATGTGGTACTAATTTGGATATGTATCAGATTTTTTTTTCAAAGCGTCCGGAGTCTGAACGGTCTTGTCGCATTTTATCCGTCTTTCAAGTCACTCTCCTGGCTCCAACTACACATCCATACATGGTAGCAGCAGTCCGCTCTCCACGAAAGACCATTGTTAATAGCCGTGCTGCTTTCTTCTTACCTTACGTCATCTTGATATGATATGGTCTCAATATTGTCAGCTCCCATTGCTCAACAGCTTTCTAGTAATAAAAAGGAGAGAGACAGCTGGTATCCGCAGCATTTTTCGAGTTTTTTTTTACACAAAACTTTATTGAACACTTCACTTCTATTACTTCCGTCAACGGTGCGTTGCTGCGTTACTTCTCCTTCTGCGGTCTTGAACCATTCAGACAGAAATAGAAAAAAACGATTTCAACAAAAAATATCGGAACTGAGCGTAGACCTGCAATGTGAACATAGCCTTAGATTTCCATGTCAGTTATGTTCTGTTATCATGAAGCCAAGAGTTTGGAGTCATTTATATCTGTTTATATGTAAATAAACAATTTACATATATCCAGTGGGTGCATTTTCACCGTTTTGTTTATTTAACATTTTGCTTACCTGCTCGAATCTCATGCCTGTAATTACTACAAGTCCCACCAGTCATAATGGCAGGTCACCATCCATTTTAGGGGACGTCCTTAATTTTTGTCCAATCGCATTTCGGTTTGGTTTTGACTGACGCGTCATTTACGACATCTTATTGGTTTCTATGTGGTTTCCAGGAAGTGAACGCCATGAACCTAACCACCTCCCACATGTGAGCTCCCTGTCGAAAGTACCACGCGCAGAGAAACCGGTTAGGAACGCAACGTCATTCCTCTCACCACCGACTCGACGTAACGCAGCGGAACGAGAGCGGAGTGGAGCGGCGTTGTCCGAGGCAGGTAATACACCGGCACTGTTTTTCTATTCATTGCCTCCATACCTAAAAAGCGGGCAGATGGCATCCATATGGTTTCCAGGGGAACGCAAAGAAAGTAGGTCGTATTAGATAAGAACAGGGTGGACGCTAGGGCCTGGCTAACTGCAGGCCCGAGATTCTCCGCGCTCTGTGCTATCAGCGGTAGACCAAGCGGAGCCCTTTCCTCACGGTCAGTCCAACTGCCTGTGGTGGTCATGTGCTATAACGGCGATCGCACTCGCAGCTTGGAGCGGCACCCGGTTTCGTTACATTCGGCAGACACGTCCGCCCAACGAGATCGCGTGTACTAGCCAGCCTGTTACCCGGGAGGCTCACTGCATGTTTTCATTTTATTTCAACGTCTTTTCAGGTGCTGAAGCTATTACAGCAGAAAGATGGCGGACGACCCCAGCGCGGCGGACAGAAACGTGGAGATATGGAAAATCAAGAAGCTGATCAAAAGTTTGGAAGCTGCCCGCGGGTAAGTGACTGGATTAGGCTCGGCGCCAGTGTGGCACCTGCGGTCGCGGCGCCTCGGTTTATGGCTACGAGCGACGGTGTGGATGTGGAGGGTCGCAACAGCTGGACATCGAGCAAGTGAGGCCGGATTTGGGAGTGGTTAGCATAGCTACATTAGCTGCTACTTTGTTAGCCGACCGCTAAGCGGCAACGACTGCCGGGTTTAATTTGTCAGAGGGTTTGAAACCTTGCGCTCCCGCGTCGGGGCTGTTTTTACTATTCGTTGGTTATTGCAGCCTGTTATTGCGAAGTTTTGTGTTTGTGTGTGTGCCTGCTTCCTTTAAAGGTTAGTTAGCTGAGGAGCAGCGATGCTAGCATTTTTTTGGTAGCACAGCCCGCTAACAGACGTCATCTCTGGAAAGGGGCCGCTATGGGTAGCTTTTAATAAAAAAAAAACGCAGTTTAGGGCGAAATAGGGGGTGAAATAGCGTACAGTTTGGCTTCCGAGTGTTGCACTTTTACACCTCGGTGGCTGCTTTGCCCTGTTGGTTCAGACATGGCTCATGTGACAGGTTAAAAAAGAAATCTCTTGAGGGTCTTTCGTGTTGGTCACCTCATGGCAAAGCGGTGTTACTTTAATGGTTGACCCGCTTAGCGTGGCTAGGTGAGAAAAAAAAAAACTACTCGGGACTTGCATTAGGTGGCACGATCGTTCTGCTGATCCGAGCTGATCGGGATTCGTGTGTGAAACGCGCGTCCAGATACACGGGCATGTGGCTTGTTCTGTGACAGCTCGTCGTCCAGCGTTGCTCCGAATCTGCGGTCCTGTGCTCCGGGGCCCCCCGCCATGTCACCGCACAGTTGTTGACTATTTGCCCTACATTCATCCTGCCCTTGCTACCTGCCTCTGTGGTGTTTGTGTGCGGCGGCGGGCTGTGCCAGTGTGCTTTTGTCTCCATAACAAGTGGTGGAAAGATACACTTGGGCAGTCCTTGGTGTCAAGGGCAGTTGTTCAGCTGTGTGTAGGTGAAAGACCACCCTTGTCGACCCATCGCCTTTTACAAACTTTTGTCTGTGGCGTTTCACAGGGAACACTGTGTACACTAATTAGATAGGAAGAACCTAGATATGTGTGTACTAAAAAGGTCAGATAGAGTTGGCTTAAACGAAAGCGGTTTTGATTTACTGAAATTATTGTCTGTGTCGCGAATAGTTTTATGTATTTGGCATCTTTACCTGTATAGGTCATCATTAAGAAGTGTTTCTAATCAAATTTGTATATTAGATCATTTTTTTATTTTTTGCAAGCATTAACTGTTGATCCTCGTGTTTTGCTTAGAAATGGCACCAGCATGATCTCCCTGATCATTCCTCCAAAGGACCAGATTTCCAGAGTAGCCAAGATGTTGGCTGATGAGTTTGGCACTGCTTCCAACATCAAGAGTCGAGTCAACAGACTCTCTGTACTTGGAGCTATCACCTCTGTGCAGCAAAGACTAAAACTCTACAACAAGGGTACGTGTTGAAACCAAATCACTATTCGATGTTTTTCGGGGATTGCATATCGAGCTGGGCGTAGCAAATTCCTATTGACCAGTAGAGTTAAGCAAAATTTGAATTTAGTCAGAAGGTTTTGTGGTGTTTATTAGAGTTGCACAATACTAAGCAAATCTATTGTCACCGCAACACTAGTGTGTGCGATCTTCATATTGCACTAGACTGTTTGGAGTGCAATAATGGTAGGCTAATATATTTTGCATGTAATGAACTATAACTATATAGTTATATAACTATGAACTATAAAAGTGTGGTCAAATGGAGTCCCGGCACAAGATGCACACAAATAACATTGTCCAAAACGCTAAAGGTCACAAGAATCAGAAATGAGAGAGGAAGGAAGAAAAAAAAGGCATAAATCGCACCTGATATTGTGATCCCCAACATTACCATCATCACCATCGCAAGATTTACTAATCTCGCGCAGTCCTTGTATGTATTGTGATAACGGTAAAAGTGACAAGTAGTCAAAACTTCAGCTGTCTTTTCTGCTGTAAATCTATCGCTGCAGAAAGTAAGAGCCTCAAAAAATAACTACTACTTTAAAAGTTAACCCTACCCACTAATAGTGCAACTAGACTGCCAATGTATTGGTTTTGAAACTTAATATTTGTCTAACCCGTATGTTCGCCTTCTCTTACCAGTGCCACCAAATGGTTTAGTTGTGTATTGTGGCACCATTGTGACAGAGGAAGGCAAGGAGAAAAAAGTCAACATCGACTTTGAGCCTTTTAAACCAATCAACACCTCTTTGTACCTTTGCGACAACAAATTCCACACCGAGGTGAGATTTTTTTTTTTTTTCCTCAAATCCTTTCTTTCGTATTTCTTTTGTAAATGTTTTGAGTTTTTTTGTGTGTTGCTGTGGTTATAGGTTTCTCTCACATTGTCTTACTTTTTTTTTTTTTTTTTTCCCTTCACTGTTTTCTTACCTAGGCATTGACAGCCCTGCTCTCTGACGACAGTAAGTTTGGTTTTATCGTGATCGACGGTAGCGGGGCGCTCTTTGGCACGCTGCAGGGCAACACCCGAGAGGTGCTGCACAAGTTCACTGTGGACCTACCCAAGAAGCACGGTACTGCAATAAGATATATATATATTTCTAAACAGGATTATTTGATAATTAGCCTGTTCTGATTTAATGTTGCTAGTTTTGTTTCAACTGGGTTTAAAAATGTCTTCTTTTATCTTCTTCCAGGCAGAGGAGGACAGTCTGCTCTGCGTTTTGCTCGTCTAAGAATGGAAAAGAGACATAACTACGTGAGGAAAGTGGCCGAGACCGCTGTCCAGCTCTTTGTGTCCAACGACAAAGTTAATGTGGCGGGAATGGTCTTAGCTGGCTCTGCTGATTTTAAGACTGAGCTTAGCCAGTCTGACATGTTTGACCCTGTAAGTTTGTGTACTTCTGTACAAATTCAGTACTTTTACAGTTTTAAGAGCTAAAAAGCCATATATATATATTTTTTTTTTTTGTAGGTTAAGACAATTGGACCTGAAATGCACTTAAAAAATTAATTTGGATGTTTAACAGATTTGTATGCATCTTCCCACAGAGGTTACAGGCTAAGGTTTTGAAGCTGGTTGACATCTCCTATGGAGGAGAAAACGGTTTTAACCAAGCTATCGAGCTCTCTGCAGAAGTCCTTTCAAATGTCAAGTTCATCCAGGAGAAGAAGCTCATAGGTACGACCTCTACCGTTATATGTCCTCATTTACACGAAGACGGGTTTTCCAGATGAGAGTTCTGATGTTTTTTTTTTTCTCTCTCTACAGGGCGGTACTTTGATGAGATCAGTCAGGATACGGGGAAGTACTGCTTTGGAGTGGAGGACACGCTGAAAGCCCTGGAAATGGGAGCGGTGGAGATCCTCATTGTTTATGAGAACTTAGACACCATGCGTTACGTTCTCCGTGTGCACGGGGCAGAGAGCAACGGGGCAGAGAATGGTACACAGAATGCCTTTTAATGTAACTTAAACCCCAGTCAGTCCACGGGATTATCGTTCTAATCAAGTTCTGACCTTTGCGCTTCCATTCATTAGACGAGAAGGTTTTGTACTTGACGCCTGAGCAAGAGAAAGACAAGTCGCACTTCACAGACAAGGAGGTGAGCGCTCCACTTTTCTGAATGACGTAGAAGCCATTACGCATGAGGCAGCGTTACCCAACTCATAATTATCATTCTGTCAGACGGGGCAGGAACACGAGCTGATCGAGAGCATGCCACTGCTGGAGTGGTTCGCAAACAACTACAAGAAGTTTGGAGCGACGCTGGAAATCGTAACGGACAAGAGTCAGGAAGGGTCCCAGTTTGTCAAGGGCTTCGGAGGCATTGGGGGTCAGTTTGCTGATGTTTACAGTTGAACCAAAGAGGACAGAGTAGCACACTGGTTGAAAACGAGCTTCGCTTTAAAGGTCACAGCGTATCTTTGCCCTTTGTTACGCTGGAATTTTACACGTCTGATCAAATAAGATGGAAGTTTATTTTTAATATATTTTGAAGAGCAATGCTCTGCTCCTGACGTTCTAATGTGGAACTAATAAACTCAGAAGTCAGTCATGTAAAGATGTTCGGATTGTGCGCTAAACATTATAGATCAGGTGACAAAATTTGCACTGTAAATTAAGGACGTAAATGCAGAAGCTTATGAAAGTTAGACGACCAGACGCTTCGATTATAGGGTAATATTTGTTTGTTATATGAAAAAAATGCTTTAGATACTAATTTGTTGAATTATGAAATTGGCAAACGTGATGCCTGACAGTCACTCAATCACTTGTGTCTCACAGGTATCTTGCGGTACAGGGTGGATTTCCAGGGCATGGAGTACCAAGGAGAGGACGACGAGATCTTTGATTTGGATGACTACTAGGTAGTCTTGGACTGATAATGGGAGAAAAAAAAAAGAAAAGAAAGGAATGAATGAAGAAATAAGGAAAGAAAAAATGCCACCTCTCTTGCAGCAAGTGAGAGGGGCAACTGTGTTGACCATATATATGACAGACACACCTTCCGATTTAACTGTTGCATACACAAACTTGCAAAATACATCTGTACACGACAAAAATGCATCACAGAGGCCCGAAGAGGAGTGAGAGTTTCTTTCATCCAGAGAGGGAGAAAGCCCTTCCTGAAATAAATCCCTGCCTTAGAGTGCTGGTTCCTTCCCCTAGTTGGATTGGACTTGACTCACTTTGATTCATATTTGTTTTTTGGTTTTTTTGCCCCTCCTCCCCTCCATTTTGAACAAACACAACAGCAAGTTCCGAGATTCCTTCTTGTCCCCTAACATGGTCTGATGATGGACTTTGGACTGGCTCCTCAGATAAAGAAAATATATATTTTCCTTTCATGCCTCTTCATCTCCCTACTCTCTGTCCCTCCCTCCCCTCTTTGCTTTCTCTCTCTTTTTTTTTTTTCTTTTTGCATTTCATTTTTTTACTGGTAACTGCTGCTGTTGTATTTTATGAGAGTGGGGGATTTTTTTTACCTGGGTTTCTGTAGAGAAAGGGGGACAAAGTATTAAATTTGAACTGCTGAAAACCACTTCGACCTCTTTGTGCTCTGGTCTTGATCCTGTTCTGTGTATGAATTGAAGAAACCACTGCTCCCCTCTGTTTTTTTTTTTTTCTTATTTCCCTTGTGGTCTGAATGAAATGAAATATAGAGTTTCTATGTTGGTGAAATTTAAAAAGACTCACATTAAGGGTCTGGAAATTTGATCAGTCAACTGCATACTGGCTGAGTTTGTTTAAACTTGCCTAAAGCTGTAACCTCAAATCTCATCAATACGCTTTTTTTTAATTGTTTGGTTAAATCTGCATATGCAAATTTACTTCACAAGTGTCCTTATTAGGTTCCATACATTATGAAAATGTGTATACTTTTAGACTATAAATTGACTCAATCTAAACCCATCGATGCAATCCTACAGATAAAAAGTTTAAATTGAACTGTAAGTTGCTCTGCGGGGGGAAAAGAGCTTTATTTACCAAGTAATGATAAACGAGCTATCAATAATTAGTTGGGAATACTCTGAGGCTATTGGCTATCGTCAAATGTGAATGTATTAAACCCCCATATTGTAGAATACTCGGGAGTGCATTTTGATCGTAAAATTGCTGTCAGATTATTGATCTTTTCTTCATCCATGTGATTTTTTTTTATTTGTTGAAGAAACATGTCTCTCAAAACACTGCATTAAAAATTCGGAACCAACATGAACCCCCCCCCCCCCCCCTCCCAAACCCACAAAAAAGTGTAGAACATTTAACACTGTGCTACATTATGGTGATTAGAGACCACATCCTATGCAGGAAAACTTCATTAAAGATGACGTAAGGTAAAGATCAATAAATAAAGCTGTTACATTCACAAACCTGATGTATTTAGAATCTGGATCAGTGTGCCGAACGCAGCCTGGGCTGGGATGCTGCATATTTAGACCCAGGTCTCCTTCAGATTTGCAATAAGCTTGTTTCAGTTTATCCATTTTGCCATTGCAGCGTGCCCCAACCTGATGGTTTTATATGAAACAAAACCTTCCCAAGCAATTCAGCCCTGTACGTGCTGTACATTTTGACTGAAAGCACAGTACCTGTACTCGCATACAGCTCTTTTCACATCCTGCATCATTTCATAGCAACGCTATGCGGATGATTGATTTTGCCTTAGTGGGTCTCTCTTCAGGATAGCAACAGCATCTTCATCCATTTGCCTTTTTGTTTGGGGGAGTCACCGGGGAAAGCCTTAGTAGCGCAGCAAGCCAATCAATAAAAGCCTAACCGATCAGGCCACGCCTCCCCAGTCAAAATCCCTCCAATCAGCGGGCTCGTTTTTTTTCTTTCTTTTTTACATGGGCGTACCCATTCCCTCCACCCACCCTTTTGACTCTGCCCTACCGAAGCTGTAGTTTGCGCGAAGTGAATGACGTCTCTGAATTTGCGGGCCGCCGACGCAGGGCTGGGTTTCCATTTTCACAGCGAGTTTCGGGGGGGATCGTCAACATGGAGCCGGAGATGGAAGACAAAACGGTGGAACTGATGGTAAGGTCAATTTCAGTGTTACCACGCCGCGCACCCAGGGCGAGGGATCGGTGTCAGGCTTTTGTTTGGCGAAGGCGCCGAGGCTCGATTCGACGGCAGGAGAGAACCGAAGCGGCTTGTCGGGAGAGGTGGAGGAGAAAGGAGGGGGTCGAGAAATCATGAGAGGGAGGGCCTGAACATATCGCTAGTACGTTTCGCCACGAATGTTAAACACACCGATGGTCTAAACAAGAGCTTCGAGCGAACATTTGAACTATATAAAATGCGTGTTGTTTTGAGTAGAGGCCATTAAAAAAAAAAAAAAAAGAAACGACGAAATGAAATGGTTTGTGACCGGTCGTCGGCGGAAGACGGGTGAGGATTCTTGGTGTAGTGTTCACTGCGGTGACGCTGCGCCACTTTAACAGGGCCCTGTCTGATACTTATCTAGCTACCCGGCTAACACTGGCTAGGAGGCGAAGAACAACGTCAATTCACGCCTAGGTGTACTATATTGTTTATGGTCAGACGTCATACTGTGAAGCATATTTGGCAACCCGTCTGACATATAAAAAAACCCCGAAACACAACTGCAGGTTACGAATCTCGTAAGGAAATGCTGCTCGTCTGTTTATATTTCAGAAGTGCGTAGAAGGAAGTGTACTGCCTTTTCATTCACACAGCGGTGGCAGTATCGGCCAGCGTTAGCGCTTAGCATCGCAGCTAGCAGGCTAAATATACACTGCGTTCTTCCCAGGCATCTCCCTACCGAGACGCCGTCCTTTATACCAGTAGCTCATATTTACATAAGGAGTAATCTTAATATTAGTTTCTTTTGAAAACTGTGAGTTACAGTCTACAGTTAATGCATTTTTTTGATCTATTAGCTTTCTCTGTGAGCTAGGTGGCTAGCCCGATGTTAGCTCACCAAATATTAGCTAAGATTAACATTACGGTGGACGTAGTCGCGGAAATAGGCATCACTTTGTATAATTCACGAATACTTTTTAATTTTAATCTAGCCTAAGCATAAAAATCGTTATTTATTTGGATCTACATATCATATTCGAAATACTGCTAATTAGAGGACTGCTTGTTTAATGCTCCTTTACAGTGAAGAAGACACAGGAGCTTTCTATGGTTCAGAGGAAGTGATTTTATGTTTTTATACGTTTTATATGTAACGTTGGCTAATAAAAGAATTGAGTTATAGTATAGTTTCGGTGCTCACTACACTCAAAGGTGATGTTTCAAAAAGACTTAGTGACAAGGTGATGTATAAAACTACAGGCAGATTGGGAAACAAAAGTTTTCAACTAAGAAATGCAAGAAAAATGCTTGTTTCAATTATTAAGAGCAGCTTTTGTCTATAGACTGACTCGTCACTTCCTTATTTTCTTAAATTGGGTATCAAATGTTTTACACGTGAAACTGAAAAGAAAACTGATTAGGTTCAGCGGACAGCAGATTTAAAGCCCTATCGGCTATTTGAAACCTGTCTAGTTTTTTGTTGTTTTTTTTTTGTCTTTGTGATTGGTTTGATTCTATTTATTTATTTTGTCCCAGTCTTATCCACTAACCACTCATGAGAGCGGGGATGGCAGAACAGTGGGCGGGGCATCCGTCAACATAAGAATGAAAATATTCCACAATTAACTCCGTTGCCCCTCCCTCTCCTCTACCTATCTCCACCTTATTCATGTCTATTAATGCTTTGGTGTGTGTGTGTTTATCAGTCTCTATCTTGTGTGTGTGAATGAGTGTGTGTTCCTACGCTCACTGTGCCAAATGTGTGTGTAGCTCTAATACTGGTTTTTCCCCTCACTATCCCCCCCCCCCCCTCACCTCTTCCCCTTTTTCTCTCTTCACCTTTGGTGGTTAAACACTCGCCCTCTCTCGATTTCCAACCAAACCCTATTTATTTGACCCATTAATTTTATATTCTTGCACAAAAAAAAACATACTTCACTCGTCCCTTTCGCCACCAACTCTGCCACTTCACCCATCTGTGCATCCATTGACTTATCCATTCACTCAAATTATTTGCCTTCCTCCAACCAACTCCCCTCACCATCCTTCCTCTTTTTTTTCTTTTTGTTTCTTTATCCATCTCTGGTTTCCTGCTCTTCTTTTTCTCTTCCTCCCTCACCCTGTCCACTTCGTTCTCCTCTTCCCTTCCTCCCTTCCTCTCTCTCTTTCACACAGTGCTCTGTGCCTCGCTCTCTCTGGCTGGGCTGCTCCTCGGTGGCTGAGAGTTTGTGTGCACTCAGGTGCCTGCAGAGCATCCCCTCCACCCGGGCTCACAACCAGGTTCTGCCTCTCTCCTCTTAATTCTGCTGCTCCCCCACCCCATTCTCTCCCTTCCTCCCTCACCATCTCTTAATCCTTTTCTCAGTTTTTTTACTTTAACCACTCCACACGGCTGCTCATGCCACCCCGGTGCAGACAGACCGCACCAACTCACTGTCCACATTACCATCCAACCTTCTCATCTTCTCTCTCCCCCCCCCCCCCCCCACTGCTCAGCTTTTGTGTTCTTCTCTGGTTCCTCTTTAAACCGGCGCTGCTAGTAACTAGATTTTGCCAAGAAAAAAAAGTTGCTTGTTATACAACGAGTTGATTATTCTTTAAAAATCTATTATCCAACTAGTTTATTGCGAATTGAAAAGACCAAAAAAAAAAAAAAAGCCATGGTTACCAGAGAATAACCTTGCATTGAGGAGTAATAATTTCTCTCCTGCCTGGAGGTGTGAGGGTCGAGGTGGGGGTGCTCCTTAAAGCTCTGAGAGGCTGAATGCTTGCTTGCCTGCCTGCCTGGCATAACCTGGACAGTTTTTGATTTATTTATTTTTTTCTTCCTTATCTTCTTCTGCTCTGCATGATCATGAACGCCAGCAAAGGCCATTCCTGCTGTGTTTCCTGTCTGCTTTGGTACCGATACTAGGATCTTCAGTTTTTTTGCGGTTGTATTCACATAAGCCACGATTCTGATCTCATGGTTTTGCTCAACCTCCAGTTTCTTGCAGCAGCACTATAAATGGGCAAATGGACTAAGGAAACATGGAAAACCTGCGACATTGTGCTCAGACGTCGAGAGCTTATGGGTTTTCCAAAGAAATAAGTACAGGTTCAGCTTTTATACGCCAGATTACTAAAAACCAGTTCTAGAGATGCACCGAACTGAATTTTGAGACTGGTTTCTAACCTTCAGATTTGTAAATCCTTTGACTTGCCAATACTGATTTTCGCCAATTTTCCTTTCACTTTAAGAACTGTAACATAAGAAGATATAAAACGCCTTTCATTGTTTTATTTTCCTCTGCTTCCAGCTGTGAATGGTCATTATTTGTATTAGGACTAAAGTCAATGTTACACTGTATGTGTGAGAGGTCAGTCACTGTAAAACGTGTTTTTTCTAGTTTTATAAATAATGCATTTTATTTGTATAGCGCTTTTCAAAAAAACTCAATCCACAGGAATCAGACAAGATTATAAAACCAGATGGCCTCAGTAAAACACACAGGACATGAAACAAAATCTAAAAGCGAGACACTTATATACAGAGCCCTGGACATTACAAAACACGGGATAAGCATAAGACAGGACAGAATGATCTCCCATTTCAGATCTTAAACAATCTAGTATCTTTTATTGGCAACTACCTCTTTAGTTCTGAGACATTTGAGACAAGCAAGAGTTTGAAAATTTTATGAGGACGAAACCTTTTTGTTTTACGCTGTACAACCTCCTGCTTTTAGTTTCTCTCTTGCTGCCTGAATAAACCGTCTTAGAAATGTCATCAAACGACAGCTTCTGTTTAAATGGCGTCTGTCTTTCTCCACTCTGCCCTCAGTCCGTCATTTACATTGGAGCGTTTGTGTCAACACCACCCGTGTAGAGCTTTTGTACATCGTTTATTGAGCGGCAAAAAGGAAGGTTTTTCTTTCGTTTCCGCCCCGCTGGTCAATGGACAGGGCCGATAAAACCAAAAATCGTCTAATTTCGGGGAAGAATTGATTTTTCTTGGTGCATCGCCACAAAATGGCACATTAACTCTTCCAGCCTTTATAGACCAGACTAACTGCCATGTTTTTACTACCTCATTGTTTTTTTTCTTTGTCAACAAAGCCGTTTTTGTGAACAATACTAACAATCAATTTCAATTTAAGCATCTGTGTATCCCATTTATTCAAATGTGGCTGTGACGGTCCAACTCTGTCGTTTAGGCGTAGCTTCACTCATAGAGCCAACGTGATCTTGGCAGGTGTTTGTTGAACAGTTTACGCCCACGGATGCACATTTGATTGTTATAAAAGTAGAACTTTACATCGAGTGCTGGAAGCTTTGGGCGCCTCTAAAATGTGGAAGCAGCGACCGGTGAAGAGTTAGGGAGGGACAGCTACCAAAAAGTTTATCAGTGCTGTTAAGAAGTAGGTTTTGATATAAAATCTATGCTGTTTATCGCTTTTTTTCCCCTTCTGGTAGTTCCACGATGTGATAGATTAAACGCCATGTTTATGTTTCTAAATAGGATTTATTGTTCAGCAGTACAGTTGCTAGTAAATGTTTATTGTGAAAAATATATTAATCTATTTTAATGATTATATTTTACAATATGACTGGACTTTTCTTTTGTCAGGTACATGTTGTGAAAGTGATTTATTTATTTTTTTACATCGCTATTGTAACATAGAAACCAGTGAAGTCCATGTAATCTGAAAAAAAAAGCGTTCCCAGTTGACTTCATCAGTTCAGGATTTGCTGATAAACCTTTTCTCGGTAGACTTGTGTAACAGAGTTCATAAAAGCAATGGTAATGATACATTTGAGTCAAAATCCTTGTCAGAAATTGTTAGCATCTTTTTTTTTTTTGTCCTGCTTTCTGTCTCAGCTGCCATGCCTGAGCCCAGTGCCAGTGGCATACCCAAGATTTTGCTCTTTAATTTCCTGTCCAGACTACTTAGCTCAGGTCACAGGCAAGCAAACAGATTCCTTTTGTTTTAGATGCTCTGTTTATTCCACCCCATAAGTGTGTGTGTGTGTGTGTGTGTGTGTGTGTGTGTGTTGCGCGCACACAGCTGTCTGTGCGTGCACGCCTCAGAAATCTCGACGGTCACCCGTCCGTCCTTGTCTGCGTTTGTGACAATTTGTCAAAGCTCTGTCCACACTGCTGCCTTCCTTGGCTCCTAAAGTTCCTTTACCAGACTACAATAAAAGACTCCACTAAGCTTTGCCTTCTTGTTTTTGTTTTTTTTGTCTTCCCTTTCTCCCGTACAGACCACGTCGGGGATGGAGTCGCAGACCTTAGTGGACGACCTGTCGCCAAAGAAGACTACAGTGCTGAAGGTTTGTCTGTCGGAAACAACACCATTTTCTTTATTATCGTGTTTGGGCTAATACGCGAAGTACAAAGTTTAGTTTTAAAGCGGTTGTAGTTTGGTGAAATTATTATTGGAAAAAAGAAAATTTAGGCTTTGAATTTCAGGAAAATGCCAGCATTACCGTCCAAGAGGACTTCTTATTAAACCTTCAGTGGGTTTCTGAAGGGATTTAAACACTTTTTTGGATTTAATTCTTCAGTTTTTGACCTCTAACAGTATGAAATGCACCCACAAGCTTCCATCCATCCATCCATTTTCCAAACCGCTTAATCCCTCATGGGGTCGCGGGGGTGCTGGTGCCTATCTCCAGCGTTCACCGGGCGAGAGGCGGGGTACACCCTGGACAGGTCGCCAGTCTGTCGCAGGGCAACACAGAGAGACAAACAGGACAAACAACCATTCACACCTAAGAACAATTTGGAGAAGCCAATTAACCTAACAGTCATGTTTTTGGACTGTGGGAGGAAGCCGGAGTACCCGGAGAGAACCCACGCATGCACAGGGAGAACATGCAAACTCCATGCAGAAAGACCCAGGGGTGTACTCGAACCCAGGACCTTCTTGCTGCAAGGCAACAGCGCTACCCACTGCTCCACTGTGCAGCCTCCCCCCCACAAGCTTGTTTTGGGAAATATGTGTGTAGTAATAACCCAAGAGTGGGTGGTAAGTTAAGGTTTGACCTCAGTTTACAAGGTTATATTTTACTTACTTAATGGGTAGCCTGAATTTAAGTTGTGTGAATAAATTATTGGGGTCAGGTTTCCTGAACCTACTTTCTCTGGGACGTATTTTCTCTGAACCCCCCCCCCCCCAAATTTTTTTTTGTTTCAGCCCCATTGATGTGTTTTTACTCTGGTACGTATAATGGGACCAGAGGCGTTTTTAATTGACCAGGTTCCTTTCCTGATGTGGAAGTGAACCTCCGGTTAACTTACATCAGTTATCTTTTGTAATTCTTGCAGGGCTTGAAATAAACCGACAATTTGAATAAGCCCATACAATGCTTAGATTAAAGCATCGGACCGGAGGAGCCTTGCTTTAGCAGACGCAGAGAAAATTGAGTCCAGGACAAAGGGGCCCGTTTGGCTTCAAGGTCTCATTATTTATGGATGAGTTGGGTTTACTGTGTTCCACTGGTAATTACACTTCATTTAAGCATAGTTGTAGAGCCAGAATTGTGACAAAACGAACAAAAAGGCAACTATTCATGTCCATCAGAATGCATTTTCTCTACATAAACGACGCGTATCGCACCTCTTATGACAGCACCGAAAGGCTCAGCAGAGCAAGCGGGGATCAGTTCACTAATCGGTTGGTTTTTATTTCTTTTTTTCGCGTAATCATTCAGCTCAATGGTCCTGTAATGGGGTCCCGCAAGCGTCCATCAGAAGGGAACTACGAGAAGGAGAAGGAACACTGCATCGCCTTGTTCGACCAGTGGTCAGAGGCCGACCAAGTGGAGTTTGTCGAGCGGCTGATATCCCGTATGTGCCACTACCAGCACGGCCACATCAACTCCTACCTCAAACCCATGCTGCAGAGGGATTTCATCACTGCGTTGCCAGGTACAGATGCACGTTTACGCCGCACAGCGACAGCTTTGGGGAAACGTTAGAGTCGGTTGTGCTGTAACTTTGAGTTTTAAAATCCAACGAAAGCATTTCACGGCTGTCTGTAACAGGCAAACGGCGGGAAGATGGGGCGTTTGTGCTGCCAAGCTACAAAATACGTTTTGGAAAGGGGCAGGAAAAACGAGACGCAGGCCCAGGCGAAACAAAATTTGATTCCCTCTCACCTCTGCGTTTCCCTCTCTTCAGCCCAAGGCTTGGATCACATCGCAGAGAACATCCTGTCTTTTCTGGACGCACGCTCGCTCTGCGCGGCGGAGCTTGTTTGTAAAGAGTGGCAGAGGGTGATCTCTGAGGGCATGCTGTGGAAGAAGCTCATTGAACGGATGGTCCGAACCGACCCGCTTTGGAAAGGCCTGTCTGAAAGACACCAGTGGTGAGAATGAAGCCATACACTAAAAAAAAAAGAGGCTTTATAACAAAACCATTGTCAATGCGAGAAAGGATGTCTGCTGTTAGTCTTGCTGTAGCTTCAGTCTAGTTAAAAAAGGGGGAAGAACCTGTCAAGGCTACTGTAATATTGTATATGTTCATGTCTTCAGTTTTTTTTAAAGGTGAAATAAATCCCGCTAAACAAACGGTAGTACCCTTTCTTATATCACGTTATCTTTTTTTTTTTTTTCTCACCCCAGGGAGAAATATTTGTTCAAGAACCGCACATCAGAAATCCCGCCTAACTCCTACTATCACTCCCTTTATCCAAAGATCATTCAAGACATAGAGGTAAGACGTGTTTTTTTTTGTTTTTTTTTATGATATTTTATATTTAAAAGATTATCTGTTCAACTTCAGTTAAAAATGTTGACATTTAAAAATGTCTGTTAGTGATCAGTGGTGTCCAGAGAGGAAAATAATAGATAAATCTAAAATGATCTTGAAATGTATAACGTTTAGTTCATTAGTGATTGCTGCATGAAGAGTTTATTTGAGTTAAGGTTTTTTTAGACACAAACCCTTTTTAAAGCCACTGATCATGTCCGTCGTTTGGTAACCCGCTCCCTGTTGAGTTGTGGCGTCTCTCTAAGGACCTTTTTTCAGAATCAGGTTTAAACGCCTCGTTTCAACAAGAAGTTTCACTTCGGTTCAACTTTGCTCTCAGTGAAAACAGTTTAGGTACAATATATAGAAGGGTAAATAGGAAGATTTTTCTTTTAAAATATGAATATATACATTTTCAACAAAAGAGGAAGACATGGTTGGATTGGTGCAAGTATTCATGGTCTGGATCTGGAAGCCCTGGCTGTCGGTCGTTTTATTTATCTGCTTCTCTTCATATTGCACGTTCTCTAAGGGCTTATACACATATTGCATCGCTGATGCTTAAATCAATGGATTAATAAAATGTTTAATTTTCAGCTGGTGGGATTGTTAAATGCAGAAAACCTTTTCAAGTTACTGGATTTCCTTTAGGTCAAACAGCTTGAGATTATTTAGCACCTTTTCTGTAGAATAGAATAGAAACAACCTTTATTGTCCCACAGCGGGGAAATTCAGATGTCCCAGGAGTGAAATATGTAGATGCACACAAATAAGTAAGAAATATAAGAGTAATGCATTGTACAGTCAGGTAAGATTTACTACATAAAAAGTGTGTAGTTATTAGTTAATCAAACAGTATGCTTAAAAAATGAAAGTGCAGCTGAGTAGGTCATTAAAAGACGAATGTGCAAAACATATTTATATCTTTACATTAGAAATTCTAACAGAACAAGACGTGGAGAAAAAAACTCAGAAAAGGCAGGGATGTAAATGCCTATAGCGTAAAATCAGTTTTGTTTCGTGGATGTTTAAAGGTTTCCTTCCTTGTTTCCTTCTCCTTGGCAGACAATTGAGGCGAATTGGCGATGCGGCAGACACAACTTGCAAAGGATTCAGTGTCGCTCCGAAAACAGTAAAGGTGTTTATTGTCTCCAGTACGATGACGAGAAGATCATCAGTGGCCTTAGGGACAACTCCATCAAGGTACATTAGTTTTATTGATGACCGACAATCCGTTAATGTACAGTTTTATCCATCTCAGGACACTATAAACCAGCATTTGCTTTTTAGTTGCAGCAGTTATCATTGTTCATAGAACTGGGTTTATTAAAGAAAAACGTTATTGTCTAGAATGACTCCTGCTTGTTTATCACAGCAAAACCGATGATTTAAAAAAAAATAAAGTATGTGTGTGTATATCTCTCTACTTGACATTTTTCAGTCCCTCCAGGAGTCGTGTTAGAGCTCATAAATGAACCACGTTTAAGTTGTTCAAGGGGTAAAAGCTGTTACTTTAATATGAGACCTGTTTGTATGAAATGGAACAGAATAAACCTTTATTGTCCCTCAGGGTGGAAGTTAAAGTGTATCGGCAGCTAGAGCTCACCACCAGATTATATACTGACTGGTATAGCTGTAAGGAGTGATTGTAGGCTTCCTAACCTGATTCCTTCAACCCGAGACGTTTGAACACATTGCTGACATGTTTCTGTCCCTCTCACTGGGTCACGCTGATGCATTGATCCCAGTAGCTTTGTTTGGTCCCGCCAGTAAACGAAGCCTAATGTATTGTCCGGAGCAGTTGGGCATTCTTGGCACAGTTGGTTTAGTCAAGCTGGTGTTTGTGTATTTAGAGATGAGGGCACGAGTGAATTATAGGACAAAAGGGCTCCGCTCTGGTCTTGCTGTACTTTCTGTTTATCGACGCGTCCTGGGCCAAGAGAAGACGAGGGGTAGATGGAGGGAGGGGAGAAGCAGTACTTTTTCATTTTTATGGAGGAGGCTGACACGCGGCCATTGAAGCGCTCCATGGCTCTGATTTGCATGCAGGGCAGTGGAGACACGGGGGCACCCACCGTGCGCGGACATCGCTGTACGAATAGGCCATTCTTGGCATGACCCGTGTCTGCACCGTTTGCAAAATCACATATTCTCTCTGTTTCGCGGCGTCCTTCCGTGCCAGAATCTGCCTTTCCCACACTCATCCTCTTCCTTTTGCTTTGTAGATCTGGGATAAACAAACACTGGAATGTCTGAAGGTACTGACCGGCCACACAGGCTCAGTGTTGTGTCTCCAGTATGATGAGAGGGTCATCGTCACTGGGTCTTCTGACTCGACTGTCAGGTATTTTTACACTTTATTTTATTCACCGTAACGCATCAAAAAGATCCTAAATGCACATATAATTATAAAAAGAGCATATATAAAGTAATGGTTTCTTTAAAATTCCTAAATATAACATTTCCTTTGAGTCTATATAATGGACTCACCAACACACATTCCCCTTCATTTATTTTTCTCATTTATTTCGATGCGCAGTCCTACATGTGGTAGGTGAGAAAACACAGGTGAGTGTGTTGATAGTCACAGTTTAAAGGAGGAGTCGCTTTTCATGACAATGGCTTAAGAAAACTGTTTCTTTCAGCTTCAGGTATAAAAATCAAGATTACATTTTGCTGCAGCCACTACCAGCGAGTTTCAGCTAAAACAGTCGGAGCTTCAAAATATTAAAAAATGTTTAAAGCAGTGAAATATTTAGAAATAAATACCGGACAAATGTAGGTGTTGTTTATAATAAATGCGCTCATTGCACAGAATATTAACCCCTTCTGCTGATTATCTTTTTTTTTTTCTAATGATCTGGTATCGGCCGGTTTGGGACGCCAGCCTACCGTCCGCCGCTTTACAAAAACTCGCTCCCAGCTTTAGAACGTTGCCTTAATAAAAAAAACAATGGCCGACACTCAGCTAGTTCGACTGCAGCGACCTTTCAAACACCTGACTTTGTCCTTTTTGAGGGAGAAATCTGTAAGAGTATCTGGCAGGAAGCAGAAACGTGTGAGGGAGGGGGGAGGGCGCAGCAGCTTTGCCCCATACAGCTGGAGGAAATGCCCGTCACCCCACACCTTTCTCTGGCATCTTATTGACAGCACTTTAAACCAGTGGAACTGAATAGAGGAGAGTTGTCGGGGCTTTGGAACCATAACGTTTCGTAAACCCAGAACACTTTTAAACCGAAAAGCGTAAAACTTGATTTCTTCTGGGATTTTTTTTGTTTCGTTTAGAAATGTGTATAAACACTTAGTAGGATCTCATGGTACGTAGAAACAAAAGCACTTTGGTTGTTGTCACGTCAAACACCGTAAGCTAGCGCTAAAGCCTGAAAATGTTTAATTTTTCCTCTTTTGAGCAACTGTAGTTATTTTGTAGACGCGTCCTATGATTTCTTTCATATAAAGTCATCATCCAAGGTGACCGACGCTGCGTATCTTGTTTACGGCCCAGTTTTCTAAGAAGTCTTCCACCCAGCGTTGCCACTGAGGTTAGACATTTGTCACTGACCTAAGCATGTTTGCTGCGCGGTTACATCCCCACATGGCAACATTCCTCCTCCAGCAGGTTTGCAGGGACCCCCGTCTGCAAAGAGCGCCTCGCTTGTGTTCACCTGGCTCCTAAACTGCCCAGAGACAAGGTGGGGTTAGATGGCACCGCTGTGGGGTCTATGCAATGCGTTATAGTTTTCTCCCAAATTATTAGTTTTCCGGGTTCCATTTTTTGCAAGTAAGCATAATCCACTTCATACATTCATTTTCTACAGTTTATTAAAAAGAAACCCCACCCAGACATATTTGGAATCAATTTAATTGAATAAATCATTGTGTTTATAAAGCTGTTTGAATTTTACATGCAGGACTTTTTTTTAATAAATTTTATTTGAAAAAAAAGCATTATAAAGCAGGGATTTGATTAGTCAGCCTAGTTCAACAATATCCCATGTTGAAGTGATCCCTTCTGCTATTCACTTGCCTCCTCTAAAGTGTGCAACACCAAAATTCGTCAGCACACCCTCCAAAGTCTCATTCCCTCATGACTTCATGTTTTTGTTGCAAAACCACCATTAAGCATTGGGATCTTAATGTTGGTGTAAATTACTATTCCTAACATTCTTCTTCATGCAGTGCCTTAATTTTTAAAGCACCTGCTACTATTCACTTAATTAATCTATCCAAGCTGGGATTGGATTCCTTTAGTTTAATGGTACTGATCTTAAAACGGAAGATCAAAGCCATTTTTTTTTTTTTTTCAGAAAGCAAACTTTCTGTACTGACATTTTCCGTTTATGTATTTGACACTTTTTTTTTTTTTTTTTTTTTTCACCAGTTCTTAGTTTAACTTTTAACGTGTCATTTCTTTGTACATCTTGGTACAAAACAAACCGGCCTTCCAGGAGAACACTGAAACGAGCTAAAAGTGTCCAAAACGTCAGATGTAAGCTGTTAACTGTTTAAATGACGGGGGTGTTTGTGGTTGCAGCGAGCACAATATGACTACATTTAAAGAGCAAATGCAGCTGGAAAACCACAAATGGGAAATTTTGTTTGCTGCTTTTCTAGCAGAGGTGCATTGCACGACAACAGTGCATGAAAGCGATTCCCTGAAGCCTCGTTGCCGAGTCGGATGGAAAATGTATTCGATTTTCAAAAAACGCAATAATGTTCAGCTTTTTATTTTACATTGTCAGAAAACTGGCGGATTAGGAAACTGTTCATGTATTCCTAATTAACAGCCTGCAAACAACCACATATGTATATAATTCAGAAGGAAGAATAGGAACATCGAGGTTTGCTCGTTCCTGCGAGTACGGCTCGCTGCTGTTACTAAAGGTTTCTGTAAATGTTTTAGTGCAGGTATTTAACGGCTTGGTGGGGGTTTATATGTTGACACATGCTTGGCTACTGCACACAGAAGCTCAATAATAATTCGTATTACTTCACGCTTCAGCCGTGCTTGCTGGATGATGGTCAGGGAAAATGTGACCTCACTTCCTTAGCAACAGCTTGACGGGCACTTTGTTTAGCGCTTTAGCAGTCAGCTTTTCCAGTGTGTTTTGCATTCGATTCCCAGTGCCCGGCGGTGCAGGTTCAGGAACAAGCAGCTGTGTGTCCACACATGCAAACGCGCTGCAGTCCTATGTAAGCCGAGCTTTTCCGCTTTGTGAAAGCAAACTACTTGCTTCTTTCACACACATCTCCAGTTTAGGTTTTCTGTTTCATGTCTTCCCCTTGCATGTTTTCTTCTGATCTTTTTCCCTACCATTTTTTTTTTCTGGTGCCTCATCTTATTCTCTTTCCTACTTAGACCTCCTCCCATTATTCTTATTTCCCACCGCTTTAATTTATTTTGCTCTTTCTCACGTCTTTTCACACTCAACAGATTATTTATTTATTTTTTTTACCCCCTATTCCATTTGATCCTGTCCTTTAGAAGTCGCCACTGATTTTCAAATACATTAAACATTCAGAGTTGGAGGGCAAAAGACTGCAATGAGGTGCTGCTAACAGAAGGGGGCAGTAATGCTAAAGGCTTCACCTGAAGATTGCGCTGATACTTCTTGTGCTTAAACTCTGACACCAACAATTCCTAAAATGATAAAGATGCTAAGTAAAAGACAACAACTTTAAATAAGCTACTGCATTATTTTTTTCTGTCATGAAGAAGAAATTATTCCAGTAAAATATAGAAAATTACTTTACACCGTTGGTTGTCAAATACGGCGTCAAAGTTTCCACACGGTTAGCATAAAACGTCCCATGGCTGGCAGCTTTAAAAAAATAATAAAAAATCAGATGCAAAACAACCAGAACTAAAAATGGACGACCATTAAGACATGATCAGTAACCTTTTTTTTTTTTTTCTAGGATTGAGACATCTTTTCCATCCCTAGAAATAAATTAGCCGTAACCTTCTCTCTGTCCCCCTCCGTTCTTCTCCGCAGGGTTTGGGAAGTTACGACGGGGGAGGTACTGAACACACTGATCCACCACAACGAGGCCGTCCTCCACCTGCGGTTCGCGAATGGTCTCATGGTCACCTGCTCCAAGGACCGCTCCATTGCAGTATGGGACATGGCCTCGCCCACCGACATCAGCCTGCGGCGCGTCCTCGTGGGACACCGCGCTGCCGTCAACGTCGTCGACTTCGACGACAAATATATCGTGTCCGCCTCAGGGGACCGCACCATCAAGGTGGGCCGATTAAAACGAGCTCCCGCTTTTTGTCGTTGGCTTTATTCGCACAGTTTGTTCTGTTTCAGTCCAGATTTTCACCACTGCTCATAAACGCAAAATGCCTTTTGCCTCATGTAGGTGTGGAGCACCAGCACCTGTGAGTTTGTCCGCACTCTAAATGGTCATAAGCGGGGGATTGCCTGTTTACAGTACAGAGATCGTCTGGTAGTCAGCGGCTCATCTGACAACACAATCCGGTATGTCCGACGTTTTAACAGCTCTGTCTGAAGTTGGCCCATTTTGTTTGCCGTAGTTCCCTTTATGCCAATGTTCAGTCTTTTGCTGCACATTGATTTGCATTATTTACAAAACAACATAATGCTGAGAATAATGGCTTTCATGATATTACTACAAACTTGTTCGTAACAACTCAAAATGCAAATTACTGCAGCATCTATGGGGGATTTAAATTAAATGTAAAAGAAAATAAAAGTGATAGTGTTTTTTTTCTTTTTATTTATTTTTTTTTTTTTTATATTTAAAAGTCATCCTTGATCTCTAATTTGACAAATCACATCTTGGGATTGATCCTTTTAGTGTTGGTTTACTTAGAAAACCAGCAAACAGTCTGTGGTTCATGGGATTAAAGCTTTGCTTTTAAAAAAAGCGCCAAACATCAACTGGGCTTCAAACATTGTGTTTTGTGTAGAATAATTTGATCCGGGTTTGATAAGTTATGGTTTCATTATTTCTGAAATTTAGCTTTTCTTGATTCATTTGCCAAAAAAAAAGGGGGGGAAAAAGTGAAATTGTCCTTTACCACGTTGCTGAATTGGAGACCAAATTTAGTGCATTTAGTGAATTTAGGTTTTTGGGTTTGTAGAATTTGATTAAACCTCAAGTCTGGAAAAGTCTGAAGTTTTGAAGCAGAAACCCTATGGGAACCCCGTAAAGATCAACCACACGTACGCCGAGAGCAATGAAAAGGCAACTAGATGATCAAAGGCAGAGAACTAACACTTTGACTATGACAGCTGAAGCCAAGCCAGCTTTATTGGAAAAGCACTTTAAAAACAGCAGGCGCAGCCTACGCGCTGAACCAAATGAACGATGAAAATGGATAAATAAAGCTGAAGTAAGCTCATCTTCGTCTTTTCCTTCTGCAGGTTATGGGACATTGAGTGCGGGGCGTGTTTGCGAGTGCTGGAAGGTCACGAGGAGCTGGTGCGCTGCATTCGCTTCGACAACAAAAGGATCGTCAGCGGAGCCTACGATGGGTGAGGCTTCATCAGTCCAAACGCTTTCTTTGAGCTCAGACGGGGATTGTTTGTAGACATTCCTCACATGCTTTGTTTCTGCAGCAAAATAAAAGTGTGGGACCTGCAGGCGGCGCTCGACCCTCGGGCCCCCGCTAGCACATTATGTCTGCGCACTCTAGTGGTGAGTTGCTGGTTTTTCTTTTTGTTGTTACTTCTTTGAATAATGGCGTATTAAATGACGCCAAAGGACGCGTGCCTTTTAAACGCACCTTTACTATAACTCAGGTTAATTGAGTCCTTCCTGTTTGCTCCTGCTCTAATGGTTCTCTCACGCCCCGTCTTTGTAGGAGCACTCTGGCCGAGTTTTCCGCCTGCAGTTTGACGAGTTCCAGATCATCAGCAGTTCTCACGACGACACCATTCTGATCTGGGATTTCCTGAACGTCTCGCCCAACGGCCAGTCAGAGGGGCGGTCTCCTTCCCGTACCTACACGTACATTTCTAGATAGCAGGTATCCTAAAAGCGTCGCCGTCGAGCCTCCCTGCTAGTTTAACTGCCTGATTGCGTCAATAAATTATCAACAAAAACTGAATTTCGATTTAAAAAAAAAAAAAAAAAAAAAACTCTAGTTGTGATTCCCTGTAGCTTCATTGCACATAAGGATTGCATTTTCTACTATGTTGAATTTGATGATTATGGCTTAGAATATTACATTGAGAAGACTGCTGACGCGACAGTGGTTCTGCAAATAGTCAGACGGCCTCCACGGGAGGGTAAGCCTCAAAAGGTCATTTCTATAGAAGCTGGCTGTTCAGCGCTCTGTATCTCGGCAGATCAGTCAAGCAGTTTATTCACTCGATTTAGCAAATGTGGTCATTAAGTCACAAACCTTCTCTTGCATTACTCACTGTACACAAGTGGAAAAGGAGCAGGAAGAAGAAAAATCTTGTTCTCCATTATTGCAAAGTAAATGTCGTGGCCAGATGCTTTAAATTAACTTGCAGTATAAGTTGCAAACAATATAAAAGTCCTCATTATTAACTCTGAAGTACATAGGAATTTATGGTTGTTTTCTTTTCTTTATAACTTTTTTTTATCGATTTTATAGTAAGACAGAGCCTTTTTTTTCCAACTCCTCCTCAAATTACTCCACAATTTTACTCCATTCACTGAGATACACATTTGCTTTAAAGTAGTATGAAGAGCTGAACTCGCATAGAAAGTTGGGTGGAAGGAAAAACTTTCAGGAAAGGGGGCAGAAACTGCAGGGATAACCACTGCCTTGAGAGGATTGGTTAGCAAAGGCCATTCAAGAGTTTATGGCAATTTCACTTAGTGTGGACAATGGTTGGAATCAGTGCTTTAATAACCCACCACCCCTGTATCTCCAGAACATGGGTTACGACTGGTGCATTCTGGGTCACTCTTGAGTCAGAGATACATGGAACTGGCACTAAGACCTGGTCTGTTGACGGTCGTGTCACTGTAGTTGGGCTGCATGCTGAGCTGAACTGGGTATCGCCAAGAAGCAGATGAAACACCAGATCCAAAAACGCAG
The DNA here is from genome assembly GCA_037039145.1 of Fundulus diaphanus. NCBI lineage: Eukaryota > Metazoa > Chordata > Actinopteri > Cyprinodontiformes > Fundulidae > Fundulus > Fundulus diaphanus. The sequence goes on from CM073125.1 coordinate 34,808,488, forward strand.
ACGAGCTTTCAGGAGCTACTAAAGCAACCTGAGCTTCCTTAGGTAGCGTAACAGGCTGATCGCCCTCCTGACACGCCGCATTGATGCCGTAGCCTCTTTCACAAAACATTTTCGTCATAAACCCCTGAAGACTAGCCATCTCTGAGCGCCAATCAAAAGTGGATCCAGCGTTATCCCGCACAGCTGTTATAATATAAATAATATTAATTTAAAAAAAACCTGGCAGAAGTTCGGGATGACGGGATTTGCCGTTTGGCATAAAATCTGCATTCAGAGTTTCCACATACTGTTTCAGGACAAACTGGTTTTGGCTTCATATTTAATTTTATATCTTACCTATTATTAGTATTATTATTAGTATTATTATTAGTATTATTAGTCTCGTTTGTGCTTGTAAATCCTGCTGTTGGCTGCTCCCACAAACCATATATTCCTCGGCCTGAGGAGCCGGCTTGCCCGTACAAAAGTCAGCCGACGCAGGGCTGTGACTGCTTCTTTTGTCGACCGTAACCGAGGTGTCTACCCCCCTCGCCCCTGCAGGCTTTTGACAAAACAGAGATTGCAATAAGGCAGACCTACATTTCTGTCAAAAATAATTTTTATTTTTTGCTAAAGTTTCTAAAAACTGTTCTTGGACATAATTAGGTAAAAGCCATAAGCATCCGGATGAACAATGAGAAAAGGTTGTGAAGTACAGTGGGGGAAATAAGTATTTGACCCCTTGCTGATTTTGCAGGTTTGCCCACTTCCAAAGAATGCAACAATCTATAATTTTAATCATATGTACGTTCTAACAGTGAGAGCCAGAATCCCAAAGAAAATTCCAGAAATTCACATCATATGAATTTATAAAAATTGATAACCATCTGATGAGGAAAAACAAGTATATGACCCCCTACCAAACAGCAAGTATTCTGGCTCCTACAAGCCAGTTAGTCTGTCTTTAAGACACAGCCCCAATCCCAACCAATTATCTACATCAAATACACCTGCCTCACCTCGTTACCTGTATAAAAGACACCTGTCTACACCCAAACAACCAGCATCCAACATCACCACCATGGGCAAGACTAAAGAGCTTTCTACGGACATCAGGGACAAGATTGTTGAGCTGCACAAGGCTGGGATGGGCTACAAGAGAATCGGAAAGAAACTTGGAGAGAAAAGATCAACTGTTGGTGCAGTTATCAGGAAATGGAAGAAGCACCACACCACCGCCAACCTCCCTCGTTCTGGGCCTCCACACAAGATCTCGCCTCGTGGGGTGTCCCTGATCATGCAAATGGTGAGGAATCATCCCAAAACCACAAGGGGGGAACTGATGAATCAACTGAAGGCTGAAGCTGGGACCACTGTTACAAAAGAAACGGTTGGTAACACACTACGCCGTCATGGATTGAAATCCTGCAGCGCACACAAGGTCCCCCTGCTCAGAAGAGGCCTGGAAGAAGGTGATGTGGTCAGATGAGACCAAAATAGAACTTTTTGGCCTCAACTCGTCGTGTTTGGAGGGCAAAGAACACCATCCCCACCGTCAAGCATGGTGCTTCTCAGCCAAGGGGACGGGACAACTCCATCGTATTGAGGGGAGGATGGACGGGGCCATGTATCGTGGAATTCTGGACCAAAATCTCCTTCCCTCAGTGAGAGAGCTGAAGATGGGTCGAGGATGGGTGCTTCAGCACGACAACGACCCTAAGCACACCGCCAAAACAACAAAAGGGTGGCTGAAGAAGAAGCACATCAAGGTTCTGGAGTGGCCTAGCCAGTCTCCAGACCTGAATCCAATTGAAAATCTTTGGAGGGAGCTTAAAATTCGAGTTGCCAGGCGACCACCTCGGAACCTGAATGATTTGGAGGCTGTCTGCAGGGAGGAGTGGGCCAACATCCCTTTCTACAAAATATTAACATGCTGTTTGTCCAGGGGGTCAAATACTTGTTTTTCCTCCATCAGATGGTTATCAATTTTTATAAATTCATATGATGTGAATTTCTGGAATTTTCTTTGGGATTCTGTCTCTCACTGTTAGAATGTGCATATGATTAAAATTATAGATTGTTGCATTCTTTGGAAGTGGGCAAACCTGCAAAATCAGCAAGGGGTCAAATACTTATTACGTTTAGAGTTGATTTACTGAAATAAATGAACTTTTCAATGATATTCCTCCAGACTGTGTTTACAAGCATCCCGTTATTTGTGCTCCCTCCCCATAGGTGGCGCCATACAACTCGCCTTTTTATAGGAGGAAATCCAGGGCTGATTGGCTGATGGGTGCATCTGTCGCAAAAAGGAGCGCGTCTTTTTTTTTTTCCCCTCTTCCTCCTGGTCATCTCTCTGTCCGTCTCCCACTCAGCCCCCTCCTGCCCGTTCTGACGGACCCTTGAAGCTTGTGCCCATCGCCTGCCAGTTCAGCGACACGCATACAGGCCAACACTGAGGACTCCCCACTGCAGAACCGACGCAACTCTCCCAAGACGTTCTGCTACTAATTTATGTTTTGTAAAGTACACTAATGACAGTATTAACATAGACCTGGCAAAAACCCACAACTTTTTTTTTTTTTTTTGTTGGTCCCCTTGAAGCAAACTCAAAGCCGCTTCTGCTCCTCAGATTTTAACCCCTGCCAAAAACAGGTTTCCGCAGATGTGGATTTGCTTATAGATATATATTTATATATATTACACAGACAAACACAGTGGCACAGTTGGACAGAAGTTGACTGGAGCTGTGATGCGGGAGACAGAGACTCTTCTCGGCTCTTAAGGAAGAAGGGAAGGATGGGAGATCGAGGGGCTGAAAGAGGGAGAAACGTGTTGGCGAAGGCTTCCCTGCGCCTTCTCAAGAAGTTCTGCTCCTCCTTGACTCTCTCTCTCTCTTTCTCTCTCTGCACCCCGCTCTCTCCCTATCCCCGCCGCTTAGCCTCCCTTTCACAGCCCCTCCTACGAGGTGCACATTCGCTCGGACTAAGGGGGCACACTCACACACACTCTGAGCGTGTGTGTTTTATGTGTATGTGGACTTGTGAAAACGGCAGAACAGAAGCGTCAGACATGCATGTGAGGTTGCCTTGGATACAGCATCCCGGTACACCTCTGCTTTTTTTTTTTTCTTCTCTAATTCTTACTTTGTTACTGTTTCTTTTTTTTTTATCACTGTTGTTTTCTAATTTTATTTGAGTATTTTGGTTCTTAGTACAAAGAAAATCATACTAAGCGTAGTCCTTTCTCCTCCTTCCCCTGCCTTTCTCCTCATTCTTTCTACTTACCCCCACCAACCAACCCCCCCCCCCCCCCCCCAGTGTTTATCTGTCCTTCTTCACGCCATCTTTCTCTCTCCCATCATCCTAAGTGCTTGCTTTGGTAATGAGAGAAGCTGGAATTCAAGAGCTCAAAATTTAGCTGTAAACGGAGTTGTCTTGTCAAAAATTGTGTTGTATATTAAAATGATTTTTTAAAGAATAAATTGACCTTATTGTGAATAAAGTACTTGACAGTGGTGGAGTGCTGAGCTCGACTGTAACCCTGAATGTGTGTGTGTGTGTGTGTGTGTGTGTGTGTGTGTGTGTTTTTATGAGTGGATTTGGGTTATCCTGCCTCTCCGTGCAACTCGATGCAAAGGTTTAGCTTTAGCCGTTGAAGGTTCTGAGTCATCCAGGTCATGATCAATCCAAAAAAAAGGTTAAAAAATAAGACAACTGGACTTCTGAAATTGAAGACGTTTCGCTTCTCATCCAGGAAGCTTTCTAAGTTCAAAATGTCTGTAGTAGCGTGGAGTTCCAAGCTTTGTAGACCTGCAGACGAGGCCTTGTTAGAGCTTAGATTCGTATATATATATTAACAAACGATGAAGATGTTGGGCTCATCGTTTGCTTGGCTCACTGGAGAAATGTGGTCCAATGCATGGAGGTGTGAATTGGGGTGAAACTTGTCAGGAATCAAACCTATCGCTGTGTTGTAAGTTTTTGACAGTTGAAACCTGAGCCCTCATCTGTTTTAAGGTTGTTTTTTCTCGCTTTACGTAAATGGCTTCCTCCACCCCTTTCTCAAACCATCTGTCTTCTGTCCAAAATGGGAACATTTTGGTCCTTAGCCCTCTTCAATCTTTGCCATTTATTTTATGTGACATTCTGTGTTGTTCCTAAGGTGGGAAAAAGCATTTTCTATTTAAAGAATCTTTTATAAATTACAGATGTTTCAAGATTTACAGCTTTCCGTCACAATTTATATAAGCTGTGTTTGAATAGTTGGGGTAACTAGGAAGATCCTCCAGTGTCAAGTGTTTTAGTCCATGTTGACAGACCTTAAGTAGTGACTGCTTCTTCAAAGAAAAAAAAAAGCCCCACCCAGTCTTCATTGTCTGCTTCTGAAAGGAGTGGGCATTGGCTAAGGCTTAAACGCGCTGACTTTAGGGCTGCTCCTTGGTCCTGATCCTCTCGTCACACTGCAAAACTAACGAAACTAAAAACGAAACTAAAAATAAGCCACATTTTCTTGAAATTTGTGTATTTGTTCTTGGTTTGAGCATGTAAATAAGATGATTTGCCAATGGAATAAGGATTTTGCACTTAAAATAAGAACAGCTCATCTTATTTAGAGGGCAGTGTATCTAATTATTTTAGGAGTCAAAATACTCATTCCACTGGCAGATCATCTTATGTACCTGCTCAAATCAAGGACAAATATATTAATTTCAAGAAAAGTTGACTTATTTTTAGTTCCGTTTTTGCAGTGCAGTTTTCATTGACAACACTTTGAAGTGTAATCATAACGGGGTGGGTTCCTCTAATGCTCATCTGTGGGTTATGATGTTCTCAAGCGTTCCTAGCCGCAGGTTGTTCAACTGGAGGAATTCGACTATCTTGAAGTCGCGCCCAGGAATGATGGCCGGATGGAACATATAACTAATTGGGGCCTCTCACTGTTCCAGTCGGTTGCGGTCAAGGAAGAGCTAAGCCAAAAAGGCCAACCTCTGTTTACTGGTCTGTCAATGTTCTGAACCTCACCTGTAACCGTAAGATACGGATCCCAGAAAGCTTCGTCTTTAGGGAGGCTGGACTTGGCCTCAGAGCGAGGGCGAGGAGCTCCATCAGCAAAGGTAGTCCGAGGTGGTTCAGGCATCTGATCCGGATTGGTCCTGGATGCCTCCCTCTAGGGGTCTTCCAAGGAAGTTCCGCTGGAAGGAGCCTACTTGGCAGGCCCAGAAACAAGTGGAGGAGTTGTACATCCCTTCTGGCATGGGCATGCGTCGGGATTTACCAGAATGAGGTGGACGGGTTCGCTGGGTCGAGGGATGTTTGCTTTTCCCTCCTGGGATGTGTAACGTCAGCGCAACCAGATCTCGGACAGGCGGCAGATAATGGGATGCAGGTTTTGCTCGAAAAAACCCAAACTTGCAGATTTGTGACTGTTTTGTTTTTCTGTTTAAGGCCTCTTACCTCACCAGTGATTTAAGTAGGAAGCAGGGTTGCATCAGATCAGACTCAAAATGAAACCTGATCTACAGGCCAGTTCGACTTGAGGATTAACGAAAAACATTCTCTTCTCTGTAAATCTTGAGGCCTTGGAGAAAACGTTTTCCAAGTAAAGATTATATTCAGAGTATTTTCTGACCGTTACCACCAGATGGGAGTATATACTCATTTTCCCACTGCAGCACAGTCTGTTTTTAAGGCTTTGGCTCTTGACAGTGGGGTGGCCAAGTTGGGTTAGGAGTCTAAACAACCTGTTGCAGAGGCTCACATACCACATCTTGTAAACGCTGTCAGTTTGAGGGAGAGATCTGAAATGCGGTACATTTTACAGCAGTCTGCATGTTGAGTTTTCCCCCTTTCACAGCAAGTTTGTCCACTCATTCAGTGCATCTCCTCCTGTATGAAAGGGGGTGGTCTAGGGCATGGTTTCCCAGTCCGTACAGCCGAATGTTTGAAATTCTGACTATAAGTTATGTGGGTCATACGTTTTGCACTTGGCGGAGCACCGTTAATATATGATGTGTGTATGTGTTGGATGGGATATGGGTGTGCGTGCTTCCTCTGGGTCTGTGGGATTTCGGCCCATAATTCCTGCAGCTCTCGGGTCACAGCTCCGTTCTCACGCACATATTTGGCATTCCTTCCCCGACATGATTACCATACACCTTCCACTCTGGGTTTGGCTACGCGGAATATTTCCATCATTCCCGAGTGGAACTGAAGCAACGTTCCAGAAATGAACAACTTACACCAGCAAACCCCCCCACCCTTTCTTTACTCCCTTACTTGCTCTTCTCTATCCCACACCCATTTCTTCTCCACCTCACCGTCTCCTCCTTATACCCCCCCCCCCCCCCCCCCCGCCAATGCGGCACAGAGTCCTGTTGCCTTGCAATATGTATCATCTGGTGCAATCTTTATCCCCCTGAGTCAGCTGTTTGTGTCTGCCGAAGCAAATGGGTCATTTGGCAGTGACATCTCCTCAGTGACCTCCTGCTAGGACAGGGAAGGGATGGAGGATGAGAGGGAGGGACAAAAAACAGCTAGACAACTTCTCACTACTGTGAGGTCTTCTTCTGCTCTTCTTTTTCATCATGTACGGTAAATAGGAAAGGAATTAGAGGTGCGTTTCTGCAAGCTCAGGTTCCTCTGGGAGTTTGGTAAATGTTCACTTTATATTTTCCACACACTTTAAAGTCTTAGTTGGTGTGTTTACTGGCAGAACACGTCTATTACGCTGTAGCTTTCAACGGCTTGAACTTGGGCTTCACTTGAAAAGCAGCTTTTAGGTCACACAGTAGCTTGCTGTCAAATTTCATAAAAGCACCCCTGTTGGTTAGAGCGGCAAAGATGCTGCGACTCTCTGGTTTAATCCACTGTAGGCTCGTGGCTTCCGCATTGACCACTTGCCCTGATTTATTAGGCGGGAGCACAAAAGTGATTGTCATTAGCAGGAATGAAGTAGAATACTGCAAACACTGCATTACCATTAAACCTTTCTGCTCCTAGATTCACCACTATTTGAAACAGAGAAAATTAAGAGATAAATATTTTGTTTCGTACACTGTTGGGAGACCTGCAGTCAGAAGTTAACATGCTCTGATTGTTATGATCGTCCCTATATATTGGACTATGAATGGCTTATTTGGGCTGTATATGTTTGAGGGAGTGGAATGGCAATACAATAAAGTACTTAAAGGATTAAAAAACAAATTTACAGTCAAATTTAACATAAGCTCAAATATCAAATGTACCTTCAATAGCATTTGGATACATGTCCCTGATTAAAGGTCATAGCATCCTGGTTGAACATTCGACCATTCTTCATAGATGAAAACGCAGAGACCCGGCCTTTAAAAGTGTTGAGATCAATGCCATTCCAGAAGCTTAATCAAGGCATGCATACTTTCCAAGATGTTTGTTTGTTTGGGATAATTTTCCTATTGGAACACCAAATTACGTCAAAGTTTTAACCATCTCTCTCTCTTGATTTGAGGTGATATTGAAGAATTTGGTGGTAGTCGTCTTTCGTTGTTCAGCCCGCTTTGTGCAGTGTGTACAAACATCACTAGTAGGGAAATGGACCCTATGCTTGATGCAACCACCACCATGCTTGGAAGTGGATAAACTGTTCCTAGGTTTGGAAGCCAAGACTCATTTCCTCCAAACATATGTCTTGTCATTGTGACCCGACTGTTTTACAATACTTGTCTTGCAAGGCAATCTGCTCGTCTATTTGGGTGGCTGGTAATCTGAGTCATATTTGATAGTTTCAAGTTTGGTGCAGGCACTTCTTTTTTGGCCGGCATGGTAGACAGTGACTCCAGCGTTTCAGCACATTCACTTTTATGACAGGCACCAGCCCTTTGGTTCCTGGGTCCAATTTCATTTAAACTGGGGGTAACGGTTGAGTTCAGCTGGTTGAAACATGGCTACAGTCGAGTTTACAAAAGGAAAATGATCCCAAACGCAACAGAACTGGTTCTGGAATGGATAAAGTAGGCTAACCTTAAACTTCTTGAATGGGCCTAACCTCATCCATAAGAAGAACAATCAGCCTGAGTTCCTGCTACAAAAAGCATTGGGGGCATTTTATCAAATACTAGTAGGAATGCATGTATTTAATTGAGCCTGTGTGGATTCCTCTAAATCCATAAATTTCAGGCCTTTTCACCCAATTCTTGTTTTTTAAGAATCGCTAAAGCTGTACGTTGCCAAATTACCCCGAAAAAAAGTGGAAATTCATTGCAAAAGGTTCAAAATGAATATAAGATGATGCCCAAAATGATAGGATTTGAACTGACCAGAATCACAATTTTAACCACACTAGCATTTTGCTCATTATGTTGCCATTCTATCGTTATAGTTTTGAATTCATGACTTGAGGCTGAAAGAGGAAGAATTGTGCTGGTCACCTCCCCCTCTACCAAAAAAAGATATCTAGAAGCTAGAAAAGTGACCGCACCAACAATAGTTTACCGAATGAAGCTAGACAATGGTGTGCAATGTTTGCAACTTGGCAAACGAAACAATCTACGAACTTAAATTAAATGTTGGCATGAAAAGAGGAAGTGACGAAACCGTTTAAAAGAGGTTGCGAGACGCTTGAGATGTTTCTGAAAGGTTTACTGAGTCAAGAAAGACCGCTGCACACAGAGCTGAAATAAATAAATGAAATAATTTTATCATAATAATTATAGTAACCATCATAGTAAGATTGCTTATTTACGTTTCTGTCTTTCTTTAATATATAATATATATATATTTATACTTTCAATAAATTGTTCCCTTTAATTCTTCTTTCCATGTGTGTATGCATGAGACTTTGGGTTGTTCCATTGAATGTCCTGGTAGCAGCACTCTGTATCCACGGTATCTCACAGGAGCATCGTCCCCTGGGTCGTTTCTATAGCAATGCTATTGGAGAAGGCGCCCTCCCCACTGGGCTTAGCAAGGCACTCATCACCTTCTGCACCTTAAAGCTGTGGATGTAGTGTCCTCGGGGGGGAGGGGCATAGAAAGAGGAGGAATCATAAAGAAGGTCCCCAGTTGTCTTTGGTCGCAGTTGGTTTGGTTTGCAGTGCTTTGTTGGCAGGATTTGGTGCGGTTTGGTCTATTTAGTACATTCCTGTTCGTAAAGCTTCGGTCCCTTGCGTTGAGTTGTCCCGGTTCGTGCAGGGACCGTACAGAACCTCTTGTGAATTGATCTCCAAGCACTCATGCGATACACGTTTTCTTGTCATCCTCTCAACAACATGCATATATTCAATGTCAGTCACTCTAATATTTCCCCATTCATCCTTCTAGTTAGCGTCCTGCCGTCCGTCCAACAGTCTCACAGGTCCCCGCGAGTTCGGTGGTGAGACAGATAAGTGCATCACATGTCAGCAGTCCATTATATGTCCTCTGGATCCGTGCAGATCACTCTGTCTCTTTGTCCGCTGGAACGTTTTCATGTTCTGATGTTCCCTTTGTCAGTCGGCTAAGCGCTCATTGTCTTGTTCAGCAAGTCTTTTCCCAGCCATGCTCTCTCTGTATGGTCCAGTTAAAATCCCACGATTGACAGCAGACGGGTTTTGTGGGGTTATGTGATGGTGGAATCAAGGCTGTCGCGCCTTGGACTCTTGACCGACCTGAAGGCTCTCTTTCACTCCTTCTGAGTTTCCAGCATTACTGGAGATACAGTCCAGTTGGTCCAGTAAAGGGAACAAAAAGTTAGAGAAATGATGCCTAACCGGGGGCTTGGAGTGTTTAATTAGGATTCTTAGAGCTGAACCCCATTAATGATTCATCGCTTCTCTGGTCAATATTTGTCACAACAAAGGGATGGACGTTCAGTCGAGTGCAACAGAAGAGATGACTGGGTTAGCCATTTGGAGGCTCAGGGTGAGGCTTTTGCTCGTCAAGACAGCGGGTGCTAGGATTAGCCACTGCTAGCGTGTCCCAGTGGCGCGGACCCTTTTGACCCGCTTGCTGATGGTTGTAAAGCGGAAGGGTGTGGTGAGGTCAGGCTGTTCCCCCGGTGGGAAGCGTTTCATAAAGTGTACGTCCTGCTGGTTGGGGAGCGTGTGGGGCCCCCTGCGAGGACGCCCCCGTTTGGTGAAGCCGACATACCAGCCCGAGTAGCGCGCCGACATCAGAGCCGTGTAGTGGTTTTCCAGGACCATTTCCACAAAGACGCAGTCAGCGCTTCGGTTACTGGCCTTCTGGGAGAGAGCACAAAAACCGCAGGTGTATATACAAAGGCGTAAAGAGAGGGCCGTCAGGAGGCTTTGTGATATTGTTTCATTAACGCTTCCCAGTAAGAAAAAGTCTCACCTTTCCCACCAGCTTCCCGCGGCGGTTCATGCACAGGTAAAAGTTGGTTTCTTTGCCTCGGATTCTCACCTGGCTACCAAAGGTGTCTGCCTCCACTACAAGCTGGGCTTATTAAGGGACAGACAGAGAAACAGACAGACATTAGAGATGCAGGTGTGCGGAAAAGTGCCGCATGATCATCTTTATTTTCATAGCTTAAAATGATCAAAGGCTCTTGTATTTAACAGGACAAATATTTAGAAACCAAAACTTTTGATGCCCTTTTGTTTAAGGCTTCCTGTGGTCTATGGTAACAGGAAAAAGCAATACTGTCACTGCCAAATTCAATGTAAAATTGTTTCAAAATCTAATAAAAGTGTCTTGCAGATTGCAGTTTCCATACAGCTGGAACGTTTTAACTTTTTTTTTTTTTTCCCACATTGCAACCACAGCCTTAACTTCATGTACTTTATTAGGATTTCATATAATAGACTAACATGTAATTGACTAGTATGAACATTTGTGTATGAGTGTTGAACCCCCCCTGGTTGAGTACATTGTGAAACCAAGTGCATAAGTATAAAGCTACTAGACTTCTCCTGTTTCTTCAAGGTCATCCAAAAGGTTTCTTGCATTCTGACCTTCAGTAGAACCACCATCCATCCATCCATCCATCCATCCATCCATTTTCTAACATGTCTATCCCTTGTGGGGTCGCGAGGGGTGCTGGTGCCTTTCTCCAGCTCTCAATGGGTGAGAGGCGGGGTACACCCTGGACAGGTCGCCAGTCTATCACAGGGCCAGTAGAACCACCTTTCACTGTATTTCAGCCTTAAATCGTTTGGGGTGTCTCTCTCTCAGCTTTGCACATATAGAGATTGACATTTGTGCCCCACATTCTTAGCAAAGTAACTCAGATAAAAGGGAGAACATCTGTAAACATAAATCTTCAAGTGCTGCCTCAGATTCTCAATTTGATTTAGGTCTGAAGCCACTCTAAACCATTCAGTATCAGCCATGGCTGTATGTATGGGGTTGTTGTCATGCTGGTCCTGGACCTCCAGTCTAAAGGCTTTTGCAGCATCTAAAAGGCTTTCTTTCAGCAAAGCCATTAATCTGACCTTTTACCTAGTGCATTCACAAGAAAGGCCTCGCCAAAGCATGATGCTGCCACCACCATGTTTTGTTGTTGTGATTGTGTGTTAAGGGAGACCAGCAGTTTCCTGCCACAAATCTTGTTTTTTCCACACAGGCAAAAATAAATCCATAAAAAAATACTCTGGGCTCATTTTCCAAGAGTAGCTTTTTCAACATGTTTGCCCTGTTAGGCTGAGAAACATGAACTGGAACTTCTAATGGCCTGCCTTCAGCAACAGCTTTCTTCTTGCCTCTCCTCCGCATAAGCCAGATTTGTGGCGTTCGCAACTAATAGTTGTCCGGTCAACATATTCTCTCGCCTGAGCAGTGGATCACTGCAGATCCTCCAGAGTTACCATAGGTCTCATAGCTGCTTGTCTGCTTTCAATTTTCTTGTTGAAAGCAGCCTGTGATTTTAAGTTACACACCGGTAAATTGACTTAAGGCCTTTTCCAGTCCACTCAAAAGCACTTTATACTGTAGCCACATTCACCTAATCGCACACATTCATACACCGATAGGTAGGCAACTCGGCATTAAGTGCCTTGCTAGGAGGACAACGACGTGTCAAGCTGGAATCAAACCCACAACCTTCCCATTGTACGACTACTATTCTACCCACTGAGCCACGGTCGAACATGGAGATGCAGGTAAACTCTGCTTGTAGGTTAAGTGATTTCTGAAGGCAATCGGCTACACTAGATTTTATTTGGAGGTATCCGAGCAAAGGGGGCTGTACATTTCCACACTTTTCAGATCTTCATTTGCAATGTTTTGAAAATCCTTTGTTCTTTTTCTTTCCAGTTTCCAATTATGTGCTGCCATGCACTAGATCATGCCATCAAATCTCACAAAAATATAAAGTTTGTGGTCACTGTGTGGGGGGAAAAAAAAAAGTTTGAAAAGGGTGTGAATACTTTTGCAGTTAATATTAAATTTGTACCAGCCAAGGCATTGTCACTGATTCGCAGCCTAGAAACTCATAGCTCCTGTTACCTGTGCTAATAAATGCCAGGCAGGTGTAAATATCAGAGGGCAGTTAAAGGAGGCTGATCGCACACCTGGATGTGAAGACTCTGGCCGCACATGGGCCTTGGGAAGGATAAAAAGATAACAGCTGGGAGAAACCAGGCAGCCAAGGGGAGCCGGAAAACACGCAGTCTGAGCGCCTGTGATCCTGTTGTTTCAAGGCGTGCACATGTGCTCCCGTGCCCCCCGTGTGTTTGTGTGCGAGAGGCATGTGTGCAGGTGGATGTGCGTTCAACCTTCCAGGCAGCCCGTCTGCCGCATCACTAAACTGCACACCGTTGGAGAGTGTTTGTGCCTGTTTAAAAATAAATCCTAAAACGGTTCCTGCATGACCTTAGTCAACAAAGGGGTCAGCAGAAATCAATACCTCCCTCCCTCTTGCCCCCCCCCCCTTCATCTCTCTTCCCCCAACTGTCTCATCTTCTCCCTTCTGCTCGTACTCTTCATCTTTATGCTGCCATGCACTTGTTTCAGATTTATTCTCTCTGCTTCTGTTTCCAACACAGACATGATTGGTCTAATTGTTGGGCAGTTTTTGGTAAATGTATGATAATTCAAACAGTCATATAAAAACAGGGGCATCTCTGCGCAGGTGGTAACACGCTGTGCCTGAAAGGGACATGAAATCTACCTGACATCAATGAAAAGCATGTGCCAACAGACAAATATGAATATGGCAATACTTAATTGAGTCTGTGCTGTTTAAGAACGGCTTAGCCATCATTACACATCTAGCAGGAGGTTGAGAAGGTTGTTGGGGGATGGAAGGAGAGAGGGTCATAGACGATAGATGGAGGCAGGGAAAGGAAGCCTGCTGTTTAAAATCCAGAGGAGACAACAGGAAGGATGAAAAATCAATGGTTGGATCGATGAAAGAGATGAGTTTCTAACACTCGGTTCTGATGCTCTATCTGTGAGGCTTCTTCCTTTAACTCACATTTCTTTTTTTCTTTAGTGACACCTTTTCTCTTTATGTCTTCTCTCTTGTGAATCATTGAGTCTGCAGCCAGTCAATGTGGTCTTTGTACTCCCAAGACAAGCTTCACTGCCCCTTTGTCAAAGCCATGGAAGGCCTGTATGTGTGCTTTTATGTGCATCTCCACTGATGCATGCATCTGGTCAACTTTTAAGTCTTTGTTCTTCTTACAGTGACTCCCCAAAGTCTTCACAGCCCTTGAACTTTTTCACATTTTGATAAACACAAACTACACTGTATTTTCATAGGATTCCATGTAGTAGACAAACACAGACTTGTGCATCGCTGTGAAAGTAGAGGGAAATGATCCATAGCTTTCAGAGATTTTTCAAAATATAACTCTGAACTGTGTGGCATGCATTTGCATTCAGCCTCTGAAGTCTGTACCTTTAGCTCCAAATACATCACCAAGTCTACCGGCTTTGCACAACTAGGGACTTCATTAAACCCAGTGAGATTGTGTGGACAGCTTTTTCAAACAGCAACTTCCAAGTTTATTCTAACACATGAATATGCTTTGATCTAAGCCATTCAACTGCAGCCCTGGCTTTCTGTCTAGGGTCGTTGTCCTGTGGGAAACTGAACCTAGTCTCAAGTCTTCTGCAGCCGCCAGCAGGGTTTTCTTTCACGACTATTTGATGCATTGAATGGTGCTCTGTGAGATGTTTAAATATGAAGATATTATTTTATGTCCTAATCCTGCTTTAAAATTTTCCACAGCTTTATCTTTAACCTTGCTGCAGTGTGTCTTGGTTTTCATGATACTTTCTGTTTTTTAATGATCTACTACAAATCTCTGAAAAACATGAAAACTATACATCTGTTATCTTTCACTTCTTTTTTTTTTTTTGGTAATAGGTGTTGATTTTGGCACATAAAATCCCAATAAAATATGTTAAAATGTTGGGTTTTGGTGTGGAAAAAAAATGCAAAAAAGTATGAGGTATGAATAATTTTGCAAAGCCCTCCATGCATATGCAAACACGGCTTGAGCACATTTCAACAGCTAAGCGTTAGCCTGCTTTTCCCTGTACATGTGTGTTTGTGTGTCTTACCATATTTGTCTCCGTCCTCTCCCTTGGCGCTGATTCTGCGTCCCAGCACCTGGACGTGCTTGCCACTGGTACGGCTGTAGAGCTGGTAGACTCGGTGGTGTCTCCGGCTCATGGTGTCTCGCACCTGCGTCTGGTTCTCCACGTGCACGCTGAAGTTGACTCCATCCACGCCAAGTACCTGCTGGAACACCCACAAGCACATCCGCAGTTTGGCAGAGAATTGCGAAGACCTTTGAAGAACTGTGCATAAAATCAAATATACAAAACGTCATTCACGCCACACAGCCGCTCTCTTCTGATGCATGCCGTCTCTCACCTGCAAGGGATTGCACATCACCAGTAACATCTGGATACATCTGGAAAAAGCAGAAACAGATGAGTTAAGAAATATAAAATTTTGGAAGAGCGGGGCATGACACCATCATTTCCATTCCTTTCTTTTCCTCTGTTCTCTCTGTTCGACATCTCATTTCCTTCTCGGGTGATTAGTCACACTCCTGGGCGTGAGGCAGGCACAGCGACTTGACATACGGAACGGCAGATGTCCAGGAATCGAAAGCCAGACAACACCCAGAGCAGTGTTTACGGTAACGCTACCAGCCTCCTGTCCGATCCCACTTTCTGACCCGTCTGTGACTTTTGCCCTTCCAAAAAATCTGGCCTACAAATGACCCGGCTGGACCAACACCGAAATGGCAAACATGCCGAGACGAGTAGAAAAGGTTTTTGGTTCGGACATCTAAGGAAACGGGCTGGCTCATTTGGCCGCTCTGTGTATGTAGACAGCTGCGCTGGACTACAGGTGTTCATTCAGCTGTGATGTGGCTTTTAAGAGCGGTGGATTGTGGTTACGTTTGGAGATGCTTGGAATATGTGTGAACAAGCGCTACCAAGACATGTGGAAAATGATTTATGGTGGCATGGTACGAAAATGTTAGTTTTGTCTACATGAAACCCATTAGTTGTCCGTCTGGTTAAAGTTTCTGATACCGTCCAGGAGAGACAGCTGGTTACAGTTCTAATTAAAATTCTTCTCACTTTCTTGCATTGCCTAATTGACATGTAGACCTTGACCTTGAATGTATCACACATTATTTACGGCTTTTGTAAAGGGAGTGATTGGATTGCAAAATCTTCTTTGGCAGTCCTTGGGCAGCTCTGAAATAGTGGCTGAACACTTGATGGAGTTCAGAACCGAGTCTGTGGACTGAAAAGCAACTCTATGAATTTTGTCTTTCCCCACCTCATATCTTTTTGCATGCTTCTTCTCTCTCTTTTACTCTGGCTTTCAGTCCTCCCTGTTGCTCGCCGAGCTTATCTCTCCCTCCCCGTCTTTTCTCTCCACTTTTCCTTTCTCCTATCACCCCCCCATCCCTCCAATCTTTCTTTATGTTTAGGGTTAGCAAGGGCGACTCCTCCACACTGTCATGGGTACGCACACAGATGTGCAGATGTGTGCAGGGTAAATGTGTGTATACAGGAGGGGCAGACAGCTGACAGCTGGGCCTAAGCAAAGACATGCTGAGAAAGGCAGATACCAAGAGAAAAGGTAGGCCGAGAGGTACACAGTGGGCCAGGCTGAGAGAGGGGCTGAGAACGCTAATGTGAGAGCAACTAGGATGGAAGATAAAGCTGAAGAGGGCTGATGGGAGACTGAGGATAACGTCTGAAAGAAAAGGCAGATGTACCAATGTGAGGCAGAGAAGATGGGGATGAAAACCACTGAGGTTACACATAACAAGGCAAGAAGGAGAAAACTGGACAAATCATCAACTGAGAGGAAGCCGCCAAGTGCGGAGGGAGATGGGAAATAGACAAGAAGGGCAAACAGTGGAAAAGGGAGCTGTTTAACATGTTGTATAACATGTCACTGTCTGCTGACTCGTACACACGTGCCATCAGAGCTATCTTGTTTCCTTTTATTTTTCTCTCTCCTGCCTCACAAGCCCGACTCTGTAGCCGGTGTTGTTGGCTCACTCCCGGCTGTCCTAATAGATGCAGACATCCTGGGAAATGCAGCGGAGCATTGGCCGTCACTTTTTTGCCTGCGCAGCCGAAAAACCCAGAGCGCCTGTGCATTGTGAGGACTCTCAGCTGTTAAAACACCACGGCTGCACCGCTGCCGAGGACGCTGTAGGAAAAGTGCCTCTGCGCTGGATTCCCCCGCTCCCACAAAAACCACAGACACTCCATATTATGCCAGCTACAGAGAGAAGGAGAAGGAGAGAGGAAAGAGGGAGACGGGATCAGCCGGCGGTGGGGGGAGGGATGAGAAAAATGAGAAAATAAGAGAGTGCAGAGTAAAAAAATTCAAGAGGAATACGGAGAGAAAGAGGTAGGGGAGAGAGAGGGAAAGCCCGATGTGCCCGGGCCCGTTGCCAAAACAAGCAGCCATCTGACATCATAAACCTACGTCCCAGCAGATCAACCATATGGAGGCTGCGGTTAGGCAAGCAGGCCTCAGCTCCGTGGACTGGGCACCAGCTTGGAGAAGAGCGGTCGGCCTGTGGGACTCAGCAAAGAGCGGCGGTTTCAGCCGTGTGTAGCAGTGGTTTACGTGGTACGCCAAAGTTGGAGCAGGGGCTTCAGCAAAGTTCAAAAGTTTCAAATGTGCAGCAAGCCGACCCTGTTTCAAAACCTTGCTTAGACTTGTTAGGATGTAAGCAGAACTAGGGGCCTATGACAAAGCAAAGGTTTGAACAAGTCATGGAAATTAAAAAGGTTGTTTAGACTAAAATCCCTGAAGTGAAAACCTGTGATCAAGGGGATTAAACAGCATCTGGAGGAGGAAAAGTGGCTGCGGTAATGCCAATAACTGAGATGGAAAATAATAAAAAGATGATTGGAAGAGCAGCAGATTATATAGAGAGAGTGCTCCTCTTCAGATGCCCCGAGGGGCACCGTCATTCATCGCTTATTCATTTATACTTTTTTTTTTTTTTTATCTGAGAACAGTATCTATGGGAAAAAAAGAAGTGGTATGGGCAAGAAATGAAGACAGATGTAGCCAGTTAGGTGAGAGGAAGGCAAGGAGACACGAGCAGCAGCACACACCCTGTCCAGGTTGTGTGAGGAATGAGAAGTATCTAGAGACGACAGCCATCTGGGAGACGAACAGCCGACAGAAAGGAAGAAAAATAAATCCCCTGACTTCTGACAAGGCACACCTCAAATGAGACCCCCTTTTCCCCATCCTCCTACCACATATTTGCTCTTGGCACTATCATTTTCCTATCCCACCAGATAAAACCTGCGTTATTCGAATCAACTTTTAAATATATTCCAAACGGGCAAAAACTTGTTTTCCAGGACAAAAAGAAAAGAATGATCCATTTTGGGGCTGTCTGACCATCCCCAAAGTGAGTGCAGATGGTGATGGAGATGTTTATGGCAGGTTTTATGAGTAACAAGACCCTGATTCTGACCCAATGGCCCTGAACTGTCAGCCAATCAAAACAGACCCTTGCACTCCTATGTCTTCTATGGGGAGTGATGTAACCCTTAGACATTGCAACCCGTATCTTCATTATCTTCATCTGTTGCTCTTACCCTGCAAAGACAGTTAAACAGAACAACAGAACCTAAGCAGAGAAACAAGAAGAAAAGTAACTTACAAGACGGTCAACGTGGAAAGAAGGGACCACATTGCTTCCCCCCTCCACTATGGAACTTGGCCCAAAGACGGTCTCCTCGCTCGGTCTGAGCCAGTCCGACAGTCAGGAGATTCTCCCTCTACGCAGTGAACCTGATGGATGCTGTCCAGAGTCAAAGAGTCAGCGGTCACTCCTACTGGCATCGGCGGCGGCGACGTGCTCCGGTCTTCCGGTGTGGATGGCACAGACGAGACGGCGTGAGTGATGACCGCCGGGCAACCTTTAACAGCTGTCCTGACCGGTGGAGGGACAGATGGGCGGGGGCAGCAAATTGGCTGCGCGTTCCCGACACAGAGAGGAACAGGTGAAAGCGCGACCACGTGTCACAAATTGCCTGCACTGATCGACCTGGCTGAACCCCACAAACAAACGCGTAATCCAGTGCGTAAAAGTTCTCGGGGCAACAGTAAAAAAAGAAGAAAAAAAAGAAAAAGAACGGTGGGGGAAATCCGTACTGGCTGAGATCCACAGACAGGAGCAGTAGGTTGGTTTAATCCAAGCTGTGCGGGGTCTGGAGCTCTTGGAGATGGATTTTCTCGGCTGGCTGCTGGAGCAAACGGCGACCTGGATAATGAGGCTCTGCGGGCGCAGAGTAATGCAATGCGATCCCTGTCATGTCTGCGCCTCCACGCAGCGGGTGTGTAGCTCAGGTGGCACCCGGTAACGTTGTCCCAGAGAGATGTGGATGAGGTCCGGGGGTGGTCCAGTTCAGATGGTGGTATATGGGCAGTCCTGGATTAGGGGGCAGTAAACGGGAAAGAAAGATGGAGGGATAAGGTGGCTGGAGAGGATGGGAGCAGCTGCGACTGGGTGGCAGAGGCAGCCACTCGCGACACGGCGTGGAAATGACCTGCCACACTTTGCACCTGATTTTTCCGGACTCCCTCCCCCCCCAACCCCCCGGCTCCTACTCAGCCGCTGGTCACCGCCTTGCTGCAGCAGTCCCCTGTGCGCCCTCTCAACACAATACCTGCCAAAACACAGCACGATGACATCACCTCCAAAATGTTTGAAGGAGGAAAGTGCAATCCGATCTTCTTATTTATTTTTTTTTAAACAGAAAAGTTTAGGGCAGTTTCCCCTGAAAATGAGCGGTGGGGGTGAAACACCAAAGTCTGTCTCCACAGCGTTCCGAAGGGGTGAAAAAAAAGGTCTGCGCTGCAAAAAAAAAAAAAAAAAAAGAAGCGGTGAAGTGAAACCCACCAGTTTGTGAAGAATAAAAAGTTTAAGGCAAAATGTGTTTACTCAGTCACGCTGACAGACGACCCCCCAGAACAGAGCAGAACCTACACTCCGCTGCTCTCCCATGTCTTTGCTTCCCTGCTTCATTCAGACACCAGCGGAGACAAACGCAAGAGAGGACGCAAAAAGAACCCAGCCGTGCGCTTTTATCCACTTCACTGGTATTATGCAGATTCTTCTCTCTTTCAAAAATAAAAAAGGTCTCTCTCTCTCTCTCTCTCTCTCTCTCTCTCTCTCTCTCTCTCTCTCTCTCTCTCTCTCTCTCTCTCTCTCTCTCTCTCTCTCTCTCTCTCTCTCTCTCAAAAATATCTCTTCTTGAAGGGGGCTGCACAGGAGAGGCGCGTCGGCAGGCACGGACCTCACTCCAAGAAAAAACAGCATTTTAACAGACGCTGATCAATCCTCCCTCCCGCTCGCCCCCCCCCCCCTCTCTCTCTCTCTCTCTCTCTCTCTCTCTCTCTCTCTCTCTCACTCACACACACACACTTATTGGATCAAAGTGGGATTAGTTGGTCGCTATGCGATGCTGACCAAACGTCCGGTGCAAAAAAATATCAGTTTTAACAAGTGTTGGGCTCAGCATGAAAAACATCTGTTGACGAAGCGGAGATAATTGCAGCTTTTCAGAATGCAAACTAAATTTAAGGCTTTGCTTTACTTTTCTCTGTGTGTGCGTGTGTCCTCGAGGTAATTTCTCAAACAAGCAAAATGCGCTGGAAACAATGAGGATGATGTCATGGCTCTGAGAGTAATTCACGTCCCAGAGAAAGTAAAAAAAAAAAAAAAAAAAATCAAATTGTTTCAGCGCAAATGGGTTCTGGAGTCAATTCAAGCGAATGAGAAAGTATGAAGATGTTTCCTAAAAGAAAACGTAAAGGTGTTTTAGTCAGGTGAACAGTTGAAATGAAAAAGAGCGGAGTTCTCGGTTATCACCTCTAAAGATAACCTCGCCCTTGCACCCTCAGCTTGGCCCCGGAATCAGGTCTGAAAATGGAAAGTGTGGAGGCTGAGTGTATCCCCCCCCCCCCCCCCCCCAACACACACACACACACACACACGCACGCACGTCAAATGATGTATTTTGACTCCTCGTTTCATAACTTTTAAGTTAAACCTTAAGAGGATAAAATGAAAAGGAGAATGAAAGACAGTCGGGAGGGCGGTATGTAAGCACGGACACGGATCCAAAACGAACATTTCTCAGGGATTTCGGCAGCAACGCCCGCTCTGCGCTCCCAAAACTCCCTCTCACCGCCGCACAACCGCAGACGGTCAGCCAAGCCAACACAGCACTCCTGCCATACCTTTCACACACACACACACACACACACACACACACACACACACACACACACACACACACACACACACACACACACACACACACACACACACACACTTTTGCTCTATTATTTCCCTATGTGTTTGCATTAGTTTGTGTGTGTGTGTGTGTGTGAGGTGGAAGGATGTTGGCCCCCCTGTATTAAGGACAGTTATCTTGGCACCAAGTAGATGCTTTTCAACAATGTAGTTTCAGCTCGGAGAGACATAACACACGCACACACTCAAAAAAGAAAGAAAGAGAGAGAGAAAAAGTCTCCTGCAACTGGATAAAGTTGAGCAGGGCTGGGTAGGGGGTGCTGTGGTTGAAAGCCTTTCCAGTCATGCACCATAGACAAGCCGCTGGCCTTCTTTCCCACTACTGGCTCTCTCCATCTTTGCACCTGTGTCCGGGTGCCGTTTTTCTTACGCTCTGCTCACCCCAATGTTGCAAAGGGACATGAGTGTAAATGTTGTGGAGAGGGTTTTGAACCGCATTCTGGTGATGAGGTATGGGCCTGTCTGGTATTCTTAAGATGGAAGGGTTCATCACACGGGCTTATGGCACCAGCTTGACTAATATACGCTGGAGACACTTTGGTTGCAGGAGATTTTTTTAATAAAACTGTTGGAAAACTGTTGGTTATGGGATAAATTTAGCTGGTTTTAATCTCTAACATGTGTGAAAGAAACTGTTTTGCAATGTTTATTTGACACGAAAGTATGAACTGTCATTGAGATTAGAATACAAAAAAAGGACAAAGGATGAACAGAAGAATGAGGGTCTATTTACAAAGTGGGATTTCAGCAGTGGCTTTGGATCACTTCGTGTCTTCTCTTTCCCACTTCCCTTTCATTGCAAAGAAAATTATAAAAAAAAAAAAAAAAAAATTCAGCATGTACCGGAAAACACTGCATGGCTTTATTGAAATTTTTTTATTAAAATACTCAAATCTTATACTTTAATTTTACTGTGCAACATTTCTTAAAAGTTTGTGGTACACCCTATTTCCTTTATACATCACTAGACATTTTATCAGGTACATTTATCAGATGGGGGGGGAGGGGGGGGATGCATAATGTAAATCTTCTGTTCCACCAATGCCTAAGATGCCCTTTTGGGCTAATTTCTGGTGTCTCTGGAGGCCATTTGAGTACTGAGAACTCACAATGTTCAAGAAACCAATTTGAAGGTGTTTGATCCTTGTGACTGGGTGTATTATCCTGTCAAAAGTAGCTACTGGTAGATGGATACACTAGTCAGACAATAATGGACACAGTCAGCCATCTGAATGCCGCAAGAGAAATCATCAGACCAGAAACTGTTGTCCCAACAACTACCGCTCCACAAATATGTTTTATCTTTCAGGTCATTCTATGAAAATCCCGTACCTAATTTTTTAAATACTCAGATCAGCACCAATAACCATACCACATTCATGTCTAAGCAACTCTGCTTGGTTTGAACTTCTACAAGTTGTCTTACCCTAATCTACAGAATGAAATAATTTGAATTGCTGCCATGCAATTTGCTGATTTCCTAATTCTTTGAACAAGCATACCCGATGAAGTGGCCTGTGAGTATTGCTCTGATCCCTGTTTGGGTCAGTTTACTGACACATTTAGAGCCCTGATCAAACCAAAATACCAAGTGACCTGTTGCTGATACAGTATATATTGCTGCAGAAGCCATTTAACATTTCCTTATAGCAGACTATGAGGAGATCATATTACTTAAATATTTACCAGTCAAAGCTTGAGACAAAACATACCCAAGGCAATTTAAAAAGTTGAGGACTAAACTACCAAAACTACAAAGGTGCAAAATGGAGAATGGGCAAAATCAGTCTTTTATTGAACACAGATTTCCATCCAACCTATATAAAACTACCAAAGTGTTTTAATATTAATTTGGTTGATCTTTTTCCAACACAGCTCTCTTCGTCCCTTTTTTTTCCTGTCCACTCTTTTTTTCTCGCTAATCTCCATCGTTCTTTTTTTTTTTTCAAATATGCTCCCTCGCCCCCACAGAGAGAACATATTGATTGTTCATGTCTTTGCCTCTTCAGCTCTTGCCTATTGATCCCCAGCAATAAGGCAATCACCCACACATGCAAACTTCTATGCACAAACCCCCTTGCACGCACCAATGTCCTCTCTCCATTCTTTCCAAAAGCACCCTCCTTTTGACGAAGGCTAACTTTGCCACACAATTGATTTATAAATTCCCTTGCCTGTACACTCACACAAAGTGACAGAATACTGTCGATTATTTTACATATGCCCTTTAGTGTACAACCCAGACTTGGCATTGATGGGCGTTGTGCCTTTGTGTTCCTTACAAGACTCATTAAAGTCCTGTGTGTGCCTGCAGCAGTTTGCATCCCCTGTAGGTCTAAGCTGGTATCTCTCTTTCTTCATATTTTGTTTCCCTTGGACTGATTCTGCAGCTTTCTTCATCCTGGAGGCTGGGTCAATATGGCCATTCTGTTTAGCAATTAACATCGATCAGTGCTTGTCAATACGGTCAGCACCCAGACAAAGACCCAGGTTGCACTGCGTGTGCACGCTCTTTCTCTATCGGAGCTCAACAAATCCCCAAACAGCAATCTCATTAAATGAGGGCATTATGGCCTGACCCAAAGGTCACCATGCATGACTCTGTGTTCTGGGTGACTGGAGTACAACCTAATGCAGAGCCCGGAGTGTTCTGAGCTATGGGCCAGTTGTTGACTCATTAACGCAGTTGTGCATGCGTGTATGGAGGTGTGGGTAAGATGTCAAGTGTAGAAATAGCCAGGCTTGGATTTTTCTCTCAAGCACAAGCTGGCCAACAGGCAATATCACCCCCCTGCTGTTAACTCAATGTTTGAAATTCTGAAAACTTTAAACAGTCTGAATGCAATCCATCATCCTGGTGACACACTATAGGGCCCTTGAGTTTTCAGATGTGTCAAGTGCAGTGGATTGTGTCCAATTAGGTTTGTGTATAAGGCATGAGTTGTATATGCTTGGATGGGTGGGTTGGCCTGTGCATATGCAAGATCCATGGAGGGGGAGTGAGCCTTGTGGCTTTGATTAATACCTGCAGACATGGACCCCAAACCTCTCATCAGATGTTGAGATGTCAGCCTAACATTGGTATCTGGAATAGATATCCCCACTCCGTTAATCATGGGCCAAGTTTAAACTGTTCCCCAATGTGTAAATGTATAAGACACTTAATAAAGGCCCTTTGATGACAGAGGGGCCCATGCAAAGTTAAGGAATGTGTACAGTGTGCTTGGCTTTGAAATAAGAACCTGTTTGCCACTTGTTCGCGTCTGCAAGATGAGAGAATCGACAGCTGCAGTTAAGTGAGACCAGGAATTAATTAGCAGAAAGCAACAGTGAGCCTCGGCTGAGATGAATAGAAAAGCAAAAGATTGTTTTTATTAGCAGCGATGTTGGTGGTGCGCAGCCTGCTCCCTTCTCTCTCCCTTTGCGAGATTAATCCAGCGAATATGAACGTTTGCTCGGCTTCGTCCCGGAATCTGTTGCAGCTGTTGTCTCTATACATAGCCCAACTAAAGCACTGGAATAACTTTACTTTGACACTTTTAAGTTGGAGGATTTGATGCTGCTTTGGAAGCAAGTCAGGGTAATTATTCAGGCAATCTCGCTTGTGCCAAACTCTGGTCATACGGAGTAGATAGTGCCTACGCAGTTGTTCCCCTCAATCTACACCTGCCTTTTCAGTACATTTTTCAAAACTGTAGCTTATTAGGTGAATTAAGCAGCTTATTGTCACTGTTGTGGGTGAAGTCTAACAAAATGCTCCATAATACCAAACATCTGCTTCTTTCATATAAACCAATGCTTTGAAAACATCCAATAATACATGCGATCCATCCAGCAGCAACACTGTCTCATCCTTTCCTCTGGGCCATCTGGCAGGGCTTGTTTGTTGGAAGCTCGGACCTTTTGCA
This sequence comes from Fundulus diaphanus, assembly GCA_037039145.1. Classification (NCBI taxonomy): domain Eukaryota; kingdom Metazoa; phylum Chordata; class Actinopteri; order Cyprinodontiformes; family Fundulidae; genus Fundulus; species Fundulus diaphanus. Next base: position 34,833,136 of record CM073125.1, read on the forward strand.
TCGATGAAGCGGTATGCTAAAATCCTAAAGACATCAACCTTGGAAGGCACCATCTTTGTGCACCTGGTTCATAAATTATTCTCTTCAAAAACTCATGACAGGACCCTGTGACCAGAGCCAACTATTCAAGAACATCCCACCAGAGTTAAAGCAGACACAGACATGAAATTCATAAACAACAGGGACAGTCTGAGTAATACATTTGACATTTAGCTGCACAAAACTGAAGACAGATGCAACAACACCACGGCGTAAATACAGCAAAACCTGCGTGATGTAGATTAGAAGCAGGCGTGGCGCTGCACGCAGCCTGACACTGATTGGTGGGAGCCGTTTGTGAAGCTCTGAGAGTGTGTATAAGTTAATTGCCTTTGACCAATGAGGTTGTACATAAATATGCAATGTTCAGCAAGTGGATGGATGTTTGTTTAATTATGGTCCTTGTGGTTGTGTGTGTTTAGCTGAGAGTGTGTGTCGTGACCCTCAGTGACAGACTGTGCACAGCTGAGATTGTGGGATTTGTGGCTCCAGTGTGAACAGTTAGTGCCTGGGTCAATGCAAAGATTTTGTCAACAGCAGTGTATGCTAAGTAGTGTTTTGTGTGTGTTTTGTGGCTGCATGTGTGTATGTGAGAGAGTTGTCCTGTCACTTTCCATGCACTGTGATGTGAATTGCAGCTGTGGTTTGTGTTGGACGCTGGTCTGGCATGTTTTTTTTCCCCCCTTCCTGTTTCATGTTCAGGCGCTCCGCAATGGAATCCATGCACATGGTAACTTTCACTACTGTCATCCCCTCTGTTCTTCTCTTCCACAGTTCTGCCTTTTCACCTCCTCCTCCTCCCTACTGAGTGCCCTTTCCTCTTCCATCTTCCTTTCTGCTCCACTTGGTGCTGCTTCTGCACCCTCTCGCTATGTCCGGTTCTCCCATTCACTTTTTTCCCTCTTCCTGCCCCTTTAGCCTTGCCACCGAGCAGAGGAGGAACTGTAATGTTTATGAAACCCTTTAATGTGCTATGTAATTACCCTGGCAACACCTCCCATCATTACTCATGCCAATAAAGCACCACAGAATTGACATGTCAGAGTGAAAACGGAAGGAAAAGAAGAACGAAAGAGAGGAGCACGGCTTGCACTTTTCCATAGCTCTTCCCCTTTCTCCATTCATCTCTTTTCGTGTCTTTCTTCAGTCTAGATTTTGTTCACCTGTTTTGTTTTTCTCTCAGTATTCTTTCCGACTTCTACCTTGCTTTAATTTACATCCCTTTCTTTCAAGCTGAACAACTCTGCCAGAAGGCCAGGTGGTGATCAATTAAAAAGTCTTTTTGGAAAACCACAATTGTTCCTTAAAGTGCTGTTCTGTGACTATTTGCGGTAGGTTTGTCTGGTGGAAAAGAAGTAGGGGTATAAATGGGAAAGCATTCATCTTGCATAAATTTGAATGGTGCTGCAGTATTCTTTAACCCAAAAATGTCCACATGGATTGAACACATAGTACACCCATTTATTTATGAAGGCTCTTGCTCGTCTTGTGTTGACATTTAAGCTCAGACCCTTAGCTATTCTTGACTTACACAGTGAACGCTTGAGGCATCTTCTGCTAATGCCAGCCCTAATTTTTTATACATCCTTTCTTCTGTGTCTTTTCTGGCAAAATCCTCATTTATAAGACAAATATTATAACAAATTAGGCAGCAAAACAATGGGTGGGTGCCTGCCTGACGTCAGCCTGCATTTCATTAGCAAACGCTAGGCTAACACGTTCCATATGGAGGAGCCTGCAGGGTAGCCCCCTGCTGCCCAGTCACAGCCCAGCCCAGCCCAGCCTAGCGTGGCCCATCTCGACTTCGTTGCCATGGCCTGCCCCCACCCTCGCTCTAAGTCAAGCCCCAGTTTGGACCCCATCCGGGCCCCCACCATTATGTCATCTTTAATTTGGACTTGTCACACATCACCTGACACCTACCCCGTCATGCTGTAACCTTTTGTCCTGTTGGATCCCCCCCCCTCAAAAAAAAAAAGCAGGGATTTTGGCCTCCTCTTTTCTCTACCACTTTGCCTGTTGTTTTATTTTTTTTTCTTTTCCGCTCATTCTTCCTCTTTTCTCTTTCACTCTTTTCCCTCGCTAACACCAACTCTTTTGGCTTCTCTTTCTCGCTCTCAGTTCAACCTGTGTAATCCCACCTGCCTTACCCCCTCTGTCATTTAGACTTAAGTTTGATGCGTTTGCCGTCATGAAACAATGAAGACTAAAAGAAAACTCTAATGACACCTCTGCTCACTTAGCCAGAAAAAAACCTTCCCTGACAAATGAGGTGAATGAGTTGAATGATTGTGAAAAATTGGATGTGACAGTGAGATGGGAAGTAACTCATTCTGGAGAGAGCTAAATTATGGCACATGACAGGACTCTGGAGTGAGACTAGTAAATTGGTCAGAGTGGTGGACCTCTGGATAGCAGCAGCCTGTGGCAATGTCTCTTATGATTGAGCTATAGAACGTGAGGGACAAGGAAGAAGTGCACAGATGGGGAAAGAAATCCAAAGAGAAAGATTAGAGGAGACGTAGAGATAAGGACCGATTAACGGTTATGAGCAGAAGCAAACAGTGCGTACTGAAACGAATATGTTTTTCAGGTGTTCTCTCCAATGTACGTGTGAGGCCTTGGTTTGTGTGCTTGAAACCCTCTGGTTTGTGTATCTGTATGGCTGTGTATCTGAGGGTTGCTGTGCACACCCATATGACTCTCTGGGTTTCTGGTTGCCATCCCTCATCACTGCTCAGTTCCCTCGGGTCCCTGCTGTTGGCTCAGTCTCCTGCTCTGCTGTATGCTGTGTATTTAGATCTCATCTCTTCTATTCTGTTGGGTGAAACCATTAAACACCCTTGTAAAAGGCTTACCCCATAATTTGTTGTTCTGATAATAATTGCTCTCCTTGGTTGAAACTGAAAGTAGGAATGTTACTGAAATGATTGTGATGAATTAATTTTGAAAGCTATGTCTCTTAAATCAGGTCGTAACACCACATCGCTTAAGTACCACAGCCATTGAATGAATCAAGTCTTGACAGCTGGAAGAAAACCACTTATTTGAATTATTCTCTGGCTCAATTTCTATATCTAGCTTGGCTGGTGACAAATTACTTTTATGATGAGGAAACTATTTTAGATTAGATGAGAACAAAAAAAAACCCTCAATGGATGAGCTTGAGGCTCCAACAACAACCCAGCCAGAGTATTAGAAATATAGCATTATATGTTTCTGTAAGATTGGGTCACAGACATATATCCCCAACTCCCAAGTTAAGGTGGTGGAATGCTTTCTTGTCAACAACTGATTCTGTAATCAGAACATGCAACTGAGAAATATTGTCTCTGCTGCCCAGATGTTGAACTGTTGACTTTATTGTTTTTCCCATATAATCTACCAAATAATTTCACCAGGGTTTTCCTAGAAGTGTGCATCTCACCGTCAACTTGTGCACACTCTGCATGTGATGTAATCAATTCACCCGTTGCTAAGCTATAGACACAACACCCCAACACATTTGTGGTGATATCTAGAGTTCGTGACCACATCTCTTTATCTTCTTCACTGCCAACATTTCAGCAGTTTGTCAACTGCTCCATCGGAGAAAATTAAACATTGTATTTGTTTTATACAAATGTTGGGGATGCATGCAGGTCATCTGCCCAACCTAATCTTGGCAAGGAAGATCATGATCTTGTCTTTCTATATCCCGAAAGAATTGGGAGTAAGTGGCCACAGGAAGCAGAGTAGAGAGACACTGAAAGAAGTTGGAAGCTGAATCAACTCTGCAGGGATGTGTTGAGGTAACAGACTGGAGTGCACTTTGTAAACCACAATGTCAGTCCCATTGCTGAGTGTGTGACCAACTATTTAAGCTTCCATGTGGACAACCCCCCTTATCACCAGAACAGTTGCTTCCCTCTAAACCAAACCCTGGATCACCAGTGGAGAGGCAACAGAGATGAAGACAGGTAATTAATGAGGAGCCTACAAAAACAACTCAAAGTCAAAACAAGGCACAAAAATGAGGCAGTAGCGGAAAGGAGAACAGGCTCCAGAAATAAAATGTTAGAGATGCGTCATGTGTTAAATATTTAACAGGCTTCAAGTGGATTGGGAATCAGATAGATGGAAGTCTGGAAAGACCCAATGGACATCTGAACATCTTCTACATCAGTTTAATGCAAGATCAGCGTCCTCCTCTCCTGGTATTACTTGCCCCTTAACCTCCCTCTCCTTTCTGTCTGCCTTTAACCTTTGCCTGATCCAGGATCCAGTTCTGTGGAATCCATCCTACCTTATACCATCTGTCTTAACTGCAGACCTGCTCTAACCCCACACATCATGAATTTCTTGGTTATACTTTGATTGGCCCTCCTGAGTATGCAAACAAGCACCTTTTAGGAACCACTGAAGTTTGCTTATTGTCATGGAGTACATGCATTTACTTCAACAAACTCACTCTCATCTGGACAAAGTAGAAAGGACTAGGAGGATAATGATTTTTGATTTCTCAAGCAATGAGAACACAGTTCTGCTTGATTTTCTCTGTCAGAAACTCCAGAAGACACAGGTGACTGTGGAGGAAACAGACACCAGTTTGTGAGACTGAAGGGTTTTGTGTCTGACCTGGTGATCAGCAGTGCAGGAAAGGGGGAGGGGGAGGATTTCACTGCCATCATTTCTTTTCACTCTGTTTACTTCAGACTTTTAATACAAGTCAGAGTCCGGTCATCTGCAGAAATACTCAAATTACTCTGCAATTGTCAGGTGTATCCGAGATGAACAAGAGACAAAGTAGAGTGGTGGTTTACCGTTCTGTGGCATGGTTTGGGTACAATTATCTGATCATGGACCTGAAAAAGATAAAGGAGATTATTTTGGCTTTTTGGAGGAGTAGGAGTTTCTCAACGGTTATCTCAATTAGGGAAAAACAGTGAAAGTGCTATTGCCGTATATATTAATCTCTCATTGTTCACCTCAACAACAGACTGGAGTGGAGACACAACAGTGATGCTGTCCACAAGAAGGGGCAGAGCTGAGTATTTCTTGAGGGAGCTTCAGTCATTCGGTGTTTGCAGAAAGAAGCAGCAGTTCTGTCTTAGAGAGTCTTCTGCTGTCATGTGTTGGGGTAGCACCATCAAAACCAGACATTAAAAAAGGTGAAAAAGCTGACAAAGTAGGCTGCCTCTTTTCTGAGGACTTCCATGGAGCCTGTAAAGATGGTAATGCAAAGAGTGATTCTTCATAAAATAAAAACCATAGTTGACAGTATTGAGCGTCCTCTTCAAACACACAGTCATCTAAGAAAGTAATTAAAAATATCCTCAATCCGAAGCTTCTTCTGATTGACATCAGAGTAGAGCCCTTCACAAGGTCCTTCCTGTTCTTGTTCAGGTGGAAAATAAAGGTCAGCCTTGGCTATGTATATTTTAAAGGAGTACAGTGTAAGTTGCAGGATTTCTGCAGACACCTGCTGTTATGTTTATGGCCTGTCAACTAGTGTTTTGTGATTTCATTCCCCTCTCCCTCCTGCTCTGATTGTTCTTTTGGCCCTCCTGTGCTGCTTCTGCTCAGTCCAATTACCACTTATTCCCCCCACCTGTTTGCCAGCCTTCTTAAGCAAGCCTCTGACTAGTTGACAGCGCCAGATTGTCTGAAAGCCTTGGTTAGTAAGCATCCAGCATTTTCCTCTGTCTGTTTTCCTGATCCGGACCCGTTTTTGCCTCCTGATTTTTGAGCCTGCCTAGCCCCTGTCGGACCTGGTTTTTTTTGTGCCGCCTGGATCTTAGACCTGTTTCTGTGCCCTGACTTTGCTCCTGGATTATGTTTTGGATTTCTGATCACCCGGCTCTGACCACGAATATCTGCCGAGCCCCAGTGAGACGCCACTCTCTACAACCCAAAGTTTCAGGATCTGAGACACCCCACCAGGATATAAGAGAAGGTTAGTGGCTTTCAATCTGAACTGAATCATCCATCACAGCCACTAACCTGTTCTCTCCCCTCCAGAGGCTCTGGTTTACCCGATCCCGAATACCTGCAGAGTTTCTACAATAAATCTTTTAAAGTAATTTTCTGTTGTGTTCTGGTTGTATCTGGGTCCTCGGTCTGAATCGTAACACCTGCAGGGTTTGTGGGGCAGGCTCTGGTTGGTTAGCCCGTTTGATTCATGTGGGCCCCATCTCCGGGTGGATGGGCCCGTGCGTCGTCTGGTCTGGGATCAGGGATGGGGGTTAGGGCCGGAGCATGGACTGGGTAGGTCGGGTTGTGGTGGTTCCCTTGGTAGAGTGTGTGTGTGTACTGCCTTCCCCCCCCCTTTTTTTGTTGTGTAGGGTAGGAGTGTTCGCATGTGACTGTTTATGTGGTTTTCTGTTTGGCTACTTGTTGGGTTTGGACTGCCCCCTCTCCTGGGACATCTCAGGTCTCCAGACTCTCCACTAAGTGTGGAGCCCATCCACCCATTCTGCTTTCCTCTGTTGGCTGGCGCCTTGGCCCGCTGGTGCATTGGTGGTCCTCAGTGTCCAGGGCTGGGTGCTCGGGCAGGCACCGGTTCGCTCCTGGCGGCTGCTTCTCGGGGCCTAGGCCCCCGTGGATCTGTCAGGGCCCCCGCTGGGGGGCAGGGCGCCCCTGGGTCTCGGGTCCCTGGGGCCCATGGCTGGAGCCACTCCTGCATAGCTGCCTGCCTGGCGGAGCCCACGGGCTCGTTCCCGTAGCTGCTGAGGGCTTCGGCGTTGTGGCTGTTGGAGGGTTTCCCGGGGCCTCGCTCTCCTCTTCCCTCAGGAGGCAGATTTCCCTGTGTTGGCCTCTCTTGGACACCTTTGCTCTGGGGGTCCCTTCGGGCATCTGGTATTTTGGTCCCCCTGACGCCTGCCTCGGCGCTCTGAGGGTCTGGTCTTTGGCTCCTCACAACTGCTATTGAGCATTTTTCTTATGGATAAACCTTACATACACAAGCGCACTCTCTCTCAAACGCCTGCAGGTGCTTGGATTCAGGTGCATACAGTTTGTCTTCAATACAGAAAACCCCTGTTATTAGCTTTAGCTGTGACTTTATACATTCCGTATTAAATAATACTGCATATTCTTCAGTGATGTTATCAAGGCGTTGGTTGTTTGTACCTGTAATCGGTTGGTTTTGCTGTTCTTTTTATATCTCTCTTTGAAGGTGAAAAAGCAGACTCAGAGAATGTTATACTGCTCTGTCCCTTTCCTCTCCTTTCACCTTTTCTCCCTTTTAGCATTTTCTCATCTGTTTCTCTCCTTTTTTCCCTATTTTACCTTCCCATTTCAATGTCTTAACATAAAATAGTCCCAGCATAAAATCTAATAAAGCTTCTTGCATATATAAATCAAGTAGAGCACTATGGTGAAAGCAGTAAGGCTCCACTTGTGAAAGTAAAATCTGTTGGGCTCTTTTTGGCATTAAGACATTTCTTATTGCCACTTTGCCAGACAGGACACTATAAAAAAACAATTGACCCCAGTGTTGTGCACGTGTAAAGAAGAGGAAAAGCATCTGCCGCTGCGACTGCACAGGTCTTTTGTTTAGAGGCGTAAGACCGACATGAATACTGAAGTTAGCCCGTGTTCTCTTGTTAATGTATCAATTATGGTGGAGACTCAACAAAGTAGCCAGGTGAATGAGACTGCGTGTCACACTCACGCCCAGAGGATTCGTCCTGAATCACTCTCTCATGAACTAAATATCCATAGAGGCAACTGCGGTAAATAGAGGATAACTTACTTTACACATTGGGCAATTGTAAGAGCATGTATGGGAAAGACAAATAATATTTAACTTCAAAACTTGCACTACGCACATTTAAAGAAACTTGCATAGTATAATTTACCACAACACCCAATTTCCCTTTGATAAAGTGTTACTGAACTGAGTGAAATGGAAAACACATAGTTTTTTCAACTCAATCCAGTGTCTCCCCTTAAAGCCCCTTGCAAAAGAACTTGCAGATAAAATCTTACAAATACAGATCTGTCCAAAAAAACATCAACTAAATGGTTTAAGTTATTATGATAATTATGACCTTATGCTTTTCAGGATTTAACCTCAAATACATATTACAGATTTCATGCACTTTTCAAAACTGTAATCAGAAAAAGGGGAATTCTGCCAATGGGTTTGTTAAAAAGCTTTTCAACAAGAGGCATATTTGCTGAATACAATAAAAACTTTAGTGTTCAAAACAATTTTCAGATCAGTTATAAATATTTCTTGTAAATGTATGTCAGACACAGATTTCTTATCCAAATGATCAAGATCAAAGAAGAATAAAAAGGGCAAATAAAAGTCCTCTGAGTTACTGTAAACTGACAAAGAAGATTATTTAAAAGTGAAAGTGGGAATGTAGTACCTGGATCATTGGGGTTGATGTCCAAGGGTACAAGAGAATATCACACAGTTAGTATTTAGATAATTATTCCCTGCAGGGAAAATACATTCTTTAGACTATTTATTGAAAAACTTTACAGCTTCTGGTTTGTAAAATAAAACTGGCAGATATTTGCAACCCTTACTGAGTTACGCCAAATCTTTAAAACCACAGGTTGGCAACAATGAGATGAGAATGATGGAAAGTGTTTATTTTCAAGTTAAGTCGCTCCAATATTTAGGCTCCAACAAATTAAGTTCCAGTCCACTAACATCTAAACATCTGCTCTACAGGTGGTATTAGCTGCATTTTTTTCCACATCATGATTTCTCGCTTTCTGCTCTGTCTCAGCATCTCATAAAAAAAGAAAACACATAACACCAATGATGTAGGAATCAAAACACCTTTATCCAATGCAGCAGGTGAGAGGTCAGAACATGACTTCTGTCAAAGCAGGTGCAAAAGTGACAGAGAAGAAGCAAGCTTCACAAACCTATGAATGAAATACTGAGACACGTTAAAACTGTAAGAACGGAGGAAAGTTTGGGATGGCATTACCAAAGCAACAGGAAGTGTGCATGTTTTCAGTGCACAGCTGCAGCTTGTAAAAGGGTTGTAAAACAAATTATTTTTAAAAACTGGTTTCACAAAGATAGAAAGTGAAAATAAAAAAAAAAAAGCCACATTTGGTTTCTGCTCACTCTCACACAGTGGTGCTGCGATACTGACCTCTCATTTACAGAGGTAAACTGTTCTTTTTACTTTATGTTCATTAGATTCTGGATACAAATCACTATCTGGTGGAAGGTTCAGTTAACCTTGAGGATTCTTGTTGTGAATGTAAACTAGCAGTAAATATGAATTCATGCAATTGATTTATTTTATTTGTAAATTACCTGAGTCATTTACTTGTTATGTAAATAAAGGAGTGTTGCACTTTTCTCTTTTTTTCTGCTTCTTCCTTTGTGCTAGGTTTCTGGAGATATTGCATATTTCTTACTAACGTCATTATATGGGCACTGTTTTGTCTTAATCCTCCTACCTCATGAATAATGTGGGGTGCTTTATCTGTATGTGAGGAAACTCTCGTCTTGTCCGACCTGAAGATTTTCCCATACTATCTATTTCTCATTGCTGAGTTCCTTGTAAACAAGGGGTCCTGTCTAGAAATGTCTTCATCCACATGAAAACACTGAAAACAACAAACATTACTCTTAAATTGTAGCTATTAAACTGTAACTATGTCAGGTTTGTATTTCTAGTGCAGCCATGGAAATACACACAACGCAACGATGAAGGTGTGGAACATTCACATAAAAATGGAGTTTGGGTTGAGTGTGATGTTGGAGGTGGAGCTATGTCATAATCACTGACATAAACTTGCCTGTCGGTCACCTCTGAGAATCCAGTGGTGCTGCTTCAAGATATTTTCAGTTTGGTACCAATTTTCAGAAATATTTCTTTGGGGGCTCCTTAAACAGTATTTCTGTGTAAATCCAATGTCAGGGAAAAAAATTAAATATTTGCACATTTACAAAACACTGGTTCCATGTGGATGGCAGTTTCTGCTCAGAGAGAATACAGTTTTCTATAAAGAAGTATTTGAAGTGCAAATCTCAATTTGCGTGGGCTTTGTGAATGAGATAAATCTGTTCTGTGGTTTCTCTGGGTTTTGCAGATGAGAAAGCCAGGAAGTTCTTTAGATGTTCTCAGCTCTTAGTTTGTACATGTCTTTTCTTGTGTGGTTCTCAGCGTCTACAAAACAGCTCGGGTCTTCAAGGAGAGACGATGAAGTCGTTCACCGTCTCGGCCGAGCGGTGAAACAGAAACGGCACTGCCGCTCTGTTTTCCAACCAATAACTGTCACGTTATGCAGGCTGTGTTTTCAACATGCAGCTAAAATCCCAATGCTCCCATGTCCAAAGCAGAGAGACTGGCGTATAAAAATGACAGTGGTGCCGTGGTAAATGCCAGAGTGACAACTTAAGACATTTGTTAGGTTTGTTTAGAGTGTCTGGTTCCAGAGAGCAGTAGTCATTTGTTTTCATGTGCTTTTTTTATATATAACTGCGTGTTTAAATCTGTGCTTTATTATAGCGTATATTGTGTACCTGTCTGCACATCCCCTTCACGAGATCAACTTAATATCTTGTCTTTTCTATTGGACCTGGCATACGTGTGTGTGATTGTGCGCTCTTTGTGGGGTTGTTGGTTTTTCATGCTGGTTAGAAGTTTATGATCAGTATTTTCCGGCTTGCATGACTTAGCGTGTGAAAATCCATTCACACCCAACACAAACACACACATACACACACATTCCTGTTAATGGTGTGGATCTTGATGATATTCCATGTTGTGTCTTTTACTGTATGGTAGTCTTGGTAGCAGTGCGGTGCGGGGGGAGTCAGGGTGGGTGTGTGTGTAGCTGTCTGTATTTGTGAGTGCAGCTGCATGTCGGTGTGCGTGGAATGAGTGTAAAAGACATCAGACACCACCGTTAATGGGCTTAATCAATGACAGATGAAATTCCTGTTGTTTTTCTCACCGCAGCACTGTCTGCTCCAATAGAAACAAGGCCCAGAATGTGCACTGAAACTCACGGGGATGACTGAGGTTGGAAATCACACTTATGCTCTCAGCTACCATATACCTAAACACTCACACGGATAAATATTCGCAAACTCTGAGAGGTAAGGCCCCGCGTTGCTCTGAACCTGCTAGCGTTTTCCTCTGCCGAAGAGTTTACGGACTTCATGAAATATGCATATCGCAAATAAACGGTGCAAAGTTTGTTTGTTTTTTTGTGTTTTTTTTAACACGCATATGCCCACATTCACATACACACACATACACTTGCCAAAGTCCTCTCTGTGCTCCAGCTGGGGACCCAGCTGCAGTGATGTCATTGCTTGCTGCCACTTTTCTGATTGTGACTTTTATTGAAAGCAGAACACTTTGATTCAGCTTCAAGAGCAGTCACTCTGCACAAGCTCTAAAATAGGCTGAATTCTGCACGGTCCTATACACATAAGCACCCCTGCTCACGCCGACTGCATGTATGTGTGCTCAACACGCGTCAGGGTTGGACTCTACGGGCCAAATCGCACAAAGGTTGCACCCCTGCAGACTTGACTCTGTCAAAGCGAGGGATGAAAAGAGAAAAAAAGTGGAGAGTGAAAGAGGTGGGAGCGCAGGATTAACAGTTTGCTCTAACAGAGAGATAAGAGAGATAAAGTTACGCAATGAGGGAATGTATTCTCTGCTCCTTCAAGCAATCCTCAAACATATCTTCTTGTCCCTTATGCATGGATATAAACATCACCACCGTCCAGACTGACCAACCCATTCCACATGTATGTATATTTGCAGCTTAAAAGTATTTTTTTCTCTATGAACAATATATGTTGTTTCAGGAACAAAGTTCTGCAGAAGTGCACAAAACCTGCAAACATATGAGAATAGGTCTGAACAGTTTCCCCACATTATGCTCCATCTGGAGTCGCCTTAGAACCCCCCCTTTTTTCCTCCTGCTCAGGTCTTTACTCCGTGTCCTCACTGCCAGTGGCACAAAATTTAAGTTCTCAGCCCTCCATCAACTCCTCTACAAGGCGTTTCTGCCCATTCATGTCCCCAGACCCCATTCGTTTTGCCTTTCTCTAAACCTTTTCACTGTGTCCCTTTCACCGTCCCCCTTTCTCTGCCCCCCAGCCTCAACCCTCCTCCTCCCTCTCCTCCTCTCTTCTGTCTTGTATATACTCGTCTGTTGGCATGTCCTCTGTCTTTCCAGCCTTTGAAGGCTTTTCAGGCTGCTAATAAAAGACAGGTCCCCACCACAACAAAAGGGCTCAGCGCTGCCTTTGAATAAACAGTTTATTTCGCTTTTATTTTCTCTCCCTCTCTCCCATCACACACCCAGACCCCCATGCCTCACCCTTCTCTCCCCCCTGTGTATGTTTTTTTTTTTTTTTTTTTTGCTCTTGGCTAAGGGGGAAATATGTGCACTTGCTATGTTTTTTTCCATGCGATCACAATGCTCTGGAACAGATTAACAGAAGACAGGGGAGGGAACGAGACGGATGAAAAAGAGCAGGAGAGCTTGTGGTAGAAGAAAGCAGGTAACTGTGGCAACCTTGGCCCCGTCTGTCAGTCCGTCGCTCAATCTGGCCCATTGTATCCTCGCCTTGACCCGCATTATGTTGCATTTCGGGACCCAAGCTCGTCTCCCATCTCATCACCTTATCTCCTGTGCGCCGCTGCACACTCCTACAAGCACCTGTAGTCTGCACGTTGAGGCCAACTCTCTAAACCACATTAGTCCCTGTGTACACTGGCAACACCTGGCTTTTCCCAGTAGGGTTCAAATAAACATCTCGTTGAAGAGAGACCTGTTTTGTTGGATAAACCGGGAACAGCCCAGCTTTGAATCCGAGCGTAATCCACCACATCCAGAGGAATCACGTCAAAGTAAAGTTGACAATTTGTCCTGTTTACATGTGTAGGAATATTTCTCTGGCTAGAAAGCACTTGTTAGGCACATTTGAAAAGGCGTATTTTTCCCCCAGAATGTAAATAAGTTCTCGGTTTGTTGGATCTGGACCCGCTGCGGTCCCGCGAGCTGGAAAGACACTCCACTACTGAATGAAGCCCCGACAGCTGGGCCAGGAACAGGCTGTGCAGGGCAGCGTGATCGCTCCAGCAGACCTAGACAAACATAAATATGCCTCAAAATACTTGAAATTCTTAAGGTGAGCCTAAATTTGTCTTATCAGACACAGCCAAACGTGGATGAAAATCACCTGTTAGATAATGTGTATTAAGCACTTGAATTATGTGTTTTTTAGGAGCTTGGAGTGAATTCCATCTCTCCCCTGCCTGCGTTCGTTTCTCCGCTTGTTCCAACCCGAGAAGCAGAGGCCTGGGTGAGATCGGAGCACAGCTGGGCACTGAACTGGACCAGGCCCGCTACCTCGAGCCCCTTTCCGAGCGTTGTATTGTTGCCTCTTTTAGGCTCGCCCTCGTGTCTTCTTCTGTTTATCAACTACCTTTGCCTTTCAGCTCCCTGCTCATTTTCACCCTTTGACTCCTTCTGTCTTATTTTTCTATGGAACTGGCACGCTGTGGCGCTGTCGCCTCAAGCTCAAAGTAAATACATGGTCATTTTTCTGCCTCTTTTTCATGGAGGAGGAATAACAGCTCGATGAGTATGTGTGTAAAGGTTTGTGTCAAGCGCGTGTGAGCGCATTCATGTGCCAATGTGTACATAACTGTGTACGTATGTGTGTACAAAGCTGCAAACCACAGGCTTATTGGAGCTATTAGAGAGCTGGCTGAGCGGCACAGCATAGCAGCACCAGATGGGCAACCAGGAGTAGAATCAGAAAACGCACACTTTATACATACATGAGCCCTTTTACACAAAGACACATGGAGCGTATTAATGCTGACAGACTGACAGAAGGAATATTAATACCTACAACGCACACATGTGCATAAACAGACTTTGAAATGTATGCAAACAAACTGATTGCCCACAGCTGGCGCTGCGCATCTGCCACACGCTTGGACGTGATGCTCCGAGTGAATGATGGGCGGCATGAGGGTGAGGATGGATGACACAAAAGAGCATCCCTTCATCTCTGTCGTTCAGCTAATCCCTCTCTTCTGTCATCCATTACGTCACTCTACCTCTCGCCAACACCCCCCCTCCAAACCCTCATCCTATTCCGTGCGTCAGTCTCTTAGCCTTTCCTGTTTCTGCTTTTTTTTGGTACTTTTCTCTGAGGGATACGTCTTAGTTTCTCTCTTTCCCCTTGTTTGGTTCTTAGCCTTGAAACAAAGGCCTGTGTAACAAGCACAGGTGTGGTGACCTACAAATTCAAGTTGTGGGCTAACACAAAGGAAAATGTTACTTTAATTCACAACTAAGAAAAAAAACCTTTTCATGCTGCCACCCACCTGTTTCATGGGATGGTGAGTTTAGGTTGCGGTGTCCCATTCGTGGCTTTTTTCTTCAACAAACCTTTTTCTGCTGCTGTTCCATAAAGGCCAGAATTGTTGCATGAATGCCGGTGCACTCTGTGTACTAATTATGTGACATTTATTGGCAATTTGTTGCACTTGATTTTGTTTCAGATCATCAAATACATTTTAGTACAAGACAAAGAACCTGAATAACTACAAAAAGCCCTTTTCAAGTGACAATTTAATTTGCAAAAGAGATAAAAGTATACAGATCAATCTGTTCTTATGTGAAAATGTGATTGCTCCCTAAACCTAATAACTGGTTGTGTCAACCTTGGCAGCAACAACGATCATTTGCAGATAGCTGCTAAAAATATTTTTTGCAATGGAGCAATTTTTCACGACTCTTGTTTCTAATATCATTTCAATTTAGCCACTATAGTGGCTTATCAAGCAGCAACGGTGGGATTAAAGACTAAAGACATGCTGGTCATCAGCCATTAGTGGCGGCGCGCTCAGTTCCAGCAGCTCAAGCTAACCCTCCATCTGATCTACAAAATTTCGTTGTATCTACCTAGAATGCATAATGACAAATAAAGCACCTTGCCTTACCTTACCGAATGTCCTGTCACAGCATCTCATTCAGATTTAAGTCAGTGATTTGACTAGGCCACTCAAAAAACACTTTATTATTTATGTATCTTCTTTAACCATTGAAAGTTGGTGTACACTGCATCACTGTCCTGCTACATAACCAAAGTGCGCTTCAGCTTAATGTCCCGAGTTGATGGCCAGATATTCTTTTTCAGGATGTTCTGGGAGAGAGCAGAGTACTTTTTTTTATTAATTAGGGCAAGTTGTCCAAATTCTGAAGCAAGAACAGCAGCCCAAGACATCACACTTCCACCACCATGTTGGATTCCCGGTATGACGTTCTTTTCTTTTCTTTTCTTTTTTTTGGAAATGTTAAGTTCGTTTTATGCTAGATGTAACAGGACATACTCCTTCCGAAAAGTTCAAGAAGTGATTCTCACTTTGAAACCCTTCAATGAAGGCCATCTTTTTGTGTGTGACAGAATCAGAATCACTGACTTAACTGCGACAAATGAGGCCTGTCGTGACTTAGATGTGTTTCTAGGTTCTTAAAATGTCCTTGATGGCCATTTGGAGTAATTTCCTTGCCCATGAGAAGGTTTACCACTGGCACATGTTTTCTCCATTTGTGGATAATGTCTCTCACTGTGGTTTGCCCAAAAGTTTAGACTTATTTTAGCCCTCTCCAAACTGATAGAGGTCACCAACTTTGTTTCTCACCCGTACTTGAATTTCTTTAGACCGGAGCATTATGTGATGCCTTTTGAGATCTTTCAGCTTTCTTTATGTTGTCAGAGAGTTAGGATTTAATTACTTTCTTGATCTTAATCCCTGATGTAGTCTGGGAGTAATCTGACCCAGTGGTTTGCAGCCAAGAAATCGTCATAATTATTTTTCATTTGAAAAATGAAAAAAAAAAATCTAGTTGAAACTGAAAGAATAAATGTTGAAAATGAATGTCACATTTTGATCTTATAATATAAAAAATTGCAATGAAGAAAAGTGAAACAAAAACATTTTTCAGTTTGAATTAAGATTTAATTCAGATCTTTTTTAATGTTTTGAACAGCTTTCCTGTTTTTTTTTCCAATTTCATTTTATTTTTGTTTTCAGATTACATTTTTTTTGTTCAAATTGTTTTTACAATTTCAAGTTGATCCTTGTTTTTTTTTTATCTTGACCCCAATCTGACGAAGGGGGTTGGGGCATCAAGGTCTAGGGGTTTTTGAACATGATGGACAGCGTGACCCAGGACTGAAGTGTCTGCCCCTATCATGTTGCGTTCATGAAACATGGGAAGTTTGATCAGATTCGTAATTAAATTTATATAAACTTTATTGATATAACTGTTTTGGAAAAATAACAAATTGCTAATCTTACCTTTTTAGTTGGTAGTTGATATGCAAAGCTTAGCAGGAAAGAATAAACTTCCTGTGGAACCAACTCCCAGTTTTGGTCCGTGAAGCAGACACCCTGTCAACTTTTAAGACTAATCTTAAAACCTTCCTTTTTGACAAAGCTTATAACTAGAGTGGCTCATGTTACTCTGAGCTACCTTTATAGTTTTACTGCTATAGGCTTAGGCTACTGGAGGACATCAGGATCTAATTTTCTCACTCTATAGAGTTCTACTGTTCTTCAATTATGCATTACGTTTTGTCATTTCTGCTTTAACTTTCTGTTCTCTCTCTTTTTTCTTCATAGTAGGTACACCTGGTCTGGCGTTCTGTTAAATGTGACATCATCCAAAGAAGACGGCTCACCGACTATTACCATCTAATGTAGAACAGATTACTGGATCAATGTGTGCTTCTGTGCTTTTTTGTCTCTCTTGTTGTGTCTCTGCTCTGTCTTCTGTAACCCCCAGTCGGTCGAGGCAGATGACCGTTCATACTGAGCCCGGTACTGCCGGAGGTTTTCCTTCCCGTTAATGGGGAGTTTTTCTTCCCACTGTCGCTTCATGCTTGCTCAGTATGAGGGATTGCTGCAAAGCCATGTACAATGCAGACGACTCTCCCTGTGGCTCTACGCTTCTCCAGGAGTGAATGCTGCTTGTCGGGACTTTGATGCAATCAACTGGTTCCCTTATATAGGAACATTTTTGATCAATCTGTATAATATGATTGAATTTGACTTTGTAAAGTGCCTTGAGATGACATGTTTCATCAATTGGCGCTATATAAATAAAATTGAATTGAATTGAAAAGTATTTAATTTTTAACATGATTGTCAGCAACACTGTCAGCATCGTTGAAATGTCTACAAAGCATCTCCAGTTGCATTTTTCAATATGGCTGCTCCTCCAAGTGGACACATGAAAACAGGTAAATGTTTGCTTTTTATAAACATATTGCCTGGTAGTGCCAAATTTTATGAAATTCCAAAGAAGTGATATAAGGTGAACATAAGAGGAGATGTTTTATATGTTCACAATCCAGATGAAAATGACAGAAGAGAAAATATATAAACAATCTGAGCCTCTTTAAATATTAGAAACAAGCTGGTCATGTTTCTTAATGAGTATCCAGAGTTGGGTAGATTGTTAATAAAATGTTAAGTACCAGCTGAACAACATTCACTTTGGTGAGAACTAACAATTACATCTAGTCATAAATGGAGCTGTTTCCTGACAGCAAAGTAACATTACTGAAGCCATTAAGAACAGCAGCAGGAGGAAGGCTGACAAGGGTCACTATGACCTGATGAACCACTACCAGATACCCACCTGCCTGTTCCTCTGTGGGGGATCTTGAAGTGAGTAAAAATTTGGAAGAAAGATTTCTCTACGTGACCACACATTCTAATTAAAAAAAGAACCCAGTTGATAGCCATCAGTTTTATTGTAAGGATAATCCACATTATTGTTATTGCAACACTGAAATTTGTTCTCTGCATTTAATCCGTCCCTTAAGGAGCAGTGGGCTGCAGAGCCCGAGGAGCATCCTGCACCTAAGGGTCTTGCTCCAGGACCCAGAGCGGCAGTCCATGGGAGTTGAACCCAGAACCCTGCAGCCTCTCCCGGACACTAACCACTAGGCCACCACTGTTGATGATTTACGCCAGGCTCACGGAACTGATTCAAGCTTCTGGCGATCTGTTAAATCCGCTTTAAAGAAGCCAGCTCTCGTCTGCCTCAGTCTGCTGCCTGTGGTGACATCATCATTCCCTGCAGCCTCAGCGCTCTGGCTTCCCCAAATCACAAAGGAGTCACTGATCGGAACCTCGACCCCTGCCTGGATTCTGAGAAGGTTAGTGGCTTTTTCTCGGAGCCAGTTTACCATCAATAATATTCTCCTCCTCCACAGTGATTCCTGTCTGTGCCTGCGGTGGATTCCAGTCTACCACCAGCTGCTCTTTTATAATGAATCCTTTAAACGACTTCCTGTGTCTGGCTGAAATTTCTGACCCTCTGTCTTGAGCATTACAAAAGGTAGCAAAGGGCGGCTAGCATCTCTGCAGATCCCACACATCCTGCACACAAAGTTTTTAGACTTTTCTCTTCAGGTTGGCGGTACAGAGCGCTATTTACAAAAAAACAAAAAAACAAAAAACAATACCACAGTTTCTTTTTTTGCCCAGGATTTCAGTCTAAATAACAGAGTACCCAGAACAATGGCATGCTAATTGCACCAATCCGACTTTGTCTTCTTTTTTTGTTGAAACATGTATGTATACATATCTACGAAAAAATATTTCTATATTCCGTTTGTTTTTGTATATTTATATTTAAAATGTCTTCATTAAGAGCAACTTGGATCAAAAGTAAAATTTCTTTATGTATGCACAACTTTGGCAATTAAAGCTGATTTAAGTTGTTTAATCACAAAGCTTTGAGGTTGTATTGTTCCACGGCCATCGGGACCTCAAAACAGTCCCTGGAATGCTATACCATTTTAAAGAAAATCATGACTTCTAATTACTTAATTTAAAAACTAAGTCGTTAACAGTTTTTCTGAGGTTATTTAAATATCTGTTCTCTTATCCAAGGCATGTGGATGATGCAGCTGGTCCGCCGTCCATCACACCTACCACTGTTCTGCCATGGATCACTGGCCGGGAACATCTCCTGTTGCTTCTTTCGGAATAAAAAGATTTTACACAAATGAAGTTTAAACATGAATAAAATAGACACTCCATTAATAAAAGCATGTGTTACCCCGTTGTTTCTTTGCAAAGTCTGCACCTCTAAGTCTTGAACACATGAGGCTCTTCAGAGTGATTCCCATAAAAAGATACACATCTTGGGTCAGGAACTGAACGTATCTAAACCATTTGTCAGACCCTCCCCAGTTCGAGCTCAACCTATAAGACATTTGTACCAGTCACTAAGAGCCGCGCAAGGTTGAAATTAAAGAAGTTATTTTCTGTGATTTAGTTACAGCTGAAGCCAACAAAATGGATAATATTTTAAAAACGGTTTAAACTTATTTCAGAGAGCAACATATTTATGTGCATTTCTGTTAAAAAGTAAATAAACATCTTCATAAATGCACCCTGTAATCTAGAAGACACAGTTAACTATAAAACTTACAGCTAAATAAATGGCAAAGTCATGTTTGTCTTGCATCTTAGTTATCCTTTTTAATACTGAACAACTGGAAGAATGACTCTAGGTAAAAGCTCACGGAGAAGAGTAGAAGAAGATTGTGTTTCCAGATCAGGCCTCTCTTCCTTCTTTGTTAAAAACAAAAACAATTTGGATCTAATGCCAAGTTTATTGACAACTAAAGATAAAAAGTTCGGAGCCTGGGGAACTTGGAAAGTGGCCGTCACTGATACCGATGGGCTGAAAAGCTATTTGGCAGTAGAACAGTAGTTGTAGAAGTCTATGAAAATCGTGTCCACATCAAGCAGCACAGCCAGGAGGGTGATGAAAAAAAAAGAGGTTCATTCACGGAGTTTACCGACCAAATTGATAGACACAAAATGGACGTTCACTTTTATAAACATGTCAAATGAGGAAAAACTAATGCACACATTTTAGGTCAGACTAAATAAAACATGCTGGAATGTGCCCATCATAACTTATCTTTGTATATCTGATGATGGAGATTATAAGGTAACACTTTAAGAATGTCAGCATGTGTTCAGTGAGAGTTTAAGGTCTTCTCTTGGGCTTTCATCCTAATATTTCATTGAATCCACATTGAAACTATAACTGAAGTGTCTTGACAGAAGCTGAAATATTACACTTTACTACACATGTCAGGGTCTTCCCCTGAGTAACAGGCAGGCAGGTATCTGTTAACGGTTCATCAGGTCCAAGTGGCCCTGACGCTGCTGCAGGCTCTCCCTAAGCTGAGCATTGATGGAGTTTGATGGTTCTATGCAAAAAAAAATGAAACAATTGTTAAAGTTTAACTGTGTTAGATTTTCCTGAATAAATGTGCATCACCAACCAAATTAAACAGGGTTTGAGGTTTGTTCAGAAAACCTACAACTGAATTCTCAGTGGATGATATCTATGTAAAACCTTCTCATGTCCTTCTCTAGAGAGGAAGATGGAAGCAGCAGCCTTCCACCTTCCTCCTGTTGCTGTTCTTGATGAGTTCAGAAAACCTTTAGTTGCTGCTGCTGTATGTTAGGAAACATCTCCATTCAGGACTGAATGCAACAGTCTTACTCAAAGTGAATATCGTTTATCATTTATATCAACCCAACTCTGGACACTAATGTTTCTAATGTTTAAGGGGCTCAGATTATTCATATATTTTCTCTTCTGTCATTATTGTGTCAGGTACGCAGTTCTGTGCAGTAGAGGTGTGCGTCTGTTCTTACCTTTGTCCGTCAGGAGACTGATGGAAGGCATCAGAGCATAAGCTCACTGAGCGGTACATGACCATCCTAGTTCCTGATACTCCTAGTCTACAGGGGTTCTAGTCTGGTTCTGTCAAGATTCTCCTCAATTACCATCATCCAGTCCTCTGGCAATTCCAAATCCCTTGAACCCTCCTGGCACTCCAGTCGGACCCCGGTGGCGTCGTCCCGCCGCCACCGGGCCTGTCCACCCTCAGCCGAGGAGCACCCACCAGGTCTCGAACCACACCTCTGCTCGCCATGTGCAATCACTGCCTGTCTCTCTCCCTCCAGCTCATCATCCACCCCTTCTTCTGTAAGTCAGCCTCTGCCGCACCATCTAGCTGGCCCGTCTGTCGTTGGTGCTCACCTCTCCTCTCTCACTTTCCACAGTGCGTGACCAGAGCCTACCCAGCCGGCCAGAACCACAGTCCACTTCCACAACCCCCTCTTTCCCTACCTCTCAATAACCATTCATAGTTCATTACTGGGTTTGTTGCTTTCGGGTCAGGTAAAAGTATCAACGTGACAAAATCTGACAGTAAAAAACAATTCTGAAAGCATAAAAAAAAAAAGATTTGTTCAGAATTTTGTTTCAAAAACATATAAATGTGTAATACATATGACTGAATTAAATTTTTATTCAAACTTAAGGAAACTTTAATTTCCCTTCTTTGAATTTTATATACATTTTTATATTTTTAAAATCAACATTTTACATTCAGTTTCAACATTTACTTTTTTTTCTTCCAAATATACAATAATCTTAATTCTTTCTTAGCTTCATGAAGGCATGGCTGATGAACCTGAATTCAGTTTTCAATACTAAATTTAGAAAATCACGTACAATTTAACTTTCTCTACATGATGATGAACTATTCTTCTGTTGGGCTTCCACACAAAAGCCTAATCAAAATACAAGTTTGTAGTTGTAATATGACAAAATGTCAATCAAAAAAAAAAAAACTCCAAGGGCTGAATGCTGACATTTTAAGTTTTATACACTTTCTTTAATTTATAGCAATGCTGAGTTTTTTATCTGTGAATCAACAAACAGGTTCCAATGTAATACTAAAGCGATTAGTTGTACACTCTTTCTGTGCTGATATTTTTTTATTCATATAAGAAATACTCTGTAGGAACCCAATTAAAAGCATGTGCTGCTACAATAGTCACGACGCTGCTACCTTGCATGTGATCTCTTCCACTATATATTCCTGCTGTGGTAATTTGTGCAGAATGTGGTTTGGCATTCTGTTGATGAAATAAGCATGGCCTCACGTGGAAAAGATGGTGACATATGTTCCTACAAATTCTGTCTATATTGTTCAGTGTTCACAGATGTGCAGCTTACTGAGCTGCCTTCTTACTTCTTTGTGCACTAATGCATCCTCCTGCCATCATAGACGCTTTTAAACTACTTGCAGGTGGTCTCTCTCCTTGCAGACGATAGGACGATGCGTCCATGGTTTAAGAATGCAGTTTCAGTTCTGACCCATCAGACTGTTTTTCGAATCCAGCTCGCCTGAAATGAGTAAAAGTCCAGGGATGGCTGAAGGTGCTTTTGGTAATTTGTATGATAGTTGTTGACTGTTTACTTACTTTTGTTAATCCAACAAAGAACTGATTTCTTTTGAAAGATTTGACTTTCTTTTGTTGCACAGGCATTGATTTCCGAGATAGGACCATTTCAGTTTTAATTCTGTTTTCCAGGGGTCTGGATGTAACAGTATTTCAAAACAATAAACAGTGTTTTTTTTTTCACCTGTGCATAACCATTTACTTTATCAGTCTTTGAAGGAATGACAAAAACTTATTGAGTCCTCTATAATAAAATTAAATTTTTTTTTCTTGTGGACCAAAGGTCAAAACCCTTCATGGGCCAGAAAAATAGGTTGATGTTTTTTTTTTTTTACCTGCCCAACAATAAACTAAGCGTGCAATATCTTAACTAACCAAATGTTGTTTTTTGAAAGAAATGGATGTATAAATCATAGCAGATCCAAACATGTTTGCTTTGTTAAAAGAGAGGCGTCCAATTTGCAAATATTGTTTTATTTTCAGCATTGAGAACAAGAGTAAGTCACTCTTTCTTTGAAAACAATTGTTGTATTAAACTAGGTGTAATAAATTGTATGAAAGCAGATTCTGGTGTGCCAAAATTTGTTTTTGAGCAGAAGTCAATGGGCAGGTGTGATCCTATTTACCATGAAATTAAAAAGAAGTGAAGCGAGGTTTTTAAAGGACCAATACTTTGTGTTAAATCTAACATACTCCACTTTAAGAAGCTGTTTATTTGTCTGTGGTGATTTTGCCCTAATTTAAAATAAACAATCTCCACTTTGATAAACCACCACTACCAACATTCCTAATTTTTTGGGGGGCCGCACAAAATGTGTTTAGGGAAACTGATTTTGAAAGGCAACAAAGTGGATGTAGAATGTGCTGCATCAAGTTTGTGCTTGGTGGAATGAAGGACCAAATTAACAATCTGCAAATCAAACTAAATGGTTAGTGTATTATCTCTTTGCAAAGCCACACAGAGGTTGAGAATAGGTTTAGTTTTTTTTATACAAATTTTACATATATTCAGCATTAATGCATAAAGGAGTGTAGTTGAACTGGCTGTCCCAGGTGACCAGCATCCTCATATTGCACCCATACCAAGTGCAGTGCTGCAGAACATTCAGATAGCATTAAGAAAACTATACCGGTTGGTAACTTTGTTCAAAACTGTGTAATGACAAAAACTGGGGTCATTAATTTACATCGGTCAGTTTATTTTGTCTTTCACTACTAATATCAGTCAGTCAGCATCCCCAAATAACAAATCCCTGGTTCCTCAATGCTAATAAAGCCGGTCATGCTGTTTTGGTTTTGAAACCTCACTGTGTATACGTTGTGGTTGTTTTAATCATTCATGTTTGGCTGGGTAGTTAATAAGACATTGTTCAGTGATGGGGAAAAAAGTCAGACGAGTGTACTGTTTGTTTTTTACCCACTTTAATTTAGAAGAAATACTGATGAGAGAATCTCCATGTGCTGTGTCTTATAAAAGCTTTCCAACCCCTTGAATAGTTTCACATATTATGCTACAGCTACAAACCTCTATGTATTCTATTGCAATTTTATGTGGTTTCTAAAGTGTTTTACAAATCAAAATCAGAAATGCATGGTGTACATTTTTATTCCACTCTCCAAATCAGTAATATGTGTTGCAAACTCCGGTTGTCCAGCGCCAGTGTGTGACACTTCCAGATGTGTCCCTGGGTCCATACAGAATCAAGCAGTTGAATTACGTTCCCCTCATGCAATCAAGATCTAAAGAGCCGAGGGCTGGAGTATAGACACCTTTTTGATTACAGTGACTTTCAGGTATGTCTCTACCTGCTTTGCATACCCAGAGACTGAACTTTGTGTCAGGATTGCCAGGGGTGTGATTACTTATGTTAACTCCCCGGGGATCCTGCAGTCTGTTTGTGTTGCACCTTAATGCTGTTCATCCTTACGTCCTAGTTTTAGGATGTAAGGATGAACAGTTTAGTTCATCCTTATCATCTGTTTAGTTATTTTAGTTCAGTATTTTTGTGAGTGCATTCTTTTACTGTTATATTCAGCTCCTGTTTTTTTTTTTAGCTTCTGTTCCTTATTAGTTGTGTGTTTTTTTTTTTTTTTTTAGATCTGTTCGTTTTTAGTAAGATATTTACCCCAAGTCTGGCCATAATCCTGTTCCCTGTTAGATTCAGTCCTCCCCCCTGCTCCTGCCAGTTCTCTGCCCTCCTTTTCCTCTGTTAATTATATCTTACTCTTACTCTTGTTTGTTATCAGTGTCACGTGCTACCCTGTTCTGGTTTTTACCCTGCCGCATTCCTGGTTCCTGTATCTGTAAGCCTCTGTCTCTATAAATATTCATCATCTACAATATGCGACTCCCAAGCTCTTGTCTGGGATTCAGTCCAACCACCCCAATCATGACACTTTGGGCCTCCTTCCTCTTTGCAAAACAGTTCAAATGGAGAGTTTATGTGAACATTGTAGCATAGATTAATGCTATTGGGAATCACACTCGCTGGATAATTTAACACATACATTTGTCTGAAGTATTGAACTATTAACCATCAAATTTAGGTTCATTGTTTTGCTTTTCCATTGAACAATCAATGGTTAAACCACCAAACGGATGAGGAATTATTCACTTTTAAATCACTATAACTTGTTTCGATCAGAGATAAGGGCGCATCACCAAAAGCCTAAGACAAAAGATTACCAGGAGCTACTAGATTCATAGTATATGTTTATTATTGGCCACACTAATCTGTCTTTAAAGGTATTTACTGATGAGAAGCATAAGCAACAAGTCGGACCGACTAAGACACTCTACTTCTACTGAACAAAATGTCTTTCGCCACAATAATGAATGAACCAGCAGGAAATTATAAGTCAACCAACTCAACCTCTAAGAGTTGTAAGACATTTTCAGGCTTTTCCACCACCATGTGTGGAAAAAATCTGTTTGTCTTTTTTGACTATGTGAGACGTGCATTCAAGGAAAAAGGGCTGATGGCTGCAGTCCATTCCAACAGGTTTCTTGTCCTTGACTACTGCTTTCTTCTCTCATCTAAACAATCCCACCTGTGTGGCAGAAGACTTTAGTCTCTCCTCCATCAGGGGTCACAAGACGGCAGCGCGCTCCTTCACCTCGCCACCATCTCTCAAGACTGAGAAGTATTTGCACTCTGTCCTTTGGGATTGCTCCACAGAGACTCGGTGACCATGGATCTCAGCAAACGTTTTTGTGGCTGCAGGCCGTCCTCAATATGAAGTGCCTATAAAAGAAAAGGGAGGTTGTTTTGGACTAAATCTGAGAAAGTCTCTCTTTATTCAGTATGGCAGGAAGGGAAGGCACAGAAAGACTGACGCACACGAATGGCGTTTCTCCAAACGATTGTGCAGGAGCAACGGATAAGGAAGTCCGGCAGATGGCATATTCTTGTTGAAGCGAGGAGCTTTATCAACAAACGGAGTGTCCAAGCTTGTCAACTAGAAAAAGTCTCTTTCCTCAGGAAATCCATTTCATGTCCGAAAGAGCAAACCAACCAGTAGCTGACACATTTGTGGCAGAAGTTTCAGTTCAAACTCCGCCTCATCTGTCCTCATCAAGACGGAGACATTTCTTCATAGAATTAAGAAAAAAAGTCCTCTGAACATTAAACAGTGGCAAACATTAACTTTCACTATCATGGTATGATAACTTAAAAATATTCCGTTCAGAATTGCATCATTAAATAGGACATCACCGTGATTTACTTTCAAATTTAAGTTTCAACATCAAAAAAGTAACGAGCCCAGATTCTTAATTTGTCAGGTTGGAGAATAGATTGCTCTGGATTTAAAGATGCTGGACTGAGTCTTTAGAGAAATCAATTATTGTGTTGCAAAAACAAAATATAGTCAAGGTCACACTGGGACTGACCTTTCAGAAGAATAATGTCACAATCTGGGGGTCCCTCTATGCTACATCAAAGTTCAAATTGCTCCAAATCCTCTGCTGTATTTACATTTATACCTGATTTCACCATTTGACTGGAAACATTTGTTTGAAGTCATGCTCTTATGTTTAAAGTCCTTTTCCAGCTGGAAATTGAACCTGTGCCCAAGCTTGAGTCTTCTGCTGACCCTAAAAGGCTTTCTTCTTTATTTTTTCAGGTCGTTCCTGTAGGTTCACCTATCATCCATCTACCCTGACCATCCTCCCTGTCCTCGCTGTACTAAACCATTTCTACAGCATATTGCTGCCACTACCATGTCTCAGTATGGGAATGGTGTGTTCAAAAGGACGTGATGTTAATTTTCCACCATAAACAGAATCTTGCATGTAGTTCAAAAAGGTTCGTTTTTTTACCCATCTGGCAAGAGCTCCTTTAAACATGCTTACAGTGTCTCCAACATGTTAAGTGGCAAATGGGACGCCTTATGGCTTTCTTCAATATTGCTCTTCTTCTTTCCAGTCTGCCATTTAAGCCAGATGTATGGACTGAACAGCACACATAGTTGTGAGGTTTTCCCAAATAAGCTGCGGACTCTGCAGCTCCTCCAGAGTCACCATGGGCCTCATGACTGTATTTCTCATTCATTTAGGCAAACAAAGGAAAAATATTTTCTCAATATTCATCCCATGACAGACTCAGCCTCACGCAATAATTTCTTTCAATGCTAAATATTTGAACATAATTTAATGTATTTTTTCAGGGGACTATTTTTGCTTACTTTTCTAACTTTACACAGCCTTTGTAGTTTTATTTTCTTTTGTTTGCTGCTGTTTTTAAACATTTGGCTGGCATCATATTATACATCTAAACACGTCAAAGACATTAATAAACAAAAATGGCGTCGAAATAATCCCGTTCTCTTCATTGGCTATCTAGATACAATCTTCAAAGTCTGTTATTTCGTGGCCTCCTTAAGTTAATCTTTACTCTTGATGTTTTATTGCATGTCATGTCAAGCCCACATTGAGGATGTTACTACAACCTTTAAACATAGTATTTCAAAAGCAACATCTCCATAAACCTTATTAAATCAGAGTTCATTTAATCCCAAAAAGTATAGTAATAATTTGAATTTTTTTTTTTGTGCTCAGAAATCCCAGCAGCCCGTGTTGAGTTTCTTATTTTCCTTGAAACGTTCCCTTCCTCTCTCTCTCTCTCCCTGTCGGCCGGCAGGAATTTACTACTAACTGGAGTGTTACCCCAGCAGTTCTCCCATTTGTCATCCATCAGGCGCGGTATAGTTATTGGAACGTTGCAGTAGTGCTTCTCGTGGCGTGGATGCGGCCGGCGGGCACGTTCTTGGTGTTGCAGTAAAACAAGCGTCTAATGACACCCCCTATAACCACAGCAAAAGGAGGGGTGGGCACGCGTCACCAGTGCTAACCCAGGAAATGCCTTGGTTGGCCACAGGGTAATTGGGACTGTCCCATATAATTTGGGCGGAGAAGCAGGCAAGTTTGGCCAGAACTCCTGCACTTGTCTCTCCCTGGATGTTGGTCAACCGCACTGCACCATATGAATGATAAAAGGGATGGAGAGACAAGCTTAGAGATAAGCTCAGAGCTTGGAAATCTGGGGAAAAAAGTTGTGAAGACAGAGCGAAGAGAGTCTGAATGGAAATACAGCTATGAATAGAAAGCAGAGGGAAATGTGGGAGATTGACAGCACAGATTCACAGTTTGTACCCTTGGATCTCTGTGTCGCAGCAAGGGTAGAAAAAGTGAAGAGTGGCGCGTGTATGGTGGGCATTATTTTCCCCTCGGCAGGTTCTCCTGTGCTGAGGCTGATGGAAAATAGGAAAGGGGAGCAGGGGGAAATTCAGCTTAGTCAGGCCTTCTGGTGCGGCGGTGTACTCATCGCAGAGCGTGTGGATGTGTGTGTTTTCTCTTTCTGTCAGGTCCTCTTCACAAGCACCGCTCACTCTAAGTGGGGCAGACAGCTCGAAGACTAAAGAGTTCTTGTGAGCGGGCCTGAAACCACAGGTGTGTGTTTGTGCGCAGACGCTTGCATTTCACTTTTTTTGGGGGTGTATTTCTGCTTTGTTATAGGCACCATTCGCCTGTGCATCCCAGTGTTTATATGCACGACAAGGACAAGTCAAGTTATCGGGTGTTTCGGTGTGTGTGGAGCTGTTGCCGTTGAATGTGTGTGTTTGTGTGCTGGAAGCAAATCTCACTAAATACATAACTGTGCTCTGAAGTGTGTTTAATGTCTCTGTTCTGGGGTTTTTGATGGCTGCTGTGTTATACCTGTCTGCTCCTGCAGACTTTACCCGTATTAGTGGAATTAGACGGGCTTGTTCCGCATGTTGTCTGGGTGTGTGCGCTCTGTCTGCATCTCCTTTATGATTTGTGCGTGTGCACAAGGCAAACGAAGCATGTCTTCTTACAGCATAGGGTTGTGTGTGAGAGCATGCATATAGAAACGTGCAAGAATGTGTGTTAGTATTTCAAGCGTCGGGGGTCACGGGCAGGTCTTCATCTCCCGCGACCAGACCAGACAACAAGGAGGGAAGTGCCTTGCCGTGGAGCAGACGGCAGGCAGCGGTGTGCTGTGTGGCTGTCTCCGATCAGGGACATGGCCTTGGGCTGCAACTAAATGAAAAATGAAACAGCGCGGCGGTGGGGTGAAATGTTTGTAAATCAGACACTGACTAAATCATGCTAAATTTAAAAACAGACACGCACAGTAGACTTCTCAGTACCAATCCCTAGCAGAAGAAAGCAAAAAAAAAAAAAAAAAAAAAAACCCTGATCTGCTTTTCCCTGCCTGGTTCTGATCCCAGTCCAAAACTAGTCTGCTCCACATAAAGGCAAATTCTCCACCATTGGCCTCCCTTTATTTACCTTTTCTTTGTTTTCGCAATTAATCAGAATTAAGGGTTTTCGAGCAGAGTTTATGGCCACATTTGAATGCATTTTTAATCTCAGTAAACAAGATATTTAGCAAGTGTTGTTGTTCTTCGCCCTAGATTCTTGCGTAACGATAATATGTATAACAAAGCACAGATGCTGTATTTGCCTGAAGACATCTGCGTTACAGAGTGAGAAACACATGGAGACAGACGTTTTAAGAATGTCCCAACCTTTTGTTAGGCCGTAAAAACACATGAATTCGAGCTGATCGAGCCAAAAACACCAACTGACCTTTGTCTGGACAAAGCTGAACTGTTAGGCGTGTCTTTTGGGACGTCAGGCAGTCTATTCCTGATGTGTGAACAGAATAAGAAAAAACAGGAATACGCTGTAAACAACAGGGGAACAAGAGTACAAGGTGTAAACTGTGTTGAAACAGGAGATAAGAAGAACCACAACGCAGGGAGGCATAGCGAGTCAAAACGGGGTTAGAGGGCAAGAGAACATTACCAGAGACGGCACATAGGTGCACAAGACCCCCGTTGTTTTTTTAAACCTTTCTTGCAACAGCTGAAGTTAGGTGTAAATGGGGAGGGACTCTCGTTTGAATATTCCAGTATTTCAGCACCAACAACAGATGATCCCACAAACTCTGTGCAGCTCGGAAAGTCCAGTCTGGCTTATTAGAGAATGATGCTTACAACGACTGGGAAAACTCTGTTTAAACACAACTGGAAGGATGAAACGCAGCATTTTCTTTTCCCAAAATGGAAAGTGTAACTGAGGATCACCAGTCATACAGTTACCGTTGAATTAGCGCTGTGAAATACAGGCTATTTGCTCATTATGCTCTTTGCAGTCCAGTCAGTGTCAGGTGGAAAAAGTCAGCACACCACGACCCTGCAGGGGTTTAAGCAGCTATATACAGAAATGGTTGGATGGATATTTTTAGCAGCTGTCTTATTTTTCTTAACAATATGAAAGGTTATTGTCGCTGAGTTATACGGTAGACATCCTTTTATTTTTGAGTTTTAAAGTATGCAGAAGTTTATATATATTGGTATTTGATTTATCAGTCAAAACTGTGATGTTAACATAAATGGTTAAGTGTTAAACTCCTCAAAAAGTTGAAATTGTATGGTTTTGTCAGTAGGCCATATTTGCTGAACGTGGTTTAAATAACAGAAAGGGTATTGACACATTGATGAAAATCTTACATTTGTGTTGCAGGTTTTCTGGTTGTCTTGGGAATTAGAAAGACAAAAAAAGTAAAGTGCTGATTGTGTCAGGTTTCATCAAGCTGTGTGGAGGCTTTTATTCAACAGGGAAAGGGAAGCTGGTCAGAGGTGATGGAAAGATGGCCGGAGCTAAATACAACGACCCTAACCATACAGGCTAAGGAAAATCAAATGGATTCGATCAGTGGTCCTTAACCCTTTTCTTCAGGGCCGCTCTAGTTGTGTCTGCTCCAGCACAACTAATTGAAGTGTTTACATTACCTCCTCAGTATGCAATCGAGTGCTGTAGAAGCCCTTTAATCATCCAATGATTTAAAGGTACAGTCGGCAATTTTTCCAGAAGTTTCCCCACGACCCTTTTTGAATAACTGCACATGCATTAGACTGTCTTACCTGCTCTTCCACTCCTCAGGGGGATTGTGTGAAAAAAATCTCCCAAATCCACTCTGGTCTTATTTAGGGTGACCACCTGCTAATAAGCCCAAGGGGGGACAAGGGGTATGTTTCTGAGGGACAAAGTGGGACACTGCTTGGCGCGGCGGTGCCCCCACCTCACGGGCAGACTCACTGATAGTGGTTTACACATTTCTAGCACATACCACCTTACATGGTATATTAATAATGCCCTATTCCCATAAACATGTGTAATTGCTGATGTATGCTCATGAATAGGCCAACCAATGTGTATTTCTTTCTAAATAAAGATTCATAATACTTTGAACATTCAATGAACAGATGCACTTCCAATTCCGATTTACTTTAGCTATTTAATTTTATTTATTTTTCATTACCATTTATTCACTTTAAATATATTATAATTTAAAATTAAAGGATTAACAGTAGTTGCTCTACACCACAGGAACTGTAAAAAAGTCTTAACTCACGACTCCAGAGGTTCACAGAACGAGAAGGGGGAGGAAGGATGGTGAACTTGGATGTTGGTAAAGGCAGGCGCAGGAAAAACTGTTCAATGTTCTGGGGACACTTTTAGGACTTTGGGGTCACCTTTAGGACTCAAACCTTTTCAAGCCAAAACATGAAGTGGGCAGAATGTTTAGATGTCCACTTATAACATCAGTTTAATCCAAAACATTACAAAATTAACTGACCAGCAATCTAATCACAACGAGCCAACAGCCAGGATGTTTCTGAATCAGACCATTCATCAGCCTACCTTACGGTGGCCGACAGGTGCAAACGCCCTGCAACTTCAGAAAACACGTGCAAATAGGCAAAAACGCGATTCAAAAAGAAAACCAACTTCATCAATTTGACAACACCTGTGCGGTATTCAGCAAACGCGCTGCATATACAAAAACGCGATTCAAAAAGAAAACCAACTTCAGCAATTTGACAACACCTGTGCGGTATTCAGCAAACGCGCTGCATATACATAAACGCGATGCAAAAAGAAAACCAACTTCATCAATTTGACAACACCTGTGCGGCATTCAGCAAACGCGCTGCATATACATAAACGCGATGCAAAAAGAAAACCAACTTCATCAATTTGACAACACCTGTGCGGCATTCAGCAAACGCGCTGCATATAAACGATCAAAAAGAAAACCAACTTCATCAATTCGTGTACAAACGAGTATAGGAGTATACAGAAGTATACTCGTGACGTCATCACACCCACAGCTCTTGAGCATTTCTTTAACATTCAAAACTATTTATACACACTACACCATCATATCTTATTGAAAACGTTTTTTTAATTAATTTCTAAAAAGTCTTAAAAATATCTAAAATTGCAGAACTGTGGGTATAAAACCAGCAATAGCGGGAATTTATTTGTTAGGAGTTGTAATTGTAGAGGCGATTGAATATTTTTTTTTTTTAAAAATCAGCACTTTGTAGAAACAAAATTAGTTATACGAGCAATATTGCTGTTGCTTCGGTTGTTGGTCAGCTTTACCAGCAGGCTGAAGAGGAGGTGATGCAATTAAGGAGGCAAATCCGAGCAAGGAGAAGATTGATGCGGCAGAGGAGGCTCAGAAGGCAGGATTTGCTCACCCATCTATTGCCAACTGGTAGGCATTTTAAGATTGACAGCCTATTTCCTACTTTTATCTTTAAAAAAACATTGAGGATGGTATTAAAAACGTGATCAGGTTGAAATTGTGACTGTTTTTCTATAAATAATTAAAATGAAGACCCAATTTTAACATTAGAAGCAGTATGACAGTAGAGTAAAGCTACTTTATTGCACCTACTGACCTTCACAGCATTGATCATTAAGAAAGGGGAAAAAAAACATATTTTTATGTCTGCCCACCTTTACAGTGATTAATCTATAAATTATGTGCAGTTAGTTCAGCCCATTTTTTCAGTGAAATGGTAAAAATACCAGAGAAGGGAAGCCATTTGTTACATTTACTATACATTTTACCTTTTCTTTCTTGAGAACTATAATAATCTGCATGTTAAGCAGGTATAGTTTTATGCTGTCAAAAGGTGACAACTGAAAAAAAAAACAATTATGGTAACATTTGGCATTTTTTATTTACAGGAAGAAACAGAAACAAAATATGTGATATGTAATAATTTTAATGAAGGGGACCTGAAACCAGCCTTCTAGCTAAACAGGGCCACCATCGTCCTACTCCTTCAGCTGCTGCCCATCCAGAAGGTCCATGGATGGCCACAGGAGATAGAGGTTCTGGTGACCCTCTACTGGCTGGCCTGCGGTGCATCCTATAGGGAAACAGCTTGCCAGTAAGATCTCTTACCTTCTTGTCCTTAAATAGAGCCAACAATGACACAGAATTGATACATAGATTATATTAATTGGACAGAAGATTAAGACATATCAGCATATTACCTAAATTACAAGTTAATTTTATATTTGGTACAGGTCAAGGGGAGGCACGCTACAACAGACACCACACCAAGGTGAGAAAATAGTTGGGCGTGCCTTTGGTGGTCTAAAGACACGGTGGCGTTCAATTTTCTTAAGGGCGCTGGAGGTCCGCCTGACGTTTGTCCCAAAAGTAATCACCGCCTGCTGCATCTTCCACAGTATTTGTATAGAGGCAGGGGACCAGCTTGACTTGTAGGATGAGGAGGTCGACCCAGAAGAGGATGACCATCCGGCGGCTGAAGACAGGGAGCTGCTCCAGCTGGCTGCATGTTTAAGTTGACATGACTACACCTGACCTCACGTAGATCAGTTGGAGTCATGTTCACATGCTGCTTCATTTCATTTTTTTCACTACCTGTAAAAATACATAAAATAATCAGTAAATTAATTTCCATTCCCACGTTGTCTATTTGTATAAGATCTTAATGAGTTATTTCTTTGTTTTAAACCATGTTAGTAACTGTTAATTTGTTGAATATATTACACCTTCATTCTGTTCCAAAGATAAAACATTTGTATAAAATAAATGTCTGTTATTTTCATATACTATTATTACTATTGTTTTCTTTCCCTCTCTCTCCTCTCAATTATTCGTGTCCTTACTCAGAAGAAACTGAGATAGGAAAAACATTTGTAGATTTTATTTATTTATTAATTTTATATGCTGCTGTCGTCCTTAGACATTTACAATTTATTCCAACAAGTATTGAGTTAATAAAGCAACACGCGTCAGTCAGATAAACACAAAACAAATAAATCATAACCAGCGGTACAACGCACACTACTTGGCCGACAGAAGTGTATTAAAATCAGACTGGCTGCGTGTTTCCCTCGGAGGTCTGCGGGTCACTCTGCTCCGCTCAACGTCGGACTTTTTATTAAAATTACGCACTAACTCTGTAAACGGGCCACATAGGGAAGCTTAAAAGTATAAAGTTCTCGCCTCAAACGATCTTAAAACGTACTTTTGAACAATAACAGCAACAGAAAAGGGGATTTTTAACTTACCGCTGTGAGCTCTGTTTGTCTTGAATCAAGCTGCGGCCGCGGTGCATTCTGGGCAAGCGGTCAGTCTGAAGAACGCACAAGTTCCGTGGGGTCTAAAATCAGCTGTTCCACTTACTGCTCCCCCTAGAGGCCTGGAGCACTTCCGTTGTGGAGTTGGTTTTCTTTTTGAATCGCGTTTTTGTATATGCAGCGCGTTTGCTGAATGCCGCACAGGTGTTGTCAAATTGATGAAGTTGGTTTTCTTTTTGCATCGCGTTTTTGTATATGCAGCGCGTTTGCTGAATGCTGCACAGGTGTTGTCAAATTGATGAAGTTGGTTTTCTTTTTGCATCGCGTTTTTGCCTATTTGCACGTGTTTTCTGAAGTTGCAGGGCGTTTGCACCTGTCGGCCACCGTACTACCTTCCATAAGATCGCAGCTGCATGACTGAAGGCTTCTCCTGGAGCCGCAGCACCAGAGCGCTCCGGTAGTCTCGGTAGAGCTGGTTGATGCAGTCAGGATCCAGCAGCGTGAACGTCGGACTAGTTTTGGCTTGAACGGTCATCAACCTCCATGAATACCAGGTTATCCTTGTTGATATTTATTAACACCGATCCAACTCTTTCACTGCGGAGGTTCGCTTCGGTAAAGTCGCACTGCAGAGCCGTCCGCACCAAGTGACACAAAACAGGTTAAAATGTCCTCGTACATTATGAGGCCACTTCTTCATGTCATCCTCTCAGTCATGAATAGTTTGAAGCTGTGGCCATAGTTACTTACTTCCGCGTTCGAAAATAAGGTGGATAGAGTGACCAACTTTTTTTTGAGAAAGCATTGATTATGCGTGACACGGTCTCAATTTGCGGGACGCATGAATTGGGCTTCAAACGCTGTGCGCGCACGCGCTACGCGGGACGGGTGGTCACCCTAGTCTTATTTCTTTCTACTGAGGCCTTCCTCTTCTTCTCATAAACTTGTACGCAGTTTGCTTCTTGCAACTCTTGTTCAAAGTATACGGTGAGAGCAGCGAAGCTACAATAAATGGCTAACACCGAAGCTAACCGCTAAGCTAACCAGATACATAAACACTAGAAGTGTCCATGCGCAGCCAGCAAGCGGACACTAACTAGGAACGTGCACGTACACTGGCGTTACGTGAGTGTGTCAGAATGATTGGCATGTGGGACAACCAATAGATAAGGCGATTCCCCTGGAACTTGAGGGACAGAGGGGGTTGCGAGCAGGATCAAAACTCTGATCAATGAAGGGCAGGGATTGGTCATAGTTTTACAGGCCTGCAGCTCTCTAATTTTTTAACCTCCTTTTTCTGAATAAATGATGTACTGACTGCTTTCAGGATGGTAGAACCACTTTACTCAGTATAACAAAAGGTGTTTCTGAACAGGATTACCAACTATAGCTTTAAGTTAGCTTTGTGGCAGCAGGGAAACACCCATAACGTATAGAATGGTGGGCCCTGAGGACTGGGTTTGGGGACTTGTGGTTTAGATTAAAGCATATTTATGTGTTAGAATGGCCCAGTCAAAGTCCAGCCCTAAATCCTGTTTTTAATTAGCTAGAAGCCATGTACAGGACAGAGCAAACCTTTGGAAAAATGTGCTCTGGTCAGATGAAAGTAAAATTACACTTGCTGGCCTATATAAACGAAGAAGAAAACTAACATTGTACAACCTCCTGTATATATCATCATCACTATCGTGCTGTGGGGATGGATTTCCTCAGCACGGACAAGGGAAGCTGGCCAGAGGAAGATGGATGGGGCTAAATTCAGGAGAATCCTGGAAGAAAACCCGTTAAAGGCTGTAAAAGATTTACAGAGGAAGGCAAACACGGAGGAGAAAGGAGAAGAAAGAAAAATGGAGAGGGAATAAAAATTGGTGGAGGTTCATCTTTCAGCAGAACACTCAGCCAGAGTTACAATGGGATGTTTTAGATCAAAGCTCAAGGTGGGTTTTACTGCAGGAACCTTTTCAGGAACCAGAGCGGGATTTGGGTGTAGTTTCCACCGCAGAAACCAAGGCCAAATGAGACAAAACTTGGTAGAAATCTACCCTAAAAAACGTCATGGCAGGGAGGTTCTGGGCCCTGAACTAAAGGTGATGTTGGTGGGCAGAGGATGCCACACATTTCCCACTGGTTAAATATCCCCACCATTTTATTTCAAGCATCTCCCACTTTATCCTCTGCTACAGTTCATATTATCCATTAACCTGGAATAAAACAGTAGGGATTCTGTACTTTTGTTTGGAAACGCAACCTTTAACCCAGCCACATGTGCTGAGTATCAGTGTGCGTTTAAATACACTGACAACAACCTTAGTGTGTATCTGAAGATTGTTGCCAAAACCTTTTAAAACATTTTAATGAGTAAAGTTAGAATATTTTACTGCACTCATGTTCTGAGATACCCAGGATTGTTGATCTTCCACCCATTATAAAATTGAATGTAACAGAAGCACTGCTGTAGATAATCCTGATAAAACTGGTTTCAATTCATTTTAAGGACCTCCGTCCTTATGAAACTCTTTTATACATTAGTTATCATTAATTATACCTTTTGGTAACCAGTTATAATCTTGGTAGGAGGGCTCCTTTATTATTTTCCTTCCATGATGCAGGATCGAGAAGTTATTTTAAAATCCATTGAACCTAACTATTGTCACACAGTTTGGTGTGGGGATCTGTGGCTTTAAAACCATAACCACAATAAAAAAAAAAGAAAATCTGAGATTAATGCTGTTTTGGTCTGATTCCACTATTTTAAACAGATTTTGGACTGCACTGTTTTGATGCGTAGAAATCGGTGTCCCCAGATCACAGCGGCACTCCTGCAGAGGGAGGAACAACTCATA
Organism: Fundulus diaphanus; assembly: GCA_037039145.1. NCBI lineage: Eukaryota > Metazoa > Chordata > Actinopteri > Cyprinodontiformes > Fundulidae > Fundulus > Fundulus diaphanus. The sequence goes on from CM073125.1 coordinate 34,870,272, forward strand.
GTCAAGAGGATGTAATCTGCATAAATAGCCCAGGATTTCAGATTCCCTGTCTAAAAAAACATGCAAAAAAAAAATCCTACATTGATTTAAAAAAAAGGTTCTTGGGAAGTGAGGTTCTGGAGAAACAATATTCACCAATCCACACTGAAAATGTTCATATCATAGAATAAACAGTCAAAGCCCTGTCCGAAATTCAACAGAAAACCTGTGCAAAACTTAAAAACCCACGTTTACAGAGGTTCTCCACTCAGTATGATTGACCTTGGGCTATTTTGGAAAGAAGAATGGAAAGAAGAATGTTTCCATCTCTATATTTGCAAAACTAGTTGGCGCTTACCTGCAGTAAAAGGTGGCAGAGACTCAGATTAGTTGAATAAAAATGCACACTGTACAAATGTACATCACAACTTTGTCTTTCACAAAATCCCAATAAAATAAATTGAAGTTTGTGTGTTGTAACATGGAAAAAGTTTAAGGGGTATGAACACTTTTGTGAGGCACTGTACTTTGATGTCAACGAGGTTCAACTCAGATCCATTGATTCGCTTTAGAACTTTGATTTTCATGTCTTTTCGACAGTCAGCAGATACATACATATATTATGGGATAAGTGTCCATCCATCCATCCATCCATCCATCCATCCATCCATCCATCCATCCATCCATCCATCCATCCATCCATCCATCCATCCATCCATCCATCCATCCATCCATCCATCCATCCATCCTCTGCCTCCTTTACTCCTCTCCTTACACTACTGTTCCTCCCTCCTTGTTTTCTGTCCTCTCTTCCTCTTTCATCTCAAGCCAGACGAGCCCAACTGTAGCCAATTAGCATTTTTCTCCCTCTCCTTTTCTCTTTCTTCCTCCTTCTCCTCTGCTTCTGCCCTCTCTTCTCCCCTTTCTCTCTGTTTGTTGTGTAAATTAGATTTAGGGGCGCTAGACAGGTTTTGTACTGTTTAACTTCTCCCTCTTTCGCTCTTTCTTTTTTTTCTGTGTTGCCTCTTTCGCTTAACATGAATAAACCTGCTGGCAATTAAACATTTATGGAACTGGCATGCCCCCATTTATCCCATCTCACTCCTGACTTTTTTTCCTCTTCCCCGCCCTCACTCCCTATCCATTCACCTCTAACCTGCTTTTATCTCACTCTGTCACTCAAGTCTTTCTTCTCTCACTTTCACTCTAACGCTCACATTGTCTCTGGCCTCCTCGCCTCCTCACACCTGCTGCGCAGGTCGCACAGTCCTTTGCTCCTCCTTGCCTCCCCCACCACCGCCACCCCAACATCTCTCTGTGTGTCTCTGGGTGGAATGGAGGGCTGATTAGTGAGAACACATTCAGATTTTCCTTCCACATGCTGTGCCAGTGAAACAACCATGTGCCCGCTGCATTCGAGACAGCCGTGCCAGGGAAGAAGTGGTATTTGAGTTTGGGTGTGCAGTCGGTGTGTTTATGTGGCAACAGCATGACGGTGGGCAGCAGGGTTAAAAAGCAGCAGAGCATGATACAGTAAACAGCGCTCGCACAGCTTATACGAGTAGTTGTCCAAGTTGTGCAATGTGTGTGGCAGCCGTGTGTGTGTGTGTGCATGTTTCGTGTTGCAGGGGAGCTTATGGTGGAGAGTGTGCGTGTGATGCCTGCAAACAAATCCCAGATCCATGTGTGCCACCACCAGTCCATCAAGGTGCATGTACATGTATGTAATTTTGTTTAGGCTATGTCTTCTTAGTCGTGGGAACTCTAATTCTGTTCTTGCTGCCCAGATGTGTTGCACGGTGCTATGAAACCTGACCCCCCCCCCCATATTCAACACCAACTACAGCAGCCCCCTCTCCTCCCTTGTCCTCCAAACCCGCCCAGAACGCTGTGTTAAGACACATGTGGAAACAATTCAGTCAATGCCCTTAGCAGGGTAGCCCTCACACACACTCAAACACACACACACACACACACACACGCACACACGTGCAGACGTATGCTCACACTCCACTGCCATACACACATAACATACAAGCTCATTCCATGCTCACCCCTTACATATACCATGCACAGCCGTTCAAGCAGCCCCAGCACAAGCTTTGCACATTGCTCTTCCCTGTCCTGCTGCTGAGGTGCTCATTGCTTAGTGTTTGACAGTGTGTTAACGCTGCTGTGATCCTAAAGCCCTATCAGGTTTTCTACACTCAATCAGTAGGCCGTGTGGATCGCCTGGATTTCTCGGGGTTTGTGAAGGAAGTACATGGGGGGTTTGGCCTGCAGAACAATATGTGCAGACGGTGATTTTTAAAAGGATGTCGTAACATTGTAATGGTAGGTAGCAGGCCCGTGTTAGCTTCCGATGTAATGCAGTTAAAAGGCTGTAGCTAGACTTTTGATGCAACATTTAGGTTTCTTATTGAGACATCTCCTGTGTGTAAATTCATATAAATATGTGATATCCACAATAATACACCTTACAAATCCCTAAATTTATTTGCTTACTGATTGACACCCAGTGTTAATGTTTTAGACATATATTGTGAAGGTAGAAAGGAGATAATAATTTGCCCTGTTGTGTTGACTGTACCTAAAAAAAGCCTTGAAGATGTATCCTGCTTATATATTATTGTTTGTATGGCAGCAGTTTAGGTTCTAGCAAAGAAAAGAAACTGTAACACACTTACAAAGAAGATGCAAAACAATGTAAAATACTAAGACTGAAAATGCCTAAACTGGACAGTTTTACACCCAGTAAAGGTTTAAATGTCTGTGTCATACAAAATGTTGAAAATTATTAATTAAACTGATTTGACAACTTTCTTACATTTTGTTTCCAAGGAGCCACATTTTTTTGTAATCTTTTAAAATGATCTTTAAAAGGATTCCAGTTACCTGATTGCGTGTGCAATATACACTGTGAGGATATGCGCAGTTCATTTCCCCCCGTTGCTCATTATTTACATATTACTCTTAATATTGATGTCTCTGCCACATTTATAAACTTTTTTTTATTCATGCACAGTTGCCTTTTTACCCTCATTTCTTACTGCCCATAACTTTCTCTGCAGTGTACCTTCTCATCCACAACTTGTTTATAACCGCATAGATGCAGACTCTTTAATTACTCTTGAGCTACCTTAGCCTCCTTTTATTGTTGCTTAATCTATTACTTATTTTTACTTATTTTATTATTATTTTGTCTTTGTTAATTTTATTTCTCGGTCTGGGAACCAACTCAATTTTGTTGTGATATTGAAAACAATGTGCAATGACAAACTTATCTTATTTTATCTTATCTTATCCTAATCAGACTTCAGTAGTACTTTTAAAGGTTTTTATTTAAACAATTTCCTACTTTTTACTTAAACTCTGTTCAGCCTCTGTGCCGGACCACTACGGCATATAGTGCACATTGTGCTGAGAGAATAAAAGAAAACAACATGTCCACCCATTTCTATACTAACCTAATCCTAAATGATCTCCAACGGGAAGGGAAACTCACAGGCTAACAGGACAGACAACCATCAACATATGTACTTAAAGGCAATACAGAATGGGCAATTACCCAGCATGTTTTTTTTTTGTCTTTTGCTTTTGTTTTTTTGAAGGTGGGAAAAAGCCAGTGTACCCAAGTATGCATAGGGAGAACGTATGATCCCACTCATTGGCTGGAATTAGAAAACTGGATCATCACACTGCAATAAAACAGTGCCAACAACAGTGACATGCAGGCAGGGGAGGCTTAGGATCACCTGTCATCACAAAGTCAATTTATCCACTTGACTGTCCTATATATTTGTTTTCGGTATTAGTTTGAAAATTACCTGTTCAAATACATGGGAGCAGGCAGATGTATGCAGTGAGGAGCTGTGCCTCACCTCTGATGGCGCAGTGCCACACACACTGACTAATGCAGGCAGTTGGTGCATGCCCATTATCATCAATATACATGTTAGATCACATATGTATGCACACGCTGACATTCCACAGTCTGTCTAAAATATGTATTGAGTGCGTGTGACATATTTGGGAGGAACGAGCACGGACACTGGCGTTACGTGAGTGCGTCAGAATGATTGGCATGTGGGACAACCAATATGGCAATACCCCCAGAACTTGAGGGAGAGACGGAGGTGAGAGCAGGACCAAAACTCTGTCAAATCCATGCCCTTCAGACCGAGGGGCATGGATTGGTTCAAGTTTTTACAGGCCTGCAGCTCCCATGAAAATGATTTTTTTAGCCTCCTTTTTGTGAATACATAATGTATTTACTACATACAGGATGGAAGGACAATTTACCCAGTATAACAAAAAGTGTTTCTGTCAGTATAAACAAACCTTTTCTGAAAGACACCAGAGGCGTCAGCACCATTAAGCAAGAGGCTTCACACCATGAAGACCATGGAGCTTTCCAGACAAGGCGAGGGCTAAATAAATATCCTTATTGAGTAAGGACTCTTTAGCCAATGCAGAAGCGCATCAGCGGTCACCATGATAAGTGCTGTCTGAATAGTGCTGTCAGTAAGGAAGGAGGTATTAAAAGCAGCCTGTATGCTTCCTCTCACAGTTAATTTGGCATAGGAATCTTGCGATGTCCCTTACCGGCGCCAAGAAGCCTTAAAGTATCCCACAATCTTTGCCGCGACATGATGTATAAGTACAGCCGACCTCACGGAAATCAACGAAAATGTCCAGAGAGAAGAGAGCGCATTTTGTAGTTCATTTTCAGAAGGCTGTAGGCCCAGATTTGACTCGTATCGTCCATGTGCGTTTCTGTGACGTGACGACGTCAGAGTTAAAGGCTGTCCGAAATCGGTACAGCAGTGCGAAGCTCCTTTCATCCCAGCAATAGAGTTCTTACTGTTGACTCAATGAAAGGTCAAGGAACAGGAGCTAGGAGCTATTATTAAGGGAATTTGGAAGGAGCCAGTGATAAAGTTGTTGAGAAGTACAAGTCAGTGTAGAGTTATAAAAAAATATCCAAGTCTTGATGTTCCCCCAGAGCAACATCAAGTCGATCAATTTTAAATTGAAAGGTACCACAACAAACCTGCCAAGAGAGGGCCGCCGGCGCCCACCAAAACTCACTGTAGGGCAAGGAGAACATTAATCAGAGAGGCAGCACAGAGACCAAAGGTTACCCAGAAGGAGCTGCAGAGCTCCACAGCAGAGACTGGAGGATCTGTCCATAGGACCAATACAAGCTGTACCCTCTATAGAACTGGGCTTTATGGAAGAATGGTCAGAAAAAAAAAATTAACTTAATGTTAAAAACAAGAAGCCGTGTTCTGAGTTTGCGAAAACGCAAGTGGGCGACTCCCCAAACGCATGGAGGAAGGCGCTATGGTCAGATGAGACTAACCCTTACTGAACTCTTCAGCTGTCAAGGAAAGCGCTATGTCTGGTGCAAACCCAACACATCCCATCACCCCAAGAACAGCCTCCATATAGTGAAACATGGTGGTGGCAGCATCATGCTGTGGATATGTTTTTTAGCAGCAGAGACTGGGAAACTGGTCCAAGTTGAGGGAAACACAGGAATATTCTTAACCAGAACCTATCAGTCTGCCTTTGACAGGACCAGAGGTTCTCCTTCCACAAGTACAATGACCCAAACTCTTGAACCAAATATTTTAATTGCTGGGCGTGAAGGAACAAAATATGAAAATTGTCAAAGGGGGTGAATACTTTTTTTAGCAGAAGGCCAGAACATGTGGACATAGACAGTCATAACATACTGAATATTTGTGCTTATTTATAATTATTTTTAAATACATAAATGTCTTTCATGCCATTGTAAGGACTTTAGATCTATATTCACACTTTGTTATGCAGGTCTTTGATTGCATTTCTGTGGTACACATTAAATACCTAAGATAACTGTTAAACTAAGCTAAAAAGAATTAGCTTATTTTGGTGTTCGGAGGAAAGGACATCATTAAGATTAATTGATGAATTGACTACTTAAGCAACAGATGAATCAATTTACAAATTATACAATAATTTGCTAGTGAGGGCATTAGTATAATCGAGAAACGATGATGGTTGTTAAAAAAAGAATGTTGCTGCTCTCTGACCAGAAGATCAGAGGTTTGATTAATTACCAATAAGCTTTAGACAACTGCAAAAAGTAATTGGAACATCGTTAAGGCTTTTTTTCAAATAATTAAAGTCACCCAAAACAAACAACAAATTGAAACATCCATCCTCATCAATATATATTAAGGATTGAAATGTTATATTTTGAAGTTCTTCCAGAAGCTTGCTGTAATGCCTCCAGTGGTATCCAATGCTATGGAATTAATATTTAACCATATTTACAAATGAATCTTCTTACATGTAAGACCTTGAAGATAAAGTAGTAAAAAGCTCTTCATTATCTCAGCTGAGCTTCAGTTAGTTCAAGATTTTTCAGTAGACAGCCTGGGATTTAAGACACATGTGCTTTAGGAGCTGCTGAGTGAAGTTTGCTGATAAGAGTGAGATAGGGATCTTTTTTATAGCCAATTTAATATGGATAATTTACTTTACTAGTGGTACTTAAATGCACCAATATACCAATACACATGTTGGCGTGCCATCGCCAACATGTCTCTATTGAATGTGCCATAAAAGTGGAACTTCAGTCATATTAAATAAGTTAGGATAGTCATTCAGATGAGGCTCTTTTTTTCCAGAATAAAAGCACCTTTAAAAAATGAAATTTAAGCAGGTATTAAAAATTATTATCAATAAGCTCCATTTTTGTATTAAATAGTTTTTGTTATTGGTCTGAATTAATATTCTAACCTTAAATGTTGTGTTTTCATTAGCTGGAAGCAAAAATAAAAAAAAAAACATAATTAACAGAAGTAAAGGGTGAAAACATCAGTCTGTGTGTAATTCATCAATATTTTCTGTTTTGCTTAGTGAATTGAGTTAACTTCTTAACAATACTATTAATTTAATTAATTTGCAGCACCGAGATACTGACCGAATCCACAGATTTCTGCACCTTGATCATCTTGTTTGCTTAAAAACAAAGTATTATGTATTATGTATTATGTTACTCAGCGAAATTCTTATTTTGGGAAGACGATGACAATTTTTTTATGTTTCTGTGAAAGTGGGATGGTTTACAGCAGGGAACAGCCATTCTTAGCTTTTATAATTATAACATTTTGGATTGTTGTTTTTCTCTGTATCACTCTACAGAGAAAAGCAAAAGCAACACATATTTACAAGCAACCTTTCAAAGAATAGTTCAGATTTGCTAAGTTCTGATATAGCAGTTATCTGTGGTTGGTACCATACAAGTAACTCCGAAATCATTTATGCTCATAAACTCATTTACAGCGTAGGTTTAAAGTAATCTTTTAATTTTCCCTAGAGGTTTACTCTGACTGGAAGTAATATTAATATCATGGAGTGGTCCATCCAGATTCCAAACTTGAAATTTCACCCCATGAAATTTCTAGAGTTTTGTCATTTCATAAAAACAAACTTTATTAGTGGGATTTTTTGTGATCAACCAACTCAAAGAAGTACATAGCTATGAAGTGGAAGGAAAGGGATGCATGGGTTTCAGTTTCTTTTAAAAAGTAACAATAAAAAAGTGCTGTTTGCATTTGTATTCAGCCCCATTTCATCTGATACCTTTAATTGAAATCCATGCAACCAATTTCCTGCAGAAGTTCATTACTTAACCAGTTTTTTATTAGTTATGCACTCCACAAATCACAGATCAAGGAGGTCCAGACCCTGCGCCAGGAGTGATCCAGCACACACACCCTAGCACCCAGCCCCTGCCACCTAGAACCACCAACGCAGCAGCGGGTCAAGGTGCCAACCACCAGCAGGGAGCCTAAGGGAGGTTAGGCTGAGCGCTCCAGGAGAGGGGGGCAGCCCAAAAGCCCAACCTGACAAAGAAACAAGCACACAGTCACTATCACATGTTCCCACCCTAATGCCTACACATGCAGACACTCATAATTATACACCCAATCTTTAACAACACACGAAAATAGACGCTGCACACACACTTGCACTCACCACTCCCACTCCAGCCCTCCCAGTGCCTCCAAGCTCGGCACAAAACACAACAGTGCATGCACCTTGAATAACTCTTGGAGCCGACAACACCAAAGAGTTTTCTTAAATAAGGCCATGGAAGGGGGAACAGGTTTCAGAGATGAGCACCGCAACAAGGATGACAGTGATCCTACTTGGTTATCCTGTGCCCAGGGTCTTCCGCTGATTGGCTGAGAGTTTACATAAAAAGTGGAACTCGAGCACTAAACACAACACAGTGGTTTCACTTACCGGTGTTCATTACCCATAGCACCAAGTTACACTCCATAAACCAGTTATTTGACCACAAGGCCGGTGAAAGTAGGGAAAAAAGGAACAATCATCACAAATGGACAACTAGGCTCAACAAACATGTCATATTGCTGCACAGATTCCTGATACTGCCGCCAAGTGGCAGAATAAGCTACAGCATGTGCAAGAGCTCACGGGGATCTAATGGGAATGGGGAATGTCTAATGTCATACAGTTTTAGAAAATAAAACTTCAGGGCAGCAACTTCAAGCAAAGTCAGTAAAAAACCGAGGGCCAGTGATTCATGTGTTCATTTTCTGCTTAAGTAAATGATCAAATGCACTTTTGAATATTATCAGAAAGGGCGAACGTGTTTTAGTGTGTGTGTGTGTGTGTGCAAGGTCAGGAAAGAGCACGGGCTGGGTTGTTTTTGATGTAGCCAAAGTGCAGAAACAAGCCCGTTTTGGTAATTTAATATTTCACTCCCTTCACATCTGGAGCTGCATGTAAAAATGGAAAATAGAGGGGTGGGATATGAGACTGACATGGAGCGAGGGAGGAAGAAAGAGGAGAGAAAAAATACACCCTCCTCTCCACACATCTCGAGCTGTTCCTCCCTCCCCGTGCCTGCTCTATGACCACATAGCTCGTCCGTGCACAGGCTTTTTCACACTAACATAGAATGCATTCTTGCTGCATGGACATCTACTTCTTGTCTCCCCCCCCCCCCTTGTCTTTCTTTCTTTTGCTATACCAGAGCTTGAACACACACACCACTCTGGAGTGACTGGTGTTGTAAGTTGGCGTGAGCGTTTAGGTGATCTGGGTGTGATTACTGCTTGGCTCTCCGACAGCTCTGATGATGACATTCAGCGCTTTGAGCTCCTCTGGCTTGGGCCTGCTCCAAACACAACCAGGCAGTACACACTCTACCTCGCAACCATCCATATATGCAGCCCATCTAAGCTCTACCACTCACATTTTACTGAACCTAAAGGATGTTAGATTTTGATTACGGGAAGAAAAAAAAAAGGATTTCTCTGTTCCGGCACCGGCAAACTTTCTGCTGTTTCTTTCTTAATCGAAGCCATTAGAGCTCGGGCTTAGGAGCGACCTGCTTCTCACGTCTTGAAGCCTTCCCGATCCCCCTGCCTCGGCCTGCGTCCCATTTACTTCAACTGTCTGCTTGCCTCATTTAAATGCCAAGCTCAGGGAGCAGCTGTGTGTTGGATCGTTGCTATCAGGACCAGAGTCAACATATGCACACACACCGTCCTCTCAGTGACGGGGCTGCGTGCCCAGATTGCGTTAATCCTCACTGTCCTCCACACACTTCTCTACACCCATCAACGTCAGCGCCGCTTTGATGAAGACACACACACACACATGTTCGACTCTCCATCATTATCATTGTTTCAGCTGGAGAGGAGTCAGCGCTTTTGTTTGTAATTACAGGGGTTTGAAGTGAGAGGGAAGAATTTTCAAGAAGAGAGGAGTGGATGGAAAAGAGAAGGAGCAGGTCAGAAAAAATGCACACACACACACACACACACACACACACACACACACACACACACACACACACACACACACACACACACACACACACACACACACACACACATGCACCAGTGTGCCTGCGACATATTAGTCACATTTTACCGTAATTGTTGTTAGACCCCATCCCACACTTGTAAAAAGAAGAAAAAAGTACTCTGGGAATGTGCTCTGCGGTGGATGCCTTCCAAGGTTTTGTCTGGTGTGTTCAGCACAAAGGGCGAACGGAGCTCTGCGGCCGGCTGGTATGGCTTTAAAAACACGACGGCTTTGGGTAAAAGCCTGTTGCGCTTCCTAAGCCCAGAGCTTCGGTCAGGATTGACCCCATCAAAGCAGAGTCGGTTGTACCACTTGAAGACATGCTAAACAGCCTTCAGCTAAAGTCTTTTAGTTTCCCTAAAAGCTAAATGAATCCCCGAAAGCCAAACATGAAGGCAACGTGAAACCAAGCTGACTTCCTTCCATCTGGCTATGTGTTGATAAGACAACCTCAGGACCTTAGAGAGAAAAGCCAAATGATTTATGGTACAAACCCTCTGAATAGCCAGAAAGAGGAACGGAGTAGAGATGGGTTCAAAAAACAGCAGTGCTGAACGATGACAGGCACGTGGCACTCTGCAGCATCCACACAGCTTGCTGGGATCCCTCAGGGTTCATAAAACATAAGCCTCGTTAAAGCCAGCGCCCCCTTTGTGACAGGCAAGCCAAGTTCACAGTTCAGGGATAAGGGACATTTGAGTAAATCACCGAACAAGTGAAACATTGTGGAGTAAACAAAACGTCTCCTTTTCACCATCGACTCTGTGAGGACAATAATTATATTTTTTTGTACGCTTTGCGAGCCGAAATACCCTTTTAACCTCTTTGAGTCTCTGTTTCTCAAACTATTTACGCCTGCCGTGCCTCCTTCACAGCAAAACATGTCATACGTCCCTTTGGACAACAAGCATTACTGTCGCACAGCCAAGGAAATTGGATCATGCAAAAAAAAACAAAAAAAAAAAACATAGCCACTTATGGATGAAGCATATGGCTGCACAAAACGTGACAAGCCCACTTGCACACATCAACAAATGCAATTGCTCTCAAACTCCTGGGGGCTTTGGGGAGGTGTGCGACTCATGTGCCTCCTCTCCTGACTCCCGGTGTTGCCCAACAGGGAGTGTTTGTGTGGTATCCCGGGGTAACTGGTAGAGAGGGTGGGGGGGAGGCCGATGTGCAGAGGCAGGGCTACAGCCGCGCGTTCAAATCGGGGGTTTGTTTGCACTTTGTCGGGTTGCTTTAAGTGCGTATGCATGTGGCTGCAGAGGACGCACGCCGGCCTATGCACGATGTCACTGAGCAGCTATGTCTGCATACGGCCTTGTGTGCAAGCACATTTGTGCATGCATGTGTGTGCATCAAAGCAGAGGGTGTTGGTCGTCTACGGACCGACTCTTACTGACATGCACAGACTGACTACCGGAGTCAAAAAGTTAAATGCACTCTGTGCTCCTTTCTCTCCTTGGAGACTCTCTTTTTCTACCTCCCTAACGTTCTCTCCGCCCATTTTTTATTTTCTATATTCTTCACTCTAACATACTTTTTTCTCCCTCCCTGGCGATTTCTTTCTTTTGCTCCCTCCTCCTTCTATTTCTGATGATTTTAGCAGAGGTGTGACTCATTGGGCATCGAGCCACAATGTCAGGTAGTGAGGGGAGGGCAGGAATGAGGTGGAGAAGAAGAAAGAGAAAATGGGGAGAGAATGAGAAATGGCGGTGTGTGTGTGTGTGTGTGTGTGGGGGGGGGGGGTTAAAGGCAGTGAGGTTCACTATGTGTGTTGGGGGGGGGGGGTTAGGATAGTCAAGAGATATGCAAAATGGAGAGGAATGTGCAAGAGGAAATAAGTGAGAGAGAACGAGGGAGACAGGGGAGTGGGAGGGGTATACAGTGAGCACAGGGAAAATATAAAAAGGAAGGGAAATGAATAATTTCTGTTTTCGGCGTTTCTCTCTCGCTCTCCCTCTCTCTCCCCTTGCATGTTGTGTTGCTCATGTTTTGCCCATGCAGGACAGTTTACGAGCTGACCAATGTGTTTATGTGCAAACCCTTTCCTCCATTCATGAGTTTTATGTTGCTAAATGCTAGGGTGTCATGATGCAAGCCCACCTCCCGGTATTCCTGGAGAAGTTGAATGGTGGGTGAAGAGAGAGAGAGAGAGAGGGGGGTGTAGTCGGGAGAAGTTTGGAGACTGTGAAACAAACTGGGAGGAGGAGAAACGATGGGGACGAAGGATTAACAAAAAAGGCGATTATGAAGATGCACTCTGCAGGCACGATCATGTTCCTGCAGCTTGTCAGTCAGCTGTTGCTGTGTCCCCCAAGGCAGGGGCTCTCCACTCTCATCTCACCCTGGCACTGGCCCACATGCTCTCTCACACACACATACACAGTTTTGGCTGACGTAACGGACGGTCTGTGCACCTTCATGTGATGAGGCATTTACTCTGTGATATTGTTTAATTTTCCCCCTGAAGGTCAGATCACCCTGAGAACACGCTTGCACGCTCGCATACCCACAAACAAGATCTTTTGACCGCGGACTTCTGTTCTCGGTACACACTGGCTTTGTTCCATCCATCACAGCTCTGTTTCCCATTCCTTTCCCTTTTTTCCTTCCTCGTGTTTTTCTTGCCTCCCTCCAATCTCAGATCATCTTGCTGACAATCAATAGAAAATGATCCGCCGTACAGGGTCCTGTGCAAGAGCGTCAGCGTTGCAGGTTCACATCAGACCAAACGGCTTCCTGGTGGGTTTTTTTTGTCAGGTTTCAGGTGTGACCTGGTTCAACTCCCTGTGGCTGGTCTCAACGCCGCCCCCTTCAGGCCAACTGTGTCACTAAACAAATACGCTCGCTGGTCATTTTATTAGATACGCCGTGATAGCATCAGGTTGAGAGCCCCTTTTTCCATTTAGAACCACCTAAATTCTTTCAACAAGCTGCAGGAGGAAATATTCCTCAGAGGTTTTGGTCCGTGTTGCCATGTTTGTGTCTCTCAGTTTCTGTACATTTGTCTGCGATTGTTGTTGAGAAGCTTCCATTTTACCACATCCCAATAGTTCTCTATTAAATTTAGCTCTGGTGACTGTGGAGGCCACTGGAGGACAGTGAGCTCGCTGTCATATTCAAGGAGCAAGTTTGTGATATACGAACTTTGTGACATGCGCAAAGTAGCCGTCAAAAGGTAAGTGCACAGTGCTTTTACACAGGTGGACGGGGTCAGCAACAACACTCATGAGGCTCTGCTGGTACTCAGGGAATCAAAGTGCAAAGAAAATATCCCCCATACCGTTATACCATCACCATAAGCCTGAGCTGTTGATGTAAGGCAGGATGTATCCATGCTGTCATGGTGTGTGGGCCAAAAAATGAGCCTAACATCTAAAGATGGCAACTGAAATTGAAACAACTACGACAAAGCACTATTTTTTAATTGCAGTCTTCTGTGGCTGTAGCCCTTCTGTATCAAAGTGTTGCTGTTTTTGGTCTACAATTTAAAATTAGTCTGCCCACCCTCCTCTGACCTCTGACATCAACAATGTAAATTCATACAGCAATTATGTTTCATTCTTTCTGGGGTATTCACCCCGGAGATGATTGTGCGTGAAAATCCCAGTCGATCAGCAGTTTCTGAGAAACTCAGACCAGGTTGTCCGGGTCTGATAACGAAGCAAAAAATTCAAAGTCACTTAATTCAGATTTGTTTGCCATCTTGACGCTCAGTTTGAAACTCAGCAAGTCCTCTTTACCTTGTCTAGATCCCTAAATGCTAATTTGGCTTTTGTGATGAGAAGTAGTTGAAGCAGTGTACCTAATAAAATGACCAGTTAGAGTAGGTGGTGGGTGGGTAGGTGGGGGGGGGGATGGGAAATAGAAAGAGAAAGAAAGGAAATGACAATGTCTTTCTGTCTAGGAGAAAGACTGGAAGGGCAAATGGACGGATGGCATACCATAAGTAAAGATGAGTCTCTGTGACAGTGAGCACATTTTTAGCTTCATTGTGCACATTGTGATTGATTGGAGGCAGTCCTGAATCACTCTGAGTATTTCAGCGGCCGTGGCAGAGGCCTGGAGGACATCAAAGTCATCCCGATAGATTGCTATCGCCACACCCACCTGTTCCCTCTGGAATTTCCTCTCTTCCCAGCATGCGTGTGCACTACTGTTATGTCTACCATACTGTTTGTGTTTCTGCATGTGTGCCTGGGTTTGCATCTGCTACCATGTGGCTGCGGACCTAAATGCCAATGTGTCTGTAAGTGTGTGTGTGTGTATGTGTGTGTGTGTGTAGTCTGAACACGTTTTGCCACTTGCGGGAATCTTATAATCTGAAAGTGGAATATGTGCTCATGTCTGTTTCTGTCTAGCCCTGCTCCATCTCGCTCCTTTCTTTTTCTGGTCTTTTTTTTCCTCCTCCTTTCATTCCTTGACAGCTCTAATAGGTCTTGGTACATCGCTGGTTGATACACGCCAACCTTTCCCTGTACTTCGGTTTTCTCTGACCCGGATTGATTCTCTCTTTCGCCCAAAAAGCAATGTCCCTTCAGCAGGCAGGTTCTCAGGAACGTGAGGAGACACACGCTGAGACAAGTGGGACACAGTCCATGCAGACGCAGTCTCTGTAGGCGTCTCGGGTTACTGACATTTTTCCCTTTTTGTGAATATAAGGTAATAATGATAATATTAGTGGGTGTGACAGAGCGAGGGCCCATTCACTGGCCCTGCCAACCTCCTATAAATATCCCCCTTCTTCTGGGGAATCCGAGACGCAGCAGAGACCTTCAGTTTACACAGCTGAGGAGCATGTGGACGAAAAACCTTCTTGCTCCCTCTTATTTTCCTCCCTCTTCTTCCCCCTATCCCAAACGCTTCTTTTTCCTATCGCCTCACGTTTTGCTGTGCTGTTGGGTATCATCCACATTTTTCTCCTGCCTTTCTTTGTCTTCCCTCTCTTATCTCCTCTCACCTGCCTTCCTCCCTCATGATTTCTTGTTCGTATCTCTTTGTCTTGCGTGACCTCGAAAGCTCACCTCTAGCTCCCACGTCTCTTCTTCTCTTTGTGTGCGTCTGCTCTGATAGATTTTGGTGGCGACACGCTGGACAAAGTTCAGCAGGTTATTGTGGAAACCGCGGAGTGATGAGGTGAAGCTAATTGCAGGTGGAAGTCCCCCTCCTTTTCATCACATCTCTGTATTTTGTTGTGTCCGCTCGTTTCCCTTTGCCTTCTGTTCACCCCATCCCCCGGCCTATCTTTATCTCTCCCTTTTTTTTTTTTTTTTTTTACCAGACACTGAAAAACTCATCTGCTCAAATAGATGCACAGAGATTTACCATGCACATTTAGATCATGGTAGATTCATCCAGACAGATTACATACACCTAACAAGCTGCAGTGCCTTGTTAAGCCATATCCTTGACGCTTTCCACATTTTGTCACGTGTCAACCACAAACATCTGTGCGTTTTTAGGTGGTAGACCAACGCAAATTGGTGCATATTTTTTGAAGTGACAGGAAAACAACAAATGAGTTTCAACTTTTTACAGGCAAAAATCTGAGGAAGGTGGCACGCATTTGTATTGAGCTAATTTACTCTAAATCCACTAAACAAAATCCCAGAACAGTCACTTGTCTTCGGAAATCCCCCAATTAGCACACAAACTACGCCTGCATGTATTTAAAACTTAATATAGAAGATAGTTCTTGTGCTAAGGCCTCACATCTACGTTTGAGAAAATTAGTGAGCAAACATCGCCATAAAGACAAAGGAGTGCACCAGACAGGTCGGGGATAAAGTTGTGGAGAGGTTTTAGGCAGGGTAAGGTTTTAAAACAATCCCTCCAACTTGGGCCATCTCATGAAGCACTATTTAATCCATCTTTCAAAAAAGTTGACAAGCCTGGCAAAGGGAACAGCATTGATCAGAAAACAGCTGAGAGGCCTTTGGTAACGTTGTCAGGTGGTAGCGCAACTGTCAGTCTTGTCCTCTACAAATTTGGCCTCAAAGAAAAAGTGGCAAGAAGAAAGCGATTGCTGACCAACATAAGAGGTCCAGTCTGAAGTTTGTTACAAGGCATGGACTAAGAAAACGAAAGGTGTGCTGCTCGGATGAGAACAAAATGTATCTTTTTGACATACATGCAAAGTGTACTGCACATCACCCTGCTGTGAAACCGGGTGGGGAGAGCATCATGCTGTGGGAATGAAATTGGTCCAAGTTGATGAGAAGATAGATTGAGGTAAACACTGGGTAGTCCTGGAAAAAAAACCTGTTATACGACAAAACATTGAAAAAGCTACTCAGAATTATTGAAAATGCTTTCCATCTTCTGTCTGTTCTTAACTTACTTGTCAATGACACAATTTATCATTTTTCATCGTTCAAAGCGTATTTTTTATATATTGGCCTTTTAAACAATCTTGGTTAATTAGTTGCACACAAATTGTTGCATTTTCTTTCTTTTGTGTTTTTATGGAAATAGCTGCTGTGACAGTTGATCTAATCTATTGATCTAAAGGCTTGAGACCGGGGTGGAGATTTACCCTCCAACAGGACAATGATGCCGAACACAGAGCCAGTGTCACAATGGCATGATTTCAATCAAAGCATATTTATTTGTTAGAATAGCTTAGTCAAAGTCTAAAACAAATTCCAATTGAGAATCTGTGGCAAGACTTCAAAACTGCTCCTCACATGCTGTCCATCCAATCTAACTGAGGTTCTGTGAGAAAATAACAATTTTAGTCTTTAGATATCTTGATCTGGCAGAAGCACACTTGTGGCTGAGTGGTTAGAGCAGTGTGCTTGCACTCAGAGAAGATTGCAAGTACCCGGTTCGATCCCCAGTGCCTGCACTCTGGGTCCCTGAGCAAGACCCTTAACCCCAGATTGCTCCCTGGGTGCTGCACATGGCAGCCCACTGCTCCCCAAGTGTGATAGGTTAAAAGCATAAAACAAATTTTGTTGTAATGTATGTTTCAATGACAATAAAGATGATATTACAAAAGGCTTATGGTGGGTTGGGTTCACACCGAACGCGATTCCTGCAGAATTTCCATGTGAACTGCGCGGTGTTGGCCACTTTGCATTTCGCATGCTGAAACGGTGGCTTCACCGCATCGTCAAATAGGAGCAGCTTCTATTTGTTGGTCAGTTCAACTCAACAGGGCGAACTGTGATTTTAAAATCAAGTCACGCTGCTGTATTTAATGGGGAAAGCCGAACAACGGCACCGGCGTCCAGGTCCACCAGATCTGCAGGGACTCTGTTCCAAGCGGATTGCGCCTACCAACCGCACCGCTCTAAAGCTTGGTTTATGTGCAACTATATTACTTCATTTTGGCTCCTAAAATGACGTATGCAGCCAAAAGTTTCTGCTCCTTGCAGCTAGGAAAATTGCTAATTACGCGGACATTCCTGCGTGGAAAAACATGGCAGACGAGCAAGCACGCCTTATGGTGGAGGTTCATGGATATTGACATATTTACAAATAATGAATAATTCCTGGACAGAAATTGCTGTCACTATTAGAAGAAAGTAAAATGCTTAAAAAACTGTGCTTTCTACAGCTATGCGTTGTGGGGTTTAGTAATGTTGCCCTCTAGGATCTGGGAGAATAGTGCTACTTCGGAGGAAAAGCTACATGGAGCATAAATGATGCTATGTCCGCACATCTCATTTCCGTGTGGAACTTTTGTGTGTCAAGCATAAAGCAAGCTTAAACGTGCGGATCGCATCGCCGGCCACTTCACCACTCCTAACTGCGCCTTTTGCTTAGGGATAATATGTAAATCCTGATTGCGTTCGGTGTGAACGCACCAACTGCAACTGCATTAAAAAGTGTATGGATCTACAAAATATTAAGTATACGTACGGAAAAAACTGATATTTTCCTTCCACTTCACAAACATTCACTACTTTCTGTTGGTCTACCATTTAAAATCTCTTGCGACTGTGATGTGACAAAATCTAAAAAAACAACATTAAGGTTACGTAGAAATCTTTGCAGGATACTGTATACTTTAGCCTTACTGTGTTTATATTTTGATGAAGGATAGACGACAACGGGAAGAAAGCTTTTGGGATGGTTTTTGTTTGCCTTTAGTTCCTCTTTGTAAAATTTCTTTGTCAGCATGAACATTTCTGAAAGCGTAGACATCCGTTTAATCCCCATCCTGAACTGCAATCACATCG
This sequence comes from Fundulus diaphanus, assembly GCA_037039145.1. Taxonomy (NCBI): domain Eukaryota; kingdom Metazoa; phylum Chordata; class Actinopteri; order Cyprinodontiformes; family Fundulidae; genus Fundulus; species Fundulus diaphanus. The sequence goes on from CM073125.1 coordinate 34,888,343, forward strand.
CCTCATTTTTTTATTTAGGTGATTTACGCAATGACTGGATAAACGTACATGCATGATGAAATGCCACAAAATATAGGCGGGATTTCAGTCTGAAGAAACTCTATTGCCTACCTCCATCCAATCAGAGACTCATTCGCCTTCGTCGCAAGCCTATCAGTTTTGAACTGCTCCTCCTCGAAGCCAATCAGCATCCTGGGTTCATCTTAAAAGATCTCCACATCCTCGTCTCGGCCTTCTGCACAGCGAGCAAGCGGTGGCTGCGCGTGTCCGGTTTGGACTCTGATGACTGGATTCAACCCACCTCCATCCCCTTCTCCACCATCGTAGCAAGCTCCGCCTGGCTTTCCTATGGTCCTCCTTCAACCTCGTCCCTATCAGAGTGTAATTCCTCCCGGACTCTTACGGATTTCCCAGTCACTCCTTAAAACGGTCCGGCAGAAGACCGCCACGTTGAGCCTGGTTCTGCCAGAGGTTTCTTCCCAAAGGGGAGTTTTTCCTCTCCACAGTCGCTTCATGCTTGCTCATCACGGACAGTTTATGCAAACCTTTGTTTATCAAGTTGGACATCTAGGTCAAACAGATCATCATATGGACTGAACAAACTTTGTTTATCTCCACTCCACCACCAGTTTCAGGCCTGGGGGAAACATCCCTATTCTCATACACCTGCTTATGCATATTGAAGTATAATTCAGCGTGAATGTTTCCTGCCGAGGTCTGAGCGCCAAAGTCTTAAAATATTGTATCAATAAATTCTTCTAATTGTCTTTTCTATCCGTGTGAGTTTTTCCAGATTGAAACTAAAGCTAATAAAAGAAGATAAATACCCCAAATCAAAGCAATGTTTATGTCAGATCACAATACATAACCTATATGTAAGATATTCCTTTATTGATTTATATAACAATTTAAAACAACCAAGGTGACCAAAGCACGTTACAGAAAGATCACAAAACATAAAACATACAAGCATGAATGCAAACAACGGAAAAATAAAAATCATCCTACTTGGTATTAAAAGCCTGCCTGAAAAAATCTTAAGCTTAGATTTAAAGATGCCTGGGTTTGTGTTGGAGCAGAAGTCTACAGAAAGGAGGTTCCAAGGCTGGAACATATAATAAAGGGTGATTTGATGACCTCAGGGATCTGCTGTGTAAAGAAAGATGTTCAGCTAAGACAGAGAGACACCGATGTAGAGAACATTGCAATAATGAAGTCTAGAACTGACGAAAGCATGAATGGCCTTCGTGGTCGTGAGGATTTCTGAAAGATTTATCTTTTGCCAGAAGATGCAGATGATAAAAACATTAAAAACAGAGTCCGTTTGTTTGTTGAATTTAAACTCCCGCTCAAATATTACCCCTAAGTAGTCAGAGCATTTAAAGGCATTAAAGGCTCTGACACTTTCTGATTATCACGTAAGTCAGTTGATAAACTAAAAGTGTTTTAGCCGCAAGTCCCCATGAGAGGAACATTTTTGGACTCTGTCGTCTTCCTGCAGAAGCCATTTTAATCAGTTAAATCTTACATAAACAGTCTTCATACTCCCTGACTCTGTGAATTGGTTTCACTGGCACGGAACCCATAAACCCGAATTCGCTGGCACGTTTCCATGAGAATTTCGTTTTATGAAAGATATCATTTTAATATATTTTTGTAATCTACTTCTGCCGGACCCGTTTCCCAAAGACAGACAGCAGTGTGCTGCAGTTTAAATCAGATTGCTTTCCCCAACATTTTGAGCCCCGGGCCTCTAAATTTGATGCTGTCATGTGAATTCAAAGAAAAAGTTTATTATTATTATGGCTGGCCCACTTAGAAAACATGTAAAATGTAATAAAATTGCCAAATGACCTTTTGAAGTCAAATATCCTTTCTGTGGATTTTTAGGATTTATTGATTGGGATGAGGGCTGGATTTTGCACTTATGATTCGGTTTCATAGGAATTACTTACCAATAACCCTAATTATAACATGGTCTGATTTGTAGTCATTCTAAAATATTATGCATTTTTGGGAAGAAATGAAGAAAATATGTGTTGATATTAATCTGCTGAGTGAGAAGGAGACGATGGAGCGCCTCTGATTTAATGTTTGTTCAAAGACTTATTTATGCATCTATAGCACCACCTAGTGAATGTTTGTTGACACGACAATTTTAGCTTTTGCTTGTAGGAATTGCTGCCAAAGCTATGATGTGTAAAAGTACTAGTAGGTTTTCATTTATACATATATATTTTTTTTTTTCATTTATACATATAAACAAGCAGCTAGATGGTAGATTGGTGTGACTTGCTGTTTTTCTTTTATTTTTGATAAAACTTTATTTTTCTTTTATCTGCTCCTCGCTATTTTATTTCTTGCCTTTAAGCTGAAAGTAAAACGGGTCACCAGATTAATTGGTGAACACTATTGCTGCTTTATAGGAATGTTGTTGTCTCCCTAAAAGTGTTCACACTAGAGGCAAATGATGTGGTTGTGAAATTGATTAAGCAATAATTTAATAAAGTTAACCCAGTCACCCTGTTGTCTATTTATATATATATATATTTTTTTGGCACCCAGGAGAAAAGTCAAAGAGCCCGGTTTTTCATTAGTTGTTTATAATAATTTAATAATATAATAATTTATCACCAGAATGGGTCACTGTTTTCAAGGCAATCATTCAATAAAATGGAACTAGACATAAACATTGACAGTCTTTATGAAGGAACTTTGTCTTTATGAATGTAGTAAAAAGAAACAAGTGCAACCATGCAAATGCAGCAATTCAAATGATGTTTTCTCCATCTGGTAGCTCTATGATTTCTTCAGACATGACAAGATGAAAGTGCCTGGTCGGCTTCCTAACAGCTGGGGGTTTGACCCCAGGTACTGCCTAACATATTTATTGTGTCCTGTTTCTTATGTCCTTAATTATTTTTCCTTTCAGTGTTTTACAGCTCATTATCAAACCCTAAAATCAATCAAGCGACGTTAAAAAAAAACAAAAAAACAAGTTGAGACAATAATACTTTAAGTCATCTACAGCTTAAAATAAATCAAACTAATTTTATCTCGTACCCCGCCTCTCGCCCAGTGAACGCTGGAGAAAGGCACCTGGAGAAAGGCACCAGCAACCCCCGCGACCCCATGAGGGATTAAGCGGGTCAGAAAATGGATGGATGGATGGATGGATAATTTTATCACTTCAATGAGGGTAAGTAACAGGAAAATAAATGTGGATTTGGGGTCCTGGGGTTTATTTTTGCCAGTACACTGACAACCACTGCAGTCAATTAATAAAATAACAAAACAATTTATAGTATTTGTGCAATATGTGGATTTTAATAAGAAGATAGCGCTTGGAAAAGACATAAATACCCTTTGTGAAGGACTTTGTTCAAAGACAGGGATGCTGATGCAGAACCTTGTGAGAAAGTTTTACTCCTCCAGCTTCCAGCATCACTGTAGCTCAGTGGTTACGTCAAACATGACAAGAGTCAAGTTTCTAGTCTGCAGCCTAACAGCTGTGGGTTCACCCAAGGGTGCTGTCTGATATTTTCCTTGTCCTGTCTTCACTAGATGTTTTATTGTCCATTTTTGACTGGTGGGCTGAAAAAAGGACTTGTCGAAGCAAATTTAGAAGCACAATAATTGTGCTGAATAAAAAATGCTGCTGAGTCATCTATAAGAACTAGACAGGCCTTGTTAGAGACATAACATTTATGAAGGACTTTATCCAAGGACAGCAATGCTAATGTACAGTCATACTGAATTTAGAAGCACAAATATGCTGCTATATAGGTAGGTAGGTAAATTAAAGGGTTGAAATAGGGGAGATAACTATCGCTCTCTAAGTAAAAGAAAAACATGAAAAAACTGTAACATTTAATCCTAAAAGTTAAATAAATATGTGAAGGCAAATTAAACACAGACACGATTAAATATAAAATAATTTCTATTTTTTTTTTATTAATTGGTACATTTCATGTGTATCGGTTTATATGGGCCACTTAAAAATTTCTGCTTTTGTTTTTAACTCTGTCAGTTTTGGTCCATCATAACAGAACCCTGGAGCACTAGGAGGATCATGTTCTTTGATTTCTCCAGAGCTTTTAATACCAACCAGCAGGGACCTCTGAGGCTCTAAGCTGGAGCTGTCAGGAGGGGAACACCACCTATCCCAGGGGACACTGGACTGACCCCTGGGATATAGGCCCGGCAGCAGGTTATGTGAGGACACGGGGCTGTGTCCAACAGGCTGGTCAGTATGTAAAATATTGGCAACTTTGCTATTCACTGCCAAGCAAAGCAGAAAATTAACAAAATAACGAAACAGTTTATAACAAATAGTCGATGTTTATTTTTAATAGTCTCCCAAAAAGCCTCAATGGATCCAGCTGCTGCTTTGAAGAGGCTGTTAAAAGGATCAACTTCCAGCAAATGGGGACACAACATCCCTGGAAATCTGGAGAACACAGGAGGCGCATCATGCTGGAAGGATTCGCATTTTCTGCATTGATCAATTTGGTTAAAAATCCCAAACCTTTTTGTTATCTCCCTCCTCTAAGCCGTTCGCACCTGTTCTCATGCAGGATCTGACCCAACAAAGGATAACAAGGTCCTTTTTTGACTTTTGGGATGAAAAGAAAGATGTGTCTGCTAAATATAAAATCCTGCTGAGTCATCCCAACAAACCATCTCATGTGGACCACAGCCCGCTGAAAGTAATTTGGCGATATTTGAAAAGAAGAGTTGTGTGAATATTTTCAATCATCTACAAGTTTGAAAAGTTTAACACAAATAAAGCTCATAACATTTCTTCAATAAGGTGCAGTAACAGTGAAATATCTGGGGATTTTGGGTCTTGCATTAGTTTGCCAATACACTGACTTACAACGCAGGAAATTAAGAAAAATAAGAGAACAACTTATATCTGGACAATATGGATTTTAATAAGGAGATAGCTAGGTATTGGTAAAGACATAACCTTTGTAAAGGTTTTTTTTTCCAAGGACAGTGCTACTAATGCAGAGCTTCTTAAGGAGGTCTTACTCCATCGTCTCCCAGCATCAGCATAGTTCAGTGGTTACTCCAAACATGATAGGAGTCAAGTTTCTAGTCTGCAGCTTAACAGCTGTGGGTTTGGCTATGGGCGCTGTTGGATGTTTTTCTTGTCCATTTTAACCATGCTTTTGTCTCTAAATGGTTTAATGTCCTTTTTTAACTTTTGGGCTGAAAAAAAAACATGTATGAAAGTGAATTAAAAGCACAGCAATGGTTCTAGATAGCAAATCCTGCAGAGTCATCCATACAACCACAACACATCAAGCACACGAGCCTTTCTTCTCATTGGCCAGTAGTAGAGGACCTGACCCAATGTAGGACAGCCAACATTATTTGCATTATTTGGCAGAAATCAGGAAAAACAAACAAACAGAAAAAGAGAACAGAAACAAACAAATAAACAAAAACTAAGACACATTTTTGTGGGAAAAACTGTAAGAAATTCAAGGGGGAAATAAGGGTGACAAAAATGTGTCTATATATCCCTTCAGCCCAAAAGTGTTGTTCGGGTTGAAGAAAAAGACATGCCATAATGAAACTAAAAACACAACAACGCTGAAAAAAGAAATCTGGCATCTGTTGGTTCTATTTAAGCATCTGTAGTTACTTTACCACTATTGCTTCATGTCTTAAAGAGAAGGTAATAATATTGTGTAGATACTATGACTATACTATGACTGAACACAATAAAACTTGCATCTGTTGGCTCTATCTAAGCATATCATGTTGATTCAACATTATTGCTTCATGTACTTAGAGAACGTAACAATGTTGTGTAAATGCTGCATAATGAGAAATGCGCACATTGGCATGTTCAGTTATATTGATTGAAATGGAACTAATCAATTTAAGTTTACTTGTGAGAGAAGGTATCCTAAAAAAGAAAATCGGCATCATTATGTCATCTAATCAAATCAAATCAAATCAAATCTAATCAAAATTAATGTGATGAGAGAAATGCATTTTCCTGAAATAATCTGTTTCCCTGGTCACACAGAATGCACTGTTGTTTCACCTGAGTTGTGTGTTTGCTGCAAACAAGCGTATTCTCCTCACCCGTCTGCTAGCCACTAATCGCAATATGTAAACCTTAAGAAGTCAGAGGAGCAGAATATTTCAGGAGAAATAAATTTCACACAACACAGGGGCCTAGATTCAGATTCAAACTCCAACAACGTCTTTTTGGATACATTCCTCAGATAGCTCACAGGGTATGGAGACTTCTAATCTACACGAATAATATACACATGTAAAACATTTTCCTCACATGAGATAGCATCTATAAAACATAGTCAGATTTTTGTTTGATAATGTTTATTAAAAAGGCCGCAGTAAGAATTCCAAATCACAAAATACTTTTTTATAGTAAAAGGTAATAAGAATTTGCCGTACAGCAATACAGAAAAAAAGTGAAAGATGAGAAGAACACAGTGTTATTTAGAAGACAGAATATTTACAGTATGTACATTGAACATAAAGCTATGGATATCTTATTCGCCAGCCATCTCGTCTTTTTCCGCTGCCCATCTCCCCTTCTCAATCTCATAAAAAGAGGACTGAGAACTCTGCCCGTGTCATTTCTCTGGTCATCCCCTCAGCCTGGTACAGGGATAAAACATTAGCAGGACAATAGATATATTTTCCTGCCACACCAGGGAATCCGGTGTGAATGTGTGGACTGTTTGGGCCTTGCATAAGAGGCCTGTGGCAGACCCTGCGCAGTGGGATGTTCCTTTTTAGACATTCTTTTTTCCCATTCCTCCCTAACCTGCTTTGATGCTTTGGAGCGCTGCTTAGCAGCTTCCAGCTCTTTCATAAAGAAAGGTGTGCACGCAAAATCAGCAAATGGGATTCATGGATCAGCCAGGCTCTCTGCTGCATAGGTCTGATAGACTTTATTAGTAATTAGTAAACAGTAAAAGTAATTCACTTCTTATGACTGATAAAAATAATAATAATACTGGATCCACCCCCCGGAACCGTGACTTTGCTTGGCCACAATCTAGACAGTTCCTTATTCTTTTTCTTTGTCTATCCAGTGGTTTAATGCTGGGCGGGTTAACAGTGGCAGGTGGGATAGTTACCGCTGGAACAGCTACTGTCTCACTTCCAGAGATGATGCTACAGCTGTTGGGTCTCCAAACGTTTCTCTGGACTGGTGTTTAGTGATGAGCTGGTGTATGCCGTTTAGTGGTGGGTGCAGGAGGTTGATCAGGACATAGAGCAGACCACCAGCCTTCACAGGGCCTTTGCAAGCAGTGCGTGGAAAAGCTGTAAAAGGCAGTGCTGGTACCACTGGAAGATCTGGAGGAAAAGAAGAAAATGTACTATTATTTTCTGTTTGAATATATAATCTGAGTAAACATAGAAGGAGGAAAAGGTGATGCAGCTTACCTTTCTTTGGGCTGGTTAGGACTGTCGTCTTTGTGCTGAGAGTAAATGCACCAGCAGTGTCACCCTGAAATGAGTAATGAAGTTGGATCGTAATAAGGAGAGAGATATTATTAAATTGTTTTAAATGACACAAACACAAAGCTTACCTAAGCTAAGAGCTCTACCATCAACTCCTCAGGTAGGTCAGTGGCTGACACACAGGGAGGGGTTTGATCAGACGTGTGAGGCTCTGGGATTTTCTGTGACGTATGCTTATTCAGTCAAGGGGGACAGGTTGACAGCTGGGTTCCAAAAACTGCAGGGAAGATCAGCTTCTTCTTCATTTAAAACAAGAAAATAAAATACAAGATTTTTTTAGTTTTCAACTATTTAAATTACCTACTACAGGAATGTCAGTACACTGTATACACACACTTGTAATATCTCTATCTATCTATCTATCTATCTATCTATCTATCTATCTATCTATCTATCTATCTATCTATCTATCTATCTATCTATCTATCTATCTATCTATCTATCTATCTATCTATCTATCTATCTATCTATATACATGCTGTAAAACAAAAATGAATTTTTATACCATGTAAAAATGTTTAAGTTACCTGACTTTGCTCCAAATTTGTCCTTATGCTTTCTTACTTTATCAATAAAATAACACGATTTTAAATAAAGTTTAGGTATCTATTTACCTATTTCATTAGCTAACTCGCCAAATCTTTTCAACCAATCCACACCTTGTAAGAAAGTGCAATTAATGATTACTAAGAAGATTGAGGAAACTCACTCAGAATTTAGGAACACAGCGGCTGAGGAAACTCAATCTCCTTTAGTCTCAAAGGTTAAATCTGTACGTATATGGTCAAACTGTTTGAGTTGTAAAAGACTGTCGATTGACGGTTTGTGATTATGTCCAGTCCAGTTTGACGCTGCATGCCACTCAAAATGCTCCTTAGCTATTGAAGCGGAAGAAACAGCGCCCCCAAAATTACGCTGATGGCCAGAAAGTGTATTACATCCGTATGAAAAAAGACGTGTCATAGTGAAATAAGGACAACAATGTTGCGGAATAAAAAATGCTGCCCAGTCATCTCCAATAAGAAGACATGCCTTGTTGCAAACATAAACAACATTTATCAAAAACTTCATCCCAGGACCATGATGTTAAGAAATAGCTTCATAACGAGAGTTTTCCCTTGAGACTTCCGGCATCGGTTTAGCTCAGTGGTTACTTCCAACGCAACAAGAGTTAAGTTCCTAGTCCAAGGTCTAACAGCCGTGGGTTCGACTACGGGCGCTGTCCGATGCTTTTCTTGTCCATTTCTTTCGTCTCTACGTCGTTATATGTTCTTTTTAAATATTGGGACTTAAAAATTAAGACATGTCATGGCGCATTTAGAAGTATAGCAATGCTGCCAAATAAACAATTATGCTGAGTCATCCTAACAGTCTGTGGATTTGGGCTACTCCATTAGTCTGTTGGCCAATACACTGTCAGTGCGGTAACTTAACAAAATAACAAAAACGTTAATAATAAAACGCCAATGTTGATTTTTAACAGTCGCCCGATAAAGTCTCAGTAGATTCTTTAGCAATATGAGTCTTGTAGCCAGACATAGAAGCTGAGGCTTCAATTGTCAACGCTGACCAGCTTTTTTCTTTTCTCTCAAGTTTTGTTGCTGGTCTTCAGGTCTAAAATAAACAGGCCAACATATAGATTCAACGATACAGAAAAGCAGGACAAATCTACAGATAATAAAGATAAATCATCATATAAAATCTTTGAGATCCAAATATGAAAACTTTAACAATACGCTCACACATAAATAAATCAACGTTTTACATGTTGCAGCGCCCCAAACACAGTTGTGACATTTTTGTAACAACCAAGGGTTCTGATATTTTCCTTGTCCTTTCTTCACTAGATGGTTTATTGTCCATTTATGACTGGTGGGCTGAAAAAAGGACTTTTCAAAGCAAATTTAAAAGCATAACAATGTTGCTGAATAAAAAACTGCTGCCCAGTCATCTCCAATAAGTAGATATGCCTTGTTGCAAACATAAATAACATTTATCAAATACTTTATCCCAGGACCATGATGTTAAGAAATAGCTTCATAACGAGAGTTTTCCATTGAGACTTCCGGCATCGGTTTAGCTCAGTGGTTACTTCCAACGCTACAAGCGTTAAGTTCCTAGTCCAAGGTCTAACAGCCGTGGGTTCGACTACGGCGCTGTCCGATGCTTTTCTTGTCCATTTCTTTCGTCTCTACGTCGTTATATGTTCTTTTTAAATATTGGGACTTAAAAATTAAGACATGTCATGGCGCATTTAGATGTATAGCAATGCTGCCAAATAAACAGTTATGCTGAGTCATCCTAACAGTCTGTGGATTTGGGCTACTCCATTAGTCTGTTGGCCAATACACTGTCAGTGCGGTAACTTAACAAAATAACAAAAACGTTAATAATAAAACGCCAATGTTGATTTTTAACAGTCGCCCGATAAAGTCTCAGTAGATTCTTTAGCAATATGAGTCTTGTAGCCAGACATAGAAGCTGAGGCTTCAATTGTCAACGCTGACCAGCTTTTTTCTTTTCTCTCAAGTTTTGTTGCTGGTCTTCAGGTCTAAAATAAACAGGCCAACATATAGATTCAACGATACAGAAAAGCAGGACAAATCTACAGATAATAAAGATAAATCATCATATAAAATCTTTCAGATCTAAATATGAAAACTTTAACAATACGCTCACACATAAATAAATCAATGTTTTACATGTTGCAGCGCCCCAAACACAGTTGTGACATTTTTGTAACAACCAAGGGTTCTGATATTTTCCTTGTCCTTTCTTCACTAGATGGTTTATTGTCCATTTATGACTGGTGGGCTGAAAAAAGGACTTTTCAAAGCAAATTTAAAAGCATAACAATGTTGCTGAATAAAAAACTGCTGCCCAGTCATCTCCAATAAGTAGATATGCCTTGTTGCAAACATAAACAACATTTATTTAATACTTTATCCCAGGACCATGATGTCAAGAAATAGCTTCATAACGAGAGTTTTCCCTTGAGACTTCCAGCATCGGTTTAGCTCAGTGGTTACTTCCAACGCTACATGCGTTAAGTTCCTAGTCCAAGGTCTAACAGCCGTGGGTTCGACTACGGGCGCTGTCCGATGCTTTTCTTGTCCATTTCTTTCGTCTCTACGTCGTTATATGTTCTTTTTAAATATTGGGACTTAAAAATTAAGACATGTCATGGCGCATTTAGAAGTATAGCAATGCTGCCAAATAAACAATTATGCTGAGTCATCCTAACAGTCTGGGGATTTGGGCTACTCCATTAGTCTGTTGGCCAATACACTGTCAGTGCGGTAACTTAACAAAATAACAAAAACGTTAATAATAAAACGCCAATGTTGATTTTTAACAGTCGCCCGATAAAGTCTCAGTAGATTCTTTAGCAATATGAGTCTTGTAGCCAGACATAGAAGCTGAGGCTTCAATTGTCAACGCTGACCAGCTTTTTTCTTTTCTCTCAAGTTTTGTTGCTGGTCTTCAGGTCTAAAATAAACAGGCCAACATATAGATTCAACGATACAGAAAAGCAGGACAAATCTACAGATAATAAAGATAAATCATCATATAAAATCTTTGAGATCCAAATATGAAAACTTTAACAATACGCTCACACATAAATAAATCAACGTTTTACATGTTGCAGCGCCCCAAACACAGTTGTGACATTTTTGTAACAACCAAGGGTTCTGATATTTTCCTTGTCCTTTCTTCACTAGATGGTTTATTGTCCATTTATGACTGGTGGGCTGAAAAAAGGACTTTTCAAAGCAAATTTAAAAGCATAACAATGTTGCTGAATAAAAAACTGCTGCCCAGTCATCTCCAATAAGTAGATATGCCTTGTTGCAAACATAAACAACATTTATCAAATACTTTATCCCAGGACCATGATGTTAAGAAATAGCTTCATAACGAGAGTTTTCCCTTGAGACTTCCGGCATCGGTTTAGCTCAGTGGTTACTTCCAACGCTACATGCGTTAAGTTCCTAGTCCAAGGTCTAACAGCCGTGGGTTCGACTACGGGCGCTGTCCGATGCTTTTCTTGTCCATTTCTTTCGTCTCTACGTCGTTATATGTTCTTTTTAAATATTGGGACTTAAAAATTAAGACATGTCATGGCGCATTTAGAAGTATAGCAATGCTGCCAAATAAACAATTATGCTGAGTCATCCTAACAGTCTGGGGATTTGGGCTACTCCATTAGTCTGTTGGCCAATACACTGTCAGTGCGGTAACTTAACAAAATAACAAAAACGTTAATAATAAAACGCCAATGTTGATTTTTAACAGTCGCCCGATAAAGTCTCAGTAGATTCTTTAGCAATATGAGTCTTGTAGCCAGACATAGAAGCTGAGGCTTCAATTGTCAACGCTGACCAGCTTTTTTCTTTTCTCTCAAGTTTTGTTGCTGGTCTTCAGGTCTAAAATAAACAGGCCTACATATAGATTCAACGTTACAGAAAACCAGGACAAATCTACAGATAATAAAGATAAATCATCATATAAAATCTTTGAGATCTAAATATGAAAACTTTAACAATATGCTCACACATAAATAAATCAACGTTTCACACGTTGCAGCGCCCCAAACACAGTTGTGACATTTTTGTAACAACCAAGGGTTCTGATATTTTCCGTGTCCTTTCTTCACTAGATGGTTTATTGTCCATTTATGACTGGTGGGCTGAAAAAAGGACTTTTCAAAGCAAATTTAAAAGCATAACAATGTTGCTGAATAAAAAATGCTGCCCAGTCATCTCCAATAAGTAGATATGCCTTGTTGCAAACATAAACAACATTTATCAAATACTTTATCCCAGGACCATGATGTTAAGAAATAGCTTCATAACGAGAGTTTTCCATTGAGACTTCCGGCATCGGTTTAGCTCAGTGGTTACTTCCAACGCTACAAGCGTTAAGTTCCTAGTCCAAGGTCTAACAGCCGTGGGTTCGACTACGGGCGCTGTCCGATGCTTTTCTTGTCCATTTCTTTCGTCTCTACGTCGTTATATGTTCTTTTTAAATATTGGGACTTAAAAATTAAGACATGTCATGGCGCATTTAGATGTATAGCAATGCTGCCAAATAAACAGTTATGCTGAGTCATCCTAACAGTCTGTGGATTTGGGCTACTCCATTAGTCTGTTGGCCAATACACTGTCAGTGCGGTAACTTAACAAAATAACAAAAACGTTAATAATAAAACGCCAATGTTGATATTTAACAGTCGCCCGATAAAGTCTCAGTAGATTCTTTAGCAATATGAGTCTTGTAGCCAGACATAGAAGCTGAGGCTTCAATTGTGAACGCTGACCAGCTTTTTTCTTTTCTCTCAAGTTTTGTTGCTGGTCTTCAGGTCTAAAATAAACAGGCCAACATATAGATTCAACGATACAGAAAAGCAGGACAAATCTACAGATAATAAAGATAAATCATCATATAAAATCTTTGAGATCCAAATATGAAAACTTTAACAATACGCTCACACATAAATAAATCAACGTTTTACATGTTGCAGCGCCCCAAACACAGTTGTGACATTTTTGTAACAACCAAGGGTTCTGATATTTTCCTTGTCCTTTCTTCACTAGATGGTTTATTGTCCATTTATGACTGGTGGGCTGAAAAAAGGACTTTTCAAAGCAAATTTAAAAGCATAACAATGTTGCTGAATAAAAAACTGCTGCCCAATCATCTCCAATAAGTAGATATGCCTTGTTGCAAACATAAACAACATTTATCAAATACTTTATCCCAGGACCATGATGTTAAGAAATAGCTTCATAATGAGAGTTTTCCCTTGAGACTTCCAGCATCGGTTTAGCTCAGTGGTTACTTCCAACGCTACATGCGTTAAGTTCCTAGTCCAAGGTCTAACAGCCGTGGGTTCGACTACGGGCGCTGTCCGATGCTTTTCTTGTCCATTTCTTTCGTCTCTACGTCGTTATATGTTCTTTTTAAATATTGGGACTTAAAAATTAAGACATGTCATGGCGCATTTAGAAGTATAGCAATGCTGCCAAATAAACAATTATGCTGAGTCATCCTAACAGTCTGGGGATTTGGGCTACTCCATTAGTCTGTTGGCCAATACACTGTCAGTGCGGTAACTTAACAAAATAACAAAAACGTTAATAATAAAACGCCAATGTTGATTTTTAACAGTCGCCCGATAAAGTCTCAGTAGATTCTTTAGCAATATGAGTCTTGTAGCCAGACATAGAAGCTGAGGCTTCAATTGTCAACGCTGACCAGCTTTTTTCTTTTCTCTCAAGTTTTGTTGCTGGTCTTCAGGTCTAAAATAAACAGGCCTACATATAGATTCAACGTTACAGAAAACCAGGACAAATCTACAGATAATAAAGATAAATCATCATATAAAATCTTTGAGATCTAAATATGAAAACTTTAACAATATGCTCACACATAAATAAATCAACGTTTCACACGTTGCAGCGCCCCAAACACAGTTGTGACATTTTTGTAACAACCAAGGGTTCTGATATTTTCCGTGTCCTTTCTTCACTAGATGGTTTATTGTCCATTTATGACTGGTGGGCTGAAAAAAGGACTTTTCAAAGCAAATTTAAAAGCATAACAATGTTGCTGAATAAAAAATGCTGCCCAGTCATCTCCAATAAGTAGATATGCCTTGTTGCAAACATAAACAACATTTATCAAATACTTTATCCCAGGACCATGATGTTAAGAAATAGCTTCATAACGAGAGTTTTCCATTGAGACTTCCGGCATCGGTTTAGCTCAGTGGTTACTTCCAACGCTACAAGCGTTAAGTTCCTAGTCCAAGGTCTAACAGCCGTGGGTTCGACTACGGGCGCTGTCCGATGCTTTTCTTGTCCATTTCTTTCGTCTCTACGTCGTTATATGTTCTTTTTAAATATTGGGACTTAAAAATTAAGACATGTCATGGCGCATTTAGATGTATAGCAATGCTGCCAAATAAACAGTTATGCTGAGTCATCCTAACAGTCTGTGGATTTGGGCTACTCCATTAGTCTGTTGGCCAATACACTGTCAGTGCGGTAACTTAACAAAATAACAAAAACGTTAATAATAAAACGCCAATGTTGATATTTAACAGTCGCCCGATAAAGTCTCAGTAGATTCTTTAGCAATATGAGTCTTGTAGCCAGACATAGAAGCTGAGGCTTCAATTGTCAACGCTGACCAGCTTTTTTCTTTTCTCTCAAGTTTTGTTGCTGGTCTTCAGGTCTAAAATAAACAGGCCAACATATAGATTCAACGATACAGAAAAGCAGGACAAATCTACAGATAATAAAGATAAATCATCATATAAAATCTTTGAGATCCAAATATGAAAACTTTAACAATACGCTCACACATAAATAAATCAACGTTTTACATGTTGCAGCGCCCCAAACACAGTTGTGACATTTTTGTAACAACCAAGGGTTCTGATATTTTCCTTGTCCTTTCTTCACTAGATGGTTTATTGTCCATTTATGACTGGTGGGCTGAAAAAAGGACTTTTCAAAGCAAATTTAAAAGCATAACAATGTTGCTGAATAAAAAACTGCTGCCCAGTCATCTCCAATAAGTAGATATGCCTTGTTGCAAACATAAACAACATTTATCAAATACTTTATCCCAGGACCATGATGTTAAGAAATAGCTTCATAACGAGAGTTTTCCCTTGAGACTTCCGGCATCGGTTTAGCTCAGTGGTTACTTCCAACGCTACATGCGTTAAGTTCCTAGTCCAAGGTCTAACAGCCGTGGGTTCGACTACGGGCGCTGTCCGATGCTTTTCTTGTCCATTTCTTTCGTCTCTACGTCGTTATATGTTCTTTTTAAATATTGGGACTTAAAAATTAAGACATGTCATGGCGCATTTAGAAGTATAGCAATGCTGCCAAATAAACAATTATGCTGAGTCATCCTAACAGTCTGGGGATTTGGGCTACTCCATTAGTCTGTTGGCCAATACACTGTCAGTGCGGTAACTTAACAAAATAACAAAAACGTTAATAATAAAACGCCAATGTTGATTTTTAACAGTCGCCCGATAAAGTCTCAGTAGATTCTTTAGCAATATGAGTCTTGTAGCCAGACATAGAAGCTGAGGCTTCAATTGTCAACGCTGACCAGCTTTTTTCTTTTCTCTCAAGTTTTGTTGCTGGTCTTCAGGTCTAAAATAAACAGGCCTACATATAGATTCAACGTTACAGAAAACCAGGACAAATCTACAGATAATAAAGATAAATCATCATATAAAATCTTTGAGATCTAAATATGAAAACTTTAACAATACGCTCACACATAAATAAATCAACGTTTCACACGTTGCAGCGCCCCAAACACAGTTGTGACATTTTTGTAACAACCAAGGGTTCTGATATTTTCCGTGTCCTTTCTTCACTAGATGGTTTATTGTCCATTTATGACTGGTGGGCTGAAAAAAGGACTTTTCAAAGCAAATTTAAAAGCATAACAATGTTGCTGAATAAAAAATGCTGCCCAGTCATCTCCAATAAGTAGATATGCCTTGTTGCAAACATAAATAACATTTATCAAATACTTTATCCCAGGACCATGATGTTAAGAAATAGCTTCATAACGAGAGTTTTCCATTGAGACTTCCGGCATCGGTTTAGCTCAGTGGTTACTTCCAACGCTACAAGCGTTAAGTTCCTAGTCCAAGGTCTAACAGCCGTGGGTTCGACTACGGGCGCTGTCCGATGCTTTTCTTGTCCATTTCTTTCGTCTCTACGTCGTTATATGTTCTTTTTAAATATTGGGACTTAAAAATTAAGACATGTCATGGCGCATTTAGATGTATAGCAATGCTGCCAAATAAACAGTTATGCTGAGTCATCCTAACAGTCTGTGGATTTGGGCTACTCCATTAGTCTGTTGGCCAATACACTGTCAGTGCGGTAACTTAACAAAATAACAAAAACGTTAATAATAAAACGCCAATGTTGATTTTTAACAGTCGCCCGATAAAGTCTCAGTAGATTCTTTAGCAATATGAGTCTTGTAGCCAGACATAGAAGCTGAGGCTTCAATTGTCAACGCTGACCAGCTTTTTTCTTTTCTCTCAAGTTTTGTTGCTGGTCTTCAGGTCTAAAATAAACAGGCCAACATATAGATTCAACGATACAGAAAAGCAGGACAAATCTACAGATAATAAAGATAAATCATCATATAAAATCTTTGAGATCCAAATATGAAAACTTTAACAATACGCTCACACATAAATAAATCAACGTTTTACATGTTGCAGCGCCCCAAACACAGTTGTGACATTTTTGTAACAACCAAGGGTTCTGATATTTTCCTTGTCCTTTCTTCACTAGATGGTTTATTGTCCATTTATGACTGGTGGGCTGAAAAAAGGACTTTTCAAAGCAAATTTAAAAGCATAACAATGTTGCTGAATAAAAAACTGCTGCCCAGTCATCTCCAATAAGTAGATATGCCTTGTTGCAAACATAAACAACATTTATCAAATACTTTATCCCAGGACCATGATGTTAAGAAATAGCTTCATAACGAGAGTTTTCCCTTGAGACTTCCGGCATCGGTTTAGCTCAGTGGTTACTTCCAACGCTACATGCGTTAAGTTCCTAGTCCAAGGTCTAACAGCCGTGGGTTCGACTACGGGCGCTGTCCGATGCTTTTCTTGTCCATTTCTTTCGTCTCTACGTCGTTATATGTTCTTTTTAAATATTGGGACTTAAAAATTAAGACATGTCATGGCGCATTTAGAAGTATAGCAATGCTGCCAAATAAACAATTATGCTGAGTCATCCTAACAGTCTGGGGATTTGGGCTACTCCATTAGTCTGTTGGCCAATACACTGTCAGTGCGGTAACTTAACAAAATAACAAAAACGTTAATAATAAAACGCCAATGTTGATTTTTAACAGTCGCCCGATAAAGTCTCAGTAGATTCTTTAGCAATATGAGTCTTGTAGCCAGACATAGAAGCTGAGGCTTCAATTGTCAACGCTGACCAGCTTTTTTCTTTTCTCTCAAGTTTTGTTGCTGGTCTTCAGGTCTAAAATAAACAGGCCTACATATAGATTCAACGTTACAGAAAACCAGGACAAATCTACAGATAATAAAGATAAATCATCATATAAAATCTTTGAGATCTAAATATGAAAACTTTAACAATACGCTCACACATAAATAAATCAACGTTTCACACGTTGCAGCGCCCCAAACACAGTTGTGACATTTTTGTAACAACCAAGGGTTCTGATATTTTCCGTGTCCTTTCTTCACTAGATGGTTTATTGTCCATTTATGACTGGTGGGCTGAAAAAAGGACTTTTCAAAGCAAATTTAAAAGCATAACAATGTTGCTGAATAAAAAATGCTGCCCAGTCATCTCCAATAAGTAGATATGCCTTGTTGCAAACATAAATAACATTTATCAAATACTTTATCCCAGGACCATGATGTTAAGAAATAGCTTCATAACGAGAGTTTTCCATTGAGACTTCCGGCATCGGTTTAGCTCAGTGGTTACTTCCAACGCTACAAGCGTTAAGTTCCTAGTCCAAGGTCTAACAGCCGTGGGTTCGACTACGGGCGCTGTCCGATGCTTTTCTTGTCCATTTCTTTCGTCTCTACGTCGTTATATGTTCTTTTTAAATATTGGGACTTAAAAATTAAGACATGTCATGGCGCATTTAGATGTATAGCAATGCTGCCAAATAAACAGTTATGCTGAGTCATCCTAACAGTCTGTGGATTTGGGCTACTCCATTAGTCTGTTGGCCAATACACTGTCAGTGCGGTAACTTAACAAAATAACAAAAACGTTAATAATAAAACGCCAATGTTGATTTTTAACAGTCGCCCGATAAAGTCTCAGTAGATTCTTTAGCAATATGAGTCTTGTAGCCAGACATAGAAGCTGAGGCTTCAATTGTGAACGCTGACCAGCTTTTTTCTTTTCTCTCAAGTTTTGTTGCTGGTCTTCAGGTCTAAAATAAACAGGCCAACATATAGATTCAACGATACAGAAAAGCAGGACAAATCTACAGATAATAAAGATAAATCATCATATAAAATCTTTGAGATCCAAATATGAAAACTTTAACAATACGCTCACACATAAATAAATCAACGTTTTACATGTTGCAGCGCCCCAAACACAGTTGTGACATTTTTGTAACAACCAAGGGTTCTGATATTTTCCTTGTCCTTTCTTCACTAGATGGTTTATTGTCCATTTATGACTGGTGGGCTGAAAAAAGGACTTTTCAAAGCAAATTTAAAAGCATAACAATGTTGCTGAATAAAAAACTGCTGCCCAGTCATCTCCAATAAGTAGATATGCCTTGTTGCAAACATAAACAACATTTATCAAATACTTTATCCCAGGACCATGATGTTAAGAAATAGCTTCATAACGAGAGTTTTCCCTTGAGACTTCCGGCATCGGTTTAGCTCAGTGGTTACTTCCAACGCTACATGCGTTAAGTTCCTAGTCCAAGGTCTAACAGCCGTGGGTTCGACTACGGGCGCTGTCCGATGCTTTTCTTGTCCATTTCTTTCGTCTCTACGTCGTTATATGTTCTTTTTAAATATTGGGACTTAAAAATTAAGACATGTCATGGCGCATTTAGAAGTATAGCAATGCTGCCAAATAAACAATTATGCTGAGTCATCCTAACAGTCTGGGGATTTGGGCTACTCCATTAGTCTGTTGGCCAATACACTGTCAGTGCGGTAACTTAACAAAATAACAAAAACGTTAATAATAAAACGCCAATGTTGATTTTTAACAGTCGCCCGATAAAGTCTCAGTAGATTCTTTAGCAATATGAGTCTTGTAGCCAGACATAGAAGCTGAAGCTTCAATTGTCAACGCTGACCAGCTTTTTTCTTTTCTCTCAAGTTTTGTTGCTGGTCTTCAGGTCTAAAATAAACAGGCCTACATATAGATTCAACGTTACAGAAAACCAGGACAAATCTACAGATAATAAAGATAAATCATCATATAAAATCTTTGAGATCTAAATATGAAAACTTTAACAATACGCTCACACATAAATAAATCAACGTTTCACACGTTGCAGCGCCCCAAACACAGTTGTGACATTTTTGTAACAACCAAGGGTTCTGATATTTTCCGTGTCCTTTCTTCACTAGATGGTTTATTGTCCATTTATGACTGGTGGGCTGAAAAAAGGACTTTTCAAAGCAAATTTAAAAGCATAACAATGTTGCTGAATAAAAAATGCTGCCCAGTCATCTCCAATAAGTAGATATGCCTTGTTGCAAACATAAATAACATTTATCAAATACTTTATCCCAGGACCATGATGTTAAGAAATAGCTTCATAACGAGAGTTTTCCATTGAGACTTCCGGCATTGGTTTAGCTCAGTGGTTACTTCCAACGCTACAAGCGTTAAGTTCCTAGTCCAAGGTCTAACAGCCGTGGGTTCGACTACGGGCGCTGTCCGATGCTTTTCTTGTCCATTTCTTTCGTCTCTACGTCGTTATATGTTCTTTTTAAATATTGGGACTTAAAAATTAAGACATGTCATGGCGCATTTAGATGTATAGCAATGCTGCCAAATAAACAATTATGCTGAGTCATCCTAACAGTCTGTGGACTTGGGCTACTCCATTAGTCTGTTGGCCAATACACTGTCAGTGCGGTAACTTAACAAAATAACAAAAACGTTAATAATAAAACGCCAATGTTGATTTTTAACAGTCGCCCGATAAAGTCTCAGTAGATTCTTTAGCAATATGAGTCTTGTAGCCAGACATAGAAGCTGAGGCTTCAATTGTGAACGCTGACCAGCTTTTTTCTTTTCTCTCAAGTTTTGTTGCTGGTCTTCAGGTCTAAAATAAACAGGCCAACATATAGATTCAACGATACAGAAAAGCAGGACAAATCTACAGATAATAAAGATAAATCATCATATAAAATCTTTGAGATCCAAATATGAAAACTTTAACAATACGCTCACACATAAATAAATCAACGTTTTACATGTTGCAGCGCCCCAAACACAGTTGTGACATTTTTGTAACAACCAAGGGTTCTGATATTTTCCTTGTCCTTTCTTCACTAGATGGTTTATTGTCCATTTATGACTGGTGGGCTGAAAAAAGGACTTTTCAAAGCAAATTTAAAAGCATAACAATGTTGCTGAATAAAAAACTGCTGCCCAGTCATCTCCAATAAGTAGATATGCCTTGTTGCAAACATAAACAACATTTATCAAATACTTTATCCCAGGACCATGATGTTAATAAATAGCTTCATAACGAGAGTTTTCCCTTGAGACTTCCGGCATCGGTTTAGCTCAGTGGTTACTTCCAACGCTACATGCGTTAAGTTCCTAGTCCAAGGTCTAACAGCCGTGGGTTCGACTACGGGCGCTGTCCGATGCTTTTCTTGTCCATTTCTTTCGTCTCTACGTCGTTATATGTTCTTTTTAAATATTGGGACTTAAAAATTAAGACATGTCATGGCGCATTTAGAAGTATAGCAATGCTGCCAAATAAACAATTATGCTGAGTCATCCTAACAGTCTGGGGATTTGGGCTACTCCATTAGTCTGTTGGCCAATACACTGTCAGTGCGGTAACTTAACAAAATAACAAAAACGTTAATAATAAAACGCCAATGTTGATTTTTAACAGTCGCCTGATAAAGTCTCAGTAGATTCTTTAGCAATATGAGTCTTGTAGCCAGACATAGAAGCTGAGGCTTCAATTGTGAACGCTGACCAGCTTTTTTCTTTTCTCTCAAGTTTTGTTGCTGGTCTTCAGGTCTAAAATAAACAGGCCAACATATAGATTCAACGATACAGAAAAGCAGGACAAATCTACAGATAATAAAGATAAATCATCATATAAAATCTTTGAGATCCAAATATGAAAACTTTAACAATACGCTCACACATAAATAAATCAACGTTTTACATGTTGCAGCGCCCCAAACACAGTTGTGACATTTTTGTAACAACCAAGGGTTCTGATATTTTCCTTGTCCTTTCTTCACTAGATGGTTTATTGTCCATTTATGACTGGTGGGCTGAAAAAAGGACTTTTCAAAGCAAATTTAAAAGCATAACAATGTTGCTGAATAAAAAACTGCTGCCCAGTCATCTCCAATAAGTAGATATGCCTTGTTGCAAACATAAACAACATTTATCAAATACTTTATCCCAGGACCATGATGTTAATAAATAGCTTCATAACGAGAGTTTTCCCTTGAGACTTCTGGCATCGGTTTAGCTCAGTGGTTACTTCCAACGCTACATGCGTTAAGTTCCTAGTCCAAGGTCTAACAGCCGTGGGTTCGACTACGGGCGCTGTCCGATGCTTTTCTTGTCCATTTCTTTCGTCTCTACGTCGTTATATGTTCTTTTTAAATATTGGGACTTAAAAATTAAGACATGTCATGGCGCATTTAGAAGTATAGCAATGCTGCCAAATAAACAATTATGCTGAGTCATCCTAACAGTCTGGGGATTTGGGCTACTCCATTAGTCTGTTGGCCAATACACTGTCAGTGCGGTAACTTAACAAAATAACAAAAACGTTAATAATAAAACGCCAATGTTGATTTTTAACAGTCGCCCGATAAAGTCTCAGTAGATTCTTTAGCAATATGAGTCTTGTAGCCAGACATAGAAGCTGAGGCTTCAATTGTCAACGCTGACCAGCTTTTTTCTTTTCTCTCAAGTTTTGTTGCTGGTCTTCAGGTCTAAAATAAACAGGCCTACATATAGATTCAACGTTACAGAAAACCAGGACAAATCTACAGATAATAAAGATAAATCATCATATAAAATCTTTGAGATCTAAATATGAAAACTTTAACAATACGCTCACACATAAATAAATCAACGTTTCACACGTTGCAGCGCCCCAAACACAGTTGTGACATTTTTGTAACAACCAAGGGTTCTGATATTTTCCGTGTCCTTTCTTCACTAGATGGTTTATTGTCCATTTATGACTGGTGGGCTGAAAAAAGGACTTTTCAAAGCAAATTTAAAAGCATAACAATGTTGCTGAATAAAAAATGCTGCCCAGTCATCTCCAATAAGTAGATATGCCTTGTTGCAAACATAAATAACATTTATCAAATACTTTATCCCAGGACCATGATGTTAAGAAATAGCTTCATAACGAGAGTTTTCCATTGAGACTTCCGGCATCGGTTTAGCTCAGTGGTTACTTCCAACGCTACAAGCGTTAAGTTCCTAGTCCAAGGTCTAACAGCCGTGGGTTCGACTACGGGCGCTGTCCGATGCTTTTCTTGTCCATTTCTTTCGTCTCTACGTCGTTATATGTTCTTTTTAAATATTGGGACTTAAAAATTAAGACATGTCATGGCGCATTTAGATGTATAGCAATGCTGCCAAATAAACAGTTATGCTGAGTCATCCTAACAGTCTGGGGATTTGGGCTACTCCATTAGTCTGTTGGCCAATACACTGTCAGTGCGGTAACTTAACAAAATAACAAAAACGTTAATAATAAAACGCCAATGTTGATTTTTAACAGTCGCCCGATAAAGTCTCAGTAGATTCTTTAGCAATATGAGTCTTGTAGCCAGACATAGAAGCTGAGGCTTCAATTGTGAACGCTGACCAGCTTTTTTCTTTTCTCTCAAGTTTTGTTGCTGGTCTTCAGGTCTAAAATAAACAGGCCAACATATAGATTCAACGATACAGAAAAGCAGGACAAATCTACAGATAATAAAGATAAATCATCATATAAAATCTTTGAGATCCAAATATGAAAACTTTAACAATACGCTCACACATAAATAAATCAACGTTTCACACGTTGCAGCGCCCCAAACACAGTTGTGACATTTTTGTAACAACCAAGGGTTCTGATATTTTCCTTGTCCTTTCTTCACTAGATGGTTTATTGTCCATTTATGACTGGTGGGCTGAAAAAAGGACTTTTCAAAGCAAATTTAAAAGCATAACAATGTTGCTGAATAAAAAATGCTGCCCAGTCATCTCCAATAAGTAGATATGCCTTGTTGCAAACATAAACAACATTTATCAAATACTTTATCCCAGGACCATGATGTTAAGAAATAGCTTCATAACGAGAGTTTTCCCTTGAGACTTCCGGCATCGGTTTAGCTCAGTGGTTACTTCCAACGCTACAAACGTTAAGTTCCTAGTCCAAGGTCTAACAGCCGTGGGTTCGACTACGGGCGCTGTCCGATGCTTTTCTTGTCCATTTCTTTCGTCTCTACGTCGTTATATGTTCTTTTTAAATATTGGGACTTAAAAATTAAGACATGTCATGGCGCATTTAGAAGTATAGCAATGCTGCCAAATAAACAATTATGCTGAGTCATCCTAACAGTCTGGGGATTTGGGCTACTCCATTAGTCTGTTGGCCAATACACTGTCAGTGCGGTAACTTAACAAAATAACAAAAACGTTAATAATAAAACGCCAATGTTGATTTTTAACAGTCGCCCGATAAAGTCTCAGTAGATTCTTTAGCAATATGAGTCTTGTAGCCAGACATAGAAGCTGAAGCTTCAATTGTCAACGCTGACCAGCTTTTTTCTTTTCTCTCAAGTTTTGTTGCTGGTCTTCAGGTCTAAAATAAACAGGCCTACATATAGATTCAACGTTACAGAAAACCAGGACAAATCTACAGATAATAAAGATAAATCATCATATAAAATCTTTGAGATCTAAATATGAAAACTTTAACAATACGCTCACACATAAATAAATCAACGTTTCACACGTTGCAGCGCCCCAAACACAGTTGTGACATTTTTGTAACAACCAAGGGTTCTGATATTTTCCGTGTCCTTTCTTCACTAGATGGTTTATTGTCCATTTATGACTGGTGGGCTGAAAAAAGGACTTTTCAAAGCAAATTTAAAAGCATAACAATGTTGCTGAATAAAAAATGCTGCCCAGTCATCTCCAATAAGTAGATATGCCTTGTTGCAAACATAAATAACATTTATCAAATACTTTATCCCAGGACCATGATGTTAAGAAATAGCTTCATAACGAGAGTTTTCCATTGAGACTTCCGGCATCGGTTTAGCTCAGTGGTTACTTCCAACGCTACAAGCGTTAAGTTCCTAGTCCAAGGTCTAACAGCCGTGGGTTCGACTACGGGCGCTGTCCGATGCTTTTCTTGTCCATTTCTTTCGTCTCTACGTCGTTATATGTTCTTTTTAAATATTGGGACTTAAAAATTAAGACATGTCATGGCGCATTTAGATGTATAGCAATGCTGCCAAATAAACAGTTATGCTGAGTCATCCTAACAGTCTGTGGATTTGGGCTACTCCATTAGTCTGTTGGCCAATACACTGTCAGTGCGGTAACTTAACAAAATAACAAAAACGTTAATAATAAAACGCCAATGTTGATTTTTAACAGTCGCCCGATAAAGTCTCAGTAGATTCTTTAGCAATATGAGTCTTGTAGCCAGACATAGAAGCTGAGGCTTCAATTGTGAACGCTGACCAGCTTTTTTCTTTTCTCTCAAGTTTTGTTGCTGGTCTTCAGGTCTAAAATAAACAGGCCAACATATAGATTCAACGATACAGAAAAGCAGGACAAATCTACAGATAATAAAGATAAATCATCATATAAAATCTTTGAGATCCAAATATGAAAACTTTAACAATACGCTCACACATAAATAAATCAACGTTTTACATGTTGCAGCGCCCCAAACACAGTTGTGACATTTTTGTAACAACCAAGGGTTCTGATATTTTCCTTGTCCTTTCTTCACTAGATGGTTTATTGTCCATTTATGACTGGTGGGCTGAAAAAAGGACTTTTCAAAGCAAATTTAAAAGCATAACAATGTTGCTGAATAAAAAACTGCTGCCCAGTCATCTCCAATAAGTAGATATGCCTTGTTGCAAACATAAACAACATTTATCAAATACTTTATCCCAGGACCATGATGTTAATAAATAGCTTCATAACGAGAGTTTTCCCTTGAGACTTCCGGCATCGGTTTAGCTCAGTGGTTACTTCCAACGCTACATGCGTTAAGTTCCTAGTCCAAGGTCTAACAGCCGTGGGTTCGACTACGGGCGCTGTCCGATGCTTTTCTTGTCCATTTCTTTCGTCTCTACGTCGTTATATGTTCTTTTTAAATATTGGGACTTAAAAATTAAGACATGTCATGGCGCATTTAGAAGTATAGCAATGCTGCCAAATAAACAATTATGCTGAGTCATCCTAACAGTCTGGGGATTTGGGCTACTCCATTAGTCTGTTGGCCAATACACTGTCAGTGCGGTAACTTAACAAAATAACAAAAACGTTAATAATAAAACGCCAATGTTGATTTTTAACAGTCGCCCGATAAAGTCTCAGTAGATTCTTTAGCAATATGAGTCTTGTAGCCAGACATAGAAGCTGAGGCTTCAATTGTGAACGCTGACCAGCTTTTTTCTTTTCTCTCAAGTTTTGTTGCTGGTCTTCAGGTCTAAAATAAACAGGCCAACATATAGATTCAACGATACAGAAAAGCAGGACAAATCTACAGATAATAAAGATAAATCATCATATAAAATCTTTGAGATCCAAATATGAAAACTTTAACAATACGCTCACACATAAATAAATCAACGTTTTACATGTTGCAGCGCCCCAAACACAGTTGTGACATTTTTGTAACAACCAAGGGTTCTGATATTTTCCTTGTCCTTTCTTCACTAGATGGTTTATTGTCCATTTATGACTGGTGGGCTGAAAAAAGGACTTTTCAAAGCAAATTTAAAAGCATAACAATGTTGCTGAATAAAAAACTGCTGCCCAGTCATCTCCAATAAGTAGATATGCCTTGTTGCAAACATAAACAACATTTATCAAATACTTTATCCCAGGACCATGATGTTAATAAATAGCTTCATAACGAGAGTTTTCCCTTGAGACTTCTGGCATCGGTTTAGCTCAGTGGTTACTTCCAACGCTACATGCGTTAAGTTCCTAGTCCAAGGTCTAACAGCCGTGGGTTCGACTACGGGCGCTGTCCGATGCTTTTCTTGTCCATTTCTTTCGTCTCTACGTCGTTATATGTTCTTTTTAAATATTGGGACTTAAAAATTAAGACATGTCATGGCGCATTTAGAAGTATAGCAATGCTGCCAAATAAACAATTATGCTGAGTCATCCTAACAGTCTGGGGATTTGGGCTACTCCATTAGTCTGTTGGCCAATACACTGTCAGTGCGGTAACTTAACAAAATAACAAAAACGTTAATAATAAAACGCCAATGTTGATTTTTAACAGTCGCCCGATAAAGTCTCAGTAGATTCTTTAGCAATATGAGTCTTGTAGCCAGACATAGAAGCTGAGGCTTCAATTGTCAACGCTGACCAGCTTTTTTCTTTTCTCTCAAGTTTTGTTGCTGGTCTTCAGGTCTAAAATAAACAGGCCTACATATAGATTCAACGTTACAGAAAACCAGGACAAATCTACAGATAATAAAGATAAATCATCATATAAAATCTTTGAGATCTAAATATGAAAACTTTAACAATACGCTCACACATAAATAAATCAACGTTTCACACGTTGCAGCGCCCCAAACACAGTTGTGACATTTTTGTAACAACCAAGGGTTCTGATATTTTCCGTGTCCTTTCTTCACTAGATGGTTTATTGTCCATTTATGACTGGTGGGCTGAAAAAAGGACTTTTCAAAGCAAATTTAAAAGCATAACAATGTTGCTGAATAAAAAATGCTGCCCAGTCATCTCCAATAAGTAGATATGCCTTGTTGCAAACATAAACAACATTTATCAAATACTTTATCCCAGGACCATGATGTTAAGAAATAGCTTCATAACGAGAGTTTTCCATTGAGACTTCCGGCATCGGTTTAGCTCAGTGGTTACTTCCAACGCTACAAGCGTTAAGTTCCTAGTCCAAGGTCTAACAGCCGTGGGTTCGACTACGGGCGCTGTCCGATGCTTTTCTTGTCCATTTCTTTCGTCTCTACGTCGTTATATGTTCTTTTTAAATATTGGGACTTAAAAATTAAGACATGTCATGGCGCATTTAGAAGTATAGCAATGCTGCCAAATAAACAACTATGCCGAGTCATCCTAACAGTCTGGGGATTTGGGCTACCCCATTAGTCTGTTGGCCAATACACTGTCAGTGCGGTAACTTAACAAAATAACAAAAACGTTAATAATAAAACGCCAATGTTGATTTTTAACAGTCGCCCGATAAAGTCTCAGTAGATTCTTTAGCAATATGAGTCTTGTAGCCAGACATAGAAGCTGAGGCTTCAATTGTCAACGCTGACCAGCTTTTTTCTTTTCTCTCAAGTTTTGTTGCTGGTCTTCAGGTCTAAAATAAACAGGCCAACATATAGATTCAACGTTACAGAAAACCAGGACAAATCTACAGATAATAAAGATAAATCATCATATAAAATCTTTGAGATCTAAATATGAAAACTTTAACAATACGCTCACACATAAATAAATCAACGTTTTACATGTTGCAGCGCCCCAAACACAGTTGTGACATTTTTGTAACAACCAAGGGTTCTGATATTTTCCTTGTCCTTTCTTCACTAGATGGTTTATTGTCCATTTATGACTGGTGGGCTGAAAAAAGGACTTTTCAAAGCAAATTTAAAAGCATAACAATGTTGCTGAATAAAAAATGCTGCCCAGTCATCTCCAATAAGTAGATATGCCTTGTTGCAAACATAAACAACATTTATCAAATACTTTATCCCAGGACCATGATGTTAAGAAATAGCTTCATAACGAGAGTTTTCCCTTGAGACTTCCGGCATCGGTTTAGCTCAGTGGTTACTTCCAACGCTATATGCGTTAAGTTCCTAGTCCAAGGTCTAACAGCCGTGGGTTCGACTACGGGCGCTGTCTGATGCTTTTCTTGTCAATTTCTTTCGTCTCTACGTCGTTATATGTTCTTTTTAAATATTGGGACTTAAAAATTAAGACATGTCATGGCGCATTTAGAAGTATAGCAATGCTGCCAAATAAACAATTATGCCGAGTCATCCTAACAGTCTGGGGATTTGGGCTACCCCATTAGTCTGTTGGCCAATACACTGTCAGTGCGGTAACTTAACAAAATAACAAAAACGTTAATAATAAAACGCCAATGTTGATTTTTAACAGTCGCCCGATAAAGTCTCAGTAGATTCTTTAGCAATATGAGTCTTGTAGCCAGACATAGAAGCTGAGGCTTCAATTGTGAACGCTGACCAGCTTTTTTCTTTTCTCTCAAGTTTTGTTGCTGGTCTTCAGGTCTAAAATAAACAGGCCAACATATAGATTCAACGTTACAGAAAACCAGGACAAATCTACAGATAATAAAGATAAATCATCATATAAAATCTTTGAGATCTAAATATGAAAACTTTAACAATACACTCACACATAAATAAATCAACGTTTTACATGTTGCAGCGCCCCAAACACAGTTGTGACATTTTTGTAACAACCAAGGGTTCTGATATTTTCCTTGTCCTTTCTTCACTAGATGGTTTATTGTCCATTTATGACTGGTGGGCTGAAAAAAGGACTTTTCAAAGCAAATTTAATAGCATAACAATGTTGCTGAATAAAAAATGCTGCCCAGTCATCTCCAATAAGTAGATATGCCTTGTTGCAAACATAAACAACATTTATCAAATACTTTATCCCAGGACCATGATGTTAAGAAATAGCTTCATAACGAGAGTTTTCCCTTGAGACTTCCGGCATCGGTTTAGCTCAGTGGTTACTTCCAACGCTACATGCGTTAAGTTCCTAGTCCAAGGTCTAACAGCCGTGGGTTCGACTACGGGCGCTGTCCGATGCTTTTCTTGTCAATTTCTTTCGTCTCTACGTCGTTATATGTTCTTTTTAAATATTGGGACTTAAAAATTAAGACATGTCGTGGCGCATTTAGAAGTATAGCAATGCTGCCAAATAAACAATTATGCCGAGTCATCCTAACAGTCTGGGGATTTGGGCTACCCCATTAGTCTGTTGGCCAATACACTGTCAGTGCGGTAACTTAACAAAATAACAAAAACGTTAATAATAAAACGCCAATGTTGATTTTTAACAGTCGCCCGATAAAGTCTCAGTAGATTCTTTAGCAATATGAGTCTTGTAGCCAGACATAGAAGCTGAGGCTTCAATTGTGAACGCTGACCAGCTTTTTTCTTTTCTCTCAAGTTTTGTTGCTGGTCTTCAGGTCTAAAATAAACAGGCCAACATATAGATTCAACGTTACAGAAAACCAGGACAAATCTACAGATAATAAAGATAAATCATCATATAAAATCTTTGAGATCTAAATATGAAAACTTTAACAATACGCTCACACATAAATAAATCAACGTTTTACATGTTGCAGCGCCCCAAACACAGTTGTGACATTTTTGTAACAACCAAGGGTTCTGATATTTTCCTTGTCCTTTCTTCACTAGATGGTTTATTGTCCATTTATGACTGGTGGGCTGAAAAAAGGAGTTTTCAAAGCAAATTTAAAAGCATAACAATGTTGCTGAATAAAAAATGCTGCCCAGTCATCTCCAATAAGTAGATATGCCTTGTTGCAAACATAAACAACATTTATCAAATACTTTATCCCAGGACCATGATGTTAAGAAATAGCTTCATAACGAGAGTTTTCCCTTGAGACTTCCGGCATCGGTTTAGCTCAGTGGTTACTTCCAACGCAACAAGCGTTAAGTTCCTAGTCCAAGGTCTAACAGCCGTGGGTTTGACTACGGGCGCTGTCCGATGCTTTTCTTGTCCATTTCTTTCGTCTCTACGTCGTTATATGTTCTTTTTAAATATTGGGACTTAAAAATTAAGACATGTCATGGCGCATTTAGAAGTATAGCAATGCTGCCATATAAACAATTATGCTGAGTCATCCTAACAGTCTGGGGATTTGGGCTACTCCATTAGTCTGTTGGCCAATACACTGTCAGTGCGGTAACTTAACAAAATAACAAAAACGTTAATAATAAAACGCCAATGTTGATTTTTAACAGTCGCCCGATAAAGTCTCAGTAGATTCTTTAGCAATATGAGTCTTGTAGCCAGACATAGAAGCTGAGGCTTCAATTGTCAACGCTGACCAGCTTTTTTCTTTTCTCTCAAGTTTTGTTGCTGGTCTTCAGGTCTAAAATAAACAGGCCAACATATAGATTCAACGTTACAGAAAAGCAGGACAAATCTACAGATAATAAAGATAAATCATCATATAAAATCTTTGAGATCCAAATATGAAAACTTTAACAATACGCTCACACATAAATAAATCAACGTTTTACATGTTGCAGCGCCCCAAACACAGTTGTGACATTTTTGTAACAACCAAGGGTTCTGATATTTTCCTTGTCCTTTCTTCACTAGATGGTTTATTGTCCATTTATGACTGGTGGGCTGAAAAAAGGACTTTTCAAAGCAAATTTAAAAGCATAACAATGTTGCTGAATAAAAAACTGCTGCCCAGTCATCTCCAATAAGTAGATATGCCTTGTTGCAAACATAAACAACATTTATCAAATACTTTATCCCAGGACCATGATGTTAAGAAATAGCTTCATAACGAGAGTTTTCCCTTGAGACTTCCGGCATCGGTTTAGCTCAGTGGTTACTTCCAACGCTACATGCGTTAAGTTCCTAGTCCAAGGTCTAACAGCCGTGGGTTCGACTACGGGCGCGGTCCGATGCTTTTCTTGTCAATTTCTTTCGTCTCTACGTCGTTATATGTTCTTTTTAAATATTGGGACTTAAAAATTAAGACATGTCATGGCGCATTTAGAAGTATAGCAATGCTGCCAAATAAACAATTATGCCGAGTCATCCTAACAGTCTGGGGATTTGGGCTACCCCATTAGTCTGTTGGCCAATACACTGTCAGTGCGGTAACTTAACAAAATAACAAAAACGTTAATAATAAAACGCCAATGTTGATTTTTAACAGTCGCCCGATAAAGTCTCAGTAGATTCTTTAGCAATATGAGTCTTGTAGCCAGACATAGAAGCTGAGGCTTCAATTGTCAACGCTGACCAGCTTTTTTCTTTTCTCTCAAGTTTTGTTGCTGGTCTTCAGGTCTAAAATAAACAGGCCAACATATAGATTCAACGTTACAGAAAACCAGGACAAATCTACAGATAATAAAGATAAATCATCATATAAAATCTTTGAGATCTAAATATGAAAACTTTAACAATACGCTCACACATAAATAAATCAACGTTTTACATGTTGCAGCGCCCCAAACACAGTTGTGACATTTTTGTAACAACCAAGGGTTCTGATATTTTCCTTGTCCTTTCTTCACTAGATGGTTTATTGTCCATTTATGACTGGTGGGCTGAAAAAAGGACTTTTCAAAGCAAATTTAAAAGCATAACAATGTTGCTGAATAAAAAATGCTGCCCAGTCATCTCCAATAAGTAGATATGCCTTGTTGCAAACATAAACAACATTTATCAAATACTTTATCCCAGGACCATGATGTTAAGAAATAGCTTCATAACGAGAGTTTTCCCTTGAGACTTCCGGCATCGGTTTAGCTCAGTGGTTACTTCCAACGCTACAAGCGTTAAGTTCCTAGTCCAAGGTCTAACAGCCGTGGGTTCGACTACGGGCGCTGTCCGATGCTTTTCTTGTCCATTTCTTTCGTCTCTACGTCGTTATATGTTCTTTTTAAATATTGGGACTTAAAAATTAAGACATGTCATGGCGCATTTAGAAGTATAGCAATGCTGCCAAATAAACAATTATGCTGAGTCATCCTAACAGTCTGGGGATTTGGGCTACTCCATTAGTCTGTTGGCCAATACACTGTCAGTGCGGTAACTTAACAAAATAACAAAAACGTTAATAATAAAACGCCAATGTTGATTTTTAACAGTCGCCCGATAAAGTCTCAGTAGATTCTTTAGCAATATGAGTCTTGTAGCCAGACATAGAAGCTGAGGCTTCAATTGTCAACGCTGACCAGGTTTTTCTTTTCTCTCAAGTTTTGTTGCTGGTCTTCAGGTCTAAAATAAACAGGCCAACATATAGATTCAACGATACAGAAAACCAGGACAAATCTACAGATAATAAAGATAAATCATCATATAAAATCTTTGAGATCTAAATATGAAAACTTTAACAATACGCTCACACATAAATAAATCAACGTTTTACATGTTGCAGCGCCCCAAACACAGTTGTGACATTTTTGTAACAACCAAGGGTTCTGATATTTTCCTTGTCCTTTCTTCACTAGATGGTTTATTGTCCATTTATGACTGGTGGGCTGAAAAAAGGACTTTTCAAAGCAAATTTAAAAGCATAACAATGTTGCTGAATAAAAAATGCTGCCCAGTCATCTCCAATAAGTAGATATGCCTTGTTGCAAACATAAACAACATTTATCAAATACTTTATCCCAGGACCATGATGTTAAGAAATAGCTTCATAACGAGAGTTTTCCCTTGAGACTTCTGGCATCGGTTTAGCTCAGTGGTTACTTCCAACGCAACAAGCGTTAAGTTCCTAGTCCAAGGTCTAACAGCCGTGGGTTTGACTACGGGCGCTGTCCGATGCTTTTCTTGTCCATTTCTTTCGTCTCTACGTCGTTATATGTTCTTTTTAAATATTGGGACTTAAAAATTAAGACATGTCATGGCACATTTAGAAGTATAGCAATGCTGCCAAATAAACAGTTATGCTGAGTCATCCTAACAGTCTGGGGATTTGGGCTACTCCATTAGTCTGTTGGCCAATACACTGTCAGTGCGGTAACTTAACAAAATAACAAAAACGTTAATAATAAAACGCCAATGTTGATTTTTAACAGTCGCCTGATAAAGTCTCAGTAGATTCTTTAGCAATATGAGTCTTGTAGCCAGACATAGAAGCTGAGGCTTCAATTGTGAACGCTGACCAGCTTTTTTCTTTTCTCTCAAGTTTTGTTGCTGGTCTTCAGGTCTAAAATAAACAGGCCAACATATAGATTCAACGTTACAGAAAACCAGGACAAATCTACAGATAATAAAGATAAATCATCATATAAAATCTTTGAGATCTAAATATGAAAACTTTAACAATACGCTCACACATAAATAAATCAACGTTTTACATGTTGCAGCGCCCCAAACACAGTTGTGACATTTTTGTAACAACCAAGGGTTCTGATATTTTCCTTGTCCTTTCTTCACTAGATGGTTTATTGTCCATTTATGACTGGTGGGCTGAAAAAAGGACTTTTCAAAGCAAATTTAAAAGCATAACAATGTTGTTGAATAAAAAATGCTGCCCAGTCATCTCCAATAAGTAGATATGCCTTGTTGCAAACATAAACAACATTTATCAAATACTTTATCCCAGGACCATGATGTTAAGAAATAGCTTCATAAAGAGAGTTTTCCATCGAGACTTCTGGCATCGGTTTAGCTCAGTGGTTACTTCCAACGCTACAAACGTTAAGTTCCTAGTCCAAGGTCTAACAGCCGTGGGTTCGACTACGGGCGCTGTCCGATGCTTTTCTTGTCCATTTCTTTCGTCTCTACGTCGTTATATGTTCTTTTTAAATATTGGGACTTAAAAATTAAGACATGTCATGGCACATTTAGAAGTATAGCAATGCTGCCAAATAAACAATTATGCTGAGTCATCCTAACAGTCTGGGGATTTGGGCTACTCCATTAGTCTGTTGGCCAATACACTGTCAGTGCGGTAACTTAACAAAATAACAAAAACGTTAATAATAAAACGCCAATATTGATTTTTAACAGTCGCCAGATAAAGTCTCAGTAGATTCTTTAGCAATATGAGTCTTGTAGCCAGAAATAGAAGCTGAGGCTTCAATTGTGAACGCTGACCAGCTTTTTTCTTTTCTCTCAAGTTTTGTTGCTGGTCTTCAGGTCTAAAATAAACAGGCCAACATATAGATTCAACGTTACAGAAAACCAGGACAAATCTACAGATAATAAAGATAAATCATCATATAAAATCTTTGAGATCTAAATATGAAAACTTTAACAATATGCTCACACATAAATAAATCAACGTTTCACACGGTGCAGCGCCCCAAACACAGTTGTGTCATTTTTGTAACAACCAAGGGTTCTGATATTTTCCTTGTCCTTTCTTCACTAGATGGTTTATTGTCCATTTATGACTGGTGGGCTGAAAAAAGGACTTTTCAAAGCAAATTTAAAAGCATAACAATGTTGTTGAATAAAAAATGCTGCCCAGTCATCTCCAATAAGTAGATATGCCTTGTTGCAAACATAAACAACATTTATCAAATACTTTATCCCAGGACCATGATGTTAAGAAATAGCTTCATAACGAGAGTTTTCCATCAAGACTTCTGGCATCGGTTTAGCTCAGTGGTTACTTCCAACGCTACAAGCGTTAAGTTCCTAGTCCAAGGTCTAACAGCCGTGGGTTCGACTACGGGCGCTGTCCGATGCTTTTCTTGTCCATTTCTTTCGTCTCTACGTCGTTATATGTTCTTTTTAAATATTGGGACTTAAAAATTAAGACATGTCATGGCACATTTAGATGTATAGCAATGCTGCCAAATAAACAGTTATGCTGAGTCATCCTAACAGTCTGGGGATTTGGGCTACTCCATTAGTCTGTTGGCCAATACACTGTCAGTGCGGTAACTTAACAAAATAACAAAAACGTTAATAATAAAACGCCAATGTTGATTTTTAACAGTCGCCCGATAAAGTCTCAGTAGATTCTTTAGCAATATGAGTCTTGTAGCCAGACATAGAAGCTGAGGCTTCAATTGTGAACGCTGACCAGCTTTTTTCTTTTCTCTCAAGTTTTGTTGCTGGTCTTCAGGTCTAAAATAAACAGGCCAACATATAGATTCAACGATACAGAAAAGCAGGACAAATCTACAGATAATAAAGATAAATCATCATATAAAATCTTTGAGATCCAAATATGAAAACTTTAACAATACGCTCACACATAAATAAATCAACGTTTTACATGTTGCAGCGCCCCAAACACAGTTGTGACATTTTTGTAACAACCAAGGGTTCTGATATTTTCCTTGTCCTTTCTTCACTAGATGGTTTATTGTCCATTTATGACTGGTGGGCTGAAAAAAGGACTTTTCAAAGCAAATTTAAAAGCATAACAATGTTGCTGAATAAAAAATGCTGCCCAGTCATCTCCAATAAGTAGATATGCCTTGTTGCAAACATAAACAACATTTATCAAATACTTTATCCCAGGACCATGATGTTAAGAAATAGCTTCATAACGAGAGTTTTCCCTTGAGACTTCCGGCATCGGTTTAGCTCAGTGGTTACTTCCAACGCTACAAGCGTTAAGTTCCTAGTCCAAGGTCTAACAGCCGTGGGTTTGACTACGGGCGCTGTCCGATGCTTTTCTTGTCCATTTCTTTCGTCTCTACGTCGTTATATGTTCTTTTTAAATATTGGGACTTAAAAATTAAGACATGTCATGGCGCATTTAGAAGTATAGCAATGCTGCCAAATAAACAATTATGCTGAGTCATCCTAACAGTCTGGGGATTTGGGCTACTCCATTAGTCTGTTGGCCAATACACTGTCAGTGCGGTAACTTAACAAAATAACAAAAACGTTAATAATAAAACGCC
Source organism: Fundulus diaphanus (assembly GCA_037039145.1). NCBI lineage: Eukaryota > Metazoa > Chordata > Actinopteri > Cyprinodontiformes > Fundulidae > Fundulus > Fundulus diaphanus. The sequence goes on from CM073125.1 coordinate 34,924,512, forward strand.
AATGTTGATTTTTAACAGTCGCCCGATAAAGTCTCAGTAGATTCTTTAGCAATATGAGTCTTGTAGCCAGACATAGAAGCTGAAGCTTCAATTGTCAACGCTGACCAGCTTTTTTCTTTTCTCTCAAGTTTTGTTGCTGGTCTTCAGGTCTAAAATAAACAGGCCTACATATAGATTCAACGTTACAGAAAACCAGGACAAATCTACAGATAATAAAGATAAATCATCATATAAAATCTTTGAGATCTAAATATGAAAACTTTAACAATACGCTCACACATAAATAAATCAACGTTTCACACGTTGCAGCGCCCCAAACACAGTTGTGACATTTTTGTAACAACCAAGGGTTCTGATATTTTCCGTGTCCTTTCTTCACTAGATGGTTTATTGTCCATTTATGACTGGTGGGCTGAAAAAAGGACTTTTCAAAGCAAATTTAAAAGCATAACAATGTTGCTGAATAAAAAATGCTGCCCAGTCATCTCCAATAAGTAGATATGCCTTGTTGCAAACATAAATAACATTTATCAAATACTTTATCCCAGGACCATGATGTTAAGAAATAGCTTCATAACGAGAGTTTTCCATTGAGACTTCCGGCATCGGTTTAGCTCAGTGGTTACTTCCAACGCTACAAGCGTTAAGTTCCTAGTCCAAGGTCTAACAGCCGTGGGTTCGACTACGGGCGCTGTCCGATGCTTTTCTTGTCCATTTCTTTCGTCTCTACGTCGTTATATGTTCTTTTTAAATATTGGGACTTAAAAATTAAGACATGTCATGGCGCATTTAGATGTATAGCAATGCTGCCAAATAAACAGTTATGCTGAGTCATCCTAACAGTCTGTGGATTTGGGCTACTCCATTAGTCTGTTGGCCAATACACTGTCAGTGCGGTAACTTAACAAAATAACAAAAACGTTAATAATAAAACGCCAATGTTGATTTTTAACAGTCGCCCGATAAAGTCTCAGTAGATTCTTTAGCAATATGAGTCTTGTAGCCAGACATAGAAGCTGAGGCTTCAATTGTGAACGCTGACCAGCTTTTTTCTTTTCTCTCAAGTTTTGTTGCTGGTCTTCAGGTCTAAAATAAACAGGCCAACATATAGATTCAACGATACAGAAAAGCAGGACAAATCTACAGATAATAAAGATAAATCATCATATAAAATCTTTGAGATCCAAATATGAAAACTTTAACAATACGCTCACACATAAATAAATCAACGTTTTACATGTTGCAGCGCCCCAAACACAGTTGTGACATTTTTGTAACAACCAAGGGTTCTGATATTTTCCTTGTCCTTTCTTCACTAGATGGTTTATTGTCCATTTATGACTGGTGGGCTGAAAAAAGGACTTTTCAAAGCAAATTTAAAAGCATAACAATGTTGCTGAATAAAAAACTGCTGCCCAGTCATCTCCAATAAGTAGATATGCCTTGTTGCAAACATAAACAACATTTATCAAATACTTTATCCCAGGACCATGATGTTAATAAATAGCTTCATAACGAGAGTTTTCCCTTGAGACTTCCGGCATCGGTTTAGCTCAGTGGTTACTTCCAACGCTACAAGCGTTAAGTTCCTAGTCCAAGGTCTAACAGCCGTGGGTTCGACTACGGGCGCTGTCCGATGCTTTTCTTGTCCATTTCTTTCGTCTCTACGTCGTTATATGTTCTTTTTAAATATTGGGACTTAAAAATTAAGACATGTCATGGCGCATTTAGATGTATAGCAATGCTGCCAAATAAACAGTTATGCTGAGTCATCCTAACAGTCTGGGGATTTGGGCTACTCCATTAGTCTGTTGGCCAATACACTGTCAGTGCGGTAACTTAACAAAATAACAAAAACGTTAATAATAAAACGCCAATGTTGATTTTTAACAGTCGCCCGATAAAGTCTCAGTAGATTCTTTAGCAATATGAGTCTTGTAGCCAGACATAGAAGCTGAGGCTTCAATTGTGAACGCTGACCAGCTTTTTTCTTTTCTCTCAAGTTTTGTTGCTGGTCTTCAGGTCTAAAATAAACAGGCCAACATATAGATTCAACGATACAGAAAAGCAGGACAAATCTACAGATAATAAAGATAAATCATCATATAAAATCTTTGAGATCCAAATATGAAAACTTTAACAATACGCTCACACATAAATAAATCAACGTTTTACATGTTGCAGCGCCCCAAACACAGTTGTGACATTTTTGTAACAACCAAGGGTTCTGATATTTTCCTTGTCCTTTCTTCACTAGATGGTTTATTGTCCATTTATGACTGGTGGGCTGAAAAAAGGACTTTTCAAAGCAAATTTAAAAGCATAACAATGTTGCTGAATAAAAAATGCTGCCCAGTCATCTCCAATAAGTAGATATGCCTTGTTGCAAACATAAACAACATTTATCAAATACTTTATCCCAGGACCATGATGTTAAGAAATAGCTTCATAACGAGAGTTTTCCCTTGAGACTTCTGGCATCGGTTTAGCTCAGTGGTTACTTCCAACGCTACAAACGTTAAGTTCCTAGTCCAAGGTCTAACAGCCGTGGGTTCGACTACGGGCGCTGTCCGATGCTTTTCTTGTCCATTTCTTTCGTCTCTACGTCGTTATATGTTCTTTTTAAATATTGGGACTTAAAAATTAAGACATGTCATGGCGCATTTAGAAGTATAGCAATGCTGCCAAATAAACAATTATGCTGAGTCATCCTAACAGTCTGGGGATTTGGGCTACTCCATTAGTCTGTTGGCCAATACACTGTCAGTGCGGTAACTTAACAAAATAACAAAAACGTTAATAATAAAACGCCAATGTTGATTTTTAACAGTCGCCCGATAAAGTCTCAGTAGATTCTTTAGCAATATGAGTCTTGTAGCCAGACATAGAAGCTGAAGCTTCAATTGTCAACGCTGACCAGCTTTTTTCTTTTCTCTCAAGTTTTGTTGCTGGTCTTCAGGTCTAAAATAAACAGGCCTACATATAGATTCAACGTTACAGAAAACCAGGACAAATCTACAGATAATAAAGATAAATCATCATATAAAATCTTTGAGATCTAAATATGAAAACTTTAACAATACGCTCACACATAAATAAATCAACGTTTCACACGTTGCAGCGCCCCAAACACAGTTGTGACATTTTTGTAACAACCAAGGGTTCTGATATTTTCCGTGTCCTTTCTTCACTAGATGGTTTATTGTCCATTTATGACTGGTGGGCTGAAAAAAGGACTTTTCAAAGCAAATTTAAAAGCATAACAATGTTGCTGAATAAAAAATGCTGCCCAGTCATCTCCAATAAGTAGATATGCCTTGTTGCAAACATAAATAACATTTATCAAATACTTTATCCCAGGACCATGATGTTAAGAAATAGCTTCATAACGAGAGTTTTCCATTGAGACTTCCGGCATCGGTTTAGCTCAGTGGTTACTTCCAACGCTACAAGCGTTAAGTTCCTAGTCCAAGGTCTAACAGCCGTGGGTTCGACTACGGGCGCTGTCCGATGCTTTTCTTGTCCATTTCTTTCGTCTCTACGTCGTTATATGTTCTTTTTAAATATTGGGACTTAAAAATTAAGACATGTCATGGCGCATTTAGATGTATAGCAATGCTGCCAAATAAACAGTTATGCTGAGTCATCCTAACAGTCTGTGGATTTGGGCTACTCCATTAGTCTGTTGGCCAATACACTGTCAGTGCGGTAACTTAACAAAATAACAAAAACGTTAATAATAAAACGCCAATGTTGATTTTTAACAGTCGCCTGATAAAGTCTCAGTAGATTCTTTAGCAATATGAGTCTTGTAGCCAGACATAGAAGCTGAGGCTTCAATTGTGAACGCTGACCAGCTTTTTTCTTTTCTCTCAAGTTTTGTTGCTGGTCTTCAGGTCTAAAATAAACAGGCCAACATATAGATTCAACGATACAGAAAAGCAGGACAAATCTACAGATAATAAAGATAAATCATCATATAAAATCTTTGAGATCCAAATATGAAAACTTTAACAATACGCTCACACATAAATAAATCAACGTTTTACATGTTGCAGCGCCCCAAACACAGTTGTGACATTTTTGTAACAACCAAGGGTTCTGATATTTTCCTTGTCCTTTCTTCACTAGATGGTTTATTGTCCATTTATGACTGGTGGGCTGAAAAAAGGACTTTTCAAAGCAAATTTAAAAGCATAACAATGTTGCTGAATAAAAAACTGCTGCCCAGTCATCTCCAATAAGTAGATATGCCTTGTTGCAAACATAAACAACATTTATCAAATACTTTATCCCAGGACCATGATGTTAATAAATAGCTTCATAACGAGAGTTTTCCCTTGAGACTTCCGGCATCGGTTTAGCTCAGTGGTTACTTCCAACGCTACATGCGTTAAGTTCCTAGTCCAAGGTCTAACAGCCGTGGGTTCGACTACGGGCGCTGTCCGATGCTTTTCTTGTCCATTTCTTTCGTCTCTACGTCGTTATATGTTCTTTTTAAATATTGGGACTTAAAAATTAAGACATGTCATGGCGCATTTAGAAGTATAGCAATGCTGCCAAATAAACAATTATGCTGAGTCATCCTAACAGTCTGGGGATTTGGGCTACTCCATTAGTCTGTTGGCCAATACACTGTCAGTGCGGTAACTTAACAAAATAACAAAAACGTTAATAATAAAACGCCAATGTTGATTTTTAACAGTCGCCCGATAAAGTCTCAGTAGATTCTTTAGCAATATGAGTCTTGTAGCCAGACATAGAAGCTGAGGCTTCAATTGTCAACGCTGACCAGCTTTTTTCTTTTCTCTCAAGTTATGTTGCTGGTTTTCAGGTCTAAAATAAACAGGCCAACATATAGATTCAACGTTACAGAAAACCAGGACAAATCTACAGATAATAAAGATAAATCATCATATAAAATCTTTGAGATCTAAATATGAAAACTTTAACAATACGCTCACACATAAATAAATCAACGTTTTACATGTTGCAGCGCCCCAAACACAGTTGTGACATTTTTGTAACAACCAAGGGTTCTGATATTTTCCTTGTCCTTTCTTCACTAGATGGTTTATTGTCCATTTATGACTGGTGGGCTGAAAAAAGGACTTTTCAAAGCAAATTTAAAAGCATAACAATGTTGCTGAATAAAAAATGCTGCCCAGTCATCTCCAATAAGTAGATATGCCTTGTTGCAAACATAAACAACATTTATCAAATACTTTATCCCAGGACCATGATGTTAAGAAATAGCTTCATAACGAGAGTTTTCCCTTTAGACTTCCGGCATCGGTTTAGCTCAGTGGTTACTTCCAACGCTACATGCGTTAAGTTCCTAGTCCAAGGTCTAACAGCCGTGGGTTCGACTACGGGCGCTGTCCGATGCTTTTCTTGTCAATTTCTTTCGTCTCTACGTCGTTATATGTTCTTTTTAAATATTGGGACTTAAAAATTAAGACATGTCATGGCGCATTTAGAAGTATAGCAATGCTGCCAAATAAACAATTATGCCGAGTCATCCTAACAGTCTGGGGATTTGGGCTACCCCATTAGTCTGTTGGCCAATACACTGTCAGTGCGGTAACTTAACAAAATAACAAAAACGTTAATAATAAAACGCCAATGTTGATTTTTAACAGTCGCCCGATAAAGTCTCAGTAGATTCTTTAGCAATATGAGTCTTGTAGCCAGACATAGAAGCTGAGGCTTCAATTGTCAACGCTGACCAGCTTTTTTCTTTTCTCTCAAGTTTTGTTGCTGGTCTTCAGGTCTAAAATAAACAGGCCAACATATAGATTCAACGTTACAGAAAACCAGGACAAATCTACAGATAATAAAGATAAATCATCATATAAAATCTTTGAGATCTAAATATGAAAACTTTAACAATACGCTCACACATAAATAAATCAACGTTTTACATGTTGCAGCGCCCCAAACACAGTTGTGACATTTTTGTAACAACCAAGGGTTCTGATATTTTCCTTGTCCTTTCTTCACTAGATGGTTTATTGTCCATTTATGACTGGTGGGCTGAAAAAAGGACTTTTCAAAGCAAATTTAAAAGCATAACAATGTTGCTGAATAAAAAATGCTGCCCAGTCATCTCCAATAAGTAGATATGCCTTGTTGCAAACATAAACAACATTTATCAAATACTTTATCCCAGGACCATGATGTTAAGAAATAGCTTCATAACGAGAGTTTTCCCTTGAGACTTCCGGCATCGGTTTAGCTCAGTGGTTACTTCCAACGCTACAAGCGTTAAGTTCCTAGTCCAAGGTCTAACAGCCGTGGGTTCGACTACGGGCGCTGTCCGATGCTTTTCTTGTCCATTTCTTTCGTCTCTACGTCGTTATATGTTCTTTTTAAATATTGGGACTTAAAAATTAAGACATGTCATGGCGCATTTAGAAGTATAGCAATGCTGCCAAATAAACAATTATGCTGAGTCATCCTAACAGTCTGGGGATTTGGGCTACTCCATTAGTCTGTTGGCCAATACACTGTCAGTGCGGTAACTTAACAAAATAACAAAAACGTTAATAATAAAACGCCAATGTTGATTTTTAACAGTCGCCCGATAAAGTCTCAGTAGATTCTTTAGCAATATGAGTCTTGTAGCCAGACATAGAAGCTGAGGCTTCAATTGTCAACGCTGACCAGGTTTTTCTTTTCTCTCAAGTTTTGTTGCTGGTCTTCAGGTCTAAAATAAACAGGCCAACATATAGATTCAACGATACAGAAAACCAGGACAAATCTACAGATAATAAAGATAAATCATCATATAAAATCTTTGAGATCTAAATATGAAAACTTTAACAATACGCTCACACATAAATAAATCAACGTTTTACATGTTGCAGCGCCCCAAACACAGTTGTGACATTTTTGTAACAACCAAGGGTTCTGATATTTTCCTTGTCCTTTCTTCACTAGATGGTTTATTGTCCATTTATGACTGGTGGGCTGAAAAAAGGAGTTTTCAAAGCAAATTTAAAAGCATAACAATGTTGCTGAATAAAAAATGCTGCCCAGTCATCTCCAATAAGTAGATATGCCTTGTTGCAAACATAAACAACATTTATCAAATACTTTATCCCAGGACCATGATGTTAAGAAATAGCTTCATAACGAGAGTTTTCCCTTGAGACTTCTGGCATCGGTTTAGCTCAGTGGTTACTTCCAACGCAACAAGCGTTAAGTTCCTAGTCCAAGGTCTAACAGCCGTGGGTTTGACTACGGGCGCTGTCCGATGCTTTTCTTGTCCATTTCTTTCGTCTCTACGTCGTTATATGTTCTTTTTAAATATTGGGACTTAAAAATTAAGACATGTCATGGCACATTTAGAAGTATAGCAATGCTGCCAAATAAACAGTTATGCTGAGTCATCCTAACAGTCTGGGGATTTGGGCTACTCCATTAGTCTGTTGGCCAATACACTGTCAGTGCGGTAACTTAACAAAATAACAAAAACGTTAATAATAAAACGCCAATGTTGATTTTTAACAGTCGCCTGATAAAGTCTCAGTAGATTCTTTAGCAATATGAGTCTTGTAGCCAGACATAGAAGCTGAGGCTTCAATTGTGAACGCTGACCAGCTTTTTTCTTTTCTCTCAAGTTTTGTTGCTGGTCTTCAGGTCTAAAATAAACAGGCCAACATATAGATTCAACGTTACAGAAAACCAGGACAAATCTACAGATAATAAAGATAAATCATCATATAAAATCTTTGAGATCTAAATATGAAAACTTTAACAATACGCTCACACATAAATAAATCAATGTTTTACATGTTGCAGCGCCCCAAACACAGTTGTGACATTTTTGTAACAACCAAGGGTTCTGATATTTTCCTTGTCCTTTCTTCACTAGATGGTTTATTGTCCATTTATGACTGGTGGGCTGAAAAAAGGAGTTTTCAAAGCAAATTTAAAAGCATAACAATGTTGCTGAATAAAAAATGCTGCCCAGTCATCTCCAATAAGTAGATATGCCTTGTTGCAAACATAAACAACATTTATCAAATACTTTATCCCAGGACCATGATGTTAAGAAATAGCTTCATAACGAGAGTTTTCCCTTGAGACTTCCGGCATCGGTTTAGCTCAGTGGTTACTTCCAACGCAACAAGCGTTAAGTTCCTAGTCCAAGGTCTAACAGCCGTGGGTTCGACTACGGGCGCTGTCCGATGCTTTTCTTGTCCATTTCTTTCGTCTCTACGTCGTTATATGTTCTTTTTAAATATTGGGACTTAAAAATTAAGACATGTCATGGCGCATTTAGAAGTATAGCAATGCTGCCAAATAAACAATTATGCTGAGTCATCCTAACAGTCTGGGGATTTGGGCTACTCCATTAGTCTGTTGGCCAATACACTGTCAGTGCGGTAACTTAACAAAATAACAAAAACGTTAATAATAAAACGCCAATGTTGATTTTTAACAGTCGCCCGATAAAGTCTCAGTAGATTCTTTAGCAATATGAGTCTTGTAGCCAGACATAGAAGCTGAGGCTTCAATTGTCAACGCTGACCAGGTTTTTCTTTTCTCTCAAGTTTTGTTGCTGGTCTTCAGGTCTAAAATAAACAGGCCAACATATAGATTCAACGATACAGAAAACCAGGACAAATCTACAGATAATAAAGATAAATCATCATATAAAATCTTTGAGATCTAAATATGAAAACTTTAACAATACGCTCACACAAATAAATCAACGTTTTACATGTTGCAGCGCCCCAAACACAGTTGTGACATTTTTGTAACAACCAAGGGTTCTGATATTTTCCTTGTCCTTTCTTCACTAGATGGTTTATTGTCCATTTATGACTGGTGGGCTGAAAAAAGGACTTTTCAAAGCAAATTTAAAAGCATAACAATGTTGCTGAATAAAAAATGCTGCCCAGTCATCTCCAATAAGTAGATATGCCTTGTTGCAAACATAAACAACATTTATCAAATACTTTATCCCAGGACCATGATGTTAAGAAATAGCTTCATAACGAGAGTTTTCCCTTGAGACTTCTGGCATCGGTTTAGCTCAGTGGTTACTTCCAACGCAACAAGCGTTAAGTTCCTAGTCCAAGGTCTAACAGCCGTGGGTTTGACTACGGGCGCTGTCCGATGCTTTTCTTGTCCATTTCTTTCGTCTCTACGTCGTTATATGTTCTTTTTAAATATTGGGACTTAAAAATTAAGACATGTCATGGCACATTTAGAAGTATAGCAATGCTGCCAAATAAACAGTTATGCTGAGTCATCCTAACAGTCTGGGGATTTGGGCTACTCCATTAGTCTGTTGGCCAATACACTGTCAGTGCGGTAACTTAACAAAATAACAAAAACGTTAATAATAAAACGCCAATGTTGATTTTTAACAGTCGCCTGATAAAGTCTCAGTAGATTCTTTAGCAATATGAGTCTTGTAGCCAGACATAGAAGCTGAGGCTTCAATTGTGAACGCTGACCAGCTTTTTTCTTTTCTCTCAAGTTTTGTTGCTGGTCTTCAGGTCTAAAATAAACAGGCCAACATATAGATTCAACGTTACAGAAAACCAGGACAAATCTACAGATAATAAAGATAAATCATCATATAAAATCTTTGAGATCTAAATATGAAAACTTTAACAATACGCTCACACATAAATAAATCAACGTTTTACATGTTGCAGCGCCCCAAACACAGTTGTGACATTTTTGTAACAACCAAGGGTTCTGATATTTTCCTTGTCCTTTCTTCACTAGATGGTTTATTGTCCATTTATGACTGGTGGGCTGAAAAAAGGACTTTTCAAAGCAAATTTAAAAGCATAACAATGTTGTTGAATAAAAAATGCTGCCCAGTCATCTCCAATAAGTAGATATGCCTTGTTGCAAACATAAACAACATTTATCAAATACTTTATCCCAGGACCATGATGTTAAGAAATAGCTTCATAACGAGAGTTTTCCATCGAGACTTCTGGCATCGGTTTAGCTCAGTGGTTACTTCCAACGCTACAAACGTTAAGTTCCTAGTCCAAGGTCTAACAGCCGTGGGTTCGACTACGGGCGCTGTCCGATGCTTTTCTTGTCCATTTCTTTCGTCTCTACGTCGTTATATGTTCTTTTTAAATATTGGGACTTAAAAATTAAGACATGTCATGGCGCATTTAGAAGTATAGCAATGCTGCCAAATAAACAATTATGCTGAGTCATCCTAACAGTCTGGGGATTTGGGCTACTCCATTAGTCTGTTGGCCAATACACTGTCAGTGCGGTAACTTAACAAAATAACAAAAACGTTAATAATAAAACGCCAATATTGATTTTTAACAGTCGCCAGATAAAGTCTCAGTAGATTCTTTAGCAATATGAGTCTTGTAGCCAGAAATAGAAGCTGAGGCTTCAATTGTGAACGCTGACCAGCTTTTTTCTTTTCTCTCAAGTTTTGTTGCTGGTCTTCAGGTCTAAAATAAACAGGCCAACATATAGATTCAACGTTACAGAAAACCAGGACAAATCTACAGATAATAAAGATAAATCATCATATAAAATCTTTGAGATCTAAATATGAAAACTTTAACAATATGCTCACACATAAATAAATCAACGTTTCACACGGTGCAGCGCCCCAAACACAGTTGTGACATTTTTGTAACAACCAAGGGTTCTGATATTTTCCTTGTCCTTTCTTCACTAGATGGTTTATTGTCCATTTATGACTGGTGGGCTGAAAAAAGGACTTTTCAAAGCAAATTTAAAAGCATAACAATGTTGTTGAATAAAAAATGCTGCCCAGTCATCTCCAATAAGTAGATATGCCTTGTTGCAAACATAAACAACATTTATCAAATACTTTATCCCAGGACCATGATGTTAAGAAATAGCTTCATAACGAGAGTTTTCCATCAAGACTTCTGGCATCGGTTTAGCTCAGTGGTTACTTCCAACGCTACAAACGTTAAGTTCCTAGTCCAAGGTCTAACAGCCGTGGGTTCGACTACGGGCGCTGTCCGATGCTTTTCTTGTCCATTTCTTTCGTCTCTACGTCGTTATATGTTCTTTTTAAATATTGGGACTTAAAAATTAAGACATGTCATGGCGCATTTAGAAGTATAGCAATGCTGCCAAATAAACAATTATGCTGAGTCATCCTAACAGTCTGGGGATTTGGGCTACTCCATTAGTCTGTTGGCCAATACACTGTCAGTGCGGTAACTTAACAAAATAACAAAAACGTTAATAATAAAACGCCAATGTTGATTTTTAACAGTCGCCAGATAAAGTCTCAGTAGATTCTTTAGCAATATGAGTCTTGTAGCCAGACATAGAAGCTGAGGCTTCAATTGTGAACGCTGACCAGCTTTTTTCTTTTCTCTCAAGTTTTGTTGCTGGTCTTCAGGTCTAAAATAAACAGGCCAACATATAGATTCAACGTTACAGAAAACCAGGACAAATCTACAGATAATAAAGATAAATCATCATATAAAATCTTTGAGATCCAAATATGAAAACTTTAACAATACGCTCACACATAAATAAATCAACGTTTCACACGTTGCAGCGCCCCAAACACAGTTGTGACATTTTTGTAACAACCAAGGGTTCTGATATTTTCCTTGTCCTTTCTTCACTAGATGGTTTATTGTCCATTTATGACTGGTGGGCTGAAAAAAAGGACTTTTCAAAGCAAATTTAAAAGCATAACAATGTTGCTGAATAAAAAATGCTGCCCAGTCATCTCCAATAAGTAGATATGCCTTGTTGCAAACATAAACAACATTTATCAAATACTTTATCCCAGGACCATGATGTTAAGAAATAGCTTCATAACGAGAGTTTTCCATCAAGACTTCTGGCATCGGTTTAGCTCAGTGGTTACTTCCAACGCTACAAACGTTAAGTTCCTAGTCCAAGGTCTAACAGCCGTGGGTTTGACTACGGGCGCTGTCCGATGCTTTTCTTGTCCATTTCTTTCGTCTCTACGTCGTTATATGTTCTTTTTAAATATTGGGACTTAAAAATTAAGACATGTCATGGCGCATTTAGAAGTATAGCAATGCTGCCAAATAAACAATTATGCCGAGTCATCCTAACAGTCTGGGGATTTGGGCTACCCCATTAGTCTGTTGGCCAATACACTGTCAGTGCGGTAACTTAACAAAATAACAAAAACGTTAATAATAAAACGCCAATGTTGATTTTTAACAGTCGCCCGATAAAGTCTCAGTAGATTCTTTAGCAATATGAGTCTTGTAGCCAGACATAGAAGCTGAGGCTTCAATTGTCAACGCTGACCAGCTTTTTTCTTTTCTCTCAAGTTTTGTTGCTGGTCTTCAGGTCTAAAATAAACAGGCCAACATATAGATTCAACGTTACAGAAAACCAGGACAAATCTACAGATAATAAAGATAAATCATCATATAAAATCTTTGAGATCTAAATATGAAAACTTTAACAATACGCTCACACATAAATAAATCAACGTTTTACATGTTGCAGCGCCCCAAACACAGTTGTGACATTTTTGTAACAACCAAGGGTTCTGATATTTTCCTTGTCCTTTCTTCACTAGATGGTTTATTGTCCATTTATGACTGGTGGGCTGAAAAAAGGACTTTTCAAAGCAAATTTAAAAGCATAACAATGTTGCTGAATAAAAAATGCTGCCCAGTCATCTCCAATAAGTAGATATGCCTTGTTGCAAACATAAACAACATTTATCAAATACTTTATCCCAGGACCATGATGTTAAGAAATAGCTTCATAACGAGAGTTTTCCCTTGAGACTTCCGGCATCGGTTTAGCTCAGTGGTTACTTCCAACGCAACAAGCGTCAAGTTCCTAGTCCAAGGTCTAACAGCCGTGGGTTCGACTACGGGCGCTGTCCGATGCTTTTCTTGTCCATTTCTTTCGTCTCTACGTCGTTATATGTTCTTTTTAAATATTGGGTCTTAAAAATTAAGACATGTCATGGCGCAGTTAGAAGTATAGCAATGCTGCCAAATAAACAATTATGCTGAGTCATCCTAACAGTCTGGGGATTTGGGCTACTACATTAGTCTGTTGGCCAATACACTGTCAGTGCGGTAACTTAACAAAATAACAAAAACGTTAATAATAAAACGCCAATGTTGATTTTTAACAGTCGCCCGATAAAGTCTCAGTAGATTCTTTAGCAATATGAGTCTTGTAGCCAGACATAGAAGCTGAGGCTTCAATTGTCAACGCTGACCAGGTTTTTCTTTTCTCTCAAGTTTTGTTGCTGGTCTTCAGGTCTAAAATAAACAGGCCAACATATAGATTCAACGATACAGAAAACCAGGACAAATCTACAGATAATAAAGATAAATCATCATATAAAATCTTTGAGATCTAAATATGAAAACTTTAACAATACGCTCACACATAAATAAATCAACGTTTTACATGTTGCAGCGCCCCAAACACAGTTGTGACATTTTTGTAACAACCAAGGGTTCTGATATTTTCCTTGTCCTTTCTTCACTAGATGGTTTATTGTCCATTTATGACTGGTGGGCTGAAAAAAGGACTTTTCAAAGCAAATTTAAAAGCATAACAATGTTGCTGAATAAAAAATGCTGCCCAGTCATCTCCAATAAGTAGATATGCCTTGTTGCAAACATAAACAACATTTATCAAATACTTTATCCCAGGACCATGATGTTAAGAAATAGCTTCATAACGAGAGTTTTCCATCAAGACTTCTGGCATCGGTTTAGCTCAGTGGTTACTTCCAACGCTACAAACGTTAAGTTCCTAGTCCAAGGTCTAACAGCCGTGGGTTCGACTACGGGCGCTGTCCGATGCTTTTCTTGTCCATTTCTTTCGTCTCTACGTCGTTATATGTTCTTTTTAAATATTGGGACTTAAAAATTAAGACATGTCATGGCGCATTTAGAAGTATAGCAATGCTGCCAAATAAACAATTATGCTGAGTCATCCTAACAGTCTGGGGATTTGGGCTACTCCATTAGTCTGTTGGCCAATACACTGTCAGTGCGGTAACTTAACAAAATAACAAAAACGTTAATAATAAAACGCCAATATTGATTTTTAACAGTCGCCAGATAAAGTCTCAGTAGATTCTTTAGCAATATGAGTCTTGTAGCCAGACATAGAAGCTGAGGCTTCAATTGTGAACGCTGACCAGCTTTTTTCTTTTCTCTCAAGTTTTGTTGCTGGTCTTCAGGTCTAAAATAAACAGGCCAACATATAGATTCAACGTTACAGAAAACCAGGACAAATCTACAGATAATAAAGATAAATCATCATATAAAATCTTTGAGATCTAAATATGAAAACTTTAACAATATGCTCACACATAAATAAATCAACGTTTCACACGGTGCAGCGCCCCAAACACAGTTGTGACATTTTTGTAACAACCAAGGGTTCTGATATTTTCCTTGTCCTTTCTTCACTAGATGGTTTATTGTCCATTTATGACTGGTGGGCTGAAAAAAGGACTTTTCAAAGCAAATTTAAAAGCATAACAATGTTGTTGAATAAAAAATGCTGCCCAGTCATCTCCAATAAGTAGATATGCCTTGTTGCAAACATAAACAACATTTATCAAATACTTTATCCCAGGACCATGATGTTAAGAAATAGCTTCATAACGAGAGTTTTCCATCAAGACTTCTGGCATCGGTTTAGCTCAGTGGTTACTTCCAACGCTACAAACGTTAAGTTCCTAGTCCAAGGTCTAACAGCCGTGGGTTCGACTACGGGCGCTGTCCGATGCTTTTCTTGTCCATTTCTTTCGTCTCTACGTCGTTATATGTTCTTTTTAAATATTGGGACTTAAAAATTAAGACATGTCATGGCGCATTTAGAAGTATAGCAATGCTGCCAAATAAACAATTATGCTGAGTCATCCTAACAGTCTGGGGATTTGGGCTACTCCATTAGTCTGTTGGCCAATACACTGTCAGTGCGGTAACTTAACAAAATAACAAAAACGTTAATAATAAAACGCCAATGTTGATTTTTAACAGTCGCCAGATAAAGTCTCAGTAGATTCTTTAGCAATATGAGTCTTGTAGCCAGACATAGAAGCTGAGGCTTCAATTGTGAACGCTGACCAGCTTTTTTCTTTTCTCTCAAGTTTTGTTGCTGGTCTTCAGGTCTAAAATAAACAGGCCAACATATAGATTCAACGTTACAGAAAACCAGGACAAATCTACAGATAATAAAGATAAATCATCATATAAAATCTTTGAGATCCAAATATGAAAACTTTAACAATACGCTCACACATAAATAAATCAACGTTTCACACGTTGCAGCGCCCCAAACACAGTTGTGACATTTTTGTAACAACCAAGGGTTCTGATATTTTCCTTGTCCTTTCTTCACTAGATGGTTTATTGTCCATTTATGACTGGTGGGCTGAAAAAAAGGACTTTTCAAAGCAAATTTAAAAGCATAACAATGTTGCTGAATAAAAAATGCTGCCCAGTCATCTCCAATAAGTAGATATGCCTTGTTGCAAACATAAACAACATTTATCAAATACTTTATCCCAGGACCATGATGTTAAGAAATAGCTTCATAACGAGAGTTTTCCATCAAGACTTCTGGCATCGGTTTAGCTCAGTGGTTACTTCCAACGCTACAAACGTTAAGTTCCTAGTCCAAGGTCTAACAGCCGTGGGTTTGACTACGGGCGCTGTCCGATGCTTTTCTTGTCCATTTCTTTCGTCTCTACGTCGTTATATGTTCTTTTTAAATATTGGGACTTAAAAATTAAGACATGTCATGGCGCATTTAGAAGTATAGCAATGCTGCCAAATAAACAATTATGCCGAGTCATCCTAACAGTCTGGGGATTTGGGCTACCCCATTAGTCTGTTGGCCAATACACTGTCAGTGCGGTAACTTAACAAAATAACAAAAACGTTAATAATAAAACGCCAATGTTGATTTTTAACAGTCGCCCGATAAAGTCTCAGTAGATTCTTTAGCAATATGAGTCTTGTAGCCAGACATAGAAGCTGAGGCTTCAATTGTCAACGCTGACCAGCTTTTTTCTTTTCTCTCAAGTTTTGTTGCTGGTCTTCAGGTCTAAAATAAACAGGCCAACATATAGATTCAACGTTACAGAAAACCAGGACAAATCTACAGATAATAAAGATAAATCATCATATAAAATCTTTGAGATCTAAATATGAAAACTTTAACAATACGCTCACACATAAATAAATCAACGTTTTACATGTTGCAGCGCCCCAAACACAGTTGTGACATTTTTGTAACAACCAAGGGTTCTGATATTTTCCTTGTCCTTTCTTCACTAGATGGTTTATTGTCCATTTATGACTGGTGGGCTGAAAAAAGGACTTTTCAAAGCAAATTTAAAAGCATAACAATGTTGCTGAATAAAAAATGCTGCCCAGTCATCTCCAATAAGTAGATATGCCTTGTTGCAAACATAAACAACATTTATCAAATACTTTATCCCAGGACCATGATGTTAAGAAATAGCTTCATAACGAGAGTTTTCCCTTGAGACTTCCGGCATCGGTTTAGCTCAGTGGTTACTTCCAACGCAACAAGCGTCAAGTTCCTAGTCCAAGGTCTAACAGCCGTGGGTTCGACTACGGGCGCTGTCCGATGCTTTTCTTGTCCATTTCTTTCGTCTCTACGTCGTTATATGTTCTTTTTAAATATTGGGTCTTAAAAATTAAGACATGTCATGGCGCAGTTAGAAGTATAGCAATGCTGCCAAATAAACAATTATGCTGAGTCATCCTAACAGTCTGGGGATTTGGGCTACTACATTAGTCTGTTGGCCAATACACTGTCAGTGCGGTAACTTAACAAAATAACAAAAACGTTAATAATAAAACGCCAATGTTGATTTTTAACAGTCGCCCGATAAAGTCTCAGTAGATTCTTTAGCAATATGAGTCTTGTAGCCAGACATAGAAGCTGAGGCTTCAATTGTCAACGCTGACCAGGTTTTTCTTTTCTCTCAAGTTTTGTTGCTGGTCTTCAGGTCTAAAATAAACAGGCCAACATATAGATTCAACGATACAGAAAACCAGGACAAATCTACAGATAATAAAGATAAATCATCATATAAAATCTTTGAGATCTAAATATGAAAACTTTAACAATACGCTCACACATAAATAAATCAACGTTTTACATGTTGCAGCGCCCCAAACACAGTTGTGACATTTTTGTAACAACCAAGGGTTCTGATATTTTCCTTGTCCTTTCTTCACTAGATGGTTTATTGTCCATTTATGACTGGTGGGCTGAAAAAAGGACTTTTCAAAGCAAATTTAAAAGCATAACAATGTTGCTGAATAAAAAATGCTGCCCAGTCATCTCCAATAAGTAGATATGCCTTGTTGCAAACATAAACAACATTTATCAAATACTTTATCCCAGGACCATGATGTTAAGAAATAGCTTCATAACGAGAGTTTTCCCTTGAGACTTCTGGCATCGGTTTAGCTCAGTGGTTACTTCCAACGCAACAAGCGTTAAGTTCCTAGTCCAAGGTCTAACAGCCGTGGGTTTGACTACGGGCGCTGTCCGATGCTTTTCTTGTCCATTTCTTTCGTCTCTACGTCGTTATATGTTCTTTTTAAATATTGGGACTTAAAAATTAAGACATGTCATGGCACATTTAGAAGTATAGCAATGCTGCCAAATAAACAGTTATGCTGAGTCATCCTAACAGTCTGGGGATTTGGGCTACTCCATTAGTCTGTTGGCCAATACACTGTCAGTGCGGTAACTTAACAAAATAACAAAAACGTTAATAATAAAACGCCAATGTTGATTTTTAACAGTCGCCTGATAAAGTCTCAGTAGATTCTTTAGCAATATGAGTCTTGTAGCCAGACATAGAAGCTGAGGCTTCAATTGTGAACGCTGACCAGCTTTTTTCTTTTCTCTCAAGTTTTGTTGCTGGTCTTCAGGTCTAAAATAAACAGGCCAACATATAGATTCAACGTTACAGAAAACCAGGACAAATCTACAGATAATAAAGATAAATCATCATATAAAATCTTTGAGATCTAAATATGAAAACTTTAACAATACGCTCACACATAAATAAATCAACGTTTTACATGTTGCAGCGCCCCAAACACAGTTGTGACATTTTTGTAACAACCAAGGGTTCTGATATTTTCCTTGTCCTTTCTTCACTAGATGGTTTATTGTCCATTTATGACTGGTGGGCTGAAAAAAGGACTTTTCAAAGCAAATTTAAAAGCATAACAATGTTGTTGAATAAAAAATGCTGCCCAGTCATCTCCAATAAGTAGATATGCCTTGTTGCAAACATAAACAACATTTATCAAACACTTTATCCCAGGACCATGATGTTAAGAAATAGCTTCATAACGAGAGTTTTCCATCAAGACTTCTGGCATCGGTTTAGCTCAGTGGTTACTTCCAACGCTACAAACGTTAAGTTCCTAGTCCAAGGTCTAACAGCCGTGGGTTCGACTACGGGCGCTGTCCGATGCTTTTCTTGTCCATTTCTTTCGTCTCTACGTCGTTATATGTTCTTTTTAAATATTGGGACTTAAAAATTAAGACATGTCATGGCGCATTTAGAAGTATAGCAATGCTGCCAAATAAACAATTATGCTGAGTCATCCTAACAGTCTGGGGATTTGGGCTACTCCATTAGTCTGTTGGCCAATACACTGTCAGTGCGGTAACTTAACAAAATAACAAAAACGTTAATAATAAAACGCCAATATTGATTTTTAACAGTCGCCAGATAAAGTCTCAGTAGATTCTTTAGCAATATGAGTCTTGTAGCCAGAAATAGAAGCTGAGGCTTCAATTGTGAACGCTGACCAGCTTTTTTCTTTTCTCTCAAGTTTTGTTGCTGGTCTTCAGGTCTAAAATAAACAGGCCAACATATAGATTCAACGTTACAGAAAACCAGGACAAATCTACAGATAATAAAGATAAATCATCATATAAAATCTTTGAGATCTAAATATGAAAACTTTAACAATATGCTCACACATAAATAAATCAACGTTTCACACGGTGCAGCGCCCCAAACACAGTTGTGACATTTTTGTAACAACCAAGGGTTCTGATATTTTCCTTGTCCTTTCTTCACTAGATGGTTTATTGTCCATTTATGACTGGTGGGCTGAAAAAAGGACTTTTCAAAGCAAATTTAAAAGCATAACAATGTTGCTGAATAAAAAATGCTGCCCAGTCATCTCCAATAAGTAGATATGCCTTGTTGCAAACATAAACAACATTTATCAAATACTTTATCCCAGGACCATGATGTTAAGAAATAGCTTCATAACGAGAGTTTTCCATCAAGACTTCTGGCATCGGTTTAGCTCAGTGGTTACTTCCAACGCTACAAGCGTTAAGTTCCTAGTCCAAGGTCTAACAGCCGTGGGTTCGACTACGGGCGCTGTCCGATGCTTTTCTTGTCCATTTCTTTCGTCTCTACGTCGTTATATGTTCTTTTTAAATATTGGGACTTAAAAATTAAGACATGTCATGGCGCATTTAGAAGTATAGCAATGCTGCCATATAAACAATTATGCTGAGTCATCCTAACAGTCTGGGGATTTGGGCTACTCCATTAGTCTGTTGGCCAATACACTGTCAGTGCGGTAACTTAACAAAATAACAAAAACGTTAATAATAAAACGCCAATGTTGATTTTTAACAGTCGCCCGATAAAGTCTCAGTAGATTCTTTAGCAATATGAGTCTTGTAGCCAGACATAGAAGCTGAGGCTTCAATTGTCAACGCTGACCAGCTTTTTTCTTTTCTCTCAAGTTTTGTTGCTGGTCTTCAGGTCTAAAATAAACAGGCCAACATATAGATTCAACGTTACAGAGAACCAGGACAAATCTACAGATAATAAAGATAAATCATCATATAAAATCTTTGAGATCTAAATATGAAAACTTTAACAATACGCTCAAACATAAATAAATCAACGTTTTACACGTTGCAGCGCCCCAAACACAGTTGTGACATTTTTGTAACAACCAAGGGTTCTGATATTTTCCTTGTCCTTTCTTCACTAGATGGTTTATTGTCCATTTATGACTGGTGGGCTGAAAAAAGGACTTTTCAAAGCAAATTTAAAAGCATAACAATGTTGCTGAATAAAAAATGCTGCCCAGTCATCTCCAATAAGTAGATATGCCTTGTTGCAAACATAAACAACATTTATCAAATACTTTATCCCAGGACCATGATGTTAAGAAATAGCTTCATAACGAGAGTTTTCCCTTGAGACTTCCAGCATCGGTTTAGCTCAGTGGTTACTTCCAACGCTACAAGCGTTAAGTTCCTAGTCCAAGGTCTAACAGCCGTGGGTTCGACTACGGGCGCTGTCTGATGCTTTTCTTGTCCATTTCTTTCGTCTCTACGTCGTTATATGTTCTTTTTAAATATTGGGACTTAAAAATTAAGACATGTCATGGCGCATTTAGAAGTATAGCAATGCTGCCATATAAACAATTATGCTGAGTCATCCTAACAGTCTGGGGATTTGGGCTACTCCATTAGTCTGTTGGCCAATACACTGTCAGTGCGGTAACTTAACAAAATAACAAAAACGTTAATAATAAAACGCCAATGTTGATTTTTAACAGTCGCCCGATAAAGTCTCAGTAGATTCTTTAGCAATATGAGTCTTGTAGCCAGACATAGAAGCTGAGGCTTCAATTGTGAACGCTGACCAGCTTTTTTCTTTTCTCTCAAGTTTTGTTGCTGGTCTTCAGGTCTAAAATAAACAGGCCAACATATAGATTCAACGTTACAAAAAAGCAGGACAAATCTACAGATAATAAAGATAAATCATCATATAAAATCTTTGAGATCCAAATATGAAAACTTTAACAATACGCTCACACATAAATAAATCAACGTTTTACATGTTGCAGCGCCCCAAACACAGTTGTGACATTTTTGTAACAACCAAGGGTTCTGATATTTTCCTTGTCCTTTCTTCACTAGATGGTTTATTGTCCATTTATGACTGGTGGGCTGAAAAAAGGACTTTTCAAAGCAAATTTAAAAGCATAACAATGTTGTTGAATAAAAAATGCTGCCCAGTCATCTCCAATAAGTAGATATGCCTTGTTGCAAACATAAACAACATTTATCAAATACTTTATCCCAGGACCATGATGTTAAGAAATAGCTTCATAACGAGAGTTTTCCATCGAGACTTCTGGCATCGGTTTAGCTCAGTGGTTACTTCCAACGCTACAAACGTTAAGTTCCTAGTCCAAGGTCTAACAGCCGTGGGTTCGACTACGGGCGCTGTCCGATGCTTTTCTTGTCCATTTCTTTCGTCTCTACGTCGTTATATGTTCTTTTTAAATATTGGGACTTAAACATTAAGACATGTCATGGCGCATTTAGAAGTATAGCAATGCTGCCAAATAAACAATTATGCCGAGTCATCCTAACAGTCTGGGGATTTGGGCTACCCCATTAGTCTGTTGGCCAATACACTGTCAGTGCGGTAACTTAACAAAATAACAAAAACGTTAATAATAAAACGCCAATGTTGATTTTTAACAGTCGCCCGATAAAGTCTCAGTAGATTCTTTAGCAATATGAGTCTTGTAGCCAGACATAGAAGCTGAGGCTTCAATTGTGAACGCTGACCAGCTTTTTTCTTTTCTCTCAAGTTTTGTTGCTGGTCTTCAGGTCTAAAATAAACAGGCCAACATATAGATTCAACGTTACAGAAAACCAGGACAAATCTACAGATAATAAAGATAAATCATCATATAAAATCTTTGAGATCTAAATATGAAAACTTTAACAATATGCTCACACATAAATAAATCAACGTTTCACACGGTGCAGCGCCCCAAACACAGTTGTGACATTTTTGTAACAACCAAGGGTTCTGATATTTTCCTTGTCCTTTCTTCACTAGATGGTTTATTGTCCATTTATGACTGGTGGGCTGAAAAAAGGATTTTTCAAAGCAAATTTAAAAGCATAACAATGTTGCTGAATAAAAAATGCTGCCCAGTCATCTCCAATAAGTAGATATGCCTTGTTGCAAACATAAACAACATTTATCAAATACTTTATCCCAGGACCATGATGTTAAGAAATAGCTTCATAACGAGAGTTTTCCATCAAGACTTCTGGCATCGGTTTAGCTCAGTGGTTACTTCCAACGCTACAAACGTTAAGTTCCTAGTCCAAGGTCTAACAGCCGTGGGTTCGACTACGGGCGCTGTCCGATGCTTTTCTTGTCCATTTCTTTCGTCTCTACGTCGTTATATGTTCTTTTTAAATATTGGGACTTAAAAATTAAGACATGTCATGGCGCATTTAGAAGTATAGCAATGCTGCCAAATAAACAATTATGCTGAGTCATCCTAACAGTCTGGGGATTTGGGCTACTCCATTAGTCTGTTGGCCAATACACTGTCAGTGCGGTAACTTAACAAAATAACAAAAACGTTAATAATAAAACGCCAATGTTGATTTTTAACAGTCGCCAGATAAAGTCTCAGTAGATTCTTTAGCAATATGAGTCTTGTAGCCAGACATAGAAGCTGAGGCTTCAATTGTGAACGCTGACCAGCTTTTTTCTTTTCTCTCAAGTTTTGTTGCTGGTCTTCAGGTCTAAAATAAACAGGCCAACATATAGATTCAACGTTACAGAAAACCAGGACAAATCTACAGATAATAAAGATAAATCATCATATAAAATCTTTGAGATCCAAATATGAAAACTTTAACAATACGCTCACACATAAATAAATCAACGTTTCACACGTTGCAGCGCCCCAAACACAGTTGTGACATTTTTGTAACAACCAAGGGTTCTGATATTTTCCTTGTCCTTTCTTCACTAGATGGTTTATTGTCCATTTATGACTGGTGGGCTGAAAAAAAGGACTTTTCAAAGCAAATTTAAAAGCATAACAATGTTGCTGAATAAAAAATGCTGCCCAGTCATCTCCAATAAGTAGATATGCCTTGTTGCAAACATAAACAACATTTATCAAATACTTTATCCCAGGACCATGATGTTAAGAAATAGCTTCATAACGAGAGTTTTCCCTTGAGACTTCCGGCATCGGTTTAGCTCAGTGGTTACTTCCAACACTACAAGCGTTAAGTTCCTAGTCCAAGGTCTAACAGCCGTGGGTTCGACTACGGGCGCTGTCCGATGCTTTTCTTGTCCATTTCTTTCGTCTCTACGTCGTTATATGTTCTTTTTAAATATTGGGACTTAAAAATTAAGACATGTCATGGCGCATTTAGAAGTATAGCAATGCTGCCATATAAACAATTATGCTGAGTCATCATAACAGTCTGGGGATTTGGGCTACTCCATTAGTCTGTTGGCCAATACACTGTCAGTGCGGTAACTTAACAAAATAACAAAAACGTTAATAATAAAACGCCAATGTTGATTTTTAACAGTCGCCCGATAAAGTCTCAGTAGATTCTTTAGCAATATGAGTCTTGTAGCCAGACATAGAAGCTGAGGCTTCAATTGTGAACGCTGACCAGCTTTTTTCTTTTCTCTCAAGTTTTGTTGCTGGTCTTCAGGTCTAAAATAAACAGGCCAACATATAGATTCAACGTTACAGAAAACCAGGACAAATCTACAGATAATAAAGATAAATCATCATATAAAATCTTTGAGATCTAAATATGAAAACTTTAACAATACGCTCACACATAAATAAATCAACGTTTCACACGGTGCAGCGCCCCAAACACAGT
This sequence comes from Fundulus diaphanus, assembly GCA_037039145.1. NCBI lineage: Eukaryota > Metazoa > Chordata > Actinopteri > Cyprinodontiformes > Fundulidae > Fundulus > Fundulus diaphanus. Next base: position 34,948,260 of record CM073125.1, read on the forward strand.
TGTGACATTTTTGTAACAACCAAGGGTTCTGATATTTTCCTTGTCCTTTCTTCACTAGATGGTTTATTGTCCATTTATGACTGGTGGGCTGAAAAAAGGACTTTTCAAAGCAAATTTAAAAGCATAACAATGTTGCTGAATAAAAAATGCTGCCCAGTCATCTCCAATAAGTAGATATGCCTTGTTGCAAACATAAACAACATTTATCAAATACTTTATCCCAGGACCATGATGTTAAGAAATAGCTTCATAACGAGAGTTTTCCCTTGAGACTTCCGGCATCGGTTTAGCTCAGTGGTTACTTCCAACGCTACAAGCGTTAAGTTCCTAGTCCAAGGTCTAACAGCCGTGGGTTCGACTACGGGCGCTGTCCGATGCTTTTCTTGTCCATTTCTTTCGTCTCTACGTCGTTATATGTTCTTTTTAAATATTGGGACTTAAAAATTAAGACATGTCATGGCGCATTTAGAAGTATAGCAATGCTGCCATATAAACAATTATGCTGAGTCATCCTAACAGTCTGGGGATTTGGGCTACTCCATTAGTCTGTTGGCCAATACACTGTCAGTGCGGTAACTTAACAAAATAACAAAAACGTTAATAATAAAACGCCAATGTTGATTTTTAACAGTCGCCCGATAAAGTCTCAGTAGATTCTTTAGCAATATGAGTCTTGTAGCCAGACATAGAAGCTGAGGCTTCAATTGTCAACGCTGACCAGCTTTTTTCTTTTCTCTCAAGTTTTGTTGCTGGTCTTCAGGTCTAAAATAAACAGGCCAACATATAGATTCAACGTTACAGAAAACCAGGACAAATCTACAGATAATAAAGATAAATCATCATATAAAATCTTTGAGATCTAAATATGAAAACTTTAACAATATGCTCACACATAAATAAATCAACGTTTCACACGGTGCAGCGCCCCAAACACAGTTGTGACATTTTTGTAACAACCAAGGGTTCTGATATTTTCCTTGTCCTTTCTTCACTAGATGGTTTATTGTCCATTTATGACTGGTGGGCTGAAAAAAGGATTTTTCAAAGCAAATTTAAAAGCATAACAATGTTGCTGAATAAAAAATGCTGCCCAGTCATCTCCAATAAGTAGATATGCCTTGTTGCAAACATAAACAACATTTATCAAATACTTTATCCCAGGACCATGATGTTAAGAAATAGCTTCATAACAAGAGTTTTCCCTTGAGACTTCCGGCATCGGTTTAGCTCAGTGGTTACTTCCAACGCTACAAGCATTAAGTTCCTAGTCCAAGGTCTAACAGCCGTGGGTTCGACTACGGGCGCTGTCCGATGCTTTTCTTGTCCATTTCTTTCGTCTCTACGTCGTTATATGTTCTTTTTAAATATTGGGACTTAAAAATTAAGACATGTCATGGCGCATTTAGAAGTATAGCAATGCTGCCAAATAAACAGTTATGCTGAGTCATCCTAACAGTCTGGGGATTTGGGCTACTCCATTAGTCTGTTGGCCAATACACTGTCAGTGCGGTAACTTAACAAAATAACAAAAACGTTAATAATAAAACGCCAATGTTGATTTTTAACAGTCGCCCGATAAAGTCTCAGTAGATTCTTTAGCAATATGAGTCTTGTAGCCAGACATAGAAGCTGAGGCTTCAATTGTCAACGCTGACCAGCTTTTTTCTTTTCTCTCAAGTTTTGTTGCTGGTCTTCAGGTCTAAAATAAACAGGCCAACATATAGATTCAACGTTACAGAAAACCAGGACAAATCTACAGATAATAAAGATAAATCATCATATAAAATCTTTGAGATCTAAATATGAAAACTTTAACAATACGCTCACACATAAATAAATCAACGTTTTACATGTTGCAGCGCCCCAAACACAGTTGTGACATTTTTGTAACAACCAAGGGTTCTGATATTTTCCTTGTCCTTTCTTCACTAGATGGTTTATTGTCCATTTATGACTGGTGGGCTGAAAAAAGGACTTTTCAAAGCAAATTTAAAAGCATAACAATGTTGCTGAATAAAAAATGCTGCCCAGTCATCTCCAATAAGTAGATATGCCTTGTTGCAAACATAAACAACATTTATCAAATACTTTATCCCAGGACCATGATGTTAAGAAATAGCTTCATAACGAGAGTTTTCCCTTGAGACTTCCGGCATCGGTTTAGCTCAGTGGTTACTTCCAACGCTACATGCGTTAAGTTCCTAGTCCAAGGTCTAACAGCCGTGGGTTCGACTACGGGCGCTGTCCGATGCTTTTCTTGTCAATTTCTTTCGTCTCTACGTCGTTATATGTTCTTTTTAAATATTGGGACTTAAAAATTAAGACATGTCATGGCGCATTTAGAAGTATAGCAATGCTGCCAAATAAACAATTATGCCGAGTCATCCTAACAGTCTGGGGATTTGGGCTACCCCATTAGTCTGTTGGCCAATACACTGTCAGTGCGGTAACTTAACAAAATAACAAAAACGTTAATAATAAAACGCCAATGTTGATTTTTAACAGTCGCCCGATAAAGTCTCAGTAGATTCTTTAGCAATATGAGTCTTGTAGCCAGACATAGAAGCTGAGGCTTCAATTGTCAACGCTGACCAGCTTTTTTCTTTTCTCTCAAGTTTTGTTGCTGGTCTTCAGGTCTAAAATAAACAGGCCAACATATAGATTCAACGTTACAGAAAACCAGGACAAATCTACAGATAATAAAGATAAATCATCATATAAAATCTTTGAGATCTAAATATGAAAACTTTAACAATACGCTCACACATAAATAAATCAACGTTTTACATGTTGCAGCGCCCCAAACACAGTTGTGACATTTTTGTAACAACCAAGGGTTCTGATATTTTCCTTGTCCTTTCTTCACTAGATGGTTTATTGTCCATTTATGACTGGTGGGCTGAAAAAAGGACTTTTCAAAGCAAATTTAAAAGCATAACAATGTTGCTGAATAAAAAATGCTGCCCAGTCATCTCCAATAAGTAGATATGCCTTGTTGCAAACATAAACAACATTTATCAAATACTTTATCCCAGGACCATGATGTTAAGAAATAGCTTCATAACGAGAGTTTTCCCTTGAGACTTCCGGCATCGGTTTAGCTCAGTGGTTACTTCCAACGCTACATGCGTTAAGTTCCTAGTCCAAGGTCTAACAGCCGTGGGTTCGACTACGGGCGCTGTCCGATGCTTTTCTTGTCAATTTCTTTCGTCTCTACGTCGTTATATGTTCTTTTTAAATATTGGGACTTAAAAATTAAGACATGTCATGGCGCATTTAGAAGTATAGCAATGCTGCCAAATAAACAATTATGCCGAGTCATCCTAACAGTCTGGGGATTTGGGCTACCCCATTAGTCTGTTGGCCAATACACTGTCAGTGCGGTAACTTAACAAAATAACAAAAACGTTAATAATAAAACGCCAATGTTGATTTTTAACAGTCGCCCGATAAAGTCTCAGTAGATTCTTTAGCAATATGAGTCTTGTAGCCAGACATAGAAGCTGAGGCTTCAATTGTGAACGCTGACCAGCTTTTTTCTTTTCTCTCAAGTTTTGTTGCTGGTCTTCAGGTCTAAAATAAACAGGCCAACATATAGATTCAACGTTACAGAAAACCAGGACAAATCTACAGATAATAAAGATAAATCATCATATAAAATCTTTGAGATCTAAATATGAACATTTTAACAATACGCTCACACATAAATAAATCAACGTTTCACACGTTGCAGCGCCCCAAACACAGTTGTGACATTTTTGTAACAACCAAGGGTTCTGATATTTTCCGTGTCCTTTCTTCACTAGATGGTTTATTGTCCATTTATGACTGGTGGGCTGAAAAAAGGACTTTTCAAAGCAAATTTAAAAGCATAACAATGTTGCTGAATAAAAAATGCTGCCCAGTCATCTCCAATAAGTAGATATGCCTTGTTGCAAACATAAACAAGATTTATCAAATACTTTATCCCAGGACCATGATGTTAAGAAATAGCTTCATAACGAGAGTTTTCCATTGAGACTTCCGGCATCGGTTTAGCTCAGTGGTTACTTCCAACGCTACAAGCGTTAAGTTCCTAGTCCAAGGTCTAACAGCCGTGGGTTCGACTACGGGCGCTGTCCGATGCTTTTCTTGTCCATTTCTTTCGTCTCTACGTCGTTATATGTTCTTTTTAAATATTGGGACTTAAAAATTAAGACATGTCATGGCGCATTTAGAAGTATAGCAATGCTGCCATATAAACAATTATGCTGAGTCATCCTAACAGTCTGGGGATTTGGGCTACTCCATTAGTCTGTTGGCCAATACACTGTCAGTGCGGTAACTTAACAAAATAACAAAAACGTTAATAATAAAACGCCAATGTTGATTTTTAACAGTCGCCCGATAAAGTCTCAGTAGATTCTTTAGCAATATGAGTCTTGTAGCCAGACATAGAAGCTGAGGCTTCAATTGTCAACGCTGACCAGCTTTTTTCTTTTCTCTCAAGTTTTGTTGCTGGTCTTCAGGTCTAAAATAAACAGGCCTACATATAGATTCAACGTTACAGAAAACCAGGACAAATCTACAGATAATAAAGATAAATCATCATATAAAATCTTTGAGATCCAAATATGAAAACTTTAACAATACGCTCACACATAAATAAATCAACGTTTTACATGTTGCAGCGCCCCAAACACAGTTGTGACATTTTTGTAACAACCAAGGGTTCTGATATTTTCCTTGTCCTTTCTTCACTAGATGGTTTTTTGTCCATTTATGACTGGTGGGCTGAAAAAAGGACTTTTCAAAGCAAATTTAAAAGCATAACAATGTTGCTGAATAAAAAACTGCTGCCCAGTCATCTCCAATAAGTAGATATGCCTTGTTGCAAACATAAACAACATTTATCAAATACTTTATCCCAGGACCATGATGTTAAGAAATAGCTTCATAACGAGAGTTTTCCCTTGAGACTTCCGGCATCGGTTTAGCTCAGTGGTTACTTCCAACGCAACAAGCGTTAAGTTCCTAGTCCAAGGTCTAACAGCCGTGGGTTCGACTACGGGCGCTGTCCGATGCTTTTCTTGTCCATTTCTTTCGTCTCTACGTCGTTATATGTTCTTTTTAAATATTGGGACTTAAAAATTAAGACATGTCATGGCGCATTTAGAAGTATAGCAATGCTGCCAAATAAACAATTATGCCGAGTCATCCTAACAGTCTGGGGATTTGGGCTACCCCATTAGTCTGTTGGCCAATACACTGTCAGTGCGGTAACTTAACAAAATAACAAAAACGTTAATAATAAAACGCCAATGTTGATTTTTAACAGTCGCCCGATAAAGTCTCAGTAGATTCTTTAGCAATATGAGTCTTGTAGCCAGACATAGAAGCTGAGGCTTCAATTGTCAACGCTGACCAGCTTTTTTCTTTTCTCTCAAGTTTTGTTGCTGGTCTTCAGGTCTAAAATAAACAGGCCAACATATAGATTCAACGTTACAGAAAACCAGGACAAATCTACAGATAATAAAGATAAATCATCATATAAAATCTTTGAGATCTAAATATGAAAACTTTAACAATACGCTCACACATAAATAAATCAACGTTTTACATGTTGCAGCGCCCCAAACACAGTTGTGACATTTTTGTAACAACCAAGGGTTCTGATATTTTCCTTGTCCTTTCTTCACTAGATGGTTTATTGTCCATTTATGACTGGTGGGCTGAAAAAAGGACTTTTCAAAGCAAATTTAAAAGCATAACAATGTTGCTGAATAAAAAATGCTGCCCAGTCATCTCCAATAAGTAGATATGCCTTGTTGCAAACATAAACAACATTTATCAAATACTTTATCCCAGGACCATGATGTTAAGAAATAGCTTCATAACGAGAGTTTTCCCTTGAGACTTCCGGCATCGGTTTAGCTCAGTGGTTACTTCCAACGCTACATGCGTTAAGTTCCTAGTCCAAGGTCTAACAGCCGTGGGTTCGACTACGGGCGCTGTCCGATGCTTTTCTTGTCAATTTCTTTCGTCTCTACGTCGTTATATGTTCTTTTTAAATATTGGGACTTAAAAATTAAGACATGTCATGGCGCATTTAGAAGTATAGCAATGCTGCCAAATAAACAATTATGCCGAGTCATCCTAACAGTCTGGGGATTTGGGCTACCCCATTAATCTGTTGGCCAATACACTGTCAGTGCGGTAACTTAACAAAATAACAAAAACGTTAATAATAAAACGCCAATGTTGATTTTTAACAGTCGCCCGATAAAGTCTCAGTAGATTCTTTAGCAATATGAGTCTTGTAGCCAGACATAGAAGCTGAGGCTTCAATTGTCAACGCTGACCAGCTTTTTTCTTTTCTCTCAAGTTTTGTTGCTGGTCTTCAGGTCTAAAATAAACAGGCCAACATATAGATTCAACGTTACAGAAAACCAGGACAAATCTACAGATAATAAAGATAAATCATCATATAAAATCTTTGAGATCTAAATATGAAAACTTTAACAATACGCTCACACATAAATAAATCAACGTTTTACATGTTGCAGCGCCCCAAACACAGTTGTGACATTTTTGTAACAACCAAGGGTTCTGATATTTTCCTTGTCCTTTCTTCACTAGATGGTTTATTGTCCATTTATGACTGGTGGGCTGAAAAAAGGACTTTTCAAAGCAAATTTAAAAGCATAACAATGTTGCTGAATAAAAAATGCTGCCCAGTCATCTCCAATAAGTAGATATGCCTTGTTGCAAACATAAACAACATTTATCAAATACTTTATCCCAGGACCATGATGTTAAGAAATAGCTTCATAACGAGAGTTTTCCCTTGAGACTTCCGGCATCGGTTTAGCTCAGTGGTTACTTCCAACGCTACATGCGTTAAGTTCCTAGTCCAAGGTCTAACAGCCGTGGGTTCGACTACGGGCGCTGTCCGATGCTTTTCTTGTCAATTTCTTTCGTCTCTACGTCGTTATATGTTCTTTTTAAATATTGGGACTTAAAAATTAAGACATGTCATGGCGCATTTAGAAGTATAGCAATGCTGCCAAATAAACAATTATGCCGAGTCATCCTAACAGTCTGGGGATTTGGGCTACCCCATTAGTCTGTTGGCCAATACACTGTCAGTGCGGTAACTTAACAAAATAACAAAAACGTTAATAATAAAACGCCAATGTTGATTTTTAACAGTCGCCCGATAAAGTCTCAGTAGATTCTTTAGCAATATGAGTCTTGTAGCCAGACATAGAAGCTGAGGCTTCAATTGTCAACGCTGACCAGCTTTTTTCTTTTCTCTCAAGTTTTGTTGCTGGTCTTCAGGTCTAAAATAAACAGGCCAACATATAGATTCAACGTTACAGAAAACCAGGACAAATCTACAGATAATAAAGATAAATCATCATATAAAATCTTTGAGATCTAAATATGAAAACTTTAACAATACGCTCACACATAAATAAATCAACGTTTTACATGTTGCAACGCCCCAAACACAGTTGTGACATTTTTGTAACAACCAAGGGTTCTGATATTTTCCTTGTCCTTTCTTCACTAGATGGTTTATTGTCCATTTATGACTGGTGGGCTGAAAAAAGGACTTTTCAAAGCAAATTTAAAAGCATAACAATGTTGCTGAATAAAAAATGCTGCCCAGTCATCTCCAATAAGTAGATATGCCTTGTTGCAAACATAAACAACATTTATCAAATACTTTATCCCAGGACCATGATGTTAAGAAATAGCTTCATAACGAGAGTTTTCCCTTGAGACTTCCGGCATCGGTTTAGCTCAGTGGTTACTTCCAACGCTACATGCGTTAAGTTCCTAGTCCAAGGTCTAACAGCCGTGGGTTCGACTACGGGCGCTGTCCGATGCTTTTCTTGTCAATTTCTTTCGTCTCTACGTCGTTATATGTTCTTTTTAAATATTGGGACTTAAAAATTAAGACATGTCATGGCGCATTTAGAAGTATAGCAATGCTGCCAAATAAACAATTATGCCGAGTCATCCTAACAGTCTGGGGATTTGGGCTACCCCATTAGTCTGTTGGCCAATACACTGTCAGTGCGGTAACTTAACAAAATAACAAAAACGTTAATAATAAAACGCCAATGTTGATTTTTAACAGTCGCCCGATAAAGTCTCAGTAGATTCTTTAGCAATATGAGTCTTGTAGCCAGACATAGAAGCTGAGGCTTCAATTGTCAACGCTGACCAGCTTTTTTCTTTTCTCTCAAGTTTTGTTGCTGGTCTTCAGGTCTAAAATAAACAGGCCAACATATAGATTCAACGTTACAGAAAACCAGGACAAATCTACAGATAATAAAGATAAATCATCATATAAAATCTTTGAGATCTAAATATGAAAACTTTAACAATACGCTCACACATAAATAAATCAACGTTTTACATGTTGCAGCGCCCCAAACACAGTTGTGACATTTTTGTAACAACCAAGGGTTCTGATATTTTCCTTGTCCTTTCTTCACTAGATGGTTTATTGTCCATTTATGACTGGTGGGCTGAAAAAAGGACTTTTCAAAGCAAATTTAAAAGCATAACAATGTTGCTGAATAAAAAATGCTGCCCAGTCATCTCCAATAAGTAGATATGCCTTGTTGCAAACATAAACAACATTTATCAAATACTTTATCCCAGGACCATGATGTTAAGAAATAGCTTCATAACGAGAGTTTTCCCTTGAGACTTCCGGCATCGGTTTAGCTCGGTGGTTACTTCCAACGCTACATGCGTTAAGTTCCTAGTCCAAGGTCTAACAGCCGTGGGTTCGACTACGGGCGCTGTCCGATGCTTTTCTTGTCAATTTCTTTCGTCTCTACGTCGTTATATGTTCTTTTTAAATATTGGGACTTAAAAATTAAGACATGTCATGGCGCATTTAGAAGTATAGCAATGCTGCCAAATAAACAATTATGCCGAGTCATCCTAACAGTCTGGGGATTTGGGCTACCCCATTAGTCTGTTGGCCAATACACTGTCAGTGCGGTAACTTAACAAAATAACAAAAACGTTAATAATAAAACGCCAATGTTGATTTTTAACAGTCGCCCGATAAAGTCTCAGTAGATTCTTTAGCAATATGAGTCTTGTAGCCAGACATAGAAGCTGAGGCTTCAATTGTCAACGCTGACCAGCTTTTTTCTTTTCTCTCAAGTTTTGTTGCTGGTCTTCAGGTCTAAAATAAACAGGCCAACATATAGATTCAACGTTACAGAAAACCAGGACAAATCTACAGATAATAAAGATAAATCATCATATAAAATCTTTGAGATCCAAATATGAAAACTTTAACAATACGCTCACACATAAATAAATCAACGTTTTACATGTTGCAGCGCCCCAAACACAGTTGTGACATTTTTGTAACAACCAAGGGTTCTGATATTTTCCTTGTCCTTTCTTCACTAGATGGTTTATTGTCCATTTATGACTGGTGGGCTGAAAAAAGGACTTTTCAAAGCAAATTTAATAGCATAACAATGTTGCTGAATAAAAAATGCTGCCCAGTCATCTCCAATAAGTAGATATGCCTTGTTGCAAACATAAACAACATTTATCAAATACTTTATCCCAGGACCATGATGTTAAGAAATAGCTTCATAACGAGAGTTTTCCCTTGAGACTTCCGGCATCGGTTTAGCTCAGTGGTTACTTCCAACGCTACATGCGTTAAGTTCCTAGTCCAAGGTCTAACAGCCGTGGGTTCGACTACGGGCGCTGTCCGATGCTTTTCTTGTCCATTTCTTTCGTCTCTACGTCGTTATATGTTCTTTTTAAATATTGGGACTTAAAAATTAAGACATGTCATGGCGCATTTAGAAGTATAGCAATGCTGCCAAATAAACAATTATGCCGAGTCATCCTAACAGTCTGGGGATTTGGGCTACCCCATTAGTCTGTTGGCCAATACACTGTCAGTGCGGTAACTTAACAAAATAACAAAAACGTTAATAATAAAACGCCAATGTTGATTTTTAACAGTCGCCCGATAAAGTCTCAGTAGATTCTTTAGCAATATGAGTCTTGTAGCCAGACATAGAAGCTGAGGCTTCAATTGTCAACGCTGACCAGCTTTTTTCTTTTCTCTCAAGTTTTGTTGCTGGTCTTCAGGTCTAAAATAAACAGGCCAACATATAGATTCAACGTTACAGAAAACCAGGACAAATCTACAGATAATAAAGATAAATCATCATATAAAATCTTTGAGATCTAAATATGAAAACTTTAACAATACGCTCACACATAAATAAATCAACGTTTTACATGTTGCAGCGCCCCAAACACAGTTGTGACATTTTTGTAACAACCAAGGGTTCTGATATTTTCCTTGTCCTTTCTTCACTAGATGGTTTATTGTCCATTTATGACTGGTGGGCTGAAAAAAGGACTTTTCAAAGCAAATTTAAAAGCATAACAATGTTGCTGAATAAAAAATGCTGCCCAGTCATCTCCAATAAGTAGATATGCCTTGTTGCAAACATAAACAACATTTATCAAATACTTTATCCCAGGACCATGATGTTAAGAAATAGCTTCATAACGAGAGTTTTCCCTTGAAACTTCCGGCATCGGTTTAGCTCAGTGGTTACTTCCAACGCAACAAGCGTTAAGTTCCTAGTCCAAGGTCTAACAGCCGTGGGTTCGACTACGGGCGCTGTCCGATGCTTTTCTTGTCCATTTCTTTCGTCTCTACGTCGTTATATGTTCTTTTTAAATATTGGGACTTAAAAATTAAGACATGTCATGGCGCATTTAGAAGTATAGCAATGCTGCCAAATAAACAATTATGCTGAGTCATCCTAACAGTCTGGGGATTTGGGCTACTCCATTAGTCTGTTGGCCAATACACTGTCAGTGCGGTAACTTAACAAAATAACAAAAACGTTAATAATAAAACGCCAATGTTGATTTTTAACAGTCGCCCGATAAAGTCTCAGTAGATTCTTTAGCAATATGAGTCTTGTAGCCAGACATAGAAGCTGAGGCTTCAATTGTGAACGCTGACCAGCTTTTTTCTTTTCTCTCAAGTTTTGTTGCTGGTCTTCAGGTCTAAAATAAACAGGCCAACATATAGATTCAACGATACAGAAAACCAGGACAAATCTACAGATAATAAAGATAAATCATCATATAAAATCTTTGAGATCTAAATATGAAAATTTTAACAATACGCTCACACATAAATAAATCAACGTTTCACACGTTGCAGCGCCCCAAACACAGTTGTGACATTTTTGTAACAACCAAGGGTTCTGATATTTTCCGTGTCCTTTCTTCACTAGATGGTTTATTGTCCATTTATGACTGGTGGGCTGAAAAAAGGAGTTTTCAAAGCAAATTTAAAAGCATAACAATGTTGCTGAATAAAAAATGCTGCCCAGTCATCTCCAATAAGTAGATATGCCTTGTTGCAAACATAAACAACATTTATCAAATACTTTATCCCAGGACCATGATGTTAAGAAATAGCTTCATAACGAGAGTTTTCCCTTGAGACTTCTGGCATCGGTTTAGCTCAGTGGTAACTTCCAACGCAACAAGCGTTAAGTTCCTAGTCCAAGGTCTAACAGCCGTGGGTTCGACTACGGGCGCTGTCCGATGCTTTTCTTTTCCATTTCTTTCGTCTCTACGTCGTTATATGTTCTTTTTAAATATTGGGACTTAAAAATTAAGACATGTCATGGCGCATTTAGATGTATAGCAATGCTGCCAAATAAACAGTTATGCTGAGTCATCCTAACAGTCTGGGGATTTGGGCTACTCCATTAGTCTGTTGGCCAATACACTGTCAGTGCGGTAACTTAACAAAATAACAAAAACGTTAATAATAAAACGCCAATGTTGATTTTTAACAGTCGCCCGATAAAGTCTCAGTAGATTCTTTAGCAATATGAGTCTTGTAGCCAGACATAGAAGCTGAGGCTTCAATTGTCAACGCTGACCAGCTTTTTTCTTTTCTCTCAAGTTTTGTTGCTGGTCTTCAGGTCTAAAATAAACAGGCCAACATATAGATTCAACGATACAGAAAAGCAGGACAAATCTACAGATAATAAAGATAAATCATCATATAAAATCTTTGAGATCCAAATATGAAAACTTTAACAATACGCTCACACATAAATAAATCAACGTTTTACATGTTGCAGCGCCCCAAACACAGTTGTGACATTTTTGTAACAACCAAGGGTTCTGATATTTTCCTTGTCCTTTCTTCACTAGATGGTTTATTGTCCATTTATGACTGGTGGGCTGAAAAAAGGACTTTTCAAAGCAAATTTAAAAGCATAACAATGTTGTTGAATAAAAAATGCTGCCCAGTCATCTCCAATAAGTAGATATGCCTTGTTGCAAACATAAACAACATTTATCAAATACTTTATCCCAGGACCATGATGTTAAGAAATAGCTTCATAACGAGAGTTTTCCATCAAGACTTCTGGCATCGGTTTAGCTCAGTGGTTACTTCCAACGCTACAAACGTTAAGTTCCTAGTCCAAGGTCTAACAGCCGTGGGTTCGACTACGGGCGCTGTCCGATGCTTTTCTTGTCCATTTCTTTCGTCTCTACGTCGTTATATGTTCTTTTTAAATATTGGGACTTAAAAATTAAGACATGTCATGGCGCATTTAGAAGTATAGCAATGCTGCCAAATAAACAATTATGCCGAGTCATCCTAACAGTCTGGGGATTTGGGCTACCCCATTAGTCTGTTGGCCAATACACTGTCAGTGCGGTAACTTAACAAAATAACAAAAACGTTAATAATAAAACGCCAATGTTGATTTTTAACAGTCGCCTGATAAAGTCTCAGTAGATTCTTTAGCAATATGAGTCTTGTAGCCAGACATAGAAGCTGAGGCTTCAATTGTCAACGCTGACCAGCTTTTTTCTTTTCTCTCAAGTTTTGTTGCTGGTCTTCAGGTCTAAAATAAACAGGCCAACATATAGATTCAACGTTACAGAAAACCAGGACAAATCTACAGATAATAAAGATAAATCATCATATAAAATCTTTGAGATCCAAATATGAAAACTTTAACAATACGCTCACACATAAATAAATCAACGTTTTACATGTTGCAGCGCCCCAAACACAGTTGTGACATTTTTGTAACAACCAAGGGTTCTGATATTTTCCTTGTCCTTTCTTCACTAGATGGTTTATTGTCCATTTATGACTGGTGGGCTGAAAAAAGGACTTTTCAAAGCAAATTTAAAAGCATAACAATGTTGCTGAATAAAAAATGCTGCCCAGTCATCTCCAATAAGTAGATATGCCTTGTTGCAAACATAAACAACATTTATCAAATACTTTATCCCAGGACCATGATGTTAAGAAATAGCTTCATAACGAGAGTTTTCCCTTGAGACTTCCGGCATCGGTTTAGCTCAGTGGTTACTTCCAACGCTACATGCGTTAAGTTCCTAGTCCAAGGTCTAACAGCCGTGGGTTCGACTACGGGCGCTGTCCGATGCTTTTCTTGTCAATTTCTTTCGTCTCTACGTCGTTATATGTTCTTTTTAAATATTGGGACTTAAAAATTAAGACATGTCATGGCGCATTTAGAAGTATAGCAATGCTGCCAAATAAACAATTATGCCGAGTCATCCTAACAGTCTGGGGATTTGGGCTACCCCATTAGTCTGTTGGCCAATACACTGTCAGTGCGGTAACTTAACAAAATAACAAAAACGTTAATAATAAAACGCCAATGTTGATTTTTAACAGTCGCCCGATAAAGTCTCAGTAGATTCTTTAGCAATATGAGTCTTGTAGCCAGACATAGAAGCTGAGGCTTCAATTGTGAACGCTGACCAGCTTTTTTCTTTTCTCTCAAGTTTTGTTGCTGGTCTTCAGGTCTAAAATAAACAGGCCAACATATAGATTCAACGTTACAGAAAACCAGGACAAATCTACAGATAATAAAGATAAATCATCATATAAAATCTTTGAGATCCAAATATGAAAACTTTAACAATACGCTCACACATAAATAAATCAACGTTTTACATGTTGCAGCGCCCCAAACACAGTTGTGACATTTTTGTAACAACCAAGGGTTCTGATATTTTCCTTGTCCTTTCTTCACTAGATGGTTTATTGTCCATTTATGACTGGTGGGCTGAAAAAAGGACTTTTCAAAGCAAATTTAAAAGCATAACAATGTTGCTGAATAAAAAACTGCTGCCCAGTCATCTCCAATAAGTAGATATGCCTTGTTGCAAACATAAACAACATTTATCAAATACTTTATCCCAGGACCATGATGTTAAGAAATAGCTTCATAACGAGAGTTTTCCCTTGAGACTTCCGGCATCGGTTTAGCTCAGTGGTTACTTCCAACGCTACATGCGTTAAGTTCCTAGTCCAAGGTCTAACAGCCGTGGGTTCGACTACGGGCGCTGTCCGATGCTTTTCTTGTCAATTTCTTTCGTCTCTACGTCGTTATATGTTCTTTTTAAATATTGGGACTTAAAAATTAAGACATGTCATGGCGCATTTAGAAGTATAGCAATGCTGCCAAATAAACAATTATGCCGAGTCATCCTAACAGTCTGGGGATTTGGGCTACCCCATTAGTCTGTTGGCCAATACACTGTCAGTGCGGTAACTTAACAAAATAACAAAAACGTTAATAATAAAACGCCAATGTTGATTTTTAACAGTCGCCCGATAAAGTCTCAGTAGATTCTTTAGCAATATGAGTCTTGTAGCCAGACATAGAAGCTGAGGCTTCAATTGTGAACGCTGACCAGCTTTTTTCTTTTCTCTCAAGTTTTGTTGCTGGTCTTCAGGTCTAAAATAAACAGGCCAACATATAGATTCAACGTTACAGAAAACCAGGACAAATCTACAGATAATAAAGATAAATCATCATATAAAATCTTTGAGATCTAAATATGAAAACTTTAACAATACGCTCACACATAAATAAATCAACGTTTTACATGTTGCAGCGCCCCAAACACAGTTGTGACATTTTTGTAACAACCAAGGGTTCTGATATTTTCCTTGTCCTTTCTTCACTAGATGGTTTATTGTCCATTTATGACTGGTGGGCTGAAAAAAGGACTTTTCAAAGCAAATTTAAAAGCATAACAATGTTGCTGAATAAAAAATGCTGCCCAGTCATCTCCAATAAGTAGATATGCCTTGTTGCAAACATAAATAACATTTATCAAATACTTTATCCCAGGACCATGATGTTAAGAAATAGCTTCATAACGAGAGTTTTCCCTTGAGACTTCCGGCATCGGTTTAGCTCAGTGGTTACTTCCAACGCTACAAGCGTTAAGTTCCTAGTCCAAGGTCTAACAGCCGTGGGTTCCACTACGGGCGCTGTCCGATGCTTTTCTTGTCCATTTCTTTCGTCTCTACGTCGTTATATGTTCTTTTTAAATATTGGGACTTAAAAATTAAGACATGTCATGGCGCATTTAGAAGTATAGCAATGCTGCCAAATAAACAGTTATGCCGAGTCATCCTAACAGTCTGTGGATTTGGGCTACCCCATTAGTCTGTTGGCCAATACACTGTCAGTGCGGTAACTTAACAAAATAACAAAAACGTTAATAATAAAACGCCAATGTTGATTTTTAACAGTCGCCCGATAAAGTCTCAGTAGATTCTTTAGCAATATGAGTCTTGTAGCCAGACATAGAAGCTGAGGCTTCAATTGTGAACGCTGACCAGCTTTTTTCTTTTCTCTCAAGTTTTGTTGCTGGTCTTCAGGTCTAAAATAAACAGGCCAACATATAGCTTCAACGTTACAGAAACCCAGGACAAATCTACAGATAATAAAGATAAATCATCATATAAAATCTTTGAGATCTAAATATGAAAACTTTAACAATACGCTCACACATAAATAAATCAACGTTTCACACGGTGCAGCGCCCCAAACACAGTTGTGACATTTTTGTAACAACCAAGGGTTCTGATATTTTCCTTGTCCTTTCTTCACTAGATGGTTTATTGTCCATTTATGACTGGTGGGCTGAAAAAAGGACTTTTCAAAGCAAATTTAAAAGCATAACAATGTTGCTGAATAAAAAATGCTGCCCAGTCATCTCCAATAAGTAGATATGCCTTGTTGCAAACATAAACAACATTTATCAAATACTTTATCCCAGGACCATGATGTTAAGAAATAGCTTCATAACGAGAGTTTTCCATTGAGACTTCCGGCATCGGTTTAGCTCAGTGGTTACTTCCAACGCAACAAGCGTTAAGTTCCTAGTCCAAGGTCTAACAGCCGTGGGTTCGACTACGGGCGCTGTCTGATGCTTTTCTTGTCCATTTCTTTCGTCTCTACGTCGTTATATGTTCTTTTTAAATATTGGGACTTAAAAATTAAGACATGTCATGGCGCATTTAGAAGTATAGCAATGCTGCCAAATAAACAATTATGCTGAGTCATCCTAACAGTCTGGGGATTTGGGCTACTCCATTAGTCTGTTGGCCAATACACTGTCAGTGCGGTAACTTAACAAAATAACAAAAACGTTAATAATAAAACGCCAATGTTGATTTTTAACAGTCGCCCGATAAAGTCTCAGTAGATTCTTTAGCAATATGAGTCTTGTAGCCAGACATAGAAGCTGAGGCTTCAATTGTGAACGCTGACCAGCTTTTTTCTTTTCTCTCAAGTTTTGTTGCTGGTCTTCAGGTCTAAAATAAACAGGCCAACATATAGATTCAACGTTACAGAGAACCAGGACAAATCTACAGATAATAAAGATAAATCATCATATAAAATCTTTGAGATCTAAATATGAAAACTTTAACAATACGCTCAAACATAAATAAATCAACGTTTTACACGTTGCAGCGCCCCAAACACAGTTGTGACATTTTTGTAACAACCAAGGGTTCTGATATTTTCCTTGTCCTTTCTTCACTAGATGGTTTATTGTCCATTTATGACTGGTGGGCTGAAAAAAGGACTTTTCAAAGCAAATTTAAAAGCATAACAATGTTGCTGAATAAAAAATGCTGCCCAGTCATCTCCAATAAGTAGATATGCCTTGTTGCAAACATAAACAACATTTATCAAATACTTTATCCCAGGACCATGATGTTAAGAAATAGCTTCATAACGAGAGTTTTCCATTGAGACTTCCGGCATCGGTTTAGCTCAGTGGTTACTTCCAACGCTACAAGCGTTAAGTTCCTAGTCCAAGGTCTAACAGCCGTGGGTTCCACTACGGGCGCTGTCCGATGCTTTTCTTGTCCATTTCTTTCGTCTCTACGTCGTTATATGTTCTTTTTAAATATTGGGACTTAAAAATTAAGACATGTCATGGCGCATTTAGAAGTATAGCAATGCTGCCAAATAAACAATTATGCCGAGTCATCCTAAAAGTCTGGGGATTTGGGCTACCCCATTAGTCTGTTGGCCAATACACTGTCAGTGCGGTAACTTAACAAAATAACAAAAACGTTAATAATAAAACGCCAATGTTGATTTTTAACAGTCGCCCGATAAAGTCTCAGTAGATTCTTTAGCAATATGAGTCTTGTAGCCAGACATAGAAGCTGAGGCTTCAATTGTCAACGCTGACCAGCTTTTTTCTTTTCTCTCAAGTTTTGTTGCTGGTCTTCAGGTCTAAAATAAACAGGCCAACATATAGATTCAACGTTACAGAAAACCAGGACAAATCTACAGATAATAAATATAAATCATCATATAAAATCTTTGAGATCTAAATATGAAAACTTTAACAATACGCTCACACATAAATAAATCAACGTTTTACATGTTGCAGTGCCCCAAACACAGTTGTGACATTTTTGTAACAACCAAGGGTTCTGATATTTTCCTTGTCCTTTCTTCACTAGATGGTTTATTGTCCATTTATGACTGGTGGGCTGAAAAAAGGACTTTTCAAAGCAAATTTAAAAGCATAACAATGTTGCTGAATAAAAAATGCTGCCCAGTCATCTCCAATAAGTAGATATGCCTTGTTGCAAACATTAACAACATTTATCAAATACTTTATCCCAGGACCATGATGTTAAGAAATAGCTTCATAACGAGAGTTTTCCCTTGAGACTTCCGGCATCGGTTTAGCTCAGTGGTTACTTCCAACGCTACAAGCGTTAAGTTCCTAGTCCAAGGTCTAACAGCCGTGGGTTCGACTACGGGCGCTGTCCGATGCTTTTCTTGTCCATTTCTTTCGTCTCTACGTCGTTATATGTTCTTTTTAAATATTGGGACTTAAAAATTAAGACATGTCATGGCGCATTTAGAAGTATAGCAATGCTGCCAAATAAACAATTATGCTGAGTCATCCTAACAGTCTGGGGATTTGGGCTACTCCATTAGTCTGTTGGCCAATACACTGTCAGTGCGGTAACTTAACAAAATAACAAAAACGTTAATAATAAAACGCCAATGTTGATTTTTAACAGTCGCCCGATAAAGTCTCAGTAGATTCTTTAGCAATATGAGTCTTGTAGCCAGACATAGAAGCTGAGGCTTCAATTGTGAACGCTGACCAGCTTTTTTCTTTTCTCTCAAATTTTGTTGCTGGTCTTCAGGTCTAAAATAAACAGGCCAACATATAGATTCAACGTTACAGAAAACCAGGACAAATCTACAGATAATAAAGATAAATCATCATATAAAATCTTTGAGATCTAAATATGAAAACTTTAACAATACGCTCACACATAAATAAATCAACGTTTTACACGGTGCAGCGCCCCAAACACAGTTGTGACATTTTTGTAACAACCAAGGGTTCTGATATTTTCCTTGTCCTTTCTTCACTAGATGGTTTATTGTCCATTTATGACTGGTGGGCTGAAAAAAGGACTTTTCAAAGCAAATTTAAAAGCATAACAATGTTGCTGAATAAAAAATGCTGCCCAGTCATCTCCAATAAGTAGATATGCCTTGTTGCAAACATAAACAACATTTATCAAACACTTTATCCCAGGACCATGATGTTAAGAAATAGCTTCATAACGAGAGTTTTCCCTTGAGACTTCCGGCATCGGTTTAGCTCAGTGGTTACTTCCAACGCTACAAGCGTTAAGTTCCTAGTCCAAGGTCTAACAGCCGTGGGTTCGACTACGGGCGCTGTCTGATGCTTTTCTTGTCCATTTCTTTCGTCTCTACGTCGTTATATGTTCTTTTTAAATATTGGGACTTAAAAATTAAGACATGTCATGGCGCATTTAGAAGTATAGCAATGCTGCCAAATAAACAATTATGCTGAGTCATCCTAACAGTCTGGGGATTTGGGCTACTACATTAGTCTGTTGGCCAATACACTGTCAGTGCGGTAACTTAACAAAATAACAAAAACGTTAATAATAAAACGCCAATGTTGATTTTTAACAGTCGCCCGATAAAGTCTCAGTAGATTCTTTAGCAATATGAGTCTTGTAGCCAGAAATAGAAGCTGAGGCTTCAATTGTGAACGCTGACCAGCTTTTTTCTTTTCTCTCAAGTTTTGTTGCTGGTCTTCAGGTCTAAAATAAACAGGCCTACATATAGATTCAACGTTACAGAAAACCAGGACAAATCTACAGATAATAAAGATAAATCATCATATAAAATCTTTGAGATCTAAATATGAAAACTTTAACAATACGCTCACACATAAATAAATCAACGTTTCAAACGTTGCAGCGCCCCAAACACAGTTGTGACATTTTTGTAACAACCAAGGGTTCTGATATTTTCCTTGTCCTTTCTTCACTAGATGGTTTATTGTCCATTTATGACTGGTGGGCTGAAAAAAGGACTTTTCAAAGCAAATTTAAAAGCATAACAATGTTGCTGAATAAAAAATGCTGCCCAGTCATCTCCAATAAGTAGATATGCCTTGTTGCAAACATAAACAACATTTATCAAATACTTTATCCCAGGACCATGATGTTAAGAAATAGCTTCATAACGAGAGTTTTCCATTGAGACTTCCGGCATCGGTTTAGCTCAGTGGTTACTTCCAACGCTACAAGCGTTAAGTTCCTAGTCCAAGGTCTAACAGCCGTGGGTTCGACTACGGGCGCTGTCCGATGCTTTTCTTGTCCATTTCTTTCGTCTCTACGTCATTATATGTTCTTTTTAAATATTGGGACTTAAAAATTAAGACATGTCATGGCGCATTTAGAAGTATAGCAATGCTGCCAAATAAACAATTATGCTGAGTCATCCTAACAGTCTGGGGATTTGGGCTACTCCATTAGTCTGTTGGCCAATACACTGTCAGTGCGGTAACTTAACAAAATAACAAAAACGTTAATAATAAAACGCCAATGTTGATTTTTAACAGTCGCCCGATAAAGTCTCAGTAGATTCTTTAGCAATATGAGTCTTGTAGCCAGACATAGAAGCTGAGGCTTCAATTGTGAACGCTGACCAGCTTTTTTCTTTTCTCTCAAATTTTGTTGCTGGTCTTCAGGTCTAAAATAAACAGGCCAACATATAGATTCAACGTTACAGAAAACCAGGACAAATCTACAGATAATAAAGATAAATCATCATATAAAATCTTTGAGATCTAAATATGAAAACTTTAACAATACGCTCACACATAAATAAATCAACGTTTTACACGGTGCAGCGCCCCAAACACAGTTGTGACATTTTTGTAACAACCAAGGGTTCTGATATTTTCCTTGTCCTTTCTTCACTAGATGGTTTATTGTCCATTTATGACTGGTGGGCTGAAAAAAGGACTTTTCAAAGCAAATTTAAAAGCATAACAATGTTGCTGAATAAAAAATGCTGCCCAGTCATCTCCAATAAGTAGATATGCCTTGTTGCAAACATTAACAACATTTATCAAATACTTTATCCCAGGACCATGATGTTAAGAAATAGCTTCATAACGAGAGTTTTCCCTTGAGACTTCCGGCATCGGTTTAGCTCAGTGGTTACTTCCAACGCTACAAGCGTTAAGTTCCTAGTCCAAGGTCTAACAGCCGTGGGTTCGACTACGGGCGCTGTCCGATGCTTTTCTTGTCCATTTCTTTCGTCTCTACGTCGTTATATGTTCTTTTTAAATATTGGGACTTAAAAATTAAGACATGTCATGGCGCATTTAGAAGTATAGCAATGCTGCCAAATAAACAATTATGCTGAGTCATCCTAACAGTCTGGGGATTTGGGCTACTCCATTAGTCTGTTGGCCAATACACTGTCAGTGCGGTAACTTAACAAAATAACAAAAACGTTAATAATAAAACGCCAATGTTGATTTTTAACAGTCGCCCGATAAAGTCTCAGTAGATTCTTTAGCAATATGAGTCTTGTAGCCAGACATAGAAGCTGAGGCTTCAATTGTGAACGCTGACCAGCTTTTTTCTTTTCTCTCAAGTTTTGTTGCTGGTCTTCAGGTCTAAAATAAACAGGCCAACATATAGATTCAACGTTACAGAAAACCAGGACAAATCTACAGATAATAAAGATAAATCATCATATAAAATCTTTGAGATCTAAATATGAAAACTTTAACAATACGCTCACACATAAATAAATCAACGTTTTACATGTTGCAGCGCCCCAAACACAGTTGTGACATTTTTGTAACAACCAAGGGTTCTGATATTTTCCTTGTCCTTTCTTCACTAGATGGTTTATTGTCCATTTATGACTGGTGGGCTGAAAAAAGGACTTTTCAAAGCAAATTTAAAAGCATAACAATGTTGCTGAATAAAAAATGCTGCCCAGTCATCTCCAATAAGTAGATATGCCTTGTTGCAAACATAAACAACATTTATCAAACACTTTATCCCAGGACCATGATGTTAAGAAATAGCTTCATAACGAGAGTTTTCCCTTGAGACTTCCGGCATCGGTTTAGCTCAGTGGTTACTTCCAACGCTACAAGCGTTAAGTTCCTAGTCCAAGGTCTAACAGCCGTGGGTTCGACTACGGGCGCTGTCCGATGCTTTTCTTGTCCATTTCTTTCGTCTCTACGTCGTTATATGTTCTTTTTAAATATTGGGACTTAAAAATTAAGACATGTCATGGCGCATTTAGAAGTATAGCAATGCTGCCAAATAAACAATTATGCTGAGTCATCCTAACAGTCTGGGGATTTGGGCTACTACATTAGTCTGTTGGCCAATACACTGTCAGTGCGGTAACTTAACAAAATAACAAAAACGTTAATAATAAAACGCCAATGTTGATTTTTAACAGTCGCCCGATAAAGTCTCAGTAGATTCTTTAGCAATATGAGTCTTGTAGCCAGAAATAGAAGCTGAGGCTTCAATTGTGAACGCTGACCAGCTTTTTTCTTTTCTCTCAAGTTTTGTTGCTGGTCTTCAGGTCTAAAATAAACAGGCCTACATATAGATTCAACGTTACAGAAAACCAGGACAAATCTACAGATAATAAAGATAAATCATCATATAAAATCTTTGAGATCTAAATATGAAAACTTTAACAATACGCTCACACATAAATAAATCAACGTTTCAAACGTTGCAGCGCCCCAAACACAGTTGTGACATTTTTGTAACAACCAAGGGTTCTGATATTTTCCTTGTCCTTTCTTCACTAGATGGTTTATTGTCCATTTATGACTGGTGGGCTGAAAAAAGGACTTTTCAAAGCAAATTTAAAAGCATAACAATGTTGCTGAATAAAAAATGCTGCCCAGTCATCTCCAATAAGTAGATATGCCTTGTTGCAAACATAAACAACATTTATCAAATACTTTATCCCAGGACCATGATGTTAAGAAATAGCTTCATAACGAGAGTTTTCCATTGAGACTTCCGGCATCGGTTTAGCTCAGTGGTTACTTCCAACGCTACAAGCGTTAAGTTCCTAGTCCAAGGTCTAACAGCCGTGGGTTCGACTACGGGCGCTGTCCGATGCTTTTCTTGTCCATTTCTTTCGTCTCTACGTCATTATATGTTCTTTTTAAATATTGGGACTTAAAAATTAAGACATGTCATGGCGCATTTAGAAGTATAGCAATGCTGCCAAATAAACAATTATGCTGAGTCATCCTAACAGTCTGGGGATTTGGGCTACTCCATTAGTCTGTTGGCCAATACACTGTCAGTGCGGTAACTTAACAAAATAACAAAAACGTTAATAATAAAACGCCAATGTTGATTTTTAACAGTCGCCCGATAAAGTCTCAGTAGATTCTTTAGCAATATGAGTCTTGTAGCCAGACATAGAAGCTGAGGCTTCAATTGTGAACGCTGACCAGCTTTTTTCTTTTCTCTCAAATTTTGTTGCTGGTCTTCAGGTCTAAAATAAACAGGCCAACATATAGATTCAACGTTACAGAAAACCAGGACAAATCTACAGATAATAAAGATAAATCATCATATAAAATCTTTGAGATCTAAATATGAAAACTTTAACAATACGCTCACACATAAATAAATCAACGTTTTACACGGTGCAGCGCCCCAAACACAGTTGTGACATTTTTGTAACAACCAAGGGTTCTGATATTTTCCTTGTCCTTTCTTCACTAGATGGTTTATTGTCCATTTATGACTGGTGGGCTGAAAAAAGGACTTTTCAAAGCAAATTTAAAAGCATAACAATGTTGCTGAATAAAAAATGCTGCCCAGTCATCTCCAATAAGTAGATATGCCTTGTTGCAAACATTAACAACATTTATCAAATACTTTATCCCAGGACCATGATGTTAAGAAATAGCTTCATAACGAGAGTTTTCCCTTGAGACTTCCGGCATCGGTTTAGCTCAGTGGTTACTTCCAACGCTACAAGCGTTAAGTTCCTAGTCCAAGGTCTAACAGCCGTGGGTTCGACTACGGGCGCTGTCCGATGCTTTTCTTGTCCATTTCTTTCGTCTCTACGTCGTTATATGTTCTTTTTAAATATTGGGACTTAAAAATTAAGACATGTCATGGCGCATTTAGAAGTATAGCAATGCTGCCAAATAAACAATTATGCTGAGTCATCCTAACAGTCTGGGGATTTGGGCTACTCCATTAGTCTGTTGGCCAATACACTGTCAGTGCGGTAACTTAACAAAATAACAAAAACGTTAATAATAAAACGCCAATGTTGATTTTTAACAGTCGCCCGATAAAGTCTCAGTAGATTCTTTAGCAATATGAGTCTTGTAGCCAGACATAGAAGCTGAGGCTTCAATTGTGAACGCTGACCAGCTTTTTTCTTTTCTCTCAAGTTTTGTTGCTGGTCTTCAGGTCTAAAATAAACAGGCCAACATATAGATTCAACGTTACAGAAAACCAGGACAAATCTACAGATAATAAAGATAAATCATCATATAAAATCTTTGAGATCTAAATATGAAAACTTTAACAATACGCTCACACATAAATAAATCAACGTTTTACATGTTGCAGCGCCCCAAACACAGTTGTGACATTTTTGTAACAACCAAGGGTTCTGATATTTTCCTTGTCCTTTCTTCACTAGATGGTTTATTGTCCATTTATGACTGGTGGGCTGAAAAAAGGACTTTTCAAAGCAAATTTAAAAGCATAACAATGTTGCTGAATAAAAAATGCTGCCCAGTCATCTCCAATAAGTAGATATGCCTTGTTGCAAACATAAACAACATTTATCAAATACTTTATCCCAGGACCATGATGTTAAGAAATAGCTTCATAACGAGAGTTTTCCCTTGAGACTTCCGGCATCGGTTTAGCTCAGTGGTTACTTCCAACGCAACAAGCGTTAAGTTCCTAGTCCAAGGTCTAACAGCCGTGGGTTCGACTACGGGCGCTGTCCGATGCTTTTCTTGTCAATTTCTTTCGTCTCTACGTCGTTATATGTTCTTTTTAAATATTGGGACTTAAAAATTAAGACATGTCATGGCGCATTTAGAAGTATAGCAATGCTGCCAAATAAACAGTTATGCTGAGTCATCCTAACAGTCTGGGTATTTGGGCTACTCCATTAGTCTGTTGGCTAATACACTGTCAGTGCGGTAACTTAACAACTAACAAAAACGTTAATAATAAAACGCCAATGTTGATTTTTAACAGTCGCCCGATAAAGTCTCAGTAGATTCTTTAGCAATATGAGTCTTGTAGCCAGACATAGAAGCTGAGGCTTCAATTGTCAACGCTGACCAGCTTTTTTCTTTTCTCTCAAGTTTTGTTGCTGGTCTTCAGGTCTAAAATAAACAGGCCAACATATAGATTCAATGTTACAGAAAACCAGGACAAATCTACAGATAATAAAGATAAATCATCATATAAAATCTTTGAGATCCAAATATGAAAACTTTAACAATACGCTCACACATAAATAAATCAACGTTTCACACGTTGCAGCGCCCCAAACACAGTTGTGACATTTTTGTAACAACCAAGGGTTCTGATATTTTCCTTGTCCTTTCTTCACTAGATGGTTTATTGTCCATTTATGACTGGTGGGCTGAAAAAAAACAATCTGGATTCAGATTCAAACTCCAACAACGTCTTTTTGATAATGTTTATTGAAAAAGCCGCAGTAAGAATTCCAAATCACAAAATACTTTTTTATAGTAAAAGGTAATAAGAATTTAGAACACTGCACTGTGCTGACCAGCTGTCTCCAGTGTTCACAGACATTTTTAACACCTCACTGGCGACATGTCACGTGCCAGCCTGCTTCAAATCCTCCACTATCATCCCTGTTCCCAAGAAGCCAAGGACCACAGGACTTAATGACTTTAGACCCGTCGCTCTGACCTCTGTGGTTATGAAGTCCTTTGAGCGCCTTGTGCTTTCACACCTGAAAGAAATCACCGATCCCCTCCTGGACCCCCTACAGTTTGCCTACAGAGCCAACAGGTCTGCAGACGACGCTGTCAACCTGGCCCTCCACCACATCCTCCAACACCTGGACTCTGCAGGAACCTACGCCAGGATCCTGTTTGTAGATTTCAGCTCTGCCTTCAACACCATCATCCCAGCTCTGCTTCAGGAGAAGCTCTCCCAGCTGAATGTGCCTGACTCCACCTGCAGGTGGATCACAGACTTCCTGTCTGACAGGAAGCAGCACGTAAAGCTGGGAAAACATGTCTCTGACTCACAGCTCATCAGCACTGGTTCCCCCCAGGGCTGTGTTCTTTCTCCTCTGCTCTTCTCCCTGTACACCAACAGCTGCACCTCCAGTCACCAGTCTGTCAAGCTCCTGAAGTTCGCGGACGACACCACTCTTATCGGACTTATCTCTGATGGTGACGAGTCCGCCTACAGGTGGGAGGCTGACCATCTGGTGACCTGGTGCAGGGAGAACAACCTGGAGCTCAACGCTGTAAAAACAGTGGAGATGGTTGTGGACTTCAGGAAGAACTCAGCTCCAGCTACCCCCATCACCCTCTGTGACTCCACCATTGACACTGTGGAGTCTTTCCGCTTCCTGGGAACTATCATCTCCCAGGACCTAAAGTGGGAGCTGAACATCAACTCCCTCACCAAAAAAGCCCAGCAGAGGATGTACTTCCTGCGGCAGCTGAAGAAATTCAACCTGCCAAGGACAATGATGGTGCAGTTCTACTCCTCCATCATTGAGTCCATCCTCACCTCCTCCATCCCCATCTGGTACGCTGGTGCCACCACTAAGGACAAGGGCAGACTGCAGCGTGTCATCAGGTCTGCAGAGAAGGTGATTGGCTGCAATCTTCCATCTCTCCAGGACCTGCACGCCTCCAGGACTCTGAGGCGTGCAGGGAAGATTGTGGCTGATCCCTCGCACCCCATTCATGGACTATTTCAGACACTTCCATCTGGCAGGAGGCTGCGGTCCATCAGGACCAAAACCTCATGCCACAAGAACAGTTTTTTCCCATCTGCTACCGGTCTTATGAACAAGGCCAAGAGCCGCCTATGACACTGTACACTGTCTCTCTCCCCCGTTCAGGACTACAAGCTTCTGCGTTACATTAACGCACAGTCCACTGAATGTATATTACTTCTGTATATATATTGATTTTATTCAATTTTACTTTATTTTATTGTATTCTTATTTCTGTCTGCACCATCAACACCAAGTCAAATTCCTTGTATGTGCAAACCTACTTGGCGATTAAACTTGATTCTGATTCTGATTCTGAATTTGCCGTACAACAATTCAGAAAAAAGTGAAACATGAGAAAAACAGTGTTATTTAGAAGACAATATTTACAGTATGTACATTGAACATAAAGCTATGGATATCTTATCCGCCAGCCAACTCTTGTCTTTTTCCGCTGCCCATCTCCCCTTCTCAATCTCATAAAAAGAGGACTGAGAACTCTGCCTGTGTCATTTCTCTGGTCATCCCCTCAGCCTGGTACAGGGATAAGACATTAGCAGGACAATAGATATATTTTCCTGCCACACCAGGGAATCCGTTGTGAATGTGTGGACTGTTTGGGCCTTGCATAAGAGGCCTGTGGCAGACCCTGCACAGCCGGCCAGTGGGATGTTCCTTTTTAGACATTCTTTTTTCCCATTCCTCCCTAACCTGCTTTGATGCTTTGGAGCGCTGCTTAGCAGCTTCCAGCTCTTTCATAAAGAAAGGTGTGCACGCAAAATCATCAAATGGCATACGTGGATCAGCCAAGCCCTCTGCTGCATAGGTCTGGTAGACTTTATTAGAACAGTAAAAGTAATTCACTTCTTATGACTGATAAAAAAAAATAATAATACTGGATCCACCCCCCGGAACCGTGACTTTGCTTGGCCACAATCTAGACAGTTCCTTGTTCTTTTACTTTGTCTCTGACAATTCTTTCAATTTTTTTTTGGTCAAAGGGGCATCCAGTGGTTTAATGCTGGGCGGGTTAACAGTGGCAGGTGGGATAGTTACCACTGGAACAGCTACTGTCTCATTTCCATCTGTGAGATGATGCCACAGCTGTTGGGTCTCCAAACGTTTCTCTGGACTGGTGTTTAGTGATGAGCTGGTGTATGCCGTTTAGTGGTGGGTGCAGGAGGTTGTTCGGGTCCCTTGACGCAGCTTGAACAACAGCAGCATACTCTGCATCGACTTTTGTGAGAACGTCTTTTTGACCATGATGCTTTGCCATGTGTTGGTCAATGGCATCCCTCATTGGCTGCGTCCACCTAGAATGGTCCAGGACATAGAGCAGACCACCAGCCTTCACAAGGCCTGTGCAAGCAGCGCTTGAAAAAGCTATAAAAGGCAGTGCTGGTACCACTGGGAGATCTGGAGGGAAGGAAAGACAAGAAGAAAATGTACTATTATTTTCTGTTTGAATATATAACCTGAGTAAACATAGAAGGAGGAAAAGGTGATGCAGCTTACCTTTCTTTGGGCTGGGTAGGACTGTCGTCTTTGTGCTGAGAGTAAATGCACCAGCAGTGTCACCCTGAAATGAGTAATGAAGTTGGATCGTAATAAGGAGATTGGTATTGTTAAATTGTTTTATATGTGTCCAAATGAATAAAAAAAAAACACAAAGCTTACCTAAGCTAAGAGCTCTACCGTCAACTCCTCAGGTAGGTCAGTGGCTGACACACAGGGAGGGGTTTGATCAGACATGTGAGGCTCTGGGATTTTCTGTGACGTATGCTTGTTCCAGTCAAGCGGGACAGGTTGACAGCTGGACTCCAAAAACTGCAAGGAAGATCAGCTTCTTCTTCATTTTAAACAAGAAAATAAAAGACAAGATTTATTTAGTTTTCAACTATTTAAATTACCTACTACAGGAATGTGAGTACACTGTATACACACACTTGTAATCTATCTACATGCTGCTAAAACAAAAATGAATTTTTATACCATGTAAAAATGTTTAAGTTACCTAACTTTGCTCCAACTTTGTCCTTATGCTTTCTTACTGTGTCAATAAAATAACACGATTTTAACTAAAGTTTAGGTATCTATTTACCTATTTCATTAGCTAACTCGCCAAATCTTTTCAACCAATCCACACCTCGTAAGAAAGTGCAATTAATGAATACTAAGAAGATTGAGGAAACTCACTCAGAATTTAGGAACACAGCGGCTGAAGAAACTCAATCTCCTTTAGTCCCAAAGGTTAAATCTGTACTTATATGGTCAAACTGTTTGAGTTGTAAAAGACTGTCGACTGACACGGTTTGTGATTATGTCCAGTCCAGTTTGACGCTGCGTGCCACTCAAAATGCTCCTTAGCTATTGAAGCGGAAGAAACAGCGCCCCCAAAATTACGCTGATGGCCAGAAAGTGTATTACATCCGTATGAAAAAAGACGTGTCATAGTGAAATAAGGACAACAATGTTGCGGAATAAAAAATGCTGCCCAGTCATCTCCAATAAGTAGACATGCCTTGTTGCAAACATAAACAACATTTATCAAATACTTTATCCCAGGACCATGATGTCAATATAGAGCTTCATAACGAGAGTTTTCCCTTCAGGCTTCCGGCGTCGGCTTAGCTCAGTGGTTACTTCCAACCTGAAAGTTTCTAATCCAAGGTCTAACAGCCGTGGGTTCGACTACGGGCGCTGTCCGATGCTTTTCTTGTCAATTTCTTTCGTCTCTACGTCGTTATATGTTCTTTTTAAATATTGGGACTTAAAAATTAAGACATGTCATGGCGCATTTAGAAGTATAACAATGCTGCCAAATAAACAATTATGCTGAGTCATCCTAACAGTCTGGGGATTTGGGCTACTCCATTAGTCTGTTGGCCAATACCGCCATAAATCTAAAATATTTAAGTTATTTGTATGATGGTTTGCTTTTTATTTTTATCCTATTCAGTAAGAAGATTTGTTCGGGCCATCTTATTGTGAAGTTTAGTTTACTTTGAAAGGCTTGTTTCCTGTCGAGCCGTATATTGTATTAGAAAAAACTATGGATGGATTATCTAGCCATGGAGCAATACAGTTTTACCGTGTAAACTGTGGATGACTTAGAAAAGGAAGAACTTCATTATTTTTATAGATAAATATTTTTTTGTTAAAAATCGCAGTTTGCATGCGTCCTTTACTTCCCGTGTCTAAGGAATGACACTGAAATTTGGATCTCTTGACATAACAAGTGCCTTTTTAAAATAAAGTATAATAATTAAAAGGCTACCATTTTGTAGAATATTCTTGTATTTCACTTTTACTTGTCCCCATGTTCTAGTGGGTCCTGTGGAGGCTCTGACATAAAAGAATAAAGTAAATATGAGATTATTAAAATGCAAAAATTCATACTGTAGAAAGTGATAGAAACATCTACCATGGACAGTATTTACGCATTAATTTGTCTGCTGCTTCTTGCCAGCCCTCTCTCCTGGCTTAAACAGAATTTGAGGTGTTTTAATTAATGACTCAAATTTGGCATAACCTTCCATTAAAAGCTCTTGTTCTGCTTGGGAGAAAAACTGTGGGCGTTCTTTGGCCATGCTGAACAGCCAATAGCAGCGTTGCTGATCAATGTTTCTACTATCGATACATTTCCCCTTTTAAACAAACGCATGAACGCGCAGTTGTCTCAGATAACTCAATCCAGCCATACTAATCGTAAACAACAGGTGTGTTCGAAGAACCCAATTAGCCGGATCATGATTAGCCGGATGAAATCATCTTGGATGTCTCATTTGATCTTGGATGTTTTAAGCAACGTACGAAGAACAGACCCCTGGTGTATGCCATTTAGTGGTGGGTGCAGGATGTTGTTCGGGTCCCTTGATGCAGCTTGAACAACAGCAGCATACTCTGCATCAACTTTTGTGAGAAAGTCTTTTTGACCATGATGCTTTGCCATGTGTTGGTCAATGAAATCCCTCATTGGCTGCGTCCACCTAGAATGGTCCAGGACATAGAGCAGACCACCAGCCTTCACAAGGCCTGTGCAAGCAGCGCGTGAAAAAGCTATGAAAGGCAGTGCTGGTACCACTGGGAGATCTGGAGGGAAGGAAAGAAAAGACGAAAATGTACTATTATTTTCTGTTTGAACATATAACCTGAGTAAACATAGGAGGAAAAGGTGATGCAGCTTACCTTTCTTTGGGCTGGGTAGGACTGTCGTCTTTGTGCTGAGAGCAAATGCACCAGCAGTGTCACCCTGAAATGAGTAATGAAGTTGGATCATAATAAGGAGATTGGTATTGTTAAATTGTTTTATATGTGTCAAAATGAATAAAAAACAAACAAACACAAAGCTTACCTAAGCTAAGAGCTCTACCATCAACCCCTCAGGTAGGTCAGTGGCTGACACACAGGGAGGGGTTTGATCAGACGTGTGAGGCTCTGGGATTTTCTGTGACGTTGGTTATTCCAGTCAAGGGGGACAGATTGACAGCTGGGCTCCAAAAACTGCAGGGAAGATCAGCTTCTTCTTCATTTTAAACAAGAAAATAAAAGACAAGATTTATTTAGTTTTGAAATATGTAAATTACCTACTAAAGTAATGTCAGTACACTGTATACACACACACACACACACACACACACTTGTAATATATATATGCTGTAAAACAAAAATGAATTTTTATACCATGTAAAAATGTTTAAGTTATCTAGCTTTGCTCCAACTTTGTCCTTATGCTTTCTTACTTTGTCAATAAAATAACACGATTTTAACTAAAGTTTAGGTATCTATTTAGCTATTTCATTAGCTAACTCGACAAATCTTTTCAACCAATCCACACCTTATAAGAAAGTGCAATTAATGATTACTAAGAAGACTGAGGAAACTCACTCAGAATTTAGGAACACAGCGGCTGAGGAAACTCAATCTTCTTTAGTCCCAAAGGTTAAATCTGTACTTATGTGTGGCAACCTGAGGGTGGATTTTCTTTTATTTTTGGTAACACAAATGTTAAAGTTTGTAATATGGAAGATCAACAACGCCACCTGGAATAACTCCAGGAAAATAATGCGGACACCGGCAAGTTCTGCTGGACAGGAGACACGATATAGAAATTTGCACAAAATTTTATTAAACTTACATGGTTTTAATTTAACAGTAACCTGAACTTGAATGGTTAAAACAGTGGATGCATTGTAAGAATAAAATATACAAATGTTTAAATCTCAATGGGAACCGAGGCTTACCAATGGAAAGGAAGGTGGTGAGAAGAGGGGCAACATCTAGTGAAGAAAAGGGACCACCCTGGACACTACAAAACACAGCAAACAAGGAAAGGGAGCTCCAAAACACACAACAAAAACACTGCCACCAGGGGTCACCACCGCCACCACAGAAGCCTCAGTCCCTAAATGAAACAAAATTAGAACCATATAAGAAACAGTGATACAATGACACTACAATATTGCACTGCATCCCATTAATTGTGCCACAGATGCCCCTGACAGCAGGGGAAAGTTCAGATAAGTCTTTTTAAAACATTTCTTTTAGGCAAAACAGCAACGAGTGTCAATCCATGTTAAAAGCTGGTCAGAGGCTCGTCAGATGGCTAAAACAAAATAGATTATTAATACATGTTCTGATTAGTACCATGATCTGCAGTAACTGCGTACCTGTGACTGGTGAATTACCACGCTGCCAGGTAAACAAATCCCTAATTCCACCTTCGCAGTGCAGTTGCAACAAAATGCTAAATGAAGGCTTTGTTCAACTTGTGTGGACAATACTGAGCCACATTAACCCTTACCTTCCTGCCAGCAAACAACAGGACAGGTCAATCCAGAAGTCGGAGGAGCAACAAAGGAGTCTAGCACAATTTGACCCACAAATTTGGCCTTAAAGTGGCAGCGTACTATTTATGCTGCTACATATGGTCAGAGCTTTTGAGTTGTAAAAGTACGGTGGCCGACAGGTGCAAACGCCCTGCAACTTCAGAAAACACGTGCAAATAGGCAAAAACGCGATTCAAAAAGAAAACCAACTTCATCAATTTGACAACACCTGTGCGGTATTCAGCAAACGCGCTGCATATACAAAAACGCGATTCAAAAAGAAAACCAACTTCATCAATTTGACAACACCTGTGCGGTATTCAGCAAACGCGCTGCATATACAAAAACGCGATTCAAAAAGAAAACCAACTTCATCAATTTGACAACACCTGTGCGGCATTCAGCAAACGCGCTGCATATACAAAAACGCGATTCAAAAAGAAAACCAACTCCACAACGGAAGTGCTCCAGGCCTCTAGGGGGAGCACTAAGCGGAACAGCTGATTTTAGACCCCACGGAACTTGTGCGTTCTTCAGACTGACCGCTTGCCCAGAATGCACCGCGGCCGCAGCTTGATTCGAGACAAACAGAGCTCACAGCGGTAAGTTAAAAATCCCCTTTTCTGTTGCTGTTATTGTTCAAAAGTACGTTTTAAGATCGTTTGAGGCGAGAACTTTATACTTTTAAGCTTCCCTATGTGGCCCGTTTACAGAGTTAGTGCGTAATTTTAATAAAAAGTCCGACGTTGAGCGGAGCAGAGTGACCCGCAGACCTCCGAGGGAAACCCGCAGCCAGTCTGTTTTTAATACACTTCTGTCGGCCAAGTAGTGTGCGTTGTACCGCTGGTTATGATTTATTTGTTTTGTGTTTATCTGACTGACGCGTGTTGCTTTATTAACTCAATACTTGTTGGAATAAATTGTAAATGTCTAAGAACGACAGCAGCATATAAAATAAATAAATAAATAAAATCTACAAATGTTTTTCCTATCTCAGTTTCTTCTGAGTAAGGACACGAATAATTGAGATGAGAGAGAGGGAAAGAAAACAATAGTAATAATAGTATATGAAAATAAGACATTTATTTTATACAAATGTTTTATCTTTGGAACAGAATGAAGGTGTAATATATTCAACAAATTAACAGTTACTAACATGGTTTAAAACAAAGAAATAACTCATTAAGATCTTATACAAATAGACAACGTGGGAATGGAAATTAATTTACTGATTATTTTATGTATTTTTACAGGTAGTGAAAAAAATGAAATGAAGCAGCATGTGAATATGACTCCAACTGATCTACGTTAGGTCAGGTGTAGTCATGTCAACTTAAACATGCAGCCAGCTGGAGCAGCTCCCTGTCTTCAGCCGCCGGATGGTCATCCTCTTCTGGGTCGACCTCCTCATCCTACAAGTCAAGCTGGTCCCCTGCCTCTATACAAATACTGTGGAGGATGCAGCAGGCGGTGATTACTTTTGGGACAAACGTCAGACGGACCTCCAGCGCCCTTAAGAAAATGGAACGCCACCGTGTCTTTAGACCACCAAAGGCACGCCCAACGATTTTTTTCACCTTGGTGTTGTGTCTGTTGTAGCGTGCCTCCCCTTGACCTGTACCAAATATAAAATTAACTTGTAATTTAGGTAATATGCTGATATGTCTTAATCTTCTGTCCAATTAATATAATCTATGTATCAATTGTGTGTCATTGTTGGCTCTATTTAAGGACAAGAAGGTAAGAGATCTTACTGGCAAGCTGTTTCCCTATAGGATGCACCACAGGCCAGCCAGTAGAGGGTCACCAGCACCTCTATCTCCTGTGGTCATCCATGGACCTACTGGATGGGCAGCAGCTGAAGGAGGAGGACGATGGTGGCCCTGTTTAGCTAGAAGGCTGGTTTCAGGTCCCCTTCATTAAAATTATTACATATCACATATTTTGTTTCTGTTTCTTCCTGTAAATAAAAAATGCCAAATGTTACCATAATTGTTTTTTTTTTCAGTTGTCACCTTTTGACAGCATAAAACTATACCTGCTTAACATGCAGATTATTATAGTTCTCAAGAAAGAAAAGGTAAAATGTATAGTAAATGTAACAAATGGCTTCCCTTCTCTGGTATTTTTACCATTTCACTGAAAAAATGGGCTGAACTAACTGCACATAATTTATAGATTAATCACTGTAAAGGTGGGCAGACATAAAAATGTTTTTTTTTCCCCTTTCTTAATGATCAATGCTGTGAAGGTCAGTAGGTGCAATAAAGTAGCTTTACTCTACTGTCATACTGCTTCTAATGTTAAAATTGGGTCTTCATTTTAATTATTTATAGAAAAACAGTCACAATTTCAACCTGATCACGTTTTTAATACCATCCTCAATGTTTTTTTAAAGATAAAAGTAGGAAATAGGCTGTCAATCTTAAAATGCCTACCAGTTGGCAATAGATGGGTGAGCAAATCCTGCCTTCTGAGCCTCCTCTGCTGCATCAATCTTCTCCTTGCTCGGATTTGCCTCCTTAATTGCATCACCTCCTCTTCAGCCTGCTGGTAAAGCTGACCAACAACCGAAGCAACAGCAATATTGCTCGTATAACTAATTTTGTTTCTACAAAGTGCTGATTTTTTTTTTAAAAAAAATATTCAATCGCCTCTACAATTACAACTCCTAACAAATAAATTCCCGCTATTGCTGGTTTTATACCCACAGTTCTGCAATTTTAGATATTTTTAAGACTTTTTAGAAATTAATTAAAAAAAAAACGTCTTCAATAAGATATGATGGTGTAGTGTGTGTATAAATAGTTTTGAATGTTAAAGAAATGCTCAAGAGCTGTGGGTGTGATGACGTCACGAGTATACTTCTGTATACTCCTATACTCGTTTGTACACGAATTGATGAAGTTGGTTTTCTTTTTGATCGTTTATATGCAGCGCGTTTGCTGAATGCCGCACAGGTGTTGTCAAATTGATGAAGTTGGTTTTCTTTTTGAATCGCGTTTTTGTATATGCAGCGCGTTTGCTGAATACCGCACAGGTGTTGTCAAATTGATGAAGTTGGTTTTCTTTTTGAATCGCGTTTTTGTATATGCAGCGCGTTTGCTGAATACCGCACAGGTGTTGTCAAATTGATGAAGTTGGTTTTCTTTTTGAATCGCGTTTTTGCCTATTTGCACGTGTTTTCTGAAGTTGCAGGGCGTTTGCACCTGTCGGCCACCGTATAAAAGACTGTCGATTGACGGTTTGTGATTATGTCCAGTCCAGTTTGATGCTGCGTGCCACTCAAAATGCTCCTTAGCGATTGAAGCGGAAGAAACAGCGCCCCCAGAATTACGCTGGTGGCCAGAAAGTGTATTACATGCGTATGAAAAAAGACGTGTCATAGTGAAATAAGGACAACAATGTTGCTCAATAAAAAATGCTGCCGAGTCATCTCCAATAAGTAGATATGCCTTTTTGCAAACATAAACAACATTTATCAGAGACTTTATCCCAGGACCATGATGTTAATAAAGAGCTTCATAACGAGAGTTTTCCCTTGTGACTTCCGGCATCGGCTTAGCTCAGTGGTTACTTCCAACATAACAAGCGTTAAGTTCCTAGTCCAAGGCCTAACAGCCGTGGGTTCAACTACGGGCGCTGTCCGATGCTTTTCTTGTCCATTTCTTTCGTCTCCACGTCGTTGTATGTTCTTTTTAAATATTGGGACTTAAAAATTAAGACATGTCATGGCGCATTTAGAAGTATAGCAATGCTGCCAAATAAACAATTATGCTGAGTCATCCTAACAGTCTGGGGATTTGGGCTACTCCATTAGTCTGTTGGCCAATACACTGTCACTGCGGTAACTTAACAAAATAACGAAAACCTTTATAATAAACAGCCAATGTTGATTTTTAATAGTGGCCTGATAAAGTCTCAGTAGATTCTTTAGTAATATGAGTCTTTTAGCCAGACATAGAAGCTGAGGCTTCAATCGTGAACGCTGACCAGCTTTTTTAAATAAACAGGCCAACATATAGATTCAACGTTACAGAAAACCAGGACAAATCTACAGATAATAAAGATAAATCATCATATAAAATCTTTGAGATCCAAATATGAAAAATTTCACAATACGCTTACACATAAATAAATCAACGTTTTACATCTTCCAGTGCCCCAAACACAGTTGTTAAATTTTTGTTCTGTTGTAGATTCTTCAGTTTATACTTAATTAATTTAAAAATAAATCGTATGATTATATGTATTTTGTGCAAAGTCCTCTCCCCTATTGACCAAGGACATAAACATATTTTTTTGTCTTCTATTTAGAAGACCTAGTTTCCAAGCATCCTTGTATTGCTTTCTAAGGACTTGCAAATCACAATATGGCAAGTGCGCTTACGTCTGTGACGTGTTCATGGGTTTAAAAAAAGGCACAGCGACTACTCTCCTTTATGCTTAGAAAAATAACTCTGAGGAGAAAGTGCAAATGCATTCATCGACGCTGTGAATGGACACTGATCTTGAGGACTTTACGTCGTACAGTCTGTCTTCACGTTTACCTCAGTGGCTACTTCAACCCTTAGCACATCAGTCATAGGTTCGACTACGAGTGCTCTCAAACGTCTTTTGTCAAAATAAAAGTTTACCCTGTTCTATCTAGGATCATAGATAGGCCTTGTTGCAAACATAAACATTTATCAAAGACTTTATCCCAGGACCATGATGCTGATGCAAAGCTTTTTATAGAGTTTTCCCTCCATCTTGCAGCATCAGCGTAGCCCAGTGGTTACTTCCAACATGACAAGAGTCAAGTTTCTAGTCTACAGCTTAACAGCTGTGGGTTTGACTACAGGCACTGTCTGACGTTTTGCTAATCCATTTTAACTGTGCTTTTTTCTCTACATGGTTCATTGTCTGTTTCTAACTTTTGAGCTGAAAAAATATGTATCATAGCAAATTTAGGAACAGAACAATGGTGCTCAAGTTCAAATCCCACAGATTCATTCATATAACACATCAAGCAAACAAGCCTTCCTTCTGATTGGCCAATAGTAGAGGACCCGCCCCAATGTAGGACAGCAAACTTCATTTGCATAATTTAGCAGAAAAGAGGATATAAACAAACAAGCCCCGTCCCCACCAAAAAACAAACAAACAACCCAAAAAGAAACACAATCAGCAAAGAGTGAGTGAAAAGAAACAAATTATGACAAAGTCTGGTGTGGGATAACAAGATAAGAAAACAGGGAAACAAGGGTGACAAAAATGCATCTGTATATCCGTTTTTATCTTTTGGTCTGAAGAAATAGTCGTGTCATAGTGAAATTAGAAGCACTAATGTTGCTGAATATAAAATGCAGCTGAGTCATCTCCAATAAGTAGATAGGAAGAAAAACAAATCAAAAAAACACAATCAGCAAAGAAAGAGTTAAAAGAAACAAATTATTACAAAGTCTGGTGTGGGATAACAAGATAAGAAAGTTAAACGGGGAAATAAGGGTGACAAAAATGCATCTGTATATCCGTTTGTGTCTTTTGGGCTGAAAAAAATAGCTGTGTCATAGTGAAATTAGAAGCACAACAATGTTGCTGAATAAAAAAAGCTGCTGAGTCGTCTCCAATAAGTAGATAGGCCTTGTTAAACACATAAACAACATTTATCAAAGACTTTATCCGAGGACCGTGATGCTGATGCAGAGCTTTTTAAAAGGAGTTTTTCCCTCCGTCTTCCAGCATCAGCGTAGCTCAGTGGTTACTTCAAACATGACAAGAGTCAAGTTTCTAGTCTACAGCTTGACAGCTGTGGGTTCGACTACGGGCGCTGTCTGATGTTTTGCTAATCCATTTTAACTGTGCTTTTGTCTCCACATGGTTTATTGTCTGTTTCTAGGGCTGAAAAAAGCATGTATTATAGCACATTTAGGAACACAGCAATGGTGTTCAAGATCAAATCCCGCAGATTCATTCATATAACACAGCAAGCACACAAGCCTTCTTTCTGATTGGCTAATACTAGAGGACCTGACCCAACGTAGGACAGCCAACTATTTTTTGCATAATTTGGCAGAAATGAGGGAGAAAAAAAACACAATCAGAAAAGTATAGGCCCCTGAATTTAAGTGCAAGGTGTTGCAGCAACCCCACCGCAGCACCCTGGTTCTATGTCATTAAAATGGGAGTAGAGCAAGACAAGATCGTTGAGGCACCGAAACAAGTCTCAATGCTGTTTTATATATACTCAGGACATATACATGGGTACCACACATTAATTTTGATTAAACAGAATCTGCTAATAATAGTAAATAATGAATTAGTATTTTCAGTATTTCAGTATTCATATTACAACAAAGACAAAAAATCCAACCTGAAAGGATGCTGGGATTCATTGTAGAAAGAAAACAAATTCAGATTTTGTTGTAAAAAATGTTAATTATTACATAATACGCAGTCCAAACATATTAAATTTTCAACATTAATGAACAGTGCAGTTTTATTTTTCTATTTTTTTACAGTAGTTACTACTTCTTCACTTTCTCCGCTGATATGTAGTCAGGAGTCCCAAACTCTCAGGTCCTGATGCTGCGGTTTCATCTGTCTGTCTTTCTCATGCTTATATCCCCATCTGACCAACAAGAATTCATGTTATAATTGCACAGCTCCGCTGATTGACATTTTCTGTAATTTTCCTACATGTTGTAAGCTTCTGAGAACGTTACCTGGAATTTACTTGATGTATTAATAGCTATAATGTAACGAACTGAACACGAAGACCCAGAATTTGACCAGACAAGACAGATTGCGTATAAACACAGTTTCTTGGATGTTGAACTGCTGCAGGTCGCAGGGATCGTCAGCATCGGGGACCGGAACTACTGGAAGTGGAGATGACAGGTTAGTGACCAATTAATTTGCGGGGTGAAACAGTTACTGATTCTATGGTCACTAACCTTCACACAATCCGGGATCAGGCGGGGAAGGTGAGTGCCGGTTCCAGATGGTGGGGAACGATGCTGAAAACTCTCCAGAGACTGGTCAGAGTGTGGTAGTCGGAAGACAGGCGAAAGGTCGGAACCCTGATGACAGAGGCAGGCAGGATGATCGAGGGGATAACCAGAGTCCGTAGTCCGAGAGCGGGGTCAGGGTTAGAGCCAGGTGATCCGAGATCCAGTGATAATCCGAAGCACAATCCAAAGGCGGGGTCAGGGCACAGAAACAGGTCACGTAACAGGCAGGCAATCAGGTCCGACAGGGGTAAGGCAGGCTCAGAGAATCAGGAGGTAGAACAGGTCAGGTAACAGGCAGGCAGACAGGATACAGAAAAACGCTGGACTAAACTCACCAAAAGATTGTAATAATCTGGCACTAGTGACTGGTCTGAGGGCTGGTTAAATAGTAGGAGATGCAGGTAGAACTGATGAGGGTGGACGGGGAAGAGGGGCGGAGCTGAACAGGTGTGTCAGATGATAATTAGAACAGCACTAGTGCCGAGATCATGACATATAAATGTGCTTATTTGATTTGAAGGGTGTGTGTACATTTTCACACTATAAAAAGCATGATTTGAATGTTTGTGTTATGACATAAATGCCTTGTTGCCATTGTAGAAAAACTGCACTGATCGGGGTAAAAGATTTGCCTAATCAAAAACTCGGAAGGATTTGTAGGGTCTGCTCTTGCTGCTGACTTGAATCTTGATGCTATCACTCTGCCAGCTCTCATATCAACCCCTTGACTGGACTGTCCCTGCTGTCATGTCTGTTCCTCAACTTTTACTGCCTACAGGTTTCAAAATGGCATTAAAATAAATGACAATTGCGTGTAACAAAACAGCAATCATTTTTGGCTGAATTCTGATATTCAATATTTATCTTCATATGCTTTTCTTTTCAAAAGTAATTATAAAAAGGCATCTCTGATCAAAGCTTAATCCCAAAATGTGTCACAGGCACATTTTTTGTTACAAACAACTGTAGATAAATATGAAAAACAGCTGAAAAGTAACCTACTGGAATACATAAAAGTATAATTACAATGCAACATAGACCATCTCGCTATAAATGATATAGTCTCATCTTATATCTCTTTACAAGAAATCTTGATATATTGCCAGGGCAAATTGTATGTTTTAAAATTTACTATTTATGTGATAGAGACAGTTTACCTGCACTAGAGTCTAGTGTGACCTCCATGTTCATGAATACGTCATCACATTTCATCAAAAGACAGCCCAAGGTTAAGAGGGCTGTATAACTCCGTCAGAGGCGGTGGTAATTTGAGACACATCACCTTTGGTTGGAACTGGTTGCAGAACCCGGGTAACATGCTGAGGAGGCCACTCTTCTCTGACGCATCATTCAGATCCTTGCATAGAAAATATCTATGGCAGCTGTAGAAAAGCATGTTTTCTTCTCAGATTTTCTTGTATTGGATTTTCTGCTTGAATAACAAGGTTCCTTGGGAGGATCAGAGACCATTTTACCTTGCTCTTCCGCTCCTCAGGGGGATCGCGTGAAACAAATCTGCCAAATTCACTCTGGTCTTATTGTTGTTCTCTTCTTCTCATAAACTTGTACAGCGGTTTGCTTCCTGCAACTCTCAGCTATGTTCAAAGTATACGGTGAGAGCAGCGGCGCTACAATGAATGGCTAACAGCGAAGCTAACTGGATACATATTAACACTAGAAGTACTGCTGCGCAGCCTACAAGTGGAAACTAACAAGTAACGTGCACGTACACTGGCGTTACGTGAGCGTGTCAGAATGACTGGCATGTGAGACAATCAGTACATAAGGTGATTCCCCAGGAACCTGAGGGACAGAGGGGTGAAAGCAGGACCAAAACACTGAAAAATCCCTGCCCTTTGGACCGAAAGGCAGAGATTGGTTACAGTTTTTACAGGCCTGCAGCTTTAAAAGAAATACATTTTTTTTAACCTCCTTTTTCTGAATACATAATGTATTGACTACTGTCAGGATGGAAGGAACATTTCACTCAGTGTAACAAAAAGTGTTTCTGAACAGGATTACCAACTACAGCTTTAATACATGTCTACTTCATTAGTATCAATGATTGTATGTTTAACTATTGTGAATGTGCGCTGGTGTTTACTGAGTGTAAGAAAACATGTTTCGCTTAAGATGTACAGCATTTCTCATCTCACGGTTTTAAATGTATGGTTCCCTAGAAGTGGCAAAATCAATTTGACAAAGCAAATCAATATAATTATTACAAACATCTAGCGATTCTTTTAGCTACAACTGCTAGGTGCTCGTAATGATCATGATTCATGTTGATCCAATTTAGGGCTACATGCCAAAAAATTACATTAGCATTAACAAGCAAGTCTTACCTCCGCCAATATGAGGTATCTTGTTGCATTCCTAGCTCCTAGCAATAGGAGCTAGGAATGGAGTAAACCCAAGTAAAAAGCAACCATCTGTCCGTCTCGTAATGATGTTAGAGTTAAGGGCTGTCCAAAATGGGCATAGTCTCCCCACGATATGTTCTTACTGTTGACCCCAAGAAAGGTCAAGGAACATGATCTAGGAGCAGGAGCTAGAAGCTATTATCAAGGGTATTCAGATGGAGCCAATATGTTCCAAAAAATATTGTTCAAAGAAATGGTTGCTAGAAAAGGGAAAAAAGGTCACATAAATAAGTCAGGGTTACAAGTTTGTCTTTCATCTGTACACAAACAGGCTGCACATAATCTACACCTCCTTTGATCAGTTGATAAAATGAACGTAGACTGGCCTAGATAAAGACATAAACAACTTTTATGAAGTTCTTTGTCCGAGGACAGTCATGCTAATGCAGAGCTTTAAGGAGGGTTTACCTCTCCGTCTTCTGCCATCAGCGTAGCTCGGTGGTTGCTTCAAACATGACATGGGTCAAGTTTTCTGTCTGCAGCCTAACAGCTGTTGGTTTGACCACGAGTGCTGTCTGATTTTTTAAATGTAATTGTTCTTAAACTATTACCAGAGTCCCAGAATAAGCAGAATCACATGCAGCTCTATGTGTTCCTGTTTAGTGCCCGAATTATTTGATATTCACTAACACAGAAAGCATTCCTGATCAGTGCTTTTATGTTCTTTTTGTTTGCATGCTCTGTCTTCTCAAACCCCAGGAAGCAGACGGCCGTTCAGTCAGTGTTGTAAACGGACTGGCTGAGCAAAACATGCAGGTTCATTACAAGAAAACGATTGGACCTATTGAAACACCACAGATTACAGCATTGGCATTTTGGAATTAGAAAAAGCATACAAGATGTTTTGAGCTATTTCACATCTTTGTATTTGATACATAATTCTAAATATACACTTTTGAGTGACAGTCTTGATATATATCTATATATATATATATATATATATATATATATATATATATATATATATATATATATATATATATATATACACTGTATATATAGATAGATAGATAGATAGATAGATAGATAGATAGATAGATAGATAGATAGATAGATAGATAGATAGATAGATAGATAGATAGATAGATAGATAGTATGAGCCATGTTACATGGATTACTTGTCCTTCATGATTCACAAATAACAATTAATGAGATAATAATGAGCTTTTTGTGCAATGATTTGTTTCTTCAGGGAAAATCAAGAAAAGCTCTTTTAAGACTGCCAGACAAGATTTTCATATGCTCTCATTTTCTTTTATTCTCCTTCTCAAAAAAGGGCTTGTGTTAAAATATATCTTGATCAATAAAACAGAATTTTATTTAAACATTGTTTTGTGTACGATTCACAGTCACTTACTGCCATCTAGTGGCTTAACTTGGAAACAACACAAATGCACTAATAGTTTGATGGTACAACAGAAGCTCATCAGGAAGGTCAGCTTTGCTCAGGATGACCCCCTCGCCCCATTGTAGGTGGTGGGAGACAGAAGGACTCTAACACAACAATCTTTAAATAAACAATGTGTTACTGCAGCTCATTCCTCTGTTTGAAGCGCTCTCTTCTCCCAGCCCTGAACTTAGCTTATTGTCAACTTCAAATATTTTTTAACAAAATCTTTACAGCTTTACTGCTCTGTGATTTCCACCATCTATTGTCTTATTGTGATGTCATGGTATAGCTCAACATGTTTCTTTTGTTCAGAAAACCTAGATTCCAAACATCAGTTTATAGAGCTTGGGAAACAATGTCACGGTGGCAGTACCAAATTATGACTACTATCTTTTTTCATTATTGCTTTTAATATTAGCGTCACCATCATTCATTCATGTTAAAGTTACAAATTTTTTGTATTAGGTTGCCATCGTCCGTGCCTCTGGCTAAGTGGACTGTGCACACTGCACATGCAAGGCTGGCATTGTAGAGTCATGCACACATTGG
The DNA here is from genome assembly GCA_037039145.1 of Fundulus diaphanus. Taxonomy (NCBI): domain Eukaryota; kingdom Metazoa; phylum Chordata; class Actinopteri; order Cyprinodontiformes; family Fundulidae; genus Fundulus; species Fundulus diaphanus. Next base: position 34,992,177 of record CM073125.1, read on the forward strand.
GGCTCTCCTGTTTAAAACTGAAGCTGCAGTCCGGATGTGAGGGACTGAAACAGCGACTGATGCTGTACCTAGCTGGATGATGCCATCTAATGTGGACTCATGGAATGTAGGTTCATGCAGAGGTTGGTCACAACACTGACTTCTCCACTGGTGCAGCTAAAGACGGACAAGGACATAAGTCTTTCATTGTTTGTTCTCATTAGGCAACAAACGTATAATGTTTTCTATTTAGAATGACTTTTATGATTGGTTGATGCAGAAGAGGTGTGCAAATATATTAAAACTCAAGGGAGAAAAGTGGGAAGATTCAGCTTGAGGGGTGTTGGAGTCAGGTGGCGCATCTAAGGCAAAAGTTTTCAACCAGACTTTGGTAAACAGGGAAGAGGCTGAGACCGCACTGCCATCACAATAGCCATACATGGAAGCCCCGTGATACACCGGGCCATCACATCATCTTTTAAGAATTTAAATTATTTTTATTTCACAGTATAGCTGCTTTTTTCCCCTCAATGATCACTATTGTCATTAGTAAAATGACCAAGTGTGAATGTAGCTATTTCATTATTAAAAATGAGTTTAATAGAACCGTTTGGGTTTCATTCGTTTAGAAACGTCAGTTTTTAAGCATATTTTCTAAGACAAACTTGCCACTCACAATATGGCGGGTGCGCTTACGTTCATGACGTATTTATGTTTTTTTTTTTTGTTTTCCTTAAAAAGTCCCTGTAACTACTTTCCTTTGTGTTTAAGGGAAAACTATATGGAAAGAAAAAAGAGAAAACAGAAATACAATCACCAACCCTGTTCACAGTCATCCGTGCTGATGTGCTCTGTGATCAGGTCATATACCGCGTGTTCCCCCGACGTCGGCTACTTCAGCATGACGAGAGTCAAACCAAATCTGCGGCCGGGCAGCCATGGTCTTGACCATTCCTTGTCATAAAAAAAAAAAAAAAATCAAAATTCCTCCAATCCAGCTCATACCACATAAAAATACAGTTTTGGTGCCTGAAATAGAGGGCAAAATAAAGCACTGAAATGTGTTAAGCAAAAATTTGAAAGCTTTTTGAAATGAACCAACTTGCTTTTATGTGATGAACGAACAATTTAGGTGCCCATGATGGTAAACAGACAAAGGTATAACTCAAGTGTCTCATCTGCAGTCGGGAAAAGTATAAACATACTCTGTTTGAGTTATATGTATCAGTAGGCCAAGCAGGCTTATAAATTACAAATAATGAAGTAACTTCATAACTTAAAATGTAACTATGTGGAAAAATATATTTTTTTGTAAATACGAGGGTTTCCTGAATTAGTTATTCTCTCTGAGTTGCTATTATCAAGCTTAACATCCTTAAGAAACTGCTTTGTTTAAAGAAATGTATCAGAAATTCTCAGGTTATAGTTCTATGCAAGCCAATACTGTTTTAAATATACTCAGTAAACATATGCGGAGACACAAATTAAATCAGCTAACTGACCTGATAGATAATGAATTAGTATTTCAATCTGAAAAACTCACATGGAAAGAAAAAGACAATTAGAAGAATTTTATTGATACAAATATTGTAAGACTTTGGCGCTCAGACCTTGGCAGGAAACATTAGCGCTGAATTTTACTTTGATATGCATAAGCAGGTGTATGAGAACAGGGATGTTTCCCCCTAGGCCTGAAACTGGTGGTGGAGTGGAGATAGACGAAGTTGGTTCAGTCCATAGAGGCTGGTTGGCGAGACGGTCTGCTTGAGCTGTATTGGTGAGATCCAGTAGACTGCGTGAGCTGATACCAGTGCTTCACTCAGGGACCCAGAAAGATAGATGTCCAACTTGGATAAACCTGTCCATGATGAGCAAGCATGAAGCGACAGTGGAGAGGAAGAACTCCCCTTTGGGAAGAAACCTCTGGCAGAACCAGGCTCAACATGGCGGTCTTCAGCCGGACCGATTGAGATGTGACAGGGAATGCAGTAAGAGTCCGGGAGGAATTACACTCTGATAGGGACGAGGTTGAAGTAGCACCATGGAAAAGCCAGATGGAACTTGGCTACGATGGTGGAGAAGGGGATGGAGGTGGGTTGAATCGGGATCATCTGAGTCAAAATCAGACAAGCGCAACTACTGCTTGCGCTTTGGCTGGGTAGCAGGCTGAGTCGTGGATTTAAAGACCTTTTAAGATGAACTCTGGATGCTGATTGGGCTTCGTGGAGGTGCGGTTTAAAGCTGATTGGCTTGCGTCAGAGGCGGATGAGCCTCTGATTGGATGAGGATAAGTGATTCAGTTTCTTCAGTTGAACTTCCGCCTAGGCTTCATTTCAACATGTGATCAGGATATGTAACAAAAAAGAATAAATACTCAACAAAAAAGAATGCTGCTATTAATCACTGTAGAGGCCATTTTACTGCATTGGTGTGCAGGACCCTGGTACTGTGTTGTACGATTGGCCTTCCCTTACAAACTCAGATCAAACAATTACTGGCACCTGGAAAAGCTTCAGTTCTCTGAAGGTACAATCAGGAATCATGAACAAACACAGAACAAAGGTGAGTCTCTGCGCGCCACATTAACTTAAGGTGGCATCTTCGCAGATGCCAAAAACAGAGACCCAACATGTCACATATTCTCACTTGGAAGGCTCTAGATTTATACTTCTTTCATTCAATGTATTACATTTTTTCCCACCTAATCTCACATCGCTTAATTTTGAATCACAAAAAACAAAAATAAATTAGTGGCAGGTCACATGCTTTGTCAAACCGATTTAATACAACTGCATTGTTTACTGTTGCATCCAGGGCTCAGTGGTTACTTCCAGTTTGTTGTGATAAACGCCAGCTTCTCGGTGTGAATCAAACACACTGTTGCTTTTTGATGCTTTAACCCCCCCCTCCCTCGCCCCCTCCCATAATCATATACTTTGATCTCAAAACAAGCATAAACACACAGAGAATAAAGCATAAAGCAAATTTAAACCGTGATCATTTTATTTGCCACTCATATTGCATATATTAATGCGGGATTGGCTCAGAATCCCCTGCTCTCTACAGTAGGACACCATTAATTCTGAATTTCCGCTTTTCATCTTTGACATTTACAAAAAAATAAAAAAATAAACATAAACCTTATAGATTTGTTCATCATACACATGCTGGTGCTAATATAAGTTACAGAGATTTAATAAAACAGAATGAAAATGGCAGAACCTCCAAACATTCGCAAATATAACCTTTAGATTAACATCTCCAGTCAAAAAGAGTGGGCAAATGATGCAGTATGTCGACGGAAAAGCATTTTGGGCTTCATGTTGACAGAGTCAACGGTGTTATGCTGATTAATGTCCGGTAGATGGCGCCATAGGATCGTGGATGAATACAAACGATGTTTTTTTATGAGTAAAGGACTGAGCTTGTGATTACTCCACACAATAGTTTAATCTTATTCAAAATGTCAGTTATTGTTACACCATGGCTAATTATAAGGACGGATAAATGTCCACTGTTATAGAACCGCAGTCAAAGGTGACAATTGGAGGTCTCCAAATTCCTATTACAACTATTAGATGTTATGCCAAACAAGGTCCCATCCACGATTTAAAAATGTAAACGGAGGAAGTTTGCTTTAACCTTTAACTTGACCTTTTGATCAGATGAAACTGAACTTATGGCTTTTTGCAGCTGCCACTCAGGTCTGGTGGGAAACAAGGGATGAAGGTGTGTGAAAGCAGCCTTTGCTCTTTGTTAAGTGTGGGCGAGGATCTTTTAAGCCATGGGCCTTTACCCCTCCAAATACACTGGCAACTGTTGGAGCACATTGCATCATGGGCTCCTTGAAATAATAGCACTCTTTCGATAAGTCTGTTGTATTATAAACTTAGAAATTGGCTGATCTTGGATCTTTCATCAGCGTAAGGATCCAAACCATACGATCAAATCAAAATCAAAAATTGTACGCAGAACAAAATAAATAAATAAAGAAAATCGACCTCCTCCGTGGCCTCACAGTTACCACCTTTAAATTGAATAAAATGTGTGGGCTAGGACCTAGGATGATGTTAGAGAGATTCTGCAAACAGGAGTGGTCAATGACTCCTCTCTCTGTCACAACTTTCCCACAAAATTTCCCCAAATAAATAAATAAAATACCAAAAGGTAAATCTAACATACACATGCCATTGGTACAGAAGCATTGGTTTCTCATAGTAGCATGTCTCTGTTTTAATCCATGCAGCTATATCAGTTGGTAGTGTAGGAAACATTGTTCTGTGGTAATCTTTATATCTGAAATCTCAAAAAGATTAAACATTTTCTTGAGTAACATTTTCTTTTCATTGTTTCAGTGTGAAGTATATGAGTTGTGGACTGTATGAAGAAAAAAAAACAATAAGAAAGGAAAACAATTAATTGGTTATTTGTCGGTGAATCACTGCAGTGTGGATAAATCGTACAGATCAGTTTCAGAACTGGGTTCAGCAAATGTACTCACTTTAGCTCCTCCTTTTTCAGTTTTGACTTATGCTTGACACTTCAAACAGTTAATTTTTAACTGTTTGTCGTTGTTTATGATTTAGTCAGAGGTCTGCAGATGACTGATAATTCCTGTCACCCTGGTGCTCAGTTATCCAGTATAATTTGCCACTTGCTCTCTTATTAATGCTGGGATGATTTCCTGGCCAAAATCAATTAAGACAGGCTCAAACCATGATCTCCCATCACCATATTTTATTCACATTCACAATGTTTTTATGCCACTCAAATAGAGGCATACAGTTCTAGTTTCTAGATTATGTGTTTGAAAAAGAAGGATCTTGACCGTCTGCAGTCCGTATGCTGCTCCGTGGCTTTTAAACAACACACAAAAGAAGACAGGACATTACTCCAGTTTTAATCTCTTCGCTACCGGTACATTTTAGGGTTCATTTTAAAATTTAGTCTTTACATTTAGAGCCATGTGTGGCCGAGCTCCATCTTATTAGCAACCTTTTACAACCCTATTCCCCTTCTTGTAGTTTGCGATCCTCCAGTTCAAAGGCTGTTAATGGTTCCACAAACTCATTTCAGGACCAGAGGGAATCGGTCCTTCAGAGCTGTGGCCCCCAGACTGTGGAAAGTGTTGCCTCCATCTTTGTGCTTTCTCTACTCTCTTCATTCTTTTGAGAAGCAGTTGAAGGAGACCTTCCCATTTCAATGTCCATTGAACATGAAATAGTCCCAGCATAAAATCTAATAAAGCTTCTTGCATATATAAATCAAGTGGAGCACTATGGTGAAAGCAGTAAGGCGGTTTAAGAACTGTTATAGGTGCTATAGATGTAAAGTTTACTTACTTACTTACTAGTTTGGTAAGAAGTGTTTGTAACATCCAAAATACATCTGCCACATAACTGTCTTGGGTTTTTTCCTTATGTGCCCTGTAAAGATAAAGAAAACATGTTCTTAAAGATTTCCTTCTGGTCAGACAGTTGCTAATGTGAGAGAGGCCTTTTGTTATGTTCAGCTAGCCACCATTATATTTGGTAAAGGCACAGGTTTTGTACCAGTATTAGCAGTTTCTGGTTGAGATAATCTCATGATGGTGCTGACTTTCCTCCATATGTAGGCTACACGACTGAAGGTGTTTCAAACCCTGTCTCGGTACTGTTGAGTCAACACGAAGATAAGCTTTTCAAATATCACAATTTCAACTATAGCTCCAAAACGTACATAGAATGTTGTAAAAAAGTTCAACATTTTTCTCGTTCTATTCAGAAAGTTAAATTTGCATATTATATAGACCCATTACACAGAATGACGTATTTTAAGCCTTTAATTCTTGTCATTTTGATGATTATGGCTTATGGAAGTAAATCCACAAAGTTAAGTTCCTCATATAATACGAATATCTAATAGGATCAATAAAAAAATCTTGATTCAGCCATTTGTATTGGGGATCTCATTCTTTTTGTCATGGTCCAAAAAGTGAGGTCATATCTCAAGGAATTAGCAATTCAAAAGCTCTTCCCTCTCCTGCCAGCTGTATGGCACCTGACCCATATGTTCCTCCCCCCAGGCGGTGGGCCCTCATGGCCGGAGGTTGTCCTTCTATTTTGGGCTGAGTCTGGGCGAGCACCAGCAGCCAATGCTCAGCCACCTGGCACGTACCTGCCTCCTGGAGGGCCCCCCATCTCTATGGTCCCCTGAAGTCAGTTTGCCATGGGAGACCCTACCAGGGGCCAAACCTCTGGACAACATGGTGTCTAAAATCATAGGGTTACTCAAACCCTCCCAACACTTTAAGGTGATAATTGGAGGAGCTAATGAATGTTTGTGAATTTATTTTAATCAATAAGTAATTAACTATGGATTAATAATAATGTTCTTCATTTTATTTTTCATCACATGGTTTTAGTTGCGCAGTACTGTTGTAGCTATAATTAATGACAGATTTATTGGAAATTATAAAGCATAAGCAATGTTCATGAAACGTCGCTGATTGTTACACTGAATCTGATGTATTATTATTATTTTCATCAACGTGCAAAATTAACAAAATTGATATGTAATTATTTGTATATATGTATATGAAAATCATTTTAGTAAGATAACCTAAACTTAAGCTATCCTCCACAATGATCCACACCCATCCCGTCAAATTATTTCTCACGTCCCCACTTCCGCACAGCCCCCAGTAGATGGCGCCATTGGATCACGAATGATTACGGTGACTCGGTTTGGGTCGCCTGTCCTCAGCGCAACACAGGTCAACGCAACACATGCCACCGGCGATTAGTTGAAAACATTTTGTAGAAAACAGAACTTTTATTTTAAGATTGAAAAATAATAAAAATCACTTCTAGCCACCATCTTTTTGCCGTTCTTGATCCACCCTCTGGCGCTTCTCCATGCTCTTCAGAGGCTGGAGTGTGGGGTCACGGTCAGGTGGCTGTTGCGCGTCAGCTCGGAGAAAGTAATGGCTCTCTTTCTGTCGGACAATGAGGTGAATGAGGCGATAGGGGCGGATGAGACCGGCTTAATGCTCCGTGTAATGCATGTTAATATCACAGGCACTGAGGGAGCGCCGGACGGAGCGCTTTGGGATTATTTATCACAAAACATTTGTATTCTTCCGTCGGAGAACGTTTGATCCCGGATAGCTGTACACTAATCCTTCACTCCGTTAATTAAAAAGAAGAGGAAAGCAATGGAACTGGGGGTGGTGATTTTTTTCTCTTTTTTTCCAGAAATGTAATCATTTCTGGAGAAGCTTAACCATCTGTTTGAGGTTAAGTCTCCAAGCAGATTGTGTTTTCTGCTTATTTAAACCTGGGGATTTTAGTTTTTTTCCTCCCTTCTTTATTTATTTCCTGAAGAGTGGGGGCTGTTGCATGTCCGTGCTTCTCGTTTGGAGAAGTAGGGGTGACACTGTTTGGCAACATTGTCCAAAATAGGGATTGTGATTTTATTTAACGATGTGTCATCTTGATGCTTAATTATTAATGCAGGGGTGAAAATAAGTCACATACAGAAACTCAGTTTAGTAAGTTATCTTGTTGCTTGAATACATAAAGTTCTGCAATAGACCCCATTTGACTCTCATAAACAGATTTTTTTCTTTTGAGGTGAAAAGATTCCATCAGGATCTTTAATGAGGATTAGGCATCAGCTCAAAGTTAAACAGATTATTGCATGACATCAGATTCTATTAAGAAGCACAAAATAACAGTTTCCTGTTCTTTATTGACTGACATTTTGCCTCTCTAGACCCATTCACTTGTTACCCAAAGCTGTGCCGTAGGTCCCAGAAAGAGACTTTCACATTTCACGCCACAGTTTTGCATTAGGATGCCACTCGTGTCTGTCTGGAGACGAACTTGGACTCACAAAGGCGTCATTTAATTCCTCCTTCACTCCTTTTTTTCCGCTCCGTTCCTCTGTCGTTCAGCAGTTTTCTTACATGCCGGGATTAACAGGGGACAGATTAGATCCATGCAAACATGTGCCTCGCTTCAGGGTTGCCTTATTTCTAATATAAACGATATGAATGGTGCTTTCCTCCACGGGCGCTATTTATAATCTGATTTTAAGATTTCTGCGTTGCATCTGTCTCCATGGGAGCTTTTTCCATCCTCTTCGGGGGCGGTGAACAGCTCACCCCTGGAATATTTGTCTGATCCGGGCTATAACACCTGATTAAAGACAAGTGTGATTATGGATTTGTATCTTAGCTTTTATGTTAATTGTGTTTATACATGTTCAGGTCTACTTAAGTGAATTAAAGCCGTGTAATGTGCATTAGCATGGGTGCGCTGTCCGGTTAGGACTGTCAGTGTAATCATTTTAAGCTCAAGCGCACTCATTTGAATGCTGATTAAAAATGAATATCCTGACCTATCAAAGATTCTTTTTGTAAAAGCCCATTTTGTGTGTGATGATTAATGAATGGGACTGTTTTGCAGTGTGGGCATTCATCTTCAAAGGCCTCTAATTAAAAAGCATTGTGGCGTCCCAGGAGCCTGCTGGCTACTGGGCCTTTTGAGGCAACGCAGAAGAGGGATAACACATCTGTTATCCAAAACAATGAACTCCAGGAGTTTATTCTTTCCCAAAGCTTCCACGCTGTCATTACTAAACATCGTTAAATCATGCTATCGCTGTCATCGTGCAAGACTCCTTGGACATCCTTATTAATCCTTATCCGGTAAATGCAGCCTAGAAAGCGACCACTATCCGTTTCCTAATCCAAATCTAGCTTTGACGTCTGGTGTCAAACATGCCCTCTCTTGTCACTATAATGGGTCAGAAAGGAGGACGTGAAAGGGTTAAACGTCCACAGTAATTAGATTCGCACTTATCGTTGACGTCCTCCAATACGGAGCAGCGAGGAGCTACGTCTACCCCCTCCATCTCTCTTTCTCTCCCTCTATTTCTCTCAGTGTCATACACATGCACACAATCTCTCACTCTCCCTCCCTCACTCCCTCTCTCTCTCTTACACACACACACACATACTCCCGCCTTACCACCAACTCCTCCGAGTGTCTAATACACTGGAAAATCAAAGCGCGAGCCTCCCCCGTTCACACACCAGTGTTGCGCGTGGTGCACAGCAGAGAGCCACCTTCCTTCTCCTCTCTTGCTGCTCTTTCATCTGCAGGTTCATCTAAGTTTTTTTTTTTTTTTTTTTTTTACACAGCTACATGTTAAAACTTTTCGTCTAGAACTAGTTTTAGTATCTGGACAAACTATTTTCCGTCCATTTTATTTCATTTCAAACTTTGCAGCTTTAAAGGGGACAGGCTTTATGAGACAAAGCATGTCTGGATGAGGCTATTTTTACGCACGCAGCGGAAATGGAACGGAGACTCCGCAGAGGCAGCTGGGTTCCGGTGACTGGTCTAGTCATATGTCTCCTTCTGTGTGCGTGTGTGGTGGACCTGGTCCTCGCGCAGATTCGGTACTCCATCCCCGAGGAGCTAGACCACGGAGCCTTTGTGGGAAACATCGCAGAAGACCTGGGTCTAGATGTGGCCAAGCTTTCAGCCCGCAGGTTTCGCATTGTTTCTGGCGCAAAGAAGCAGTATTTAGAAGTGAACTTGGAGAATGGAATCCTCTTTGTTAACGAAAAGATAGACAGAGAGGAGCTGTGCGAAAGACGTCCGAGCTGTTTTCTACACCTACAAGTTGTCATTGAAAACCCGTTAGAACTGTACAGGGTGGAAGTGGAGATTTTGGATGTAAATGACAACGCTCCCAGCTTCCCGTGGACAGAGTTTAATCTCGACATCACAGAGTCTGCTGCTCCCGGCTCACGCTTCCCGTTAGAGAGCGCACAGGACCAGGACGTGGGCACCAACTCTCTGCGCTCTTACCAGCTGAGCGCAAACCAGCACTTTGTGCTCAACATCCAGACGCGCAATGATGGCAGCAAGTTCGCTGAGCTTGTGCTGGACACCCCGCTTGACAGGGAACAGCAGAAAAGACATGAAATGGTTCTTACTGCTTTTGACGGAGGTTCGCCAGAGCGCTCTGGGACAGCACTGATAACTATCACTGTGTTAGATGCCAACGATAACGTGCCTGTGTTTGACCGCTCAGTTTACAGAGCGAGCTTGGTGGAAAACGCGCCCAGGGGAACATTGGTGCTGAAATTAAACGCCACAGACTTGGATGACGGCTCAAATGGGGAAGTTACCTACGCGTTTAGTGGGCACGCACCTCTAAAGGTGCGCGAATTGTTCAGTGTGGACCCTTATATGGGTGAAATACGTGTGAAGGGCATCGTGGACTATGAGAAAGCCAGTGTGTATGAACTGTACGTTCAAGCAAAAGACAGAGGACCGTCGGCTGTGGCAGTACACAGTAAAGTGCTGGTGGACATCCTGGATGTGAATGACAACGCTCCAGAAGTTATCCTCACGTCAGTGTCCACACCTGTCCAGGAGGACGCGCCGCCTGGCACAGTTATAGCTGTGATCAGCGTCATGGATCGAGACTCGGGGGAGAACGGGAACGTGGACTGCCAGATTCCGAATAACGTCCCCTTTCAGCTCCATTCCTCTTTTAAAAACTATTACACGCTGGTGACGAGCGAGCCCCTGGACAGGGAAACTGTGTCTGAGTTCAACATCACACTCACAGCCAGAGACTTGGGCTCTCCTTCTCTCTCTACCAGGAAAACAATCCTGGTTCAAGTGTCCGACATTAACGACAACCCCCCGCGGTTCTCTCAACCTTCATACACAGTTTATGTGACCGAGAATAATGCTCCGGGCGCTTCCATTTGCTCTGTCTCTGCATTTGACCCTGATTCTAACCAGAACGCCTATCTGTCCTATTCTATTCTGGAGGGTCAAATTCAGGGCATGCCCGTGTCCACTTATGTCTCCATCAATTCTGACAACGGCAACATCTACGCACTGCGCTCTTTTGATTATGAGCAACTAAGAAACTTTCAGATTCTGGTGCAGGCGCAAGACGCTGGATTCCCTCCTCTGGCCAGCAATGTCACAGTCAACGTGTTTGTTTTGGACCAGAATGACAATGCACCTGTTATTGTCTCCCCGCTGCCCAAAAACGGCACCGTGGCCACGGAGGTGGTTCCGCGCTCTGTGGACGCGGGGTATCTGGTTACCAAAATCACAGCGTTAGACGCAGACGCAGGGCAGAACTCCCGGTTGTCATACCAGGTTTTGCAGGCAACAGACCCGGGTTTGTTCAGCGTGGCTCTATACACCGGTGAAATCAGGACTATTCGCCGCTTAGTTGAAAAAGATGCAACAAGACAAAGAATGGTCATATTAATTAAGGACAACGGGCAGCCGCCGCTCTCCGCTACAGCCTCTATTCTCCTCACAGTTGTTGACAGCGTGCCTGAGTCGCTGTCAGATTTTGGAGACCTCACACTCAGCCCGAAACCCCCCTCAAACCTTGCCTTGTATCTCATCGTTTCGCTCAGCACAATATCGTTAATATTCCTGGTGGCTATCATAGTGCTGGCTGCAATAAAGTGCTATAAGGACAGGGAGACCCACAGCGGTTACAACCTCCCCCCTTTAGCCTGCTGCTGCTGCGGGGGATTTCAGCCAGAGCCGCCCCCGGAGGTGTTCAAAAAATCCAACCTCAATTTGCAGATTTCATCTGCGGCCAAAGTACCCACAAACTGCATGGAGGTGAATGGAAATAGCAGTTTTTCTCAGTCATATTGTTATAAAGCCTGTCTGACCCCCGAATCAGCCAAAAGTGACTTTATGTTTCTGAAGCCGTGCAGCCCGAGCAGCACGCCGAGGAACAACGAGGCGAAGAGCGCGGACAACTCGTGGAACGCGCACAGCCGAAGCGCATCCGTGAACAACGGAGCTACGACTCCGAGCGAGGTAAGAAGGAGACCAGCACACAATATAAGAGTTTTAAGTGTGTTTTGTCAATCAACTTGTAAAAACGCGCCACACTTTGACATTCCACCCCTTGAAGGTCAAATTACGCATGCCACACAGGTTTAAATTCAAACCCGAAACAAAGCCTGATTCAAGTGTTTTTGTTCTCACATCGTCTTAGGGACGCATTTTAAAGACAACAGGCTAGTTTATCTTCATTTTGATGCCCGTAAAATGTTTTGCTCTCTAGGAATGAAATGAGATGACGCGAAATTACATTTTAATTGACATGTTAATGAAAGTGTCAAGCCCCATCTTGCGAGGAGCATATGCTGCGCACGGACCGTGACTTAGAATGAAGTGAGATGTCAGTTACAGTACAGGAGAGAGGAAAGAGGGGGGTGCAGTTAAAGCTGGCTACCCTTTCAGTCTTAATAACAATTCTAGTGTTTACCTATCACACATTAACTTATAGATAATTGCTTTGACTTGTGTGAATAATCCCTGAGTGTCTCTGCCAATAGTTGTCAGGGAATGGGAGTGCGCGCACACCTGCCTCAAGCCCCTGAGTTTGAACACAAATTCAAGGTTAAAAGCATTCGTTCGGATTCACACAATTATTGTTGGCTTTCTCAGACGCCTTCCCGCCCTCAGGCTAACAATATGGGACATATAACCCCACTAGCGATGCCTCAAGGGCAAAAGCAACAACCGCGCTGCACATCAACAACGTGGCGTATTCGAAGAGGGAGTGGGTGGATGAGGGTATGTGTGTGTGTGTGTGTGTGTGTGGGGGGGGGGGGGGGGTCAATTATTGATGAGAAATGGCAAATGCCCGGTTTCGGAAAGAGAGAGGAGGACATCTCAGAAGGGAAGAGGGAGGAGGTGTGTGTGTGTGTGTGTGTGTGTGTGTGTGTGGGGGGGGGTCAATTATTGATGAGAAATGGCAAATGCCCGGTTTCGGAAAGAGAGAGGAGGACATCTCAGAAGGGAAGAGGGAGGAGGTGTGTGTGTGTGTGTGTGTGTGTGTGTGTGTGTGTGTGTGTGTGTGTAGGGTGGAGCGGGCGGGGGTGCAAGGAGAATGAAGGAGATATGGGGGTGGGGGGGTGGCTTGGGGTGCAAGGACATGGCTGGACTGAGACGTGGATTGCCTGTAGATCGGTCCGGTGTTGTCCTTTGAATGCGAGGAGAAAGAGAGAGGGAGAGAGATACACCGATCAAGGGTGGAGGGAGAGGGGAAGGATGTAATCGAAGAAGAGGGAGTGAAGGAGACAAGGAGAGAGGGCATTTACAGCGAAAGGATGTGCACACCGGTGTTTTCTAATCCTGACAGACGGAGCAGCAGAGCGTAAATGTGTGCGTAATGCTGATTTTTGTCACCCCGATTTCCTGGGAAAAAAAATCCCAGAGGCACAAAGAGTCAGAGTCCTCGCACTAAACTCCACCAGGCAGAGGGAGAAATGTCACTGGCACAAACACCTCTGGCCACAAGAGGGATTTTGAGGTCACGCTGATTGTTCCGCCCGCAGCTATGCACCTTCTGGAGAAAGTGCCCTTCCTCTTGCTAATTGGTTCCACTAATTCCCTCACCGTGCGCCCAGACGAGTCCTCCGTAAGGTCGTTGGTGACACACAAAAATAAAAGACAAATGACAAAGAAACTACTTGAGCGTTGCATAAAGCGAATGCACAGGCGTACTTGAGTTGATGGATTAGAGGTGAAAAGGAAGATTAAATACACATCCAGGCGTGTAAAGCAGGCAGGCCAGGTGAGTGAATGTGCGCTCTATATTGCGCCGTACGAGTGCAGAGCTGTGCACTTGAAGCTGTTAGGGCCGCAAACTTTTCAAGGCTCTCTGAGATACTTTTAATTAAATACCTTGCTCGAGGAGCATCAGGGAAATATTAATGAAAAACGATGCATAAAATCCACAAAACAATGACGTGTGTAATTTTCTTAATTTTTTCCCTGGTACGCTTTCCTTTGAAGATTAAAATCATGTTTCGTTTCATCCCTGTGGGGTTCTAATTGGTTTTATGCGCAGTTGGCGATGAGACTATTTTGAATGCCGATTTTAATAATACGCTTACGTCGCACTTCCCTTGTTAACAACTTCTGATGAGCTAATCAAGCGTGGAATGCATACTATGAGCACCCCCCCTACACACACTCACACACACACACACAAAATCACTCGGTTGCTTTCCTTCAGCTTTCAATTTTCCGCTGCATAACGGAGGATAAGAGCAAAACTTAGCTGTTGCTGAAGGCGCCACAGACTGATCTGTGTTTTGAATACAGATCCACCAGGGGGCAGTCGCATTCCATCTGAAGTGAGCCTCCATTTCCAGGCAAACAGAGTCCAGCTCCAGTCATTTCTCACTGACCTCTATGATTTATGTGGGGGGGGGGGGGAGAAGACCCCCCCACATAATACATATTGTGTGCTGGAAAGAAGTCCCTTTCTAACAAAGACAGAGAAGGTCGTGAAAGCAGATGTTCTCTACAAAGTAGCAGAAAATTGTATCAGTCAACTTTTCATGAAGCACTGTCATCTCTGTCATTGCAGCTGAAACAACCGAACACAGATTGGACTCTGACAAAGACTCAGAACTCCTCAATCAAAAGGTATCATTGTGACTTAAGTACGTGGGAGGTTAACCAGTGTTACATTCCTCCTAATTAAAGTTTCTGAACTATGAACATTTGATCATTTTTAAAAAGCTTTTTTTTTAACTGTTTGGTGAATGGGTCTTTTTTTGGTAGTTACAACTCCATCAACATGGATGGCACACTCATGCGTAAGGCCATGCATGCCGACCCAGAGAACTATGTCACCTCCATGGCACCTGGACAGTACTGGACATGGGGAACTCAAATGAAAGGCATGAAAGGTAAGACAGTCCAAATGTGTTGGGCCTGATTTTCCTTTCATTGAAGCTGTATAGTCTTTCATTGTAAAGTAATTAATGTTCTCCCCGACATTTCTATGTCGGGGAGAACTTAAGTAGTTAAATAATTGTTTCTCATCGTCTGGTCTTTCTGTAGACTACAAGATGTCTCCATCACCTAGTGCGGTACCTTCTCGTCCCTGGACTCCTCGTTGCACGCCTCCTCCACAGCAGCAACAGCAACCACCGATTCCCTCGCATCCGCACCCACACCCACACCCGCACCCACACCCACATCCACACCCACCCCCTGACTACCACCACAACGTCTACATCCCTGGAACTCCATCAGGCTTTTGCACCCTGCGGCCCACCGCCCAGCGAAGCGAACTGGACGTTCACAATGCTTTCTCCACTTTTGGCAAGAAACGACGTCTTCAGATGTCTCCGCAAGGGGAAGCTGCAGTGATAAATAATGATCTGTACAATGACTGACTCTCCAGTGGCTGCCCATAATTGGTGCATAAACAAAATTCAGTAAAACAATGCTTTGATATGTATAAATGGTGTAAAATGTTCAAAAATACACAGAGGAATATAAACATTCAATGGAAAGTCTCATTTGGAGGAATTTGACCGGTCTTTTATCTGACTTACCACTGCAACACTGTCAATGTGTCTACCTGTTATCATATTATCATTTATACAGTTATTTTGATCATTGTTATTATTTAGACAATCAAAGTGCAACTCAATCCCATTCAAAAAGCAAAAGTGGACCATGATTTTGCACATTTTTGTTTTCATTCTTGTATGTTTCTTTGCTAGCAGAGCTTATGTAAATATTATGTAAATGCATATGCAAGCTGCACTATGATGCAGGATCCGGTAACAAGGGGCTCCCCTACACATGTACTGTACACATTTATGAAATTAAAGTATTTTTTTCACTTGGTTTTATTCTTATTTTCTTAAGTCAAAGTTAAATTCAAACACAAACTTACACAGATAAATCATTTAGATTCAGGTTGCAAAGATCAAATTTAATTAGCCTCAGTCAATTATTTTGGGGTGAAAAAGTTCTGCAGCCGCTCCTACAGGGCTGGAAAGCTTTTCGCCTTGGTAAGCTGTTTTCTGCAGTGAGGAATAAACATAGTAAAATGCTAACATATGCTAATTGGAGCACTTGCATTTCCATTTGCCCGCAGAGAATACCGGGGTTCATTAACTGAACAAACAGAACCTTCTCCCTCGAAATATCACTTTAATTAAGACCACGAACACGGATACAAGTGTCAGGGGAAGCAAAAGGATCAACTCCAAATGCCACACCTGAATAAAAAGCTACAGGGGCCTGTGGCTTCTTTTTCTTACTCTGCCCTTTTGCATTTTACTTCTCAGGGAATTAGCTGCTACCAGCAACAGATGAGAGCGGGCTAGTGGCCAGAAATGAGCAGTGAAATTAGGTCACCCCGTGGCTCGGATTGAAAATAATTTTGTTAATAAGGAAACCAGTGTCCACAGAGAGCATGGGGGAGCCTGTTAACCTTCTCTGCTGTAAGGTGATCCACCGGGACGTCTAAAGGGGAAGTCATATTTAGGTCAGCTCTATTTATTTTCAGAAGAGCAGTGAGGAGTGCTGCAGTTTAATCAGTGATTTGGGAGATTTTTCTACATATTAAAGTCACAAATACACACAAATAAATCTCTTGACTGAAATATGAACTTTTATGTAAATATTATTTATTATTTACGCACTCGTTGGTGATAAAACTGTAAGTAAATGTAATTCTCAAAACAATAGTTATAAAGTATATCCAGTTAAAGCAGAGGGAACCTGTCACATTCCTGACCAATCCTGGTTATTTGAGCTGGGAGCTGTCACCTTTTTGGTGCTGAAACTTCTGTTCTCCTGCAATTTATGTTTCTCTCCACCAGAGGGCGCATACAACATGATTTACTGAACACTGCTTAATATCCAATGATTTGAAGGCCCCAATTCAAGAATTACATATATTATGCAACCCATCCCTAAACTTAGATAGATATTTAAGCAAAACGCTTAGAAATTTGTGCTCTTTAAGTATGTTCCCTAAATACTTTTGAAGAAACATTTAAAGTGTAAATAGTATAAAGTTTTGTTTCATGACAAAATGAAAAAAAGTTACACGTTTTTGCCTAAAATAACAACAACTACAAAATCAGCGTGAAACCAATAATTAATAGTTACTGATACTGGCTGTGGTAGTGGCAGAGCTCATATTTCAGCTACTCCCTTAAGCTAAAGGTCCTTGGTTATCTCAATGTCAAAGGTGCTTCATTGAACCATAAAACGTCTTTGGTAGTTTGGAGAACCAAAATTCAAATCAAATCATCATGTTACCATACAATACTAGTTTAATGAAGGTTACAGCAGTGTGAAGGTATAAACTATAGATTCTAAACACAGTAAATATATTTAAAGCAATTTTTACATCAAAATAAAAAAAAGATTCCAGTCTTTCAGGACTTCAGTTGGTACAGTTGTTCATACTGACCTTAGATATTGGTAAGTAAAAACTGCCTTTATTCATCACTTGCGTTTAATATGTCAAACATGGTTTGAATGAAACTGGGAAATATTTATTTTGAACCACTATGGGCCAACCAGCAGATGGCATCATTGAGTAAGATTGTATTATTATTATTATTATTATTATTATTATTATTATTATTATTATTATTATTATTATTATTATTATTATTATTATTACTTTATTTTACTAGGGAGATACCTATTTTTCAAGGAAGCCCTGGTCAAGATAGGAAGCAGCAGTGTAATCAAGTTACATAGTTACAAACCCCCCACAAGAATGATATGACTATGAATTGTATTTAAAGATAAAACTGAGAAAAACATGTACATACAGTGGAATTAAGATCAAATTTACTCAGCATTATTTGAAATGCTCTGGAAGATGTCAAGTCTGTTAATTTCCAGTCATTCTGCAACATATTCCATGCAAAAGATGCAGGAATAAACAAAACCCTTTTCACTCATTTTAGTATGGGCTATTGGAACTGAAAGCAACAAAAAGCCACACTAATGGAAAGAGTAAAAGAACAGAACTGTTTCTGCGCAATTAAATGACATATGTATGAAGGCAGTAGTCCAGGTATTGCCTTATATATAAAAACAAGACAGTGGTAGTTTCTTCTTGTGGCCAAAGAGTAATGATAATAATGAGAGAGTAATTCGTAGTGATGTGTCAGTACTTCGTAGTTAGTGATGAACCTGAGAGCAGCTTGATAAGCAGCGTCAGATATATGAAGACAGTGAGCAGAAGTATTCATATAGAAATTATCTTCATAATGCAATACTTCTAAAAGTGTTGTAACTTCTTGAAACTTGTTTCAGTTGAAAGAAAAATAGAACTTATTTCAAACATGAAACACTTACTTTTGCATCAGATTCTTCCCAAGTTTCTTATAAAATCTGGGGTTAGATAAATCCTTTATTGTCCCATGTCATTTAATTTTCCTCCAGAGTTGTCACTGGGGGAGCTGTTTGCAACTGAATTATTTCACTAGAAAATATTTTGCTGAAACATTTAAAATTATAACACTGTTTTCTAAAGATACAGCCCAACAACTGGTTGGAAAGAGCTGGACTAAAACAGGATGAATTTCAATGCTAATATAAAACATGAAAATGTATTATTATGTCAATGTTTTTTGGGTATAATAAATATCATTCATTTGCTTTTCTTATTCATTTGACTTTTATAACCATTTTTATGACAACTATGTTTTTGATTATAGGGGCCTTACACAACTTCAGCTATAAAGTAACAGCATTGTTTTAATCTAAACTGATTAACATATACTGCACTTTGTATTAGAACAGCAAACAGGCTTAAATCGGAAGCAACCGGACTTTCGCTCAGTTCTTTCCGAGCAAAAATCTGCCTAGGAGAATGGGCCTCCATGCCCTTAAAAACAGCAGCGCACCAATTGCAGGTTGCTCAAGTGTGAGTCACCAGAATTGAGAAAGACTGCTGAATAGGTGTAGAAACATTTTCAGAAATAACTGAGTCTGGTTGCCTCTGATTTAAGCCTGTTTGCAGTTCTGATGACCCGCATAACAGAATTTGCACAGGCGTTTGTATTAGAAAGCCTTTAACATTAAAGGTACGTTCACATAGGTGTGACAAAGTTGGCACTTTTGCGTGCTGTCGCAAAGCCAGAAATACAGCAGGAGTAATAATTGGTTGAGTCATACAACTCAGGCCGACCGCCTGAGTTGCATGTTCCTGATTGGTTATTGCAGCGCGACAAGACATAAAAGTTAAGCTTTTCAACACCAACAACTGTCACTTTACATCCATTGCAAGTGTCGTGTTGCTCTGGCTCTGCTTTAATCACCAAAATTTAGCATTTTGCATTGCTAGAATGTTCTCTGTGGCCTCGCATAGCGTCGCTTTGTGACACGTCGCTCCCGTGTGACACCTGTGCATAGGCATATCATGTAAATCTGTTGCTCGGCCTGACACATTCACATTCAGTGTGAACACACCTTTAAACTATTTTACTGTAACCCCTAAATTTTACTTGTACAATGCCTGAAATAACAATATTGTATTGTGTGGGGGTTTCACGTATGTCTGCAGTCTTGTGTATGGTACCAGCACATCACCTATAAGATGAATTAAGTGTTAAAAGCCTGGCAGGAATTAAGGCAGTTTATGGAGCGACTCCTGTGGGCCATTTCTTACTTACTTGACCAGTATAATTAGCTTCATAAACAGCAAAGTTGCTGCTCTTTTTTCTGTGTTATTTCAGGCCACATTTAGTTTTAGTTTCTTAATTACAATTTGTAATTAAACATCTGAATTTTATAAACCTTATAGTAACCTGAAAGTGAAACCACATAACATGCTGAAAATAACCTGTTTAGGTATTTTGGATGGTTTCTACAAGTGAAATGTAAATTACAGATTATTGAAACAGGTTTTCATTGGGGTAACTGACAGGCTGCCTTCACCGAAGCAAAACGTGGGTTTTATTAGCAACTATGTGCTATAATTTAAAATGAAAAATGTGTTGGTTATAAAAAAGTATAATTAATAACAAGAATTTTGCATCTGGAAAAATGGGCTTATCTACAGTTGGTAGAGCTCTTTTAGAAGTAGTCATGGTGAAGTTAAAAAAAACGTTTACCAAATGAACTTTTCTTAGTACCGTTACCTTGCAAATTCTCTTTAAAAGTGCTGGCATGTGTTGCCATCTATTTACAGCTCAAAATATACCAGATCAGAAATGCATGTTTTATCAAATTGCATTAAAATATCAAATTAATCTTTTTCTGACAATTGTGAAACTGTTTTATCATGATCTATGGAAAACTGTTGAACATTAGTTAGGTGGTTGCAGAACCTGACCTGTGCTTAGCATGTTTTGATCCAGCTGAGCTTTCTGAGTTATCAAAATAGTAGCCTTATCCAAACCTTCAACTTGTGTCAGACTCAATCACAACCCAATTATTAAAGTGTACTCTTTGATCACTGTCCTCGTTTTAGATATGACTAAACTATCCTCAGTAAATGGATATGTACCATAGACTATTAAGGTAACTGTAATTCAACATTTACTTAAGCAACCTTCTCTTGATCAATATGACTTAATAAATTGCAGACCTATATGTAATCTTCCTTTCTCATCTAAAATTCCTGAGAAAATAGTTGTTAATCAAGTATGTGAGGATTACCACAGTAATGACCCGTTTGAAGAGTTACAGTCGGGTTTCAGAGCTCATCATAGCACTGAAAAAGCTCTGGTGAAGGTCACTACTTATATTTTGATGGCCTCAGATAATGGACTTGTGCCTGAACTTGTCCTGTTAGATCTCAGTGCTGCATTTGATGCAGTCGATCACAACATTGTCTTAGAAAGGCTTATACGTCCTCTGTGGGTCAAGAGAACGACACCAGGCTGGTTTAAATCGTATGTGTTCAATGATACTCATTTGTTCATGTAAATAATAAAACTTGTTCAAATGCCAGGGTTACATGTGGAAAACCCTGCCATTTTAATATCAAATTAATTAAAATATTAATTTAATTTAATATTACTCTTCTTCAAATGCTAGGGTTACCATATATATACCATATATATATACTGTATATGTCCCATAACATTGAATGCAGGTAACCCGACACCAGCTTGAGGCAGGTTTGAGTAGCTTTTCCTGAGCAGAGGGCAGGGTGAGCTGCGTGAAGCTGACACTCACATATGTAAAAAACTCCAGTAAATAGACTGAATGGTTAGTGCCTCGTTTGTGCCTCTACGTTTGCTGCACTGTGACTTTGAGGTTAGTTGTGTATTTTCTTAGGGTTTCCCTCAACCCATTTTCTGGCAACATGTCACATTGGTAACAGGTAGCGTGCTTGTCTGTCCTCAGTGAACACCCCACACGCTATGATATCAAGGCAAGACAATCCAACATGTTGAATATCTCCAATTTGAGCAACATTTACTCGGTTAAATTTGTTTGAGTAACTTTTTTGGGGAAAAAATACTTCTAGGTGTAGTTTTACTGCACTGTAATGTTGCTATATGAAGTCTCACTACTCTCCCTTTAGCACAATTTCAGGTTTTGTCTGCATATCGTGAGTGACTTTACTGAATGAATAACAAACACGTTTTGGCCAAAAATTAACCAGACACAGAAATACACACTTTTTTCTACACAAGCTTCATTTTTCAAAAATATTCCTCCATATGTTGAGGATACTGTGTCATCCAGAGGTCAAGTGACAATACAGTGAGTAAGAGATTGGTGCTTGTATATGTATACCAAATTTTTTTGGACTATAAGTTGCATAAGTCATAAAATGTGTCATAAAGAAGAAAAAAGGCATATATAAGTAACACTTATTTAGAAATGTATTTCACTATATCCAAAACAAAAAAACTGACCTTTAATCTGGTAAGACAATTTATTCAATTACACAACTCCATCCACAACAGGATGAATAACATGGGACAAACCTGGGAGATTGACTGGGGTAAATTAGCATAAAAAGTCAGCATTTCCAACCAGCATAATGGGCCATTGAGCTGAAAGTTTTTCAAAAATACGATGATATTAGACCGCGAGTGCAACAGTGCTACATGCTAAGCTGTTTGAGAGCAACATAGAAAGGTCAGTAAAGCTCTAGAACATGCATCAGCTAAGCTGTAATCCACTCGGACAACGTGAACTAACGCTAGCTGTTATTAGCTTCATAGTCAGCCCAACAATGGGGTTCTATCGCAGTCTGGGTCCTTCGAGCTGCACTACGCAACGCTCCGCTGTGTGAATGCTGACTGAAACAGCAGAACAACAAACAAATTTGTTCAGTCTGTGTAATCTATAAATTAATGTTTTCGATTGATTTTTAAGGGGTACAGGAGCAGGATATAGTTTGAAGAACTATATCCTCATGAACCAAGGAGCAATGTTTACTCCTTGGTTCATGTTGGTCAGTATAATTTTCCATTTAAAACATGGTCAAGTGCAACTTATATTCCAAAAAATATGGTATGTACTCGGAGGTGTGTGAATTCTTTGTTTTGCAATGATGTTATTTATTTGTGTTATATTTTAGGTTTGTCTTTTTAATGCCTGACTTTGTACTTAAGTTTACATTTTCACCCGTATGATTAGATCATTATTAGATATGAAATCAGGTTTTATGATCAAACAGTTACATTTCAATCTGAAAAACTCACACGGAAAGAAAAAGACAATTAGAAGAATTTTATTGATACAATTATTTTAAGACTTTGGCGCTCAGACCTCGGCAGGAAACAGCGCTGAATTTTACTTTGATATGCATAAGCAGGTGTATGAGGACAGGGATTGTAGTGACTACTTGTCGATGAAAAAACTTAAAAGTGAACAAACAAAAAATAAATGTAAATCAAATAGTCACTTGATGAATCGTGAGTTTCTGGTTTAGCGCAGTACAAAAAAATTCTCAAAATACGTCAAAAATGCAGTTCCGTGAGTTTATTCCAGGTTTCTTCAGGCAAAAATAAACATGGTACAAACTTGCAAAAACTACTTGCCGCCTCTCCTGCCCTGGTTTCTGCCTTTGTGCTTGCTTCTCCTGATCACTCCCTGATTAACCAGGCTGAGTGACTTGTTTCCTGAAGGACTGCAGGACTGGTAGACTGCAAGACTGCAGTACTGGAAGACTGGTAAAAAACCATAAGCCCACCCACTTTCATCCTGAGCTACCTAGAGTCCATGTATATATACACACATGTGACACCCCCAAAACTCAAACAAAATCAATTAACTAATTCAACAAATTACTAACAAATAATTATATTCTAAACAACTACTTTCAAACAAAAATGCAACAAATAACCAAATAAAGAAAAATGACCTAAATAATCTGAGTTCTAAAACAAAAATAGAGAAATAGCTCCTACAGGGATGTTTCCCCACAGGCCTGAAACTGGTGGTGGAGTGGAGATAGATGAAGTTGGTTCAGTCCATAGAGGCTGGTTGGCGAGACAATCTGCTTGAGCTGTATTGGTGAGATCCAGTAGACTACGTGAGCTGATACCAGTGCTTCACTCAGGGACCAAGAAAGATAGATGTCCAGCTTGGATAAACACAGGTTTGCATGAACCTGTCCATGATGAGCAAGCATGAAGCGATAGTGGAGAGGAAAAACTCCCCTTTGGGAAGAAACCTCTGGCAGAACCAGGCTCAACATGGCGGTCTTCTGCCGGACCGATTAAGATGTGACAGGGAATGCAGTAAGAGTCCGGGAGGAATTACACTCTGATAGGGACGAGGTTGAAGGAGCACCATGGAAAAGCCAGATGGAGCTTGGCTACGATGGTGAAGAAGGAGCCAGACATTCAGTACAATTTCTGCCCAATTATGGTTGGAACACTGAAGAAAAGTTACCATTCTGCTATAACCATCCATAGCACGATGTACAACTAATTTCCATCGGATGATTTTCGTCAGTATGCCAGATGTAATTTGGAAAAGGCACTTGGTATACTCTTGACTCTTCTCCAGTAGGGTCAACCCTTTTCACAGAGTCTCTAAGTCGATGTCGTTGTACAATAATATTATGAGCACGTAAATGGCCATTTAGCATTACTTCTCCCACATGAGGATGCTCTTGTTTAATGGCTATTATTGCTGCATCAAGCTCTTGATCAGAAATGTCCCTAAATTTGTTTGGTTTTGCTTAATGTGGTATTCCCCCATGAGCTTGTACCAAGTAGGTGTAATATGAGTCTCTGCCACTGTATAGTTTTTTGTTTTGGGTTCTTAGTTTTTGTCCAGTTCTCATTTCTGTCTCAGGTTGGTTTTTGTGTTATTCTGTTTTGCACTTTACTTCTCAACCATCAGCTCTGTTCATCATCTTACTTAAACCCGTTTGAGTTCCATCTTAGGTTGGGTCTTGTCATTTATTTTGTGTTCCAGATTGGTTCTTGATCTGTTTTAGTTTAACCTGTTTTCACATGCCAGTTATTCAGTCAGCTCAGTTCCACCTCCAGCCACTTCCCTTCCCCTGATCAGCTCCACCTATTCTGGTAATTAGTTTCACTCTGTTCACCTGCTCACTCTCCTACTTATACCTGCCTCTGCCCCTTGCACTCTGCCCGATCATTGTATTTTCCTGCCTGGGGTAAGTCAGATCCTGACAGTTTTCTGTTTTGCCTGCCTGCCTGTAACCCAACCTGATTCTGTCTGTTTTTGCCTGGATTATTTGACCTGTTCTGCTCTTTTTGTTATTAGATCAGCCCAACTCCTGACCAGTTAATTTTAGGTTGTTGGCTGTGGACTGTGTTAGGAGTTTTTGGACACTGCTTCCTTGTTTATTGGCTTGGAGCCCTTTTTGGTTTCAACCTGTTTTGCTTTGTTAATAAATCACCTTTTTATTTCAACCTCTGCTTGTCTGGCTGAATTCAGGGTCCTCTGATTCATGACAGTAGGTCTGGATATTTCTGAAGAGAAGCTGCTTCTGAACATGTTCTGCTTTGCAGCAGCAGATCCTCAATCTCTTTGGAGATGATGCCATCACCATCCTAGTTGAGAAAGAAAAGTAAGAGAAGACATGAATGACACTCAGAAGGAAATGAGTTAAACTGAACTTAAACAGCATTATTTCTCTTACAGAATGCATGAACATTGAATACAATAAAAAAATGTGATTGCCAGTGCTGAGGTTGTGATTTTTTTTTTATTATCTTATAGCAGTTCCCTGCTTTGTTGAAATAATTTCTTTCATTAAACGAATAACAGATTCACGGCCATCAAGCCATTTTGGTTGTGTGTCAAAGTACCTGATTAAAAGGATCCACTGCCTGCAATTTGTGCTAAAAATCAGAAGCATTGAGGCTGAATTTTTAAATTTGAACAAAAAAACCCTCAAGTTGTTTTTCCCCCACTTTAAATGACAATTAAATTTAAATATGAATAAAGAAAACATAAGACAACGTGTCTAGTATGCAACTGGATGTGCATTGACATTAACTTTGATAGGATTATAAATGAAAACTACATAGGTTACTTTTCAAATAAGGATTAATCTCCTCGATTCAAAATAACTGTCTTTTTATACACAAATACAAAGTTGTATTTTCCATTGCAAAAAGCCAACAAAAAGCTAATACTTTACTTACAGATTTTTGCAGAGTGTTGGTATAAGTGTTGTGCCATCACACACAGTTTTAAGTTATTTAATGTTTAATAAATAACCTTCGGTCTGTTAGGTATTGTCTGAATATCGACCCAAACAGCTGATATTAGAACAGTAGTTGAAAGGGCACTGACATTATTTTAACAGCAAACTCTGCACACATATGAAATGTGACATCTTTTCTTCAAGTTCAAGAATTTAATAACAGAAATAAATGAACATCCAGAGAACATCACTATAGAATGTTGTTTACCTGAATTAAACATATATTTCAATTACAAATCCTCTCTATTAGGCTAGTGAAACTTAAGTAAACTACTAAGCAAAATTAAGATAAAAAGAAGCTAAAGAACTATATACACACAAAAGTAACAAAGGACAAATACAACAGTTGAAAACCGTCATCAGAATAATTCAGTGAATTCTGGTTCACTGCAGATCTAAGTTAGAAAACCAAAGATCATCTTAAAGAATGTGGAATGAGATCAAATTAGCTTGACTAATTTAGAACATTTGGTATGTGTTTCAACCCATTCACAATGCAAATCTGACTTAGATAAAACATTATTTGAGAAAATAACATTTTAAAGACTGGTTTGCTAAGTGAAAATCAATACCTTTAGGACCCTTGAATTTATTTTATTAGTGCTAGGCACTAATTTAAAAAGACTTTTAAGCTCTATTTTATGGGGTGCCCCCAGGGACATATATCAAAATTAACTTCCATATACACATGTTAAATTAAACTCTTCCATATAATATAGTGAAAACCGTGCATAAACACTAGTGAAATGCTCTCACACACACTAGTGAAAACATTTACCTCTTATATAACCTACTGAAAACCGTGCACAAACACTAGTGAAAAGCTCTCACATAAACTAATGAAAACATTTACCTCTTATATAACCTACTCAAACGTTCTCATACAAAGTAGTGAGAACTGTTCATATAAACTGGTGAAAAGCTTTACCTTTCATATACACTACTGAAAAGCTTTCACACACACTACTAAAAAAGCTTTTATATACACTACTGAAAAGCTCTCACACACACTACTAAAAAAGCTTTCATAAACACTACTGAAAAGCTTTTATATACACTACTGAAAAGCTTTTATATACACTACTGAAAAGCTTTCATATACACTACTGAATAGCTTTTATATACACTACTGAAAAGCTTTTATATACACTACTGAAAAGCTTTCATATACACTACTGAAAAGCTCTCACACACACTACTAAAAAAGCTTTTATATACACTACTGAAAAGCTTTTATATACACTACTGAAAAGCTTTCATATACACTACTGAAAAGCTTTTATATACACTACTGAAAAGCTTTTATATACACTACTGAAAAGCTTTCATATACACTACTGAAAAGCTTTTATATACACTACTGAAAAGCTTTTATATACACTACTGAAAAGCTTTCATATACACTACTGAAAAGCTCTCACACACACTACTAAAAAAGCTTTTATATACACTACTGAAAAGCTTTTATATACACTACTGAAAAGCTCTCACACACTACTGAAAAAGCTTTTATATACACTACTGAAAAGCTTTCATATACACTACTGAAAAGCTTTTATATACACTACTGAAAAGCTTTCATATACACTACTGAAAAGCTTTCATACACACTGCTGAAAAGCTTTCACACACACTACTGAAAAGCTTTCATACATACTACTGAAAAGCTACGGATTTCAGTTGAAACGGAAGGCATTTCACTTGAAACGGAAGGCATTTCACTTGAAACGGAAGGCATTTCACTTGAAACGGAAGGCATTTCAGTGAAACAGGAAGGAATGTCACTAACCCGGAAGTTATTATAAACAGAGGTCATTCCGGTTAGCTCTGTACATTTTGTGCAATCTCCAGCCGAATAAAATTATTGATTACTGCTGAGTAGTGATGGGTCCGGCAACACCGATGCATCGGCGCATGCGTCGAGCTCATAGAGCAAACCCCGTGTCGATGTGCGGGGAAAGTCACGTGATCGATACAGGAACTGTTTCGAACTGACGGACGCGCCAAACTGTGTTTATAAGCAGTGTTCTGTTCCCTCTAAGCTGCGCGCGTGTGCATTCGCGCATCTGGATTCAGCACGCACATCAAAGCTATGCTGCGCAGTAAATAAAAGCCAAGCTGAACTGTTCGTTCTTTTTTTAACCATTTTACAACTCTGGTGAGATGGTGTTCCGCAGTCTCGCTCTGTGAGTGCCAGGTGCTGATCGGAGCGCACCACTGATGGGTTTGGCAGACGCCTTTATGGTTGGGCAGGTTGCGCTGTGCGTCTTTGTTCTGAGTCTTTTGTTCTTCGTTTCATGTTGTTTCACATTTCAGTGGCTTTAAACTTACAGTCTGATTTTATTTTTTTTTCCTATTGGCAGATTTCACAACATGAGCAACTTGGTCGGAGCCTGAGGAGGAATCCCAGGAAGCACCAAACTATTCTGCTGTGATGTACGGTCCTGCAAAAAAACACATTTTATTTTATCATTTTATTTTATGATGTCACAGCACAAAACTATCTCCGGACATCTGGCTTTGTGTCACTTACACATTACTGCATGTCAGGTCTGTTGTGCAGCAGAGGAAAAAAAATCAGTGGAAGATCATTCCAGAGTTTGGAAGCAACAACAGAAAAGCTATGTTTGCTCTAGTTGCTAAACAAGTCCTAGGAACATCTAGAAGAAACACAAGTTCTGACCAAAAACTTTCTTTAGGACCATGCATGTGTAAAAGCTGTTAGGTGCCTGACCACTTAAACATTTAAAAAACAAAATTGTTTCCTTAAAGTCAAATCTAAAATGTACAGGCAATCAGCAGAAGGCTAGTTGGATGCATTAGTGCTCAGCTTGGTGCAACAGAGTCCATAAATATTCACGGGCATGTTCATGATTTTATAAAGTAATTCACCATAAAAACATGGTATTTTGTTAAACACGTTTTTAAGGGCCGGTTTGCTCTATATAAAACAGCCTGACAATGTCATGGTGCAGCTCTGTCGGCTGCACCATGCACATATTCAGGACACTTTTCACCCTCCATACACCTCAGTCTCCTCTCCACCTCAGTAATCATCTACACCTGTCAGCCACTAATCAGCCAGCACTCAGCACACCTGTCAGCCTCCCTATTTAAGCTCTCTGCATTCAGTCCTTCCTCGTCGGTTCGTTCTGCTAACTTCTGTTACTGCTGCTCACCTCATTCAATTCTCGTCCAGCCTGAAGTCCCTTCATCTCCGCCTGCCTGCTGTGGTTCTGGTTCTGATCTCACTCCGGTCCTGCAAGTATTCTCCCAGTCGTGCTACTTTATGCTGCTGATCAAATTCTGGTTCCAAATCTCCACTCTGCCGTGCTGCTGGTCCCGCTGCCTCCGTGCTCTGGCTCCGCCCTGCTTGCCAGTTCCTGCCATCAACATCCCCTGGCTTTAGTCCTGTTCAGTCTCTCTGGTCTCATGCTTTCACTAATCATCATCATCATCATCATTAAATAAAAACTCACTAACGATTACTCTCTGGTTGTGGTGTGTTTGAGTTCAATCTACAAAACATGACAGACAAATTTTCAAGTTTGACAATTTTATTTTAAACGCAACCTTCTGCAGGAGCATGATCTCTAATAATATTACTATCAAGGATTCCAAAACTATCATGTCTGCTTATTTTTAAAAACGCAAAAACCCAAATATTTACTTGGAAACCTGGAATTTGGTGAGGGTAAAAGTGTGTAAGATCTGAAATCGAATGCTAGTCAGGGTAACCACTTGTGGTGTTCTGATTTAATGAGAGCGTATTTCTAACTCATTCATCATTTTCGAATGAAATAATGTAAAACAGATCGTGGCGTAACGTGCTAATTAGCATATTATGAAGTCATATCACGCCGCAGTGCTTGTAATTTGATCTTATCCTATTTTGTCTTTGCTTTAAAGGACATGAATGTGACAATACGCCGTTCAGGATTGTATCGTTGGGGCACGTTATTTCTAGGTCGGACTACCACGTTTGGCACACAGAGAACATTAAAATGAGGAAAAATAAGGAACAAAAATGGTGGCAGAAAGTAAAGACTCTCCTTTGCATAAGAATTATGGAATAACAGAAATATGCAGTTTTAAGAAATAATGAAAGATTTCCCTTCATAGTCCCATAGAGGGGAAATTTTGTCTCTGCATCTAACCCGTCCCTTAGGAAGCAGGAATGCTTCTCAATCCACTAAACCCCGGTGAGGAAAAAAGGATGGCACGCATTATACAAAATCAGAGCAAATGAGCCATTCTTCGAATACATAGATTTACACAATACAATACGAGATCCCTCCAGTTTGAGGACCGTTGGGCACATGGTGTCACTGTTGACCACCAAAGCAAAAAGGCGTCTGCTTTCTTAAAATCACGACGCAGATATTCGCACAAGGTGAACACGCAGCTTTCTGGATGCTTTTATTTAACGGGGTTTGCATAAGCCTTTATTTTTCCTCCCTTGCTTATGTGGGGATTTATATGGGAATTTTAAGATCGGCAAATAAGCAATAATTAAAACAAGATTTTTTTTCTCCCCCTCTCCAAGGAAGGATGATATTTTGGGCCGCTGTCTTTGTCCTGGCTGCTCTGTGGCCTGGCGCTTTGTCTGTGACGCGCTACTCTATAGCCGAGGAGATGGAGAGGGGCTCTGTGGTGGCTAACCTCGCTGCGGATTTGGGACTTGAGCTCGGAGGCTTGGCGCAACGCGAGGTAAAACTCGACATTTTCACAAGCAAAAAATATCTAGACTTTAACAAAAAGACTGGGGAGCTGTACATCGTGGAAAAAATCGACAGGGAGAATCTTTGTCCGGCGAAGCCAACCTCTTGCTTTTTGAAGCTTGATTTCATCATAGAGAGCCCGTTGCGCATCTTCAACATTGAGCTCGGAATAACAGATATAAACGACAACGCTCCGCATTTCCGAAGAGACAGGGTGGAGCTCGACGTTTCAGAGTCCGCCACGCCGGGGGAGAGATTCTCGCTGCCCAACGCTGTGGATCCAGACGTTGGCATAAATACGATTAAAACATACAGGCTTAGCTCCAGTGAACATTTTACCATAGAGATCCAGACCGGCAGTGACGGAACACAGTATGTGGACTTGGTATTAACGAAATCTTTAGACAGAGAGGAGAACGCTGTGCATAAATTAATCCTGACCGCTGTTGATGGAGGTGTCCCCGTGCGCTCCGGCACCGCCAACATTATAGTGAGAGTGCAGGACACAAACGACAACCCTCCTCGGTTTGACAAGCAGACTTACACGGTAAACATGACAGAAAATACTCCAATAGGAACTCTGGTGCTTAATCTTGACGCCTCTGATCTTGATGAGGGGCTTAATTCAGAGATTGTGTACTCGTTCACTCTATACACGTCGGAAAAGACGCAAGACGTTTTCACGTTGAATCCTAAAACAGGAGAGATAACTGTGAAAGGAACTATAGATTATGAAGATATGAAATTTTATGAGATGCACATTGAAGCAAAGGACAAAGGGGCACACCCCTTGCTGGGACAGTGTAAAGTAGTGGTTCATGTGACAGATATGAATGATAATTTTCCAGAAATTACTGTACAGTCTGTGAAAAACACTGTACCTGAAAACATACCTGTAGGGACTGTTATTGCGCTGGTAGGTGTAAGTGACCGAGACACGGGTGGTAACGGAAAAATCAACTTATCCATACATGAGGCCTTGCCGTTCATTCTCAATAAATCATCAGACAGACCCACACATTACAACTTAATAGTTTCTGAGCCATTAGATCGGGAAAAGGTACCTGAATATGAAATAACACTGATTGCAATGGATGCAGGAACACCTCCCCTGTCAGACAATGAAACAATAACCGTGCACCTGCTGGATGTTAATGACAATGTTCCACAGTTCCCCCAGTCATTTTATACTATACGTGTTCTGGAGAATAACGCACCGGGGGCCTTGCTCAGCTCGCTCTCTGCATTTGACCCTGACCTCCACGAAAACCAGTATCTAGTTTATTTCATCATAGAGAAGGAGATCGCCAACACCTCCATGTCCATGCTGTTCTCCATCAATCCAGAGAACGGGAATCTTTATGCTCTAAAAACCTTTGACTATGAGATTGAGAGGGAGTTTCTTTTCCACATCGAGGCCAGAGACTCTGGTTCTCCTCCTCTCAGCAGCAACGTGAGCGTCCACATCATTATTGTGGACCAAAATGACAACGCTCCAGTTATCGTCTCTCCGTGGCGCGCTCATGGCTCAGTGGTGGAGGAGAAGATCCCCAGATCCACTGATAAAGGCTCCCTGGTGGCTAAAGTGATCGCCTTAGACACGGACTCTGTGCACAACTCTCGGATTACCTACCAGTTTCTGCAGGTGACTGATGCTTCCTTGTTCAACCTGGACCAATACAACGGAGAGATCCGCACCATGAGGATGTTCAGCTACAAAGACTCACGTCACCACAGACTGGTTGTTGTTGCCAAGGACAACGGGGAGCCTGCTCTCTCTGCTACAGTCACCATCAAGCTGCTGACAGTGGAGACTGATGTTAAGGCCCACTCTGACATGACCGAGATGCCTCTGGAATACGACATATTTTCAGACATAAACCTGTATCTGGTCATCGGTCTGGGCTCGGTGTCGTTTCTCCTGCTCATCACCATACTGGTCACCATCGTGCTGAAGTGTCAGACACCCAAGGCCAGCAAAGCTGCTCCTCCCAGCAGGAACAGTGTGATCAGTGAGAGGAACTCCACCATCGCAGACTCCACGCTGGTCTCCAACGATGCCTACTGGTACAGTCTGTTTCTAGCAGAGACCAGGAAAGGAAAGCTGGTGGTCAGACAGCCTGTGCCAAAGGGCTCCAGATACATCGTGTCCAGCATCCCGAGAGGGACAGGGCTGTCAGAGACTAGTGACTCAGCAGCTTCTACGCTGCAGGTGAGTAAAGTGTTTTCACATTTTCTTACATAATGCTTCACGCAGTTTCATGCGTTTTGTGAAATATTTAAGATTTTTTAGTAGGTTACATAAAAGTATGATTTATCCATCATCTACAAATGGCTATTTTTATTTATTTATTATTTCTTTATAAGCCTCCATAGCTGATATTTCAGGTATGAATCTTAGTGGCGCTGTTCACTAGAAAATATTCCACGTCACACACGGTATGAGATTCAGTGAGATGACGTGCAGAGGAGGGAAAAGGCAGCATCGACCTGCTCTAACCCGAACCCATTACCGAAAAAGAAAAATTGCAACCTGCTGTTTCCAATCAAAGAAAGCTGAATTGAGCGAGAATATCCGCTCACGTTTCAAGATCATCATATAAAATCTGCGAAAGCGCATTTGGTGCCGGGTGCGCACGGAACCCGGAGATCGTTCTTAACGATGGGACCACACAGGAGGTACGTGCTCCTCGCCATTCTTTGTTTCTTCGTTCATTTTGCATCGACTTCGGTCAGTCATTATTCTATACCAGAGGAAATGAAAGCAGGATCGGTCATTGCCAACCTTGCAACCGACCTCAGCCTGGACGTCAAAACGCTAAAGCAACGGAAGATGCGAGTCGACATCATCGCAAATAAAAAATACCTCGATGTGAACAAAGAAACTGGTGAGCTGTACATCGTTGAGAAGATTGACAGGGAGCACTTATGCAACACCAAATCGTCTTGTTTCCTCAAACTCGAAGTGATACTGGATAATCCAGTGCGGATTTTTAACATCGAAGTTGAAATCCTGGACATGAATGACAACGCCCCACGATTCCGAAGAGACGTGATAAATTTGGATGTATCTGAGGCGACTCCGAGGGGAGAAAGGTTTTCTCTCAGTAACGCGGTTGATGCCGATGTTGGAACGAATTCGGTTAAAACGTATCATTTAAGTGAAAGCGAATACTTCAACATCGAAGTTCAACCAGGAAGAGACGGTTCAAAATTTGCAGACTTAATATTAAAAAAGACATTAGACCGAGAGGAGCGGGCCATTCATAATTTAATCCTCACAGCGGTAGACGGGGGAACGCCTGCTCGATCTGGTACCGCCAGTGTTATTGTTCGCGTTTTAGACACGAACGACAACGCACCTACGTTTGATAAATCAGTTTACGACGTAAAAATAATGGAAAATTCCCCCATTGGAAGCCTAGTTATTCATCTCAATGCAACAGATTTAGATGAAGGATCAAATTCTGACATTACATATTCATACAGTTTATACACATCGGAAAAAACGCAAGAAACATTTAATCTGAATCCAACCACAGGTGAAATTACTGTGAAAGGAATGCTGAACTATGAGGATTTTAGGATTTATGACATGGAAGTTATAGCAACAGATAAAGGAGTAAACAGCTTGTCAGGACAATGTACCATAAAGATTCTAGTCGAAGACATGAATGACAACCACCCAGAAATATCTATTAAATCATTTCAGAGTCCAGTCAGTGAGAGCATAGAGTTGGACACGGTGATCGCTGTAGTTAGTGTCGGTGATAAAGACTCAGGTGATAATGGAGTGGTTGATCTTCATATTCCAGAGAACATGCCTTTCAAACTGAGGGAGTCCTCTGATAACTATTATGAGTTAGTGGTGTCAGAGCCTTTAGACAGAGAGAAGGTCCCAGAATATGAAATCACTTTCACTGTCACAGACAGAGGCTCTCCTCATTTATCAGACAATGAAACTATGACTTTGGAGCTGCTGGATGTTAATGACAATGTTCCACAGTTCCCCCAGTCATTTTATACTATACGTGTTCTGGAGAATAACGCACCGGGGGCCTTGCTCAGCTCCCTCTCTGCATTTGACCCTGACCTCCATGAAAACCAGTATCTAGTTTATTTCATCATAGAGAAGGAGATCGCCAACACCTCCATGTCCATGCTGTTCTCCATCAATCCAGAGAACGGGAATCTTTATGCTCTAAAAACCTTTGACTATGAGATTGAGAGGGAGTTTCTTTTCCACATCGAGGCCAGAGACTCTGGTTCTCCTCCTCTCAGCAGCAACGTGAGCGTCCACATCATTATTGTGGACCAAAATGACAACGCTCCAGTTATCGTCTCTCCGTGGCGCGCTCATGGCTCGGTGGTGGAGGAGAAGATCCCCAGATCCACTGATAAAGGCTCCCTGGTGGCTAAAGTGATCGCCTTAGACACGGACTCTGTGCACAACTCTCGGATTACCTACCAGTTTCTGCAGGTGACTGATGCTTCCTTGTTCAGCCTGGACCAATACAACGGAGAGATCCGCACCATGAGGATGTTCAGCTACAAAGACTCACGCCACCACAGGCTGGTTGTTGTTGCCAAGGACAACGGGGAGCCTGCTCTCTCTGCTACAGTCACCATCAAGCTGCTGACAGTGGAGACTGATGTTAAGGCCCACTCTGACATGACCGAGATGCCTCTGGAGTACGACATATTTTCAGACATAAACCTGTATCTGGTCATCGGTCTGGGCTCGGTGTCGTTTCTCCTGCTCATCACCATACTGGTCACCATCGTGCTGAAGTGTCAGACACCCAAGGCCAGCAAAGCTGCTCCTCCCAGCAGGAACAGTGTGATCAGTGAGAGGAACTCCACCATCGCAGACTCCACTCTGGTCTCCAACGATGCCTACTGGTACAGTCTGTTTCTAGCAGAGACCAGGAAAGGAAAGCTGGTGGTCAGACAGCCTGTGCCAAAGGGCTCCAGATACATCGTGTCCAGCATCCCGAGAGGGACAGGGCTGTCAGAGACTAGTGACTCAGCAGCTTCTACTCTGCAGGTAGGAGCATAATTGATAACTATCCTTTCACATCCATAGTTTAATAAATGGTGTCTGATAATACATTTTATTGTAAGTTTAATGCAGAAAATCTCAAATGCCTATTAAAACAGCAACCCTTATATATCTCCTAAAACTCTTGTAAAGTGGCCTCAAAATTAAACACAATTTCAGCATGTAATCCAACTTCAAAAACATGGTCCTTTAGTCATCTGCTTTTCTTCTTGTGAAAAACAATAAGTACATTTAAACAAAAAAAAATACTGCGTTCAGTCTGCCATTTTTGTGTCATGAGTAGCTATACCGTTTATCTCAAAATTTAACTACACAAATATAAATGGATATTTTCTCATAACTATTAAAATGTAATTTATTAATTTGTTTGATGGAAAATGTAGTATTATGACATGCAAGACATGCAATATTCACATCTTAATTGTTCTGATCATTCGAAGTTTAAAGAATGAGCAATCCATTTTCTTTAACTCAATATTTCATTCATTTCTCCATATAATTTCTTTTTTTTTTTTTTACAGTTTTAACAAAACTTTGCATTGTTGTCACGACATGAAACAGCGTTGTTTCCAGGTGCGACAAAATAAAATGAAGACAAAATAATAAAGTAAAAAACAAGTCATATATTAAACAAGAATACAAGAAAAAAGCAGCTATAGTGGACAGCCATAAACCAGAATGTGAGAAAGTGAACCGCACATAAATATGAACAGTAACAAATAAGGGTAAACAGGAAACTGGGTATGAATAAATAATAAATATCGCTAGGACATAAGTATTTAATGTCAAATGTAAGCAACAATGGATTGACATGAATTGCACATATCCTCATCATGTATATTGCTCAGGAAAGCAAGGGGGAGAGGGGAGGGGTATGTATGCATGTGCTGGGGCATGCTGTATGTGGTAGAGAGATGATGTGTGTGCGCGTGTGTGTAGCACCATAGTAAACTTAAAAGTTTCACAGCAGTTGTGAAAAGCAGTTTTGCAGCCCAGGTCAGGGGTGGACATAGCCATTTTGGGGCCCTAGGCAAACTTTTGTGAAGGGACCCCCCTCCAAGTCTGTCCTGAGTGTGAAAGATTTTCTACAAGAAAGATTTTCTTGTAGTCCCTCCCCCGATCATCATATCAGCCCACAGCTTTTAATAATACATTTACGTATTCATCTGGAGGGAGTGGTCAATCAACAAGCTGATGCACCAGCGTGCACAATACACAATGTTTAATGTGCCTAAGGCAAAAACAGTGCTGCACTGTCTATGAAGCATGGCTTTCAGCTCCTTCAAGAAGGTAAGTGGAGCTAAAGTGGTTAAACATACCTCTGTCTCTCCTCGTTTAAGAAAAGATATGGACTATACCTGTAATGTTTTTATATAGAAAAAATATTCAAAATACTACATTTTGTTTCAGCCATATAAACTTTGCTCTAAATTATTGTGAATCCAGCAAAAAAGGTTTACAATAATTTACTTGGTTTACATTTTTAAAAGTAGTTGAAGGATGGAGAAACACAAAGTTTAAGATTGATCAAAAAACATTCCACTGAAGGAGATAATGACAGTTTAAGATATTTAGAAAATCTTAATATAAAATTCCGCTCCATCTGAAAAAATGTGTTCTTAACTACCACAGAAGCAGCATTAATGTTTAGTTTTTAAAATCTTTAAAATCTAATGGTGAGATCCTAAAATACATCTATTTAATTATGATGATAATTTTCTGAACACTTGATTAAAATTAAATTTTTACTTTATATATATTGCATGTATTATACAGAAACATAAAACAGTAACTAATTACTGGTACATTTATGATTACCTGTGATTATTTTGTCTTATTAATACGCATATTTAAACAACCCAGAGACTCAAATATTACAATAAGCATTCTTATGGCATTTTAGTAAAAGGAATTTAATCAAAAACATAATTAATATGCGCTAACAAGTAAGAACTGTATCAAGCATACATGTATGAGGAGTTTTATGGGGCCCTCAGGAAGTTGGGGCCCTAGGTAACCGACTAGTTTCCCTAATATTAAGTTCACCCTTGTGTGACAGTCTGGATTTGGCAGGAGGTTTAAGATGTGATGGTTCAGATATGTTGTGTCTCGGATGACAGCCCTGCTTTGACATTAGATCTCAAGGATGTGGCTGATGGTTGGAAAGTCAGACCCACCTTCGGTGCTGCTTTTATGATCTTCTGCAACACCTTCTTTTGGCATTTTGCGTACCATGCTGTGATTATTTAAGTTGGGGTGCGCTCCACTATTTACTGGTAGAAGTTGAGAGTTTCTGAGGTAATCCAGCCTTCCTTAGTTTCCTCAAAAAGTGAAGGAGCTGCTGAGTCTAGGAGAGGACACCCCAAAACTTAAAGATAGGGACCCTCTTCACTGCTTCTTTGTTGATGGTTATTGGTCCAAGAGCCATCCTGAAATCCATCACAATCTCCTTGGTTTTTCTGCTGTTTAGGATGAGATTGTTGTGGAGCACCATGTGACAGGATTCCTACCTACCTCTGCCAAGCTGCCTCAAAGATTAGCCTCACAACTGTAAATGTTAGGCACTAACATAATTTCATTGGGCTATTTAAACTTGTATGATATCCTTATGAGATACTCAATTTAATAATGCAGTTACAATTAAGTTTCCAAAGAATACGGTATATACATTAGTTGTGCTGACCAAATAAAACAAAGGTGAAGTGTGAGAAATTGCCTTTAATGAACATAATAGTAAATATTCAGAAAATAAATAATTTTCAGCAGAGTATATTTCACAAAAAAGGACACATGTTTCTTGTCCATCCGTCTGCAGTGTTGAGTGAGGAAAATGGACTTCATTGTTGACCCTGTTAACATCTCATATGCATTGTCATGTGAAATGTATTCATGTCAATAAAACATCTATAGAAACTAACACCTGTGAACATTTTAAATGGCTGGATTGTGAATAGGCAGACCTTTCCTTTATTTGAAAGGTATACCTAGTCACAATCTCACGTCAGAAAGACGTGAGACAGCTATGTTGTTATGTTCGTTGCCACGGCCATTGATGCAGCCATATTTGTCACTGATGTGCACCGACTTCTGCATTCATAAATAAATTATTTTTAAGAAAAGCATCGCAGTTCTATGCATGTTGATGACATCTATAGTGAAAAGTATGCATAATATAGTTATAATCTTCGTTCAGGGAAGGTAGACAGTGTCACGTGTTCTACCACGTGTTGGCGGCTAAAAGCAGGCCGCGTTCTCAACCCATCGGCCGTATTTATAGAAGGAAAGGCAACTTTTACAGAGGATTTGCAATAAAATTTAAAGGAATAAAGGTCACATAACTTGAAACATTTATATCCGTTGGGTGGCCAAGGGTTCTATTTCATAAATAATACTATCATGTCCTGTGAGCCACAGATCAGTCTATCGCTCATGCAGTCCTTGATGGGAAAAGCGATTACACTTTTCCTGACAGAAAGCAGTCCAAAGGTCATTTAAATATAGTGTCTACAACAAGGGACTGAGCAAACTGAACATCTGGAAGAAGCTTTGGTCAGTGTCTGTAGCAAGATGCTGCAGATCTTTTCTTTTGTGTATTTTGTTCTCTTCTGTCATTATGTGTAGGGGCAGAATCAGATGTAGATAAAGAATATATTTTTTTATTAAACGTAATAAATAAATAAATACACAATACAGCAATAATGTTATTTTCACACAATAAGTGGTTTTGTCCCAAAATGTCCCTGCAAAAGTGTTGAGCACAGATTTATCTTTTGCAGCTGTGGAACTGACTGCAATTTCACATGTAACAGTTTCTGCTGTTTCTTGGTTTGAAGCTAACATTAAAGTATAATTCTGGTTACAAAGGTATACCTCCAGCTATTTTACACATTATAATCTAACCATACACATTTAGCGTGGATGTAAGTGACATTCATAAGACAAATGCACAGATTCTACTCCAGACTCCCAATGGTAGTCGGGAAGCTTTCACACAGATACCAAATAAGAGCCAACACCACTATGTTTATATGAGTGTTAAGTTAGACATAAGGCTCTCCTGACAAGAATTATATAGATTCGGGCCTAAAGGATGATAATAAATATGATGATATATCTGCTTGCATAATACTAAAACTGTTAAAACCCACCTTAAAAGTCAAGGGGAACGGGTAGCATGAGAGTCTAGGTATCTCACATGTAAAAGGGTCTACAATTTGGCCAAATTCAAAAACTAGACACACACACACACACACAACTAGACAAAAGCTTTCCCCACCTATCTAAATAATGGAAATCACATGTTCTAACCATTTTCATGGCCACGGGTGTATAAAATTAAACACCAGGTATGCAGACTGTTTCTACAAACTTCTTATAATTTTCAATAGAAGGTTTGAAGACAAAAAAGCAGCAGCCTCCATTGAAATAGCAAATGGGTGAGGGTTGGGGTTATGAAAACCACTAAAGAAATAATATCTAAACTTTCTGAAAGAATAACATGAACATATTATGTGTTCTTTTGCTAGAAATGTCATCAAAATATAACAAATTAAAGATCCTCTGTTCACTAGCAGAACAAATCAGAGCTGGGCTAGGGCAAATGACCGGGCCCTTTATAACATAATTTTACAACATACACATGCTCGCAACAGCGGGGCTTAGAAGTTCTGGCACCACAGAGAGCGACTATGTCATTTAAAGTCCATCAAATGGATATGAAGTATAAACCAAAAGAGCAACAAAAACATTAGGATACATGGCCACTAATAAAATGAGACAAACTGAAAGCAGTTCAGCACCACGGATAGCGACTGCATCATCTCGACACCCACGTTGATGTTCAACTCAGAACCTGTAAGCCCATATTAAAACACAGACATATCCACTGAAATTACTGAATCTTGGCTAAATGCTCATATAAACCACTACAAACACAGTTAAAACTATAAGCAGTTGAAAAAGCAAACAAAATAAAAAAATGTCATGACTCCGTCTCGGTCACAACCGATCACTTTACAACTTCTAACCCCACATAGCATCTCAGGTGAACCCTATGAGCTCATAGATTGATAAAGTATCAAGTTTGTCCCCACTGATGCTATGGAACAAGAGACAGGTGTGTATTGTTCATCTCCAGGCAACCGTGAAAGCAGCACAGGTGAGACCGAGGGGTCCTTCTTAAATTCCGCCACGCTAATCTTAAAGGCCTTATTTCCTGCATTTAATTTTGTTCATATAGGCTCTGTGCACAGAGCCTATTAGACTTTATGTATATATGCGTGACAGAAATGTATCTGACATTTATCAAAATACGGAACAAATGATCCTGTATTGCTTCAAAACAGACAACATTAACCAAAAAGATGATTCCATATTTTATGGGACGGGTGATAACCCACAGCTAACTGCACAAATATCAGATCGGGGGAAAACAACTGTCCTGTAAGGACATTTTAACTTATCGCTTCTTTGTTGGGAATCTTCTGATGTATATTATGTCTGGGGAGGGACCAGTGGTTGCAAACACATCATCCATATTAGTAAAGCAAAGTTAAGTAGATTCCTCCAAAATGTTTCTTTGTTTAGTTGAGTAGTCATTTAATATGGCTCAGAGCTCATTTTAAGGCCATGTAAAAGCAAAAACTAGACACAGTGAGATGTCAGTGGGATAAACGTTACCGTGTCCAGTTTTCAGCTGCCATTCAGTTTTTATGCTTGGAGAAAACAGTGTGCGGTGACATATTGTTGGCGACCTGGACACGGAGTGGAGTTTTAGATGTACAACTATTCTATCAATCAAGGGGAATGGAGTCTTTTGGGAAGCAAAAGAAACAGCGCAAGGGCCCATATTTTTGTAAATGAGAGGGGTAAATGTCAGATCTGGTAGCTTTCAAAAGTGGAGGGGACACGCCCCCTTCACACATAATTGTTGCAACATCCATGGTCCCGTTTAATGGTGGGTGATGACAGGTAAGCTTTGCACATGTTCTGGCCTCCTTTAGCTGTGCTAGAGAACCGACTCTCTTGAGTCCTGCCTCTCATCAGGGCTCCTGATCGGCCCTCAGGATGCCGGCCGAGGGCGTGCCGCCCTCCCAGCCCCCTGAAGCCCCGCCCCTGCCTCTGTTTAAACGTTGCCTTTCCGCTATAAATACGGCGGATGGGTTGAGAGTAATTGGAACGCGGCCTGCTTTTAGCAGCCAACACACGGTAGAACACTGAACCCTTCGGCGAAACTAATAAATGAAAGATTGTCTACGATCCCTGAACGAAGATTATAAATATATTATGCCATACTTTTCACTAGAGATGTCACCAAAATGCATAGAACAGCGACGTTTTCCTTAAATATTGCTTTATATGAACGCAGAAGTCACTGCACTACCTACATGGCTGTGTCGTTGGCAATGTCAACGAGCATAACAAAATAGCTGTCTCACGTCTTTCTGGGAGCGTACTGAAAAATCCTCAGCGAAACTAATAATGCAACTGTTGCCTCCCTTCCCTGAATGAAGATTATAAATATTACGGTGGCCGACAGGTGCAAGCGCCCTGCAACTTCAGAAAACACGTGCAAATAAGCAAAAACGCGATTCAAAAAGAAAACCAACTTCATCAATTTGACAACACCTGTGCGGGATTCAGCAAACGCGCTGCATATACATAAACGCGATGCAAAAAGAAAACCAACTTCATCAATTTGACAACACCTGTGCGGCATTCAGCAAACGCGCTGCATGTACATAAACGCGATTCAAAAAGAAAACCAACTCCACAACGGAAGTGCTCCAGGCCTCTAGGGGGAGGACTAAGTGGAACAGCTGATTTTAGACCCCACGGAACTTGTGCGTTCTTCAGACTGACCGCTTGCCCAGAATGCACCGCGGCCGCAGCTTGATTCGAGACAGCACAAACAGAGCTCACAGCGGTAAGTTAAAAATTCCCTTTTCTGTTGCTGTTATTGTTCAAAAGTACGTTTTAAGATCGTTTGAGGCGAGAACATTGTACTTTTAAGCTTCCCTATGTGGCCCGTTTACAGAGTCAGTGCGTAATTTTAATAAAAAGTCCGACGTTGAGCGGAGCAGAGTGACCAGCAGACCTCCGAGGGAAACCCGCAGCCAGTCTGTTTTTAATACACTTCTGTCGGCCAGATAGTGTGCGTAGTACCGCTGGTTATGATTTATTTGTTTTGTGTTTATCTGACTGACGTGTGTTTCTTTATTAACTCAATACTTGTTGGAATAAATTGTAAATGTCTCACAAGGACGGCAGCAGCATATAAAATAAATAAATAAATAAAATCTACAAATGTTTTTCCTATCTCAGTTTCTTCTGAGTAAGGACACGAATAATTGAGAGGAGAGAGAGGGAAAGAAAACAATAGTAATAATAGTATATGAAAATAACAGACATTTATTTTATACAAATGTTTTATCTTTGGAACAGAATGAAGGTGTAATATATTCAACAAATTAACAGTTACTAACATGGTTTAAAACAAAGAAATAACTCATTAAGATCTTATACAAATAGACAACGCCTATAAACTTACAATTAAAAATAGTGGGAATGGAAATTAATTTACTGATTATTTTATGTATTTTTACAGGTAGTGAAAAAAATGAAATGAAGCAGCATGTGAACATGACTCCAACTGATCTACGTGAGGTCAGGTGTAGTCATGTCAACTTAAACATGCAGCAGCTGGAGCAGCTCCCTGTCTTCAGCCGCCGGATGGTCATCCTCTTCTGGGTCGACCTCCTCATCCTACAAGTCAAGCTGGTCCCCTGCCTCTATACAAATACTGTGGAGGATGCAGCAGGCGGTGATTACTTTTGGGACAAACGTCAGGCAGATCTCCAGCGCCCTTAAGAAGACGGAACGCCACCGTGTCTTCAGACCACCAAAGACACGCTCAACGATTTTCTCACCTTGGTGTGGTGTCTGTTGTGGCGTGCCTCCCCTTGACCTGTACCAAATATAAAATTAACTTGTAATTTAGGTAATATGCTGATATGTCTTAATCTTCTGTCCAATTAATATAATCTATGTATCAATTGTGTGTCATT
The DNA here is from genome assembly GCA_037039145.1 of Fundulus diaphanus. Lineage (NCBI taxonomy): Eukaryota > Metazoa > Chordata > Actinopteri > Cyprinodontiformes > Fundulidae > Fundulus > Fundulus diaphanus. The sequence goes on from CM073125.1 coordinate 35,035,505, forward strand.
GTTGGCTCTATGTAAGGACAAGAAGGTAAGAGATCTTACTGGCAAGCTGTTTCCCTATAGGATGCACCGCAGGCCAGCCAGTAGAGGGTCACCAGCACCTCTATCTCCCGTGGCCATCCATGGACCTACTGGATGGGCAGCAGCTGAAGGAGGAGGACGATGGTGGCCCTGTTTAGCCTGAAGGCTGGTTTCAGGTCCCCTTCATTAAAAAATATTTGGAGGATCGGCACAGAGGTGTTTATCCTCACATATTTTGTTTCTGTATCTTCCTGTAAATAAAAAATGCCAAATGTTACCATAATTGTTTTTTTTTTTTCAGTTGTCACCTTTTCACAGCATAAAACTATACCTGCTTAACATGCAGATTATTATAGTTCTCAAGAAAGAAAAGGTAAAATGTATAGTAAATGTAACAAATGGCTTCCCTTCTCTGGTATTTTTACCATTTCACTGAAAAAATGGGCTGAACTAACTGCACATAATTTATAGATTAATCACTGTAAAGGTGGGCAGACATAAAAAATGGTTTTTTTCCCCTTAATGATCAATGCTGTGAAGGTCAGTAGGTGCAATAAAGTAGCTTTACTCTACTGTCATACTGCTTCTAATGTTAAAATTGGGTCTTCATTTTAATTATTTATAGAAAAACAGTCACAATTTCAACCTGATCACATTTTTAATACCATCCTCAATGTAAAAGTAGGAAATAGGCTGTCAATCTTAAAATGCCTACCAGTTGGCAATAGATGGGTGAGCAAATCCTGCCTTCTGAGCCTCCTCTGCCGCATCAATCTTCTCCTTGCTCGGATTTGCCTCCTTAATTGCATCACCTCCTCTTCAGCCTGCTGGTAAACCTGACCAACAACCGAAGCAACAGCAATATTGCTCGTATAACTAATTTTGTTTCTACAAAGTGCTGATTTTTTTAAAAAAAAAATATTCAATCGCCTCTACAATTACAACTCCCAACAAATAAATTCCCACTATTGCTGGTTTTATACCCACAGTTCTGCAATTTTAGATATTTTTTAGACTTTTTAGAAATTAATTAAAAAAACGTTTTCAATAAGATATGATGGTGTAGTGTGTATAAATAGTTTTGAATGTTAAAGAAATGCTCAAGAGCTGTGGGTGTGATGACGTCACGAGTATACTTCTATATACTCGTATACTCGTTTGTACACGAATTGATGAAGTTGGTTTTCTTTTTGATCGTTTATATGCAGCGAGTTTGCTGAATGCCGCACAGGTGTTGTCAAATTGATGAAGTTGGTTTTCTTTTTGAATCGCGCTTATGTATATGCAGCGAGTTTGCTGAATGCCGCACAGGTGTTGTCAAATTGATGAAGTTGGTTTTCTTTTTGATCGTTTATATGCAGCGAGTTTGCTGAATGCCCCACAGGTGTTGTCAAATTGATGAAGTTGGTTTTCTTTTTGAATTGCGTTTTTGTATATGCAGCGCGTTTGCTGAATACCGCATAGGTGTTGTCAAATTGATGAAGTTGGTTTTCTTTTTGAATCGCGTTTTTGCCTATTTGCACGTGTTTTCTGAAGTTGCAGGGTGTTTGCACCTGTCGGCCACCGTAAAATATATCATGCAAACGTTTTGCTTAAAAGTTTTTTGTTGTGTACTGGAATCTCGGAGCAACTCTGTGACGTAGTCAGGAAACGTCACTTCCTCTCGTCTTTCTGTAACATAATGCATTAAAAATATTTGGCTAAACTAATCAATTAAAGATTGTCTACCTTCCCTGGCCGAAGATTCTGAAAATAACATACATAATTCTTGCTAGAAATTTCTTAAAAATGCATGTAAACGCAGTTGTTTTGCTTAAATATTTAGTCTGCGCAGCCAATTTTCTAGAGGGCAAACTGCACGTCAAATAATGAAGAAAAGGGGGTACCTGGTCCGTCAACTTGTGATGCTGAGGGAACCTGACCAAGCGTCAATATAAGACGGGCAGGGGCGGTCCAAGCCTGTTTGGCGCCCAGGGTTTTGAGAAACCGGTGAAAATAAACTCCCTCCGTATGGTTACAATCATCATATTGCGAGGCACTCCAGCAGATACAAGTAAACAATTCAAGCTGGCAGCGGCGCATGTGCTCTGGCACTGAAGCAGCGTAGAGTCCTTCCATCCCCCGTTCCCTTCTGTTACAAGACAACCACGGCAGAAAGCTGCATGCACTGCTGCAGGCAGAGGGCGCCAAATACACACAGGTGGAGTAGTGCGTTAGGCGCTGTGAACATTATCAGTCCGGGGGGATTTCATGCCATCCCAGAACTGCGGTCAAGTGAGCCCTCACTTGATTTTGTTGGTCTCGCAAACACTAAGGATTACGGCACAGACGGCTGAGACTACTTTTCAAAATAAAAGCAGCATGTTCGCGGTTTATCGACTACGTGTTTTCACACATATTTACATCATTTATGATATATTTATATTCATGCTTCATGTGTCATTTTTTCCATTATTCTGGCCTGCTGGTGAAAATGGAAATATATACTTTGGTCACACTCTTGAGCCTCAAACAAACAACTTATTTTTTCCAGGTGACTACCTTCACTTACAGATGACAGATGATCTCCAGAAGTCCATCTACATGATTTGTGATTTAAAAATAAAAACATTTAAAAACCCTTACATTGATTCAAGTTAACCAGTTTTGACAATATTAAACCTCCTTATGTTGCTCAACAACTTACATCCAAATGTGATGTAGAATTGAAAAATAAGAGCCACTTATAATCAGTATATATTAACTAACTATTAACAAAGTTGCTGTAGCTCTAGCAACTAAACCGTAGATAATCAGTGGATGCAACCACTTCGGCATGATAATAGAACACCCCCAGATGTGGCTCAACAAGTTTCAGACAATTCTGATGTGGCATTTCAAAATAAGAGCCATTTGAAATTGCTATATATTAACTAATTTAGACCAAAGTTGCTGTCACTCTAGCAACTAAACCGTAGATAATCAGTGGATGCAACCACTTCGGCATGAATGTAGAACACCCCCAGATGTGGCTCAACAAGTTTCAGACAATTCTGATGTAGCATTTCAAAATAAGAGCCATTTGAAATTGCTATATATTAACTAATTTAGACCAAAGTTGCTGTCACTCTAGCAACTAAACCGTAGATAATCAGTGGATGCAACCACTTCAGCATGGTAGTAGAACACCTCCAGATGTGGCTCAACAAGTTTCAGACAATTCTGATGTAGCATTTCAAAATAAGAGCCATTTGAAATTGCTATATATTAACCCATTATTACCAAAGTTGTTGTAGCTCTAGCAACTAAACCGTAGATAATCAGTGGATGCAACCACTTCAGCATGGTAGTAGAACACCTCCAGATGTGGCTCAACAAGTTTCAGACAATTCTGATGTGGCATTTCAAAATAAGAGCTAATTGGAATTGCTATATATTAACTAATTTAGACCAAAGTTGTTGTAGCTCTAGCAACTAAACCGTAGATAATCAGTTGATGCAAACACTTCAGCATAACAGTAGAACACCCCCAGATGTGGCTCAACAAGTTTCAGACAATTCTGATGTGGCATTTCAAAATAAGAGCCATTTGAAATTGCTATATATTAACCCATTATTACCAAAGTTGTTGTAGCTCTAGCAACTAAACCGTAGATAATCAGTGGATGCAACCACTTCGGCATGAATGTAGAACACCCCCAGATGTGGCTCAACAAGTTTCAGACAATTCTGATGTAGCATTTCAAAATAAGAGCTAATTGAAATTGCTACATTTTAACTAACTATTAACGAAGTTGCTGTAGCTCTAGCAACTAAACCGTAGATAATCAGTGGATGCAACCACTTCGGCATGATAGGAGAACACCTCCAGATGTGGCTCAACACGTTTCAGACAATTCTGATGTGGAATTTCAAAATAAGAGCCATTCTAAATCTCTATATATAAAGTGATTTTGACCAAAGTTGCTGTCATCATTTAGTCACTCTGAACCAAGTTGTTGTGGAGGTTGCTACTTTTGTGTACGTTTTCAGAGAAAATTTTAACATAAAAGCTATCATTGAGCTTCGCTCTGGGTTGGTCAGCAGCACATTACCCCCACTATACACAGTTTTGGTACAGAGTTTTTGCCCCAGCAACCAGCCTGGCGCCTGCCGCTTGGACTGCTGGTACCTATCAGCTGCTTCCAGAGTCCCACAGGCCAGAAAGCCAGACAGGACTCCTTCAGCTTGACAGCTTTCCTCATCACCGGTGTACACCAGAGAGGCCCACTGAGTGGGGCCCCGGTGACCTGCGACTGGGCGATGGAACATTGCGTTCATTTGTTTCATTCATCATAAGGGGTCTTTGGGCTGCTCTTTGTCTGGTCCTTCATCTAGGACCTGTCTGCCTTGGGTGACTCTACTAGGGTCATGAAGCCCCTGACAGCATAGCTCCTAGGGTCATTGGGACACTCAAACCCCTCCACCGGTGATAAAGTGGCAGTCCAGGGGAGGGGTAGTGCAATACAGTTACTCTTAATAACAAAAGTAATAGTTGTCATGGTTTAGTTTTGGTCTGACTTTGTTCCCTGTTATTTTCCAGTTCCTCCTCCTCTCACTCAGCTCACCTTCCACTCCCTCAGCAAACAGTCACACCTGTTAGACATTAATTAGTCAGAACTCACTCCACCTGCCAATCTCCCCACATAAGCCTCCCTCAGTCTTCTCTTCCCTGTCGGTTCGTCATCATTCTCCACGTCTGTCAGCCTACTTTGCTCCCTGTTTAGTTGCTGGAGTTCCTGCCACTTCTGTGTCTCAAGTGAAGCCTCTGCTAGCTGCTGGATTTCAGGCTACCTCTCTGCTTTAAGTAAGGCCTCTGCTAACTGGACTGCCTGCTACCCCTGTGCCCCAGGTTTGCTCTCTGCTCTGTTGCTGGACTGTCTGCTACCCCTGTGCTCCAGCAGCCCTACATCTCAAGAACTCTCTCTGGTCCTCCAGCTCCTGCTCCCATCCACACCCCAGTACAGCCTCTCTGGTTTGCTCATCCACTGCTCATCTTTCTTTCAATAAACTCTCAGAAATAAGCTCCGTGAGTGTGTGTGTGCTCTGTCTAGGTTCATCAAGACTAATCACGACAATAGTGGTTGCCACAAAAGATAACTTACCCGAAAAAACAAAATATTTTATGTTCATAAGGTAAAATAACAGTAAACATTTGTATACTACAGATTGTTACAGTAGATTGCAGATTGTTCCTTCTGTCACGCTTGGCCCCAATAGGGACAAGTGTGACAGAAGATGGATAGATGGATGGATCCACTGACCCCGCTCTGAAAGTTTATGTAGCCTAACACTTCGTGGCGGAGTTGCTGTCATTGCCAAACGCTTTAATTTTGTTGTGATGCAGTTGACTGAAGAATATTTCGGAGTGAGGACATTTCATGACTGGATTTGTTGCCCAGGTAGCATCCTATCACAGTTCCACGCTGGAATTCACTGAGCTTCTGAGAGCGACCCAGTCTTTCACAAATGATTGTGAAAACAGTCTGTGTGCTTAGATGCTTGATTTCACACAACTGTGGCTATGGAAGTGATTGGAAAACCTGATTCCAATAATCTGGACGGGTGAGCAAATATTTTTGGCAATATAGTGTATGGCCAATGCACTTAAGGTTTTAACAGTCTTTTATTTTGAAATTCCACATCAAATCTTAATGAGCTTTGTTGAGCCACATCTGGAGGTGTTGTACTGTCCTGCTAAAGTGGCTGCATCGATTGATTATCTACTATTTAGTTGCTAGAGCTACAACAACTTTGGTAATAATGGGTTAATATATAGCAATTTCAAATGGCTCTTATTTTGAAATGCCACATCAGAATTGACTGAAACTTATTGAGCCACATCTGGGGATGTTCTACTGTCATGCTGAAGTGGTTGCATCCACTGATTATCTAAGGTTTAGTTGCTAGAGCTACAGCAACTTAGGTGAAAATTACTTAATATGTAGAGATTTCTAATGGCTCTAATTTTGAAATGCCACATCAGAATTGTCTGAAACTTATTGAGCCACATCTGGGGGTGTTCTACTGTCATGCTGAAGTGGTTGCATCCACTGATTATCTACGGTTTAGTTGCTAGAGCTACAACAACTTTGGTAATAATGGGTTAATATATAGCAATTTCAAATGGCTCTTATTTTGAAATGCCACATCAGAATTGACTGAAACTTATTGAGCCACATCTGGAGGTGTTCTACTGTCATGCTGAAGTGGTTGCATCCACTGATTATCTACGGTTTAGTTGCTGCAATGGCAGCAACTTTGTTAAAAATTAGTTAATATATAGCAATTCCAATTAGCTCTTATTTTGAAATGCCACATCAGAATTGTCTGAAACTTATTGAGCCACATCTGGGGGTGTTCTACTACCATGCTGAAGTGGTTGCATCCACTGATTATCTACGGTTTAGTTGCTAGAGCTACAGCAACTTTGTTAATAGTTAGTTAATATATAGCAATTTCAAATGGCTCTTATTTTGAAATGCCACATCAGAATTGTCTGAAACTTGTTGAGCCACATCTGGGGGTGTTCTATTATCATGCCGAAGTGGTTGCATCCACTGATTATCTACGGTTTAGTTGCTAGAGCTACAACAACTTTGGTAATAATGGGTTAATATATAGCAATTTCAAATGGCTCTTATTTTGAAATGCCACATCAGAATTGTCTGAAACTTATTGAGCCACATCTGGGGGTGTTCTACTGTCATGCTGAAGTGGTTGCATCCACTGATTATCTACGGTTTAGTTGCTAGAGCTACAACAACTTTGGTAATAATGGGTTAATATATAGCAATTTCAAATGGCTCTTATTTTGAAATGCCACATCAGAATTGACTGAAACTTACTGAGCCACATCTGGAGGTGTTCTGTACTACCATGCTGAACACCTCCAGTGTTCAGCATGGTAGTATAAAACAGCAAAAATGTAGTCAATCTAGAGATTTTTAAATGCCTTTATTTTAAAACACAAATGATGTAGATGCAGTTTGATGAATAAGTTCTGAAGAACATCATCTGCCATCTGTAAGTAAAAGTCGTCAGCTGTAAAAAAAAAAAAACAGTGTTTTGAGAGTTTTTTAGGCTAAAGAGTGTCACATAAAGTATTGCATTAAGCATGGAAACATTTTTAATATATGTAAATATGTGTGGAAACACGTGGTCGATACACCGCGAACATACTGCTTTTATTTTGAAAAGTAGTCTCAGCCGCCTCTGCCGTAATCCTTAGTGTTTGCGAGACCAACAAAATCAAGTGAGGGCTCACTTGACCGCAGTATCCCACACGAGGAGCCGCCCATGTCGCCCTTATCAGAAACCTCCACTGATGACGAGTAGGGAGTGAGAATGTGTTGGATTTTCCGGACCCGTTCATTTTGTGATCAAAGACCGAAAGAAGGATATTCACTCGCAAAACGCTACCCACGAGTGCCGTGCATTCCAAATGCATTAGAATTAGGCTATACAACGTGCAGCAACTACAGCCTTTAGCTACAGACACATTCACCAACCTGTGAGCACAGATCAGTTTGTGCTTTAATGAGAGGGGATCACACAGAGTTATAGGCAGCCCGCCCAAGCCGCTTAGAATCCCCGAAACCAGGCGGAGAATACAAACAAACAAAAAATAAAAAAAAAAACCAATTGAAGCCGGCGTACCCCCCCCCCCCTCCATGCACTGTTTATTGTATTATTTTGCATCACTTAGACTTTAACCCATCGTTATGTCAGCTATCACAAGTAGTTTGTGTTGCAGCCGGCACGCAATATTTTAAATGGATTTAAATTACGCATCTTGTATTGATCTAAATACAGAATGTATTGAGATCTATTCTGTATCTAAAAACACAATAAGGTATTTTTGATCTGTCCTTTACCATGTTTATATTTTTATTTAAGAAATGTAGCTATTTGTAGCACACTGACGGTCATATAAAAGTCGTTTGCTTATGTAAAAAAAACGCAAGAGCAGTATGAGCTCTCTTAAAAAATAAAGAGATCCAAGATATTTTACTATAACGAAGGTTTATTTTGCACGGGATCATTTTCTTTATTTGATTTTGTTGGTCCGTTTCAGATAACTATTTTTTTATAAAGATAATGGTGGCGCCATATTCTGCATTTAGAAGCACAGCTTCAAACGTCACCAGGAGTGGTCCCTTTTTTAATCTGACTGTCACTGTGAAAAGACCATGGAGCTGCGTGTTGCTGAAACGCTTTTCCGCAGTCGCGAATTTTTACATTTTTAACAGAATCACAATTCTCTGGAAAAAATTCAAATCCACTGCTACGGGGAAAACATTCATCATTGCCGGAAAAAAAAAACCTTTGTTTCATCAACTGAAGGGCTTTCAACCTACAGCAACGATGGCGGCTGTTGTGACAAAGGGATCGTTGCAGAGGTACGTGGCGCTCTTCCTTGTTTTTGCCCCCGTCCGCTACGCGTCCTCCTCGGTGACACATTACTCCATACCCGAAGAGATGAAAGAAGGATCGGTTGTAGCCAATCTCGCCGCCGATCTCGGCCTCGACGTTACAACACTGACAAAGAGAAGGATGCGAGTGGAAGTAATCGCTAACAAGAAATATTTGGATGTGAACAAAGAGACTGGCGAGCTGTATGTCTTGGAAAAGATCGACAGAGAGCACATTTGCACCACCAAATCATCGGCCTCTTGTTACCTCAGGTTGGAAGTAACATTGGACAACCCAGTGCGTATTTTCAATATGGAGGTAGAAATTTTGGACATGAATGACAACGCCCCGCAATTTCGGAGAGACGTCATTCATTTAGATATATCTGAGGCGACGCCAAAGGGGGAGAGGTTTTCCCTCAGTAACGCGGTTGATCGTGATGTTGGCACTAATGCGCTGAAAACATATCATCTAAGCGAAAGTGAATATTTTAACATTGAAGTTCAGACAGGGAGGGAAGGGTCGAAGTTTGCTGATTTAATATTAAAAAAAGTATTGGATCGTGAGAAGCAGGCTGTTCATAATTTGATACTTACAGCTGTGGATGGAGGAACACCTGCCAGATCTAGCACTGCCAGTGTTATTGTCCGCGTTTTGGACACAAATGACAACGCTCCTACGTTTGACAAAGCTAGTCTAACAGTTAAAATCCTGGAAAATTCCCCCATTGGAAGCCTTGTTGTTCATCTCAATGCAACAGATTTAGATGAAGGATCAAATTCTGACATTACATATTCCTACAGTTTATACACATCTGAAAAAACGCAAGAAACATTTAGTTTAAATCCAACCACAGGTGAAATTACTGTGAAAGGAATGCTGAACTATGAGGATTTTAGGATTTATGACATGGAAGTTATAGCAACAGATAAAGGAGCAAACAGCTTGTCAGGACAATGTACCATAAAGATTCTAGTTGAAGACATGAATGACAACCACCCAGAAATATCTATTAAATCATTTCAGAGTCCAGTCAGTGAGAGCATAGAGTTGGACACGGTGATCGCTGTAGTTAGTGTAAATGATAAAGACTCAGGTGATAATGGAGTGGTTGATCTTCATATTCCAGAGAACATGCCTTTCAAACTGAGGGAGTCCTCTGATAACTATTATGAGTTAGTGGTGTCAGAGCCTTTAGACAGAGAGAAGGTCCCAGAATATGAAATCACTTTCACTGTCACAGACAGAGGCTCTCCTCCTTTATCAGACAATGAAACTATGACTTTGGAGCTGCTGGATGTTAATGACAATGTTCCACAGTTCCCCCAGTCATTTTATACTATACGTGTTCTGGAGAATAACGCACCGGGGGCCTTGCTCAGCTCGCTCTCTGCATTTGACCCCGACCTCCATGAAAACCAGTATCTAGTTTATTTCATCATAGAGAAGGAGATCGCCAACACCTCCATGTCCATGCTGTTCTCCATCAATCCAGAGAACGGGAATCTTTATGCTCTAAAAACCTTTGACTATGAGATTGAGAGGGAGTTTCTTTTCCACATCGAGGCCAGAGACTCTGGTTCTCCTCCTCTCAGCAGCAACGTGAGCGTCCACATCATTATTGTGGACCAAAATGACAACGCTCCAGTTATCGTCTCTCCGTGGCGCGCTCATGGCTCAGTGGTGGAGGAGAAGATCCCCAGATCCACTGATAAAGGCTCCCTGGTGGCTAAAGTGATCGCCTTAGACACGGACTCTGTGCACAACTCTCGGATTACCTACCAGTTTCTGCAGGTGACTGATGCTTCCTTGTTCAGCCTGGACCAATACAACGGAGAGATCCGCACCATGAGGATGTTCAGCTACAAAGACTCACGCCACCACAGGCTGGTTGTTGTTGCCAAGGACAACGGGGAGCCTGCTCTCTCTGCTACAGTCACCATCAAGCTGCTGACAGTGGAGACTGATGTTAAGGCCCACTCTGACATGACCGAGATGCCTCTGGAATACGACATCTTTTCAGACATAAACCTGTATCTGGTCATCGGTCTGGGCTCGGTGTCGTTTCTCCTGCTCATCACCATACTGGTCACCATCGTGCTGAAGTGTCAGACACCCAAGGCCAGCAAAGCTGCTCCTCCCAGCAGGAACAGTGTGATCAGTGAGAGGAACTCCACCATCGCAGACTCCACGCTGGTCTCCAACGATGCCTACTGGTACAGTCTGTTTCTAGCAGAGACCAGGAAAGGAAAGCTGGTGGTCAGACAGCCTGTGCCAAAGGGCTCCAGATACATCGTGTCCAGCATCCCGAGAGGGACAGGGCTGTCAGAGACTAGTGACTCAGCAGCTTCTACTCTGCAGGTAGGATTTCTTTTAATTGCCTGGACTAAACATTTATTTTTTTATTGTTAGTCTTTCACACTGAGGTTTATTGGTTTGTATTCTTGTTCAAGATCACAAAGTCTTTTGTTTTTATTACATAATGTGCTTACGAAAGTATTTTAAAATATCAGTTTCTTAATTCAAAACAATGCTTTTTTTCAATTCCTGATTGAAAGGAAAAGCATATACTTTTATCATCTACTTTTTCCTTAAGTATAATGAAACAGGATTAGTAAACCAATTGCCTGCAATTTGTTTTTGGTGATTCAGTGTTATGCCGATTGCGTCCCATTTTTAATCAAGCGTTAAGTTTTAATTCATATTAAAACTTATACTTTAGACTAAAGGGATTCAACTGACAAATGAGAACACACAAGTTATTGGGTAATGTATGGTCACATCTTTCATGCAACTTTTTACAAACTAGTTCTAAAAATAACATTCTAATCATTGTGTTCAAAGTTTTATTTTGTGTGTTTCCCCCAAAAATAGTCATTTGATTTTTACTATTACAAAAAAGAGGAGTCAGAACTCTGACTTTGTCATGGTGCAGATAACGTACCTTTTTACTAGATTACCAAATATATCAATTTATTGAAGAAATCTTACGGTATACTAAGAAAACTAATTTGGAAATTAGAAGGTAAGAAATGGTACTGTATTTAACAAATTGGTAATTTAATATCAAAAAGCAAGAAAATTAAGGTCATAAATGTTTATCGACTGTTTAAGTTTTACTTGGTTATATGGTAGTTATTTAATTATAATTTACTCCATTTCCACACATTCAAGATTACTAGGATAATAATGTGAATTGTCCAGTAACATAACATGCAAGAAAGCTCTCATAACCAAAGGCAGAGCCAGGGGTGGCCAGAGCTACCATAAGCCAATCTTGGGCCACCCCAGGCATGTAAGTTTTTCTCCTGGGAGACTAAATTCACCAGTAGAGGACGTCTGCAGGACAAGCAGTTTCCCTCCAAATCAGATAGTAGCAGCAACTACTAAAGTATACTTTTAGTTCACAAGATGAGTAATGGCACCAAGTGGAAAAGAACCTCGTGGGGCATGGTGTTATTGCTCTCATTTTCAACTGTAGCATAGGTCAGACTCAGAAGTTAAGTGACATTTCAAGTTTAAAGGACATTTATTTTTAGTTTTCAGTGCATTGCAACTAAAGTCCAGTTTTGCAACTTTCTGATTTTTGTTTATACCTTAACCTTTATTAATTTGGTAGTCATTGTAAAAAGCTTGTGTATATTTTGCCACACAAGGTGACATACAGCATCCCTTCCGAAATATAAAAGTAAAATGCATGACAACTCTGGTTCTGAAAGCAGTTTTTGACACTTTACTGGTTAGTACTTTTTCCATAAGTTGACCATGAAAATCCAGTGAGTATCCACATTTGTGTACGAACATGAAAAACAAGCACAAAATGCAGCTACTCAAGGTACATTCTCATTGGCGCCACAATGTCGGCACTTTTGCTTGCTGTCGCTCGTCTGACATTATCGCTGGCCATTCGCACAGCAGGCGAGAACAATTACACCACAGGTGACAAGCCAGAAATACAGTAGAACAATGGTGCTATCTTGTGACGCTTTCACTTGACAGCTACTCCAGCTTTGCCACTCACTTTTCTCATGGCGCCATCCTTGTCATTTGTGAGAGTGAGGCACATGCAGGCTACAGAGGGAAGTGAAGCGCTGATGTCATTCTTTAAAAGAAAGATACAGCTCACATGAACACATGGAAAAATGAAACCTGCGTTTTGAAACGTATCCACTCTGGGACCAGGTTTAAAAAAAATATCGTTCATCATCTCCAAAAACACTGCATCCATGTCAGACAAATAGCCTAAATGACAAAATACCTTATCTCGTCTCTGTGTGGATGGGGTCTCAGTTTGGCCACCAATTTTCTTGCTCCACCACTGCTCCTATTTGCCAGAGCATAAGTGGGATCAAACGGTGACAACAAAATCTATTGATTGATGGATTGAAACTATAAGCAACATTTGACACCAGTGGCGTAGCCAGAAATTGCATTTCGGCCGGGCCTAATAAAAAATGGGTGGGCCAAATAATTATAGTTCAAAGTAAGTTTATTTGTAAGTTCACTATGGAGAAGATAAAGGCTGAAGGGAAGGAGAAAATACCTTCTCTGTTCCAGTGAACATCCTTGAATTGACAGCATAAAAAAATAATCAGGACCCATCACCTGTAAGATGATTTAGAGCCACAAACACAGCAGAGTAGCTTCTGGATCATTTAAACTGTAGCAGCCTGTGAAAGTCATTATTTCTGTTTCTGAAGGCAGTGTCACCAAGTAATGGCCGCCGTCAGATCATCGATCCAGAGGCCCAGGACACATGAAACCATTTTTAATGAATAGAAAACTTCTGCCATTTCCTTTTCTTTTATTAAACAATATTATAGTTAACAGTTAATAAGGGGTAAATACGGTTGGCCGCATACGGCGGCTGTTACGCTGCGTCTTTACGCATGATCCCGCTGCTTTCTTCTGATCTGCTCCTGCTCTTGTAGATTGTTGCATTTCATAACCTTTGTCATCACCTTTCACAGCGACAGGTTTGTCATCTCAGCTTCCACCCTGACCAGACATTATTTCCCCTGTATTTGCACAGGGCGCCTCTAAGTGCATAATTACGCAAGCTGAAGGCTGAGTTTGAAGATGTTCTGCCGTGCAGATGTTTCACGTTTGTGCTCCAAGTGAGGCAGTTACTCCTGCTTCGCCTTTAACCCACTAACAATAGTCTTAAGCCTACAGGAAGGTGGCAATATTGGAAATAGCACTTTTATGTCGTATCCCCCCCCCATTTTATAAGTATAGCAGCAGCCCTTTAGGCTCTGCACTTCACTGCATCTCACTTTTTTACACAGCCTAGATGGCTATAGAAAAACAAGGCTATTAGGGAACTCATTGTCTGGTCCCAGCATAATTTATGTTCAATGATACCAGGTTGAGGCAGTGAGGGGAGCAGAAACAATTCTTTTTAGTTTTGCACTGAGCGCGAAGGATAATCATCATGGGGAAAATGCATGAATACAGCCTGTAAAGCGTTCTTTTTAAAGATAGAGGAAGAGGAATAAGGGGTCTGTGATGAAGCTCCCAATGTTACAAGACCCTAGAAATGCCCCTTAAAAGTACGCACCGACATTACCGTGTGACTAAATTGAGTGTGTGCACCTGAATTCAACCGCAAGGCAATGCAGCAGCCCCACAGAGCACCTACCCCAGAAAAGAATCCGGTGTTCTTCTGTCTCTCTGTGCCGCCTATAGAGGAATGTCCTGTTTGGCACACATTATGACAATATCCAACACCACCTTCACATGCTGACAGTTTCTCAAATGTGATGTTTCCAGTATCTCCTTGCGTTTGGCTTATTACAGTCCCACGGCTCTTAGGCGAATTTCTCTCTGTGCCGCCAGTTTACTGAGAACTGGAACATGAAACTTGCCGTTTTCATGTTTGGGACGAGCATAAATTCTATTTTATTCTGCTTCATTTAATTTTTTGATGCGACACATTAAGTCATTACAGGCCCACCCATAGCTACGCCCCTGTTTGACAGTAGCCTACTTAAAAAGGTTATTTAGATTTCGCAATTCTACAAGGTTACTTAATCATCCATTTAAAAAAAAGGAAATCAAATCAGAGGTTCATGATTCCAGAAAGCTGTCTGACCACCACGCAGAACCAAAACTCGGAGCGATAATTTAATCCAAGAATAATTTACAAACTGAGGAGCAAAAACTGTACAAAGGAGGTTTTTATCAGTCCACCGGTGGCGTCTGGTGGAAGAAAAACTGTTACATAAGGCGGGGAAACGGAACAGGACAGATATCATAAAGGTAAATAAGTGGCTTGCTGTTTCTGATAGAATAGCGAGTGTTGAGGGGAGATGTTCCAGCGGCTGGTAGAAGGAGGCTGTGTAACACAGGTTTGGATGTTTTCTCAAGTGGAGGTAAATCACCATGAAAGGATACGTTTCTACCAGAGGCTGAACCGACTGCGGAAAGGCAGGTGACGACTGGAGGGGGCTGGGCTGTAGTGGACGACCGTGGGTCGATTTCTAAGTGAAAACGAGGATTTTGCAGGTGTGATCCAAGTTCGATGTGAGCTCTGATCGAAAAACGGAACCTGCAAGGTGCACAAGAGACAAAGGTCGGTATGATTTGTAAACCAACATCGAATATACTTCCTCAGGAGGACAACAACTGGAAAGTGTTACAAGGTGGTTTGAAGCATGATTTTACCAATAACGCTCGATCACCAGGGGAAGTGCGATCAGCCATCAGCTCCTTAAATCCCCAGCAGCCTGATGAGGGGAAAACAGACAGGTGCGCAGACCGCAACATGTAACCCCGCCCCCCTGAAGAGTCCCTGCATTCAGAAAGGAACTCACTCCCATACACGGACTCACGCTCATGCAGGATCCTGGTATCTGCTGTAATTGCCAAGTTTGTGCACACAAACCAGGAATTTCACTACGGTAACCACTTTGCTGTCAGTAACGATTTTTAAGTACAAATATTTAAAGAAGGAATAAAAGGAATCGTAAACATTTGAAGAAAATGTTGTATTAAACTTCACCTAATATATATTTTTTTGTACAATACTAAAAACTTTTTTTCTTTTTTTTTTACGACTTTTAATTCAAATATATGGTTAGGGCACTGAATGGTGGCGCTGTTTTCTATCTTGAACCTCAGCCTAAGAACGTAAGGAGGTCTTGTCTCTATTTTTTTTTTATCGGAGCATGTTCCTGCTAACAGGGGACAGCTCGGTGGTGCCGAAACGTCAGTCAGAGGAAGATGTTGCAAATGTTCTGAGTTGGCTGGATTTAAAACGTCTTTAAAGGCATCGGATCGGATTGATGACGGCGGAGAAAATTCAACAACATTGACGACATAATTTCCCCCCGTTTGGATTATTGACATCATGCATTTTAAAAGGAGCCCCGCTTTAACAAAGGGGTCTGTGCGGAGGTACGTGCTGCTCTTTATGCTTTCTCTATTCGTTCGTGAAATATCCTCCTCAGGGACACATTACTCCATACCAGAGGAGATGAAAGAAGGATCGGTTGTCGCCAACCTCGCCGCCGATCTCGGCCTCGATGTTACAACGCTGACAAAGAGAAAGATGCGGCTTGACATCATCGCTAACAAGAAATATCTGGACGTGAACAAAGAGACTGGCGAGTTGTATATCGTTGAGAAGATCGACAGAGAGCATATTTGCTACACAAAATCGTCTTGCTATCTAAAACTCGAAATAACGCTGGAAAGTCCATTACGGATATTTAACATAGAACTAGAAGTGTTAGACATGAACGACAACGCCCCGCAATTTCGTAGAGACGCCATTCATTTAGATATATCAGAAGCGACGCCAAAGGGGGAGAGGTTTTCTCTCAGTAACGCGGTTGACCCCGATGTTGGAACAAATTCTGTAAAAACATATCATTTGAGTGAAAGTGAATATTTTAACATCGAGGTTCAAACGGGGAGAGACGGGTCAAAATTCGCTGATTTGATCCTGAAAAAGACATTAGATCGGGAGAAGCAGGCGGTTCATAACCTCATATTGACGGCTGTAGATGGAGGAACACCTGCTCGGTCTGGTACTGTTAGTATTATTGTTCATGTTTTAGACACAAATGATAATGCACCTACATTTGATAGAGCGGCCTATAACGTAAAAATAATGGAAAATTCTCCCATTGGAAGCCTTGTTATACATCTCAATGCAACAGATTTAGATGATGGATCAAATTCTGAAATTACATATTCATACAGTTTATACACATCAGAGAAAACGCAAGAAACATTTAATCTGAATCCAACCACAGGTGAAATTACTGTGAAAGGAATGCTGAACTATGAGGATTTTAGGATTTATGACATGGAAGTTATAGCAACAGATAAAGGAGCAAACAGCTTGTCAGGACAATGTACCATAAAGATTCTCGTTGAAGACATGAATGACAACCACCCAGAAATTTCCATTAAATCATTTCAGAGTCCAGTCAGTGAGAGCATAGAGTTGGACACGGTGATCGCTGTAGTTAGTGTTGGTGATAAAGACTCAGGTGATAATGGAGTGGTTGATCTTCATATTCCAGAGAACATGCCTTTCAAACTGAGGGAGTCCTCTGATAACTATTATGAGTTAGTGGTGTCAGAGCCTTTAGACAGAGAGAAGGTCCCAGAATATGAAATCACTTTCACTGTCACAGACAGAGGCTCTCCTCCTTTATCAGACAATGAAACTATGACTTTGGAGCTGCTGGATGTTAATGACAATGTTCCACAGTTCCCCCAGTCATTTTATACTATACGTGTTCTGGAGAATAACGCACCGGGGGCCTTGCTCAGCTCGCTCTCTGCATTTGACCCTGACCTCCATGAAAACCAGTATCTAGTTTATTTCATCATAGAGAAGGAGATCGCCAACACCTCCATGTCCATGCTGTTCTCCATCAATCCAGAGAACGGGAATCTTTATGCTCTAAAAACCTTTGACTATGAGATTGAGAGGGAGTTTCTTTTCCACATCGAGGCCAGAGACTCTGGTTCTCCTCCTCTGAGCAGCAACGTGAGCGTCCACATCATTATTGTGGACCAAAATGACAACGCTCCAGTTATCGTCTCTCCGTGGCGCGCTCATGGCTCAGTGGTGGAGGAGAAGATCCCCAGATCCACTGATAAAGGCTCCCTGGTGGCTAAAGTGATCGCCTTAGACACGGACTCTGTGCACAACTCTCGGATTACCTACCAGTTTCTGCAGGTGACTGATGCTTCCTTGTTCAGCCTGGACCAATACAACGGAGAGATCCGCACCATGAGGATGTTCAGCTACAAAGACTCACGCCACCACAGACTGGTTGTTGTTGCCAAGGACAACGGGGAGCCTGCTCTCTCTGCTACAGTCACCATCAAGCTGCTGACAGTGGAGACTGATGTTAAGGCCCACTCTGACATGACCGAGATGCCTCTGGAATACGACATCTTTTCAGACATAAACCTGTATCTGGTCATCGGTCTGGGCTCGGTGTCGTTTCTCCTGCTCATCACCATACTGGTCACCATCGTGCTGAAGTGTCAGACACCCAAGGCCAGCAAAGCTGCTCCTCCCAGCAGGAACAGTGTGATCAGTGAGAGGAACTCCACCATCGCAGACTCCACCCTGGTCTCCAACGATGCCTACTGGTACAGTCTGTTTCTAGCAGAGACCAGGAAAGGAAAGCTGGTGGTCAGACAGCCTGTGCCAAAGGGCTCCAGATACATCGTGTCCAGCATCCCGAGAGGTACAGGGCTGTCAGAGACTAGTGACTCAGCAGCTTCTACTCTGCAGGTAGGAATTTTATGGATTCTTAGACCTAAATCGTTTTTTTATTGTTAGTTTGTTACATTGAGTTTTATCTCAGCATATCCTTGTTCAAGATCACAAAGTCTTTTGTTTGCATCATAGTGTGTTTAAGAAAAAACAAGATCAGTAAACACACTGAAATTCCCTGCAATTTGTTTTTGGTTATTTAGTGTTATGCCGATTCCATCATTTTTCTTATAACCATAGCTTGTAATTCATATATTTCTATGTCTTTGGAAATATGTGACTCAACTGACAAATGAAACCACACACATTATTGATTAATGTATGGTGACATCTTTCATGCAATATGTTACAAACTAGTTCTAAAAAAAAAAGGACATTTTCCAATCATCATATTCAAAGTCTCATTGTGTGCAATTCACTCTGAAATAGTAATTCGATTTTTACTATTACTACAAAAGGTGTCAGAAATCTGACTTTGCTGTTACATAAGATCCATAGTGGAGTTAACATCTCATTTCACTATATTACCAAATAAATAGATTTGTAGAAATGTTATGGTAAACTAAGCAAAGTTAGGAATTAAAAGATAAATAGTACTCTGATCAATCTGATAACTTAATATCAAAGTGAAAGAAAATACATTTAAAAAATGTTTTATCCACTGTTGAAGTTTCCTTTGGTGATAGGGAGTTTCATAATTTATTCAATTCCCATGCATTAAAGATTACTGTAGTAAGAATGCGAGTTGACCAGTAACTTCATGATGACATGCAATAAAAGCTCTCATACTCAGGGGCAGAGCCAGGGGTGGTCATGTCCACCATAAGACAATCTTTGGCCGACCCAGCCAAGTAATTATTTCCCCTTTGAGGTTCAATCCACTAGCAGAGGGCGCCTCCAGAACAATCACTTTCCTTCTAAAACAGATGGTGGCGGCAGCAATACGCGCAAGAGGCACGTCATCCACTAAATCATGAATATTGGAACCAAGTGGAAAATAACTTCATAGGGCACAGTTTAATTGTCCCATTTTCTACTGCAGCAAAGGTCAGACTCAAAAGTAAAGGGACATTTCCGGTTTGAAAGGTTTATTTTTCACTCCATTAAACCTAAAAGGACCAGTTTTACAACTCTCATATTTAAGAAATGAATACCTTAACCTTATCATGCAGGTCTTATTTATCTGGTAGTCATTGCAAAAGGGTGCTCAACATGACAAAACTGATCCTGGAAACAGTTTTTTGCCTTTTTACTGGTTTGTATATTATCCATAAACTATCCATGAAAATCCAGTGAGTATTCTAACATGAAAAACAAATCAAAAATCCAAGCTCTTTCTCAGAGTTTTGTCATAATTATAGAGAGAAAGTAAATTTAACCATGTATGTACACATCTTTGGGTATTCTAATTAGAATGAAGAACCACAGCTCCATCCACAAAAAGAAACCCAAGATCTGTTTGTTGCCACCCAGCAATGATCAGTGGTCTTAGTCTGGCCACCAATTTTCTTGCTCCGCCACTGCTCCTACCCACTGGAGCATAAGTGAGATCAAATAGGAACAGGAAATCTGTTGATGGATTAGAACTATACACAACATTTTACAATACTTAAAATGTCATTTAGATTTAAATTGTGCAAAGTAGCTTATCTTAAAAAAGGAAGTCAAGTCAGAGAGGACGTTTTCTGACCAGCAGGCAGATTCAAAACTCGGGATAACAATTAAGTCCAATTAAGATTTATTTGCCAACTGGGAAGGAAAACTGTACAAAGGAGGTGTGTGTCAGACCTTAAGCGCACATCTGGTGGAAGAACTAAACTGTTAAATGAGGCGGGGGGAACTAAATAGAACTGAGAGATAATCATAAAAGCAATTAAGAGGCTTGCTGTTTCTGAGAGAGCAGCAAGTGTTGTGGTGAGAGGATCTTATAGTTCGTAGAGGGAGGCTGTGTAACAGGCTTAGTGCTCCAGAAGATGTTTTTCTAAATGGAGGTAGGTGAAGGGAGAAGCTCCTGGTAGAGGTTGAGCCGAAAGCGGGAAGGTTGTGAGGGCTGGAGGAAGCCGAGCTGTAGCGGACGACAGTGGGTTGATTTCCAGATGAAAACAAGGATTTTGCAGGTGAGGTCCTGCGCGGTACACAAGCAAAAAAGTCAGCCCAAGGTTGGACCAACATTGAATGAACTTCCTCGGGAGGATAACAACTCAAAGAGTTACAACAAGGACTTACTTTTACCAAGAACGGTCGTCCAAAGGGGAAGTGCGATCGTCCAACAGCTCCACATCAGACCGCAACATCTAACCCCGCCCTCCTCCAAAGATCCTGCATTCAGAAAGGAACTCACTCCCATACTCATGCAACAGGATCCTAGCACAGAATATATAATTGCCATGTTTTTGTACACAAACGAGGAATTTGACTACGGTTCCACTTTGCTATCTGTAACAATTTTTAAGTAGAAACATATAAAAAGAGAGTAAAGGGCATCATATATAGAATTATGAAGCAAACTAGCTAATACAAAACATATATTTTTTATAAAATATTATAATTTTCTTTACATCTGGTAAAAAGCACATGTAGCCTACATGGATGGGGCACTGAATGGTGGCGCTGTTTTCTATCTTAAACCTCCGCCTAACAACGTCATTAAGGAGGTCTTGTTTCTATTTTTTTTTATCGGAGCATGTTCCTGCTAACAGGAGACAGCTCGGTGGTGATGAAACGTCAGTCAGAGGAAGAAGTCGCAAATTTTCTGATTTGGCTGGATTTAAAAGGTCTTTAAAGGCATCGGATCGGATTGATGACGGCGGAGAAAATTCAACAACATTGACGAAATAATTTCCCCCCGTTTGGATTATTGACATCATGCATTTTAAAAGGAGCCCCGCTTTAACAAAGGGGTCTGTGCGGAGGTACGTGCTGCTCTTTATGCTTCCTCTATTCGTTCGTGAAATATCCTCCTCAGTGACTCATTACTCCATACCGGAGGAGATGAAAGAAGGATCGGTTGTCGCCAACCTCGCCGCCGATCTCGGCCTCGATGTTTCAACGCTGACAAAGAGAAAGATGCGGCTTGACATCATCGCTAACAAGAAATATCTGGATGTGAACAAAGAGACTGGCGAGCTGTATATCGTTGAGAAGATCGACAGAGAGCATATTTGCACAACAAAGTGGTCGTCATCGTGTTATTTAAAACTTGAAATAACGCTGGAAAGCCCATTACGGATATTTAACATAGAACTAGAAGTGTTAGACATGAACGACAACGCCCCGCAATTTCGTAGAGACGCCATTCATTTAGATATATCAGAAGCGACGCCAAAGGGGGAGAGGTTTTCTCTCAGTAACGCGGTTGACCCCGATGTTGGAACAAATTCTGTAAAAACATATCATTTGAGTGAAAGTGAATATTTTAACATCGAGGTTCAAACGGGGAGAGACGGGTCAAAATTCGCTGATTTGATCCTGAAAAAGACTTTAGATCGGGAGAAGCAGGCGGTTCATAACCTCATATTGACGGCTGTAGATGGAGGAACACCTGCTCGGTCTGGTACTGTTAATATTGTTGTTCATGTTTTAGACACAAATGATAATGCGCCTACATTTGATAGAGCGGCCTATAACGTAAAAATAATGGAAAATTCACCAATTGGAAGCCTTGTTGTACATTTAAATGCTACGGATTTGGATAAAGGATCAAATTCTGACATTACTTATTCATACAGTTTATACACATCAGAGAAAACGCAAGAAACATTTAATCTGAATCCAACCACAGGTGAAATTACTGTGAAAGGAATGCTGAACTATGAGGATTTTAGGATTTATGACATGGAAGTTATAGTAACAGATAAAGGAGTAAACAGCTTGTCAGGACAATGTACCATAAAGATTCTAGTTGAAGACATGAATGACAACCACCCAGAAATATCTATTAAATCATTTCAGAGTCCAGTCAGTGAGAGCATAGAGTTGGACACGGTGATCGCTGTAGTTAGTGTCGGTGATAAAGACTCAGGTGATAATGGAGTGGTTGATCTTCATATTCCAGAGAACATGCCTTTCAAACTGAGGGAGTCCTCTGATAACTATTATGAGTTAGTGGTGTCAGAGCCTTTAGACAGAGAGAAGGTCCCAGAATATGAAATCACTTTCACTGTCACAGACAGAGGCTCTCCTCCTTTATCAGACAATGAAACTATGACTTTGGAGCTGCTGGATGTTAATGACAATGTTCCACAGTTCCCCCAGTCATTTTATACTATACGTGTTCTGGAGAATAACGCACCGGGGGCCTTGCTCAGCTCGCTCTCTGCATTTGACCCCGACCTCCATGAAAACCAGTATCTAGTTTATTTCATCATAGAGAAGGAGATCGCCAACACCTCCATGTCCATGCTGTTCTCCATCAATCCAGAGAACGGGAATCTTTATGCTCTAAAAACCTTTGACTATGAGATTGAGAGGGAGTTTCTTTTCCACATCGAGGCCAGAGACTCTGGTTCTCCTCCTCTCAGCAGCAACGTGAGCGTCCACATCATTATTGTGGACCAAAATGACAACGCTCCAGTTATCGTCTCTCCGTGGCGCGCTCATGGCTCAGTGGTGGAGGAGAAGATCCCCAGATCCACTGATAAAGGCTCCCTGGTGGCTAAAGTGATCGCCTTAGACACGGACTCTGTGCACAACTCTCGGATTACCTACCAGTTTCTGCAGGTGACTGATGCTTCCTTGTTCAGCCTGGACCAATACAACGGAGAGATCCGCACCATGAGGATGTTCAGCTACAAAGACTCACGCCACCACAGACTGGTTGTTGTTGCCAAGGACAACGGGGAGCCTGCTCTCTCTGCTACAGTCACCATCAAGCTGCTGACAGTGGAGACTGATGTTAAGGCCCACTCTGACATGACCGAGATGCCTCTGGAATACGACATCTTTTCAGACATAAACCTGTATCTGGTCATCGGTCTGGGCTCGGTGTCGTTTCTCCTGCTCATCACCATACTGGTCACCATCGTGCTGAAGTGTCAGACACCCAAGGCCAGCAAAGCTGCTCCTCCCAGCAGGAACAGTGTGATCAGTGAGAGGAACTCCACCATCGCAGACTCCACGCTGGTCTCCAACGATGCCTACTGGTACAGTCTGTTTCTAGCAGAGACCAGGAAAGGAAAGCTGGTGGTCAGACAGCCTGTGCCAAAGGGCTCCAGATACATCGTGTCCAGCATCCCGAGAGGGACAGGGCTGTCAGAGACTAGTGACTCAGCAGCTTCTACTCTGCAGGTGAGACACATGATGTGATTTCTCACTTTCATTCGGAATAATACCACAATTAATGTTAATTTAACATACATTGATATATTACTGATTAAAAATTTTGAATTTACAAACTGTGGATAAATACTTCAGTCTTTTTAAGGGGGTCATCAACTGGAATTCAGACTTTGTCATGTTAAAACTTGTGTGTTGGTGGTTGGCCTCAGTTAATACCTTCCAGAAAATCCGGAGTGTGAAAGTGACTTGTTTTTCTTTTTTGTGTTGGCTCTTTGTACAAACCATAAAAACCCACAAGAGTGCGTTGTCCACAAAGCGTGATTTGGTGCTCCTTCTAGATTTACGGCACTTGTGGAAGGATGCTAATGTAAAGCCATGCCCGCCTCTCCTCTACTTACCTTTCCTGCGACTTTCTGTATGTGCATCACATTTTGCCTCCAAGTTTTTCGTGAACTTGGGACAATACCTGATGAAGATGGCATCAAGCCTCCGTTTGGAGAAAGTTGCAATTCCAACAGGGCCTTATCTGCAGTGCAGTCGGTAAGTATTGTTCCTTGTGATACTTTTTACCGGGGTTCTCTCATCTCTGCTCGCTTTGCTCTGACTGCAAGCCTGGAGTTTTTATTACGAACAGCTGCAGTGTATCTGTGTGTTCTTGTGTCTCTGTGTGTGTGAGAGAGAGAGACACACACACACACTTGCAGCTGCATGGCGCCTCAACCTGCTGGTGCGTTGATGGTCCTCTGTATCTGGTGCTCGGATTTGTGCTGGCTCACTCCTGGAGGCTGCTTCGCGGGGCCTGGGCCCGGGCCCCGTGGCTCTGCCGAGGCCTTGCCTGGGGCCCACTGGCCTCGGATCTCTGGTCCCATGACTAGATCCGCTCTGGCGTAGCTGGCTGCTGGCGGAGCTCACGGGCTTGTTGCTGCAGATCCCGGGAGCTTCAGCGCTGTGGGTTTTGGGAAGAGGGGGGGTCCTGGAGCTCCTCTCTGCTTTTCCCTGGGATGGAGGAGGCAGCTGTCCCTGTGTATGTCCCTCTTGGGCACCTTTGCTCTGGGGGCTCTCTCTGGTTTTACAGGAGTCTGCTTCGGTGTTCTGGGGGGCGTGTCTTTGGCTCCTCACAACCACTTTTGAGCATTTTTCTTATGTATAAACCTTACATATACAAGTACACTCTCCAAAATACATACCAGTGCTTTGATTCAGGTGCTTACAAACTCACCTTTTATACAGAAATCGCCTATTATTAGCTTAGCTGTCACTTTATACGTCTTGTATTAATAATGTGTATTTTTCAGTGATGTATCAAGGCGTTGGGTGTTTGTACCTGTAATACTGTATCAGTTTGTTTTGCTTCTCTTTTCATATCCATCTATGCTGGTGTTTTCCGTTTTTTTGTGTCCATTGAACATGAAATAGTCCCAGAATAAAATCTAAAAGGTTTATTTATATATAAATCAAGCGGCGCACCACAGCATAAGCAGTAATGCTCCACTTGTGAAAATAAAATTTGTTGGGCTCTCTTTGGCATTAAGACAACAATTCTTAGTGCTACACTGACAGACAGGAAACATTAAAAAAATATAATAGATAAACAAATAAATATAAAAAGATTTTATAACAAATTCACGTTTTGGCTCAATAAAATAGCTTTGTATGGACATTGATTTCCTTTAAATGAATTTTTTTTTGGGTCATCTTCTCATTTTTCTTTTGTTTCTTTACTTTAACACATTGCGAGTACCGAAGCCAATGGTTTATTTTGATGGCGGGAAAGACCAATATTAAATAAATACATAAAACAAATAAACAGACAAAATCGATATTTAATACGAGGAAAATAGATAATTTCTGACAATTTCCAAATCTCAAGGAGCATCACTGGACAAAAGCCTATTTAGTAACGGAATACACACAAAGGCCTTCTCTCCATAGTGTAAACTATGTATAACCTGAGATGCTTGCCTCTTCTAAAGTAAATTATTTTTACACGAAACATATTCCTAGATGAACTAATAAGATCTTGCACATTGAGGCGCTGTTTTCCGTGCTGTGAAATGTACGTGTGTGACATCATGATCGTCATCACTGTCTTCGATGAAGGGAAGAGAACAGACCAGCCGCCGCGCCGCTCCCTGCGCTGCTTGCATTCAGCTTTTAAGATTTCTGCTGTTCAACAATTAGACAAATCAGCACCCGCTTGGCAATATTATCAAACTTTCAGAGTTCGTTAACGCTCCTCTTTGGGGTGAAAAATAATGAAAATATACGAAAGAAAACAAAGATCAGTTGCAGCCATGGAAGGTTTTGTCTGCAGGACCAGGTATGTTTTTATATTTTATGTCTCGCTCGCTGCAATTAAATCGGCTTCAGCAGTAACGCACTATTCCGTTCCGGAAGAACTTGAAGAAGGCTCCGTTGTAGCAAATCTGGCAGGAGATTTGGGACTGGACGTGAAGACATTAATCGACCGGAAAATGCGTCTGGACACCATCGCAAGTCGGAAATATTTGGACGTGAACAAAGGGACGGGGGAGCTGCTCATCGTCGAGCGAATTGACAGAGAGTCTCTCTGCCCCGCCAAGACGTCGTGTTATCTGAAAATGGAGGCCATCATCGAAAACCCAAAACGGATATTTTACATCGAGCTGGAGATAATGGACATCAATGATAACGCGCCTCATTTCAGGAGAGACACGATAGATTTAGATATTTCCGAGGCGACGCAGGCCGGGGAACGGTTCTCCGTGAGCAACGCGGTGGATCCCGATGTTGGGTCTAACGCTGTCAAAGCATACCACCTGAGCGAAAGCGAGTTTTTCACCATAGAAATTCAGACTGGGAGGGATGGATCCAAATTTCCCGATTTGATCCTGAAAAAAAGGTTAGATCGAGAACAGCAAGCTGTGCATCATCTGATTCTCACAGCTGTGGACGGGGGCATGCCCTCTCGCTCTGGCACGGCCAGCATCATCGTCCATGTTTTAGATACAAATGACAACGCCCCTAAATTTACAGCAGAGAGCTATGAGGTCAGCGTACTGGAGAATTCTCCCATCGGAAGTCGGGTAATTCAGCTAAATGCATCGGATTTAGACGACGGCTCAAACTCGGAGCTGATATACTCGTATAGTTTATACACATCTGAGAAAACACAGGAAACGTTTAATTTAAGCCCGACAACCGGTGAGATAACTGTAAAGGGCGTGTTAAATTATGAAGATTTCAGGATTTACGACATGGAAGTCATTGCAACTGACAAAGGAGCTACTGCACTGTCAGGACAATGTAAAATTAAAATTCTTGTAGAGGACATGAATGACAACCATCCACATATATCAATTAAATCATTTCAGAGTCCAGTCAGTGAGAGCATAGAGTTGGACACGGTGATCGCTGTAGTTAGTGTAAATGATAAAGACTCAGGTGATAATGGAGTGGTTGATCTTCATATTCCAGAGAACATGCCTTTCAAACTGAGGGAGTCCTCTGATAACTATTATGAGTTAGTGGTGTCAGAGCCTTTAGACAGAGAGAAGGTCCCAGAATATGAAATCACTTTCACTGTCACAGACAGAGGCTCTCCTCCTTTATCAGACAATGAAACTATGACTTTGGAGCTGCTGGATGTTAATGACAATGTTCCACAGTTCCCCCAGTCATTTTATACTATACGTGTTCTGGAGAATAACGCACCGGGGGCCTTGCTCAGCTCGCTCTCTGCATTTGACCCTGACCTCCATGAAAACCAGTATCTAGTTTATTTCATCATAGAGAAGGAGATCGCCAACACATCCATGTCCATGCTGTTCTCCATCAATCCAGAGAACGGGAATCTTTATGCTCTAAAAACCTTTGACTATGAGATTGAGAGGGAGTTTCTTTTCCACATCGAGGCCAGAGACTCTGGTTCTCCTCCTCTCAGCAGCAACGTGAGCGTCCACATCATTATTGTGGACCAAAATGACAACGCTCCAGTTATCGTCTCTCCGTGGCGCGCTCATGGCTCAGTGGTGGAGGAGAAGATCCCCAGATCCACTGATAAAGGCTCCCTGGTGGCTAAAGTGATCGCCTTAGACACGGACTCTGTGCACAACTCTCGGATTACCTACCAGTTTCTGCAGGTGACCGATGCTTCCTTATTCAGCCTGGACCAATACAACGGAGAGATCCGCACCATGAGGATGTTCAGCTACAAAGACTCACGCCACCACAGACTGGTTGTTGTTGCCAAGGACAACGGGGAGCCTGCTCTCTCTGCTACAGTCACCATCAAGCTGCTGACAGTGGAGACTGATGTTAAGGCCCACTCTGACATGACCGAGATGCCTCTGGAATACGACATCTTTTCAGACATAAACCTGTATCTGGTCATCGGTCTGGGCTCGGTGTCCTTTCTCCTGCTCATCACCATACTGGTCACCATCGTGCTGAAGTGTCAGACACCCAAGGCCAGCAAAGCTGCTCCTCCCAGCAGGAACAGTGTGATCAGTGAGAGGAACTCCACCATCGCAGACTCCACCCTGGTCTCCAACGATGCCTACTGGTACAGTCTGTTTCTAGCAGAGACCAGGAAAGGAAAGCTGGTGGTCAGACAGCCTGTGCCAAAGGGCTCCAGATACATCGTGTCCAGCATCCCGAGAGGGACAGGGCTGTCAGAGACTAGTGACTCAGCAGCTTCTACTCTGCAGGTAGGAATCCAATGAGTGCATATTTATTTTTTTAGGTTTTCTTTTGTAGATTGTGGCATTTTTTCCTTTTTTGTAGCTAATGAAAAAACGTGCAATATATTTGAAATATATAAGTCGTAAAAGAATGAATAAATAAACATTACCGTTCATTTTGATATATATATATATTAGTATAATACCCCAAAGCGTGAGAAAGTGTCACTTTTAGCATGTTTCTGAAAAGAAAACATTTTAATGCAATGGAAGTACTTTTTTAATTGAAAATATTAGGAATCCTACCACACTAATACTCATAAAGATTTACAATATTTTCTTCTATCAATATGTAAAGCTTAATTTTTTTCACTCAGTATGAAATATTTTATTCATATACCGGCACTTGTGACAGAGCTTAATGATAAAAGGAAAATCGAAAAGTAGGTCTCTTAAGGCTGGTTCACACGGCAGGATAATTAGCCTCAATTTTCCCCTTTCTGACAAGCTCCAACTATTTTTAGAGATATTCCTGTGGTGTGTTAAGTGTGATCTGGTCTGCTAGCAAGGATGTCAGGACCTCTCCGACCTCAAATCAGGGATATTTAAAATGTTGGATTCTCTAGGCCCGGTGTTCCCGGAGGACAAACGAGCACAAAGCCTGTTGAAAGTGGCATGTAACCAATCAAAGTGAGGTGGAGAGAAAAAAACACAACCCAGCTCCATTTCATAGTGTAGCAAACATAGACCCCCTGTTTGCACTGTCTCCACTTTAACCAACAACGCCTTTACTTTTTATGTTTTCTCCGTTAAAATCAGTCCACAAACTATCGCCATTGTTCTTCCTCGTCGTCCATGTTTATTTAGTCTGAACTTACGTTTCATCTTGAAAGGTTTTGCAAGATTTCCTGTCTGACATTTGAATGATCCTGAGTAAAATGTGTTCATGTGTGGTGTGTTGTGCTTGCTGTTGACCAGATACCACACACTTTACAAACAGACCTGTTGTATCTACGATTTCCCCACCATCACCAAAAAAACTGCAAAAAACATTTTAGGAAGCTGATGGTTGCTGAGAGCTGCATGGGTGTGAGCGTAGGCACACCTGTGCTCTGCAGGGTGGTGGTGGTGGTTATGGTGTGTGGACTTTTAAGATGTATGATGGTTTATGGACTTGGATTTATTTGAAAGGTCGTTTTGTATAGTTATGCGTCACCAGCGCAAGCATGAATAACATGACAGTTGTGAATGCTGATGATGAAGTCAACCTATGACTAAAGTCTGATATGGAGTGAAGTTAAAGTTTGAAAGGAATCATGCTCCAGTTTGACTGCGATTCACCACTTTTCCATATGCGTCACCAATTTCTCCGTCTCCATTAAATAATGAATTTTTTATAGATCCCAACTTTTGCATGGAAAGTGACGTACGCACATTTCAGCCCGCATTTTGTGAGTTCACAAGCTTTATAAATGAGACCCGAGATGCGTAATGTGGAGTGTCAACAAGTGAATTAGCTAAAAAGCTTTAAGGGCCCACACTACAAGTCCCCGCCCCCCTCTGTAATGTGACACTGGCTCCGTGCCTGACTTTCACCAAAACAGATGCACAACGCCTTGAGGCTCCCCTACCAAATTAACAGTGGTGCACTGTAAGTAATCATAAAAGTAAGAATTCAACTATAAGCTTAAGAAGTGCAGCAAAGCTTAATCACAATCCTGGCAGCATCACATGAAAGTGCTCCATTTGGCTATCATGCTGCAAATATACAGTATGTCAGATTTGGCATGCAATGTAAATCATCCATCTTTAAACATAGGGTCTTCGCAATTTCTATAGCTTCTATTGGGAGTCAAATCTGATTATAGGCCTTAGAGCAAACAGCATTCTTGCTTTGTGAGTATTCAATCCACGTGATGTGTGCACCAAGATGCCCCGAAATGTTTTTGCCTGTCTCCCATGTGTCTGGAAGAACTGTAAACTGTGCCTGAACTGGACCATCGCCACCAAATTTGGAAATGTCCACAAGAGAGGAAAAAAAGTTTTTATTTTTAATAACGTTACACATCTATTTCCCATTTTTGAGTTCATCAGCGTAAAAAAAACCAAAAAAAAAAAAACCCTGGTGGTCTACAAGGGGGTTGACACTTCACTGAAAGGCAACTTCACCACTGTGTTCTTGTTCAAAATTATTTTATTTATTTGATAACTGAGACATGACTTTTTAAATAATTATACTTATATGTCCATATCGCATCTAAATACCTTAAAAAATAAATTAAAATGCCATTCAAATTTTGTCATGTAATGGTAACTTGTGACTGCCATATTGTAACGTACCTTGAAATCCACATTGCATCGCTGTCACTATCAAGTTGATCACCTGGGTATTAAGATGGAAAAGTTAAAACTGTTGGCATTCTACATTTTAAGATAATCAACTGGATTTTCCCTGTTTCAGAATCCCTGATATACTTTGGCTAATTATATAAGACGGGTGCTGGACTTCACCTGTATATTTACTTCTCTGGAGAACACCTTGTGAGCGCTCTCTTTCATTGTCTGATTATCTCTCAACCTACATCTCTCCTGACCACCTTCCTTTTTATTACTGCTGGATGCACTACTAATGAAGCAACGTGTAACCTTTCTCTTAATTTTATCTGACAAGGAAAAGGATTACCTGACAAGGAAAAACATATCTTAACATTATAAGCAGGCATTTCAGAGACATTGCAATACTTTTTCATTAAGCTGCCAACGTCCGTGCTGATGCATGCCAATGAATCACAGGACATTCAGGTATTTACTGAAGTAGATTTGTTGAATTCAATTCAGTTTATTTACACCACTCAAAACAATTAAAGGACCACTTTTAATTGGAGCATATTCAGTTGCTCTAATTACTGGTCTCCAGTCAAGCGTACGCTCTGTTAGAAAGGAAAACCGGTGGTTAGACAGCCTGTACCAAACGACTCCAGATTCAGCCTCCCGAGAGGGACAGGACTTTCAGAGAATACTGGTGACTCAGCAGCTTCTACTCTGTAGGTATGACAAATATAAGGGACAAGATTAAACTGATTGTTTCCAATAACTTGAAAGGTTTCCGTCTAATTTAACAAAAATGTTTACTTTTTATACAGTAAATTTTAGGAACCGCAATAAAAGTTCCATGAAAGAAAGCGCTGATCAAAATTCTAAATAATAATTCCAAGTTACACACAATTACTGTCATAGAACATAACCATTATCAACCACTAATCTTCAATTGTAGATAGTTATTCTTGTTCTTGGCTTTTGGGTTTCTCCCTAAAAGTTCACATTATGAAAATTGGAGCCTAAAAGTAGAAGCAAAACAAAACAAAGAAAGACACACCCCGCTGATGCTTAATCAACCAAAACAGCATTTCCTGAAAATATGCCTATGAAATAGTTCGGATCATTTCTGTTAATACTTGATGCTCATTTAAATAGTGTTTAACTGATATGAAACTTTGAAATTGTTATCCTAAAATAACACTGAACCAAGCATCCTTCCTAACGTCCTCAGTAACTTAAAGTTTACCTCTTTTATTCTGCAAATCCTTTAAATAAACAGAAAAAAGAAAAAAAACAGGTAAACAAAAGTAACAAGTAAAATGTAATAAAAGGAAATACAACGAAGTAAAACCCAACAAAAATGTCAAATTATGGCATTAAATACAAACTGCAAGAAAAAAATCTGTAATGTTGAACCTTTTTCCAATTATTTTTGAAACCTTTTAAAAACAAATGTTCTTTCCGTCTCCTCTGTAAGAAAACAAATATAACAGAATAAGCCGTTCATGTCGCTGCTCTCCAATAAAAATAACCTCCTGGTGAAGTCATCGTTTTCTCGATGGTTCATTGGAAGCTGGGATCATTCCTGTCTGGTCTCTCTTATGCAAACGAGTCGTTTATCTAAAATACCGTTTCTTAAACGAGATTACGCATCTTTACATCACCAAACATCAAAGTTTAAGGTGTTGGCCGAGGATTTTTATTTATTTTTTTCAATGGCTCGCCAACGTGTTTATTTTGCCTGGAGGAGGTATGTCGCAGTTTTTCTCTGTCTTTCTTCCATCATGGACACGGCGACCGCGGTCACTCATTATGCCATTCCGGAGGAAATGGATGAGGGCTCCGTTGTTGCGAATTTAGCGACTGATTTAGGATTAGATGTGAGGAGTCTGAGCAGAAGAAAAATGCGGGTCGACGTGGTCGGCAACAAGAAGTACCTCGATATTAACAAAGACACCGGGGAGCTTTTTATTTTGGAAAGGATTGACAGGGAGTTTCTTTGTCCTCTTAAGACAACCACCTCCTGCTTCCTGAAATTAGACGCAACAATTGAAAACCCGGTTCGCATGTTTAACATCGAGGTGGAAATATTGGACATTAATGACAACGCTCCTCATTTTAGAAGAGGAACGATGCATTTGGACATCTCGGAGTCGAGCCCCGTCGGGGAGAGATTCTCCCTGAATAACGCTGCAGACCCGGATGTCGGAGCGAATTCGGTGAAAAATTACCACCTGAGCGCCAGCGATCATTTCGCTATAGAAATTCAGACGGGGAGAGACGGGACGAAGTTTGCCGACTTGGTTCTGAAAACGGCTCTGGACAGAGAACAGCAGGCGGTTCATAATCTGATTCTGACTGCTGTGGACGGCGGGGTGCCCACGCGCACAGGTACAGCCAGCATCATCGTTCGCGTGCTCGACGTGAACGACAACGCCCCTTCCTTTGACAAAGACAAGTATGTTGTGGATGTGATGGAGAACTCTCCCATCGGCAGCTTAGTGATCAAACTGAATGCTACGGATTTAGATGAAGGCTCCAATTCTGACATTGTTTATTCATACAGTTTATACACGTCAGAGAGAACGCAGGTGATGTTTAAGCTGAATCCAGAAAATGGTGAAATCAGAGTGAAAGAAATGATTAATTATGAAGATTTTAAACTTTATGAGATGGAGATCATAGCCAGTGACAAGGGGCCTAACTCCTTATCTGGACAGTGTAGAGTGACAATCCAGGTGACTGACATGAATGATAACCACCCTGAAATTTCCATTAAATCATTTCAGAGTCCAGTAAAAGAGAATGTGGCCACAGACACGGTGATCGCTGTAGTTAGTGTCGGTGATAAAGACTCAGGTGATAATGGAGTGGTTGATCTTCATATTCCAGAGAACATGCCTTTCAAACTGAGAGAGTCCTCTGATAACTATTATGAGTTAGTGGTGTCAGAGCCTTTAGACAGAGAGAAGGTCCCAGAATATGAAATCACTTTCACTGTCACAGACAGAGGCTCTCCTCCTTTATCAGACAATGAAACTATGACTTTGGAGCTGCTGGATGTTAATGACAATGTTCCACAGTTCCCCCAGTCATTTTATACCATACGTGTTCTGGAGAATAACGCACCGGGGGCCTTGCTCAGCTCGCTCTCTGCATTTGACCCCGACCTCCATGAAAACCAGTATCTAGTTTATTTCATCATAGAGAAGGAGATCGCCAACACCTCCATGTCCATGCTGTTCTCCATCAATCCAGAGAACGGGAATCTTTATGCTCTAAAAACCTTTGACTATGAGATTGAGAGGGAGTTTCTTTTCCACATTGAGGCCAGAGACTCTGGTTCTCCTCCTCTCAGCAGCAACGTGAGCGTCCACATCATTATTGTGGACCAAAATGACAACGCTCCAGTTATCGTCTCTCCGTGGCGCGCTCATGGCTCAGTGGTGGAGGAGAAGATCCCCAGATCCACTGATAAAGGCTCCCTGGTGGCTAAAGTGATCGCCTTAGACACGGACTCTGTGCACAACTCTCGGATTACCTACCAGTTTCTGCAGGTGACTGATGCTTCCTTGTTCAGCCTGGACCAATACAACGGAGAGATCCGCACCATGAGGATGTTCAGCTACAAAGACTCACGCCACCACAGGCTGGTTGTTGTTGCCAAGGACAACGGGGAGCCTGCTCTCTCTGCTACAGTCACCATCAAGCTGCTGACAGTGGAGACTGATGTTAAGGCCCACTCTGACATGACCGAGATGCCTCTGGAATACGACATCTTTTCAGACATAAACCTGTATCTGGTCATCGGTCTGGGCTCGGTGTCGTTTCTCCTGCTCATCACCATACTGGTCACCATCGTGCTGAAGTGTCAGACACCCAAGGCCAGCAAAGCTGCTCCTCCCAGCAGGAACAGTGTGATCAGTGAGAGGAACTCCACCATCGCAGACTCCACTCTGGTCTCCAACGATGCCTACTGGTACAGTCTGTTTCTAGCAGAGACCAGGAAAGGAAAGCTGGTGGTCAGACAGCCTGTGCCAAAGGGCTCCAGATACATCGTGTCCAGCATCCCGAGAGGGACAGGGCTGTCAGAGACTAGTGACTCAGCAGCTTCTACTCTGCAGGTAGGGCGAATGTAAAGAATGAAATAAGAACATAGATTTTTTTTTTATGTTAAGCTTACAATTTTCATTTTATTTCACAGAGAATGAATTTACTTTTTATAAATATAAAAAGGCCCGGCATCAAAATAACTATTAAATTAAGGAATTGTCATCATAATTTTGATGGTTGCCAAAATTGAAAACAATACAATTGAAACAGAGTAAGGAACGCTTGTTGATTTCATTATTGTTTAAATTATTAAATCATAAATGTGGAAAAAAACATATAGTTCCTTAAACCTTCATAGTAATTGTGTACACTAATGGGAAATATTTGAATAGTAATCGCGTACAATTCAGTCAAAAGCAGTTTCAGCATTTTAACATGAATAAGGAGGATCCTACCAAGTTTTAACAGAGACAAATGACCCACAAAAACCTTTTTCCTAAAATTTAAAAATAACAGAATAAATAAATAATTAATAAATCTATATACTGATACAAAAACAAACAACAATTAATTTATCACTAGCAAAGGGAACAACAAAAGACAAGTTCAGAAGTTTATTTGTCATCGAACACTGTTGGCAGCATTATAGTGAAATTGGTTCATGGGCCGAGAAATAAAATTAACAAAGAAAAAAAATAATAACGTGATTAAAAAATAATTCAAATTAAACAACAATAATATAAAGTTAAGGCAGTTTAAGAGTCACTGAAGAGTTTATCTATGTGATATGGACAGTTTTAAACAAGTTGTAGGTAAGAAAGTGAACTGTAGAGAAAGTTATGAACAGTAACAAATGAGGGTAGACCAGCAACTAGCATGAATAAATAAGAGGCAGAGACATCAGTATTAAGAGTAAAATATAAGTGATGAAAAATGGATAGAAATTAGGCAGGCATAACCTCATCATGTATATCACCCTTATAAGCGGGGGAAGTTATATGTATGCATGTATCTGTAGCAGTTAGTATGTGTAAAGCATCACATTGAGGAGTTGATGTTTTGTCTCTGATGATTTTTATGGCCCTGCTTTGACATCAGATCTCAGAGATGTTGCTGATGGCTGGATGTTAAGACCTGATAACCTTCTGACCTGCTTTTATGATCTTCTGCAGCACCTTCTGCTACTTATTGCGGTATCTTGCGTACAATGCTGTGATGCCGTAAGTCAGAATGCTCTCCACTGTGCAGTGGTAGAAGTTCATGAGGAGGTTCTGAGATAATCCAGCCTTCCTTCGTTTCTTCAAATAGGGAAGACTGAGCTCTGCTGACTGTTTGGGTGGTGTGGGCCGTCCATGAGAGGTCCTCTGTTCTGTAACATAACAGCAAGTGTCCGTACAAAATAAAATCTTAACAGGAATGACAAATGAGAGCAAACACATTAAATTAATTCAACACAAAACTCAACAACCCACTTCCGCTCACTTTGTCAGCTTTAAATGCACTCAAAAGAAAATGTTTTCTACTTACTATGTGCTTAAATTCCAAACATTTAATTTTCAAACTTTAATGATTTCACTTTTGTTGCTGGCTATCTGTTAACAGGATTCTTTGCTATCACTATGGATCCTTGATTGTCCTCAAATGTCTTGATTTCATTTGATTTATTAATTTGAAAGAGGAATGTTGCAATTTATTAAAACACATGACATGACAATTCATGAGTTAAAAAGTCAGAATTAGCCAAAGGCTATATTTCATCTTTTCATCTTTGGTGAATCTCATTTTGAATCTTGCTGGTACCATTCCCTTCAGTCTTCAAAACACCTCCATTACTGGCTGTAATAATAATATCATCAACCCATATAACTAGAACCACTGTATCTTTCCTTGGTTTGCTTGTGTGAAAACAAGGATCCACAGCACTTTGCTTGAAACTGTTCTGTTAAATAGTCATGGAATTTCCTGTTACTGTCCCCTCCATGAATGTTTAAGCCAATTAGAGTGACTTTCCCAGCTTATAAACCAGTTTTTCATCAGGTTTTCCTTTTACTTCGTATCCTGGTTGTTCAGTGTAAACTTCAACATTTATTGGTGCATGGATTAAACTAGTCAGGGTAGCAGTTGGAGAAAAACTTTCCTCATAGTCTACTCCAAAACTTTGGTTAGATCCTTTTGCTACACACTGTGCTTTATATCCTTCTGATCTATTACAATTGTTTTTCTTTACATAGATCCATCTACCCCCGTCTGGCAATCTGGCATCTTAACTTTCTCTTTTCACCTTTGGTCTTTCCCACACATGTATGTCCTCATCCTCAGGTGTCTGTGTTTGCCTTCTTTCGCCGTTTTTTGCCTCAAACTTAACCAGTCTAAACCATTGCACTGTAGTACTTTCTGGGAGGTGAATCCAGTAATCTGGACTGTTGCTATTGTAGGATACAAAAAACAACTTCTGTACACCTGGGGTCCGTTCTTTGTACCTTGCTTAAAACATCCAAGATCAAATGAGACATCCGAGATGACTTCATCCGGCTAATCATGATCCGGCTAATTGGGTTCTTTGAACACACCTGTTGTTTATGATTAGTATCACTGGATTGAGTTATCTGAGAAACCTGCGCGTTCATGCATTTGTTTAAAAAGGGCAATGTATCGATAGTAGAAACATTGATCAGCAACGCTGCTATTGGCTGTTCACCATGGCCAAAGAACGCCCACAGTTTTTCTCCCAATCAGAACACGAGCTTTTAATGGAAAGTTATGCCGAATTTGAGTCATTAATTAAAACGACAGGGAACACCTCAAAGTCTGCTAAAGCCAGGAGAGAGGGCTGGCAAAAAGCAGACAAATTAAATGCATAAGTGCTGTCCATGGTAGATGTTTCTATCACTTTCTACAGTATGTATTTTTGCATTTTAATAATTTCATATTTACTTTGTTATTTTATGTCAGAGCCTCCACAGGAGCCACTAGAGCATGGGGAAAAAAGTGAAGTACAAGAATATTCTACAGAATGGTAGCCTTTAATTATTATACTGTATTTTAAAAAGCAACTTCTTCCTCTTTTTTAAAAGCCACTGTTAAATGATGTATTTGTCTGTTTATAACAGCCTATAAGAAGGCTGAAAAAAACGGGTTCTTTTTACTTTTGTTGCATGAGGCATGTTTCACCCTTTTTTCCCCAAAATGACACAGGGTGCCATCCGTTCGTTATATAAACGGCATCTTCAACAAAAATGTTTTATTTTGTCTGGAAAAAAACACAAATTAAGAGGAGAAATTGAACTCCACAACTTGAAAAAGAGAAGAATTGCACTAGAGATCGAGTTGCTTCAAAAGGACCTTCAGAGTAAGCTCTAATACACCATTTGACAGTGGTATTGCTGACTTTACATAACTCTCTTATTGCAGGCAAAAGATGACTTGCTGGCTTTTCTTTATAAAGAATTGTTTAAATAAAATGACAGGAACTAAGCATTATTTGTTTCGTCTTTTATTAAACATTAAAAAATGGTGTTCCACAATTCTGTCCCGTCCTCTGCCACTAGGTGGTCCAAGTGGACTGGCTGGACAGACTTCCCTATCTCCTCCATTTATACAGCTGCGATCTAATCCTGTTTACATGAAATAAGCCTGCTCGCGAGCAGGTTTAAGTTTGCGCACATGTTGCTATTACAGCAAGTCCGGAATGAGTTTCGAAGAACCAAACGATCCAAGATCATGCCAAATCGTCAACAATCAAATCCAGCTAACTGAGTTAGCGACGTACGAAGAACGGACCCCTGGAGTCCAGGGGTCCGTTCTTCGTACGTTGCTTAAAACATCCAAGATCAAATGAGACATCCAAGATGATTTCATCCAGCTAATCATGATCCGGCTAATTGGGTTCTTCGAACACACCTGATGTTTACGATTAGTATCGCTGGATTGAGTTATCTGAGACAACTGCGCGTTCATGCGTTTGTTTAAAAGGGGAAATGTATCGATAGTAGAAACATTGATCAGCAACGCTGCTATTGGCTGTTCAGCATGGCCAAAGAACGCCCACAGTTTTTCTCCCAAGCAGAACAAGAGCTTGGAAGGTTATGCCGAATTTCAGTCATTAATTAAAACACCTCAAAATCTGTTAAAGCCAGGAGAGAGGGCTGGCAAAAAGCAGCAGACAAATTAATGCGTAAATACTGTCCATGGTAGATGTTTCTATCACTTTCTACAGTATGAATTTTTGCATTTTAATAATCTCATATTTACTTTGTTCATTTATGTCAGAGCCTCCACGGGACCCACTAGAACACGGGGACAAGTAAAAGTGAAATACAAGAATATTCTACAAAATGGTAGCCTTTAATTATTATACTTTATTTTAAAAAGGCACTTGTTATGTCAAGAGATCCAAATTTCAGTGTCATTCCTTAGACACGGGAAGTAAAGGACATGTGCAAACTGGGAATTTTAACAAAAAAAAATCTTTATCCATAAAAATAATGAAGTTCTTCCTTTTCCAAGTCATCCACAGTTTACACGGTAAAACTGTATTGCTCCGTGGCTAGATAATCCATCCATAGTTTTTTCTAATCCAATATATGGCTGGACAGGAAGCAAGCCTTTCAAAGTAAACTAAACTTCACAATAAAATGGCCCGAACAAATCTTCTTACTGAATAGGATAAAAATAAAAAGCAAACCATCATTCAAATAACTTAAATATTTTAGATTTATGGCTCCAACGCCACTTTTTCCTCTTTAAAAGCCACTGTTAAATGATGTGTTTGTTTATAACAGCCACCAAGAAAATCTCTCACTGTCGCGCTGCGCTAAAGGATCCTGTCTATTGCGCAATACGCGATTAATTCGAAAAAACTCTGCAAATTATTCTTGCACCTTCCGCAACAGGTTGCAGTCGTAAAAATGGACATGGCTACGGCAGACTTCCCTATCTCCTCCGCTTATACAGCCGTGATCTAATCTTGTTTACATGAAATAAACCTGCTCTCGAGCAGGCTTAAACTGGCGCACATGTTGCTATGACAACAAGTGCAGGATGTCTTTCGAAGAACCAAACGATCCAAGATCATGCCAAATCGTCAACAATGAAATCCTGCTAACTGAGTTAGCGACGTACGAAGAACGGACCCCAGCTTCCCTTTGTTTTGTTTGTAAGCATAACATTCAGACCCAAACGTTCGCATCCTGGCTAGACTATGCTCGCACAAAAAAATAAGTTGTCAGTCGTGTCCTGCTTGCAGCATTTTGCCTTGGCATGTGTTTTGTGTGTCAGCATCATTTGTATTTGAAGCATGTTTGCACTTTGTGTGACTCACTTCTGTGATTGCAGTGTTTCTCTTTTGCGGCGTTTTTCCATTCTGTGTTTTGTATGTTAGCCTCTGTTTTGTGTTTGGAGTACTTTTATGTTTGCAACTCATTCATGTGCTTGCAGTGCATTTGCACCTCTCGGCCACCGTAAAAAAGTATTCTCCAGCTCCGTTCTGCTGTGCCATTCTGATGTGGGGAATATGCAGTTGAAGTTTCATGTCTAATCCCAAGTTGGCTTCCCAATGCTTAGTATCTATTCGCCGTGAACTCTGTAGCATTGTCTAATCTGATTCACTTTACTCTGTTATATGGAGCTGTATCGGCTAAGAAGACACTGTATCGCACTTGCTTTTGAGAAAATATACAATTACTGCAATGGAAAAAGCATCGGTAAACAATAATGCATTTCTCTGTCCGTCTCTTGATTCTGGATATGTTGGCGCCGCTAAATCTTTGTATACTAGCTCTAGGGGATTTTCATCTTGTTTGTCAGGGTTTCTATTCCTAGCTTGGACAAATTTTTCCTGGATACACACCTCACAGTTTAAGCATTGGTTGTCTGTTTAACCCTTGATTTTCATACCTTCAACCACATGTAACTTCAGAATGTCACTATAATTGCAATATCCCAAAACTGTACGCCACGTTTGCACATCATAACAATTATTACACTTATCACATCACTTAATGTTTCAAGATAATAGTCTGTTGTAGTCATGGATGTCCAATTTTGCACCATCCATGAAGAACGTCCCCTCCTTACTTGGAAGGTGATTGTTGCTGCATTTGTGGCAGATGTTCTCAGAAAAGAAAAAGTAATATGGAAATGAGGGAATATATGGAGTCTCTTTCAGTGTTGTTTACATCGCTGTTGAAATTCCACGTTGTCATTGGTCATCCAGAATATACAGGTGTCAATGCTCTGTGTCTTGGTGCCCTCCATCGAGGCTATGCATCATTCTGCTGCCTCCTTCTGCAGGTGTGTTGCTTCTACAGGTTTTGTTTTAAGCTCAGCAATCTTTATTTCTGACTCACTTTGGATTCTGTGAACAGTAAAAGGTTTACAGTGTAACCCACCCCAACATCAAATTTTTACAGAGCAATTGTATGAACTAGGCCTAAAGGTGCTACTTTAATGTTACCGTGCAATTTTTTTAAATTTTCATGTGAACTTGTTTAGTTCTGCAATATTTGTCGTAAGACCATCTTAGTGCTGCCCTCCTATGGTTAAATGGTGGCTATTGCAGTTGAATCCTCCTATTGGTTCAAACAGTACAAGCTTTCGTCATCATAGCTCCAGTTCCGGTATAAAAGAACCTCAGTCAGAGAGACGCTGCCCACGGCGAGCAGCATTGCCAGATCTGTTTATTATAAGCAACCATGGGCCTTCTTTTTCTCTAAAGTTGGTTGCAAATTCAGTGAGTCGCAGATTGCGATATTTAGGGCATGTTTTTGAACCTGAAGTTGCTTATTCGGGCGTGGCAATTTTTCCCAATATAAACCTTTGTTCCTGGTTGTCGTGCCCATGGACCGCGGAACGCATTTCAAATTGGTCGGGCGCATGGAGACGCTAGGGGGGGGGGGGGGGGTGGAGCGAGAGAAACGCGGCCGAGCGGGGGGGTTG
Source organism: Fundulus diaphanus (assembly GCA_037039145.1). Taxonomy (NCBI): domain Eukaryota; kingdom Metazoa; phylum Chordata; class Actinopteri; order Cyprinodontiformes; family Fundulidae; genus Fundulus; species Fundulus diaphanus. The sequence goes on from CM073125.1 coordinate 35,076,950, forward strand.
GTTGCGGCGGGGGAGAGACACGCTTTTCGCGGAGGGGGGGTGAAGAGACAAGCGCAGGGGAGGACTTGATCATCAAAAGTAGGTAGGGCCGCGGCCCTACCGGCCCTACCCGTTCCGCGGTCCTTGGTCGTGCCCACACAACAAGAGCTATTAAGTGATCTGGTTCCACTGCTGCAGTGTTACAGAGGGCGTCAACGTTGCGAGCTGGGTAAAATATATTTCAGCAACATCCCTTTACCACTCAAACTGCTCCCATTCTGTCCTCCGCTGCCTCTGCAGCACCAGCTTCGGTCTTCGCTGAGTCAGCGTCTTGAGCTGATAAGGCTAGGGCCCGATGGGCTCCACAAAGCCTCCCTCAACCTCCAGTGACAAGGGGGTTGAAAAATCCTCCACCTCAAAAGACAGATCCGTGGTGAAACCACGCGGGTCACTATTCATGTTTCAACAAGTCACTTCCCCCCGTCCTGACCACAGCCCCCCTGAACCTCTCCCCATCGCTCATTCGCACTCTTAGCCCTGCTCCTTAGGGTCTCTTGGCAATGCCCACTTTGGTGCCATTTTTCAGAATGTCTCTGGCAGTGGGGTTATGCTTTTACATCGGCGTGATGACTTTAAATCTCTCTGATAGGCCTTTTAACACCATCGCCATCAGCAGACCATTACTGAGTGCCTCCCCAGCATATCTCAGGGCTGTAATAATCATATGACATAGTCCGTCAAACTCTCACTGCTTGTTTTCTTCAGAAAAGTCAGTTCAGTATCAAGGCTGATGATTCTTGGTTTAGGTTTTCCCGCATAATAGTTTCTCAATTTCTTCAGTGCTTTGTGTCCATCATCAGTAGCTTCTCTCATCACTTGTGATAGGCTCTGATCATCCAGGAACTTTTTTAACTCATTCTTATTTTTGTCATCCATGTCCTAAGAATTTTTTCTCCCACAGTTCATAGCTTTTCTCATCTCCGTAAAAAACACTGCTGCTGGGTTCCACTTTACGCTTACTCATGTTGCTAGTCATCACTAAACATGCTATATACTTTGTGAATTTTCTGCCGACAAACTCTTCTCTGGACTAACTTCGGTATCTTCCTGGGGACATAACCTGTTAACATAGATCTGTCTTCCAGCAGAATCTGGATGAATACTAAAGATGTTTGTTATAATGACAGGAAAATTAATACACTTCTTCTTGTGTTACGCTTGTAACTGTTTAATTAACTATTGCCTTATTGAACTGTTGCCTATTAATTTAGGCAAATGGATTGTCCTTACAAAACAAAATCTTAACAGGAATGGCAAATGAGAGCAAACATATTAAATAAATTCAACACAATAACTCAACGTGCAGTTTGGACAAAAACTGGAATGACTGTGTTGAATGCTGAGCTGAGGTCCTTGAAGACTAGCTTAGGTGTTCGGTTTCTCCCAGTGCTCCAGGGCAGTGAGCAGGGTGAAGCTGATGGCGTCCTCTGTTGACCTAATGGCTCCGCAGGCGAACTGGTGCTGATCCAGCGTAGCAGGGATGGTATATTTGATGTGGGCCATGACCCATCTTTCACAGCATTTCACAATCACGAAAGTGAGTGCAGTCAGTTTGTAGTATTTCTTGCTGCTCACCTTTTTAAGCTTGGGGATGGGCGCGACTGTTGTTAGTTTGTGGTGCTCGTATAGCAGCCTGGGTCAGGCTTAGGTTGGAGATACTTGTAAACAGATCTGCTAGTCGGTCTGCACATGCCTGGAGGACTCAACCCTGGGATGTGGTTAGAAGTAATTCAGAAAAAACTTTACCCATCCATTGCCCAGTTTGTACCCACAAACTGGGCAAATAATCCCTGTTTACAGATTTAACAGATTAAAAAAAAACTAATTTGTCCCTTTATCAATCAGATTGTCAAATGAGACAGGCATATAGTTTATTGTCATGCTTCTGATGCTCTGGTCTTATCTGCTGGTCTGATTTGCTGGTTCATTTACTGGATTGTATGTGTGAATGTGTCAATGTTCTTTTATGGATCATTCCAAAAAAAGGAAAAAAACAAAGCAACTGGACTTGTTTTTCGTAGTTGAAGACGTTTCGCTTCCTCTCCAGGAAGCTTTCTCAATTCAAAAAGTCTGGAGTAATGTGGAGTAGCAAGCTTTATACTACTGCCCAACAAAGGCCTTGTAATGGCTTAGATAACATGCAAATTCAACCGAAACAGCTCCACCCCCTTAGTAATGGGAAGTCGTTAAAGCCATTAAGACAGCAGATTGAACCGAAACTGGGCCACTCCTCTGTAACGAGAAGTGGTTAGGGTTCTTTTATGGATCAGCTTTTATCAAGCAATATTTGTCTACTAGTTTGTTAATTTTTTATTCTGTTCAGATGATTTTTTATTGTTTGTAGTGTTTTTAATTGTTGAAGCAGCTTTGTTTAGCATACAATGTCCAAGACAAATTTACCCATGTGGACAATAAAGTATACATCTATCTATCTACCTAGCTACAAAAAAGGAATTTGACTTGCGGTTCCAACGCTGGCATCGTGAAAAATAAAAACAGACAGACTAGCAAAACATCAGCTACAGTTTGTAACAAAAAAAGTGAAAACATAAGAACAGGGCAGTGTGTACAAGAGTTTTTTGTTTTTTGTTTTTTTAGACATGCATAGACACATATCTACATGTCAGGTCCTGTAACTCTCCTAGCTTTGACTTGCATTCTTCACGTCGTGTGTTCCCAGCTTCAGCTGCTACTTGTCAGGTGGCAGTCTACACACGTTCTATGTTGCCGTTGTTGTCAAAACTTGCTGTAGTGACTATCAACCACCTTTTTAATCGCTTCTGGGTGCGGGGAATCCTGGTTCTATCGCGCTTAGAGAATAATGTCCAGACTGGGAGATAAGTTGCGGGTGTTGTAGATGAACAAACAATCCAAAATCCTGAGTGGTGGTCTTTGACAACAAGTGAGATGGACAACTAATTATGAAGAGTGTAGATATGGCAGAGCTTAACCAGTAGCTGTAGGCTATTCTGTGCCAAAGAAAAGTGGTAAAAACTGTATGACCTCCCGTCACCCAAACACTTTCTGCTCTCTCACCTAATATAGATTTCTCCTCTACACCGCCACCAATGTTAGAGCAAAATATAGGTCAGTGTGTCAACCTTAACAAAACACTACCACCCAAACCAAATAAACCAGAAACAAACTGTACCCAAACACCAAGAACTAGAAATGGCTCCTACACTTGCAAAAGAACATGTTCAGGCCCTCAGCGAGTTGGGGGTCACCATTAGTGTCAGAGCACAGTTAGTTTTGCAGTCACTGAGAGTCTGTAAGCCATGTCATGTGCATCTGTATTCCCATAGATAACAGCAATATAGCGCTGCTTTTACATGAACAAATGTAAACCTTTTAACTATGCGTTTTTTCTTCCAGTTTGGTGTGTATTCTGTGAAAAGTGTCATTTTATGTATAATTTGATGCGTCACCCATACAAAATGCTGGGATTAATCAAACATAACATGTAACATTTACGAAGTATGGGAAAGATAAAATATCATTGCTTCATGTTTGGTAATTAAGAATGTAGACACAAACATTTGCGCACGTATTTGTCTGCTGTTTTAGCAGAGGCACTTCCAGAGATAGATTTTAAATATTCACCTACAGTATATGTTTATTTTGTCTATGCTGCTGTCTTTCACATAACAAATAACCATTCCAACTGGCCAAATCCAGTCAACCAAGTATTGAATATTCCTTAAATGATAGGCCATGACTGCATCCCTGACTCCATGATCTGTTCAGTTTTATTTGTTTAACGTACTTTTCATCAAAATCCCCTCATCATTTCAAGATCCCTTCATGTCAACAAAAGGTCTGGTTGTTTTGGTGGCATTCACCAAAACCTATTCAGTTTGTTGTAAGTTTTTAAGTATATATTTTGTATTTTTGTTTCTATACTGTAACTTAATGATTAAGCTGCCATATATTAACCTGGAAGTCAAAGAGCACACATCATTCTTCCTGCATATATTTCCAGAATTTGTTTTCAAATTCTGTTCAAAATAAATATTTGTTAGTTTGATATAAATACTATAATAGTTTGTATAGTGTGTGTTTGATTGTTTTGCAAAAAAGATGTCTGTATATAATCATTTAATTTGTCCGAATTTCATATTTCCCTATCAAAATATCCTAATGTCATCCATATTCTAATTAAACTACATTCAAGTTGAAAGTTATTTCACTTTTTATTCCCGCTTTCTGTCACTTTGACAGTCCAGTGTCCATTTCACATCACTCAGAAGCTTTTCAATTCAGGGAACAGTATTTCTTACATCTGCTTGGCGACAAGTAAATTAGTTTATTAGTCCAAATTTTCAGTATGAAAAAAACAATGAAGTGGCAATAATAATAAGTGAAAGGGTGGCACTTTGTTCTGACATATATTTTTTTTACATTAACTGGCCAGGCCACAGAGTCTGTGTTATAAAGATCTCAGCTGCACTTACTGCAAATTTTAGCACAGTGACAGACATGTAAGCGCCCCAGATCAGTGTGAACAAAGCTTATGTTGCAAGTCAGAGCGCAAAGAAGAATGCATAGTTTGTCCCTTTTTAAGCAGGTAAAGATCAAAATAAATAAAAAAAACAAGTCAAAAAACATGTCTCAGCACAATTTTCTTAATGTTTATTTTCTGTTCAGTGACATTGAGCAAGGTTTCCAATATAAGCTTATTCATTTGTTAGATGAGAACATGATGTGATTTCTATTTCTGCTAAAAGTGTGTTCTTGAGGAGCATAGAGAGATAAATCATATTGAAAAGTTTCTCTGACAGCAAAATAATTAATTAACTGAGTAATAACTTGTGGCTACAAGGCTGCTAAAGGTATGCATTTGAATAAACTTGATGCAGTCGGGAAAATAGTCAAAATTCTGGCTAACATAGGAAAAAGTCACCAAAAGAAATACATGGTAGTGATTGAAAATACTTGAGTGAAATCATGAAAAAGTTAGCCTCTCACTTATTTTTTTCATCCTGCTGTTTACTGTCACAAGAGAGCTGAGCCTGTCTGAGAGGTGGGGATCTCCACAAATAGGCTGACATGGCAAAAATGGAAAAACATGAGAGAAAAGCTCATCTATGTTCACACTCTCACAAGTTCTAAAATTCAGCTTCTCAGGGTGCTAAATATGTAATGTCTTTCTGTTTAACTTTGAAGTCATGGTGTTACAGAGTGATAGTGAATTATGTTGAAGCCTTTGACTTTTAAGTGATGAGGCATTCCCAAACTTTTTGTTGTTCTTCATCTATTTTATAGTTTAAGCATCTGTATAAGTGTTCACTCATAATCAAGCTGAAATATCAAGCAGCCTTGTCCCTCTTTGCATTTTCTTACCTTTATGTCAAGTTTGATGGTATTTGTTGCCACTGCTTTTATGCACACATCAGTTTTTGCATGACTTTTGTAAAAAGTGAGAAAGTAAAAAAAAATCTTAACTGTCATATCTTCCTGGTGAATAAAAAACATTTAGGAAAAATAAATGGTGTATAGCCTAATGACAAATGACAAAGCCTAATGATAAATATGACATATGTGGCTATTAGTGCTCCAGATAATGACATATAAAGCATATTCCCGCTTTATTAATTTGTTATTAAGTCAAATTACTAAATAAACGTTAAATCAACTCAGAAATTCATATTTTTATTGTTCGTTCAGCTTTTTATCTGTTTTGGAGAATAACGCGTTCTTTGACGAGGTCTTATCGCGATAGGTTATTTGAGGAGGGGATGAGAGTTGTGCACATTCAGCACGTCATTTATGGGGGGAAACACCTTCTTTTCACGATTAGCGTTGCGTTTTCTGCTTTTAACTGAAAGACGTGACCATCTTGGGGTTTCTAGCCAACGGAATCTTCATGATGGCACATCCTGTCGGGCTGCGGTGCGGGACGCGGTATGTCTCCCTTTTTCTCTGTCTTTTTACATGGAGTGCTGTAGGGTCGGTCACCCATTATTCTGTACCCGAAGAAATGGAGGAGGGATCTGTCGTTGCGAATTTGGCAGCTGATTTGGGATTAGAAGTGAAGACCCTGAAGACGCGGAAAATGCGCCTGGATGTTGTGGCCAATAAAAAATATCTTGACATCAACAAAGACACCGGGGAGCTTTTTATTTCGGAAAGGATTGACAGGGAGGTTTTGTGTCCCTCGAAAACAACGTCATACTGTTTCCTGAAATTAGACGCTACAATTGAGAACCCAATACGCATGTTTAACATCGAGGTGGAAATATTGGACATTAATGACAACGCTCCTCATTTTAGAAGAGGAACGATGCATTTGGACATCTCGGAGTCGAGCCCCGTCGGGGAGAGATTCTCCCTGAATAACGCTGCAGACCCGGATGTCGGAGCGAATTCGGTGAAAAATTACCACCTGAGCGCCAGCGATCATTTCGTGCTTGAGATTCAGACGGGGAGAGACGGGTCGAAGTTTGCCGACTTGGTTCTGAAAACGGCTCTGGACAGAGAACAGCAGGCGGTTCATAATCTGATTCTGACTGCTGTGGACGGCGGGGTGCCCACGCGCACAGGTACAGCCAGCATCATCGTTCGCGTGCTCGACGTGAACGACAACGCCCCTTCCTTTGACAAAGACAAGTATGTTGTGGATGTGATGGAGAACTCTCCCATCGGCAGCTTAGTGATCAAACTGAATGCTACCGATTTAGATGAAGGCTCCAATTCTGACATTGTTTATTCATACAGTTTATACACGTCAGAGAGAACGCAGGTGATGTTTAAGCTGAATCCAGAAAATGGTGAAATCAGAGTGAAAGAAATGATTAATTATGAAGATTTTAAACTTTATGAGATGGAGATCATAGCCAGTGACAAGGGGCCTAACTCCTTATCTGGACAGTGTAGAGTGACAATCCAGGTGACTGACATGAATGATAACCACCCTGAAATTTCCATTAAATCATTTCAGAGTCCAGTAAAAGAGAATGTGGCCACAGACACGGTGATCGCTGTAGTTAGTGTCGGTGATAAAGACTCAGGTGATAATGGAGTGGTTGATCTTCATATTCCAGAGAACATGCCTTTCAAACTGAGGGAGTCCTCTGATAACTATTATGAGTTAGTGGTGTCAGAGCCTTTAGACAGAGAGAAGGTCCCAGAATATGAAATCACTTTCACTGTCACAGACAGAGGCTCTCCTCCTTTATCAGACAATGAAACTATGACTTTGGAGCTGCTGGATGTTAATGACAATGTTCCACAGTTCCCCCAGTCATTTTATACTATACGTGTTCTGGAGAATAACGCACCGGGGGCCTTGCTCAGCTCGCTCTCTGCATTTGACCCTGACCTCCATGAAAACCAGTATCTAGTTTATTTCATCATAGAGAAGGAGATCGCCAACACCTCCATGTCCATGCTGTTCTCCATCAATCCAGAGAACGGGAATCTTTATGCTCTAAAAACCTTTGACTATGAGATTGAGAGGGAGTTTCTTTTCCACATCGAGGCCAGAGACTCTGGTTCTCCTCCTCTCAGCAGCAACGTGAGCGTCCACATCATTATTGTGGACCAAAATGACAACGCTCCAGTTATCGTCTCTCCGTGGCGCGCTCATGGCTCAGTGGTGGAGGAGAAGATCCCCAGATCCACTGATAAAGGCTCCCTGGTGGCTAAAGTGATCGCCTTAGACACGGACTCTGTGCACAACTCTCGGATTACCTACCAGTTTCTGCAGGTGACTGATGCTTCCTTGTTCAGCCTGGACCAATACAACGGAGAGATCCGCACCATGAGGATGTTCAGCTACAAAGACTCACGCCACCACAGGCTGGTTGTTGTTGCCAAGGACAACGGGGAGCCTGCTCTCTCTGCTACAGTCACCATCAAGCTGCTGACAGTGGAGACTGATGTTAAGGCCCACTCTGACATGACCGAGATGCCTCTGGAATACGACATCTTTTCAGACATAAACCTGTATCTGGTCATCGGTCTGGGCTCAGTGTCGTTTCTCCTGCTCATCACCATACTGGTCACCATCGTGCTGAAGTGTCAGACACCCAAGGCCAGCAAAGCTGCTCCTCCCAGCAGGAACAGTGTGATCAGTGAGAGGAACTCCACCATCGCAGACTCCACTCTGGTCTCCAACGATGCCTACTGGTACAGTCTGTTTCTAGCAGAGACCAGGAAAGGAAAGCTGGTGGTCAGACAGCCTGTGCCAAAGGGCTCCAGATACATCGTGTCCAGCATCCCGAGAGGGACAGGGCTGTCAGAGACTAGTGACTCAGCAGCTTCTACTCTGCAGGTACAACTGACTATCAGTAGCAACATGTGTTTATTTTGATTCAAATTATTTCCCCTCGTGCGTTACTTCTTTTTATTCTCTATTTCAGGTCAGCTTTTATTTGCTGTTGCCTAATATTTCCCATACCTTTGATACATTTTACACGCAGGCACACAATCAAATAAACAAAAAGCATATACTGTCTCATTTTTTTATTCTAATGGTAATGTAAGTACAGTGAATATTGATTTAGGTTACTTTAATCTGATTGTCATAGCTAATGTAAATTTATGCTACTTTCGATAATTTTTCCTTCATATTTATTAAAGAATGTATTTATGTTATGTGAAATGCCACCGGTTCGATCACAAGAACAAAGTTTAAATTAATTTTCTTTTTTTTCCCTTTTTTAAGCAGTACCTAAAAATGTAACTTTGAATAGCTATATAGATTAGCTTTAACTGAGAAATGTTAGCAAAAATATTAAATAAAATAAACATCTCACTGTGGTTCCTGCCATCTGGGGTCAAGGGTCTTTCTCAGGGACCCAGAGTGATTGATTACATTTTGAACCGCCCACCTTTGGGGCCTCTCCAATACACAAACGGCCGGCTCTAACCACTAGGCAACCGCTCACATCTTTATACCATATTTTAAGAAAGTTAACCGGAAAAAATAGAGCCAATCATCTTTTATGTACTTTTTATGGGTTTTAAGAATTAAATGTCTAAATACTAACCTGTGTCAGATATTTTCCTATACATACATGTAAGATACTTCTGTCTATTTAATCTAAAGTATGTATTCATCACCATTAGCTGAACAGCAATCTGTAATTGCATTTTAGGCCATTGATATTTTGACCTATTATGAGAAGTGCCGCTTTTGATTAGATTTTGTTTTTTTTGTAACACACGTTGTCTTTTTATTCCAAACTAACATTTTGGTTATGCAACTTTTGCAACAATTCTGCAATTAGAAGATATGTGCCTAACATTATTTTATGTTGCCAAACAGCTGACCATTAAATTGCTGTTTTTCTTTCTCCCCACTCTAAAGTACCCTAAATGAGGAAGGTCCACTCAGCAGCTGGAGGTATGCAGAGTTCCCGCCCCAGAAAATGTTTTCATGGATAAGTTGCAGTATTTCTAGTGTTTTTAACCTTTTCTCATTTGTCCTCTTTTTTTTTTTCAGTGGATTTTTTTTTTATTTGTTAGCCTTGTGAATTTGTTGTCAGATTTGTAAGACAAGGATGTATTTTTAATTTTCAAATCTCTTATCTGAAATAACATGCAGTTTATCAGGTTGTTCCAGCTCTTCAGACACATTGTTGGATAATTGTTACTGATTTTTCAATCTCACCCTTAAAGACTAAAATGCTGGCATTGCTATCTAATTAGTTTCTCAGCTTCTTTTAAATAATTTTATATTTTCTTAGATTTAATGCCATGAGTTTTATTGACATTTAATAATTGACTTGTTTTTGTCCTTTTGGACAGTCAGGCAAAATATGGTGATTCATGTGAAGTGTTTTGAAACTATCTCCTTTGCCTTAATTGAAGTTAATTGCAAGGATTACATTGTGCAAACCTTATTTTATTTCAGTAAAGCCAAACTTTCTTTTAATCTTTTTAAAATCATCTTGATCAATATTTTTCCAGGCTTTCTTGGGAAATTTTATTGCTTTTCTTTGGACTCTCAGGGGCTTTTTTCTAGTTTTCTATCCAATGTATTACTCAGCATGTGGTTAGAAATAAAGTACATAATTAGATAACATGACATACTGTATGTAATTTGACCTAAACAAATTTCAATATAGACTGTTAAGAGTCATGTCTTTTTAGAAAATAGGAAAAAAACTCAAATTATGGGGAATGATCTTGTTGGTGATAAAATACCATTATACTGTATATGCCACATTGTATTATATTGGTTCACAGGTTTATTATAAGCAATGGGAATAAATTGTATCTTTGGAGCACATTGATGATGACAAAGTTCAAAAAAGTTATTTTTGTGAAGTTATCTGTTATGTTTCAGTATTGCAACCCTTCAATTTATGATTCTTTTATGGCAAATTAGTCTATAATTTATAATAATCTGGGTCAGGGACCTTAAGAAACAGAAATAAAACCCTCTGAAAATGCTCAGGATACAGAACTGAAAGTGGCCAAATGGTAAATGAGTTAAAAAGCTGCCAGTGCTCAAACAAAATCTTAGACTACTAGAAAGTCCATAAAACTTTGATCAAAACTTTTTGAACGATTACAAGAAAGTCTGGCTCCTTAAAAGCAACATATGAAAATGAGTGGAGAGGACTGGAGTTTTGCACAGTCTACATCTGAAAATGAAACTGGTTCAAAACATGCATCTGATTCTTAGACGCATTCTTCAGACACAAATATGAATTTGAATGCTATAATACCGTTTTTGTCAATACCTGCATCTTTAATTGAATCACCATGTTTTAAAGTTGATGCTATGCATGTGATTATTAATCTGTGTTCATGCCCCTCTCTGACCCTTCACTAATCTTTTAGCACTGCAACCTACGTTTTCACGTACAGTATTTGTAAGTGGAATAGAACTTTACTCTCTCCTCTTCACAGGAAGGCACTTCAGAGCATGATTGACACAGTCTCCTGTCTGAAATGTGACCTAATTCTTTGTGCAGGAAAAGTGCGAAGAGAAATCAGGCATTCAAGTTACCTAGCAACCACTCTCCTTCATGTAATTTTGGAGCATGGTTTTCAGTGGCAGACCTGTCACATCCACAATACATGTGCAAGGATCCACCTAGTTCCCTCCCACCCACTCTTTCCTCTGCCTGCGGCCCCCTTCTGAGTGAAAGAAGTCAGCTGCATGACTTGTCTCAGTTTAGCCGACCTCAAGGCCCTTATTGGTGTGGGTATCTTTATGCAAGTGTCTAATTCTGTTGTCTCGTTAACAGGCCTCCACTACAAGCAGCAGCAGATCCAAGTAATCCCCACCCTTCAGCTGTGGATAGAATCCATAACGACAGCAAAAGCATCTTGGAAGAATAGGGGAACTCCTCATCGATATCCACCACCACGTGTACGCGCTCCTCTGTCTTGCTCCTGTTTGTTACTCTGTGCAGTCGTCACGCAACACAATTGAACCGGACCGTAAAACATACCCCTGCACTCCCTTGTTCTTTGAGCACACGAAAAGCCGGTCAGCGACAACCTGATGTCCATACCTGATGTCCATACCTATATGCATGAATAGATTGCATGGCTTCAACTGTATTTGGAAAAAAAAAACTGCCATTCAGTATATTTTAAAGAGAGGGGTACTGACAAATGAGTAGACTGTAAACACGTGTGCACTTCTAAGGGTGTAAAGAAGCCACAACAAGGATCCTAAGAGTGGATATGGGAAGGTTGAGATGACTTTAACAGACATTTACCATGTAGAAGCACATGTCGGATGCTACAGTTAAATCCATTGTGACCTTTCTTGCCCAATACGAACACTGATGTATGGTATAAGGGGCCTGAAAAGTAAAATGCAGCACAAATGACTACATTTCCAAAAAGTGTTGAACTAAATTCAAAAGTAATGAAATGGAATCAGCATTTGATAAATGTGTTAGCCTTTAGCTAATTTATGTTCAGTACTTTGTGTTTTATAAGTTAGCCAGGCCTTAATATATGAAAGTGCCAAGTCCATCATAAGCACAAATGAATAAGAGCGAGGCCTTCAGCCATCATGCCTTTCAGTTCTTTCTGCATGGAGCAATAGAGTAACAAGTATCAGATCAATATTTTCTTGAATTAGGACAAACATGACTTTTTTTTCTTTTAACAAGAGATGAACGGTTCACGTTTCTCATGTCTTAAACATCATTGAAAGTCTTAAGGTTTCAGTGAGTGAGTGACCATGACAGTACAGACTGACTTGTTCTTATACGAGCTGTAAATATTTATATATATGTATTGGAAACGGTAATGAATTTGTTTAACTTTTTTGGATTTTGTAATCTAATCTCTAAATTTTGCTTAATTTCAGTATATTCAGTGTTGCAATATGTTAAACCTTTAACATTGACTTTACAAAATCGGAACAACATACTGTAACTGTGTTTTTTTTAACTCAATGAAAGCTGTTTACGTATTTTATGCTATTGTATGTGGCTCCTTAAAGGGGACATCGATTCAAACATGCATCTCGCATAAAAAAAAGAAATCATATGCCTGTTTATTAATGTCTTTTTATCAGCAGTACATGGCTTTCCAGCCTCTTTAATGTGAACAGAATCATGTGCCATCAGATTTAAGTCAACCTGTGTGCAAGAATACAACCATGTTGTCAAGCTCTTCAGCACAGCTTGTGTTTCTAGTCGAGTGTATTGCGTTAAATCCAAACATATATAGGAAGTGCTTTTGTACAGTGATAATTTCACCGTGTAACATGTCGACGGAGTGAGTTAATCGCATGCTGTGGTCTGTATGAAATACAAAATGAAATAAAATGTAAAAATAACATTTCAGTCTCAGATTTTCCACCAAATGTATGCTCTTTAAAAATGTATATTTATTTTATGTTTTCCATGTTAAGTTATACCCACATTACATATGTGGAAATATGTTTGTCATTTTAAAATGTCAAACTAAAAAGTCTGCTTTACTGAATGATTATGTTGACAGCAAGGAAACTAGATTATATAAATTAATTCCTTAAAATATAAATTAATTTGAATTAAGTATTGCTACTTAAAATAATTCACAAAAGTGAGAAGTTTTCATAAGTTTTATACAATTAAAAAAACTATGACAACAAACATGATGTTGCCTTTTGCTCTTAAAATGGCATTACTGTTTCTAAATGAACGTACCATTGCATGTTTTATCAAGCTGCTTTTCTAATTAGAGACAGTGTCAATATAGGCAGTTAGCCACAGGCCAAAAGTTAAAGTAGTAGAGGACAATTGATGATTCCTTAAACATCACCCATCTTCAACTGCCCTTGCAGAACGAGCTCAAAGTTTCACTCTGGTATGTATTTATCCATCCACCTGCTGTATCCATGCAAGGCAGTGGGCTTTTAACATGGATTTTCTACATAGTGGTAATATTTAATCAATATAAGTATTCCTCAAAATTGTACAATTTAGCATCCACTTAATTAATGGATGTCCCAACACAAAAAGATACTCATGGTAGTAGTTCAACTCAATCACAATCAGAATTTTAAAAGCCTTTGAATTTTTAGCATAATTTAAATTTTATGTGATAACATATTGTCTACAAAATAAGCATTGAACACAACAGCATTTTTCTCAGTTTAGATATTTCTTATGGGACCATTGACAAAAGAGTCACGTCAGATGTCAACAATAATGTAATCCACACATCAATGCAGGGAATAAATATTACAAAGATGTGCTAAAAGGGAAAATATCCTCAGAAAACAGCTGAAATCTGTCAGCATTTAGAGAGCATTCCTGCTAATGTGTGCAACTCAATTATATATATATATGTATATATATATATATATATTCTTTATTTTTTATACGAAACCATTGAAGCTGTAATCCAGACAAGAAAATAAACTAATTTCCTCATAAACTAGCCATGGCAAGTTGTGGCTCATAAGATTTCTCACAGAGTCAACAGAATAATTAGCAGTTTTGTCCAAGAGGCTTTTTCAGAGAGCTGCAGAAGGACATGGAAAAAGCAGGTACAGTTTTCATGTCAAAGTTAAATGTGTAAAATCTGTGTTAAATCCAAAGTGGATGTAATAAAAACTAATTGGTAAGATTTCAAAGGGATATAATTGTATAGTTATATTACAGTTTCAAATTTTCTGTCCAAAATCCGACTGTAAAGTGCTGTCCTTTTGCTGACCCCAATCAATACTGGTGTCAAGCCAATTAAATCGCTCTTCTTTGGTCATGTGATACCACTGCACGGTTTGCAGTCTGAAACAATTGCCAAGCAGCATGGCTTCCTCCAAATCACAGAGAGAGAGCTTTTAGGGGTGAGTATTGTTTTTATTTCTTTCAATTATTGCTGTAAAGATGAGAAATTACTGAAATAAAATGCAGGTGATTATCAACCAACGAGACATGTTTAGCAGCCTCCCACCATGAAGCCCCAGATTTATTGCAGTTTCCATTCAAAACGTTTTTCCTCCTTACCTGGCCAGAGTAGTTTACTACTCACTTTTTTTCTGATTAGACTTGTTCCTGCACTAGAAACATCAAAGTCTCTCTCATGTTGTTTGTGATATTATCACTTATTATATGAAAAGTAATATGTAACCTGTGACGTAAGGATTATTAGTAGTAGTAAGTTAGGAGGTCAGGTCAGGGAAGTTTTTGACAAAAAACCTGGGACCGGACAGATTAAGATTGGCCTAGGTAGTGATGTATAGGTCACTCCTTTAACGTTTCAATGTGTCTTTTAAAATTTCACTATATCTGAAATCTTCTGAATCTGTTTTGAACATTTTTATTTCTAGAAGTACAGGTCATTTATGAGATGGGATTTATGGTTTTCAATTACTGTTTATGCCAAGTGCATCATGTATGTACAGTGCCTCACTAAAGTATTCAAACCCCTTTGCATTGTTCATGTCTAGGTGCCTCACAATCTGGAATTAAAATGAATTGTTTGAGTTCGCACCATTTCATTGACAAAACATGCCTTCAGTGATATACACACTGCTCAAAAAATAAAGGGAACACTTAAACAACACAATGTAACTCCAAGTCAATCACACTTCTGTGAAATCAAACTGTCCACTTTAGAAGCAACACTGACTGACAATCAATTTCACCTGCTGTTGTGCAAATGGAATAGACAACAGGTGGAAACTACAGGCAATTAGCAAGACCCCCTCCCCCCCCCCCCCCCCCCCCCCAACCAATAAAGGAGTGGTTCTGCAGACCACTTCTTTCTGCCTGATGTTTTGGTCACTTTTAAATGCTGGCAGTGCTTTCACTCTAGTGGTAGCATAAGACAGAGTCTACAACCCACACAAGTGGCTCAGGTAGTGCAGCTCAACCAGGATGGCACATCAATGTGAGCTGTGCCAAGAAGGTTTGCTGTGTCTGTCAGCGTAGTGTCCAGAGCATGGAGGCACTACTAGGAGACAGGCCAGTACATCAGGAGACCTGGAGGAGGCTGTAGGAGGACAACAACCCTGGAGCAGGACCGCTACCTCTGCCAGTGTGCAAGGAGGAACAGGAGGAGCAGCCAGAGCCCTGCAAGATGACCTCCAGCAGACCACAAATGTGACCATCCGCCACCTCTTCAGGAGCATGCCCAGTTGTTGTAGGGAGGTCATACAGGCACATGGAGGCCAAACACGGTACTGAACCTCATTTTGACTTGTTTTAAGGACTTTACATCATCAAAGTTGGATCTGCATGTAGTGTATTTTTCCACTTTAATTTTGAGTATGGCTCCAAATCCAGACCTCTATGGGTTAATAAATTTGATTTTGATTGATAATTTCTGTGTGATTCTGTTGTCACATTCAACTATGTGAAGAACAAGGTATTTAATAAGAATATTTCATTCATTCAGATCTAGGATGTGTTATTTTAGTGTTCCTTTTTTGAGCAGTATATTTTTTACTTCTGTCAGCAGTAAACACATAAGCTTTCCATTTCTGAAAACAACTGGATTTGATTGTGTTCCAAAACTTAAAAAAGTGGAAAGTTTAGAAGCGACCTAAGATTTGTTGGGATCTAATTGAACAAAGTGGTATAGGCAGGCATCGACAAAGCCTGGTTAGATAGATTAGACAACAGAGAAAACAATTGAAAACTGTCTGTGTTGATGTTTAGAAATTGTTGATTAAGACTGTGCTCATATTTGAGACTCAAACAAGTTTAGATAACTGTGGAGTTGGTTTGATATTTTGACCTCCTGGTGTACCAGCTGAACCTGACTGCAGCATGAGCAACTGTCTGGAAATTCCCCCACTCAACAGTGGGGTTTTTTCAGTCTGCTTTTCATACCATGTATGTGTTTGGGCTCAGGATACGCTATAGTAGCCAAGTTTGGGCAGCAGTTTATTTTATTTTTCTCCCCAGTTTTTTTTTTTGTCTGGGATATTTGAGGTGAGTAATGAAGTTCAGTGTCGAGCAGGCTGTGCTAATCTAAGTATTGTGTACATTTAGGACATTCTCAGGTGTCAGGAAAACATCATCAGACATCAAATCAAATGGCCTTGGACATCAGACCACAGAGGGGGAAAAACCCCATCAGACTTCTGAATAAGCAGCATCAGATGGTCTCGGTTAAAAAATGCCTCAGAGAGAAGCCTAAGAAGCAGATACCACTCCTCCTGTCTTTAGGAATCTCCTCCATGCTAATGAGACTGTGCTGGGAGACACAGCAAACCTTTGGGCACTGGTACATATTGATGTGCCATCCTGGTAGAGTTGGACTCTCTGTGCAATCTCTGAAGGGTCCAGGTATCGGCTTCTGCTACGAGTAGTGAGACGGACCTTGGTCAAATACAAAACTACTGAAAAGTTGCCAAAACAAAATGAGGAGGGATCAAATTTCTGTGGCCTCCACCTGCAAAACCATTCCTGTTTTTGTGGTTGTCTCATTGTGGCCCCTTTGGAGCCTATGTTAAGTTTTATTAGCACCAGATTCAGAACAGCTGACACTGATTAATAACCCCCTCTACTACTGGACTGACCTGATCAATATTTCAGACATTTAACTGCCTTCATATTATGCTCTGATTAAACAGTGGTCCTTCAATTTTTTTTGAGCAGTGTAAATGTTAAAATATTTATATTCATTACCTACTCATATTCTTTGAGTGCCTGATTAGAGGTAGAGGAGTTCTAAAAAACAATAAGGAGCTGTTTCTGAAAT
Organism: Fundulus diaphanus; assembly: GCA_037039145.1. Taxonomy (NCBI): domain Eukaryota; kingdom Metazoa; phylum Chordata; class Actinopteri; order Cyprinodontiformes; family Fundulidae; genus Fundulus; species Fundulus diaphanus. The sequence goes on from CM073125.1 coordinate 35,094,110, forward strand.
TACACATCCCTGGTGAATTATTTTTAGTTCTTCTACATATTTTATGTTATTTACTATGTTCATTGCATTGATCATATATATTTACTGTTTACTACTAAGATGTTTAAAGGTTTTAGATATTAAAGTGTATTTCATGTGACTGATCTCTCTCTCTCTCTCTCTTATCGTTGCAGAAGGCCTGCACAAAGCAGAGAAATATGTTGTGACGATAATAAGTGTTTTTCTAAATATGTTTGGTATGGCTGTGCCGATCCGTTGTGGTAAAGAGAGAGCTGAGCCAAAAGGCGAAGCTCTCTATTTACCCGTCGATTTCCCTTCCTACCCTCATCTATGGTCACGAGCTTTGGGTCGTGACCGAAAGAACGAGATCCCGGATACAAGCGGCTGAAATGAGTTTTCTCCGTAGTGTGTCTGGGCTCTCCCTTAGAGATAGGGTGAGGAGCTCAGTCATCCGGGGAGGACTCAGAGTAGAGCCGCTGCTCCTCCACGTCGAGAGGAGCCAGTTGAGGTGGCTCGGGCATCAGGTTAGGATGCCTCCTGGACGCCTCCCTGGTGAGGTGTTCCGGGCACGTCCCACCAGGAGGAGACCCAGAGGAAGACCCAGGACACGCTGGAAGGACTATGTCTCTCTGCTGGCCTGGGAACGCCTTAGGATTCCTCCTGTGGAGCTGGCCCAGTTGGCTGGGGAGAGGGACGTCTGGGCCTCCCTACTGAAGCTGCTACCCCCGCGACCCGACCCCGGATAAGCGGAAGATGATGGATGGATGGATGGAAATATGTTTGAAACTGTTATGAACTCTATTCAGCCATCTGGACTTAGCCATAACTGTACTGTGTGAACTGCTTGGTTTTATCTCGAAGGTCACATAGTTGTTTTGCTTATCCCTGCCCCTTAGCTTGACAATGGAACCAGGGATAACCTAATAAAAAGAAAGGAGAGGACGGAGTGCTTCAGGGCAAATTTGAAGATCTGTATTAAGCATCTCCGTTTAGCTCTCCTTGCAAGTTTTGAAAATTAACTCTTCTGTTTTCTCTCCTCCTTGTGTTTGTTTAATGAATGTTTTAGGTGTTTGAACCTGACACCTGGGAAAAGAACAAAATACATTGGGCAAAGACAACTAATAATAAGCAATAGAGTGATCAATTTTACTGTTGACTACTGTCTAGCGGCTACACTTGAATTTATGTTTATGAAGAGGTCATATGTTTGGATGATCAAAGTTCCATCTCAGCAGTGTGTCAGCCAAGACAGAATAGGATATTTTTTATATGCTGGGGGAATACATTTCCAACCCAGACTGTGTATTATTTTATTTATTTTTTTACAGATGAACACCCTGAAACGGAAGTGGGCAATGCTAAAAGTGGCAGTTTAGGTGAGTACCTAGACATGTAACTATATAAATAGAATTAGCTTCTTTATTGCCATTAAAGGTCCAACCCCTACACATTTACTGTGCTCGTTTCTTTGCACAGTTACAGTATTTGATATGCATTATATTTTGCAGATGAACAACTTACATAGGTTGCAGACCAGGTAAAACCTTGGCTTGATCTTGAAACTCCTGATGAACACCCTGATGTGATGGATGACTGCCTAGCCACATGGAAATGCCTGTTGTTTTTATTGTTTTCTTTGCTTCAATCAGCCCATTTGCCACAATCAGCCCAATTTGCCTCATTTTATTGGCTTCAGCATTTATGGTGGCAATTTGCATGGATTCTAGGTTGGTGCAAACTCATATCAGATAAAAACGAAATTTTCTTATACAGTTTATATTCCTAAATATTACATACAAATTTATAATTTTAGAACACTAGTCCAGACTAGTACATTGAATGCCTTTGTAGTCTCCAGCCTCACTGGAGAAGGCTGATCTGATGACGTTTACCTCACAAGATGGAAGAGTCTTGCAGATGTCGCCCAATAATACCATGTTCCCATCAATTCATCTCCCTAAATGTAACAAAATGCAATATAAAGATAGTTAAATTATCACTTTCCTTAATGTGTAAAATATGTATTATTTTAATGTGTGTGGTTTACTCAAGAACATTTTTGGTGAATTTAATTTTGCGTACACCATAAAACATTTTCTGAAACTGAATGTGTTTTTAAACATTTACATGGGAAGTGTTGTAAGCAAATTGTATGCTTATGCTAATGTAATATACATGTTCTCTCTAATTTAACTGCAGATGTATGGGGTCATCCTGCTTCCTAAATGTGTGAGAAGACAGCCCTGGTACATTAGGATTCAACCAGCGACTCTTAAATCCAGGATGGCCTGTTACACCCAGGTTATGACGAACCGGGGTATACAGGCTGAGCAAGAACTGCCTGAATGCTTCAGATTCCCTGTAGTAAATACATTGGATAATGTTGTCCATTGGTCCAAATTGGCAACACTGACACCCAAATAATGCATTACAAAATAGGAACCAAAGATTATGAAAACTGAGGGAGTGCTCCTACTGAACTTTAATGTGCCTTAGTCTGTGTGCATATTATTTTTTTAAGCATATTATTGCATGCATGTTGATGTTTCCACATTTCAGTATCTCACCTTCCACTATTGTAATGATCTCTTTAGCTGGCTGTCATTGGCTCTAGCTGCTGGATCAAAACTCTTTGCTTGCAGGCCTTCGGTACTGAGCCTGTAGCCAATTATATGTTCAGGATTGGTCTCCTGGTGCAATCAAATGTTTTTATTGACAGTCATGAACCTTCCCCTCCAGTTACGTCATTTATAATTGTCACTAATAGCACTAAGGGTACTACTTGTAGACCGAGTTGAGAGGAAAGGCATGTAGGGGCAGTAGTTGCAGCTTTTCATTTTTAAAAATGAGCTGTATTTGCATCACACACTGATGGCTATATATTCTCCATGATTTTTCTGTTAGAGCACACTTCATGGTTGTATCAATTACAGCAAGACAGATGGCCGTGAAGCAACAAAGAAGCCCCAGAACATTATATACAACTTCCATGTTTGACAGGATGATCATTTTCTGAAAAGCTTTTTGTTTTACCCCAGGTGCAATGGAGCGCAGAACTTCCAAAAAGTTTCACATTTGTCTTGTCAGTCCACAAAACATTTTTTTAACAAGTCTTGTGGATTTTACTTGGCAAATGTGAAATGGGACTATTTGTTCAGCAATGATTGTTGTTTCTTTTGCCTCTCTATGTTCTTGTTGTGTCATGAACAATGGCCATGATTTGGGTTAGTGAGGCCTGCAGTGCCTTAGATGTTGCTGCAGGTTATTTTATGACCTCATCACTGTTCAATTTTCTTCTTTATTTTTTAATAATGGCTCTTACTTTGGCTCACTGGAGCCCTAAGACCATAGAAATGACTTTGTGGCCTTCTTAAACTGATGGATGTCAGTGATGTTTTTTTTTTTCCCCTCATCTGCTTTTTAATTACTTTAGACCAGAGCATGATGTGTTGCTTTTTCAGATCTGATAGCCTGATAACCTTTTATGTTGTCAGACAGGTTCCATTTAGGTGTTTTCTGACATCTACAGGTCTAGCTGCAATGAAAGTGAACTCTGTTTTATACCTTAGCTCTTTTTTTTGTGAATTTTAAAGCAGGCGAGACTGGGGAGCACCTTTCTCTGCACAGGAAACCTCAGCACCGTGTCCCCAGGTGTATTGGCTCTCCTCATTCATCTTCTCTCTGTACTCTAATGACTGCACCTCATTGGACAAGTCTGTGAAACTCCTGAAGTTTGCAGATGATACGACTGTCATTGGTCTGGCCTAGAACAGTGACACGTCTGCACACAGAAAGGAAGTGAATTGGCTGGTCCACTGGTGCGGTCAGGACCACCTAGAGCCTAACCAGCTCAAGAAAGTGGAGATGATGGTGAACTTCCAGAGAACTCCCCCCACACTGCCTCACCTCACCATCCTCAATAGCACTGTCTTCTGTGAATCACATCCAGTTCCAAGGAATTACCCCTTTCCTTGGTTCAGAGGTGGTCCTCACATATAGACATTGATCAGATGAAGGCTCAGCAGATACTGTACATCTTAGTTTTTACAAATAAACCCAGCTTGGTGTGGTTAGCTTCTTTTCTCTGAATATGTTTTTTCACTTCCTGTATTTGTCTAATCTAGGTTGTTATTTTTCATATCAGACTTTGTTCAATCTAAAACATACAAGTGTAGCAAAAAGAAGAATCCTCTAAGTGTGAATATTTTTTGTAGTGCTGTATTTATTCATATCCTGTAAAAAAAAAAGGAATATGTTCCAGTGTAACCAATTCCTTCAGATGTCAGGTAATTAGTAAATTAGTCCCCCTTTGTGTAATTTATTCTGTGTAAATCCAGTTCATCTGTGAAGGCATCAGAGGTTTGTTACCAAACAAACAGCATCATGAAGACAAGTAAACACACCATAAAAATCAATAAGGTTGTGATGAGGTTTAAAACAATATTCTAATCTTTGTCTTGCAGGTTTATTCAATCAGTTATCTAAAAAGGAAAAGAGTATGCAAACTGCACATCTACCAAAGTGTGGCTGTCTACCTAAACCAAACATCTCATGCTCTAGACCGCAGTAAGCCAGTGTCCTGCAATCTTTAGATGTGTACCTACTTCGAGACCTGAATCAAATAATTTGGCTGTTCCTTTCAAAGTTTAAGTCAATTCAGCCGTTGGATTCAAGTGCATTGAGCCGGTGTCTCATCTAAAGGTGGCAAGACACCAGTCTCTGAGGACAGGAGTTTGAGACTCCTTAATGTGTTTCAATATACAAAAAAATTAATTCTGAAAAGGTAAAAATATATATATATATATATATATATATATATATATATATATATATATGTATTTATATGTAGCTGACTTGTCTTTATCTCTAAATGTGTCTGGAAAAGTATGAAACTTTGAATCGGAAAATGTTTAGGAACTGTGTGAGTCCACTGCTATTAGTCACCAAAGCAACATTCTTCTGTGTTCAGCATAAAGCAAGTCTTTTGCAGATGTCACTTCAGTGATCTTTGAAGTTGGGCTTATTTGTTTTAATTAAATGAATAACAAAATCCTTTTGTCATGTTCACATTTATAATAAAGGAAAAGGAGATTTGTGTTTTGTTTTTACATCCACTCAGTTATAATTCCTTACACTGGGGGATCATAGAAGTTGTATATTTATGTTTTTCAATTATGTTTCTTTCTAGGACTACCTTGCAAAGACATGCAATATTGATGTATGTCTGTCTAAAAAACAACCATACATATTTCCTCAACTGAAACTCATAAAGCATAATGTAATTCAGACTGTATACTTAACAATGTAATTAATAAAACAGAAAACTTATCAAGCATCATGTAAATTGTTTGCAGCTGTTGCTTTTCTCCTGTGATGCAATAAGTGAGTCTTTTCATTGTCTCCTCCAGCATGACCTCATCTCCCCAGAGAGATGAGGTCATGCTAGAGGACACAATGGAACAGAGTTATTAGTGAGGCATAGACATATACACAAAAAAATCTGCTTTTAGGTCAGCTGAAGTCACGTGTCAGTATTTTGTGATTGGCAAGATTTTTTGCATCATTTTAACACAAGTTAATTCTTAGCTCAATCTAGTTTATAGCTTTGATTGAGCTATATTTGTTTGAAGAAAACCATCTTTGAGTTAAAAGTAATACAGCTCGTGGTGTCAGTTTTCCACTATTGAGCAAGAGAGGTTAATTTAACATTGCCTACTATATGCTGGTCTACTTCACAGACGGATTGGCACACACATGCATGACACAGCAACGCAGCAATGTGTGACAAAGCCATAGATCGACCACCAGCTGGCACTAGTAGGCTAACACAGCTCCAACCACACATCTGTGACTGTTAAATTGGATATGTCACTTCCAAAGCAACCATCTGTGGTACATTGAAGAGATAAAAAAAAAATTCTAACATAACATGTCCCACATATAACTTAATAAACACGATCGTGTTAATTCGCCCTTGAAAATAGATGCCAGGAGAAATAACAGCCCCAGCATCCCCCCCCCCCCCTCCCTCTGCTCCAGCTTGTCTTCAGCACCACGGACAGCGACTCGCCTAGAGGAGCTGCGTTGCCATGGTGACGTGTGCCCTGCTCGGCTCTGTTGTGTGCTCCACCCTCCTTTGTAGCGCAGCGTCTCCTAATCCTCGACACCAGAATAAAAAGCTCTGCAGAACATCGTTTCTGTCCCGGAAGTGTTGATAATAACCGAAATGGTGTGCGTGTTGATACGGGCTGGCGTGACTGCTGCAGCAGGAGTGAACATAAATGGCGACAGAGATGAGAGGACGTGCTGCAGAATGCTGCAGAGCTTGCGCACGCGCACTCACACTGGTGACCCACATTCAGAACCAATACGTGGCAGAAGCAGGTGGGAGGGGTGCGAACATTAGACAGTTTATGTAGGTCACCTTGGTTCCAAACTGCTGCGAGGATCAAAGTCATGTTTGTCTATTTAATCATTACACGTCATGTATTGTCTATAGCCTACACCACTTAACATGGATCTCCAAATAAATAAATAAATAAAAATTACAACAGGGCTGGTGCTCATTATAGCTGCACTTACAGTTTCAAACCACAGGATGTCAATGCTCACCACGACAAACCAGTGAAGATAGTGGGAGTGTGCTGAACAAGCTACACAATACAGACAGAAAAAAGGCAAAATAGTGTCTTGTCACAGATTAAAGTTAGATACAAAACATTTGAAACAAAATATATCAATTTTAAAGGACATTAGACCTCTGAAAACAACATGTCTACAACTAGCACACTTCTTGTACAGTAATCACAAAATCCAACATTTTAACTGACATAACAGCAGCTACATAGAAGTAAAAAGAAGAGATGGGGCAATTGTCTGTTTAAATAATGAACATTCAGAGTACGTACAGAGTAAGTACTTCCATAAAAAGTAAATAGTAAAAAGTACTTCCATAAATAATATCATTATGTTATTATTTTTGTCATGTTCAACCATTTTATAGTGGGGCGTTTTAATTTGTAATGTGATTACATGAAAAAATGAAAAATATTTTAAACTCAGTTTAAGAAAAAAATGTATTCAATCTCAAAACAACATTGAACAATTGAAATTGTGTTGTTAACTCATCATGGATCTGGCATTGAACTGTTTGAGTTGTATGTCTTTTAAACATTATTTTTTACAAACATGCCTTTTAAAATTTTTTGCTGATATGATATACTTCAAGTGAAAAATTATGTCGCTTCACCATCCAAACAATGCTGATTAATTAACTGTTGAGACATGAATGATGATGCAATGTTAAAAGCTCAACTCTGAATCTGATGTTAGAGTTGAATCGTGATAAAATAAATCCCTATCTCCATCTACCGAGGTATTTTTTTTCTCTCCCCGGGAGAGAGTACTTTGGGAGATAAACAATCCGTGCGCGCATATCTCATGATATCAACGTGACGTCTGGTTGGCCGTGGGCTTTTTTGAACATCGTTCAAACGTGATTGGTGGAAGGTGTCTCTGTCACTTTCATTGGCTCGCGGCTAACATTTACTTCCGCATGCGTGAACCCTTTATAACGGACACTAGCACCTTTACTTTTGCTCTGCTCCAACATCGCAAAATATTCTTTAAAGTGAAGTCCTTTATCCAAAATCATTTCAAACTCTCCCCTTTTGCTCTGTAGACGCCAAAACTCCGGAATAGTAGGTGGGGGGGGGGGGGGGGGTAATAGACATAATATAAGAGGGTAATGCCCCTTTAAGTTGGTCCACCAACCACCGTTACAATCTAAAGAAGAAGAAGTGGATGCGTCATCATCTTCGTCAGTTGGGCGGCTTGCTAGAACAAGCTGAACTGGCGGTTGCTCCAGTAACGGTAGATAAAGTTTTGTAAATCACATTTTATTATAAAGCCGTTATGTAAAGTTTTGTTGACGGTTAGCTTTGGGCAAACAGTCAACAAAAGCATTTTTACTGCTTACTAGCAGTCCTGACTGTTTACGAGCGATATTTTCGGGGTAGCTGCTCGCGCTAACACCCGTTAACGGTCGCTGCAGGCACAGACATGAATACGTAGACGCCACGTCCTCGGTTGAGAGGCGTGCCGACAGAGCGGCCATCTTAGGTCAGACCAAGCTGCAGTCAGACAGCATACAAGTCATGTTTTCAGACACTCTGAATCAGGTGAATTCTCACCCGATTTCCAGATAAATCAACTGACTGAAAACGTCACCCCTTTAGGGGCCACATGGGACCAATTGATTGAATTAAATTATTGTCTAACTTAATAAATAATTTCGATTTTGTATTGAAAGTAAGCAAACTTCCAGAGCTACGTCCCAGGAAGCCCGACTTTTACTCCGCTTGTGGGTGCGCAAATAAAAGGACACTAGGAACCAGATCCTGGGGAATTACCTTCCATAAGTAAGATTTTATGATAGATAATCCTCATGCTTTACTGTTACAGTTTTTCCGGCATAAACACAATATGTGCTAATGGGTAGCAGGGATGGAAGTAGAGAAAAGTACATTAAACACCAAAAACAAAATGGTCCTAAATTACTGGACAGACATAATTTGTGGTGGTGGGGTAAAATATTATACAGTTTTTGCTATGATTTTGTAATGTATTTGATTATAAGATGCGTTTTTAGGTTTTTTGTTTTTTTTTTTTCCCAGATTGCGGTTTGTATTATATAATTTGTAAATGCTGTTATGGGCACCTCTGCTCTCACTTGTCTTTATATAGTTTTGCTCCAATGTAGATCAGTGCTGTTGTCTGTAGATCAGTGTCTGTGTATATATATATATATATATATATATATATATATATATATATATATATATATATATATATATATATATATATATTGGAAGAAAGAGAGAGATTTATGTGTGTATAATTTGTGTGTTTATTAGATTAATATGTAACTGCAAAATATGTAAGTGCGTGTACATTTTTCATCCAGTTTGACTTCAGTTTAAATAGTTTTGGTTCTGAATAAATATGTGTAATCTGTCTGAAAGGTCACGAGCATTGTGAACATATAATTAAAATGAGACCTGAGCTGCCTCCTATTCATTTTGACAGCAGCTGTCTGATCTGTGGTCTGACCCAAGATGGCCGCCCTGTAGGCACGTCGGCCTAGCGGCCGGCAGCATACAATGGGGCGTCTACGTATATGATGTCTATGGCTGCAGGTAAGTTGGTGTGGAATCTGGGAGCAAGACTCGACCTGACAGTTATCTGTTGTTGAAAGTACACCGCTAACTTTTAGTACAATTAATTTTATCAGCCAATGTCATTTAACGTTTCACCGTGTCCAAACTCATGCGTTGGACAAGTATTGGCCACCTGGTTGAACACGTGGTGGAGTCACGCGTTTTACAGAAACAGCCAGCAGCTTTGGAGCTTAAACTTAAGATATTACATTTAATTTATTATTTGGCCTCCTGCCACAGGCTGCTGTGGAAATGGTTTGTAGTTAATGTCATATTACCCGTACAGTTTCCTGTGAATTCTGCTGGAGAAAAAAAAAAAAAAAAAAAAAAATATATATATATATATATATATATATATATATATATATATATAGATTCAAGTCAAGAGACTATTAACATTTGGTTGTGATTCTTTTGGTCAACTCGTTTGATTTTTGCTTTGCTTATTTAAATAAATATAAAATATTGTCAGTATGTGAACTTGATTGTCTGATAAATGAGGTGGTTGGAAAAAAAGAGCTTGAGTTTAATATTCTTGTGGTCTGCTCTAAAAGTAGGTCACTAAGCCTAAGATTACCCAAAAATATGTTAAACATCTAAAAGAAAAAAACAATTATCCCTACTACCCCTATAGATCAATGGCTTTTTATTTTTATTTTTTATCAAACGCTTTATTTTAAATGTTCCACCCTAGTTATTACCACATATGTCTGGCATCATTGGCTGTGGTCACAGAAACATTGGCACTGGTAAGAGGGCCGACACTAATCTGCTGATGGAGAACGTGGCTGCAGAGGCCCAGAGCTCACCCAGCACACTCGACACCTGCTTTAAAGTTGTGTGTCTTAACAAGAAGTGTTGATGTCTCTGATGGTGAATATGGTGAATATGGCTTTTTGACACACTTTCCATCCACAAACTTTGAAAATAAGGTTGAGATTTCACATTCCTCTGCCTTCTCTTTTCCAGAGATCTGGAAGAACACGGTCCAAGTCACCTGGTGAGTTGTGCCCAAACCCAACTCGGCCCATCCGTTTAAAATTGAAAGTAACTTACGGTAACCTTTAGAAAAATTGTTTACATTTTTTGCAACATTTAGATACAGGTTGATGTGAAAGATGTTTTAAAAAATGATTAGCACAGCCTACCTCAATTTGATTGTGTCTTTTAAAATGTAATCTTTTTAGGCTGAGAAGTATTTTTGTTTGTACTTAATTTCACTCCCAGATGTATCACAAAAAATGGAGACCGTTTCTCAGAGACAGCATTTGAGGTCAAGGTCTTCCTCTCGTAGACCAAGGTAAAATATGATCAAAAGTACAACATTGCTAGTATAAATTAAGCACTGGAAAGTTGCTGAGTCTTGGATGGTAGATCGGGTGACGGTGGCACAAGGAGCTAGGGAGTTTGTCCTATAACTGACCGGTTGCTGGTTCAACCCATGCTCTGATCGTCCTTGGGCAAGACACTTCTCCTGCATTGCCTGCTGGTGGTGGTCAGAAGGTCCAGTGGTGCCGATTTATGCCAGTAGCACTTCTGTCAGTCTGCCCCAGGGCTGCTGTGGCTGCAATGCAGCTTGTCACCATCGGGGTGTGAATGTATGTGTAAATGTGTGAATGACAAGTGTAAAGCACTTTTCTGGTCCTCTGGACTTGATAAAGCGCTATATGCAGGCCATTTCTCATGGAAAATGTTAGTCTATGTACTGGCTTCAGCAAATGTCACATGTTCATTTTACTTTTTTCCCAGGAGAAAAAAAAATCACTCAATTTTGACGCAAAATGATAATTCCCGCTACTTAGAATTATACTGTACTTATAATACCTGCTGTAGAACTATTTCTTTATTTTGTTTATTTTCTTAGAAGATCGTTTGGTCCAGACCAAGACGTTCTGTTCCTTTCCCAGAGATGGCTTTAGAGGTCAAGGTCTTCCGCTCATGAACGGAGGTGTTTGATTTTAAATATGATCAAAAGTCAAATATTGCCGGAATAAATAATACATTGTAAAGCTGCAGAGTCTAAAGTATAAACCTTCCAGATGGAAGAAAATTTTTGTCACTTTTGCAGAAATGTAATGTGGGAAATAACACATTACAGTACAACTATACACCTTCTTAGGTGTATAGTTGTACATGACTGTTATTAGGCCATTTTCTCCATCAGTGACAACCCAAGAACAAAAATAAACAAAAGCCTCGGACAGCCTGATGGATCCCAAATGCAGCAAAGATAATTGAAAAAGCAATTATTTTGTGGTGCAGACCAAAGTCACTACATTATAATACTAATAGTTGGTTGCTTCTCTCTTTGCTAGAATTCCAGAAGAGAGTTCTTCAGCTCCTGGTTGAAATCAAGGATACAATTCATGTTGCCACTTCATCTGCTGGAACAAGTTATGAAGTGAACCCGGCAAGCACAGAACGAGTTTGAAGTTTTAGAGAATGGCCTCGAGGACAAGAATGACGAAGCAGCAAACTGGTAAGTTTTAACCTTCAGGTGGTTTTAGGGTCAAATTTGTAGGGCTGCAACACTTGGTCAACATTATGGACGATAAAAAAAATTGTTGACGCGTTTAAAAAATATATAAACATTAATGCGGTCTCAATATTTCCCTTTCAGCGGTAAACAGTTTAAATCACATGGAGTTCACAAAGGCTGCAGCAGAGGGCAGTATAGCGTCAGTTCCCCAGTGAGCAAAGAGCACCCCTCTCACCAGACTGCAGCTCCATGCAGTATTGGCCAAATGAAGAAGGCACTAAAGTTTTGTAAATTACACTTTCTTTGATACAAAATTAACTTTTAGATTGATTTTTAGGCAAGAATGTAGCTGTGTAAACCCAAAAATATATGCTTGGTTTATCAAGATATGGCTTTGTTGTGAAATGCCCGTTGGGTCCGTTCTAGTTGCGCTTCACGCAGCTGTAAGCTGAGCGGCCGATCAAACTCCTCAGCCCCGGGGGGCCCCATTCAATCAAATGATATCTCACAGTTATTATTGAGTTTAATTCAGTTAATTTATCACTAACATTAATGGCTGAGATTAAAGTGAAGCTACATGACGGGATACTTTATTTAACTTTAATGTATGACTAGAGCGATGGAGTTTATTTGGAAATGAATAATTGGCTCGTTTTTAATATTGATGCTGGGAATATTAAATAATTAAAGAGAACAAGCCTGACTGCACACATGTTATGTATGTTATGTATATGCTCCCCCCTTCTTTTCTTTTTTTTTACACTATAGTTTAAAAATTTGTGTAAACATTAAGCAATGTTAAAAGCTCGAAGTTCAATAGATTGTTTTAAAAACATTTTTACAGTAAAAAAACCTACTTGGACAGAAATATTAAAAGTAAACTAAGTCAGTTAAATGTAACATTAATATTTTATGGAGGATCATTTTATAACGCAAATGGATAAAGGATAGTGACAACAAGAAAGAGGCGTTCAAAGGTGTGTAGCAGTGTTGTTTGTGGCAACCATTTTAGTTTAAGTCTTAGTATTTGGACTAAAATGCTCATTAGTTTTAGTCAGATTAAGTAATTTCTATATATGATGGTTTCAGTCGACACAAACTGAGAGGTTTTAGTAAAAAAAGTGTTTATCAAATTAGGTCAATAAGTATTGGAAATTTAAATCAAATTGGACAGGCTGTATCGTGTCGTACCTAAAGTGTTGCAATTCATAAAAAAAGTAACCATAATGCTTTTGCATAATAACTAGATTGGTACACTACCAAAAATATTGGGTCACACCACCAAATCAATAGATTCAGGTGGTCCAATCACTTCTATGGCTGCAGGTGTATAAACATTGGTGTAGAAAAAACTTGACTGGTTCAACACATCGCAGCACATTATGAGCTTGTAGATCGGCCATTTTCATCCAAAAATGACAATATTAAAGGAATGGTTTTAGACATACAAGGTTTCCATCAAACAGCAAATACTTTCTGATTGAGGACTATGTATTAAACGCAGGTGAAGTGGAAACAGTGGTCATTATAATAAAATAAAAAAAAAAGCCTAAAACATTCTTACTTTGTTCATTGCTCTTTCAAATATTCAGTATTAAAGCCACAACTGCCAAACATGTCCAAAATATGAGCAATGGATGAGGAACAGATATGCACAACTTGACATCTTCCACCAGTGCAATTAAAATGCACATTAATGTAAAAACAGACTTACAACCTGAGAAATGTATTCTTCTGCTTTTCCTAGAAGTACCTCAATCTGCTCGTCGTCGTTTTCAAGGAGAGCTTCAGGTGCAACTGTTGGGTCGCGGAAACATGCAGCAACAATGAGAGGGGAAAACTTAGTCAGTGTGATCAAGAATGCAGCTAAACCGCTTTTCTATGTTTTCCTTCATCTTCTTTGCCAGGAAAGCTAGGTCCTTAACGCTAGAACCCAGAGCATTGGGGAACTCAGACAGGTGACCCTGCAGATCCAGAAGGGCAGGCAACACAACAGTGTTGCTCTGGAGCATCTGTGTATGCTCAGCGAAGGGGAGCAGTAAACCTCTTGGAGCAGTCAGCTTCTGCCACTCACTTGGCAGTAGATGGTCCCAGCTCATCCCATCCACAACCTGAACCACTGAGTCCTTTATTTGAAGCAGCCGTGATACCGTCTGATGTGCTGGACCATCTAGTAGGGCAGACTTTGAACAAAGTTAGTTGACACAGCTCCAGCAGTCACTCAGTTGCCACTGATGACTTGTGGATCAGCTTGACAAGCATTCTAACTTTTCCCAGCAGCTGGTTGATGCTTGGATCTTTATGGATCATGTTCACCACAAGTTGCAGTGTTTGTACAACACAAGGGGTCCTATCTATGGCTGCAAACCTAGATAGATAAGACCAAAACACAGACAGGATTCTTTATTTTATATACAAAATTCATTAAAATTGTCATGAAAAATTGCTAAAAGTAACTATAAGATAGCTTAGCTCAATGTGACTGACATACTAGGATTTTTAATAGATAGCAAACTGAAAAAAAATCTACCTTTTGGTCTTCTTCAGCCACTGCAGAACCTTCTGACCTAGAGGAATCATCCAGTTCAGTAGCTCTGAATGCTGCAGTCATGTTGCTCCCATTATCAGTTATGACTGCCAGAATTTTGTTCTGTAGTACTCCCTAGTCCTCTGTGCGTCGGTCAACAAAGGTTTTTATACACTCTGCAGTGCGGGTGGACGATCTGGTCAAGGCTCAACAGTATGTGCTGTGCTTGGTTTTCCACAGTGCAAAAAAGCATGCGCTAGTTGCTATAAATGATGCTGTAAGTCCTTTTTTGGTCCATATGTCAAGCCCAATTAATATTTTGCTTGCTGTGGCAAGCCTCTTTTTGTACTTTTTGTTTTCCATCATCATATATTAGGGCTGGACGATATAGAAAAAAAGCTTATCGATAAAACAAAATGCATATTGATCGATATCGATAATTATTGAAAATATTTAAAACCATATTTTATGTGCAGCTCTGCCTGGATATTTTTTGATATTGCTAAATTATTTAATTTTAATAAAGAACACAAACACAGAATTCCAATTAAATCTTTATTTAACCAACTTTTTTAACCATAACAGAATTTTTTTAAAGAAAAATAACTTAGACCTGAGTTATGTTATTAAATACTGACAAAGAATAAACTAAAGTGACCAGTAAAATGACCAAAATAAATATACCAAATAAATAAATAAAATAGCCTATTTAGGTGGGAATAGTACACTACTTCTCAGGTTTCGTAATTGAGAGGCTGACGCAGGGCTGAGGTCCGAGGCAGTGGCGTGTAAGGACACAGATTGCAGCTCATTATGCACTGATTCCTGGTACTAGTTGCACAATTTAGGGAGCGCTGTTAGAGAAAAACTTGTGTCCCGGAACTTTATATCGCGGATCAAGAGTGGCGAGTAATTGTTTGAAGCCAGGTTTTTCAGCTGCAGACAACAGCAGCGTACCCATCACTATGAAGGACGTTACTGCATGCGTGATGACCTTATGCCGCTTGGACGCTTTTTCATTTTATCACAAAGAAGGAAGCCCAGTTTAGCTGCTGTACCTGCTTTGTTTTAGAAGAAGTTCCAGAAAATTCTTAAGAAGACGCGCAGCAGCGCGGGGCTGACACAGCTCGCGCTGCTGCGGTAGTGAGCGGCTGAGTGGCTTACAAGATGAAACAAGTTGGTTGCGTTACCAGACTTTGTTTTTACCGGTTCCTTGCAAGTTTTACAAATCACTGTGATTTATTTCTGCCAGACTGGCGAACTAGTAAAACCCCGTTTTGGGACCGTTTCCTCCGCCGCTCCTTGCTGCGACATATCCACGTGCTCTGTGTTGTGGTTTGAGAGGGCGGCGCTTTGTGACGGCGTGCCTGGGTCCGCGATTACGATTGGTCGAGAGGAAGTAGTGACTGTAGCATCAACTAATATGATAGGCTGAAAGGAAGGAAGGGAAACTGTTTCTATCGAACTTTTATCGACCGTATTTCTTTCTATCGCGCCACACGTCTATCAATCGATATATATTGTTATTGAATTATCGTCCAGCCCTATCATATATCTTGTCATCTAAGTTGTTTTATTTTTGTTCTTTTGGGTATGGTCGGCCTCTTATCAAAGGCCTCAATCATGTGGATGAAATCTTCGTCCTCAACAGTGCAAGCAGGTAGCCCACTACGTCCACTCAAAGAGGACTGGCACATTGTTCCAGCAAGTCCGACTTGTATTTTGGTCCTGATGTGAAGGCTACTGGAAAGGATGACTGCCCCCTGTGGTTCTTTGGACCACCAAGGTTCTCTTTAGGAGTTATGATTTCTGGGATCTGGATGGGGGAGGGGGGGGGGAATAAAATGGCTCCCTCTCTGCAGACAGTTCACCTGTAAAGTTCTACAGGTGAATACGACGCAATCAAATTGAGTTCAGAGGTTATGATTACAGGACTTCACTGACGTACCCTTGTGGCATTTAGCTAGCAGACTCTTAGTATGAAAACAAAATGCGTATAAATTGACCTGTTAAATATATCGCAAAGTGCTGACAGCACATAACACAAAGAGGTGGCCCCACCGTCACTAAATATAAACATGACTAAACATGCTGCTAACATTACAGAAGCCGAACTTGTTCATTTAGACACATGAGGAACAGCTGAAATGCTGCATTTTCCTCAGGGTTGCCAACTGCCACGTATTAGCCAGAATTGACCATATTTTTAGCTAAATTGTCCTGTACTGGATGGTCTTTTTTTTCAGCGTTTTGACTGCAGCCTGCATTTTGTATTTACAAACACTAGATGGCACTCGTTGCCTTACCAATACCTAAATAAAGAAGTCATGCTGGAGTAGAAAGCACTAACCTGACAACAGCCAGCTGTATGTTGCTCCGCCTAGCTCCACTCACATACATCTGGGACACCGCCGGTAGAGAGTGATTTCTCCAACCAAATTTATGGTCTGGCCAATCAGGACGCAGGGCTGGAGTTTCATAGATGTGACGTAGTGGAGACGCGACCATGACGTGAGACTGTTTTGATAGCAATGGCGGCTAGTCGATGCTGCTATTTCTTCCGTGTTGTCCAATCTACCTAATATTGTTTCATTAAAAGAACATCAGAGAACGCCTCTGAAGGCTTTTGTTGGTGGACACGATGTTTTCGCCCTTCTCTCGACCGGATTTGGCAAGTTTTGTTTTCCGGGCCCAGCGGACGTGCAGACGCGGAAGCGCCCCGGAGCGGTTAGCGGTTAGCGCTAACTATGTTAGGAGGCCTTTAGTCCTCAACGTGGTCGGCCCGGAATCGACTCCGACCCGCGGCGCTTTGCCGCCTGTCTTCCCCCCTCTTCCTGTCAGCTCACTGTCAATAAAACGCGTGCCACTAGAGCCGCAAACACATTATTATTTTTTTTTTTTTTTTTTTCCTGCGTCGCTATCATCAGCGTCACGGGTTAGCTTCGATGTGAGTGGTTGAAATAGCACGTCAATAAAGATGACAGACAAGTGGCTTATCCAATCATATGCAAGAATTTTTGATAAGGCCCAGCCTTCTGTAAAGGCAATCCCTATGGCGGTGTCCCAGATGTATGTGAGTGGAGCTAGGCGGAACGACATGCAGCTGGCTGTTGTCAGGTTAAGAAAGCACGGCTTCGCTCTAGGACTCTCCGACAGATCAAGCTAATCCCCGTCGAGTCACACGGTCAAACATTGGTCAATATGACAACACATTACACTTCCATGTTCTACGCATAACAGTAACACATACAATCTTTACGTCACTGTTACTAAGCTACCATTAACCTGAAGGTTGCAGCCCATTTGCGCCAGAAATGACGTGGAAAGAGTAAAGCTTACTATGCAATTTATCACAAGAAGACTGTCAAGTACATTTTATGTACATATGTTAACCAGATTTATTGTTACTTTCCTTTTAAAATCTAGCAGGCTATAGTGAGCCTTCAGGTGCTGCTTCAGATTTGTGCCATTTTAACATCCTAGTTTATGGCCACAGTTATTGTCTCTTTCCAAAACGCATTAATTTTTTTGCCTTTGGATTGAATATATTTGAAGTACACCCATACATTTTTTTTCATGGTTTCCAACCACCAAGCCCCTTTGCAGAACTTGCCGCGGCCTCCATTGCCCATCAGTGAATTAATAAACTCCGGTGGTGGGCGTGACTTAACAAGGATATGAAGCAGCACTGCTGATATGTTGTAGGTTTTGACAGATTTACATGCGCAATAGGTAGACGTCCATTTTGAACGTCAGACGATCCACCCACTAACATTTTTGTTCAAAAATTCTCACGTCGTCATTTTTTAGTCATCAATGAGCCATATTTATCTCATTATCGTCTCATTATGGTCATGAAAAAAGGGCCGCAAGCGAAATAATCACGTTGTCGTTGACGAAAACAACAAAGGTGTGTAGACAAGAATTGGTGAGTCAAAATATTTTTACTAGCATCTGAAATGATGGAGATCATATAAAAAAAAATAATCAATACGTTAGTTGACTATAAAAATAATCATTAGTTGCAGCTCTACAAATTTGACGCAAAGCACCTTTTGCTTCAATCAAGTGCTTCTTTCAAATAATGTTAGAGCCAGCGGTTTGGCTCGTCAGTCGCTCCGTCAACCGGATTTCTCAGATACAAACACACCTGCCTTACATTTGACAGCATTTGGTTCCTGCTCTTGATATTCACATGGCCTCACCAGTGCACAACAGATCATATTAGGCCTCCAAAACCTCCGAAAAAAGAAATTTGTTGTCATGGCCCCTTTAATCTTGGTGACCACTAATATCTCCTGGTTCTCAACGTGAGGTAGAAGTAGAGGATTGGACTCTATTGATCACCTTTTTATGGTTATATTTTTATTTGATTTCTTGTCCCTTTTCAGAGTAAACAACTGAAGAGGTTATGGGGTGTTGATGCTGCAGATCTGGTCAAGACGTCAATGGCTGCGTAAGTCTTTATATTCCTCTTTTGTTTTAGATTATTGTGGTCCAGGTAATATGAACAACACAAAATCCACCCACACATCCTTAATAATGAGCTAGGTTGCACTATAATGTTTTAACATAAATCTGCTTTACCACTGCAGAACTATGACGGCCAAAATGAGCCTCAGAGGAATAAGTGGAAAGGTTGCCTTCATGAAGATGCAACTGTACAAGATACTGTTCTATGTGGTGAGTTTGCTTTGACTTAGTAGTTTAGAGTTTAAAGGTTTTGATGTAGTTTTGTTTTCTACTTTGTGAAGCATTCCATGATTCTTCTCTGAGAGCCGCTATACAAATAAAATGTGCTTTTAATAATTTGAGTATAGTAAGCAGAGTAATTCATAAGCAAAATCACATTAGTTGGAGGTAGGCCTCTCACTATAATCAATAAATCAATTAATCGCACAATAAATTTTAATCACATGATTAATTTAAATAAGCGCGATAATTTGCGTATGCATGCTTGCTCTTGTGTTTCCGTCTCCTCTCTGAGACGGGATGAAAAAAAAGGTTTCCGTACGGTGCGTCGGTGTCTGCTCACCGCTCCCGTCTCGTTTCCTCAGTGTAGGGTGTAGGGGGGGTTAAGTCTTGCCAGGGTTTTCCACAGAAAATCAGGGAATCATGGCGGTAGTCGTCTGGTGGCTCACAGGACTTGGGCACAGAACAGGGAATTGGAAGCGCGAGGAGCGTTGCGCAATGCAGCTCGAAGTTGTAGTTTAAAAGTTTTAAAAGCTAATAACAGCTAGCGTATTAGCTTATTAGACCGACAGGTTTTCTTCCAGATCGGAACTTTACTGACTGATTTTTATGTCGCTCTTTGAAATCAAGGCATTTAAAATAAACAACGCTTAGCTTGGAGATGGACGAGGCTTATAATACGATGGAGGAAACCCAGCTTGTGTCACATAGGCGCATGCTCAAAGCTAACATGAAAGCCTGGTGAGGGAGAGTGAGAGAAACGCTAGTTTGGAAAGAAATTAGATTGGTGCAGAAGCCAAACACAACCGCTGCACTGTTTTTTTTTTTTTTTTATCTAAAGCAGCCACTCACTTGATTTGTCTGAGCCGTTAGGTCAAGAGGATATAGCTACTTGTTGTTATGGCATTGTTATATTGAAAAAGATCTCCAAATGACAATATGATTTATGGCAAACATTTTTAGAAAAATGTATCGTCATGTAAAATTTGTTATCATGACAGGTCTAGTTGGAGGACTGCAGAGCATGATCTGATATTTTTTATATAACAGCCCTGTCTCATCACCCTATGGTCAATGTGCTTTGATAGTTAATGCAGTAACGTATGGCTGTTTGGTGTGTGTTGGTATTTTGTTGTTACTGAAAGGCTGATGCTTGCTAATAATCTCCATTTTGTCTTCCCCTCTTCAGACACTGTCTTCAAGTCATTTAACACAACAACCAAACTTGACGAAAGAAGTGGGGAAGATTCCCTGCTGCCCTGTTCAGTGTTGCCCAGTTTGCCATTTTTCATCATCAAACTTTGAATGTTGCAGCTCAGTTTTGTGCAGCTTTTACAAAATCATACTGTCTTTTGTTAACTGCTCAAGTCTAATGTCGCACCAAATAATAGATTGATTTTTGTTTGATAAGAAACTGTTATATAAATAATTTTGGTACATTTTTAAGTTTTAAGTGCTTCAAAAGATATGGGCTTGAAAGTACAGATTCCTTCAGTTACTAAAAGCAGAACCTAGAAGATTCCCCTTCTAGGTGCAATGTTGCCCAATGTTTAGGCCATTTTTATCATTATAGTCTTAGATAATAAAGCAGTTTCTAACTTCATGAAATGTCTTTTTTATCTCCCTGGTCTGGGATTGGATTCTTCCTGGCTGACTGTGTTGTGAACATAATGTGTAAATGAAATTATTTATCAGACAAAACAATGATTGCTGTCTTGTCTAGTGAAGATAGATTTATGTGCAATTAGAGAGGCATGAACTCTTATACGGTGAGATTAAGTACATCTGTTGGGAAAATTATAAACTTGGTTAGAATACAAAACAAAGATTGTACAATTTTGTTTATGGTGTTTGCACCATGTCTCAGAACTGTTCTGCCAACATGGTGTTAATATATCCGTTTCAAGGCGTTTGCTGTGGAGCTATACGGTTCAGCACATTGATTCTTGAGTGTGTATCAAAATAATATTTTTCTGTGTTGAACTCTGTTAAAAGGCAATAGTAATTTTGAAATGTCCACAATTATTAGAGATTAGTAAAATTTAAACTAAAGTCAGTATTGATTTAACGTTGGCAAATTCACCCATGGTTGAGAAACATGATGTAGAAATGATGTTGCTATTTCAGCGTTGATTAGATTTACAAAATCTAAAAATTCAGCGGTTATCAAACAACTGAGGCTGATTTACCATCGACTTGATGTCAAAATGCCAGCTGGGATGCTCAGCAAACCTATCACAGTATACCTGGAAGGGGCCGTGGTGCGTTCATTGTCAGTAGGTGGTGCTGATACACTTTATTTGATTGCAGTAGTAACTGTGAGGGGGCATTATTTTTTTTTCTGCATGTGTGTTCAGTAACATCCATAAGAGAAAGCTTGGAAGGAGGGGATAAAGCACCTTCCCTCTTCTGCTAAAATAACTGTTAACATAGGCGTTTGTTTCTTTCTCCAAAATAAATTAAAAATCAGGAAGGACTTGGAGAAACATTTACTAAAATACGAATTTTGGAACAATGGGCTTGACGGAAACGAAAAGACAATGGACGGATGGATTTATTAATTTTTTCCTGGCGCTGCTGATCTTAACGAAATTTGCAGGGATTTCAGCTCAAGTCCGATATTCTATCCAGGAGGAATTAAAATCCGGGTCCGCAGTTGGAAATGTAGCCAAAGATCTCGGGTTAGATGGAGGAAAACTGGCGGAGAGGAACCTGCGCGTCGTATCGGGAACAAAGCAGGATCTGTTTACGGTGAATCCGAGAGATGGCGTTTTGTTAATAAACCAGAGAGTAGACAGAGAGGAGCTTTGCGCAAAAAGTGTTCCATGTGTGACGAATCTTAAAGCCGTCGTTGAAAATCCCCTCGAAATGCACCAGATAATCATCGAGATTCTCGACATAAATGACAATTCGCCCAAATTTCCAGAGGAAAACTACACGCTGGAGGTGTTGGAGTCCGCCGTCGTTGGTGCTCGATTTCAGGTGGAAGGAGCGCACGATCCGGATGTCGGGTTGAACTCCGTGCATTCATACAAACTGAACCATAATCAGTATTTCCAGCTGGACACGGAGGCCTTTGGAGAGGAAGGAAAGGTTCCTTTTTTAGTTCTTAAACGTCCTTTGGATAGAGAAGAAACTTCTCAACACTGGATGCTGTTAACAGCGACAGATGGAGGTAAACCCCCAAAATCAGGTACCATGAATATCACTATTATATTATCTGATGTAAACGACAACCATCCCGTGTGTGGTAAACAAAAATACACCGTAACAATAAAAGAAAACGCCCCAGTCGGGACGTTCCTGTTGACGATAAATGCGTCTGACGCGGACGAGGGCGCGAACGGCGCGATTGAATATTCTTTAAGGAGCAAACACCGAGGGCCCTCGTCTGAGCTGTTCGATCTGAACAGCAAAACCGGAAGGTTGACGGTGAGAGGACAGCTGGATTACGAGGAGCAGCAAATGTACGAGCTGAAAGTGCTGGCAGCGGACAGGGGAGCCGTTTCTCTCTCCACACAATGCAACGTGGTCGTGAGAGTGGAAGACGTGAACGACAACCAGCCAGAAATAGACATCACGTCCCTTTCCAGTCGCATCAAAGAGGACGCAGCGCCCGGAACCGTGGTGGCGTTGATGGGCGTGACGGATCTTGACTCAGGTGTAAACGGACAGGTGGTCTGTAGCCTATCGGAGGATTTACCTTTTGATCTGAAGCCTTCACCGGACGGACAGTCATACTCGTTGATTACCAAGGACTACTTAGATAAAGAAATTACTCAGGTGTACAACATTAAATTAACAGCGAAGGACTTAGGCAGCCCGTCTCTGTCTTCTACTAAGCTGATACAGGTAGATGTGCTGGATGTAAACGACAACAACCCGTTATTTACCGAAAGTCCTTACACTTTTTACGTGCCTGAAAACAACAGGGCTGGGCTGTCTATTTTTTCTGTAACAGCCACAGATGCTGATGGAGGTGACAATGCGGCTGTGTCATATTTCCTTGACCGCAAGAGCACAGGTGCCCCTATTACTTCCTTTTTAAATATAAACGAAGCAAATGGCACAATATCAGCTCTGAAAAGTTTCGACTTTGAAACCCTGAAGACTTTCCGTATCCAAGTTGTGGCCTCAGATTCTGGGACTCCGTCCCTGAGCAGCAACGTGACAGTGAACGTGTTCATCCTGGACCAGAACGACAACGCTCCAGTCATCCTGTATCCAGTCAGCTCCAACGGTTCTGCTGAAGGTGTGGAGGAGATTCCCCGCAATGTGAACGCAGGACACTTGGTGACCAAAGTCAGAGCCTATGACGCTGATATAGGATATAACGGCTGGTTGCTGTTTTCCCTGCAGGAAGTTAGTGACCACAGCCTCTTTGGTTTGGACCGCTACACAGGACAGATCAGAACCCTTCGCTCATTCACAGAGACAGACGAGGCTGAGCATAAACTGGTCATCCTGGTCAAAGACAACGGCAACGTTTCCCTCTCAGCAACAGCTACTGTGATTGTCAAGCTGGTGGAGCCCAAAGAGGCTTTTGCAGCTTCTGATGTTAAAAGTGCAGCAAAGGATGATGAGGATACTAATGTGACTTTTTACCTGATGATCACTCTGGGCTCAGTTTCAGTTCTGTTCATCATCAGCATCATCGTGCTGATAGCAATGCAGTGCTCCAAATCCCCAGACTATACTTCTAAATATCTCCAAGAGACTAATTATGATGGGACCCTGTGTCACAGCATCCAGTACAGATCTGGAGACAAACGGTACATGTTGGTTGGACCCAGGATGAGCATAGGATCTACTATAGTACCTGGAAGTCATGCAAACACACTAGTGCTACCTGACAGGAGGAGGACTTCTGAGGAGGTAAGGCAGTTTTTCACTTTTATTAATATAATCAGGGTTATCAAAATTGAGAGCGGGTTCAACCATCATCTGTGGAGAGCGCTTGAAGATGCTTTCAAATGATTATTATTTAAAATATTTAATTGAATGCTGCTGTTATTTGCTGTTTTCCTTTCTTTCGCTGTGTGCTTTCACCGTTTAGCGTTTTTGGCTTCAAAGCTAAAATCAACATCATATTTCTCTGGAATTTCCTTATGTAAAGAGTCTTCTTAAGAACCCCCCCCCCCCCCCCCCCGCACACACACACACACAAGTGTTGAGATGGACTTTTCTTTGTAAATTAAGAGGACCTCTTGAATAGGTTTCTACATCAGTTTCATTGATATTGATTTGATCTCATTTCATTTCCGACTTAAAAATGGGACATTTTTTAAATGTTTGCAATTTGAGTAAATGCAATTGGCATGGCACGAACGAGAGAAGGAATGAATGAATGAATGAAAGAATGAATGAATGCGACGGCTAAATTTATTTACAAGACTTATGTTAATTTCTCTAGAAACGAGAGTTTAGTTCTTTAAACTACATTGTTGCACAGATCCTGCGATGTTGGGATTAGTTGTGTTTAAAGGGGAACTTGTTTAAACCAACCAACAATTTGGTCATTTTATCAACATATTTGTGATAAAATTAAGTGCTCAGTAAACACTTATTTGAGCCTCAAAAGGCTTAACGAGAACATGTTTTCATCGTCTGGCAGTCCGTTGCATTTTTTTCTCTGTAGGGAGGCATTTGGTTTGGGATTATAGAGGGACGTTCAGTAGGAAGGGGGTATTCCCGGTTTCATGTCGCATAATATTCCCGTTACCACTTGGTGTCAGTACGGCCTTGACAATTGTGGTTGTGGCTTATTTTTAAAGGCTCTGCCTTTTTGTTGCTTCGTCCGATGGAAGTGGTGTGCGGACGGAATACGCATCGCAGCAGGACTGATGTAAAAAAGGAAGAGAGGATCTGTTTTACGCACAAAAGTCTTTAAGATGAGATACGGGACTCTTCTGTAACCGGAACGGCTCCATGAAAATTCGGATCGCCGTGTTTGTTTTGAGAAAGGAAAATAATCCGTCTTATTCGCTTCACAATGAGAGGAGGAAGACAAAGGCGCCGACAGATCTGTTGGTGTTTTCCTGGGATTTTGTTTCTGTGCTCTGTGGATGTGATTTTGGCTCAGCTCAAATATTCGGTTCCTGAACATGTAAATATCGGCTCTCCTGTAGGAAATGTTGGCAAGGACTTGGGGCTTGATATCAGCACTTTGACAAGCAGGCGATTTCGCATTGTTTCGGGTCCGAACCACTCTCTGTTTGAATTAAATCAGAACAGCGGAGTGCTGCACGTCGCGCAGAATATGGACCGGGAAGAGCTCTGTGATGGAACCAAGGTCTGTTTGATAAACCTTAAAATTGTCATTGAAAGCCCACTTGAAATACATTATGTTAGTGTAGAAATAACCGACATTAACGACCATTCCCCGTCTTTTCCCGAAACCGAGCAGCGGCTGGAAATAGCAGAGAACACCCCACCGGGCACTCGTTTCCAGATTCATGCAGCTAGAGATCCTGATTATGGCTCACAGTCAGTTCGACTGTATAGGTTAAGTCAAAATGATTATTTCGAAATTGAAGTCAAGGAAGGCGAGGAGGACAAAATACCGTTTTTATTGCTTAAGAAACCTTTAGATAGAGAACGCAAAGCAGAACATCAGTTAGTGTTAACGGCCCTGGATGGGGGCGCGCCGCCCAAATCTGGAAACCTCAATTTAACCATTACTGTATTAGATGTAAATGATAATCGTCCTGTGTTTAGCAAAGATATTTATACTGTGTCTTTAAATGAAAATGCTCCGCTGGGAACTCTTGTAGTCAAAGTAAACGCAACAGATTCAGACGAAGGCACGAACGGTGCAATTGAGTACACATTCGGAAAAACGCAAAAGAAAAAGGTGTATGATATATTTGAGTTGGATAATATCTCTGGTGAAATTCGAGTAAAAGGGAAGGTGGACTTTGAGGAGGCAGAGATATACAGGTTAGATCTGCAGGCTTCGGATAAAGGCCAGCCTCCCTGGACAGGGGAAAGTAGAGTGGTGATAAAATTAAAAGATTTGAATGATAATGACCCCGAAATTGAAATAACATCACTGTCCAGCCAAATACCGGAGGATTCCAAGCCTGGCACTGTTGTCTCGCTCATCAGTGTCACAGACAGAGATTCGGGGGTGAATGGAAAAGTTATTTGTAAAATATCGGAAAATGTTCCATTTGATTTGACTCCGTCGATTGAAGAGAACATGTACTCACTGGTTACAAAGGCACGATTAGACCGGGAGGCTGGATCACATTATGACATCACCATTACTGCCACTGACTGTGGGGAACCCAGACGTTCAGCAGCAAAGATGCTGCAAATTCAGGTGTCAGATATAAATGACAACAGGCCAGTTTTCAGTCAGAATCCATTTGAAATCTATCTAGTTGAAAACAACGCTCCAGGCACATCAATATTTTCGATAACCGCCTCTGATAAAGACCTGAACGAAAATGCAGTAATAACGTACAGCATTGGGAAAGCCGATGCGGTTCAGGGTGATATGGCTCCTTTCCTGAATATCCATTCAGAAAATGGACAGATATCTGCGCTGAAAAGTTTTGACTTTGAAACCCTCAAAACTTTCCGGTTCCAAGTTGTGGCCTCAGATTCTGGGACTCCGTCCCTGAGCAGCAACGTCACAGTGAACGTGTTCATCCTGGACCAGAACGACAACGCTCCAGTCATCCTGTATCCAGTCAGCTCCAACGGTTCTGCTGAAGGTGTGGAGGAGATTCCCCGCAATGTGAACGCAGGACACTTGGTGACCAAAGTCAGAGCCTATGACGCTGATATAGGATATAACGGCTGGTTGCTGTTTTCCCTGCAGGAAGTTACTGACCACAGCCTCTTTGGTTTGGACCGCTACACAGGACAGATCAGAACCCTTCGCTCATTCACAGAGACAGACGAGGCTGAGCATAAACTGGTCATCCTGGTCAAAGACAACGGCAACGTTTCCCTCTCAGCAACAGCTACTGTGATTGTCAAGCTGGTGGAGCCCAAAGAGGCTTTTGCAGCTTCTGATGTTAAAAGTGCAGCAAAGGATGATGAGGATAATAATGTGACTTTTTACCTGATGATCACTCTGGGCTCAGTTTCAGTTCTGTTCATCATCAGCATCATCGTGCTGATAGCAATGCAGTGCTCCAAATCCCCAGACTATACTTCTAAATATCTCCAAGAGACTAATTATGATGGGACCCTGTGTCACAGCATCCAGTACAGATCTGGAGACAAACGGTACATGTTGGTTGGACCCAGGATGAGCATAGGATCTACTATAGTACCTGGAAGTCATGCAAACACACTAGTGCTCCCTGACAGAAGGAGAACGTCTGAGGAGGTAGGGATGGTTTTTGTTTACTTGTATACAGCGATTTGCTTTTTATGTGTTTTGCTACCACAGTTATTCATTTTTTTTTAGCTTGGAGTTTTGGAAGGCCAGAGGCATTTTGGTAAATATTGATATAACTATAATTTGATTGAAATGTATTATTATGAAAATATTTGTGCTCTCCTTTTGGAATAGCGTGAAACAATTGTTACCCCAAAAATGTTAACTCTTGGTCATAATGTAGTTCTTTTTTTCATTTGAGGGAAATGGAAAACATGCTTCTCTAGGTTTTTGAAGCAATTGCTGAATGTTTTAATATATAATCAATTTTAGTGCATGACAAGCATAAAATGCTTATGAATGATTTTGCAAAGCCATTTTTATAACTATGCTAATGCGAGGCGGCATTGTTTTAGTTCTGGATTACAGATTGTTTATCAAACACTTCTGAATATCATATATGAGATTTATCACACTTTGTTTCATTTTTTTTCACATTAATTGTAGAAGGACATGTACATGGGTATAACCATAATCTCAGAAGTGAGGGGGGCATATTTTTCAGAGGTCTATTGGGTGATTTATTATGCTCTCGCTTTCAATCGCACCTCTCGGCTAAGGAACCGCATAATCACCAACAGCTTCTCTGCAACACCGAGGGACCAACTTTAATTCTTCAAACTAACAAATTCTAAAGTTTTAGCTGCCAAATTCTGGTTCAGACACAATGACCCTCTGACATCTACTGGGCAAGTAGTCAGATCATAAGGTGCCAAATGAAAACACCGAACATGAGATGCTTGGTAAAACAAAACAAAAAACATTCCTGTGAGCAAATTATTGTAATTATTTGCTAACAGGAATGGTGAGGAAATGCTATAAATTCCATTAACAATTGAACATGGCAGAAACTTATCACACAATATGGAATAAACCACATAATTAAATTTATTGGCATGAGCACTGAAACTGAGAAAATACTAAAATCCACATTTTAGCCAGTTGTGCGAAATTAATCAAGACAAAAAAAATGGCACGATGTATTCCTGCATCCTGATCTCTGCCCTAATACATGACCTTCTCCCTAGGTGACCTACTACAGATTAAAAATATTTTAGAGTGTGAATGAGAGTTATTCTGAAATATCTGTGAAGACCTCTCCTGATAACTGCTTGGTCCCTCCTTGCAGATAAATATATTTTACTCAGTAAGTTGTAACCTCTCCTTACCTGTGAAGACCCAGCGTCATTGTCCACTGCCTCTGGCTTCTGTTCTCCCTGCTTCTGCTCTTTCTATTGTGGCAATAAATATGTTTTTTTTTTATGTGGAAAGCCACCATGAGCACAAGTTTTACACAGAAATTAAATATGGTTGTGTTTCTCGCCATGAACTAACTAGCAAGGGATGTAACACAGAGGTAACAATAGTATTCATGCATGCAACAGCATTACTCATTTTACACGGTTTATTTTGGGAAAAAAATGTTTAAAGTGTTCTGCCTTTTGTTGGCTTTGGCTGGTTTGCTGACACGCCTGCGCACAGTGAAGCGCTGCTCACCTGCTACGTCTCTCGTCTGTTATCCACGGCAGAGATCGCTAATGGTGCGTTTAAAGATGGCTCGGAAAAGCACGTTACAACATGTAAATGAGCTGGTGAAGGTTCTCAGTCATAAACTTGTAAATAATGGATTAAACGGCCGTAGCGGCTGGAAAGGTGTGTGTCAAAGGGCACAGATTTGGGGGGGGGGGGTATATCCCATTCTTACCCCCGTCCGTTATGTCTATAAAATAACCGAGTAAATCCTCCAACCATAATATGAATACAACGGGGACAAGTGAGTTAATAAATACCTGTTGAATAACCAAAACCTTTTGAAACGTATTAAGAATCATGGACGCACACTTTAATAAAACGAATGGCTCAATAATAATAATAATAATAATAATAATAATAATAATAATAATAATAAAAACGCTTTGTCAAAACAATGGAATGGGGTAGCGGCCGTGATAAACTGTCTATATGTCATCAGTCCACAAGGTGCCAGTGTCATTCCAGCATAAACTGTGATGTTGTGTTGTTACGGGGCTAGCCCTGCCCATTGCTGAAAGCCTGTTTCAGGCGGCGGAGTAAATGCGGTTTTAGATAAAGATACGCGTCATCTTAACCACAGCGTGGATCGGTCAGGAACATGGAGTCTATTTCAACAAGATACTTCGCCACTAAGATCATTTGTTTTTTGTAACGAGCTGTGAGTGGATATTTTTTTTCTTTCATATTTTTTTGGTTTGAATCCGAAACGAAACAATGGGAGCAGAAGGACAAAGCCGGGGAATAAGGTCTTGGTGGGTGGCCCTCGGCCTCTCTGTGGTGCTCGGCTGCGTGCAGCGGATCTCGGCGCAGATAAAGTATTCAATTCCTGAGCAGGTGAATGTTGGATCTGTTGTTGGGAATGTCGCAAAGGACCTTGGTTTGGACGTCTCTACGTTGGAGGAGAGGCAGTTCCGTATTGTTCCGGGGGCTGATGATGTTCAGTTTAAAGTAAACCCGAACAATGGCGCTCTGTACGTGCATGAAACAATAGACAGAGAGAGGCTCTGCGAAAGCATTTCTCCGTGTATGATTAACCTGAAAATGGTGGCAGAAGATCCAATGGAGATACACTATGTTGGAGTGGAAATTACGGACGTGAATGATAATCCTCCGACCTTTCAGGAGAAAGAAAAAATATTCGAAATTTATGAGTCAACTCCGCCAGGTAAACGTTTCCAGCTACCCTCTGCCCTCGATCCAGATGTTGCTCTAAATACGGTGCGTGGTTACAAACTGACCCATAATGAACATTTCAGCTTACAAATTCGAGACAGAGGAGAGGATAAGATACCGTTTTTGGTTTTGCAAAAGTCCCTTGATAGAGAAAAAAACAAAGAGCACAAACTGGTTCTGACAGCTGTAGATGGTGGAAATCCTCCGCGATCAGGCACTGTAAATGTTACAATAGTTGTTCTGGATTCAAACGATAACCACCCTACATTTAGTCAGGAAGTATACTCAGTGACGATTCCAGAAAATGCAAAAGTTGGTATGAGTGTTGTTACTCTTAATGCAACTGATCTGGATGAAGGAGTAAACAAAGATATTGAATACATTTTTGGTATTGAACTTGACCCTAAAATTTATGAAACATTTAGCTTAGACAAAGTTACGGGTGAAATTAGAATAAAAGGAGCAATTGACTTTGAAGAAGCTGATGTTTTTAAGTTTGATGTTCAGGCATCTGACAAAGGACATCCTCCAATGAGTAGTGACTGTAGGGTGATCATTAAAGTGCTTGATGAAAATGACAACAAACCAGAAATTGAGGTGACATCTCTTTCTAAGCAGGTTTCAGAGAACTCCAAACCTGGTACTGTGGTTTCTTTAATCAGTGTTAGAGACCAGGACTCAGGTTTAAATGGTAAAGTAATATGTAGTCTTTCAGATAACACACCATTTAATTTAAAACCATCATTTCAAGAAAATATGTACTCTTTAGTTGTCAAGCAACATTTGGATCGAGAGTCAGTTTCTCATTATGACATAACCCTAACAGCTACAGACTGTGGTCAGCCTCCTCTATCTACTTTTAAAACTCTGAGTATTGAAGTGTCAGATGTAAATGATAATGCACCAGAATTTTCACATAACCCCATTCAACTTTATCTGACAGAAAACAACATTCCTGGAAACTCAATATTTTCTATTTCTGCTTCTGATAAAGATTTGGATGAAAATGCGGCTGTAAAATATCATTTAGTCAGAGAGGAGGGAAGCCAGTCAAAAATTACTGCATTTTTAAATGTTAACTCAGAAAATGGACAAATTGTTGCGCTGAAAAGTTTCGACTTTGAAAGCCTGAAAACTTTCCAGTTCCAAGTTGTGGCCTCAGATTCTGGGTCTCCTTCCCTGAGCAGCAACGTGACAGTGAACGTGTTCATCCTGGACCAGAACGACAACGCTCCAGTCATCCTGTATCCAGTCAGCTCCAACGGTTCTGCTGAAGGTGTGGAGGAGATTCCCCGCAATGTGAACGCAGGACACTTGGTGACCAAAGTCAGAGCCTATGACGCTGATATAGGATATAACGGCTGGTTGCTGTTTTCCCTGCAGGAAGTTAGTGACCACAGCCTCTTTGGTTTGGACCGCTACACAGGACAGATCAGAACCCTTCGCTCATTCACAGAAACAGACGAGGCTGAGCATAAACTGGTCATCCTGGTCAAAGACAACGGCAACGTTTCCCTCTCAGCAACAGCTACTGTGATTGTCAAGCTGGTGGAGCCCAAAGAGGCTTTTGCAGCTTCTGATGTTAAAAGTGCAGCAAAGGATGATGAGGATACTAATGTGACTTTTTACCTGATGATCACTCTGGGCTCAGTTTCAGTCCTGTTCATCATCAGCATCATCGTGCTGATTGCAATGCAATGCTCCAAATCCCCAGACTATACTTCTAAATATCTCCAAGAGACTAATTATGATGGGACCCTGTGTCACAGCATCCAGTACAGATCTGGAGACAAACGGTACATGTTGGTTGGACCCAGGATGAGCATAGGATCTACTATAGTACCTGGAAGTCATGCAAACACACTAGTGCTCCCTGACAGGAGAAGGACATCTGAGGAGGTAAGGTTTACTTTAAATTCCAATATATGCAGGTGGCGAAACGTTTTCCAAACATCACATTTTACACTCAAAAAATAACCTGCTCCCATAATGTAGTAAAATTATGCAAATAATTTTTACACATGTAAATAAAATGCTTTCCTATTGGAACCAACAATTTCGTTGAATGGCCTAAACGTTTGGTGGACATGGTGCATTTGCGTTGCTGTTACATTATTACCAAGGATCAATCCAACAGGATTTTTAATTGTAAACAAGTTAAGAATTTTATTTCGCACAGTTGTCAGCATTACAACAAAACTGTGGTGGTTTCCGCACCAAGAGATACAATGAACAAAGACAAAATAACAAAGTGAAAAATAAGCAATCGATTAAACACTACACTAAAAACAAGTATAACCCAGTTTAAGAGTCTGAAGAGTCTATGTGGTATGGACATTTATAAACAAGTTTTAGGTTAGAAAAAATGAACTTTAGAGATTTATTATTAACCATAAATTAAACAAGCAACTGTGCATGAATAAACAGTGAAGAAATCAGTATTAAGAGTAAATGTTAAGGACGATGGCTAGAAATGAGGTGGATGTATCCTTATAATGTATATTCCACTTAAAATCGGGGGAGGGGGTATGTATGCATGTGTGGCAGAGAGATGGCGTGTGTGTGTGTGTGTGTGTAGCACCATAGCCAATTTAACAGTTGCACAGCTGTTTTTCAGTCTTGACATAAAGGCATGAGTGGGTTTGGATTTTTAGGAGCTTGAAGAGTTGATGGGCCAGATGTGTTTTCAGGATTCCAATCTCCCTCTTTTAGGTTGTCTCATCACTGTTGGAGATCAACCCCACATTTTTTAATGTTATGAACTACCATCATTTCCCTGGTCCATTTAAACTTGTATATCTTCCATTAGTTACTCGATTTAAGAGGGTAGTTACAACTACGTTTTAAAACAGTACAGCATATAAATTAATGTGCTGAGCCAACAAAACAAAGTCGAACCGTGATAAATTACTTTTAATGAACACAATAGTAAATATTTAGAAAATACATCATACTGAACAGAGTATATTTCATTATTTAAAACATTTGTCAACCCATAAGCCTCCCGCTGGTGTCAAGCTTGGATAACAAAAACACATGGCAAACTGGATTTGTTGCAAGAACACTTGACCAGAGAAGGCAATACTGGCTTTTTTAGCAATTTCTTGAAAACATCTAGCAATGAAAATATATCATACAGTCTGAAACGTCTGTGTCTAAATGTCAATGCATCATGTAATGTCGGCTTAAAGAAAAGAAAATCGGAGAGATTTTGCTGCTGAGTGAGGAAATTTGAGCCCATCGTTGACCCTGCACCCCAGTTAACATCTCATATGAGTCAACATGGGAAATTAAACACTATATTCCTATACATAGACAAAACCATTTAACAATGGCCATTAGGTGTCTGCAATTAGAGTTTTCTGATTACCTGAAAACAAATCAAAGCTGGTTATAAGATTATGCACGATGTGATCTTGGCGACAGTGTTCAAAGAAAAATGCTTAAAGGATAAACTACTAGTCAAGAATTAACACATTACTGCCACCTACTGCTCCGGAGTTGTAAGTGGAAATGATTCGCAATCTTAACCCGATAGAATTAAGTTGATTTAACCTGTTGTTTCATATTGTTTTATTTTAACTTGAAACCGCATATTTTGGAAACGTTTCTAACATCAAACACCATTTCATTGATATAGTAGAAGCAATATGTTAGACCCAGGATGAGGTGACAGACATCCAGTTTTCTTCTTTTTTGAGTGTAGAGATGTAAATGTTCTTCCTGACTGTGCTGCAGAAGTTCTGAAATGTTTTATAGTGAAAAATTGAAAACCCCTTTTTTGAGACAAAATTTTAATAGTATGCATTATATTTTAGAAACATGCAAGTAGCTTTTTAGTTTCCATATTGGACTTATCCACTTAATGTTACCATTCAGTTCAGAAATAATGTGATAGGACTAGAACTGTAACTGGCTTTTTGATTGTGATAGAGGTTTATTGAGTTTGGCTGCCAGGCATATGGTGTGGCAAGATTTGAAAATGTAAATTTATGATACTTTGAATATGTCTTAAAAACATTGTTTATCTTTACCTGCTGGTTTGCTTATTTGACATAAGATGTGTGTTTACTCAACAACCAACATTTCTCTTTAATCCATTAACAAATGTTTGACCTCTCTTATACTTTTTGGTGATTGTAATTTAGCTGTCTTTTGCAGTGTTAAAATGTAGTTTTATGTCTAGATAAACAAGTCCCCATACATCAGCTGGTATTTGAGAATTTTAGAAGGAAATCTAATTATGTAGTGATGTTGACCGTTTACACATATGAGGGTGGGTGGGGTGGGTTATTTTGTCCTTCTTTTGAATGATTCTTTTCATACCAAATCAGCGTAGTTTGGGTTAACCAAAAGGAAAACTTGAGTAAGATTTTCACTTTTCTGGTAGCACTGTCCATGGTGCTGAGGAAATATTCCCGGTAAATGTTGTTGTTGCCTTTAAACTCAGTATATTAATTTCTCTTTAATTATTTTAGAATTTATTAGAAGTTACCAAAACCCAAGCATGCGTATTCCACAGTTTGTATATTTTAAGCAATCGCAAAGTTACCATAATTTATGTGTGTTTGAAATCTGTTGGAAATGTTTCATTTCTGGTTACAAGTGAACAAAACTACAAGGATGTGCGATAAAGGATCTGTCTTTTAATTAGCCTATATGTAAATTATAACAAAAACCCACTTTTTATAGGAAATCAGACCTTGCTCATTTTCGTATTATTGAACTAAATATCAAGTGATCAGATATTTTAATATGCAAAGCTTTCTTAAGCAGAAAACTTCAATACGTCTGCAGCCTGTCCATTCAATTGAGTTTCATTCAGTAGTAAAACATTATTTACTTTGCAAATTTTCAGAAATACGTTGGAAAATCTGCAAATAGCGACATGGTTGTTACATTGAAAAGAAATGTAAACCTCTTTTTGTTTATTTTTGTGTAAATGTCATAGTGCGTCCAGTCCACAAGGTGTCAGTGTCATCTCGGCATAAATTGAGGAGTTATAGTTTACCCAGCCCCCTCACACGGGTTCTGTTCTAGTCACCAGAAAGGAGACGGTACAATAACGAGGAAAAAACGACGCTGTGTTACATAGAATTTATACGATATAAAGATTGGTTACATCTTAGCTCATGCAATTTTATTAAGGGAAACGTTTTATTGGCGAGCCTGTGAGTAGAGTTTTTTTATTTCTTTTTTCCTGAACTGGAACGATGGGACAAGAAAGACAAAGCCGAGGATTGCGGGGTTGGTGGATAGCCGTCCGTGTGTCTGCGATCTTGAGCTGCATTTCACAGGTTTCAGCCCAGATAAAATATTCAATTCCAGAGGAAGTAAAAGTAGGGTCTGTTGTTGGAAATATCGCAAAGGATCTTGGACTGGACATCAGCACATTGGAGGACAGACGATTTCGGATTGTTTCAGGAATAAGAGACGGTCAGTTTGAAGTCAATCAGAACAATGGCGCACTGTTTGTGCACAAGAATATAGACAGAGAAACCCTCTGTGAAAGCATTTCGCCGTGTTTGATGGATCTAAAATTAGTAGCTGAGAATCCCATGGAAATACATTACGTTGGGGTAGAAATTTTGGACATAAATGATAATGCACCGACTTTTCAAGAACATGAAAAAAAAATTGAAATAGCTGAGTCCAGTCTGTCAGGCAGACGTTTCCAGCTGCCAAGTGCTCGTGATCCAGATGTTGCTGGCAATGCTATACGTATGTACAAATTAAGTCATAATGAACATTTCAGTTTACAAATTCGAGACAGAGGAGAAGACAAAGTACCACATTTAGTTTTGCAAAAACCTCTTGATAGAGAAAAACAAAATGAGCATAAACTGATTCTAACAGCATTGGATGGGGGAAATCCTCCAAAATCAGGGACTCTAAATGTCACAATAACTGTCCTCGATTCAAACGATAATCAACCCGTATTCAACCAAGAGGTATACTCAGTAACATTGCCTGAAAATGTAAATGTGGATCGGAGTGTAATTACTGTTAATGCTACTGATCTGGATGACAGTTTGAATGGAGAAGTTGAATATTTTTTCGGTGGAGAACTTGACCCTCAGATACACAAAATTTTTAGCTTAGATAAAGTCAGTGGCGAAATCAGAACAAAAGGAGATATTGATTTTGAAAAAGCTGAAGTTTATAAATTAGAAATACACGCAAGTGACAAAGGAACACCTCCTTTGGGTGCAGATTGCACTGTCCTTATCAAAGTGCTGGACGAAAATGACAACAAACCAGAAATTGAGGTGGCATCTCTTTCTAAGCAGGTTTCAGAGAACTCCAAACCTGGTACTGTGGTTTCTTTAATCAGTGTTAGAGACCAAGACTCAGGTTTAAATGGTAAAGTAATATGTAGTCTTTCAGATAACACACCATTTAATTTAAAACCATCATTTCAAGAAAATATGTACTCTTTAGTTGTCAAGCAACATTTGGATCGAGAGTCAGTTTCTCATTATGACATAACCCTAACAGCTACAGACTGTGGTCAGCCTCCTCTATCTACTTTTAAAACTCTGAGTATTGAAGTGTCAGATGTAAATGATAATGCACCAGAATTTTCACATAATCCCATTCAACTTTATCTGACAGAAAACAATGTTCCTGGAAACTCAATATTTTCTGTTTCTGCTTCTGATAAAGACTTGGATGAAAACGCAGCTGTAAAATATCATTTAGTCAGAGAGGAGGGAAGCCAGTCGAAAATTACTGCATATTTAAATGTTAACTCAGAAAATGGACAAATTGTTGCACTGAAAAGTTTCAACTTTGAAACCCTGAAAACTTTCCAGTTCCAAGTTGTGGCCTCAGATTCTGGGACTCCGTCCCTGAGCAGCAACGTGACAGTGAACGTGTTCATCCTGGACCAGAACGACAACGCTCCAGTCATCCTGTATCCAGTCAGCTCCAACGGTTCTGCTGAAGGTGTGGAGGAGATTCCCCGCAATGTGAACGCAGGACACTTGGTGACCAAAGTCAGAGCCTATGACGCTGATATAGGATATAACGGCTGGTTGCTGTTTTCCCTGCAGCAAGTTAGTGACCACAGCCTCTTTGGTTTGGACCGCTACACAGGACAGATCAGAACCCTTCGCTCATTCACAGAAACAGACGAGGCTGAGCATAAACTGGTCATCCTGGTCAAAGACAATGGCAACGTTTCCCTCTCAGCAACAGCTACTGTGATTGTCAAGCTGGTGGAGGCCAAAGAGGCTTTTGCAGCTTCCGATGTTAAAAGTGCAGCAAAGGATGATGAAGATAATAACGTGACTTTTTACCTGATGATCACTCTGGGCTCAGTTTCAGTTCTGTTCATCATCAGCATCATCGTGCTGATTGCAATGCAGTGCTCCAAATCCCCAGACTATACTTCTAAATATCTCCAAGAGACTAATTATGATGGGACCCTGTGTCACAGCATCCAGTACAGATCTGGAGACAAACGGTACATGTTGGTTGGACCCAGGATGAGCATAGGATCTACTATAGTACCTGGAAGTCATGCAAACACACTAATGCTCCCTGACAGGAGGAGGACTTCTGAGGAGGTAAGAGTTTGAATCACGTTTACATGCTTACATGCACGTCTTGTATGAAATTCCTCTCGTCAGTTACTTTACATAACTCCATTATGTACGCTCAGCTGTCTTGTGTTTTGGCGTCTAGTTTCATTTTACAGTTCTTGCTTTTAATGCCGTGCTATGATACCGGTGGTTACTTATAGATGCAGTCATTTTAGGCTTGAGGGTAGTGCGATGGATATACACGCTAGGGATAGCCTTAAAGGGGGAAAGCCATATGAAATAGAATCAGTCATTTTACTTTTACTTGTTCAATTGGCCAATCTCCCTTTGGCCTGCGAAAATTCGGAGAAAACTAATCTTTAGATGCTTCATAAAGCACAAAATTTAAGAAGCTGGAGAAAACCTTTTAACTGTGGTAGTTTGTGTTGTTGGTGTGCTTTGCATTCCTTACATTTGTTCAAATTCCTTTTCTGAGAACAGGCACTGAATCCTGAATGGAACTGGCCATTCAGCTCCTCAGCCCGATTTACTGTCTGTGCGTATTATTCTGTCTAGCTGATACATATGTACACATTAAATTACAGACAAGAAAGAAAGGAAGTTATTCCAAATTTGGCCACTTTTGAAGCTACTTTTTAAAAGATAATTAATGCCTAAAAGTTGATTCCTCCTCCTTCACAGCGCAATGTTTTCCTCATGCTAATGATGACCTCTTTTTGATTCCTTTCTTTTGTTGCATATTGCGCTTAAAGCTTTTGATACGCATTAATCAAGGAGAGGTGACAGCTGTCAAAATTTGATAATTCATAAAAAATATCAGAAGCCTTTAAATGTTCAGAATATATTTAAAACCTTTATTTAAATGTTTCAAATATATTTAAATTATTCAGAATCTCTTGAACTAAAAACATATCTTATTCAGACTTACTTCACTACTTTCTCCCTCTTGATGATTAGTACACCCAATTAACCTGAACGTTGATCTTTTTTTGGAGACAACAAAACACGCTTCGTTCTGTTTACCTTATTCATTCGTTTTTTTTAAACCAGCTCTCTAGGAATTCCCCCGATTGGTTTTCACTTCCCATTTTTTTAGAGAAAGGCATAATTTATTATCTCACCGATCCTAAACACCCTCTAGGTGTCAGCATTATACTAACAAACCAGACATAACTCAGTCCACCCCTCCGGAGGTCTTTTGTTTCGGCCGAATGGAACGGAGAAGGCATCAAAATTGCGGTCGCTACTCGATGTAACCAGGTTTTAAATCCAAAAATTAAAACAGCTGCGGTAATTTATATAGCAGGCTTTAGGTTATTACTGTGCTGCTTCTGGACAATGGGAACCGAAACGCAGAGTCAAACGAGGAATTGCGCCTGGTTTGCTTTGTATTTGGCCTTAATGCTGCTTGTTGGAAATCGGGCTTTGGCAGAAACAAGATATTCTGTTGCAGAAGAGGTGAAGGATGGCACCGTTGTGGGGAATGTTGCGAAGGATCTCGGCCTTGACATCAATTTTCTGACGGCCCGTCGGTTCCGTGTGGTGTCTGAAAAGGACGGTGCATTCTTTGATGTGAACCAGGACAACGGGGACCTTTATGTTGTTCAGAAAATCGACCGAGAGGAGCTTTGTGAGGGAAGTGGCGCATGCTTAATGGAGCTGAAGATCATCGCAGAAAACCCCTTGGAAATACATTACGTGGTTGTTGAAATTAAGGATGTGAATGATCACGCCCCGGTGTTTCCTGAAAAGGAGCAGAGGTTTGAGATATTTGAACAAACACTGCCAGGAAGACGATTTCAGCTGCACGCTGCCCGTGATCCCGACGCTGGCTCTAACTCATTACGTACGTACACCTTAACCTCAAATGAGCATTTTGAAATAGACATTCGTCTAAGTGATGAAGATAAAATACCATTTCTTGTGCTAAAAAAATCCCTAGACAGGGAACAAAAAAGTATGCATTTGCTGCAATTAACAGCTGTAGATGGAGGCAAACCTCCAAGAGCGGGGACGTTAAATATTTCAATTATTGTTCTCGACAGTAATGATAATCGTCCAAAATTTAGTATGGAAACCTATGAAATTGAAATTGAAGAAAATATCCCACTTGGAACGTCAGTGTTCAAAATTAACGCAACTGATCCAGATGAAGGCACTAATAGTCAACTTCAATACCGCCTTGGAACAACACTCAAGAAAAAAGTCTATGATATTTTTGAATTGGATAAAATAACTGGTGAGATCAGAGTTAAAGGTGCTGTTGACTATGAGGAAAACGATGTTTATAAGTTGGATATTGAAGCGTCAGATAAAGGTACACCCCCATTAACAGGTGAGTGTAGGGTTGTTGTAAAAATAAAAGATGTGAATGATAACCCACCTGAAATTGATATTACATCACTTTCAAACACTGTCTCTGAAGACTCAAAGCCTGGCACGGTGATTTCTCTCATTAGTGTGAAAGATAAAGATTCAGGCCTCAATGGGAAATTAATCACAAGCATCATTTCAGACGTTCCTTTTGAACTGAAGCCTTCTTATAAGGAGAACACATATTCAATTGTAACAAAGGGTTATTTGGACCGAGAAGCGATTTCTCATTATGTTATAACTATAAAAGCAACTGACTGTGGTGACCCACCGTTATCAACTATAAAAACACTTAACATTCAAGTAACAGATGTAAATGACAATAAACCTAATTTCTACCAAAATCCGATAAATATTTACCTGCCAGAAAACAACGTGCCTGGAAAGTCAATATTCAGTGTGAGCGCTGCTGACAACGACTTGAGTGAAAATGCAGCAATTTATTATAATATTGTGAGAGAAGGGAGTAAAAATGATGTAACAGCATTCTTAAATATAAACTCAGAAAATGGACAGATATCTGCGCTAAAAAGTTTTGACTTTGAAACCCTGAAAACTTTCCAGTTTCAAGTTGTGGCCTCAGATTCTGGGACTCCGTCCCTGAGCAGCAACGTGACAGTGAACGTTTTCATCCTGGACCAGAACGACAACGCTCCAGTCATCCTGTATCCAGTCAGCTCCAACGGTTCTGCTGAAGGTGTGGAGGAGATTCCCCGCAATGTGAACGCAGGACACTTGGTGACCAAAGTCAGAGCCTATGACGCTGATATAGGATATAACGGCTGGTTGCTGTTTTCCCTGCAGGAAGTTAGTGACCACAGCCTCTTTGGTTTGGACCGCTACACAGGACAGATCAGAACCCTTCGCTCATTCACAGAGACAGACGAGGCTGAGCATAAACTGGTCATCCTGGTCAAAGACAACGGCAACGTTTCCCTCTCAGCAACAGCTACTGTGATTGTCAAGCTGGTGGAGCCCAAAGAGGCTTTTGCAGCTTCTGATGTTAAAAGTGCAGCAAAGGATGATGAGGATACTAATGTGACTTTTTACCTGATGATCACTCTGGGCTCAGTTTCAGTCCTGTTCATCATCAGCATCATCGTGCTGATTGCAATGCAGTGCTCCAAATCCCCAGATTATACTTCTAAATATCTCCAAGAGACTAATTATGATGGGACCCTGTGTCACAGCATCCAGTACAGATCTGGAGACAAACGGTACATGTTGGTTGGACCCAGGATGAGCATAGGATCTACTATAGTACCTGGAAGTCATGCAAACACACTAGTGCTCCCTGACAGGAGGAGGACGTCTGAGGAGGTAAGGCTAATTCAACATCTAAATGAATTGATCCAGAGGTGATCTTTTTTAATTTCATGTTTTTTGTTTAAGTAAAATAAAAATTGTTTCATAAATATTTTTTTTGTTTTCATAATAGATCACTCTGAACGTAGCATAATAAAACACTTGTCATTTTGATTAGAGGTATTATTTCGTATCAATACCTAAGTTGCAGCAGGTATCTTTTCTAAAGATTTGGGTGTAATTGGGATGATATGAGGTCAAGCTTAAGAACTTCTAGTGGCCATTTTATTGTACAGTGTGCTGACTTGTCATAAGGCTCTCTCTGACGGACTTATACACCTGCAGACTCCATAAGAAATCCAGTACCCCTGTTTCAGACTGAATTCCTATCTAGTAAAATGTTCAGGAAATCCAAAAGACTAAAAAGAATTATTATCCCAGAGCAGTCAAATTAATCGCCCCTTGAAGACACTTTATAGGTAGAATAAAGTAAATATCCCGACATTGAAGAATGGAAACATAAAACACAGACAAATAGCCAGGGAATGCCAAGGAAAACAAACGCAATTTTAAAAGGGACTTAAAAACTGAAATAGAAGACTGTAATATTGAAAGGGGGAGTATTCCAGACTTTGTGTGTGTGTGTGTGTGTGTGTGTGTGTGTGTGTGTGTGTGTGTGTGTGTGTGTGTGTGTGTGTGTGTGTGTGTGTGATCGTCACGCCACAAAACTGTTTTTCAGCGAGCGAGACCATGACGATAAATTTCATTATTAATGTGACAGCATACAGCGAATTTTTTCACTTCAAGTCAGTCTTTGCTTTGTGAGGAATAGCTCCTGTAACTTTTTGATTATTTTACTTTATTTTTTTAAGGATCACATTATATTTTGCGCATTTAAGGTACCTTGAATCCTCAGTTTTGTGTCGGTTCTGGGGCGCTGTTTATGGAGGTGTCTGATTATGCAAATTTGTTTCTATGCTTCCCCTTTCCTCAACAGAGGCTGTGTGCATTCATTCCCTCACTAGGTGTCATTGTTACATTGGGCAACGATTTAGAATCAGTCCCAATAGGCTCTGCCCCTTATAATATTTTTTTTTTGCGGTTTGAGCACAAAGAATGATTTTGAGTTGGAAGCGAACCGCTCGTTTTCCACGCTGCTATGATTCTTGGAGTTTAATCTCGGACATGCTGGAGCTTTTTTAACACGTATATCATTTCTGGACGCCCCTTTTTGGATTATGCCGACAGATACAACGGAAAAAACGGCACAATGAGGTCTTGGTCTGGTGCTCTGTTTTTCTTTCTGTTTTTTGGCGGCTCGGAGCTGATTTTTGCGCAGCTGAAATATTCCACTCCAGAGGGGGTGGAAGTGGGAGCTGTGATCGGAAATGTGGCCAAGGATTTGGGCCTCGATGTCAGCACCCTGGCAAGCAGGCGTTTTCGCATTGTGTCTGCAGCTCACGGTGCGCTGTTTGAGGTAAACCCGAACAATGGGATTTTATATGTTCACCGGGACATTGACAGAGAGCAGCTGTGCGACAGAAATATTGCATGTTTAACCGACCTAAAAATTGTAGTTGAAAACCCACTTGAAGTCCACTATGTCACGGTGGAAATAACGGATGCAAACGACCATGCTCCGAGTTTTGCGGAAGAAGAGAAGATAATAGAAATAGCGGAACTAACGGCGCCGGGTGCTCGATTCCAATTACCAGGCGCCCGCGATCCAGATGTGGGAATAAATTCAATCCAGCGCTACAAACTGAGTCAAAATGACAATTTCCAATTGGAAATTCGGGACAGAGGTGAGGACAAAGTCCCCTTCTTGGTTTTGCAGAGACAGTTAGATAGAGAGCAAAAAACAAACCACAGCTTAATTCTAACTGCTGTGGATGGAGGGACGCCATCAAAATCAGCGCATCTCAACGTTACAGTAAGGGTTCTTGATATAAATGATAACAGACCCATTTTTTCAAAGGAGGTTTATTCCGCTGTATTGCAAGAAAACGCAGTAAAAGATACAATAATAATTAAAGTAGAAGCAACTGATCTAGATGAGGGAACAAACGCTAATGTAGAGTATGTCTTTGGAAGTGATATTAATTCAGATTTGCTACAACTATTTAG
Source organism: Fundulus diaphanus (assembly GCA_037039145.1). Classification (NCBI taxonomy): domain Eukaryota; kingdom Metazoa; phylum Chordata; class Actinopteri; order Cyprinodontiformes; family Fundulidae; genus Fundulus; species Fundulus diaphanus. The sequence continues at coordinate 35,137,479 of CM073125.1, forward strand.
TTTAAATATTAATACTGGAGAAATTCGAGTAAGCGGATTGATTGATTATGAGACAGCTAGTGTTTACAAATTAGACATACAAGCTTCTGACAAAGGCCAGCCACCGATGACCACTGATTGTAGAGTGATCATCAAGATTCAGGATGTCAATGACAATAAGCCGGAAATTGACATTACATCTTTATCCAGCATGGTCCCAGAGGATTCAAAACATGGCACTGTGATAGCTCTTATCAGTTTTACAGACAGGGATTCTGGTCTAAATGGTAAAGTCGTTTGTCATCTCACAGATAATGTGCCTTTTGAATTAAAACCATCATATAAAGAAAACATGTACTCATTAGTTACAAAGGAAACATTGGACAGGGAGACTGTATCATATTATGATATTTCAGTGACAGCTACAGATTGTGGGGAGCCACCTCTTTCCACTGTAAAAAGTTTAAGCATTCAGGTGTCGGATGTAAATGACAACACTCCTGATTTTTTACACAATCCTCTTGAGTTGTATTTATTGGAAAATAATGCCCCCGGTGAATCTATATTTTCTGTCAGCGCGCTTGACAAGGACTTAAATGAAAACGCTGTCCTGTCCTACCGTTTGCTCAAAGCTGATGGCGGTCCTAAGGACATGACATCCTTTTTGAACATACATGCTGACAATGGACAGATATCGGCACTGAAAAGTTTTGACTTTGAAACCCTGAAGACTTTCCGGTTCCAAGTTGTGGCCTCAGATTCTGGGACCCCATCCCTGAGCAGCAACGTCACAGTGAACGTTTTCATCCTGGACCAGAACGACAACGCTCCAGTCATCCTGTATCCAGTCAGCTCCAACGGTTCTGCTGAAGGTGTGGAGGAGATTCCCCGCAATGTGAACGCAGGACACTTGGTGACCAAAGTCAGAGCCTATGACGCTGATATAGGATATAACGGCTGGTTGCTGTTTTCCCTGCAGGAAGTTAGTGACCACAGCCTCTTTGGTTTGGACCGCTACACAGGACAGATCAGAACCCTTCGCTCATTCACAGAGACAGACGAGGCTGAGCATAAACTGGTCATCCTGGTCAAAGACAACGGCAACGTTTCCCTCTCAGCAACAGCTACTGTGATTGTCAAGCTGGTGGAGCCCAAAGAGGCTTTTGCAGCTTCTGATGTTAAAAGTGCAGCAAAGGATGATGAGGATAATAATGTGACTTTTTACCTGATGATCACTCTGGGCTCAGTTTCAGTTCTGTTCATCATCAGCATCATCGTACTGATTGCAATGCAGTGCTCCAAATCCCCAGACTATACTTCTAAATATCTCCAAGAGACTAATTATGATGGGACCCTGTGTCACAGCATCCAGTACAGATCTGGAGACAAACGGTACATGTTGGTTGGACCCAGGATGAGCATAGGATCTACTATAGTACCTGGAAGTCATGCAAACACACTAGTGCTCCCTGACAGGAGGAGGACTTCTGAGGTAAGGCTTTGTCCCTGTTCTATTGGATGATACTACTTTCATCTTGGCTTTTTGGTTTACATCTGCATGTTATGATTTGTATTATTCACATTTGAGAGGACAAGTGGTAAATGTTCATGTTTAAAAGGCTAACAGAACTCACATGCTTTGAGGTTACTACGCATCGGACACAAAGCCGGTACTCATTACTCTGAGAAGCTGTTAAATTTTATCCATAAAAAGGTTTCTGCCTACATTTTATTACCATATATTATAAAGTGGCTGAGCCAGCAAAATACAAATTGGTAGCCAGATTGAGACCACTGCTTATTGAGAGTTGGCTGAAAACAGACCTTGGGTTTCTTTTTGTGGATGGAGCCTTGGTTCTTTGTCACTCTTGTTATAGAAGACTCAGAAATGCCGTTCAAAGATGCATGACTAAGTTTACCTTCTCTGCCAGAACTGATAGTGAAAATACACAAAGCTAGTTCTGAAAAGTGCATCAAGTTTGTGCTTGTCAACTTCCATGTTAGTACATCATGAATGTGGATAATTCATCACTGTATTTTCATGGTCAGCTTATGGATATTATTCTAACACGTTAAATAAAAAAAAAGTTTTTAGAACCAAGCTGTGCCATGCTTCTGCCATTCATATTGAGGAAGAAAAATAAAATCACAGAACTTAAATATATTTTGTAATTTTACAAATCACATTAAAATATCAAGAACTACCACCGTCTTAACTTTAAATTCACAATACCCTCCCTAACAGTGTTATTCCCAGTTTATCTAGCCTCTATTGGAAGTAAAAACGGATTCTGCATTCTGAAGTCCAAATTGTCTGAAGGCATTAGAGTAAATAGCATTGTGGCTATGTGAGTATTCGACCCAATTATGACGTGTGGACCACGAGGCCCTGACATTTCTTTGCCTATCCCCCATGGCGGTCTATGGAGAAACTGCAAGCTGTGGCTTAACTGGACCTCCTGAACCTTAACAGGACTGGAGATGTCTAAAAGAGAAAAATAAAAAATAAACATTAGTTTCTCAATCACGTTACAAATCATTTGTCTTTCAGTGCAAGTTTAACCCCTGGTCTAAGACACTGTGAGACCAAGGAGGACTCCCTTCAGAGAGATCTAGTTTGCAAGTTTGTTTTCTGATTGTTTGCGCTGATGTTTCTACAACTAGAGAAGCTTGTGGTGGGCAAACTCGATTTCTTCAGGGTGGGCTTCTGTTCAGTCTCATAACGCCTGAGACCATGGGTTTGACTCATGCTGGAATATCCTTTTAATCACAGGCATAATTTAGATGTAAAACCAGAAGACAAAGGCCAAGATGGTCCATTTCATTTAGCTCATGAGTCTCTTTTTGCAGTTCCTCATTACTTATTTGGATTAACACCGTAAAATATGTTTGTTAGGGCACCACATGGAACAAGATCCTCCAACATGTTAGCTTGTGTTAACAGGGGCATTACAGTTAGTAAAATCCTCCACCGACCAGTGACTCCCTCAACATGGATCCTAACTAGAAAGCTACCTAGATGTGTTTATGTCATGTGCAGAGTTCCTTCCTTTTGTAAAGTGACAGACATGTAAATTTGCAACGCGAGTTCCAAGCTTTCCTCTAATTAGAAATTTGCTGTCTGCTAATACCTCACGCTCGGGCTTCAACTGTTTTAAGAAACCAGATTGTTTAGTGATGTGTTTGTCCGAAACACATCCACCCAACTAAGGAGACAGAAAGGAAATCACCCCTGGTTTGATGCCAATCAAATATTTGTGTTGTTGTGTTTACAATTTGACCAAGCCTGTGCCCTGGCTGTCAAATTACTGGATCTGGCTCTAAAAATGTCAGAACAATCTATGATGCATCTTTTATTGTTAGGCTAATTTGCAACCCCAGTCCCCAGTCAGGGCCTTTGAATTTATAGCCAAGTTTATTACTTAAGCCTAGCCCTTGATTTCATCAGGAATACCAATAAGTGGTTCTCTTGAATAGGTTTTTGGCTAATTCTCTCTACATTACCCATTATTTTTGTAAGCAGCCATCAATGATTTCACTTTTTATTTTCATCCTGCAGTGTGTCAAGCTCCTCCCACAGGTTGACATGTTCATCCAAGTTGACGGTGCCTCAGGTTGAGATCATTATATTCTCTCTTTGGGACAGGGATATCTTCTTGAGCTTAAATACAGAAAAGGGAACAGTTGGCATAAAAAGCATGAAATATCAAAATGAAGAATATGCTGACATGTCTGTGCTGTGACTGGTCTGTTCTCTCACAACTGATTGATCATGTGATGAATCTTCAGCTGTATAAGGGGATTGTGGGTCAGAGCAGTCAAAACATCAAGCTAGCTTTAATAGTGCAAAATGTGTAGGAGGAGATTCTAGTATTTTAGACATACTCCATCTGACATGATGTATATTAGGATATATCCTAAAAAAATTACAAGCGTACTAAACTGTCTTGTAGTAGCAACACTGGACCACAGAGCAGGAGATGAGGAGGACAAGAGGAGTAGGAGTAAAAAAAAAAAAAAATCAAACCACTGACAGCATACAACTTTTACTGAAAATTATGTTAACTCGTAACCATTTCTAGGACAGGAATTCTGCTTATAATTTGGTAATTTTTCCTGGAATTTCACAAGCAATCGAATCCTTAACAAACAGGTAGCTACAAGACAAAATATATTTGTACAATGAGAATGTTCCCAGCTGGATTCTTATTGTTCTGGACTGTCACAAGGACCAGGTGTATCATACGGTACTTAGAACAAAAAATGAATAGCAATGTCGGTAGATATAGAGGATAAACCTTTGCACTGCATCTACCTTTTCTATAGAGCCATATGTCAAAGCCAGCACCAAAACATCCTATGCGTCACTTCTATTAAATTATTATTTATTTAATAGTTTTATTCTTGCCTTGACCTTTGGATCACATACGGCGCATCGTTAGACCTGGGCCGCTGGGGACTCAAGCCTCAGATGTTTTGTCAATAGCCCTGAATCAAAATGAGACTCTTAAAAGTCAGAGGCAAACTGAATTTGTCCTTGGTAGATTGTGTTAAATGTGCATTCCAATTGGACAAAGTATTAATTCCTGATTATTTATTCATATGTGTGTGCTTTAAACAATATTTTTTTAAATAGTGTAGCGATCCTGCAGTAATGTTCCATCTGATAACGTTCCTGTTAGAGTTCTGTGATTTATGGTCAGGGCCGGATTATCCATAAGGGCCAGTGGGCCAGTGCCCAGGGGCACCAACCATGGGGGGGCACCACATGACACATGCTTTAAAAATATATTTTTCATAAATTGTTATATTATTTACTTGAAATTGTTGAAAGACCATGCATTATTTGTTTTGTGAACACTGATTTCACAATAATAATAAATGATAAATAAATCAAGATTAGGCTACATGATCTATCACTCCCCCTCTCCAATCTGTCATAGTTGAGCTGGTCCACAAGTACGTGCAAATGTATCGTCTTTTTTAACGCTACAGAAAATTAATCCAAAATGAACAGACATCAAAAGCTGTGCTTTTTGATTTCAACATGTTAAAATGAGATATTTGAATATTGCTCACTGCTCATATGCCTACATGTAGTTGTGTAAGTTAGTAAATAGTAAATTACATTACAGAAATCCCCTTGATTATGTCTGATGTTTTTGACCGGAGGACAGCACGTGTAAGGGGGGGGGGGGGGGGGGCTTTGAGGTATAGTGCCCAGGGGCACCACATTGTCTTAATACGGGCCTGTTTATGGTCTGTGGACGTCTCGTGGGGAGGAGGGCGTCCGGGGGAGCATGACTATGTGTGTGACTGCTGTGTTGGCGTGGTTACGGCCGACAGTAACCAAGTTCTGTACCAAAAGTTGGAATAAAGGCAAGTTTATTGGATAACGTCTCGGCATTCGTCATGTGCCCGGTTGGATGCTACAATTTTTTTTTTCTGTTCCGGATGCGCACAAATCTATTTTCCATCAGAGCAGTTAACATCCACGGCGTCCTGAACAGAGGGGCGGACATCATATCCTCCACACGGGGACTGGAGCTTCTATCCCGACCTGATGGCTTAGATATGGAACAGATTCCACAGAGCGGCAGTGGATCTGTTCGCTAAACGGAAGAACGCGCAATGCCAGCTTTGGTTCTCACTGAGCCTAAGGAGTGGACGCCTTACCTCCTATTCCGTGGTCGAATATGCACCAGTCCCGCTGATCCCGCGGCTCCTGAATCGGGTTTGAGAGAAAACAGGTGTCAGTGATTTGCATAGCCCCGAAATCGCAGCAGTAGGCCTGTCGTGGTTTCCAAACCTGCAGCAGCTGATAGAGGGAGGGACGAGTTCCTCCAGATGGGAGGGGCAATAAGAAGTTACTCACAAATATGTCAGTGCCTCCGCGTTTGGCCGCTAAACCGGAGCGCAGCGGTGCGCACGATTAGGAACACACAAGCCACTTCCACCACAGCGTGACATCAACAGCTTTTCAAAGCTGGCGTGAAGAAAACGGCTTGGGCTCTGGTTCATTTCAGTTATCCAGCTGCGGATGGGCAAAAGTTTAGCTTTCAGCACAGTAAAAAACGTATGCTGCGGCTATTTCCTCCGGTTGTGTGTGTGTGTGTGTGTGTGTGTTTAAAGAATAGTCTTTAAGCACCATCTGAAAAAACGGGTTTTGAAAAGTGTGCGCAGACACCGATGTCGGACCCACTGGCTCCTCTGTGGGATTCAGCGTTGGCTCTGCGCGCATTGGTCTAAAAACCATTTGAGTCCGTAGATCAAGCTCCACTTAAATCTATGCTATTTAAAACGGCCCTGCTGTTAGTTCTGACATTTGTAAAGAAAGTGGACGATTTATCTGCCGTCTCTGACGCCCCTCTGTCTCACAATACGGGGCGACAACCTGCTCAGCTGCGTCCCAACGCTGCTTTTACACCTAAAAGCATCACCAGCTCAGTCAGGTGCCCTGAAAGGCTTCTATCCTACTCCTCATATCTCAGAAGAGGAAGCCTCGTCTCGTCTCCTCTGTCCCTCTTGTGTTTTGTGGCGCGCATGGCTTCACTGCGCAGCTCCATCACACTGGTTGTATGACGCTATTTACTGTTTCCCTCTGGACTGGATCCTCCAGAGAAGCTGTTCAGTTGCGCAGGGCGACTCTGCGTAAATACACACGATGAAGGCCAAGTTGGAAGTTGCTCTGTAATTCTGAGTATAGGCGCAGCCCTTTTAGTTTTGGATTTAGGCTGTTCTTAAATGCCTGAAAAACGCAATTTGGGACCCTGTGGTCCACTCTCAACAAGATTTAAACTCAGTGGGGTGGGACCCCCTCAGCAAATGGGCGTAGAGAATTTTATTCTATTCTGCGCTGTGCGCAAGACATAAACATATGTGGGGAAAATACATGGATGCAGACTGTAGGGGGTACGTCTTAAAGAGGGAAGAGGAGAAAGGCGGATACTGGGCTAAGACGCTTACCATTTCAAGACCCTAAAATCACCCCTGTTTGTCACTAAGCAACGTTTTATAAAACTTGACAATTTATTTTAATACTAATCTGTATTGTCCACTTGGTGTCGTTGCAATATAACCTTCCTGCCTGTCCCTCTTCTGAACAATCCTTTGTTTGCTGCTGCACAGCGGAGCGTGCGTCGGATGGAAGAACGGGCAACTGTAGCAGTCTGATTAGAAGATTTATTGGATGCAACTAAAAAATAATCTGGAATATATATGGGACTGAGAAACAATGGCGACCCGGAGCCGATCGAGTGACTACAGTTGGCGTGTTTGTCTTTTACATCTTCTGCTGATCGTAGCGAAGCAGGCTGCGGCTGATCTGAGATACTCTGTTCCGGAGGAGGTGAAGGAGGGAACCGTCGTTGGAAATATTGCCAAGGATCTTGGTCTGGAAAAGGCACATTTAACTGATCGACGTCTGCGTATTGCTTCGGGATCTGAGGATACTTTTTTCAGTGTTAACATGGATAACGGGGCCTTACAGGTTCGTAGAAAGATTGACAGAGAGGAGCTTTGTCACGGTGGTGGCGCATGCTTAATTGAGCTAAAGATCATAGTAGAAAACCCGCTGGAAATGCACCATGTTGTTGTTGAAATTACAGATGTAAACGATCACTCCCCATTTTTTACAAAAACAGAGCAACATTTTGAAATAGCTGAACATACGTCTGTAGGAACACAATTTGAGCTGCAAGCGGCCCGTGATCCCGATGCTGGAGTGAATTCAATCCGCTCATACAAATTATCATCAAATGATTATTTTGATATAGATCTAAGTCAAAGCGATGAAGACAAAATACCATTTTTAGTGCTGAGGAAACCTTTAGACCGTGAACAAAATGATAAACTTTTATTAATTGTTACAGCAGTAGATGGAGGAAAACCTCCGAGATCAGGGACACTTAATGTTTCAGTCACTGTTCTTGATAGTAACGACAACCGTCCGTCCTTTAGCCAGGAGGTTTACCAGGTAGAAATGTTTGAAAATGCTCCAGTTGGAACCATTGTTACAAAAGTAAATGCAAGAGACCCAGATGAAGGAAATAACGGAGAAATTGAGTACAGCATGGCCAACACATTGGCACCTAAAATATATGAAATATTTGGATTGGAAAGCCTAACGGGTGAAATTAAATTAAAAGCAGCACTGGATTTTGAGGAATCGGAAATCTACAAAATTGACATAGTAGCATCAGACAAGGGAATCCCTCCCTTAAGAGGAAGGTGTAGAGTGGTTGTAAAAATAAAAGATGTAAACGATAACTCACCAAAAATAGATGTCACGTCTTTGTCAAATACAATATCAGAAGATTCAAAACCCGGAACAGTGATTTCTCTCATCAGTGTAACAGATAAAGACTCAGGTGTTAATGGAAAGATTATTTCACACATACTAAATAATGCACCTTTTGAATTAAAGTCATCCTATAAGGAAAACATATATTCACTTGTTACAAAAGAGCATTTGGATCGAGAGAAGGTGTCCCATTATGAAATATTAATACAAGCCACTGATTGTGGTGATCCAGCCTTATCTACAGTGAAAACACTCAGTATTCAGATCTCTGATGTGAATGACAACAGTCCTCGTTTTGAGAAAAGTGAGTTGCAGTTTTATTTATCAGAAAATAATGCTGCTGGGAAATCAATATTTTCTGTCACTGCAACGGATATTGACATGAATGACAACGCAGCAATTTCTTATAATATTGTGAGAGAAGGAAGTAAAAATGATGTAACAGCATTCTTAAATATAAACTCAGAAAATGGACAGATATCTGCGCTAAAAAGTTTCGACTTTGAAACCCTGAAAACTTTCCAGTTCCAAGTTGTGGCCTCTGATTCTGGGACTCCTTCCCTGAGCAGCAACGTGACAGTGAACGTGTTCATCCTGGACCAGAACGACAACGCTCCAGTCATCCTGTATCCAGTCAGCTCCAACGGTTCTGCTGAAGGTGTGGAGGAGATTCCCCGCAATGTGAACGCAGGACACTTGGTGACCAAAGTCAGAGCCTATGACGCTGATATAGGATATAACGGCTGGTTGCTGTTTTCCCTGCAGGAAGTTACTGACCACAGCCTCTTTGGTTTGGACCGCTACACAGGACAGATCAGAACCCTTCGCTCATTCACAGAGACAGACGAGGCTGAGCATAAACTGATCATCCTGGTCAAAGACAACGGCAACGTTTCCCTCTCAGCAACAGCTACTGTGATCGTCAAGCTGGTGGAGCCCAAAGAGGCTTTTGCAGCTTCTGATGTTAAAAGTGCAGCAAAGGATGATGAGGATAATAATGTGACTTTTTACCTGATGATCACTCTGGGCTCAGTTTCAGTTCTGTTCATCATCAGCATCATCGTGCTGATTGCAATGCAGTGCTCCAAATCCCCAGATTATACTTCTAAATATCTCCAAGAGACTAATTATGATGGGACCCTGTGTCACAGCATCCAGTACAGATCTGGAGACAAACGGTACATGTTGGTTGGACCCAGGATGAGCATAGGATCTACTATAGTACCTGGAAGTCATGCAAACACACTAGTGCTCCCTGACAGGAGGAGGACATCTGAGGAGGTAAGGCTATGTTTATGTCCTTTTGGACAGTATTGCGTATATTTTTCTTGGATGTGTGGTTTCAGTTATATTTATCAGCGTGTTATGATTTTTCTTAGTTGGGTTTGAGTGGGCCAGTAGGAAACATCAATGTTTAAAAGGCCAACAGAATGAATTGGTTAAAGGTTACCACACATATCACACAGAATCCAGGTACTGATTATACTGAGGCTGTTCCATTTTATGTATAAGAGGTTTTCGTAATGTTTGCAGTGGGTTTTTTTTGTTACTGCCCTTATTTTAGTTTGTTAGGCAGTGACTGCAGCTTCATATGGTGGTAAAGCCACAAAATGTCCATATGGGACTCCTGACTGAGACCACGGCTCGTTGAGGGGTGAACTATAACTGACCTTTTGTTTGATTTTGTGGATGGAGCTGTGATTCTTTGTCACTGTCTTGCTATATATACGACACAAAGATGACACTCAGAGACACATGACTAACTGACTTCTCCCCATAATCGATAAAAAAAAATGGTTTTGAAAAGCGCGTGAACTTTGTCTTAGTCATCTTTCATGTTAGTATTTCACCAATGTAGGTAATTTATCAATGTATTTTCATGGTCAGTTTATTGATAATATACTAACAAATTCCATGTCAATCACAAAGAACAGTTTTCACAACCAGTTTTTTCATGCTTTTCTCATTTATATTGTGGCCGGGAAGTCTCATGTCACCATGTGTGACAAACACTGCACAATATTTATAGAGGCAGTGATGGCCAATTACATCAGGAGGACCTGCATCATAAACTTCTTAATGGATTCATGAACTAAGTAAAAAGGAGTTGTAACTATGGGGTAATTAGTCCATTTAGTAGTGATGCAGAGATAAAACTTATCAAAATCAAAGATATTCACAGAATTTCCTAATAATTAATATTTATACAGATCACATTGGAATATTGAGCACTACACTGCTCATACCCTAAGACTGATGCACAACTTGAGGCTCCTGTAACATAGTTCACAGTCATGCTCAGTAAGCACTCAGAGCCAGAAGTTATTAAAAATACACTTAAAGTATTAAAACTTTAAAAAATGTGGCAACATTTCATGACAATACTGTCAACATCCCCTAAACGTGCTCCGTTTGGCTGACATGGCACTAATGTGTTTGTCAGACTTCGTATCAGATTTAAATTCTCGATTTTTAAAAATAACTTTTCTCATTTTCTATATCCTCTACTGGATGTGAAAACGGATTCTGCATTTGGAAGTCCACAATAGCTACGTTTACATGGACAAAAGTAATCGGAATAAACAGCCAATCTGAATAAAATGTGACAAGCAAACACACAAATCGGAATACGATGATCGGATTAAGCTCAATTGGAATGAAATTGTAATCCAAATGAGAGGGGCTGTTTATGCTGATTGATAATCCGATCACCGTGCATGTAAACGCTTCTAAGGCTCAAGTTATTCAGAATGTGACAAACTAACCCGAGTGTGCATGTGCGCCTGACTTAGACGTGACATATTTCTGCATTGGCAAGTGGCGGAAATAAGTCGGGAAGTAAAACTGGGCTTCCGATACAACTTTTCTATTTGAAAAATTAAAGAGCTCAAACTTGTTTCTTACTAAGTAACATTTCAACCATAATTAGAACATTGTGCAAGTCCAGCCTGGGTGCACAGAAGACAAACAAGCTCGTACTGCTTTTTAGCAGGTTTTTAGATATTGGTTCTTTTGAGGGGTCATTTAATGAGTGGCTTGAGGAACATAGTCATGACAAATATCCAACTCCTACCAATATTTAATATGGAGGTTTTGGATACATTGAATTAATAGATAAGTCAATATTACTTAGGCTTAACCCTTTATTTCTTCGGGAAAAGTAATGAATGTTCGTTTTGACATTTTTTAAATCTAATCCGCCCGTTATTTTTTTAAGTATCCATTAAAGATAACAGATGTAAGTCCTGTGAAAAAAATCAGTTCAATGTTGAACCAGAGAGTTGCAAAAAACTTAAATTTTTACAATTTCTGTTTTGACTTTTAATCTGCAGTGTTTCAAACCTTTTGTATTACTTGACTTGATTGAAACATTTTAAACTTTTGTTTTTGCCATGCCTTTTGGACAAATTTATATAACAAAACCAAGGACAGGGCTTAAGCACAGGTCGCTTCTACCACAGTGTCATTTACATCCAAATGATCAGCTTTTCAGTGCTGGTGTGGAAAAGGCTATTAACTCAGATGCATATTCTTTAGCCTGTCTATAGTAACTTCTCCAGCAGTAGATGAACAGAAATGTAGCTTTCAGCACAATGAAAAAAGGCTGTTTCCTCCTGTAATGAGGGTTTTGGTGAAATAACAGTTTTTTAAGCACCCACTGATGAGATTGGTTTTTGAAAGACCTACTCAGACATAGACCGGGGCCACGCCCACTGGTGCCTTGACGCATGCATTTAGCGCACGTTCCCGGCGCGCAATTGTTAAAGCTCCATTTGAGCCATTAGATCAGGCTCCATTATAATTTCTGTTTTTCGAAACTTCCCTGCTATTAGCTCTGACATTTGCAAAGATATTAAGCGATTTATCTGCTGCATCTGTTGCTCCCTTCTGTCTCAGAAATACGGGGCGAGGCCAGCTCAGCTCTGCTGCCTCAAAATCCTCCTTTTATACATTAAAGCAACACAAGCCTATTCGGGTCGTGAGTGGCTTCACGGCTCCATCCCCTCGCACTGGTTATGTGAGCCGTATGTTTCCTCTGGACTGGATCCTCCGGAGAACCTCCGCTCTTCTGCTGGTGCTTGAAGCAGGCAGGTGTTGATACGCTGCGTCAATATGAGTCTGCTGCTGATTTGTTTCTTTTTGTATGCCCCTCCCGGGGAGATGGTGACCTACCCTACTCCTCCTTACACTGTTACAGTTCATAACTCGCCAGCAGGCATGGACTGGTAATCGGGCGTACCGGGCATTTGCCCGGTGGGCCGACGTGCTGTTTGGGCCGGCAGACCCGACATGTATATTATTAATATGTATTATTATTATTATTATTATTATTATTATTATTATTATTATTATTATTATTATTATTATTATTATTATTATTTTATATATCTGCCTCGTTATATTTGCATAATGCATGAAGAAAAATAAAATCAGCAGCGCAAGCGTCTGTTCCGATCATCCGGCCCTTACCACAGACTACTGCAGCCCATTGGTTATCATCCCTGACAGTCTAAAGGGCTAGGCCAATCATAAAGTAGAAAAACACCTTCACGCTCCATGTGGAACTTTGTGCAGCGGTGTTCACAGTAGTAATGGATAAGAAACGCAAGGGAGGCGCAGGGAAACTGGGCGAAAAAAAGAAACCGAGTTCTTCAAACGGACGCTGCGAAATGTGTCAAACTGACATGTTCCCAACAGCAGGCCCTTCATCTGCTCCGGTTGCTGATGAAAAATATGGTGGTGGACGGTTGTAGTCAGTGACGTGCGGTAGAGTTCATAGCTGGTGAGGCACTGACGTCATCAGAGTCAGATTTATTAATATATACACTCTACAGAATAGACTCATTGCAAAGTGCTGAAGGCGACTGATTGAGCCAAATTAATTCACCAAGAGACATGGAAAAATATTGATTATTTGATGAAAAAATAAATATAATTATTTGTCATTTGCCTGTAACAGTTTATGAGTTATGATGGATTTCTGCATTTGTAACACATTTTAAAACTATAACCCACATTAAGCACATTTCATTACAGAAACAAAACATGAATAATTATCGCTGTCTTACCTCTACTTATAAATTAAGTCCATGCACAGCTCTTTCTGCACAAAAATATCTTCATTTTCCAGTAAAAGTTCTCTTTATCTTCTTCAGTTTTAAAACTCTCTCAGTCTCAGTGGAGCTCACTGCCAGGGAGGAAAGCCTTCCCTGATCAGTCCTGTTCCAGCTGTATGTTTAGAGTCTTTTTAGTGCTTTACTTGTTTAGCAAAACTCGCTAATAAAACATCCATAACTTGCTGTCACTCTACAGTTTTGGATCAGGAGCGGTGCTCCTTGAGCGCCCCCTGCCTAGAGGCCAAGAAACTGCCGGCCTCACCTACAACCAGCTCTTTGCCTTTTATGTTTGCGCAGCAGCACAAAAACATGTTATCTACACACAGTTTGAAGACCAAAACACAATTCGTAATCCAAATATATTAAATTGTGGAAAATCAGCTCATAACTGTTTGAACAATTGAATTTATGATCTAGAGACAGGATTATGCATTCACAGAATGGAAGCCAGCGCAGTTAACATGGGATTGCGCAATCCCAGGGGAGGCCAAGCGCGCCTGTTTAGGAACCATGACAATGTGGTGGGCCAGTCTAATCCAAAATGCCAGGGCCGATTTTTTGTCCCAGTCCACCCCTGCTCGCCAGTGTTCGCAATGACGAGAAATAATTTCTCCGCTCTGTTCAGTTGCGCATGTCGGATCTGAGTGCGTAAGTACGCTCGGTGAAGATCGATTTTGAAGTATTTCTCGGGCAGCAGACGCTATTATTTTGTTGTCTGGACATACCCAGTGAAGCATCCTGCTTCATCTTTAACCCACTATAGATAGCCTTAACGGATGAAGCCTGAACGAAATATAACCTCAGATTCTAAGCAAGTGGGCGTGGACGTTTTATTTTGCATGCTGCGCTGAGCGCGAGGCATACACGTACGGGGAAAACGCATAAATACAGACTGTAAAGGCGAGGATAATATTAAAAGAGAGAATATAAAAAAGGCGGGAACTGGGCTTAAACACCCAATGATTTTACACACTAAAAATGTCCCTGTCTGTCACTTAGAAATAGTTTATACGATTATTATTGAGAAAAATAACTAGAATATTTATTGTCCACTTGGTGTCGTTGCAATATAATCTTCCTGCTTCTCCCCCTTCTGAGCAACCCTTTGTTTGCTGCTGCACAACGGAGGGTGCGTCGGATGGAAGAACGGAGATTGTAAAAGTCATAGCACAGTCTGATTTAGAAGATTTATTGGACGCAACAAAAATAAATAAACTGGAATATATATAGGACTGAGAAACCATGGCGATCCGGAGCCGATCGAGTGACTACAGTTGGCGTGTTTTTCTTTTACATCTTCTGCTGATCATAGCGAAGCAGGCTGCGGCTGATCTGAGATACTCTGTTCCGGAGGAGGTGAAAGAGGGAACCGTCGTTGGAAATATTGCCAAGGATCTTGGTCTGGAAAAGGCACATTTAACTGATCGACGTCTGCGTATTGCTTCGGGATCTGAGGATACTTTTTTCAGTGTTAACATGGATAACGGGGCCTTACAGGTTCGTAGAAAGATTGACCGAGAGGAGCTTTGTCACGGTGGTGGCGCATGCTTAATTGAGCTAAAGATCATAGTAGAGAACCCGCTGGAAATGCACCATGTTGTTGTTGAAATCACAGATGTAAATGATCATTCCCCAATTTATACAAAAACAGAGCAACATTTTGAAATAGCTGAACAGACGTCTGTAGGAACACGATTTCAGCTGCAAGCGGCTCGTGACCCCGATGCTGGAGTGAATTCTATCAGCTCATACAAATTATCATCAAATGATTATTTTGATATAGAGCTAAGTCAAAGCGATGAAGAAAAAATACCATTTTTAGAGCTAAGGAAACCTTTAGACCGGGAACAAAATGATAAACTTTTATTAATTGTTACAGCAGTAGATGGAGGAAAACCTCCGAGATCAGGGACACTTAATGTTTCAGTCACTGTTCTTGATAGTAACGACAACCGTCCGTCCTTTAGCCAGGAGGTTTACCAGGTAGAAATGTTTGAAAATGCTCCAGTTGGAACCATTGTTACAAAAGTAAATGCAAGAGACCCAGATGAAGGAAATAATGGAGAAATTGAGTACAGCATTGCCAGCACATTGGCACCTAAGATTTACAATTTATTTGAATTGAAACACTTAACGGGTGAAATTAAATTAAAAGCAGCACTGGATTTTGAGGAATCTGAAATCTACAAAATTGATATAGTAGCATCAGACAAGGGAACCCCTCCTTTAACAGGAATATGTAGAGTTGTTGTAAAAATAAAAGATGTAAACGATCACTCACCAAAAATAGATGTCACGTCTTTGTCAAATACAATATCAGAAGATTCAAAACCAGGAACAGTGATTTCTCTCATCAGTGTAACAGATAAAGACTCAGGTGTTAATGGAAAGATTATTTCATGCATACTAAATGATGCACCTTTTGAATTAAAGCCATCCTATAAGGAAAACATATATTCTCTTGTTACAAAAGAGCATTTGGATCGAGAGAAGGTGTCCCATTATGAAATATTAATACAAGCCACTGATTGTGGTGATCCAGCCTTATCTACAGTGAAAACACTCAGTATTCAGATCTCTGATGTGAATGACAACAGTCCTCGTTTTGAGAAAAGCGAGTTACAGTTTTATTTATCAGAAAATAATGCTGCTGGGACATCAATATTTTCTGTCACTGCAACGGATATTGACATGAATGACAACGCAGCAATTTCTTATAATATTGTGAGAGAAGGAAGTAAAAATGATGTAACAGCATTCTTAAATATAAACTCAGAAAATGGACAGATATCTGCGCTAAAAAGTTTTGACTTTGAAATGCTGAAGACTTTCCAGTTCCAAGTTGTGGCCTCAGATTCTGGGTCTCCTTCCCTGAGCAGCAATGTGACAGTGAACGTGTTCATCCTGGACCAGAACGACAACGCTCCAGTCATCCTGTATCCAGTCAGCTCCAACGGTTCTGCTGAAGGTGTGGAGGAGATTCCCCGCAATGTGAACGCAGGACACTTGGTGACCAAAGTCAGAGCCTATGACGCTGATATAGGATATAACGGCTGGTTGCTGTTTTCCCTGCAGGAAGTTAGTGACCACAGCCTCTTTGGTTTGGACCGCTACACAGGACAGATCAGAACCCTTCGCTCATTCACAGAGACAGACGAGGCTGAGCATAAACTGGTCATCCTGGTCAAAGACAACGGCAACGTTTCCCTCTCAGCAACAGCTACTGTGATTGTCAAGCTGGTGGAGCCCAAAGAGGCTTTTGCAGCTTCTGATGTTAAAAGTGCAGCAAAGGATGATGAGGATAATAATGTGACTTTTTACCTGATGATCACTCTGGGCTCAGTTTCAGTTCTGTTCATCATCAGCATCATCGTGCTGATTGCAATGCAGTGCTCCAAATCCCCAGACTATACTTCTAAATATCTCCAAGAGACTAATTATGATGGGACCCTGTGTCACAGCATCCAGTACAGATCTGGAGACAAACGGTACATGTTGGTTGGACCCAGGATGAGCATAGGATCTACTATAGTACCTGGAAGTCATGCAAACACACTAGTGCTCCCTGACAGGAGGAGGACATCTGAGGAGGTAAGGCTATTTTTAAGTAATTTCAGACGGCATTACTTCTATCTGGAATGTGCAGTTTTATTTTTATTCATCGGGGGGTTATGATTTTACTTATTAGGATATGAGAGGGTTAGTAGTAATAATATCTGTATAAAAGACCAAATAAATTCACTTATATTGAGGTGATTACACATATCAGACAGAAATCATTCATCATTCGCCAGTTCGATATCGGTGGTCACACTGAGACCACTGCTCACTGAAGGATTGGTTGAAAACTGCTCTTATTTTTTTTATTGTTTCTCTCATTTTCTTGTTACATAGACGACTCATAGATGACTTGCAGAGACACATGACTAATTTTGCCTTCTCTATAATTGATAAAAAGTACATGAAGTATGTCTTTGTCATCTTTCATGTTAGTATGTCATCAGTGTGGATAATTGATCACTGTATTTTCATGGTTAGTTTATGGATAGTGTTCTAACAAGCTTTGGCATGCTTTTGTGGTCATACTGAAGAAGGAAATTCCAATGTCGCCTTGTGTGACAAGCTGCACAACCTCTATACAGGCAACGACTGCCATTTAAATCAGGTATATCTGCATAACACGCTTCTTGATGTATTCAAATAAAATAAAACACCTGAAACAGTTGTTAAATTAGTCTTAGTTGTGATGCACAAGAAAATATAATCAAAAGCAAAGAAATTCATCTAATTTACAATTATTTTATAAATATAGAAATCACATTAGAATATCAAGCTCTACAACCCTCACAGCCTTAAATTCATATGACTTTCCCCAAAACTGATACACAACTCCCCAAGGCTCTCGTAACATAGTTTACGGTTGTGCTCTGTAAGTACTCATAATCTAAGTTTATTGAAAAAGGGACTTAACAACTAAAAAACGCAAGAAGTACAGCAGAGCTTGATTACAACCCTGTCAGTATAATGTAGAGCGCTCCATTTGGCTAACATGAAACTAATGTTTGTGTTGGACTTGCCATGTGATGCAAATCTTTAAATCACATGCCTTTATTTCTTTTTTCTCTTTGCTAATAATTGTGTGAAACGGTCTGTGTGTTTGCCACTGTCACTCCCGAATTCCAAAATTGTGGGACAGTAAAGGAATTCTTAAATCTTTCATCTTCAAACGTAGCTTTTTCCCAGTTTCTGTAGTCCCTATTGGAAGTGAAAAACGATTCTGCAATTGAAAGTCCAAATAGTCTGCAGCAATTAGAGTAAAACGTATTCTTGTTTTATGAGTATTCCTTCCATGTATTATGTGTGCACCACAATGCCCTGAAATTTATTTGCCTGCCAGACTTTTGCCTCCAGATTTGTAGAGATTTAAAAGAGAAAAATAAATTTTAGTTTTTAAATCATGCTATCCACCTATTTGTCATTTTGGAGAAAATATAACCCATGGTCTCGCACAGTGTTTCCAAACCCTGGCCCTCAAGGCACACTGCCCTGCATGATTTAGGCGATTCCCTGCTTCAGCACATCTGATTTCAATTGATGGCTGATTTACAGGCTTTTGCTGAACTACAGTCATCTGAATCCGGGGTTTGAAAACAGTGAAACATCTAAAACATGCCAGACAGTATGCCTTGAAGACCAGGATTGATTAACACTGGTCTATTGCACTTTGGGATCAAGGAGAACCCCATCTAGAGAGATCAAGTTTGCAAGCTTGCAAACTTGAGCAAGCTTGCTCAACTTTGCTGTGTCCCAAACTTGCTTTTACACCTTGAAAGCATCACTAGCTCATGCAGGTCGAGAGTAGCTTCGCTGAGCCACTTCCTCGCAATGGTTGAGTTTGAAGCTCCCTGCTTCTGTGGTGCTTGAAGTACAGTGTTGTTTCACTGCGTCACACACATGAGCCAACCGCTTTGGTATTGTCCTTCTGAAGAGTTGTTGACATTCTTTGCTGGGCAGCAGATGTGTCATTATCACCCTCCGCTCTGGCCAAAGATTATTTGTCCTCTATGCCTCTATGAAATATAACCCCAGATTATATGAGTATTGTCTCAGGACTTTAAACTCTCAACCTCAGCGGTTCCTAAATAGTTGGGACAAAATGGGGTTTGGGAACCAGTGGTCCACTCTCAGCATGGGTTGGACCAGGGGCGGTGCTAGCCATTTGGGTGGCCTAAGCGCAAAGGCTTCGTGGTGCCCCCCAACCACATACACACACACACATGTAAAGGGAACAATAATACAGCATTTATCAGTTTCTTTTGATTACCAAGATAAATTCTCAATTTTAATGTTTTCAATACAGTTGCTATAAGAGGAGGAATAAAAATCTTGGTAAAACCCTGAACTAATTTTGCATTAACATGTTGCAACAACTCTTTTGTCAGTAAATTTTAGTTTATTTTAAATTGTATTCTTAATTTTCCCTCAGGATAAAGTATCTATTGGGTATGCAAACAAATAATCGACTTATGTTTAATTGTCGATTATTGGTTAATTTGAGCCCTGCAATAGACTGGCGACCTGTCCAGGGTGTACACTGCCTCTCCAGCACCCCTCGCGATCCCACAATAGATGTGTTAGAAAATGGATGGATGGATAGATGGTTAATTTGATTGAAGCATGTTCCATCCGATTGACTGATAACATTCGATTAGACCTTCTTTTAGTGTTGTAGTATTGCTGCCATCCAGAAGAGAGCACTTCCGGTCAGTCTAAAGTGGAGCCACACCATAGTAAGAGACAAAAGTAATGGCGGTTGCAACATGAAGCGGTCCAAACGCAATCCCGTGTGGGGTTACTTTTGCACTGTTTAATGAGGATAGAAAATTATCTTTATGCAGTTCTGTTTTTAACAAGTTTCAACAAGTTCCTTAAGATGTCAGCTAAACAGCTTCAATTTGGGCGGGCTGCCTGGGGGAGCAGCGTCAGTTTCTCAACCAAAACTCACTGAATGCTTAGAAGGCAAGCATGTGATAACAGAAAAGCAGACGGGATTGCAAAAAAGAAAAAGAAAAGAAATTCTAACATTGTTACATTTACTTGAGTAACATCTCTGCCCAGACTCGTGGCCTTCACCCTGAACGACAATACAGATTAAAAGTATTTTAGAGTGTGAATGAGAGTTACTCTGAAACACCCTCTCCTGATAACTGCTTGGTTTCTCCTTCCAGATATATTTTTATATCTAGATATATTATATCAATATTTTACTCAGCAAGTTGTAACCTCTCCTTACCTGTGAAGACCCATCATCATTGTCCACTGCATGTGATTTCTGCTCTCCCTGCTTCTGCTCTTTCTATTGTGGCAATAAAGATTTATGTTAAATGCACAGAAAGCCATATAGTGAGCACAAGTTCCACACAGACATTAAAGAGGTTTGTGTATATTGTTTATATTTCTTGCCATGAACTAACTAGCAAGGGATGTAACACAGAGGTAATAGTATTCTTGTTAACTAGTTTAACATGATATATTGGCATATACTGGCGAGTCATCGTTTAGTTAACATCTACACCATTCACGCAAAACCATTACTCATCTTACATGTTTTATTTGGGAAAAGAACTGTCAAAAAGTCTTCCGCCTTTTATGGTTCTGGCTGGTTTGCTGAACATCCTGACACGCACGCGAACTGTGATGGACTGCTCAGGAGCACCTGTCTGTGATCCACAGCATTTTCGGCAGGTGTGTTTGAAGGGGCAAGGACCTCGCCCCAGCATAGAACCGGTCCGTTTCAAACGACGACGCAGACATGATCTAAAAAGCATGGATGTGTGTTAATCACGGATGCAATTAACGTCGTTTTTAATTCATCACCTCATGACTTTATTTAGTGCCTCTTGAGAATTTGGTGGCCTACCTGCGGCGCACGTGGGCGGAGCTCCGAGACTGGGTGGCTCACACTCACGTGGACGTTTTATTTTCCATGCTGCGCTGAGCGCGAGGCATAAACGTATGTGGGGAAAATGCATAAATACGCGCTGTAAAGGCCAGGATAATATTAAAAGAGAGAATATAAAAAAGGCGGGGACGGCTTAAACACCGATTGTTTCAACACTCTAAAAATGTCCCTGTCTGTCACTTAGAAATAGTTTTTACGATTATTATTGAGAAAAATAACTAGAATATGTATTGTCCACTTGAGGTCGTTGCAATATAATCTTCTTGCCTTATGCCGTCCCCCTTCTGAGCAACCCTTTGTTTGCTGCTGCACAACGGAGGGTGCGTCGGATGGAAGAACGGAGATTGTAGAAGTCATAGCACAGTCTGATTTAGAAGATTTATTGGATGCAACTAAAAAATAATCTGGAATATATATGGGACTGAGAAACAATGGCGATCCGGAGCCGATCGAGTGACTACAGTTGGCGTGTTTTTCTTTTACATCTTCTGCTGATCGTAGCGAAGCAGGCTGCGGCTGATCTGAGATACTCTGTTCCGGAGGAGGTGAAGGAGGGAACCGTCGTTGGAAATATTGCCAAAGATCTTGGACTGGAAAAGGCACATTTAACTGATCGACGTCTGCGTATTGCTTCGGGATCTGAGGATACTTTTTTCAGTGTTAACATGGATAATGGGGCCTTACAGGTTCGTAGAAAGATTGACAGAGAGGAGCTTTGTCACGGTGGTGGCGCATGCTTAATGGAGCTAAAGATCATAGTAGAAAACCCGCTGGAAATGCACCATGTTGTTGTTGAAATCACAGATGTAAATGATCATTCCCCAATTTATACAAAAACAGAGCAACATTTTCAAATAGCTGAACATACGTCTGTAGGAACACGATTTCAGCTGCAAGCGGCCCGTGACCCCGATGCTGGAGTGAATTCAATCCGCTCATACAAATTATCATCAAATGATTATTTTGATATAGATCTAAGTCAAAGCGATGAAGAAAAAATACCATATTTAGTGCTAAGGAAACCTTTAGACCGCGAGCGAAATGATAAACTTTTATTAATTGTTACAGCAGTAGATGGAGGAAAACCTCCGAGATCAGGGACACTTAATGTTTCAGTCACTGTTCTTGATAGTAACGACAACCGTCCGTCCTTTAGCCAGGAGGTTTACCAGGTAGAAATGTTTGAAAATGCTCCAGTTGGAACCATTGTTACAAAAGTAAATGCAAGAGACCCAGATGAAGGAAATAACGGAGAAATTGAGTACAGCATTGCCAACACTTTGGCACCTAAAATATGTGAAATATTTGGATTGGAAAGCTTAACGGGTGAAATTAAATTAAAAGCAGCACTGGATTTTGAGGAATCAGAAATCTACAAATTTGATATAGTAGCATCAGACAAGGGAACTCCTCCTTTAACGGGAATATGTAGAGTGGTTGTTAAAATAAAAGATGTAAACGACAACTCACCAAAGATAGATGTCACGTCTTTGTCAAATACAATATCAGAAGATTCAAAACCCGGAACAGTGATTTCTCTCATCAGTGTAACAGATAAAGACTCAGGTGTTAATGGAAAGATTATTTCACGCATACTAAATGATGCACCTTTTGAATTAAAGCCATCCTATAAGGAAAACATATATTCACTTGTTACAATAGAAAATTTGGATCGAGAGAAGGTTCCCCATTATGAAATATTAATACAAGCCACTGATTGTGGTGATCCAGCCTTATCTACAGTGAAAACACTCAGTATTCAGATTTCTGATGTGAATGACAACAGTCCTCATTTTGAGAAAAGTGAGTTACAGTTTTATTTATCAGAAAATAATGCTGCTGGGACATCAATATTTTCTGTCACTGCAACAGATATTGACATGAATGACAACGCAGCAATTTGTTATAATATTGTGAGAGAAGGGAGTAAAAATGATGTAACAGCATTCTTAAATATAAACTCAGAAAATGGACAGATATCTGCCCTAAAATGTTTCGACTTTGAAACCCTGAAAACTTTCCAGTTCCAAGTTGTGGCCTCAGATTCTGGGTCTCCTTCCCTGAGCAGCAACGTGACAGTGAACGTGTTCATCCTGGACCAGAACGACAACGCTCCAGTCATCCTGTATCCAGTCAGCTCCAACGGTTCTGCTGAAGGTGTGGAGGAGATTCCCCGCAATGTGAACGCAGGACACTTGGTGACCAAAGTCAGAGCCTATGACGCTGATATAGGATATAACGGCTGGTTGCTGTTTTCCCTGCAGGAAGTTACTGACCACAGCCTCTTTGGTTTGGACCGCTACACAGGACAGATCAGAACCCTTCGCTCATTCACAGAGACAGACGAGGCTGAGCATAAACTGGTCATCCTGGTCAAAGACAACGGCAACGTTTCCCTCTCAGCAACAGCTACTGTGATCGTCAAGCTGGTGGAGCCCAAAGAGGCTTTTGCAGCTTCTGATGTTAAAAGTGCAGCAAAGGATGATGAGGATAATAATGTGACTTTTTACCTGATGATCACTCTGGGCTCAGTTTCAGTTCTGTTCATCATCAGCATCATCGTGCTGATAGCAATGCAGTGCTCCAAATCCCCAGACTATACTTCTAAATATCTCCAAGAGACTAATTATGATGGGACCCTGTGTCACAGCATCCAGTACAGATCTGGAGACAAACGGTACATGTTGGTTGGACCCAGGATGAGCATAGGATCTACTATAGTACCTGGAAGTCATGCAAACACACTAGTGCTCCCTGACAGGAGGAGGACTTCTGAGGAGGTAAGGCATACGTCTTTATTTTAGACCTTTAAAAAAAGGTATTTCTGACGTGTTTTCTTTTGAGAATATTTCCTCTTTCTTTTCATAAAATAATTTAAAATAAAATCTGATTATAGAGGACTTTGATGACTTTATTTGGTTGAATTTTGTAGTGCTGTAAAAGCTCCTCATCCCGTTGCTGCTTCTTTTCTTTAATGCAAAAGTCGGATAGATTTTGTAACCACCTTTTTTTTTAATCCACACACCTTAAATTCACGGAGACGTTCATATGTATTTCACAAGGTGGCGGTATCTTAACAGTATAATTTCCTATACAGTCTCAGCCCGCCCACCCCCCTACCCCACCCCCGTGTGTGCAGAAATCAACCTCTTTATTCGGACAACGTTTTGCTTGCTCTGTCGGGAGAACTGAATGGGGATCGGTTTATTTGTTTTATGAGATACATAATAGCCTACTGGGAACAAAAATATTTACTCTGGTGATGAAAACAACACCCTAGAAAAGTGGAGAATTATGTGCGCATGTGGATTTTTATTTACAACGCCCGCTATGAAACAAAGAGGACGGGATTCATGGCGAGTCTGCTCGTCGCTGCTCGCAGTTTGGGTCAGGCTTTCGCTTGTCATTTCTACCTCAGCGCAGCTGAGATACACCATATCCGAGGAGCTTAAAGAAGGAAGTATTGTGGGAAACCTATCCAAGGATCTGGGAATAGACGTGACTGTGATGAGAAGGAGGGGATTCCGTATAATGTCTGGGATGACTGAACCTCTTTTTAAGGTAAATGAGAACGACGGTGTCCTGTATTCTAAGCAGAGAATAGATCGAGAGGAAGTATGTAAAGATAACAATGCATGTTTGGTCAATCTCAAGACAGTTCTGGAAAATCCGCTAGAAATCCACTATGTAACAGTGGAAATAGCTGATTTAAATGACCACTCCCCCACATTTCCCGAGAAAATAAAGCGGCTGGAGATCTCCGAATCTGCGCTGCCGGGAGCGCAGTATCAGCTACAAAAGGCCTCTGATCCGGACGGCGGCACAAACTCCGTCCAACAGTACACAATCAGTCAGAATGAACATTTTCAACTCGAAATAAAAGATCGCGGTAGAGATGGCAAAACACCGATTTTGCAGTTACAGCGGCAGCTAGACAGAGAAGCCAAAAATAGCCACAAATTGGTACTGAAGGCTATAGATGGCGGGACTCCCCCAAAGACGGGAACAGTTGAAATATACATTGACGTGATTGATGTTAATGACAACATGCCAATTTTCACTAATGACAAATATTCAGTAGTGCTGCAAGAAAACGCTCCACTGGGTACAACAGTCATCCAAGTTAACGCAACAGATTTGGATGCAGGAACTAATGGAGAGGTAGTTTATTCATTTGGCAGTGATGTCAAGGATAAAATTAGAGAGCTGTTTAACATCGACTCTGCTACAGGGCAGATCATTGTTAAAGGGCACGTAGACTTTGAAGAAAAAGACAGCTATGACATTGATATACAGGCCTCTGATAAAGGAAGCATTCCATTCAAAACATATAAAAATGTTATTATTAAAATTGGAGACATTAACGACAATCCTCCTGAGATTGAAGTTGCCTCTCTATCAAATGCAGTTTCAGAGGACTCCAGACCAGGAACAACAGTGGCACTTATTAGTATTACAGATTTAGATTCTGGCATTAATGGAAAAATAATAAGCTATGTTGCTGATGACACACCATTCAAATTATCTCCATCAATTCAAGATAACATGTTCGCTGTAGTCACCAAGTCACAGCTGGACAGAGAAGAAAAATCTGTTTATGATCTCACAATAATAGCTATGGATGCAGGTGAACCTGCATTAACGTCACAAAGGACAATAAGCCTACGTTTATCAGATACGAATGATAACAGTCCTCAGTTCTTGCAGAGCCCTTATATGTTTTACATCCAAGAAAATAATCCACCAGGAGCCTCTGTGTTTTCGGTGCAAGCATCTGACCGAGATGAAGGAGAGAATGCAGTAATTGGATATAGCCTTCTTAGAAATCCAGGTTATGAACCCACTGTGACATCATTCCTAAATGTTAACTCGGAAACTGGAGATATTGTGGCACTGAAAAGTTTCGACTTTGAAACCCTGAAGACTTTCCAGTTCCAAGTTGTGGCCTCAGATTCTGGGACTCCGTCCCTGAGCAGCAACGTGACAGTGAACGTGTTCATCCTGGACCAGAACGACAACGCTCCAGTCATCCTGTATCCAGTCAGCTCCAACGGTTCTGCTGAAGGTGTGGAGGAGATTCCCCGCAATGTGAACGCAGGACACTTGGTGACCAAAGTCAGAGCCTATGACGCTGATATAGGATATAATGGCTGGTTGCTGTTTTCCCTGCAGGAAGTTAGTGACCACAGCCTCTTTGGTTTGGACCGCTACACAGGACAGATCAGAACCCTTCGCTCATTCACAGAGACAGACGAGGCTGAGCATAAACTGGTCATCCTGGTCAAAGACAACGGCAACGTTTCCCTCTCAGCAACAGCTACTGTGATTGTCAAGCTGGTGGAGCCCAAAGAGGCTTTTGCAGCTTCTGATGTTAAAAGTGCAGCGAAGGATGATGAGGATACTAATGTGACTTTTTACCTGATGATCACTCTGGGCTCAGTTTCAGTTCTGTTCATCATCAGCATCATCGTGCTGATAGCAATGCAGTGCTCCAAATCCCCAGACTATACTTCTAAATATCTCCAAGAGACTAATTATGATGGGACCCTGTGTCACAGCATCCAGTACAGATCTGGAGACAAACGGTACATGTTGGTTGGACCCAGGATGAGCATAGGATCTACTATAGTACCTGGAAGTCATGCAAACACACTAGTGCTCCCTGACAGGAGGAGAACGTCTGAGGAGGTAAGGCTATGTTTATGTCCTTTTGGACAGTTTTGCGTATATTTTTTGTTGGATGTGTTCAGTTATATTCATTGCTGTGTCAAGATTTTTCTTAGTTGGGTTTGAGTGGGCCAGTAGGAAACATCAATGTTTAAAAAGCCAAAAGAATTAATTGGTTAAAGGTTACCACACATATCACACAGAACTCAGGTACTGATTATACTTATGCTGTTCTATTTTATGCATAAGAGGTTTTGGCAGTGTTTTGCAGTGTTTTGTGCTTTTGTCATTTATATTGTGGGCAGGAAGTCTCATGTCACCATGTGTGACACACACTGCACAATATTTATAGAGGCAGTGATGACCAATTACATCAGGAGGATCTGCATAATAAACTTCTTAATGGATTCATGAACTAACTAAAAAGGAGTTGTAACTATGGGGAAATTAGTCCATTTACTTGTGATGCATAGATACAACTTATCAAAATCAAAGATTTTCACAGAATTTCCAAATATTTTATAACCATACAAATCACATTGGAATATTGAGCACTACACCACTTATACCCTTAAATTTATAACCTCCTTAAGTCTGATGCACAACTTGAGGCTCCAGTAACATAGTTCGCAGTCCTGCTTAGTAAGCACTCAGAGCCAGAAGTTATTAAAGATACATTTAAATTATTACTATTTTAAGAAATGTGGCAAAACTTCATGACAATACTGTCAACATCCCCTAAACGTGCTTCATTTGGCTGACATGGCACTAATGTGTGTGTCAGACTTTGCATCAGATGTAAATTCTCCATCTTTAAACATAACCTTTCCCTTTTTCTATATCCTCTGTTGGAAGTGAAAACGGATTCTGAAGTTGAAAGTCCACAATAGCTACGTTTACATGGACAAAAGTAATTGGAGTAAACGGACGCTCTGAATAAAATGTGACATGTAAACAAATCAATCGGAATGCGATGATCGAATTAAGATCAGTCGGAATGAAATTGTAATCCAAATGAGAGGCGTGGTTTATGCCGATTGATAATCCAATCAACGTGCATATAAATGGTTATCTGGCTCAAGTTATTTAAAATATGACAAACTAAGCCCAGTGTGCATGTGCTTCTGGCGTAAACGGGAAGTATTTCTGTGTTGGTGAGTGGAGAAAATAAGTCGGGGCTCCTGATACAACTTTTCTGTTCGAAAAAATACAAGAGCTCAAAATTGTTATTTACGCAGTAACATTTCAACCATAATTAGAACCTGGTGCAAGTCCAGCCTGGGCACTCGGAAGACAAACAAACTTGTAAAATACTGCCTTGTTCACTATTTTTGTTGTTTAGCAAAGACTGAAGTACATCTTGTGTGTTTTTTAGTGGAATTTGATAACTGTATGTCAGGGTGGTTCTATTCTGAATAAAGCCAGGTACATATAAACAGAAATTATGATTGGATTAATTGATTGTGTGCCCAAATAAATGGTACAATCCGATGATTTAATCCAAATACATTTCAGTCCAAAATTTTGTGCATGTAAAGATAGCTATAGTCCACAGGCATTAGAAAAAACAGCATCCTTGGCTTGTTAGTCCATTCATGATATGTGCACCACGAGGCCATTTCTTTGCTTGTCTCCCATGGCAGTCTAAGCTGCAGCAAGACCAGATTTCCATCTCCATATTTGGAGATGTCTAAAAGAGAAAAAAATAATAATTATTAATACTTCAGTCATGTTATAATGTTTTTGTTACTTCGGTGCTAGTTCAACCCATGGTCTAACAATCTGTGAAACCAAGGAGAACCCCCTCTGGAGAGATCGAGTTTGCAAGTTTGTTTTCTGGCTGTTTGTCCTGAAGTTGCTACAACTTGTGAAGTTTGTGGTGGGCAAACGTGATGTGATTTAGGCGGGGGTGACATTGCAGTTTGTAATATCTTAAATATCTTCTATCAACCAATGATTTACTTAACATGGATCCTAGCATGAGAAAGCTGCCGAGGTGTATCTATATCATGTGCAGAAAGTTGTTTCTTTCCCTTTGTGAACTGAGGGTTATGTAAACTGGTACCAAGAGCTGCAAGCTTGTCTCTGATTAGAAATCCCCTATTTGCTAATGCCTCATCCCTGGACTCCAAAAAAGTTTTAATAAGCCAGATCTCTTAGTGTCTTTTCTGTGTGATACCCCCCTCACCCAGGAGACAGAAAAAAATCTCTCCTGCTGCAGTGATACTGGTCAAATATTTATGTTGTGTTTTTGATTCGGCCAGTTGTCTGAGCCATGGCTGTCAAACTATTTGGTCTGGCTATAAAAGCTTCTTAACAATCCTTTATGCATACATTAGAGTTATGCTTGAAGATTTTGGGCAAGTTTTTAGGTATTGGTTCTTTTGAGGGGTCATTTAATGATTGGCTTGAGGAACATGGTCATGACAAATATCCAGTTCCTACCAATATTTTATATGGAGGTTTTGGATACATTGAATTAATAGATAAGTCAATATTACTTAGGCTTGACCCTTCATTTCTTAAGGAAAAGGAATAAGTGGTCGTTTTGACATTTTTTAAATCTAATCCTCCCTACTCTGCCCGTTATTTTTGTAAGCATCCATTAAAGATAACAGATGTAAGTCCTGTGAAAAAAATCAGTTGTCCAATGTTGAAACAAAGAGTTGCAAAAAAACTTTAATTTTTACAATTTCTCTTTTGATTTTTAATCTGCAGTGTATCAAACCTTTTGTACTACTTGACTTGATTGAAACATTTTAAACTTTTGTTTTTGCTATGCCTTTTGGACAAATTTATATAACAAAACCAAGGACAGGGCTTAAGCACAGGTCGCTTCTACCACAGTGTCATTCACATCCAAATGATCAGCTTTTCAGTGCTGGTGTGGAAAAGGCTATTAACTCAGATGCATATTCTTAGCCTGCCTATATTAATTTCTCTAGCAGTAGATGAACGAAATGTAGCTTTCAGCACAATGAAAAAAGCCTGTTTCCTACTGTAATGAGGGTTTTGGTGAAATAACAGTTTTTAAGCACCCATTGATGAGATCGGTGTTTGAAAGACTCAGACATAAGACCGGGGCCACGCCCACTGGTGCCTTGCCGCATGCATTTAGCGCACGTTCCCGGCGCGCAATTGTTAAAGCTCCATTTCAGCCATTAGATCAGGCTCCACTTTAATTTCTGTTTGTCAAAACTTCCCTGCTATTAACTCTGACATTTGTAAAGATATTAAGCGATTTATCTGCTGCATCTGTTGCTCCCTTCTGACTCAGAATACGGGGCGAGGCCAGCTCAGCTCTGCTGCCTCCAAACCCTCATTTTATACCTTAAAGCAATACAAGCTCATTCGGGTCGTAAGTGGCTTCACAGCTCCATCCCCTCGCACTGGTTATGTGAGCCGTATGTTTCCTCTGGACTGGATCCTCCGGAGAAACTCCGCTCTGCTGCTGGTGCTTAAAGCACACAGGTGTTGATACGCTGCTGATTTGTTTCTTTTTGTATGCCCCTCCCGGGGAGATGGTGACCTACCCTACTCCTCCTTTCACTATTACAGTTCATAACTCGTTAGTGTTCGCCATGAGGAGAAATAATTTCTCCGCCCTGTTGTTCATTTACGGATGTCGGATCTGACTGCGTAAGTACGCACGGTGAAGAGCGATTTTGAAGTATTTCTCGGGCAGCAGACGCTATATGTTTGTTGTCCGGACATACCCAGTGAAGCATCCTGCTTCAATTTAACCCACTGGGAATGACCTTGACGGATGAAGCCTGTACGAAATATAACCTCAGATTCTATGAGGTCGAAGCCCTTTAAGCTCTCAGCGGCTTCTAAATGGCTGGGACAACGGTATTTGGAAGCCTATGGCCCAGTCTCAGCATACTTTAAACTCAGCATAACTGGGGCGGTAGCCTCTCAGCAGATGGGTGTGGACTCTTTTTTCCAACGTTTGCGCTGAATGCGAGGCATAAACGTGTGAGAGACAATACAGACTGTAAAAAATTATATTTTAAGAGGGAAGAGGAACAAGGCGGGGTCTGGGCTAAACCCCCCAATATTTCAAGACCCGATAACGCACCAGGCTGTCTCCAAGCAACGTTTTATAAAAAAAAAATGAAAATGTACAATCTGTATTATCCACTTGGTGTCGTTGCAATATAACCTTCCTGCTTGTCCCCCTTCTGAGCAACCCTTTGTTTGCTGCTGCACAACGGAGGGTGCGTCGGTTGGAAGAACGGGAGATTGTAGAAGTCATAGCACAGTCTGATTTAGAAGATTTATTGGACGCAACAAAAATAAATAAACTGGAATATATAAAGGACTGAGAAACCATGGAGATCCGGAGCCGATCGAGTGACTACAGTTGGCGTGTTTTTCTTTTACATCTTCTGCTGATCGTAGCGAAGCAGGCTGCGGCTGATCTGAGATACTCTGTTCCGGAGGAGGTGAAGGAGAGAACCGTCGTTGGAAATATTGCCAAGGATCTTGGTCTGGAAAAGGCACATTTAACTGATCGACGTCTGCGTATTGCTTCGGGATCTGAGGATACTTTTTTCAGTGTTAACATGGATAACGGGGCCTTACAGGTTCGTAGAAAGATTGACAGAGAGGAGCTTTGTCACGGCGGTGGCGCATGCTTAATGGAGCTAAAGATCATAGTAGAAAACCCGCTGGAAATGCACCATGTTGTTGTTGAAATCACAGATGTAAATGATCATTCCCCAATTTATACAAAAACAGAGCAACATTTCCAAATAGCTGAACATACGTCTGTAGGAACACGATTTCAGCTGCAAGCGGCCCGTGACCCCGATGCTGGAGTGAATTCTATCAGCTCATACAAATTATCATCAAATGATTATTTTGATATAGATCTAAGTCAACGTGATGAAGACAAAATACCATTTTTAGTGCTGAGGAAACCTTTAGACCGGGAACAAAATGATAAACTTTTATTAATTGTTACAGCAGTAGATGGAGGAAAACCTCCGAGATCAGGGACACTTAATGTTTCAGTCACTGTTCTTGATAGTAACGACAACCGTCCGTCCTTTAGCCAGGAGGTTTACCAGGTAGAAATGTTTGAAAACGCTTCAGTTGGAACCATTGTTACAAAAGTAAATGCAAGAGACCCAGATGAAGGAAATAATGGAGAAATTGAGTACAGCATTGCCAACACTTTGGCACCTAAAATATATGAAATATTTGGATTGGAAAGCTTAACGGGTGAAATTAAATTAAAAGCAGCACTGGATTTTGAGGAATCAGAAATCTTCAATATTGATATAGAAGCATCAGACAAGGGAACTCCTCCTTTAACGGGAAGGTGTAGAGTGGTTGTAAAGATAAAAGATGTAAACGATAACTCACCAAAGATAGATGTCACGTCTTTGTCAAATACAATATCAGAAGATTCAAAACCCGGAACAGTGATTTCTCTCATCAGTGTAACAGATAAAGACTCAGGTGTTAATGGAAAGATTATTTCACACATACTAAATAATGCACCTTTTGAATTAAAGTCATCCTATAAGGAAAACATATATTCACTTGTTACAAAAGAGCATTTGGATCGAGAGAAGGTGTCCCATTATGAAATATTAATACAAGCCACTGATTGCGGTGATCCAGCCTTATCTACAGTGAAAACACTCAGTATTCAGATCTCTGATGTGAATGACAACAGTCCTCGTTTTGAGAAAAGTGAGTTGCAGTTTTATTTATCAGAAAATAATGCTGCTGGGACATCAATATTTTCTGTCACTGCAACGGATATTGACATGAATGACAATGCAGCAATTTCTTATAATATTGTGAGAGAAGGAAGTAAAAATGATGTAACAGCATTCTTAAATATAAACTCAGAAAATGGACAGATATCTGCACTAAAAAGTTTCGACTTTGAAACCCTGAAAACTTTCCAGTTCCAAGTTGTGGCCTCAGATTCTGGGACTCCGTCCCTGAGCAGCAACGTGACAGTGAACGTGTTCATCCTGGACCAGAACGACAACGCTCCAGTCATCCTGTATCCAGTCAGCTCCAACGGTTCTGCTGAAGGTGTGGAGGAGATTCCCCGCAATTTGAACGCAGGACACTTGGTGACCAAAGTCAGAGCCTATGACGCTGATATAGGATATAACGGCTGGTTGCTGTTTTCCCTGCAGGAAGTTACTGACCACAGCCTCTTTGGTTTGGACCGCTACACAGGACAGATCAGAACCCTTCGCTCATTCACAGAGACAGACGAGGCTGAGCATAAACTGGTCATCCTGGTCAAAGACAACGGCAACGTTTCCCTCTCAGCAACAGCTACTGTGATTGTCAAACTGGTGGAGCCCAAAGAGGCTTTTGCAGCTTCTGATGTTAAAAGTGCAGCAAAGGATGATGAGGATACTAATGTGACTTTTTACCTGATGATCACTCTGGGCTCAGTTTCAGTTCTGTTCATCATCAGCATCATCGTGCTGATTGCAATGCAGTGCTCCAAATCCCCAGATTATACTTCTAAATATCTCCAAGAGACTAATTATGATGGGACTCTGTGTCACAGCATCCAGTACAGATCTGGAGACAAACGGTACATGTTGGTTGGACCCAGGATGAGCATAGGATCTACTATAGTACCTGGAAGTCATGCAAACACACTAGTGCTCCCTGACAGGAGGAGGACATCTGAGGAGGTAAGGCTATGTTTATGTCCTTTTGGACAGTATTGCGTATATTTTTCTTGGATGTGTGGTTTCAGTTATATTTATCAGCGTGTTATGATTTTTCTTAGTTGGGTTTGAGTGGGCCAGTAGGAAACATCAATGTTTAAAAGGCCAACAGAATGAATTGGTTAAAGGTTACCACACATATCACACAGAATCCAGGTACTGATTATACTGAGGCTGTTCCATTTTATGTATAAGAGGTTTTCGTAATGTTTGCAGTGGGTTTTTTTTTGTTACTGCCCTTATTTTAGTTTGTTAGGCAGTGACTGCAGCTTCATATGGTGGTAAAGCCACAAAATGTCCATATGGGACTCCTGACTGAGACCACGGCTCGTTGAGGGGTGAACTATAACTGACCTTTTGTTTGATTTTGTGGATGGAGCTGTGATTCTTTGTCACTGTCTTGCTATATATACGACACAAAGATGACACTCAGAGACACATGACTAACTGACTTCTCCGCATAATCGATAAAAAAAAATGGTTTTGAAAAGCGCGTGAACTTTGTCTTAGTCATCTTTCATGTTAGTATTTCACCAATGTAGGTAATTTATCAATGTATTTTCATGGTCAGTTTATTGATAATATACTAACAAATTCCATGTCAATCACAAAGAACAGTTTTCACAACCAGTTTTTTCATGCTTTTGTCATTTATATTGTGGCCGGGAAGTCTCATGTCACCATGTGTGACAAACACTGCACAATATTTATAGAGGCAGTGATGGCCAATTACATCAGGAGGACCTGCATCATAATCTTCTTAATGGATTCATGAACTAAGTAAAAAGGAGTTGTAACTATGGGGAAAATAGTCCATTTAGTTGTGATGCAGAGATAAAACTTATCAAAATCAAAGATATTCACAGAATTTCCTAATAATTAATATTTATACAGATCACATTGGAATATTGAGCACTACACTGCTCATACCCTAAGACTGATGCACAACTTGAGGCTCCTGTAACATAGTTCACAGTCATGCTCAGTAAGCACTCAGAGCCAGAAGTTATTAAAAATACACTTAAAGTATTAAAACTTTAAAAAATGTGGCAACATTTCATGACAATACTGTCAACATCCCCTAAACGTGCTCCGTTTGGCTGACATGGCACTAATGTGTTTGTCAGACTTCGTATCAGATTTAAATTCTCGATTTTTAAAAGTAACTTTTCCCATTTTCTATATCCTCTACTGGAAGTGAAAATGGATTCTGCATTTGGAAGTCCACAATAGCTACGTTAACATGGACAAAAGTAATCGGAATAAACAGCCAATCTGAATAAAATGTGACAAGCAAACACACCAATCGGAATACGATGATCGGATTAAGATCAATTGGAATGAAATTGTAATCCAAGTGAGAGGCGTGGTTTATACTGATTGATAATCTGATCAATGTGCATGTAAACGCATCTAAGGCTCAAGTTATTCAGAATGTGACAAACTAACCCGAGTGCGCATGCGTGCCCAATTTAAGATGTGACATATTTCTGCATTGGGGAGTGGCGGAAATAAGTCAGGAAGGAAAACTGTCGGGGCTCCCGAAACAACCTTTCTGTTCGAAAAAATAAAGAACTAAAAATTGTTGCTTACTCAGTAACATTTCAACCATAACTAGAACCTGGTGCAAGTCAAGCCTGGGCGCTCGGAAGACAAACAAGCTCGTATAATACTGCTTTGTTTACTATTTTTGTAGTTTAGCAGGTTTTTAGGTATTGGTTCTTTTGAGGGGTCATTTAATAAGTGGCTTGAGGAACAAGGTCATGACAAATATCCAGCTCCTACCAATATTTTATATGGAAGTTTTGGATACATTGAATTCATAGCCAAGTCAATATTGCTTAGGCCTAACCCTTTATTTCTTCAGGAAACGGAATAAGTGGTCGTTTTGACATTTTTTTTAAATCTAATCATCTCTACTCTGCCGTTATTGTTGTAAGCAGCCATTAAAGATAACAGATGTAAGTCCTGTGAAAAAAAAAATCAGTTGTCCAATGTTGAATCAAAGAGTTGCAAAAAACTTTAATTTTTACAATTTCTCTTTTGACTTTGAATCTGCAGTGTTTCAAACCTTTTGTATTACTTCACTTGATATAAAAAAACGCAAACTTTTGTTTTTGCCATGCCTTTTGGATTGTCACAGCTCCTTTTCAGCCATTAGATCAGGCTCCACTTTAATTTCTGTTTGTCAAAACTTCCCTGCTATTAACTCTGACATTTGCAAACATATTAAGCGATTTATCTGCTGTATCTGTTGCTCCCTTCAGAATACGGGGCGAAAGCAGCTCAGCTCTGCTGCCTCCAAACCCTCATTTTATACGTTAAAGCAACACAAGCTCATTCGGGTCGTAAGTGGCTTCACAGCTCCATCCCCTCGCACTGGTTATGTGAGCCGTATGTTTCCTCTGGACTGGATCCTCCAGAGAGCCTCCGCTCTTCTGCTGGTGCTTGAAGCAGGCAGGTGTTGATACGCTGCGTCATTATGAGTCTGCTGCTGATTTGTTTCTTTTTGTATGCCCCTCCCGGGGAGATACTGACCTACCCTACTCCTCCGTACACTATTACAGTTCATAACTCGTCAGTGTTTGCAATGACGATAAATAATTTCTTCGCCCTGTTGTTCAGTTGCGCATGGCGGATCTGACTGCGTAAGTACGCACAGTGAAGAGCGATTTTGAAGTATTTCTCGGGCAGCAGACGCTATATGTTTGTTGTCCGGACATACCCAGTGAAGCATCCTGCTTCATCTTTAACCCACTGGGAATGACCTTAACGGATGAAGCTTGTACGAAATATAACCTCAGATTCTATGAGGTCGAAGCCCTTTAAACTCTCAGCGGCTTCTAAATGGCTGGGACAGTGGTATTTTGAATCCGATGGCCCAGTCTCAGCATACTTTAAACTCATCATAACTGGGGCGGTAGCCTCTCAGCAGATGGGCGTGGACTTTTTTTTTCAATGTTTGCACTGAATGCGAGGCATACACGTGTGGGAGACAGTACAGACTGTATAGAGGATGTTTTAAAAGGGAAGGGGAACAAGGTGGGGTCTGGGCTAAAACCCCCCAATATTTCAAGACCCGATAACGCACCAGCCTGTCTCCAAGCAGCGTTTTCTTTTTTAATAATGGAAATGTACAATCTGTATTGTCCACTTGGTGTCGTTGCAATATAATCTTCCTATCTTATGCTGCCCCCTTCTGAGCAACTCTTTGTTTGCTGCTGCACAACGGAGGGTGCGTCGGATGGAAGAACGGAGATTGTAGAAGTCATTAAACCATCTGATTTAGAAGATTTATTGGATGCAACAAAAATAAAAAAGCTGGAATATATATAGGAGTGATAAACAATGGCGATCCGGAGCAGATCGAGTGACTACAGTTGGCGTGTTTTTCTTTTACATCTTCTGCTGATCGTAGCGAAGCAGGCTGCGGCTGATCTGAGATACTCTGTTCCGGAGGAGGTGAAGGAGGGAACCGTCGTTGGAAATATTGCCAAGGATCTTGGTCTGGAAAAGGCACATTTAACTGATCGACGTCTGCGTATTGCTTCGGGATCTGAGGATACTTTTTTCAGTGTTAACATGGATAACGGGGCCTTACAGGTTCGTAGAAAGATTGACAGAGAGGAGCTTTGTCACGGTGGTGGCGCATGCTTAATGGAGCTAAAGATCATAGTAGAAAACCCGCTGGAAATGCACCACGTTGTTGTTGAAATTACAGATGTAAATGATCATTCCCCCAGCTTCCTAGAGAAGGAGCAACATTTTGAAATAGCTGAACATACGTCTGTAGGAACACGATTTCAGCTGCAAGCGGCCCGTGACCCCGATTCTGGAGTGAATTCAATCCGCTCATACAGATTATCATCAAATGATTATTTTGATATAGATCTAAGTCAACGTGATGATGACAAAATACCATTTTTAGTGCTGAGGAAACCTTTAGACCGGGAACAAAATGATAAACTTTTATTAATTGTTACAGCAGTAGATGGAGGAAAACCTCCGAGATCAGGGACACTTAATGTTTCAGTCACTGTTCTTGATAGTAACGACAACCGTCCGTCCTTTAGCCAGGAGGTTTACCAGGTAGAAATGTTTGAAAACGCTCCAGTTGGAACCATTGTTACAAAAGTAAATGCAAGAGACCCAGATGAAGGAAATAACGGAGAAATTGAGTACAGCATTGCCAAGGCATTGCAACCCAAAATATATGAAATATTTCAACTGAACTTGTTAACAGGTGAAATTAAATTAAAAGCAGCACTGGATTTTGAGGAATGTGACATCTACAAAATTGATATAGTAGCATCAGACAAGGGAATCCCTCCTTTAACGGGAATGTGTCGAGTGGTTGTAAAAATAAAAGATGTAAACGATAACTCACCAAAGATAGATGTCACGTCTTTGTCAAATACAATAACAGAAGATTCAAAACCCGGAACAGTGATTTCTCTCATCAGTGTAACAGATAAAGACTCAGGTGTTAATGGAAAGATTATTTCACGCATACTAAATGATGCACCTTTTGAATTAAAGTCATCCTATAAGGAAAACATATATTCTCTTGTTACAAAAGAGCATTTGGATCGAGAGAAGGTTCCCCATTATGAAATATTAATACAAGCCACTGATTGCGGTGATCCAGCCTTATCTACAGTGAAAACACTCAGTATTCAGATCTCTGATGTGAATGACAACAGTCCTCATTTTGAGAAAAGCGAGTTACAGTTTTATTTATCAGAAAATAATGCTGCTGGTACGTCAATATTTTCTGTCACTGCAACAGATATTGACATGAATGACAACGCAGCAATTTCTTATAATATTGTGAGAGAAGGGAGTAAAAATTATGTAACAGCATTCTTAAATATAAACTCAGAAAATGGACAGATATCTGCGCTAAAAAGTTTTGACTTTGAAACCCTGAAAACTTTCCGGTTTCAAGTTGTGGCCTCAGATTCTGGGACTCCATCCCTGAGCAGCAACGTGACAGTGAACGTGTTCATCCTGGACCAGAACGACAACGCTCCAGTCATCCTGTATCCAGTCAGCTCCAACGGTTCTGCTGAAGGTGTGGAGGAGATTCCCCGCAATGTGAACGCAGGACACTTGGTGACCAAAGTCAGAGCCTATGACGCTGATATAGGATATAACGGCTGGTTGCTGTTTTCCCTGCAGGAAGTTAGTGACCACAGCCTCTTTGGTTTGGACCGCTACACAGGACAGATCAGAACCCTTCGCTCATTCACAGAGACAGACGAGGCTGAGCATAAACTGGTCATCCTGGTCAAAGACAACGGCAACGTTTCCCTCTCAGCAACAGCTACTGTGATTGTCAAGCTGGTGGAGCCCAAAGAGGCTTTTGCAGCTTCTGATGTTAAAAGTGCAGCAAAGGATGATGAGGATACTAATGTGACTTTTTACCTGATGATCACTCTGGGCTCAGTTTCAGTTCTGTTCATCATCAGCATCATCGTGCTGATAGCAATGCAGTGCTCCAAATCCCCAGACTATACTTCTAAATATCTCCAAGAGACTAATTATGATGGGACCCTGTGTCACAGCATCCAGTACAGATCTGGAGACAAACGGTACATGTTGGTTGGACCCAGGATGAGCATAGGATCTACTATAGTACCTGGAAGTCATGCAAACACACTAGTGCTCCCTGACAGGAGGAGGACTTCTGAGGAGGTAAGGCTATGTTTATGTCATTTTGGACAGTATTACGTATATTTTTCTTGGATATGAGGTTTCAGATATTTTCACCAGCGTGTTATGATTTTCCTTAGTTGGGTTTTAGTGGGCCAGTAGGATACATCAATGTTTAAAAGGCCAACAGAATTAATTGGTTAAAGGTTACCACACATATCACACAGAACTCAGGTACTGATTATTCTGAGGCTGTTCCATTTTATGTATAAGAGGTTTTGGCAATGTTTGCAGTGTTTTGTGTTACTGCCCTTATTTTATTTTCCTAGGCAGTGCCTGCAGGTTGATAAGGTGGTAAAGCCACAAAATATCCATATGAGACTCCAGACTGAGACTACGGCTCATTGAGGGGTGAACTATAACTGACCTTTTGTCTGATTTTGTGGATGGAGCTGTGATATATGACTAACTTTGACTTCTCCCCGTAATGGATTAAAAAAAATGGGTCCTGAAAAGCGCAAAAAGTTTGTGTTAGTCATCTTTCATGTTGGTATATCAGAATAAACAGCCAATCTGAATAAAATGTGACATGCAAACACACCAATCGGAATACGATGATCGGATTAAACTCAATTGGAATGCAATTGGAATGAAAATGAGAGGTGTGGTTTATGCTGATTGATAATCTGATCAATATACATGTAAACACTTATAAGGCTCAAATTATTCAGAATGTGACAAACTAAGATGTGACATATTTCTTCATTGGGGAGTTGCGGAAATAAGTCAGGAAGCAAAACTGTCGGGGCTCCCGAAACAACCTTTCTGTTCGAAAAAATAAATAACTAAAAATTGTTGCTTACTCAGTAACATTTCAACCACAACTAGAACCTGGTGCAAGTCAAGCCTGGGCGCCCGGAAGACAAACAAGCTCGTATAATACTGCTTTGTTTACTATTTTTGTAGTTTAGCAGGTTTTTAGGTATTGGTTCTTTTGAGGGGTCATTTAATAAGTGGCTCGAGGAACATGGTCATGAAAAATATCCAGCTCCTACCAATATTTTATATGGAAGTTTTGGATACATTGAATTTATAGCCAAGTCAATGTTACTTAGGCCTAATTCTTTATTTCTTCAGGAAAAGCCATAAGTGGTCGTTTTGACATTTTTTTTTTAAATCTAATCCTCTCGACTCTGCCGTTATTGTTGTAAGCAGCCATTAAAGATAACAGATGTAAGTCCTGTGAAAAAAAATCAGCTGTTCAAAGTTGAAACAAAGAGTTGCAAAAAACTTAAATTTTTACAATTTCTCTTTTGACTTTTAATCTGCAGTGTTTCAAACCTTTTGTATTACTTCACTTGATTGAACAATTTTAAACTTTTGTTTTTGCCATGACTTTTGGACAAACTTATACAGGGGCGTAGGAAGGTTTTAAAATGTGGTGGGGCAAATAAGATAGATAAGGTATTATAGCCCATTGGCGAGCGGAGCGAACAAAAAACATCTGTTGGGTCCATAGGCAAGGAAAAGTGAAAAGCACCCCTATTTAACATGTTTAATGAGCATGCTGATTAAAGAAGCAATCAGTACATCTACGTCTATATCATCTTCATTAATTCTAAGAAAATTAATTAATATTTAAGAAATTAATAATTCAAATTAATACATGGTCCAATTCTAACTCTACTTCAAGGGGAAGTAACCAAACCTAAACTAGGGTATAACTATGTCCTCTATTGAGCCCCCAAAGGAACTAGGTTCAAAGAGTACATGGACAGGTGGTTTCAATTAATTTTATAAAATACAAATATTTTAGTAATTAGATTTTGTAAAACATCATAATGCAGATTATACAATTTCCATAATTTTGATATATAACTCAATTTTGGATGATAAGGGAAAACAACAGATATTGACAGATTAAATTTGGTATTATCTCAAAGACAAAGAACAATGTTTAAATATACAATTATTACATACTGTTCAATAAATGATAAGCTTTTTTAATTAGGAGTAATTTTCATTTAAAGGTCCTTTTATGGGGGCAGCCATCTTGGTAAAGAACAGTACTGCCTCTTCCCAGTTTGTGACGTCACTGTGCCGGATCGGCTGTAGAGCAAGTCCCAATGCCCTATCTGTCCCCTTGTAAATAAATATCCGTTTTCATGCCAAAATATTTTTTTAACCTCT
Organism: Fundulus diaphanus; assembly: GCA_037039145.1. NCBI lineage: Eukaryota > Metazoa > Chordata > Actinopteri > Cyprinodontiformes > Fundulidae > Fundulus > Fundulus diaphanus. The sequence goes on from CM073125.1 coordinate 35,178,570, forward strand.
TAAACAAAGATAGACGTGGTATTAAACGTTTCAATTTAAATTAATACTAATTTTACATTTTAGAGACATAAAAAGACAACAAATAAACTTTAAAGTATGGTTTATGGGTTGGGTTCTGCAATGTTATGAGATGAGTATAAAACTCATCTTTAGAACCAATCTCTGCTCAAAATGGTGATTTGCACCGCCTAATCTACTTTCAGCAGTAATCAGTTATTGCAACCGTAAACTGCAGAAAATACAGGCAGATTGGCTCTTTCTGAGTTTACTCTCTGCTGTCAGGATGAGCTGCAGCGCGTTATGAGGCGGAGGGATATTTCGGCGTCACTTAGTTTAGAGCCAAAACAAGCCACTTCACTTTCAGAAACAAGCCCAAAAAAACTGCAACCCGCAACTCATTAAATTTACAAGCGACTTTAGAAAAAAATAAGACCAAAGTCGTATAAAATAAGTGGGCTTCACAACAGAGAGCACTCTTTCCAACTTCGTCGTATCCCTCCGCCGCTCTGATCGGGTAAACAAATGTTACAGCAAATTCTACATCATAAAAAAAGAAAAACCTACCGAAAAGTCTCGCTCTCATGTCATCTTGAAGACATTCTTCTTCCAAATGTTGGCTACAGACGACGCATTTTCTCTCTGGCCATGCACGTGAGCATTGTTGCTTCAACAATAGCTCTCGCGAATTTCAATGGTGAAGTCATCTGGAAATCCGAAATAATTGTTGTTGATCACTGCTGTGTCCAACAGCTCCTACAGCTGCTAATGCGCCGTCGGCTCTCCGCTTATCCACGTCACAGGATGTGATGTCAGGTGGCCATTACTGCCCATATTTGGGCAGTAATGACCGCCCCCATACACAGTGATCCAGACGACAATTTATGTTTTTTTTTCTTATTCATTAAAGCTAAATTCATTAAATAACCACAAACGTATTCGTTTTAGGTATAGCTAATGATCCCCTGATTTTTCCTTGTTGACCAGACTTCCCCTTTAAAGTTACTAATATTGATTTCAGAGTAAAATGATTTTGACATAACAAATGTGCAATTATTGATAATAAAAATAATATAACTTAATATGCTGGGAATCGGTGGGTTCTTGTAAAAATTCAGGTTATCCTAGATCTTGGTTTAAATCTTGTCTTCTTTGTCTTAAGGGTTTAAAGGAAGTGACTATAGCGCACGAGTCAAGAGGTGACTAAGTGGACAGACTCATAAAAGTTGGATAGCGAGAAGATGCCCACACATGTTACTTATTAACTAGGTCCCAGTAAACAGTACATAGTCATACAAGATGTAAACAATTTACACATACTAAGAGTACTGAAGCTTAACCTATATTAAACAAAATAATAATAATGAATTTGAATATTAAAAAGATAATGAAATAACCAGTAGACTTCAAGTAATTAAAAATTGAATTAAGAGAAAACAAATTAATTAATAAGAATTGAATTCAATGACAGTAACACTATCGATTAATTAGGTAGCCAAATACTTCTTGTTGATATTGACAGCTTTCTTATTGTTGTATTTATCAAAATAATGGAAAAAGTTAAAATGAAATTTTATCTCAAAAGGTATGTTTTGCCCCCCCTGTACAAAAAGTGAGGGGGCACTTGCCCCCCTTGCCCCCCCTATTCCTACGCCACTATTATATAACAAAAGCAGATGCAGGGCGTAGGCCCAGGCCGCTTCTACCACACTGTCATACACATCCAAATGGTCAGCTTCTTAGTGATGGTGTGGGAAAGGAAATTAACTCAGATACATATTCTTTAGCCTGCCTATAGTCATGTCTCTATCAGTAGATGAACAGAAATCTAGCTATCGGCACAATGAAAAAATGCTATTTCCTCTTGTAATGATGGTTTTGGTGAAATAACAGTTTTTTAAGCACCCACTTACAAAATGGATTTTGAAAGACATAATCAGACACAGGCCGGGGCCACGCCCACGGGTTCCATGGTGCAGACATTTAGCGCACGTGTTGTTAAAGCTCCATTTCAGCCATTAGATCAGGCTCCACTTTAATTTATGTTTGTCAAAACTTCCCTGCTATTAACTCTTACATTTGCAAATATATTAAGCGATTTATCTGCTGTATCTGTTGCTCCCTTCTGTCTCAGAATGCGGGGCGACAGCAGCTCAGTTCTGCTGTCTCCAAACCCTCCTTTTATACATTAAAGCAATACAAGCGCATTCGGGTCGTGAGTGGCTTCACAGCTCCATCCCCTCGCACTGGTTATGTGAGGCCTATGTTTCCTCTGGACTGGATCGTCCAGAGAACCTCCGCTCTTCTGCTGGTGCTTGAAGCAGGCAGGTGTTGTTACGCTGCGTCATTATGAGTCTGCTGCTGATTTGTTTCTTTTTGTATGCCCCTCCCGGGGAGATACTGACCCACCCTACTCCTCCTTACACTTTTACAGTTCATAACTCGTCAGTGTTCGCAATGACGATAAATAATTTCTCCGCCCTGTTGTTCAGTTACGCATAACGGATCTGAGTGCGTAAATACGCACGGTGAAGACCGATTTTGAAGTATTTCTCGGGCAGCAGACGCTATATGTTTGTTGTCCGGACGTACCCAGTGAAGCATCCTCCTTCATCTTTAACCCAATGAGAATGGCTTTAACGGATGAAGCCTGTATGAAATATAACCTCAGATTATTTGAGGTCGAAGCCCTTTAAGATATTCAGCGGCTACTAAATGGCTGGAACAGTGGTATTTGGAAACCGATGGCCCAGTCTGTGTGTATTCTTTAAAGTCCGTATAATTGGGGCGCTAGCCACTCAGCAGATGTGCGTGGACTTTTTTTCAATGTTTGCACTGAATGCGAGGCATAAACGAGTGAGAGGGAATACAAACTGCAAAGAGGATTTTTTTAAGAGGGAAGAGGAGGAAGGCGGGGTCTGGGCTAAAACCCCAATGTTTCAAGACCCGATAACGCCACATTCTGTCTCTAGGCAACGTTTTATAAAAATAAAAAAAATAGTGTATTTTAAATGTACAATCTGTATTGTCCACTTGGTGTCGTTGCAATATAATCTTCCGGTTTTATGTCGTTCCCCTTCTGAGCAACTCTTTGTTTGCTGCTGCACAACGGAGGGTGCGTCGGATGGAAGAACGGAGATTGTAGAAGTCATTAAACCATCTGATTTAGAAGATTTATTGGATGCAACAAAAATAAATAAACTGGAATATATATGGGACTGAGAAACCATGGCGATCCGGAGCCGATCGAGTGACTACAGTTGGCGTGTTTGTCTTTTACATCTTCTGCTGATCGTAGCGAAGCAGGCTGCGGCTGATCTGAGATACTCTGTTCCGGAGGAGGTGAAAGAGGGAACCGTCGTTGGAAATATTGCCAAGGATCTTGGTCTGGAAAAGGCACATTTAACTGATCGACGTCTGCGTATTGCTTCGGGATCTGAGGATACTTTTTTCAGTGTTAACATGGATAATGGGGCCTTACAGGTTCGTAGAAAGATTGACAGAGAGGAGCTTTGTCACGGCGGTGGCGCATGCTTAATGGAGCTAAAGATTATCGTAGAAAACCCGCTGGAAATGCACCATGTTGTTGTTGAAGTTACAGATGTAAATGATCATTCCCCCAGCTTCCTAGAGAAAGAGCAACATTTTGAAATAGCTGAACATACGTCTGTAGGAACCCAATTTCAGCTGCAAGCGGCCCGTGATCCCGATGCTGGAGTGAATTCTATCAGCTCATACAAATTATCATCAAATGATTATTTTGATATAGATCTAAGTCAAAGCGATGAAGAAAAAATACCATATTTAGTGTTAAGGAAACCTTTAGACCGGGAACAAAATGATAAACTTTTATTAATTGTTACAGCAGTAGATGGAGGAAAACCTCCGAGATCAGGGACACTTAATGTTTCAGTCACTGTTCTTGATAGTAACGACAACCGTCCGTCCTTTAGCCAGGAGGTTTACCAGGTAGAAATGTTTGAAAATGCTCCAGTTGGAACCATTGTTACAAAAGTAAATGCAAGAGACCCAGATGAAGGAAATAACGGAGAAATTGAGTACAGCATTGCCAAGGCATTGCAACCCAAAATATATGAAATATTTCAACTGAACTTGTTAACAGGTGAAATTAAATTAAAAGCAGCACTGGATTTTGAGGAATGTGAAATCTACAAATTTGATATAGTAGCATCAGACAAGGGAATCCCTCCTTTAACGGGAAGGTGTAGAGTGGTTGTAAAAATAAAAGATGTAAACGATAACTCACCAAAGATAGATGTCACGTCTTTGTCAAATACAATATCAGAAGATTCAAAACCCGGAACAATGATTTCTCTAATCAGTGTAACAGATAAAGACTCAGGTGTTAATGGAAAGATTATTTCACGCATACTAAATGATGCACCTTTTGAATTAAAGTCATCCTATAAGGAAAACATATATTCTCTTGTTACAAAAGAGCATTTGGATCGAGAGAAGGTGTCCCATTATGAAATATTAATACAAGCCACTGATTGCGGTGATCCAGCCTTATCTACAGTGAAAACACTCAGTATTCAGATTTCTGATGTGAATGACAACAGTCCTCATTTTGAGAAAAGCGAGTTACAGTTTTATTTATCGGAAAATAATGCTGCTGGTACGTCAATATTTTCTGTCACTGCAACAGATATTGACATGAATGACAACGCAGCAATTTCTTATAATATTGTGAGAGAAGGGAGTAAAAATGATGTAACAGCATTCTTAAATATTAATTCAGACAATGGACAGATATCTGCGCTAAAAAGTTTCGACTTTGAAACCCTGAAAACTTTCCAGTTTCAAGTTGTGGCCTCAGATTCTGGGTCTCCTTCCCTGAGCAGCAACGTGACAGTGAACGTGTTCATTCTGGACCAGAACGACAACGCTCCAGTCATCCTGTATCCAGTCAGCTCCAACGGTTCTGCTGAAGGTGTGGAGGAGATTCCCCGCAATGTGAACGCAGGACACTTGGTGACCAAAGTCAGAGCCTATGACGCTGATATAGGATATAACGGCTGGTTGCTGTTTTCCCTGCAGGAAGTTAGTGACCACAGCCTCTTTGGTTTGGACCGCTACACAGGACAGATCAGAACCCTTCGCTCATTCACAGAGACAGACGAGGCTGAGCATAAACTGGTCATCCTGGTCAAAGACAACGGCAACGTTTCCCTCTCAGCAACAGCTACTGTGATTGTCAAGCTGGTGGAGCCCAAAGAGGCTTTTGCAGCTTCTGATGTTAAAAGTGCAGCAAAGGATGATGAGGATAATAATGTGACTTTTTACCTGATGATCACTCTGGGCTCAGTTTCAGTTCTGTTCATCATCAGCATCATCGTGCTGATTGCAATGCAGTGCTCCAAATCCCCAGACTATACTTCTAAATATCTCCAAGAGACTAATTATGATGGGACCCTGTGTCACAGCATCCAGTACAGATCTGGAGACAAACGGTACATGTTGGTTGGACCCAGGATGAGCATAGGATCTACTATAGTACCTGGAAGTCATGCAAACACACTAGTGCTCCCTGACAGGAGGAGGACGTCTGAGGAGGTAAGATCAATAGTGGTAATCAATTGGTTTTCTAAATCAATCACACACACCAATTGCTTTAATTTGTTACCTATTTAATTAGCTGTTTATTTTTTTTTGCATATTTGTTGTCAATGTGTATTGGTTTTTAAAAAGTTTTTCAGAGTAGCATTTTTTTATTTAGGCACCAGTAAAGGTTTGGTTCATGGCGATGACAGGAACACACGAAATAATTAAACACAATGCAGCAAAACGAACCTATTCTCTTAAGACAACATCACTTAACTTAAATTAAACATTTGACATTAGTTTATTGATTTTTCTGTGACTGTTTTTCGTTTCTCAGGATGTTGGTCAAACATCACTGCTCTGGGTAATACGCATTACGCACGTTTGAGTATTCTATTTGAAGGCATCTCATCCCTTTTCCGTGGGGTTAAACAGCATAAAATAGGTCAAAAGTGTTTTATTTTCCCCCCACTTCTTACAGAATTGTGTTTGACACTTTTATTTTGTGGAAGCTCATACGTTGCTAAGCTCTGAAAATTGTTGTTTGTTTTGCTAATGCATTTGATGGATAGCCTGTCCTTTTCTTTGCTGAAAATAAAAATACATGAAATATAAGAATATCTCTTACATTTCATCAGGTGAGCGCACTCGGTGTCTGTTCTGTAAACATGTGCCGAACGATCGGAATCCACCTTTTTTGCACGTTGTATTTGGGGAGCCTCTTTTTGGTTGGCTATTTGTCTAAGCATCGTTTTGGGAGACAAATTTAGCATTTGAATACATTTACCATTGTTTCCTTTGAATTAAGCAGCTGCAGTTTCGTTAAAAATCACTTGGTGTCAGTATAACGACAAGTAATGTGTACTGCTTTATCCGACATTTCCACCAAATCCGTCCCTTTCATCGACCGATGAAAAGCCTTTGCAGTGTCTCCGGATCCTATTCACATTTTATCCTAGTAATCCTATCCATCTATGTCAGAGAATAGTTGCTTTTTTGCCGTTTGTGGTGCGGGAATTCTTTATTAGCATACGAACTGTTTGCAATGGATTTAATATTATTATTATTTTCGCACCTTTCCAACACGGAACAAAGGCGAATTGAAACACGGAGAGGTCTGAGAAAATGGACTACATCCCTGATGATTTTGGTGTCATTTTGGAGCAGCTCCTCTGCACAGTTTCGTTATTCCGTCTTGGAAGAAGTTAAAGAGGGAACAGTTGTTGGAAATATCGCCAAGGATTTGGGCCTCGATAAGGCTACGCTGAAAGAGAGGGGGATCCGTATTGTCTACGGGTCGACGGAGCCGCCTTTCGCAGTAAACCAAAATGACGGTGTCTTGTATGTGGACAGGAAAATCGACCGAGAGGAAATCTGTGATCGAAGCAAGGTTTGTGTGCTTGATTTAAAAACGGTGCTTCACAACCCGCTGGAGATCCATCATGTCGTCGTGGAGATTCTGGATGTTAATGATCATTCACCTGTCTTCCCATATAATGAAAGCATGCTGGACATTTTTGAATCCGCGCTGCCGGGAGCAAAATTCCAGCTGCAAGATGCGCGGGATGCTGACAGCGGCTCATTATCCATTCAGCAGTATAGGTTGAGCAATAATGGACATTTTCGTTTAGAGGTGAAAGATCGAGGCGAGGACCGTAAAACGCCCAGTTTAGTTCTTGAAAAGCCGCTAGACAGAGAATCAGTTAAAAGCCATGTGTTGCTTCTGACAGCATTAGATGGAGGCAAGCCTCCAAGATCTGGTAACATGACAATAATAGTTAATGTTTCTGATGTTAATGATAACCCGCCCGTTTTTAGTCAGGAATTATATACCGTGTCTCTAAAGGAAAACTCTCCTGCTGGGACGACCGTGATCCAAATTAATGCAACAGATTTAGATGAGGGTTCAAACGGGGAGGTTATTTATTCGTTTGGCAACCACATGGAGGCACGGATACGTGAACGTTTTAGTTTAAATCCTGTGACTGGAGTCATTGTTGTGACTGGGACTCTAGATTTTGAAGAGTGTAGCAGATATGAAATTGATGTTCAGGCATCTGACAAAGGAACAGCGACACTAAAAACAGATAAAACAGTAGTAATTAATTTGGTTGATGAAAATGACAACGAGCCAGAGATTGAAGTGACGTCATTTTCTCATGCGCTCCCAGAGGACTCAAAACCAGGGACGACAGTGGCGTTGATCAGTGTAAAAGATGCTGATTCTGGTCTGAACGGAAAAGTGATGTGTTATATAAACCAAAACCTCCCGTTTTTACTAACCCCCTCTTTACAAAATAATGTATATTCTCTTGTCACTAAAACTGTTTTGGACAGGGAAAAGCAATCCCAATATGATGTATTAATCATTGCAAAAGATGCGGGGGAAACGTCTTTATCATCAGAAAAGAATATACCAGTTCATGTGTCTGACATAAATGACAACATTCCTAAATTCTTGAAAAATCCGTTTATTTTTTACATAACAGAGAATAACATCCCAGGAGAGAAAATCTTATCAGTTTCAGCCTGTGATGAAGACGAAGGTAGCAATGCGCTTGTTTCATATTTAATATTAAGGGATAAAGAAGGATCACATATGCTGACATCTTTTCTAAATATCAACTCTGAAACTGGAGACGTTGTAGCGCTGAAAAGCTTCGACTTTGAAACCCTGAAAACTTTCCAGTTCCAAGTTGTGGCCTCAGATTCTGGGACTCCGTCCCTGAGCAGCAACGTGACAGTGAACGTGTTCATCCTGGACCAGAACGACAACGCTCAAGTCATCCTGTATCCAGTCAGCTCCAACGGTTCTGCTGAAGGTGTGGAGGAGATTCCCCGCAATGTGAACGCAGGACACTTGGTGACCAAAGTCAGAGCCTATGACGCTGATATAGGATATAACGGGTGGTTACTGTTTTCCCTGCAGGAAGTTAGTGACCACAGCCTCTTTGGTTTGGACCGCTACACAGGACAGATCAGAACCCTTCGCTCATTCACAGAGACAGACGAGGCTGAGCATAAACTGGTCATTCTGGTCAAAGACAACGGCAACGTTTCCCTCTCAGCAACAGCTACTGTGATCGTCAAGCTGGTGGAGCCCAAAGAGGCTTTTGCAGCTTCTGATGTTAAAAGTGCAGCAAAGGATGATGAGGATAATAATGTGACTTTTTACCTGATGATCACTCTGGGCTCAGTTTCAGTCCTGTTCATCATCAGCATCATCGTGCTGATTGCAATGCAGTGCTCCAAATCCCCAGACTATACTTCTAAATATCTCCAAGAGACTAATTATGATGGGACCCTGTGTCACAGCATCCAGTACAGATCTGGAGACAAACGGTACATGTTGGTTGGACCCAGGATGAGCATAGGATCTACTATAGTACCTGGAAGTCATGCAAACACACTAGTGCTCCCTGACAGGAGGAGGACGTCTGAGGAGGTAAGACCATGGTTATGTCCTTTTGGATAGCATTAATTTGATGTGTGGTTATATTTTCTTTCATCAGAGTGTTATTATTTTTATACGAGTTTGAGAGCGCTTGTAGTGAACGTCAGAAACCAGATGCCAGGTGCTCAATATTCTGAAGCAGGCCCGTTTAGCAATGTTGTTTCACTGTCCATGATATTTTTTGCCAGCGACCATATTTTGATACAGTTTTGGGGCCAGAGAAGTTTCATATGTGTGCAGACTGAGACCATGACTCACACAGAGTTGGCTGATAACTGATCTTTTGTTTTGTTCTGTAGATGGAGTCCTGGTTCTTTGTCAGTATCTCATTACATAGAAGATTCATAGACGACTTGTTGAGACATATAACTAACTTTGACTTCTCCCCATAACATAGTGCTTGACATTCACAACATAATATTAAGCACTACATCCCAATAACCTACCCGAGATTGATGCACAATGCCTTGAGGCTCCCATACCAAATTTCCTAGTGGTGCCCATTGAGTAATAATCTAAGTTTAAATAAAAAGTACTTAAACTACTGAAAAACATAATCAGTACAGCAAAGATTGATGACCATCCTGTCAGAATCACATCAAAGTATTTAATTTGCCTAACATGGCACTAATGTTTGCATCAGACTTGGCATGTGATGTATATTCTCCATCTTTAAACATAGCCTTTTCCTGTTTTCTATGCTGCAAGTCAATTACTTGATGCAATCTGCTGGGTTTCGTTAGATAGAAAACTTTTCAACCAATCTATCTGTATGATTTTATTGAATTGACTTTGTAAAGTTCCTTGAGATGAGATTTGTTGTGAATTGGTGCTATATAAAAAAAGGTGAATTATAGCCTCTGGAAGTGAAAAGTGATTCAGTATTTGGAAGTCCAAAATGTCTGCAAGCATTAGAGTAAAAAGCATCCTTGCTTAATGAGTGTTCAATCTTTGTATGATGTGTTCTCCACAGGACCCTGAAATTTATTTGCCTGTCCTACATGGCAGCCTCTGGAAAAACTGGAAGCTGTAGCTGAACTGGACCATCAGCACCAGATTTAAAGATGTCTAAAAGAGAAAAAAAAATAGATTTACAGATCAGAAATAAATTTAAGAGATCTACCAACCTCTCTACCCATTTTTTTCCTCAGGTGGTTCTGCTTGTTCCGCCAAACAAAATGTTTTCTATCTTTGAAAAGTTTATTGTTGGATTTCTAAAAGCCTCCACTGATTGGTTAATCTGACTCTCGTCAGATGGATGCTGTTCCACCGATTTCCACATGGCTCCATAAATCCATCTGGAATTGGGAGGGATTTCATGGACAAGCCAATCAGGATCCCCGGGCGGGATTTTTGTAAATGTGACGTATCAGAGAAGCAACTGTTTGCATTCAGACAACAATGGCGGCTTCAGACAACAATGGCGGCTCACATTGATGCTTTGATGCTGCTGTTTCATCAGTGTTGTCCAATCTACCGAATATTAATTCTTTAAAAGAACACCAGAGAACGGCTTTGAAGGCTTTTTTTAGTGGAAACAATGTTTTCGCGCTTCCCCCGATCAGATTTGGCAAGAGCTTGATCTTCCAAATGGTGAAGTAGCATGTCAGTAAATGTGACGGACAAGTGGTTTATCCAATCATATGCAAGGATTTTTGATAAGGCCCCTCCTTCTGAAAGACAGCTCCAATGGAGCAATCCCAGATGGTTGTGTGGAGCTCTGCAGAACAAAATCCATCTGGCAAGGATCAGGTTACTGATTGGTTGTCCTTTCATTAATTATAATCTGAAGATCATGACTAAATGATCAGACTATTGTGCATCAGAAAGAGAGACATCTGTGACACACTGTAATCCTTGGGTTGACGTTAACATGCATTCATGCCTGCAGTAAATTCTGTGCAATATTCTTCAACCTTCATATACAGAATTGTGCAATGAAACATTCGTGATAAGTTAAGAGTGCAAAACATATGTGTTCACAGTAGTGATATTGTGATGTGTAACAGACTCCCTCTTTGGGAGCTGCTTTTGAGTGTTAGTTTTGGATTTGATGTTCCTGAGATGTTTGTCTGATGGGAGAGGGGCAAACATTTCATTGCTCAGGTGGGTGGGATCTGTGACAGCTATGCAGCGAGACAGACAGGAGCTGGTGTTGTTTTTTTTATTTAAATAAAGTACATTTTAACATTTCACGATATTTAAATTCATTTTAAACTCTGATTATGATTAGAATAAGGCCACAAATATACAATAGTTATGCTATATCAAATGTTTAACATAGCCTATTTTTTATTCATTCATTATTGATTCATTATGAAGGTGTCACGGCTTTTATTTTGGTGTGGTGGTGCACCATGATCAAATACATGTAGCAGAAACCCTGCTTCCTGCTGCTTGGAGAATCAAAGCGTGAAAAGAAGCTGTTTAAGGTGTCAGGGAGAGCTGGGTCGTTGCTGGGATGCTGGTCGCCGTGCCTGATGTCTGCGAGGGTCCTGATTCCTCTTCACATGTCACATGAGTTGTTGTTGCTGATGTGGTCCTCAATGCACTGCTTGTATCTGTGCTTTGCCTTTTGGATGCCTTTTTTCAATTTACTTCTAGCCCTGCTGTAGGCCAGTCTGTCTCCAAATCTGAACGCCGCATCCCAGGCCTTCAGCAGGGACCGCAGTGTGCTGTCCACCCATGGTTTCTGGTTTGGAAACACTCTGATTGTCTTTATGGGTTCCTACCCACAGAAGTGCATAACTGAATATAAGAGAGCAAAGATGATGTGTAACCTTATAAGTCAGTGTCCTCTTTAAACTCTTCCCAGTCTGTGTTTTCGAAACAGTCCTGTAGAGCTGAGCAGGCCTCCTCAGTCCAAACCTGAATGGTTTTGATCACAGGTCTGGTTCTGCAGATCAGTGGCATGTAGGCAGGGATCGGCTCCACAGAGATGTGGTCTGATAATCCAAAATGAGGAGCTGCAGCAGCTTTATATGCTCCCGGGATGTTGCAGTAAACCTGATCCAATGTATTATTGTCTCTGGTCAGGAACTTAATGAATTTATGAAACTTGGGGAGGATAGGTTTTTGTTCAACATGCCTAAAGTTTCCAGCAACAATCACAGTTGCTTCTGGGTTACTGTTCATTTGATCGGTGATAAAGCTGTATAGCTCCTCTAGGGCTAGCTTAGCATTAGCTTCCGGCTGGTTGTATGTTGCAATGATTATAACGGAGCAGAACTCTCTAACAAGTTTAAATGGTCTGCATTTAACTGCAAGATATTCCAGATCAGCAGAGCAGAAGGTTCCGATCGTCTTTGCAGCTGTTTGGAGTGGCCGCAGGGAAGGCTAAAGATTGTTGTACAGCGGCTGCACTGATAAGGTCGAGCACATTGGCTCAACTATATATATTATTAGCTTGATGGAGACCCCATTAATGGGAATCTGTCATGGCCTGAGCTCTTCCTTCGAGCTGCACCACGCAACGCTCCGCTGTGTAAATCCATACTGAAACAGTGAAACAACATGCTAACACGTTCAGTGTTTGCTGTCAAAATGTTAATGTTTCACTATATATTTAAGTGGTACAGGAGCAGGATAAAGTTTTCACAAGCCTCGCGAGCCCTCTTGCGGCTATAGACTGTAATGTTTACTCCTTGATTCATGCTGGTCAGTATGATTTACCATTTAAAATTGCTATATAAGTTGCAAGATCAGCCAAACTATGAAAAAAAGTGAGACTTATAGTCCAGATAATATGGTATGTATATATGTATGTGTGTGTGTGTGTATATATATATATATATATATATATATATATATATATATATATATATATATATATATATATATATACTCCCGCTTGGTAGTATGTCAAATTACCTCAAATACTCTTAGTTTGTGGTTTGTTGTCTGAAATGGTGATATCTGTCTTAGAGCAGTTATTCTTATTTATCGTGTGCTGAACCTGCACTGCTTGTGTTTTTCTGCTGTCTACGACATGAAAAGGCTTTGCGGTCCGTCTCCCATTTCTCTCAGATGAAATTCAATTATAGTTTGCAAGGTTAAATTTAATATGGAGTTGTAAGCCTGTCTTGAAAACGTTTTAGACAAGATGGGCTGGGTCACTGAGGTTTGTGTTACAGAAAGGAATCTAGGATGATATTTTGTTTTGATTTTTCTTTAGCAAATTTCCCGTTTTGCATAATGTTTGTCGATGTTTGAAGTGCAATTCTGTAGAGCTTTGTCCAAGACACTTGGTGTCAGTATAATAACAAACCATGATTCTGCGTGCTCGTATGATTTGCACTAAACCCATCCCCTTCCTATCCAGTTATTACGACCAAGTGCTTATTGAGACCAGTGCTTTTTCGCATTTTGGCCGTCAGACATCTTTTATACCATATTATGGTGCCATTCTGAAAACGAAAGCATTAGACGAATTTTACTTAGGCTCGTGTGAAAAGCTCTCTCAAGGGGATTTTGCTTATTTTATTTCTCCCCCTTCCCGTCATGGAACAAAGGCAGCGTGAAACACGGAGAGCGCGGACAAAATGGACTACAATAATTATGCTTTTGGTGCCGTTTTGGGGCAGCGTTTCAGCACAGTTCCGTTATTCTGTCCCGGAAGAAGTCTCGGAGGGAACAGTTGTTGGAAATATTGCAAAAGATTTGGGCCTCGATAAGGCTACGGTGAAAGAGAGGGGGGTCCGTATTGTCTACGGGTCGACGGAGCCGCCTTTCGCAGTGAGGCAAGATGACGGCGTTTTGTACGTGAAAGGAAAAATTGACCGAGAGGAAATCTGTGAACGCAGAAAGATTTGCGTTATTGACTTAAAAACGGTGCTTCAGAACCCGCTGGAGATCCATCACGTCGTTGTGGAGATTCTGGATGTGAACGATCATTCGCCAATTTTCCCACAAAAAGAAAACATCTTGGAGGTTTCTGAATCCGCGCTGCCAGGAGCAAAATTCCAGCTGCAAGCTGCGCGGGATGCTGACAGCGGCTCATTATCTGTTCAGCAGTATAAGTTGAGTAATAATGGACATTTTCATTTAGAGGTGAAAGATCGAGGTGAGGACCGTAAAACGCCCAGTTTAGTGCTTGAAAAGCCGCTAGACAGAGAATCAGTTAAAAGCCATGTGTTGCTTCTGACAGCATTAGATGGAGGCAAGCCTCCAAGATCTGGTAACATGACAATAATAGTTAATGTTTCTGATGTTAATGATAACCCGCCCGTTTTTAGTCAGGGATTATATACCGTGTCTCTAAAGGAAAACTCTCCTGCTGGGACTTCTGTGATCCGAGTTAATGCAACAGATTTAGATGAGGGTTCAAACGGGGAGGTTATTTATTCGTTTGGAAATGACGTGGATGCACGGATACGGGAACGTTTTAGTTTAAATCCTGTGACTGGAGTCATTGTTGTGGCTGGAGTCATAGATTTTGAAGAGAGCAGCAGATATGAAATTGATGTTCAGGCTTCCGACAAAGGCACAGCGACATTGAACACAGAAAAAAGTGTGATAATCAATATAGTTGATGAAAATGACAACGAGCCAGAGATTGAAGTGACGTCATTTTCTCATGCGCTCCCAGAGGACTCAAAGCCAGGGACGACAGTGGCGTTGATCAGTGTAAAAGATGCTGATTCTGGTCTGAACGGAAAAGTAATGTGTTATATAAACCAAAACCTCCCGTTTTTACTAACCCCCTCTTTACAAAATAACATGTATTCTCTAGTAACTAAGACTATTTTGGATAGAGAACAAACATCTCAATACAATATATTCATTGTTGCTAAAGATGGGGGAGAACCAAGTTTGCGTTCAGAAAAAAATATTAAAGTAGATGTATCTGATGTAAATGACAATATACCTGAATTCTCTCAAAACCCATACACTTTTTACATTTATGAGAATAACAGCCCAGGTGAGAAAATACTTTCTGTAACAGCGCGCGACAATGATGAAGGCAGTCATGCAATAATTTCATATACAATTTTAAAAGATAGAGAAGCAACAAATATGCTGACATCTTTTCTGAATGTTAACCTTGAAAATGGAGATATCGTGGCTCTGAAAAGCTTCGACTTTGAAACCCTGAAGACTTTCCAGTTCCAAGTTGTGGCCTCAGATTCTGGGACTCCGTCCCTGAGCAGCAACGTGACAGTGAACGTGTTCATCCTGGACCAGAACGACAACGCTCCAGTCATCCTGTATCCAGTCAGCTCCAACGGTTCTGCTGAAGGTGTGGAGGAGATTCCCCGCAATGTGAATGCAGGACACTTGGTGACCAAAGTCAGAGCCTATGACGCTGATATAGGATATAACGGCTGGTTGCTGTTTTCCCTGCAGGAAGTTACTGACCACAGCCTCTTTGGTTTGGACCGCTACACAGGACAGATCAGAACCCTTCGCTCATTCACAGAGACAGACGAGGCTGAGCATAAACTGGTCATCCTGGTCAAAGACAACGGCAACGTTTCCCTCTCAGCAACAGCTACTGTGATTGTCAAGCTGGTGGAGCCCAAAGAGGCTTTTGCAGCTTCTGATGTTAAAAGTGCAGCAAAGGATGATGAGGATACTAATGTGACTTTTTACCTGATGATCACTCTGGGCTCAGTTTCAGTTCTGTTCATCATCAGCATCATCGTGCTGATAGCAATGCAGTGCTCCAAATCCCCAGACTATACTTCTAAATATCTCCAAGAGACTAATTATGATGGGACCCTGTGTCACAGCATCCAGTACAGATCTGGAGACAAACGGTACATGTTGGTTGGACCCAGGATGAGCATAGGATCTACTATAGTACCTGGAAGTCATGCAAACACACTAGTGCTCCCTGACAGGAGGAGGACATCTGAGGAGGTAAGATCAACAAATTAACCTTGAAAAGTTCCCAGCTGAACATAATTGTTTATTTAGGTCAAAAGTGCTGCGTTGTTTCATAGTTTGATTTCTAAATCATCTTACATGACTTTCTGTTAAAAAGTTTAGAGCTCATACTTGTAAGCATGCAACTTTTGTCACGCAGTATTTAAAACATATATAATTGTATCTCATTAACCTTGTTTCACTTTAAATATATGCAAAATATCAATATTGCATTTAAATTAGTTCCTCTTCAACAAAAACGTGTATTTGCTAAATTTTTCTTTCATCACAAGCTACTAAAAAATATCGTTTATCCTGAAGGGAAAAAAATCCACGGCAATTGACATAAAATATATGCTTAGACGCTTGGTGTCAGTGATGTTCAGGGCATCCACGGAGCTTGAACCACATAACATCCCCGAACACATCCCTCATATTTACCCGAAGAGCAATCTGTGCGTTTGGTCACGGCTTACAGCAAAGGATATTCGATCTATTTGCACATTCTCTTAATAATGTCAAGATTTCACACGTTCCAGGAGCGTTAGATATATTTCAAAATACGACGTTTTTACCGCACTTTCATGTTTTTTTGTTGTTGTTGTCATGGAACAAAGAAGAGGAAACGCGCGGAGGGTGCGACGTTTTTGCTTCGCGCTTTTATTTGCCTTAAATGAATTATTGAGCGGAGGTTTTGCACAGCTCAGATACTCTATATCCGAGGAGGTTCAAGACGGAACTTTTGTCGGAAATATTGCTAAGGATTTGGGACTGGATAAGACCGTACTGAAAGACAGGGGATATCGCATTGTGGCCGGCTCAACCGAGCCCCTGTTTGAGGTAAAAGAAAACGACGGCATCCTTTATGTGAAAAGGAAAATCGACAGAGAAGAGGCGTGCGAGCGGATCAGTCCTTGCTTAATCAATCTAAAAACGGTGCTAGAAAACCCCCTTGAGATTCACTACGTGTCAGTGGAAATCCTCGATGTGAACGATCACCCGCCCGTTTTTCCAGAGAAAGAGAAAAGGATTGAAATTTACGAGTCGGCTCCACCGGGGGCCAGGTTTCAGCTGCAGGCAGCCCGCGATCCTGATGTGGGCCAGTTCACCATTCAGCAGTACAAGATCAGCCATAACGAGCATTTCAGGATAGAAGTCAAAGACCGAGGCGAGGATCGTAAGGTTCCATTTTTAGTCCTGCAGAAGCAGCTGGACAGAGAAATGGCTGGTAGACACAAGCTGCGTCTGACCGCGGTGGATGGAGGCAAGCCAGCCAAGTCTGGAGATGTTGAAATTATAGTGGAGGTTCTTGATGTTAATGACAATTCTCCGGTGTTCACCAAAGAGACTTATTCTACTACAATTGATGAAAACATTCCGACTGGTACTGTAGTAATTCAAGTGAATGCTACGGATTTGGATCAGGGTGCTAACAGTGAAATTATATATTCATTTGGCAACGAAGTAGATTCAAAGTTAAAGGAGCTTTTTAGTATAGATGAAAACACAGGTGAAATTAAAGTGACAGGTCAGATAGATTATGAGAAAAGCAAAGTTTATGAAATTGACATTCAGGCTTCTGATAAAGGACAAGTTCCTCTTACAAGAGACAAAAGTGTTATGATAAGTGTCGCTGATGTCAATGACAATCCACCTGAAATAGAAGTGACCTCATTTTCTAGCTTAATACGGGAAGATTCAAAGATAGGAACCACAGTAGCCCTCATCAGTGTAAAGGATTTGGACTCTGGGATAAACGGTAAAGTAATCTGCACAATCAAAGAAGAAGTCCCTTTTTCTTTAACTCCATCCTTACAAGAAAATATGTATGCAGTTGTGACAAAGTCACATCTTGATAGAGAAATTATTCCTCAATATGAATTTACCATTAGCGCAAAAGATGCTGGTGACCCACCATTTTTAACTGAGAAGACTATGAGAGTCGCTGTATCTGATGTAAATGACAACTCGCCGGACTTTTTATCAAGTCCCTACACATTTTACATTACAGAGAACAATAGTCCAGGAGCCTCTGTATTTTCAGTAAAAGCGATTGATCGGGATGATGGTGATAATGCGCTTATTTCATATTATATTTTAAGGGATAATGGCAAAAATAATAAACTGACGTCGTTTCTCAACATAAACGCTGAAAATGGAAACGTTGTGGCACTGAAAAGCTTTGACTTTGAAGCCCTGAAAACTTTCCAGTTCCAAGTTGTGGCCTCAGATTCTGGGACTCCGTCCCTGAGCAGCAACGTCACAGTGAACGTGTTCATTCTGGACCAGAACGACAACGCTCCAGTCATCCTGTATCCAGTCAGCTCCAACGGTTCTGCTGAAGGTGTGGAGGAGATTCCCCGCAATGTGAACGCAGGACACTTGGTGACCAAAGTCAGAGCCTATGACGCTGATATAGGATATAACGGCTGGTTGCTGTTTTCCCTGCAGGAAGTTAGTGACCACAGCCTCTTTGGTTTGGACCGCTACACAGGACAGATCAGAACCCTTCGCTCATTCACAGAGACAGACGAGGCTGAGCATAAACTGGTCATCCTGGTCAAAGACAACGGCAACGTTTCCCTCTCAGCAACAGCTACTGTGATCGTCAAGCTGGTGGAGCCCAAAGAGGCTTTTGCAGCTTCTGATGTTAAAAGTGCAGCAAAGGATGATGAGGATAATAATGTGACTTTTTACCTGATGATCACTCTGGGCTCAGTTTCAGTTCTGTTCATCATCAGCATCATCGTGCTGATTGCAATGCAGTGCTCCAAATCCCCAGACTATACTTCTAAATATCTCCAAGAGACTAATTATGATGGGACCCTGTGTCACAGCATCCAGTACAGATCTGGAGACAAACGGTACATGTTGGTTGGACCCAGGATGAGCATAGGATCTACTATAGTACCTGGAAGTCATGCAAACACACTAGTGCTCCCTGACAGGAGGAGGACGTCTGAGGAGGTAAGATTATATTTGAATAGTGAAATTCTGTTTTGTAGAATATTCTGGATTCTCTAATCTCCAAAGTCAAAAACAAAAATTGTTGACATGTATATTGAGACATCATAAGAAAATTGTAATTGATTTGCAAACAAGAAATAGTTAAATGATTTCTAAATATATATTAGAGAAAGAGAAAAGTCAGAACTGAACAATGTTCAGGCAGCAGTCACTGACCATGGTTCTGAAGCTTCTGTAATGGATTCTCATTTGCTAAATTGCTGAAACCAACAATTGTTGGTTTAGAAACAGTTGATATTGTTTTTAAATAATACTATATTTCTCAAGGAAAGATTCGTCATTGTAACGTATTATGTTTGACTATGGAAAGCTCTAACTGGGGAGACTAAATGGGGGATTTTGTTTGGTAACGATGCCTAATCACAGGTAATAGAATAAATGTAAGATGTCTTCCACTTTCTTTGTTGCTTGCAACCATAGGTTTTTTGGGATGTGACATAAAGAGACTTTAGAGAGTTTAGCAAAAACTGTGAGGTGATTTGATGTATTTGATTGATTTACAAAGTTAATAGCTCCATATAATTTTTCATACTGTTCTATGAGTATTTACTGGGTGTCTTCTGGCAATTCTGACTTGACGTGGATTGTTGGATATTTAAAGTGTGACATATTTGACATTGAGGAACCCATCTTTGTAACTCTAGAATTTAAACATACTCCGTTCCAAGGAAACATGAGCTTTTGTGTAAACATGGTAAAACTTAGCAACACCATCCTTGGCCTAGTGATTTTGTTTTGGTGTTGTCCCTCCTTGCTGCAGATGGTTATTGAACATTTTCTGAGAGGGCAGCTATAAAGTGCATGTCACCTTCATGGTTTTCAGAGCAAAGATGGACAAATGACCAAAGCTCAGAGATGGGAGGCCACCTGGCCACATTTACAAGCAAATGTATTTTCTTAACTGCACATTTTGGCTAGTTTGTGAAAATGTTTAGAAATATTTTGAAGGTTTTGAGTATGGCAAAAGAAAGCATAGAAAAATTATTAATAATTAGCAAAATATGATTTAGCTATATATCATAGAGAAGCATACAAGGAATTATGAATAAATAGCATAATAGGATTTAGCTGTCTGCAGGGATGGGTACCTTTCACATTAGAACCGATACGGTACTGCTACCCAGTACTTAACGGTACCTTTTTTGGTACTATTTTTGTGTTTATGTAGTAATAATTGTTAGTTTATAAATAAAATCCATAAATTCTTCAATTAAACATAATTATTTATTGTTATATAAACTTGTTTGGATCTTGAAATTAATCTTATTAAATAATTCATGAATTTTAAAACATTGCCTGAATCCACAGCACTTAAAACACATTTTTACCAATATCAGAGGCACAGAGTGGATGAGGTGAATAAGGGATTGAAGCTGTGAGTGAATAAAACTCAAGGATTTATTTTAGTACAACAGTTTCCGAGAAGGACAAAAAAAACAAAATAAAAAATATATTTCATCCAGCTTTGTACATCAGGGTGGGATACATTGGCAGTGAGGGAACAGAGGCTCTCCTCTGCACTCTGCTATGACCACAGGTGGGTTTGAAGACAAGACAGCAGCAGCAGCTGTTTGTTTGTAAGACAGTGCTTGGAGACGTTGGAACGGGCTCACAGCAGCACTTGCACCTCTCCCAAGACAATAATTCCAGAACGATTGTTACTTTCACGGGAAGTCACAAATAACAAAAGAAAGTCGTTAGATTTTTCGCTAGTTGCTTTTTTGGAAAAAAGTCGCTGGATGGGTCTAAAAGACGCAAAATATTGCGATTACTTCGCTAAACTGGCAGAAGTGACCTGGTGCTTCCTCAGATTAGAAGTATTCCAGGCGTTGGCCTTGTTCTTCGCCTCACAAATATTGCAGCGAGCACAATTTGCAGAGCATTTTGAAAAGCGGAGCCAGACTTTCCAAAGATTTCTACAGCCACGCTTGCTTTGTTGACTGAACCAGCGGCTACTGACGTCATTATGCTCTTGTGCATGCAATGCTATGTTCAAGTTCAGCATGGAAAATCTCCCACTCTTCCACTCCTTCAGTGTCATAGTGATTTGTTTAGGTACTAAAACATGGTACCGTTTGATTTTACGTGAATCGGTACACGGTAGTACCGACGGGATTTGATCTGTGCCTATAAGATTATCAAATTCGGTACCCATCCCTAGCTGTCTGTTTGATTTTATGGGCATAACAATGGGCCCATTGTTAACATGAACCACCTAAAGCAGGTTTCTGACTTTAAATGAAAGGTAGTTTTAAGTTGAGCTGCATGACAAGTCTGGTGAAGTATATTTATATTGGTAATGGTTTATTATTAGTTTAATGCCACATGAACAATCCTGCTGTTTTAACCCCATACAGAGGCTTGCCTCCATTGTAAATAGTTGTATTTTATCATGTTGGATGCTATTTTAAAATTTAATTTATTCAGAGCAGATATTTGATAAGTTTTAAGTTACAGTATTTTAGATGATTATTTAATATGTTGTTGGGTTATGGAAAAGTATTCAGCTGACGTGCAGCCTTGCCCTGTCTGTGGTGCCTGTCATTCATTAATTTATTCAATTTGATAAATTGAGATCGCCTATCTGATAAGACGTGTGTTGTTTGAAAAACAAGTAAGCTAACTATATCCTATTGCGCTTTTTCTTCTTCTTTTTTTAGTTTCATGAAATATTTTGGCAATGGGTACCCTTACCTTATATATTAGGGCTGGGCAACGATAAAAAGTTTTAATCGCGATTAATCTCATGATTTCCCTGATTAATTATGATTAATCACATTTTTATACGCAAAAAAACAATAATGAATTCAAAAGTAGTGTATACCACAATTTTATTTTAAATGTTCTGCGATAGGAAAGGAAGTGCCATAACATAAGGCACAAAAAAAAGTTCACTGCTGGGATTTACTGTGCAGGGAAATAGTCTGTAAATATACTGAATTTCCTTTGGAGTATCTCAATCAAAAAAGAAACAGAAAACACTTTCAGTGCCATTTGTCAATTCCTAGAACTTGACGTTATGAATTCAACATTAGTGTATTAGCACAGTTATTTTAAATGTACTGCCATATGAACGAAAGTGCCATAACATTTGTTGTGCAAACACTTTTAACATCAGCAATTTGTATACAGTAACAGTTAAATAAAAACTGGCCACAAAATCCAGAGCCACAATCATAAAATTAAAACAAGCAATTTCTGAGGTAACAGCATACATTTTTTTTTTTATCAGGGAGCAGCATAACCAGTCTATGTTTAGTACCAAATGTCCCTGTTAGAGTGAGGTGAAGCACACAAAAAAAGTTCACTGCTGGGATTTACTTTGCAGGGAAATAGTCTGTAAATATACTGAATTTCCTTTGGAGAATCTCAATCAAAAAAGAAACAGAAAACACTTTCAGTGGAGTTTGTAGATTCTTACTCATCTACACTAAGCCAGTTGCTAAGGCACACAAGGTTATTCACATTTTCAGATGATAAAGAAGCTCTCTTTTTCTGTACAATATGACCAGCAAGATAAAATTACCTTTCACAGGGTACGGAGGTTGCAGGTGTGGCCAAATACTTCTGTGCATAGGGGGCCAGCCTTCTGTGTGAGCCTGCATGTTTGGACCACCACTCTAATGGACAAGACTCTGGATTGAGTGTGGGCTCTGCTCTGTATCGACGCACACTGTTCTCAATTAAGTCTTCTTCCTGTTCAGAATCAGATTCAGATGAAGCAGCCAATAGGGTTAACCTTTTCTTTGGTGGCTCTGATGTTTTTTCTTCCACAGGTTTCTCTGCAATAACCCTCTGTTCCTTGACTAAGTTGGTGACTGAGGCCCACACCTCACTCCTCTTTCCTTTGGCTATATAGGTCCTTGAATGTAGGGTCCAATGCAGTAGCAATCTTCAGATATGCAATGTTGGCATTTTCCTTGCCTGTCTCCAAGTCTTTTCTGAATGTAGACTTGAACTTGGCCACGTAGGCAGGGTCATCATCTGAGCTCTCCATCACCCGAGAGAGATGGCAAAAAGCAGGCAGGGCCACAGAGCATGAGACATACTTTTCTCCTCCCAAAAGTTCAGTCAGATACCTGCAAAAGAAAACCAACTCCACTTCAGTCAAACTAAATTGCATTCACTTATACACAAAAACATATCCTACATATTCATGCTGCATTTTACACACACATATTTATCTCTTACACTCAGCCAGAATAGTGAGAAATATGATGTAAAACATACCTGCAAGGCTCCAGTAGCGTTTCCAACCTCTGCAGTTTGTCCATTTCAGCTGTAGTTGGCATGACAATCTTGGTGTTTGTGGTGAGGACATCCCTCAGTGGCTGTTCGTTTCTGCGGATGCTTTTTATCATGTCCAGAGTTGAATTCCATCTGGCTGGAACGTCTTGTGTAAGCGACTCCTTCTTCTGTCCATGTTCAACTTGTTGCTCCAATTCCGCAGCACTCGCTGGACTGTGTTTAAAGTGCCCAACAACTTTTCTGCACTTCGCCAGGACATTGTCAAACGCACTGTTATGCAGGGATACTGTGACGGAACACTGGAGACTGTGTGCAAAGCAAGGAACATGATCAAAAGGCATATGTCTTGCAGCGGCTATCATGTTTTGTGCACTATCTGTGCTAAGTGTGGTGACTTTATCTGATACAATCCACTGCTGTGCAACTTCAATAAAGTGTCCCGCGCACATTTCAGCATAATGTCTCTCCTCTGTTTTCATTACCGTTAGAGCATGTGAGTGCAGAGCCCACTGTTCATCAATATAATGCACTGTAACTCCGAGGTAATTATGGTTACCCAGTGATGTCCAGTAGTCCCCAGTGAGAGCAACAGCGGGTGCACGTTGTAAAGTTGTCGCTTTTGCATTCCTCTCCTTTTCATACAAGTCGTGTATTCTTCTTGTGATGGTGCGTCTTGAGGGAATCTCATAACTGCCGTCATTTGTTGCGATTCTCAGAATGTTTCGAAGACCGACGTCCTCCACAACACTAATCTGCCTGCAGTCTGTAGCTATCCACTTCGCTATGGCATTTGTTAGCTTATCTTGCCTTTGTTTATCTATACTTCTCCCACACGCTGCATCTAACGTAATCTGCTGAAGCCTCGCGCCACTGTCTGTTTCGTTAAATGATTTGCTGGTATCAGTGTGTTTTGCATTTAGGTGATATTTTAGACTCGAAGTACTCCGGTGATAAGACAATTCAACTTTGCAGTGATTACAAATAACTTTGCTTCTGTCGACTGCGCCATCTGAAAGAACTTTAAAATGAAAATGGCCATGTAAAAGTGCCGTACCCTTCTCCATGTTTGTTGGTTTGTTTATCCGGCAATTTCTTTTCTTTTCCGGTTCCTGTAGGCATAAGCGCGGCAGCCTTCGGCAACAGACTTTTAGTTTTACCAAATAAATGCCTGGGAGCAACAGACTTTTACAGTAATAAAAGAAATAATAAAAACTGCATTAATACGAGATAAAACAATTGTCGGCGTTAATTGATTGATAAGTTAATGTGATAATAACAATGTGATAAGTTTGAGTTAACTTGCCCAGCCTTAATATATATATATATATATATATATATATATATATATATATATATATATATATATATATATATATGTATGTATGTATGTATGTATGCAATCTTAACTATCTTCAGAAGTGCCTCTGAGTAAAGTAATTATCTGATGTATAAAAGGACGAACTCCTTGACATTATTTATATTTATATATATATATATATATATATATATATATATATATATATATATATATATATATATATATATATATATATATATATATATATATATATATATATCAAACTTATCCGGTTATCCGGCTTAAATGTTGACACGTTTCTGCAGTGAGAAATAATAACGCTTGGTGTCAGGGTAATATAAAAAGTAAAACACAGACAACTCTGATCTCTGTGTTATTAGGTTCCACCTTCATTCCCTCCCGTTCGGCTGCTGAAACCATTCTTTGTGCTTACCCACGTAAAAGGGTCGGATTTTCACATTGTTTGCACAAAAACGAAGCGTGTCTTTCTGAGCGCTAGCTATTGCGTTATTTCATAACGTGGACATTTTGGTATGTGTCGTGGACTAGAGAAATCTCCGGGTTGATCATGGGACAAAGGCATCGCTTGCCAGGAGGGCTACAAAGGCGTGTTGTTGGATGCGTCGTTGCTGCGCTTTTCTGCAATGTAGCAACAGCGCAATTAAGATATTCTATCTCGGAAGAAGTTGACGAAGGGACGGCAGTCGGAAACATCGCAAAGGACCTGGAACTGGATAAAAGCACGCTTAGAGACCGGAAATGTCGGATTGTTTCGAGCGAAGCCGATCCCCTTTTTCATGTAAATCAGAATGATGGAGTCTTATATGTGAGCCGAAAGATCGACAGAGAGAAGGTTTGCTCCGAAAGCAATGCGTGCTTTTTAAACCTGAAAACGGTGCTGGAAAACCCGCTGGAGGTACACTACGCAAGGGTGGAGGTGCTGGATATAAATGATCACTCCCCCGTCTTTCAAATGAATGAAACCACACTGGAAATTTCTGAATCTGTGTTGCCCGGAACGCGATTTCAGCTCAGACCCGCACAAGACCTGGACAGCGGTCAGTTATCAGTGCAGCAATATAAAGTTAGCCAAAACGAAAATTTTCGTTTAGAAGTTAAGGATAAAGGAGATGATGGTAAAATACCAATTTTGGTCGTTCAAAAAGCTTTAGACCGAGAAACAGTAGCGAGGCACTCATTGGTTCTCACAGCTTTGGACGGAGGTAAACCTCCAAAATCTGGTGAAATGAAAGTTTTAATAAACGTATTGGATGTCAATGATAATGCACCCGTGTTTTCTAAGGATGTTTATATAGTAACACTTAGAGAAAATGCCCCACAAGGAACAACAGTCATTCAAGTGAATGCTACGGATTTAGATGATGGCCCAAATGGAGATGTGATTTATTCATTTAGCAACGGGGTGAGTCAAAATTTACTTAACCTTTTTGATATTGACACAACAACAGGTGAAATAACTGTTAAAGGTATGATCGACCATGAGCAAAAGGACAAATATGAAATAGAAATTCAAGCATCAGATAAAGGCCTCGCTCCTCTTACTGCAGAAAAAAGCGTGATGATTAAAGTAGTTGATGTAAATGATAATGCACCTGAAATTGAGGTTACCTCCTTCTCCAGCTCAATCTCTGAAGATTCCCGGCCGGGAACTACAGTAGCGCTAATTCATGTTAACGACTTAGACTCTGGTCTTAATGGAAATGTTATCTGCTCAATAAATGAAGACGTTCCTTTTTCTCTAGCACCATCTGCACAAAATAAAATGTTTTCACTGGTTACCAAATCCCCTTTGGACAGAGAGAAAAGATCCCATTATGACCTGACCATAACTGCAAAAGATGCAGGTATTCCCCCATTGTCTTCGGAAAAGACAGTTAGTGTTTTAGTATCAGATGTTAATGACAACAGTCCAGAGTTTTCACAGAATCCATATGCTTTCTATATCAATGAGGGTAACAATCCAGGCGCTTTGGTGTTTTCTGTCAAAGCTTTTGATAGGGATGAAAATGAGAATGCACTTGTTTCCTACCATGTTACTGGAGAGGGGAGTAAAGACAGCACATTGGCTTTATTTCTAAGCATTAATTCTGAGACTGGAGATATTGTAGCAATGAGACAATTTGACTTTGAAACCCTGAAGACTTTCCGGTTCCAAGTTGTGGCCTCAGATTCTGGGACTCCGACCCTGAGCAGCAACGTGACAGTGAACGTTTTCATCCTGGACCAGAACGACAACGCTCCAGTCATCCTGTATCCAGTCAGCTCCAACGGTTCTGCTGAAGGTGTGGAGGAGATTCCCCGCAATGTGAACGCAGGACACTTGGTGACCAAAGTCAGAGCCTATGACGCTGATATAGGATATAACGGCTGGTTGCTGTTTTCCCTGCAGGAAGTTAGTGACCACAGCCTCTTTGGTTTGGACCGCTACACAGGACAGATCAGAACCCTTCGCTCATTCACAGAGACAGACGAGGCTGAGCATAAACTGGTCATCCTGGTCAAAGACAACGGCAACGTTTCCCTCTCAGCAACAGCTACTGTGATTGTCAAGCTGGTGGAGCCCAAAGAGGCTTTTGCAGCTTCCGATGTTAAAAGTGCAGCAAAGGATGATGAGGATAATAATGTGACTTTTTACCTGATGATCACTCTGGGCTCAGTTTCAGTTCTGTTCATCATCAGCATCATCGTGCTGATTGCAATGCAGTGCTCCAAATCCCCAGACTATACTTCTAAATATCTCCAAGAGACTAATTATGATGGGACTCTGTGTCACAGCATCCAGTACAGATCTGGAGACAAACGGTACATGTTGGTTGGACCCAGGATGAGCATAGGATCTACTATAGTACCTGGAAGTCATGCAAATACACTAGTGCTACCTGACAGGAGGAGGACATCTGAGGAGGTAAGTTATAACATATTTTTAGAATTTTGCTTAAAAGTATCTGGAAGATAGAATTGAATGCAAATGAAACAGAAAATTAACATTCATTACAGCCTTTCTCTAAACATAAACAGTAATTTTTTTAAATTGTTGAAACAGTAAATCTCACTATCGTGTTAAATGAGACTGGTTTTAACCTTTTCTAAATGAGGTCATCATAAATTTCTTCCACATTCTTTTGTAAAGAAACTAAATAACTTCCACATTTTCCTTGTTAAAGTAAACAGTTTACTTTCCCAGTCATCAAACTGTTCATTATAAAGTCATCTTTAATTAATCAATATCTTGGTATGTGGGAGACCTAGGAGTCTTTGTCTCCACCATCTTCTTGAGGTTTGTATTCCGTTGAGGCCACTTTAAGCATTGCTTTCACATGTGTATGAAAACTGAGAGATATTGTGACTTTCACTTGCTCCAGTGTAGAAACAACTGACTCACAGAAAAATATTTATTTAATCTATGTCTGTGAGCATCAGCTTGAGAATCAATGTCCCCTCCTTTATGAAGATTGGTGTGAACAAGCTTAAGTTTGTTGATAAATGCAAAAATCCCTGGAACCAGGTCAGGAAGCATTTTTAATTCCCTCTGCAGATCCAGATTTTTTCAATTGGCACGGGTTGTAAACCAGAGACACCCAATCTAAAACCCACAGGAATGTCATGTAACCAAGGGAGGTCCTTAAGTTATCTTCCAGAAAGAGCTTGACTCGGTTAAGAAATAAAAAAAATAAAGCAGGAAAGCACATTAACTCTTGAACATGGAGGACCAAAAGGAACAAAATACTTGAAAGCCATCACACAGTGCTGTGAAATACCAGATGAAGAGGAAGATATTCATCAAGTTCAGCAATTAGGTTCTTGAACTTTCTGTGATTCAGTGCATGAGTGGGATTCACCTCTTCTACCATGGGTTTCATGATGTAGTTCATATTTAGACTCTCAGATGTCAGGTGCACTTGGTGAAGGATAATGAAATGGCCAAGAATCTGGGACATGGTAATCAGACTTACAGAGAGCTATGAGGCTGTTTGCAGAGGCCATCATAGCTGGTGCACCATCTGTGGTTATTGCTGTTAGTTTTGATAGCTGCAAAATTCCCTTTTCAACAAGTTGTATAAATGCCTCTTTCAGCTTTCACCTTTAATGGTACAGCATCAAGCCATTCTTCCTTAATTGCATAGTCTTCTGACACAAATCATCCAAAACTCAAAACTATGGCTAATCTTGAATGTCACAAGACTCATCCAAGTAATGTTAAAAAATACTATGGTTTTCAGATCAGTGTATATATTCATGTTTCAATTGAACTACTAATATCAGATATTCTATGTTCGACAGGTAAGTCACAGAGCGCTTTTTCACTCTTTTTAGAATGAGCAACATTCAATGCCACTTGATCTGATGCTAACATAACAGTCTCTCGGTGCTTGACAATTTCTTTTTTAAAACAAATTCTGCTTCTCTGATTGACGTTTTAACATGATAACCTTCTGTTCTTTAAGTTTGGTGCCTGTGGTAAACTACATGGCAATGTTAGCATGAAGTGAAGAGAAATGGTTATTTAGGTTTAAAGCTTTAAAATCTGACAGTGATGACTTGCATAGCAAGCAGAAGGGTTTCCCATTTCTTTCAGCAAATAAATAAATAAATAAAATAAAAATAACAACAACAAAAAATCTAATTCTCCTAGTCAGATTAAAAATAAATCTATGCTCCACTTCATATTTTCTTTTAGCTTTTTGCTTCCCTGGCTCCATGATGACACAATAACATTGAACTCACTTTCATGTGTGCTGGCTCTCATCGACTAGTGAGAGGGATAAGTTGCATTCCAGCATTTGTTTTTCTCTTGGTGTGGTGGGGGAGGGCGACGGGTTGCGGCATATGTGTGTGCTGCGCCAACCAGTAAAGATAACTTTTGTTATGAGGCGATATGACTTTCTGGTTGAGCTGTGCTCCTCCTAAGTGATCAGTTGACATAACTGCAATAGAGATAGCTGAACTACAAACGTTTGTAAAGCATCCTCGCTGGATAAAGAAGTCGAACAGAGGTGGAAGCTAATATCCCACAACCTGCTGTTAAAATGAGAACCTTGACAAATCAGTCAAGTTACTGCGAGCCACAGGACAGGAAGAGGAGCTCCATGTGGGTCTATAGTCTGCTGTTACAGCTGTCCGTGGTGCTGAATGTTTCTCTCTTTCTTATAAAGTTATTTTCAATGTCTTTTGGCAGCATATTTTCCAATTGTGGCTCAGCTTGAAAGGTCATGTCTTGGTTAAATGTTGAAAACTTGGTTGTCTTGATTTCCTTCAATTTTTTTGATCTTTGATTGACACAAACTATTAAGCTTTAAAGGAAAGTGGGTAACATATCCAACTAGCTTCAGGAGCACAAGGCTGAGGCGTAGTTTGAAATCTCATTTAGAATTTAAAAAGTATTTCAAGATGATGAGCAAAGTTGAAACTGCAACCTTTTGCATGTGGCTTATCAGACATTTATTTTCATTCCGTGTTCCTAATATTTTCATCCATTCAATAATTTTAGACTATTTATTGTTGATGCATCTTAGTTGTTGTATAATTAATGTGTACATACCATTGCTAAGCAACATCCGTTCATCATGTATAAGAAACAAAAACTCCTATTGCTTGCTGTAAGCGGGGTCTGTGGTTATGGGGTCTTACAGGTTCTGAGTTGAAAGTTAACGTGAGTGTCAAGATGATGCGGTTGCTATAAGTGGTGCGGAACTGCTTTCAATTTGTGTTATTTTATCAGTGAACATGTATCCTAATGTTTTTGTTGTTCTTTTGGTTTATACTTCATATCCGTTTGATGGACTTCAAATGACATAGTCGCTCTCTGTGGTGCCAAAGCTTGTAAGCCCCGCTGTTGCTGGCCTGTGTATGTTGTAAAATTATGTTATAAAGGGTTTGATCATTTGCCCTGCCCCTGGCCTGGCTCTGATTTGTTTCGCTAGTGGCTGTGAGCTATAAATACTGGACATGAATGTACTTCTGTTGGATGAAGATTTAAGCTGCTGCTGTGTATGCGTTAGTATGGATAACTAATAAAGCTTTGTGTGCTTTGTAAGCTGATCTTTCTGACCTTATCATTCGCCTCATCCAACAACAATAATTATTAGTCACAAACAACATCTCCCCCTATGAAGTTTTTGGCTGTGGGATTGTAGCATAGAGTCCTCTCTAACTCTCCCCCAGTAGGAAACCTGCTTTTGTTTTCAATTTGCTCCTGCAACCCAATACACCAAACGGCTGCAGGAAGCTGCACTGATTACCCTTCACCAGTCAACAACAGGAATATTTGTAGGGGACCCCAAATAATTATGGCATGTCTTCCATTATGAATCTGCGCAACTTCCACCCATATAACCTCTGCCATGACTGTGACAGCAACCTAAGGGGCAATAAGAATAAGAATGGCCAATGGATTGTGCAGTATTACCTAAAAAAAAAAAAAAAAAAAACTAAAAAAACAAGAGGATAGACATACTCAGGGAGCAATGCATGCTGATAAAGTTGGTTTAGCAGCACCCAACATCAGTTGTAGTATACACCTGGTTGATTAAGATCATCAATGAAATGCCCGTCAGGTCATTTCACTACTATGTCACCACAAACTAGATATAGTGAGTTCTGAAATGTTTGTGAAACTATTATTCAGGATGCCCTAGTTTAATTTCAATCTAACATTTGCAGTCCAAGCAGACAGACCATTTTCAGGTTTTGTGCATCACAGTATTTGGCTATATGGTGTCAGTTTAATGTTCAAATCCATCAGCGCATGAGATTGTCATCATGCTGTTGTGGTCCAACCTCTTCAGATTATCTTTTATGTTGGTGTCCACTATTTTGGTTCTCGAGGACGTGTTGTAAACATGTTGCTGGCAAAAATATTTGTAAACAGAAATAGACATAATGTGTGTATTTAGAAAAGTTGGAATTGATTCCAAGTTAGTGATTTAGCTTTCAGAAAAGATCTGTGATTATTTCATATATCGGGATAGAAGAAAGAGGATGCAAGCAATAGAGGGAGCTGTGGTATTTGATGGGATTATTGTGCTGATCTGGAATGTTGCCTCAGTGTAACTAGTTTTTGATCTCCGAAGAGATGAAACAAGGAACTGTGGTCATAGTCAATAACTTCTCCGTTTATTTATTTTTTGTTGGTTTGTTTGTTTGTTTTTCTGGATAGATTTGATTTATGAGCTAACTGAATGATCACTCAGTTTTATCACTAAGATTCATTTTTATTTTCTAGACTGTTTTTAAACCATAGGACTACAGTTCCCTCATATGTTCTAAGGAATTCTCAGCAATGTAGCATCATGTTTCAAACAAACAAGAGTTGTCTAAAATAGTAGATTAAAATTAATTAAATGAAAGAGATGTGAGATCTCTAAAGCCTATTTGTCTATCACCAAAGTCAAGGGAAGTTAGCGACAATTGCTCTGGGGTACTGACACTATGGTTTTATGCTATGCTGTTGAATCCAATAAATCCCCTCAGAAAGAGCACTGGACTCTTAGGGATTATTATTTGGTGCGTTAAGAAAACATTAAATGCTACAACATATTTAACTGACATACAGAAAGCTAAACTGGAGTTTCCCTCATCTCGCTTTCTGATTGGCTACACGTCATATTCATCAGGCAGCATATTTGTTTTTCCTCAGTGAACACCCCACACGCAAGGATATCGGGGCAAGACAATCCAACCTGTTGAATATCCCCGATTTGAGGTCGGTCCGTACGTTCCACCGAGCGGACCATCTCTCTTAACACACCACACACGGCAGGAATATCTCTTAAGATTATTTTAAGAGACACGCCTCTTGGAATGAGAAGATCGGGGAAAAATCGGGCTAGCTAAAATCCTGCCGTGTGAACCAGCCTTAACCTGCTCTGAAATCTAAACTAAGAGGAGATCTAACGCTGATTTTTTAACAAATGAGATAACATTATTTAAGTTTTTATTCAGGTCGATACAAAGTTTGTGTATGTGTGTGTGTTTTATATGTATATTTCACTTGTTAACAGAAGGAGAAAGTGAATCCTGGAATTTTTTCTCGGGGTTATTAGTGAGGGTGATGTTGCGTGTCTAGATTCTTTTTATATATCAAAGACTTTCGTCCTTCTTACCCCATTCTTTTAACGTCCATTGATTACTGAAAAGCTAATGGGTAAATAAGTGAATTGCGGGGAATTTTAGCTAGATGCAACACACGGGTAATTAAGCTTTGATGAACAGATAGGGAAACATGCAATGTCTATCCTTGGCACTGCATTGTTGGCTTCAGCCTGTGGCATAAATGTGATTTGGTTGTGATAAGGTTATTTCTTCGCAATAACAAAGGGAAAAAAAAGTTTAGCCAATTGCGTTGCGTAAAACTTACCAATATTTACACATCTTGAAATACCTCAACGTGTAGCAGATTTTTTCTGGCATTATGTGAAATACTACGGAGCCCGGGAGAGCTCACTTTAAGTGATATTTTTTTTCAGGTCGTGAAATTTGTGAGCACATTTCCTTTAATTGAGCCCTCGAATTAATAAAACATGAGGACATTTTCATTTAATTGAGGCCTCGAATTAATAAAACGTGAGCACGTTTTCCTTAAATTGAGCACACAATTTATTAGAGCGCACATTTTAATTATTCGTGGGTGCGTTTTGGTAGATTGAGATCTCGAATATACTATAACGTGCTCATGTTTATGTGTCAAGACAATATTGAGTGCACGTTTTACATATTGTGGCCACGTTTAAGTAGGTCGTGCACACAATGTTCTATGACCATGTTCACTAAATTGTGCTCTCGTTTTAATAAATTGTGCCCTCGTTTTAGTAAATCGTGTGCTCGTTTGAGTAAATAGTGCACTCGTTTAATAAATTGTGCCCTCGTTTTACTATGCTTAAAATGAGAGCTCAATTTAGTAAAATTAGCTCACACTATAGTAAAACGAGAGCACAATATAGTAAATTGTGCACACAATTTAGTAAAATGAGCATACGATTTAGTAAAACGAGTGCACAATATAGTTAAACGAGAGCACAATTTATTTAAACGAGAGCACAATTTAGTAAAACGAGCGCACATTGTAGTAAAACGAGCGCACATTCTCTCAACATGCAAAACATTTTGCGATGACCCCTCTAGGGCTCCGTACAATACCTTTGAACAAATATATATAAATAATAGATATGTGTATATATTCACACAAAAATGTCTGCAGTGGAAGAAAACGACACATGGTGTCAGTGTGATGCAAAAAGTAAACCATAGACGAGCCGTTCTTCATTTCTCTTGGTGCCACCTTATTATAATTGTCCTCCGTTCAGCTGCAGACTCGTTTTCTTTGTCCACAGCCTCGTAAAACGATCGGATTTACGCGATGCTTACACACAAGAAGCGAATGTCCAGCTGAACTGCAAGTGTATTTTTTATTTTTATTTTGTTGTAACGGAGGAGTTTCGGCCCGTGGATTACTGATATATTGGGGTTGACCATGGGACAAAGGAAACGCGGCGCAGGAAGGCTGCGGGGATATTTATTTGGATGCTTCTGTGCCGTGCTTTTGCGGAGTTTAGCCTCAGCACAATTAAGATATTCGATCTCCGAGGAAGTAAACGGAGGGACTGTGGTCGGAAATATCGCAAAGGATCTGGGACTGGATAAAAGCACGCTGAAAGACAGAAAGTATCGGGCCGTTTCCAGTGACGCTGATCCCCTTTTTCATGTCAATGAAAACGATGGAATCCTGTATGTCAGCCGTAAGATCGACAGAGAGACGGTGTGTTCAGATAGCAGTACGTGTATGATAAATCTGAAAACGGTGCTTGAAAACCCGCTTGAAGTGCATTATGTTAGGGTGGAAGTGCTGGATATAAATGATCATTCTCCCAGCTTCCAAGACAACGAGACCACTCTGGAAATTTCCGAATCAGTGTTGCCTGGGACGAGATATCAGCTTAAATCCGCAAAAGATCCAGACAGCGGTGATTTCTCTGTGCAACACTATAAACTCAGCCAAAACGATAATTTTCGATTGGAAGTTAAGGATAAAAGAAACGACATTAAACTACCAATTTTGATAGTGCAAAAACCTTTAGACAGAGAAACTGCAGGGAGCCACTCTCTCACACTCACGGCCCTTGATGGAGGTAAACCTCCGAAATCTGGTTATATGAATATTCTAATAAATGTTTTGGATGTAAATGATAATGTACCTGTTTTTTGAAAAGATGTGTATTCAGTGATGCTCAATGAAAATTCACCTGTAGAAACAACAGTCATACAGGTGAATGCAACTGATTTAGACGAAGGCCCAAATGGAGAAGTAGTTTACTCATTTAGCAACAGTGTGAGTAAAAATATACTGAATCTTTTTGATATTAATTCATTAACTGGTGAGCTAACAGTGAAAGGTTTAATTGACTTTGAGGATAAAGATGAATATGAAATAGAAATTCAAGCATCTGATAAAGGACTTGCCCCACTTACAGCTGAAAAAAGTGTGGTTATTAAAATTATAGATTTGAATGACAACGCTCCGGAGATTGAAGTTACTTCATTTTCAAGCTCAGTTCCTGAAGATTCCCGACCAGGGACCACAGTCGCTCTCATCAGTGTAAATGATGTGGACTCAGGTCTGAATGGAAAAATTATTTGCTCAATAAGTGAGGAAGCTGCTTTTGCTTTATCAGCATCCTTGCAAGACACAATGTTTTCAATAGTAACCAAATCCTCTCTGGACAGAGACAAGAAGTCACATTATGATCTGACAATAACTGCAAAAGATGCAGGTCAGCCTTCATTATCAGCAGTAAAGACAATCAGTGTGTCGGTGTCAGATGTGAATGACAACAGTCCAGAGTTTTTTCAGAGCCCCTATACTTTTTATATCACTGAGGGTAATGAGCCAGGAGCTAAGATGTTTTCTGTCAAAGCTTTTGATAGGGATGAGAGCAACAATGCTTTTATTTCATATCATATTGTCAGAGAGGGACATGGAGATAATAAGCTGATTTCCTTTCTCAACATAAACTCTGAAACTGGAGATATCGTAGCGTTGAAAAGTTTTGACTTTGAAACGCTGAAAACTTTCCAGTTCCAAGTTGTGGCCTCAGATTCTGGGTCTCCGTCCCTGAGCAGCAACGTCACAGTGAACGTGTTCATCCTGGACCAGAACGACAACGCTCCAGTCATCCTGTATCCAGTCAGCTCCAACGGTTCTGCTGAAGGTGTGGAGGAGATTCCCCGCAATGTGAACGCAGGACACTTGGTGACCAAAGTCAGAGCCTATGACGCTGATATAGGATATAACGGCTGGTTGCTGTTTTCCCTGCAGGAAGTTAGTGACCACAGCCTCTTTGGTTTGGACCGCTACACAGGACAGATCAGAACCCTTCGCTCATTCACAGAGACAGACGAGGCTGAGCATAAACTGGTCATCCTGGTCAAAGACAACGGCAACGTTTCCCTCTCAGCAACAGCTACTGTGATTGTCAAGCTGGTGGAGCCCAAAGAGGCTTTTGCAGCTTCTGATGTTAAAAGTGCAGCAAAGGATGATGAGGATAATAATGTGACTTTTTACCTGATGATCACTCTGGGCTCAGTTTCAGTTCTGTTCATCATCAGCATCATTGTGCTGATTGCAATGCAGTGCTCCAAATCACCAGACTATACTTCTAAATATCTCCAAGAGACTAATTATGATGGGACCCTGTGTCACAGCATCCAGTACAGATCTGGAGACAAACGGTACATGTTGGTTGGACCCAGGATGAGCATAGGATCTACTATAGTACCTGGAAGCCATGCAAACACACTAGTGCTCCCTGACAGGAGGAGAACATCTGAGGAGGTAAGAAGTTGTTAAACAAACATTATATATAAAGAAATCTGGAGAGCTTTGTGTAAACCTTGTTTTTGACAACCAGCTAAGATTCTCTGTTATTTCCGAGAGTTTTTTGTCACCAACATTTAGAAAGTTTAACCATTCAGACTTATTTGTGTCAGCAGCATTACATAAGTATAGTGCTGCACGATATTAGGAAACGCTGCAATATGCGATCATATCAGTAAATGTGATGATGATATATCTTGGTTTTGGATATAATTAATCTTTTGGAGTAAACATCACTGAATGTGTTGATT
This sequence comes from Fundulus diaphanus, assembly GCA_037039145.1. Classification (NCBI taxonomy): domain Eukaryota; kingdom Metazoa; phylum Chordata; class Actinopteri; order Cyprinodontiformes; family Fundulidae; genus Fundulus; species Fundulus diaphanus. The sequence continues at coordinate 35,215,187 of CM073125.1, forward strand.
TATAGCTTATTAAATTTGTATCATCATCAATTCATGATGTTCTCCAGGTTAATTAACTACTTATTCATGCTTAATTCATACTAAAAAGGTGTAGTTATTATGAAGTCTATCTTATGGTCATAGGTCATATTGCTGAATTTAAGCTGCTAACATTTATCAATAGCAGCAGGTGCAATGACTACCAAAGCTGTGGAATTATAACTTTTTACTCTTCGTATCGGTGTGCATATTTCTAGTGTTTGCTACGATGTAAAACCTTCAAACAATGGAACTAAAAAATAATGTGAGCATAAAGAAAAACAACTGACCTCTATGTAGGAAAAGGATTGAGCAGTAATCTAATTGTGACAGGTTGTTGCTTTGAGGAGTCATAAGTTTTGCTAAATTGCTCATAAACTTTAATTTTGCTTGTCGTATGGATGAAGAAGAACTTTCAGAAAGACATGATCATTTTGAGAAATTGTGGGGTTAAACCTAGCATCTGTTAGTGTGTTGATATTGTCCGCGGCTGTCTTGTGTAGAGTGTAGGCTTGTTGAATATTGCGGGAGGTTGTTGAAGAAACTGCTGCTTTTTGGAGCTGGAATAAAATGAAACCAGTGGCAAACATTTTACGCATGCTTCTGCAGGAAGAAACTATGACGCGTGGTGTCACTGCAATGTAAAAAAAAACAAACCACCCATGAGCTTCTTGCCTCTCTTTTGTGGTTCCAGTTCTGTATTAATGTGCGGCGCTCGGTTGCTGCGCGGTCGTCTCTGTGATTTGCCTCTTTAAAGGGTCGGAATTTGACAGCGTTTTTACGCTTGCAGGGCTTGTGTGCGTGACTGCCAATGTTTTTATTTTCAAACTGCAAAGACATTTCGGTCCCCGTTGGATATTAAATCATGTTCGAGTTTGCCGTGGAACAAAGGAAACGCGTACCAGGAGGGCTGTGTCGATACTTGGCTGGATGCGTCCTTGTTGTGCATTTATGGTGCGCCGTCTCAGCACAATTAAGATATTCGATCTCCGAGGAAGTAAACGGAGGGACTGTGGTCGGAAATATCGCAAAGGATCTGGGGCTGGATAAAAGCACGCTGAAAGAAAGAAAGTACCGGGTTGTTTCCAGCGACACTGATCCCCTTTTTCATGTAAATCAAAACGATGGAATCCTGTATGTCCGCCGCAAGATCGACAGAGAGGCGGTGTGCTCGCAAAGCAGTACGTGCTTATTAAACGTGAAAACGGTGATGGAAAACCCGCTGGAAGTGCACTATGTCAGGGTGGAGGTGCTGGATATAAATGACCACTCTCCCGCCTTCCAAGAGAATGAGACCACGCTCGAAATTTCTGAATCTGTGTTTTCTGGAGCACGATTTCAACTGAAAGCCGCGAGGGATCCAGACAGCGGTCATTTTTCTGTGCAGCAATATAAGCTTAACCAAAACGAGCATTTTCGGTTGGAAGTTAAGGATAAAGGGGATGATGGGAAAATCCCCGTTTTGGTTGTGCAAAAACCCTTAGACAGAGAAACTGCTGCGAGACACTCCCTGGTACTCACAGCTCTGGATGGAGGTAAACCTCCCAAAACAGGTAGTATGAATATAAAAATAGATATTTTAGATGTAAACGATAACGTTCCGGTTTTCTCCAGCGACACTTATTCTGTGACGCTAAGAGAAAACGCCCCACTGGGAACTACAGTCGTGCAGGTGAACGCAACGGATTTAGATGATGGGTCGAACGGAGAGGTGATTTATTCATTGGCCAAAAGCATGAATCAGCATACTTTAAAGCTTTTTGATATTAACCCAATAACAGGTGAGGTAACTGTCAAAGCTTTAATAGACTACGAAGAGAGAGATAAATATGAAATAGAAATTGAGGCTTCAGATAAAGGATTTGCTCCTCTTACAACTGAAAAAAGTGTTAGTATAAACATTATTGACGTGAATGATAATGCTCCTGAGATGGAGGTGACTTCATTTTCCAGCTCAATCCCGGAAGATTCCCGACTAGGAACCACAGTCGCTCTTATCAGTGTAAATGATTTGGACTCTGGTCTTAATGGGAAAGTGGTGTGCTCAATGAGTGAGGATATTTCCTTTACTTTGTCACCAACTGTTCAAGACACTATCTACTCATTGATTACTAAATCCCTCCTGGACAGAGAAAAGCAATCACATTATGACTTGACAATATTTGCAAAAGATGCAGGGCAGCCTTCAATGTCATCTGAAAAAACAATCAGCATTGTGGTGTCAGATGTGAATGATAACAGCCCAAAGTTTGTATTGAGCCCATATAATTTTTATCTTACTGAAGCCAATGAACCTGGGGCATCAGTATTTTCAGTGAAAGCTTTTGATTGTGATGATAGAGATAATGCCCTTATTTCATACCAAATTGTTAGAGATGGAAGCGACAATAACAGAATTACCTCCTTTCTCAACATAAACTCAGAAACTGGAAACGTTGTGGCACTGAAAAGTTTTGACTTTGAAACCCTGAAAACTTTCCAGTTCCAAGTTGTGGCCTCAGATTCTGGGACTCCGTCCCTGAGCAGCAACGTGACAGTGAACGTGTTCATCCTGGACCAGAACGACAACGCTCCAGTCATCCTGTATCCAGTCAGCTCCAACGGTTCTGCTGAAGGTGTGGAGGAGATTCCCCGCAATGTGAACGCAGGACACTTGGTGACCAAAGTCAGAGCCTATGACGCTGATATAGGATATAACGGCTGGTTGCTGTTTTCCCTGCAGGAAGTTAGTGACCACAGCCTCTTTGGTTTGGACCGCTACACAGGACAGATCAGAACCCTTCGCTCATTCACAGAGACAGACGAGGCTGAGCATAAACTGGTCATCCTGGTCAAAGACAACGGCAACGTTTCCCTCTCAGCAACAGCTACTGTGATTGTCAAGCTGGTGGAGCCCAAAGAGGCTTTTGCAGCTTCTGATGTTAAAAGTGCAGCAAAGGATGATGAGGATAATAATGTGACTTTTTACCTGATGATCACTCTGGGCTCAGTTTCAGTTCTGTTCATCATCAGCATCATCGTGCTGATTGCAATGCAGTGCTCCAAATCCCCAGACTATACTTCTAAATATCTCCAAGAGACTAATTATGATGGGACCCTGTGTCACAGCATCCAGTACAGATCTGGAGACAAACGGTATATGTTGGTTGGACCCAGGATGAGCATAGGATCTACTATAGTACCTGGAAGTCATGCAAACACACTAGTGCTCCCTGACAGGAGGAGGACGTCTGAGGAGGTAAGGCTATAACATACATTTTTAAAGAAGACAAACAACCCAGTTGTTCTCACGTTTTCTCCTAAATCAGTGGACACAATTTTGATTTGATTGACAATATCTATGAATAGATTTTTATGATCAAACTATTGTTTTGGGTTTCTATAGTAGTGTCTCATCAGATCACTTTCAATGCAAATATAAAATTGTATCAGGTAAAACTGAACAGTCTTTACCAAAGTGTGATTTTAACCAAAACCAACAACAATAATAAATCTTATATGGAAAATGAAAATTGACAGAGAAAAACCTCCCAGTAAACAGTTATTACAGCTTTTGTCTTACTATATAAAATAACTAAATTTATTTCTATAACAGTCTGTGATTTATAGCAATGTGTTAAAGGGGATGGATTCACATTTGTATACATGATGTGAACAAAACTTTATTTAACAATCTTTTTTCGAAACAAATTTAATGTTTCACAGTGAAACACATACTGTGTTTCACTGTGAAATTAAACTGTTTATATTTCTCAGTCAACAGACTACAAATTCATCTCTCATTAACTAATGAGTTCAGTATTGTAGTGAGCTGCAAGTGCTGTCTGTGATGCTGAAAGTTTCTATCGCTCTTTCTTTCTAAATTTTTATTCAATAATCCCTTACACCCATTTGTTTGTAAATTGTAGCATCAAATTAACTGTAGCATAAACAGCACTGTGACACAATCCATTATAAAGTAGCTGCTGCACCCAAAGAAGCCACACAGCCTGAGGGAGCTGAATATAAAAACTTTCCCCATCCAATCACAAGGATGATTCTGGGAGAACTCAAAGAATCCACCTGTGTTTTCACTCACCATTCAACACAATTCCCACCTGTATAGTGTCTTGCAAAATGTGTCACACCCCATTGTTTTTTTTACCTATTTTGTCCCATTCCAAACTGTAATTTAAAAGTATTTTGATCTTATTTTAAGTAACTGATCTGCACAAAATAGTTGTTTATTCAGCAAAATATTAAGAAAATATAATACATTCATATGTATCCACCCCTTTTGCTATGTAGACCCTAAAAGCTCCTGGTGCAACTTACTACTATCTAAAGTCACATAGTGACATTAAGTGTCACCTGATCTGTCAGTATAAATACACATTTTCTATAACGCCCTAGAGACTGCAACACCACTAAGTAAGAGGCATCACACCATGAAAGCCAAGGTGCTCCCCAAATAAGTCAGTGACAGAATTGTTGAGAAATACAGGTCAGGGTGGGTTTATAAAGATATACTAATTCTTTGATGTTCCCCTGAGCACTACCAAATCCATCATATTCAAATGGAAAGCACATGATGTCACAAATAACCTGCCAAGAGACGACCGCCCACCAAAACCCATGATCGGGCAAGGGGGGCATTAATCAGAGAGGCCACACAGAGACCAAAGCTAAACCTGAAGAAATTGCGGAGGTCCATAGCAGAGCCTGGGGTATCTGTCCATTGGACCACAATAAGCCGTATATTCCATAGAGCTGGGCTTTATGGAAGAGTGCCCAGAAAAAATACATAGCTTTAAAAATAAGAAGGCACATTCTGAGTTTTTGGGTTTCAGGGGAAACATTATATGTGTTTGAATGGCCTAGTCAAACTTCACACTTCAATCGAAGTTAGACTTGAGGATTTCTTTTCAAAAGCTACATCATTTCACCATAAAAGAGCTGGTGCGGTTATGCCTTGAGGAACTGGTAAAAGTCCACATTGCAAGATGTGGAGAGCTCAAAGAGACTTATCCAAAGCAACTTGCAGCTGTAATTGTTGCAAAAATTGGCTCCACAAAGTATTGAGTCTAGGGGGGCTTTACAGTTATGCACACTGAGGTTTTCTGTTATATTGTCCTATGTGATGTTTGTTTCACCCTTAAAAAAAGCATCTTGAAAGTAGTAGGCATAGTCATGGGTGTGGTAGTGGGGGGAAAAGTGGACCCGTCTACCTAGGGCCTGAGAAGGAAGAGGGGCCATGAAAATCCTGTTTGTTTGTTTTTTGTTGTTTTTTCTGATGTTTTTATTTCGAATAAATTGGGCCCTTCAATTATTTGTTGCCATAATTTATTGCAAATATATTGATAACGTCAGCTGAGGGAATAAACTGTATGTCACAGTCCACCCAACATATTGGACATTCTGGGGGCCCTCTCTTAGAGGTGCAGAATGGTTTAGCCCATCCGACAACAACCGGCACCAGTGTAACATCAGTGAGCCCAGATTTAATGACCTGGGGGCTAGATATCATGTTGCCCAAAAAGCATAAATTGGGGCATCAAAAGAAGAAAAAGAGGAATGAAAAAGAAAGAAAGAAGGCAGGAACAGGAGACGCAGCTGTTGACTGCTTTCTTTCCCAAAGGTGAACTGAGTTTACTTGTTATGCAAAGTCCAATAAAAGTTAGTAGTCCACCCCAGCCAGCTGCTGCTGATGCCTGCATGGTTACGTGAAGTCTTTAGCTTAACTAGTTGCCAACTAGGCTGCTTGCGGCTGTAAGTGTAAAGACAATTGTGGGCTAACTAACGTTAGTTGTCAACATTACTTAGTTTCAGAGAACAGAGAAAAACAATTAGCTATTCCTCTCAATCTGGCTGTAAATGGAGTAAAACATTTTGCCCTTCTAAACTTTCTGCTGACCATGACGAATAGGCCTACTGTGTGTTTTAGCAAGTATTTAGGCTGGTCTAAGCATCTGTTGTAGTAAAGCATATCTGATGTTGACTTAGGTTTGACTTTTAATGAACATAATTGCAACCTTTCACATTATCTTTGTACTTGTTGGAAATGGTAGATGTCAAGCGCCCTCTTGTGAATGCTTACTAGTTATGACTGGTTGACAGCCTTAAAGCTCCGACCACAGCAACACATAATAGCCCCATTTGAAAGACAATCTGTCAACATAAGGAAATGCTTGGCCATACGTTTCATTATTTTTAGCAGTTCATCTTGCACCGAAATGGCTCTAGAAATACCAAGTGAGCTTGGAAAAAAGTAAGGTTATTTGGGTGTAAAGAGGCTAATAGCAATTGTTTATCCTTGCAGATTTAGAGAGTTTTGCATCAGATGCTCAAGGCAAGGTAGGCTAAATGCATCACTTGAGCTGGTGAATGAAAGAACAACTCATCAGTATAATTTGATTGTAGCTTAAAACCCTATTTATGCTTTTTTATTTTAAATAAATACCCCCCTTTGTATGCATAGAGGCCCACTGCCATTGAGGATGTACAGGGCCCAGAATTTGGGCATAGTTTGTAAATTAAATGGTTCAAACTCTCAAACAATCCCATATAACCCCAGGTTGTGAGGCAACAGAACATGAAAAAAGCAAAGAGGAGTGAATACTTTTGCAAGCCGCTGTTGCACCTGCCACTGCTGCAACAGCAAATGAAAGGACAGTAAGACTGTGAACATTGATTAATTAAGCAATATAACTTACGCAACTCCAAAAAACGAGAGAACAGACTCGCCGACGGTGCAATGCATGCTGGGGAATTCAGTTTATCAAAATATAACATGTTACAGTGTTTAACCAGTTGATCGAGATGTTGGACCAGCAGCCCATCAGTTCTCATCTCTGTCACGTTCATAACACCTAAATATGATGAGCTTTCAAATATTGATGAAACCATTATAAAAGCTATCATTGATTCTGTTATATGATACATTCGCACCAACTTCTTCAGGTCCTGTGAAAAAGATATTTGGACGCATGGTGTCAGTGCAATATTAAAAATGTTAAACGCATGATTGGGTCATCATTTCGTCGTGGGTTCCACCCCTCCAGAGCAAGATCTCGTCAGCGGTCTGTCTTATTGTTCCTGATCGCTTTGCGAACGCGTTGTAAACAGAGGCTTGCAAACAATTTTGACGGTATGTGCATGTGCGCGTTTGGAAAAGTCGCGGTTGTTTCGGGGTTGCACATTTCGCGTTTCTAATGGACTGCTTGCGACTTCAGACATGAGGATGGAACAAAGAGGACACAAGCAGCGCCAGGAGCGGGGATCTGTGGTTGGATTCGTGCTTGTTGTGCTGTGGTGGAGTGCAGCCTCGGCGCAGCTGCGGTATTCGATCTCCGAGGAGGTAAAAGGAGGAACTGTGGTTGGAAACATAGCAAAGGATCTGGGGATAGACAAAAGCATACTGAAAGAAAGGAAATATCGGATTGTAACAAGCGATACGGATCCTCTCTTTGACGTGAATCAAAACGACGGAGTCCTTTATGTGACCCGGAAAATTGACAGAGAGGATGTGTGTGCCCAGAGCAGTCGGTGTGTGATCAACGTCAAAACGGTGCTGGAGAATCCACTAGAGGTGCATTATGTGGAAGTGGAAATTCTGGATATAAATGATCACTCGCCTGTTTTCTCGGATGAAGATGTAAAATTAGAGATTTCTGAGTCAGCGTTACCGGGAGCCCGATTTCAGCTTAAACCGGCACAAGATCCAGACAGCGGCCCGTTTTCCGTGCAGCACTATAAACTCAGCCAAAACGATCATTTTCGCTTGGAGATTAAGGATAAAAGAAACGATATCAAAATTCCAATACTGGTTGTTCAAAAACCTTTAGACAGAGAAACTGCACTGAGCCACACTCTGATCCTAACAGCTCTAGATGAAGGTAAACCTCCGAAATTTGGTAATATGAAAATACTAATACATGTTCTTGACATTAACGACAACGCACCTGTTTTCTCACAGAAAGAGTATACTGTGACACTAAATGAAAATGTTCCACAAGGAACAACTGTCATAAAGGTGAATGCAACTGATTTGGATCAGGGCTCAAATGGTGAAGTGGTTTATTCGTTTAGTAACAGCGTGAGCCCAAATATTCTAAATCAATTTGATATTAATTCATTAACAGGTGATATAACTGTTAAAGGTGTGATAAACTACGAGGATAAAGAAGAATATGAAATAGAAATACAAGCGTCTGATAAAGGTTTTGCTCCTCTAACAACAGAAAAAAGCGTGATTATCAAGATTATTGACATGAACGATAATTCACCAGAAATTGAAGTTACTTCATTTTCCAGTTCGATTCCGGAAGATTCCCGACCAGGAACAACGGTGGCTCTTATCAGTGTGAATGACTTAGACTCTGGCCACAATGGAAAAGTAATTTGCTCTCTTAAGGAAGATGTTCCTTTTAGTTTATCACCAGCTCTAAAAGATAAAACATTTTCTCTGGTCACCAAATCTTCTTTGGACAGAGAGAAAAAATCACATTATAATCTCATAATAACTGCAAAAGATGCAGGGGAGCCTCCACTGTCATCAGTAAAGATAATCAGCGTTGTAGTGTCAGATGTGAATGACAACAGTCCAGAGTTTTTACTGAGCCCATATACTTTTTATGTAACCGAGGGAAACAATGCAGGCTCTTTGATGTTTTCTGTTACAGCTACTGATCGTGATGAAAATGAAAATGCACGTATCTCCTATCATATTGTCAGAAAGGGAAGTGAGAATAACGAATTGACCTCGTTTCTCAACATAAACTCGGAAACTGGAGATATTGTAGCACTGAAAAGTTTTGACTTTGAAACCCTGAAAACTTTCCGGTTCCAAGTTGTGGCCTCAGATTCTGGGACTCCGTCCCTGAGCAGCAACGTGACAGTGAACGTGTTCATCCTGGACCAGAACGACAACGCTCCAGTCATCCTGTATCCAGTCAGCTCCAACGGTTCTGCTGAAGGTGTGGAGGAGATTCCCCGCAATGTGAACGCAGGACACTTGGTGACCAAAGTCAGAGCCTATGACGCTGATATAGGATATAACGGGTGGTTGCTGTTTTCCCTGCAGGAAGTTAGTGACCACAGCCTCTTTGGTTTGGACCGCTACACAGGACAGATCAGAACCCTTCGCTCATTCACAGAGACAGACGAGGCTGAGCATAAACTGGTCATCCTGGTCAAAGACAACGGCAACGTTTCCCTCTCAGCAACAGCTACTGTGATTGTCAAGCTGGTGGAGCCCAAAGAGGCTTTTGCAGCTTCTGATGTTAAAAGTGCAGCAAAGGATGATGAGGATACTAATGTGACTTTTTACCTGATGATCACTCTGGGCTCAGTTTCAGTCCTGTTCATCATCAGCATCATCGTGCTGATTGCAATGCAGTGCTCCAAATCCCCAGACTATACTTCTAAATATCTCCAAGAGACTAATTATGATGGGACCCTGTGTCACAGCATCCAGTACAGATCTGGAGACAAACGGTACATGTTGGTTGGACCCAGGATGAGCATAGGATCTACTATAGTACCTGGAAGTCATGCAAACACACTAATGCTCCCTGATAGGAGGAGGACTTCTGAGGAGGTAAGGCTATGCACTTGACTACTTTAACTTATTTCAGTTGTCACAGCTATCGTTTACTAACACGTCCTGCAACTGATTCCTGCAAATTTTCACTGCTCTTATGTATTTGGCATCAGATACTCTCAAACATGTTGCAATGATTTTGTGTTGTTTCGATTTCAAATCTTGTCAGAGTGGACTTCTTGTGTGGCATATGCACCGTTCTTATAATTGCAAATATTTAATGGGTGGCTAGCAAAACAGGAATATGTTAAAAATTAATTTAATTAAATACATTATAAATGCCTTTAAACACACATCATTTACAATCAAACCGTTTTTTTTTTTCAAGGAATTGTGCCTTTATTTTTCAGCCTTTTTTTCCCCATTTGCTGGTTAAAACCGTTGTATTCCGCTAAAACATGGATAACTTAGGTTTACAATAATACAGGCAAATTTCTATAATTTTTTTAAACATTTTCTGCCAGCCCCGCATTTTATTGACAGTTTCAAGTGAGTATATGCGTTGCAATAATTGCAACTGAACAGAAACGGTCTTGCTGCGCTCTGCAGATTGTGGAAAAAGTGGCAATCACTGTCTTTGGCGCTGAACTAATTTGACATTCAGAGAGACAGATGAAAGTGATCATGGTCATACTGGTCAAAGAGAATGGAATCTTTCCCTCTCAGCGTTGTGCTTATACTTTGCTTTTACCGATGGATTTCCCTTTCATAAAACATTTTTATTATTACTACAGATCAAATATTTTGTCATTCAAATATATATATTTTTATTTTTTTATTCGTTCATTCATTAATTTAACGTATTGCTGAAGTTTATTTAAAATGTCTGCAGGATATTTATTAATTTTAATTAAGGACATATTTATGCGCATTTCTTTAAATTAAAAAAACAACAACAATATTTTATGCACATAATTTACATTTTAACCAACGCTAGAATTTTGCTAGAAACCATGGTTGGTATTTAGGTCGCATGGTGTCAGTATAATAGAACATAAAACTGTTCATCTTCACTGAATTTTGGTTCAGCCTCTCGATGCCATCACCACTCGGATGTTACCACCGCTGCTCCCGAGCTTACTGCTGCCTTTGGCGGATTTTTCTTCATGCTTGACGTGGGAAGAGGATTCATATTTTATATACGGATTCTATCTTTTCGACCACTGCAAAGCCACTCTACTTATTTCAGTGAGTAGCAGAGCCATTTGGATTAACAATGGAACAAAGAAAATATGAGGCGGGCCGGGGAAGAGGACGCACAACCCGGTGTGTGGTTGCTGCGCTTCTATTGAGCGTAGCGTCTGCGCAGCTGAGGTATTCTATCTCCGAAGGAGTGAACGAAGGAACTGTGGTTGGAAATTTAGTAAAAGATTTGGGGTTAGATAAAAGCACTCTGAAGAGCAGGAAGTATCGCGTTGTTTCTGCTGGTGCGGATCCCCTTTTCCATGTAAACGAAAACGATGGCGTCCTTTACGTGGCCCGAAAGATTGACAGAGAAGAGGTGTGCTCACAAAGTAGCGTGTGTCTAATAAATGTTAAAACCGTGTTAGAAACGCCCCTTGAGGTTCACGACATTGGGGTGGAGGTGCTGGATATAAATGACCACTCGCCCAATTTCTCTGAAGCAGAAAAAATCCTGGAGATCTCAGAGTCTGTGTTGCCTGGAGCGCGATTTCAGCTTAAACCTGCACGGGATCTGGACAGCGGTCAGTTTTCGGTTCAGCAGTATAAACTTAGTCAAAATGATCACTTTCGTTTAGAAGTGAGGGATAAAGAAGACGATGGGAAAGTACCGATATTAGTTTTGCAAAAATCACTGGATAGAGAAGCAGCACGGAGCCACTTCTTGCTGCTGACTGCGCTGGACGGAGGGAAGCCTCCAAAATCTGGAGAGATGAAAATTATAGTAAATGTTTTGGATGTTAATGACAACACGCCGATTTTCTCAATGAATGATTACTCCGTTACTCTCATTGAAAATGCTCCACAGGGGAGCATAGTTATACAGATAAATGCAACTGATTTGGATGAGGGTCAGAATGGAGAGATAGTTTTTTCATTTGGCAACAGTGTGAATAGTAATATATTCAACATTTTTGATATCAATGAATCTACAGGGCAGATAACTGTTAAGGGTCTTGTAGATTACGAGCAAAAAGACAAATATGAAATTGAAATCCAGGCGTCTGATAAAGGTTTAGCTCCGCTGACAGCAGAAAAAAACGTGATCATTAAAATAATTGACGTAAATGATAATGCTCCAGAGATTGAGATAACATCACTTTCTAGTTCAGTTCCTGAAGATTCCCGACCAGGAACCACAGTAGCTCTTATCAGTGTAAATGATTTGGACTCTGGTGTTAATGGGAAAGTAATCTGTTCAATAAATGAAGATCTTCCTTTTTCTTTGATGCCGTCCTTAAGAGATAAAATGTTTTCCCTTGTAACTAAATCACCTTTAGACAGAGAGAATACATCTCATTATGATCTGACAATAACTGCAAAAGATGCAGGTCAGCCTTCATTATCAGCAGTAAAGACAATTACCGTGTCGGTGTCAGATGTGAATGACAACAGTCCAGAGTTTCTTCAGAGCCCCTATACTTTTTATATCACTGAGGGTAATGAGCCAGGAGCTAAGATGTTTTCTGTCAAAGCTTTTGATAGGGATGAGAGCAACAATGCTTTTATTTCATATCATATTGTCAGAGAGGGACATGGAGATAATAAGCTGATTTCCTTTCTCAACATAAACTCTGAAACTGGAGATATTGTAGCTCTGAAAAGTTTTGACTTTGAAACCCTGAAAACTTTCCGGTTTCAAGTTGTGGCCTCAGATTCTGGGACTCCGACCCTGAGCAGCAACGTGACAGTCAACGTGTTCATCCTGGACCAGAACGACAACGCTCCAGTCATCCTGTATCCAGTCAGCTCCAACGGTTCTGCTGAAGGTGTGGAGGAGATTCCCCGCAATGTGAACGCAGGACACTTGGTGACCAAAGTCAGAGCCTATGACGCTGATATAGGATATAACGGCTGGTTGCTGTTTTCCCTGCAGGAAGTTAGTGACCACAGCCTCTTTGGTTTGGACCGCTACACAGGACAGATCAGAACCCTTCGCTCATTCACAGAGACAGACGAGGCTGAGCATAAACTGGTCATCCTGGTCAAAGACAACGGCAACGTTTCCCTCTCAGCAACAGCTACTGTGATTGTCAAGCTGGTGGAGCCCAAAGAGGCTTTTGCAGCTTCTGATGTTAAAAGTGCAGCGAAGGATGATGAGGATACTAATGTGACTTTTTACCTGATGATCACTCTGGGCTCAGTTTCAGTTCTGTTCATCATCAGCATCATCGTGCTGATTGCAATGCAGTGCTCCAAATCCCCAGACTATACTTCTAAATATCTCCAAGAGACTAATTATGATGGGACCCTGTGTCACAGCATCCAGTACAGATCTGGAGACAAACGGTACATGTTGGTTGGACCCAGGATGAGCATAGGATCTACTATAGTACCTGGAAGTCATGCAAACACACTAGTGCTACCTGACAGGAGGAGAACATCTGAGGAGGTAGGACATGCACTTGACTACTGTGGCTTGTTTCAGTTCTCACATGTTCTGCAGAACATGTACTTCAACTGATTCCTGCATATATGTAGTGCTATTCTGTTGCAAAGGTTTATTTTTTATAAACTTTTTTCATTTACTTGTTCTTTCCAATGGTGGCTGGTGAAAAAAATTCTTGGTCAGCCTTATGTGATGAGGCACGGAGAAAGCGAGAGTGGATGGAATTTGTATTTATCTATTTAAAGAACAGTGCACAAAATGAAAATCCATATATATAATTTTGAGCAGTGGCAGTTTACTGACATTGACAAAGGGATTTGGCAATGAAATAAAACATCATATAAAACAGTTTTTTAATGTTTTATTTTTTAATGTTGGAATTTTAATTGTAAATTTATTTAGCTCAATACAAATACATTTAAAAAACAAAGTCAGCAACACATTACAATGGGTGAAAACGGTAAAAACTGCATACACACAGAGATTCACACAAATAAAGGTGAAAAGTTATTATTTGTAGATCAATTTTGCTCATCTGTTTTTCTGAGAGTCAAATTCCTTAAAACATCAGCATCAGTGAAATCAGCATTGTCCCATGTCAATACTTTTTTCTATGGAGAGCAGAGCATTGACTCGATCTTGTGCAATGGTGTGTTTAAGGAGTTTTTTTATTTAAATAATTTTTAAAGTTGAGAAGCACCTCTCTAATTCTAATGTTGTCATAGGTGTGGTGATGTGGATCTTTGAAAGTCTTACATTTTCAGTGAATGTATCATGTAGGTCAGGGATCACCGACCTTTTAGAAGTTAAGAGCTACTTCACTGGTACTGTGTCATACGAAGGGCTATCTGTACTGACCATTGAACTAGAAGAGTCAGAGCTCACCTTAACTTTATGTAATATTAACATGTTTTTAATGGATTTATCATTTAAAATCTATGTAAGTACAAGTATGATTAAAAAAGAAGGGCAACTAAATAAAATAACATTTTAGATGCAGCTCACTGGAGGGTTTTGCTATTTTTTGAACAGGCTTGAGGGCACCACATGGGGTCCTTGAGAGCTACCTGGTGCCTTCGTGGCTCCATGTTGGTGACCCCTGATGTAGGTTATTTTCCATCAAAGCCTGATAGTGCACAACTGCAATTCTGGAACTCCTCATTCTCATAGATGAGGGACGGTTCTGTCTTAGGTCTGGTCTTTTCCAATGGAGTATAGACTTACGTGGTGTTCAGAGCTGAATCTGGTAACTTTTTGCTGTGATGTTGGAACGAGTCTCCTTGCAACAGAGAGGCACTGACGAGGTGCTTGTTGAAAACCTCCCCTTGGCATGGCTCATAATGGTGTCACATACCTATGCAATGATATATAATAAAAAAGGGCAAGATTTAGGCAAATGGAAAATTTGCCTAGATGAAAAGGCACGTTAAAGCATAAGAATAAACACCTATGAAAAAAACAAACAAAAAATCTTAACATTAAGCAAATGAAAAACCACATATCAGAAAAGAAACACTGTGCAGTTTTTAAAAATAACATACTCGGATCAAATGAAACGTGTGACGCAGCAATTGCCCATTGTGGCCATGCAGGACTTAAAAAAACTACAATTGCCTATTTGCAGAAAAATGGAAAAGTTGGTCAACTAACAGCATTGATGTAGATACTTATTGAGCCAGTTGGGCTGGATGTGGTTCATGAATGCAGTTTTCAATGTGAAATCTTAATGTCTCATGTTTCTTGATGGGTTTGGAGAGGTTGTAAGTCAGCTTGTGCAGATTATGTCCACATGAAATCACACTTGCCTCTTTTGAAAAGGATGTAAGGGAAACAAACAAGTGCATGGGTTCTTCCACAGCCTGTCAGCCACCCGCGACTGTTGTATACTCTATCTTTTTTGCTGGTTTGCCCAGTGGTTTGCCAGGTGATGGTTATTTTGGGCGTGTCTGGTCTCTTTAACTTAGATTTTTTTCCCACTATAATCCTTGTCACAAAAAGATACTTCAGAAATGACCATACAGAAGTTGGTGGAAGCAGCCCCTTGGCTGACATTGTCAGCATCCTGTTTTACTCTGATTACGATCCAAAACACTCATGGATGCACAATTTCTATAGCAGCACCCCAGAACCATTAAATTTGAGTAGAAATACTCAGGTCTATTGCTGGAAGTTCACCGTTAAACGAGAGTAAATTGATGAAAATATTGTTAAAAATCTGATTGCATGTAAAACACACTAATAACATTGCCATTGATACTATTATTTTTTTATATATATATATTTTGATTATAATGTTCCCCTTCACATAAGGAGGGGCGGTTCCACAGCGCCCCTTAGGGCCAGCCGCCACTGGTTTCAATTTAAAAATTTGTCACAGTGGACTTCTTGTTTTTTATACGCACAACTCTTATAATTGGAAATATTTCATGAATGGCTGACATGACAAAAACAGATTAACTATCTAATTGTTTAAAAGAAACGATTTTTTTAAATGCACATTTGAAAGCAACAACTTATCCGGAATTGGTTTATTTCCTCTTCGATTTTCCTTGATGAATTAAGTGTAATCCGCCAAAAACTTGTAACCTAATTTTTCACTAATGTGTTATATTTTGTCGTAATTTAATGTTTTCTGACAGTCCACAAATTTTATTGATACTGATAGTTGTAGTTAGTATGTACATTGCAATAATTTCAGCTGAACAATAAATGGCTTTGTTGCGCTCGGCAGATTGTGGAAAAATGCGTCATTGTCTTTAGTGCTGAACTATATTGCTTCACTTAAAAAACAGAAAGAGAATGGATTACATTCAGTGGAATAGATTAAAGTGAACATGGTCACACTGGTCAAAGAAAATGGAAACGTTTCCCTCTTGGCTTGGTCCTGATCCTTTCCCAGTTCATGAAACAGCTTTAATACTTCTAAACATTTAATATGTTTGTGTCATTAAACTGTATAACTATTTAATGTTTGTTTATTCGTTAATTCACTTAATAATGTTGATAAACATATTGGTAAAATTTATTTAAAATGTCTGCAGAAGTTTTATTAATTTCAATTAGCTACAAGCACGTATACGCACAGGATTTACATTTTAACCAACGCTAGAATTTTGCTAGAAACCATGGTTGGTATTTAGGTCGCATGGTGTCAGTATAATAGCACATAAAACTGATCATCTCCGCTGAATTCTGGTTTTAGCCTCTCGATGCCATCACCACTCGGATGTTACCACCGCTGCTCCCGAGCTTATTGCTGCGTTTTGCGGATTTTTCTTCATGCTTGACGTGCGAAGAGGATTCATATTTTATATACGGATTCTATCTTTTCGACCACTGCAAAGCCACTCTACTTATTTCAGTGAGTAGCAGAGCCATCTGGATTAACAATGGAACAAAGAAAATATGAGGCGGGCCGGGGAAGAGGACACACAACCCGGTGTGTGGTTGCCGCGCTTCTATTGAGCGTAGCGTCTGCGCAGCTGAGGTATTCTATCTCCGAAGGAGTGAACGAAGGAACTGTGGTTGGAAATTTAGTAAAAGATTTGGGGTTAGATAAAAGCACTCTGAAGAGCAGGAAGTATCGCGTTGTTTCTGCTGGTGCGGATCCTCTTTTCCGCGTAAACGAAAACGATGGCGTTCTTTTCGTGGCCCGAAAGATTGACAGAGAAGAGGTGTGCTCACAAAGTAGCGTGTGTCTAATAAATGTTAAAACCGTGTTAGAAACGCCTCTTGAAGTTCACAATATTGGGGTGGAGGTGCTGGATATAAATGACCACTCGCCAAATTTCCCTGAAGCAGAAAAAATCCTGGAGATCTCAGAGTCTGTGTTGCCTGGAGCGCGATTTCAGCTAAAACCTGCACGGGATCTTGATAGCGGTCAGTTTTCGGTTCAGCAGTATAAACTTAGTCAAAATGATCACTTTCGTTTAGAGGTGAGGGATAAAGCAAAAGATGGCAAAATACCAATATTAGTTTTGCAAAAATCTCTGGATAGGGAATCAGCGCAAACCCACGCCCTACTGCTGACTGCGCTGGACGGAGGAAAGCCTCCGAAATCTGGAGATATGAAAATTATAGTAAATGTTTTGGATGTTAATGACAACCCGCCAATGTTTTCAGAAGACGCTTATTCTGTTACTCTCATTGAAAATGCACCTTTAGGAACAACAGTTATTCAGGTAAATGCAACAGATCTGGATTATGGTCAGAATGGAGAGATAGTTTATTCATTTGGCAACAGTGTGAATAGTAATATATTTAAAATATTTGAAATCAGTGAATTAACAGGACTAATAACTGTTAAAGGAAACGTGGATTATGAGCAAAATGACAAATATGAAATAGAAATTCAAGCGTCTGATAAAGGTTTAGCCCCGTTAACAACAGAAAAAAGCGTCATTATCACTATTGTTGACGTGAATGATAATAGACCTGAGATTGAGATTACTTCATTTTCAAGTTCAGTTCCTGAAGATTCCCGACCAGGAACCACAGTAGCTCTTATAAGTGTAAATGATTTGGACTCTGGTGTTAATGGGAAAGTAATCTGCTCTATAGGCGAGGATGCTCCGTTTTCGTTATTACCGTCCTTACAAGATAAAATGTTTTCCCTTGTAACTAAATCACCTTTAGACAGAGAGAATACATCTCATTATGATCTGACAATAACTGCAAAAGATGCAGGTCAGCCTTCATTATCAGCAGTAAAGACAATCAGCGTGTCGGTGTCAGATGTGAATGACAACAGTCCAGAGTTTCTTCAGAGCCCCTATACTTTTTATATCACTGAGGGTAATGAGCCAGGAGCTAAGATGTTTTCTGTCAAAGCTTTTGATAAGGATGAGAGCAACAATGCTTTTATTTCATATCATATTGTCAGAGAGGGAGATGGAGATAATAAGCTGATTTCCTTTCTTAACATAAACTCTGAAACTGGAGATATTGTAGCTCTGAAAAGTTTTGACTTTGAAACCCTGAAAACTTTCCGGTTCCAAGTTGTGGCCTCAGATTCTGGGACTCCGTCCCTGAGCAGCAACGTGACAGTGAACGTGTTCATCCTGGACCAGAACGACAACGCTCCAGTCATCCTGTATCCAGTCAGCTCCAACGGTTCTGCTGAAGGCGTGGAGGAGATTCCCCGCAATGTGAACGCAGGACACTTGGTGACCAAAGTCAGAGCCTATGACGCTGATATAGGATATAACGGCTGGTTGCTGTTTTCCCTGCAGGAAGTTAGTGACCACAGCCTCTTTGGTTTGGACCGCTACACAGGACAGATCAGAACCCTTCGCTCATTCACAGAGACAGACGAGGCTGAGCATAAACTGGTCATCCTGGTCAAAGACAACGGCAACGTTTCCCTCTCAGCAACAGCTACTGTGACTGTCAAGCTGGTGGAGCCCAAAGAGGCTTTTGCAGCTTCTGATGTTAAAAGTGCAGCAAAGGATGATGAGGATACTAATGTGACTTTTTACCTGATGATCACTCTGGGCTCAGTTTCAGTTCTGTTCATCATCAGCATCATCGTGCTGATTGCAATGCAGTGCTCCAAATCCCCAGACTATACTTCTAAATATATCCAAGAGACCAATTATGATGGGACCCTGTGTCACAGCATCCAGTACAGATCTGGAGACAAACGGTACATGTTGGTTGGACCCAGGATGAGCATAGGATCTACTATAGTACCTGGAAGTCATGCAAACACACTAGTGCTCCCTGACAGGAGGAGGACATCTGAGGAGGTAAGGAATGTGGATATTATTTTGATGCTTTTAGTTATGGTAGCGCACGAATAAGCATGATACATTTGCTTGATAATAATTTGACTTGGTTGCATCTATTTGACATTACTGTGGATTTTCGATTGGCATAAACCATGCTGTTAAGTACCCACTTTGTTTTGTCACTAAATATTGCATGATTAACCAATGCTGGTGTACATGGTAACTTTTCCCTCTGTCTCTTTTTTTGACTTAATAATTTCAGTTAAGGTTAACATGAGACAGTGATGCAATAAATATGTAAACTTACATGTAAAATATGTGGAAAAAAGGTTAGTGTTTCATGCCTCCACATGTTACATGGACATGTAAGCATCATATAAGTATCTTTAAAAAATACTAACATCACCCACTAACATCAGCAAAAGCACCAGAAAGTTAGGCAACTAAATGCAAAGTGAAGACGTTTACCTTGTGTGTTAAAATACAGATAAAACAAACAAGAAAATCAGTCCTAAAGGCACGTTCCTCAAAATGCAACTGAAACTCAAAATGTACAAAAACTGAAAAAAAAAAAAATCAACCAGAAAACATTAATAAGCAATGAATAAACTTCAATACAGTTAAAAAAAATACTGTATTTATCCTAAACGGAGATTAAATGTTGAACAGTTTGTTCAAAGAGTTGTTGTACAGTATATGCTGATAACTGTTGGCAGGAAGGATCTCCTATAGCTTACTGTGGATCTGACAAAGCTTTTGAATGAAGACATTCTGTTGACAGTCTGATGAAAAGGATGCTCAGGGTTGTCTGTAATGTTCTTCAGTTTATGAAAATCCTTCTTTGCATAATGAGATCCAGAGGTTCTATATATGAGACCCCGCAGCAGAGATAGCCTTCTTTATTGCAACAATGAACAGACCATATGATTGTGCAGATAGTTACTCACTGCAATAGAATTCACAGTGTCCATTTATAGTGTGGGCGGTATAGTTATTGGAAGTTCAGCAGTCTTATGACGTGTGGAATGAAGCTCTTGTGGAATTTGGTTGTTTTGCATTTGAAGTAGCTGAACCTTGTGCCATAGGAATAAGGTAAACAGTCCATGATGGGTGGGTGGAGTCTTTTATGGTTTTCTGAGCCTTGGCCAGGCAGCGTGTGCAAGCAGTACCATGGTTGGAAGTAAGTGCTGTACTGATAATTCTCTCTGCTGTCCTCATCACTTTCTCTACACAGTTCCAGTCTGACGAATTGTAGGCCCCAAACTAGACAGAGATGCAGCTGGACAGTACGCTCTCTATTGTCCCTCCGTAGAAAAAGGTGTCGATGGGAGGAGGACGGCTTGCTTTTCTCATGGAGTGCAGAAAGTGAAGACGCTGCTATGCTTTCTCCACAAGAGCAGAGGTGTGGAGGGACCAGGTGAAAGTGTTTGTGATCTGCACCCCCAGGAATTTGATGCTGCTGACATGCCCCACTGCTTCATCATTGATGAGGAGGGGTGTGACTTGGCTGATTTTTTCCTGAAGTCAATGACAGTCTCTTTTGTTTTGTTGACAATCAGGATTATATTGTCTTTGTCACACCAGTCCATCAGATGTTTCACCTCCTCCATTTAGGCCAGTTTGTTGTTGTCCATGATGAGACCCTGAAGCTCATAAACATTCAGGATATTTTGCAGTACCTCTGATATATTACTAGTGTGTGCTGCCTTCAGTCTGTTTAGGGTCATGAGTCGCAGTTTGTGTCTGTCAAGTTCGGCGTAGAACTGTTTCCCTGGGTTGATGCTTTTGAGTCAGTGAAACTCAGCACAAACCTACAACAACCAAAAATACAAAACACCAAACATGAGAAGAAAGAACTGGCTTGACTGAAAAATCTTATTTTTAAACATGTTTTTCCTAGTTTGTGTGTAATTAATGTTTAACATTTGTCTTATTTACATTTTAAGAATGCGCACTGAATCCTTGCAGCACTACCTGCATCAGGTAGTCTCAGTAGTGTGCCATTTCACTCAGTCTGCTGGGTTTCCTCAGATAGAAAACTTTTTGAGCAATCTGTCTGAATGATTTGATTGAATTTGATTTTCCTTGAGATGACACGTGTTGAGGAATGGTGGTATGTAAATAAAACTGAATTGAACTGAATTTAATTATTTTCATGACCATTACCAATAGTTCTCTCTCCAAGGGAGTTCTTTGAAATGGACTTTAGTTTGTCAGTCTTGTCTATGTATTGGTAAAGAAAGGAGATTTTTCCATTTAAATGCTGAAGAGTGAAATTATTTTGCCAAATCAGCCCCTGAATACAAAGGACCAGTTCCACAGGTACATTACCCTTTAAAAAAGTGATAAAGGATATCAGGTGGGAAACCTGTGGTTTTATGAAAATACTACAACCTTTTTGTCTGGATGTAGTTCCCTTGGACACCAGATGGACTATGACCACCCGCTTGCATAACTTACTGCACATCACGGTCACAATGGGCTTTTGATGTGATGCTATACTTGCCATTTGAGAATCATGAGGCTGATTGACCTAATGTTGCATTGCAGAATCTACTAACCCTGTTTTGAAAAACTGGCTAAAACCAGCTAATGCATGGACAGCCAGGTTATCGGACACAACTGACAGGACTGTCCTTCGAAAATCAGGTTACTCGGTGTGTAAATTTAAATGACTGCATGGTAACAGTAAAAAGTTCAGTCTTGTCTGATGTTCTCAATTTGATTCTGGAGATAAATGTTGAAAATAAAATTTATAAAAAAAGTTCTGTTTTCAGTTTCAAATAATCTCTTGTTGAGGACTTCATCTTTCAGGAATAGTTTTATTTTGGAAATCACACCTGCTAGATTATTTCTTACGTTACCATGCAAATAATGCTAGCCCTGTGTTTAGAATAAAGATAATTGCCTTTATGTTGGCCAACATGTCCAACATAGTCCTTGAAAAGACAAAAATTTAAAGTGTACCAGTAGGGTGTAACTTGTTGGCCATAATAACTGAACATAATGTATAAAAGTAATAGGGAAGAAGTCATTTCACTTTCTGTGAAAATGGTGATTATTTTATGACAGATTTTCTCCCACATTGACAGAGAGTCAACAATCTCAATGGGGTGCATGTTCTACAAACAGGAGCTAATATCAAAATTAATTGCTGCATTAATGTTTACACACTGTGTACATTGTCAGTAATTAGGTTCAAATAAACAAAAGTCTTTATTTAAAAACTCAACAACTGATCCAATTAACCTATACTTAACTCACCATAAACAGTGACTGGTGCCTGTGATGTCAGGAAGATCTTCACATGGAAACATAAAATATAATAATGCCATTTTAAATGCTAACAGAGCTATTACTAATTTTACAAACAAAATGGTGGTCGGCATATGAAAAAGAAGTTAATATTACTGAATCAAATACACTAGTAAAACGAATAGTAAGAACTAGCAATGGATAGAAATAGTGGGAGCTTTTTGATAAAATACTTTTTCAATACGCTTCAGTGAGTTAACTATGGCGTGTTATTAAAAATAACAAAGTTCTTCAAACCTACAAATATTATATCTGGTTCTCAGGAAGGATCCCTCTGAAAATTATCTTTTAATTCACATGTTTAGTTTCTCCACAGGAAATTCTTAGTATGTGAATCTAGCCTTCAGCCTCTTCAATCTCAGAGGAAAGGAAGTTTTGTTAAAAGATTAAGCATTTCCTCTCCACACTCAATATGCAGTTCCTAGCTAGCCTTGAAACTGGGTAGTAGTTTTAAATGTAGTGGATAAAAGCTGCTGCATGCAAAGCCATGTACAATGCAGACGACTCTCCCTGTGGCTCTACGCTTCTCCAGGAGTGAATGCTGCTTGTCGGGACTTTGATGCAATCAACTGGTTTCCTTATATAGGAACATTTTTGACCAATCTGTATAATCTGACCCAATCTGTATAATATGATTGAACTTAACTTTGTAAAGTGCCTTGAGATGACATGTTTCATGAATTGGCGCTCTATAAATAAAATTGAATTGAATTGAAAATTGCTATTGGGGGCTAAGTCATTTAATAGCAGAAAAGCTGCTAATCATAACCAACATATTAAGATGAAAAAAAACTTCACTATGGAGGCTACTACTGCAGAACAACCAGTTTTCCATCCGAAGCAGACACACCTTTCCCCAGCGTGTCCTTGTCACATTTTCTTTATATTTGTTTCTTTTTTTGCTGATAGGCTACATCATTGGTTAAACAGTGAGGGTGACAGGGAGAGGTGTTAAAGGGCGTGAACATCAACGGACTAAACGGGATGTGAGCTATTTCATACCACATTTGAGAGCACAAACATTTTATCTGCTGCTACATAAATATCTTTGCAGCTTTACAAAAAGTTGAAACATCATGATGGTCCTGTATGGTAGCCTGGCCAGCCAGACTGACTTACAATGCGTATCGTCCCATGTCAGTCAGTCTGGCTGGCCAGGCTACCTGAATGGAGCCAAATCAGACCCAGCGTCATCTACCATTCCCCTAGAAGGGCAGCCATGTTTGACAGATTTTTCTGTCAAAGTCGTTCAAGCAGTGGCGTAGGCGGAAATTGCATTTCGGCCGGGCCTAATAAAAAATGGGTGGGCCGAATAATTATAGTTGAAACTAAGTGTATGTGTAAGTTGCTTGTTTGTAAGTTCACTATGGAGAAGTTACAGGCTGAGGGGAAGGAGAAAAGACCTTCTCCGTTCAAGTGAACATCTTTGAATTGACAGCGTAAAAAATAATCAGGACCCATTACTTGTAAGATGATTTAAAGCCACAAACACAACGGAGTAGCTACTGGATCATTTAAACTGCAGCAGCCTGTCAAAATCATTATTTCTGTTTCTGAATGCAACCACAAGTAATGGCCGCCGTCGGATCATCGATCCAGATGCCCAGGACACAGGAAACTGTTTATTTAAGAATGGATAACTTCTGCAATCTTATTTTATTAAACACAATATATAGTTAACGGTTAAAAGAGGTGTAAATACGGATGGCTGCATGCGGCGGTTGTTACGCATGATGCAGCTGCTGAGTTTTTCGTCTGATCTGCTCCTGCTCTTGTAGATTGTTACTTCTTGTAACCTTTGTCGTCACCTTTCAGCGACAGGTTTGTCATCTCAGCCTCCACCCTGACCAGACATTATTTCCCTTGTATTTGCCCAGGGCGCAAATACACGGGAAATAAGCATAATTACGCAAGCCGAATGCTGAGTTTGTTTGTTTGTTCTCCTAGATATTTTATGTTTGTGCTCCAAGCAGACCCAGTGAGGTAGTGACTCCTGCTTCGCCTTTAACTCATTAAGCCTACAGGAAACATCAATATAGGAAATAGCCTTTTATGTCATATCCCCAAATTCTATGAGTAGATGTGCAGCCCTTGTATCTCACTTTTCTACACAGCCTAGATGGCTATAAAAAAGGCTATTTGGGAACTGATTGTCCAGTTCCACCATAATTTAAGTTCAATGTTACCAGGTTGAGGCAGTGAGGGGAGCAGAAACAATTGTTCTTTTTAGTTTTGCACTGAGCGCGAGGGATAAACATCGTGGAGAAAATGCATAAATACAGCCTGTAAAGCGTTCTTTTTAAAGATAGAGGAAGAGGAATGAGGGGTCTGTACTGAAGCTCACAATGCAACAAGACCCCAAAAATGGCCCTTAAAAGTACGGACCACCATTACCGTGTGACTAAATTGAGTGTGTGCACCTGAATTCAAGCGCAAGGTCATGCTGCAGCCCCACAGAGCGCCTACCCCAAAAAACGAATCAAGTGCTCTTCTGTCTCTCTGTGCTGCCTAATATCCATTATGACAATATCCAACACCACCTTCACATACTGCCGGTTTCTCAACAAATGTGATGTTTCCAACATCTCCTTGCATTTGGCTTGTTACAGCACGGCTCTTAGGCAAATGACTTTCTCTGTGCCGCTGGTTTACTGAGAACTACAACATGAAGCTTGCTTTTTTAATGTTTGGGAAAAGCATAAATTGAGTTTTATTCTTCTTCATTTTATTTGACTTTATGATGATTTTTGTGATGACTTTAAGTGACACTTGTTAAAAAAAACTAAAACTAAAACTAAAAAAAAAACACATCATGGGGTGGGCCCTGATACTATAACTACGCCCCTGCATTCAAGGCGGAGCGGAAATGCTGTGACTTATTGGTTATATGGTTACATAAATAGTATTTAATGAAGCCGTGTTTACCCACAATTTCTGAGCCATGTAAAATTAAAACTGCATATCGTTCAGAGAACAGAAAGGTTTTAAAATGTTTGAACTTTTTTAGCAGATCAGGTTAACTGTTTGGTTTATGCATTAACACAAGTTTCTATTGCCACTAGATTCTCTATAAAATTATCCATTGAAAGTTTTAAACAATTTTTGAAAGGCAAATCATCTATGAATAGGCTACTTCATCCCAAAATACCAAACGAGACATTTTCATCGCAAACAGGTAGATACATTAAAACATAAAACATTGTCTATATAAAATGCAGTAATGCGCAGTTATTGTAGTTAGCTACAGCATCGCTTGGTGTCAGTGTGCTTTTGTAATAAAGGCTTCATCTTTCGTCACTGCTTCGTAGTTCCACCTCTTTTACCTCCTTATCGCACTTGCAGCTGCATCGCTTGGTTGTCTTTCTTTGTAAATATTGCGCATTTTATCTGAGGGAACGCGGACCTTTTTGGATCTGGTTGGTGTGTATTTAATATGTGTGGACTAGAAAGTTTTCTTCCTAAAGAACTGATAAATGCTTTTTTTATGATGGGACAAAGAGGATTTCACGCAGCGAGGATGGGGCAGCGCTGGATCGCGTATGCGACCGCTCTGCCTTTGTTGGGCGTCACCTCGGCGCAAATAAGATATTCAATATCAGAGGAAGTCGCGGAAGGAACTGTGGTCGGAAACATAGCGAACGACCTTGGGTTAGATCAAAGCAAACTGAAAGACAGAAAGTATCGCATTGTCACCAGCATGACGGATCCCCTTTTTCGTCTGGAGGATGGCAAAATACCTGTTTTGATTGTTCAGAAGTCATTAGATAGGGAAATAGCAGCGAGGCACACATTGGTACTGACTGCCCTAGATGGAAGTAAACCTCCAAAATCTAGTGCAACTGATATTGTAGTAAACGTTTTGGATGCAAACGACAACACGGAGGTCTTTTCCAAAGATGTTTATTCAGTAATGCTCGAGGAAAATTGTCCACTTGGCACAACAGTAGTAAAGATAAATGCTACAGATTTAGATAGCGAAAGGAATGAGGAAATGGTTTATTCTTTTAGCAACAGTGTAAATCGTAAATTCTTTAAGCTTTTTGAAATTAATCCATCAACACGTGAGATAACTGTAAAAGGTTTAATAGATTACGAGGAAAGGGAGAAGTATCAACTGGAAATTGAGGCATCAGATAAGGGTCTCCCTCCTCTCACGGCGCGAAAAAGTATCACAATTAAAATAAATGACCTGAATGATAATGCACCCGAGATTGAGATTACTTCGTTTTCAAGACTGATTCCTGAAGATTCCCCACCAGGAACAACAGTGGCTCTGATCAGTGTAAATGACTTAGACTCGGGTCTTAATGGAAAGGTCATCTGCAGACTAAATGACGATATCCCTTTTAATTTATCACCATCTTTACAAGACAAAATGTATTCACTGGTAACCAAATCCCTTCTGGACAGAGAGAAACAATCGCATTATGTCATCATAGTAACAGCAATGGATGCGGGTCAACCATCTCGTTCGTGTGAAAAGACAATAGCTGTTGTAGTGTCAGATGTAAATGACAACTATCCAGAGTTTTACCTTAGCCCATACACTTTTTATGTGACTGAAGGTAATACCCCAGGAGCTTCTTTGTTTTCTGTAAAAGCTTTTGACAGTGATGAGAACAGTAATGCAATAGTTTCCTACCAAATTTTAAGAGATTCAAGGCAAGACAGTATTGTTTCATTTATTAATGTCAACTCAGAAGCCAGGGATATTGTGTCTCTAAAAAGCTTAGACTTTGAAACCCTGAAAATCTTCCGGTTCCAAGTTGTGGCCTCAGATTCTGGGACTCCGTCCCTGAGCAGCAACGTCACAGTGAACGTGTTCATCCTGGAACAGAACGACAACGCTCCAGTCATCCTGTATCCAGTCAGCTCCAACGGTTCTGCTGAAGGTGTGGAGGAGATTCCCCGCAATGTGAACGCAGGACACTTGGTGACCAAAGTCAGAGCCTATGACGCTGATATAGGATATAACGGCTGGTTGCTGTTTTCCCTGCAGGAAGTTAGTGACCACAGCCTCTTTGGTTTGGACCGCTACACAGGACAGATCAGAACCCTTCGCTCATTCACAGAGACAGACGAGGCTGAGCATAAACTGGTCATCCTGGTCAAAGACAACGGCAACGTTTCCCTCTCAGCAACAGCTACTGTGATTGTCAAGCTGGTGGAGCCCAAAGAGGGTTTTGCAGCTTCTGATGTTAAAAGTACAGCAAAGGATGATGAGGATAATAATGTGACTTTTTACCTGATGATCACTCTTGTTAAATATTATACTGTTCCTGGAATAGGTCTGCTTATGACATAGACTTAAATTAATCACACCAAATATTCAGCGAGAAACTGTTGCCTTACAGGAACAGAGAAGCCACATGTTGATAAACTGGCTGAGCTATGTGTTGTTCTTTATACGTACATGCATAGTTTAGTCTAAGTTTTTAAAACAAATCAAACCAATGATTCTACACTTTAAGGATGCCTTAATCCTTTGACCTTTGCATACTCTTTGAATACTTTTTGAAACCCTTATACAAGTGAAGTTAATGCCTTAGTAAATCTGTCTGTCTTGTGTATATATATATATATATATATATATATATATATATATATATATATATATATCCATCCATCCATTTTCTGACCCGCTTAATCCCTCATGGGGTCGCGGTGATATATATATATATATATATATATATATATATATATATATATATATATATATATATATACAGAGCTGCAATGGACTGGCGACCTGTCCAGGGTGTACCCCGCCTCTCGCCTGTTGAATGCTGGAGATAGGCACCAGCACCCCTCGTGACCCCATGAGGGCTAAGCATGCATAAACAATGGAAGGATATATATATATATATATATATATGTACAGTATACTATAAGCTTCCACTTTTCCCATATACATATACCTATACTCATATCTACAGATTTTTGCCATGGATACAGATCCATATATTCATACTTATTGAGTTATATAATATGTATATATATTATTTAGATTAAGTGATATTATTATTATTATTATTATTATTATTATTATTTACATCTCAAAACCATCTATAACCATCTTATTGTCCTTTTTTAAATGTATAATAATAATAAATGTTTTTGGACATTACTGATGTTGCACATTCAGACTCTTCCAGAGTTTCTCCACACATTCTGAAATACAGAAAGTGTTCTTGGTGCTTCTGATTTTACAGGTTAGAAACTGACCTGTACCCTTTAATTGTAAACCCCTTCTTCTTTCTTGAACATTCTTTGGTTGCGATATGGCAGGTTGGCTTTAGACATGAGAGCTCTTTCTATATTAACAATGACAGTAAATACAATTTTATTTTATAAAAAACGAGTTAATATGATTCAGATCACCAACCTTTTAACTTTTTCTGATTGCTCTTTTTTGTGCTGGTTATATTATTGTTTTGTAATTGTTATCTCAACTTTTGGCCCCATAACTTAAGTAGGGTAAAACTAAAGAACTGACAGTCCAGAATGTGGAGCGCTTTGTGATCATGCTTAATTTGCTTACTGCTGAAATGCATATTATTAGTTTTCTTATTTCTTCAGTTTTACCATACCATACCATCTTTATTTGTAAAGCACTTTAAAGTGAAACCAGGGTTCACAAAGTACTGTACATATTGCAGTTGTATAATTTTACAATTATTCTAAATGATCTCCAGCACAGAAAATATTTGAGTCACCAGCAAATTATACCAGTTTCATTATTTCTGATATTTTGCATGAGTTATTTACATAAAATGGGAAGAATTTGTCGCCTAATACAGGACTCCCAAGAAACCTCAAAATCACTGTCAAAATATGCTGAACACACGTCTCTCAACACCAGACGTTGTTGTCTGTTTGTCAAATAGCTTTTAACCCAGTGTAGAACAACCCCCTTAATAACATAGAGTTCAAGTTTGTTAATCAACAAATCTTTGTGATTATATCAAAATATATTTTTCTGTTAACAAATACGGCAACAGGATTTTTTTCTATTGTAAATAGCAGTTGTTATTCCTTCAATAGCTCCTTTATGGTTGGTGTTACTGACGATTTTGATCTAAAACCGTGTTAACTATTACTGATTAAATTATATTTTTCTAAACAATATTCTAACCTATTATTAAAGATTTTTCTGGTATCTTTAAAAATTGTGGCAGCAGAAAAAAAAAAAATCTTTCATTGATAATTTTGTGTCCATTTTGTACAGAGGTATTACCTTAGTCATCTAAATTTTGTTGGGAAATTACCCAGTTTGAATTTAGAGATATGTCAGTGGTTTTGAAATTGCATGTTCAACCAAAGATATATCAGTGCTGTGTATATCAGTGGATCTTTAGTTCTTACATTTTGTTTCACTATGTTAATCAATTCATTTTCTGTTATAGGATTAAGAAATATTGAGTTTGGAGTGTGGATTACTGTCTAGTAAATAATCAAAGTTTTAGGATCTGCTGATTGGCTCAGGTATACCTTTAGCTGTATTTTTGTCCTAGATTTACAAAGAATGTATTTAAACTATTTGCTATTTCACTCATATTAATATTATCAATATCTTTTATCAATAAAATAGGTTGGGTATTCTGATTTTCTAATATTATTCAGAATATTCAACTCGATTCTATTCTGATTTATGTATATAGTACCAATTCACAACACATCTTCTCAAGGCACTTTACAAAATTTTACTCAATCAAATCATTATATATGCAAGGAAACCCAGCTGCTTGCATCAAGTCTTGACAAGCAGCATTCACTCCTCCTGAAAGAGCGTGTAGCCACAGTGGACAGTCGTCTGCATTGTTGTTGGCTTTGCAGCAATCCCTCATACTGAGCATGCATGTAGCAACAGTGGAGAGGGAAACTCCATTTTAACGGGGAGGAAAACCTCCAGCAGAACCAGACTCAGTGTGAACGATCATCTGCCTCGACCAACTGGGGATTAGAGAAGACAGAGCAGAGACACAAAAGAGCAAAGAAGCACACATTGACACAGGAATCCTTTCTATGTTAGGGTAATGGCAGATGATCTGCATCAACTGGATTGTTAAAAGTTGAAATAACAACAAATAATGCAAAATTGGAGAATAGTAGGAGATCTCAGCAGAGTGAGAGAAGTAGATCTTGATGTCCCCTAGAAGCTAAAGCCTTTAGATACATAACTATAGAGATAGCTCAGGGTAAGCCAAGCCACTCTAACTATAAGCTTTATCAAAAAGGAAAGTTTTAAGCTCAGTCTTAAAAGTAGACAGGGTGTCTGTCTCACGGACCAGAACTGGGAGTTGGTTCCACAGGAGAGGAGCCTGATACCTAAAAGATCAGCTTTCAATTCTACTTTTAGAGACTCTATGAACCACCAGCAGACCTGCAGTCTGAGAGTGAAGTGCTCTGTTAGAAAGATACGGGGTACTCAGATCTCTGATATATGATGGAGTTTGATTATGAAGGGCTTTATATGTGAGAAGGAGAATTTTAAATTCTATTCTGGATTTTACAGGGAGCCAATGAAGGGAAGGTAAAATTGGAGAAATTCTACACTTTGTTGATATTATGATTGCTACTGGTCACTAATCTTGTTGTATATTAGCCCACTTACGGTATTATTTAAAATATCATTAGCAAAAATATTATCACTCACCGTTGAAGAATGGGATGTTACTCTCTTAGGACTGGGGATTTCTGTGGAAAATAAGTCCAACAGTGCATTGTGCTGATAAAAAATTTGTTAGGTTGTGATTACTGGTACTCAGCAGATTGAAATCTTCAATATGGCTTTGTTGGTTCTTCTAGAAAACATGCTCTCCATCCAGTCGTTGAACATGTCTATGTTGGATCCCGGTGTTCTGTATCTACAAATTATCATCATTGCATTCTTATTCTTTGAAGCACAGAGTTCTGTGGTAATGGATTCAAGTACGGTTTTCACCACGGCTGACATGTAATACAGTACTTTGAAGCTCAGTGTCATATCCACATTGCAACTCCTCCTCCACCTTTATTTTTCTGTTTTTGTATCTGAGTTCATTACCATCAAGTTTAAAGTCAGATCCATTCTTAGTGCTCATCCAGGTTTCAGAGACTGCAATGATTTTGAATGGATGTACAAATGTGTCTAAGTAGTCCCTTAGATTGTTAAAGTTAGCACACAAACTTCTGATACTAAAGTGGGTGATTGACAACTTGTTGTCTGTTGTGAATTTCTGATTAAATTGTTCATTGGTGTAGCAACATCATATGGTGTCGCTGGTCGAACAAATTTTGTGTCTGGGTCAATTTGTCTTCTTGAATCGTTTTAAATATGATATGTGCCCCCCAATGGTGTTAGCAACAGATGATCATGTAGATTTATTTCCTTGTGAGAATATATTATTTCCAG
Organism: Fundulus diaphanus; assembly: GCA_037039145.1. Taxonomy (NCBI): domain Eukaryota; kingdom Metazoa; phylum Chordata; class Actinopteri; order Cyprinodontiformes; family Fundulidae; genus Fundulus; species Fundulus diaphanus. The sequence continues at coordinate 35,246,794 of CM073125.1, forward strand.
ATGTGTCTGTGTCAGTTGCAGTTGTGGATATTGTGTTTATATTATCACGTAGTAGACCAACATGCCATGATGTGATACCATTCTGCTTAAACAATTCTATCTAAAGTTAGTTATGGATAAAGTCAGCAATATTTTTCCTTATTCTTAATTTTTCTGTTGTGTTGTGTTGTGGTGGTGACAAAAAATCTTAACATTGTGCACATTGGATTATGCAGTTTCTTGTGTAGCTCTAGGTTGTTTACTTTTATTTCATGGGCTCTTACTGCTTTATCAAGTGTAGAAGAAGCCAAAAATTAATCTTTGGGCTTTCTGGTATATCAAATCATCTCAATAATGCTTTACATCCAGTGGTGTGCTCTCTCAAAACTTGACTATTTTCTGAGAATATCATTTCAGTTTATTAATTGTGGCGTGGTGAATCTGAAAAAAAGAGACCTGTTGCTGTCCATGGTGCTGTAACTTGGTGTTTTCTCAACTTCTGTTTGACAGAGTACAATTTGTATAGCTAAAAATGCCAGAGACTGTTTTCTAAATCATTAAAACAAAAAAAAGTAGTGGAATTTGTGGCTCAGGTGGAGCAAGATTTTTTTGAATGCATTGTGGGGCTCCAAATCTGCAAGTCAGTGCTTTTAAATATATTCAAGTGACTGACTTTGATGAAAGATTGTATCATAGCATCTAGGGACAAACTGTGCATGTTAGTTGGAGCAAGAATGAATATATGTTCTTATGGGTTTGTCATTCAGGCAAACTAACAGCACTTGACCGTCTAAACCAGTTAAATACATTTGTGGAAATGTGAAAGTGTTAGTAGTAAATATAAATTCATAGCCAAGCATGTGCTGGAATTCTGGGTAGGTTTTGAATAGATTCGCGAGTTTTTTTGGAAGTTACCTTTTCCCCGTTTGTTTTGCTTCGCCGTTAAGAGTTTAAAGTGTTTAAAGACTGAACAGGAAAACAAAAATAAATATTATTTCTGCATTGTACCAGCAGCTCGCGTGGTGGCGCTGCTTGGGAAATTTCAAGACTCTCAGATGAACTTCCTTCAGTACTTTGGAGCTATTGCGAACGGATCAGATTGCCCGTTCGGGTGATGGCTACTGATCTGCCATTGTTCCTCTGTATTTTTTCTAGAAAATTATATTACCGTTTTCGGTTTAAACTCGTGTTTAAGGGGTTGATCTTGACTTGATTTTGTTTTTGTTCTTTTTCTAAAATTCGTCATGACACGACGAGGATGTAATGCAGTGTTGGAGCGCCTGCTCGTTTTTATTCTTTGCCTGGCTTCCACTTTTTATTTCACGTCGGCGCAGCTGCGATACTCACTACCAGAAGAACTGGCAACGGGTGCTGCTGTTGGAAATATTGCTAAAGATTTGGGATTTGAGCTGAGTGTTTTAATCGCGAGGGGATTTCGCATCGTCTCCGGATCGAGTGATTCGCCTTTCCAGCTCAACAATGACGGAGTCCTTCATGTCATCCGAAAAATAGACCGAGAGGAGGTGTGCGAACAGATCGCTACATGTTTTATCAACATAAAAACTGTACTGGAGAATCCCTTAGAGGTCCATTATGTCACCATTGAGGTTCTAGACGTGAACGACCATTCCCCCACCTTCCCTGACAACGAGACGCATTTAGATATATCAGAATCAGCTTTGTCCGGGGCTCGGTTTCAGCTGCAAGGTGCGCGGGATCCAGACAGCGGATTGTTCTCTGTTCAACAATATAGGCTCAGTCAAAACGATCATTTTCGTTTGGAGATTAAAGATAGAGGACAAGATGGTAAAATTCCTGTTTTGTATTTGCATAAACCGCTGGACAGAGAAGCTGCGAGAAGTCATAGATTACTGCTCACAGCTGTTGACGGAGGAAAGCCCGCCCGCTCAGGAACAATGGGATTGTTATTAACGTTTTAGATGTTAACGACAACATGCCCGTATTTACCAGGGATTTATATACTGCGGAGCTTAATGAAAATTCGCCTGTAGGCACAACAATCATACAAGTTAATGCCACTGATCAAGATGAGGGTCTAAATGGAGAAGTAGTGTATTCTTTTGGAAATAATGTAAATAATATATTCCGTAAACTTTTTGAAATTGATGCCATTACAGGAGCCATTATTGTCAAAGGAATCTTAGATTATGAAGCGAAGGATAGATATGAAATAGATATCACAGCATCTGATAAAGGACCAGCCCCCCTTTCAACAGAGAAAAATGTAATAATAACTATTGTAGATTTGAATGATAACTCACCTGAAATAGAAGTGACATCGTTATCAAGTGCAGTACCAGAAGACTCAAAACCTGGAAGGACAGTAGCATTGATAGGTGTGAGTGATAAGGATTCAGGTGTAAATGGAAAGGTCATTTGTTCCATAACTGATGATGTGCCTTTCACATTAGCGCCTTCCTTACAGGAAAACGTGTTTTCTATTGTTACCAAATATGTGCTTGACAGAGAGCACAAGTCAAAATATGACATAACAATAACTGCAAGAGATGCTGGTGAACCACCCTTGTCAGCTCAAAAGACAATAAGTGTAACAATCTCAGATGTGAATGACAACAGTCCAGAGTTTTCAACAAGCCCATATCATTTTTATGTGACTGAGAACAATGCTGCTGGAGCGTCATTATTTTCAGTGACTGCTTTTGATAATGATGAGGGGGACAATGCCCTCATATCATTTAATATACTAAGAGGTGGTGATGAACATAAAACACTGACATCATTTCTCAACATAAACTCTGAAACTGGAGATATCGTGGCGCTGAAACGTTTTGACTTTGAAACGCTGAAAACTTTCCGGTTCCAAGTTGTGGCCTCAGATTCTGGGACTCCGTCCCTGAGCAGCAACGTCACAGTGAACGTGTTCATTCTGGACCAGAACGACAACGCTCCAGTCATCCTGTATCCAGTCAGCTTCAACGGTTCTGCTGAAGGTGTGGAGGAGATTCCCCGCAATGTGAACGCAGGACACTTGGTGACCAAAGTCAGAGCCTATGACGCTGATATAGGATATAACGGCTGGTTGCTGTTTTCCCTGCAGGAAGTTAGTGACCACAGCTTCTTTGGTTCGGACCGCTACACAGGACAGATCAGAACCCTTCGCTCATTCACAGAGACAGACGAGGCTGAGCATAAACTGGTCATCCTGGTCAAAGACAACGGCAACGTTTCCCTCTCAGCAACAGCTACTGTGATTGTCAAGTTGGTGGAGCCCAAAGAGGCTTTTGCAGCTTCTGATGTTAAAAGTGCAGCAAAGGATGATGAGGATAATAATGTGACTTTTTACCTGATGATCACTCTGGGCTCAGTTTCAGTTCTGTTCATCATCAGCATCATCGTGCTGATAGCAATGCAGTGCTCCAAATCCCCAGACTATACTTCTAAATATCTCCAAGAGACTAATTATGATGGGACCCTGTGTCACAGCATCCAGTACAGATCTGGAAACAAACGGTACATGTTGGTTGGACCCAGGATGAGCATAGGATCTACTATAGTACCTGGAAGTCATGCAAACACACTAGTGCTACCTGATAGGAGGAGGACATCTGAGGAGGTAAGGATGAAGTCTTGTTAAATATTAGATTGTTTCTGGAATAGGTCTGCTTATGACACAGACTTAATTAATCACACCAAATATTCAGCGAGAAACTGTTGCCTTACAGAAACAGGGAAGTCATATGTTGATGAACTGGCTGAGCTATGTGTTGTTCTTTATACGTACATGCATAGTTTGGTCTAAGTTTTTAAAACAAATCCAACCAGTGATTTTACACTTTAAGGATAACCTTAATGCTTTGACCTTTGCATACTCTTTGCTTTTGTTTTACGTTGTCATTTAAGGACAGATTTCCTCTGTAACTTAATGCATATTTAACATGATGTTTGTTTATGTTTAATTTTTGTTGTTTTTGTGTGCAGCACACTTTCTTAAAGGCAAGGCACAAAACACTAACCTGACTCCGCCAGATGTATTTTGCTCCGCCTAGCTTCACTCACATACATCTGGGACATCGCCCATAGAAAGTGATTTCTCCAACCAATTATATGGTCTGGCCAATCAGGACGCAGGGCTGGAGTTTCATAGATGTGACGTAGTGGAGACGCGACCATGACGTGAGACTGTTTTGATAGCAATGGTGGCTCGTCGAGGAAGCAAGCGTTAACATTGATGCTACTATTTCTTCAGTGTTGTCCAATCTACCTAATATTGTTTCATTAAAAGAACATCAGAGAACGGCTCTGAAGGCTTTTGTTGGTGGAAACCATGTTTTCGCCCTTCTCCCGACCGGATTTGGCAAGTTTTGTTTTCCAGGGCAGGTCCGCAGCGGACGCGGACGCGCCCCGGAGCGGTTAGCGGTTAGCGCAAACCATGTTAGGAGGCCTTTAGTCCTCAACGCGGTCGGCCCGGGATTGACTCCGACCCGCGGCGCTTTGCCGCCTGTCTTCCCCCTCTTCCTGTCAGCTCACTGTCAATAAAACGCGTGCCACTAGAGCCGCAAACACATAAAAAAAAAAAAAAAACCTGCGTCGCTCTCACAGCGTCACAGGTTAGCTTCGGTGTGAGTGGTTGAAATAGCACGTCGATAAAGATGACAGACAAGTGGCTTATCCAATCATATGCAAAGATTTTTGATAAGGCCCAGCCTTCAATAAAGGCAATTCATATGGCGGTGTCCCAGATGGATGTGAGTGGAGCTAGGCGGAGCGAAATACATCTGGCGGAGTCAGGTTAACAAAACACAGTTTCATTTAGGCTATATGTTGAGTGCAAGTGGATTGTATTTTAAGTCTTCATGCTTAAGTAACGAGCCCTTTTTGAGCCATAGCATTGTCATTTGCTTCAACTTTAAACTCTACCCAGAAAATCATAGATTGGTTGCTTCCAATAGCATTTGCAGGAATATATATTTGAATCTACATTTGAATGTAATTATTGTATATTTTAATTTAACTTTATATGATTTGTCTTGTTATTTTACACCTCTTGGTTTTCTATTAAGATGTCACTGACTGCCTAAGACAAGCACAGGAGGTCTGTGATTTGTGATGCAGTTGCAGGGATTCACTGGGCAATGAATGGCTGAGACACAGAGGAGGTCAGAGCGAGCCTGAGGCGTGTGTGCAATGAATCACAATGTGCAGCCAGTCAGGTGGGATAGAGGTTTACTTTGCGTTAGCGTGGATCTTAAAATACTAAATGGTTGATAAGGAAGGAATACATCCTCTTGCCATAGTTATTTATCAGGTTTGTTGTGCTTTGGATATAAAATACAAGGATTTCAAAGAACATACATGTAAATGTATTTTTTAAGGGCACCAAACAAAAGCTTCAGAATTTGCAATCCCCTTTGACAAACTAAAAACTAGGTCACATGTGTACATCTGCATGCTCGACTTTTGGGCTGCTTTTCTTGTGAATAGAGTGCGTCGCCCATAGCAACACACTGGGAGATCCACCTCTCAGACTCTACTGGTTTCCACAGACTAGCCTGCACTCCTCGGTCTTAGCAACAGCAGCGGAAGAGGATGGATGAGGGAGGGAGATGCAGGGAGAGCAATGGAGTAGGGTAGGGGGAGGGGATGTAATGCAATTTATCTATTGACAAGATAATACATTTAATAAAAACATAGAGGCAAAATAGATTGGTTTAATAAAGTTGCCCTTGCAAAGCAGGCAGCAGATGGTGAAGATTCTAAAGCTCTAATGAAGACAGGAATAGTTAATCTACTAATTAGTTATTGCATTGTATGGAGATAATCTATTTTCTCCCCAAAAATAGGTCAACCTTATATTTCTTTATGTAAAACTGACAGAACTGTGTGCAACTTGTGACAATTTAATTTTGTCTTTGGTTAAAGGTATATTTTTAGCAGCAATTGACTAGCAAGAGAGATGGCTCTTTACTGGAGTACACATGGAGGAAAAACAAAGGATGAATTCAGATTTAGAGTGAACCACGGTTTCATCGAGCAGAGAGGTTGAACACACTTCCTCAGCAGTTCCTCTGCCCCTTTTCACTGTCTGCTTAACAGCAGTAATTGCCTATCTGTGTGCATTTATGCATATTTAATGCATCTCTGTGTCTGTATGTGTGTGAAATGAAAAACCGCATGAGGCATTATGTGTGTTCAAGTACTTAGCGGTACTGCTAAGCTGTGCCTGAACAGCAGATGGGAAGGAAATATGTGAATGAATAAAAATACATACAGTATCTTAAATCTTATGCATTGGGATTATCAGACTGACTGTGAGCTTAAACTGTGAGGCGATTTTGTGCACCAATCCAGTTTTTAGCTGCTATCATGGTAGTTTGCTTCTATAATTGTGAGGAGAAAAAGGACAATGAAGGGAGGAATTGCAATTAGGGTTTAGATTGAATAACTGATGCCAGAACATTTAAAAGGCCCTCTGATCTGGACTGACAGATCTATTTTTCAACAGCAGTGAAATAGTAAAGCAGGTATAGTGCAAGGGAGATTACTGTGCAATTGTTTTTCTAAACAAATGTTCCTTTTACATGCCCAGGGTGTGCCTCCTTACCCCATTGCCTTTGCCTCTGTGCTTGGCTGGCTCAGCAGATCTGTGCAACTGTGCTTGTATGCTGTGCATTTATGCTGTAAATTTTTCACAGTGAGGTGACCTTCCTTCATCTTTGTCTTAAAGGAGGAGTTTAACTACTGTCCGTAGGAAAATGGGAGGAGGAAGAAAAGCAGCATAATTAGTCAAAATGACTGCAGCTTTAAAAAGTAGTCTTAATTATAATTTGACTGATAAATTATTTAGCTATTTACGAACCCTGGTTTTCCATCAAAATCACAGCTTTGACTTGATGAATACAGTACAGTACAGATAAAGATCAGAATTTTATTATGTCTTGTCAATTTTCACCAGATCTTGACTTTTCCACCTTACATGCTGTTTGCCCTCACCCAGTTCAGTGAAGCGTAGAGACTTGATTGTTTTAAAATTTTATTCATTAGACAGAAAAGCGGAAGATGTCCTTACCGTTAATTTACTCCTGTCCTTCTTTGTTGTAACCTCTCATCTTCAGATAGTTAGAGTTTTGGTGGAAGTCTCTATTCTTAGCAAAATGATCATTCGGGTCACACCCAAAACATTTACATGGCAGGAGACAAAAAGAGCTAAAAGTCATACAAATGTAGAATATTAATTTACAAAATGTATTTTATTTTTCAAGCACATCTTTGTAAAAAAAAATGATATACATGAAGTACACCAGACAGCTGCACAGATAAACTCCTAGTGGTGCTCAAGAACCTGCCCTTTCTCCTGGGGTCAAATTATTCCAGAAATATTTAAAAATTACCCTCTTTGTTATCAATACTCCCAAAAGGTGTTTTGATATTTGAGGAGCATTTATTTTTGAGAATTCTGCCCAGTCTGGAACTCCAATATACACAGGTTTTCATGTCAGTTTATGGATGATATACTAACAAGTAACAAGCCACTTTCAGAACCATCTTTGACATGCTTTTGTCATTCATATTGAGGAAGGGAAGTTTCATATCACCATGTGAGACAAAACCTGCACAAACTTTTATATGAGGAATGACTGTCAATGACATCAGGAAGACCTGCATAATAAGCGTCTTAATGTATTCACAAACAAAATAAAAAGGATCTGAAACAATTGAAAAATTGGCCTATTTAGCTGATGCACAAAACAAAATCAAACAGCAAATAATTTAACAGAACTTGCAAATATTTTATAAGTTATACAAATCACATTAGAAAATCGAACAATACAACCCTTACAACCTTATATTGATAATATTCCCCCAATGACTGATACACAATGCCCTTACCAGCATTTTCAGCGGTGCTCAGTAAGTATTCAGAACCTAAAATTATTAAAACATGTGCTTAAACTACAGACAAACTAGTAAATGTGGCACAACATGGAGAAAAAATAAAGATTAGTTTTTCAATAATATTATACACCTATTTCCTATTTTGAGTGCAAGAGTGTAAACTAAATACCCGGTGGTCCTTTAAATAATTATATGTACATGTCTTGATTGCATCAAAATAAAATAATTAAATAAAGAAAGAAAATAGCTATTCAAGTTTTGCCATTTAATGCTAACAGATAAAATTAACAGATCAGGAAAAAAAATTACTTGTTGCTTGTGACTGCACTCCTGTAACGTTCCTTGAAATTCACTTTGCAGAGTAGAAGCCTGGGGATCTCCTCCATTATCACTGTCACTATCAAGTTGACCATCCGCTTATTTAGATAGAAAAGTTATAATTTTCAGCATGCCTCATTTAAAGATAAATAACCTGAAAGTCACTAATGCATAAACTCTGAAGTAATTTGGCTAATTATAAAATGCGGGCGATGGATTTCACCTGTTTACTTACTTCTCTGGAGTAAATAAACAGACATCTCTCCTGACCACCTTCCTTCTTATTATTGCTGGGTGCACTACTACTGAAGTAATGTGTGAGCTTTCTCTTCATTCTACCTGACAATGAAAACCTTATTTTAACATTATAAGCAGGGATTTCAGAGACATTCCTTTGCAAAACTTTTTCATTGAGCTGCCAAGATCAGGGCTGATGCGCCTTAATGTATCCCAGAACATTCATTCATTTACTGAAGATTCATCCAGGTCATGGATCATACTCAGCCTTGATCATAACTTTATTTAAATTTAGGACAGAGAGGACACATTGTTTTGAAAATATTAATATCAAATATAGAAAATAGAAACATGTGAAGTTATTTTGTTTAAAGATTTTATGAAATCATGCCAGTTTTATTTATTTATATATATATATATATATATATATATATATATATATATATATATATATATATATATATATAATTGTAATATATATATATATATATATATATATATATATATATTACAATAATGGTGCACAGCACTAGAGCACACTAATCTGTTTCACAACAAAAGGCAGGGACAGATTGTTAACTCAGAGGTTAATTATGAACAAACAAGCATACACACATTGTTGCTTCAGTGTTGCAGCTATGAGCACTGCACATAACAAGTTACTAAATGTTTCCATTTTCTTTTGCATCAAACCTGCCTATTGTTTTATCTTAAATGTAGATGGGAAATGTTTCAGACATAGTAAATAAACGTCACTCCCTTTTTAATTCACCTCAGAATCTGAACTCTTCTCGAGCAAGAAAAAAGGAGAGAGAAATTGCATTGTGCTCCATGTAGACCTTCTGTAGTCATCGCCGTTACTGATCTTGTGAACGGGAACCAGAACTTCTTCTAGGCATCACAGCCTCTAAAAACACTTGCCTTTTCACACAATGAGACATAAGACTTGACAAATGGTATACATTTTGCAGACTCTTGTTCAGATGTGGAAGTCATCCATCTGAACCACGAAGAAGTCCGAAAAATTTGTTTTCTACTTCTTGTTGTGGGTGGTTTTTGAACAGGTGATGCAAAGGCAGCTATAAAGTGAATGGGACCTTTTACGGTTTGTGGAGTAAAGTTGAACAAATGTCCAAAAGTCAGAGATTGGACGCCACATGGGCATGTTTGCAAACAAATGTGTTTTTGCTAATACTTTAATGTTATTGGGGATTGCACAAAAGTGTGAACGGTTCAACTTTTCTGCTATAAAAAATATTTTTTGACAGATATTTTGAGTGTAAGATCTTAACATTTGCAAACCTTTCATGATACAGTTTGTTTATTTAATTTATGATATTGCTCATGCCCTAACTTATTGTTTTGAATTCTGAGTCAGAAATGTTTAACTCATATTTTAAGTTATTGATAATGGCATTGTAGCATATCAAATGGGAAATGCGAGTGATTAGAGTTATAACCTCTATCCATAAGTTGTAAATGTATGGTTGCTTGAGGATGAATAGCATTTCATATGTTAAAAGCCAAATTTAAAATTCTTTATAGGACAATAAATTAGATTGATAAATAAAATTCTAAGAGCAACAACAAATGATTATGTTATTTAATGCTCAGACCCCTGTTGGAAGGAAGTGCATCTATCTTTAGCAATTTTAATTGAAGACCCCTGCTGTATGATTTAGAGATGGATATGAAAAATTACGAATATATAAGAATATGCTGTTTAGTTGTTTGATTTTATTGGCATAGTAATAGCCCAATTGTTAATATGATAGTACCCAAAGTGGATGTCTGATTTAAAATGAAAGGTATGTTAGTTTGGTGAGGTATATAGATGCTGGTAATGGTTTATTATTAGTGTAATGCTATACCTGAATAATCCTGCTCCCTTCACGACTTGGAATGCCTAAGTAGAGTATGTTGGATTCTTTTTTCTTTTTTTCTTTTATTTATTCAGTGCATCATTTTGATAAATTTTCAGTCTTCAATTTCTTTTATTTTTTTTGTTTTATGAATAATTTTTGGAGTGGGAAACCCATTTTCTTGACTTGAGCACCTGCCCCCAAAAACGTCAGTGGACGTCCCTGAAGTACATTCATTTCTTCAGTTTAAGGCTCAGCAGCAAAGGTAGACTGGCCTTCTGACCAACCTGAAGGGATCCAAACCAACCGCCCTGTACAGGGACATCAAAAACTTAGTGAGCACCTTTAACAGCTAACACCAGCAGGCAGCAGGGACATGGTCCCTTTAAGAACCCACATGTGGGTATGTCAGAGCACTGTGCGAGCTACTAGGGATATGTGCGCACTCAGGCACGGATGGAAGCTGATCGACATGACGTTAGTGGATAAATCTGACTTTTGACCGAGAATGAGAGGATAATTAAGTTCCAACAACAACTCTCATGTCTTTTCATGCGGGAAGCTGTGTCGCTGAAGCTGTTTGCAGTTATGGAAGTTAATCCTGAAGCTGTTTGCAGCTTTGACCTATAAATGGAGCATCCCCTGCTCCTGTCGATCATTATTTTGAGGTTGAACCGAGAAGTTTACCAAACCTAAGTCAAAGAAGTGCCCATCATTTGTAGTCAGAATACTGGTGAACAGTAAAATAAGAGGGAAGATGGAGGGAAACCTAAAAGAAAGAAAAAGTCCCTAAAATAATTGGTTTAAAATATCAACTGTGTAAGTGGCTGCAGGAGTAATGTAGTCTTAGACATCAACCAAATCACAGATTCTCCAGCATGACACCATGTGGGTATTAAATTAAAGTATTAAAGGATTAAATCTTACCCCGTATAACTAGTTTCAAAGTAACTAAACACAAAGAAAAAATATTCAGAAAAGGAGTGCATTGCATCCTGTTGCTGCAGGCAGTTAAATTTTACAGCTAGACAGAAGACAGTGGTACTGAATAAAATATGGTGGTAGTGGTGAAATGTGGGCAGGTCTGGCTTTTTTAACAGGAACTTTGAACCTGTTTCCATCTGAGTGTCTTTCATATTTCTATTATTTCTAGTTATAAAGAAATAAATGATAGGAATTAATCCTAGCATAAATGTACTATAATTATACATTCTAAACGTATAATTATGAAATATTGAACTATAAATTAGTCAGTTGTTTTGTTTTATCATTTATCATGTGTGTGCAGAAAGTTTTCTTCAAAATTCTTGTAGTGATCCAAATCTTTTGGTGTATAAGTATCTAGAAAGCAGGCCTATCCAAGGTGGATATTTAGTCCCAGTCTTCTCTGACTAGAGGTGTTAAAGACTGTGTATTCTGTTGTTCTTTACAAGTATAGAGAAAATAATAAGTTTCTCTAAAATAAACATACCTCCTCATTGTATGCTTTGTATCTTTGTGGGTTGTGTTTTATTCTGCACTTGGAGTTTTTAGCACACTGCCCACACATTCTATAGTTTACTACTTTAGGATTTGGAAGCTGTAATAGTGTTGTATCATGACATTCTTTGATTTATTTATTGCTTTATCTCTGGTGTGTTCGTGTCCCAGTATGTTTGTCCTCCCTCTTAGCAGGGTCACTCTGTCTCCCCAATTTTTACCCCTTCCTTTCAGCTAGTCTCGCCTTACTTTTCTCTTGTATACATCTGTATCTTTTCCTCATTCATCCTCCTCCCTGTTGAACTTTGGCTGTCTTTCTGCATTCGGTCCGCGTTCTCAGTCTGCCATGTGTCTTTTTGCGCTCTGCCTCTTGCCTGTGGGGTTGCGGCTGTGGACGGATTGAGCTGTTGTGTGTCAGTAGGGCAGCTTCTCTCTTCTTTGCTGCAGCTTTGTTTGAGGATGCCGCAGCGCATATCGGGGTCAGCAGCAATGATGGTAATCTAATTTACACACACACACGTACTGCTGTTGAAGCAGAAACAGCCATGTTTACTCGCCACATGCAGGACTACTACGTTCATAGACAGGCATTTGTGAAGTGCAACAGCAGCACGTGGCACATACTCACAAATGTCTAATCCTCTTTAGCTAAAGGCACTTTCACAGAAACAAGGTGGCTGCATACACAAAGAGGGAGACTATAAGAAACTACAAAAAGGGCTAAAACAGAATGAACACCCTTGATTAAATAAAAACACATTGTTATGGAACTCTGCATTTGCTTAAAAAGCATTGATAAATAATTTTAGCAAATATTCTTAAATATTTACATTTTCTGCTACTTCTCACAAGCTTTATATACAACGCAGCTGTGTTATTTGCAGTGTTCCTACCAAATAATATTTTCTACTCAGCATTAAGCTATGTATTGAAAAATCCTTTATTAATCCCGAAGGAAAATTAAATTTTGTAACTCATATTATGCAGGTTTCTCTAAAGAGTTGTTGCGCCTGTGCTGCTGACTACCTGTTTAGACCCTTGAGTCTCCAAAACTGTGGTCTGTTTGTCTGGTACAAATACTGGCTTTTATGTGTTAGAGAGCAGCAAAAGTATAGGCTTACTTTTTTCCACTTTTAAAAATCAAGTCATTAATGTTTTCACCAAAGATTCGATCATACTTCTTTATCCTGATGCTATGGTCTTTTTTTTTTAATATTTGAGATATGTTTCAGGCTGTTTAGAGAGGGGAGGTATAACTAAAATGGTTCACAAAACAATTACATGTTTCTGTTTTTTGCTACAGTTTTAAATTTGACAGCACTTTTTAAATCAAGTTCAGACAGTCTTTTGACTAAAAAAAGTAGTTTTGGTAGGTATTATGGTATTTTGTAATGTTTTACTGTGGTGATTTTCTATGACTCTGTAGGGTGATTTTAAACAGGGTATGTGTAGACATTAAATGTATTTTTATGTTTGATCTTGGACTGTATTATTAGCTCACCTGCCCAGGGACTACAGATGGAAACTAGCTTAAGCATCTTTTATCAATATTTTTCTGCATTTTCTCCCTGTTAAATAAATTACTAAACTAAACTAGTTGCATTTTAGTCGACTGTAGTCATTTTAGCAACATTTTGTTTTAATCAACAAAATCTTACACAATCTTAGTCTATTTGATTTCCTATAAATTAAGTAATTTAATATACAAATCTCAGAGGAATTGTATATAAAATCATAAACTTATAAATAATGATGCAGTCAGTCCATTTAAAGTTTTTAAACTTCACCCTACTCATTCATCAAGCAGACTGCTTGGTTTAGTTATCATTGTGACAGTCTGCTCATTTATAGTCTCCATCATAGAATACAAATCCTCCTCTTTACCTCAGAGATAAGTGATCTTTTTGAACCAGTCTGATTAGCCGAGGCCTTCTCCTTGATCACACCAGCCTGTTGTGATGCTGCCACCTTTTTGTGTTGAGGAGTGTCTGTTTACTTATCCGACTGACAAGATTAAAGGAAAATAATAACACCTATTACCATTGTTAAATATTTAAGTTTTTTCTTGTACTTTGAATCAGGTTATTGCGGGATTACCATTGTATCACCACACAGCAGCGAAGCCATTTAAAGGCTGATCGCTCCCAACAACTCTTCGGACAGCTGAAGTGCATGAAGATGACAGGAATGTGAAAAAAGACAAGTATTCATCAGGAGCAGTTACCATAGAAGGCCAGAATATAAAATTAGAGCATTCCTATCCCTGTTCCAGTGCTGACTGCGTTGCGTTTCTGCCAGACTCTCTTCCTCCACACGCGGTTGAAAGCGTTATAATCTGTCCATCTCATGCTGCATACATATAGTCACTCTTTTTCTACCACTCAGGAAGACTTATTCTCATTGAAAACCTGTCCTAGGTGTGCCCTGCTTTTATCCCCAATCACCACTGAAAATAGGACTGGCTCTACCCTGACTGGGCATGGATGGCCAGGTATAAACCCTGTGTGGGTGGGCGGATGGATTTTATTTCCCTCCAATGATTTTGTCTCAATTGGATTTCTCAACAACAAAAAAGACATCCTGTTTAGTCATCAGTTTTTTTTTTTTTTACATAAAAAGGCCATTGACAAAATATTTTCAAAAAGGTTTTAGTCAACAGAACGCACACCAATCACAAAGGTGAATACATTCATCTTTAAGAGGCTGTGCTTTCTCATTTCATCTATCCTGTGTTTATAGTCATGATTTATGATAAACATAACATTGTGTTTCTCTCTCTTTCAATCATCATTCACTTCCAGTCAAAAAGCTCAACTAGATCATTGTGTTTAGCCACATTTATGGCCTCAGTAAATTTAATGTGACCAACCTTTCAACTTTGGATGTTACATTTACACTATGATGCACCCTGCCCATGTGATTATTTCAATGTGTTAATTCTGGGCTCTTTTAATGTGTTCTTCTGTTAATGAGTCTTCCTGTTTATATGAGCATGGTCCTTCAGCAGACATGCCAGTGATTTACTATGGATGGAGCAGGAGGCTGTTGTCCCCATTGTCAGCACAAATGTTGCTGCAGTGCAGCTGATGGGGGATATGGCAATTAAAGTTTCTCTTTCTGGTACACATTTAATATAGGATCAGAGCACAAACGTTAGACATGAGACTTCCTTCTGAAGTAATTTAACTGTAAATAACTATTGTATTTAAATCCCCAAACTTTTCACTTTTGTCCATGTCTGTAGGCATTTTACTGCCTCAATCTTTACTTATTTTCATATTTAGCATTTTTTTGTTTTTGTTTCGTTCTTTCTTCTGTTGCCTCAGACTTAGTAGGGTAGATGTGGAGTAAGTGTGCCAACATTTCGTTGCAGGGTGCGTTCACAGCTGTAGGGTTAGCTTCTTGGCACAACATGTTTTGCTCTTGTCATTTGTCCTAGAACATGACGAAGAGCGGTTTGGAGCCATGTGTGGCTTTGATGTGAATTGGCCCGCGTTAGCAAGCGGTATTTGGGTCAGATCTGTTGACTCTGAATTAACAAATGGCTATGTAAATATTTTTTGGGACTTTTCTTCAGCTCAGGTTTCTAGATATTAACAACTTATGAAAATGATCGTATTCCCTGCTCATGTTTTCGAGTCCAGTCGAGTGTGACTTTTTATCCTCCCGTGGTTACTTTGGGTGAGCCCAAAGTTTCCTTAACACTTTGGAATCAAATTTGTGTGAATAAAACTTTCTTTTAAAGTATTCCCTCTGAATAATCCCCTGGCTTGGTCAATTAAAGCCTGTTCTCTCTGTTAGCAGCTTCAACCTCTGTGACCAAACAACTATGTACTAGTAAAAGGAATTAGTAAATGCTATCTTGAATTGTCATTTTAAATCCTTGCTGGATGAGCAGAGCTTAAGTTGGGAACCGTGATGATGTGTTAACCTGCTTTGTTCTAGCAGTGTTATAGTAAAAGAAGGTATGTTAATATAATAATATTAAACTAGTCTAGCTGCTATATGTATGTCTCTGATGTAATAACCGCTGCAGTGTTTTTTTTTTTTTTAGTTCAGTTAAAGACAAGCATATTTTTCTTATTTTTGTTCTGAATCAACAGAGATTAGAACAGATGTGGGTCTGCAGAGCTGTTGTTTGGCATCAGAGCCCACACAGCCGCAACATCTGCTGCTGTGTGCGGGTCATCATGGCCTGCCTGCGGGAGTGAACTGGCTTATGGGTCAATATAAGGCTACAAACATATCAGCCATATCCATTAAGGGCAAACACATAGGATCCCCAATGGATTGATGTTGAAAACCTAAATCTAGATCCCTCAAATCTAGATTTATGGAGTAAGGTATTGGTGTGTGATTAGATAATGGGTGAAAGTGTGTGGGAAATCCAAAGTCGCGGGGTCAGACATTGGATGCAGCTTTAATAAGAGGATTGGTCTCTTGCAGCACTATCTGCATGCTGTTAACTGTGGGGGTTAATGGGGTAAACAGTGGAGAATGCTGCCGGATTGGTACTGGATCTTGTGTTTATTTCTGAATGGATGGGATCAGATGTTGCTGTTAAAGAGAACCAGTCTCAAGCTGCAGGGTTCATCATCCCCCTGTGGCTCTTTGTCTCATCTGCTGCTCCCACTATGCATCTTGGGTAATTGCTAAACCTTGTGCTCAGCAAGTGCAATCCTCCTTACTGCTCTTTCTTGACTTTCTCTGGTTGTCCACGACTTGTGCGCTGCGAACAATAAAGCTGAGTAGCAGAGCTTTATGTGTGCCAGTGTGTTATTTAAGGCAACTAAGACACAACGTTGCTGTCATGTTGTTAAACATTATATACTGAGGGCTGTAAGGAATCTTACTGACAGTTGTAAAAATATTTTCTAATACATGAATAGATTTCTTTGTATTCTGCTTTGGGATATTATTCTTTATATTTACATAAATGTAAACAAATACATTCCGAAATACTTTTAGTCTAATGAAACAGTTATTTGCCGTTACTTCAAGCATTAATCTGTGATATATATATATATATATATATATATATATATATATATATATATATATATATATATATATATATATAAATGGTCCTTCCCTCCGTCCCCTCTCCACCTCTGTCCTTATTCATAGCCTAGGCACCTCTTGATTACTGGAACTCTCTCCTCTACGGTCTTTGTCTGAACTTCTCCATATTCACACCCCATCTTGCTCTCTCAGGTCTTCCTCCTCTGTTTGCCTCTGTCCCCTCTATCCGCCTCAAGGCCATGGGTGGCAGATCTTTTTCCTATTCTGTCCCCCAGCTCTGGAATCAGCTGCTTCCTGACATCCGCAATGTTGACTCCATCCCCCATTTTAAAAGTCGCCTCAAAACTTAAATTGTTAAAGCTGCCTACTCTCTATAAATGTTTTATTATGAATGTGTTTTAGATTATTGATGCTGTGTTATTGTATTGCCATTTTTTTGGTTTTAAGTTTGTACAGTGTCCTTCAGTGTTATGAAAGGCGTTTATCAAATAAAGAAAAATAAAATGCATTATCTGAGTGAGCCCTGATAAAGATAGATGATTGACGGCAGCCGCCAATATTATGAGACGTTGTGATAAAGATTATGTGAATAAAAAGACATTGGCAGTAGTTTTTTTTTTAATCTGGAACTTTTAATTAATCTGTAAATAAATTTAAAATTAATGTACATATTGACAATATGCACACATTTTTCCAGTTAAGTTAGAAAATGTCATACATACAAATTTTGTAAATAAATTGACAAATTTCCACTAACAAAGAACAACAGGTTACAAAGTCTATCCATCCATGCCTCAGCAAATCCACCTACCTACTGAGAAGGATTCCTATTGCAACACCACAATTATCAGTCAGGTTAAACTAACCTGTTTCTTGATGGCCTAAATCCAGCTCACGTTCCCTTTTGCTGGATGGATGCTAATATAATAAGTCTGTCAATAATATGTTTCTGTTATAATTTAAAAAAAATCCCAAATATCTTCCTAATAATTGGATATTTCATCATAAACTCACCTTGTACATGTATAAACAAATAATTTAACATGACGTTTTACACTCAAAGGAACCACTTGATCAGATGACATTGACAGTGACATAGTTAGAAAGAAACAGATATTCTAACTGATGAATAAATCAGCAGCAAGATATTGAAATGAGCTGAGCTTCATTTGACTCTTTCTGGTCATCTTTCTGAAATGTGAACCTTTGAGGTGATCTTTACAGCCCATTAGTCATGCCATCCCACACGCAGCTTTGCCTTTTGTAAAGTTGTTCTGCTGTGCTTATTTTTAGCTGAGCCGTCTGTCCTAAAAATGAATCAGAAATGTGGGCATTCAGAGCTAGCGCTGTTTTTTTCTGACACTACTGTGGAGATTAGAGCTTACATTATGTCCCACAGATCTTGTGTGTGTCTACTTGTGCGCTGATTGTCCCTTTATGTCAGCGTCAATTTCATTGTTTCCCGCCATCTTATCTAGTGGGTTAAGTGTATGAAGAAAGCTCAGAGAGGGGTGTGGAAGATGAATGTTAATGCTGTCAGCCTGACTCAGACACTGCTTTCTCCTCCCACCGTGTTTCTCTTTCACCTCGTTTCTGTCCTTATCACTACCCCACATTTCTCTACCACAGATGATTCTCTGCTTCACCCATTGCTGTTCCCTCCCGTTTACACGATAGGTTCTTCGCTTCTCATCTTTGTCTCCATTTCTCCTTATTCTCATTAAACAAAGAACCCTTATCTCTGATTTTTGCCATCCCTCCCCCCTCCTACACATGCTGACGTCTTTTGGCTGTTTTTTTTTTTACTTGTGCCCCCTCCTGTTGCTTTTTGCAACTGCAAGTTGAGCATTGTCCTTTCTGGTCCTTTTCTCATTTTTAATATTTTATTTACTTAAGTTTCATTTTTAACTGTTATTTAACTTCCATGCTTTACTTGATTATTATTAACCAATGATATACCATATTGTTGACCCTTTTTAACAAGAGAGACAGGCCATTCTCCCTTTACCACATGCCATTTCTCTTTAGTGCTCTAACTCAGGAAGATGGTTAATCAAAGCATCTATTTGAATCATGAGTTATCTTTTTTACAGGGTTAACCCTGGACGTGCTGTGGCATTTAAAAGGAGCAGTTCAAAATATACTTTGCTTGTGACATGAAACATCAATGAGTCTCTTCTATATGAGGCACAAGCGACAGCAAAAAGTGACCATAAACGATATTCTTTGTTTGACAAATACCCTTTTGCATTTATAATAACAATGACTTGCAGCACTGTTGAAGGTAAAAAAATAAAAACTTGTTTGAGTATGAAAGTTATATTTTCTGAACTGATGCATCTGACCCGATGCAAAGACAGGGACTTGTGAAACATTCCTTCTAATGTGTCACTTTTTAATGCTTAATAATACTATTAAACCCAATATTATTCACACCCTGGCAGATTTAGGTGTGCAATATTTGAATGCCAGTATTTTTAGCATGCAGGATCAAACTAAAAATATAGCTTTTTCCTCTGAAAAAAACAACTTTCTTGTAACAAACTGTTTAAAATACAAATTGTTATTAGCAAAGTTTGACATAGTTTGACTCATCCTTTTAAATATAATTTACCTATCAGATAATCTCTGTTTTCATTGTATGTTTAAACAGTATGCTTTATGTTAATTCATATCATTGCACATTGTATTGCATTATATATTTAGTTTTAGTTATTCAAGCGCATGCTGCTGGTTAAAAAGTGTAATAATTTATGCTTTAAGGAAAGCATGTATTTCTATGGGGTACAGCATGCCAATGGAGTTGTAAATGCCAAATTTGCTTTTTGCAGTGCTTGCAGCAGTTGCTGTGTATCTATCATTATTTCATCTACAGCATAACATCAGCGTCTCCAGTCTTGGTGAATGAATGCCACTTTTGGTTTACTGCTGAGTTTATTTGACTCCAATCTTAGCAGCAGACAGCACAACCCATGCATTATGATGCACTGAAAAAAATAAACGTTTCTCAGCAAATCTAATCTAAAAAAATACTGTTTGGGATATTATATGGGCCACAGTATAATTAAGTTATGATTTGCTTAGTGTGGGTAAGATGACCAAAGTTGGCCCAGAAAAAAACTGGTAGCAAAGTAACAAGCACTTTGTTAGTATATTTGACAATTGTTCTGTGAACCCTTGTTTACGGCAAAAATGTCTTAACTCACCTTGTGTTGTCTGCTAAAGGAGAACAAGATGCTGCGACAGTTGCATCTGATAGAAAACAGTATATTGTAAAGTAATACATTAACATAGAAGAAGAACACCCTGTAGTGAGTAATATATAGTATTACCATGTAAGAAGGCCATGTACAGTATAATCTTGATTTCTTTAATGGTTTTGGAAATGAAGTGTCTGTATCCTGCAAGCACGTTTTACTCCCATTTAACAAGGAATAAAGTTCCCATAAAGTGTGTAAAGTCATAATGCTATGTAAGTAAGTTAAGTAATTACAATTTTATTTATATAGTAGATTTTCTCAGGCAGGTGTGACAAAGTGCTTCACAAGGGTAAACCCAACAAAATACTCACCAATGTACAACAGAGAAAAAAAAAAAAACACACAACATAAATCAGATCAGAAATACAACAGGAAGTCTGTCCATGCAAAGCTCTGCAGGTTAAGACTGACACTTTAAAATGAAACCTAGATCTGACTGGCAGTCATTGTTGTGACTTTGAAACAGGAGTTATATAAGTTCCTGTGTTTGAGGGAGTTGTGGTCTGGCAACAGAGTTGTGGACAACCTGAAGACAAGCCAACCCCCTCTTACTGCAAATAATAGACCACTACATTAGTCAGGTTGTGTAGAGACAAAAGCATGAACTACTGTATTTTCTAAAGCTCACACAGTGGATCTAAGTTTTGAGATGATCCTTGAATGAAAAAGCATGTTCTTATCAGCTGTTTTAAGATGGATGTTTCTCCTCCCACGGAATTGGGTGGAATCATCTTAATGATGCTTGACTTCATTTCAATCATTTGATGCATTTTTCATATGTTACTGGTTGGCAAGTGCAGGTTGAGCATTGATTTAAGAGAAGGCCAGGGTGTGATGTGCCATCACATTTTTTTTTATTTTATTTGCTCTTTTTGTTGTTATTGCTCTGAAGTCTATAAGGATGTTTCAAATATGTAGGATGCATACAAAATTAAAAATACTTCCTGGATGTAATTTTAACAGTAATAAAATCTACAAGCAAAAAAAGGGAATTTATTCAAGTTTACTGGGTTTCTGTATGGTCATTACATGTATCCTGAAAGAGAACAGGTGAAATTTTCCACCCAGCATTCTCTGCCACCCATACAAACACTCATAGTTCCTCTCGACATGCCAAACGCAGCATAATCTGAAGTTTAAACTGGGCTACAGTTACCTTTGTAAAACCTTCAACCATGAAGGGCAGGTTAGTCTAATATATATGTTCACTTTTGAGGGTGATGAGTGGAAGGCGTTTACTATTTTTGGAAAGCGTCAGGTGGAGCTTATACGATTGGTTGGCAAGTCATTATTTTATAAATAGTCATCGTCATTTCCTGTGGAAAGTGGAGCAACCTCACAAAATCATTCCAGCACTTTCTAACATAAGAATCTCTACAGGCCAGCACAGTCTTCTATTATTCATTCATTTAAAAAAAAAAAAAGAAACAGGCCGTGGCCCAGTGCAGCAGGCCTGTCTCTGCAATGCTTTTCTCATCTGGTGCTGCCTTGTGCATTTTCCACTGCATGACTAGGAAGGATGTATACAAAAATAACCTGTACAGTTGCGTATTGCTGCTGATATTGCAGAGTATGAACAAAATGCAAAACTGCACATGAATGTGTTGTTAGAAGGTTTCTTTATCAATACTTAAAATAATAAAACTCTATGTGCAAGGATTATTGCACAGGCATGCAATAATTATCCCACATATTTTGCAAGATCTGCAGTTAAAAGATCAGGAAATGTTCTCAACATCTCTGCCTCTTTGTTTTAATATGTATCTGCTGGATAAGAATAGGAAGGTAATGTTAGATCCAGGACATCCTCATCTCTATTTGACATCTAGGGCAGCTTGCATTTAAATATCCGGTGCCAAAGAAACTGTGCATCACACTCTGAGGCTGCTGGTGCAGCTATGAAGCTGATGCAATTTATGAAGTGTGTAAGAGTGCTAATCTGATATAGGATTTTATATCCGCCCAGGCCTCTGCCTCAGGATATCTGAACATGTAGAAGCTCTTATGAAGAACAAAGGAGAGGGTGAAAACGCTCCCCCTTGTGGCAAAATATGTGCATTCCAGGTTCTCATGCGTGTTTGTGTATCTATGCATTAAATTATTTAGCATGTTGCCACTGTGAGTGTTATACTGTAGTGACTAGAACTGTTATTGACTATCTTAGTGAGCATTGATCCACGAGTAGCAGCTTCAGTCCCATTTCCCCACAGTGTCTGATTCAGAAATAAGAAACATACCCCTTGAATTGTGAACATTTTATTGATCAAACCTGAGATTTAATTCCCAAATAGAGCCTGCTGGCCTCAGGCTGTATCTGAGAGATCAAGAGGCAAACACTGAAATAGAGGGATGAAGACTAAAGGGAAAATTGGGTGTCTGTAATTTGTTAAATGCCTTTTTCCATATGTAAAATATTTTGGCAATACGGGACATTTTTAGTTGGAGTTCATTTGTGAACAGATCAGATAATAAATGTTATGTTCTTTCTGTTGCTGCACTATGCCATAAGGTGGGGTGTGGCGGAGGAGGATGCAGGGAGGGGCCTTGAAAGGGACTGCATATGCGTCACCGTGACAACAAGAGGGAGGATAGTGAATGAATTATAGGAACACACTGTGAGGGATTCTGTCAGATGAACTCTGCACAGGTTTTATCCAACCAGAGGGCCTATTACAGTCACATGGATTCTAGCTTTCCAATCAAATGGCTGTGATATGTTTGCTGATATCTGAACCTATTGCATCCTCCTTTTATCAGATTTCAGTGCTGATCTTTGGATTTTATCCCAAATTTGCCTCCCATCTTGTGCTTTAAGATGCACAGATGTGCTGATCTGCCATCTATTTTTTCTCCTGCTCGCACACACTCAACTGTAAATTACAAAAATCCTTATGGGTGCTAAGTGAATCTCAACATAGTCCTTTATGAAAATTAATTAAACTCACCATAGCAATATGAAGTATGATACCCAACTTCTGATCACTAATGCATGGATGCTGCTTCATGTTTTCCCTTTCTTAGCAGAAACAGTGGGTTATACTGCAATCCAAACAGCACGGTGCTGGGTATTTAAAGTGTCAGGTTTTCTCTTTTTTCATAAAAGGTTCACTGATCTGTAAGGAGCAGCTGATGACATAAGCGAGAATAATCACACAGCAGGTGTAGTGTGCCTGTTGTTTTACAGTAGAGTAACTAATTAAAGGATTTTTTTTTTTAGGCAGTGGTCCATCACTTTCCAAATGAGTGAATAATGTGTCCCTCAGTGTGTGTGTGTGTGTGTGTGTGTGTGTGTGTGTGTGACTGGATTTTGGGCATGCTCCATATTGCTGTGTCCTGATTTTTCATCTTGTTCCGGCTCATGTTTCCACAGACACGCCCCTGCCCTACTTACTCCAAAAAAGAGAGGAGACAAGCACAGATTTGGAAATAAATGATTAAGTGGTAGTAGGATTAAACAGTATGGATGATTCATTTTTCATTCTTCTCTTCATTTCTTTCAGGAATGATATTAAAGACAGAAGAGGATAAGCAGTTAAAGCTCATATGTAACTAACTTCGTACATTTTAACATTGTGTGTGTTTTGTGTATAGAAAATTATGTACCGTAGCTCCCAATTGTTGTTTTCCTTTTTAATCTTTTTTGTATATTTATTTTTCTATTACTTTGAGCTTCTAATTTGCAATTGTAATTCTTTGCATTCTGTTTTATTATAGTGATAAAATGCCTTAGCGTTTTATCCCCTGAAACCTCTCCTGATTAAAATTTTCATGATAGAAATATGAGGATGCACGGTGCAGTTAAACTTTTTTTGCCACCTTGTAGATTTGTTTTTTTATTCTTTTTGATTTTACAAATTTACTTAAATGTTACAGATTGTCAAACATATTTAAATACCAAACAAAGATAACCTGAGTGAATGTAAACCCCCCCCCCAAAAAAAACAACAAAACAAAACAGTTTTTAAATTATAATTTAATTTATTAGAACACAAGAAATCTCTATGTGAAAATACAATTGTACTCTTCTTAAATCATTAATAAATAATAATATATTATAATAATATAATCAAATGGCAGCGGGGAAAGGGACATATTGAAATAAGGATTAGGATGCCCCCTTGTGTAATAATGAACTTTAGTTCATACTGAAACAGACTGTCAGTATCTCAACACATGATTGCTGGACACTTTCTGCAAGGGGATGCAATGTGGGGCTCCGAGGTGCAGTGGGTGGGGCATGGCAAGATGCAAAGGTCAGGCTCTCTCAGGGGCTGTGGGGGTGGACACAAACTGTCTATTTTTGCTAAAGTGCTGCACCAGTGAATACGCTACAGCAGTGTTACATTACCAATGTATGAGCATCCCAGATGGAGCCCAGGACAAAGAAAGTATAGTTTGTGTATGCTTATGATGAACGTTGGTCTATTTTTTTCCAAAAGTGTTACTATGATGTGAATAGTTTATTCATTAAACTAGAGTTTTATCAAAGTGTACGCAGCTCCATAATCTTATGTTGCTTTTTGTATCCCTGAACGAACAGGTTGCTGTGTAAATGAGTGTAGGTGGGCGTGTATGCGTGTGTGTTTGGCAAAAAAAAAAAAAAAAACAGAAAACATCCTGCATGGAGTTGCTATGGAGATGGGAGAGCAGTACACAAGGAGACAGGAAGCAGAAAAGGGGGAAGCTTGGCCCCAGAGCACATTCAGATGGCACCCTTCCCCCCATCCACAGACATCCGTGTGAATGTTACAGTACACGCCTGTAAAAACCACACTTACTCCCAATTGTGCACAGAGATGACAGGTTTGCAAAGAAATATGAAGAAACCATCAGACTGTGGTGACAGAATACATTTAGTTACTAAATATGGTAAAAACTGATCAATAATGCAGTGAATATGCCTAAAATGTATACCAGTCGTCTCCCCTGCTGCCCCCTCCCTTCTCTTAACACTCACTGCTTCCCTTTAATCCTGCTGCTCATGATGCTCCCTATAGTAAAGAGTGAAACACATTTAGAGAAACAGGCACAGAGATTTATACATGTATAGTTACCGAGGATGACATTGTGTATTTTTCTAAAACACTATTTGTTCACTATTAATTATTCACCATATTCTATTATCATACCTTCAGGGAGGTAGACTTTCACCACTGCATACATAGCATTAATATTGACTTTCAAGCACTAAAGAAAATATTTACTCTTCATTTGAAATGTTTTTTTAGTAGAAAAATAAAATGATTATTAAAAGAAACATATACCTATGCATGTATGCACAAAATATACACATGCAATTCTATAATTCTAGAGTAAAAGGTTTTATGCTGATTATGTCCCCCTTCGGTGGATGTTTCCCAGAAAAGCTGGAACACTGAGGAGGAAATTATGTGCATGATGACAATCAGGTGCCCTTCATAAGGCCTAAAAGGCGTGTTTTATGATACAAATCGTGTTTGACCATAGCTGACTGCAATACTTGCTGATCTAAATCATATAAACACTGCCATGTCCCTGGTGTTGAATCACAGAATGTTTTACATGTGTAAATGTTTTGTTTAAATGTTATTGTGTTTTATTGACACGTTTTCTGTGTTTGCAAGATCGTTTGTCTTGCACATTTTCTTTGAAGAAAAATAAATAATGCTGATGACCTGTCAGACCTTCGTGCAAACATCCCTTGGCATAATAGTGCTGAATATGTCAGGATCTGTATCTGTCACATTGATTTTAATAGAAGGATAATCCAGGGACAAACCCTGAGAGCTCTGTGCCTCATCATCATGACCAACAAACAATGACTCACTGAAATTCAGGTAGGTACAGTATGCTAGACCAGTTGGTCTTTACATTAAGTTTTGTGTACGTTCACAAATATGTAAGTATTCACTCTGTGTATCTAACTCAGCTTTGAGTGCATTACAGACAATTTTCACATACACATTAGGAAATTAAGTGCATAGGTCCCTCGTTGTAAAATATTATTGTTATTAAATCTGGGGTTGAACAGATGACTTTGGCTTTGGGATGATTATTAATACTTTCAAATCAAATAACGTTTCCTTCTGAATGGAAATGGGACAGGAGTTACTGAATCGGGCACCTAATCCCAGGATTACATACTGGGGAATCTGCATAAGCGCATGACTGCTGTCTCTGTGGAGATGCAGGGAAACAGTGAAATATTCCAAAATAATCCTCGCAAACTGGAATACCTAGTTCACTGGAATAATTACACCTATAGAAAAATAAATTTGTTGCAGCAAAAAGATTCAGAAAAGAGAGAAATAAAAGTCTGTCTGAGACAAAGTGGGAAAAGATGTATATTAATATTTGTTGTTTGCACAATTGATTACATAATGAAAAATTAAGAGCATTTTGCTACTTGACATGTAAAAAAGAACATTGCCACATTGCTCCAAAGTATGATTGTTAATAATAATAATAATAATAATAATAATAATAATAATAATAATAATAAAAGGTGTCAGTGAAGGACTGAACATACAAAATTTTGATTAAAAAGTTATCTGCTATACAGACAAAATAGTGCCTTGCAAAGATCCTTGAATTGAAAAAAGCCAAAGGAAAAAAAACACTGGTAATCAGTACAATAAGATGAGCTGTCCCAGATAAATTGTATCTATTGTTTAAAAAAAACTGGGTAAAAGAATTATATAGAATCAAAATGCTCTTTATCATAATAAATTACTTGAACTGCAACTTGTGGCAATAACACAGTTGTCAGTTGAATTTTTCAAAAGCACATAACATCCTTATACTTGACTGAAGAGTGAACATTTGTCTGTGCTGCTTGCATCTCTAGTCCTTCTCCACGCAGCGTCGCTGATGATCCATCAAAGACAGCAGTGCTTTTTTTATAGACCCAAGCCCCTCCTGCTTTCAGCTGAACATCTTTTCAGTCTCTGTTGTAGAGACATTGAGGGTGGTATAAAGACGCTGGGCATTAAAACAATTAAGCTCAGTGCAGTTACTATCATCCTTTATAGGAGAAAAATCAATCTTCGTCTTGAGTTTGTTCACATTCTTCATTCATATTGGACAGAAATGTTTTCTTCTTGTGGATGGAGCTGTTTTGGGATGCATTTTTGCCTTTTTTCACTCGGCTTCTGCTGGAAAACGGTTGCTGGACAGCTCTCATATTCCGTTTTAGAGGAGGCAATCCCAGGAACACCGATTGGAAATATTGCCAAGGATCTAAACCTCAACACAAAGGAGCTGGAATCCCGTATGTTTCAGATTGTTGCAGGAGCAAAGAAAGAATTATTTGAGATAAACCTTAAGACGGGGGCTCTCCATGTCAGTGAGAGAATAGACAGAGAGGAGCTTTGCTCGGAGCAGCGCAGATGCTCACTTAATGTAGAAGCTGTGATAAATAATCCGTTAAAGCTGTATCATATTAACTTGGAAATTTTAGATGTAAATGACAATGCCCCGTCCTTTATCACCAAACTGCAGAATTTGTATATTGCTGAGAGCACTTTACCTGGAGTGAAATTTGCTCTATCTGAAGCAACTGATGCAGATATGGGGAAAAATGGGGTCAGTACTTACAAATTAAGTCTGAATGAGCATTTTTCATTGGTTGTGCATAAAACAGACGACAGTGTGTCTGCAGAGTTGGTGTTGCAGAAGGCATTAGACCGAGAAAAGCAGCCTGTGATCACCATGACACTGACTGCATTAGACGGCGGGACTCCTCCTAAATCAGGCACCTCACAGATTATTGTTAATGTGCAAGATATTAATGATAACATTCCCATCTTCAGCGAAGCGCTGTATAAAACAAAAATTCCAGAAAATGCACAGGTAGGAACAACAGTGATCACTGTGAGCGCCACTGATGCAGACGAGGGCTCGAATAGTGAGATTGTTTATTCGTTGAGAAGCAAAGATCAGAATCACATATTGGATATATTTGTAATTGAACCGCAGACCGGGATCATTAAGGTTAAAGGGAATATAGATTATGAGGAGAGAAAAGCTTTTGAGATACGCGTAGAGGCCAGCGATAAAGGACAGCCACCCATGTCTGCTCACAGTAAGGTGCTGGTAGAAGTGTTGGACTTAAACGATAATGCTCCTGAAATCACCGTCACCTCATTACATCACACGGTCCAGGAGGATGCAGCTATTGGCACTGTGGTTGCACTTGTGTCAGTCCTTGATAAAGACAGTGGAAATAATGGCAACGTAAAAGTCCAAATTAAAAATTATATCCCATTCAAACTTGAAACAAACTACAAAAATTATTATTCTTTGTTGGTTGATGGGCCCCTTGACAGGGAGAACGTCTCTAACTACAACATTACTATAGTTGCCAAAGACAAAGGAATCCCGCAACTTTCAAGTACGAGTAGAGTTTCTATAATTGTTTCTGATGTAAATGATAATACACCGCTGTTCTCAGAGGATGTAATAAATGTATATGTGAGGGAAAACAGCCCAGTGGGAGCATTACTTAAACAAGTGACTGCAACTGATGCTGACAGTGAACAGAACAACAAGGTGAGCTATTTGTTTTTGCAAAGTGCCGGAAATATGTTACCATTATCTACAATGGTAAACATTAATTCAGAGACTGGAGATGTTATCAGCCTACAGTCGTTTAACTACGAGGAGTTAAAAACGTTTCAGTTTAAAGTTCAGGCCACAGACTCTGGTGTTCCTCCGCTCACCAGCAACGTCACAGTAAATGTTTTCATTCTGGATGAAAATGACAATAATCCAACCATTTTAGCTCCTTATTCTGAGCACGGTTCTGTTAACAGTGAGACCATCCCTTATTCTGCTGAAGCAGGATACTTTGTAGGAAAGATCAGGGCTGTGGACGCAGACGCTGGATACAATGCGCTGCTTTCTTATCACCTCTCTGAGCCCAAAGGAAACAACCTGTTTAGGATCGGAACCAGCACCGGGGAAATAAGGACTAAGAGGAGAATGAGCGACAACGACCTGAAAACGCACCCCTTGGTGGTGCTGGTTTCTGATAACGGAGAACCTTCCCTGTCAGCTACGGTGTCTATTGAGGTGATGGTGGTTGAAAGCACAGCTGACGTCCAGACTCAGTTCAGACATGTTCCTATAAAGGAGGACAGCTTCTCTGACTTGAACTTGTATCTGCTGATCGCCATCGTGTCGGTGTCTGTGATCTTCCTGCTGAGTCTCATCAGTTTAATAGCTGTCAGATGCCACAGGACAGACGGCACTTTCAGCAGGTACAGCGCCCCCATGATCACCACCCACCCTGACGGGAGCTGGTCTTACTCTAAAGCTACCCAGCAGTATGACGTGTGTTTCAGCTCAGACACACTGAAGAGTGATGTAGTGGTTTTCCCCGCACCGTTTCCACCTGCAGATGCTGAACTGATCAGTATTAATGGAGGAGACACTTTTACCAGAACTCAGACTTTACCAAACAAAGAAAAGGTAAGACATTTATGTAACTTAAAGTTATTAGAAATGCAATTTACAGAACAAGAGGAAATATGAACTGTGAAAAAAAAAAAACAAAAAAAAAAACAATTGCTTCTTTTTTATACAATGAAACAAGGCAAAAATTTAATATTTCTTTTGGGTATTCTCTTATAACGTGTTGCTGTTTGGGTCAAAATAACCATAATCCTTTCATACACAATAGTTTGAGATTTATATGTCATTGTCCTTGGTGCTGAAATAGAACAGAATAGTGTTGTTTGTGGCAAGGAGTTTGCAAAATATTGATACACTGTCAGTGTTCATGATGATAAATGGAGCTAGTAAAATTTATAAAATAAATAAATAATCAAGAAAATTAATACAATTTTAGTTTAAGTTCTTATGGTAGCTTATTTGGACTTAAATGTTTTCACAAAATGGAAAGTATCTTAACAATTCAAGTAACTACTTTTTGTTGTGATAAAAACGTTTTTTAATTCTAATCAGAGATTATTATGTTTTTATCTTCAGTGTTATTTTGTTATCATGAATTATTCCTGTCATGGATGTAGTTCTTTCAAACAACCACATGGGGACAATATAGACCGTCACATGTTGTCTGCCGCTTGCTTGAGACCCCTCCCAATTTAATGGGAGGATGTTTCCTCCGTGCTTTGTTACAAAGACACACAGAGTCGGAGTAGATCGACACTCTTTTGCCAATTTCCCTTCAATAAAAGGCTGCTTTCTGTTCCGATGACTCACGACCAACCGAGCCTTCCAAAAGATTAAATGGACATTAGTCCACATGATCGTTTACTGACAAGGATAACAATATGCCGACGGGGAGGATACGTGGACCTTTTGGGATCTATTTGCTCTTTGTTATGTTGCAATGCTACTGGAAACTGGGATGCGGACAGCTCTCTTACTCTGTGTCTGAGGAGGTAAACCCTGGCACTTCTGTTGGAAATCTCGCAAGGGATTTAAATCTTAACGTGCATGACCTGGAGACACGCATGTTTCAGATTGTCAGTGGATCTAAGAGAAAGTATTTTGACATAAATCTCAAAACAGGCAGTCTTTATGTCACTGAAAGAATCGACCGAGAAGAGCTTTGTGCAAAGGCTGCACAGTGCACTGTTAATGTAGAGGCTGTTGTTAACAATCCGCTAAAACTATATCGTCTGGTAATAAACATTGTTGACATAAATGATAATGCACCGTTTTTTTCAGAAAAACTGCAATCTATCAACATAGCAGAAAGTACGGCGCCGGGTGGGAAATTTGGATTTGTAGGTGCATCAGATCATGATGTCGCAAAGAAC
This sequence comes from Fundulus diaphanus, assembly GCA_037039145.1. Lineage (NCBI taxonomy): Eukaryota > Metazoa > Chordata > Actinopteri > Cyprinodontiformes > Fundulidae > Fundulus > Fundulus diaphanus. The sequence goes on from CM073125.1 coordinate 35,277,592, forward strand.
AGCGTCAGTACATATAAGCTCAGTCGAAATGAATATTTCTCCTTAGAGGTCCACAAAAATGAGGACAGTGTGTCTGCAGAGCTTGTGCTGCAGAAGGCTCTGGACCGAGAAAAACAGCCGACCATTAAACTCACTGTCACTGCTGTGGATGGTGGAAATCCACCAAAGTCAGGAACAGCACAGATTATTGTCAGTGTTTTAGACATCAATGACAACTCTCCAGTTTTCAGTAATTCTTTGTACAAAGCGAGAATATCTGAAAACATATCAGTGGGTAGCACAGTTATAATTTTGACAGCAGTAGATGCAGATGAAGGAATAAACGCTGAAATTGAATATTCTTTCAGATCTAAAGGCCAGGATCGTGTTTTAGATCTGTTTCAGATTGACTCTAAAACAGGCGCAGTCGTAATCAAAGGTGATATTGACTATGAAGAAAACCCTGCGTTTGAAATTCATGCTCAGGCCAGTGACAAAGGTCAGCCTCCAATGTCTGCTCATTGTAAAGTGCTGGTAGAGGTGTTGGACCTAAACGACAACGCTCCTGAGATCACTGTAACGTCGCTGTTAAACACAGTGAAAGAGGACGCACAAATAGGTACAGCTATTGCTCTCGTGTCTGTGCTGGACAAAGATGGTGGGAAAAACGGAGAAGTAAAAGCTGTTATTGTAAATGAAACTCCGTTTAAGCTGGAAACAAATTATAAGAATTATTACTCATTAGTTGTTGATGGACCACTTAATAGAGAGACTGTTGCTGATTATAATATAACTATAGTCGCAACTGATGAAGGGACTCCCTCTCTCTCCAGGACCAACACTGTTAACATTAAAGTATCTGATGTAAATGACAACCCACCCCGATTCTCTGAATCACTGATTAATGTTTATGTGAAAGAAAATAGTCCAGTGGGAGCAGTTATTAAAACTGTCTCAGCATATGATGCTGACGTTGATAATAATGCCCACGTGACTTATTCCTTTTTACAAACTAACAGTGACTCACTGAGTTCAGCTAAACTTGTAAACATTAACTCAGAGACAGGAGATATAATCAGTCTGCAGTCTTTTAACCACGAGGAGTTAAAAACATTTCAGTTTAAAGTTCAGGCCACAGACTCTGGTGTTCCTCCGCTCAGCAGCAATGTGACTGTTAAGGTTTTAATCCTAGATGAAAATGACAATAATCCCACCATTTTAGCTCCTTATTCTGAGCACGGTTCTGTTAACAGTGAGACCATCCCTTATTCTGCTGAAGCAGGATACTTTGTAGCAAAGATCAGGGCTGTGGACGCAGACTCTGGATACAATGCGTTGCTTTCTTATCACCTGTCTGAGCCCAAAGGAAACAACCTGTTCAGGATCGGAACCAGCACCGGGGAAATCAGGACTAAGAGGAGAATGACCGACAACGACCTGAAAACTCACCCCTTGGTGGTGCTGGTTTCTGATAACGGAGAACCTTCCCTGTCAGCTACGGTGTCTATTGAGGTGATGGTGGTTGAAAGCACAGCTGACGTCCAGACTCAGTTCAGACATGTTCCTATAAAGGAGGACAGCTTCTCTGACTTGAACTTGTATCTGCTGATCGCCATCGTGTCGGTGTCTGTGATCTTCCTGCTGAGTCTCATCAGTTTAATAGCTGTCAGATGCCACAGGACAGACGGCACTTTCAGCAGGTACAGCACCCCCATGATCACCACCCACCCTGACGGGAGCTGGTCTTACTCTAAAGCTACCCAGCAGTATGACGTGTGTTTCAGCTCAGACACACTGAAGAGTGATGTAGTGGTTTTCCCCACACCGTTTCCACCTGCGGATGCTGAACTGATCAGTATTAATGGAGGAGACACTTTTACCAGAACTCAGACATTACCCAACAAAGAAAAGGTAAGGCCGATGCTCATTTATAAAATTTTACATCAAAGTTTGCTGTGCAACATTGTTTTGTTTTAAACATACCTATTTAAAAGTTGTCTGGGAGTTTGTCACCAGCGCATTGCAAATTTGTTGGACCACTGATATGCAAGAGCTATATATTTCAATGTTCACAAATAGGACAATCTTAATTTTTTTATTTAAAGCATTTAAAGTGGAAATATAACAGTTTTTGGAACGTTTTACCTAACCTGTTTATACACCTATTTGAAAATTATACATCCAAGAATAAAAACAAAGAATACAATTTGAAAGGATGAGGTTTTTGTTGTTTGAAGTTTTAAAAACAATGTCTTCTGAACTGAGTGTGAAATAAGTGTGACTATAAAAATATAAATATATATATGTAGATAGATAGATAGATAGATAGATAGATAGATAGATAGATAGATAGATAGATAGATGTTTGTAAACCAGTAAGCAAAGATATGGTGTGGTTTTGAAAACTTCTAGGTGTGCCTAGGCTTTGTAGGCAGGAATTTCATTAATTCATGAAACGATTCTTATGTTAAGCAAAACTAGCTTAGTTTTGTGTTTTATCATGATTGCTGAACTTTGGCTGTTGTGATGCCAGTTTCTCTTTTAATGGTTTCTCTTAATGGTACATTATGGTACATGGTGCTGAAAGTGATTCTGATCAAGCTGGTATGAGCAGAAAAACATGTTCTCATGAGTGAAACTGAATTTGAATTTGAATTCATTAAAGTCCACCGTGATGAAGCCATGCTAAAACTCAAGTGGTGGTGAGACTCCGAGTGATGGCACACATTTTAAACAATATTTTTGAATTGCTAATCAATTTCATGAACAAAAGAACAACTCATCAAATTGTATAAGGAGCTACTTCCTTCTCCTTAAAAAAGGAAAATATTAGCTAACAATCACCTACAAAAAGTTCTGAGATTTATACAATGATCTTTCCTCAGCGTGAATAATCTAAGAGCACACTGTTTGATGTTTATTTTATTTTCTGAAAGATACTATGTTGTATAAAAAAATATTATTAGCTGCTGTTAAAATAGGGTAAAACACAAACGGACTTCAGTATGCAATATTGTGCTCTTTGCAGCATATAATTTAATATTTATCTTAAAGCACAAAAAAGGTACTAAGGGTCTCCCTTACTTGTGCTAAAGGCAATACCTGCATGTGTCCACACGGGGACATAGTAGACCATCACATATTGCCTGGCTGTACCATATCTTGGGCTCCTCCCTTCTTAGTACATGTTTCAAAAGCCACAGAGACAAAGGGATTCTGAGAAGGAAGAGGGACGGTGCGGCGACAATTTTCTTTCTGCATGAAAGAACCCTCAAATCATCAGTGTCTATTCATTTCTTTTTGATTTTTAAAGCAGATTATAGTAAAGGATATATCAATTACATACTTACTTGAAGGTTTTTCCAGTTGGATGTAAATATGCATAGAACGGATGGATCAAGCTCTGTGTGGATATCTGTCGTCTTTCTGCTGTTGGATTGTTACTTGGAAGCTGTTTTTGGGCATCTCTCTTACTCCGTCTCAGAGGAGGTGGACCGTGGAACCTTTGTGGGAAATATTGCCAGAGATCTCAATCTGAATGTTCAAGAGCTGGAAACCCGAATGTTTCAGATTGTTGCTGGATCAAAGACAAAGTATTTTGAGGTAAACCTAAAGACTGGTACTCTGTACGTAAATGAGAGAATAGATCGAGAGGAACTCTGTGGTGATGAAGCCAAATGTTCACTTAATGTAGAAGCGGTTATTAACAATCCACTTAAACTGTACCGCTTTGAAATTACAATCCTTGATGTTAATGATAACTCTCCATCTTTTCCAAAGACATTTCGATCAATAAACATCAGTGAAAACACAGTAATAGGGGCAAAATTCCCAATGACTCCTGCTGAAGATTCGGATGTTGGTAAGAACACTGTTAATACCTACAGGCTTAGTCAAAATAATTATTTTGCTCTGGTTACACATAAAGGAGATAGTATTGCTCCCGAACTTGTCTTGCAGAAAGCTTTAGATAGAGAAAAACAGGCTGTTGTTAAGCTGGTACTAACTGCCATTGATGGGGGAACACCAGCTAAGTCTGGCAGCATGACAATATTGGTGAATGTTTTAGACATTAATGACAATGCTCCAGTATTCACTCAAACTCTGTACAAAGCAACAGTGTATGAAAATGCTAAAATAGGCACATTGATAATAACCGTGAATGCAACTGATTTGGATGCAGGTCAAAATGGAGAAGTGATTTATTCATTTAGTGAAATGGGTCGTGGGAAACAGACCGATGTATTTGAAATAGAGGAAAAAACAGGGATTATAAAAATTAAGAAGAATATAGATTTTGAAGAAAATAATGCCTTTGAGATTCGTGTTCAGGCCAGTGATGGGGGACCCTCACCACACACATCAAATGCTAAATTACTGATTGAAGTTTTAGATGTAAATGACAACGCTCCTGAAATTACCGTAACGTCCCTGTTAAATACAGTGAAAGAGGATGCATCCATTGGCACTGCCATTGCTCTTGTTTCAATTTTTGATAAAGACAGCAGTAAAAATACGATGGTGAATTGCAAGATCTCCAATAATGTTCCTTTTAAATTAGAGTCAAATTATAAGAATTACTATTCTTTAGTTGTGGATGGACCTCTGGACAGAGAAAAAACACCTCACTATAATATCAGCATCACAGCTGTAGATGAGGGCAGCCCACCTCTCTCCAGCACCAGCATCATTCTTGTACACGTCTCTGATGTAAATGATAACAAACCTCATTTCTCAGAAGACACTATAAACATCTTCATTAAAGAAAACAGTCCAACAGGAGTAGTTATTAAAACAGTTTCAGCAGATGATGCAGACACTGATCAAAATGGAAAGGTTAGCTACTCACTGTTACAGGACAATAGAAACTTGCTGCCACTGAGTTCAATGATAAACATCAACTCAGAGACTGGAGATATAATCAGTCTGCAGTCTTTTAACCATGAGGAGTTAAAAACATTTAAATTTAAAGTTCAGGCCACAGACTCTGGTGTTCCTCCTCTCAGCAGCAACATGACTGTTAATGTCTTAATCCTGGATGAAAATGACAATAATCCAACCATTTTAGCTCCTTATTCTGAGCACGGTTCTGTTAACAGTGAGACCATCCCTTATTCTGCTGAAGCAGGATACTTTGTAGCAAAGATCAGGGCTGTGGACGCAGACTCTGGATACAATGCGCTGCTTTCTTATCACCTGTCTGAGCCCAAAGGAAACAACCTGTTCAGGATCGGAACCAGCACCGGGGAAATAAGGACTAAGAGGAGAATGAGCGACAACCACCTGAAAACTCACCCCTTGGTGGTGCTGGTTTCTGATAACGGAGAACCTTCCTTGTCAGCTACGGTGTCTATTGAGGTGCTGGTGGTTGAAAGCACAGCTGACGTCCAGAATCAGTTCAGACATGTTCCTATAAAGGAGGACAGCTTCTCTGACTTGAACTTGTATCTGCTGATCGCCATCGTGTCGGTGTCTGTGATCTTCCTGCTGAGTCTCATCAGTTTAATAGCTGTCAGATGCCACAGGACAGACGGCACTTTCAGCAGGTACAGCGCCCCCATGATCACCACCCACCCTGACGGGAGCTGGTCTTACTCTAAAGCTACCCAGCAGTATGACGTGTGTTTCAGCTCAGACACACTGAAGAGTGATGTAGTGGTTTTCCCCGCACCGTTTCCACCTGCAGATGCTGAACTGATCAGTATTAATGGAGGAGACACTTTTACCAGAACTCAGACTTTACCAAACAAAGAAAAGGTAAGACTCCACTGATTTATAAGATTTTGATTTGAAATTTGATGTACAGCATTGCTTCTTTTAAAATATAAAAATTTTGAAGTTGTTGAGTACTTTATTACTAGCACAATACAAATATGCTGGACACCTAATATGCATCAAATACATATTTCCATGCTTTCACATAGTAGCATCTTTATCGTGAACAATTTTAAGCATTTAAAGTGGAACTATAACCGTTTTGCATATGTTTTACAGAATATATAATATTTATATACATATTTTACATAACACATACATTACAAAAAACTAAAGTCATAATTTAAAAGGGGATTATTTTGCTATTTTGATTTAGATAAACAATGTCTTCTGACCTTTACCAAGATGAACACAACATTTTTTCTATCTGAATAGTTTGTAAACCAGGAAGTGAGGCTCTGGTACGGTTGTGAAATCTGCTAGGCGTTCCTTGGTTTTTGAGCCTGAACTTTCAGTCAGTTGTTCATTCATTATATAGCATATAGTCGTTCTTATATTAAGCAAAAAGATCTGTGTTTTGTGTTTGCTATGCCTTCTGAAGAATAGCTGCTGTGATAGTGTTTTCTTTTTTTAACGGTTTCTCGCCGTCCATGGTGCTGAAGGTGATTCTGGTCATGTTGGTTTAAGCAGCAAAATGTGGTCTCATGACCAAAACTGTATGGACTGGACTGAAGGAAATGAAATTGATAAAGGTTTACCGTGATTAATTTATGCTGAAACTCATTTGCTTTGGTAAGACTCCTACAGTGATGGCACACATTGGAAACAATATGTTTTAACTACAAATCAATTTCATAAATAAAAGAACAACTCATCAAATTTAATATGCAGCTACTTTTCCTTACCAAAATAAATGTATTAGTTAACTACTGCCTACATAAAAATCTTGAGACTTACACAATGATCTCTCATCAGTGTGGATAAACTGAGATGATAACTGTTTTTGATATTTGTTTTATTTCAGAAAGATATTTTGTTGATTAGAAAATGATTAATAACAGCAGTTGAAATAGGAGGAATTGAAGAACAGGCTTAATTATGACATATTGTACTCTTTACAGCACATACAAGAGTATTTCTCTTAAAGCACAAAAAGAGGGCATGACTCTTCCTAACTTGTGGTAAATGCAATGCCTAAATATGTCCACACGGGGACATAGTAGACCATCACATATTGCCTGGCTGTACCATATATCGGGCTCCTCCCTTCTTACAACATGTTTCAAAAGCCACAGAGACAAAGGGATTCGGAGAAGGAAGAGGAACGGTGCGGCAACCATTTTCTTTCTGCATGAAAGAACCCTCAAATCATCAGTTTCTATTAATTTCTTTTTGACTTTGAATGCAGATTGTAGTAAAGGATATATCAATTTCCCAGTTAATTTCAGGTTTTTCCAGTTGGATTTAAATATGCATAGACTGGATGGATCAAGCTCTGTGTGGATATATGTCGTCTTTCTGCTGCTGGATTGTTACTTTGAAGCTGTTTTTGGGCATCTCTCTTACTCTGTCTCAGAGGAGGTGGACCGTGGAACCTTTGTGGGAAATATTGCTAGAGATCTCAATCTAAATGTCCAGGAGCTGGAAACCCGAATGTTTCAGATTGTTGCTGGATCAAAGACAAAGTATTTTGAGGTAAACCTAAAGACTGGTGCTCTGTACGTAACTGAGAGAATAGATCGAGAGGAACTCTGTGGTGATGAAGCCAAATGTTCACTTAATGTAGAAGCGGTTATTAACAATCCACTTAAACTGTACCGCTTTGAAATTACAATCCTTGATGTTAATGATAATTCTCCATCTTTTCCAAACACATTTCTATCAATGAACATCAGTGAAAACACAGCAACAGGGGCAAAATTCCCAATGAATCCTGCTGAAGATTCAGATGTTGATAAGAACACTGTTAAAACCTACGAAATTAGTCAAAATAGTTATTTTGCTGTGGTTACACATAAAGGAGATAGTGTTGCTCCCGAACTTGTCTTGCAGAAAGCTTTAGATAGAGAAAAACAGGCTGTTGTTAAGCTGGTACTAACTGCCATTGATGGGGGGACACCAGCTAAGTCTGGCAGCATGACAATATTGGTGAATGTTTTAGACATTAATGACAATGCACCTGTATTCACTCAAACTCTGTACAAAGCAACAGTGTATGAAAATGCTAAAATAGGCACGTCGATAATATCAGTAAATGCAACTGATTTGGATGCAGGACAAAATGGAGAAGTGATTTATTCATTTAGTGGAATGGGTCGTGGGAAACAGACTGATGTATTTGAAATAGATAAAATAACAGGGACAATAACAAACAAGAAGAATGTAGACTTTGAGGAGAATAATGCTTTTGAGATTCGAGTTCAGGCTAGTGATGGGGCACCCTCACCTCTCACTTCAAATGCTAAATTACTGATTGAAGTTCTGGACGTGAATGATAACGCTCCTGAAATTACAGCAACATCCCTGTTAAATACAGTGAAAGAGGATGCATCCATTGGCACAGCTATTGCTCTTGTTTCTGTTTTTGATAGAGATGGGGGTAGAAATGGGATGGTGAACTGTGAGATTTCAAATAATGTTCCTTTTAAATTAGAGTCAAATTATAAGAATTACTATTCTCTGGTTGTGAATGGTCCTCTGAACAGAGAAAAAGCACCTCACTATAATATCAGCATCACAGCTGTAGATGAGGGCAGCCCACCTCTCTCCAGCACCAGCGTCATTCTTGTACACGTCTCTGATGTAAATGATAACAAACCTCATTTCACAGAAGACATTATAAATATCTTTATTAAAGAAAACAGTCCAACAGGAGCAGTTATTAAAACAGTTTCAGCAGATGATGCAGACACTGATCAAAATGGAAAGGTTAGCTACTCACTGTTACAGGACAATAGAAACTCGCTGCCACTGAGTTCAATGATAAACATCAACTCAGAGACTGGAGATATAATCAGTCTGCAGTCCTTTAACCATGAGGAGTTAAAAACATTTCAGTTTAAAATTCAGGCCACAGACTCTGGTGTTCCTCCTCTCAGCAGCAATGTGACTGTTAATGTTTTAATCCTGGATGAAAATGACAATAATCCCACTATCCTGGCACCATATTCTGAGCACGGTTCTGTTAACAGTGAGACCATCCCTTATTCTGCTGAAGCAGGATACTTTGTAGCAAAGATCAGGGCTGTGGACGCAGACTCTGGATACAATGCGCTGCTTTCTTATCACCTGTCTGAGCCCAAAGGAAACAACCTGTTCAGGATCGGAACCAGCACCGGGGAAATCAGGACTAAGAGGAGAATGAGCGACAACGATTTGAAAACGCACCCCTTGGTGGTGCTGGTTTCTGATAACGGAGAACCTTCCCTGTCAGCTACAGTGTCTATTGAGGTGATGGTGGTTGAAAGCACAGCTGATGTCCAGACTCAGTTCAGACATATTCCTATAAAGGAGGACAGCTTCTCTGACTTGAACTTGTATCTGCTGATCGCCATCGTGTCGGTGTGTGTGATCTTCCTGCTGAGTCTCATCAGTTTAATAGCTGTCAGATGCCACAGGACAGACGGCACTTTCAGCAGGTACAGCGCCCCCATGATCACCACCCACCCTGACGGGAGCTGGTCTTACTCTAAAGCTACCCAGCAGTATGACGTGTGTTTCAGCTCAGACACACTGAAGAGTGATGTAGTGGTTTTCCCCGCACCGTTTCCACCTGCAGATGCTGAACTGATCAGTATTAATGGAGGAGACACTTTTACCAGAACTCAGACTTTACCAAACAAAGAAAAGGTAAGACCCCGCTGATTTATAACATTTTGAGTTGATATTTGATGTACGGCATTGCTTCGTTTGAAATATAAAAATGTTGAAGTTGTTCGGTACTTTATTACTAGCACAATACAAAAATGCTAGACACCTAATTTGCAACAAATACGTATTTCCATGCTTTCAAATAGTAGCATGTTTATTATGAAAAATTTTAAGCATTTAAGGTTAAACTATAACTGTTTTTTATGTTTTACAGAATATATATTATTTATATACATATTTTACATCACACATTCATTACAACAAAAATAGTTATAATTTGAAAGGTGATTATTTTGCTTTTTTAATTTAGATAAACAATGTATTCTGACCTTTACCAAAATGAACACAACATTTTTTTCTATCTGAATAGTTTGTTAAACAGGAAGTGAGGCTCCGGTATGTTTGTGAAATCTACTAGGCGTTTCTTGGTTTTTGAGCCTGAACTTTCACTCATTTGTTCACTCATTCATTTAGTCGTTCTTATATTAAGCAAAAAGATCTGTGTTTTGTGTTTACTATGGTTTCTGAAGAATACTTGCTGTGATAGTGGTTTCTTCTTAAATGGTTTCTCGCCGTCCATGGTGCTGAAGTTGATTCTGGTCATGTTGGTATAAAGCAGCAAAATGTGGTCTCATGAGCAAAACTGTATGGCCTGGACTGAAGGAAATTAAGTTGATAAAGGTTTACCGTAATGAATTTATGCTTAAACTCATGCTCTTTGGTATGATTCCTACAGTGATGGCACACATTGGAAACAATATGTTTTAACTACAAATCAATTCCATAAACAAAAGAACAACTCATCAACTTTAATATGCAGCTACTTTTTCCTTACCAAAATAAACGTATTAGTTAACTACTGCCTACATAAAGCTCTTCAGGTTTACATAATGATCTCTCATCAGTGTGGATAAACTGAGATGATAACTGTTTTTGATATTTGTTTTATTTTCTGAAAGATATTTTGGTGCTTAGAAAATGATTAATAACGGCAGTTGAAATGGGAGGAATTGAAGAACAGGCTTAAGTATGAAATATTTTGCTCTTTGCAGCACATACACGACTATTTCTCTTAAAGCACAAACAAGGGGAGACTCTTGCTAACTTGTGGTAAATGCAATACCTAAATATGTCCACACGGGGACATAGTAGACCATCACATATTGCCTGGCTGTACCATATCTCGGGCTCCTCCCTTCTTAGTACATGTTTGAAAAGCAACAGAGACAAAGGGATTCGGAGAGGGGAAACGAACGGTGCGGCAACCATTTTCTTTCTGCATGAAAGAACCCTCAAATCATCAGTTTCTATTCATTTCTTTTTGATTTTTAAAGCAGATTATAGTAAAGGATATATCAATTACATACTTACTTGAAGGTTTTTCCAGTTGGATGTAAATATGCATAGAACGGATGGATCAAGCTCTGTGTGGATATCTGTCGTCTTTCTGCTGTTGGATTGTTACTTGGAAGCTGTTTTTGGGCATCTCTCTTACTCCATCTCAGAGGAGGTGGACCGTGGAACCTTTGTGGGAAATATTGCTAGAGATCTCAATCTAAATGTCCAGGAGCTGGAAACCCGAATATTTCAGATTGTTGCTGGATCAAAGACAAAGTATTTTGAGGTAAACCTAAAGACTGGTGCTCTGTACGTAAATGAGAGAATAGATCGAGAGGAACTCTGTGGTGATGAAGCCAAATGTTCACTTAATGTAGAAGCGGTTATTAACAATCCACTTAAACTGTACCGCTTTGAAATTATAATCCTTGATGTTAATGATAATTCTCCATCTTTTCCAAAGACATTAATATCAATGAACATCAGTGAAAACACAGCAACCGGGGCAAAATTTCCAATGACTCCTGCTGAAGATTCAGATGTTGGTAAAAACTCTGTTAATACCTACAAGCTTAGTCAAAATAATTATTTTGCTCTGGTTACACATAAATTAGACAGTGTTGCTCTCGAACTTGTCTTGCAGAAAGCTTTAGATAGAGAAAAACAGGCTGTTGTTAAGCTGGTACTAACTGCCATTGATGGGGGAACACCAGCTAAGTCTGGCAGTATGACAATATTGGTGAATGTTTTAGACATTAATGACAATGCACCAGTATTCACTCAAACTCTGTACAAAGCAACAGTGTATGAAAATGCTAAAATAGGCACGTCGATAATAACAGTGAATGCAACTGATATGGATGCAGGACAAAATGGAGAAGTGATTTATTCATTTAGTGAAATGGGTCGTGGGAAACAGACCAATTTATTTGAAATAGATAAAATAACAGGGACAATAACAAACAAGAAGAATGTAGACTTTGAGGAGAATAATGCTTTTGAAATTCGAGTTCAGGCCAGTGATGGGGCACCCTCACCTCTTACATCCCATTCTAAATTACTGATTGAAGTTCTGGACGTGAATGACAACGCTCCTGAAATTACAGTAACGTCCCTGTTAAATACAGTGAAAGAGGATGCGTCCATTGGCACAGCAATTGCTCTTGTTTCTGTTTTTGATAAAGATGGAGGTAGAAATGGGATGGTGAACTGTGACATTTCCAATAATGTTCCCTTTAAATTAGAGTCAAATTATAAGAATTACTATTCTATAGTTGTGGATGGTCCTCTGGACAGAGAAAAAGCACCTCACTATAATATCAGCATCACAGCTGTAGATGAGGGCAGCCCACCTCTCTCCAGCACCAGCGTCATTCTTGTACACGTCTCTGATGTAAATGATAACAAACCTCATTTCTCAGAAAGCACTATAAACATATTTATTAAAGAAAACAGTCCAACAGGAGCAGTTATTAAAACAGTATCAGCAGATGATGAAGACACTGATCAAAATGGAAAGGTTAGCTACTCACTGTTACAGGACAATAGAAACTCGCTGCCACTGAGTTCAATGATAAACATCAACTCAGAGACTGGAGATATAATCAGTCTGCAGTCTTTTAACCATGAGGAGTTAAAAACATTTCAGTTTAAAGTTCAGGCCACAGATTCTGGTGTTCCTCCTCTCAGCAGCAATGTGACTGTTAAGGTTTTAATCCTGGATGAAAATGATAATAATCCAACCATTTTAGCTCCTTATTCTGAGCACGGTTCTGTTAACAGTGAAACCATCCCTTATTCTGCTGAAGCAGGATACTTTGTAGCAAAGATCAGGGCTGTGGACGCAGACTCTGGATACAATGCATTGCTTTCTTATCACCTGTCTGAGCCTAAAGGGAACAACCTGTTCAGGATCGGAACCAGCACCGGGGAAATAAGGACTAAGAGGAGAATGAGCAACAACGACCTGAAAACGCACCCCTTGGTGGTGCTGGTTTCTGATAATGGAGAACCTTCCCTGTCAGCTACGGTGTCTATTGAGGTGATGGTGGTTGAAAGCACAGCTGACGTCCAGACTAAGTTCAGACATGTTCCTATAAAGGAGGACAGCTTCTCTGACTTGAACTTGTATCTGCTGATCGCCATCGTGTCGGTGTGTGTGATCTTCCTGCTGAGTCTCATCAGTTTAATAGCTGTCAGATGCCACAGGACAGACGGCACTTTCAGCAGGTACAGCGCCCCCATGATCACCACCCACCCTGACGGGAGCTGGTCTTACTCTAAAGCTACCCAGCAGTATGACGTGTGTTTCAGCTCAGACACACTGAAGAGTGATGTAGTGGTTTTCCCCGCACCGTTTCCACCTGCAGATGCTGAACTGATCAGTATTAATGGAGGAGACACTTTTACCAGAACTCAGACTTTACCAAACAAAGAAAAGGTAAGACACCGCTGATTTACAACATTTTGAGTTGATATTTGATGTACAGCATTGCTTCGTTTAAAATATTAAAATTTTGAAGTTGTTCGGTACTTTATTACTAGCACAATACAAAAATGCTGGACACCTAATATGCAACAAATACATATTTCCATGCTTTCACGTAGTAGCATCTTTATCATGAACAATTTTAAGCATTTAAAGTGGAACTATAACCGTTTTGCATATTTTTTACAGAATATATAATATTTTTATACATATTTTACATCACACATTCAAGACAAAAAAACCAAAGTCATAATTTGAAAGGGGATTAATTTGCTATTTTGATTTAGATAAACAATGTATTCTGACCTTTACCAAGATGAACACAACATTTTTTCTATCTGAATAGTTTGTAAACCAGGAGGTGAGGCTCTGGTGTGGTTGTTAAATCTGCTAGGCGTTCATTAGTTTTTGAGCCTGAACTTTCACTCATTTGTTCATTCATTAATTTAGTCGTTCTTATATTAAGTAAAAAGATCTGTGTTTTGTGTTTACTTTGGTTCATGAAGAATAGCTGCCGTGATAGTGGTTTATTTCTTAATGGTTTCCCGCTGTCCATGGTGCTGAAGTTGATTCTGGTCATGTTGGTATAAAGCAGCAGAATGTGGTCTCATGAGCGACACTGTATGGCCTGGACTGAAGGAAATTAAATTCATAAAGGTTTACCGTAATGAATTTATGCTGAAACTCATGCTCTTTGGTATGATTCCTACACTGATGGCACACATTGGAAACAATATGTTTAACTACAAATCAATTCCATAAACAAAAGAACAACTCACCAGATTTAATATGCAGCTACTTTTTCCTAACCAAAATAAATGTATTAGTTAACTACTGCCTACATGAAGCTATTGGGGTTTACATAATGATCTCTCATCAGTGTGGATAAACTAAGATGAGAACTGTTTTTGATATTTGTTTTATTTTCTGAAATATATTTTGTTGCTTAGAAAATGATTAATAATGGCAGTTGAAATAGCAGGAATTGAAGAACAGGCTTAAGTATGAAATATTGTGCTCGTTGAAGCGCACACAACTATTTCTCTTAAAGCACAAAAAAGGGGAGACTATTGCTAACTTGTGGTAAATGCAATACCTAAATATGTCCACACGGGGACATAGTAGACCATCACATATTGCCTGGCTGTACCATATCTCGGGCTCCTCCCTTCTTAGTACATGTTTCAAAAGCCACAGAGACAAAGGGATTCGGAGAAGGAAGAGGAACGGTGCGGCAACCATTTTCTTTCTGCATGAAAGAACACTCTAATCATAATTGTCTATTCATTTCTTTATTTCTTTTTGATTTTGAATGCAGATTGTAGTAAAGGATATATCAATTTCCCAGTTAATTTCAGGTTTTTCCAGTTGGATTTAAATATGCATAGACTGGATGGATCAAGCTCTGTGTGGATATATGTCGTCTTTCTGCTGCTGGATTGTTACTTTGAAGCTGTTTTTGGGCATCTCTCTTACTCTGTCTCAGAGGAGGTGGACCGTGGAACCTTTGTGGGAAATATTGCTAGAGATCTCAATCTAAATGTCCAGGAGCTGGAAACCCGAATGTTTCAGATTGTTGCTGGATCAAAGAAAAAGTATTTTGAGGTAAACCTAAAGACTGGTGCTCTGTACGTAACTGAGAGAATAGATCGAGAGGAACTCTGTAGTGATGAAGCCAAATGTTCACTTAATGTAGAAGCAGTTATTAACAATCCACTTAAACTGTACCGCTTTGAAATTACAATCCTTGATGTTAATGATAATTCTCCATCTTTTCCAAAGACATTAATATCAATGAACATTGGTGAAAACACAGCAACAGGGGCAAAATTCCCAATGAATCCTGCTGTAGATTCAGATGTTGGTAAAAACTCTGTAAATACCTACAAGCTTAGTCAAAACAATTATTTTGCTGTGGTTACACATAAGGGAGATAGTGTTGCTCCCGAACTTGTCTTGCAGAAAGCTTTAGATAGAGAAAAACAGGCTGTTGTTAAGCTGGTACTAATTGCCATTGATGGGGGAACACCGGCTAAGTCTGGCAGCATGACAATATTGGTAAATGTTTTAGACATTAATGACAATGCACCAGTATTCACTCAAACTCTGTACAAAGCAACAGTGTATGAAAATGCTAAAATAGGCACATTTATAGTAACAGTAAATGCAACTGATTTGGATGCAGGACAAAATGGAGAAGTGATTTATTCATTTAGTGGAATGGGTCGTGGGAAACAGACCGATGTATTTGAAATAGATAAAATAACAGGGACAATAACAAACAAGAAGAATGTAGACTTTGAGGAGAATAATGCTTTTGAGATTCGAGTGCAAGCCAGCGATAAAGGTTCCTCACCTCTCACCTCCCATTCTAAATTACTGATTGAAGTTCTGGACGTGAATGACAACGCTCCTGAAATTACTATAACGTCCCTGTTAAATACAGTGAAAGAGGATGCATCAATTGGCACAGCCATTGCTCTTGTTTCAATATTTGATAAAGACAGCAGTAACAATGCATTGGTGAATTGCAAGATCTCCAATAACGTTCCCTTTAAATTGGAGTCAAATTATAAGAATTACTATTCTTTAGTTGTGGATGGTCCTCTGGACAGAGAAAAAGCACCTCACTATAATATCAGCATCACAGCTGTAGATGAAGGCAGCCCACCTCTCTCCAGCACCAGCGTCATTCTTGTACACGTCTCTGATGTAAATGATAACAAACCTCATTTCACAGAAGACACTATAAATATCTTCATTAAAGAAAACAGTCCAACAGGAGCAGTTATTAAAACAGTATCAGCAGATGATGCAGACACTGATCAAAATGGAAAGGTTAGCTACTCACTGTTACAGGACAATAGAAACTCGCTGCCACTGAGTTCAATGATAAACATCAACTCAGAGACTGGAGATATAATCAGTCTGCAGTCCTTTAACCATGAGGAGTTAAATACATTTCAGTTTAAAGTTCAGGCCACAGACTCTGGTGTTCCTCCTCTCAGCAGCAACGTGACTGTTAATGTTTTAATCCTAGATGAAAATGACAATAATCCCACTATCCTGGCACCATATTCTGAGCACGGTTCTGTTAACAGTGAGACCATCCCTTATTCTGCTGAAGCAGGATACTTTGTAGCAAAGATCAGGGCTGTGGACGCAGACTCTGGATACAATGCGCTGCTTTCTTATCACCTGTCTGAGCCCAAAGGAAACAACCTGTTCAGGATTGGAACCAGCACCGGGGAAATCAGGACTAAGAGGAGAATGAGCGACAACGACCTGAAAACGCACCCCTTGGTGGTGCTGGTTTCTGATAACGGAGAACCTTCCCTGTCAGCTACGGTGTCTATTGAGGTGATGGTGGTTGAAAGCACAGCTGACGTCCAGACTCAGTTCAGACATGTTCCTATAAAGGAGGACAGCTTCTCTGACTTGAACTTGTATCTGCTGATCGCCATCGTGTCGGTGTCTGTGATCTTCCTGCTGAGTCTCATCAGTTTAATAGCTGTCAGATGCCACAGGACAGACGGCACTTTCAGCAGGTACAGCGCCCCCATGATCACCACCCACCCTGACGGGAGCTGGTCTTACTCTAAAGCTACCCAGCAGTACGACGTGTGTTTCAGCTCAGACACACTGAAGAGTGATGTAGTGGTTTTCCCCGCACCGTTTCCACCTGCAGATGCTGAACTGATCAGTATTAATGGAGGAGACACTTTTACCAGAACTCAGACTTTACCCAACAAAGAAAAGGTAAGGCTAAATTCTCAGCCATGTTATTCTCATTTACCATCATGTGTCTTTGTTTGTTTTCTTCTATAAATTAGTTTTTCAATTAGTTATGTGGTTAAGGTTATTTATCCTCTCCTGCTGATCTTCTCAATTCTAAATATTATTTTTATTTCAGCTAAGAGCTGTTGTTTATAGTTATAATAGAACGTTCTTACTAAAATGCAGAATGTGGGTATGTATGACAGCTTACCATCTTTTCTAAGATACCAAATTAGAAGTCATTATTATTTAAAGTGTTTTTAGCTTTTATAACACTGTAGTTTTTCTTATATTTAAGGGGAAACGTATAGCCTTGCTGAACGGTTCATGCAGCTTTGATTTTGCTGTTTAAAAGTCCAGCTCTGCTGACCTCCAAGTTGTTCTTCGGTAAACTCACTTTTTAAAAATATTATTTCTTCATCTTTTGTTTCATTTAGACTTGTTTTCTTTAGGTTTTAGCTGTTTGACCATATTACAATCAAAATAAATCTGTTTTATCTTATGGAAGATAACTTTTTAATCACAACAACAAGCAAAAAGCAAACATTTGATTTGACAGTCCAACTCTTGTTCTAACTGATTAAGCAATTATACATAAAACGCATACATTTTTCAGATAACATATAACATGTTTTACTCATATGAACATAAAGTCCCCACAGTAGATTGTAATTTATTTAAGTCATAGACTTATTTGCAGTTATTGTGTAATGAATACAAAGCACCAAAAGGGGGCGCTGTAGACCTTAGCATGTTGAACTGAATCCTGAAGTCCGTCCCTATTAAAATACGTGAGGATGTCTTATTGGGCTTTTGCACAAAGAGACGCAGAACAGAAAGGAGACCATGATCCACGCCGGGATTCTTTCACAAGAAAAGGAAATATAGCTTCCGTTATTCTAGAGATCCATCAAAGGATTTTTTATTTTTATTTTTTGCTTGTTTATACGATCGGATTATGCATTCAATGAATGGGATTCGCGTGTTTACATTCGGTTTATTCATCCTGCTTGGCTGCGGGCGGACATCGGTGTCTGGGCAGCTCTCCTACTCAATATCAGAGGAGGTAAACCCGGGGACCTCGGTGGGAAATATCGCCAAAGACCTAAACCTCGGTGTGCATGAACTGGAAACTCGTATGTTTCAAATTGTTACGGGAGCAAGGAAAAAACATTTTGAGGTGAATCTAAAGACGGGTGTTCTCTTTGTTAATGACAGGATAGACAGAGAGGAGCTCTGTGCAAAAGCAACGAAATGCACGGTGAGTGTAGAGGCTGTGCTCAATGCTCCTTTGAAGCTTTACCGTTTGGATATAAATATTATAGACGTTAATGACAATTATCCATCTTTTACTAGTGATTCTCAAAATATTGAAATGGCAGAAAGTACACTACCCGGGACGAAATTTCTAGTTTTATCAGCTTATGATGCTGATGTGGGGAAAAATGATATCAGTACATACAAGCTGAGTGCAAGTGATCATTTCTCCTTGTCCGTGAGTAAAGGAGAGAAAGTATCAGCTGAACTCATTCTGCAAAAACCTTTGGACCGAGAAAAACAGTCAGTTGTTAGACTCACGCTGACTGCTGTAGATGGAGGAACACCAGCAAAATCCGGAACATCACAGTTAATAATAAATGTTTTGGATATCAATGATAACGTACCAATATTTGCTCAGTCCTTATACAAATCAAGCATTGCTGAAAATACGCCACTTGGTGCGTCGGTGATAACAGTGACAGCAACAGACAGCGATGAAGGCCCAAATGGAGAGATTTCTTACTCACTTAGCAGCAAAGACCAAGACCACATATTAGACATATTTGACATTGATGAGCAGACAGGGTTGCTGACAGTAAAAGGAAAACTTGATTTTGAAGAGCATCCAGCTTTTGAAATCCGCGTTCAGGCTAGTGACAGAGGGTCTCCTCCTATGACATCACAGTGCAAGGTGCTTATAGAAGTGATGGATTTAAATGATAATGCTCCCGAAATATCTGTAACTACACTGATTAATACAATAAAAGAAGATGCAAAATTGGGAACAGCTATTGCACTTGTTTCAGTCGTGGACAAAGATGGAGGTAAAAATGGAATAGTTCACTGCAGTATGAAAAATGAAACCCCTTTCAAGTTAGAAACGAATTACAAAAATTATTACTCTTTGGTGGTTGACGGTCAGCTGGACAGGGAAACGGATTCATATTACAACGTCACCATCATCGCTAGAGATGATGGAGAGCCCGCTCTGATGAGCACAAAGGAGTTTACAGTTTATGTTTCCGATGTAAATGACAACTCTCCTCAGTTTTCAGAGCCTGTTTTCAATGTTTATTTGAAAGAGAACACTCCGGTTGGAATGGTTTTGAAAAGAGTGTCTGCATTTGATGCAGACATTGATCAGAATGCTCAAGTGAGCTATTCAGTTATCGAAAGTAAAAGTAACTTGCAGCTGTTGGCGATGGTAAATATTAATTCAGAGACTGGGGATATCACAAGCTTACAGTCATTTAACTATGAGGAAATAAAAACATTTCAGTTTAAAGTTCAGGCGACAGACTCTGGTGTTCCTTCGCTCAGCAGCAACGTCACAGTAAACATTTTCATCCTGGATGAAAATGATAATAATCCCACCATTTTAGCTCCTTATTCTGAGCACGGTTCTGTTAACAGTGAGACCATCCCTTATTCTGCTGAAGCAGGATACTTTGTAGCAAAGATCAGGGCTGTGGACGCAGACTCTGGATACAATGCGTTACTTTCTTATCACCTGTCTGAGCCCAAAGGAAACAACCTGTTCAGGATCGGAACCAACACCGGGGAAATAAAGACTAAGAGGAGAATGAGCGACAACGACCTGAAAACGCACCCCTTGGTGGTGCTGGTTTCTGATAACGGAGAACCTTCCCTGTCAGCTACGGTGTCTATTGAGGTGATGGTGGTTGAAAGCACAACTGACGTCCAGACTCAGTTCAGACATGTTCCTATAAAGGAGGACAGCTTCTCTGACTTGAACTTGTATCTGCTGATCGCCATCGTGTCGGTGGCTGTGATCTTCCTGCTGAGTCTCATCAGTTTAATAGCTGTCAGATGCCACAGGACAGACGGCACTTTCAGCAGGTACAGCGCCCCCATGATCACCACCCACCCTGACGGGAGCTGGTCTTACTCTAAAGCTACCCAGCAGTATGACGTGTGTTTCAGCTCAGACACACTGAAGAGTGATGTAGTGGTTTTCCCCGCACCGTTTCCACCTGCAGATGCTGAACTGATCAGTATTAATGGAGGAGACACTTTTACCAGAACTCAGACTTTACCCAACAAAGAGAAGGTAAGAACATAATCTGGCTTTTCTTACTGCGAATTTCAATGCTGACGATTTTGGGGTGTGTGTTTTCTCTCACTCTGACTGCATTTCTGACTGTAATTGACAGTAAAAATATCTGAGCTGCCAGTTGATCTATTATGTAAAATTTAAATAGTTTGTACATCATGTATAGGCTACCGTAAAATATATTCTATATATTTCAGTAGAACAAACGGCAACATGTTCGGATAGCTAGCTGTGGTGCTGTATTTCCTTTCCCCGCGGTCTTAACATTGTTTGTGAGAACGTGGTTGTACATATATTTTTTTCTCTTAAGATGTATTTATTTATTCAGTGCACAACATATTTTAAATGTAAAGACATATTAATTGCTTCCCTTCAAAAAGGCCATAGTGACACTTGAAATGAAACAACAATTTCTTTAGCACTAGATGGATTCCCTGCTTGGAAATGTTAAATTATATTTATATATTTTACCTTTAGGGATAATTTCACTATCAAGGATGCTAGTAAGAAGCTTCCTAGTACAGTAGCTCAACAAAAAAATAGAAAATTGGATACATTCAGAAAGAGGAAATGGGTGTTTGTTGATGTTGGAAGGTCAAGAGCATTTTCTTAAAGGGAAAGTGGAATTTATTCAGGGAATTTGCGAATATAAGTTTTATTTATTTATTTAACTATATTTATTTTATTTTTATTTTTTTATCTGTTAAACTATATAAACTACAGTGTGAATGATTCTTTGTGTAATATAGGTGCAGATCATCGATTCTGAGTGTAGTTATTGCACTTGTCCACGCGGAGACATTGTAGACCGTCACATCTACATTGCCTTTTTGATTTGTCGGGACTCCTCCCAGGCTCAGATAGCGTTTCTCCTGTATGGGAAACAAAGCAGAGAGAGGCTAGACGCCAAACGGCACGGCGATGACTCGGTATTCGTGAAGCTTAAAACATTTTTTTACTTTAATCTTGAAAAAAAAAGGATCGCCTTTATCCTTTTGTGTTTTGACAGAAGGAATCTGGATGCAGGTTTTCCACGCATTTATGGGAATATGTATTTTCCGGCGAGAGGACGCTCTGTGTGGTTAAACCCCGTCTTTGTGCTGCTGGCTTGCTGCTGTGAAGCGGCTTTAGGACAGCTTTCTTACTCCGTTTCAGAGGAGGTGAACCAAGGGACTGTCGTCGGGAATATTGCTAAGGATCTCAACCTAAATCTCAAGGATCTCGAAACTCGTATGTTTCAGATGGTTGCGGGATCGAAAAAAACAAATTTTGAGGTAAATCTGAAGACCGGTGCCCTTTATGTTAACGCGAGAATAGACCGAGAGGAACTGTGCGGTAATGAACCCAAATGCTCACTGAGTATGGAAGCAGTTATTAATAATCCTCTAAAACTGTACCGTATTGAAATTCTAATTTTAGACGTAAATGATAATTCCCCCATGTTCCTTATTAATCCTCAGATGATCAACATTAGTGAAAGTACGGCAGCAGGAACTACATTTCCGCTGCACCCTGCTCACGATGCAGACATTGGCAGGAACACCGTACACGCCTACAGACTTAGCCAGAATGAACACTTTTCTCTGGCAACACACAAAGGAGAAAGTGTGACACCTGAACTTGTGCTTCAGAAAGCGTTAGACAGAGAAAAACAAAACACGATTCGGCTCATATTGACGGCTTTCGACGGAGGAACGCCTGCTAAATCAGGCACCATGGTGGTAACGGTAAATGTGCTGGATATTAATGATAACGCTCCTGTTTTCAGCCAGACTCTGTACAAAGCCAGAGTGCATGAGATCGTGAAGCCGGGCGCACCAATTATAACTTTAAACGCCACCGATTTAGATGCAGGAAAAAATGGACGGGTGACATATTCATTCAGTGAAGTAGGTCGTGGTAAACAGACTGACTTGTTTGATATTGATGAAAACACTGGAACAGTAACAAGCAAGAATAATATAGATTATGAAGAGAACAATGCTTTTGAGATTCGAGTTCAGGCCAGTGATGGAGCTTCCTCACCCATGACTTCTAATGCTAAATTACTGATTGAAGTTCTGGACGTGAATGACAACGCTCCTGAAATTACAGTAACGTCCCTGTTAAATACAGTGAACGAGGATGCATCCATTGGCACAGCCATTGCTCTTGTTTCAATATTTGATAAAGATAGCGGTACAAATGCCTTGGTGAATTGCAAACTTTTTAATAACGTCCCCTTTAAATTGGAGTCAAATTATAAGAATTACTATTCTTTAGTTGTGGATGGTCCTCTGAACAGAGAAAAAGCACCTCACTATAATATCAGCATCACAGCTGTAGATGAGGGCAGCCCACCTCTCTCCAGCACCAGCGTCATTCTTGTACACGTCTCTGATGTAAATGATAACAAACCTCATTTCACAGAAGACATTATAAATATCTTTATTAAAGAAAACAGTCCAACAGGAGCAGTTATTAAAACAGTTTCAGCAGATGATGCAGACACTGATCAAAATGGAAAGGTTAGCTACTCACTGTTACAGGACAATAGAAACTCGCTGCCACTGAGTTCAATGATAAACATCAACTCAGAGACTGGAGATATAATCAGTCTGCAGTCTTTTAACCACGAGGAGTTAAAAACATTTCAGTTTAAAGTTCAGGCCACAGACTCTGGTGTTCCTCCTCTCAGCAGCAACGTGACTGTTAATGTCTTAATCCTGGATGAAAATGACAATAATCCCACTATCCTGGCACCATATTCTGAGCACGGTTCTGTTAACAGTGAGACCATCCCTTATTCTGCTGAAGCAGGGTACTTTGTAGCAAAGATCAGGGCTGTGGACGCAGACTCTGGATACAATGCGCTGCTTTCTTATCACCTGTCTGAGCCCAAAGGAAACAACCTGTTCAGGATCGGAACCAGCACCGGGGAAATCAGGACTAAGAGGAGAATGAGCGACAACGACCTGAAAACGCACCCCTTGGATGTGCTGGTTTCTGATAACGGAGAACCTTCCCTGTCAGCTACGGTG
Source organism: Fundulus diaphanus (assembly GCA_037039145.1). Taxonomy (NCBI): domain Eukaryota; kingdom Metazoa; phylum Chordata; class Actinopteri; order Cyprinodontiformes; family Fundulidae; genus Fundulus; species Fundulus diaphanus. Next base: position 35,301,113 of record CM073125.1, read on the forward strand.
TCTATTGAGGTGATGGTGGTTGAAAGCACAGCTGACGTCCAGACTCAGTTCAGACATGTTCCTATAAAGGAGGACAGCTTCTCTGACTTGAACTTGTATCTGCTGATCGCCATCGTGTCGGTGTCTGTGATCTTCCTGCTGAGTCTCATCAGTTTAATAGCTGTCAGATGCCACAGGACAGACGGCACTTTCAGCAGGTACAGCGCCCCCATGATCACCACCCACCCTGACGGGAGCTGGTCTTACTCTAAAGCTACCCAGCAGTATGACGTGTGTTTCAGCTCAGACACACTGAAGAGTGATGTAGTGGTTTTCCCCGCACCGTTTCCACCTGCAGATGCTGAACTGATCAGTATTAATGGAGGAGACACTTTTACCAGAACTCAGACTTTACCCAACAAAGAAAAGGTAAGAACGGTGCTTGATTTTCTTACCGCGTATTTTATTGTTTTTAAAAAAAACTGGTGTTTATCTCATTCTTAAAATGTTCTGATGATAATGGGAATGAATCTGATAACGATTGAGTTGGTGAAATTAGAGTAGACCTAATTGAACCGTACACTGCCGCTTTGTGTTCCTTTTAAAACTGTCCACACGGGTCTCCACTGAACGCACCCGCGGGTCATTGCCCGCGGTGCTGATGCTTACAAATTGTCATTTGTCTTGTGGTTGTTTTTTTTATATATATGTGCGTTTCTATAGACCAGATCAAAAAATTTACTATATACGTGGCATTTCCGATAAAAACTGAATCCAACTGCATATTTATTGTACAAACAAAGGTGCAAAAGGGCATAAATGTGTAGGAATCCTAAACATGTAAAGGGGCTGACGTCCAAACAGGTGTTTGTGAGCTGCACACCTCTAGATTGTTTGAACTAGGTGGAGTGAATCAGAACCCATAGACACCACCAACAAGTATTTTAACTTTTACAGAGACAATTAAATTGGAGGAAAATAACAAAGTGTTCTTTTAAAAAATAGGCTCTTTGTCTAAAGGTCCATAAGACCAGTCAATAAAACACCGAAACCCGGGATCAATCGGTTACTTCATTAGGACAAGTCCAGTCACGGATGACAAGAAGGAGTTTCCCGTTCCTGTCACGCAGCCGTTTCTCAGCTGTTTTCCACGGCATGCGGGTAGTGACGTCCCTCGCCAGCCACGTTTTATTTGGCCTGTTCGTTTGCATTGGTTAAAATGCGTCACGTGACTATAAAGTTTTTCCCTGCGGAAAAAAAATGGTTCACGTTCCGAGTACTTTGTCAAAAAATCAACGTTTGAAGAAAGCACTTGCAGTTACGTGCATTTTTGACAGCATTTATAGCGAGAAGTGTGCTTAATATTTTCATATTAATTATTTCCCCCCTGTGGGCAAAAACGGCTATCATACGTTTTCAGTGAGACTGGGTGAGTTGGCTCATTTCAGCTGTTCCGCCAGCTTTTTCCAATCTGATTAGCTGCTGATTCACCGCCCCGCGGCGCGCCCACACCTGCAAAGGTGACTTAACCGAATTACAAGTCCACAGTATATTAACACAGTTTCATGCAAAATCACTAAAAAAAAAAACAAAAACATGCGGTGACGATGTCAAATGGAAAATGTCCAAGCTCATGAAGCAAAAGCATAAAATTAAGACACGGCACGAAAATCATACGCAATAAACTCAGACTTAAAACAACTAACGCAAATATAATTTGTGTGGCACACATATGATGGCTGAATTTATTCAAATAGTTTATTATATCGTACTGAGCATGCTGCTTGTTTAGTGGTTTTGAATTCGTTTAAATATGTCATTTAGGAGACAATTTAAGTCCAAGTGCATACTAATTAAAATAAATCCCCCAAAATTTCAACAGAAAAGGGAGGGGGGTGTAATTTTATTGAGAAAAGTTATTCAAACTTTTGTTTTAGTAGGTTTTGTCTGTTTCGTTTTTTCTTTTCTTTTGATTTATTTTGTGTTGCTTGTTTGGTTTCACAAAAGAAAAGGTTAGATTTTGCATATTTGAAGATAAAGCCTTTTCACCAACATATTCCGACATATTGTACGTAAATCAAAGGTCTCTGTACTGCGTATAGGGATATTTTTTTGGATCTGGCTGTAGTTTTTGCACTTGTCCGCACGGGGACATTGTAGACCTTTACATCTGAATTTTATTTTTCATTCGTTGGGACTCCTCCCAGAGTCAGACGGGGATGATGAGGTTTCTCTGACGTTGGAAACAAAGAGACAAGAGGGCTGAAACAGGACGACGAGAGCGCGATTTTGTGACGCTTCTGGTTTTGCTTTTTGGTTGAATATTGATAGTGTTCGTTTCATAATATCACAGCGTAACAGATGCATTTTAATTTTTGTAGCCTTTCATTTATGGGAATATGTATTTTCCGTGGAGAGGAAGCTCTGTGTGGATATACCCCGTCTTTGTGCTGCTGGGTTGCTGCTGGGAAGCGGCTTTAGGACAGCTTTCTTACTCCATTTCAGAGGAGGCGAACAAAGGGACGGTGGTCGGGAATATTGCCAAAGATCTCAACCTGAATGTCCAGGATTTGGAGACCCGTATGTTCCAGATCGTTGCAGGATCAAAGAAAAAATATTTTGAGGTAAATCTAAAGACCGGTGGCCTTTTTGTCAACGAGAGAATAGATCGGGAGGAGCTTTGCGGTAATGAAGACAAATGTTCAATGAGTTTGGAAGCGGTTATTAATAATCCTCTGAAATTGTACCGCATTGAAATTCTAATCCTAGACGTGAATGATAATTCCCCCAGATTCCTCAGCACGTCTCAGATGATCAACATTAGCGAAAGTACAGCAGCAGGGACTAAATTCCCGCTGCACCCTGCTCATGATGCAGACGTAGGAAAAAATTCAGTGAGTTCTTACAGGCTTAGTCAAAATGAACACTTTTCTCTTGCAACGCAAAAAGGAGGGAATATAGCACCAGAACTAGTACTTCAGAAAATGTTAGATAGAGAAAAACAGCCTTTTATTCAATTCATGGTGACCGCACTTGATGGAGGAACACCAGCTAAATCAGGTAGTATGACAATAATAATAAATGTTTTGGACAACAATGACAACCCTCCAGCATTCAGTCAAACTCTATACAAAGCAAAAGTGTATGAGAATGTAAAAATAGGGACATCAATATTACGACTGAATGCTACAGATTTAGATGCAGGGCAAAATGGACAAGTAATATACTCCTTCAGTGAAGTAAGTGGAAAAGAGACAGATCTATTTGCTATAGATGGAAATACAGGCACAGTAACAAATAAAGGGGGTATAGACTTTGAAGAAAATAACGCTTTTGAGATTCGAGTGCAAGCCAGAGATAAAGGTTTCTCACCTCTCACTTCGCATGCTAAATTGCTGATTGAAGTTTTAGACGTGAATGACAACGCTCCTGAAATTACAGTTACTTCATTGTTAAATACAGTTAAAGAAGATGTGTCCATCGGCACTGCCATTGCTCTTGTTTCAATTTTTGATAAAGACAGCAGTACAAATGCCATAGTTAATTGCAAGATCTCCAATAATGTTCCCTTTAAATTAGAGTCAAATTATAAGAATTACTATTCTTTAGTTGTGGATGGACCTCTGGACAGAGAAAAAGCACCTCACTATAATATCAGCATCACAGCTGTAGATGAGGGCAGCCCACCTCTCTCCAGCACCAGCATCATTCTTGTACAAGTTGCAGATGTAAATGATAACAAACCTCATTTCACAGGGGACACTATAAACATCTTTATTAAAGAAAACAGTCCAACAGGAGCAGTTATTAAAACAGTATCAGCAGATGATGCAGACACTGATCAAAATGGAAAGGTTAGCTACTCACTGTTACAGGACAATAGAAACTCGCTGCCACTGAGTTCAATGATAAACATCAACTCAGAGACTGGAGATATAATTAGTCTGCAGTCCTTTAACCATGAGGAGTTAAATACATTTCAGTTTAAAGTTCAGGCCACAGACTCTGGTGTTCCTCCTCTCAGCAGCAACGTGACTGTTAATGTTTTAATCCTGGATGAAAATGACAATAATCCAACTATCCTGGCACCATATTCTGAGCACGGTTCTGTTAACAGTGAGACCATCCCTTATTCTGCTGAAGCAGGATACTTTGTAGCAAAGATCAGGGCTGTGGACGCAGACTCTGGATACAATGCGCTGCTCTCCTATCACCTGTCTGAGTCCAAAGGAAACAACCTGTTCAGGATCGGAACCAGCACCGGGGAAATCAGGACTAAGAGGAGAATGAGCGACAACGACCTGAAAACGCACCCCTTGGTGGTGCTGGTTTCTGATAATGGAGAACCTTCCCTGTCAGCTACGGTGTCTATTGAGGTGATGGCGGTTGAAAGCACAGCTGACGTCCAGACTCAGTTCAGACATGTTCCTATAAAGGAGGACAGCTTCTCTGACTTGAACTTGTATCTGCTGATCGCCATCGTGTCGGTGTGTGTGATCTTCCTGCTGAGTCTCATCAGTCTAATAGCTGTCAGATGCCACAGGACAGACGGCACTTTCAGCAGGTACAGCGCCCCCATGATCACCACCCACCCTGACGGGAGCTGGTCTTACTCTAAAGCTACCCAGCAGTATGACGTGTGTTTCAGCTCAGACACACTGAAGAGTGATGTAGTGGTTTTCCCCGCACCGTTTCCACCTGCAGATGCTGAACTGATCAGTATTAATGGAGGAGACACTTTTACCAGAACTCAGACTTTACCAAACAAAGAAAAGGTAAGATAGAGCTCCATCTTTGTTAATGCCCTTTTTTATGCCATGGTTTTGCCTATGGAACCTTGATAGCAGTTGTTTGCACTTTTTCTCATGTAAATGTATGCAGAATTGTCTTGTAGTGAAGTTTTTGATAAATCCGAGTTATATCCTGGCATCCTTAGTGCTTCGCTCGGTATCTTGATTTATATTTTCGCCACAACACTACTGATTATGCCTTTCCTTTGTACCGATTGCATGTTCTTTTTATATTTTAGTTTTCTTTGCGTTTTAATCTCATATATATATATATATATATATATATATATATATATATATATATATATATATATATATATATATATATATATATATATATATATATATATATTGCATTTCCTTTAGCGTCAAGTTTTTCTTGAAATTTTTTTATGTTTTAGATTATTTTCAACAATATTAAGGATGTTTTATTTAACTTTATTATATCTGACATATCCGGAATGTTATCATGCAATCTCTGTACTTACTGCTTGCCAAGAGGATCCCTCCATCTCAACTCAGTTCAGTCAGCTTTATTAATCTCACAAAGGGCAATTAGAGATTGTTGCATGTTTGCAACAATCGCACACAATATTCACAACAATCAGTCAGTATATGCACATTCAAAAACCTCCAAAGAACCCTACATAGTTTAAAAGCTTGATTGCATAATGGTGCAGAGGACATTAAGGTCTCTCTGTTCCACACTGATAATTTTAGAAAAGATTTTTAAAATGTTGTTCAGACTCTTCCTGTCTTTGACTGTCAAATTGTGAAACCAACATACACAAGAAAAACTTGTAAGACTCTCAATGAAAGACGGATAAAATCTACACAGGATGACCGGCGTAACAGAGAAGAAGTTTAGTTTACGGAGAAGATAAATTCTCTTCACAATGCCCGCGCTGTTTATATCGAACTTAAGATGGTCATCAAAAACCATGCCCAAGTATTTATATGATGAGGCAATTTCCACCTTTTCATTATATATGATGCTCTCTGAAGAAGTATCCATATTTCACCCAAAGTCAATAATTAATTATTTGGTTTTAATACATTTAAGTCAAGTAAATGGTAATCACACCATAAGTTAAAATCAGTCAGAGCATTCTTGTGGTCAGATACTGCACCTTGGTGGAGTGACAATAACGCAGTGCCCTCAGAAAACTTCACCAAATAGCTGCTCTCCTGGGTGCTTCTGCGGCCATTTGTGTGCATAATAAAAAGAAGGGGTAAAAGGACACATCCTTGAGGTGAACCTGTAGAGAGAAATAAGGATTCTGAGAAGTTACCGTTTACAAAGACCCTCTGCTCTCTAGCAATTAAAACAATCTAAAATCCATAAAACCGGTTGGTGAAGCAAGTTCAAATCACAACAGCTTGTCTATTAAAATATGTGGTTGTATTGTATTAAAAGCCAAAGAAAAGTCTGCAAACAGAAACCTGGCATCAGATTTTGGTTTGTCTAAATGCTTATTTAAACTATTCAAGATTAAAAGCTTTGCATCCCCTACTCCCCTCCATAGGCAAATTGCAGGGGGTCAAGTTTCCCCTCTACAGATGATAGCACCAGATTTTTAACAATTTTCTCAAATACCTTCATAATTAGTGATGTTAAAACGACAGGCATGAAATAATTTAGTTGCCCTGGTTTGCTGATAGGAACTGGGATCACTTTGGAGAATTTCCAGACAGTGGGAATTACACTGTTCTCCAGGGAAAGATGTGCTGGAGGACGCTGCTCAGCACAATAGCGCAGTGTCTGCCTCCAGACAAGATTAGGTCCAGGGGCTTCCCTGGTGTTGATCTTGTTCAGATGGTTCCTGACACACTTTTGGCTGATGGTGACATCATTTTGAGACAATAAAGACTCTCTCAAACAAGAAATATTCTCCAAAACGTCATGTTTTTCAAAACAGGAATAAAAATTGCTAAAAGCATTTGGGAGATCAGCATCATTTATTCCACTATTGTTATAGGTTTCCGACTATATCTGCTTCCCTCAGTAATTGAGCCCATTGCTTTGATTCCTTTCCAAGCTGAATGAAGATCCCTACTACTATTCTTGTGTACCACCTTATCCTCATATAAGATTTTAGCTTTTCTTATCTCATTCCTTACTTCTCTATTGATTGATTGATTTTCCTGGCTACTCTATGTATAAAAAAGTGTTTGTTTTTATTCAGAACACTTTTTAATTCTTTAGTGACCCATGGTTTGTTGTTAGGGAATACTGTAATGATTTTACATGGAATAGTACTGTCTACACAGAATTATATATAAGATGACACAGTTTGTGTAAGTTCATTTAAATCAGGGCAGGAACTATAAAACACGTCCCAGTCTTTGCATTCAAAATATGCTTGTTAGCTGGCAATGCCATTCCGAATCCAGGATTTCACCGTCTTAACAAAAGACAAGCTTTAAATTTCAGAATATTTTAAAGGCTGAGCTTTAAATATTCTGAAATTTGATTGGTTTAATATACAGAGGAACATCTTTACATTCAGTCATGACAATAACTTTACAAAAACGCCAGTACATTTGCATGATTTTGAGGAATGACGGTCCTTTTTTGGAAAATATTTATTTGGCAAGTTGCACTTTGAAGACTTGAAATCACAACCCTTCCTTCTCTGTTAGGTCTTGCTAAATAATTTTATGTTTTTTGTCTGTCAGTGTTGGGCGTAGTTTTTGCACTTGTCCACAAGGGGACATAATAGACCGTCACATCTAAATTTCCAGTTTGACTTCTCGTAACTCCTCCTAGATTCAAATGACGATCATGTTGTATGCTTTTGGAACAAAGAGAGAAGCGAGGTAGAGGGTCAGAACGCGAGGACAATTTCTGCCTGGGAATAACACTTTTTTATCGTTTCCCCTTTTTAAAGGATTGGTAACCGAGGACATTTTGAGTTACGTTTTCATTGAAATGGGAAAATGTATTTGCAGGGCAGATCGAGCTCTGTGTGGATGCACGTCTTTATGCTGCTGGATTGTTACTGGCGAGCAGTTTTGGGGCAGCTTTCTTACTCCGTGTCGGAGGAGGTAAATCCCCGGACTACTGTCGGCAATGTCTCAAAAGATCTAAAGCTTAATGTCCAGGAGCTGGAAACCCGTATGTTTCAGATCGTGGCTGGATCAAGGAGAAAATATTTTGAGGTAAATCTAAAGACGGGAGTCTTGTATGTTAATGAGAGAATAGACCGAGAAGAACTGTGTGGCGGAGAGGCCAAATGCGCGATCAATGTTGAAGCGGTTATTAATAATCCACTGAAACTGTACCGCTTAGAAATAACGATATTAGACGTAAATGATAATTCCCCGTCGTTTCTTGGCAAGACGCAGGAACTAAACATTACTGAGATTACAGCAGTGGGGACAAAATTTCCTCTGCATCCAGCTCACGATGCAGACGTTGGCAAAAACACCATACACTCATACAGGCTTAGTCCAAATGAGCATTTCTCTTTGGAAACACAGAGGGGAGAACGTGTAACACCCGAGTTGGTGCTTCAGAAGGTTTTAGACAGAGAAAAGGAGCCTGTCATTCGGCTCAGCCTAACTGCGATGGACGGAGGAACACCAGCTAAAACTGGAACAATGGATTTGACAATAAATGTGTTGGATATTAATGACAACGCCCCTGAATTTGGTAAAACTCTGTATAAAGCTAGTGTGTTTGAAAATGTCACGATAGGCACGTCGATAATAACACTGACTGCAACGGATTTAGATGCGGGCACGAATGGACAAGTGTTTTATTCATTAAGTGCTGTCGGAGGGGGGAAAGCAAATGAGCTCTTTGCAATTGATGAAAAAACAGGAACAGTAAAAAATATAAAGAATATTGACTTTGAAGAGAATAATGCTTTTGAAATTAGAGTACAAGCCAGTGATAGGGCAGTGTTTCCTATGACCTCACATGCAAAATTACTGATTGAAGTTTTAGACGTGAATGATAACGCTCCTGAAATTACAGTAACGTCCCTGTTAAATACAGTGAAAGAGGATGCGTCCATTGGCACCGCCATTGCTCTTGTGTCAGTATTTGATAAAGACAGCAGTAAAAATGCCATGGTGAACTGCAAGATCTCCAATAATGTTCCCTTTAAATTAGAGTCAAATTATAAGAATTACTATTCTTTAGTTGTGGATGGACCTCTGGACAGAGAAAAAGCACCTCACTATAATATCAGCATCACAGCTGTAGATGAGGGCAGCCCACCTCTCTCCAGCACCAGCATCATTCTTGTACACGTCTCTGATGTAAATGATAACAAACCTCATTTCTCAGAAAGCACTATAAACATCTTTATTAAAGAAAACAGTCCAACAGGAGCAGTTATTAAAACAGTATCAGCAGATGATGAAGACACTGATCAAAATGGAAAGGTTAGCTACTCACTGTTACAGGACAATAGAAACTCGCTGCCACTGAGTTCGATGATAAACATCAACTCAGAGACTGGAGATATAATCAGTCTGCAGTCTTTTAACCATGAGGAGTTAAAAACATTCCAGTTTAAAGTTCAGGCCACAGACTCTGGTGTTCCTCCTCTCAGCAGCAATGTGACTGTTAATGTTTTAATCCTGGATGAAAATGACAATATTCCAACAATTTTAGCTCCTTATTCTGAGCACGGTTCTGTTAACAGTGAGACCATCCCTTATTCTGCTGAAGCAGGATACTTTGTAGCAAAGATCAGGGCTGTGGACGCAGACTCTGGATACAATGCGCTGCTTTCTTATCACCTGTCTGAGCCTAAAGGGAATAACTTGTTCAGGATCGGAACCAGCACCGGGGAAATCAGGACTAAGAGGAGAATGAGCGACAACGACCTGAAAACGCACCCCTTGGTGGTGCTGGTTTCTGATAACGGAGAACCTTCCCTGTCAGCTACGGTGTCTATTGAGGTGATGGTGGTTGAAAGCACAGCTGACGTCCAGACTCAGTTCAGACATGTTCCTATAAAGGAGGACAGCTTCTCTGACTTGAACTTGTATCTGCTGATCGCCATCGTGTCGGTGTCTGTGATCTTCCTGCTGAGTCTCATCAGTTTAATAGCTGTCAGATGCCACAGGACAGACGGCACTTTCAGCAGGTACAGCGCCCCCATGATCACCACCCACCCTGACGGGAGCTGGTCTTACTCTAAAGCTACCCAGCAGTATGACGTGTGTTTCAGCTCAGACACACTGAAGAGTGATGTAGTGGTTTTCCCCGCACCGTTTCCACCTGCAGATGCCGAACTGATCAGTATTAATGGAGGAGACACTTTTACCAGAACTCAGACTTTACCAAACAAAGAAAAGGTAAGATCGCATTAAATAATTAACTTTTCATTTTCGTTGTTTACATATTATTTATTTATCGCCGAGGTTTTGCGTGTCAGTTTTAGTCACAGTAGGTTTATTGTTTCAACCAAAAGCTCATAGTTATATTTTTAAATTGATTAACAAAATCTCTGCTTCAAAACGGATTCACATAGCAAACATTGTTCAATATGCTGTTGAACCTTCCGGCTTTCTATGCAGTTTTTGGTGTGAAATGTGTTGTATGAGTAAAAAAAAAATAAGACAGACAAAATAAGCTGCTGAAAATGAACTAATAGCGCTTAATTGTTGAACTTGTTTTACTCAATGCGAAATAAGATGTCAAGAAGGCTTAATTTCAAAGGTTTAGTGGTTTTCTTGAAACCTGTGGCTCAATTTATGCGTCATAATCCCACATTTTTTACAGCGCATCGGAGTTTTTTTAGTTCCATTTTCCTGAATATCATGCTGCGCTGTGGCCATGGTTACTTTCTCAATAGCTCTGAAATATTTGTTCTGTTTGCATACTCCTGCACCTTAAAAGAATCATACAATATACAATGTAAAACATGTTTATATATTCACATTTTTATTCAGCAAATGCACTGTCTAATCAAGCATTTTTAAACGTGGCTGATTTAGGTGTCGTGCTATACCCCCGAAGGTCCATGAGGGGACAGTCTAGACCGTAACATCGTATGGGTGTCGTTGACGCGCAAAGGCAGCTCCCGTGTTGAGAGAATCCATTTTTTCGGGGCTTTGTTATGCCGAGACGCCGTGGAAGAAAGCAATATATTCAGTTCGGGTCTAAAAATATGTGTTTCTCTCTATAAGGCGAGGTTTTGCGCCTACATACGGATCTATGTTTTGCTATCGTTGGACGGAATTATGCATCTGCTGAGAAGATTGATCTCTGTTGGAATATATCTGTTTTTTGTTTCCGTGGAGCATAACTGCGGACCGGTGTCTGGGCAGCTTTCCTACTCCGTGCAAGAAGAGGTAACCCCGGGGACTTCAGTTGGCAATTTAGCAAAGGATCTCAACCTCAATGTGCAGGATTTGGAGTCACGTATGTTTCAGATAGTAGCCGGATCAAAGAGGAAGTATTTTGATGTCAATTTAAAGTCGGGATTTCTTTATGTAACTGAGAGAATAGATAGAGAGGAGCTGTGTGCGAAGGCGACAAAATGCATACTAAATGTCGAAGCCGTCATCAACCATCCACTCAAACTTTATCGAATTGAAGTTAATATTCTCGACGTAAACGATAACCCGCCCGCTTTCAGTGCGAAAACACAAACTATGGACATGGCAGAGAACATATTGCCCGGAACAACGTTCCCGGTGCTGTCTGCGTATGACGCTGATGTGGGGAAAAACGGAATTAGCACATACAAGCTCAAACCTAACGAATACTTTTCTTTAACGGTGCACAAAGGTGAGAGTGTGTCGGCGGAATTAGTCCTGCAGAAAGCCCTGGACCGTGAAAAGCAGCCTCTAATTAAACTCGCGCTGACTGCAATAGACGGGGGGACACCAGTGAAGTCAGGCACATCAGAAATCATAATTCACGTTTTGGACACTAATGATAATTTCCCGACTTTTACAAAAACATTGTATAAAATGAGCATCACCGAAAATGCGCCCATCGGCACGACGGTGGTGACGGTGACTGCGACTGATGCCGACCAGGGGTTAAACAAAGACATTGTGTATTTACTTAATTCAAAAGATCAGGACCACGTCTTAGAAATCTTTGAAATTGACACCGAAACGGGAACAATAACAGTTAAGGAGAATATAGACTTTGAATTAAATCCTGCTTTTGAGATTCGCGTGCAGGCTTCAGACAAAGGCCAGCCTCCGCTGACAGCTCAGTGTAAAGTCCTGGTGGAGGTGGTGGACGTAAACGACAATGCACCTGACATCACTGTCACGTCACTGCTCAGTAGCGTAAAGGAGGACGCGGAAATTGGCACTGCAGTAGCTCTTGTTTCAGTGCTTGACAGAGATGGCGGCAAAAACGGTGACGTAAAATGTGAGATCGCGAACACCGTTCCCTTTAAATTAGAAACAAATTACAAAAATTATTATACATTGGTTGTAAGTGGCGCTCTAGATAGAGAATTAAGTTCCCAGTACAATATTACGGTTAAAGCTGCAGATGAAGGAAGCCCTCCTCTGTCTAATACTAGAGTTATTTCGATTCAAGTTTCAGATGTAAATGACAACGCGCCGCTGTTCTCCGAGAAGGTAATAAATATTTATGTGCAAGAAAATAGTCCAGGGGGTGGAGTTTTGAAAGCAGTGTCCGCGACCGATGCTGATGCAAGTGAAAATGGCATGGTGAATTATGCAATAATGATCAACAATAACTTTGTACCGCTGTCAACTATGGTTAACATAAATTCAGAAACAGGAGATATAATCAGTCTGCAGTCATTTAACCACGAGGAGTTAAAAACATTTCAGTTCAAAGTTCAGGCCACTGACTCTGGTGTTCCTCCTCTCAGCAGCAACGTCACAGTAAACGTTTTCATCCTGGATGAAAATGATAATAATCCAACCATTTTAGCTCCTTATTCTGAGCACGGTTCTGTTAACAGTGAGACCATCCCTTATTCTGCTGAAGCAGGATACTTTGTAGCAAAGATCAGGGCTGTGGACGCAGACTCTGGATACAATGCGCTGCTTTCTTATCACCTGTCTGAGCCCAAAGGAAACAACCTGTTCAGGATCGGAACCAGCACCGGGGAAATCAGGACTAAGAGGAGAATGAGCGACAACGACCTGAAAACGCACCCCTTGGTGGTGCTGGTTTCTGATAACGGAGAACCTTCCCTGTCAGCTACGGTGTCTATTGAGGTGATGGTGGTTGAAAGCACAGCTGACGTCCAGACTCAGTTCAGACATGTTCCTATAAAGGAGGACAGCTTCTCTGACTTGAACTTGTATCTGCTGATCGCCATCGTGTCGGTGTCTGTGATCTTCCTGCTGAGTCTCATCAGTTTAATAGCTGTCAGATGCCACAGGACAGACGGCACTTTCAGCAGGTACAGCGCCCCCATGATCACCACCCACCCTGACGGGAGCTGGTCTTACTCTAAAGCTACCCAGCAGTATGACGTGTGTTTCAGCTCAGACACACTGAAGAGTGATGTAGTGGTTTTCCCCGCACCGTTTCCACCTGCAGATGCCGAACTGATCAGTATTAATGGAGGAGACACTTTTACCAGAACTCAGACTTTACCCAACAAAGAGAAGGTAAGAGCATAGTTATATTATTTGTCACCCTTTTCTTCTACACATCTAACACGTGCCCCTGCTTATGCATTTGCGCTATTTTCTAACGAACCATTGTATCACACTTTTGCAAATAAGCTGCTGACACTTCTTCAGAAGTCATGATATTTGAGAAAACCGGAGTTATGAAGAAAGGAGGTAGCAATATTTGGCTGGTGTGCAGCGCCGGCGGCATGGGCGCGCATTGCTGCGCCGTGTCCGCCCTGGACTGGAAGCTGGTTTTGTTTTGTGTTTTTTTACATCGGAGTGGCCAACTTTCGGTTAGCTCTATCTTTGATTTTCAATCACTCAATTCCACCAATCAAATCAAAGACTGACGGCACCATGCTAGCCAATTACAGCCAGAGAGGGGCGGGTCGCTGAGTTATACGTTCGTAGTTTACAGAAACACCACGGCTCGACTGTGCTCACCGTTTCTGGTTCGGCATGGATATCCAGACTTGTTTCTAAACAAGTAGAAGAAATGACAACGGAGAAAATTAGAGCGAGCAGGAAGCAGCGCCATTAATTTTTGTTGGAAACGTGAGCGCTGCAGTCAACACTGGAGTAACCATCCATGTTGGCAGGGTTATCTATGGAGCTACGAGCATAAGGAGCAGAACAAAGCAGTGAAACTCCGCCAAATGAAATAAATTTGGGTTACCTGCAGGCAGAAGGAAACACTGCTTCCTTCAGATCGCTGCTGCAGCTAGTATGCATTTTTACTTCAGTGTTCAGCCTGACATCAGTGCTGATGTTTATCACAGCTCGTATGCTTGACTTTGGAGTTAATTGAATGGAAACAGCAGCACTATGCTCAGTGTTCCTAGATCTGATTCTTGCCCTAACACAGTGTAAAACAACAGTCCAAATCTCAGCCTCTCTTGGACTCATGTTAAAAGCGTAGAACTATTGAACAAGTAATAAATAATGTTATTAGCGCTAGCGCATAACTGCTCTGAAGCAAAAGAAAAAAAAAAAAAAAAACGTTGCACATACAGGCTCCCCACAAAATGTGCAATCAGGCAACCGAATAACATAAACAAGATCACTTTAATATTGTTATATCAACTGGGGGCAAAAATGATCAATAGCCTCCCAACATGTGTTGTAAATCTATCTTAATATGAAATTAATATATCTTAAGGAGTATAGATCAATCTTAACATTGCAGCCATGAAACACATTGAAGTTGATCAGTAGAACTTAACCCCATCTGCGACATTTACAACACTGACCAGCACAATTTCATAGTGAGTTCAACGAGATTACATTTTATTAAAATTTGGAACATTTTAGTTTTCTGCCACACAATGACAACTTTTTTGATACATTTTGTTTTCAATTCTTTCTAAAAGCCCACCAAAATGTTGTGAAAAGCTTCCCAAATGTTTACTGCCCGCCCATAAGATATTTTTTTTCAGCTCAATGTATTCAAAAGAAGCCCAATCTGGCAACACTGACTCCACTGTTGCTTTCTTTTGTTTGTTTGTTTAGATTTGGGGATTTGATTTAGTTTTTTTTTTCCCTCGGCACTGTAGCAGAGATCACTGAGCCACTGTTCAGCCTGAAACGTATAAAATATTTTTTTGAAAAAAGTGTGCACCCCACCTTTAATTTCTTTCTTCAGCCGGGTCTGCTGGTGTGAAATCATACACCGGCTCCTTATAACCGCTCTCCGTGGTTTTGAAACAATCTTCAGTAACGTTTTTTTTCTTGTGACGTCACAAAAAATACCACATTTAACTTTGTAATAATTATAGAAACGGTTTTAAACATTTCTAATTTAAATAAAATATGTCATAATCATATGAATGAATGAATGAACTAATCATTTTTGCGCAGCTTTTATTATCTGTCAAAGTTGTATCAATAACTATTTTGGCATGAGAACTTTTGTCTAATTTTCCAAATGGATTGCTATTAAATTAATGAACAAATAATTCAATAGAAACCATACATTTTTACACTCTTTAATTGTCATGGGTATTTCCAGCAAATCTACACAAGAGGACACTATAGACCGTAGCATTTCAATGCGGGGATTCGGGGCTCCTCCCAGATTCAGTGGAGGACTCCTCTTTGCTCTGTTACTCGGAGAGGTCTGGAGACAAAGGACTGCCGTCGTCTGCTTCGTTGAGAGCATGCTGCTGGCGTTTATATTCTGAACGATCGCCGTCTGATTCCTATTGTGTAATTTTCACCGTATTGCAAAATGTCCTGATTTGTCCGTGCGCCTTGCCACACGTCTGGAATTATGCATCTATTGGATAGATCGAGCTCGATATGGATCCATTTCTTGCTTGCGCTGCTGGGCCGTTATTGGTGCGCCGCTTCTGGACAGCTCACTTACACCGTCGCAGAGGAATCAAACATCGGGACTGTTTTGGGAAATACGGCAAAAGATCTGAACATCAATATCCAGGACTTGGAGACTCGAGGGTTCCAGGTTGTTGCTGGAGCCAAGAAAAAATACTTTGAGGTAAATTTAAAGACAGGCGCTCTATATGTAAATGAAAGAATAGACCGAGAGCAGCTCTGTGGCAGTGAGGCAAAATGTTCGCTCAGCGTAGAAGCGGTCATAAATAACCCTTTAAAACTGTATCGTATTGAAATTGTTGTGTTGGATGTAAATGATAACTCGCCATCATTTCCCAGCACGTCGCAGATGATTAATATTACTGAAAGCACGGCAGCCGGAGCTAAATTTCTGCTGAAACGAGCGCACGATGCAGATGTGGGAAAGAATTCTGTTAATACCTACAAGCTTAGTCAAAATGAGTATTTTTCTCTGAATACACACAAGGGGCAGAGCATGGCGGTCGAACTTGTACTACAGAAAGCACTAGATAGAGAAAAACAGTCAGTGATACGACTCACGCTGATTGCCATTGATGGAGGAACGCCAGCCAAGTCAGGGAGCATGACAATAACAGTGAATGTGCTGGATATTAATGATAATCCTCCAGTTTTTAGCCAAACGCTGTATAAAGCCAGGGTGTATGAGAACGTTAAGATCGGAACATCAATAATCACTCTAAATGCTACAGACTTAGATGCAGGACAGAATGGCCAAATATTATATTCTTTAGTTGAAATAGATCAAGGAAAACAAACGAACCTATTTACAATAAATGAAAAGAACGGAACCATAACAAACAAAAAGAACTTAGACTTTGAGGAGAATAATGCTTTTGAGATTCAAGTGCAGGCCAGTGATAATGCAAACTCTCCTCTCACTTCTAATGCTAAATTACTGATTGAAGTTTTAGACGTGAATGACAACCCTCCTGAAATTACAGTAACGTCCCTGTTAAATACAGTTAAAGAGGATGCATCCATTGGCACCGCCATTGCTCTTGTTTCAGTATTTGATAAAGACGGGGGTAGAAATGGGATGGTGAACTGTGAAATCTCCAATAACGTTCCCTTTAAATTAGAGTCAAATTATAAGAATTACTATTCTTTAGTTGTGGATGGTCCTCTGGACAGAGAAAAAGCACCTCACTATAATATCAGCATCACAGCTGTAGATGAGGGCAGCCCACCTCTCTCCAGCACCAGCATCATTCTTGTACAAGTCTCTGATGTAAATGATAACAAACCTCATTTCACAGAAGACACTATAAACATCTTTATTAAAGAAAACAGTCCAACAGGAGCAGTTATTAAAACAGTATCAGCAGATGATGCAGACACTGATCAAAATGGAAAGGTTAGCTACTCACTGTTACAGGACAATAGAAACTCGCTGCCACTGAGTTCAATGATAAACATCAACTCACAGACTGGAGATATAATCAGTCTGCAGTCTTTTAACCATG
Source organism: Fundulus diaphanus (assembly GCA_037039145.1). Taxonomy (NCBI): domain Eukaryota; kingdom Metazoa; phylum Chordata; class Actinopteri; order Cyprinodontiformes; family Fundulidae; genus Fundulus; species Fundulus diaphanus. The sequence goes on from CM073125.1 coordinate 35,318,304, forward strand.
AGGAGTTAAAAACATTTCAGTTTAAAGTTCAGGCCACAGACTCTGGTGTTCCTCATCTCAGCAGCAACGTCACAGTAAACGTTTTCATCCTGGATGAAAATGATAATAATCCGACCATTTTAGCTCCTTATTCTGAGCACGGTTCTGTTAACAGTGAGACCATCCCTTATTCTGCTGAAGCAGGATACTTTGTAGCAAAGATCAGGGCTGTGGACGCAGACTCTGGATACAATGCGCTGCTTTCTTATCACCTGTCTGAGCCCAAAGGAAACAACCTGTTCAGGATCGGAACCAGCACCGGGGAAATAAGGACTAAGAGGAGAATGAGCGACAACGACCTGAAAATGCACCCCTTGGTGGTGCTGGTTTCTGATAACGGAGAACCTTCCCTGTCAGCTACGGTGTCTATTGAGGTGATGGTGGTTGAAAGCACAGCTGACGTCCAGACTCAGTTCAGACATGTTCCTATAAAGGAGGACAGCTTCTCTGACTTGAACTTGTATCTGCTGATCGCCATCGTGTCGGTGTCTGTGATCTTCCTGCTGAGTCTCATCAGTTTAATAGCTGTCAGATGCCACAGGACAGACGGCACTTTCAGCAGGTACAGCGCCCCCATGATCACCACCCACCCTGACGGGAGCTGGTCTTACTCTAAAGCTACCCAGCAGTACGACGTGTGTTTCAGCTCAGACACACTGAAGAGTGATGTAGTGGTTTTCCCCGCACCGTTTCCACCTGCAGATGCTGAACTGATCAGTATTAATGGAGGAGACACTTTTACCAGAACTCAGACTTTACCCAACAAAGAGAAGGTAAGATCGCATTAAATATTTCACTTTTTATTTTCGATGTTTACATAACACATCAATAAGGGTCATGTAAGCACATGCACAAACAGACTCCGAGTGGTGTTGAAGCACCAGTCATTTTGCCCTGGATGAGAAAAGCTGTTAGGCAATGAAAAAGCCAAAAACTTTTCATATGGGTGGCCAGACTAAGAGTACCGCTCATTGAGGGTTGGCTGATGACTGATTTTAGGTTTGTTGTAGTGGATGGAGCCGTGGTTTCCAGTACCTGTCTTTACATTGAGAGCTATGAATAGCTAGCAGAGACACATAACTTTGCCTTCTCCCCATAATCGATAAAAGAAATACACAAAAACTAGCTTTGAAAACAGCATGAAGTTCGTTAACTTTAATGTTGGTACAAAATCAATGTAGATAATTCTTGACTGTATTTTTGTAATCAGTTTATGGACAATATACTTACAAAAGCTGCACAACCTGTATAAAAGCCAATGACGGGCAGATACACCAGGAGGACCTGCATGGTAAGTATCTTAACGTATTCATAAACAAAATGGATAGGAAACAGTGCAAAATTGCTCTTTAGTTGTGATGCACAGAACCAATTAACAATCAACAGCTAAGAAAGTCACAGAATGTACAAATGTTTTATAATTTTACAAATCACAATAAAATATCAAGCACTACAATCCTCACAACCTTAAATCATAATACCATCCCCATGACTGATTCACCAAGCCTTGAGGCTCCCCTACAAAAGTGCACACTGGTGCTTAGTCAGCAATCAAAAGTTTATATTAAAAAATGTACTTAAATTGGAAAAAATCAAGAAGCTTATTGACAATCCTGTCAGCATCACATTATCAAAGTGTTCCATTTGAGCTTAAATTTCTGGGAGGACTAAACAGTGCTCTGTTTCCAAGTTGTTATATTCTCAATAGCTCCAACCTGCAAAATTTGTTTATTTTCCCTAAAAAAAACGGATAACATTTTTCATTTCTCTTAAGCACCAACTTTTTTTGTTTTGCTGGACCGACATGTTTGCAGAGGAATTATTATAGTTAATTGTACAAAGGTTATGTACTCATCTAGTTACTAAAAAAGGGAAACAATCAGAAGTTGCAAAAATAAATAAATACATAGAAATGAAGCTTATTGCATATTGGTATTATGTTCCCAAAGATCCTTTATTTTCCTTTTCTCACAGACTGTTTCCAAGCTAACATGGCACTAATGTCTGCATCAGACTAGGCATGTGATGTAAATCCTCCATCTTTAAACATAGCCTTTTCCCAGTTTCTATAACCTCTTTTGGAAGTGTAAATTGATTCTACTTATGGAAGTCCAAGATTTCTGCAGACATTAGAGCAAACAGCATCCTTGTTTTGTGAGTGTTCAATCCATGCATGATGTGTGCACCACTAGAACTTGAGATCTCTTTGCCTGTCCCCCATGGCAGTCTCTGGAAAATCTGGAAGTTGTAGCTGGACCAGACCTTAACCTTCACATTTGAGGATGTCTAAGGAGAAAATAATATCTTAGTTTCTCAGTCATGTAATGCATCCATTTGTCATTTTTTAGTCCATGAGTGTAAATAAAATACCTGGTGGCAAACAAAGGCTTTTTCTGGCAATTCACTTCCATATCCCTTTTCAAAATGATTTTATTTATCTTTTAATTGACAAATAACATTTTAAATGAATATGCTTATGTCTTGATCACATCTAAATAACATATATATTGAGATTTTGCCATTTAATTCTACAAGATAAAAGTAACAGATCAGGAAAGAAAAAAGGAATTTGTAGCTTGTGACGGCCAAACTGCAGCCTACCTTGAAATTCACTTTGCAGAGTAGAAATTTAGGGATCTCTTCCATCATCTTTGTCTCTATCCAGTTAATCATCTGTTTACTGAGACAGAAAAGTAGAAACTGTTGTTGATATTTCTCTTCATTTTACCTGACAAGGAGACATAGCTTAACAGTATAAGAAGGTGTTTCAGAAAGATTCCTTTGCAATTCTTTATCATTTAGCTACCAGCGTCAGTGCTGCCAATGAATCCCAGAACAAAATTGTACAGAGCACAGCATTTGGGCACATGAGGGACCACATGTCCCCTCCATTTCTGTTAGCTCAGAGGCTAGTTATGACTATTATATTGACTGGTGCAATGTAAGAAATAAGATAGCCTTTCTTTTTGTGTAACGTCATCTACAAGCTGCTACTATGAGGGTGGTCCTTCTCTGTACACAACCAAACAGTGGGGCAGTGCTCGTAGCTGTTTACAAGATACCAAAGCACAAGTGTAGATGTAATGACCAACCGCAAAAGAGATGTCCGCCATGTGCAAAGCTTGGCATATGTGATTCTGTGTATTATTAAGGTGCCAGAGCTGTCTTAGCTCACATACACAGGAAAATATAGAAAGGCTATGTGAGTTGACTGAGTTTTTTGTTACTCAGCATTACTGAAGATTACACGGTTTATCTTTGCACTTTCCTCCCTCAGTGACATTGTTGACCTGGTTTTCTCACTGATGCTTATCTAGCAGACCAAGGAGAGTAACCAGCTTCTTGTTGAATCACTGAAGGGGATTTTGCTTGTGCGATATAATTTCAAAGGCACTTTTTGCAAAGACTTTCATGTTTATTTCACGAGCAACCAAAAGATAAAAATAGAATAGTATGCCTATACCTAATGCGAGTCAGGGTGTCGTCGTTTACTCTGTACAGGTCTATGTGTCTCTCCGTGAAGATGCCTCCCCAGACCGACACTGACCCACCACCAAACAGATCAATGTGAACAATGTTTCAGATAGCATAGCGTTCACCGCAGTTTCTCCGGATCCTTTCATGTAGGGCTGAAACGATTAATTGAATGATTTGAGTGCCTCGATTTTTCTGTCTGATTTCTCTGAAGTCCCTGGAAGCAAATCATTAGCTCCGAGGCTAGTTTAACTACTGTCTAACTATTAAACACACTGTGTTCTGGCTGGGCTAATACTGGCCTACATGGCTGCTTTTTATTCTATTGTTACGTTGAAAAGAAAATAATAAATACATATTTTCTCAGGATATAATTTAAGAATTTTGTTTAGTTGTTTTTCCGTTATGACTCATAGAGAGCGATTATTTTTATAGGTTAATTTTCTAACATACAGACAAGTCATTGTTTCTATTAATATAACATTTCAGATCATTTAAATTCATTTTTGCATTTGATTACTTATGAAATCCCATCTGATGTTTATTTTAACTGTTCTATCTAACCTCCAAGTGAAGGCATACTTTTAAACATGTTTAAAATTATGAGCCTTCTGTAAGAGTCATTGAAGTATTTCATGTCCGGGCCAAGTGTCCTCTTTTTTGCCAATTAAAACATGTTTCATCCCTGTAGCTAACTAGCATACACGCATAACACGTTGCCCCTTCACAAGTGCAGATTTATGAGCGCTGCAAATAACACGTCTCATAGTCTCATTTTCTACAACAAACCAGACATTCTTTAACTTAAAGATAGGAAACATTTTAAACATAGTAAATAAATGCCACTTCCTTTTTAACTTACTCAGAGCTCAGCGTCTTCCGCAACAGGAGAAAAGGAGAGATAAATTGCACCGTGTTCGATGAAGCCCTTCTGTAGTGAGTGACATTACTGTTTTGTGAACACGACCTAGAACCACTTATTCTATTATAATTGCGGTAGTGGTTTCATTCCATTTGAGAGTATTACTGCCACCGTCTGTTTTGGGGGGGAACTGCTTGTTCCTGAGGCGCCCTCTGTTGTTGAATTATGCATCTATGGGAACAATAAATCACCTGGCTGAGGTGGCTGTAGGGGAGCCCAAGAATTTGCTTATGAATGTCATGGCAACCTCCTCATTTTGCTGCTGTCGCTTGAGCCATTTCTCTTTTTCCATTTATCAATATTGTGACATAAAAATGACCCTCTATGTCATTAATATCCCCCAGAGTGTTTTGAAATTGGACGGGCATGTATTTGGATTCTTATGAGGATTCTGCAACGATCTGGTGCGCAGCTAACAAACCCTCGCCTTGCCCCTCCCTCTTACTCGTAGCCCTCATGCAGTGCTGAGCAGCAGGCCAAACTCCCCTCACCCCCAAAATCAGCCAGACAGGTAATTACAGTGTTACAGTGTCACCACAATACTTAACATTAGAACTGTGATAGAAATTTGACGTGGCTTCTGCCCGTTTGCTTGAAAAAAACAGGGGGGTGAAAATCACACTTGCTGAAAATGGTTTCTTTTTCATACAGTGATATAAAAGATATCCTCTGCGTCCTTTCTAAATAGTTGCATTTAGAGTGTATTATTATATATTTTTAAGTTTCAATAGTTTTAATAATTACTAAAGATATTGTTTGAATAAATAGATGAATAACAGACAAAACAGCCAAAACAAGACCATATTCATGCTTTTTAATAACCAATCTGATAACTTGAGTTAATTGGAGTGATCTGATTGCTAAATTATATATATAAGTTAAATATAGCCTGTTACTTTTGTTATTTTTTATTTTATGAATAATTTGGCGATGGGTTAGTTTGGCTTGAGTCCCCTCAAAAATATAAGTACGTGTCCTTGGTCATTAAAGCAATCTGCAAAAGGTCTTCTTCATTCACCCGTGAACACCTTGACGTGATGAGCTAACAGTGCTTCACTCTCCAGGGTGCTGAAATTGAAAAATGTCTGTTGTATATTCTTCTCATTGACAATACATCGACAGGACGTTGTGTATCTATGTTTGAATAAAAGAGTATATATATATATATATATATATATATTACGTTTTTAAAACGTCATTGTTTTATAGGTAGTTATTTTTTATTTTTTATTTTTTTTCTCCTTTTTTTTATAGGTAGTTATAAACAATATGTTACATGCACACAATCTTCCTTTCTTTGTGTGTAAAAAGTAAAATAACAATTAACAAAAAGTGTGCATTGGGTCATTAACAAAATGTGTGCATTGGGTCATTTTAAACGAATTTGTATTTATTTTATCCGAAGAAGCTTTTTTTTTTCTTTTTCTTTTTTTTTTTTTTTCTTTTTGCTGGAGGGTGCAGTTTTTTAAATCACCACGTAGCGACGCTATAGACCGTAACACTGATATGGTAAGGCTCCTCCTAGAGCCGAAGCGGACTGACTGTGATTTTTAGCACAAAGAGATCAGGGAACGAACGGAACGGCATTATGGAGTATACACCTCGACAAAACCTGGGATTGCGCTTTGAATTTTGACCGATCTGAGCCCCGGATCTGATATGCAACATAGCGGAGCTTTGATCTGTTTAAACGGGAATATGTTACCAACGGATTTCTTGACGCCTGCTGTTAGATATTTTCTCCTCGCACTGCTGTTTTTTTACCGGGAAGCGGCGACGACTCAGCTGTCTTATTCTGTAGCAGAGGAAGTGAAGCCAGGCACTAATATCGGAAATATTGCCAAGGATCTTAGCCTGAATGTGCAGGATTTGGAGTCCCGCTTGTTTCAAATTGTTGCATCTACAAAAAAATACTTTGAGGTAAACCGACAGACCGGATTTTTGTATGCCAGTGAGAGGATAGATCGAGAGGAGCTGTGTGCAGATGAATCTAAATGCATTGTTAGTTTGGAGGCTGTGATAAACAACCCCTTGAAGCTGTACCGCGTGGAGATAGAAATTAAAGATGTCAATGATCATTCTCCTTCTTTTAATGCACAATCCCAGCTATTGGATGTGGCTGAAAACACTTCACCTGGGTTTAAATTTGCCTTATCAGAAGCAAGCGATGCCGATGTAGGTAAGAATGGCGTCAGTGGCTATAAGCTCAGCTCAAATGAATATTTCAGTCTTGTCTCAAACAAAAGGGGAGACAGTATATCTCCAGAATTAGTGCTGCAAAAAACCCTAGACAGAGAGACAAAGCCAAACATAAAACTCATGTTAACTGCGTTCGATGGGGGCTCCCCGCCAAATTCAGGTACATCAGAGATTGAAATAAATGTACTAGATAACAATGATAATGCACCTGTTTTCAGCAGTAGTCTTTACAAGATTAACATACCAGAAAACATTCAAATTGGGGCTGCAATCTTCACTTTAAATGCCACAGACGCCGATGAAGGAGCAAACAGTGAAATAGTGTACTCTCTTCGCAGTAAGGATCAGGATCATGTTTTAGACATTTTCAGAATAGACCCTGAAACGGGGGTAATTTCAGTCAAAGGTAAAATCGACTATGAAGAAAAGAAAGCTTTTGAGATCCGTGCTGAAGCAAGAGACAAAGGCCAGCCTCCCATGTCTGCTCACAGTAAAGTGCTGGTTGAAGTCATAGATCTTAATGACAATGCTCCTGAAATAACTGTGACTTCACTCATGAATACTGTCAAAGAAGATGCTGCTATTGGTACTGCTGTTGCCCTTGTCTCGGTTCTAGACAGAGATAGTGGTAAAAATGCCGAAGTCACCTGTAAGATTTTAAATACAGTTCCTTTCAAACTTGAGAAAAACTACAGAAACTATTATTCCTTAGTTGTTGATGGACATTTAGACAGAGAGGTGACGCCTCGGTACAATGTAACAATATTAGCTTCAGATGAGGGGCAGCGTCCTCTCTCAAACACCAGTTTTATTGGTATTTCTGTCTCTGATGTAAATGACAATGCACCAAAATTTTCGGAACCCGTTATAAATGTTTATGTGAAAGAAAACAGTAAAATAGGTACAGTAATTAAAACAGTCACAGCAGTTGATGCTGACATCAACAACAATGGTCAGGTGAGCTATTCGGTTTTGGAAAATATTGGTAAAGGACAGCACCTCTCCTCAATGATAAACATTAATTCAGAAACTGGAGATATAATCAGCCTTCAGTCGTTTAACTATGAGGAGTTAAACACGTTTCAGTTTAAAGTTCAGGCCACAGACTCCGGTGTTCCTCCTCTCAGCAGCAGTGTGACTGTTAATGTTTTAATTCTGGATGAAAATGATAATAATCCAACCATTTTAGCTCCTTATTCTGAGCACGGTTCTGTTAACAGTGAGACCATCCCTTATTCTGCTGAAGCAGGATACTTTGTAGCAAAGATCAGGGCTGTGGACGCAGACTCTGGATACAATGCATTGCTATCTTATCACCTGTCTGAGCCTAAAGGGAACAACCTGTTCAGGATCGGAACCAGCACCGGGGAAATCAGGACCAAGAGGAGAATGAGCGACAACGACCTGAAAACGCACCCCTTGGTGGTGCTGGTTTCTGATAACGGAGAACCTTCCCTGTCAGCTACGGTGTCTATTGAGGTGATGGTGGTTGAAAGCACAGCTGACGTCCAGACTCAGTTCAGACATGTTCCTATAAAGGAGGACAGCTTCTCTGACTTGAACTTGTATCTGCTGATCGCCATCGTGTCGGTGTGTGTGATCTTCCTGCTGAGTCTCATCAGTTTAATAGCTGTCAGATGCCACAGGACAGACGGCACTTTCAGCAGGTACAGCGCCCCCATGATCACCACCCACCCTGACGGGAGCTGGTCTTACTCTAAAGCTACCCAGCAGTATGACGTGTGTTTCAGCTCAGACACACTGAAGAGTGATGTAGTGGTTTTCCCCGCACCGTTTCCACCTGCAGATGCTGAACTGATCAGTATTAATGGAGGAGACACTTTTACCACAACTCAGACTTTACCAAACAAAGAAAAGGTAAGAAAAGCGTGTCTTGATCTGTAAAATGAAATCTGTAAAGTTTGTTTAATAGCAGTGTTTTAAAATGCCCGCTATGAGGCCAAATTTCAAAGGATTTTGTAGGTGTGGGTTGAGTACTCGCATTAGTTTGTCAATAGCTTAGACTTGCACAACAATTAATCACATATCCATGATAATCAGTTTTTGCCATAATGGTGGATTTTAGAAGGCATCAGAATTAATATCTTTGTGTGCCATCCTTCTTTGTTTTTTTCTGTACTTTCATGATACTTTGCTCAAGTAACAGAAACTTATTGTTTAGCTAGGTGGCTATGGCCTACTGGCTAGAGAGCCGAGCGGTGATGTCTGGTAGAGGCCCCAAAGGTCCGCAGTTTGGAACTCAGTCTGTTACTATGGGTACTTGAGCAAGAGCAATGACCAGAGATTGCTCTCTGTGCGCCACTCAATGTTTGCAGCGCACTGCTCGCTGAGGGAATAGTTGAACACAGATACAAACGTCCCCCTGTAGGACTATACTTTCTTTATTATTGTATTATATCTTTATAACCTCTATAAAAACAAAACAGCAAACAACATATATATGGTTTTGTTGTTTTTACAATAAAGAAGTAACACAATGGCAGAAGGGCAATGGCATATTATCGGTGTGCTGTCTGTGGTTCTGACACGTTCTTGCCTTTTCTCTGTACTCTGTATTGAGTTTCAAGAGCTGTTCTTGGTGCTGATACTGTTACATCTAATTCAATGATGTGAGCGCCCCTTGACACGTTGCATTGGTCATTAAAATAGAACAAAACCAAATATTTTTATGAAAAATATATTTTATTTTGCTTTTAGATCATTTTTATTGCTTAGTTGTCTTTATTAAAGGAGCTATCTGCCAACAGAGCATACTTTGCAGTTTAGTTGCCCAAATAAATGATTTTTGTAGAACTTTATCAAAAAAAAATAATCACACAGAATTTTAGTTTGTTGTATTATTAACTGGTCACAAGGTGTCGCAAGAGACCACGCAAAAAAATATTTTAGGGACAGGAAACTCCTCCGCGAGTCAAGACGTAAAGCTGAAACGTCATCATGTGGGTATGCTTTGTGAGAACAGCTCGCAGATGAGCGAGGCCCGAAACGAGTGCGGATCGTTTGCAAGAATGGATACCTGAAAGAAAGGGAGGAACATCACGTTTTTTAAGCACTAAATCAGAACGAGTTGCTTTTTTTTCTGAAATGCGATGGCTGCTCGGACACAATGGGATAATACGTGGAGCCTGGTTTTCACCCTTTTTTGGCTCTGTGATTGGTCCGTGGCTCAGATCTCGTATACAATTTCCGAGGAGGTGGACAAAGGCACAGCGGTTGGAAACGTTGCGAAGGATTTAAACCTCAGTGTGCAGCAGCTGCAGTCCACGAATCTCCAAATGACACATGGGTATAAAAAACTGTATTTTGACATAAATCGGGAATCTGGAGTACTTTTTGTCACAGAAAAAATAGACCGGGAGGAGCTTTGTCCTAATCTGGCGAGGTGTTCTTTAAACATCGAGGCCGTATTGAGCAACCCTCGCAGCCTCCATCGAATTGAAGTTTTGATAAATGATATTAATGATAATGCTCCCCTTTTTCTCGAAGAAGTAATCGCAATTGATATATTTGAATCTTCATATGTTGGGGAGAGACATCCACTCCCCGTTGCTCACGATGAGGATGTGGGGTCTAATTCAGTAAAGACATATAAAATAAACCCAAATGAGTATTTCTCATTGGATATACAGAGCGCTGGTGACCAGAGTGTCTCTGCCGAGTTAGTACTGCAGAAAGCATTAGATCGAGAAAAAGAGCCTGTTATTGATTTGATTCTAACTGCAATGGATGGAGGGAAACCACCTAAAACTGGGACTTTACAGATAAAAGTGAATGTTCTGGACGTAAACGACAATTCACCCGTCTTCAGTAAGTCTCTTTACAAAATACAAGTGACTGAAAATGCGAACATTGGCACATCTTTGTTAACACTGTCTGCCTCTGATCTAGACGAAGGCGTTAATGGTCAGATTGTTTACACTTTTACAGAGAGGACGCGTTTTAACCCTGAAGAAATGTTTTCCATTGATAACAACAGCGGAGAGCTTACAGTTAAAGGCAGCATTGATTTTGAGGAAAACCAAGCATTTGAAATTCGTGTTCAAGCACGAGACAAAGGAACTCCTCCCCGCAGTGCACATAGCAAAGTTTTAGTCGAAGTGGTTGATGTCAATGACAATGCTCCGGAAATATTAGTGTCATCTTTAATGAGCCCAATTAAGGAAGACGCTGAAAAGGGCACAGCTGTTGCGACGGTCACGGTCACGGATAGAGATGGAGGCAAAAATGGCCAAATAAACTGTAAGATAATAAGTTCTGTTCCATTTAAGTTAAAATCCAATTATAAAAATTACTATTCGTTGTTGGTTGATGGACCTCTCGACAGAGAAAATATTTCCAAATATGACATATCCATTGAAGCGATAGATGAGGGATCACCTGCACTCTCAAGCACAGCCGTGATTGTTGTTCAGGTTTCTGATGTAAATGACAATCCTCCTCGATTTGCTGATTCTCTGATTAACGTGTTTGTAAAAGAGAACATTCCAACTGGAACAACAATCCATAAACTAACCACGTTTGATTCAGATTCAGACGAGAATGCAAAATCAACGTACAGTTTAATAAATTATCCTAAAAATGTGCAGATTAGTTCAATGGTGACAATTAACTCGGATACAGGAGAAATCATCAGCCTGCAGTCATTTAACTATGAAGAATTAAAAACGTTTCAGTTTAAGGTTCAGGCCACAGACTCTGGTGTTCCTCCGCTCAGCAGCAACGTGACTATTAAGGTTTTAATCCTGGATGAAAATGATAATAATCCAACCATTTTAGCTCCTTATTCTGAGCACGGTTCTGTTAACAGTGAGACCATCCCTTATTCTGCTGAAGCAGGATACTTTGTAGCAAAGATCAGGGCTGTGGACGCAGACTCTGGATACAATGCGTTACTTTCTTATCACCTGTCTGAGCCCAAAGGAAACAACCTGTTCAGGATCGGAACCAGCACCGGGGAAATCAGGACTAAGAGGAGAATGAGCGACAACGACCTGAAAACTCACCCCTTGGTGGTGCTGGTTTCTGATAATGGAGAACCTTCCCTGTCAGCTACGGTGTCTATTGAGGTGATGGTGGTTGAAAGCACAGCTGACGTCCAGACTCAGTTCAGACATGTTCCTATAAAGGAGGACAGCTTCTCTGACTTGAACTTGTATCTGCTGATCGCCATCGTGTCGGTGTCTGTGATCTTCCTGCTGAGTCTCATCAGTTTAATAGCTGTCAGATGCCACAGGACAGACGGCACTTTCAGCAGGTACAGCGCCCCCATGATCACCACCCACCCTGACGGGAGCTGGTCTTACTCTAAAGCTACCCAGCAGTATGACGTGTGTTTCAGCTCAGACACACTGAAGAGTGATGTAGTGGTTTTCCCCGCACCGTTTCCACCTGCAGATGCCGAACTGATCAGTATTAATGGAGGAGACACTTTTACCAGAACTCAGACTTTACCAAACAAAGAAAAGGTGAGATATCTTCAAATTAATATAGTTTAGAAATCGAAAAAATCGATATTTTTATTGCTGTTTCTGATTGTATTTATTCTACTTTGTGTGTCTAGACAAATGTTGGCATTCTGTCGGTGGTATTTAGTTGACAAATACTGATGACAAATGTGCATCATAAAACAAATTGCAATACATGCACTTTCAATGAGGTGCAAAATCATGTTGCATAGCTATAAGTTTACCATGTTTACAGGTGCATTTGTGGTCCACGACGTTTGCAAAAGGCCGATAGCAGTGCCGCTGAAATGTTTTTACAAGTTGTTCGACAAAAAGACCCATCTTATCAATTTATTATTATTATTTTTATTATTATTTAATATATTTACTGCAGATTCTTGTCTTTTTTTAGGCCATCACTATATTTAAAATGTTTTACTCTGTGTAGTTTTCTTGTCAAATTGCCTTCAAGTTCACTGAGGCTGCACACAAACTATACATTTGCTTATGAATATATAAATAACACCACTTTATAATTGTATTGGGTGTTTTCACAAACAATATATGGAGGTCTTTGTAACAAACAAAAGATGTCACTTGAGACCACACATACTCTTATGTCCGCTTAATGATAAAACTCCTCCGTTTACTTGCTGAACTGTGACCCCCTCAGTACGCCATGTTTGGTGTTGTTGCAAAAGTTGTCCGGAAAGGTGGTTCTGAGATTCGAATATGTTGGATGCATTTTATTTTTCTTTGTCGTTTTATAAATGAAGGAGGTTTGTCTGGATTTACCGTTGCTACAAAAATGAAATGGGGAAAACACAGAAGCTGAATGGCTGCTGTTTGCTATTATTCTTTGTTCAACTGGTCCTTTGCTCAGATTTCCTACTCGTTCTCCGAGGAGGTGAAGAAAGGAACAGTGATCGGGAATCTTGCTAAGGATTTACAAGTCAGTGCGCAACAGTTGGAAGAACAAGAATTTCGAATTGTATCTAGTAGTATGTATATAGTTAGCTTTATTTGTAAGCGACAGGATTGACCGGGAAAACTTTTGTCCTAATACACCCGAATGTCCCTTAAACATGCAGGCACTTCTTAGCAATCCCATGAATATATATTGCATTCAAGTAAACACCCTGGATATTAATGATAACGCACTGGCATTCCCAGAGAAAATCCATGTGTTTTAATATATCTGAATCATCCTCGGCGGGGAGTGGTATCCTCTTGCAGCAGCACATGACACAGACACTGGCATCAATTCAGTCAAAAGCTTTAAAATGCTAAAATTTGTTATTCTCTAATTGATAACAATCCTCCTAAAATACTGCTTTTAACTACTATAAATCTAAACCTGGAGATTGGTGAAAGTAATGCACTGCAATCTTTTAAGCATGAGGAATTACAAAATATTTCTGTTTAAAGTTCCGGCCACAGACTGTGGTGTTCTTCCTCTCAACTTCAACATGAGTGTTAACGTTTTAATCCTGGATGAAAATGATAATAATCCAACCATTTTAGCTCCTTATTCTGACCTCGGTTCTGTTAACAGTGAGACCATCCCTTATTCTGCTGAAGCAGGATAGTTTGTAGCAAAGATTAGGGCTGTGGACACAGACTCTGGATACAATGCGCTCCTTTCTTATTTGATATAATTCTCAAAAATGCTTTCAAAAACATGTGACAGTGTCATATTTAGTTAGAAATCTAGGGGTGATATTCGACCAGGAGTTTTACTTTGATAAACAAATTAACTCTGTAGTCAAATCTAGCTTTTATCATCTGCGTTTTCTGACTAGAAATGAATCTTTTGTAAATCGCACTAACTTAGAGAAGGTCATTCACGCATTCATCAGTTATAGACTTCATTACTGTAATGGACTTTATATTGGTGTCCATCACTTTTCCCTAAGACGACTTCAGCTTGTTCCGAATGCAGCTGCCCATCATATAACCAATGCCTCTAGACTTGGTGTTTATTTATGTTTTATTTATTTATTTTTTGAGGGGGGTGATGCCATCATCTAATATGCATAGTTGAGACTAAGAATTTATTAAAATAGAGATTAAATGTCTTCTAAAATTGCCTTCATAAAAATAATTTATGAATTGTATTACATTGCCAGAATCCTTTTACCTGACTCCGCCAGATGGATTTGCTCCGCATATCCATCTGGAAACCTTCCGTTGAAGTAATTTTGGGAAGGGGCGAAAATACTGGTTAGCTGATTGGCCTATGTTGGTGATAGACGGGCCAAATAAACAAATCAGATCAACGAAGCATATGAAGTACTAAGAGAGCGGCGACGAAAACACCACCACAAGCCAGGCTGCTCTTGCTGCTGCAGGTAAAGGCTCGTTAGCTCAGAAAAGCCTCCAGAGCAGTGTTTTGCTCTTCTTTCAGTGAAGAAATACTCTGTAATTCCGATAAAACTTGCTCGATAGCCACGCTAACGCTAGTTTCATCGGCTGAAGCCGCCATGTTCTTTAGACTGAACTGTCGCGCTTCTCGTTGTGTCACACCTCAACCCGCCTCAAAGCCAACGCTGATTGGACGTTCGTTTGGTGAACGGCTCCAAATTTTCTTTAACGGAAAGTACCCAGACTGATCTGCGAGTGAAACCTTGAAAGCTCGCGAGATCAGGATGGTCTCACGAGGCTAAGAATCCTTAGTACATAAAAGAAAATGTACCAAAAAGACAGCTATCAGAGGCGCACAGAGTGAAGCTGTGTGTGAATTAAATTCAGGGAATTATTTTAGTGCAACAGTTAGGGAGACAAAAAAAGACTACTTTAAAAACCATATTTACTCGACAAGGCAGCAGCAGCTGGGGTGTGCCTGTGAGACAGCGCTGAGGGAAAATGGAACCCTTATAGCACCTCTCACTGCTGCCTCAATACAGTGACTCAACACCAACTATTGCTTTCAGTAAAGTCATAATTGAAACAAACAAAAAATTCGTTTTTGTTAGTTCTATTTGAAAGAAGATTGCTAGAGCTGTCTTAAAATCGCAAAATATTGCAACAAAGATGCTAAATGGGTAACCGTGTGCTGTCCTCTCTAGCTTTCCTTCCCTCCCGAGTCCTGAGAGCAGCGCACCGCAGTGCGGTAGCTGCTCCCGCTAACCAGCTCCTCTGTAATATGCATGTAGCCAGCTGTGCAGCCAGACAGGAAGAAGCAAGCGGTGTTGGTTTTTCAAAATAAAGTACACTTTAAAAAATGAAAAATTAATTCTGAATGTGTGGTGGCTTTTATTTTAACGTAGCTGTGTGCTGGGATGAATTACACGTAATGGAAACCCTGCTGTTCATTTTAGAATTGATTTTAAAATCGTAATGTGTTTAAAGTGTTAAATGGACTAGCCCCACCATATTTATTTGAAATTTGAAGTCTTCCTGTACATGGGAGCTCTTTGAGGTCATGAAGTTATCTTTTATTAGATGTCCCAAGAACTAGAAGCACTGGGGTAACCGAGCATTTTCAGTGGCAGCACCCCGGCTTTGCACCAACCTCCCTTTAGATCTTTGTTTAACTTCTGACCAGAGAATCTTTAAGTCTAGGCTTGAGACTTATCTTTTTAGACATGCTTTTAATACCATGTAGTGGAGAGGCAGTTCCTTGTTTATTGTTGTTTTGCATTTCTTTTATGATGTAACTTTTACTGTAAAGTGCTCCAGTAGCCTTGGTTGGTTGTTGCTAAG
Organism: Fundulus diaphanus; assembly: GCA_037039145.1. NCBI lineage: Eukaryota > Metazoa > Chordata > Actinopteri > Cyprinodontiformes > Fundulidae > Fundulus > Fundulus diaphanus. Next base: position 35,334,108 of record CM073125.1, read on the forward strand.
TACTATATAAATCAATCAGTCAATCAATCAATCAATAATTCGTAAAACCTTAAGTTGTTTTTTATTTAATATTTTTTTACTTTTTTAAAATTCAAAAATCATGTTTTATTGCTTGTTGATAGGATCCTGGTAATATTACAGGTAATTGCTCTTTATTAATTAGTTTTATGTTGCTTGAGAAATGTCATTATTTATAATAATTCTCTTTATTCTTTACTCAAGTGTTTTTTGTTTTTTACAGTGAGTGAGAAAACAAAACTTTATGCTACTATTATTATGCTGAGACATGCAAAACGAAAAAAAAATCAGTATAGAACTGTTCACTCCTTCATGAGGTCAAACCCGACGCACAATTTCTATCTATGTAAAAACTTCGTCGTTGTCCTGCTTCCCTTTATAAAAGTCGGATTGTTTGAGTTTGATTTTCACACCAATTTATTTTCTGACCGTTTAGTTCGCCACACGTTGTCACCGGAGACCGTGGATTTGAGAGTGATTATTTCTAAACTCCTCCTCCTTACAAGAGAGAAAAAAAAAGCTCTTTCAGCCGCTAAGCCCACGGAAAAAGGGGCTGGTCGGGAGAGGTGCAACTATCTGCCGTCAGCACAATTTCTCTGGACGAAAATATGTTCACTCCGGATAAATAATTCTCCAGTCGATGTATCTTTTGTGATCCCATCATGTATCCGCGGCGGGGACCGGGATGCGTCTGGATCATCTTTGTGGCGCTTTTTTGTCTCTGTGGCCGCTCCTCCTCGCAACTATCCTATTCCATATCGGAGGAGACGAACAAAGGCAGCGTGGTGGGGAACATCGCCAAGGATTTAAACCTCAATGTTCAGGATCTGGAAAGCAGGGGATTACGTGTTGTTTCGAGTTACAGTGAGAAATATGTTGACGTGAACCTGCGGACCGGAAACCTCTTTGTCAACGAGAGAATAGACAGAGAAGAGCTTTGTCCGCATGTGGTAAAATGTTCGCTGCAGGTGCAAGCGGTTTTAAGTGACCCAATGACCGCACATCGCATTGAGATTAATATTATAGATATGAACGATAATGCTCCCGCGTTTGTGGAAAACAAACACGTCCTGAATATTTCTGAATCTTCGCTGACGGGAGAGAGATATCCTCTCCCTGTAGCCGTGGACGCAGACATGGAGGGCAACGCTGTGAAAAGCTACAAGCTGAGTCAGAATGAATATTTCTCGCTTGATGTACAGAGTGGCGGAGAGCATGGCGTGTCGGCTGAATTAGTGCTGCAGAAAGCTTTAGACAGAGAGACACGTTCACTCATAACACTAATGTTAACAGCAATTGATGGAGGTAAACCTCCCAAATCAGGGTCGCTGCAGATACATGTTTATGTTATAGATGCAAATGACAATATACCAAGATTCAGCCAGTCGCTTTACAAAGCAAGTGTAAAGGAAAACGCCCCTCTGGGAACACCTATAATAAAATTAAATGCAACAGACCTGGACGAAGGCATAAACGGTAAGATTTTGTACTCCTTTATTAAAAGAGGAAATAGTGATCCATCAAATATTTTTGCGCTGCACCCAGAAACAGGAGAAATAACTTTGAAAGACAGCCTAGATTATGAAGGAACGCGTGCTTATGAAATTAGAGTCCAAGCTAAAGATCATGGAACTTCACCTCGAAGTGCATATGCAAAACTAATAATAGAGGTGATTGATGTGAATGACAATGCTCCAGAAATATCGGTCACATCTTTAATGACACCAGTGAGAGAAGATGCACAATTTGGGACGATTGTTGCTTTAGTTACAGTGAGTGACAAAGATGGAGGGAGCAATGGTGTAACTAAATGCAGTGTAGTTGGATCTGGTGCCTTTAAACTGAAGTCCAACTACAAAAATGACTATTCATTAGTAGTTGATGGACAGCTGGACAGAGAAATGCTTGCTGCTCATAACGTCACCATAACAGCTACAGATGAGGGAAGTCCACCACTGTCTGGCACTGAAGTCATTACTGTCCAGGTGGCAGATGTGAATGACAATGCACCTCGTTTTACAGAGCCAGTCATTTACATTTATGTTGAAGAAAACAACCCGGTAAATTCAAAGATTTACACAATTCATGCCTTTGATCCAGATCTAGATGAAAATGCAAAGGTTAGCTATAAACTGTTAGATAATTCATATAAGAATATTCCAATATCATCTGTTTTAAACATCAACTCAGACACTGGAGACATAATCAGTCTGCAGCCATTTAACTATGAGGAGATAAAAACATTTCAGTTTAAAGTTCAGGCCACAGACTCTGGTGTTCCTCCACTTAGCAGCAACGTGACTGTTAAGGTTTTAATCCTGGATGAAAATGATAATAATCCAACAATTTTAGCTCCTTATTCTGAACACGGTTCTGTTAACAGTGAGCCCATCCCTTATTCTGCTGAAGCAGGATACTTTGTAGCAAAGATCAGGGCTGTGGACGCAGACTCTGGATACAATGCACTCCTTTCTTATCACCTGTCTGAGCCCAAAGGAAACAACCTGTTCAGGATCGGAACGAGCACCGGGGAAATCAGGACTAAGAGGAGAATGAGCGACAACGACCTGAAAACGCACCCCTTGGTGGTGCTGGTTTCTGATAATGGAGAACCTTCCCTGTCAGCTACGGTGTCTATTGAGGTGATGGTGGTTGAAAGCACAGCTGACGTCCAGACTCAGTTCAGACATGTTCCTATAAAGGAGGACAGCTTCTCTGACTTGAACTTGTATCTGCTGATCGCCATCGTGTCGGTGTCTGTGATCTTCCTGCTGAGTCTCATCAGTTTAATAGCTGTCAGATGCCACAGGACAGACGGCACTTTCAGCAGGTACAGCGCCCCCATGATCACCACCCACCCTGACGGGAGCTGGTCTTACTCTAAAGCTACCCAGCAGTATGACGTGTGTTTCAGCTCAGACACACTGAAGAGTGATGTAGTGGTTTTCCCCGCACCGTTTCCACCTGCAGATGCTGAACTGATCAGTATTAATGGAGGAGACACTTTTACCAGAACTCAGACTTTACCCAACAAAGAGAAGGTAGGTGACCAATGGGAATTGGGGTTTATATTTTGGTTGTTAGACCTACAAGATAGAAAACTTAAACCGTGATTGATAATTTGTCAGAATAAAAAAGGAGATTGACATTTTATGACTATCAACAGCCATACAAAACTCAGTACGGCATGTCTTGTTTATAACTTTTTGCAATAAGACATGCGGTCCTTTGAAAACAACTCATAATGTTTTTAGTGGAACTGCCCGATTGAACTTTTTTTTTTCTCCTAAATCAACTTATTGAAACCTTTTTTTGTCAAGAATCAATAATCTTTATTCTCATGATGTGTTACCATCGTGACAATTTTGGTGAGACAGACACCGGCTCCAGATGCAAATAGATTACATGTAACACGAACATACAACAGGAAATAATGTTTCATGTTTGTCTGTTTGTTTTGTTTTTTTGGTAGTGGTGTTGGGATGTTTCATGAAATCAGTTGATTGCGCTGACCAACAGTGATTCCTGAAAAGCTTAAGCGTGCAAATAGTCCTTAGGATCTAATAAGACTGATATTTGAGTCAAAAAGTCAGATAGTAGCCCCTTTAAAATGATGTAGATTATTATGCATGATTTAATCACTCTATTTAATGCACTCATGCCCACAGTAAATACCATAAAATAATTTTAAACCTTCAAGGTGCAAAACTGTGCAATCTGCCTGGATGTCCAACCATACATTCCCAGTAGTGTGTGTCTAACATGTAACAGACCGTGTGTTCAAGGTGTTGGATCTATCATTCTTGAAGTGAATTCTAAAGTGCATGCAGTTTTACAAAATTCGCTTTCCAGTTGTTTGTTACATGATAAAACCATGGCAAAGCAAAACTAAATACGGTTTAAAGCCGCAAGAGATAATCGGTCGCAGTTTCAAAGATCAACTCAATTTTAACACTTATTGTTGAGCACTGCAGCATCACTGGCGTTGAACCCAGAGGAATAATTTATTTTAGTCACAGGTGACATTGAATGTCTTGGACACATCGCAGCAAAAAAAGAAAAAAAAAAAGAAACACGAGGACGACTCTGACTTCCCAGGGAGCTAAAGAGCAACTCGTTGCTCAGCCTGTGTTCTTTGGGGGGTATTTTAATTAATAGTAGAAGAAATAAAAAATGTAATCTCAGTCCTTTTTGACCCCGTTTCAGAGAGCAGCCAAATCCCCGTGTTCTGTGGATCTGCTTTGGCCAGTTTTTAACAGCTGCTGTTCTGGACACAGCGCAAGCTAGAGCGCCGCCCCCGCCGCTTCCTGCTTGTCGAAACAGGTCCCAAATAAAATCAATAGGATAGTAACGGTGTCATTTTATTTTGATCAGTTTTAACAACACATAACCGCTCTGAAAACCTGCTTAGCTAACGGCTGAAGTTCCCTTAGAAAAGGAGTGCGCTTGCGCATCGACTTCCGAAACACAGCGGATACTTTGTGAGTGGTGCGTTCAATACAATGGGACGTTATAAAACTAGTCCACATGTGTCGCAAAGTACCACATGCGGTTGTGAATGATATAGGTTATCCACATATTCTTTTTAGATATGTTTTCTACATGGTAGACAGGGTCCGATGCATTAGATTACTGAAAATTGTGAATGACCCCAAGTAAGCTGCCATTTGCCTGTCAACTTTCAAAGATATAGAAGATAATCGTTTTGTAATCAAATTAAATTTATTTATAGCGTTTTTGAAAACAATTACTGTTGGCTAAAGTGCTGTCAACAGAAATTATATATTGCAACAATAAATCAAAGTTAAAAACATAAAAAAACATTACAAGACTAAATAAAACCATAAGTTAACTCGCATGCTGCATTAAAAACCAGCGAATACAAAAGGATTGAAGCTACGAAGTTTACATATGTATTATGTCTGTGTTTTACCGTGTCATAGACATAGATCCATAATTTGCTGATAGGTTTATGCAAAACGGAATTAAACAAATAAAATAACTGTAAAAACTCCTCCCTGAACCTCATTATAAATGTTGCACCGGTTTACAAATAACCTTATTAGTTTATTACAGTTATTATTTAACACCGAGAAGTAGTTTTAGTTAAATAAAAGGATCTCTTTTTAATTCTGCATTTTGTGCTTTAAACTGTCTTTTTTTCCGGAAAAATACAGTGTCCCATAATATACGTCTAGTTTTAAAGATTCAGTCTTGGCCTTGTGCTTGGCCTCAGAGGGCTCGGTCATGGTCTCGGTCTCGGAAGAGCCGGTCTTGACTCAATCACAGATGATTACTCATTTTAAAAACCAAGAAAGTATAAAGTGCGTTAGGCGCTGTCTATGGTACTGATCCCAGAAAAACACCATGTGGGTCCTAAACCGACTCAGTTACGAGTTTCTTTTTCTTTTCTTGTTACTACAAATTATGCAGGCATTTTAAGTGAAACCAGTTATTATAACAATAACTAGCTTTACGTTTTTATTTGGATTTGTCAATATATATATATGAATATATATATATATATATGAATATATATATATGAATATTACATTTATGTTATTGATGCAATTAAACCACCAGTAGCCATTTTCCGTCTTATTTACAACGTTTACCCAAGTCAGTTTTCTGTTTCTCTTAAGTGTGCACATATTTTCTGCCACATGATGTCACCCGAGACCATTAGTATGAGTTGCGTCATATACGTATAAAGTCTACAACCCCTCCTTCGTTCGTGTATGAAAGAATAACCCGTCATCAGCGTTTGTAGTTCCCTGCCACTCGGTTGTATGGTTGGGATAAGAAACAAATCCATAACGTTTTGGAAATTCAGATTTTTTTGGAGGATAAATGATTTATTGGGCTCCGTTTTGTCGCTACATTAAGGATGTTTTGGCGAAGACAACACGGACATTTCTGGACTCATTTTGTTGCGTTGCTTTGTCTTTGTGAGCGGTCTGCATCGCAGCTTTCGTATTCAGTTTCCGAGGAGGTGAACAAAGGGACTGTTGTGGGGAATATTGCCAGGGATTTAAACCTCAACGTGCACGATCTGAACACCAGGGATCTACGCATTGTTTCGGGTTTCAGCAAGACCTATTTTGACGTGAATTTACAGACCGGGAACCTCTTTGTCGCTGAGCAAATAGACAGAGAGGAGGTTTGTCCACATTTGGTAAAATGCTCGGTCAAAATACAAGCGGCTTTAAGCAACCCCATGAACGTGCATCGCATTGAGATAAATATCCTTGATGTGAATGATAACCCGCCTTCGTTTATTGAACAAACACATACATTAAATATCTCGGAGTCGTTATCGCCGGGAGAGAGATTTCCTCTCCCTGTAGCGGTGGATGCGGATATAGGAAGCAACGCTGTGAAAAGCTACAAGCTGAGTCAGAATGAACATTTCTCACTTGATGTACAGAGTGGTGGAGAACATGGCGTTTTGACTGAGTTAGTGCTGCAAAAAGCTTTAGACAGAGAAAAACAACCAGTGATTAAACTTGTTTTGACTGCAGTAGATGGAGGTAAACCACCTAGATCAGGGACATTGCAGCTCACTGTTAATGTCATAGATGTTAATGACAACACTCCCGTGTTTAGTAAATCTCTTTATAAGGTGCAGATCAGAGAAAATGTTACTCCTGGATCATTTGTTATTAAGTTAAATGCAACAGATTTGGACGAAGGTGTGAACAGTAAGATTAATTATTTCTTCATAAAAACAGGAAGTATGGATCCATCAAAAATGTTTGATCTAAATTCAGAAACAGGAGAAATAACGGTGAAAGGGAGTCTGGATTATGAAGAAACACGTGCGTATGAAATCAGAGTTCAGGCGAAAGACCAGGGAGCCTCACCTCGTAGTGTGCATGCCAAATTATTAATAGAGGTGATTGATGTGAATGACAATGCTCCAGAAATATCTGTCACATCCTTGATGACGCCAGTGAAAGAAGATGCAGATCTGGGGACGATAGTTGCTTTTATTACAGTGAGTGACAAAGATGGAGGGAACAATGGGGTGACCAAATGCAATATAGTTGGCTCTTTTCCTTTTAAACTGAAGTCCAACTACAAAAATGACTATTCTTTAGTAGTTGATGGACCACTGGACAGAGAAATGATTTCTGTTTATAATATAACAGTCGCAGCTTCAGATGAGGGAAGTCCATCTCTGTCTAGCATCAAAGAAATTACTGTTCACGTTGCCGATATCAATGATAACGCACCTCGTTTTGCAGAACCTGTGGTTCACGTTTATGTAAAAGAAAACAGTCCTGTCGGTACAAAGATTTACATAATGAGTGCAGTTGATCCGGATCTAAATGAAAATGCAAAGGTCGCCTACAAACTTTTGAATGGTTTTCCAAAAAGTACCCCAATTTCTTCAATATTGAGCATCAACTCAGATACAGGAGATATAATCAGCCTACAGTCGTTTAACTATGAGGAGTTAAACACCTTTCAGTTTAAAGTTCAGGCCACAGACTCTGGTGTGCCTCCACTCAGCAGCAACGTGACTGTTAAGGTTTTAATCCTGGATGAAAATGACAATAATCCAACCATTTTAGCTCCTTATTCTGAACACGGTTCTGTAAACAGTGAGACCATCCCTTATTCTGCTGAAGCAGGATACTTTGTAGCAAAGATCAGGGCTGTGGACGCAGACTCTGGATACAATGCGCTGCTTTCTTATCACCTGTCTGAGCCCAAAGGAAACAACCTGTTCAGGATCGGAACCAGCACCGGGGAAATCAGGACTAAGAGGAGAATGAGCGACAACGACCTGAAAACGCACCCCTTGGTGGTGCTGGTTTCTGATAATGGAGAACCTTCCCTGTCAGCTACGGTGTCTATTGAGGTGATGGTGGTTGAAAGTACAGCTGACGTCCAGACTCAGTTCAGACATGTTCCTATAAAGGAGGACAGCTTCTCTGACTTGAACTTGTATCTGCTGATCGCCATCGTGTCGGTGTGTGTGATCTTCCTGCTGAGTCTCATCAGTTTAATAGCTGTCAGATGCCACAAGACAGACGGCACTTTCAGCAGGTACAGCGCCCCCATGATCACCACCCACCCTGACGGGAGCTGGTCTTACTCTAAAGCTACCCAGCAGTATGACGTGTGTTTCAGCTCAGACACACTGAAGAGTGATGTAGTGGTTTTCCCCGCACCGTTTCCACCTGCAGATGCTGAACTGATCAGTATTAATGGAGGAGACACTTTTACCAGAACTCAGACTTTACCAAACAAAGAAAAGGTGAGTTGTGATTAGTCACTAAGTACATTTTGCAAAATGAAACAGTAGATATATGCATTATTTAATGGCCAAGATTACTATAGCGATGCTATCAAATGTACTTGTGTTTTTTTTTTCTACAAGCATTTCATAAACCAGGACTTATATATAGGGCTGTCACGATAATCAATAAATCAATTATTCACACCATACATTTTACAATTTAAAATAAGCTCGGTAATTTATGTATGCATGCTTGCTTTATGCCCCTTGTGTTTCCCTTTTGTCTCCATGAAACTGGACAGAAAAGGTTTCAGTATGTTGCACCCCTCTACTCATCCCTCACTTCTCATTTCCTCAGTGTAGGAGGAGTTAAATCAGCCTACCTGTCAGGTAGGCAGATTCTCCAATTTTAGCATGAAAGCCTCGTGAGGGAGAGACAAAGAAACGCTAGTTTGAAAAAAAATGGAATTGGTGCCAAAGCCGAACATGACTGCTCCAGTGTGGGAGTTTTTTTATTTAAGCCTGATGATGGCCGCCAATCGCCTATTCTATCTGAGCTGTTATGTTGAGAGGGTATACTTGCATTATTATGCCATTATCATATTAGTTGAAAAGGTCTCCAAATGACAATGGTGTGGTTTATGTCGATCATTTTTATGAAGATTTACCATTCAGCAAAATTTGTTATCAAGACAGGCCTATATGTATATGGAATGCATAGTTCAAGTCTGAAAAGACTAAATGTTTTGTCTAGTCAAACAGGCAGCCCTGGCTCGGTGATACTCCAAGTTAGCACCATGCTTCCATGGTGTCTTAACTTTAAGTTGGGACATATATATATATATATATATATATATATATATATATATATATACTCTGGCAATCAGAAGGTTGTGGGTTCGATTCCCTGGGCAAGGCACTTAGACCCAAATTACATACCGAGCTGCGTCTCGGTGTATAAATGTGTTTAAGCCTGTTTAAGTCTGTTTGCTGTAGCTCACCTGTTTCTTCCACACTAACAGGAGAAAATCCCCTCATCGCTAATGGCTCTGCTTCTGACGCTAAATCACATTTTGAAATAGGGTTGGGACTTTATCATTTTATTTTATCATTATCGTGAAAAATTACATATCCATCCATCCATCCATCCATCCATCCATCATCTTCCGCTTATCCGGGGTTGGGTCGCGGTCCATATCGTGATTAGAATTTGGATTTATCTTTAACTAGTGGTGTCTGAAACACCCCAAAACTGCCAGTATTGTCAGGATTGTTATTTTTGTTATTTTCTCCACTGTTGGTTCATTGAGAGCATCAATAATTATTAATAATTTCAAAAATATAATTAAATGCAGTTACTGTGTATAGTTTGGTAATAAAAAAAGCACATTTCTTAATGTAACGTGAGCCCTAATGAAACATATTTTTGTTGTAATATATGTTACATTTTTAAATGCTTTTTAACGACAGTATTAGTGCTTATCCAGCAATAATTGACATGCAGTCGCAGCCACACAGTTACCTGCAAAAAAGTCTCCAGGAAGGTGTAAATAGTCTTTTAGCATCACTTTTATCATTATCACACATTACCTCACCATATCATGATAAAATTTAAAGTCCATATTGCTCACCCCTGTTTTAAAAATGGTTATAATTCCCAGCACAAATGAAATCACCCCTTGTAAAGCCATCTGATAAATTAAGTTCAGTTTCAAGAAAATAGAGCCACCTAACATCAGTGCACTATTCATGGAGAACAGCACCATTCTCGTCATTATATTAATTTTAATATTCACCTAATAAGTCATCCTATCTACCCACTAAGGACTTGTGAGCTAATGGCTGGTACTTGGTGCTGTATCTTACTTCTGAATCTGAAGGGCTCCAAGTTAAAATTTCCCAGTTATGTGACGTTGCATCATACTATTATTTAAACTATATAACATTACATTATGCACCACAACAAAATTCAATGCCTCGATAATTAACTTATAGGGTGGTTTACAGGCAACGTTCAATATCTTTCCTTACCCATTTCGTTGTCTTCATTGACGTTTCAAACCGTGAGCTCATTTTATTGAATAAGCTGCCGATTTTTGCACATTCAGCAGCGGCTGTTTTGGGAGCTTTTCTCTTTAATTCTAGCTTTCTCCATCGCGCTGCCCTCGCTCTTTCAACGCCTTTCAAACACCGTTGACCGAGAGCACTGACGTTACGTGAGGGCTCGCGGAAAAAAAAGAAATAGAGCTGCCAGTGGAGGCGGAGGCAGCCCAGGGATAACGGCTGCGTAGCGGCGGGATTCACTCCATAATGTCATAACTGAACAGCCCAATGAAAAAAAAATAAAAAAAAAAGGTGAACATGTGCCCAAATATCAGACCAGCCCACCGGGAATTGGCCCGGTCCTCCTTATTAGCCACTCCGGGCCTATATGTCATATATTCCTTTTTTCTATAATGCACGTTGTCGTGTCAGTTGTGATATCTGCTTTCGGATCACAACATCTGTTATGGTTTCTTGTCCAGTTTCTCACTTTTAGTTTAGGTTGTTTGTACTCTATTGAAATGCCATGGACTCATATGTGTGCTATTTTTTGGACGTTTCTCACAGTTTATGGTTGCAACGCGTGGGGTCGTTGATGACCGTGTGTTGTGTGAGCTCGCTGTTTTTAGTCTCCTCCTTTCCTTCTTTGCGTCACAGCAGACGATGTACGCTTTGTTAGAGGAGCAGAAACCATGGCTGAAAGCCGGGGAGTGGAATCATTTGCTTTATAAATTTTGGCAGACCGCGTGGCTTTATTATAGAAATAATTAAGATCTGGTCCCTTTCTCTTATATCAGCGATGGGCAGAGGAAGGAATGATGGGATTCTCGTTTCGCTGCTCATGTTGTTTATATCCGACTGGTCTGCAGCTCAGATATCCTACTCTGTCGCCGAGGAGGCGGACAAAGGAACCGTGGTCGGGAACCTCGCAAAGGATTTAAATGTCAACGTTCGGGACCTACAAACCAGGAATCTAAATATTGTGTCGGGATACAGTAAGACATATTTCGAGGCTAATTTTAAAACAGGGGATCTTTATGTCAACGACAGAATAGATCGTGAGGAGCTTTGTCTAAACGCTGTTAAATGTGTATTGAACGTTGAGGCCATACTGAGTGATCCCGTGGCGCACAGACGCATTGAGGTAGCGATCAGTGATATAAATGACAACGCACCTGCTTTCGTGGAGAAATCATTTTCTATCAATATTTCTGAATCTTCTCCAGTGGGGGAGCGCTTCTTGCTGCCTTTAGCAGTCGATGCAGATTCAAGCAGCAATTCCGTGAAGACGTACAAGCTCAGTGTAAACGAATACTTTTCCCTCGATGTACAGAGCGGTGGAGAACACGGCGCTTCTGCTGAACTAGCGCTTCTGAAAGCTTTAGACCGGGAAAAGCAAGGAGTTATTAAACTAACGCTCACCGCTACAGATGGAGGCAGACCTCCACAATCTGGAAGTGTACAGATCATTATTCATGTTTTAGATGCAAATGATAACTCGCCGTCTTTTGGCAAAACTCTCTATAAAGCTCACGTTAAAGAAAATGCTCCAATAGGCTCTACAATTATTCAGCTTAATGCCACTGATTTAGACGAGGGAGAAAACGCAAAGATAATTTACTCTTTTGTCAAACGTGCCAGCTTCAATCCTGCCGACACCTTTTTGATAAATTCAGAAACGGGTGTAATTAGTGTTAAAAGGAAATTAGACTATGAAATACAACCAGCGTATGAAATTCATGTACAAGCAACAGACAAAGGTGCGTTACCTCGGAGATCAAATGGAAAGCTTTTGATTGAAGTAGTGGATGTAAACGACAATACTCCAGAAATTATTGTGACGTCACTGATGAACCCGGTTAAAGAAGATGCTGAAGTAGGAAGCGTTGTTGCTTTAGTTACAGTGACGGACAAAGACGGAGGCAAAAACGGCCAAACTCGTTGTAATCTTGTTGGTTCAACTCCTTTTAAGCTAAATTCTAATTATAAGAGCTATTACTCTTTAGTTGTAGATGGACCACTTGATCGAGAAGCACATCCTTCATACAATGTCACAATTATAGCGAGTGATGACGGCTCCCCGTCTCTGTCCAGCACCAGTGTTATCAATGTACAAGTTTCCGATATCAATGACAACGCACCTCGTTTCCACGATTCCGTGATGAATGTTTACGTAAAGGAAAACAGCCCCGTTGGAGCCCGTATTTTTACCATAAGTGCAGTTGATCCTGATATAAATGAAAACGGGAGAGTAACATACTCACTGGAAGGTGATGCGAAAAATATCCCCGTGTCTTCGTTTATAAATATCAACTCAGAGACTGGAGATATAATCAGTTTGCAGTCTTTTAATCACGAGGAGTTAAAAACATTTCCGTTTAAAGTAAAAGCCACAGACTCTGGCATGCCTCCACTCAGCAGCAGTGTAACTGTGAATTTGTGTGTTCTGGATGAAAATGACAATAATCCAACTGTTTTAGCTCCTTATTCTGAGCACGGTTCTGTTAACAGTGAGACCATCCCTTATTCTGCTGAAGCAGGATACTTTGTAGCAAAGATCAGGGCTGTGGACGCAGACTCTGGATACAATGCGCTGCTTTCTTATCACTTGTCTGAGCTCAAAGGAAACAACCTGTTCAGGATCGGAACCAGCACCGGGGAAATCAGGACTAAGAGGAGAATGAGCGACAACGACCTGAAAACGCACCCCTTGGTGGTACTGGTTTCTGATAATGGAGAACCTTCCCTGTCAGCTACGGTGTCTATTGAGGTGATGGTGGTTGAAAGCACAGCTGACGTCCAGACTCAGTTCAGACATGTTCCTATAAAGGAGGACAGCTTCTCTGACTTGAACTTGTATCTGCTGATCGCCATCGTGTCGGTGTCTGTGATCTTCCTGCTGAGTCTCATCAGTCTAATAGCTGTCAGATGCCACAGGACAGACGGCACTTTCAGCAGGTACAGCGCCCCCATGATCACCACCCACCCTGACGGGAGCTGGTCTTACTCTAAAGCTACCCAGCAGTATGACGTGTGTTTCAGCTCAGACACACTGAAGAGTGATGTAGTGGTTTTCCCCGCACCGTTTCCACCTGCAGATGCTGAACTGATCAGTATTAATGGAGGAGACACTTTTACCAGAACTCAGACTTTACCAAACAAAGAAAAGGTAAGAAAGGCAGAGACAGCATACGTTGTTTTTTTTTATTATGACTCCATCACAAGTAATAATTTAGGATTATTGTTGAAATAATCTTACATTTTTGCCTTTTTAGGTTTGTAGTATTCCGTCTTTCATGGGTGATCTAATTACAGTTTTATATACTTTAGATTTTTATAACATAACCAACATATATTGTGGTTGTTTTGCTGGTCCACCCATGACCGTATATATACTCTGTTTTCTTTGGTGCCTCTCTTAGTGAGATTTTGTCTACCTTTTAGTGTTGCTGACAAGATTTTGTGATTGGAAATGTGGTTTTCAAATGGCTATGAAAACGAAATGTTAAAATTGCCTGGCATTCTCTGGCTGAACATATGCATACTAATTCTGCTAAAACTTTCATTTTGAAAGTATTTTCCCCACTAAGATAATTAATCTTGAATGTGTTATCTGAAACAATCTAAAATAGATGTTAATCGCAATTTTTTTAATTAAAGAAATCAAGCACAATCTGAGTGAAGACATCCAGCAGTGGACTCTGTCCATGGTGCTTCATACTTGACATTTTCATTTGGAGCAGCGGCAACTGGGATAGTATTATTGTTGAAGCTGTCAGAAGAAGCTGTACTTTGTCTTTAGATTGTTTTAGCAGAAATAAAACTCTATACTTCTGCTTTTATTTGTGCACTGAACGCCAACATATACGTTTTTAGCTTTCTCTAATGTTCAGCTAAACTTCTTGTCATTATTATTGCAATCAAATTACAGTATTCATACATAAGAAACCAGCAGTTGATGTCGCTGGAGACCACACATTTGTGAGTGGCCCTACTTTTTTTTTTTTTTTTTTTTTTTTTTTTTGCGTCAGGCTCCTCCTCCGCATATGTAGCCATGGTAGAGCGCTGCTTTATGAGAAAACATATTCGCTCACGCTAGGGAGGGAGCCTCTGATATTTGCCACAAAGCGGAGATGTTCCGAAATTAGATTGTATTTTATGTATTTATTTATTCCTTGGCGTGGCAGCAATGGGACGTGAAGGGCACGGAGACGCAGCCTGGATACGCATCTGGGCTCTGCTTTATTTCTGTGGCACGGCCGCGGCGCAGCTCTCGTTCTCCGTTTCCGAGGAGGTTGACAAAGGAACAATAGTGGGAAATCTCGCAAAGGATTTACAAATCAGCGTGAAAGAGTTGGAAAGACGGGATTTACGAATAGTCTCTGGGAATTCTCAGAGGTATTTTGACGTGGATTTGAAAGCAGGGACCCTGTATGTTTGTAACAGGATCGATCGCGAAGAGCTTTGTCCAAACACGGAAAAATGTGCGCTGAATATAGAAGCCATGTTGAGCAACCCGATGCACCTACATCGTATAGAAATTCAAATTATTGACATCAATGATAATGCACCATCGTTTCGTGAAAAGGGAATGACTTTGAATATTTCAGAATCTTCTTTTTCCGGGGAAAAATATTTACTACCCATGGCAAACGACGCAGACACGGGGAGTAACGCGGTAAAAGGCTACAAGCTGAGTCCCAATGAATATTTTTCGCTTGACGTGCAAAGCGGAGGACAGCACAGTGAGTCTGCCGAGTTAGTGCTGCAAAAATCCTTAGACAGAGAAAAGAAAGCAGCTATTCACCTTATTTTAACAGCTTTTGATGGAGGTAAACCTTCCAGGTCAGGGACATTAACACTCACTGTACATGTAATGGATAGTAATGATAATAGTCCAGTATTTACTCAATCTTTGTATAAGGCCCAGGTCCATGAAAACACTCCTTTGCAATCCTCCGTTCTCACTGTTAGTGCTGTAGATTCAGATGAAGGAATAAACAGTGAAATACTATACTCATTTATTCCGAGAGGAAATTTCAATCCGGGTGCTTTATTCTCAATAAACCCAGACACAGGGGTAATAACTGTCATAGGAAAAATAGACTATGAAGAAAGTGCAGCGTATGATATCCGCATACAAGCGAGGGATAAAGGTACACCTTCACGGAGTGTGCATGGTAAAATTTTAGTGGAAGTGATTGATGTTAATGACAACATCCCGGAGATCGTGGTCACATCCTTGATGAGTCCAATTAAAGAAGATGCTGAAACAGGAACTGTTGTTGCTCTGGTGACTGTGACTGACAAAGATGGGGGAAAAAATGGTCTCACCAGTGCTAAGATCATTGGGTTGGTTCCGTTCAAGCTTAAGCTAAACTATAAAAATTATTATTCGTTGACAGTTGATGGAAACCTTGACAGAGAGCGCGTGTCATACTATAATGTAACCATTTTAGCTATGGATGAGGGAAACCCACCTCTCTCTAGTACTAATGTTATCCCTGTTCACATTTCTGATGTTAATGACAATGCCCCTCATTTCTCAGAGCCTGTAATAAATGTTTATGTAAAAGAGAATAGTGCAGTTGGATCTACTGTTGCTATTATAATGGCACAAGACCCAGATGAAGCAGAAAATGCTAAAGTGATATATTCATTATTAGGTAACTTTTCAAAAAATATTCCAATAACTTCAGTTTTAAACATAAACTCCCAATCAGGAGATATAATCAGTCTGCAGTCATTTAACCATGAAGAGTTAAAAACTTTTCAGTTTAAAGTTCAGGCCACAGACTCTGGTGTTCCTCCGCTCAGCAGCAACGTGACTGTTAATGTTTTAATCCTAGATGAAAATGATAATAATCCCACCATTTTAGCTCCTTATTCTGAGCACGGTTCTGTTAACAGTGAGACCATCCCTTATTCTGCTGAAGCAGGATACTTTGTAGCAAAGATCAGGGCTGTGGACGCAGACTCTGGATACAATGCACTGCTTTCTTATCACCTGTCTGAGCCCAAAGGAAACAACCTGTTCAGGATCGGAACCAGCACCGGGGAAATACGGACTAAGAGGAGAATGAGCGACAACGACCTGAAAATGCACCCCTTGGTGGTGCTGGTTTCTGATAACGGAGAACCTTCCCTGTCAGCTACGGTGTCTGTTGAGGTGATGGTGGTTGAAAGCACAGCTGACGTCCAGACTCAGTTCAGACATGTTCCTATAAAGGAGGACAGCTTCTCTGACTTGAACTTGTATCTGCTGATCGCCATCGTGTCGGTGTCTGTGATCTTCCTGCTGAGTCTCATCAGTCTAATAGCTGTCAGATGCCACAGGACAGACGGCACTTTCAGCAGGTACAGCGCCCCCATGATCACCACCCACCCTGACGGGAGCTGGTCTTACTCTAAAGCTACCCAGCAGTATGACGTGTGTTTCAGCTCAGACACACTGAAGAGTGATGTAGTGGTTTTCCCCGCACCGTTTCCACCTGCAGATGCTGAACTGATCAGTATTAATGGAGGAGACACTTTTACCAGAACTCAGACTTTACCAAACAAAGAAAAGGTAAGAAAAGCAGAAGCGTTTTTAATTTAATCAAATACCATCAACATATCAACCGGCAATGCTAAGATTTTTGTTGAAACAAGTTCTAAACTTATTTTTGCCCCTTTATAATTTTGCAGTTGTTTAATTCAATCAGTCAAGTAGGACTTTCATGTGTTGTTCTTAATATTTCGCGTTTGAACCACAATGAACGAGTATTATTGTTTCAACACATTTGAATTCCTAAATTGACTTTTATCGTATTAAATTGTTTTATTTTTACCTATACCCCTAAAAAAGAAACTGTGAAGAATTCAAACAATTGGAAAGCCACAGTGAAGACATTGTTTAAATTATTCAAGGTCATTATTATTGCAACTAAACTACAGTATTAAGGTTACAATAATTAAGACTTTTTTTAATATATTGGTTTACTTCAAATCGCCACAAGATGTCACAATCCAACTGTAGAGTTTCCGCACATTTTTTTTATTATTGTGCAATGCTCCTCCCTTAAAGGGGGAGCTTCAGAGCCTTTGTCTGCATATAACAATAGAAAACGTCCTCACTACGCCGAGGGTCTGTGATCTGGCTATACAGTCACTAAAATATGCCATTCCAGGAATAATTTACCTAATACTTTTTTTATGCGTTTGGTCTGGTACGGACATAATGCGACGAGGAAAGACAGAGCCGAGGTGGCCTTATCATTTGTTATTTATTTTTCCCACCCTGATGGTTGCAGAGGCGCAGCTTGTATATTCTGTAACGGAGGAGTCGAGTCCGGGTACTGCTGTTGGAAATCTGGGGAAGGATTTACAGCTAGATGTACAAGAACTGGAAAGCCGAAATTTCCGTATATCAGGACCTAATAAGAGGTATTTTGAAGTGAACATTAAGACTGGAGCACTTTTGGTGAAAGACAGGATAGACCGAGAGGAGCTCTGTGCTCGTAAAGCCAAATGCTCTCTGGAAGTGGAAGCCATTGTGAACTCTCCACTAAATCTGTACCGCTTTGAGGTTAAAATTGTGGATGTAAATGACAATACGCCATCTTTCAGGATACCGGAGATTGTTTTGAATGTCTCTGAGTCAGCTTTTCCCGGAGAAAAATTTGCTCTTCCGAAGGCATTTGATGCAGACGTTGGAGGATATTCAGTTAAGGCTTACAAACTCAGCCACAATGAACATTTCACACTGGATCTACAAAACGCAGGCGACCCGACTGTATTTGCAGAAATCGCTCTGCAGAAACCTTTGGATCGAGAAAAACAGCCAGTTATAAAATTAACTCTGACAGCTACAGATGGGGGTAAACCTGCTAAATCAGGGACATTACTCATCACTGTTAATGTGGAAGATGTTAATGATAATATTCCAGTATTTGACAAACCTCTGTACAAAGCCAGAGTGCCAGAAAATACACCATCAGGTGCAACTATAGTATCTGTGCATGCTCGAGATTTAGATGAAGGGTTAAATGGAGAGATACAGTATTCTTTCATAAACCAGGATAATGATAACAATGGCAATGAGTTTTCTATCAATCCAACAACGGGGGATATAACTGTAAAAAATCAGCTAGACCACGAAAAGAACAATGCTGTTGAACTCCGGGTCCAAGCAAAAGACAAAGGAATAAATTCAAGAGCCTCTCATTGTAAAGTACTGATTGAAATTACAGACATTAATGACAATCCACCAGTAATATCTGTGACATCGTTAATAAACGTGGTGAGGGAGGATGCACCGATTGATACAATAGTTGGGCTTTTAACTGTGAAAGATCCTGACGCAGATGCAAACAGTGTTGTTGAGGTTAAAATAGTAAATTCCGTTCCCTTTAAAATTAAGAACACTTATAAAAATCATTACTCTTTAGTGGTGAATGGAGCACTAGACAGAGAAAAGGCTTCTGAATATAACGTAACAATAATCGCAGTGGATGAAGGGCTTCCGCCTCTCTCCAGCACCAGCTTGATTACAGTCCACCTATCAGATGTCAATGATAACGCACCACAATTTAAGGAACCAGTGATCCATATTTTTGTAAAAGAGAACGGACCAGTGGGTGATGTAATATATACCTTATCTGCAGATGACCCAGATATAGATGAAAATGCAAAGGTAACATTTTCAGTCATTAGTAATAATAATAAAAATAATATAAATAATGTTATAGGGTCAATGATTAACGTGAAAACAGACACTGGAGATATCATCATTCTACAGTCGTTTAACCACGAGGAGATAAAAACATTTCAGTTTAAAGTTCAGGCCACAGACTCTGGGGTTCCTCCTCTCAGCAGCAATGTGACTGTTAGTGTTTTCATCCTGGATGAAAATGATAATAATCCAACCATTTTAGCTCCTTATTCTGAGCACGGTTCTGTTAACAGTGAGACCATCCCTTATTCTGCTGAAGCAGGATACTTTGTAGCAAAGATCAGGGCTGTGGACGCAGACTCTGGATACAATGCGTTGCTTTCTTATCACCTGTCTGAGCCCAAAGGGAACAACCTGTTCAGGATTGGAACTAGCACCGGGGAAATCAGGACTAAGAGGAGAATGAGCGACAACGACCTGAAAACGCACCCCTTGGTGGTGCTGGTTTCTGATAACGGAGAACCTTCCCTGTCAGCTACGGTGTCTATTGAGGTGATGGTGGTTGAAAGCACAGCTGACGTCCAGACTCATTTCAGACATGTTCCTATAAAGGAGGACAGATTCTCTGACTTGAACTTGTATCTGCTGATCGCCATCGTGTCGGTGTCTGTGATCTTCCTGCTGAGTCTCATCAGTCTAATAGCTGTCAGATGCCACAGGACAGACGGCACTTTCAGCAGGTACAGCGCCCCCATGATCACCACCCACCCTGACGGGAGCTGGTCTTACTCTAAAGCTACCCAGCAGTATGACGTGTGTTTCAGCTCAGACACACTGAAGAGTGATGTAGTGGTTTTTCCCGCACCGTTTCCACCTGCAGATGCTGAACTGATCAGTATTAATGGAGGAGACACTTTTACCAGAACTCAAACTTTACCAAACAAAGAAAAGGTAAGATGTAACCTGTGTTTTGATCACCCTCTCCTGTTTGGAGAATAATCCCATCTTCTGTTATCAGCAGCCAGTTCACTGCCTAGGTTGGAGCACTGTCCTTGGTGCTGGTTGGGATCGTTTCACCCTTCACAGTATTAACAGTATCACGGATAGCTTCAACGAATTAAAGCACAAAACCTTAACTGATCCACCTACTTATGTAATTTTGTTCAACTTCGTGACCCCCAAAAATATAAGCAAGTAAAAACGGTAATAGAATGTATTTAAAGAGCACTTTTCACACAGCTAAGTGTAACACAAGCTTCTCAAAACAGTAACTATTGTTTAGTTCAATTCTATTCAATTTTATTTATATAGCGCCAATTCACAACACGTAATCTCAAGGCACTTTACAAAGTCAAATTCAATCAAATTATACAAATTGGTCAAAAAGTTTCCTATGTAAGGAAACCTTCTAGATTGCATCAAATCTTGACAAGCAGCATTCACTCCTCCTGAAAGAGTGTAGAGCCACAGTGGACGGTTGTCTGCATTGTTGATGGCTCTGCATAAATCCCTCATACTGAGCATGCATGAAGCCACTCAAACTACATGCTCTGTGAAAAAGGAAAGTTTTAAGCCTAGTCTTAAAAGTAGACAGGGTGTCTGCCTCACGGACCAAAACTGGGAGTTGCTTCCACAGGAGAGGAGCCTGATAACTAAAGGACCTGCCTCCAATTCTACTTTTAGAGACTCTAGGAACCACCAGCAGACCTGCAGTCTGAGAGCAAAGTGCTCTGTTAGGAATATAAAGGGTAATTAGATATCTGATATATGATGGAGCTTGATTATTAAGGGCTTTATATGTGAGAAGGAGAATTTTAAATTATATTCTTGATTTAACAGGAAGCCAATGAAGGGAAGATAAAATTGGAGAAATATGATCCCTCTTGTTAATTTTCATCAGAACTCTTGCTGCAGCATTGTGGATCAGCTCAAGGCTTTGAACTGCATTTTGTGGAATGCTTGATAGTAAAGAATTACAAAAGTCCAGCCTTAAAGTAACAAATGAATGAACTAGTTTTTCAGCATCACCCCTGGAAAAAATATTTCTAATTTTGGCAATATTCCTGAGGTGAAAAAATCAAACCCTGGAAACCTGTTTAATATGGGATTTAAATGACATGTCTTAGCCAAAATAACACCAAGATGTTTTGCTTTATTACCAGTGGCCTATTTAATGCCATCCAGATTAATTGATTGATTAAGAAGTTTATTTTTTTAGGACTCTGGTCCAAAGATTACAACTTCTGTCTTGCCAGAATTTAAAAGCAGGACATTTGTTAATGAAAGATTGAATTATATAGCTGTAAAAAAAATTATAATTTTTTCTAAATACCCAAATAGTGTAAGAATGTGTTCTGTATTATAAATTAGGATATTAAATATAGTTTTGTTCTGTTTATAGAAAAAAACTAACAATATGAGATACAAATTGCAATTTTAAGATATAAAGACATAAAACTTAAGGAAAGAACTCTTCTCTGGATTTAAAGATTCATTTCGGTGTTATCTAGTTTCGGTACTGTCTTTGGCATGTTTGCTGTGTCCCCTACATGGCTTGTGGCATTCTATTTGCTTTCTTTCAGAAATGGCTTTCTTCTTGTCGCTCTTTCATAAAGCTCACGTTTTTGTAGTGTCCTTTGTTGTGTAATAATGCTCGACTTCCCCGGCACGTCAAGTTATGTTGAAAGTCATGTCTTGGTCGGTTTGCAGCGACGCCATTTTCTTTCTTTCCATTTACGAATGATAGATTCAAGAGTGCTGAATGTAGTTTGCCTATTAAAGGTCTTGACGCATGGAGCCACGCCGCTCCCTCTCCATTCATTTCCCAAGGAATTTATGTGATGAGGCGACAATCACTTGCCTTTCTCCAGCCAAACAACCAGCGAAATTCGTGCTTGTGAAATGTTGAGCTCATACACATAGATGTGACACCAGAGTTTGCAATGCGACACAAGAAAGTTGAACAATGTTCAACTTTTTTTCACTGTCGCTTGGCACTACAGCCATGCAACAGTGTGGATCAGCCATGTGGTCTGCCCTTAAATTGATGATATTCTCCAGACTGTTTCCTTATCTGTATTATAGGATGAACCCAGTTGTATTTTTCTTTTGTAGAGTAGACATACATGCAAGATTTCAGACAATTCCAGTAAAATCTTCTGACTCTTCATCTTTGTCTGTCACAGACTGCTTTGAAAATATCAAAAGCCCTCCAATTTCATAGCAAATAAAATTTCTGGGAAACAAGCGCATGATTGGAAACGCTGCTGTCTCTGTTGCATCCCGTGTGTTGGGTTTTCACCATGGTAGTGACAAAAGCCATTTGTTGAGCCCATAATGTTGTCCAGCAAACCACTGAGGCCTTCCCAAAGTAGTTGAATTTATTATTAGTTTAGATTAGACATAGGTGAACTGTATTAATTTAATTATCGACTTCTAAAAGGCAGTTAATTGCACTGGGTTTTATTTAAGGGTATCAGATTAAAAGGCACTGAATATACAGCATATGCACACCACACTTTTCAGATTTAGGAAAAAACATTTTGTAAAATATGTTATTTTCCTTCCACCAGTTGTACACTACTTCTGCATGAGGTGTGACAGTGGCACAAGAGCTAGGAGTTCACCCTGTAACCGGTGGGTTGCCAGTACGAACCCCCGACCGGACCCCTGTTGGTCAGGGGTCCAGTGGTGCCAATTGTCTGACAGCCTTGCTTCTGTCAGTCTGTCCCAGGGCAGGTGTGGCTACATGTCAGCATGTGAATGACTGAATGTAGTGTAAAGCTCTTTGGGGTTACCGGATTTCATAAAGTGCCTTACAAATACATGTTATTTACCATTTACTTAGTGTTAGCTTACCACTAACTCAAACTTGTAGTTGTGACATGACAGAAGGGCTTCTGTGGGTGAATGTGGCTCAGCTGGTTGAGTTGTTGTCTTGCAGTTTGAAGGTTGTGGGCTTAATTCCAGCTTCCTCCTTTACATGCCTGTGTCCCTGGGCAACGCTCTTAACTCAAGGTTTCCTACCTATCTATGTGTTGGTGTATGAAGTACAGTAGAAAGTAGAAACTTGCAATATAAGCTAATTTGTGCAGACCTTGCTCTAATGCAGAGCAGAAAAAACATAATGTAACTGACAACCTGCTTTGCCTCACATGTTTTTTTCTGCTTAGGCAAGTTAAAAAATCTCTTTTGAAAAAGATCCATACATGAAAGCAGGCATACGTAATATTTCAAAAATGATTTGTTTTACACTTTTACTTTTCAGTTAAAAAGAAACCCACTTTTATTTAGTACATTTCATTTCTGTGTGAGATATAAACCCATCTAGCAAAATTTGACGGTGCCACGCTTTCATACAAAGTTTATATTCCATAAACTATATGAGAAATCTTATGTTCTTTTCAATTTCAAATATTACCAGGGTAATATGTGCTGTCATTTAGCTGGGTGTTTTTTTTATTTAGTTTTAGATCTTTTTTTATTATTTCTGTTATTATTATTTTAATTCTCCCTGATAGGTTTCTGTGTGGATAGTCTAACCCATAATGTTTCCTACTCTCTGGCTGCTACGTGCCATAACACTATACATATATTCCTATTTTCTTCCTGGGCAGTGGCGGATCTAGAAAATTTTACATGGGGGGGCAAAGGGGTGGCAAGAGGTCTTGGCAGGGTGGCAGAAGTAGACGGTACATGGGAATCCTTATATGTGAGCTGCTTTAACCAAATAAACACAAAACACTTTTAAACTACAGTAGTTGTTGTTTAATCATGCCCTTACACACTACAAAGTTTTTCTTTTAAATTCACAACAGAATAAGCAAAGTGCAGTGATCGAACAAAAAAAACCTGCATCTTTTGAAAAGTAAAAGTCTAACAAGCAAAATCCCTTTAATTTATTTGTTATAATAATTGTGTCCAAGATGCAGTGGACTACAAGTATGAAACAGCGGACAATACTCTACCTAAAAACTTATGCCCTGAAACCACAAATGACCCATGGTCAGCCATTTCTTTAAGAAAGCTTAAGGCGACGGTTGTTGTGCTTAGCAGCAAAACGTTTTACAAACTTATCTAAATCTAGTGCTTTTGCACGCTGTTTCTCAATACTGAGAACAGCCAGATTTCTCAAACGGTCATCTGCCATGGTTGAGCGCAGGTGAGTTTTTACAAGCTTTAAAGTGGAAAAGCTTCGCTCACACCCAGCAGTACTAACTGGCAAAACAATAGCAATCTTGCACAGGCGAAAAAGTTCAAAGAAAACCTCTTTAAAAGGCACCAAGAATGTCACAAACTCCGTCAGACTGGACGGGTTTACTTTGCCGTTTGCTCTGCTTCTTTCAAGAAGTCTTTTTGCCTGGTGTATCTCAGTTTTTAAGTCTTGCCAGTCAGAGCCGTATTCCTCAGCCACTAACAAAACTAATTCTTCCTTTAAAAAGTCATTGTTGGATGGGTTTAAAGCTTGTATACCCCTAATAATTTTACTGCTAGAGTTAGAAAAGCGCCAGTCCATTTCACTGATCATTGAGTCTATGATGGGAATGAATATACCTATTCTAAAGGCATCTTTGCTGTCAATGTGTGTTTGCTGTCCAAGTGTAGATGTTACAAGAGTATCATGTAGTATCCTAGATGTGTGTTTGGTTCTTTTGGATTTGACAATAGTAGAAATGTTACAACCATTGCATGTGTCAATTGCTGTACTCCACAGGTCATTAAAGCTCTCCTCTTTACGATAATCTTCCAATGTCTGTCTGAGGGTTTCAGTAAGGTCAGCTGCTTTGGTAAGGTCCACATTAGTTGACTGGAGCATCTCAGATAAAATCTTAGTTTCACCTAGAACTTTTCTGAAGACTGCAAGGAGCCCTATGAAATTAAAATCCATTTGAGAACGAAGTCCTCTTGCGTCTACAGCTCTCTGTGGATTAGCCTCATCTGAAATTTCATCCAGCACTCTTATTACTGCAGGCAGCCTGTCCATAAGGTTTCTACATGCAGCATAGCGACAGGCCCATCTAGTGTCACTTAGCCTAGGAAGTTCTCGTGGTGGCACACCACTGAACATTTCTTTTTGAACATCCATCCACTTAATGTGAACATATGAGCCTGACATGAATGTGTACAGTCTTTCCAGCAAAGTGAAAAAACATGCAGCTTCTGGGACATTTTTTACACTGTCCACAATGACAAGATTCAAACAATGTGCCCTGCAGTGAACATAAAATGCATGTTTGGCAACTTCTTTAACCCTTGTTTGGACCCCAGAGCACCTGCCACTCATGACTGCAGCCCCATCATAGCCTTGGCCTACCAGATTCTCTTTGTATTCCAGTCCATACTTTTCTAGACATGAAATAATTTTCTCTGTCAAACTTACTGCATCTAAGTGCTCTAAATTCTGGTACTCAAGGAAGCTCTCCTGAACCACACCATTGTAATAATATCGTACGACCAGAGATAGCTGCTCCTTTTTTTGAATGTCTTTAGTCTCATCAGCTAAAATAGAAACGTGCTCACTTTCTTTAACCTCTTTTATAATTTTCTCTCTCACCATTTCTGCTAAACACTCCAAAATCTCATTTTGTGTGCTTTTGCTTGTGTATTTAGCGTTTCTGGGACCCTGACACAGCCGCTTTTTCACTAAGGCATCATGTTTACTCACAAGATCTAAAATCTCAAGGAAATTTCCTCTGTTTTTTGAGTTTTCTGATTCATCATGGCCACGTTGGGAAATATTCTGAGTGGCTGTCAACAGCAAGGTTTCAGCTAAAGTTTTGATGTACTTTTGATTTTCGATTACTTGTTTCTGATTTTCATCTCCCATCATTCCCAAGACAGTTGTGTTTTTCTTGGCCATTCTTTTAAACTCACTCCATGCAATCATTGCATTCACATGTGTGTCTGCTCTGGAATGTACACTAAACCCACTGTCTTTGGAAGTGGCCTTCTTCCAGTTAGAATAGCCATTTTCTGAAGTGAATACACTGTTTTTCAAATGTGCAAAATGTCTGCATGCAAAGCAGAATGCTGCATCTTTAGACATGGAATATTCAAGCCATGGCCAAGAACTGTACCACTCCCTGTGGAAGCTTCTTTTTGCTGCTCCATGTTGTGTCTTTGGAAATGTCTTTAAATCAGGCTGCACTGCTGCATCACCTTTGCATTTTGATATATCTTAAAAAACAAAGAGTGCCAAATATGATTATCTAATGCAATTGAACAGTACATGGACATAGCTAATGCATATGTGGCATTACATATATTATCCCTCTGTATGGCAATTTATATAGAAGAAGAATAAAAACATACCATGTGGTCCAGGGAGAATTTCAGGTCTACCCTCTTCCTCTCTGTCATCTTCCTCCTCCTCCTGATCATTCCCTGCGTCTGTTCCTCTCTCTGAATCTGGAGCCTCCTCTTCATCTCTCACTGATTCTTCTTTTTCCTCAGCTCCTGCACTTATTTCCTCATTTCCTTCACTCATTTCTGTGTCTCCTTCATGTATTTCCTCTTCTTCGTCACTTATTTCTGTGTCTCCTTCAGTCTTTTCCTGCACTGACCCTCCTGGGCTCTCCATTTTACTGCCTTCTCCCTCATTTCCCTTGCGCTCTTCCTCTTGTGTACTTGTTGGAATTTTCTTTGCAAAAAAGCTGGTTATATCCCCACTTTTAGCCTTCCTTTTCATGGCTAGGCCTATGAAGTAATATTTGCATGCAAAAGTCAATATGTGAAAACCTCTGGTTATCCTTGTATTTCATTAGCCTACACTGTAGGGCCATGGAACTTATAAGTTAGGTAGCATATACTACAATACCTATATATATATATATATATATAGGTATTGTAGTATAGCCTATATAACAAATATAAATGAGAAAGATTTATCACATTCACACGCCAGTTATGTTTAGACTACTTAATTCTATTGTATTTGTTATTTCCCCAGTTATAACCTGGTTTCATTGCTGCGATATCTGAGAGGAATTGGATTTATAGGACTGCTCAGCTAATCAAATCAACACTGTAGCCTGCGTGTTGTAACGTAACTGCGGCATAACGGTTACCATCAGTAAATCAGTTAACATTATGGATACAAAAAATATTTTGTATTTTTTTATTAAGCTGTTTTTTTCTTAACATTAATCAAAGGGAAGAGTGCTCTTACAAATCCCGAGGGAAGGATTTGACCGACACACTCGCTGTTTTTGCTAATCGTCTTTAGCAGATATTGACTACAAATGTAACTTTTAAGTGAAACGTGTGTTTAAACTACACCTGGTAAAAGTCACTTCACCTTCAGATGCCCTGGGACAGCTCAGTCTCTCCAGTTGGTTTGCACACTACAGAGCCACCGCGACGCTGCAGACTGTGTGTGTGTGTGTGTGTGTGTGTGTCAGACAGACAGAGCGCGAACTGCGCTCTGCACGTTTGAATCAGGGGCGTAGCTAAGTATTTGAGGGACGGTGGCAAATAATACATTAAAAATAAAAAACTAAATTGCAACCTTTTGGTAAATGTATTGTTTTGAGAAGCCTGTGAACATAGTGGCAGATTGTTTTTACAGGTACAGCTTTTGGATCAACAAAGTTAGGGGGGCAGCTGGGGGGGCCAGGCTCTATATTGGGGGGTCAGCTGCCCCCCCTTGCCCCCCTGTAGATCCGCCCATGTTCCTGGGGTTACGTTATGCCTTTTATGTCCCAATACGTTTTTGTATATTTTTAGAGACTGGAGTTTCTCAGGTTTTAAGTGTAATGTACCTGGTCTACTAATGCACAATAATGTATTTTTTTATTATTATTATTTACATTTCTTTAACATTCTTTCTCTGAAAATATTAATTCCTAGGAAAGCCTGATTCATGACATCCATTTCACAGGCGCTCCTTTTCTCTTCTCTATCCTCCATGCTGCTGACTTCCTCCCCTCCCCCACTTCCACATTCCCTCCTGGAGAAGGGGAGCAGCTGAGGGAGCTAACAGGAAATTAACTCCATTTCTGCATACATGCATCTTATCAGGTGTGGAGCCCTGTAAATCTGATTTAATATATTTTCATTACAACCCTTAATGTGTTTGCAAAACCCAGTTCCATGTCAAGTCAAGTGGGCTTTGGCGCAGAAGCTTGTTGCGTATTCATATCGTCGTATTATAAATATTTATATGCATCACTGGTGGTTTGGGTTCAGAAATCACCGGTGAGGCTCGGTGGCACACTTTTGTTTCGGTGGATTCATGATGTTGTGGCTTACTCAGACGCTATGACCTCATTTCAGGGAGTGGTTCAGGATGCACACGCGTGCTATGATCTGTCAAAGCTCCAGTCATTGTGTTTGTTAGCTGGGAAGAAGAGTTGAAACACAGCCCCGTGCTCTCACACACAAGCTCTCAATATTGCGACTGAGGCCATGAGCATCGTTTAAGTGGGTCAGCGAGTGATTTAAGCACGACAGCACGCTACAGGCACCGTCTGACTGAACTTGTGTTTGCTGTGCGCAGCTCCATGTCCGATAATGTTGATGCACCATGTAGGTTATGCGCAAGCTGCGAATCCTCCGATTCCCGAAACAATGTCCGGAGCTGCCTCTCTGCGTAAGTGGTTCAGTTTGTGCACAGTACGCTGCGGCTCTCTGTGTTTGAGGTAGAAAGCGGGGGAGGGGCAGGTAATTTTCCGCTACCCTTTGCAGTAGTGGCAGTGGGGAGCTTCTGTTCCGATCGAGGTATCAGCTCAGTTCGGCACAGCTCTCCCTCCTGCTCTGCGGCTGGGCGGGGCCGGACATGTCCCCAATGTCAATCACTGCTAAACCGGTGTTTTAAAGGGCAGGAGGAGGAAGGCTTTTTCATCAGGCACCATTCTATATGCTACTGAATAGTCCGTGTTTACATAAGATGCAATTTAGTGTCTCATCGTAGTAGCAGTGGTTTAATATACATGCGTCATTTCAATGTCAACTGTCAGCATAAAACGAGGATTTTAGGCTCCAGAGTTTCCATATGATAACAGCTTCTAACTTTGCCTCCCTCGGTGCTGCAAAAGGCAATAAATCAGGGGCGTGCATACATAGACACTAGGTGGTGCTAAAGCACTAGGAAGTTTGCCCTTTATCAACGAAAATGCCCTTTTGAAACTCGTTTTTTTTTTTTTTTTTTTTTATTATTAATATTCAGGGCAGTCAAAAGTAGCCGGTCAACAGCGGCAAATCGCCGTCTATAGCAGCTCTTGCCGCCGCCTACATTTCTCCGATTATATAATGGAGCGATATTTGTGCCTTCTGGTTGAGCGCGGAGCAGACCCTGGACTGGAAGCCGTCTTCTTTTTTTTTTTTTTTTTACCTCGGAGTGGCCATCGACCTTTTAGTACTATCTTTGATGTGTCAATCATACAATTTAACCAATCAAATCATTGACTGAAGGCAACATGCTAGCCAATCACAGCTGGAGAGGGGCGGGACACCGAGTCATAGCCTTCAGTCGCCGCCGCAGTTCGGCTGTGGTGTGGTCACCGTTGGTGTCGGTAGAGCGGGATGGAAATTTGGTCTGATTACCAAACAATTACAAGAAGTGACAACAAAGCAGAGAGCGAGCTGGAAGGAGCGCTATTAATTTCTGTTTGAAATGTCAGCACTGAAGTCTAAACTGGAGTAAACATTCACGCTAGGAGGGTTAGCTAGGACAGCTAGCAGGGTGAGCTAGGACAGCTAGGAGCCCAAGGAGCAGAATCAAGCACTAAAGCTGCCAAACTGAAGAGACTTGAGTTACTTGCAGGTAGAAGGGAACTCTGCTTTGTTCTGCTCCTTGTTCTCATAGCTGCTGTAATTACAGAACCTGTTCTAGTCAGAATTGTTACTTCAGTCAGTGTTCAGCCTGACACCAGCGCTCATGTTTATTAGCGTGTAGCTTATGCTGGACTTTTGAGTTAAGACACAGCGCTACAGGTTACCCTATGTCACTGTTAGTCCAAAGGCCAAATCTCAAACTCTCTCATGTTAAAAGCACAGAACTATTAAACACATAAGAACATGCCATTAGCACACAACTGAGCTGAAGCAAAGAAAAAAAACTGCGCATATGGGCTCCAAACAAAATGTACAATCAGACAACCAAATAACACACAAGATCTCTTTAATAATCAGGATATTTCACCCAGAAAAAATAAATTATAAATAGCTTCCCAACATGAGTTGTAAATCTACCTTAATATAAACTTAATTTCTCTCAGTATAGCTCAATTAAACATTTCTCTTACACGCAGTCATGAAATATTTTTAAGTAGAACTCAACCCCTCTTGGGCGTTTACATTGACCAAACACTTGATTAACCATTAGTCTTTTCTTGTTTTATTATAACAATCAATATTATTCATTATAACTATTATTCATTGATGATGTCAGATCGACAGATTCAACTTATTTAAAAAATATATAATGACTATTTTGATATATTTTGTTAGTAATTCTTTCTAAAAGCCCAACAAATGTTATGAAAAGCTTCGGAAATTTTTGACAATCTGCCCATAAGCTATTTTTTTCCAGCTCAATGTGTTCAAAAGCCTAATTGTTTGGAAACCTGCCTAATTTGGCAACACCGACTACACTATTGCTATTTGTTTGTTCGTTACAGTAGTCACAGAGCCACTGTTCAGCCTGAAGTATATATATATATAGATATATATCTATATATAAGTGCACCCTCCTACCTGATAGTGTGTAGCCTGCTACTGTAAAAACGTTTGACTGCCCTGAATATTATTAAGATTTTACTGAGGTCGGTTTTGAAATGATCTTTTGAAAACCTGAGCCATTAAAAACCACTGAAACAATGCCCCGAAATGAGCCACCTCCTTGCGCACGCTAAAAAGTGCCCTCCCACCCCCTCCTGAGCACCTGCCCCCTAAAATGTCTGTGCACGCCACAGCAATAAATTATTGATTCTACAGTACATTATGGTTGCTGGAGCTCTCAGCTAAGAGCTTCACAGTGTATGGATCGGTGTCCTGCAGCAGAGGCTTTAACTGCAAGTCATTTACCCAGATGGGCTCAACAGCTGGCCTAGATGCATAACATAAATGTGTCCTCACCCCATACCTAAACGGGGAGGGGGGTCACAGCAAATCAACAAACTGGCTTCGAGATTAAGCTGCTGTTCTGACGCACACATCTCATGTGCCACTTCCTGTTTTTTTTCCTCTCATTGCCAAGGGTGTGTCCTTTGTGTGAGAGTGAAGTTAGGTTGCCATGGAGACTGTTTCTGGGCTATAATGAAACGATGAGCCAGTCTGTTTCCAGGGAGCTGTCGGTACACCCGCCCCCACTCTCACTTCCATCCCAGCATGTGTCATATGGATGCAAGCTGGAAGGAAACCGCATGGATATAAAGAGATGCACAAAGAATAAATTAGGAGAGGGGAGAGAGACAAAGAGAGAGAGAGAGAGATGCATACTATAGATTTGCAACACCTTTGGTAGAACTGTTGTTTTTTCTTTAGCTGAATTGAAGAAGAGAGAAAATCAGACTAGGGTAAAAGAGAGGGATTAGCACAGTTCCAAAATGGGAAAAGGTTTAACAGGAAGACACACAAATGCAGCAGCACAGACTTGAGCCTTGCATATAAGATAGTGAGAAAACCAGGGTCTGTAAGGATGAGAGGATAAAAAACACATTAAATGCATGACCTGAAGCTGAGTGAAAACATCACAGGCTTACAATTGGTCACACATAAAAAGAGACTCTCATCATCCTTCCCCTACTTTCACAAATTCTCCCTCCATGCTCCCTCTCACTGGTGCTGGAATATTTTTTTGCAATCATTAAATTAGCTTTGTCATGCTCAGCACCACGGGATCTATCCTCACCAATCCGACGGAAATACAAAGCTAGGGCATCCTGGGAGGAAAGTGTCCAAAGCCTGCCTGCATTTCCAGATAGCTTTCTTTGGTACCGCAGTGAGGATTTGTTTGATTCATGCCGGAATCAGGACAAGCAAGAAGTTGTTTAGCCAGTGCGTGTTCCCACAGGGGGGATTTGTGCAGCTTTTTGTTCTCTCATGACCTTTATATTTGAAAGAAAGGTACACGTGGGATCAGAACAAACATGCCCATTGAACATCTTCACCACATGCTTGCTTTATTGACTAGAGTCAAAAAGGGTTGTGGTTATCACTGAACTTTAACAAGGACAAATCTTCTGAAGGTATGAGATCGCAACTCTGTCCTGGTATGATAAACCAGGCATTTCTTTTCTTTCATATATTTTTAGTGTTTTGTTTTCGTTTTCATAATACTTAAATTGATTTGCTTATTATTTATTGCAAGCAGGTATATTGAATAACATTTTGCGCAAAATAAATCCTCTTAGTTGTGCAACATGTATTTGATGAATGAAGAATCTAATACAGTTATTCTCCTGGTTTGGATTGGAGGAAGGCATCCTGTATGTTTAACCATCCCCTTGATTTCACCTTCACATAATGTCCTACCTTTTCAACCAGTTCTGTCACTGTGGTCCCTGCCCTAGAATAGATAAAGAATTTGACCGCCAGTGTGGAATGACGTCTTTGCCTCCCTCCCGCCTCCTCTCTTTCTCTCTCTCAAACACACTCTGTCATAGATGAGATTACACTTTAGTACTTTGGCTTAATGAAAAAAGCTTGGCTGGATAACAGTGGGAGAGTGTGTGTGTGTGTGTGTGTGTGTGTGTGTGTGTGTGTGTGTGTGTGTGTGGGGGGGGGGGGGGTCACGTGTCCAATCCTTGCACTGCCATTTTCTTCCAAGAGAGGGACCAATTTCACCATCTCTGCCACGTCTTGTTCAGTCTGCCTCTCCCACTGACATAGGGATTAACTTTTCAGAGCAGTTCTGATTGACCTTTTCTTTTTCATGACTCATACCTCCTGATACACTGCTGGATACAGGCTTCCTGTAATGATCAGCTTTTGTTGCTGTGGTTTTAGAGACCCAATAAACCTTAGGATAAATTATCAATTTGGCTTTCTATATATATATATATATATATATATATATATATATATATATATATATATATATATATATATATATATATATATATATATATAAGAGACATAGACGAGACCAAACACCGCAACTTCTCTCAGCGACCAGCAGGGGGATTATTTTATTCCAGATTTACAGTCATCTTCATTTCACAGCAATCCCAACAATATGGGGTAACTTTCAGCCTTTATAGGGATGCAATATGACGTAAATAGGAACATGATATCTTACTGTGCACATGGACTGCTCCGGACCTAGAGTCCTTCCTCCCTAGTTGGAAGGGTGTGTGTGTGAAATGGTGTGTGTGTGTGTGTGTGTGGTGTTCTTCCATTTCTGGGAAGTCTTATAAACAGGCACCTCGATTACTCAATGCAACAGAAACAGAGTAGGAGCCAAGAGTAGTTCAACTAAAGTTCCTTTGGCCTTACTTTACCTCTGTTGTGATTCAGTGAAACATTCCAGAACTAATCATTCTTTGGACAGTGTTTTGAGTTATTAATACAAACAGGATTCAACCTTGGCAATAGTAAAAGATCAGGTCGTTCTCCTCAATACCATACTGATAAATTCCTCCATAGTGGCACCAGAATTATTCAGCCACTTCAAAGCAACAGGGGTAGGCGCATGTCAATTTTCTGTTTTGTTCTTTTTTTAAATACATATTTTTCTCATTTTACTTCACTCACTTAGACAATTTTTTTGCCGATCCATTACATAAAAGAAGATTAAAAAACGTTTAAAGAAACAAAATAGGTAAAAAGCCGGGGGGATTACTTTTGTAAGTCACTGTGTTTTCTTTTCAGTTACACAACCTGCCAGGTGTTGTTTTGCCATTACTATTCAAAACCTGGGTTTTATAATACATCTGCCCTGTAGATTAGATTTTGACTGTAACATGGTGAGATTTAAGGCTTGGATGCAGCAGTCGGTGATGAGGAGAAAACAAAATAAGAAATCCAAATCTCTGTCTCCGAACAGTTTACCAAAAGGCTATGCACGCTTCGTTTCCCTGTTCCCATCTGCTCATCAAAGCTCTTGGCTGAAGAAGGCGGTTTCCTGGCATTTAAAAATCACAGAGGACTACTGCAAACTAGCTTCCCACATTTATTCAGACAAAATAATCTTGTCCTCAGATGACATTCAATGCAGCCTGTGTTAGGAGTCCCTAGACCGACAGGCACAAATGCCCTTTATGTTTGCATGGCTGCTTCTGTTTGTATGTGGTGACTGAGCAAATGACGTAAGGAGTCAAGCTTCATGATAGCCCACTCATTACCTGTTTCTTTGTAGATCTCTTGTACTCTGACTCACTAAAATGGGAGATTCCACAGAAAAGTCTCCAAGGACAACTAATATAAATGGGTTTTAGAGTGGTCGCTTGCAGTATTAATGGGGTTGGAGAGAACGTTATTAATCTAGTGGGCATGCTGCATAATTGATGAAATTAGGTGTTTTTTTCATACTGGTGCAGATACAACGAACATGGAGAAAGGTTCGTTTTTTTTATCTGAAATATCTGTTATGCATATCCATCACATGCATTTAATTTTAAAGCTGGCTCCAGCTTACTTACTTTTTCTGTCTGCAAATATTTGCATAGCATTAAAGACATTACCCCCTCAGCTAGCCCTCAGCTGGAACAGCAGCTGGCTCACAGTGGCGCAGCTTGTGAATCTCTAGAGCAGAATGGACTGAATTTATAAACTGTAGCCCTTTTCTAGTCATACTGACCACCTTTACACTACACCCACATTCACTCAGTCCTTCTCAGAGACATCTACACAATGGTACCCCGATACTTATACCAGTAATCTACCTGCCTGTGGTTTGAGAAGGGATACATTTAGATAAATAAAATAGACAGAAATGAGCCAATTATCTTTTTTAAGAGCATCTGTTGAAGCAAGACAGGCATCTGTCTGCACATGGAATATTTTTGATGACATTATCTGTAGCACCCTTGAGTGAAAAAAAAAAATGAAATAGTCCACAGCTGAGAGGCATGCAATTAATGCTGGAACAGATGGATGCTTCTGACGCAGGCACAGACATTGGGGAGCCATTCAAAAGTCTGTGTTATACATAAATTAGAAAAGAGTTGGAAGTGGTGAACAGTGAGACACGTGGAAAGGTCAGGTGTAACAGAGCTCTGTATTTTTTTGTTTGCCAGACAGAAGTTTCACCATCTCACTGGGAAAATATGTTGAAGGTCACAGCTAGACATTTTGATTCACATGTGACCCTTTCTGAGATGGCCTTCTGTGATTAAAAGCAAGGATAAAAATCCCTTACTATTTAATTTAATGATAATGAAATCATAAATACAGAAACCCATTATTGAGACTACTATTTTAAATATTTTGCAGAAAAAGTCAACAAAGTTGTTATAATATAAACTATAATAATGCAGACATAAATGTAATTGCATGTACTCTTTAGTTTTAAGATGTAACTAATGTATATGAAATGAGATTTCTGTAAAAAAAAAAAATGTCTTTCATTGAAATGACCAATTTTGCCACCCAGTCTTTAATACATTTGTGTTTAAGAAGTTATCAGTCCATCCTTTTAGCTCCATCCAAGTGAGTCACTGTCTTCTCCCCGTCTCTCTGGATGCCAAGTGCTATCATCGCTGTGGGCAAATTTAGCGTGGGTTAGAGTGGCAAAACACCATGGAAAAAGAATAACGTGGGTGGTTAGACGCTCATCTAGGCCCAGTGGCTGCAGTGAACCAAAAAGATTCAGGGTTTCATAAGGACACTTCTTTACAACCCCTTCAATGAGAGTGGTGGTATTAATGACATTTTACAATCAGAGTTCCATTGTTTTTACTTTACTTGGTGCACAACTGTTTAATATGAAAATAATTATAGCTCATCTTAATTCCAGATGTAGGGAATTTAAACATTAAGTTCTGTGCAGCAAAAAGTGTTGTAAATTGGTAATGTTTATGTAAACCTTTATTTACCTTGCACGCATGCAAAATAAATTACTATGTCTTTACTGAAAATCTAAACTTTGATGCCACCAACACACTTAAAGCAAATTAGTCTATTATGTTGCATCATACTTTCATATCTTTCGGTTACACTAAACACTATCTTGGGCGGATACAAACTGCATTTTGTTGCTTGTACTAAAGACATGTGCAATGACAAAGTTCAATCCTATTCTATTCTAGTTGTGGCAAATGTTGTCAGGGAGCAGTGGTTCTCAACTTTATTTACTATTTTTTACACAAGCAGTGGCTAATAAATACCAGGTTTTCTTAAATGGCACTTCCTTGACAGACGTTTTGTAGCAGGACTACAACAGCATTCGGACCATTTCAATGTATTGTGTTACACAATAAAGAAAAAAAAACTTCCTATTGGGACTGCATGAACACTTCATGGATACTGTAAATATGTGGCACATGCTTACTTAGAAGTTAAAAATTCCAAGGCAGAAATTAGACAAGTTTACAAAAAATATCAAGAAGTGTTGTCTGCTTCAGTTCCCGCTGGGAGCTCTTGAAGTTTCCCCGATACAACTACATTTTCTAAAGTTCCTGATGATGAAGATCAGTGTGATGATGATGATGATAATAATAATAATAATAATAATAATAATAATATAATGAATAATAATAATATAATAATAATAATGATTGAACAACTCATCTCATCCACTGTTGCTGCTTATTAGCCCTGCATCACAATTAAGTCTTGTTTACCCCACTTTTAGCTAATTGTAACAAAAACCTACTAAAAAAGTTCCTCTAATGCTGCCAGTGGCACTTGCACAACAGCCAGGCCTGATGTCAAGTCGCACGTTCCTGTCTTTCAGTTTGACCTAATACTGAATGAAGAAGCCATAGTGTTTGCAAATCTTTTGTGCAATACAGTAGTCTTTGTTTGCATACTTTAACATGTTAGCATGTGGAATGTGTGTCTATTGTCTGTCAGGACAGTTGTGGTGTTGTGCCAGATGTGTAACGGGTCACATCTGGAGCATGTTGTCTGCGACTTGGTTATAGTTCCAAACATTTTTTGTTTACAGTAGTTGTTGAGCAGATAATCTTCTGCTTTTAGTGGTGATTACATAAGAGTAGAGAACAGAGCGCATGTTATAGAAAAAAGTTATTTGTCCCCACTTAGAGAATTTGCTTCCTAATAGAAAAAAATAGGAGGAGGATACACGTTTTATGGTTTTGTTGGGAAAATGTCACCTCCTCATGACTGTTGTTAGCAGAAATTTAGAGCTGGAAAGCAATTACATCATGGAGAGACTCGGACGCATGCCAGTCATTAAGGTGCGATTTCACGCTTATAGGCTCGTATCTTTTTTTTCTTGTATTTAGAAGGACGATTGGATTTGTTGCTCTGCTTGCCTTGTTGTTGATTAGCCTCAGCAAGGGAGTCTGGTGATGGTGGCTCATAAATCAGTTTTCCTCAGCACAAAAAAGGGCGGTGGCGCTGACAAGAAAAGACAGAAAACATTTTTTTTTCTCCTTTAAAGATATGACATTGTGCGCTCGCAAATCGCGGCTTTGTGTTGCATTTGGATTCTTAATTACATGGAATGAGATGAAGAAATCGATCAATGTAAGCATTTAGGGTTTTTTTATATGCTGTTTGATCGGAGGTGCTGAGATGCAGCCAGCACCGTGAGAGCGAGTGGCTCTCCCTCCCTCTTTGCCCACCGACAGCATCACCACATACAGGCAGAGAGAAATAGAGAGAGAGAGAGACCAATAGCGGTATCTGAGGAAAGGAGGCAACCTCGCAGGAGAGATAGAGAAATTCAAAACACCAGCCAGCATTACAGGGAAACATGGACGCAGTGGAAAACCTTTGCCTCATACAAGCATCAGCGAGGATGCGGCGTTCACGGCGCACCGTCGGAGTTATGCACGGACTCTGTTTTTAATGCGGCGGGTGGGGACCCGCAGCAAGCTGAAAAGGCGGAAAGATTTCTCCGAACCGTATGTAAATTCTGCCCGCCTGCGATGGCTGGGTCGGCACGATGCTGTTACAGAGTAATGGAGAATATATTTTGTGATTTTTGTGTGTTGGTGTTCTTGTTCAGTGGCCTTATAAATGCAAAAATCCGATACTCCATTCCGGAGGAGCTGGAGAACGGGGCACCGGTCGGTGACATTGTCAAGGATTTGGGTCTGGATCTGAGTAAACTTTCCACTCGACGCATCAAAATCACATCGGACAGTGCACGGAGATACTTTACTATAAACCACAAAACCGGAAAGCTGGTGGTGAGTGACCGCATTGACCGGGAAACAGTTTGCGAATCCCGCGTCACCTGTTCACATAACCTGGAGGTGGTGCTGGAAAACCCACCGGATGCGCACAACGTGGAGGTGGAGATTTTGGACGTGAATGACAACGAACCCCAGTTCCCTAGAGATGAATACCAGCTTGAGGTGTCGGAGTCTGCTCTCACTGGGTCACGGTTTAACATTGAGGGAGCACAAGATGCAGATGAGGGGTCCAACTCTGTGAAACAGTACCGACTGACTCCAAACGACCACCTGACTTTGGACTCCATTAAACCCTCCTCCAATAATAAGGAAATTGAGTTAATTCTCAAAAAGCCCTTTGACCGGGAGCAGATGCCCTCTCATCAGCTTATTCTGACAGCAATAGATGGAGGCACTCCACAGCGAACTGGCACGGCCAAAATCAATGTCCGAATCCTTGATGCCAATGACAATGTGCCTAAGTTTAATAGTTCAGTGTATAAAGTTAAAGTGCCTGAAAACTCTCCAAATGGGGCACTTGTGATTAAGTTAAACGCAACAGACCCGGATGAGGGCTCAAACGGAGAAGTTTTTTACTCTTTTAGTAGTTACACACCTGAAAGAGTTCGACAGGTGTTTTCTATGGACACAAACACAGGGGAGATTAGGGTAAAGAACAACATAGACTATGAGGAGACTAACTCCTATGAAATGTATATACAAGCAATGGACAAAGGTCCAGCCCCTGTGGCAGCACACTGTAAAGTAGTTGTAGAAGTGTTGGACGTCAACGATAACATTCCTGAAATTATATTGTCTTCACTTTCCAGCCCTGTGCGTGAGGATGCACGGGCAGACACAGTGGTGGCATTGATTAGTCTGAACGATCGGGATTCTGGACAAAACAAACAGGTGTCCCTGGAGATCATGCCCCACTTACCTTTTAAGATCAAGTCCTTCAGAAACCACTATACAATTGTCACATCTGCTTTCCTGGACCGGGAAACCATCTCATCATACAATGTTACAGTCAGTGCTGTGGATGAGGGCACACCACCTCTATCATCTCAAATGAGCTTCAGGGTAGATGTTGCAGATGTTAATGATAACCCACCTCGTTTTGAGCAGACTTCATATACTGTCTATATTACAGAGAACAACGCTCCAGGTGCATCTCTCTGCGTTGTTAAGGCCACGGATGCTGACGATTCAGAAAATGCACGCATAACCTACACTGTCCTCAATGACAACAATCATGGGATACCTGTAGCCAGCTACGTTAGCATCAAACCTGACACGGGTGAGGCCTATGCCCTGCGGGCCTTTGACTTTGAAAAGCTTCGAGAGTTTCACTTTCAGATTAAAGCCCAGGATAACGGCGTGCCTCCCCTCAGCCGTGTGGCAACGGTATATGTTTACATTATGGATCAGAATGATCATGTTCCCAGGATTGCTTATCCACCCGCCAATGGGACACTAATGAAAAATGCTGAAGCCGGCCTCTTGGTTAGCAAGGTGACAGCATGGGATGGTGATGCAGGACAGAATGCCTGGCTGTTTTATGCCCTGGAACAGACCAACAAAGACCTTGACCTTTTTAAGGTACATGAGTACACAGGTGAGATCCGCACCACCAGGCGAGTCATTGAAGACAACTCCACCACCTTTGTTCTGAATGTCCTGGTTCGAGACCACGGCATACCGCCGCTCTCCTCAACCACCACTATCCATGTGCATGTGATGGACCTTCCTCCGAAGTTTACCCCTGACCCGAAACAGATTGTCAGGCCTGACAGCCCACTAATGTTTTCCCCCGTCACTCTCTACCTCATCATAGCCCTGTGTGCCACAACCTTTGTATTTCTAGTCACTGTCTTTGTACTTGCCATTGTGAGATGCCATGCCTACTGTAGCCAGGCTGGTTCCTGCTCCCCATGTTGCGTATCCCAGAAGAACATGCCGGAGGGTGGCACCTCGGCAGCTGTTGGTGGAGCAAGAGCTGCAACTGGGGGTGGAGGAGGTGGAGGTGGAGGGGGAGGAGCGCAGCAAAACATCAATGTGGCCCTGCGCCGTGACCTCAAAGTAGAGCCGCATTATATTGAAGTGAGAGGGAATGGGTCCTTGACCAAAACATACTGCTATAAGACGTGCTTGACTGCCACGTCAGGTAGTGACACTTTCATGTTCTACAACACGGGAAGGCCTCACAGTGGCACCTGGGGCTCGGGCTATGTCACCAGCCACAGCGGACAGAGCCAGATATTTGTGCGGCGACTCAGTATGCCGGATGCAACTTCCATACAGGTGTGTTTTCTGGTGTGGTCTTAGTGTTATTTTAGATTTGCTTAACTAGGACATGTCAATGTGCATTTATTGTGGAGTTTTTGAAGCCACTGATGACTTCTTTGTGAGTTTTTGGATTTAGATGTATTTGAGCAATTTAATTGTTTTATCCTTTGTGTTTTCTAAAAATAACTCATATTTGACAATAAGGCTGAAAGCACATTACTTGTTTCTATTTATGGGATATTTTAGCTTAGCTGTTTTGTTGGTTATATCTGTCGTCAGGTATGTCAGACAGCTTCTCAGGATTGTTTGGTTATTTTAGTGGGAAGGTAGA
The DNA here is from genome assembly GCA_037039145.1 of Fundulus diaphanus. Taxonomy (NCBI): domain Eukaryota; kingdom Metazoa; phylum Chordata; class Actinopteri; order Cyprinodontiformes; family Fundulidae; genus Fundulus; species Fundulus diaphanus. The sequence continues at coordinate 35,374,937 of CM073125.1, forward strand.
CATTGATTTGCTAGATTTGATAAAACATACTATGTGTTTTTCCACACAGCTCCTAGCAGTTGTATTGTCTCCCGTGGCAAGATGTTTTATGTGTGCATTTTAAGCACAGCCAATAGAATGTAACAGAAAAAACTAACTCTGCGCCACACAATTTGACTTATTTTACATATTTTATTCACAGAAAATATGTCAGATAGAGGCTGATTGAACTTTGAGCCTATATGTCACACTGAAGTGAGATGGATGCCACAATATGAAATTGGACATTGGATGTTATCTCTCTGTGAGGTAGTAGCAGCTTTGGCGGCTACCAGTGCCACCAATCCCACAGCACCAAATATTCTCTTCTTGTCAAACAACTTTACTGAAAAGCAAAAATACTTCAGGAATTGAGGAAGAACGTAAAAATATACTTTCAGGTTTTGTTTGTTATAGGTTGCACTGCATTTTTACCATGCTATTCCATGGTTGAATCAAGAGTATGCGTAGTTTGTATAATTTATGGTAATTGTAAACCATATAATATTGATTGCATACATATACCACTTGCCTGCCTAAATGTGGGGCTGTCTCTGCAGCTGGGAGATAGATGAAAAGAAAGAATCACTGTAAAAGCAATAAGGAAAGCCTTAGGGCTATTGTGTCGCTATCACTTGACCTGTTCCTCATTAAATGCCAGTCATGTGTGTGGCTTGCTGTGTAATTAAATAGCAGCAATGTTTTTCTTGGCTCTGTGTGAGGATTGGCTGCTTAGAAGCGGATGAGGCGGGGGATAAAAGGTGATTGGACACTGTGTTGATGGCGGAGGTGTGAGCTCTGTATCCATGGAAGAAACTTTCACTCAGGAAGAGGCGATAATAGAAGAAATGGCAAGAAAAATGCAGCCAAATCCAAGAGTGTTTTCATTACACAATTTATAGAACACAGTCTAAGGAAATTAATACTCAAAGGCTCATGGGAATCTTTTTTTCTCTCTTTACTTAATTTATTGCCTCCCCATGATGAAACAGCATACATTTATTTTATTTTCTCCCACTTCTTTCTTTTTTTTATTCTCTTCTGTTTGCATTTCCTGTGTGAAATGTTAATATTCCAGTTTCCCCCTGGGTGTACAGTAAACTGCAGACATGTTTATGCTCCAGATGCTCGCATTTTAATGTGTGTATACTCCTGTTCGTGTGATTCCGCTTACCCCCATTAACACCATACGGCCAAGCAGACTAGTCTCCCTTTGGCCACTTCCATGCAACGGCAGAGCAAACAAAGCCGTTTAGTCCCATTTTGTGAACAATCTGGTCCTATTTCAAACTGTTTGCTTATTGTTGTTTCCTGGGATTTGAAGGAAATATAAGAGGTTTCATTTGACTGCATGGATATTGTCCACACTAATATCTCGGTCCCTCATCCAAACTACTGATCCTCACACTGATAGCTTTTAAATCAGCAACTGTCTTAGTCTAATCCCATTTCACCTTCACTTTCTGGTGTCTGTGCATTCTGCAGTGTCTTCTTTCTCTGTCGACATTCTGCTCCTTTAAACCACCCCAGGAGGTAAAAAAAACAGGCCTTTCTCATTAAACCAAATATTGAATTTCAAGTGTGATGAATGTTCACTGCATACTCATAGGAGTCAATGCAGCTGTAGCACCAAGTGAACATCTGTCAAATTTGAACGGAAATGAGATTGCGAATAGGTTTTTTATGAGCCGCATGGCCGAACAGGGAAAATTGTGTCCTCAGTCAGGTCAGTTTGTCTCTTTGAAGGTTAAGGATGGAGAAAATGCAGTCTTACATATGCTTCTCTTCAAGCATAGTCTTTCATCATGATTAAGCTTTTTTTTTTTACAATTTACAAATTTAAGGGAATTGTTTTAGACTGCTTCTAACTCATTCCATACCATGCATAGACAAAGATAGTTTTTTTTATCATTTCACAACTAGTACTATGTAGAACGGTCTCGGGGAAATTTATTTGATATCTATCCCTCCATCCCCCACCTTCATACTTCCTGTGACCTTCACTGAACTGAAATGACAGGAGGGTGGTGGGCAGGAAGTAAAAGATAGACATGGTTCTGCATGGTTTCCATGGTGAGATTTGTTACACTCTCTTTCAAACTTTGATAAGCAGGGATTTGACAAGAATCAGCAAACGGCACAGGAAAGGGGGTGAGGAACATGCAGCATAATAATCAAAGAAAAGAAAAAGAAGTCTAGTTAAGTAACACATTAAAATAAAACAGAATAAAAATGCCATAAGTTTAGGTTGTATTCATTTTAAGGTGGATTTTTGCATTTTGTTACATTTTTGATAGCATGAGAGGTCTTGCATATTTCTGTTGACCTTTCTTCAGGAATCATCTTCGGGACTCAAGAGAAAATAACGCTCTTTTTTTAAGGCTTTGGCACAATGAAATGATCCAAACAAGATGTCTCATTTTATTTTTTTCTGTGACCCAGCACCTGGTTAGTTGGAGTACTGAAGTAAAATCTTTCAAAGTCATTTTCCTTTCAATGTCAGAGATGGAAGAAAGGGGGTGGTGTGGTAATGGGAGAAGATGTGTGGACCAACAAGATTACAATATTCTGCTCATTACTCATCTCTCTTCAAAGGCTGGAGAAAGCTGTCGCTGCTTGATTGTGTGTGTGCCGCACACATTCATCAGAAGTTCTCACCATGACTTATTAATGAGATGGTATTGGGTTTTGCCTGTACTTAAGACTCAATTCCTCTCATTTTCTCTTGCAGCCCAAGGCGCCTGGTTCTGACTGGAGATACTCAGCCTCCCTGAGAGCAGGTGGTGTAATGCAGAGGTAAGCATCATATTTTCTATTTCTTTTCTCACAGTAATTCAGATTCACTGCTTACATTGTAGTCCTAAAGCATTAAATCAAAAAAATACAGCCGAATTTCATAATTGGTCTAAAAACACTTTAATATAATCAAGAGACAAAACTTAATTTAACCCCTCAGTGGATAAGCATAAATTCTTTCTGGCATATAACATAAATTGAATAATCCTTAACATTTCTGTTTTATCCCCTGTAATGAATGTTACATCTTTTTAATATTAAATAATGTGACAGCAATATTTTACAAAGTTCTCTTTAAGCACAATTGATGAGTTGTTTCATCATTGCGCACAAATGAGAATTTCGTGATGACGAAGTCTCATGCTGTAAATACGCTCTGAAATCTTTGTTTTTAAGCAAAAGTGCACTAACACAGGCTTGACCTGACTTCAACTTCCAACTCAGATAGATTGATCATGCAGAAAGATAAAACCAATCATTTATTTTACAATAATAAGACCCCTGCCATTTTTAGATTCAAAATGACAGGGGTGTAGGGTGTGGTTTTTGATGGCATGAATGTTCCCTTTTATAACAACAATGATGTGAGAACATTGAGGCCAAATCTCTTTCAATTTAGAAAAAAATGGAAAATGGCATACCCCATTCTTCTGCCTAACGGGCCTCATGTTTAAATGTCTTCAAAAAGTATAGCAATTTCTACATAAATGTCTTGTGTGGTTGCAGGCAAAGCAGGTTTATTAATTCTGTGACCTGATTCAGATTTTTAAATTCTTGTTCCGCTGTGACGACGCCACTTATCAAGAAATGGTGGGGCTTTGCTTCGGTCATTCAAATACAAAGAAAGCAACGCTCATTCCTTTTAATGTGTTTCTAGAAAGCACAAAATAAATTAACAGATTATGCAAAATTGTCTTTATTTGTGTAAATCAGTTGGTTTTAATCAATGCAACTAATTGGACAGTGTTTAGTTGTTCTTGTTTTTTTAGACCACATAAACCTAAAACGTAATACATGAATGACAAATATGAGGGCAGGGAAATTCACCTCGAAATGGCTGACTGTATGCTGCCATAGACAGATGGAGGAAAGTCAGGAGGGAAGAGTAAACACCACGATGGTCAATGATGTGTGAAGGACAGGTGGTCAGGTGGAAATATGGCCTATCACAGACATAAAGACTTCTGCATAACCAAACCAGTCATTATTTTACCTAAAAGACCCTGGACACCAAATGAAGAGTGATTTTGATATCATGGCATCACAGTTACAAATTATATTAATATCAAAGAACTCATTATAGTTAAACCAATTACACATACACATTTGCTGGCATTTCCTCAGAAATGTTCATGTTCTGAAATTTAGCATGTTTGCATTCATGCATTGTATGTGTACAGTGTGGTCCAATTGCTAAACTGCAAGCTGTGCAGACCCTTACACATTATAGGAGGACTCCGTATGTGAATTGAACGACAGTTCAAACACATTTTTAAGCATCATCTGTACACAAATCATTCTGCACATTTTAATATATGCTCTCTGGTGTACTTGTCAGGTCATCATTAGTGTATCTGTTAATGTATCATCACGGTTGTTCAAATTTGTTTACAATTTCTGCTGAAACTCATGAGTAAATGTATTTGGATATGCCTGTATTAAATTTATTTTTTGGCTTCTGCCCTCATGCATTTTATGCTGAAAAGTACCCAAGTTCCATTAAAATATCAACGTTGGTACCTATTTGTCCAGTGACATAAACACACATTGTGTTAGGGACTTTACATGTTACATTATAACATGAAGTTAAGATGATGATTTATTTAATTTCTGTTTGTTTTTTATCAAATGTTTAATACATATGTGTTGTATCTGGTTAATTTTAACATTATTCGGAAACATAAACTACATAAATCAGATTCGTGTTGAAAACAGATGGGTGTGTGATAAAATAATGTAGGAGAAAGTTAAAATATCTTGTAAAAATATTCACTCCCCTGGAACTTTTTCACATGTGCTTATTTTACAGACACAAACTTCAACCAACACAGGGTAGAGCATATTTGTTAACCAGAAGGACAATAATACATGCTTTCTTTCACAAATACAAAAATCTGAAAAACATGGTGTGCAAGTAAGGAGATAAGCAGTTTAGATGTCCACAGTAACTCTAATGGGAGAATCTGTTGACTGGAGAACTGCTAGTTGTGTTAATCAGAAACCTAGCCTTTATGGAAGAACAGCAGGAAGAAAGCCATTGTTAAAGGAAGGCCAAAAATAATTCCTACTTGCATTTTCACACAAGCCATGTAGGGCACACAACAAACATTTAGAATGTTACGTGTAGCAGGAAAGAAACATACACTATACATCATCCTGAACACATCAGCCCAATGATGAGCATGGTGGTGGCAGCAGCATACCATGGGGATGCTTTTCTTCACCACAGACAGAGAACATGGTCAGAGTTGAAGTGAAGACAGTCGGCTGCAAAAGACTTAAGGGTGTAATTGGGGGTCGGTGTTCACCTTCCTTAACAAACAGCCTGAGCTACAATGAATGTTTGAACTGGAGCATGTTCATTCATTCATTCATTCATTCATGGAAATAAAGGCAAACTGAGGTCAAACATCAGACCTAAATTCAATTTAGGATCTTAGGCAGGTTGAAAAATTCTGTTCATGGACACCTTCCTCCCGCTGGCAGTGGTCAGAGTGCCCGGTGGATCTGACGAATGGCTGCCTCGTTTCTGTCAGCCTGCGCCAGGCCAGCTGTGGCTACAATGAACCTTATCACCGTCAGGGTGTGGATGTGTATGTGAATGGGTGAATGACTGTAATGTAAAGTGTTTTGGGTCGTCAGACTTCGTAAAGCGCTATACAATTACAAGCCATTAACCATTTACCATTTCCAGTCACACTGAGCAATGGGGATTTTTTTAATATATTTTTTTATTTGACCATAATACTACAACAATGCTTTAAAAGACATACAGCTGTGGTTGCAGCTAGAGCTATTGACACAGGTGGGATGAATAAAAATGCATGCCACACTTTTCCTATTTTGAACTGTAAACAATGACTATCATTAACTAAAAAGTATACGAACTATATTATTTTTTCTTTAAATACTTTAAAGGGATTCTGTGATAGCAATAAGAACGCCCAAAGCAGTAATCAAAATGGCCTCCATTATTGGAAAATCATTTGCCTTACTGCATACATCATGTACATATCCAGTTCAGACAATTGATACAAAGTACATTCTCTTTTTTGTGGAAAACATTAAAAAATAAATTGCAGACTTTTTATGATCGTAGTGATCAGTTAAAACGTCCCTTTTGGCAAAGATTTGTTTTAACCTTTATTTATACAGGTGTTCTCATTGAGATCCAAGATCTTTTTTTAAGAGAGGCCTTTTTCATTAAACAAAACAACAATTCTATTCAGTTCAATTAAAATGTATTTATAGAGTGCCAATTTATAACACATGTCATCTCAACGCACTTTACAAAGTCAAATTCAATCAATTCATGCAGACAGATTGGTTTAAAAAATGTTCCTATCTAAGGAAACCCCCAAAAAAAACTATAACATTTTACAAGCGCAGTAACAATGCAAGTAATGAACACATTCAGTTGAATTAAATAAACTAATAAAATGTGACTTAAATACAAGAGCAAAATGCATAAGATTTCTCAGATTTATTTTTTATTTATTCATTTATTTTGAGACACACAGGATTAAGTAAAACTCTTATTATCTGAGCCAGGCACTATGGATATTGTCAAGGCAAAGATAGTTTTAGTTTGCAGCAGCCATCTCGTTTAACACTGCAGAGTGTGTCGTGTTGGTCAGAAGAAGGAGGGCGCTAAATTACTCAGACTGGGTGTGAAAATGTAAAAACAACCATCGGTATACATAAGCATTAGAGTTTAAGAGAAAAGTAGCATCAGAATTTTACCATTTTAATCTCTGCATGGATTTATATATATGTATAAACAGTGTGCGATTTGCAAAAAAAAAGGAGGGGGGGTCATTTCAAAAGTTTTATTAATAATGGTTAGCTAGCAGGTGCTCTTTCAGGTAGCTAGCTAGATCCAGTAGGTTAGACTATTGTTTTTAAACTTGCGCCATCTACTGAATGACCAGAGGGGGGGGCATCACAAACAGAGGGGGGGTAAATCCCCCCAGCAAATCGCACCCAGTATATATATATATATATATATATATATATATATATATATATATATATATACAATTTAGAGTGACATAAAGCATCCTGTATGTATAGAAATACCTCTCTGGTTTTCAACATGTTTGCATGTGTCTTTTTGCTTTTTAGCTCAGTGCACATGGAAGAGTCTTCAGTCATGCAGGGAGCCCAGGGAGTCCTGGTACAGAACTGGCCCACTGCATCAAGCGCTGCTGGTAAGAATCTGAATCTGTTCTCACCTTAAAAGCGAGACTTTAATCTTTTTGTTTGATTCAGAGAATCCTTCACTCATAGCTGCAGTTTATCCCGAAACATACTGAATTGCTATAATGAAATAACTTTGATATGACATGTGAGATTTCCTTGACCCGCCCCTAGCCTGTGCTACTCTGCCAGTGGGGGGAAAGGACATGTGCTTTCTTGGTGGAGATGGATATCTCTGCTCTCTGGAGCAGGAAGAGTGACAAAACAGTGAAAGAGAAAGGAAGTGAGAGACAGAGAGCAGTTGATTGGATTATCAGCAAAATGTTTATGGAGACATAAGTCAATGAGCCACAGAGGAGAAACCTTAGAAAACACACTGCAGAAGAATAATAACACAATTATATTCGATCTCCGTTCAACATTGGTCTCTTGTGTTCCTTGAGCTCTACTCACGCCCACAGGAGAAGTCAAAGATTATGGGTCATAAGCAGTGATTTAAATCTTTTTAAAAACTTTCTTTTTTTAGTTTCAGTCATTTTAAAGAATAGTATATAGATTATCTAGAGCTTGTTTTGGTAGGACTGATTGTTTTTCACAAAGCAATTTGTCCATCAAATTTCAAAACCAAATCAGAGTATTTGGTATGATATTGGAAATATGTTCGCCTCAAACAACTGCTCTACATATTATTGATCCTTTGTTTTCTAGATGTATTTTTTTTAGTTCACATTCAGAAAAAAGTGAAACACGTCCATTCCACCATGATCTGACTGAAATGGACCTTGCTAAAGATGAAACATTGTTTGGAATTACTTCTAGAAAAAATTGTTGGAACAACATGGAGAATTGACAATAACTCTAGTGTACTACTTACCTGTTGAAATGGATGAATGGATATGGTGTGTCCTGGATCCATTCTCCTCTTTGACTGAGATACAAGTGTGGAACATTTTTTTCCTGACAAGAGTTGTCTTTTGTAGTTGACTTGCCTCTATGAATCTCTCTTCTAATGATGTTAAAACAAAAAAAAAATACCCAGAGATTGGGATAAATGGTCTTCCATCTTTCCAGCACTTTAATAGCCATGTAACTCCAAGGCTAAGATGTCCTGAAACTGTTCGGAGAACATGCAGGGAGCTCACCCGCCATTAAGACATTCCTATGTTCCATTTATTTGTCACCTAGCTGTAAATACCTGTGAACGGGTGACTCAGTGTGAATATTTTTTGACCCATCCAGTGCTCCTTACCAATATCTGTGATGAAAATTTGTCTTTTTGGTACACTGTTAACCCTCTGACAGATAATTTAGGTTTTAGTTTTACCAATGATAATGAAAACTTGGGTTAAAGAGGGATTAAGACTTACTTAAATATTAGTATTAGAGAAAAAAAATTAAGACAATGCAATTGAAAATAATATATATATGTACAACTATACTGGACCAGGACAGCAACATTGGGTTGTGTTTGGAAGATTATTTGACATAATTAGGAAGTTGGCCCGATGGCCGTTTTAGAGACAAGGCGGTGCACTACATATGCAGACAAACCGCCCACGATAACGATTGTCTCTTCCCATCCACACTTACGTACATACAGCGTCCTCTGCTACACCATCAATTTATTGCCTTGGCTGAAGACTTACAGCCTGCAGGCACTTCAAAACATGAGGGATAAAATGGAGAGCGAAAACAGACAAGCAAGACGGAGGGAGAGGACAAAGCAGACAGCAGTGACGTCCTTAGGGCAGATCAGTGGCTATGAGATCAGCTTGTGAGGACTTAAGGTGGTCTCATCTGGCTGTCGCAGTTAGAGACGACACGCTGCGCATGCACTCACCCCATTTTAACCTGAGGGCTGCCTAAACCCTCTTTATCTCATTGTTGGCCAGGTTAAGAATAGAAAGAGCTGAAGGCTGCGTTAGCTTGAATGTAAATGTTAGGGTGGATTCTGGGTTCATGGTGATAGAAATATGAACAAAAAAAATTCCTGGTGATCAAGAAAATGAGCCGTTTTCTTACATTCTGTTTGATTACAGTTTATCATATCTGGGAAATGGAAAAGAAATTAAGATATTGATTTAATTTGACCTGCCAGACTTATATGAGTCACAGGCGGTCCTATTTATAGCTAAGTCCTGTTGTTTGTCAGGTAGTCTCTGTTCCTTAAGGTCTAATTTCTTTGAAGGCATTGTTTCAGGATGGGTGCCGTGCTGTTCGGGTGCCGTCTCTCCACTGCGAGCTTCAGACAGCTGACAACGCCCATGTTTTCTCTCCTCTGATTTTGAAGCTGCACTCAAAGCCTTGTGCTTTACATGCATGTCCCTTTACTTGACCGCCTGTGAGTCCAAGTGTTTTGTCTGCCGGCTTTGTGTGCAGCTCCTGCTGTGGCAGATGGTGCCCGGCCCACGCCCAGATTAGCAGAGCCACATTAGTGAAACCAGGACTAGGCTTGTTATTCAAGTCACCCTTTCTATCTGTTCATCGCTCCATGACTTATCAACCTGTCTGTCCCTCCGGTTCAAAAATATGTTGTTAAACATGTGAATTATTGTGTAGAACTGAATTAAAAATAAACAAAATATATATTTAGAAGAACAATATCTGTGGTGAGATTGGAAGAGACATGAAGGGTGGGTGAGTTGCATGGAAACAGATTTAAAATAAAGAACACTTTATGCAAAATTGGATAAGTAATGGACTGTTTGAGAAGGAGCGATAGTGACTAATTCACACTGATTGACTGAGACAAAGTCTGCAAAAAAGAGAGGAGGCTGAGTGAGGCGGCTGTTGCTAGGGGAGTGTGGTTAGACAGACAGTGGAGATAGGGAGTGAGAGAAAGCTTCTAGCATTATTCTCCATCAGCAGAAGCACTGTCACCATGACTCCTACCAATGTCCTACTGCTTCACGCAAAGATGAGGTTTCCGTGGCAACCATTCATGGCCCCTGATATTGGCAGGAGTGAGAGGAAATAGAGGTGGGTGTATATAGGATGGGGTGCAAACATATGGTACAGGACAAAAAAAGGTTTTCAAGGAGGGCAATGCGACGCGGAATAATAAAAGAGCACTGCATGAAAGATAAGACTGTGGGAGGCGTGACGCATTTAAATAAGGAAATGGACAAGAAAACCAAGAGTTAAACTTCACTTCAAAGTGTGCTCTTTAGAAAATAGAAATTGGAGGTGAAAGTTGTTGATCGAGGAAGAGAAAAGAGGAGTGAGTAGCAGGAGAGTGACCTACTTTCTCTGGGGCGGTGGTGTATTGCAGATATGGATGCAGGTTTACAGGTTTTTTTGTATCATCCGAGAGAATTACACACACCTAGTGACACATTCACTATAACCGCAAGTGTAGAGGAAGGCGGTTTTTGCTGGTGCTGACAGTCATCAACTGCAATAGGCAGATTTCAAAGTGATAGACGAAACCGGACTAATGAGAGGCAGAAACTGAGATAAAAATCTTGCTGCATCGTGCTCCTTGAGAGGCTTAACCATCTGAACTTCCATCTAGTTTTTGGGACTATTCCTTTATTACAGTACCTTAAATTTAGTTTCCTAAACTCTTCAGGAATGTTATGTAAAATATAAAGGAGGAGTGAATTGGAACTGAATTGTGGATACTTAAGGCTGCAGAATCTGTCAGCCAAAGCCCATATTATGTGGAAACCTTTTTGACTCATCCAGAAAGGTGAGGCAGAGGGGAATAAAAGCAATCTGGAATATTTCACTATTTATTTAATCCCTTCAGTCCATCTGCTTCCTATTTTTGGCTGTGTCATTTTCTTTTCGCTGTTAGCTTTGCTCCATTCTCTGTTGCCATTGCCTTTACATTTCTTGCCAGTTTCCCTCCCCCTTCAAGTCACTAAAAAATAAATCCTCCTCTTTACACGATTCTTTTTTGTCACTGCAACAATGCTGAGGTATTCTGTACATAAACAGATACATGCTTTCTAGACACAGAATTTCACAGTAGCATCTATATTTTGAAGCTTGCATTAACCATCTGCTATATGGGCTATTTGGGAACAAAATGCGATGTGATGACACTGACAAGAAGCCGAAATAGAAACACACGCACGGTTTCATACACAAGCAAATGCATTTGCAAGCCTTTGCACCAGGCTGGCTCCATTTTTGCCATCAGCGGCGTCTTTTGTCCACATCTACAGATTTAAGAACACATGGTAATTTATGCAGGTGCTAAGTTGTACTCTGCTATGAAGTAAGATGCAACAACAATGCATATATATGAGTAACAAATGACATGTGTTAACAGTGTCATAGGCTGTTTTTAGAGTATAGTCATGCACTCCAAAGCAGGCTAAAATATACCCTCTCAGAACAGGTGTGGTCCCTCTGCAGGGTTGATTTGTGAGGAATCACATCCCAGAGACCCTTTTCCCCCCTGTCGCATTTTTGGTATCTGCATCTATGCTCTTCTTGGGCCCTCTTCCTCTTCTTCAGAACGTTATGTAACGCTGCGCTGCACTCCTCTGTGCAACTGTCCAAGCGGCTGATGGTAGGGCAAGACAAGCAGATGAATAAAGTAGATGTGGCAAAATGGAGCTTGGGTGATTTGAGTGGCTGTGAAAACCCACTGGAGGCACAAAGAGAGTAAAGGGACATTGACACAAGAAGAAGCTGGACCAATGACTTCAGAACTGAAATTCAAGGGGAAACATGCAGAAAACATCACAAGCTGTAATGCAATAGATTGCTTTGGCTCCCTTTAGGCAGCAGGGTTAAAATGTTCAGACAGCAAATGCAGAGAGAGAAGTAACTATGAAATGCATAACTGCCTGTGTCTTTTATGTGCTTGGTAGTTATAGCTGATGGACATGCCTTTTAATACTGGATCACATCATTGTTACCACTAACACTGATTGGCATGATCAAGAGTCGCATCAATTAGTCAGAGGGAGGGGTGTTGGCTTACAATGCTTTTCACGCTGGATTAGATAAAAGGTCAGGGAAATAAGAGATAAACTGAAGGGGAGGGGTGGAGAGCAAAATAAGGTACCGCAGTCCCAGGAAAAATAGGATGCTTTGCTGGAAAATTGATAGACAAGGGGATCTCATTATCATCAGGAGAGATGGAAACAAAAGGGGGAAAAATGTAAAGGACGGAAGATGATCTATAATCTATGGTCAGTATTTATTGGTAAAATTACGTACACAAATTCCGAAACACCTAGTTATAACCACATCCCTATTTCACTCGCATTTGATTTTAATGCCGATATCCTTGAATGTTGTTCAGATGTTATTTATTTGAATAAGAATAAAACAATGCAGTGTTACTCTGCCCTGCCTTACTCTGTTCCATCTGTCTTCTTGCAGCATGACTCATCACTCTCTAGGGTGTAATTTAGTTTATTAGTGAGAGTTTGCACATAGGCACCGCTGTCTCATCAAGTTCTCACTTTGAGCTAGACAGGTATTATTTTAGAACCAACAAAATGGATGCTTCAGAGCTTCGCCTCGCCAGTATTTCAGTATTAGTTGCTCTGATTTATTCCTTTTGGGCCTCATCTGTTTAGGCTTTACGTTTCTAGAATCAGTCTCAGACTTCTAGTAAGGGAGTCAAATAAGGACTTTTCCTATAGTAAAAGAAGCGTGAATGTGTCTGTTTCTGTCTCACTGTCTAAATGATTCAGTTTCTTTGAAAAATTATTTGCTATCTGCTGCTCATAGAGACATTTTCACAGTTGATAAAACCGTGAGCGATTTTGAAGAGATAGCAGAGTGGTACAAGTGAAACAGGGAACTGTTTAAATGCAAAACTGACTATATAGTGTTTAAATGACACTTATTTCTGTAGATTTTGCTCACAACGTTGCAATCAGCAGGTGATTGCCATTACACCTAAAATAAAATCAGTTTGCGCGGATTCCAACAATTTATACTTTGCACTCTATATTTTTTTTAAATATTAAAACCAATACACAAAGTTAATGTAAAATTCAGAAAAAAATATGTTTTAAATCCTTGCTTGTAAGATTATGCTCTGATGGTAAGGATCCGGACCAAAACATTTCAACGCTTGTATTCTCTGCAATGAGTAGTGCAGGAGGCCGGTCGTCCTTTACCAGACATGATTTCTTTGGGTTGGATGGAGCCGCGTTCAGTTAATCTCCCCTTTGGTAACAGCTCAGGAAAGGAATCAGAGAAGCAAAGGGAGTATGTGAGGCAAGTGGCAAGTAGGTCATTGCTTTGCAGAGGGAAGCAAAATGGCTGCATGTCATTTTTTAACAAATCGTACGTGGAAACACAACATGATGGAGTTTTGGTCGGGGTATTTGCACTCTAAGTACTGAAAACTTTCAAATGACTTGATAATGATACAACAGCTCTTTGTCCACTTGAGTTATTTTCAGTCAGATTGTTTATACATACATCTTACTGTTTCGTTGAGTCTTTTGTTGGTATATATTTCAGCAGATAAGACATATTCATGTAGCACATCATTACAACTAAAACAGAATTTACAGTATTTATAATGATGCTCTTCTTGGAAAATAAGTTACATAATCTCACTAAATTACCACAAGTTTTATTTTTCAGCTTCCTCTAATATAACATTTCAAGAAATGGTGCCATAGTTGTTACAGTTTGTCTGCCTGGGTTAGAAGTTTACTGGTGGGCGTACCAGTCATGTTTATTTAGGGTTTTATTCAGGCATTTGAATCGATATTTTTCAAGGATGGAATGATTATGCAGCATACAATAAGCTGAATATTATTTTGATGATATTGTGGTCTTAATTCTCTGTATTCATACAAAAAAATGGGGGAAGACATGCAGCAAAGGACCTATGTCGGGAACTGAACCATGGAGTGCCGTATTAAGGACTAATATCCTTCCCCCCAGAAGGTCAATTTTATCTAGATTTATCCATTCACAGTTCAGATGTGTGCTTGGAAGCATAGTGCTACTGAAACACTATTGTGTGCAAATTTTAACCACCCAACAAAAGCTCTCACCCTCAGAAAAAAAAGGAAATTGGTATACAGGAATAATTCTCGAGCCACTAAGGCTTAAATATCTAGGAATGCTAATTTCACCATTCACAGTGAAGACATTTTCACTCTACCATGGACTGAGAAGGTTCTTACAAAAAAGAAGTACCTGTTTTTAAACTGATACCTTCAAGCATGACTAAAATTTGCAGCTGTCCCCCCGGAAAAGCCAAATACCTTCTTGAGAACGGTTTTGTGGTTAAATTTTTATGTTCTAATATCTGCCCATCTTGGAAAAAAATGTTTTATGGCATTCACGCCTAAGATAGGTATGTGTAAACCTTTTATCGAAACAGTAGCTCTGGGCTCAAGTGAATCTTTCTCCCGTTTCTGTAAATCTTCCAGTAATTTGATCATTTCCCTTCTCAAACAGAATGTTTGTTCGCGATAACGATTGCGGACTTTGAATAATCAGTTATTTTTAATTAGAGTTAGATTGGGTTGACTTTGATTTTATGAATATGCCACGCCTTTTCCTGCTATGACTTCCATTTCATTTGTAACAGCTGATTAAATAATGACCCACTGAGATTGTCTCTTACAAGCACATGTAGCAAAGCATTGAGATTTATCCAATGTTCAGTTAGAGGAAGAAATAAAAAATTTAGTGGTATGAGATGCTTGTTACTTATTTAAAGTAGCAAGAGGCTTCAATTAATTTGTAAAATACATAAACAGAGGGACTTGCAAAAAAACATCTCTTTCAATAATATAAAAAATCTGAATTTCTGTACACCAAGTCTATGATTGCATGAGAGATTTGAAATTCATCCTCAATCTTTCTGTGTTTCTCTCAGATGGTGAAGGAGGAGAGGTTTCGCCACCTATGGGTGCCGGCGTTGACAGCAACAGCTGGCACTTTCGCTACGGCCCAGGTGGTCCCGGAGCTCCCCCACAGCACCTGAAGCCTGGAGAGGTTCCTCCAGAAGCGTTTATCATTCCTGGCTCCCCGGCCATAATTTCCATCAGACAGAACCAGGGAGGGGAGGACGACAAGAGCGACTTCATCACCTTCGGAAAGAAAGAGGAGGCCAAGAAGAAGAAGAAGAAGAAGAAGGAAAAGGAGAAGAAAGACAAGAAGGATAAAGGGAAGGATGACGGCGATGAGTAAAGCAGAGAGCAGAAAATGCATAAAATGGCTACGGAGAAAAGGGGGTTGTTAAAACAGAGGTACCAACCAAAGTTCACTGGGCAAAATGAGAAAATTTTATTCTGTTATCCATTAATGCTGATAAAGTTTCAAAGCTTTTTCTCTCATGATTTTGGCCTTACCAAGATATAGTTTACCTTCAGTTACATACTGATGTAAATTATTTATCTTGCCTTTTATACGATTAATGACACAGCAAAAGAAAACGATTGTTGTTTTTTTTCTCTCCATGCCCCAATGTGCCTATGCACCCTGAGTCTACTTTTATTATCCTTTTGGAAGTGGAAGCCCCAGTCTTACCCTTGTGTTGTTTTTCTTTTCTCCTTTAACCCACTGGGCACGTTGGCACCTCTGTCTTATCCCCTCCCCAACAACAATGTGTAAAGATTTCTCTAATCGAAGAGACCAGTACGTTGAACAAGAACAACATAAAGCTGTGCCAGCCAAGGAAAAAAAAAGGAAACATGAAGAAGATTGACACAGATGCATGCAGTCTGGAGCTGGACACACTCTACTTGTAAATAGCACAAACAAGAGTCACTGAAACTAAAGGCTAAACTGACACTGCTGCAAATTCACTGGTAATTACCAACAGTGTTCCCTGGAATCTCAATGAAGCCACATGCGCACACACTAACGCATTCAAACATGCAAACAGCGTCTTATTACCCATGAGACAATGGACACAGGAAGCACCTGAGGCCTAGCAAGAGGTGGGTGAGGGAAAATATGAGAGAAAAGACTGGCTTAAAACTGGACACTGCAAGTTCCTTGCCCTGCACAGTCACTTCTTTAGGGTGCAGATGTACATCAACTCTCTCAGGATGGAAGCAGAACCATTTGCAATTGCTCTATATTTGCTTTGAGGAGAAACAATGAGCTTTATCTTCTGCAAGAACCCCAACTGAGGAGTCAAGAGACCCCTGGAAGGACGGAGAAAAGATGGGGAGACGGTTCACGTTCTCCGGACCATCACAGAGGGTTGAGTGCAGCTGAGGTGGCTTTATATAGTGGACTCTGAAGATACCTTACAGAATATTTGGAGAAATTTTGATATCACCTCTTCTTCTCCTCCTTTTTGCAGCAGCAGCTGAATGCTTTCTGCTTTGAATGTTTGGTAGCAACCAATCCTTACCTGACTCCTTGAGTTTACAGATGATCTCCTGCTTGTATTTGGTCCCGGCCGCCACAAAACCAAAATTTATTTAAATCACTTTTTATTTGCTCGTTACCCATCCTGCTGACAGCCTCTCATGTAAAACTTGTGAAATGTCTTCTTTTTGTTCTTTTAAGAGATTCAATAAGTCCTGTTCTGGTGTTTAGTTTTTTTCCTCTTCTTCATAGCTTTAATTGCTTTATGCTTTACATGCCCACCTCACTTTTATCCTCAGACACCCACTCGACCCCCTGCTCTGATGGCCTGCTCTGAACATTGTGGTGTGCTGAGAACAGCATGGAGTAATGTGGACGAGGCCCAGGGAGAACCAAACAGGGCTCTGCACCCTGAACCCTTGTCAGATGCTTCTCAAGTGCAAAATGGTTCAGTGCTTTTAACTTGTGTATACTACAGTATGTGGTTCATTTCCTGTTTGTAGATAATCATGAGAGGAGGCATGGTGGGATAGGGCTGATTACAGGGACTGTAAAGAAATGGGATAGAATGAGGAGTGATTTAGAAAAAAAAATGGGTTCACCAACTTGATTGTTTAGGAACATTAGGTCACATACTAGCTTCTATGTACGCTGTAAATGTAGCGTAGACTTTTCAGATTGTCTGAACAGTAGTTACTGAAACTTGAGAAATATTGGGCACATGGGGATTTATTCCCTGAGCTTTATCCCACCAACCCTTCTTGCAGACGGTTTTTGAAAAGGGGCACGCACGTGCCTCAAGACCTGCTTCTGTTGGTTACCCTCCCGTTGCCTGTAACTTGTTGCCACGTCCCAAAAGTTTTGCGGATCAGTATGACGTCACTCCATTAAGTGGCTGCTGCATGTACTGCTCTACGGAAACAAACACTATATAGAGAAATATATATATATAGATAGATTGCTCTGATTTTATTCTTTTGTATCATTATTATTTTTTCTTCATTCTTCGCACAGGAAATATCTGTATGTACTGCTGTCGCTGCCAAGCATCTATGTACCACAATGTTCACCCTCCACAGATGTTTTATGGCATCCACTAACCCTCTTTAGGTATTTGTAAATGATATAGTGTGATACCTTTCGATTGCAAGTTTATTTTTCTCTCTTTTTCCTACAGTGGTTTTGCGTTTGAACACAAGCAAAGCAAGGAAAAAAAATGTTTTAAAAAAGCGAAAGAAATAAAAACTATCACTCTGTCTCTGGCTTTGACATGACAATTTAACTCTGTATTATTGTAACTGAAATATGTATGATTCTATGAAGAGCTATCACTTCCCTTTCACTATCATTATAATAAACAAAAATGAAAAAAAAATCCAGTGAAAAACAATTAAAAGCAAACAAAAAAAGGGTATATGTTAGTGTATTCCTGTGTTTAGTGAGTGTTCATGCTGTCATTCTTTCCCGATGTATGGTGGTGAACTATGGTGGCCATGCGCTGTCCTGATTGGACTAGCGGAGATATGTTGTAAAACCTTTTTTGTACACCTTCTCATCAACTGTAACAGTGAAAAGTAGTGGATTTCATTTATTTCATTTAGTTTTCAAGCTTTTTATTTTACCTAAATGGAAACAGTGGTAATGTGTTTGGTTTAAAAATCACAAATAAAATTTTCTTTCTGATGCGTATATTTGGGCTAATGTTTGTGTGTTATGGTTCTGTTTTTTGCACATCTACCTATGAGTGCAGCTCATAGGAATAATAGGCTATTATTGAATTTAGATATGATGCATTGAAAGCCAATATTAAACATTATAAATACTTCAAGAAGAATTTTTTTTATTTCTCTGTTTTGGTCCAGGCTTGTGAGGGAAAAAATTGATTAGCTAAAGGATGCCAGGCTGTCAAAGCTGCTCGCAGACTGCACTCTTGTACCGCACATGTTAATGTCACACTTCTTTTTGTAGACTAACTAGCAGTCAAAGGATCACTCCATGCAGAGATGAAAGACGCACACAACAATCTGCGCAGCTCAGCCCTTCCTTTCTGCAAGCCTTGTCGCAGATGGTCCAAACAGTCCCATAAGTAAACGAAGCTTCCAGACGTGCGATAATTTAATTGAGTGGCTAATAGATTTATGGGGTCTCAGCAGCTAAGTTTGTAGGAAAGAGCAAATCAAATTAGAGATATGAGTCATGAAGGTCTGAGAGGTATGGGGGAAATGAAAGATTGATGATCAATACTTTTAATTGGTCATCTACTAAAGCATGCTGCTTCACAGTTTCTTGTAGGTAAATTATAACTGTGGCACCCGACAGATTTGCTATTTGCTTTCTATAAAAGAACGATAATAATCACGCTTAAGGCTTTTCTTCTGACTGAAGCTCCATCCGAAAAGTAATACTGCTCCTGCTCTAAAAATATATAAAGACAGATAAGTCCCCATTCCAGTTTTGACTTTCATCTTTCATTCAGAGATGGAAGAGCACGATGAAAGAGGTTCAAGAGTTCATCTTGAAAGAACTGCTTAAAAAAATGCTGCATTTTCATTTTACTCCCTGTAAGGGAAAGGGAAAAAATGTTTCCATGGTTACAGCTATTTGGGGAATTGTTTCTATAGTAACAGCCACATTTAAACATATGTAGCTATACCAAACATGGGCATGTTGAATTAGAGAGGCGTCCCAATGGGGTCAAGGGCGTGGCTTTGCCAAATGGCAGAGAAAGCACTTCACCAATTAGGTTGACGGCTGATCTCATGATGAAACCAGACAAAATATTCAAATTCCTAACTTGAGTGTTACTGCGAGTGGTGGTCTAGTGGCTTAGAGCAGTGTATATGTGTGTGTGTGTTTTGAGAAGGCTGCAGGCGCCTGGTTCAGTCCCCTCAGACTGTCACAATGGGTCCCTGTGCAACACCCTTAGCCCCAGATTGCCCCTGGGTGCAGGTAAAACGCTACCCACTGCTCTCTAAGGGATGTGTTAAATGCAGAAGACAAATTTGGTTGGAATGTACAATTGCTAAAACAAACTGCTATTTTTTTTGTTGATGTTTTGCCTGTGAGAGCAGCAAATCCATGCAAGAAAAACACTTAAAATACATAAATAACACCCACACATCAACGTGCTTCCAGTTACATACTCCCATGAGCATTTACAAAATGAGCCTTGTTGTCTCTGATTTTTATTTTATTTTTTAAATTTTGTACTTGAATTAAACAAACAAGTTGAGAAACAAACATTTAAAAAAAAAGTAGCCTCGAGTGTTTGGTATTCTCGGCAGCATTTCTCTGCATACAGTAGTAGACTCAAGTGCAAAGCACTGGGCTTCTTTATATAAGGGTTTTATATGTTGGCAAATTCCAAGACAGGTTAATTCTGCACATATCTCATAACATCACATATGGTAAACTTCGACAACAAGGAGTCGACTAAGAGATTTGCAGAGATTTGATGTTATGCAGTAATTTTAGACAAATGTAAGGAAATGGTTTCAAAAATTGCTAAACGCTTGTCTGGTTCTTGTTTTTCATTTCACACTAAAACTGCATGGTGGATGGTTTTTGTCTCAGGGCTGGAGTTGGCTGGTGATGTTGCCAGCTGCAGTGAGTCAGCAGGATCATCATCCTGCAGGACAGAAGCAAAACCAACAGAGTTGAATGGAGATGGTGAGATTAATGTGCACAATCATATTAGCTTGTGGCAAAAACACACATTTGACTCAAGACAGTGCTCTGAATGGCAAGGCAGTTATTTAGGCTGTCATGAATGCGACACTATAGCTATAGTTGAGTTCCTGATGCAAACGGGGCTCTGATACTTTAGTTTTTATGGGGTGCAGTTATGTTTATTCTAACTATTCTTTATTTATTAGTTTTTTGTAGCATTAAAAACTTTATGCCTCTTTTGAATTATTATTATCAGCAGCAATATTTGTATTTACTTTATGATTTGGTTCAGGTAGTTAGGTAAAATGCAAATACTCACAACATGAAAGTCCAGTTTAGATCCTGCTAAATAACTCATAGGTAACGGTAAGATTAAGCTCGTACTCTTCTGTCTGAACATAAATGAAAACAAAATAAAGCAAATTTTTTCTTCTCATGGTCATTGCTCCATTCCTCCTGAAGCATAATCAAACAAGCCAAAAACAAAATTATTTTAACATTTCTTGTTGCAGCATGCCCTGTTTGTTTCAGTGAGCTCAAGATACTACAACCCCGACAACAAGTTGGGGTGTTGTGTAAAATGTAAATAAAAACAGACCAGGATGATTTTGTGAACCATTTCAAACTACATTCAATTGAATACACTACAAATACAAGACACGTGTTTAAACTGATAAACTTTTTTTTTTTTTTTAACAAATATTCACTCTTTTTAAATTTGATCCGTCTAACACATTCTGATAAAGCTGGGACAGGAGCATGCTGTGCTACATCATATTTCATTTTAGTGAGGGATCGAAGGTCATGTGCATGCACTGTTGGTTTTTGGCCTTGCGGCTTTCGTTTATCTATTTCTCCAGTTTTTCTGAATCATTTGGTATTTCGGACTGTAGATGATGACATCCCTAAATTTCTTACAATTGTTCATTAGGAAATGTTGTTCTTAAACTGTTAGCGTAGTTGCTCACATAGTTGTCCTCAAACTGGTGAACCTCACCCCATCCATGCTTGTGAATGACTGAGGCTTTCAGGGATGCTCCTTTTATACCAAATCAGACACTCACCTGTTTCCAGTTAACCTCTTTTTTTAGTATTCATCTGCTTTCCCAGCTTGTGGCCCCTGTACCAGATATTTTGGAACGTGTTGCAGTTATCAAATTCAAAATGAGTGAATATTAGCAAAAACAAAAAAAAAAGTTAATCAATCTGAACTTTAAATAAATTGTCTTTAGAGTGTATTCAATTAAACATACTGTAGGTTGAAAAGGACTGGCCTTAAGTTTCCTACATTTTAACTACCAAAACAGAAGTGATGGTGTTTGGTCCTAGTGGTCCGTGAACATCCCCCTTTTGATTTGGGGCCCTTGGTGTCATATTTAAAGCAGTTTCTAATTTGGATTTTAAAATGGACAGTGATTTTAAATTAGATCGCCAGGTTGGAGCAGTGACAAGTCCAGTTTTTATCATCTTATCCAGCTGGCAATGGTAAAGCCGATTCTTTCAAAACAAAAGGTTATTATTAACCTTGAAACAATTCTTTTTTCCATTACATGCAGCTTGACTACTGCAGTGCTCTTTAGCTTGGAGTCGACTAGTTCTCCCTGAAACGTCTGCAGTTAGTCCAGAATGCTGCTGCCAAGCAACATCAACATGGCTTCCCTCCACTGGCTGTCTGTCCACTTTAAAGTTATTTTTGAGACTCTCTTATTTGTTTTGAAAAGTTTACCTGGTCTAGCCCCGTTTTACCTCTCTGAGCTGTTTCAACCATATTCTGCTCAATGCCTCGGGTCAGCTGATCAGCTGCTCCTGAGGCTCAGAGGGGACAGAGCTCTTACTATTCCTGTACTCAGATTATGGAATAATGTCCCATAAGAAATCAGACAAGCCCCTTTACTGTCCACTTTTGAAACTCTTCTAAAAATGTACTCCTTGGCTTTTGGTACAGCCCGAGACATTTTATTTTTATTCTCTTTATTGTTTTATTTTTGCCTTTAACTATTTCTTCTTATTGTCAGTCTCCTTGTTTTAGTTTAAACTTTTCAAATGCTTTTACATGTGCAGTATTTTCTTTCAGATGTGGATGTTTTAAAGCGCTTTATGGATAAATTGTTATATTTTTCATTACATTTTACACAACGTCCCAACTTCATTGGAACTAGGGCTGTAACAGTTGTTTAAGGGCAGATTCAGAGATTTCTTTTGGTCTGCTGAGTGTAACAGGCACATGAGGACAGCAAATCTGGGCTTGATAACACCAGGGCTTTCTGTAAGGCATTTAACCCAGTCTCTTCTCTTTGTTGCCGTTTATAGCACTTGCTGTATCTGCAGAAGCAACAAAGGAGCCAGGAGTAAAGGCGCCATCTCCTGGTTAGAAAATCAATGCACGTCGGCTTTAAACACAATTAACCGGTCCAAAAAGCCATTAAGAAGGTTTTCATGTCTTATTTTTGTTAATTAACTTCCAGATAGAATATTCGACTTTGACTTCAGCTGAGAAGTCACAAATATTGCTTTATTTCTAAAAAAAAAAAAAAAGAAGAAAAAAAATCAGGCATACAGACAATGTAAAAGATTAAAAAATTAAAGAAACACAAAGAATTACTTA
Source organism: Fundulus diaphanus (assembly GCA_037039145.1). Taxonomy (NCBI): domain Eukaryota; kingdom Metazoa; phylum Chordata; class Actinopteri; order Cyprinodontiformes; family Fundulidae; genus Fundulus; species Fundulus diaphanus. Next base: position 35,397,708 of record CM073125.1, read on the forward strand.
CAAGAATTGCTTGATTTAATTTAGGATTTAGCATCTTAGTTTGAATGAATGAGTATGAATAGATTCTGACAATAGGATTTTTTACACCCAAAAAAGTAATTAGCATTAAGTGTTGTTTCAATTTGTTAATATTGTTGACAGTATCCGCTGCCTTAGGTTGAATAGTCCCACAGTGGTGAAATTCATATATACTACCAGCAAACTGTAGGGCAAATGGAAACATGCAGATAATATTGTACAATAAGTGCCAAATGTGCAATATAAGTAAAATAATGTATATTTATTAGCTATCAAAACCAGCATACTCAAAAAATTCAAGTGTGCAACCAACCAGGGTGGTTTTATTTTAGTTTTGTTTTAAATGTGTATGTATTTTTATGGTTAAAAACACCAACAGACTATTTACAGCTATGAAAAACAACATCTATTGAGTTTGTTGGGGGGCAGTGATGGTTATTAGTCTTCATAAAGTCTGACAGCTGCTGGGAGAACCTATCTGCGATAACGCTCCTTTGTAAATTTAGGACACAGCAGTCTGTCTCTGAAGGAGCTCTCTAGTTCTGCAACGGCTTCATGCATGAGGTGGGAGACATTATCCAACAGTAATGTTATCCTTGCTAGAGTCCTGCTGTCCCCCACCACCTGCACTGGGTGGAGGGGGGCATCCTGGAGCAGAGATGGCTTTCCTGATGAACTTATCTAATTGCTTACTCTCAGCTGTAGATAAGCCGCTGCTCCAGCAAGCCCTAACCACAACATACAAGATGTCTGATGCCACCACTGAGTTACAAAAAGGCGTCTAGAGCACCCACTACACTTTAAAAGATCTCAGTCACTGACTTGTGGTGAAAATTTTACACACCACTTAATTAGATTTCCCATGTATCTAAGGTTTTGTTATAACTACATATTACAGTTTTTATAGATTGCTTTGACGCAGCAGTCAACTCAAAACCCAAATTTTTCAAAACAGGTAACGCAGAGGACTAAACAGTGGCAACAATGGGCACAATGACACATTGTGTTTGCGAAAGGCTCCAACTCTGCCAAAACATTTAAAATATGAACCAAAAGCATCTTTTGCCCTCAAACAACACAACCTGCACACAAATGTTTAACCCCTTCCAATCATTCATTACACAAGGGGCAACAAAATACAAAATACCACACTCAATGTGAATCAGTGCAGCATTGCTGATCATTGTAGCCAATGACTGTACGCAGCTTACAGCGTCATTTGTAGTCAAATTTGTCTTGCAAAAAATGGATCCAGAAGCAGATATGTTGTGATGCAAATTTTAATGATTCTTAATTCTTTTTTTTTCTTCCGGGTAAATAAATGAAATATTCCAAAAAATGAAAGATTCCAACAGAAAATACTAGGGCTGTTTATTTCTTGTAGTCCATTCTGTCTTGAGATATAGGCCTCATGGTCTCATCTACGTCACATTCAATATTTTCCCTTGCGATGCACCTGGGGAAAAATCTTCTTGCATGCCTAATCCATCCTTGACATGCCTCTGCATCTACATCTTGGGCAGCAGCAGACATTGCATTGAGCAAGGGCATTTGATCATAGGGGCGGTGATCATATACTTTCCATCTCCATGCACTAAAGAACTCCTCTATAGGATTTAAAAATGGAGAGTATGGAGGAAGAAATTGCACCATCATCGTAGGGTGTGCCACAAACCACTCATTCACACTCATTCACACGAGAATGGTGGAATGTCACATTGTCCCAGATTATCACAAAGAGTGGCATGCCAGGCTTCAACAGCCCTCTTTCCTGAGGTGGGATGAGCCTGTCATGCAGGGTGTTAAGAAATGCAATGAGGCGCTCAGTATTGTAGGGGCCAATCGTTGGAATATGACAGAGGACACCATCATTGGAAATAGCAGCACACATAGTTATGTTGGCGCCCCTCTGCCCTGGAACTGTAACCGTGGCCCTATGCCCAATGAGGTTCCTCACACGTCGCCTCACTTTACAGAGGTTGAAGCCGGCTTCATCAGCACATGTAAATGAAAACATGATGTTCTCCCTCAGCTTCAATCTCCATGATTTGCTAAAGAACTAAAAAAAAAGCAAAGAAGAAACCCCACAGCAGTGTTTCCCGCAGCACTATGTTGGCGAGGCGGCCGCCTCGCCAAACTCACGCTACCGCCTCGCCAACATTCCAAAAAAAAAAAAAAAAAAAACTAATTCTTGCACGTTTATTTGACGTTAACACGCGTTTTTTTGTTGCTGCTTTCTCGCGTACATATAGGGAATGGCAGGGAAAAAACAGGCAAAAATACATGGATACTTTGAAGCGAGAAGCAACTTCACCGACGCCCCCCCTCCGCCAGTAACCGCGCGGATGACTGGCGCATATTACACACTATCACAATTTTTGCATGCTGATGTTTGCTTGTTGTGCAAATAAAGACAGGTAACAGACGCTGTATTTATTCCCTTTTAACCAGCCACCAGAAAACAAGAGCTGGATTAAGCTCTAGTCTCCATGATAGTGAAGGATACCCAGCACAGGGTACATCCTCATACTTTACAGTTTTTTCCGGCATAAACACATTATGTGCTAATGGGTAGCAGGGATATATATATATATATATATATATATATATATATATATATATATATATATATATCCTCAGTCAGATCTTTTAGAAATCAGGGTGTTTAATGTACTTTTCTCCGCTTCCATCCCTGCTACCCATTAGCACATAATGTGTTTATGCCGGAAAAAACTGTAACTGTAAAGTATGAGGATTAACTATCATAAAATCTTACTTGTGGAAGGTAATTCCCCGGGATCTGGTTTGTAATGCCCTTGTATTTCCACATCCATAAGCCGAGCAAAAGTCGGGCATCCTGAGACGTAGCTCTGGAAGTTTGCTGACTGTCAATACAAAATCGAAATTATGTATTAAGTTAGACTATCAATCTTTTAATTCAATCAATTGGTCTCATGTAGGGTCCGTGTACCTTCAGGCAATTCGATTTTTTTCCGGAAAACCAAAACGTAAAACGGAAACTACTTCCGTTTTCTCGTTTTTCCATTTAAAATAAAAAACGGGAAAATGGAAAACAACGCCGTTTTTCCGTTTTTGTCAACAAAATTTATAAACGGAAAACCAGAAAAACTTAATGAAAAAAACGGCCAGTTTTTCGATTTTGCCCATTCATTTTTCCATTTTCTTCTTCAGATTGAAAGACGAAGACGGTTTTCACGGCTGGCCCGGAAGTGCAGAAAAATATTTCAAAATAAAAGCCTAGATGTACGCGTAACATAATGCAAGCCTGAAAAAAAAAAATAATGAAGCGGAGAGATGGCTTTTGAATAAAAAGAGAACCCCTTGCAACCACGTGACTCCGTTACCCAGAACCCCTTGCGTGGAGGCCATATTGGTTGGCAGCCACCCTTACCAACATGCAATCCAAGCCTTATGTGGATGAGTTACAGCCTTCTGATAAGGCATTTTACTATGCTAAATGTACAAGGATCGGTAATGCGGACCCTTTGGCTCTTCCTGATATGGATTTTTCTAGCAATCCCGATGATTGGCCATTGCCATTGGCTATGCGGATCTGGTGAACTACCTTGTGTTGTCACCCACCCCAACGTACAGTGGCGATCAGATGAAGGTGTACAAGAGTTTGGAAGCGCACAAACAGTTCACTGCCGGATGGATACGTGAACTGTCTGTTTGTTACCTGAATGATGTAGCAGTTGTCCGTGGAAGGGTGAGTTTAATATTGTTCAGTCGGCCGTCGTGAGGTTTTCGTGAGCGCATCCTGCTGTTTAAGCAGAGCTACGAGGGGGCGGCCTCCGCTCCTCTCCGTCCCCGGCCCGGGACTCGCGGGGCCCAATCGTCGGTCGGCTCGCGGAGGGGTTTTGGAGGGCAAGCGCGCCGGTCCGCGCGACGCGCTGGCCGCCTGTTTCGGCACGCCTCCGCTCGCGGGGCGGGCCGGGCGACCTGCCGTGCCGCGCGGCCGCCGGTGCGGTGCGAGCTGGGCTCGACCCCCTGCTCTGGTTCCCTGTTCACCCACCGTCGCTCGCCTGCCCCTGCCACCACAGCGAGCGGTCCCAGAGGGGGCACGACGTACAGTGTGTACAGTTCGGTCGCGCCGCACAGATCGTGAGCAGTGAACTTTTTAAAACCCGCGGTTCCGTTGTTAGCACACTGCCAGTCTATTATGGTAGGCAACCTATAGAACGACTTTTTGTCCCTCCCAGCACGATTCCCACAACCAACAATGCAACAGGTTTGCACCATATTGAACAATCGCTCTGCCGGCCATGCGAGTAATAAGCTGACTGTGCCAGTGCAGTGGTGGGCTGTCACGCTAGCGTGCCCACCAAGATGGAGGCGCGCACCCCCGATCACGTGACTGTGACGTCAGCTGCAAGGGGTCTATTGCCTGAAGGTACACGGACCCATGTAGCCCCTAAAGGGGTGACGTCTTCAGTCAGCTAATTTATCTGGAAATCGGTTGAGAATTCACCGGATTCAGAGTGTCTGAAAACATAAAGCACCACTTACCTGAACTGACTTGTATTCTGTCTGACTGCAGCTTGGTCTGACCTAAGATGGCCGCTCTGTCGGCACGCCTCTCAACCGAGAACGCGGCGTCTACGTATTCATGTCTGTGTATTAAATGGTATTTCCGGTTTGGGGGCGAAAACAAAAAAAACAAAATCAAGCCGTTTAATGGATTTTGGTTTTATGTGCAGAAACCACAAAACGGGAAAACGAATCGTTTTCTCCTTTTTTGTTTTGTGAAACAAAACGGCCGTTTTTCTGTTTTTTCTATGTTGAATTATACCGTTTAATCAAACTGATAAAAAGTACCTTGGTCTAAACTCTTCTCAATCCACTATCCTCGCCCTCGGTTCCGTGTCTGCCCGTGACTTGCTACTTCCACGTTCAACACCAGCTGTGCGCGGGCCGTTAATGTTTTGTTTTTAGCCAATCAGAGAAAAGAACATTGCAGCAAATTGACCTATCAGGTTATAGCGAGCGGGACCTTTTTCGCACAGCGACAGAGCGACCGGGCAGAGAAAAGTAAACGTTTAAGGTGCCGACTTTCTGTGTTTTAACGCTAATATTCCCTGGTGTTTGCTGATATAAGCGTACCAGCTATGAGCGAGACAGGTAGCAGCTTTCAGAACTGTTTTGACTGGTGTTATAAACGCTAAGACAGCCGATGCTGAGCTCCTATCAGCATGCTAATACAGGCCACAGTAGAGAAGCAGATATGTCTTTGTACCAAGTTCGATTAATTATGGAAATATGGGTGGCTACTCGTCGTTTACCATTCAGAAAGAACATTTACTGACTAGAATTAACCATTAACCATAGTTTGCTTGGAGAAGCGGCATTTTAGTAGCCTGGGTGCCATTCCGAACTTAGTCCCGCCCACAACGTTTTAGGTCGGGAAGTTCGGTCTGGCATTGCTCAATACTAGCGCGAGTATGCTCGCCCAATATCTGGCGGGCCAATCAAATTGTCAGGGCGGGCTTTATACGATGATGGACAGATGATCAACAGTAACGTAATCAACCACGTCACCAAAGCGCGCTTGGGTTGAATTTGTTTACAACAACGATGGCTGCCGCTGGAGAGTTGAGGTGTGTAGAATGACTCCTTGGATCCTTACGTTCTTCACGCTCATCTTCTTATTCTAAGCTAACAGTTGAGTTCTGTTGACAACAACTATGCGTCGCTTAACATAAGTCACACGCTCCGTTGCTGTTATTGGTTGTAGGTCTATCCAATTCAGTGCAGTGGAATTTTTTTTCCTGGTTTGTTGGAAACACGCCCCATAATCACAGCTCTATGGAGCAGTATCAGACTCAAATTCTGACTAGAATTGAGTATGACCATGTCAGGCTGGCATTTTAGCTGCTGCATGGGAAATGCTCAGGAGGGGCATTCTCTGCAGGGCAGCAGCATGTTTGTTCTGACCCTGAACAGAAAACCTGTAAGCAACCCGCGGCCCCCTTCATCTGGACCATAGAAGTTCTAACCTAACTAGTGTTAAAGGTCTGCACGTGGAAAACATATTCAGAGTACCGTATTTTTCGGATCATAAGGCACACAGGGTTATAAGGCGCATTTAATATTCTCCCCTAGTGTGTTCTGTCTCTCCGCCCCTTCACGTACACAGCTCTCTCCTCAGAGGGTGAGCTATCCGTCTCTGTCAGGGGGACAGAGTAGCTGGACTACACCGCCCTGTTTCTAACATAATACCAAAATAAACATAACTTTTATATTGAATTAACTTACTAGGTTTATTGTTGCTAGTACGTACTCCGGGCGTCGGCTGCCTAAAGGCTCCCGCATATTCGGCTGTACTGTGCGCATACTGAGACCTGCACTGACTCTCCGCGGATGTTTTACCCTTCATAGTTGAGCATACTATTGCCTACATTTCCTGGTGCAAATTCCTACAATTCCCACACCTTTTGCCAGTGGGACGAAGCAGCGGAACGGATGGTAAAATGTGTGAGTAGCTAGCTGAGCACCTAGTGCTTTTTCTTTTCCATCAGGCTCCCACCGCACACCTGTCAGTGAGAACAGAGAGGGACTGTGATGCTGCGCGTCCTCGCGACTGCCTGCTTTGAGCAGCTCATTGTATCAAGACTGGCGTCACATATAAAACAGTTTGATGTAAATACTTCTTGCCGCCTAGCAGTCTGTAGTGTGACGCCATGTATACGGCTGTAAAAATTGAGCTCTGCACGTACCTGTTTGTGCAGAGTCCGCCTTGAGTACGCCTCGCGGACCTCCGTGGAGTGAAGTACGCCCAAGTATGTGGGGGACTTTACATGAATGCACTTAGAGTTTCGACATTACAGTCACGCACTCTTGTAGACTGCTCTAGGGTCATGCACCATGTTCTGAGAGTGGTTGAGGAGTTATTGCTGTCTATAATTAGCCTACAGGTTCAGCAACTCATGCTGTTGCTGATGAGAATGCAGGAGGAACTTATGATCATCCTTTAAAGTTCTGTGCTGCCCAGTACTGCGGCCCCATCCTCCGCATGCATGCGCAGTAAGTTCAAGAGTTAAAACAAATGTTTAAATGGACGCTGATCAGATTATAGATCGGTGTAAAGTAGGGCTGCAACAATGAATCGATTGAATCGATAAAAATCGACAAAAGCGTTGGCAGCGATTTTCATCATCGATTTGTTGTGTTGCACGATGAATGCGTCACTCGCCATGTCGTGGAGCTGTTTACCTCACCTGCAGAGCATCCTCAATGCTGACTGGCTGCAGATCGAGTTGAACACAGCGAGGCGGAGGAGGTATTTTCAAATACTGCTTCTTTTGTAGTAATAGTACAAATGAAAAAACTAAGTCCTCCAGAGATAGGGAGCACGTCCCGCTTCACAAAACCAAAAGTAACATGCGAGATTTGGCATGGCACGAGAGCTCCACAGTGATACTGGACCTGAAACAACATGGAGTCATTGAGGGTGAAGAGAGCTCAACAGCAGGGTAAGTTGTTACAGTATCTGACATTTGGCTTGTGTTGTGTGAGCGGAGTCCTGCACGCCGAAGTCGTGCTTCGGGGTGCCGCTTGATCGTCAGTCTGGTAGCTTGTCTAATGGGGCTGTTAGATGGTTAAAGACAGGAGCTTGTTTACGTGTGCAACTTTCCCTGATCAGATTGAAATGTGTTTGGATTAAAAGGAAATAAAGTATTCCGAATGCACCGTTTATTTGGGCTGAAAATAAAATAATCCGACCATGATGTGTGTTTACTTGCACCAAGATTTATTCAAAGTAGAAACTCTCTGACATTAGCAAAGTTGTTAAATTTCCATTTCATGCGAAAAACCCCCCAACAACAAACATAGAGGTGTGTTGGTTCTGACTGTTCTGAGAGCATAGAATGGACCTGCACCAGGTTCTGAGACATAAGCATCCTTAAAGGACATCCTCAAAAATGTAAAACCCTCAGAATAAATAAAAAGTATTAGATATCTAGTACTCTTTTTGACTGTTCGAAAAACATTTTGAAAATCTTATAGAATAAACATTCTTGGAAGAAAAATATGTACAAGGACAAATGTAGCATGTAGTATTTACATGAAATGCAGCTTGTGCTGAAACAGTCTTTGAAATGGGCAGGAGGTTTATTTGATTGTCAGAAGTGATGTTTTTTTCCACTGGTTGCATTGATATGCCCAATTTTCCCTGTAGGTGAGCTAGCAAAAGGGTCAACCAAACTGCATTTGACCCCCCAGTTTTACAGCTTCACTTTTGTTGTGTTGAATCACTGTTCATATATGCAACATTGACTATTAAACGATTGACAACAGTCTAGTCAACATAAACTTCATTATTTGAAGCAATTTTTTTTTATTACGTAATATTATTTTTACAGAACAGCTAAGTAGCAACTTTTTTGTGTGCTCATTTGCTCTCTGTCCAAATGTTCTATTTTGGAAAAAAGAAATGGAAATAAAACTCTTTTGTCCGATTAATCGTAAAAATAATCGACCAATTTATCGATTATTAAAATAATCGTTAGTTAGTTAATAATCATTTTGGAGAGACACAGAATGATTAGACACAGACCCAAATTAAAATACTTTTTGAAAATCAAAAAAAAAATAAGCACCCTTAACATGACACCTTCAAAAATCTGAAACCCTCATAAGAAAAACTACAAATTAAATATCTAACATTCTTTCTGACTCTTTGAAGAAAAATATCAAACCCTTATAGAAGATATAAATATCCTTAGAAGAAAAATATGTACAAGGATATGTAGCTTGTAGTATTTACATGAAGTGCAGCTTGTGCCAAAACAGTCTATGAAATGGTCTGGAGGTTTATATGATTGTCAGCAGAGTTTTTTTTTTCTGCTCTGGTTTTAACAGCACAAATGTGAGGTGCACCCAAACTGCATTTGACACCCCAGTTTTACAGCTTCACTTCTGTTGTGTTAAATCACTGTTCATATAGACAATATTGACTATTAAATGATTGACTAAGAATCTAGTCAACATAAAGTTCTTTACTTGAAGCAAAAATATTTATTATTTAATATTATTGCTACAGAACACCTAAGTACCAACTTGTTTTTTGTGCGCTTATTTGCTCTGTCAGTCCAGATGATCTGTTTTGGAAAAAACAGGTGAAAATATATATTCTTTTTTTCAACGATTCATTGATTAATCGCTAAAATAATCAATCGATTATTAAAATATCGATTGATTTTTAAAATAATTGTTAGTTGCAGCCCTAGTCAAGATAAGTTGGACTACAAACGTTATCTAAGGATGTTTTCAGGTAGCTGTAACAGTTTAAGTAGACCTCATTCAAAGGCAATTCTAATTGATGTCTTCTTTCACAGACCTATTATTCCTCCTCTGTTTCGGTAATTTGACTTTTTGATCAAAAAGCAAGTAAGGAGTAGCAAAACATGAAGTTTTGTTTTATTTTTGAAACAATAAACGTGGAAATGAGCCATTTGTCGTTTTTCTGGTCAAATGGGTAAGCAGAAATATAAATTTTGTGTAATTTCCTTTTTCATATTTAAAATAATAATAAAAACATGAATTAAAGGGCAAAATGAAACAAAATTTGGCTTTGTGGCCTTCATCCAGTTTATCCAGGGCAAATCATCTGAGAAATATGAGGCTGCAATCCTCTTACATTTGTCAACCGTATGGGAGCTAGAAAAGATTTTCGCTTGGACTTGCTACAACCAGGAGAAACATCACAAATGACCTGGAATGGCTTTCGGAGTGTAGGCGCTCAGTGGTGTTTAGAGTTTGCTGCTGGAGGTTTGTCATGCCGTTTTTTAATGAGACTCTGGTGCAGACAACACACAACAGGTGGAGGTTTGAAATTATTTATTGCGTTTACAAGATATGTGGATGTTTTTCCCAGGCTCAGTGACTGGTTCCAGGATGGCACTCTGGAGGAGAGGCAAGAAATTATTTGCAATACTAGATAACAGGAGGTAATGGTGAGTTTCTCTGTTCAGGCGGCAGCTTACATGCTGATGCAGAGGGCGATGATCCAGGGGAGAGGGTGGGTGTATCCGTAGAAGTTGGATGTGGGTGGTATGGATTGTGATGCTGTGTTTCTCTTACTTCCAGGTGGAAACAAAGTGGCGATGGAGCGCTGGACAGACAAGTGAGAGAATGTAAGGACCGTGGTGTGACTCAGAAGGCAGATCCTGGAAGGTGGGATCAGAGACGCCATTTGGATACTTCACACCAGCTATCCAGGAGCGTACCACCATGGAGTTTCAGGACATGAAAGTGGCTCATTAGAAGGAAATGAGCTAACAATCATTACAGCTAAAAGCTAAGGTGAGAACTCTCTGGTATGTCCTAGGAATCCACTTCTCTTTAAGCTCCTCCTAATTGGTTGTATGATTTCCAGCTGTGTGGACGCACCTACCACTCACACCCTGTAATCAGAGCAGGGGGAGCATATACGCACAATCCTATTGCATTATGCTGCTGGAAATAGATGCTGATGTGCTGTTGCCAGGCTAACAGTGTCTCTGATTAGTGTCACTTTAATTTTAGAATCATTACTGATGTATTTATGAGCCCTGAAGACCCCCTAACACTTGATGAACCTTATGATCCATAATGCATATGAGGAACCTAATAACTTAGCTTTTGCCTATTTCTAACTCCAAATACTCATTGTAAATAGCAAACTTCAAAAATTTAAACTATTTTAATTCAAAATGTTTTTGTGTTCAAGTTGAAAGTCCAGAAAACAATAAGCTTACTTAAAGTGTAACTCACCCACATCCATCCATTTTCTAACACGTCTATCCCTTGTGGGGTCGCGAGCGGTGCTGGTCCCTATCTCCAGCTGTCAACGGGCGAGAGGCAGAGTACAGCCTGGACAGGCCGCCAGGGCAACACAGAGACAAACAGGACAAACAACCATTCTTGCACACACTCACACCTAAGGAGAATTTTAGAGAGGCCAATTAACCTAACAGTTATGTTTTTGAACTCTGGGAGGAAGCCAGAATACCCGGAGAGAACCCACGCATGCACAGGTAGAAAATGCAAACTCCGTGCAGAAAGACCCAGAGCGAGGGTAGGACTTGAACCCAGGACCTTCTTGCTGCATGGCAACAGCACTACCCACTGCAGCCCACTCACCCACATGTAAAAGCATATTTCTGCCCCAGACAAATTTGAAAAATTCCATCAAAGTGGGCGGGGATATGCAAGAACGGTAGGAGAGGGGGCTGTGTTCAGGATGGTGGGGAAGCAGCAGCTAGATTGATTTGCTATATTGAATCATGGAGAGTGAGCCGAGTGATGCTAGTAGTTATGCCACAGTTTGGTCCTTTGAGGTGGATGATTTATCACCCCCCTCGTCACCGGGGGTTGAGAGAGGCTTGTGGAGCCCAGCGGGGTTGAGGATTTTCAGTTTGAGCTGCTGGCTCAAGGCGCTGACTCGGTGAAGCCTGAACCTGATGCTGCAGAGGCAATGCAGGACAGGATCGGTCCAGTTACATATTAGCATATTTATTTCCCACTTTGTAATCCAGGCTGGATCACCAACAGCTTTGCTCATCGTGATTGATTTGTAATGGGGAGCATGGTTAATCTTCTCTTTGCTCTGACTGCAGCAGGCAGAGATGGAAGTTCACAGTAACGGCTGTGAAGTTAGTTTCAGGTTGATTGGACATTCGTGCTCCGCGGCTTCAGCAGTGTCTACCTCCTGTTTGAGCTGATCTGGGGCTGCTGCTCTCTGTCTGCTGGTTGGCTATTAAAGTTGTGTGTAATAGTAATAGTGCATAGTAATATCATCTTTATTGTCATTGAAACATACATTACAACAAAATTTGTTCTCTGCTTTTAACCCATCACCCTTGGGGAGCAGTGGGCCGCCATGTGCGGCGCCCGGGGAGCAATCAGGGGTTAAGGGTCTTGCTCAGGGACCCAGAGTGCAGGCGCTGGGAATTGAACCGGGTACTTGCACCCTTCTCTGTGTGCAAGCGCGCTGCTCTAACCACTAGGCCACCACCCCCCGCATTATGTGTCTTTATCATAATGCATTTACATAAAGCCTTAATTTACAGTTGCAGTTTTTGCTTTTTTTGCTTTACCACATTTAGCAAAATCTATGATTTCTTATCTGGGATTTTGTTACACAACTATTTCTGTTAATTTTTTTAATTTCCCCTGGTATGTAAGTCATATTACATTAAACACCCAAAGTATAACTGAAACTAAAAAACTAAACTGAAACTAAGCATTTTCAAAAAATAAAAACTGAATTAACTAGCAAACAAATAATAAAAACTAAAATAGAATTGAAAACCAGAAGTCAAAACTAAATAAAAACTACAAACTAATGAAAATTTCAAAGCTATTTAAACCATGGTCCAGAGCTCTGATAGCAGTCCCTTTGCGATTAATATGAGCCGTGTTACACGGATTAGTCCCTTCTTAATGAATCTCAAGTAATGAGGTAATAAGGTAGTTTTTGTTCAGTGATCTTGAGGCTTCATTTACAGAAATGAGCAATTTGATATTCCTGAGAATAAGAGTCTGCAAATAGGCAATAACAGTAGTGTGATTGTAACATATGATGGACCACAGTCTCTCAGCAAGGGGCAATAGCTCTCACAGCTCTTGGAAAGAAGCCGTTCCTGAGTTTATTAATTCCGAATTTGATGCTTCTGAAGCGTTTACCTGATGGAAGAGGGGCAAACATTACATTCCCCAGGTGGGTGGGATCAGTGGAAATGCATCTGGCCCTTCTCTGGACTCGTGTTGAATAAACTGAGTCCAAATCCTGTAGACGGCATCCCCAAATCCCCTGCGCTGTCCTCAACACCAATGCAGTCCTTCCTTTCCTGTATTGTGCAGCTCCCACATGCTGAGACATAAAACACTTTCTATTGTAGCTCTATAAAAGGTTTTTTAGCAGCTTAGTGGAAAGTCCAGCCCATTTTCAGTTTTCTGAGGATAAAGAGTCGTTGTTGTTTTTTACCAGGTGGGAGGTGTTCACAGTCCAGCAGAGGTCAGAGGAGATGTGAATGCCTAGGAATCTAATGCTGTCCACACACTCCACCACCTCCCCTTTTATTCAGGATGGAGTCTGTTCAGTCTTCTGTAGTCTATTATTAAGTAAGTACATTTATTTTTATAACATATTACCTTATTGGTCTTGCAGGTGTTCAGGATCAGGTTGTTCCTGGGGAAACACTGTTTAAGATATTGATAAAGTAGCTAGTTACTGGGTCTTATAATCTCCACAATGTGTAAAACACGGACAGAATAACATAATTTACAGTAAACAGTTAAACGCTGAATCTACCAAATGAACAGAACGTTGCTGGGGGGCTCACCGCGCGCACATATTGTCAAATTGAAATACGAGCGCTAATAAAGAGCTGATCACTTTTTTGAACAAACAAGTGCAGCCAACTAAAGCTTCTCTCACAAAGACTTGCAGACAAGAGCTTTAATGTTTGTAATAATGAAGTTTAAACAAACATGATCATTTTCATATTTATATCAGGCAAACGTTCTCAGTATATTGAAGTAATCAAGGTAGCGCGTGAAATAAACAAATGCCTTCTTTTTCAGTTGTAACTAGGGCTGGGCAACGATTAAAATATTTAATCGCGATGAATCGCATAATTTGCCTGATTAATCATGATTAATCCCATTGTATTTACAAACTCCAAGAATGAATTCAAAAGTAGTATAAAGAGCACTTCTTTTTAATGTTCTGCTGCCATATGAACAAAAGTGTTGTAACATTTGTAGCACTTATCAGTAACACATATTTAGTGTAAAGCTCAACTTAAACATGTAAAACAAAAAATAGCAATAATAATAAATTAAAGCTTATTGCCACTGACAGGAAATTCTCTTTATGGGGAAAAATCTACCAAAAACAGGCAATTTCTGAGGTAACCGCAGGGAGCAGCATTACCATTTTATGTTCAATACCAAAGTTTAACTTGGCAGTGGTTACAACTAACTTGTTTCTGTCATATTCGATGCTGGAAGAACTTTAAACTGAAATGCTTGCTAACTCGATATGCTTGCATGTTTATTTGACGTTAACAAGCGGTTTTTTGTTTTTGCTTTCTCGCGTGCATATAGTGAATGGCAGGGGAAAAACAGGCAAAAACACATGGATACTTTGAAACGAGAAGCAACTTCACCGACGGCGTCGATGCAGACCCCCTGCTCCGCTCCGCACAAAACTTGTTCCGGCCGCCAACTCACCGCCTCGCCTAAGCAAATTCCTGCGGGAAACACCGCCTTCCGCATGTCGGCTGTTTTTTTCCGGCCAGCACCTTTCTTCCTCTTTGAATCCGAGGCTTGGCTGACAGCGAGGTTATTGGCGCATTATCGCCACCTACTGTTCTGATTCAAACCCCTACACCGCAGTAACAGACCTTCACAAAATAAAAGCATGTGAGCAACATGCGTTATTGCGCGTTAAAGTAAATATCGTCGTTAATAGTCTAATGAATTAACGCGAAATTAACGCGTTAACTTGCCCAGCCCTAGTTGTAACACAACAGAAAACACTGACAAAGGACGCATTTATCCTGTTGGATCCCGCGCTCCGGACACAAGCGATACTAATTCTATTAAGGATAATTCTTGGTCATTAAAGCATTTCTCTTAAATTAACACCTCATATTCCCCCATCAGAACAGACTCCGCTGACGTCTTCACGGCTACTAGACGCTCAGTTCTCCTGACTTGGTGGGAGTTTTTAGGGCAGCCATTCTCAGAAACTGGGTCCGTTTACAAAACACAGAAACGTTTACCAAGGCAGGTAAATATGTGTCGTGACTGAGCGCTCTCTCACCTGGCTGGAGTGTGAGTTTACCTGCATGTGAATGCAGGTGACTGAGCTTAAAGTAAAGGAGCGATGACTCAGTTTAAAAGAAGCATTAAAGGCAGCTGCACACTTGGTTGTACCGTGCACCGCTCAGATTTTAAATTTCGTAGTTTATGCACTTATCGGCTGGTTCGTGTGACAAATTCCTACATTTCCCACAGCAGGCACACATCGCACACCTGTCAATGCATGGTGCATTGAGGCTGATGCTGCAGGAGCTCGCAAGTCGTAGCTGCCTTGGACACTTCTTCCCGCTGATCAGTTTATAGTGTGACGTCACCTACACGCTCGTAAAATTGAGCTCTGCACATACCTGTCCACGCACTGATGTCTGCCTTATTATGTGAGAGCCTAGAGACAGAAACAGCTCAGGATGCAATCTGGCACTATTTAGAAAGGCTAATTTTAATAAAATTAACCGTCAACACGCGTAGACATATAATAATTTACTACATGCTCTGACCTTCTTGGGGGGGGGGGGGGGGGGGTGTACTCACTTTATTTAACCGGGACAGATGAACTGGAAAAAGGAATCCCACCATGTCTTATAAACACTGCAGCTCCATTCTGACCAGTAACTACACCAGGGCCCTTCCAGTCTGTACTATCTGCTCACTTATAGTACACTTTGTCTTCTGTCTCATATTTTTCATTTATAGGCCTTAACTTCTTGCGCAATGCTGTTCTTATTCTTTATGAGCTCTCCACCTCTGAAAGCTCTCCTGGAAGCATGTAGTGCAGGGGTTAAAGTTCTCCGTCGCTGCGACGGATTTCCGTCATTTGGAAAATGAGCGCAAAAAGTTCTGTCTAGACTTTTTATGCAAGGTATTAAACAGAAACTGCTTTCATCCAATGAAACCTGGCAGAGCCGGGACATTAGCAAATCAGAAAGAGAGTAGGGCGGGTCTTTGTGAAGCGGACATCTGCCAATCTGAGTTGTATCGGTGTTTCATCATTTTAACTTTTGGGAGAACATTTTAAAGTGACCTCAGATGGCATGAATGAAAGTAGCGATGGTCAAAGTTTTCTTTGAATTTATGCAAACCAGCAGGTCAGAAAGTTCACTGGAATGAACAGCTGACAACAGCTTCATCGGTAAGTGTGTCTGTCGCTGCTCCTGCAGTTAATTAATTAATTATATCCACCTGTGGCCACGTCACCTGTCAGCGTTTATTCCCTCGCTGCCAGTAACTTAGCTGATAAACTAACCAGGGGTCTCCTCATGATTCGCTATTACGTTTTATTAGGGCTGGGCGATATAGAAAAAAAGCTTATCGATTAAAAAAAAATGCATATTAATCGATATCGATAATTATTGAAAATATTTAAAACCATATTTTATGTGCAGCTCTGCCTGGACATTTTATGATATTGCTAAATTATTTAATTTTAATAAAGAACACAAACACAGAATTCCAATTAAATCTTTATTTAACCAACTTTTTTAACTATAACAGCATTTTTTTTAAGAAAAATAACTTAAGAGACCTGAGTTATGTTATTAAATAAAGACTTTATTATTAAATAAAGACCAAAATAAATATACCAAATAAATAAATAAATAAAATAGCCTATTTAGGTGGGAATACACTAGTTACTTCTCAGGTTTCATAATCGAGAGGCTGACGCAGGTCCGAGGTTGTGGCGTGTAAGGACACAGGCTGCAGCTCATTTTGCACTGATTCACGGCACTCGTTGCACAATTTAGGGAGCGCTGTTAGAGAAAAACTTGCGTCCCGGAACTTTATATCGCAGACTTTATACCTCGCGGAGTAGCGAGTAGTTGTTTGAAGCCAGGTTTTTTAACTGCAGACAACAGCAGCATGCCCGCGGTGTCGCGCGGAGCTGCACAGCCCGCGCAGCAGCTCGTGCGGAGTGAGCGGCTTGCGTGTTGGTTGCGTTACCAGACTCTGTTTTTACCGGTTCCTTGCAAGTTTTACAAATCACTGTGGTTTATTTCTGTCAGGCTGGCGAACTAGTAAAACCCCGTTTTGGGACCATTTCCTCCGCCGCTCCTTGCTGCGACATATTCACATGCTCTGTGTTGTGGTTTGAGAGGGCGGGGCTTTGTGACGGCGTGCCTGGGTCTGCGATTACGATTGGTCGAGAGGAAGTAGTGAACTAATATGATAGGCCGGAAGGAAGGAAAACTGTTTCTATCGAACTATTATTGACCCTATTTTTTCCTATCGCGCCACACGTCTATTGATCGATATATATTGTTATTGAATTATCGTCCAGCCCTACGTTTTATTTAAAACTCAGAGTTACGCGCTAGCTCAGGCTAATTTAGCATGCGCTTTTTCTTTTCTTTTTCTTTTTTTTTTTCAGAACGGTTGGAATGTGAAACAGTGTCCCGCATTTCAATGGGTCTGATTCAGAAAAAGTAAAAAAATTCCACCTGCGCTTTTCTGTAACAAAGAAGGCAGAGCTGCATCTGCTGTCAGTCAATAAGCAGCAGCTCCACCTCAGGAGCAGCTGCTCACCAGGACAGTGGTTAAATAAAATCACAAGGATTTTGATGCATGCAGATTATTAAGGAAACTACGTCAATAAATAAAAAAATAAACTGCAGCTAAAATATGGACTGGAGAACGGGTTCTAACTGGCTGAGGCCAGAGAAAGGCGATTCTCAGAAAGCTTTTATGAAGTTCTTTATTATTTTTGAACAGAGTGGAGCGCCATGTGAAGTGACACTGTAGAACCAAGTCGCTCTAGAACCAGCTGAGAAAGCCTCCTGTGGTTCTATGGACTCATTTTATTCAACCCAAAATCACCTGCCAGAGAGACAAGCTACAGCAGCCAAGATTACCTACAGCAATATTTAACTTTATGCAAAGTTTAATAACATTTTTCTAATTAAAGTGTTCATCTTTAAAAGCAAGTTATGTTCTTTTCTGATAAACTTTGTGCAATTTTATTAAACTTTTCAAAAATTTAACATCCCATAGATCCATGGATTTTCTATACCCGCTTTTCCGTACAGGTGTGATGTCAAGCCGTATCTGATGGGGAAACAGGGTAATGGGGGCGGGGGGGCGGCAGGTGGCTCTTCCTAGGCGGGGACACAGATTACATCCTGGACAGGTCACCAGTCACAGGGCTAAAATATAACCGTTATATTAGACTTCAAAAAAGTTAAATAATGCCTTTTTTATAAACTCATGAGTTGTGATAATTAATTGCTGTGCAATAATAGGAAAAACAGACTTATTATTGTAATGTGCAATCTTTGTTAAATTAAAATATATGACGTCATCATAGTGATGGTCATGTGTCCTGCATTGTCCATGGTTGTGGTTGGCCTTGTATGATCATAGGATTGGTTTATATTGAATGTGACAGGGAGCCAGTGGAGTTAATGTTCAGGAGTGAAGTAGATGATGAAGCTGCTGTCTTTGTACTAGCTGCAGTTTATGGAGGTTTTCTGGAGGACAGGGAGGGAAGGGAGCTGAAATTGTAAAGTCAAGAGGTGAGTGGACTGTGAACCAGTTTGGCAAAAGTGTGAAGGAGGAACTTGATGCTGCAGAGATGAAAGTTAACCAGGTGATGATGTGGAAAGTGAAGGAGAGGATGGGAGGCTGTCCAGGATGACGCCAAGGCTCTGAAGCTGAAAGGTGGGAGAGATACAGGAATGGTCACTGGATATTGTAGACCTACCAGATTTGGTTAATGTTGACTTTGCACAATAAGCAAGTGAGGTAACTGATGTGGCATTATTTCCACGGCCCGGGAATATATGGGCTGACTTGAAAAATGTTTCAGTTAAACTGATTATTTTTGCTTTAACCCATGATGTAGTGTTGCTAGGTGCTGCCTTACTCTAGTGCTCATACAGTAGAAGTGCCCTCTAGAGCAGGTGGTCTATCAGTCAAAACAGAATGGAGGTTAGGACTGTGACCAAACACCAGCTGATATGGACTATAACCATGCACCTATATACCGCCTATACATGAACCAAACATCTAAACTATGTTTCGTAAAATACAAGACATAATCATTTACGTATTATTAACAAAAGCACTGATAGCAACGCGCCGTTGTGCAAGCAGTGTTCATCTTTGCATCAACTGCTTAAAGCCTTTTGTCTTTCTCAATAACTTTCCCGCATACGGACAGACCAGAGCAACAACAAAATAAAAAATATAACAAATCTCTTGATGACTTTAAACTTAACATAGACGTATCTATAAATGTACAAGAATCAAAATAACTGCATTTTTGTCGAGCTATAGGCTAGGCATTTAAATACAGCCAAGGAACATTTAACCAACAGATCCAACATCATTTAGCCTAAAATCACCAGAGTTTTTACGTGCACTGTGCAAAAATAAAATTGCATCCACTGTGCCGGGATTTAGTCTGTTTCGCCTGGACTCAAGCACAGGCCCAGCTGAGCTGAATGTGCACTCGCTGGACGCACTGCTAGCTGGTATGCAAAGGATCATTTTTGCCACCTTGGAAAGGAAAGGCTTTCGTCTGAGACTGCCAGAAGTTTAGAATGTGCTCCCCATCCCAACAAAACTTGCTTTCAATGTACCGCTGGATCTCGTCTTTCTCGGTCGCCTCCTCATCCTCCCGCTCGCTAAAGCAGAGGTGTCAAGCTCCAGTCCTCAAGGGCCGGTGTCCTGCAACTTCTAGATGTGTCCCTGGTCCGACACGCCTGAGTCAAATAATCAGGTAATTAGCAGGACTCTGAAGAACCTGACTGCATACTGAGGAGCTAATTGTGCCATTTGATTCAGGTGTGTGGGGCCAGGGAAACCTCTAAAAGTTTCAGGACACCGGCCCTCGAGGACTGGAGCTTGACACCCCTGTGCTAAAGGGTCTTTTTCTTTTGGCTCCCTGGATTTCCTCAACAACTTTTACAAGTGGTAAAATGCGAAGACCACTATGAGATAGTTTTATTCATAGGCCACAGGAATGCTGTTATTACAAACAAAATATGTGGGGACAATAGAATTAAACTCCTGGTGGCGACTCACCTGCAGCCTCAGCTTCTGATCCCTCCGCATGGACAGGGGAAGGTGAACAGTTAAAATCCTTGACCACACGTCTAGCCTGGTCATAGATGGTGTTTCTTTCTTCAGCTGAGAACATTTTCAGTGACTTGAATCTGGGACAAAGAAAAGTTCAGAGTTTATGAGTGACGCCGAAGGAAAGTTTGTCACTTAGAAGCTGCGCAGCCTGCGCTCGAATATGGACCATCAACTCCAGATCACCATATTGAGGCTTGCAGTGTATCTTCAGTTTAAAAAAAAAAGCTTGGTGGCATATTTGTCCCCCTCCAGTTCCTCACTTGCAGTTTTAAATAGTTGCAAAAACTCTGTTATGGTGTTCAACGCGTCCAGCTGAATGCCATCTATTCTGTGGAGCTGATCTTTCTCCTGCAAGGCCGGCTGAATTTCATGGTACTGCTTATTGACTGACCACATCATTGCGGATTTACTGTTCCATCGCGTTTCACTTTCTTGGTAGAGGGCGTGCGGGAGCTGCACCACGGTACCGGATTTCTTGAGGTATTTCACAATGCTTTTGCATTTGTTGATCACTTTACTCACATCGTGCATGCATGCTGGGCTGTCCTCATTGGTGTCAAATGTGTGTTTGAGAATGAGATTGAGTATGTGCGCTGTGCAAGGAATCCACTTGTAGCTTCGAAGGGCCGCTTTTATGTTCGCTCCCTGGTAGCTTAAAAACATGACTTTTTCAGATTGAAGTCAAATTCAGCTGCCGCTATGACATGACTCTCCAGCTTCCAGTCCTCATTTATGTAGGGACCTGTCAATGTGGTGTATGACCGTTTGTTGAATTTGTCTGTCCACACGTCAGTGGTAATGGCAATCCCACAGTCCAGTGCTTTGTTTATTTCCATTGCAATAATTTCTTTCTTCTCTTTTGCCATCACTTTGGCTTTGTCGCAAATGGTTAGCCTGTGAGGGAGCACACTGCCGGTGTAGGTACCAGATCGACTCGGGGTGCCAGATTGACTCGGGGGGCCTGCGCTTCCCGATGACGTCAAAAATATGGCAACTACACTCAAACAAACTACATTACGCCCGCGGTCTCCATTTGTTACAGATCAATTTTATTTTGTTAATTTATGGTTATTTTCCAGTAACTTAATCGAGGCATGAAAGCTTTTAACATCATTTTGAAATGCTTCTGGGGTAGTCTGACAATTTAATCAGTAATTTTGCCGGATCAAAGTTACATCTTAAGAGAAATTTCCTTCCTCCAATTTAAAAAAAAAAGAGTTGTGAAGGGAAACTAAACCATAAACTCTTTTCATTTTTAATAAAAGTCTGCAGCCATTTTTTATTTTATCACGGCATTCATCACTTTAAAATCAATAACGTTTATTCCTCGTTTTTCTACTGATATTACTCTTTTTTTCTGATCACATGTTTTTTATTATTCCAGATGAAATTGTGACAATACTCTCCCAAAAATTGAGCCAACTGTCAATCTTTTTTGTTTTTTTGTTTTTTTGTAAAATGGCTTGAATATTTGTTCTGTCATTTTCAGTGTGGTCCTTGTTAATCATTATACCTAAATGTTTTACCTCATTTTTATAAATTCAAGTGGGTATATTATTTTGAATTGCTAAGATTTCACATTTTTCTATGTTCATCTTTAAGCCTGAAGCTTTTGAGAAAAAGGAAACCGCTAAATTAACTAAATAAAATTGATTCGTTACAAATGCAGACCGCGGGCTCAATGTAGTTTGTTTGAGTGGCGTTGCCATACTGCGACCGCATCGGGAGGCGCAAGGCCCATGAAGAATCGCATGACGTCATCGGGAGGCGCAGGGACCATGGAGAATTTCTTCGTAAAATTGTCCGTTTACAAACCGCAATCCCGCTCTCGAATAAAACCTACACCCCGCTATAATTACTTTTATTAAGTTGTCCAGCCCAATCACAATGTTTTGCGTAATTGTGCAAACGTTAAACCAACCATGTATAGTGACGTCATCCAGAGGCGCAGGACCCCGAGTCAATCTGGCACCCCGAGTCGATCTGGTACCTACACCCATAGACATATATAAAGAGTAGACCCCGTATCGACCGCTCTCGCCTATAGGCGCGGACGAGATTTAGGGGCGCCATCTTGGGGCGGTCGAGAACTCGGCTCAGTGTAATGTGTTAACCAGGTGCAGAATCAATTTAAGTCAACTATACTCGCTGATTATTGAACTAATTTTCACGTTGTTTTTTTTCTGAAAACTTTAAAGCTATAGCTATTATAACAAATGGTTCAGTGCAGTTAAATGTTCTTAGTGTGGTTAAAAGTAATTGAATATTCTGACAGAATTTATGTATGCTGCAAAACACAGCCACTCATACACTTTAATAATTTTTTGTTACTACTATATACAAAAACATACATATATATATATATATATATATATATACACACATATATATATATAGATATTTATATACATATCTATCTATCTATCTATATATCTATATATATATATATATATATATATATATATATATATATAATGCCTATACATGCTGTTTATTCACTAATGTCTAACAAAGCTCTGATGCCTTCACGGAGCAGATGCGGTTTTGGATAGACTAAGTCACAAAGACTTGGACGTGTAGACCTGTATCTCTCTGCCTACTTTTAGAAAAATCACATTCTAATCAAAAATGTAAACGATATCTGTTCATCTTACTTGTGAAAAGTTATTCCTCGAGCCCTGACGTAAATAGTCCCTCGATTTAAACAAAAATGAGCCGCACAGTGCTGAGGCATCATTAGTGTGTTCAGCTTGAATCAGCAGGTTAGGGTAGCAAGTCGACCGCCCCAAGATGGCGGCCGTAATTCCTGCGCAGCGACAGTCAATGCGGGGTCTACTCTTATATTATGTCTATGCCTACACCGACATCCACACGCCCTTAACCGGCACCTATATTTATGAGGCACTGAGCTACAGTACGAAATCCTTTTCCCGAAACGATCTGAAACGGGTGCGGATCTTGACAGCATAGAACAACACAAGCGTTGATGACATCGGTTTTGGCTTGAGATGGAACATTTGTGCTTTTAAGAAAAGAGGTGATTGCCTGAGACGTCTCATTCTTCTTAGATGGCGCACAAACACGTCTTGCCACGCTGTATGTGCCTGTCTTGTGGCTGTCCTGTTTGTATAATTTGTCACAGCTATAACATTTAACATAGCCAACGCCGCTCTCTTCTCCTCCTGCACTTGTAACCACCTCAGAAAACGTTTCCCAAACATTAGATTTAGAGCATTTACTTGCTTTTTTTCTTCAGCTTGTTATCCCTGAAAATATTTTTTCTCAAATCTTCTCCTCCACCTTCTTGTTTTTCTGTGTTTTTACGTCTGTGTGGCAAGCTAGCGATGTTTTCGCACTTAAATGGCTTCGTGTTACTTGCAGGCCTATGCAGTAGGCTGCGCACTATGCAGTTCTATCAAATAATTAAAAAGGTGTTTCCTTGTTTTATCAGCTGATGATGTACAACGATAAAAAACAGCCTTTGGATTTTAAATTGCCTGAATAAACAGGTTATATTATTTCAGAATAAAATATTTATCAGTTGTGAGTGCGTGCGTGAATGGTTGTTTGTCCAGTTTGTCTCTGTGTTGCCCTGCGATAGACCGGCGACCTGTCCAGGTGTACCCCGCCTCTCGCCAATTGACAGCTGGAGATAAGCACCAGCACCCCTCGCGACCCCAGCAGGGATAAGCGTGTTGGAAAATAGATGGATATTTATCTGTCCAAAACAAGACGTGCCCCAACCAGCCTTGCAAAAAATCAATAATTTTACTGATCCCAATGACTCAGTCAGGAAAATCTCAGTCTGTCATCATTTTATTGAACAATGTAATGTTACATTCCTCCACATTTTTATCTTCTGTCAACTTTACTTCACTTCTCCGATGTGGACAGTCTCTGGCCCAATGGTACGTGCTCTGTCAAATGCTGCATTTTGTTCGTTTACCATATTTGTCTAATGGGTTTGGACCTTGCTGTGGCTGCCGCTGTCCGCTCTGTGACGAGCCGTTGCTCCGTCTGAATTTCCCCGGTGGTCTTTGCTCCGAAAATAAAACTGCATCTTGAGTCTCGTTGCCATTGCTTGTTCCATTGTTTTTTTCTCTCAGAAAATCCGCTTTAATCCAGACTTCATAGATGCAAATGTCAAATCCGTGCACGCTGTGAGGGCAAGCTGCCCGCTGTTCTCCTCGAGATATGTCCAGAAGTTTAAACACCAGCACCGCGTCAGGCAGTGTCATGTTATATTTCTTCATGTGGTTGTAACGCTGCTCAAAGCCTGTTATGTTGTTGGCCATGGACACTGCACCGTCTTTACATATTGAGTCAAAATAGGACGATGCTTCATAGGCGTTGTCTTTTTCTTCTCTTAGAAATACCACATCCAATTTAGTAAGCAAGGTTTCCATACCACTGTCTTTATTCAGATCATCCGCAGATATTTCCAATACAGTGTCTCTGGCTCTCCCGTCAAGCACCAGCGTCACCGTGAGTGCCTGTTTTTTTCTTGTCCAAGTATGCAACAAGCCTCCACACACTAACTTCATTTTTCCAGCACTCGTTAGGGATGGGTACCGAATTCTGTACTTTTATAGGTAGAAAGGTCCAAGATCTAGAAAAGAAAAGTTTATGCAAGATTGATTTTTATTGATTTTGCATCTGCTTTTAACTGCTTTCGACCCCATGTTATATCTGATAAATTGCAGTGTTTTATGGTCTATGCTGGCATCATCTGTTGACTGATGGACTTTTCAACTTTAGGATCTCAGGGAGTAAATGTCAACAGGGTTCTGTCTGATATCCTCTTCTCCTCTACTGGGTCTCTCCAGGGCTGCATCATTTCTTCCCTTTATTTATTTTATATAACAATAATTGCTGCATCCAGTGTGTGCACCGTTACATTTTAAAGTTTGCTGATGATTCTGTTACTTTGTTTCTTCTCAGTAGGTGATCCTGATCATGGGCCACTGGGACTTCAGGACTTCAGGGACTTCACTAAGTGGTGTGAGTCCTCATTTTGAAAGATAAATTATTCTAAGACAAAGGAAATGGTTATTGATTTCAGGAAAACCGGCTCTGTCATCCGACCTGTGAGCATCTCTAATGAGAGTGTCGAAATTGTTAACCAGTATAAATACCTGGGAACTGTTCTGGACGTCAGGCTGCCGTTTGAAGCCCATTTGGACTTGCTCTGTAAGAAGGCTCATCAGCGAAAGCATTTTTATAGGATGCTTTGTGGTGTTAATGTAAATTCAACTGTTATGAAAATGTTTTTTTGAATCCTTATTAACTTTTTGGTTGGTTTGATATTTTAACTTGCAAAAACAAGAGCAAACATTTGGGAATCATAAGAGTTTCCATCAAAATTGCCGGTACATCTTTAAGTGATCTCACTGACTTGTATGAGGAGAGGTCAGTAAAAAGGGCCAAACTGATCCTGGCAGATCAATCCACCCACTCACTGCATAATGAATTCAAACTGCTTCCACATAGATTTAAATAATTTAGTTTGATGTATATGTTGTTTTGCTACATGTCTGTTTTACTACAGGCTGTGCCTGTTGTACCTGGGGGACTGAGGATAAAGATTGTTTAACCTCTTAAGACCTGAGAATTTAAACTTTGGCTTTTTGATACCTGAACATTATCAGTTTCTCATCAAACATGTTTTCTTTCTCATGACAGATCTGTAAATAGGGTTGACAATTGATCAGACATATATGTTTGAAGAGAAATTGATCTTTTTCAGCCCTTTTCAGGTGTCTAAAAGCCAATGTTTGAACTAAAGTTCTTGTATCTTAAGAGGTTAACTTGAACATAATATTGTAGTAAAGGATTTTTTTTCTCTTTGCTGATGAGTTTATATTTTCATTATTTGGAAATAAAGTGTGATTCAAATATCTTCTCATCTTTTATGCATAAAGAATAACAGCTTATTTTTGAATTGAATTTATCTTACTTTAGAATAAATTAAATGAACACTTGTTTTCATTTATAAATTGCTTATGATCAGAAACATACAGACCTGTTACCCAAGACAGCCTCTTAGTCCGACACACAGAGAGTGACATGCACTATAATGCTTTAAAATTGGAAGTTTTTGCATTTGGTGAATTTCATATTTTTGTCATAAAGTCTGAGCAGCTGTAAGAAGATAATTTAGATGTAAACTTGTATACATATAAACTTTTTGTTCTGTGTGTTTCTGTCCTGCTCTGTGATGGACTGGTGACCTGTCCTGGGTGTACCCCTCCTCGTGGCCACTGACCGCTGCAAATGGGTAACAGCAGGACGATGGATGGCTGTCTGAGGAAATCTCCAGTAGCAGCTTTTAAGTTCCAGTCATTTGAAAACCGGTGAGTCCAATAAATGGAAACGTGTCTACCAAAGTTATTAGAATTAATTACAATATGTTTACAAATATTTTGTCATTTTCTTCACCCTTTAGGTATGAACATCCAGTGTGTTACTGTCTTTTGAGGAGAGCACTATGGTAACAAGTTAGTGCAGGAATGACTTCATTCCCTCATTAGATTGATATAAAAGCATGTAGTAAAAATCCAAGACTGAAATAATTGAAAGATTGAATTGAAGATTGAAATAATTATTCTCGTAATGCTGGAATAATTATTTCTCTATACATTTTCCATTAAGCAAAACAGCAAGTCCAGAGTTTGTTTACCTTGCATATCTTTATCTTGAGTGTTCAGTCTCAAAGTGACCCTAATTTTCTCTTTCCCTGTTTAGAAGGACAATAGTGATACTGCAGCTTGATGCCAGCTGACGATGAGGAGGTCATCCTGAAGGTTTTCAACTCCAGTCACATCCTGGTGTTTGCTACAAAAACAACATGGTCCCAGCCATTAGTTTTCACCCACTCATTTATTCTTGTTTATCATCCAGTTCACTGTTTACATTTCCTCATTATCCAACATCTCGGACGGATCACTGCCTTCCAGAGCTACTGCAAGCATGGGTAATCATCTGCCTCCACCTGCTGGCCAGTCCCACTAGGACTGATTTTGATCTGGTCCCAGTCACTATCCCAAATGTTCTTCTTTAAAATGTACTGTACAAGCTTCACTGGATTTGGACCCTCAGCCTGGTCAGCTTGTTAATTTCTCATTATTGTAAACTTCAAATTTACGGAAAAAGTCTCATCAACAAAGGTAATGCTTCGAATTAAAATAACCTCAAATATGCCATAAACTAATCCTAAAACTACACAGTGTCAGAAATCTTCTATAGTAACTCAGATAATGGCTCTGTTGATAATCAAACCTCTTTCAAATGAGACTTTTTCAATCCATGAGTAGATTTTAGATTTAAAAATGTATTGCACCTGTTTAACATAAAGCCAGTTCGACATAAATTGAGCTGCTGCTATTTCTTGCAAACTACAATTTTACATTTTCTATCAGAAGAAAATGAGGAGGCACAGCAACTAATCTGTCTAGAAATTTGGTTTAAAGGACATTTCTCTTTCTAATAACCTCAGTTGAATATCCTTATCTCTGAAGTCTTTGTTGGTTGGTTAGGAAACAACTTTTTTTCTTGATTGATGCTGAAATGCTAAGCAGAGCTAATTGTTAATTAAAACAGAAATCACATCCTTTAGACCAATAGCCACATCTTTTTTTAATCTATTCAACTATTTTCAAAATGATGCAGTTAATATTTTAAACTATTCTTTTCAGATGGGCTTTTTTTTCTGCAGTTTTGAAACCTCATCCTCATCCTTTTTTAAGCAAAGTTTTAGGGAAGATTGTTTTTAATAAACTAACCTCTAATTGAAACTCCTAACAGCATTTCAGAAAAGTACCAGCCTGGTTTTAGACCCCTCATACCACAGAAACTGGACTACTAAAGAGTTTAAACAACATGAGATCTTACTAGAAAGACTCACACTGATTGGGCTTTCTTTAATGGTCCTGAATTGATTTAACTTCTATCTCAGGAAAAGAAAGTTATTTATCAACATAGGACACTGTTCATCGAAATGCTGACGTAAGCTACAGTGATTTTAAAAGCAAACAACTTGCTTTTTAATATCTGTTCTTGTCTATTTAGTTTTCAATTTAGTAACTTTACATTTCACTTTTATTTCTGTTGAAGTTAATAATAAATGCAAGCACTGTCATATTTAACAGATAAGGTTTTTTGCTAATCTACTCAATTGTATTCCCACAGCTCCTCATCTGCTATAATTTATTAATTCTTGCATTGTTTCATTGCTGTAAATTGCTGGTTTTCTCTTGATTTAATAATTTTGATAATTTTCTCATTTCTCTTAGGAGTAAATCTGTCTTTTTGTTTTTTACACCTGGCTGTATAAATAAACGCTTGATTATGTGTGAAAACCACATGAGCTTCAGCTTTTTGTCAACATAGTAAAATTGTCACTAATACCTCTTAACAACAGTAATGAAAGGATATTTATTTAGCACTTTAGAACAAATTTGGTAAAATGCAACACTTTGCTTACACATCAGATATTAAAAAAATAGCTGAAGTAGCATTGTGGATCAATTGACAACCATCGTGTTCCAAACTCTAAAACTGTTTTTTTCCCCCCAAGTTTCTATTCAGACTTGTCTTTCCTGGGTATTTATGTTAACGCTCTTTGATTAAAACTGTTCTTTGCATTGATCATTGGGTGTATATCACTGAGGTTTATAGTTGTGGCTGTTTTAAACAAACTCTTTGCAATATGACGTAATGGTGCCTACATTGATTTGTTCTTGTACAAGAAACCAGCTGGATCGACTCTTTGCAGTGATTCTCCAAATCAACTTGGATTTTCAGTGTCTCAGAAGCCAAACCTTTGTAAGATGTTCAGCATTTATTTTGATACTATAATGTTTTTAAGTTTTGATGACAGTTGACTTCAGAAAACCCAGTGGATACACATAAGCAGGTAACAACCCAACTCATCTTTGAATGCTGAAGGGTCACACTGGACTTAGAGCAACATGGATTCTGTGCCTCCATTCTTCCTGCAGACTCTTGGACCTGGATTTCCAGATGAGACAAACTTTACTTTCACCTGAAAAGATTCACTTTGGCCCTCTGAGCAGCAGTCCAGTTCTTCCTATAAGAAGGCAACAACTGAGATTTGATGTTATTGACATGAGAATACCACATGCAGGAATTATTTACATGTATAACTTGAGGCATAAAAATAGAGAAGTAGCATATTCTAAGATACACAATTATAGGTTGATTTGAACGTGCGTGAATCCAAGTTCATACTCAATTTAAAACATCAGATTTTCTGTGCATTTGCGGTTTTCACAATAGCGTAGCCTGTATCAGGTATTTATATAAAATCCACGCAGGTCTTTGTAAATGGGGTCCCAGGTGACCTACGGTTCTATTAGTCCAGCTTTCTGTTCAGTCATCCATTTCCGCTGACGTTGCACACTCATTTGCATGTTAGCTAATAGAGTTAAGATATAGCACAGCCACATTCATATGTTTAGATCTTTCTATATTTGTACTATTTAGGCTTATTGGGTTGGGGTCTTCCTACATTGTGCAGATGCCTGTCTCTGTCCTGGGTCCTGAAATCACCAGTTTCAGACCTGGGGTCCGTTCTTCGTACGTCGCTAACTCAGTAGCGGGATTTCATTGTTGACGATTTGGCATGATCTTGGATCGTTTGGTTCTTCGAAAGACATCCTGCACTTGTTGTCATAGCAACATGTGCGCCAGCTTAAGCCTGCTCGAGAGCAGGCTTATTTCATGTAAACAAGATTAGATCGCGGCTGTAAAAGCGGAGGAGATAGGGAAGTCTGCCGTATGTCCATTTTTACGACTGCAACCTGTTGCGGAAGGTGCAAGAATAATTTGCAGAGTTTTTCGAATTAATCGCGTATTCAATTGCGCAATAGACAGGATCCTTGAGCGCAGCGCGACAGTGTAATTGTAGAGAGATTTGCTTGGTGGCTGTTATAAACAGACAAACGCATCATTTAACAGTGGCTTTTAAAGACGAAAAAGTGGTGTTAGGAGCCATAAATCTAAAATATTTAAGTTATTTGTATGATGGTTTGCTTTTTATTTTTATCCTATTCAGTAAGAAGATTTGTTCGGGACATTTTATTGTGAAGTTTAGTTTAGTTTGAAAGGCTTGCTTCCTGTCGAGCCGTATATTGTATTAGAAAAAACTATGGATAGATTATCTAGCCACGGAGCAATACAGTTTTACCGTGTAAACTGTGGATGACTTGGAAAAGGAAGAACTTCATTTTCTTATAGATAATTTTTTGTTAAAAATCCCAGTTTGCATGCGTCCTTTACTTCCCGTGTCTAAGGAATGACACTGAAATTTGGATCTCTTGACATAACAAGTGCCTTTTTAAAATAAAGTATAATAATTAATGGCTACCATTTTGTAGAATATTCTTGTATTTCACTTTTACTTGTCCCCATGTTCTAGTGGGTCCTGTGGAGGCTCTGACATAAAAGAACAAAGTAAATATGAGATTATTAAAATGCAAAAATTCATACTGTTGAAAGTGATAGAAACATCTACCATGGACAGTATTTACGCATTAATTTGTCTGCTGCTTTTTGCCAGCCCTCTCTCCTGGCTTTAACAGATTTTGAGGTGTTTTAATTAATGACTGAAATTCGGCATAACCTTCCAAGCTCTTGTTCTGCTTGGGAGAAAAACTGTGGGCGTTCTTTGGCCATGCTGAACAGCCAATAGCAGCGTTGCTGATCAATGTTTCTACTATCGATACATTTCCCCTTTTAAACAAACGCATGAACGCGCAGTTGTCTCAGATAACTCAATCCTGCCATACTAATCGTAAACAACAGGTGGATGAAATCATCTTGGATGTCTCATTTGATCTTGGATGTTTTAAGCAACGTACGAACGGACCCCTGAACTCGTATTTTAACGATGATAATAAAATAATGTTTAAATAGCTATCAATTGTGTTGGAAACTTGCAAACCAATTAATTTTACTTAACCCCTTCTACACAAAAAAAAACTTCTTGATCCCGCATTTTCCCCCTCTATCTATGCTATTTTTAAGATGTTTGGGGTCCCGGAACAGAAGATATTGTGAAAAATATAAGGTGTGGACACAGAAAAGCGACTCACGGTGCCGCTGTGGGTTGATATAAAAGTGGAACAGACATCTCCACCTATTGCTGTATTCTTACTGAGATGTAATTGTTCCGAGAAATAGACCCGCATCGCCGATTCCATCGTCTTGGCTGCTGGCCGGTAGTTTGTCCGTTTTTATGACATTTGTGTGCGTTTGTGTCTGCAAACGCTCGTAAGGATATTTTTCGGAAAATGGGAGACAAAGGATTTGCAGCGCCTTTTCGGATCATCTGCTTTGTTTCCGTCATGGTGACGATGCCTCTCGTTCGTGGAGATCTGAGCTATTCATTTCTAGAAGAGATGAAACCAGGCTCTATTATTGGAAATGTCGCCAAGGATCTCGGAATTAATCTGAAGACATTATCATCCCGAAAGGCCCGAGTGGATATTGAAGGCACTCGGAAGCGCTACTGTGACATTAATATGAACACCGGGGATTTAATCACGGCGGAGAGAATAGACAGAGAAAGCCTTTGTGGTAAGAAACCCTCGTGTGTTGTGAAAATAGACCTGGTGTTAGAAAACCCTTTGGAGCTTCATCGCGTCAGCCTTCATGTACAAGATGTGAACGACAACTCGCCCAAATTCAAAAAGAATTTGATCGAAATGGAAATAAGAGAGTCTGCAGATAGAGGAAATCGCTTCTCTATTGAAGAGGCCCACGATGCGGATATAGGTCAAAACGACGTTCAAAGATACATCCTTCAAAAGAATGACAACTTTATACTTTCAGTGGATAATAAAAGGGTTCAACTAGTATTGGAAAATAGTCTCGATCGAGAGAAACAAAAGGAAATGAATTTGCTTCTCTCCGCTTTAGATGGCGGATCCCCGCAGAAATCAGGTACTGTAGTCATTCATGTTACAGTGCTGGATGCTAATGATAACGCCCCAGTGTTTAGTCAGGCCGTTTATAAAGCCAGTCTGCCTGAAAACTCTCCACCAGGAACAATAGTGATGGCTGTCAGTGCCACTGATGCAGATGAAGGAGTGAATGGAGAAGTCACTTATGATTTTGGACATGTGTCGGAAGAAAATTTAAATATATTTTCTATTGATCCAAAAACGGGAGAAATAAAAATAACGGGTGTGATTGACTTTGAAGAAACAACTTTATTTGAAATAAGTGTTGAAGCCAAAGATGGATTAGGCCTGACTTCGTATGCTAAAGTGTTAATAGATATTATCGATGTCAATGATAATGCGCCGGCAATTTATGTAAAGTCTCTGACCAATCCCGTGCCAGAGAACGTGTCACCTGATACAGAGGTGGGCATTATTAATGTGCAGGACAGAGATTCAGAGAAAAATTGTCAAGTTCGCTGCTTCATCCAGCAGAACGTCCCTTTTAAGTTGGTTCCCTCTATTAAAAACTATTATTCTCTGGTGACCACAGGAAAGCTGGACCGTGAACTAGTTTCTGATTACAACATTACAATCACTGCCACTGACGAAGGCTCTCCACCTCTGTCCTCCTCTAAAACTGTTCAGTTATCTGTAGCTGACATCAACGACAACCCACCTGTGTTTGAGGAACAGTCCTACAGCGCATATGTGAGTGAAAATAACAAACCTGGCTCCACTTTATGCTCCGTTTCTGCTCGAGACCCCGACTGGAGACAAAACGGTACAGTGATTTATTCTCTGTTACCCGGTGAGGTGAACGGTGCCTCGGTGTCCTCCTATCTATCTGTTAACGGAGACACGGGGGTGATCCACGCTGTGAGGTCGTTTGATTATGAACAGTTCAGGAGTTTTAAAGTCCACGTCATGGCCAGAGACAACGGTTCTCCTCCACTCAGCAGCAACGTGACCGTCAGTGTGTTCATATCGGATGTGAATGACAACTCTCCTCAGATACTGTACCCCGCCCCGGAGGGCAGCTCCTTCATGACCGAGCTGGTCCCCAAAGCTGCACACGGAGGCTCTCTGGTGTCCAAAGTGATCGCGGTGGACGCAGACTCTGGACAGAACGCCTGGCTGTCCTAT
The DNA here is from genome assembly GCA_037039145.1 of Fundulus diaphanus. NCBI lineage: Eukaryota > Metazoa > Chordata > Actinopteri > Cyprinodontiformes > Fundulidae > Fundulus > Fundulus diaphanus. The sequence continues at coordinate 35,430,743 of CM073125.1, forward strand.
CATATAGTCAAAGCCACAGATCCTGGACTTTTCACTATTGGTCTGCACAGCGGAGAGATCAGGACACAGCGGGACATTTCAGAATCTGACAGCATGAAACAGAACCTGATTGTTGCAGTGAAAGATAACGGACAGCCTTCTCTGTCTGCCACCTGTGCCATGTATTTACTTATTTCTGATAACTTGGCTGAGGTGCCAGAACTGAAAGATCTTTCTTATGATGAGAAGAACTCCAAGCTGACCTCCTATCTGATCATTGCGCTGGTTTCTGTGTCCACCTTCTTTCTGACCTTCATCATCATCATCCTGGGTGTGAGGTTTTGTCGCAGGAGAAAGCCCAGACTGTTGTTTGATGGAGCAGTAGCCATCCCCGGAGCTTATCTCCCTCCTAATTACGCAGATGTTGACGGCACAGGAACTTTACGCAGCGCTTACAATTATGACGCCTACCTGACAACCGGATCTAGAACCAGTGACTTTAAGTTTGTATCATCTTACAACGACAACACGCTGCCTGCTGACCAGACTCTGAAGAAAAGTCCTACAGAGTTTATGGATCCTTTTGAAGGACTGGAGACACCTGAGGAGGTAGGGTTTCTAATGCATGATTCATTTTGCAGTCGTTTCAAAACATAGCCTACAACATTGGATTTATTGTGGGGAAAAAAAAATTCTGGTGCTTCTCAAAATGTGAAAATTATTATCTTTTACTTTTTAATCCCCATGTACTGTATTTCATTATCCTTAGTTCTTTCAAAAAAGAACATCAGAAACTGCTTAAAAATAGTTTTGCCCGTTCAAAAGGGGAGCTCTTTCGCATTTTAGGCCCATATGATTCTTTATACAGCCATGTTGAAAAGTCATTTTATGGGTGAAGTTTCAGAGACAAAAATAAAGTTTCATTTTCTGCCTTAATGATGCCATCATATGTAGCTCAAACTGAGAAATTATCTTGAACTCGGGTCTGGAGTTTCATGCCTTATACCGGCCTACTTAAGATAGCAATTCATTAAAATTAAAAGAATATGCAGATGTATTTCTTATTTCATCACATTCCCTTTCACTTATGTGCTATGTGTATTTCCTCTCTTACTTTTTTATGATAAAAATATATATAACGGGTCACTGATATTGTTTGGGTATAGAAAGCAGCTATTTTAGAACTAATGGTGGTTGGTTCAGCTCACCTGTTGCTTCAATACAATCTCCTCATCACTACTGGCTCTGCTTCTGACACTAAATCAATTCAATTCAATTCAATTTTATTTATATAGCGCCAATTCATGAAACATGTCATCTCAAGGCACTTTACAAAGTTAAGTTCAATCATATTATACAGATTTGGTCAGATTATACAGATTGGTCAAAAATGTTCCTATATAAGGAAACCAGTTGATTGCATCAAAGTCCCGACAAGCAGCATTCACTCCTGGAGAAGCGTAGAGCCACAGGGAGAGTCGTCTGCATTGTACATGGCTTTGCTGCAATCCCTCATACTGAGCAAACATGAAGCGACAGTGGGAAGAAAAACTCCCGATTAACGGGAAGGAAAACCTCCGGTAGAACCGGGCTCAGTATGAACGGTCATCTGCCTCGACCGACTGGTGGTTACAGAAGACAGAGCAGAGACACAACAAGACAGACAAAAAGCACAGAAGCACACATTGATCCAGTTATCTGTTCTACATTAGATGGTAATAGCGGGTGAGCCGTCGTCTCTGGATGATGTCACATTTAACAGAACGCCAGACCAGGTGTACCTACTATGAAGATAAAAGAGAGAAAACAGAAAGTTAAAGCAGAAATGACAAAACGTAATGCATAATTGAAGAACAGTAGAACTCTATAGAGTGAGAAAATTAGATCCTGATGTCCTCCAGTAGCCTAAGCCTATAGCAGTAAAACTATAAAGGTAGCTCAGAGTAACATGAGCCACTCTAGTTATAAGCTTTGTCAAAAAGGAAGGTTTTAAGATGAGTCTTAAAAGTAGACAGGGTGTCTGCTTCACGGATCAAAACTGGGAGTTGGTTCCACAGGAGAGGAGCCTGATAGCTAAAGGATCTGCCTCCCATTCTACTTTTAGAGACTCTAGGAACCACCAGCAGACCTGCAGTCTGAGAGCGAAGTGCTCTGTTAGGAACATACGGGGTAATCAGAGCTCTGATATATGATGGAGCTTGATTATTAAGGGCTTTATACGTTAGAAGAAGAATTTTAAATTCTATTCTTGATTTAACAGGAAGCCAGTGAAGGGAAGCTAAAATTGTAGAAATATGATCCCGCTTGTTGATTTTCATCAGAACTCTTGCTGCACCATTTTGGATCAGCTGAAGGCTTTGAACTGCATTTTGTGGACTTCCTGATAGTAAAGAATTACAATAGTCCAGCCTTGAAGTAACAAATGCAAATCACATTTTGAAACAGGGCTGGGCCTTTATCGTGTAATTTTACCATTATCTTGAAATATTCCTCATTTTGATTAGAATTTTGATTTACTTTGACAACACTAAAATCTGGCTAGTGGTGTCTGGAAACCCCCAGAACTGCCAATATTGTCAGGATTGTTATTTTTGTTATTTTCTCCACTGTTGGATGATTGAGAATATCAATAAATTAAAAAATAAAATTAAATGCAGTTACAGTGTGTAATGTGTTTATATATAAAAACACTTATTTATGTTACTTGAGCCTTAGTGAAACATATTTCGAATTTTGTTTTAATATGTGTTACATTTTTAAATGTTTTTAAGGACAGTATTAGTGCTTATCTGGCAATAATTGATATGCAGTTCCAGCCACACAATTACCCAAAAACACTGTAGGATGCTGTAAATAGTCTTTTATCATCACTTTTATCCTTATCGCACATTAGCTCACTATATCATAATGAAATTTAAAGTCCATATGGCTCACCCATATTTTGAAAATGGTCTGAATTCTCAGCACAAATGTAATTATCCCCTGTTGTAAAGCCATCTGATAAATTAATTACAGTTTCAAGAATGTACAGTCATCTAACATCTCAGTGCACTATTTATACACAACAGCACCATACACTTCATTATATAATTTTAATATTCACCTAATGAGTAATCCTACCCTTCCCACTCAGGACTTGTGAGCTCATGGCTGGTACTTGGTGCTTTATCTTACTTCTGAATTTGAGGGGCTGCAAGTTAACATTTCCCAGTTATGTGACATTGCATCATACTATTAAACTATATGACATTACATTATGTACCACAACATAACAAAAATCAATGCCTTGATAATTAGCTTGTAGGGTGGTGTAAAGGCAAAGTTCAATATCTTGTCCTACCCATTTCATCGTCTTCATTTGACGTTTCAAACCGTGAGCTCATTTTATTGAATAAGCTGCCCGTTTTGCACATTTAGCAGCGGCTGTTTTCAGAGCTTTCCTCTTTAATTCTAACTTTCTCCGCCGCGCCGCCCTCGCTCTTTCAACACCGTTGAACGAGAGCACTGATGTTGCGTCAGGGTGCGCGGAAAAAAAGAAAGTCAACCTGTCAGTGGAGGCGGAGGCAGCCCAGAGATAGCGGTAGAAGCGCAGCGAAGTGATCCACTCTGGTGTCGTGGCTAAACAGCAGCGAAAAACAGGAGAGAGAACAATGGCCTCTGCGACCCAGATATCAGACCGGCCCATCGGGAATTGTCCCGGTCCTCCCAATAGCCACTCCGGGCCTGCTTGAACTTTTATCACTTCACTCGGAAATGTTCTGTTCCTTCCAGTCTCACCTTTTCTCATTTTACGCGTTCTTGACGGCGATAAAAATACCAAGGGATGTTGCGTTATGTTGTTTTTTTTGGAGATCGTCAGTAATACGTAACTTAAATTATGGTTGTCGGTGTTGATTTTAGCATTTTTTTTCTCGCAAACTCTTCAATGTAAGAAAATCAAGATTTTTAGCAAATATATAATTAATTCATATGGAACGCAAAATATCGCCTGCTAATGTCTTCCCTTTTTCTTTATCAGAAGTTTATGTTTGGAAAAAAAAGCTATAGTAGCTAAACGGCTTGGCCTAAATTGAATTGTTTAAATCGAAACTAATATGTCCCCCCCCCATGTTTTTTATTATTATTATTTTCGTGTTAGAAGGCTTCTAAGAATTGTCACCATTAAAGATTAAACTCACGGTGTCGCTGTTGAATGTCAGATGAAAAACACACTCGCCCTCCACCCCTTGCTGCATTATAAACAGCTCCATTTTGGTCACAGGAGCTGGTCTGCTCTGAGACCGTGAACGTGGTCAAGGTTTAATTACTGTGTATAATTAGAGTATTCGCGTTTCATGCTCTACTCGTAATTTATGGGAATCGGTGCACCATTTGCCTTTAGGATGGGAGACAAAGGATTTCCAGCGCTTTTTCGGATCATCTGCTTTGTTTCCCTCATGGCGACGATGCCTCTCGTTTGTGGAGATTTGAGCTATTCATTTCCAGAGGAGATGAAACCAGGATCTGTTATTGGAAATGTCGCCAAGGATCTCGGAATTAATCTGAAGACATTATCATCCCGAAAGGCCCGAGTGGATATTGAAGGCACTCGGAAGCGCTACTGTGACATTAATATGAACACCGGGGATTTAATCACGGCGGAGAGAATAGACAGAGAAAGCCTTTGTGGTAAAAAACCCTCGTGTGTCGTGAAAATAGACCTGGTGTTAGAAAACCCTCTGGAGCTTCATCGTGTCAGCCTTCATGTACAAGATGTGAACGACAACTCGCCCAAATTCAAAAATAATTTGATTGAAATGGAAATAAGTGAGTCAGCAGTCAGCGGTAATCGTTTCTCTATGGAGGAGGCCCACGATGCGGATATAGGTCAAAACGACGTTCAAAGATACATCCTTCAAAAGAATGACAACTTTATACTTTCAGTGGATAATAAAAGGGTTCAACTAGTATTGGAAAATAGTCTCGATCGAGAGAAACAAAAGGAAATGAACTTGCTTCTCTCTGCTTTAGATGGCGGATCCCCCCAGAAATCAGGTACTGTAGTCATTCATGTTACAGTGCTGGATGCTAATGATAACGCCCCAGTGTTTACTCAGGCCGTTTATAAAGCCAGTCTGCCTGAAAACTCTCCACCAGGAACAATAGTGATGACTGTCAGTGCCACTGATGCAGATGAAGGAGTGAATGGAGAAGTCACTTATGATTTTGGACATGTGTCGGAAGAAAATTTAAATGTATTTTCTATTGATCCAAAAACGGGAGAAATTAAAATAACGGGTGTGATTGACTTTGAAGAAACAACTTCATTTGAAATAAGTGTTGAAGCCAAAGATGGATTAGGCCTGACCTCGTATGCTAAAGTGTTAATAGATATTATCGATGTCAATGATAATGCTCCTGCAATTTATGTAAAGTCTCTGACCAATCCCGTGCCAGAGAACGTGTCACCTGATACAGAGGTGGGCATTATTAATGTGCAGGACAGAGACTCAGAGAAAAATGGACATGTTCGTTGCTCCGTCCAGCAAAACGTCCCTTTTAAGTTGGTTCCCTCTATTAAAAACTATTATTCTCTGGTGACCACAGGACAGCTGGACCGTGAACTAGTATCTGATTACAATATTACAATCACTGCCACTGATGTGGGATCTCCACCTCTGTCCTCCTCTAAAACTGTTCAGTTATCTGTAGCTGACATCAACGACAACCCACCTGTGTTTGAGGAACAGTCCTACAGCGCACATGTGAGTGAAAATAATAAACCTGGCTCCACTTTGTGCTCCGTTTCTGCTCGAGACCCCGACTGGAGACAAAACGGTACAGTGATTTATTCTCTGTTACCTGGTGAGGTGAACGGTGCCTCGGTGTCCTCCTATCTATCTGTTAACGGAGACACGGGGGTGATCCACGCTGTGAGGTCGTTTGATTATGAACAGTTCAGGAGTTTTAAAGTCCACGTCATGGCCAGAGACAACGGTTCTCCTCCACTCAGCAGCAACGTGACCGTCAGTGTGTTCATACTGGATGTGAATGACAACTCTCCTCAGATACTGTACCCCGCCCCGGAGGGCAGCTCCTTCATGACCGAGCTGGTCCCCAAAGCTGCACACGGAGGCTCTCTGGTGTCCAAAGTGATCGCGGTGGACGCAGACTCTGGACAGAACGCCTGGCTGTCCTATCATATAGTCAAAGCCACAGATCCTGGACTTTTCACTATTGGTCTGCACAGCGGAGAGATCAGGACACAGCGGGACATTTCAGAATCTGACAGCATGAAGCAGAACCTGATTGTTGCAGTGAAAGATAATGGACAGCCCTCTCTGTCTGCCACCTGTACCATGTATTTACTTATTTCTGATAACTTGGCTGAGGTGCCAGAACTGAAAGATATTTCTTATGATGAGAAGAACTCCAAGCTGACCTCCTATCTGATCATTGCGCTGGTTTCTGTGTCCACCTTCTTTCTGACCTTCATCATCATCATCCTGGGTGTGAGGTTTTGTCGCAGGAGAAAGCCCAGACTGTTGTTCGATGGAGCAGTAGCCATCCCTGGAGCTTATCTCCCTCCTAATTACGCAGATGTTGACGGCACAGGAACTTTACGCAGCGCTTACAATTATGACGCCTACCTGACAACAGGATCTAGAACCAGTGACTTTAAGTTTGTATCATCTTACAACGACAACACGCTGCCTGCTGACCAGACTCTGAAGAAAAGTCCAACGGAGTTTTTGGACCCTTTTGAAGGATTGGAGACACCTGAAGAGGTAGGGTTTCTAATGCATGATTCAGTTTGCAGTCGTTTCAAAACATAGCCTACAACATTGGATTTATTGTAGAAAAAAATTCTGGTGCTTCTTTGCATACCAGTTTGAAATGTGAAAATTATTATCTTTTACTTTTTAATCCGCATTTATTGCATTCTCCTGAGTGTTATATGATCTTTTAAAAAGAACACCTGAGACTGCTTAAAAATTGTTTTGCTCGCTCTCTAGGGGAGCTCTCCCGCATTTAAACCCATATGAATCTTTATGCAGCCATGTTGAAAAGTCATGTTATGGGTGAAGTTTCAGAAACAAAATGAATGTTTCACTTTCCGCCTTAATGATGCCGTCATATGTGGCTCAAACTGAGAAATTATCTTGAACTCAGGGCTGGAGTTTCATGTCTCAGACCGGCCCACTTAAGATAGCGACCTATTAATATTAAAATAATATGCAGATTTATTTAATATTTCATCATATCCTCTTTCACTTGTGTATTTATTCTCTTACTTTTTAATGCTAAAAACATACATAATGCGTCACTGATATTGTTTGGGTATAGAAAGCAGATATTTTAGAACTAATGGTTATTTGTTCAGCTCACCTGTTTCTTTCATATAATCCCCTCATACATCACATTTTGAAACAGGGCTGGGCCTTTATCGTGTTATTTTATCATTATTTTGAAAAATTCCTCATTGTGATTAGAATTTGGATTTACCTTGACAACTATAAAATCCTGCTAGTGGAGTCTGAAAATCCCCGAAACTGACAATATTGTCAGGATTGTTATTTTTGCTATTTTCTCCACTGTTGGATCATTGAGATTATCAATAAATTCAAAATTTAATTAAATACAGTTACAGTGAGTAATTTGTTAATATATATAAAACACACATATTTGTGTTACTTGAGCCTTAATGAAACATATTTCGAATTTTGTTTTAATTATGTTACATTTTTACATGTTTTTAAGGACAGTATTAGTGCTTATCTGGCAATAATTGACATGCAGTTCCAACCACACAATTACCCAAAAAAGACTGCAGGAAGTTGTAAATAGTCTTTTATCATCACTTTTATTGTTAACACACATTACCACAATATATCATGATGAAATTTAAAGTCCATATCGCTCAACCCTATTTTGAAAATGGTTATAATTCCCAGCACAAATGAAATCACCCCTTGTAAAGCCATCTGATAAATGCAGGGCTGTTTCATGAATGTAGAGCCATCTGCATGTCAGTGCACTATTTATACAGAACAGCAACATACCCTTCATTATATTAATCTTAATATTCACCTAATGAGTAATCCTACCTGCCCCCTCAGGACTTGTGAGCTCATCAACACCAAGTCAAATTCCTTGTAAGTGCAAGCCTACTTGGCAATAAACTTGATTCTGATTCTGATTCTCATGTCTGGTACTTGCTGGTGTATCTTACTTCTGACTGAGGGGCTAGTAAAAATTTCCGTTATGTGACATTGCATCATACTATTTAAACTATATAACATTACATTATGCACCGCAACAAAATTCAATGCCTTGATAATTAACTTGTAGGGTATTTTACAGGCAACGTTCAATATCTTTCCTTACCCATTTCGTCGTCTTCATTTGACGTTTCAAACCGTGAGCTCATTTTATTGAATAAGCTGCAACAGCAGCGGCTGTTTTCAGAGTTTTCCTCTTTAATTCTAGCTTTCTCCGCCCCGGTCCGCCTTCGCTCTTTCAACACCTTTCAAACACCGTTGAACAAGAGCGCTGACGTTACGTGAGGTTGGGCGGTAAAAATCAAAAAAGAAAAAAAAGCTATCGGTGGAGGTGAAGGCAGCCCGTCTATAGCGGTAGAAGCGCAGTGAAGTGATCCACTCTGGTGTCATGACTAAACAGCAGCAAAAACAGGAGAGAGAACAATGGCCTTAGCGGCCCAGATATCAGATCACTGGCGCCGGAACAGGGGGGGCCAGGGGGCCATTGCTCCCCCACACACACACACACACTTTACGGCCCTGCCCAAGCCGTGATCTGGCCCCACCAGACATTCACGCAGACCGGATCAGATTGTGCCGAGAGACTTTGACGAATCTCTCTCTCCCCGTCTCTTCTTTAAGTTGTGCTCCTGCTGTCTAGAGACAGAAAAAGACACAAACCAAATGTTTGCGTGTTTTGAAACCGAACAGCATCCGTTTAAGCACACGCAGCGCGATTTATTTACATGCGCAACAAGAAGCGCCAAATATCGCCACGTCCAGTTAACAGGTCTGCTCCAACGAAGCAGTGCCGGGTTATATTTAAACAACACACACACACACACATTCACAAAGACTGAAAATAACTGCGCTCTTTATTAGTCTGTCATTATCGTCCCAAAGGCAGCTGCAACGTGCCACAACGCTGCGCAGTGCGCACCGATTGAGGGCGCTATGTGGAGAAAATGCAGGCAGATGAAAACAATAGCAATGATCTTCTATGTTCATGTGAACTTCCTTAAAATAATAGAAGAACAATATAACCAGGACCCGTGGAAGCAGCTTGGCGAGGTTATCGTTTCATTTTCTGAACCCAATCTCAGTCAGAAACGGCGCCACATAATCTCTCCAGAAACCCAGGACACACGAAACCGTTTTATTGGACAACTTCTGCTGTTTGACTTTTTCTTTTATTAAATACATTATTTGGCATCATCAAATCCACAAACTCCTGCCTGACAGCCTGGAGCTGAATAAAGTTCACCGCAGCTTCTGCTTTGCCAGAGACGGAAAGAAGGCTTATATGTAAAATTCTGAGGAGATCTGGATTTAGTAATATAGTTCACAGCTTCATAAGTCACTTCCCACATCGATTAAAAGGCCACATACTTGCACATGTATTTTCTCGCTGCCTTGCAAACTTGACAACGTTTCTGTTGCTTTATGTGATCTGAATTGGCTCCGCCCTGTCTGTTGCTCCGCATCTATAAACCCACCGTACTGGGGTGACGTCAGCGACTCTGTGCTTATTAACCGCTCACAGATTAATAAGAAATCAGTTATTGAAATGAATAAACGTTTGTGTCAATTTTCCTTGCTTTCTTCGTCAAACTACCTTAAACCACATTAACCACCTTGCTTGAATTTGGGGCGTCTGTAGAATTATATCTGGAGGCGGCGCACAAAGCGCACCTGAGCCACACCAACACTACTCCTACGATTTAATGCGTAAGGCGCACAGAAACAGCGCAATCATTCACACAATGGCCTGGATAACAATGACAGGTGAACAGCGACATTCAGAGAGAAGCGATTTATTTCACTAAAAACACACTTCACTGAAAAACACGGAGAAACATCTTTCCACTCCTTTCTGTGGAAAAAAAGAGCTCCTTCATATTCCGGAGCTCTGCGGGTTGCCTGCAGGTTGGCCCACCGGGAATTGTCCCGATCCTCCCGATTAGCAGCTCTGGGCCAGTTTGAACTTCTATCACTTCACTCGGAAATATTGGTACCGAGGCACTTTCTGTTCTACGTGCCTTCCAGTCACACTTTTTCTCATTTTACCCGTTCTTGGCGGCGAAAAAAACACCAAGGAGTGTTGCGTTATGTTTTTTTTTTTTTGAAGATCGTCAGTAATACGTAACTTGAATGGTGGTTGTCGGTGTTGAGTTTAGCATTTTTTTCTCGCAAACTCTTCAATGTAAGAAAATGAAGATTTTTAGCAAATATATAACAAATTCATATTGAACACAAAATATTGGCTGTTGATTTCTTCCCTTTTTTTAATCAGAAGTTTATGTTTGAAAAAAAGAAGCTATAGTAGCTAAACGGCTTGGCCTAAATTAAATAGTTTAATTCGAAACTAAGATGTTTTTCCCCCATGTTTTTTTTTTATATTTTCGTGTTAGAAGGCTTCTAAGAGTTGTCACCATTAGAGATTTAACTCACGGTGTCGCTGTTGAATCTCAGATGAAAAACACACTCGCCCTCCACCCGTTGCTGCATAATAAACAGCTCCATTTTGGTCACAGGAGCTGTTTAATTTCCCTCTGCTCTGAGACCGTGAACGTGGTTAAGGTTTGATTACTGTGTATAACTGGAGAATTCGCGTTACATGCAGCACTCGTAATTTATGGGAATCGGTGCACCATTTGCCTGTACGATGGGAGACAAAGGATTTCCAGCGCTTTTTCGGATCATCTGCTTTGTTTCCCTCATGGCGACGATGCCTCTCGTTCGTGGAGATCTGAGCTATTCATTTCCAGAGGAGATGAAATCAGGATCTGTTATTGGAAATGTCGCCAAGGATCTCGGAATTAATCTGAAGACATTATCATCCCGAAAGGCCCGAGTGGATATTGAAGGCACTCGGAAGCGCTACTGTGATATTAATATGAACACCGGGGATTTAATTACGGCGGAGAGAATAGACAGAGAAAGCCTTTGTGGTAAGAAACCCTCGTGTGTCGTGAAAATAGACCTGGTGTTAGAAAACCCTCTGGAGCTTCATCGCGTCAGCCTTCATGTACAAGATGTGAACGACAACTCGCCCAAATTTAGAGAAACCCTGATTGAAATGGAAATAAGCGAGTCAGCTGAAAGAGGTAATCGGTTCTCCATAGAGGAGGCCCACGATGCAGATATAGGTCAAAATTATGTGCAAAGATACATCCTACAAAAGAATGATCATTTTATTCTCGCTGTGGACAGCAATAAGGTTGAATTGGTACTGGAGAATAAGCTGGATCGAGAGAAACAAAAGGAAATGAATTTGCTTCTCTCCGCTTTAGATGGCGGATCCCCCCATAAATCAGGGACTGTAGTCATTCATGTTACAGTGCTGGATGCTAATGATAACGCCCCAGTGTTTACTCAGGCCGTTTATAAAGCCAGTCTGCCTGAAAACTCTCCACCAGGAACAATAGTGATGACTGTCAGTGCCACTGATGCTGATGAAGGAGTGAATGGAGAAGTCACTTATCAATTTGGCCACGTATCTGATGATGATGTCAGTTTATTTTCTATCGATCCACAAACGGGAAAAGTAGAAGTAACTGGTTTGATTGATTTTGAAGAAGTTAGTTCTTTTGAAATGAAGGTACAAGCCAAAGACGGATTAGGGCTAACCTCATATGCTAAAGTATTAATAGATGTTAATGATTTGAATGATAGCCCATCAGCTATTTATGTAAAATCCCTGTCCAATCCCATACCTGAGAACGTTTCACCTGATACAGAGGTGGGCATCATTAATGTGCAGGACAGAGATTCAGAGAAAAATGGACAGGTGCGCTGCTCCATCCAGCACAATGTCCCTTTTAAGTTGGTTCCCTCTATTAAAAACTATTATTCTCTGGTGACCACAGGACAGCTGGACCGTGAACTAGTTTCTGATTACAACATTACAATCACTGCCACTGACGAGGGCTCTCAACCTCTGTCCTCCTCTAAAACTGTTCAGTTATCTGTAGCTGACATCAACGACAACCCACCTGTGTTTGAGGAACAGTCCTACAGCGCATATGTGAGTGAAAATAATAAACCTGGCTCCACTTTATGCTCCGTTTCTGCTCGAGACCCCGACTGGAGACAAAACGGTACAGTGATTTATTCTCTGTTACCTGGTGAGGTGAACGGTGCCTCGGTGTCCTCCTATCTATCTGTTAACGGAGACACGGGGGTGATCCACGCTGTGAGGTCGTTTGATTATGAACAGTTCAGGAGTTTTAAAGTCCATGTCTCGGCCAGAGACAACGGTTCTCCTCCACTCAGCAGCAACGTGACCGTCAGTGTGTTCATATCGGACGTGAATGACAACTCTCCTCAGATACTGTACCCCGCCCCGGAGGGCAGCTCCTTCATGACCGAGCTGGTCCCCAAAGCTGCACACGGAGGCTCTCTGGTGTCCAAAGTGATCGCGGTGGACGCAGACTCTGGACAGAACGCCTGGCTGTCCTATCATATAGTCAAAGCCACAGATCCTGGACTTTTCACTATTGGTCTGCACAGCGGAGAGATCAGGACACAGCGGGACATTTCAGAATCTGACAGCATGAAACAGAACCTGATTGTTGCAGTGAAAGATAACGGACAGCCCTCTCTGTCTGCCACCTGTGCCATGTATTTACTTATTTCTGATAACTTGGCTGAGGTGCCAGAACTGAAAGATATTTCTTATGATGAGAAGAACTCCAAGCTGACCTCCTATCTGATCATTGCGCTGGTTTCTGTGTCCACCTTCTTTCTGACCTTCATCATCATCATCCTGGGTGTGAGGTTTTGTCGCAGGAGAAAGCCCAGACTGTTGTTTGATGGAGCAGTAGCCATTCCCGGAGCTTATCTCCCTCCTAATTACGCAGATGTTGACGGCACAGGAACTTTACGCAGCGCTTACAATTATGACGCCTACCTGACAACAGGATCTAGAACCAGTGACTTTAAGTTTGTATCATCTTACAACGACAACACGCTGCCTGCTGACCAGACTCTGAAGAAAAGTCCAACAGAGTTTATGGATCCTTTTGAAGGACTGGAGACACCTGATGAGGTAGGGTTTCTAATGCATGATTCAGTTTGCAGTCGTTTCAAAACATAGCCTACAACATTGGGTTTATTGTGGAAAAAACATTTCTGGTGCTTCTGTGCATACCATTTTGAAATGTGAAAATTATTATATTTTACTTTTTAATCCCCATGTACTGTATTTCATTATCTTCAGTTCTTTTAAAAAAGAACATCAGAAACTTCTTAAAAATAGTTTTGCCCGTTCACAAGGGGAGCTCTTCCGCATTTTAGGCCCACATGAGTCTTTATACAGCCATGTTGAAAAGTCATTTTATGGGTGAAGTTTCAGAGACAAAATGAAAGTTTCAATTTCCGCCTTAATGATGCAATCATCCATCCATCCATCCATCCATCCATCCATCTTCTAACCCGCTTAGTCCCTCATGGGGTCGCGGGGGTTGCTAGTGCCTATCTCCATGATGCCATCATATGTGGCTCAAACTGAGAAATTATCTTGAACTCAGGGATAGAGTTTCATGTCTCAGACCGGCTCACTTAAGATAGCGATTTATTAATATTAAAAGAATATGGAAATGTATTTCATATTTTATCATATTCCCTTTCACTTATGTGCTTTTTAAATTTACTCTATTACTTTTTAATGATAAAAAATATATAACGGGTCACTGATATTGTTTGGGTATAGAAAGCAGCTATTTTAGAACTAATGGTGGTTGGTTCAGCTCACCTGTTTCTTCAATACAATCTCCTCATCACTACTGGCTCTGCTTCTGACACTAAATCACATTTTGAAACAGGGCTGGGCCTTTATCATTTCATTTATTATTATTATTGGGTAATAATTGACATGCAGGCACAGCCACACAGTTGCCGAAAAAATACATCTTTTACAATCACTTTTATCGTTATCACACATTACCACAATATATCACTATGAAATTTAAAGTCCTTATGGCACACCCCTATTTTGAAAATGGTCATAACTCCCAGCACAAATGAAATTACCTCAGGCGGTTGCAAAGCCCTTTGATAAATGAATTTCAGTTTCATGAATGTAGAGTCATCTAACATCTCAGTGCACTATACATACAGAACAGCACCATACCCGTCATTTTATTTATTTTAATATTGACTTAATTATTAATATCTGCCCACTCAGGACTTGTGAGCTAATGGTTGGTACTTGGTGCAGCATCTTGACTCTGAGAGCTGCAAGTAAAAAAATCCCAGTTATGTGACGCTGCATCATTTAAGCTATATATTACATTATGTACCACAACATAAATGTGAATGCCTTGATAATTAACTTATAGGGTGGTGTACAGGCAAAGTTCAACATCTTGCCTTACCCATTTTATCGTATTCATTTGACGTTTCAAACCGTGAGCTCATTTTATTGAATAAGCTGCCCATTTTGCACATTTAGCAGGAGCTGTTTCAGAGATTTCCTCTTTAATTCTAGTTTTCTCCACCGCGCCACCCTCGCTCTTTCAACGCCTTTCAAACACCGTTGTCCGAGAGCACTGACGTTACGTGAGGGTGCGCGGAAAATAAGGAAACAAAAGCTGTCAGTGGAGGTAGCCCATCCATAGCGGTAGAAGCGCAGTGTCATGATCCACTAGTGCCATGACTAAACAGCAGCAAACAAATAAAACAAAGAAAAAAAGGAGAGAACAATGGCCTCTGCGGCCCAGATATCAGACCGGTCCACCGGGAATTGTCCCGGTCCTCCCAATTAGCCACTCCGGGCCTGCTTGAACTTTTATCACTTCACTCGGAAATGTTCTGTTCCTTTCAGCCTCACCTTTTCTCATTTTACGCGTTCTTGGCGGTGATAAAAATACCAAGGGGTGTTGCGTTAAGTTTTTTTTGGAGATCGTCAGTAATACGTAACTTGAATTGTGGTTGTTTGTGTTGGGTTTAGCATTTTTTTTGTCTCGCAAACTCTTCAACGTAAGAGAATGAAGGTTTTTAGCAAATATATAACAAATTCATATTGAAGGCAAAATATTGCCTGTTAATTTATTCCCTGTTTCTTAATCAGAACTTTGTTTGAAAAAAATCTATACTAGCTAAACGGCTTGGCCTAAATTGAATTGATTAAATCGAAACTAAGATGTTTTTCCCCATGTTTTTTTTATTATTATTATTTTCGTGTTAGAAGGCTTCTAAGATTTGTCACCATTAAAGATTTAACTCACGGTGTCGCTGTTGAATGTCAGATGAAAAACACACTCGCCCTCCACCCGTTGCTGCATAATAAACAGCTCCATTTTGGTCACAGGAGCTGTTTAATTTCCCTCTGCTCTGAGACCGTGAACGTGGTTAAGGTTTGATTACTGTGTATAACTGGAGAATTCGCATTACATGCAGCACTCGTAATTTATGGGAATCGGTGCACCATTTGCCTGTACGATGGGAGACAAAGGATTTCCAGCGCTTTTTCGGATCATCTGCTTTGTTTCCCTCATGGCGACGATGCCTCTCGTTCGTGGAGATCTGAGCTATTCATTTCCAGAGGAGATGAAACCAGGATCTGTTATTGGAAATGTCGCCAAGGATCTCGGACTTAATCTGAAGACATTATCATCCCGAAAGGCCCGAGTGGATATTGAAGGCACTCGGAAGCGCTACTGTGACATTAATATGAACACCGGGGATTTAATCACGGCGGAGAGAATAGACAGAGAAAGCCTTTGTGGTAAAAAACCCTCGTGTCTCGTGAAAATAGACCTGGTGTTAGAAAACCCTCTGGAGCTTCATCGTGTCAGCCTTCATGTACAAGATGTGAACGACAACTCGCCCAAATTCAAAAAGAATTTGATCGAAATGGAAGTATGGGAGTCTGCAGTCAGAGGTAATCGTTTCTCTATGGAAGAGGCCCACGATGCGGATATAGGTCAAAACGACGTTCAAAGATACATCCTTCAAAAGAATGACAACTTTATACTTTCAGTGGATAATAAAAGGGTTCAACTAGTATTGGAAAATAGTCTCGATCGAGAGAAACAAAAGGAGATGAATTTGCTTCTCTCCGCTTTAGATGGCGGATCCCCGCAGAAATCAGGTACTGTAGTCATTCATGTTACAGTGCTGGATGCTAATGATAACGCCCCAGTGTTTAGTCAGGCCGTTTATAAAGCCAGTCTGCCTGAAAACTCTCCACCAGGAACAATAGTGATGACTGTCAGTGCCACTGATGCAGATGAAGGAGTGAATGGAGACGTCACTTATGATTTTGGACATGTGTCGGAAGAAAATTTAAATGTATTTTCTATTGATCCAAAAACGGGAGAAATTAAAATAACGGGTGTGATTGACTTTGAAGAAACAACTTCATTTGAAATAAGTGTTGAAGCCAAAGATGGATTAGGCCTGACCTCGTATGCTAAAGTGTTAATAGATATTATCGATGTCAATGATAATGCTCCGGGAATTTATATAAAATCTCTGACCAATCCCGTACCAGAGAACGTGTCACCTGATACAGAGGTGGGCATTATTAATGTGCAGGACAGAGACTCAGAAAAAAATGGACAGGTGCGCTGCTTCATCCAGCAAAACGTCCCTTTTAAGTTGGTTCCCTCTATTAAAAACTATTATTCTCTGGTGACCACAGGACAGCTGGACCGTGAACTAGTGTCTAATTACAATATTACAATCACTGCCACTGACGAGGGCTCTCCACCTCTGTCCTCCTCTAAAACTGTTCAGTTATCTGTAGCTGACATCAACGACAACCCACCTGTGTTTGAGGAACAGTCCTACAGCGCACATGTGAGTGAAAATAACAAACCTGGCTCCACTTTGTGCTCCGTTTTTGCTCGAGACCCCGACTGGAGACAAAACGGTACAGTGATTTATTCTCTGTTACCTGGTGAGGTGAACGGTGCCTCGGTGTCCTCCTATCTATCTGTTAACGGAGACACGGGGGTGATCCACGCTGTAAGGTCGTTTGATTATGAACAGTTCAGGAGTTTTAAAGTTCACGTCATGGCCAGAGACAACGGTTCTCCTCCACTCAGCAGCAACGTGACCATCAGTGTGTTCATATCGGATGTGAATGACAATTCTCCTCAGATACTTTACCCCGCCCCGGAGGGCAGCTCCTTCATGACCGAGCTGGTCCCCAAAGCTGCACACGGAGGCTCTCTGGTGTCCAAAGTGATCGCGGTGGATGCAGACTCTGGACAGAACGCCTGGCTGTCCTATCATATAGTCAAAGCCACAGATCCTGGACTTTTCACTATTGGTCTGCACAGCGGAGAGATCAGGACACAGCGGGACATTTCAGAATCTGACAGCATGAAGCAGAACCTGATTGTTGCAGTGAAAGATAATGGACAGCCCTCTCTGTCTGCCACCTGTGCCATGTATTTACTTATTTCTGATAACTTGGCTGAGGTGCCAGAACTGAAAGACATTTCTTATAATGAGAAGAACTCCAAGCTGACCTCCTATCTGATCATTGCGCTGGTTTCTGTGTCCACCTTCTTTCTGACCTTCATCATCATCATCCTGGGTGTGAGGTTTTGTCGCAGGAGAAAGCCCAGACTGTTGTTTGATGGAGCAGTAGCCATCCCCGGAGCTTATCTCCCTCCTAATTACGCAGATGTTGACGGCACAGGAACTTTACGCAGCGCTTACAATTATGACGCCTACCTGACAACAGGATCTAGAACCAGTGACTTTAAGTTTGTATCATCTTACAACGACAACACGCTGCCTGCTGCCCAGACTCTGAAAAAAAGTCCAACAGAGTTTATAGATCCTTTTGAAGGACTGGAGACACCTGAAGAGGTAGGAAACATTTTAGGATTTTCGCATTCATTTTGATGTATTTTTATTTTAGTGAACTTATATTTTAATGACTTCAATTCTAATTGCATTGGTATTACATCAGCTGCCTTTTTTCAAATGGTATTGTGATTGCTGGTGGTGTAGTTACTATTTTAGGTTATTCATGATAACATTTTTTTTAGTTTTGGACGTCTTTTAGCCACATACAACTAACTGAGTCTGAATTTTTGTACGATCCCAGAGATTTTTGAAACAAATTTTTACGGCTTCTCAGAATGGTGTCTTCAGTTTTGTCGCTCATCTTTGTGGTGTCCTTTGGTAAAATAACAACAAGAAGACAAAAAATCAACAGAGTTGATCTTCTATCACGAGCTCACAGAGGAGTTCTGGTTGAAATTAAAAATTTGATTCAGTTATATCTTGAGATACTGTCTTTAACAGGTTTTCTAATGTTAACAACCTTAGTTACAAGAGAGTATTTGGATTTTTTTCCCTGCATTGTCTGTGGTCAAAGCACCTTCCAGTGGTGCTAAAAATGTTTGGCATAGTCCTCTTCAGAGCCATAAACATAAGTTTATGTTTCATTAGTTATTTATATAATAATGATAAATTATTCTAGTAT
The DNA here is from genome assembly GCA_037039145.1 of Fundulus diaphanus. Lineage (NCBI taxonomy): Eukaryota > Metazoa > Chordata > Actinopteri > Cyprinodontiformes > Fundulidae > Fundulus > Fundulus diaphanus. The sequence continues at coordinate 35,449,412 of CM073125.1, forward strand.
GGTTTGTTTCTTTAAAACCCTCTCGAAACATACAGTAAACCTGCGTTATGTAAAAGATTTTTATGATAAAACAAATCATAATATAACGTTATATAATGTCAAATAATGTCATATATTATAATGCAATATAATGAAACAGTTTCATTGAAACTACATTATTTGATGTAATCAAGTACCGCCCACGTTAGCGACTTGCTGTCCAATAAGGTGTGGCAAAAGGTGGTATCATCATAAATTCAAAATAAGTAAACAAATATGAAAGCTCAAACCAGTATTGACACATTTTGCCGCTTAGGATGTTTCTTCCTTTTATCTCTAAAATCCGTTAGGGTTTCGCTTTTTGCAACTGTTTCGGTGTGAAATGTTTTAAAAGTATTCAATGTGAACATTATAATTATTTATAATGAAAGGACTTAAAATGAAATCGTCTTGCATAAAAATACCTCACGGTGTCGCTGTTGGCTCACCCAAAAAAATAATCGCGGGCACGCACCCATGAATGCATAACGCTGCAAAGCCTTGTCGCAATAGCCGTTAAACGCTTGAATATTTACGCTATTGTCTCCAGTGCGCCCGTGATCTTGTTGTCGACATAGTGTTGTGTCACGGTGGTACTGTCCCTATTTTTATCTAAGGAGCATTAGAACGGAAAATGGGAGACAAAGGATTTCCAGCGCTTTTTCGGATCACCTGCTTTGTTTCCCTCATGGCGACGATGCCTCTCGTTCGTGGAGATCTGAGCTATTCATTTCCAGAGGAGATGAAACCAGGATCTGTTATTGGAAATGTCGCCAAGGATCTCGGAATTAATCTGAGGACATTATCATCCCGAAAGGCCCGAGTGGATATTGAAGGCACTCGGAAGCGCTACTGTAACATTAATATGAACACCGGGGATTTAATCACGGCGGAGAGAATAGACAGAGAAAGCCTTTGTGGTAAGAAACCCTCGTGTGTCGTTAAAATAGACCTGGTGTTAGAAAACCCTTTGGAGCTTCATCGCGTCAGCCTTCATGTACAAGATGTGAACGACAACTCGCCCAAATTTAGAGAAAATCTGATTGAAATGGAAATATGGGAGTCAGCTGAAAAGGGAAGCCGCTTTCCGATGGGAGTGGCCCATGACGCAGATATAGGTCAAAATGATGTGCAAAGATACATCCTTCAAACAAACGAAAAATTTACACTTGCAGTTGAAAACAAAAAGGTTGAATTGGTACTGGAAAATAAACTTGATCGAGAAAAACAAAAGGAAATGAATTTGCTTCTCTCCGCTTTAGATGGCGGATCCCCCCAGAAATCAGGGACTGTAGTCATTCATGTTACAGTGCTGGATGCTAATGATAACGCCCCAGTGTTTAGTCAGGCCGTTTATAAAGCCAGTCTGCCTGAAAACTCTCCACCAGGAACAATAGTGATGACTGTCAGTGCCACTGATGCAGATGAAGGAGTGAATGGAGACGTCACTTATCAATTTGGCCATGTATCTGATGATGATGTCAGTTTATTTTCTATTGATAAAAAAACGGGACAAATTAAGATAACTGGTGATATTGACTTTGAAGAAATTAATTCTTATGAGATGAGCATTGAAGCCAAAGATGGATTAGGGTTAATCACACATTCTAAAGTGTTAATTGATGTTAACGATGTGAATGATAATGCACCTGTAATGTATCTAAAATCCCTGTCCAATCCCGTACCTGAAAATGTGTCACCTGATACAGAGGTGGGCATCATCAATGTTCAGGACAGAGATTCAGAGAAAAATGGTCAAGTCCGCTGCTTCATCCAGCAGAACGTCCCTTTTAAGTTGGTTCCTTCTATTAAAAACTATTATTCTCTGGTGACCACAGGAAAGCTGGACCGTGAACTAGTTTCTGATTACAACATCACAATCACTGCCACTGACGAAGGCTCTCCACCTCTGTCCTCCTCTAAAACTGTTCAGTTATCTGTAGCTGACATCAACGACAACCCACCTGTGTTTGAGGAACAGTCCTACAGCGCATATGTGAGTGAAAATAACAAACCTGGCTCCACTTTATGCTCCGTTTCTGCTCGAGACCCCGACTGGAGACAAAACGGTACAGTGATTTATTCTCTGTTACCCGGTGAGGTGAACGGTGCCTCGGTGTCCTCCTATCTATCTGTTAACGGAGACACGGGGGTGATCCACGCTGTGAGGTCGTTTGATTATGAACAGTTCAGGAGTTTTAAAGTCCACGTCATGGCCAGAGACAACGGTTCTCCTCCACTCAGCAGCAACGTGACCGTCAGTGTGTTCATATCGGATGTCAATGACAACTCTCCCCAGATACTGTACCCCGCCCCGGAGGGCAGCTCCTTCATGACCGAGCTGGTCCCCAAAGCTGCACACGGAAGCTCTCTGGTGTCCAAAGTGATCGCGGTGGACGCAGACTCTGGACAGAACGCCTGGCTGTCCTATCATATAGTCAAAGCCACAGATCCTGGACTTTTCACTATTGGTCTGCACAGCGGAGAGATCAGGACACAGCGGGACATTTCAGAATCTGACAGCATGAAACAGAACCTGATTGTTGCAGTGAAAGATAACGGACAGCCCTCTCTGTCTGCCACCTGTGCCTTGTATTTACTTATTTCTGATAACTTGGCTGAGGTGCCAGAACTGAAAGACATTTCTTATGATGAGAAGAACTCCAAGCTGACCTCCTATCTGATCATTGCGCTGGTTTCTGTGTCCACCTTCTTTCTGACCTTCATCATCATCATCCTGGGTGTGAGGTTTTGTCGCAGGAGAAAGCCCAGACTGTTGTTTGATGGAGCAGTAGCCATCCCCGGAGCTTATCTCCCTCCTAATTATGCAGATGTTGACGGCACAGGAACTTTACGCAGCGCTTACAATTATGACGCCTACCTGACAACCGGATCTAGAACCAGTGACTTTAAGTTTGTATCATCTTACAACGACAACACACTGCCTGCTGACCAGACTCTGAAGAAAAGTCCTACAGAGTTTGCTGATGTGTTTGGAGACAGTGATGCTTCTCCAGAGGTAGGAACATGTCTAATGTTAACTTTTTAATTTCCTTGCTAAAGAAATTTTCATCTTCCTACTTTTGCTATTTATTTTAATCATAGTTACTTTTCCAATTTTAATCATTTTAATGTATTCCTAAAATCCCTAATTTTAGTTCAGATGCATTGTTGTTGAGTAATCAAAATATATTTTTAATGTAATCCGATTCATTGAAAACATGGTTTACAGAAATTACATCTCATGTTTTTGTAAAGTGTCTTAACAGTCGTTATAAATTAGCACTATATACTGTAAAGGAATTGAAGGAAATCATAATTCAGGGATTTTTGTTAAAACAACTAATTTAAAAGTTGCCTTTTTCTCTTTCCGTGGTGCTGATTGTCTTTCCTTCCAAAATATCTCCCACATGATGGTTTTACTAAGTTTTGTATTATGGCACAATGACAAGTTTTTTTAAACCATTGTTTTGGGTTTTTGTCATTTCACGCTCTCTTATAAGAATGTCTGTGGTATATCACTATGAATTTGGTTTAATTTGCAAGTTATAAACTGTTTTATGAACCTATTTCACAAGTGAAAACGCTTTATCAAGTGATATACTAATTTTAATTGTGAAATAACAGAACCATTTGCTATGAACAGAGAAAAAGAAAGATTACTGTCAGAACATGTTCTTTTCACAAGCATTAGAGCTCTATTTTGACCTCTGTTATTTTGGCATATTATTTGTCTTCCCAGTTTACATCATACCATGATTTGTATTGCATTTCATTTCAAGAAGTAACAAGTTCAGACTGACTCCTTTTTAGCAGAATTAGCTTTGTTTGCCAGGTATATGTACACGTATGAGGAATTTGACTCTGGATTGTAAAATGCTCACAATGTGCTTACTTATACATTAATACAATAACACAATAATGCAGCAATACAAGTTAAACACAATCTACAGTATAGGAAACATAAATAAACACACTATAAACAATCAGACAAATTGAAACAATAATACAATGGGGCAATGAGCAGAGTGCAAAGGATGCAGGATTGAATATTATTTCCATTGTCTTTACAAGCTATCAAAAGAGCTGAAGACAGTGACCATTTATATAAAAGTAGGCTGTTGTGAAACAAATGATTAGGCCAACAAGTTGGCAATATGACAGCTGTACCTCTGTAGAAATGAGAAAGCATGAAGGAAATTATTGATTGGAGTGACAGTCATTTTTACTGTTTGAAGTTTTGCCAAGAAATATAAGCATAGTAAAAAAAATACTAAACATAAATGACGGCGATGACAACATCAATCACATTTTACAATGTTTTAGCATAATGCTAACCAAAGATGATAACTAAAATTGTTTTCCAGCTTACTTGAAGTGACTTGAGCTTTTAATTTACATGTCTGAAGTCTGCCAAATAATATTAATCTGTTACTGATGTGGAGCAGTATTGCTATCTCAAAGCACCATAATTCGACGGTTTACATGTCGACTGGCAAACTATCATTCACATCGAGCACTCTTGCCCGTCTTGCTTCAATGCTTAAAATATCAAGCTTGCTCGAACAGTCACTGTCCATTGTTTTTCTGAGATGAGACTTTATCAGTTTTAAAGTGGAAACATTTCTTTCACATGAGGTACTGCTAACTGGAACGACAACTACAGTTTTCAAAAGTCTAAAAAGCTCATGAAATACGTATTTGAAAAGCTCCAGGAAAACTACACACTCAAGAGTAGAAGATGGCTTTACAAATCCTTCTTTTTCCTTCCTTTCTGAGAGCCTATGGACTTGATGGATTTCATACTCCAGGTGTTCCAAATTTCAATCATAGGCTTTTGCAAACTCAAACAACCTTCTTTTTCATCCAGAAAACTGGTGCTTTTGGGATGCAGTGCTTGAATACATCCATCATTTTACAGTTTTCTCTGGAAAGGTGCCTCTAAAACTCACTGACTATGCAATCTAATAAGGGGTAGAAGATGCCTTGGCGAAAGCTTTCAGTGTCACTTGGTTCACTACTACCCCCACCCACTGTAGACATGACTAGGGACCCACGCAAATGAGAAATAGTATTTCGTTGCCTCTTTTTTGCCACTGTAATACTTATTTCACATTTTTGGCAAGCATTTTTCACCTCCATCCAGAGCTTTTCAAAAACATCCTCATCTCTATAATGCTGCAGTGTCTCAGGTAGTACATGTACAAGCTCAACTGCTCTAGCCAAATCCAAGTCTGGTGACTGCAACATGTCTGACAAGAACTTTGTATGTGTTCTGGAAATGAAAACATACAGCCGCTGAAGAACAGCAAAAAAGTTACCAGCCTTTGGCACAAATTTAATTGTGTCTACACGGACTAGATTTAAACAATGTGAACTGCAGTGCCTTGCCCCACTACATAGGATCTGTATTCCAGACCATACTCCTCAAGGCTAGAGATTATCGTCAAGCTTGCTGCACCAAATTTATCAGCTTGCTAGACATTAAAATTATTGTGGACAGCTCCATCATAATTGTAGGAGCCAATTATTTTTTGTTATTAATTAAATTTGTATTTTTTGTGTATAATCTAGTTAAGGTTATTTATTTTACTTTATTGTTTGATATTTGTTTTGAGATTATGTGTTGGTTATTTAGTTTTCTTTGCTTCTGGTTAGTTATGAGCAATTTGGGTGGATTAAGTTTATAAATAGGCTGTCAGTGGTAGGACCAGCATGCATCTGGGTGGGCGTATGGTTTTTTACCAGCGCAAGAGAAGTACAGAGGAAAATATTTGTCAATTTCTGTTTGCTTGCTTGCAAAAGAGAAATAAACCACAAACTAAACGACTTTACCTGGAAAATGGATTTATTTTTGCCTGCGTAAATTACTCGTCCAAGGTGCATCTGTGGCCCTTGTGGATTTGTTTGGAGATGTCAAAGCTGGGCCACAACGTAAGTAAAAAACCAGCCCTGGATCAAGAGGATTGATTGCAATCATCAATGGATTTTTTTGGACGTACTGGATCAAGTTGAAGATCTGCGTGTGGATTAAAAGGAATACAAGGATCTTTGGATGATTAAGGATCACGCAGGATGCGCCGCACTTAAAGGCAAGGCTCACACACAAGATCTGACGCTGGAAGCTCAAGTAAGCCATGAAAGGACTCTTCAAACTGGTATGTGATTATACTACAATACCGTAAAGGAAAACGGGTGGAACTATTGGAGTTTCAAGGAGAGTATATCATTACGCACTATAAAGTTTGAAGTTTATTGGAGCCGTGCTTCCGCGCTTCCGCTGTGTGATTGCGCAATACCAAGCTGTCAGCCTTTTGTCTGAGAGGAGCTCAGGATCTGATGTTCTTTGCTTCATAAAGTGTGTGGCAAAATAACGTTCAGTGTTGGGGAGTTTTAAAGAAGTCAAGAACAATACAAAATGTCCGACACTAATGCTAAACAAAATGATGTTAAAACAACTGAAACAAAAAAATCTCCTAAGTTTACCGAAAAAGGTTTGGCTCTTCACATTAAAACATATCAAGAGAAAAGAAGTTTGAAATTCAAACAAGCTTCAAGGTTCATGAAAAACATCTTCGGGTTAATGACATCTAACGAAAACGTCAATGCTGTGGCCGCTGAGTTTGCAAAGTTTAACAAGTGCTACAAAGATGCAACAGAGATGCACGAATCTTTCTTAAGCTTGAATTTGCCAGAAGAAGATATGACAAGACAAACTAACTATTTTCAGCATAACGTGACAAAGTTCAGTGAGTTTATTGAAAAGACACGGGCATGGTTGATGGACATGGGTTATAAGTACATCGAATCAAATATCTCAGATGATCAAAGTGTTGCCAATTGCGAGGAAATAAATCCTGAGGATAGTGCTTCCAATATTATAAATGTGCAGTCTAATTCAGTGGTGCGCTCCAATCAATCACGGACATCTTCTACGTTTTCTGCGCGCATTAAAGCGGAGGCAGAAAAGGCGGCGTTAGAGGAACGTGTAGCTGCATTAAAGAAAAAACATTTAATCGAAGCTCAAGAGGAGGAGCTGAGAAAACAAAAGGAGCAGCTAGCTTTGGAAGCGGAATTGGCAGCAACAAGTGCCAAGCTCCACGTCTTGGAAATGAATTCGTCACAGTGTGGCTCAAAACAATCTGATGGAATGAATTCATATTTAGATAAGAGTTACGAACGAAAGCCGCTCCTACTGAATCCTGATGCCCAAACGTTTGTCTCTAAAGAAAAAAGGGCTGCGGAGGAAGAAGCTCATGCGTCAAATCCTCAACCACAGGTTGTTAGGCCCAAACAAATACAATATAAAATGTCAATGAATAATATACTGACAAAAATGGATGCGTCAGCTCAAGTGACACAGTCAGTTGCTCAAAATCAGTCAGAATCTCAATCCCCTGTATTAACTGAGAGCTGTCAGAATGATATCATCAACATCATGCAGAGGCAAAATGACATAACTGCACTTTTGGTTCAGCAAAACTTATCTTCTGTTCTTCCAGCAAGAAATATCCCTGTGTTTGACGGAGACCCACTTCAATACGGATCTTTCATAAGAGCTTTTGAAAATTGAAATAGAAGCTAAAACTGAGAATAAAACTGATTGTTTGCTCTTTCTTGAGCAATACACAAGGGGGCAGACAAGAGATTTGGTGCACAGTTGTCAACACTTACCCCCAAACCAGGGTTATAGTAGAGCTAAAGATCTGTTGGCAAAACATTTTGGAAATGAACATAAAATCGCTTCTGCATATATGGAACAAATTGTTACATGGTCTCCTATAAAGAGTGAAGATGTAAAGGCACTACAGTCATTTTCTTTATTTCTAAGAGGATGTTCCAATTTAACTGAGCAAATAGCGCACATGAAGGAGTTGGACCTGCCAACTAATATGAGGACCATTATTCTGAAGCTTCCTTATAAATTAAGAGAGAAATGGAGAACTGTTGCATGTGAGCTGCAAGAACAAAGGGGCCAAAGAGCAGTGTTCACAGATCTGGTCAACTTTATTGAAAAACAGGTCAGAATCGCTTCTGATCCACTTTTTGGCAACATTCAAGACATGCACTCTGGGACCAACCTGAAGGTTTCTTCTTCCACAAAGTCAAGAAAAAGAGAAAGTACTTTTGCTACTAATATTACTGCAGTAAAAGAAGTTAATTCTCATCCTGCAGAAAATAAGACCAATTCCTCTTTTATTTATGGTTGTTTATTTTGTGCACGAAGTAACCACTTACTGGATAACTGTTTGCAGTTTAAAGCAAAGTTACATAGAGACAAAATAAATTTCATCAAGGAAAAGGGAATTTGCTTCGGTTGTCTGAAGATGGGTCATACCAGTAAAACTTGTAAGAGTCGTCTGGATTGCAACATGTGTCATCAAAAACATCCCGGGGTCCTACATATAGATCGACAGGATAAAGTTGCATCTGTAGAGCAAATCCAAAAGAACCCTCATGTCAGTAAGGCAACAGCAACAACCCAAACTTGTGGTCATATTGGGGCCGGTCATGGAGATGACTCTGTTTTTTCCATTGTTGCAGTTCAAGTTAAGAGCAAGAAGAGCAACAAGATTGTCCAGACATATGCCTTTTTAGATCCCGGAAGTTCAGGTACCTTCTGCACGGAAAGTCTGGCAAGGAGGTTAAATCTAAGAGGTAAAAGAACAAGCATTTTCCTGAGAACCATGGGTCAAAAGAAAATTGTCAGTACTCAGATTATATCTCACTTGGAGGTGTCTAGTCTGGAAGGCAATGATTTTATTGACTTACCTGATGTTTTGACGCAAAAGGACATGCCTGTGTCTGCAATAAATGTTCCCCGGCAGCAAGACGTCAGTCAGTGGCCTCATTTAAAAGGAGTCAAGCTTCATGATATTGATGCTGAAGTTGATTTACTCATTGGAACAGATGCTGTAAAGGTGCTAGAACCGTGGGAGCTGATTAACAGTGTGGAGGATGGACCTTATGCTGTCAGGACCCGGGGTGGGCTGGGTCATAAACGGTCCACTTCGCGTAGGCAGTCACAGCAAGAGTAAAACCCGCTATCATGCAGTAATAGCCAACAGAATTTCTGTTGAACATTTAAAGGAAATGCTGGTCAAACAGTATAATCATGATTTTCCTGAAAAAACCACAGAGGAGCAGCTTGAAATGTCTAATGAAGATGCTAAGTTCATGGAGATTGTCAACAATTCAGCTGAACTGATTAAAAACCATTATCATATTGATTTACCTTTCAGACAGGAAAACCCCAATTTGCCAAATAATCGCTCCATTGCAGAACAGCGCCTCCAGAGTCTGAAGAAAAGGTTTGAAAAAGACAGTCACTACCAAGAGGAGTATTCTGCATTTTTTTAATAACACGATACATCAAGGATATGCTGAAGTTGTGCCGATAGAGGAGTTAAAACAAGGTGATGGGAAAGTGTGGTACATCCCTCACCATGGTGTTTTACATCCCAGAAAAGGCAAGATGAGAGTTGTATTCGATTGTGGAGCAACATATAAAGTAACATCATTGAACTGCCAACTTCTACAGGGACCTGATCTCACCAATTCACTTATTGGGGTCCTCATTCGTTTTAGACAAGAGCCTGTTGCTATAATGGCTGACATTGATGCCATGTTTCATCAAGTTCATGTTTCTCATAAGCACATCAATTATCTGCGCTTCTTGTGGTGGCATCATGGTGATCCCTCCCAGCCTGTACTGGAATACAGAATGAAAGTGCATTTGTTTGGAGCTGTATCATCACCAAGCTGTGCAAATTATGCTTTGCGGAGAACAGCAGATGACCATGCACAGGAGTTTTCTCTGGAGGTGGTCAGCACAGTGAAAAATAACTTTTATGTGGATGACTGCTTAAAATCTGTGGCTTCAGACGAAGATGCAGTAAAGATGATAAAGGAACTAAGTGCGCTTTGCAGCAAAGGAGGATTTAAACTTTCAAAATTCATCAGCAACAGCCGCACAGTACTCACATCCATTCCAGAGGAAATTAGGACAAAGGAAATCAAAGAACTGGATTTGGATACAGACCATCTTCCAGTGGAAAGGGCGCTGGGACTTCAGTGGTGCATTGAAACTGATGAGTTTAAGTTCAAGACGTCAGTAAAGGACCATTCACAAACCAGGAGAGGCATTTTGTCAGTGGTTGGCTCCTTATATGACCCCCTGGGAATTTTGGCTCATTTTACTTTGCGAGCCAAGATGTTGCTGCAAGAGCTCTGCAGAAGAAATCTCGGGTGGGATGAAGCTATTCCCCATCTTCTCTCCAAGCAATGGTCTGACTGGCTGAAAGACCTCCAGAAGGTGTCAGAATTCAAAGTGGGTCGCTGTATTAAACCAAGGGACTTTGGGAGACCTGATAAGGCACAGCTCCATCGTTTCTCTGATGCTTGTCAAGATGGTTACGGGACAGTGTCTTACTTGAGGCTAGAGAAGGACAACGCAGTGCATGTAGCTTTTCTTTTGGGAAAAGCCAGAGTCGCCCCACTCAAACAGACAACAATTCCTCGGCTGGAACTTGCAGCCGCAGTTCTTGCTGTTAGATTGAACAAAACGCTGAAAAGGGAGTTGCAGTTTACACTGCAGAAATCTGTTTTTTGGACAGACAGTACAACAGTACTTAAGTACATCAGCAACAAAACCAGATGCTTCCATACTTTTGTGGCAAACAGGATTTCTGTCATCAGAGAAGCAACAGATACAGACCAATGGAGATTTGTTGGATCTAAAGAGAATCCTGCAGATGAAGCATCCAGAGGATTGAGAGGTGAAGAGTTTCTGAAAGACAAGAGATGGATTAATGGACCAGATTTTCTCTGTAGGTCAAAGGAGGAGTGGCCTACATTTGATGTCGATATTCATTTGATTTCTGCAGATGACCCAGAGATCAAAAGAGACCTGACAGTGAATGTTGTTACAAAATATCCAGAAAATGCCACAAACTATCTGATACATTTTTTCTCATCCTGGATTAAGCTGAAGACATCTATTGCATGGTTTCTCAAGACCAAGGAAACTCTCATGTTATTGAGACAGAGAAGGAAGGAACTTTGTGCCGCTGCAAACCTAAGTCAACACAGTTTGGACAATCAAAAGCAAATGATGGCCGATTTACCAAAAGAAAGAGTATTGCCGGATCCAGCTCCATTCACTGATGTGGGAATGGATTATTTTGGACCCATACATGTAAAAAGTGGACTGGACCTAAAAGATGTCTTGTTCCTGGGGACATTGTTCTGGTCGCAGATGCTACAGCCCCAAGAGGATCATGGATGATGGGAAAGGTTTTGAGTGTAAACAAAGATGCAAAAGCCTTGTGCGATCTGTTCACCTTCAGACGAAGACCAGCATCTTGGAGAGGCCAGTAACGAAGCTCTGTTTGCTGCTGGAGACAACGCTCTAGCATCTAGGACTCCTTTCTTTTCTAAATTCTTTCTTTTTGTCTTTTACAGATTTTCTTGGTAAACACTATTGGAGAATAAGAGGGAAATAAAGGGATCACAGTAGTAGTTTTTGTTTGTATTTTGTAGTTGTTTAGTAGTTTGTTTCTTTGAAAGTATGGCTCCTTATAAGAATAACAGTAATTGTGATTTAAGTGTAAGCACAATTAGGGGCCGGAGTGTAGGAGCCAATTATTTTTTGTTATTAATTAAATTTGTATTTTTTGTGTATAATCTAGTTATGGTTATTTATTTTACTTTATTGTTTGATATTTGTTTTCAGATTATGTGTTGGTTATTTAGTTTTCTTTGCTTCTGGACCAGCATGCATCTGGGTGGGCGTATGTTTTTTTACCAGCGCAAGAGAAGCACAGAGGAAAATGTTTGTCAATTTCTGTTTGCTTGCTTGCAAAAGAGAAATAAACCACAAACTAAACGACTTTACCTGGAAAATGGATTTATTTTTGCCTGCGTAAATTACTCGTCCAAGGTGCATCTGTGGCCCTTGTGGATTTGTTTGGAGATGTCAAAGCTGGGCCACAACAATAATAATATCTTAAAACAAAAGACAGCTGTTCTTTCTTGCTAAAATCTTTGGGCTCATCTGCAAGTAAGCTGTAGACCTGGCTTTCTCTCACTTCCTTGATGATGTCATTGCGTACCTTGCCAGCGAAACAATCAAGAATTTTGTTCTGAATGTTCTTGCTGGTGTATTTGGCATTACCACTTGCATTCGTGCATTTATGTATTTGGGGATCATGTTTTGCTATTTCCTGCAAAATTGCCAAAACAATCCCCCTGTTGTGAGACTCTGCTGATTATCTGTGTCCTCTCTGAGCAATATTTTGAGTGGCAGTTAGCAAAAGCACAGCTGCAAATGGTTTTAATGTATTTCTGGTTCTCCTCTATTTTCTTTTGTCTATCTTTATGTATTGTATATAGCATAGATGGATTGGTTTCCATAACACGTGTTTGTTCCATTCATGTATACATAGCACTGGTATGTTCCTTGGACTTTCCGTGAAGCTTAAAGCATTGAATATTCCAACTATTTGTTTGACTGATACCAAGTGTCACTACATGAACTCATCCTTGTTCCTTGTAGTGTCCGAGGGAATGCCTTCAGTGTTGGCTGGACAGGGCTGTCTGCTTTGAACTGTGAGATGTCTGTAATGATAAACAACATTTAAATATCATTCGACCACTTTGAAAACAAAAGAAAAATAGGATCCAATTCACTATAAACTGTTAATGACCACTTAATTTGCATGGGCAGTGAATGAATGAATGAATGAATGAATGAATGAATGGTTTTTCCAGTTATAGGCATTGCCAGGCATGTGTGTGAAAATTTAGCCTAACAATATCTTAAACTGTACTCTGACAAAACGCCGAACATACGTTTGGGTCCTGCGGGAAGGGTAGTTGGGTCAGATGGCCGATGCTCACTGGTATATCCTCTACAGCTGTCCTCACCACATTCATCTTCAGTTTCTTTGATAACAATGTCTGGAAATGTAATCCAGATTTTAACGATTGAGAGGAGCTTTGTGGATATAATCAAACATATGAGAAAAGCAGGGTGAGACCAAGGTTTGCGTTAACAGCTGTTGCTCACATAATTCTCACTAGATTAGAAGATATCCTGCTGAAGTCCACGATCATCTCCACAGTTTTCAGCGTGTAAAGCTCCAGGTGCTCTGGATACACCAGAGAGCCAGCTGATGAGCCTCCGGTCTGTAGGCCGACTCATCACTATCCTGGATGAGGCCGATGACCGTTGTGTTGTCAGCAAACGTTAAGAGTTTGAAAGATGGGCCTCCTTAGGTGCAGCAATTGGTGTAGGGGGAGAACTGCAGTGGGGAGAGCACACACACCCCTAGGGGTGCCAGTGCTAATAGTCTGGTGCTGGATGTGAAGATCCCAAGCCTGACCTAACTCCTGTTAGTCAGGAAGTTTGTGACTCTACTGACAGGTGGAAGCTGGCACGGTGAGCTAGATTTGTTTGGTACTGAGAATATCCAAGATGATGGTGTTAAGCATTGAGCTGGACTCCACAAACAAGATCCTTGTATATGTCCCTGGAGTGTTGAGGTGTTGGTGGATGTAGTGCAGTCCCAAGATGACTGCAACATCCACTGACCCGTTTGACCTGTAAGCAAGCTACATGGGTCCAGCAAGGGTCCTGTGATGTCCTTCAGATTGGCCAACACCAGACTTTCATTTAGTCCAGAGATGGAAGTTTTTTTTGATGGACTGGGATGACTGTAAAGCTTCAGAAACAGGAGGGAAATTCACTCAGCTCCAGTGATCTGTTGGAGATCTGCGTGAAAAAAAGCAAGTATGCAGCCATCTATCTGATTCAGCGTTTGTTTAAACTGCTAAATATATCACTGACGGGGCTAAGTTGGTAAAGTACTGTAACACAACTCTTTCCATTACTCTTACCTGTCCAGAAAAGTGGGACACCCTCACTTGAGCGCAGGTTTGTGGGCATAACTCAATGAACAGAACAGAACAGAACAGAACGTGAGCAATTAAAATCCTGGGAATTTAATTTAGTACCCAAATTAGGAACTAAAAGTAAACTAATGAAATCAAAAATCCAAATAAATGAGTAGAACAAAAATTGTGCCAACACCTTATATTCCCAGAAATGTTTTTCTACAGCCTTACTTCTGCATATTGGGTAAGATTTCACCACCGCCCCAATAAACAAAAAGAGCACTTTTTGTTTAGGAAGGATAATCTGTCAACAAAGCTCCGAACTCTTTATTAAACGTCCTCTACTAGGTCCAAGTTAATCAGAATAACTTGGTTTGGCTTCTCTGGCGTCCATGCGTTAAAGCCGAGAACCGTCTTTTACTAGTCTTATCTTACATCTGGGCTCACGCTCGTTGCCCGCGCGCTGCAGGTGAACAAACGTCGCTGCCACGTCACTCCCACAAAACTCCTGCAGAAAGGCGTCGCCATGTAAAACTCCCAGCGCCCCGTCGGCTAGTTGCGCACCTGGACGTGGTCATTCGCGGCGGTCCTCACTCAAACAAGTCGCACCCACCTCCTCACACAGGAGGTTACAAAGCTGGCAGTCTAAGCGACACCAATGCGCAGATGGTGACGCCTCAACTTTCACTTTGCGAATCGCCACCGGAGTTAAAGCGCTCTCCACGCCATGTTCTTCCTTAGTCTCCTCAGCCCGCCTCCTTCATACAGCATTGATTTTTACGAGAAAAATAAAAACGTACAGTCATTTAACCACAATATGCAGCATTTGGATATTAGATAACTGAAGTTTAATGACGTATTTATTTTATTTTTGCGACTCTTTAGACGACTTTACTGTGCATACACAACTTGAAGCATTTTAACGAAAATCGTTCTCAGTTTTTCAATATATACTGAATTCACATGCGGTTATGCAAGGGAACATTGTGTGAGTATAAAATGCGACTGGAGATGTCGCTCTAGGCTTTCAGAAAATAATTTTGGACCACTCCACCCACTGCTGACACGGTTTTCAAGTTTGCATTGTATAAAGGACACGGTAGAATATAGTAATCATCTAAAGCTTTTTTACGTGCGTGTATGCGTTTGGTTGCTCTGTGTTTTAATGCTGCGAGGAAAGGTTCGCTCTGGAGGAATTCACAAACACTGAAGCCTAATTTTAATCAAGATGAGGAACAAAGGATTCGCAGGACTTGGCCTCATCTTGTGCGTTGCTCTGTTTATTCAGACGCCGCCGCAGGTACGTGGAGATCTGAGCTATTCTATTCCAGAAGAGATGAAACGAGGATCTGTTGTTGGAAATATGGCCAAGGATCTGGGTGTTGATCTGAGGACCTTAGCATCACGACAAGCCCGTGTTGATTTTGAAGGCACTCGGAAGCGCTACTGTGAAATTACGACGAACACCGGGGATCTAATCACGTCGGAGAGAATAGACAGAGAAAGCCTATGTGGCAAAAAACCTGCGTGTGTTTTAAAAGCGGATTTGGTGCTAGAAAACCCTTTAGAGCTTCATCGTGTAAGCCTTCATGTACAAGATGTGAACGACAATTCGCCACAGTTCAATGAAAAATCGATTGAAATGGAAATATGGGAGTCGGCAGAGAAAGGTTACAGTTTCTCGATTGAGGAGGCCCACGATGCAGATATTGGTCAAAATGCCGTGCAAAGATACATCCTTCAGGAGAACAAACATTTTGTTCTTGCTGTGGACGGCAATAAGGTTGAATTGGTACTGGAGAATAAGCTTGATCGAGAGAAACAAAAGGAAATTAATTTGCTTCTCTCCGCTTTAGATGGCGGATCCCCCCAGAAATCAGGGACTGTAGTCATTCATGTTACAGTGCTGGATGCTAATGATAACGCCCCAGTGTTTACTCAGGCCGTTTATAAAGCCAGTCTGCCTGAAAACTCTCCACCAGGAACAATAGTGATGACTGTCAGTGCCACTGATGCTGATGAAGGAGTGAATGGGGACGTCACTTATCAGTTTGGCCACTTATCTGATGATGTTCAGAATTTGCTTTTGATTGATTCCAAAACGGGAGAAATAAAAGTAATGGGGGCAATTGACTATGAAGAAAGAAATTCTTTTGAAATGAGGGTGAAAGCTAAAGATGGATTAGGGCTAAACTCATATGCTAAACTGTTAATAGACGTTTATGATGTAAATGATAATGAGCCAGAAATTTTCCTGAAATCCCTGTCCAATCCCGTACCAGAGAATGTGTCACCTGATACAGAAGTGGGCATCATAAATGTGCAGGACAGAGACTCTGAGAAAAATGGACAGGTCCGTTGCTCCATCCAGCAAAACGTCCCTTTTAAGTTGGTTCCCTCTATTAAAAACTATTATTCTCTGGTGACCACAGGACAGCTGGACCGTGAACTAGTTTCTGATTACAACATTACAATCACTGCCACTGACGAGGGCTCTCCACCTCTGTCCTCCTCTAAAACTGTTCAGTTATCTGTAGCTGACATCAACGACAACCCACCTGTGTTTGAGGAACAGTCCTACAGTGCACATGTGAGTGAAAATAACAAACCTGGCTCCAATTTGTGCTCCGTTTCTGCTCGAGACCCCGACTGGAGACAAAACGGTACAGTGATTTATTCTCTGTTACCTGATGAGGTGAACGGTGCCTCAGTGTCCTCCTATCTATCTGTTAACGGAGACACGGGGGTGATCCACGCTGTGAGGTCGTTTGATTATGAACAGTTCAGGAGTTTTAAAGTCCACGTCATGGCCAGAGACAATGGTTCTCCTCCACTCAGCAGCAACGTGACCGTCAGTGTGTTCATATCGGACGTGAATGACAACTCTCCTCAGATACTGTACCCCGCCCCAGAGGGCAGCTCCTTCATGACCGAGCTGGTCCCCAAAGCTGCACACGGAGGCTCTCTGGTGTCCAAAGTGATCGCGGTGGACGCAGACTCTGGACAGAACGCCTGGCTTTCCTATCATATAGTCAAAGCCACAGATCCTGGACTTTTCACTATTGGTCTGCACAGCGGAGAGATCAGGACACAGCGGGACATTTCAGAATCTGACAGCATGAAGCAGAACCTGATTGTTGCAGTGAAAGATAACGGACAGCCCTCTCTGTCTGCCACCTGTGCCATGTATTTACTTATTTCTGATAACTTGGCTGAGGTGCCAGAACTGAAAGACATTTCTTATGATGAGAAGAACTCCAAGATGACCTCCTATCTGATCATTGCGCTGGTTTCTGTGTCCACCTTCTTTCTGACCTTCATCATCATCATCCTGGGTGTGAGGTTTTGTCGCAGGAGAAAGCCCAGACTGTTGTTTGATGGAGCAGTAGCCATCCCCGGAGCTTATCTCCCTCCTAATTACGCAGATGTTGACGGCACAGGAACTTTACGCAGTGCTTACAATTATGACGCCTACCTGACAACAGGATCTAGAACCAGTGACTTCAAGTTTGTATCATCTTACAACGACAACACGCTGCCTGCTGACCAGACTCTGAAGAAAAGTCCAACGGAGTTTGCTGATATGTTTGGAGACAGTGATGCTTCTCCAGAGGTAGGAACAGTTTTATCTAGATAAGGATATTTAAACATTTAAGAATCTGTTGAATGAGTTTTGCTTCACTAATTCTTTTATTCATTTTTAAGAATTAATTACACAGGCCTTTTGGATGTCATTAGAATTATAACCAGGTTTTGTAATTTACACGTATTAAATGTGCATAGCGTGGATACAAAGTAACAGAGAACATTCAATCATATATGTTCCAAATTTTTCCAATCAAAAACCATAATTTTCCTTCCATTTAGAGTTTGTGGTTTGTGTTTTCATGCATCTCTTGAAATGTTTGAGAAGAATTACAGTTTTGGGAGATATTTTTGCTTTTATTTTTGCTGAACAAAATCTATCCCACACAGATTTGGATGTCAAGTCTTTTTTGCTAGTTGTTGTTTTAACTGAGTTTAAAGTGTACATTTTAAGTTTTTGGTGGCATCACTATCATGTATGTTTGTTGTTTCTCTTTTGTGTGTGAAGCAAAACATATTTACGGAGGTATAAATCATTACAATCTTGCATATGCAGTCCCTTTTTTCAATTAAACTGTTCCTTCATTCAGATATTTAGAATCAATTTATATGTAATATTAATTTTTACCCATTATCTTTAAATCACCAAAATAGTAATTTTTTTCATTCCTCTCTAACAACTCAGGATCTAGTTTTTCAGTTCCTGACGAACTTTTGTTTCTCTTTTTGTCTCTTTGACAGTTTCCAAAGTTTTGCTGTGGGTTTTGTCTCTGTCCTGGATGATTCTATAAATTGTATTAAGTCAAGGCCTGCCAGTTTTCTGCTAATGTTGCTGAATTTGCTGATAAATTTGGTAACAATGTTAGATATATTGGGAATATTTTTGGTTCTTATACTGTTATCCAGTTTAATTGTAATACTCCAGACACAAATATCATATTTCCTATCTTTTTGCATGTCAAATATATTTTGGACTAAACATAAATTGAATAAACATTTCACATGAATAGCTAATATGAATCATTGCCGTTTGATCTATAGTTGGATCAGAAATCCATTGCATGCAGATTTCTCTAATACCCCTGCCTTACAAATGTAAGCATACATTTTGTTACCCAATGCGAGAATATTTTTCTCACTAGACGGTCTTTACCTCTACTTTTTCTTATGCAGCAGAGAAAAACCTTGTTTTGGGTACTCTCTTGATAATTGATGTAAAGATTTGCTAACTCTGGCCTTATTTTTTGAACGATTAAAAAGATTTGATATCAGTGGTGGAACCAAAAAATATTAATTTGGGAGACCACAGCTCAGTGAGGAGAGGCTGAAAACTGAGCTAAGGTGTCTTTAAGGATGGAGCCGTGGTTCTTTGTCACTCTCTCATTACATAGTCCTTTAGATGACTTTAGGCACCTGACTAACTTTGTATTCTCAGCAAAATTGATAACAAATACACAAAAACTTGTTTTGAAAAGAGCATGAAGTCTGTGGTCTTTCATATTAGTATAATGTTATTTGGATAATTCATCCCTGTAAATACCTGGTCAGTATGTGGATTATTTAATTACAAATAAAATGTCAAATTGAAAAGACAGCCTTCAGAACAAACTTTATCATGCTTTTGTCATATTGTAGAAAGGAAGTCTCTTGTCGGCTTGTGTGTCAAAAGCCGCAAAACCTTTATAGAGGCAATAATGTGCAATTACATCAGGAAGACCTACACAATAATCTTCTTAATCTACTCATGAACTAAATAAAATAAAATCCAAAAAGATGAGAAATTATATTTATCAACAACAAAGAAATTCACAAGACTTACAAATATTTTATTTTACATATCACAGAATATCGAGCAATCCAAACCTCACAACCTTAAATACATAATATTCTTCCCAAGAGTGATGCACAACTTTTTGAGGCTCCTGTATCAAAGTTCACAGTGATGCGCAGTAAGAATTCATAATCTAATTTTGTATCAAAAAAGATACTTAAACTACTGAAAAATGTGCAGCAACGCTTGGTTGCAATCCTGTGAGAATCCCATCAAAATACTCCATTTGGCTAGCAGAACATTAATGTGTGTCAGATTTCATCTGTGATGCAAATCCCCCATCTTTAAACACAGGCTCTTTCCAATTTCTATAGCCTCTATTGGAAGTAAAATCTCATTGTGCATTTGGAAGTCCTGAATGTTTGCAGGCATTACAGTAAACAGCATTCTTGGTTTGTGAGTGTCCATTCATGCATGATGTGTGCACCACAAGGCCCTGAAATTTCTTTACGTGTCCCCCATGGCAGTCTCTGGAAAAACTGGAAGCGTTAGCTGGACCGGACCTTCATCTCAGGATTTTGAGGTGTCTAAAATAGAAAAAAAAATAACATTGTTTTTTTCAATCAAACTACATATCTCTATCATTTTTGAAGGTGTGTGTAAAAATAACAACAAAAAAAAAAACAAAACTTGGCGGTCCACAAAGGCTTTTCCACTTCACTGACGGAACAACTCCACTGCCGTGTCCTTGTTTGAAATTATTTATTTTAAATTTTGATAAGTGAAAGATGACATTTTACATAAATATGCTAATATATCTTGATTGCATCTATACAACTTTAAAAATATTCATTTGGCATTAAGATATCAATTCTTATTGCCACATTGCTAGACAGGACACTGGGGAAAAAAAAATAAAAAAAAAATATTCAAACGTTGGCATGTAATTTTAACAGATAAAAGTATCACAAGGAAAAGACAACTTATAGTTTGTGACGGCCATTCTGTAGCCTACCTTAAAATTCACTTTGCAGAGTTGAAGCTTGGGGATCTCCTCCATTATCACTGTGGCTATCAAGTTGATAATCTATTTAGAATCAGAAAAAAAACTGATCTTAACATTATTAGTAGGCATTTCAGAAACATTCTGTCACAACTCTTTATCATTGAGTTGCCAACGTCAGTGCTGATGCACGCAAATAAATCCCACAACCTTCCCGCATTTACTGAAGAAGATTAATCTAGGTAATGGATAATTTCCACCTTTTATCATAATCATATTTATATTTGGGACAGAGAGGAAAGATGGTTTGAAAATATGAATGTTAAATATAGAAAATAGAAATGTGTCAAGTTATACAATTTATGCAATTAAATATAAAGAAAACGTATACTAATAAATCTGACTTAACAGCAGTGACACTGTTAGGGTTCGTATTTTTATTTTATTTTATGGAAAACAATGTAAATGCAAAAATACTTGCAGCACAGTCAGCACTTGGACACGTTAATCTCTTACAAAAGATAAAAGTGGAAATGTCCCCATCAACTTCTGTTAGCTAAGGCAGGTTATGAGCTAACAAGCACACTCACAACACGTTGCCCCTTCATTATTGCACATATCACGTGACTGAACGTCTCATTGTTTTCAGTTTTTCTTTTCCAGCAAATCGGCCGTTTTTTTAAATCTTGAACCAAGAAAGTAACCTTTTCAGACACAGTAAATAAACATCACTCTTTTTAATTTAACTGAGAGTTTTACCTCCTCTGCAACAGTAGAAACTGAAAGAGAAATTGCTCCGTACTCCGTGAAGACCTTCTATATTCAGTGACTTTTTTATGTTGTGAACGGCAGCCAACAACCAAAACTTCTTCTTCTATTATAATTGTCAGTGGTAGATGTTCCCTTTAAGGGGATTACTGCTCCCACCATCTGTTGTGAAGGGGAACTGCTTGTTCCGGAGACTCCCTCTGCTGGTGAATTACGTCTCCATGGGAACAACAAATCAATTGGTTAGAGAGCCTAAGGATCGACCCATGGTGGTCACCCTTAGCCATCTCCTGACTATGCCTCTGATTTAGATCCAATATATTGGATCTCCATTTCTCCATTGTGAGATCAATAAAGTTCAATTATTATTATATTATTGGCTTTTATCCAACAGCTTCAACAAAGTTAAGATGTTTATTTCTGGTGGCTCGTAATTCTAGCAAGCAACCAGACTTGGCAAAGACTCCTGGATAAGTGTCCAAAGGTTTTCAGAAAAACTGAGCGAAAGTCCGGTTGCCTCCGATTTAAGTCTGTTTGCTGTTGCCATGACACGGTTAACTGAGAATTTGTACAGGCAAATATTTATTTAATTTTGTGATTTGAACTGTGTATGTAAGATAATGCATGTGAAGCATTTAATACTATTTCAATCTGGAGAGACTCAGACGGAGAAAGAGAAAACGATTAACAAATTTATTTGACAAAATGAATAACAGTTCTTTGGCGCTCGGGCCCCGGCTGAAGATTTGAGCAGTGAATTCCGACGAATTCAGATGAGCCCATCAACGCTGAATAGGGATGCTCCCCCGGGGCCCGACACTGGTGGTGGAGGTTGGAAAAGATGACGTCTTGGAATGCTGGTGGAAAAGGGGAGGAGGTGGGTCGAGCACAGCTGGAAAGCGACAGGCGGCGTGGGTGTGGAGCCTTTTAAACGGAAGCTTGATTGAAGATTGGAGAAAGCGGGTCGAGGTCCGGAGATGAAGATGACGCAGTAACAGGTAGGCGGAAGTCTTCCAGCTTGAATTTGCGCCTAGGCTTCATGTCTGTTAAAAAGTTATACCTATACAAAAAAAAGTGAACTGGAGAAGAAAAAAATGTCTTTCGCTGGAATAAATGAGAATGTGTTCAAAATTCACTGGCTGCAAAAATAAAGGTGGCAGGCAATGAGTGGATACACAGGGTTTAATTTTATGTTATTGTTTTTTTTTTTCTTTTATTCATTTGTGTGTGTGTGTGTTGGGGGGGGGGTCATTTCTAGCGTGCTGTGGTTCTGAATTACATCTTTTCACATAGTAGATCAAAAATGCCTCTGAAATCATCTTAACTGCCATTCAAGATTAAAGTTTTCCCTTCAGTATTTCTAGCGTTGTGTTGAATTTTAGGCTGGTATCTTATTCTTATCATTGCAATATTTAATATCGACTCACGGGGTCGCTATTGGCTTGCAGATTTATAGGCTCAGTTCTCCACCCATTAGAAAATCGCATATATGCTGTAAAACCAGAGCGCCCATTGTTACAGGAGCTGCGTTGGCCTACCTGTTCTCAGAGCACCCTTGTTTTTCGATTAAAGGAGATTTTGTGCAGTGATCTAAGCTTGATTGAAACCATGGGCTTCAGTGGACAATTTCTGCTGAGTTTTGTCTGCAGCTTTGCTTTTTACATAGGACTCTCGGCTGCTGACCTGAGCTATTCCGTTCCGGAGGAGATGAGGCCGGGATCTATTGTTGGAAATGTTGCTAAAGATCTCGGATTAGAAGTGGAAAAAATGTCCACTCGGAAAGCTCGGATTGACACCGAGAATACCCACCAGCGTTACTGCAATCTTGATCTGAAGACGGGGAATTTTATTATAAGGGAGAGGATTGACAGAGAGGAGCTGTGCAGCGAGAAAGCTTCGTGTTTGTTGAAATATGAATTAGTCCTAGAGAGCCCTCTGGAGCTGCACCGGATTTCTCTGCTCGTTCAAGATGTGAACGACAATTTCCCAATTTTTCCTAAGGATACAATTAAACTAGAAATACAAGAATCAGCTGTTAAAGGAGCGCGATATCGCGTCAATGAAGCACACGACGCGGATCTCGGACAGAATACGGTCAAACAATACACTTTACAAAGAAATGACCACTTTGTTTTATCAGTTAGAGAAGATGCTGATGGATCGAAGAACATCGAGCTGGTTTTAGACAAAGAGTTAGATCGTGAAAAGAAGCGTGAGATGAATTTCGCCCTTATTGCTGTTGATGGTGGAAATCCACAGAGATCAGGGACAGCAAACATACACGTAACTGTTCTGGATGCTAATGATAATGCACCTGTGTTTGATCAGGCCGTCTACAAAGCAAGCCTATCAGAGAATGTACCCGCAGAAACTGTTGCAGTGGTTGTTAGAGCTACAGATGCAGACGAGGGTGTAAATGGGGAAGTAACGTATGAATTTAGCCGCATCCCAGAGAGAGCTAAAAAGATTTTTTATCTGAACAACACGACAGGGGAAATAAAAGTAATTGGTAGTCTTGATTTTGAAAGCAATTCTAAGTATGAAATGCGCATTGACGCTAAAGATGGTTATGGACTTTCATCTGATTCAAAAGTAATTATTGACATTACTGATGTGAATGACAACAGTCCTGTAATTTATGTGAAATCTCTGACTAACCCAGTGACAGAAAGTGTGTCCCCTGGTACAGAGGTGGGCATAATCAATGTGCAGGACAGAGATTCTGGCATTAATGGACAGGTTCACTGCTCCGTTCAGCAGAATGTCCCTTTTAAGTTGGTTCCTTCTATTAAAAACTATTATTCTCTGGTGACCACAGGACAGCTGGACCGTGAACTAGTGTCTGATTACAACATTACAATCACTGCCACTGACGAGGGCTCTCCACCTCTGTCCTCCTCTAAAACTGTTCACTTATCTGTAGCTGACATCAACGACAACCCACCTGTGTTTGAGGAACAGTCCTACAACGCATATGTGAGTGAAAATAACAAACCTGGCTCCACTTTATGCTCCGTTTCTGCTCGAGACCCCGACTGGAGACAAAACGGTACAGTGATTTATTCTCTGTTACCTGGTGAGGTGAACGGTGCCTCGGTGTCCTCCTATCTATCTGTTAACGGAGACACGGGGGTGATCCACGCTGTGAGGTCGTTTGATTATGAACAGTTCAGGAGTTTTAAAGTCCACGTCATGGCCAGAGACAACGGTTCTCCTCCACTCAGCAGCAACGTGACCGTCAGTGTGTTCATATCGGACGTGAATGACAACTCTCCTCAGATACTGTACCCCGCCCCGGAGGGCAGCTCCTTCATGACCGAGCTGGTCCCCAAAGCTGCACACGGAGGCTCTCTGGTGTCCAAAGTGATCGCGGTGGACGCAGACTCTGGACAGAACGCCTGGCTGTCCTATCATATAGTCAAAGCCACAGATCCTGGACTTTTCACTATTGGTCTGCACAGCGGAGAGATCAGGACACAGCGGGACATTTCAGAATCTGACAGCATGAAACAGAACCTGATTGTTGCAGTGAAAGATAACGGACAGCCCTCTCTGTCTGCCACCTGTGCCATGTATTTACTTATTTCTGATAACTTGGCTGAGGTGCCAGAACTGAAAGATATTTCTTATGATGAGAAGAACTCCAAGCTGACCTCCTATCTGATCATTGCGCTGGTTTCTGTGTCCACCTTCTTTCTGACCTTCATCATCATCATCCTGGGTGTGAGGTTTTGTCGCAGGAGAAAGCCCAGACTGTTGTTTGATGGAGCAGTAGCCATCCCCGGAGCTTATCTCCCTCCTAATTACGCAGATGTTGACGGCACAGGAACTTTACGCAGCGCTTACAATTATGACGCCTACCTGACAACAGGATCTAGAACCAGTGACTTTAAGTTTGTATCATCTTACAACGACAACACGCTGCCTGCTGACCAGACTCTGAAGAAAAGTCCAACAGAGTTTGTGGATGTCTTTGGAGACATTGATGCTTCTCCTGAGGTAGGAACAGTTTTACCTTTTCAGTTAAAGCTATTTAAGCATTTAATATTGTATTCTATTTATTATTTTTTTATTTATGATGCAATTTTACTCAAAGCCTTTTGAATTTTATTAGAATCACAACCAGGTTTTAAAGTTTAGATTTATTAAATGTGCATATGTCCTGATGCATCTCAATAATCCAGGTGGGGGAAAAAAGAGAAATTGGATAGGTCCTATGTACGGGTTCTTCTTTGTTAAAACATTGTATGTTTTCCCAAAGAGACTTTGTTTCAACCAAGAAGAACCCATTTAGATAACCAATCCAATTTTTTAAATAAATGAACAAATACTGTTCGCAAAGTAACAAAAAACAATCCTACCGACCATGTTCCAATTTCTTCCAATCAAACACCACAAATTGTTTCTTCAGTTTGGAGCATCTAGTTTGTTTTTGCATGCCTCTTTGACTATTTGATAACAGTCATAGTTTTGTGGGGTATTTTCACTGATGCTTTTGCTGAACAAAACCTAGCTTAAACATAGTTTGATATTAAGTTATTTAGCTGTTTTAACTGTGACGTTGTTAAGATCACCATCATTATATATATATATATATATATATATATATATATATATATATATATTATATATATATATATATATATATATATATTTGTTGTTCCTTTTATTTTAGTGCAGAACAAAATATAGTGTGACATATTACTGGAGGTATGAGTTGAAGCTGAAAGCTTTTTTAAATGAAACTGTTCATGCATTCAGATATTTAGAAATCATTTGCTTTAAATATTATGTCACCTTATCTAAGATCAACTCCACTGCCTTTAAAAACCTTTAAGCTTTTTACAGAATCTAGAGTTTCATTTTCTGTCAAACTTATTTTTCCCCTTTTTTCTCTGACAGTTTACAAATTTTTGGTGTGGGGTTTTTCTCTTTGTCCTTGGTGCTGAAAGGATTGTATAAATTGTATTAAGTCAAGGCCTGCCAACGTTGTCAGCTAATTTGAATTTGCTGATGAATTTGGAAACGATGTTACATAACATGAATCATTGGCATTTGATTTACAGTTCTATCAGAAATCTATTTTATGAATATATTCCTATTTCCCTTTCCTTAGAAATAGCAACTGAATCATTTTCTTTGTTACCCAATGTCTTACATTTTACTTTCTATAGGGTGTTTATCTCTACCTCCTCTTTTGCAGTACAGAAAAACCTTGTTAATTTTTTTTCTTTTGATCAATTAATATAGAAAATCTGCTCATCATGCCCTTGTTTTTGACAGTTTACCAACACAGAAGCATTTTAAATGAGTAGTGGAGCTAGACAAGTTTCATATTGTTGACCAGACTGAGACCACTGCTCATTGATGGGTGGCTAAAATCTAATGTTAGGTTTCTTTTTGTGGTTTCATGGTTTCTTGTCCTTCTCTCAGTACATAGAAAACTCATAGATCACTCTCAGAGAAATATGACTAACGTTGCCTTCTTCCAAGAATTTATGATAAAAATATAGAAAAACAGTTCTGCAAAGAGTATGACATTTCTGTTTATCATCTTTCATGTTAGTGGATAATCCATCACTGTATTTTCATGGTCAGTATATAGATATTACATTAACAAGTAAAATGTCAAATAAAAAACAGCTTTCAGAACCATCTTTGGCATGCTTTTGTCATTCATATTGTGAGAGAACGGCTCATGTCACCTTGAGGGACAAAAGCTGCATAACCTTTATAGAGGCAATGATGGCCAATTAAATCAGTAAAACCTCCACAATAAGCTTTTTTATATATTCAACGACTAAACAAAAAATATCAGAAACATTGGGAACCTGGTCTTTTTTGTATTGATGTACAGAAAAAAATTAATTACAAAGAAATTAACTGAATTTGTAATTTTACAAATTGCATCAGATTATCGCAGATTGCAACCCTCACAACCTTAAATTCATAACACTCTCCCCAAGATCGATGCACAACACTTTGAGGCTACCATACAAAGGTTTATAGTGGTGCTGAGTAAGTTTATATTAAAACAAGTACTTAAACACTTAAAAACGTACAAAGTGCAGTAAAGCTTGATGACAATCCTATCAGCATCACATCAAATGTGGCTAAAATGGCACTAATGTGTGCCTCAAACTTGGCATGTGGAGTAATTCCCCTATCTTTAAACATAGCATTTTCCTAATTTCTATAGCCTCTATCAGAAGTGAAAACTGATTCAGCAAAACTGTCTGCAGACATTAGAGTAAACAGCATCCTTGCTTTGTTAGTATTCAAACCATCTATGAGGTGTGCACCACGAAGTCCTGACATTTATTTGCCTGTTCCTCGTGGCAGTCTCTGGAAAAAACTGTAAACTGGAGGTGGACAAGACTTTCAGCTACAGATGGAGGTGTTTAAAAGAGAAAAAACAAATATTTAGTTTTTCAATCACGTCATACATTTTTTTTGTCATTTTTGAGGAGGTAAGTGTAAAAAACATACCTGGTAGTCCACAAAGGTTTTGGCACTTCACTGACAGCCAAACTCCACCATTGTGTCCTTGTTTGCAATTGTTTTATCTGGTAATTGGGATATGGCATTTTAATTAAGTATATATTTGTTGATTGCATCTAAATAACTTTAAAAACATATCTCTATAAAATATAATTTAATATTAATAGATAAATGGAACAGAACAGGACAAAAAAGCAGCCTCTAGCTTGTGACTGGCATACTGTTACCTACCTTGAAATGCACTTTGCAGAATATAAGCTTGGGGATATCCTCCATCATCACTGTCGCTATCAAGATGATCATCTGTTAAGAATCAGAATAGTCATTATTGCCATGATTGTGCACAATAAAGAAATCTAACTTTGCTTACAGCGTGCACAGACATTTGGTATACAAATATAAACAGCATGTTATTGTTTTTTTTAATTATAATAATCATTGTAATGTACATTCCAATGAAATTTGTTCTCTGCATTTAACTCGTCCCCTTGGGGAGCAGTGGGCTGCCACTCTGTGGCTTCCGGCGAGCAATTGGGGGTCAAGGGTCTTGCTCAGCGGAGTTGAACCCAGAACCTTTGGGACACAAGCGCAATGCTCTAACCAGTAGGCCACCACTTCCCCAATTTTGTGGTAAAGAGAAGAAACCAGGAGACTGTGAAAGTGTGATACACTAGCTGGCTACTCAGGTTGTAAGGTTGTATACTGTGTTCATCAGAGAGACAGCTTAGGGGAAGAAACGGTCTCTATGACATCTGGTGTCTGTAAATAGCGCTCTGTAGCGCCGATCTGAGGGTGCAAATCTAAACAATTTGACCACAGGATGTGTGGGGTCTGTGGAGATGTTGGCATCCTTAATCCTGATCATAGACCTGTGCAAGTGCTGAACGGAGGGAAGGTCAGTCCCAACAAATTTCTCTGCAGACCTAATTGTTTTATAGTTTGTACCTGTCCTGTTTTGAGCCAAACCACACAGTGATGGATGAACACAGGACAGTTTGAATGATGACAATGAATGGGATGACCAGCAGCTCCTGTGGAATGTTGGTCGTCATGACTTGTTCAGGAAGTACAATCTCTGCTGGATCTTCTTTGCAAAGATGTCTGTGTGCGAGGACCATCTCAGGTCCTGAGAAAGGGTGGCTCCTTGCTACCATAAGTGATCCACAGCAAACACAGTGCTGTTGAGTATGGTGAGAAGAAGGCATGTGGAGAAAGTTCTCTGGAAGTCCATCGTCATCTCCATAGTCTTAGGCGGGTTCTGACTGCGTCATTGAACCAGCCGATCAACCTCCCACCTGTATGCAGACTCGACAAATGTCCTGGATATGACCAATGACAGTGATGTCATCCGCACACTTTAGGAGTTTCACAGACGAGTCTGTTTAGGTGCAGTCATTTTTGTAGAGGGAGTGGCCACCCATGGGGGGTGCCGGTGCTGAAAGTTCTTAAACAGGAGAAGATGCTCCCCAGTTTCAGTGGTTACTGCTGGTCAGTCAGGAAGTTGGTAATCCACTGACAGTTGGAGGCTGAGACTGGGTGAGCTACTGGTGGATGATGTCTGGGGCCACGCTGATGTCAACAAATAGGATCCTGTTGTACGTTCCTGGGTGCAGGATGAAGATGTAGTCCCAAGATACATCGCTGCATGCAAGATGGACAGCTGTGCAGCAATTATTACAGAGACATGGTTGGATGGTAAAATAACCGATGCCTACGGTGCACCTAGCTGACCGCTCTTCGTTTAGAAACTGACCGAGCGGAAGCTGTGGAGAGGAGAAAAGGTGGAGGCCTAGCGATATACGTCCACAACACCTGGTTCACAGCTGCAAAGACGATCAGAACCTCCTTCTCTCCTGATCTGGAATATCTAACAGTTAAGTGCAGACCATTTAAACTTGTTAAGAGAGTTCTGCTTTGTTATCATCATTGCCGCAAACATCCAGCCGAAAGCTAATGCTAAGCTAGCCCTAGAAGAGCTATACAGGTTAAGTTCTCCAATGTTACAGGGGCGATGTTAAAACCAAGAGAAAGCTTTCATTTTGAAAAGAAAAGAGATGTAACAACACACATAAACAATATCTATTGTTTATGTGTTAAATAATTGACTTAAAATCTAGTCAACATAAACTTCTTTATTTGAAGCAAAATTATTTATTACCTAACATTATTGTAACAGAACACCTGTGTAGCAACTTTTTCCGCCCAAATGTTCTATTTGCAAAAAAAGAAATGAAAATAAAACAGTTTTTTGTCCGATTCATCAATTAATCGTGAAAATAATAAACTATTAAAATAATCGTTAGTGACAGCCCTAGTGACAGCATGCAAATGAATCCAAGAACATTCAAGAACATATGCCATGGATCATTTGGAGCTTTGATCATAACCTTATTTATACTTAGGACAATTCTAAGATTTAAACTATAAATATTATAAAATGAAATTTAGGAAAAACTTATTATAATAAAATTGACTTTTTTGTGCAAAAAGCAGTGACACCGTGACACTCTTCACAGCTTTTATGGAAAACAAGGTAAATGAAAAAAATAATTATGGAGCACAGAATTTGGGCGCATTAATCTCTTTCAAGAGATAAAAGAGGGGGGGGGGCATCCACTTCTGTTAGCTCAGAGGCTACTTAGGAGCTAACAAGAATACAGACATAACACACGTTTCCCTTTTGCAATGCAATTATGAGCACTGCACATAACTCGTTAATGGACGTCGAAGTGGACTGCACATAGCACGTGACTGAACGTCTTGGGGTCTATTTTCTTTTACGTTTCTAGCAAACCAGCCATTTTTTTTAATTTTAGATTAAGATGTGAAACTTTTCAAACATAGTAAGTAAACGTCACTTTCTTTTAAACTCACCCCAGACTCTGACCTCTTCTGCAACAGGAAAAAATGAGAGAAATTGCACCTTGCTCAATGAAGCCCCTCGGTAATCTGCACAAGTACTGATCTTCTGAACGTGAACTAGAACAACTTCTTCTATTATAACTGTGTTGGTGGTTGACATTCCATTTGCGAGTATAACTGCTGCCACCGTCTGTTTTGGAGGAAAGCTGCTTATTCCAGGGTTGCCCTCTGCTGGTGAAATCGCTTGGTTAGGGTGGCATTAGACATAAACGTAGACCCCTCAAGGACTGGCGCTGTCTATTGGAGCTGACGTATCAGTGCAATCTTGGATGTGCATTTAATTGTACAGAGGAACATGTTTGCCCAGCTAAAATAATCATAACTCCCCGAATTTAACAGTTTGCCTTATTACAAACGGCAAAGTTAGTAATGACAGGCCGCTGTCACACTTTAAAATAGATATTTTCATACTGAAAACCCCTGTTTTGTGCTATTTAGCAAAGACAGGGATATGGCATAATAATGTCTAAATGAATATGCCCTCTCAGGCTGAAATACTTTCTTTTATGCTGTTTAATAAATACATATGGTATGACATAAATGTATAAATGCATAAATGTTGTACTTTAATAAAGAATCCATTCTCCATTTAAATTCAAATTTATTTCACTCTCTTACACACACCAATACAATCCTGAGCCGTCTATACACACCACCAACAATCATTTCGTCATATTTTGCATGCCAGACTTTTCAATTTGGGCCGGAGGCACCAGGGTTGCCAGACTAGAATGGACGGATGTCTGGGTTTGATAACTGTCAAAGGTTATCTAACCAGATTCAGTTAGGAAAACACCCAACTTCACCATCACAAGTAGCGCTTTAAAACAAAGTACTGTATCAGCTAAAATGCTATCTTAATTGTACCCCTCTTTCCCTTTAGGAGGGCAAAAAGAAATAAAAAAAATCCCCTTTCCCTAAAATTTGCAGGTCTGTTTAGAACCCTCCATTCCATATTTCAACTATTATATATTACAAGTCACTAGGCCTACCTGTGAATACCTGTCTAAACTTTTGTTGGTTTGTGATAAGTTCTCATACTTTAATTTTTTTCAACCCTCTTCACTGCCTCTGCATGACTTATCTTATTGATTGTTGAAATTGTTGAATTTTCCTGAATTCCCCCTATGTTACTCTGTGGTTACCACTACAGTTACAACAATTTTCTAGAACATCATCTTCATATTCTTCGAGTTTATGAACACCACATTTTGGGACAGCTATGTGCCCATTTCTTTGATCTCTTCAATTCTAGAAACACAGCATAATAATTTTTCTTATTTAGATCACAAACATTAGCTATGCATACCGCCACCGACTGTACATCTTAGTATGTGCGGAAAATGCATCCAGTGGTTTTAAAATGTAATTGTTGGTGTTTGGTGAATAATTTGGCCCGGGCATTTTCGTTTGAACAAATGGTGGCTGCTTTATTATTTGTGAGAAATGTTAATAAAAATACCACTATTTCAAATTTGGTTTAAAGCAGTCAAACAGGTGGGATGATATTTTAATTTAGCTATTTTTTCACTATTTATATAATGTGGTAAATATTAAGGAATTGAAACTTTTTATTTGTTAATCAGTCTTTTTTTTATATAGAACGTTTGTTTTGGGAGTTTAACACGCAAACACAATTAATGAAACGTATGTTTTTTGGAGAAGTGATATAAATCAAGAAAGCGATGCACAGGTAACGGTCAAATTCCATCTGATCTAATGTGAAAAAAATAAACTGCAATGGTTTTCAGATTAAAATGTAGAAATTAGGGAGGGGCCTCCTCAACTCGGAACACTTTTACTCATCTGACAACTCGTATTTGTTATTTCAAAGTAAAGTCCTGTTTGGGCTTGGCAGAGCTCCACCGCAGCAGTTCGTAGCTCTACCTCAAGATGTCGCTGTGTATTAGCGCTTCAAATTTTACCGTCAGTATCCTCACAGCATTATGACGCAGAATGTGGGGCAGGTTGCTGCCGCCGATCAAGATAGATAGATAGAGAGAGAGAGAAGCGGCTTTTTGGATTGTGAGAAATTTGGAGAAAATCAAAATCTCTGTTTTTTTCTTTAAAATTCTCCCGTTTTTCACGCGGATTAGACTCCAAGGATGGCTATCACAAGCTCTGAAGTCCGCGGTCTCGTCTTTGGCGTGCTGCTTTTTTCTCTACATTTGGCAGAGGGCGATTTGAGCTACTCGTTTTCAGAGGAGATGCGACGAGGATCAGTGGTCGGAAATATTGCCAAAGACTTGGGTCTCGATGTCAGCAAGCTGTCAGCTCGAAAGGCTCGCATTGATGCGGAAGTAAGCAATAAACATTATTTTGAGATAAACATCCGTACCGGAGATTTGGTTATCTCCTACAGAATCGACAGAGAAGGCCTTTGTGGAGACAAAGCATCCTGCGTTTTGAAACAAGAGATCATGTTAGAGAATCCATTAGAGCTGCATCGGGTGAATCTGCATGTTCAGGATATAAATGATAACGCTCCGCAATTTAATAAAGAGCTGATCAAAATCGATATAAGCGAATCTGCGGTGAAAGGTGCTCGTTTTCCAATAGAGGAAGCTCATGATGCAGACATAGGCCAAAATTCAGTGCAGACTTATAACCTGCAGAACAATGAAAATTTTATTCTGGGTGTTGGAACAAATTCTGTTGAGCTTGTCCTGAACAAAGAGCTAGACCGTGAGAAATTAAAGGAAATCAGTCTTCTTTTGACAGCCCTTGATGGTGGCTTGCCACAAAGGACAGGTACTGTGAAGATCCATATAAATGTCCTGGATGCAAATGATAACATTCCAGTGTTCAACAAGCCCATGTATAAGAGCACAATACCAGAAAACTCTCCAGTAGGGACTGTTGTTCTAACAGTTAGTGCAACTGATGCAGACGAGGCATTAAATGGAGAGGTTACTTATGATTTTGGACATATTTCTGATGAGGTTAAGGGCATTTTTGAAATAGACAGTAAAACGGGTAAAATAAAACTGATGACTACAGTTGATTATGAAACAATGCCAGTGTTTGAACTTCGTGTGACAGCAAAAGATGGGTTAGGACTGACCTCTTATTCCAAGGTCATAATTGATGTCACTGATGTAAACGATAATGCACCAATTATAAATGTAAAATCCCTGTCCAATCCCGTACCAGAGAACGTGTCACCTGATACAGAGGTGGGCATCATAAATGTCCAGGACAGAGACTCAGAGAAAAATGGACAGGTGCGCTGCTCCGTTCAGCTGAACTTTCCTTTTAAGTTGGTTCCCTCCATTAAAAACTATTATTCTCTGGTGACCACAGGACAGCTGGACCGTGAACTAGTGTCTGATTACAACATTACAATCACTGCCACTGATGAGGGCTCTCCACCTCTGTCCTCCTTTAAAACGGTTCAGTTATCTGTTGCTGACATCAACGACAACCCACCTGTGTTTGAGGAACAGTCCTACAGCGCACATGTGAGTGAAAATAACAAACCTGGCTCCACTTTATGCTCCGTTTCTGCTCGAGACCCCGACTGGAGACAAAATGGTACAGTGATTTATTCTCTGTTACCTGGTGAGGTGAACGGAGCCTCGGTGTCCTCCTATCTGTCTGTTAACGGAGACACGGGGGTGATCCACGCTGTGAGGTCGTTTGATTATGAACAGTTCAGGAGTTTTAAAGTCCACGTCATGGCCAGAGACAACGGTTCTCCTCCACTCAGCAGCAACGTGACCGTCAGTGTGTTCATATCGGATGTGAATGACAACTCTCCCCAGATACTGTACCCCGCCCCGGAGGGCAGCTCCTTCATGACCGAGCTGGTCCCCAAAGCTGCACACGGAGGCTCTCTGGTGTCCAAAGTGATCGCGGTGGACGCAGACTCTGGACAGAACGCCTGGCTGTCCTATCATATAGTCAAAGCCACAGATCCTGGACTTTTCACTATTGGTCTGCACAGCGGAGAGATCAGGACACAGCGGGACATTTCAGAATCTGACAGCATGAAACAGAACCTGATTGTTGCAGTGAAAGATAACGGACAGCCATCTCTGTCTGCCACCTGTTCCATGTATTTACTTATTTCTGATAACTTGGCTGAGGTGCCAGAACTGAAAGATATTTCTTATGATGAGAAAAACTCCAAGCTGACCTCCTATCTGATCATTGCGCTGGTTTCTGTGTCCACCTTCTTTCTGACCTTCATCATCATCATCCTGGGTGTGAGGTTTTGTCGCAGGAGAAAGCCCAGACTGTTGTTTGATGGAGCAGTAGCCATCCCCGGAGCTTATCTCCCTCCTAATTATGCAGATGTTGACGGCACAGGAACTTTACGCAGCGCTTACAATTATGACGCCTACCTGACAACCGGATCTAGAACCAGTGACTTTAAGTTTGTATCATCTTACAACGACAACACGCTGCCTGCTGACCAGACTCTGAAGAAAAGTCCAACGGAGTTTGCTGATATGTTTGGAGACAGTGATGCTTCTCCTGAGGTAGGAACGGATTTTCTTCCTAAAATCTTTTCAGATAAGAAATCTTAATATCACATCCCCCTAGGATTCCACTTTTTTAAAGTTATTTTCTAGATGTTCACTTTGACAGATTTTGCTATTTTCTCTGATTCTGGTGCTGAAATTAGTTTGAATATATTGATTTAAATGGAAGGAGTTGTAGCTTTTCTTCACAACCATATTGTTACCCTGTATAAGAAGTTTTAATAAATAGTGCCCTTATGTTTCCCGGGTCACAGTCAAAATTGCATTTCTTCACCTCTTTCATTAATGTTGAAGATTTGTTATTTGTGGATTATCACAGTTTGAGAAAAGGAATCAATCTCCCTGTTGATGTATCAGCTTTGATTGTTCATTATCTCAATAAGACTGATATAAAATCCTTTAAATAATTATTCATAGGGTTCATAACGTACTGTATCACCAACTGTATGTAAAAGTGTAGGTTGCAGTGTTAACTTAAAGGCCAGAGAACATAAATGGCTCTTCCAGTTTTTTGTGGTCAAGTTGTATGTCTGCATCTGTTTCCTTTAAGAGACATAATGTTTCCTTACTCAGCGCATACATCTCTACGAGCCTGTTTCTGAGTGTTAATGAAACAGTGTCCCACATATTTAATAATCATGTTTCCATGTCAATTGTTTCTCAGTTCCTATCAAACTTTTATTTTTTCTTCTTTTTTTTCTTTGACAGATTTCAAATATTTTGCAGTGGGTGGAGGTCTTTGTCTCTGACCTTGGTGCTGAAAAGATTGTATAATTGTATTGAGTCAAGATGCCTGCTAGCATTGTCAGCTAATGTTGCTGAGTTTGCTGATCATTTGGAAACCATTCAATTCAATTTTATTTATATAGCGCCAATTCATGAAACATGTCATCTCGAGGCACTTTACAAAGTCAAAATCAATCATATTATACAGATTGGTCAAAAATTTCCTATATAAGGGAACAAGTTGATTGCTTTAAAGTCCCGACAAGCAGCATTCACTCCTGGAGAAGCGTAGAGCTACAGGGAGAGTTGTCTGCATTGTCCATGGCTTTGCAGCAATCCCTCATACTGAGCAAGCATAAAGCGACAGTGGAAACAATGTTTCATATCTTGGGAACATTTGTGGTTCTTGTACTGTTATCCATAGTTTTAATGTAATATTCCACACATGGGTATCATATTCTGTTTTTGTATGTCAAATTTATGATACTGAGTAAAAATAAATTATCTACAGAAATCCTATGGAAAACTAATAATAATCAGTGCCATTTGATGTACAGTTTGATCAGAAATCTATGGTATAAACGTTTTCCCATTTCCCTTGACTTAGAAATTCTGAATGATTCTTCTTATTTGTAACCCAATATCTGAGTCATTTCTCACTTGAGGATATATAACTCCTTTTTTGCAGAAAAGTACAACTTGTTTGTGGTTGCTCTCTTGATCATTGATGTAAAAGTCTGCTAACCCTGCCCTTATTTGTTGAAGGTTTACCAACACTCAAGTATTTTAAATCAGTGGCGGAGCCAAAAAAGTTTCTTACAGGTGGCCAGACTGAGACCACTGCTCATTGACGGGTGGCTGAAAACTGACCTCTTCTCTCTTTTTGTAAAAAGAGCTGTGGTCCTTTGTCGCTCTTTGTGACTTGCAGACACCAACAACTAACTTTGTCTTCCCCCCATTATTGAAAAAAACCCCTCCAAAACTAGATTGAAATGGAGCATGAACTTTGTCATCGTTCATGTTAGTATATAATCTGTGTGAATAATGAATTATTGTATTTTCATTGTCAGTTATGGATAATATATTACCAAGTAAATGTCACATAAAAAAACGAACCAGTTTTGGCATGCTTTTGTCATATTGTGAAAGGAGAAGACCTATATAGTAAGAACCAAATGTATTAATGAACTAAATAAAAAACACCTTAATCAGTTTTTATTTATGATGTAGAGACAACATAAAACATTAACAGCAAATAAATTCACAGAACTTGAAAATATTTTTATAATTTTACAAATCACATTAAAACATCTAGCACTCCAACCATCACAAACTTAAATTCACAATACTCTCCCCAAGTATGAAGGACAATGCCTTGAGGCCCCCCTGCCAAACTTCACAGTGATGCCTGGTAAGTACTCCTAATCTAAATTTATATCAAAAAAGGTACCTAAACTACTAACAACTTAAAAAGTGCTGCAAATCTTGATGACAATCCTGTCAGCATCAAGTACTCCATTTGTTTAAAATGGCACTAACGTGTGCATCAGACTTGGCATGCGATGTAAATCTTCCATCTTTAAACAGCCTTTCCCTAATTTCTATGGCCTCTATTGGAACCGGACCGGACTTTTACCTTCATATTTGGAGATATGTAAAATAGAAACAAAGTAAACCTTAGTTTTTCTATCACGTCACATTTCACAGATGGCCCAATTCCACAGCTGAATCCATGTTCAAAATAATTTCATTTATCTGTTAGTTGAGACACAACATTTTAAAGAAATACTTAATTGTTTATTTATTTAAAAAGGGACAGTACATATTAATGAACATGCATATCATATGTAAAAACGCCAGATTGTATGCATTGGTTAATTTCCATCTGTAGTCCCTGGACAGGTTGATGTTAACATTAAATTAAAAAATAATAGAAACATAAGACACATACATTACAAATAGGCCAGACAAAAACAGTACGTGAGGGTCACTCACAACAGCAGACTACACACAGGATAGACTCAAGACGAAGACAGACAGGAACAATTACACATTGATATACCCAAAAGAGTAGCTGTAGCATTGTCTTAAACTTTGATCTTCTTGATTGCGTCTAAATAACTTAAAATAAATTAAAAATGTATTAGTAATGTGTCCTTTATTGCTAACAGATAAACATAACATATACCAAAATGAACTTGCAGATTGTGACTGCCATACTGTAACCTACCTTGAAATTCCCTTTGTAGAGTAAAGCTTGGGGACCTCCTCCATCATCACTGTCTCTATCAAATTGATCATCTGTTAAGAATAAGAATCATCTGGATCAGCCATGATTGCACAATCAAGGAATTTGACTTTAGTTACAGCTCCTACAGCATGCAGACATTTGTTATACATTTATAAATGACATGCTGTTTTTATCCATATAAGGAAAAGTCAATGGCAGGTTGTGGGTTGTGACAGCTCAATATACCTATTTTTTTCACAGGAGTGTAGCTGACTAATCAGGCTGTAAAGTGTTCATTGTGTTCATCAGAGTGACAGCCTGGGAACACAAACTGTCTCTGTGGTGGCTGGTTTATTTGAATAGCACTCTGTATGTCTGACTTGAGGATACAAATCTAAACCATTTGACTACAAGATGTGTGGGGTCTGCAGAGATGTTGGAAATCTTGTTCCTGACAGTAGACCTGTACAAGTCCTGGGAGGAGGGAAGGTCTACTCCGATGATTCTCTTTGCCGACCTAATTATTCTTTGTAGTTTGGACCTGTCTTCTTTTGTGGATGAGCAAAACCACACAGTGATGGATGAACACGGGAAAGACTGTATGATGGCAGTGTTAAAGATGACCAGCAGCTGCAGTGAAATGTTGTACTTTACAATTTCCTAAGGAAGTACAATCTCAAACCAATGATAGTGATATAATCTGCACACTTTAGGAGTTTTACAGAGGAGTTGGTTTAGGTGCAGTCATTTGTGTATAGGGAGGAATGGGAAGAGAAAAAATCCATGGGGTGTTCCAATGCTGATGGCTGTTGAGTAGGAGAAGATCCTCCCCAGTCTTACCTGTTGCTGCTGGTCAGTCAGGAAGCTGGTAATCCTCTGACAGGTGGAGGTCAGCAGTGTGAGCTGGGTGAGTTTCTGGTGGAGGATGTCAGGGTTGCTGGTGTTGAAGGTCCAGCCGAAGTCCACAATCAGAATCCTGGCGTACATTTCTGGATGGTCGAGGCGGTGCTAGATGTAGTATCCTCCCAGGTTGACTGCGTCATCTGGTGGCTTGCTTGCCCATAAAGCAAACTGCTGAGGGTCCAGCAGGAGGCCTGTGATATCCTTCAGATGCTTCAACACCAGCAGCTCAAAGTATTTTGTGATGATACAGAATTTGAAACCAGAGGGAAACTCACACAGATCTGGGGACTTTTTCAAGAACTGAGTAAATATTGGGACTGTGATTGGTCAACACAGCCTTGCAGGCAAAACATGGGACTATCATCGGGTCCTGGAGCTTTCCTGAACTTCTGATGCAGAAAGAGCCAATTTACATTGTCCTCGGAGATCTTTGGTGCAGGGAAAGGGGAGGGGCTGTACAGTTGTTGGTGGGGGGTGCAGGTAGTCTTTTGTGTGGGAGTGAGGTGTGAAAGGCTGGTTTTCAAACCTAAAGAAGAAGCTGTATATTAAAAGAAAAAAGAATAAATATGTCAGCATGCAACAGTTTGAGATAACTTGATTTTATTGATGCAGAATCCATGAAGTACTTTGACTAATTATAAGGCAGGTGGTGGGTTCACATGTATATTTACTTGTCTGGAGAACACCTTGTGAGCACACTCCTTTATTGTCTTCGTTGATTCTGTCTATCCTAACCACCTTCCTTCTTATTGCTGCAGGATGCACTATTAATGAACTAACATGTAACCTTTTTACTCGTTTTGCCTGACAAAGAAAACATATCTTAACATTATAAGCAGGGATTTCAGAGACATTCCTTATCATTTATCTACCAATGTTAGTGCGGACACATGCCAATGAAACCCAGAAAATTCACATATTTACTGGAGAAGATTTATGGATCATTTTCAGCTTTGATCATAACCTCATTTATATTTAGGACAAAAAGGTCAGATGGCTTGAAAATGTTGATGACATGAAATCTAAAAAATACAAAACATATCAAGTTACTGTATGTAAACATTTTTGGAATATAAAATATGAGGTAAATGTAAAATAAAACTGCATTTTCTTTGGAGCCCTGTCAGAACTTGGACATATTAATCTCTTTCAGTAGTAAGAGGTGAGAAAATAGATCCCCTTAACTTCTGTTAGTTTAGAGCCTAGTTATTGAGCTAACATGCATCACCCCTTCACAATGCAGTTATGAGCGCAGCACTAACAAATTAACGCACGTCTAGTAGTCAATAATATATATTCTTATTTTGCAGTAAACCAGACAGTTTTTATCTTAAATCCAGATGGGACACTTTTCAAACACAGGAACTAAACGTCGCTCCTTTTTACTTATCTCAGAGCTGGGATTGTTCTGCAGCAGGAAGAAAATGAGAGAAAAATCACACCGTGCTCCATGAAGACCGTCAGCGTCATTACCGATCTCCTAAATGTAAACCAGAACTGCTTCTTCTATTATAAATGTGTTGGTAGTTGACAATCCATTTGAGACATATCAGTTCTGCCATCATCTGTTTTGGAGGAGAACTGCTGCTTTCAGCAGCGCCATCTGCTGTTTAAGTGTCTGTTAAATAATTTGGTATAGTGACGCAAAGAAACCTGTAAGAAAAGTTCAAAAATCTCAGAAGAGAGCAGCTAGAGTAGTTTTGCAATGTCCTTTTCTCACCAATGTGAACGAGACGAATCTTAAACTGTCTTTGTTAGCTGTGGAGGCAAAAGTAAAATACCGTCTTCTGCTTTGTCATTATTTTAAAGAAAGACTATTATTCACGTAACACGCCATGTCGGCAACTATACGGTTGTAGTTCCAAGCTCTAGAAGTAATTATATGAAGAAAACTATTCTATAAAGACGGGCAGTAGAGTGGAATTTACTCCCATGCAGTCAGTGTCAGGGAAATCCAAAATTAAAACATTTTTTAGAATACCATAAAACAAAGATTAGTGTATTGAAAGCATTGTTTATTTTTGTTTTGTTTGTATGTGGAGAGGTGTTTTCTGGGGTCCGTTCTTCGTACGTTGCTTAAAACATCCAAGATCAAATGACACATCCAAGATGATTTCATCCGGCTAATCATGATCCGGCTAATTGGGTTCTTCGAACACACCTGCTGTTTACGATTAGTATGGCTGGATTGAGTTATCTGAGACAACGGCGCGTTCATGCGTTTGTTTAAAAGGGGAAATGTATCGATAGTAGAAACATTGATCAGCAACGCTGCTATTGGCTGTTCAGCATGGCCAAGGAACGCCCACAGTTTTTCTCCCAAGCAGAACAAGAGCTTTTAATGGAAGGTTATGCCGAATTTGAGTCATTAATTAAAACACCTCAAAATCTGTTAAAGCCAGGAGAGAGGGCTGGCAAAAAGTAGCAGACAAATTAATGCGTAAATACTGTCCATGATAGATGTTTCTATCACTTTCTACAGTATGAATTTTTGCATTTTAATAATCTCATATTTACTTTGTTCTTTTATGTCAGAGCCTCCACGGGACCCACTAGAACATGGGGACAAGTAAAAGTGAAATACAAGAATATTCTACAAAATGGTAGCCTTTAATATTATACTTTATTTTAAAAAGGCACTTGTTATGTCAAGAGATCCAAATTTCAG
This sequence comes from Fundulus diaphanus, assembly GCA_037039145.1. NCBI lineage: Eukaryota > Metazoa > Chordata > Actinopteri > Cyprinodontiformes > Fundulidae > Fundulus > Fundulus diaphanus. Next base: position 35,490,890 of record CM073125.1, read on the forward strand.
TGTCATTCCTTAGACACGGGAAGTAAAGGACATGTGCAAACTGGGAATTTTAACAAAAAAAAAATCTTTATCCATAAAAAATGAACATTTTCCTTTTCCAAGTCATCCACAGTTTACACGGTAAAACTGTATTGCTCCGTGGCTAGATAATCCATCCATAGTTTTTTCTAATCCAATATACGGCTGGACAGGAAGCAAGCCTTTCAAAGTAAACTAAACTTCACAATAAAATGGCCCGAACAAATCTTCTTACTGAATAGGATAAAAATAAAAAGCAAACCATCATACAAATAACTTAAATATTTTAGATCTATGGCTCCAACACCACTTTTTCCTCTTTAAAAGCCACTGTTAAATGATGTGTTTGTTTATAACAGCCACCAAGAAAATCTCTCTACAATTACACTGTCGCGCTGCGCTAAAGGATCCTGTCTATTGCGCAATACGCGATTAATTCGAAAAAACTCTGCAAATTATTCTTGCACCTTCCGCAACAGGTTGCAGTCGTAAAAATGGACATGGCTACGGCAGACTTCCCTATCTCCTCCGCTTATACAGCCGTGATCTAATCTTGTTTACATGAAATAAGCCTGCTCTCGAGCAGGCTTAAACTGGCGCACATGTTGCTATGACAACAAGTGCAGGATGTCTTTCGAAGAACCAAACGATCCAAGATCATGCCAAATCGTCAACAATGAAATCCTGCTAACTGAGTTAGCGACGTACGAAGAACGGACCCCTGGACTGCATTGCTTGTTTGGGGGGTTGCGTGGCTTTTAAAACTCTAATGATTTACGTATGCATGTTTTAAGCATATGCACTGTTAATTGCATTTTTGTATTTTGATATCATGGACCCCTAGCAATAACTGCTGTGTAAGCTAATGGAGATCCAAATAAAACAACAATAAACAACAATAATGTGTCCATGATAAAAAATCACTTGGCTGCGGTGGCCGCAGAGGCTGGTCTTGGCCACCATAAGCCAGTTTGGCCACCCCAGCGGTCATCATGACCAAGATATTGGTTGTTCTCATTGAGACTTAATTCATCAGATCACCAGTTGTGAACGAGGGAGCATAGCAAATCTTTTGTTTGGTCTGGCCAGGGCTTACCAGATGACACTTTGTGATGGCAAAGCCCATCCCTGAACATCTGCTTTTTTTAACTTCTGTTTTAAATGCTATATTTCTAGCTTTCATTCATCACATTACATATCTTGACGAAGTTAATATATGTATTTCTTAATGCATTTAATAAAGTGATTTTGAATGTGTGATGTGCAAAAAGATATTGACCTGGAGTTATTTATTAAACGGCCAATTATGTTCTAAAAGCTTTGTACATGGAAGTTGGCCAAGATAAAAAGAATTATTATTTTACTCAACCTAAACGTTGTAATTGCTCCTTTGATCGCAGTGGGTTCAAATTATTTTTTATTGCAAGATTGGAGGAGTCGGGGGTAATATGAACTTAAACTGCTGTAATATCATTTAAACTCACGGTGTCACTATCTACTTTCTTTGGGTTTAAATGTTGTTGCGCTGCTTTTGCACACCACCCACAACTGGGTGGAACCTCAGTTTTTTCTTTGAAAAAAAAAAAGCAAACCCGGCGGCAAGTGCGGAAAACGCGCATTATATATTTACCATTAAAACTAAATGGTTTGGCTTTTGGATATTATATTTGAGGCTATGAATGCACAAGGAATTCAACATCAGCACGGAATGATCTTTTTCTTTGTTCTGCTCCAGTACGCGCACGGAGATCTGACCTATTCAATCCAAGAGGAGCTTAAACATGGTTCTGTTATCGGAAATATCGCGAAGGATCTGGGATTGGAGCTGGGAAGACTAGCTTCACGCAAAGCTCGTGTTGATATGGAAGGAAGCGAAAAACAGTATGTCGGTATAAACATGAGAAATGGAGATTTATTTGTTGCTGCAAGAATAGACAGAGAGGAGCATTGTGGAGAGAAGCCAGGTTGCGTTCTCAAATTCGACCTGCTTTTGGAAAATCCTCTGGAGCTGCACCGGTTGTCTCTTCAGGTTCAGGATATAAACGACAACGAGCCGATCTTCCCGAAGGATATTATTAAGCTAGAAATCAGAGAGTCAACTGACAAAGGAGCCAAGTATCGCATTAATGCTGCGCATGATGCAGACATAGGCCAGAACACCGTCCAAAGCTACATTCTGCAGCAAAACCCGAATTTTGTGCTTAACATCCAGACAAGCCCTGGGAGAAAATATGGAGAGCTGGTTTTAGATAAAGAGTTAGACCGAGAGGAGCAACAAGAACTGAAAATAATATTAACAGCTGTGGATGGCGGGTCTCCTCGGAGATCAGGGACTGTAGTCATACATGTTACTGTGCTGGACGCTAATGATAATGCTCCGGTGTTTACCGAGGCTGTGTACACAGCCAGGTTGCCTGAAAACTCTCCTTTAAAAACTGCAGTTATCACAGTAAGTGCAGCAGATGCAGATGATGGAATAAATGGAGAGGTTACCTATGATTTTAGCCGACTCTCTGATCAGTCCCAGACTTTATTTTCTCTTGATTCGAAAACAGGAGAAATTGTTGTTACAGGAAATATAGATTATGAAGAAAGATCGAAATATGAGTTATTCGTTGAAGCTAAAGATGGTTACGGTCTTTCATCAGAAGCTAAAGTTATAATTGATATTAGTGATGTGAATGACAACGCCCCATTAATTTATGTAAAATCCCTGTCCAATCCCATACCAGAGAACGTGTCACCTGGTACAGAGGTGGGCATCATTAATGTGCAGGACAGAGACTCAGACAATAACAGACAGGTGCGCTGCTCCGTTCAGCAAAACGTCCCATTTAAGTTGGTTCCCTCTATTAAAAACTATTATTCTCTGGTGACCGCAGGACAGCTGGACCGTGAACTAGTGTCTGATTACAACATTACAATCACTGCCACTGACGAGGGCTCTCCACCTCTGTCCTCCTCTAAAACTGTTCAGTTATCTGTAGCTGACATCAACGACAACCCACCTGTGTTTGAGGAACAGTCCTACAGCGCACATGTGAGTGAAAATAACAAACCTGGCTCCACTTTATGCTCCGTTTCTGCTCGAGACCGCGACTGGAGACAAAACGGTACAGTGATTTATTCTCTGTTACCCGGTGAGGTGAACGGTGCCTCGGTGTCCTCCTATCTATCTGTTAACGGAGACACGGGGGTGATCCACGCTGTGAGGTCGTTTGATTATGAACAGTTCAGGAGTTTTAAAGTCCACGTCATGGCCAGAGACAACGGTTCTCCTCCACTCAGCAGCAACGTGACCGTCAGTGTGTTCATATCGGATGTGAATGACAACTCTCCCCAGATACTGTACCCCGCCCCGGAGGGCAGCTCCTTCATGACCGAGCTGGTCCCCAAAGCTGCACACGGAGGCTCTCTGGTGTCCAAAGTGATCGCGGTGGACGCAGACTCTGGACAGAATGCCTGGCTGTCCTATCATATAGTCAAAGCCACAGATCCTGGACTTTTCACTATTGGTCTGCACAGCGGAGAGATCAGGACACAGCGGGACATTTCAGAATCTGACAGCATGAAACAGAACCTGATTGTTGCAGTGAAAGATAACGGACAGCCCTCTCTGTCTGCCACCTGTGCCATGTATTTACTTATTTCTGATAACTTGGCTGAGGTGCCAGAACTGAAAGATATTTCTTATGATGAGAAGAACTCCAAGCTGACCTCCTATCTGATCATTGCGCTGGTTTCTGTGTCCACCTTCTTTCTGACCTTCATCATCATCATCCTGGGTGTGAGGTTTTGTCGCAGGAGAAAGCCCAGACTGTTGTTTGATGGAGCAGTAGCCATCCCCGGAGCTTACCTCCCTCCTAATTACGCAGATGTTGACGGCACAGGAACTTTACGCAGCGCTTACAATTATGACGCCTACCTGACAACAGGATCTAGAACCAGTGACTTCAAGTTCGTTTCATCTTACAACGACAACACGCTGCCTGCTGACCAGACTCTGAAGAAAAGTCCAACAGAGTTTGCGGATATGTTTGGAGACAGTGATGCTTCTCCTGAGGTAGGAAGGCATTTTCTTCACATTTTTTTCTCAGATAAGAAATCTTAATATCACATCCTCCTTGTATTCCACACGTCACACTTTTAAAGTTATTTTGTAGATATGCACTGTAATTTATATCTAGAAAAAAAGTCTAAACGACTTTCACTTTAATGTTTATAACGTATGTTTAGTTTCATTCCAGAGAAAAAACAGCTCTGTCTCACAATATAAGAACAGCATGAAAGATTTTGCTATTTTCTATGATGCTGGTGCTGAAATTAGTTTGAATATATATTGATTTAAATGGAAGGAGTTGTAACTTTTCTTCACGACCACATAGTTACTCTATATCAGAAGTTTATAGAAATGATGCCCTTATTTTTCCCGAGTCACAGTCAAAATTGCATTACTTCCGCCTCTTCAAAAAAGTTGATGATTAGTTATTTTTAGAGCATCACACTTTTAGAAAAAGAATACATCTCCCTGTTTATGTATTAGCTTTGATTGTTCACTATCTACATAAGCCTGATGTAAAATAGTTTAAGTAATTTTCATAAAATTACATTTCTGATAAAAAAGAATAGTTGTTTTATTATATTTAAGTTAATATTGTTATTGCTTCGCGTTTGAATACCATTTATGTGTTCATAGGAAATAATTCCCGTCAGAATCCGATTTAAAGTCAAACTGATGTTGCTGATGATAACGAGCCCTTTCTCGGAATAAAGTTCCACTCTTTTTAAAATTATAAGTAGTTTTTTCCCCCACTAATGTTTTGAAAGTTTTAGCAGTTTGTGTATCATTGTTCTCGTCTGATCCAGCATACGTGTATAAGTTTGATTTTCTGTATGCCCAAAATTTTGCTCCCTCTCTATGTGGTATTCTGAACGTCATCTTACTGTTTGCGTAAAATGCATGCAGTTTTTTTATGCAGTTTTTTTGGTGTTTGGTGAATAATTTAAGCCGTTTGAATTAACTGGTGGCTACTTTATTGCTTGTGAGAAATTTTAATAAAATTGCCACTATTTCAAATTTGGTTTAAAGCAGCCAAATAGACTGATATTGCATTTTCGCAAAATATTCTCTGTTTATGTATAGTGGGAATATCAATGAATTAAAGCTGTTTATTTGTTAATCAGTCTTTTTTAAATCATGTCAGAACGAGATTTTTAATAAAAAAATGTTTTGCGAGCTTAACACACAAAGACCATTTATGAAACGTAAGTTGATTGGACAAGAAATGTTGCAAATCAAGAAAATTATGCACGGGTTGCGGTTAAATTCAACCTAAACTAATGCCAAATAACAAACTGCAGTGGTTTTCAGATTAAAATTTACAAACGAGGGAGGGGCCTCCTCAACTCGGATCACTTTTACTCATCGGAAAACTCGTATTTGATAAGTCCTATTTGGGCTTGGCAGAGGTCCAAGGCGGCATTTCATAGCTCTGCCTCAAGATGTCGCTGTGTATTAGCGCTTCAAATTTTACCGTCAGTATCCTCACAGCATTATGACGCAGAATGTGGGGCAGGTTGCTGCCGCCGATCAAGATAGATAGATAGAGAGAGAGAGAAGCGGCTTTTTGGATTGTGAGAAATTTGGATAAAATCAAAATCTCTGTTTTTTTTTCTTTAAAATTCTCCCGTTTTTCACACGGATTAGACTCCAAGGATGGCTATCACAAGCTCTGAAGTCCGCGGTCTCGTCTTTGGCGTGCTGTTTTTTTCTCTACATTTGGCAGAGGGCGATTTGAGCTACTCGTTTTCAGAGGAGATGCGACGAGGATCAGTGGTCGGAAATATTGCCAAAGACTTGGGTCTCGATGTCAGCAAGCTGTCAGCTCGAAAGGCTCGCATTGATGCGGAAGTAAGCAATAAACATTATTTTGAGATAAACATCCGTACCGGAGATTTGGTTATCTCCGACAGAATCGACAGAGAAGGCCTTTGTGGAGACAAAGCATCCTGCGTTTTGAAACAAGAGATCATGTTAGAGAATCCATTAGAGCTGCATCGGGTGAATCTGCATGTTCAGGATATAAATGATAACGCTCCGCAATTTAATAGAGAGCTGATCCAAATTGATATCTGGGAATCTGCCGCGAAAGGTGCTCGTTTTCCAATAGAGGAAGCTCATGATGCAGATATAGGCCAAAATTCAGTGCAGACTTATAACCTGCAGAACAATGAAAATTTTATTCTGGGTGTTGGAACAAATTCTGTTGAGCTTGTCCTGAACAAAGAGCTAGACCGTGAGAAATTAAAGGAAATCAGTCTTCTTTTGACAGCCCTTGATGGTGGCTTGCCACAAAGGACAGGTACTGTGAAGATCCATATAAATGTCCTGGATGCAAATGATAACATTCCAGTGTTCAACAAGCCCATGTATAAGAGCACAATACCAGAAAACTCTCCAGTAGGGACTGTTGTTCTAACAGTTAGTGCAACTGATGCAGACGAGGCATTAAATGGAGAGGTTACTTATGATTTTGGACATATTTCTGATGAGGTTAAGGGCATTTTTGAAATAGACAGTAAAACAGGTAAAATAAAACTGATGACTACAGTTGATTTTGAAACAATGCCAGTGTTTGAACTTCGTGTGACAGCAAAAGATGGGTTAGGACTGACCTCTTATTCCAAGGTCATAATTGATGTCACTGATGTAAACGATAATGCACCAATTATAAATGTAAAATCCCTGTCCAATCCCATACCAGAGAACGTGTCACCTGATACAGAGGTGGGCATCATAAATGTCCAGGACAGAGACTCAGAGAAAAATGGACAGGTGCGCTGCTCCGTTCAGCTGAACTTTCCTTTTAAGTTGGTTCCCTCTATTAAAAACTATTATTCTCTGGTGACCACAGGACAGCTGGACCGTGAACTAGTGTCTGATTACAACATTACAATCACTGCCACTGACGAGGGCTCTCCACCTCTGTCCTCCTCTAAAACTGTTCAGTTATCTGTAGCTGACATCAACGACAACCCACCTGTGTTTGAGGAACAGTCCTACAGCGCACATGTGAGTGAAAATAACAAACCTGGCTCCACTTTATGCTCCGTTTCTGCTCGAGACCCCGACTGGAGACAAAACGGTACAGTGATTTATTCTCTGTTACCCGGTGAGGTGAACGGTGCCTCGGTGTCCTCCTATCTATCTGTTAACGGAGACACGGGGGTGATCCACGCTGTGAGGTCGTTTGATTATGAACAGTTCAGGAGTTTTAAAGTCCACATCATGGCCAGAGACAACGGTTCTCCTCCACTCAGCAGCAACGTGACCGTCAGTGTGTTCATATCGGATGTGAATGACAACTCTCCCCAGATACTGTACCCCGCCCCGGAGGGCAGCTCCTTCATGACCGAGCTGGTCCCCAAAGCTGCACACGGAGGCTCTCTGGTGTCCAAAGTGATCGCGGTGGACGCAGACTCTGGACAGAATGCCTGGCTGTCCTATCATATAGTCAAAGCCACAGATCCTGGACTTTTCACTATTGGTCTGCACAGCGGAGAGATCAGGACACAGCGGGACATTTCAGAATCTGACAGCATGAAGCAGAACCTGATTGTTGCAGTGAAAGATAACGGAGAGCCCTCTCTGTCTGCCACCTGTTCCATGTATTTACTTATTTCTGATAACTTGGCTGAGGTGCCAGAACTGAAAGATATTTCTTATGATGAGAAGAACTCCAAGCTGACCTCCTACCTGATCATTGCGCTGGTTTCTGTGTCCACCTTCTTTCTGACCTTCATCATCATCATCCTGGGTGTGAGGTTTTGTCGCAGGAGAAAGCCCAGACTGTTGTTTGATGGAGCAGTAGCCATCCCCGGAGCTTATCTCCCTCCTAATTATGCAGATGTTGATGGCACAGGAACTTTACGCAGCGCTTACAATTATGACGCCTACCTGACAACCGGATCTAGAACCAGTGACTTTAAGTTTGTATCATCTTACAACGACAACACGCTGCCTGCTGACCAGACTCTGAAGAAAAGTCCAACAGAGTTTGCTGATATGTTTGGAGACAGTGATGCTACTCCTGAGGTAGGAACGGATTTTCTTCAAAAAATCTTTTCAGATAAGAAATCTTAATATCACATCCCCCTAGGATTCCACTTTTTTAAAGTTATTTTCTAGATGTTCACTTTGACAGATTTTGCTATTTTCTCTGATTCTGGTGCTGAAATTAGTTTGAATATATTGATTTAAATGGAAGGAGTTGTAGCTTTTTTTCACGACCATATTGTTACCCTGCATAAGAAGATTTAACAAATAGTGCCCTTATTTTTCCCGGGTCACAGTCAGAATTGCATTTCTTCACCCCTTTCATAAACGTTGAGGATTTGTTATTTGTGGATTATCACAGTTTGAGAAAAGGAATCAATCTCCCTGTTGATGTATCAGCTTTGATTGTTCATTATCTCAGTAAGATTGATATAAAATCCTTTAAATAATTATTCATAGGGTTCATAACATATTCTTCCAACTGTATGTCAAAGTGTACGTTGCAGTGTTAACTTAAAGGCCAGAGAACATAAATGGCTCTTCCAGTTTTTTGTGGTCAAGCTGTATGTCTGCATCTGTTTCCTTTAAGAGACATAGTGTTTCCTTACTCAGCGCATACATCTCTACGAGCCTGTTTCTGAGTGTTAATGAAACAGTGTCCCACATATTTAATAATATTTTTTCCATTTCAATTGTTTCTCAGTTCCTATCAAACTTTTATTTCTTCTTCTTTTATTTCTTTGACAGTTTTCAAATATTTTGCAGTGGGTGGAGGTCTTTGTCTCTGTCCTTGGTGCTGAAAAGATTGTATAATTGTATTGAGTCAAGATGCCTGCTAGCATTGTCAGCTAATGTTGCTGAGTTTGCTGATCATTTGGAAACAATGTTTCATATCTTGGGAACATTTGTGGTTCTTGTACTGTTATCCATAGTTTAAATGTAATATTCCACACAGAGGTATCATATTCTGTTTTTGTATGTCAAATTTATGATACTGAGTAAAAATAAATTATCTAAAGAAGTCCTATGGAAAACTAATAATAATCAGTGCCATTTGATGTACAGTTTGATCAGAAATCTATGGTATAAACGTTTTCCCTTTTCCCTTGCCTTAGAAATTCTGAATGATTCTTCTTATTTGTAACCCAATATATATATAACTCCAAAGTACAACTTGTTTGTGGTTGCTCTCTTGATCATTGATGTAAAAGTCTGCTAACCCTGCCCTTGTTTGTTGAAGGTTTACCAACATTCAAGTATTTTAAATCAGTGGCGGAGCCAAAAAAGTTTCTTACAGGTGGCCAGACTGAGACCACTGCTCATTGACGGGTGGCTGAAAACTGACCTCTTCTCTCTTTTTGTAAAAAGAGCTGTGGTCCTTTGTCGTGCTCTCATTACATAGGAGACCTATCGATGACTTGCAGACACAAACAACTAACTTTGTCTTCCCCCCATTATTGAAAAAAAAAACTCCAAAACTAGATTGAAATAGAGCATGAACTTTGTCATCGTTCATGTTAGTATATAATCTGTGTGAATAATTAATTAGTGTATTTTCATTGTCAGTTATGGATAATATATTACCAAGTAAATGTCACATAAAAAAACGAACCAGTTTTGGCATGCTTTTGTCATATTGTGAAAGGAGAAGACCTATATAGTAAGAACCAAATGTATTAATGAACTAAATAAAAAACACCTTAATCAGTTTTTATTTATGATGTAGAGACAACATAAAACATTAACAGCAAATAAATTCACAGAACTTGAAAATATTTTTATAATTTTACAAATCACATTAAAACATCTAGCACTCCAACCATCACAAACTTAAATTCACAATACTCTCCCCAAGTATGAAGGACAATGCCTTGAGGCCCCCCTGCCAAACTTCACAGTGATGCCTGGTAAGTACTCCTAATCTAAATTTATATCAAAAAAGGTACCTAAACTACTAACAACTTAAAAAGTGCTGCAAATCTTGATGACAATCCTGTCAGCATCAAGTACTCCATTTGTTTAAAATGGCACTAACGTGTGCATCAGACTTGGCATGCGATGTAAATCTTCCATCTTTAAACAGCCTTTCCCTAATTTCTATGGCCTCTATTGGAACCGGACCGGACTTTTACCTTCATATTTGGAGATATGTAAAATAGAAACAAAGTAAACCTTAGTTTTTCTATCACGTCACATTTCACAGATGGCCCAATTCCACAGCTGATTCCATAGTCAAAATAATTTCATTTATCTGTTAGTTGAGACACAACATTTTAAAGAAATACTTATTTGTTTAAAAAGGGACAGTACATATTAATGAACATGCATATCATATGTTACAAGATGTGTGGGGTCTGCAGAGATGTTGGAAATCTTGTTCCTGACTGTAGACCTGTACAAGTCCTGGGAGGAGAGAAGGTCTACTCCGATGATTATCTTTGCCGACCTAATTATTCTTTGTAGTTTGGACCTGTCTTCTTTTGTGGATGAGCAAAACCACACAGTGATGGATGAACACGGGAAAGACTGGATGATGGCAGTGTTAAAGATGACCAGCAGCTGCAGTGAAATGTTGTACTTTACAACTTCCTAAGGAAGTACAATCTCAAACCAATGATAGTGATATAATCTGCACACTTTAGGAGTTTTACAGAGGAGTTGGTTTAGGTGCAGTCATTTGTGTATAGGGAGGAATGGGAAGAGAAAAAATCCGTGGGGTGTTCCAATGGCTGTTGAGTAGGAGAAGATCCTCCCCAGTCTTACCTGTTGCTGCTGGTCATTCAGGAAGCTGGTAATCCTCTGACAGGTGGAGGTCAGCAGTGTGAGCTGGGTGAGTTTCTGGTGGAGGATGTCAGGGTTGCTGGTGTTGAAGGCCCAGCCGAAGTCCACAATCAGAATCCTGGCGTACATTTCTGGATGGTCGAGGCGGTGTTAGATGTAGTATCCTCCCAGGATGACTACGTCATCTGGTGGCTTGCTTTCCCATAAAGCAAACTGCTGGGGGTCCAGCAGCAGGCCTGTGATATCCTTCAGATGCCTCAATACCAGCCGCTCAAAGTATTTTGTGATGATACAGAATTTGAAACCAGAGGGAAACTCACACAGATCTGGGGACTTTTTCAAGAACCGAGTAAATATTGGGACTGTGATTGATCAACACAGCCTTGCAGGCAAAACATGGGACTCTCGTCAGGTCATGGAGCTTTCCTGAACTTCTGATGCAGAAACAGCCAATTTACATCGTCCTCATAGATCTTTAGTGCAGGGAAAGGGGAGGGGCTGTCCACTTGTTGGTGGGGGTTGCAGGTAGTCTTTTGTGTGGGAGTGAGGTGTGAAAGGCTGGTTTTCAAACCTAAAGAAGAAGCTGTATATTAAAAGAAAAAAGAATAAATATGTCAGCATGCAACAGTTTGAGATAACTTGATTTTATTGATGCAGAATCCATGAAGTACTTTGACTAATTATAAGGCAGGTGGTGGGTTCACATGTATATTTACTTGTCTTCATTGCCTTTATTGTCTTCATTGATTCTCTCTCTCCTAACCACCTTCCTTCTTATTGCTGCAGGATGCACTATTAATGAACTAACATGTAACCTTTTTACTCGTTTTGCCTGACAAAGAAAACATATCTTAACATTATAAGCATTCATTTCAGAGACATTCCTTATCATTTATCTACCAATGTTAGTGCGGACACATGCCAATGAATCCCAGAAAATTCACATATTTACTGGAGAAGATTCCTGGATCATTTTCAGCTTTGATCCTAACCTCATTTATATTTAGGACAAAAAGGTCAGATGGTTTGAAAATGTTGATGACATGAAATCTAAAAAATACAAAACATATCAAGTTACTGTATGTAAACATTTTTTGGAAAATAAAATATGAGGTAAATGTAAAGTAAAACTGCATTTTCTTTGGAGCCCTGTCAGAACTTGGACATATTAATCTCTTTCAGTAGTAAGAGGTAAGGAAATAGATCCCCTTAACTTCAGTTAGTTTAGAGCCTAGTTATGAGCTAACATGCATCACCCCTTCACAATGCAGTTATGAGCGCAGCACTAACAAATCAATGAACGTATAGTAGTCAATATATATTCTTATTTTGCAGTAAACCAGACAGTTTTTATCTTAAATCAAGATGGGACACTTTTCAAACACAGAAACTAAACCTCGCTCGTTTTTTTTACTTATCTCAGAGCTGGAATTCTTCTGCAGCAAGAAGAAAATGAGAGAAAAATCACACCGTGCTCCATGAAGACCGTCAGCGTCATTACCGATCTCCTAAATGTAAACCAGAACTGCTTCTTCGATTATAAATGTGTTGGCAGTTGACAATCCATTTGAGACATATCAGTTCTGCCATCATCTGTTTTGGAGGAGAACTGCTGCTTTCAGCAGCGCCATCTGCTGTTCAAGTGTCCAGTGACGCAAAGAAACCTGTAAGAAAAGTTCAAAAATCTCAGAAGAGAGCAGGTAGAGTAGTTTTGCAATGTCCTTTTCTTACCAATGTGAACGAGACGAATCTTAAACAGTCTTTGTTAGCTGTGGAGGCAAAAGTAAAATACCGTTTTCTGCTGTGTATGCAAAGGGTTATGATTTATAATAAACGTCATTATTTTAAATAAAGACTATTATTCACGTAACACGCCATGTCGGCAACAATACGGTTGTAGTTCTAAGCTCTTGAAGTAATTTTATGAAGAAAACTATTCTATAAAGACGGGCAGTAGAGTGGAATTTACTCCAATGCAGTGTCAGGGAAATCCAAAATTAAAACATTTTTTAGAATACTATAAAACAAAGATAGTGTTTTGAATGCATTGTTCATTTTTGTTTTGTTTGTATGAGTGGAGAGGTGTTTCTGGACTGCATTGCTTGTTTGGGTGTGTTATTTGGCGGGGGTTGCGTAGCTTTTAAAGCTCTAATGATTTACGTATGCATGTTTTAATCATATGCACTGTTAATTGCATTTTTGTATTTTGATATTATGGACCCCGATAGACTAGCAATCACTGTGTAAGCTAATGGAGATCCAAATAAATCAATAATAAACAACAAGAACTCCGTTCTTCGTACTTCGCTAACTCAGTTAGCTGGATTTGATTGTTGACGCCTTGGCATGATCTTGGATCGTTTGGTTCTTCGAAACTCATCTTGGACTTGCTGTCATAGCAACATGTGCGCAAGGTTAAACCCCGCTCGCGAGCAGGCTTATTTCATGTAAACAGGATTAGATCACAGCTTTATAAACGGAGGAGATGGGGAAGTCTGTCTTAGTCATGTTTTGTCCGTTTTTACGACAGCAACCTGTTGCGGAAGGTGCAAGAGAATAAATTGCAGAGCTTTTCGAATTAATCGCGTATTGCGCAATAGACAGGATCCTTTAGCGCAGCGCGACAGTGTAATTGTAGAGATATTTTTCTTTGTGGCTGTTATGAACAGACAACCACATTATTTAACAGTGGTTTTTAAAGAGGAAAACGTTATGTTAGAGCCATAAATAGAAAATATTTAAGTTATTTGTATGACGATTTGCTTTTTATTTTTATCATATTCAGTAAGAAGATTTGTTCAGGCCATTTTATTGTGAAGTTTAGTTTTACTTTGAAAGGCTTGCTTCCTTGTCGAGCCGTATATTGCATTAACGGATTATCTAGACACGGAGCAATACAGTGTTTCACCGTGTAAACTGTGTTTCCTGACTTGGAAAAGGAAAAACTTAATTTTTTATAGATAAATAATTTTTTGTTAAAATTCCCGGTTTGCACGCGTCCTTTACTTCCAGTGTCTAAGGAATGACACTGATATTGGATCTGTTGCCATAACAAGTGGCTTTTTAAAATACAGTATAATAATAAAAGGATACCATTTTGTAGAATATTTTTGTACTTCACATTTACTTGTCCCCATGTTCTAGTGGGTCCCGTGGAGGCTCTGACATAAAAGAACAAAGTAAATATGAAATTATTAAAAAGCAAAAATACATACTGTAGAAAGTGATAGAAACATCTAACATGGACAGTACTTCTGCATGTAATTTGTCTGCTACTTTTTGCCAGCCCTCTCTCCTGGCTTTAGCAGACTTTGAGGTGTCCCCTGTAATTAATGACTCAAATTCGGCATAACCTTCCAAGCTCTTGTTCTGCTTGGGAGAAAAACTGTGCGCGTTCTTTGGCCATGCTGAACAGCCAATAGCAGCGTTGCTGATCATTGTTTCTACTATCGACACATTTCCCCTTTTAAAGCGACGCATGAACGCGCCGTTATCTCAGATAACTCAATCCAGCCATACTAATCATGAACAACAGGTGTGTTCGAAGAACCCAATTAGCCGGATCATGATTAGCAGGATGATATTATCTTGGATGTCGCATTTGATCTTGGATGTTTTAAGCAACGTACGAAGAACAGACCCCTGGACAGGGTTCACTTTGTGATGGCAAAGCCCATCCCTGAACATCTGCTTTTTTAACTTCTTTTTTAAATGCTATATTTCTAGCGTTTATTCATCACATTTAACAAAGTTAAAATATGTATTTCTTAATGCATTCAATAAAGTGATTTTAAATTTGTGATGAGCAAAAATATGTTGACGTGGAGTAATTTACTAAAAGCCCATTTATGTTCTAAAAGCTTTGTACATGGAAGTTTGTGAAAATAAAAATAATTATTTTATTCAACTTAAACATCGTAATTGCCTTTGATCGCAGTGGATGCAAGTTATGTTTTATTGCAAGATGTGAGGAGTTGGGGGTAAAATGAACTTAAACTGCTGTAATATCATTTAAACTCACGGTGTCACTATCTACTTTCTTTGGATTTAAATGTTGTTGCGCTGCTTTTGCACACCACCCACAACTGGGTGGAACCTCAGGTTTTTCTTTAAAAAAAAAAAAAAGCAAACCCGGCGGCAAGTGCGGAAAACGCGCATTATATATTTACCATTAAAACTAAATGGTTTGGCTTTTGGATATTATATTTGAGGCTATGAATGCACAAGGAATTCAACATCAGCACGGAATGATCTTTTTCTTTGTTCTGCTCCAGTACGCGCACGGAGATCTGACCTATTCAATCCAAGAGGAGCTTAAACATGGTTCTGTTCTCGGAAATATCGCGAAGGATCTGGGACTAGAGCTGGGAAGACTAGCTTCACGCAAAGCTCGTGTTGATATGGAAGGAAGCGAAAAACAGTATGTCGGTATAAACATGAGAAATGGAGATTTATTTGTTGCCGCAAGAATAGACAGAGAGGAGCATTGTGGAGAGAAGCCAGGTTGCGTTCTCAAATTCGACCTGCTTTTGGAAAATCCTCTGGAGCTGCACCGGTTGTCTCTTCAGGTTCAGGATATAAACGACAACGAGCCGATCTTCCCGAAGGATATTATTAAACTAGAAATCAGTGAGTCAACTGCTAAAGGAGCCAATTATCGCATTAATGCTGCGCATGATGCAGACATAGGCCAGAACGCCGTCCAAAGCTACATTCTGCAGCAAAACCCCAATTTTGTGCTTAACATCCAGACAAGCCCTGGGAGAAAATATGGAGAGCTGGTTTTAGATAAAGAATTAGACCGAGAGGAGCAACAAGAACTGAAAATACTATTAACAGCTGTGGATGGCGGGTCTCCTCGGAGATCAGGGACTGTAGTCATACATGTTACTGTGCTGGACGCTAATGATAATGCTCCGGTGTTTACCGAGGCTGTGTACACAGCCAGGTTGCCTGAAAACTCTCCTTTAAAAACTGCAGTTATCACAGTAAGTGCAGCAGATGCAGATGATGGAATAAATGGAGAGGTTACCTATGAATTTAGCCGACTCTCTGATCAGTCCCAGACTTTATTTTCTCTTGATTCGAAAATAGGAGAAGTAATTGTTACAGGAAATATAGATTATGAAGAAAGATCGAAATATGAGGTATTTATCGAAGCTAAAGATGGTTATGGTCTTTCATCAGAAGCTAAAGTTATAATTGATATTAGTGATGTGAATGACAACGCCCCATTAATTTATGTAAAATCCCTGTCCAATCCTACACCAGAGAACGTGTCACCTGGTACAGAGGTGGGCATCATAAATGTCCAGGACAGAGACTCAGGAAATAACAGACAGGTGCGCTGCTCCGTTCAGCAAAACGTCCCATTTAAGTTGGTTCCCTCTATTAAAAACTATTATTCTCTGGTGACCACAGGACAGCTGGACCGTGAACTAGTATCTGATTACAACATTAGAATCACTGCCACTGACGAGGGCTCTCCATCTCTGTCCTCCTCTAAAACTGTTCAGTTATCTGTAGCTGACATCAACGACAACCCACCTGTGTTTGAGGAACAGTCCTACAGCGCACATGTGAGTGAAAATAACAAACCTGGCTCCACTTTATGCTCCGTTTCTGCTCGTGACCCTGACTGGAGACAAAACGGTACAGTGATTTATTCTCTGTTACCTGGTGAGGTGAACGGTGCCTCGGTGTCCTCCTATCTATCTGTTAACGGAGACAAGGGGGTGATCCACGCTGTGAGGTCGTTTGATTATGAACAGTTCAGGAGTTTTAAAGTCCACGTCATGGCCAGAGACAACGGTTCTCCTCCACTCAGCAGCAACGTGACCGTCAGTGTGTTCATATCGGATGTGAATGACAACTCTCCTCAGATACTGTACCCCGCCTCGGAGGGCAGCTCCTTCATGACCGAGCTGGTCCCCAAAGCTGCACACGGAGGCTCTCTGGTGTCCAAAGTGATCGCGGTGGACGCAGACTCTGGACAGAACGCCTGGCTGTCCTATCATATAGTCAAAGCCACAGATCCTGGACTTTTCACTATTGGTCTGCACAGCGGAGAGATCAGGACACAGCGGGACATTTCAGAATCTGACAGCATGAAACAGAACCTGATTGTTGCAGTGAAAGATAACGGACAGCCCTCTCTGTCTGCCACCTGTGCCATGTATTTACTTATTTCTGATAACTTGGCTGAGGTGCCAGAACTGAAAGATATTTCTTATGATGAGAAGAACTCCAAGCTGACCTCCTATCTGATCATTGCGCTGGTTTCTGTGTCCACCTTCTTTCTGACCTTCATCATCATCATCCTGGGTGTGAGGTTTTGTCGCAGGAGAAAGCCCAGACTGTTGTTTGATGGAGCAGTAGCCATCCCCGGAGCTTATCTCCCTCCTAATTATGCAGATGTTGACGGCACAGGAACTTTACGCAGCGCTTACAATTATGACGCCTACCTGACAACCGGATCTAGAACCAGTGACTTTAAGTTTGTATCATCTTACAACGACAACACGCTGCCTGCTGACCAGACTCTGAAGAAAAGTCCAACAGAGTTTGCTGATATGTTTGGAGACAGTGATGCTTCTCCAGAGGTATGAATCTATCTGTTACATGTTTGAAGGTGTGGTTTGACATCTACGCAATATTAATTTCTTCAATTATTAACAGGTACCACTAGAATTAACTCTCTATACATGAACACAAAAACATTTCTTAAATATGACTTAAAGTTTGTTTTAGATTAAACTGCTTGTGATTTCTTACACTGGAATTGATATAACTTACATTGCATTGATTCCAATGAGTCAATCTCCTTCAAAATCCTGTATCTATCTATCTATCTATCTATCTATCTATCTATCTGTCTGTCTGTCTGTCTGTCTGTCTGTCTGTCTGTCTGTCTGTCTGTCTGTCTGTCTGTCTGTCTGTCTGTCTGTCTGTCTGTCTGTCTGTCTGTCTGTCTGTCTGTCTGTCTGTCTGTCTGTCTGTCTGTCTGTCTGTCTGTCTGTCTGTCTGTCTGTCTGTCTGTCTGTCTGTCTGTCTGTCTGTCTGTCTGTCTGTCTGTCTGTCTGTCTGTCTGTCTGTCTGTCTGTCTGTCTGTCTGTCTGTCTGTCTGTCTGTCTGTCTGTCTGTCTGTCTGTCTGTCTGTCTGTCTGTCTGTCTGTCTGTCTGTCTGTCTGTCTGTCTGTCTGTCTGTCTGTCTGTCTGTCTGTCTGTCTGTCTGTCTGTCTGTCTGTCTGTCTGTCTATCTATCTATCTATCTATCTATCTATCTATCTATCTATCTATCTATCTATCTATCTATCTATCTATATATATATATATATATATATATATATACCGTACAAAATCTTTAGCTTTTCATCTCTGTTGTTGTCTTTGCCTGTCCATTTTTCTCTTTTAAAACGTGTACTCTTCTGTATTCCGCAGGTAAGATATTGTCCTTTCTTGCTGTAAACTGACAGTGTTGCTGTGCATGATTAACAGTGCATCAGCTCTTTTTCAGTATTTATTGAATTCAGTTATAGTTTGGTGATTTTTTCTGGATCAAATGATTTGTAGTTGGTCATAAATATATTGAGAAAGAAACTGCCTCCCTTATCCTCAGTTTGTCAAGGTAATTATTGATACATTTCCGTTATCATGTTTTAAATTATCTTGCTATTCATTTAGTTGTCAAACAAGGAAGTTATTAAATATATAATTTGGTCCTCAGGTATATATTCAGATTAGGCATGCCCATTTTCTTGGATAACTAATTAAAAAGTGCAAAGGTGGGATGAAAAACTGGATTCAATGCTCACCAAATGGAATACCATTACCTTTATTTCTTTGTATTATTTGGTACAAGACTTTTCCCTTTTTATCCAGTATCTTGTTTTTATTATTGTTCACCTCAAAGATTTTTGTGTCTTCTTTTATCTTTTACAGTTGAATAAATGATTGCTTAGGGTTTTTCTCTGTGCTTGGTCCTTAAAGAACCTCACAACGTTCATGCTTCTTAAAATTTTACTCTTGCACATGCATTTTACAAGCAATCTATCCCTGGTTTCTGTTCAGATCCTCTATTTTCACTGAGAACATAGAAGTTTTTACTTTTTTTAAATATTTTTCTCTTATGTATTCCGCTAGTGAGTTATGGTTTCGTCCATTTGAAGATCAAACTTAATAAATCCTGTTTATTTTGCAATATGACTAATATTTTGTCTTCTGGGAGTAATGTAGCATATTCAGCTATGGCTCTTTTAACAAATCGCTTACAATGTGTTCAATTAAATTTTTTTCCGTCTTTGACTTTAATTTTTCAAATTTTTAACCTATTGTAGTACAAAACAATATGTACAACATCAAATTGTGCTTTTACCCAGTTTTTGTGTATTGAGTTTTTTCTCCTTCTTTTTTGATAAACCTTCCCTGATTATGCTGGGCTAAACATATTTATTTTGTCAGGGGCAAAAACAAACAAACAAACATAATAATAATAATAATAATAATATGGTCGTTAAAGTGAAACTACCTTTAAAAAGGGAAGACCAGGTGTTGTTAGTGTTAACTGGGAGTTTTTCAGAAATGCTGAAAATTATTTTTTGGACAGAAATTGATTAATTTAAACACAAACGATTTACAAAAACTATCTTTGCTTTTTTAAAGAAGGAAACAGTTTTGATTATAAATGTTCTTCTATAAAAATATGAAAAATGACTTGACATTACAAAGGGACGTTTTGTTTGGTTATGTTAGAACTTGTGACACCGCTTCAGAATAATCTGCATTTTCTGATGAAATGTTGTACAATCATTTAAACTCAAGGTGTCACTATAGACCAGCTATGGATTTAATTGCTGTTCAATTTTTTTTTTTGCGCACCATTTATAGTCGGTCTGAGTCTCTCTTCTTTATAATACGTGAATCCGTGGACAAGCTCGGCAAAAAATACCTTTTTTACAAATAGATTAACCTTCACAAATAGACGGCATAGCTTTTGTAGTCTAATTTAACGATGAAAACTACTCGACGGATTATTCGTTGGCATGGCGTTTTCTGTTTCTTTGTTCTGATGCAAAATGCTCATGGAGATCTGACCTATTCCGTCCAGGAGGAGCTGAAACGCGGATCTGTAATCGGAAATGTTGCCAAAGATCTGGGCCTGGAGCTGGGCAGATTATCAACTCGTAAAATACGTCTAAAAATGGAAGGTGCTGACAAAGATCTTTTTGGGATTTACACGAGAAATGGAGATTTATTCGTTACGGGAAGAATAGACAGAGAGGAGCATTGTGGAGAAAAGCCGAACTGCGTTCTCATCTTCGACCTGCTTTTGGAAAATCCTCTGGAGCTGCACCGGTTGTCTCTTCAGATTCAGGATATAAACGACAACGAGCCGATCTTCCCGAAGGATATTATTAAGCTAGAAATCAGAGAGTCAACTGCTAAAGGAGCCAAGTATCGCATTAATGCTGCGCATGATGCAGACATAGGCCAGAACACCGTCCAAAGCTACATTCTGCAGCAAAACCCCAATTTTGTGCTTAACATCCAGACAAGCCCTGGGAGAAAATATGGAGAGCTGGTTTTAGATAAAGAATTAGACCGAGAGGAGCAACAAGAACTGAAAATAATATTAACAGCTGTGGATGGCGGGTCTCCTCGGAGATCAGGGACTGTAGTCATACATGTTACTGTGCTGGACGCTAATGATAATGCTCCGGTGTTTACCGAGGCTGTGTACACAGCCAGGTTGCCTGAAAACTCTCCTTTAAAAACTGCAGTTATCACAGTAAGTGCAGCAGATGCAGATGATGGAATAAATGGAGAGGTTACCTATGAATTTAGCCGACTCTCTGATCAGTCCCAGACTTTATTTTCTCTTGATTCGAAAACAGGAGAAATAATTGTTACAGGAAATATAGATTATGAAGAAAGATCGAAATATGAGGTATTCATTGAAGCTAAAGATGGTTATGGTCTTTCATCAGAAGCTAAAGTTATAATTGATATTAGTGATGTGAATGACAACGCCCCAGTTATAGACATCACATCCCTGTCCAATCCTACACCAGAGAACGTGTCACCTGGTACAGAGGTGGGCATCATAAATGTGCAGGACAGAGACTCTGAGAATAACAGACAGGTGCGCTGCTCCATCCAGCAGAACGTCCCTTTTAAGTTGGTTCCTTCTATTAAAAACTATTATTCTCTGGTGACCACAGGACAACTGGACCGTGAACTAGTTTCTGATTACAACATTACAATCACTGCCACTGACGAGGGCTCTCCACCTCTGTCCTCCTCTAAAACGGTTCAGTTATCTGTAGCTGACATCAACGACAACCCACCTGTGTTTGAGGAACAGTCCTACAGCGCACATGTGAGTGAAAATAACAAACCTGGCTCCACTTTGTGCTCCGTTTCTGCTCGAGACCCCGACTGGAGACAAAACGGTACAGTGATTTATTCTCTGTTACCTGGTGAGGTGAACGGTGCCTCGGTGTCCTCCTATCTATCTGTTAACGGAGACACGGGGGTGATCCACGCTGTGAGGTCGTTTGATTATGAACAGTTCAGGAGTTTTAAAGTCCACGTCATGGCCAGAGACAACGGTTCTCCTCCACTCAGCAGCAACGTGACCGTCAGTGTGTTCATATCGGATGTGAATGACAACTCTCCCCAGATACTGTACCCCGCCCCGGAGGGCAGCTCCTTCATGACCGAGCTGGTCCCCAAAGCTGCACACGGAGGCTCTCTGGTGTCCAAAGTGATCGCGGTGGACGCA
The DNA here is from genome assembly GCA_037039145.1 of Fundulus diaphanus. Lineage (NCBI taxonomy): Eukaryota > Metazoa > Chordata > Actinopteri > Cyprinodontiformes > Fundulidae > Fundulus > Fundulus diaphanus. The sequence continues at coordinate 35,512,528 of CM073125.1, forward strand.
GACTCTGGACAGAACGCCTGGCTGTCCTATCATATAGTCAAAGCCACAGATCCTGGACTTTTCACTATTGGTCTGCACAGCGGAGAGATCAGGACACAGCGGGACATTTCAGAATCTGACAGCATGAAACAGAACCTGATTGTTGCAGTGAAAGATAACGGACAGCCCTCTCTGTCTGCCACCTGTGCCATGTATTTACTTATTTCTGATAACTTGGCTGAGGTGCCAGAACTGAAAGATATTTATTATGATGAGAAGAACTCCAAGCTGACCTCCTATCTGATCATTGCACTGGTTTCTGTGTCCACCTTCTTTCTGACCTTCATCATCATCATCCTGGGTGTGAGGTTTTGTCGCAGGAGAAAGCCCAGACTGTTGTTTGATGGAGCAGTAGCCATCCCCGGAGCTTACCTCCCTCCTAATTATGCAGATGTTGACGGCACAGGAACTTTATGCAGCGCTTACAATTATGACGCCTACCTGACAACAGGATCTAGAACCAGTGACTTTAAGTTTGTATCATCTTACAACGACAACACGCTGCCTGCTGACCAGACTCTGAAGAAAAGTGCAACAGAGTTTGCTGATGTGTTTGGAGACAGTGATGCTTCTCCTGAGGTAGGAATTTGTCCCGCTACATGAGATGGTAGTTTGACATTAACCACCACCCGATTCACTGATAATTGAAAAAGATATTCCATTAATTATTAATATGCACCACAACTGTTTCCGGAAAGTACACTGTAACTTTGTATGTCAGCGGTGGAGACAAAAAAGTCTCATATGGGTGGCTAGACTGAGACCACTGCATCGTGAGAGGTGGCTAAAAACTGATATTAGGGCTCTTTTGGTGGACGTAGACGTGTTTTTGTTTTCGCCTCTCTCATTGCATAGAAGATTCATGGATGACTTAGGTATGGTTAGTAAATCATCAATGTGGATAATTCACTGTTTTTCTATGGTTGGTTTATGGATAATATAATAAGTTAAATCTCAAAAAGAAAAAAAACCCAGCTTTCAGAACCAGCTTCAACATGCTTTTGTCAGTTATATTGTGAACTCCAGTTTTATGTCACTGTGTGTGGAAAAAGCTGACCAACCTTTATACAGACAATGACTGCCAAATACATAAAGAGGACTTAATAATAAAATATAATAATCTTCTTAATGTGTTCACGAACTAACTAAAAAAGGTCTAAAGCAGTTGGGAAATTGATCTTTATTTTTGTGACGCACTGAACTTATTAACCAGTAAAGCAATTCACAGAATTTGAAAATACTTCATGATTTTACAATTCACATTAGAACATTGAGGACTCCAAACGTCACAACCTTAAATTTATAGTACCCTCTCAAAACTGATGCACAATTCCTTAAGGCTCCCTTACCGAAGTTCACAGTGGTGCTCAGTAAGTAATCAAAATTTAACTTTATCAAAAAAGGTACTTAAACCTCTAAAGGCCTAAGTACAGCAAAGCTTAATGCCAATTTTGTTAGCATCACATTAAACTGCTCCATTTGGCTAACATGGCACAAATATGCGTCAGACATGCCATGCAAATCTTCTATCTTTAATCATATTCAGTTCCCAATTTCTACAGCCTCTGTCGGAAGTAAAAACTGATTTAGCTTTTTTAAGTTCCAAGTGACCACAGGCGTCAGAGCAACACCATCCTTGCTTTGTGAGTATTCAATCCATGTACGATGTGTGCAGCACAAGGTCCCCCATGGCCGTGTCTGGAAAAACCATAAACTGTGGCTGAACTGGACCTTTGTCTCCAGATTTAGAGGTGTCTAAAAGAGAGAAAAACATTAAAATTAGTTTTTCAATCATGTCACACATTTATTTGTAATTGTTGAAGGCATGAGTGTAAACTAAATACCTGGTGGTCTACAAAGATTTTGGCACTTTACTCACAGCCCAACTCCACTGCTGTGTTTTTGTTTGTAATGAGTTTGTCTGTTGAATTACATTTTTAGCAATTAAACACCTTACAAATATAAATTGAAATGTTATTTTAATTTTATTATTTAATGGCAACAGATCAAAGTAACAGATCAGGGAAACAAAGGAACTTGTAGTTTGTGATCGCCATAATGAACCTTGAAATTCCCTTTTCACACTAGAAGCCTGGGGATCTCCTCCGTCATCACTGTCACTATCTAGTTGATCATCTGGTTATTAAGACGGAAAAGTTAAAACGGTTGGCAAACCACATTTTAAGATAGCTAACCTGATTGTCACCGATGGAGAATCCCTGAAATACTTTGTCTAATTATATAAGGAGGGCTGTGGATTTCTCCTGTATATTTACTTCTCTGGAGAACACCTTGTGAGCGCTCTCTTTCATTTTCTGATTATGTCTCAACCTGCATCTCTCCTGACTACCTTGCTTCTTATTACTGCTGGATACGTGACTAATGAAGTAACATCTAATCTTTCTCTCCATTTCAAAGAGAAACATATCTAGCATTATAAGCAGGTGTTTCAGAAAAATTCCTTAGCAATACTTTGTCATTTAGTAATAGTAATATCATTTTTATTGTCATTGAATCATACATTACAACGAAATTTGTTCTCTGCTTTTAACCCATCCCCCTTGGGGAGCAGTAGGCTGCCATGTGCGGCGTCCGGGGAGCAATCAGGGGTTAAGGGTCTTGCTCAGGGACCCAGAGTGCAGGCGCTGGGGATCGAACCGGGTACTTGCATCCTTCTTTGAGTGCACTGCTCTAACCACTAGGCCAACATTTAGTGTTCAATATCACTGCAGACTTGCAAACAGTAATTAAATAACAATAATAAATTAAAAAAACAACAACAAAAAAAGTGTAGTCAGTGTTGCAAGATTGGGGGGGGGGGGGTTCCGCCAGATTGGGCTTCTTTTCAACACATTGATCTGAAAAAAAAAACTTATGGGAGGGTTGTAAAAATTTGGGAAGCTTTTCACAACATTTGGCGGGCTTTTGGAAAGAATTAATAACAAAATATATCAAAATAGTTGCGATTGTGTGGCAGAAAACCAAATATTTCCACATTTAAATAAAACGCTGTCTCCTTTAACTTTACTAGTTAATTTATATTTCAAATGAGTAGATCCTGCTGGACCTGACATCATTAATGAATAACAGTCTCTGGTTAATCAAGTGTCACTATGAAATTGGATTAGTCACTGTTATATAAGGCTGAGATTTTGGACTTTTTTATGTTTTTAAGAGTTGGGTGGGTTTTGTGTTTGGGCTGTAAACTATCAGTCGGATCTGGTGCTGTCCATTCAATTAACTCAAAAGTCAAGTTTAAGCGCTCATCACAGCACTGATGTCAGGCTGAACACTGGCTGAAGTAAAAATTCATACTAGGAGAGGTAACTGCAGCAGCAAGAGAGCACAAGGATCAGAACGAAGCAGTGTTTCCTTCTGCCTGCAGGTAACCCAAGTTTCTTTCATTTGGCGGAGTTTCACTGCTTGTTTCTGCTCCTTGTGCTCGTAGCTGCGTAACTGACCCTGCCAGCATGGATGACTGCAGCGCTCACGTTTCCAACAGAAATTAATGCCGCTGCTTCCTGGGGCCCGTTCTTCGTACGTTGCTTAAAAAATCCAAGATCAAATGCGACATCCAAGATAATATCATCCTGCTAATCATGATCCGGCTAATTGGGTTCTTCGAACACACCTGTTGTTCATGATTAGTATGGCTGGATTGAGTTATCTGAGATAACGGCGCGTTCATGCGTCGCTTTAAAAGGGGAAATGTATCGATAGTAGAAACAATGATCAGCAACGCTGCTATTGGCTGTTCAGCATGGCCAAAGAACGCGCACAGTTTTTCTCCCAAGCAGAACAAGAGCTTTTAATGGAAGGTTATGCCGAATTTGAGTCATTAATTAAAACGACAGGGGATTTACACAGTAGTCACAAAAAAGTTACTGGAATATTACAAGCAATAGTGAATTAAAGAGTTTAAAGTCAACTTCAAGATAACTATAACCTGGAAAAATGTGATTTCTTTAGATGCCTTCAGCTAAGATACCATTACAATAAAAATAAAACATTTTTGGAGGCGGATGAGACAGGTATACTTAAAATCTTATTAGATTCCAGCAACGGAAGACCTCCCACAAAAAACAATATCCAAACTATACTCATGTCTACAAACAGAGAGAAAATGTAATACAACATATCTTAAGGTTAAATGGTGAAAAAGAAGCTAAAATAACAATAACTGATGGTTAAATATTTGTAATTCTGTGATCCACACGTCAAGTTCTAACCTATGGAGGGAATTTTCCTGGACATGCATGGTGCGTTTTTTTTTTTGTTACACCTAACATTAAAAGTAAACATTGTAACGACACTGAGAAGGCAAACTGTTGGAGGAACTGTGGGAATGTGTCTGCAGGACATTTTCATGTCTTCTGGGAATGTACTAAGATCGCATCCTACTGGTCAGGAGTGATAAAAGAAATCAATACTAAAATGGACTTAAATTTAACTTACGCTGTGATTTTACTACGGTTTTCCTGGGTAGTTTACCCCAAGAGCTGAGGAAGTCCAATAGATATCTCCTACTAATATTAATACCAGGTGCAAAGAAAGCTATAACTCGCAGGTGGCTTGATGCGGAACCACCATCATGTTTGGACTGGAAGGACATAATTGAGGAAATTCACACAATGCATGGCTTTTTCATTAAGACTTGCCACTTATAAATACAATAAATACTGAAAAAAGTTGAACATTCATCGGAACTTGACACCAACTGTATAACTAATGTAATTACTTTTTTCCTTTTTTTTATTATTATTCAGCTGCTCCTGTCAAACTAGTTGCTCTGCAATTTTTGTTGGAGGGGGGTCAAATTGTTCAATGTATGTATGTATGTATGTATGTATGTATGTATGTGTATTTCTAAAACTACTAAAATGACAAAAATAAAGTATTAAAAAAAAAAACGACACGGAACACCTCAAAGTCTGCTACAGCCAGGAGAGGGCTGGCAAAAAGTAGCAGACAAATTAAATGCGTAAGTACTGCATTTTAATAATTTCATATTTACTTTGTTCTTTTATGTCAGAGCCTCCACCGGACACATTGGAACATGGGGAAAAAAGTGAAGTACAAGAATATTCTACAAAATGGTAGCCTTTAATTATTATACTTTATTTTAAAAAGCCACTTGTTATTAACCTGACAACAGCCAGCTCTATTTCGCTCCGCCTAGCTCCACTCACATACATCTGGGACACCGCCGATAGAGAGTGATTTCTCCAACCAATTTTATGGTCTGACCAATCAGGACGCAGGGCTGGAGTTTCATATATGTGACGTAGTGGAGACGCGACCATGACGTGAGACTGTTTTGATAGCAATGGCGGCTCGTCGAGGAAGCAAGCGTTAGCATTAATGCTGCTATTTCTTCCGTGTTGTCCAATCTACCTAATATTGTTTCATTAAAAGAACATCAGAGAACGCCTCTGAAGGCTTTTGTTGGTGGAAACGATGTTTTCGCCCTTCTCCCGACCAGATTTGGCAAGTTTTGTTTTCCGGGGCGCGTCCGCTGCGGACGGGGACGCGCCCCGGAGCGGTTAGCGGGAACCATGTTAAGAGGCCTTTAGTCCTCAACGCGGTCGGCCCGGGATCGACTCCGACCCGCGGCGCTTTGCCGCCTGTCTTTCCCCCGCTTCCTGTCAGCTCACTGTCAATAAAACGCGTGCCACTAGAGCCGCAAACACATTAAAAAAAATTTTTTTTTTTTTTTTTTTCCTGTGTCGCTCTCATCAGCGTCACGGGTTAGCTTCGGTGTGAGTGGTTGAAATAGCACGTCGATAAAGATGACAGACAAGTGGCTTATCCAATCATATGCAAGGAGTTTTGATAAGGCCCAGCCTTCTGTAAAGGCAATCCCTATGGCGGTGTCCCAGATGTATGTGAGTGGAGCTAGGCGGAGCGACATACAGCTGGCTGTTGTCAGGTTAACTTGTTATGGCAACAGATCCAATATCGGTGTCATTCCTTAGACACTGGAAGTAAAGGACGCGTGCAAACCGGGAATTTTAACTAAAAATTCTTTATCTATAAAAAATTACGTTTTTCCTTTTCCAAGTCATACACAGCTTACACGGTCAAAAACCGTGTTGCTCCGTGTCTAGATAATCCGTTAATACAATATACGGCTCGACAAGGAAGCAAGCCTTTCAAAGTAAAACTAAACTTAACAATAAAATGGCCTGAACAAATCTTCTTACTGAATATGATAAAAATAAAAAGCAAACCATCATACAAATAACTTAAATATTTTCTATTTATGGCTCTAACACCACTTTTTCTTCTTTAAAAGCCACTGTTAAATGATGTGTTTGTTTGTTTATAACAGCCACCAAGAAAAATCTCTCTACAATTACACTGTCGCGCTGCGCTAAAGCATCCTGTCTATTGCGCAATACGCGATTAATTCGAAAAGCTCTGCAAATTATTCTCTTGCACCTTCCGCAACAGGTTGCTGTCGTAACAATGGACATGACATGGCTACGACAGACTTCCCTATCTCCTCCGCTTATAAAGCTGCGATCTAATCCTGTTTACATGAAATAAGCCTGCTCTCGAGCAGGTTTAAGCTTGCGCACATGTTGCTATGACAGCAAGTCCAGGATAACTTTCGAAGAACCGAACAATCCAAGATCATGCCAAATTGTCAACAATCAAATCCAGCTAACTGAGTTAGTGACGTACGAAGAACGGACCCCTGCTCGCTCTAATTTGCTCCGTTGTCACTTCTATATGGAAACAAGTCAGAATATCCATGCCGAACCAGAAACGGTGAGCACAGTGGAGCCGTGGTGTTTCTGTAGGCTACGAACGTATAAATCAGCAACCCGCCCCTCTCTGGCTGTAATTGGCTAGCATGGTGCCGTCAGTCGTTGATTTTATTGGTTGAATTATGTATGATGGACCAATCGGCGGGCACCCCACTCCCCCGGGCACGTGCCTACAGGGCGGCCATCTTGGGTCAGACCACAGATCAGACAGCTGCTGTCAAAATGAATAGGAGGCAGTTCAGATCTCATTTTAATCATATGTTCACAATGCTCGTGACCTTTCAGACAGATTACACATATTTATTCAGAACAGAAACTATTTAAACTGATGTCAAACTGGATGAAAAATGTACACGCACTTACATATTTTGCAGTTGCATATTAATCTAATATACACACAAATTATACACACATAAATCTCTCTCCTTCTTCAAATATATATATATATATATATATATATATATATATATATATATATATATATATATATATATATAGCATATATATACTGTATATATATATCTATATATACTGTATATATATGCTATATACACAGACACAGCACTTATCTATAGGAGCAAAACTATATACAGACAAGTGAGAGCAGAGGTGCCCATAACAGCATTTAAAAATTATATAATACAAACCGCAATCTGGGGGGAAAAATCAACAAAAAACCTAATAACGCATCTTAGAATCAAATACATTACAAAATCATAGCAAAACCAAAAATACTGTATAATATTTTAAATATTTTGTCCTTTTATTTGCGCACCCATAAGCGGAGTTAGAGTCGGGCTTCCTGGGATGTAGCTCTGGAAGTTTGCTTACTTTCAATACAAAATCGAAATTATTTATTAAGTTAGACAATCATTTAATTCAATCAATTGGTCCCATGTAGCCCCTAAAGGGGTGATGTTTTCAGTCAGTTGATTTATCTGGAAATCGGGTGAGAATTCACCGGATTCAGAGTGTCTGAAAACATAAAGGACATTTTCCTGAATTGACTTGTATTCTGTCTGAGCGCAGTTTAGTCTGACCTAAGATGGCCGCTCTGTCGGCAAGCCTCTCAACCGAGGACGCGGCGTCTACGTATTCATGTCTGTGGTCTCCCCCACAGACATCATATACGTAGACGCGTCATAGGGTGCAGGTTCGCACGTCAACGTCGCCGCCATATTGTATGTGGCAGAAAAAAGTTGAGTTCTGTTATTGTGAACGTGAATCAGAAAAGATGCCTCATTCCTGTGCTGCATGGAAATGTATTCTGGCTGATTTCACTACTTGTATCTGCCTTCTATATATATATATATAGAAGGCAGATACAAGATATCTATCTATCTATCTATCTATCTATCTATCTATCTATCTATCTATCTATCTATCTATCTATCTATCTATCTATACACACACACACGTATATAGATTGATATATATATATATATCCATCCATCCATCCATCCATTTTCCAAACCGCTTAATCCCTCATGGGGTCGCGGGGGGTGCTGGTGCCTATCTCCAGCATTCATCGGGCGAGAGGCGGGGCAATATATATATATATATATATATATATATATATATATATATATATATATATATATATATATATATATATATATATATATATATTGATATATATATATACGCTGTCACGTCTGTGAGCGGAGAAGAAGCGGCTCCAGGAGGACGTCATACGTTAAAATGCCTGTAGCTTTCCACTCATCGCACCGATCAATCTCAGAACATGCCTGATGGTCTCATGAAAACCCTGACCTAGAGAAGAAATACAAAGACTTTGCTACCAATTGCTAAAAGTAGCTTAGCTCATATAGAAACCTGCCAGTCACATAAAACGTTACCTGAAATAATTTTAAAATATTCTTTCTCATTGGAAACAAAGTGTGCAGGTTGAACTTGGCCTACGATGCTCCACCATTGGCCACCGAGTGGTCGTTTCATTTGACTACGCAGTAGCTACGGTTCAAAATTATTTACAAAATAATTTATGTAGAATAAAATGACAAGTAAATAAACAAAATATATTTTTTATAAAACAGTTTCTTTAATGTCCTTTTACATTTCCATCCTGTTTCTTATATTTTTGTTCTCCACTAAAACCTGAAAGCATAAGTGCTCATTTCCCCCCAAATAGCACAGTGAACTTAACTTTTAATATCCCCAATATTTGCGGTTTTTAGCATGTTCTTAGCTTAGAGGCATACATACGCACACACTGTTATGCGCTAACACTGGTCCCGCAGTTCCATGTCATCAGCAGCCTGATCGGAGCTAACTAGCTTAAAATAATACCTTGAACCACGGTCATAAAACGTAAATTACTTAGTCAAAACCACACCACGTCAAGTTGGAAAAGTAAAAAAACATAACGACGAATATTAGCAACCGTTTTCAAGGGTAAAAATAGAAATATTCAGTTATTACCTGAAAACGGGAAACACGGATAAACGAAGCCCAGACCGACAGCTCCCCCTTCAGTCCTATACAGGCATGACTAATCAATCACAAGCATCACCCCTCAGAAAGATTTAGTAGGTGGATCACAGATCAAGGAACTTTTTAACTAGGACACCGTTTTATGTATTACCCTTTTTAAAGAAAGTAATTAAAGACTTGTCTTACAGTCACTTACATGAATTTTTTAACAATTGTTTAATTACCCTTGTAAGCATAAATTGGTATTTTGTCACTACAACTGCTTTCATTCATTCAAGTTAATGTTCAATGTGTCACACTAGCCTCTGAAGAAACTTCTGATGACACAGCTTTCTACCTCTATTTAAATGCAACATGTGCTCATAGAGCTGTGAGGTTCCTGGAAGCGTAACATTAGTCCAAAACTACTATAAACTGATCAGAGGAGTTGGCAAGACGACAGCAAGATAAGTTGTAGTTTAAGCTTTTGCCATTACGACTTAATGAAACCCTTTTTTTAGTGTTCTGGGTGAACTTAAAACATGAAATGTATGTGTCCTGGTCAAATTCTAAATGGATTTGGAGCCTTAAGACATTTCAGATTCCCAAAAAAGCAACACCAGTTGTGAAAAGGAAACCATCCTAATATTTGAGGTGACAGCCACTTTATGCAATGCATGATATCCCAGCTGTCATTCCTACATGTCTCCTAACTCTGTCTAAACTCGATGGTACAGACAATGCTCTGGTTTTGGATTATGCTGTTTGCACACAAGCCCATTTCACTAACTCAAGAGAGAATGATGAATCAGAATCAACTTTATTCAGCAAGTTTGTGGGTACGAACAAAGAAATTACGCTCGCATTGTGAAAAATGCAGGGGGGAAAAAACATGATGAGTAGTTCCTGAGTAAAGCTGTACTTCTTAACTTGCTGCAGGAAATACAGTCTCTGCTGAGCCTTTTTACAGATGGTGTCAATGTCTGAGAACCATCTCAGGTCCCAAGACAGGATAGTTCTGAGAAACTGGAAATGATCTACCATAGACAAAGTGTTGTTGAGGATAGTGTCTTTAGCGGGATTAGCTCCAGGCTTAGTGCTTGTGTATCAGGTAATTTGTCCAAACGTATTTAATGATTTGTATATCCTTGCAATCCTTTTGAATTTTTAATCATTGCATTCGTGACGTTGAAGGTAAAATAAATCTGGGTGTGGGATTTTGATGTTTGTTTAATTTCGGATGATGTATTAACACATTTATTTTGCACTAATTATTTTTTGATATTTGTGTTTGTGCATTTGAACTAATTTGCAAGTAGCCAAAATTACACTTTTTGCTTTACATGCGCGGATATAGACCTTTATAACTCACTAAAAATAAATCAATCACATTAGTTTCTTGGCAATAGTAGTAGCATAATTATTGAAAGAATTTCATTAAGCAAAAAATAAAAAATAAAACGGACCTGACGTAATACATAGTAATTTATCTCTCTCATTCCTTGATTCCATATTTTCTTTTAACTGAAAATACACATACATTGTAATATGAATTACAACTCGTTGCATCAAAAAAGTAATTTTGTGAACTTAAAAAATGCTATGTGCAAATCGTATCCTAACTGGATAAACAACTTTTTCATGTTATTAACTACCTTCGAGTAATTTAATATTGACAACACCTATTAACGAGGTCAGTAATATTCTGTGGCTGAAGGTAGCATTTATGTTTGATTCATCAACCAACTTCGGGGTCACAGAATGGAACTGTAGTCCATAATATTGAATACATCCCATTAATCGTAACAGGAACTTCGCTCATGGTTTTGTCAGGCCACACCCATGGCAAAAAAAAAAAAAACTGCCACTGAAGATAAACTGATCTGCACAAGTCTCCACCTCTTTCAAATGTGGGAACTGAAATATTTTGAGTTATCAAGCGTTTTTTTAATCTAAGAGTTTACAACACTTATTCAAAATAAGGATAAACAACAAGTTAACGAGAATTGAGTTCTCCTCAATACTTTTTTTGAAAGATGCATGCATTTATATTTATCCGAAAAGAAGGAAAGAAACTGTGAGAAATGAAAAGATACATCGAGTTTCCAGGGTCCCTTTTTGACAACTAAAATGCTTCATGTATTACCATTAAAAGGAAGTGATCTACTGTATATTAAAACATTGAAATGGTTACAGAGCACTTTAATGATACAGAAGAATCTCAAATTTGACGTGAATTTTAATGTAGATATTTACTTATTATTTGAACCCTTTTAAAACGGTGTGTCGTAATTCTGGTAACCTTTTTTGAGTCGTTATATTTCATTTGTACTCACGATGTCACTATAGACCAGCAACGCGTTAAACGCTGAACGTGTTTTGCACACGATCCTATGAGGAGTGGGACGTATTTGTTCTCTGTTCTCTAAAGCTGGAGCAAAACGCGAGGGATGCTCAACTCGTGACCGAAAAATAATAGATTTAATGCTGGAAACCCACCTTGTTATATTGATTATTGTAGTGTGGAATGATGGCGCATGAAGGGCGTTTTCCCGAGATCTACGGCCGCGTCCTCTTTGTCTTTTTTGTGGTACACTGCACACGGGGAGAGCTGACCTATTCCGTGCAGGAGGAGCTGAAGCCCGGATCTGTCATCGGAAATATCGCCAGGGATTTGGGACTGGAATCACAGGGAATCCATGCTCGTAAAGCCCGTGTTGAAATGGAGGGAAGCGAGGAGGAGTATATCAGAGTTGACCTGAGAAACAGAGATTTATTGGTCGCGGGAAGAATAGACAGAGAGGAGCATTGTGGACAAAAACCAACTTGCGTTCTCAAATTTGATCTGCTTTTAGAAAATCCACTGGAGTTACACCGGCTGTCCCTCCAGGTGCAGGACATAAACGATAATTCCCCAATATTTCAAAAGGACACAGTGAAGCTGGAAATCAGCGAGTCGGCTGACAAAGGAGCCAGGTATCGCATCAATGCTGCGCACGATGTAGATATAGGCCAGAACGGCGTTCAAAGCTACATCCTGCAGAAAAACACACATTTTGTGTTCAATATTCAGACAACAAGTGCTGGCAATAAATTTGGAGAGTTAGTCTTGGATAAAGAGTTAGACCGAGAGGAGCAGCAAGAGATGGAATTATTACTAACAGCTGTAGATGGCGGGTCTCCTCGGAGATCAGGGACTGTAGTCATACATGTTACTGTGCTGGACGCTAATGATAATGCTCCGGTGTTTACCGAGGCTGTGTACACTGCCAGGTTGCCTGAAAACTCTCTCTTAAAAACTCCAGTTATCACAGTAAGTGCAACAGATGCAGATGATGGAATAAATGGTGAGGTTACCTATGAATTTAGCAGATTATCTGATAAATCTGAAAAGCTATTTTCACTTGATGAAAAAACAGGACAAATAACTGTAGCAGGTGAAATAGATTATGAAGAGGGATCAAAATATGAACTGATGATTGAGGCCAAAGATGGTTATGGCCTGTCTTCGGAAGCTAAACTGATTATTGATATTACTGATATAAATGACAACGCCCCAGTTATTCATCTAAAATCCCTGTCTAATCCCATACCAGAGAACGTGTCACCTGGTACAGAGGTGGGCATCATTAATGTGCAGGACAGAGACTCAGGAAATAACAGACAGGTCCGCTGCTCCATCCAGCACAATGTCCCATTTAAGTTGGTTCCCTCTATTAAAAACTATTATTCTCTGGTGACCACAGGACAGCTGGACCGTGAACTAGTTTCTGATTACAACATTACAATCACTGCCACTGACGAGGGCTCTCCACCTCTGTCCTCCTCTAAAACGGTTCAGTTATCTGTAGCTGACATCAACGACAACCCACCTGTGTTTGAGGAACAGTCCTACAGCGCACATGTGAGTGAAAATAACAAACCTGGCTCCACTTTATGCTCCGTTTCTGCTCGAGACCCCGACTGGAGACAAAACGGTACAGTGATTTATTCTCTGTTACCCGGTGAGGTGAACGGTGCCTCGGTGTCCTCCTATCTATCTGTTAACGGAGACACGGGGGTGATCCACGCTGTGAGGTCGTTTGATTATGAACAGTTCAGGAGTTTTAAAGTCCACGTCATGGCCAGAGACAACGGTTCTCCTCCACTCAGCAGCAACGTGACCGTCAGTGTGTTCATATCGGATGTGAATGACAACTCTCCTCAGATACTGTACCCCGCCCCGGAGGGCAGCTCCTTCATGACCGAGCTGGTCCCCAAAGCTGCACACGGAGGCTCTCTGGTGTCCAAAGTGATCGCGGTGGACGCAGACTCTGGACAGAACGCCTGGCTGTCCTATCATATAGTCAAAGCCACAGATCCTGGACTTTTCACTATTGGTCTGCACAGCGGAGAGATCAGGACACAGCGGGACATTTCAGAATCTGACAGCATGAAACAGAACCTGATTGTTGCAGTGAAAGATAACGGACAGCCCTCTCTGTCTGCCACCTGTTCCATGTATTTACTTATTTCTGATAACTTGGCTGAGGTGCCAGAACTGAAAGATATTTCTTATGATGAGAAGAACTCCAAGCTGACCTCCTATCTGATCATTGCGCTGGTTTCTGTGTCCACCTTCTTTCTGACCTTCATCATCATCATCCTGGGTGTGAGGTTTTGTCGCAGGAGAAAGCCCAGACTGTTGTTTGATGGAGCAGTAGCCATCCCCGGAGCTTATCTCCCTCCTAATTACGCAGATGTTGACGGCACAGGAACTTTACGCAGCGCTTACAATTATGACGCCTACCTGACAACCGGATCTAGAACCAGTGACTTTAAGTTTGTATCATCTTACAACGACAACACGCTGCCTGCTGACCAGACTCTGAAGAAAAGTCCAACAGAGTTTGCTGATATGTTTGGAGATCATGATGCTTCTCCTGAGGTAGGAATTTGTCCCGCTACATAGTTGAGATGGTAGTTTGACATAAACCATTCATTGATTTTTTTTCTACAAATTATTCCTTTAATTATCAATGCATACCACAAGAGTCTCCTTAATATAAATAATTGGAGATAGTTACACTTTACGAGAGGTATAAATTATACTCCTTAAACCCATTTAGCTCTTTTTTTGTGTTTTCGTCTTTTCTCACACTAGCGCTATTTTACTGTGGGGTCTTAGGGGCTCTGATTTGCTTGGAAATATACTGCAAAAGGATTTATGCCTTTTCACTTTAACTGTTACACACACCCACACACACACACAAATGTCCCTTTATGTCTTCTGTACTACGATATCTATATTTTATGGGGAGAAAATACACTAAATCTTTGCATGTCATTGGTGGAGACATGAAAGATTCAGATGGATGGCCAGACTGACAACGCTGCTTAGTGAGAGGTGGTTAAAAACTGATCTTAAGTTTCTCATTGCATAGAAGATCATAGATGCCGTTCAAACACACATGACTAACTTTGCTTTCTCTGCATAATTTATAAAAATACACAAAACTGGTGCTCAATAGAGCAGAGATTTTGTGTTTGTCATCTTTTATGTTAGTAAATCATCAATGTGGATAATTCGCTGTATTTTTATTGTCAGTGTATGGACCTGCATAATACTTAATGTGTTCACGAACTAACTAAAAAACATCTAAAGCAGTTCGGAAATTGATCTTTATTTTTGTGACACACTGAACATATTAACAACCAGCAAAGCAATTCACAGAATTTGAAAATATTTCATGATTTTACAATTCACATTAGAACATTGAGGACTCCAAACGTCACAACCTTAAATTCGTAATACCCTTCCAAAACTGATGTACAATTCCTTGAGGCTCCCCTACCGAAGTTCACAGTAGTGCTCAGTAAGTAATCAAAATTTAAGTTTATCAAAAAAGGTACTTAAACCTCTAAAAGCCTAAGTACAGTAAAGCTTAATGCCAATTTTGTTAGCAACACATTAAACTGCTCCATTTGGCTAACATGGCACAAATATGCGTCAGACATGCCATGCAAATCTTCTATCTTTAATCATATTCAGTTCCCAATTTCTACAGCCTCTGTCGGAAGTAAAAACTGATTCTGCTTTTTTTAAGTCCCAAGTGACCACAGGCGTCAGAGCAACACCATCCTTGCTTTGTGAGTATTTAATGAGCGATGTGTGCAGCACAAGGGCCTGAAATGATTTTGCCTGTCCCCCATGGCCGTGTCTGGAAAAACCATAAACTGTGGCTGAACTGGACCTTTGTCTCCAGATTTAGAGGTGTCTAAAAGAGAGAAAAACATTAAAATTAGTTTTTCAATCATGTCACACATTTATTTGTAATTGTTGAAGGCATGAGTGTAAACTAAATACCTGGTGGTCTACAAAGATTTTGGCACATTACTCACAGCCCAACTCCACTGCTGTGTTTTTGTTTGTAATGAGTTTGTCTGTTGAATTACATTTTTAGCAATTAAACACCTTACAAATATAAATTGAAATGTTATTTGAATTTTGTTTATATAATGGCGACAGATCAAAGTAACAGATCAGGGAAACAAAGGAACTTGTAGTTTGTGATCGCCATAATGAACCTTGAAATTCCCTTTGCACACTAGAAGCCTGGGGATCTCCTCCGTCATCACTGTCACTATCTAGTTGATCATCTGGTTATTAAGACAGAAAAGTTAAAACGGTTGGCAAACCACATTTTAAGATAGCTAACCTGATTGTCACCGATGGAGAATCCCTGAAATACTTTGTCTAATTATATAAGGAGGGCTGTGGATTTCTCCTGTATATTTACTTCTCTGGAGAACACCTTGTGAGCGCTCTCTTTCATTTTCTGATTATGTCTCAACCTGCATCTCTCCTGACTACCTTCCTTCTTATTACTGCTGGATACGTGACTAATGAAGTAAAATCTAATCTTTCTCTCCATTTCAAAGAGAAAAATATCTTAGCTTTATAAGCAGGTGTTTCAGAAATAATTCCTTTGCAATACTTTGTCATTTAGTGTTCAATATCACTGCAGACTTGCAAACAGTAATGAAATAACAATAATAAATTAAAAACAACAACAACAACAAAAAGTGTAGTCAGTGTTGCAAGATTGGGTGGGTTTCCGCCAGATTGGGCTTCTTTCCAACACATTGATCTGAAAAAAAAAACTTATGGGAGGGTTGTAAAAATTTGGGAAGCTTTTCACAACATTTGGCGGGCTTTTAGAAATAATTAATAACAAAATATATCAAAATAGTTGCGATTGTGTGGCAGAAAACCAAATATTTCCACGGTTAAATAAAACGCGGTCTCCATGAACTCATTTTAGTTTATTTATATTTCAAATGAGTAGATCCTGCTGGACCTGACATCATTAATGAATAACAGTCTCTGGTTAATCAAGTGTCACTATGAAATTGGATTAGTCACTGTTATATAAGGCTGAGATTTTGGACTTTTTTATGTTTTTAAGAGTTGGGTGGGTTTTGTGTTTGGGCTGTAAACTATCAGTCGGATCTGGTGCTGTCCATTCAATTAACTCAAAAGTCAAGTTTAAGCGCTCATCACAGCACTGATGTCAGGCTGAACACTGGCTGAAGTAAAAATTCATACTAGGAGAGGTAACTGCAGCAGCAAGAGAGCACAAGGATCAGAACAAAGCAGTCTTTCCTTCTGCCTGCAGGTAACCCAAGTTTCTTCATTTGGCTTGTTTCTGCTCCTTGTGCTCGTAGCTCCGTAACTGACCCTGCCAGCATGGATGACTGCAGCGCTCACGTTTCCAACATAAATTAATTGCGCTGCTTCCTGCTCGCTCTAATTTGCTCCGTTGTCACTTCTTCTGTTTGTTAACAAGTCCGAATTCCATGCTGAACCAGAAACGGTGAGCACAGTGGAGCCGTGGTGTTTCTGTAGGCTATGAACGTATAAATGAGCGACCTGCACCTCTCTGGCAGTAATTGGCTAGCATGGTGCCGTCAGTCGTTGATTTGATTGGTTGAATTATGTATGATGGACAAATCGGCGGGCACCCCCCCCCCCACCCCATTGCCCGCCCATGCCGCCGGGGCTGCCACGCTGTCACGTCTGTGAGCGAAGAAGAAGCGGCTCCAGGATGACGTCATATGTAAAAATGCCTGTAGCTTTCCACTCATCGCACCCATAGACATTATATACGTAGACGCGTCGTTGGGCGGGTTCTGCCTATGCTGGGATGCGTCAGAGCATCCGCCATGTTAAATGTGGCAAATCTGCAGTTACTCAGTCACTTAAACAGTATCAGGGGGACTTTAATCTCAGAATATACTTTGTATTCGTAATATTTTTATTTTTGTAATATTACAAGTTTATTGTATCCCTTTAGCTTCATTCTCCCGACTTTATACTCGTAAAGAATAAAAATAATTAAAATAATCTAACCTGGCCCTATTACTCCAGGAGTGAAATAATTATGCAAACTGTGACTATTCTGGAAATGTTCCCTCTTAATTCTCATAACATTACCACTTTTGTCTTTTTTTTTAGTTTTTTTTTTATTTTATTGTCCTAGGTCTTTTTTTCTCATATTAGTAATTTTACCTCTTTAATACTCCCCCAAAAAGTCTGTTCCTAAAGGTTCACACGTGACACAGTTTTATGAAATAATGAAGACCACAATGTTTAGATTTAACAAATTGATCCTTATATTCATAACACATACACATATACACACACAAATATATATATATATACACACATACACACACACACATATATATATATATATATATATATATATATATATATATATATATATATATATATATTTATTTATTTAGAAAGATATAGATATGTATAGACAGCTATAAGCTTGACCTATAGTGATATATAATCACACAGCTATTTATTTGGCTTATTTATAATACTTGAAAATCTATATATGCACATCTATGTCTAAATACAATAGTCTGTACTGTATGCAACCTAAAAACCTTGAAGGTTTTTAGTATGCAAGCTAAAAACCTTGAAAAAGAATGGTCTTGCACAGCTTTTTCCTAGTGTTGCCACTCTGCAGCTTTTGTGTGTCCAGTTTTGCAGCATGGTGCAGCCTTAGTTTATAGAAGACAGATACAAGTAGTGAAATCAGCCCTAATACATTTCCATGCAGCACAAGAATGAAGCATCTTCTGTGATCCACGTTCACTACAACAGAACTTAACTTTTTTCTGCCACATACAATATGGCGGTGACGTTGGCGTGCGAACCTGCGCCCAATGACGCGTCTACGTATATAATGTCTCGCACCGATCAATCTCAGAACATGCCTGATGGTCTCATGAAAACCCTGACCTAGAGGAGAAATACAAAGACTTTGCTACCAATTGCTAAAAGTAGCTTAGCTCATATAGAAACCTGCCAGTCACATAAAACGTTACCTGAAATAATTTTAAAATATTCTTTCTCATTGGAAGCAAAGTGTGCAGGTTGAACTTGGCCTACGATGCTCCACCATTGGCCACCGAGTGGTCGTTTCATTTGACCACGCAGTAGCTACGGTTTTTCTAAATCCTTGAATGTCTACATAAACAATTTTAGTGTTTTAAAAGTTAAATATGCGTTTATACGTTATAACGAAAGGGTGCTGACATATTATTATTTTATTTTTTTTGAGAACAGAAAGAACAAGTTCCAACTTTAGCGCAGGTATAGAGAGAAATAATGCTAGTGTTGCGACCTGGAAACGAGCAACATGAATAAAAGAAAGCTGAGGAACGATGCTTCCATTCAGGCAAACGCAGCAGGAATTTATTTACAATTCAAAATTATTTAAAAACTGAAATTCAGCTTTATATTTATGTATAATAAAATGACAAGTAAATAACCAAAACATATTTGTTTATAAAACAGTTTCTTTAATGTCCTTTCACATTTCCATCCTGTTTCTTATATTTTTGTTCTCCACTAAAAACCTGAAAGCTCATTTCCCCCCAAATAGCACAGTGAACTTAACTTTTAATATCCCCAATATTTGCAGTTTTTAGCATGTTCTTAGCTTCGAGGCATACATACGCACACACTGTTATGCGCTAACACTGGTCCCGCAGTGCCAAGTCATCAGCAGCCTGATCGGAGCTAACTAGCTTAAAACAATACCTTGAATCACGGTCATAAAATGTAAATTACTAAGTCAAAACCACCTCACTTCAAGTTGGAAAAGTTACAAAACATAACGACGAATATTAGCAAACGTTTAAGGGTAAAAATAGAAATATTCAGTTATTACCTGAAAACGGGTAACAAGGATAAACGAAGCCCAGACCGACAGCTCCCCCTTCAGTCCTATACAGGCATGACTAATCAATCACAAGCATCACCCCTCAGAAAGATTTAGTGGGTGGATCACAGATCAAGGAACTTTTTAACTAAGACACCGTTTTATGTATTACCCTTTTTAAAGAAAGTAATTAAAGACTTGTCTTACCATCACTTGTAATCTTACATGAATTTTAACAATTGTTTAATTACCCTTGTAAGCATAAATTTGTATTTTGTCATTACAACTGCTTTTATTCATTCAAGTTCCAATGTTCAATGTGTCACACTAGCCTCTGAAGAAACTTCTGATGACACAGCTTTTTACCTCTATTTAAATGCAAAATGTGCTCATAAAGCTGTGAGGTTCCTGGAAGCGTAACATTAGTCCAAAACCATCAGGGGAGTTGGCAAGACGGCAGCGAGATAAGTTGTAGTTTGAGCTTTCGCCATTAAGACTCAATGAAACCCTTTTTTAGTGCTCTGGGTGAACCGAAAACATGAAATGCATCTTTCCTGGTCAAATTTTAAATGGATTTGGAGCCTTAAGACATTTCAGATGCCCAAGTTAGTAAAAAAGCAACACCAGTTGTGAAAAGAAACCATCCTAATATTTGAGGTGACAGCCACTTTATGCAATGCATGATATCCCAGCTGTCATTACTACATGTCTCCTAACTCTGTCTAAACTCGATGGTACAGACAATGTTCTCGTTTTGGGTAATGCTATTTGCACACAAGCCCATTTCACTAACTCAAGAATAATGAATCAGAATCAACTTTATTCAGCATGTTTGTGGGTACAAAGAAAGACTTTACGCTCGCATTGTGAAAAATACAGGGGGGGGGGGGGGGGACAAGATGACGAGTAGCTCCTGAGTAGAGTTGTACTTCTTAAATTGCTGCAGGAAATACAGTCTCTGCAGAGTCTTTTCTTCTCTTGGGACCATAACAGGTCCCAAGAGAAGATAGTTCTAAGAAACTGGAAATGATCTACCATAGACAAAGTGTTGTTGAGGATAGTGAGGTGGGATTCTTCTGAAGTCCATAATCATCTCCATTGTCTTTAGCGGGATTAGCTCCAGGTGGTTCTGGGCGCACGAGTAGACCAACTAATCCACCTCTAGTCTGCATGCAGACTCATATGCATCCTGGATCAACCAATATGGTGTCATTTGCAAACTTCAGGAGTTTCACAGATGGTTCCGCAGATGTACAGTCATTAGAGTACAGAAAGATGACTAGAGGGGATTTCTCTGATCTGTGCGTAAATGTAGTCAAGTGCTTGTGTATCAGGTTATTCGTCCAAACGTATTTAATGATTCGTATACCTTGGAAGCCTTTTGAATTTGTAATCATTACATTCGTGAGGTTGAAGGTAAAAAAAAAATCTTGGTGTGGGATTTTGATCTTTGTTTAATTTCTAATGATGTATTAATACATTTATTTTTTTACAAATTATTTTTTGAAAATTGTATGTGTGCATTTGAACTAATTTGCAAGTACCCAAAATTACACGCAAAATGTGTAATTTTGGGCACTTTGCATGCTTTACACGTGCACATATAGAATCAATTTTCTCCCCACAATATTTGCAAACTTCCTAACTCTATAGATCTTTTTGTTCCCACATTTTTCTTCCTTCTAATACCTTTCAATTGATCTTCTCTGAGTGAACCAGTTTATAATGCTTATATTTAATTCAAATTATATTCCCTTGATGACTTCTCAAAATGCAAAATAAACGATATGAAATGAAGCTTCATATTTTTTACTATAACAAAGATGCTTTGTGTTGCCAATGCTGGCTCATAGGTTTCCATGATTCAATTGCCTCTCCAAGTGAATGAGCATTTTAAAATAAACTTTAAGTTAATAATAAGATAGTATTATTACATTACTGAATGGTTCAAAGTTGGTTATCCAGCATCTTGTGTTTTCAGTTTTGACTCACTAAAAATAAATTAATCATATTAGTTTCTTGGCAATAGTAGCATAATTATTGAAAGAACTTCATTAAGCGAATAACAAAAAAAAAAAAACCCGGACCTGACGTAATAGCCACGTATAGTAATGTATCTCTCTCATTCTTTCATTCCATATTTTCTTTTAATTAAGAATACACATACACTGTAAGATGCATCGTTAAAAAAGTTGACTTTTTAAAGTTTGCAAACTCGTTGGATTAAAAAATAAATATTTTGTGAGTTTAAAAAATGTTAGTATGTGGAAGTTGTACACATTAAGTTTGCACTACTTTATGGACTTAATTTTGAGTAGACTTAATTCAACAGTGATAATAAGCTCTTCTTGGGAATCATCCTTTAGAGCTCACCTGCTTACAGGGAGTATCCGAACTCGATCCAAAGATGCTTTATATATTTATTAAGAAGGTTATTAAGTATACCACTGTGCATTTGCACTTTGACAACACATTAGTGAGATCAGCATAAATATGTTGTTGATCGATGCATTTATATTTGATTCAACAAACAACTTCGGGTTCACAGCGGAACTTTTATGGCTTAAGTACTGGCTAATATTGAATACAGCCCATTAACAGGAACTTCGCTCATGGTTTTATCTGGCCACACCCATGGCCAAAAAAAAAAGAAAAAAAAAGAAAAAGAAATTGACCAATGAGGATTAACTGATCCACACAAGTCTCCACCTCTTTCAAATGTGTGAACTCAAATATTTTGAGTTATCAAGCATATTTTTAATCCAAGAGTGTACAACACTTATTCAAAATAAGTATAAACAGCAAGTTAACGAGAATTGAGTTCTCCTCAATAATTTTTTTGAAAGATGCATGCATTTATATTTACCCGAACAGAAGGAAAGAAACTATTGCTTCATGTATTACCATTAAAAGGAAGTGATGTTGAAACGTTGAAATGGTTGCAGAGCAAAATTTGACTTGAATTTTAATGTAGATATTTACTTATTATTTGAACCCTTTTAAAAAGATGTGTCATAATTCTGGTAATCTTTTTTGAGTTGTTATATTTTATTTGTACTCACGGTGTCACTATAGACCAGCAACGCGTTAAACGCTGAACGTGTTTTGCACACGATCCTCTGAGGAGTGGAACGTATTTGTTCTCTGTTCTCTAAAGCTGGAGCAAAACGCGAGGGATGCTCAACTCGTGACCGAAAAATAATAGATTTAACGCTGGAAACCCACCTTGTTATATTGATTATTGTAGTGTGGAATGATGGCGCATGAAGGGCGTTTTCCCGAGATCTACGGCCGCGTCCTCTTTGTCTTTTTTGTGGTACACTGCACACGGGGAGAGCTGACCTATTCCGTGCAGGAGGAGCTGAAGCCCGGATCTGTCATCGGAAATATCGCCAGGGATTTGGGACTGGAATCACAGGGAATCCATGCTCGTAAAGCCCGTGTTGAAATGGAGGGAAGCGAGGAGGAGTATATCAGAGTTGACCTGAGAAACAGAGATTTATTGGTCGCGGGAAGAATAGACAGAGAGGAGCATTGTGGACAAAAACCAACCTGCGTTCTCAAATTTGATCTGCTTTTAGAAAATCCACTGGAGTTACACCGGCTGTCCCTCCAGGTGCAGGACATAAACGATAATTCCCCAGTATTTCAAAAGGACACAGTGAAGCTGGAAATCAGCGAGTTGGCTGACAAAGGAGGCAGGTATCGCATCAATGCTGCGCACGATGCAGATATAGGCCAGAACGGCGTTCAAAGCTACATCCTGCAGCAAAACCCCCATTTTGTGTTCAATATTCAGACAACAAATACTGGCAATAAATTTGGAGAGTTAGTCTTGGATAAAGAATTAGACCGAGAGGAGCAGCAAGAGATAAAATTATTACTAACAGCTGTAGATGGCGGGTCTCCTCGGAGATCAGGGACTGTAGTCATACATGTTACTGTGCTCGATGCTAATGATAATGCTCCGGTGTTTACCGAGGCTGTGTACACTGCCAGGTTGCCTGAAAATTCTCTCTTAAAAACCCCAGTTATCACAGTAAGTGCAACAGATGCAGATGATGGAATAAATGGTGAGGTTACCTATGAATTTAGCAGATTGTCTGATAAATCTGAAAAGCTATTTTCACTTGATGAAAAAACAGGAGAAATAACTGTAGCAGGTGAAATAGATTATGAAGAGGGATCAAAATATGAACTGATGATTGAGGCCAAAGATGGTTATGGCCTGTCTTCGGAAGCTAAACTGATTATTGATATCACTGATATAAATGACAACGCCCCAGTTATTCATCTAAAATCCCTGTCTAATCCCATACCAGAGAACGCAAAACCTGGTACAGAGGTGGGCATCATTAATGTGCAGGACAGAGACTCAGGAAATAACAGACAGGTCCGCTGCTCCGTCCAGCAGAACGTCCCATTTAAGTTGGTTCCTTCTATTAAAAACTATTATTCTCTGGTGACCACAGGACAACTGGACCGTGAACTAGTTTCTGATTACAACATTACAATCACTGCCACTGACGAGGGCTCTCCACCTCTGTCCTCCTCTAAAACTGTTCAGTTATCTGTAGCTGACATCAACGACAACCCACCTGTGTTTGAGGAACAGTCCTACAGCGCACATGTGAGTGAAAATAACAAACCTGGCTCCACTTTATGCTCCGTTTCTGCTCGAGACCCTGACTGGAGACAAAACGGTACAGTGATTTATTCTCTGTTACCCGGTGAGGTGAACGGTGCCTCGGTGTCCTCCTATCTATCTGTTAACGGAGACACGGGGGTGATCCACGCTGTGAGGTCGTTTGATTATGAACAGTTCAGGAGTTTTAAAGTCCACGTCATGGCCAGAGACAACGGTTCTCCTCCACTCAGCAGCAACGTGACCGTCAGTGTGTTCATATCGGATGTGAATGACAACTCTCCTCAGATACTGTACCCCGCCCCGGAGGGCAGCTCCTTCATGACCGAGCTGGTCCCCAAAGCTGCACATGGAGGCTCTCTGGTGTCCAAAGTGATCGCGGTGGACGCAGACTCTGGACAGAACGCCTGGCTGTCCTATCATATAGTCAAAGCCACAGATCCTGGACTTTTCACTATTGGTCTGCACAGCGGAGAAATCAGGACACAGCGGGACATTTCAGAATCTGACAGCATGAAACAGAACCTGATTGTTGCAGTGAAAGATAACGGACAGCCCTCTCTGTCTGCCACCTGTGCCATGTATTTACTTATTTCTGATAACTTGGCTGAGGTGCCAGAACTGAAAGATATTTCTTATGATGAGAAGAACTCCAAGCTGACCTCCTATCTGATCATTGCGCTGGTTTCTGTGTCCACCTTCTTTCTGACCTTCATCATCATCATCCTGGGTGTGAGGTTTTGTCGCAGGAGAAAGCCCAGACTGTTGTTTGATGGAGCAGTAGCCATCCCCGGAGCTTATCTCCCTCCTAATTACGCAGATGTTGACGGCACAGGAACTTTACGCAGCGCTTACAATTATGACGCCTACCTGACAACAGGATCTAGAACAAGTGACTTTAAGTTTGTATCATCTTACAACGACAACACGCTGCCTGCTGACCAGACTCTGAAGAAAAGTCCAACAGAGTTTGCTGATGTATTTGGATACAATGACGCTTCACCTGAGGTATGAATGTGTTATTTTTTTAAATTTTTAATCTTTTTTTAAATTCCTACATTAGTAGTAGATGCTGCTCATAGTTGTGAATACCAGATGTCCTGAATCTGTATTTCTCATGCTGCCGTTGTTGCTGAAATGCAATTTTTGAACAGTGCTTTCATGTGGTCATCTGCATTATTTTCGCTTTTATACTGATTTAGTATATGTTTTGTAGTGAATTATTTCAGTGTTACTCTTTGACTTGTTTGTGTAGAGCCCTGGTCTTGAATACTGTGGTACACTGTCTTTATAATAGTTTTAAAATTGCAAACAATCTTGAGTATTTAACAGAAATGTCGATATGTCCTTAATTCCTTTTTCCTCATGTAAAGCTTCCATGAAACTTTTTGGCTTGTTTTATATTCTTATTTTTAAATTTGATTGCTGTATTTTATTATTAATCAAAACTTTTCTCATATTCAAACTATATAATCCATAGAGTAGCAATTTATTGCATTTCCAAAACAGGGTAATGAAAATAATTCTATCCCTGATCATTTAATGTTCAAAAATGCTTTTACATATTACACAGAACGTACCAGTTTTTTTTTAGGATTCTGAAATTACTTTGAGGAGAGGGGACTGACAGTGCAATCATGTTTTTTTTTTCTTGGACTTTGTCTTGTTTCCTTGGCTACAGAGTGGATAATAAGGTGCAATTTGCAATTTCATGTCTTGAAAGAATTGTTTGTGTTGCTTTTCCTGGTCATGTTTTTGTCTACTTTATGTATTCCTCAAGAATAGACAAAACATAAACTGCAACAGCTAGGTAAAGACAAAGTCAAGATTAAAAATTGAAGCTCAGACAACTGCTAAATAAGTATTTATCACTCATAGTTAAGACAATAGTTAGTAACAGAATGTTTAAGTGTTTAATACTGCAATACATTTTCCAGCCTTCAAATCACGGTTGTTTTTTTATTTGAAGAAACAGTTAAAATATTTTTGTACATCTTTTATCTTGTGATCTCTATAGTGAAGTGTTTGTCCTTGCCGATAATAAATCTAAATTTAGACAGAGAACAACAATGTGTCTATTACAAAATATCCCAAAAATGACAGCATTTTCAGGTCACAACAATGAATATTGTACTTATGGTTTTTGGTTTTAACATATTTCGCAAAGGTAATTCTTGTAGATTTGTTATACCGGCAGTATTTTATGATATATTGTGTTGGTAAAAAAATGAATAGAATTTTCTGATTGCTTGTCAGTGTTTTGAGTTTTTTTTTAGTAACTTATGAAATAAGTTATAGAATTACACAAATCATGTGAACTTAATTAAATCAGTCAGACTGCTTTAGGGCAAATCTTAGTTTTGCCTTAAGTTGCGGCTCATTTTCAAAATACGTTGCTGCCCTGAAATGTGTTGGTCTAAATCAAGCTGTAATGTTCATGTATATGGTGAACCCGGTATTCAAACCGACGCAGCATAGAGTTTAAAACATTTATTAATAAATGCGTGGTAATGGCTGATGAGTTAGGCAGGCAGGAGCAGGAGATGAAGGAAGGTTGCTGACCAGGAGATGACAGCAGGAATGAGCAGGTGACCAGATGCTCAGGCGGAGGCAGTCTTGACCAGAAGCTATGGAGGAGATCCCAGTGAGGCAGAGCAAAGCACAAAGAATCCAGGAAAGACCTTAACCAGGCGGTGCACACTAGCACCAGTTAAACAACTAGAGAGGGCAGGGTGTGAGCAGGTCCAAGGAATAGACCGGAAGAGTGACAGTGCAGGCATGCAGCGGGACAAGATGAGAGTTTATGGCAGTTGGGACTGATTAACTGCAGCAGCAGGTGGCGTTAATTAAAGTGTTGGTGACTGGGAGCAGTGGAGCATGGAGTGGAGGTGATAAAAAAAACAGTCCGAAAACAAAACCCTAAATCATGACGAAAGCATTAATATATATATATATATATATATATATATATATATATATATATATATATATATATATATATATATATATATATATAGTTAAACTGGAATACCAAATGCGCTTTTAAATATGAGGAGTAATCGTTGTGAATAGGCCTGTTCTTCTCTCTGGTGCCAAAGGCATATTGTTCAGTATAGCAAACTTGTGAACTATGTTAAGATCAGTATAGGTGTCATTTGCTGATGCAATGGGGTATTGATATATTCAGGTATACACAGTAGCTATCTGTCTCCCTGGCTGTCTTCCTTGAGCTCCACCATTGTTACTTAGGAGATAGATTAAGTGGCTTTTGGTGGAAAGATCTTGTTTGATCTCTGACTTGTTTGTTTGGCAAACAATTATACCCTCAATGTACAATTGAAAATGAAAAAAATAAATATTTAGGCTTAAAATAATAAGACAATTGTTCAAGGTTTGAATGTGGAGGATCAGACGTTGAAGAGAAAATTACTTTCAAAGGGTTCATGAGACCATAAAAAGGCTTTGCATATGTAATTTATTACTATTCAGGACAAATTTGGTATAGCTGTTCTCAACTAGTGATATTTTAGGCTGAAATTAAATGTTCTTGCAATTATTATTTTTGTTTAAATATTCAGTCGCAAAGTATTTAACTATAGTTATATGTACGCATGCAAATCCTTCTGTGTTGTACATAATTTAATACATATTTATTTGTAATTTTATTTAAACACCTTTCCTGATTCGAATAGGTAATTTTAGATGATCTCCGAGTTCAAATAGGTGCAATAGCTTTAAACACACAACATTCCCGTTTCAAGTTGTTTAAAACTAGTGATATGTTTCTGATGCACTCAAGATGTCGCTCTGTACCAGTCTTAAACATTAAGACTGGTACAGTCGTGTGTCGATTTATATGTGCGCCTTTGCGCTGTTCGCATAAAATACGGGGAGGCGCTTCGTTGCAGCCTTTCTCGTTTTATGTCTTCGTGTTTCGTGATTATTGATGTTAGACTTTGACCCATTTAGCGCTAAAATCTAGAAATGGATTTTAAAATTATTGTTTTTCTTTCGTGGAGCTGCTTCTCCTTTTGTCTGCTGCACGTCGCGCATGGAGACATGAGCTATTCTTTCCCGGAGGAAATGAAACGGGGATCGGTTATTGGAAATATCGCCAAGGATCTGGGGCTGCAGACAGGTGCGCTGTCCACCAGAAGAGCCCGCATTGACACCGAGGAGAGCGATAAGCGTTACTGTGACATAAACCTGGCGCAGGGAGAGCTGATTGTGGCCGAGAGGATTGATCGGGAGGGGCTTTGTGGTGAAAAGGCTTCGTGCATCTTAAAACAGGAGCTCGTTCTGGAGGATCCTCTGGAGCTGCATCGGATCACCCTTCATATTCAAGATATTAATGATAACTCTCCACAATTTAAGGAGACATTTGTAAATCTGGAAATCCGGGAGTCGGCCGTGAAGGGAGCTCGCTTTGTGATCGAGGAGGCGCACGACGCGGATGTAGGACAAAACGCAGTCCAGCAGTACAGCCTTGAAAAGAACGACAATTTCATTCTGGCTGCTAATGGAAATACCGTGGAGCTTGTTTTAGATAAAGAGCTTGATCGCGAAAAGCTGAAAGAAATTAATTTACTGCTCACAGCTTTAGACGGCGGATCTCCTCGGAGATCAGGTACAGTGATGATACATGTAACTGTGCTGGATGCTAATGATAACGCCCCAGTGTTCAGCCAGGCCGTCTATGAAGCCAGTCTGCCTGAAAACTCTCCTTTAGACACTGTAGTGCTCACAGTGAGCGCAACTGATGCGGATGAGGGAGTGAATGGAGATGTGATTTATGATTTTGGTCATGTTACTGATGAAGTGATGAAAATATTCAGTATTGATAGTAAAAGTGGGGAAATACGTGTAACTGGTGCTGTAGACTATGAAGTTAAAACATCATATGAAATACGCGTTAAAGCAAAAGATGGTCTGGGGCTGTCATCTTATGCGAAGATCATTATTTCTATCACTGATATTAATGACAACGCCCCTGTAGTCAGTCTGAAATCCCTGACCAATCCCATACCAGAAGACACCCGAGCTGGTACAAAGGTTGGCATCATTAATGTGCAGGACAGAGACTCAGGAAATAACAGACAGGTGCGCTGCTCCATCCAGCAGAATGTCCCTTTTAAGTTGGTTCCCTCTATTAAAAACTATTATTCTCTGGTGACCACAGGACAGCTGGACCGTGAACTAGTTTCTGATTACAACATTACAATCACTGCCACTGACGAGGGCTCTCCACCTCTGTCCTCCTCTAAAACTGTTCAGTTATCTGTAGCTGACATCAACGACAACCCACCTGTGTTTGAGGAACAGTCCTACAGCGCACATGTGAGTGAAAATAACAAACCTGGCTCCACTTTATGCTCCGTTTCTGCTCGAGACCCCGACTGGAGACAAAACGGTACAGTGATTTATTCTCTGTTACCTGGTGAGGTGAACGGTGCCTCGGTGTCCTCCTATCTATCTGTTAACGGAGACACGGGGGTGATCCACGCTGTGAGGTCGTTTGATTATGAACAGTTCAGGAGTTTTAAAGTCCACGTCATGGCCAGAGACAACGGTTCTCCTCCACTCAGCAGCAACGTGACCGTCAGTGTGTTCATATCGGACGTGAATGACAACTCTCCTCAGATACTGTACCCTGCCCCGGAGGGCAGCTCCTTCATGACCGAACTGGTCCCCAAAGCTGCACACGGAGGCTCTCTGGTGTCCAAAGTGATCGCGGTGGACGCAGACTCTGGACAGAACGCCTGGCTGTCCTATCATATAGTCAAAGCAACAGATCCTGGACTTTTCACTATTGGTCTGCACAGTGGAGAGATCAGGACACAGCGGGACATTTCAGAATCTGACAGCATGAAACAGAACCTGATTGTTGCAGTGAAAGATAACGGACAGCCCTCTCTGTCTGCCACCTGTGCCATGTATTTACTTATTTCTGATAACTTGGCTGAGGTTCCAGAACTGAAAGATATTTCTTATGATGAGAAGAACTCCAAGCTGACCTCCTATCTGATCATTGCGCTGGTTTCTGTGTCCACCTTCTTTCTGACCTTCATCATCATCATCCTGGGTGTGAGGTTTTGTCGCAGGAGAAAGCCCAGACTGTTGTTTGATGGAGCAGTAGCCATCCCCGGAGCTTATCTCCCTCCTAATTACGCAGATGTTGACGGCACAGGAACTTTACGCAGTGCTTACAATTATGACGCCTACCTGACAACCGGATCTAGAACCAGTGACTTTAAGTTTGTATCATCTTACAACGACAACACGCTGCCTGCTGACCAGACTCTGAAGAAAAGTCCAACTGAGTTTGCTGATGTGTTTGGAGATAGTGATGCTTCTCCGGAGGTATGAATCTATTCTGTTACATGTTTGAAGGTGTGGTTTTACGTCTATGCAATATTGGAGACAGTGATGCTTGTCCTGAAGTAGGAATTAGTCCCGCTACATAGTTGAAATGGTAGTTTGACATAAACCACCACCTCATTCATTGATTTTTTTTTTTACAAATTATTCCTTTAATTATCAGTGCATACCACAAGAGTTTCCTTAATATAAATAATTGGTGATAGTTACACTTTACGTGAGGTATGAATAATACTCTTCAAAACAATTTAGCTATTTCTTTGTGTTTTCGTCTTTTCTCACACTAGCGCTATTTTACTGTGGATTTTAGGGTCTCCTTTTTGCTGGGAAATATACTGCAAAAGGATTTGTGCCTTTTCACTTTAATTGTTACACACACACAAACACATAAGTCCCGTTATGTCTTCTGTGCTACGATATCTGTATTTTATGGGGAGAAAATACACTCTATATCTTTGCATGTCATTGGTGGAGACATGAAAGCTTCAGATGGATGGCCAGACTGAGAACGCTGCTCAGTGAGAGGTGGTTAAAAACTGATCTTCGGTTTCTCTTGTGGATGAAGCCATGATTCTTTGTCACTCTCATTGCATAGAAGATTCATAGATGCCGTTCAAACACACGACTAACTTTGCTTTCTCTGCATAATTTAGAAAAATGCACAAAAATGGGGCTCAATAGAGCAGTCATTTTGTGTTTGTCATCTATTATGTTAGTAAATCATCAATGTGGGTAATTCATTGTATTTTTATGGTCAGTGTATTGATAATATAATAAAAAGTTAAATGTCAAATAGAAAAAAATACAGCTTTCAGAACCAGCTTTAACATGCTTTTGTCAGTTATATTGTGAACTCCAGTTTTATGTCACTGTGTGTGGCAAAAGCTGAATAACTTTTATACAGACAATGACTACCAAATACATCAAGAGGACCTACATAATATGCATCTTAATGTGTTCACAAACTAAATAAAAAAGATCTAAAGTAGTTGTGAAATTGATCTTTATTGTTGTGACGCACAAAAATAAAGATCAACCAGCAAAGCAATTCACAGAATTTGAAAATATTTGATGATTTTACAATTCACATTTGAAAATCGAGCACTCTAAACGTCACAACCTTAAATTCATAATACCCTCCCAAGACTGGTGCACAATTCCTCTGGGCTCCCCTACCAAAGTATACAGTTGTGCTGAGTAAGTTATCAAATTTGAAGTTTATGAAAAAAAGTTCTTAAACCTCTAAAAGCCTAAGTACAGCAAAGCTTAATGTCAATTTTGTCAGCATCAAATTAAACTGCTCCATTTGGCTAACATGGCAAAAATATGCAAACATGATGCAAATCTTCTATCTTTAAACATATTCTGTTCCCAATTTCTACAGCCGCTATTTCTGCTTTTTTAAGTCCCAAATGACCACAGTTATCAGCGCAACACCATCCTTGCTTTGTGAGTATTTAATGTACGATGTGTGCAGCACAAGGCCCTGAAATGATTTTGCCTGTCCCCCATTGGAGTGTCCGGAAAAACCATAAACTGTTGCTGAACTGGACCTTCATCTCCAGATTTAGAGGTACCTAAAAGAGAGAAAAATGGAAATTAGTTTTTCAATAATGTTCCACATTTATTTGTAATTCTGGATGGCATGAGTGTAAACTAAATACCTGGTGGTCTACAAAGATTTTGGCACTTTACTCACAGCCCAACTCCACTGCCGTGTTTTTGTTCGTAATGATTTTGTCTGTTAAATTACATTTTAAACAATTAAACACCTTACAAATATAAGCTGAAATGTTATTCAAATTTTGTTATTTAATGGCGACTGAACAAAGTAACAGATCAGGGATGAAAGGAACTTGTAGTTTATGATGACCATAATGAACGTTGAAATTCCCTTGGCAGACTAGAAGCCAATGGAATTCCTCCATCATCACTGTCACTATCTAGTTGATCATCTGGTTATTAAGATATAAATGTTAAAACAGTTGGCAAGCTACATTTTAAGATGGCTAACCTGATTGTCACCGATGGAGAATGCCTTAAATACTTTGGCTAATTATATAAGGAGGGTGGTGGATTTCACCTGTATATTTACTTCTCTGGAGAACACCTTGTGAGCACTCTCTTTCATTGTCTGATTATGTCAACCTGCATCTCTCCTGACTACCTTCCTTCTGATTACCGCTGGATACGGGACTTTTGAAGTAACATGTAATCTTTCTCTCTATTTCAAAGAAAAACATATATTAATATATATTAATTAATATGTTTCAATAGCATTTAGCTGCCAACATCACGCAGAATTGCAAATATTACTGACTGAAGTAAAAATTCATACTAAGAGAGGTAAATGGAGCAGCAAAAGAGCACAAGCCTCAAAACGAAGCAGTGTTTATTTCTGCCTGCAGGTAACCTAAGTTTCTTTCACTTGGCTGAGTTTCACTGCTTGGTTCTGCTACTTATGCTCCTAGCTTCGTAGCTAACCCTCCTAGCATGAATGTTTACTCCAGTGTTGACTTCTGCGCTCACGTTTCCAACAAAAATTAATGGCACTGCCATGGGTGGTCCTAGCCTGTTTAGCGCCCTGGGTGAACAACCCCACCGGGACACTACCCAAACATTTTGAATTGATAAAGTTTCCTGGATGGGAAGCAAAATGTCTTCAGCTTAAGAGTAGAAGTCCAGTTCTTATATTTTTTTAACCTTTTTTAGGATTGATCATGACCTGGATCACCGAGAATTTTCACCAACTGAAATATAGGTATATGCATTATAACTAAGGGGTATAGAGATATCGCTTTATTTATTTATGTGTTATTTTTACAGAAAAAAGCAAGCTTCTCACTTTGACACAGGTATAAATGGAAATAAAGCTACCCTCTGAATAAACTTCAGATGACACAGCTTTCTACCTCTATTTAAGTACAACATGTGCTCACAAAGCTGTGAGGTTCCTGGAAGCATGAAATTAGTCTGAAACCACTGTAACCACTGATCGGGGGAGTTGGGAAGATGGCAGAGTGATAAGTTGTATTTTGAGCTTTCTGCATCAA
Organism: Fundulus diaphanus; assembly: GCA_037039145.1. NCBI lineage: Eukaryota > Metazoa > Chordata > Actinopteri > Cyprinodontiformes > Fundulidae > Fundulus > Fundulus diaphanus. The sequence continues at coordinate 35,546,075 of CM073125.1, forward strand.
AACTCAATGAAACCCTTTTTTAGTGTTCTAAATGAACTTAAACCAGAAATGCACCTGTCTTGATAAAATGTTGTATACATTCGGGGCATTAAGTAATTTCAGATACCCAAGTCAGTAAAAAAGCAACACCAGTTGTGAAAAGAAAACCATCCTAATATTTCAGGTGTTGTCCACTTTATGCACTGCATGGTATCCCCAACTGTCACAGTAGCTCCTGAGGAGAGTTGTACTTCTTAAGTTGCTGCAGGAGGTGCAGTCTCTGCTAAGCCTTTTTATAGATGATGTCAATGTGTGAGGACCATCTCAGGTCCCAAGACAGGATAGTTCTACGAAACCAGGAATTATCTACCATAGAAACTGTGTTTTTTGGGGACAGTGGGGTGGGAATCTTCTGAAGTCCATAATCATCTCCATTGTCTTTAGCGGGTTTAGCTACAGGTGGTTCTGGGCGCGTGAGTAGACCAGCCAATCCACCTCTAGTCTGCATGCAGACTCATATGCGTCCTGGATCAGACCAATGTGGTGTCATTTACAAACTTCAGGAGTTTCTCAGATGGTTCTGCAGATGTACAGTCATTAGTGTAAAGAGAGAAGAGGAGAGGGGTTTTCTCTGATCTGTGCGTAAATGTAGTTAAGCGCTTGTGTATCAGGTGATTTAGCCAAACGTATTTAATGATTTGTATGCGTTGGAAGCATTTTGAATTTGTAATCATTACATTCGTGAGGTTGAAGGGAAAAAAATCTGGGTGTGAGATTTTGATGTTTGTTTAATTTGTAAATATATGTTTAAGCATTTAGTTTATACAAATCATTTCTTGATATTTGTGTGTTTGAACTAATTTACACTTTACACATGCACATATAAAATTGATTTTCCCCCATAATATCTGCAAACTTTCTAACTTTTTAAAAAATTTTGTTCCCACACTTTTCTTCCTTCTACTATTTTTCAATTGATCTTCTCTGAGTGAACTAGTTTATAATGTTTATATTTAATTCAAATTATTTTCCCCCGATGACGTCTTAAAGGGTAAAACTAGCTTAATATGACACAAACCTACATTTTTTTTACTATAACAAAGATGTTGTGTATTTCTCAAATGCTGGCTCATAGGTTTCCATGATTCCATTGCCTCTCCAAGTGAATGAGCAGCCTTGTTTATGTCTCTGTCCCTGGTGCTGATTCCGATTTCTGCTCTAACCACTGAAGTTCACAAATATTCCAAACATTTTGCCTTCTGCAAAAAATGTACATGATATAGTAGATTTGCTAATTTCTTTTCAGATAAAACAAATTGAACTCACTATGTGGATTTTTTTTATAAACTTCAAGTTAACAGTAAGATAGTATGATTACATTACTAAATGGTTCAAAATTGGTTATCCAGCATCTTGTGTTTTCGGTTTTACCTAACTAAAAAGGAAATCAATCACATTAGTTTCTTGGCAAAGTAGCATAATTATTGAAAGAAGTTTAGAATTTCATTAAGTGAAACAAATAGACCAAATAGATGGCCACGTAGTAATTTGTCTCTCTCATTCTGGGATTCCATATTTTCTTTTAAATGAAAATACACATACACTTTAAGATGCATTAAAGTTTGCAAACTCTCTTGCTTTAAAAAACAAAACATTTTTGTGAACTTAGTATGTGGAAGTTGTACACATTAAATTTGCACACCTCTCTGGATTTAATAATTTTAAGTAGACTTAACTCAACAGTAACAGCAAGCTAATTTTGGGGAATAAGCCTTTACAACTCATCTGCTTACGGGGAGTATGCCATCTTGACCCCAAGCTACTTCATAGATTTCTTTACTAACTTTTCATGTTATGAGTCATAATTTTGCATTTGAACAATTTTTTTTATTTAAATTGGTAGATTTTTTTAAAGGAATGAAACATTTGTTAGACTGTTTAAACGACAGTAAGATCAATGTTAACTTCCTAGAAAGTCGTGTGTATGGCAATATTGAATAAATCCTATTAATTGTAACAGCAACTTCGCTCATGGTTTTTTCTGGCCACACCCATGGCCAAACAAAATCAGCCAATGAGGATAAACTGATCTGCACACGTCCCCACTACTTTCAAATGCTTATTTTTTATGCGTTGACTCAAAAATGATGAGTTATCATTTTTTTTAATCTAAGAGTTTACAACAGTTATTTAAAATAAGTATACACAATAAGTTAATGACAATTGACTTCTGCTCAATTGAGATTATTAAACTGAATGCTACGTTATATTATCCTTTTTAAAGTGCATGCATTATATTCACCCCAAAACAGGAACATACTTTGTTGAAAATGAAAAGATACATAGAGTTTCCTGGGACCCTTTTTGACTACTAAAAAATAATCTGTAATGATACAGAAGAATGCCAAATTTGACTTGAATTTTAATGCAGAGATTTACTTTTTTTATTTAAATCCTTTTAAAAAGGTGTGTCGTAATTCTGTTAACCTTTTTTGAGTTGTTATATTTCATTTGTACTCACGGTGTCACTATAGACCAACGACGCGTTAAACGCTGAACGTGTTTTGCACACGATCCTCTATGAGGAGTGGGACGTATTTTTTCTCTGTTCTCTAAAGCTGCAGCAAAACGCGAGGGATGCTGAACTCGTGACCGAAAAATAATAGATTTAATGCTGGAAACCCACCTTGTTATATTGATTATTGTAGTGTGGAATGATGGCGCATGAAAGGCGTTTTCCCGATATCTACGGCCGCGTCCTCTTTGTCTTTTTTGTGGTACACTGCACACGGGGAGAGCTGACCTATTCCGTGCAGGAGGAGCTGAAGCCCGGATCTGTCATCGGAAATATCGCCAGGGATTTGGGACTGGAATCACAGGGAATCCATGCTCGTAAAGCCCGTGTTGAAATGGAGGGAAGCGAGGAGGAGTATATCAGAGTTGACCTGAGAAACAGAGATTTATTGGTCGCGGGAAGAATAGACAGAGAGGAGCATTGTGGACAAAAAACAACCTGCGTTCTCAAATTTGATCTGCTTTTAGAAAATCCACTGGAGTTACACCGGCTGTCCCTCCAGGTGCAGGACATAAACGATAATTCCCCAATATTTCAAAAGGACACAGTGAAGCTGGAAATCCGCGAGTCGGCTGTCAAAGGAGCCAGGTATCGCATCAATGCTGCGCACGATGCAGATATAGGCCAGAACGGCGTTCAAAGCTACATCCTGCAGCAAAACCCCCATTTTGTGTTCAATATTCAGACAACAAGCACTGGCAGTAAATTTGGAGAGTTAATCTTAGATAAAGAGTTAGACCGAGAGGAACAGCAAGAGATAAAATTATTACTAACAGCTGTGGATGGCGGGTCTACTCGGAGATCAGGGACCGTAATCATACATGTTACTGTGCTCGATGCTAATGATAATGCTCCGGTGTTTACCGAGGCTGTGTACACTGCCAGGTTGCCTGAAAATTCTCCCTTAAAAACTCCAGTTATCACAGTAAGTGCAACAGATGCAGATGATGGAATAAATGGTGAGGTGACATATGAATTTGGCCGATTGTCTGATAAATCTGAAAAGCTATTTTCACTTGATGAAAAAACAGGAGAAATAACTGTAGCAGGTGAAATAGATTATGAAGAGGGATCAAAATATGAACTGATGATTGAGGCCAAAGATGGTTATGGCCTGTCTTCGGAAGCTAAACTGATTATTGATATCACTGATATAAATGACAACGCCCCAGTTATTCATCTAAAATCCCTTTTTTATCCCATACCAGAGAACGCATCACCTGGTACAGAGGTGGGCATCATTAATGTGCAGGACAGAGACTCTGAGAATAACCGAAAGGTCCGCTGCTCCGTCCAGCAAAACGTCCCATTTAAGTTGGTTCCCTCTATTAAAAACTATTATTCTCTGGTGACCACGGGACAGCTGGACCGTGAACTAGTGTCTGATTACAATATTACAATCACTGCCACTGACGAGGGCTCTCCACCTCTGTCCTCCTCTAAAACTGTTCAGTTATCTGTAGCTGACATCAACGACAACCCACCTGTGTTTGAGGAACAGTCCTACAGCGCACATGTGAGTGAAAATAACAAACCTGGCTCCACTTTGTGCTCCGTTTCTGCTCGAGACCCCGACTGGAGACAAAACGGTACAGTGATTTATTCTCTGTTACCTGGTGAGGTGAACGGTGCCTCGGTGTCCTCCTATCTATCTGTTAACGGAGACACGGGGGTGATCCACGCTGTGAGGTCGTTTGATTATGAACAGTTCAGGAGTTTTAAAGTCCACGTCATGGCCAGAGACAACGGTTCTCCTCCACTCAGCAGCAACGTGACCATCAGTGTGTTCATATCGGATGTGAATGACAACTCTCCTCAGATACTGTACCCCGCCCCGGAGGGCAGCTCCTTCATGACCGAGCTGGTCCCCAAAGCTGCACACGGAGGCTCTCTGGTGTCCAAAGTGATCGCGGTGGACGCAGACTCTGGACAGAACGCCTGGCTGTCCTATCATATAGTCAAAGCCACAGATCCTGGACTTTTCACTATTGGTCTGCACAGCGGAGAGATCAGGACACTGCGGGACATTTCAGAATCTGACAGCATGAAACAGAACCTGATTGTTGCAGTGAAAGATAACGGACAGCCCTCTCTGTCTGCCACCTGTGCCATGTATTTACTTATTTCTGATAACTTGGCTGAGGTGCCAGAACTGAAAGATATTTCTTATGATGAGAAGAACTCCAAGCTGACCTCCTATCTGATCATTGCGCTGGTTTCTGTGTCCACCTTCTTTCTGACCTTCATCATCATCATCCTGGGTGTGAGGTTTTGTCGCAGGAGAAAGCCCAGACTGTTGTTTGATGGAGCAGTAGCCATCCCCGGAGCTTATCTCCCTCCTAATTATGCAGATGTTGACGGCACAGGAACTTTACGCAGCGCTTACAATTATGACGCCTACCTGACAACCGGATCTAGAACCAGTGACTTTAAATTTGTATCATCTTACAACGACAACACGCTGCCTGCTGACCAGACTCTGAAGAAAAGTCCAACAGAGTTTGGTGATGTCTTTGGATGCAATGATGATTCTCCTGAGGTAGGAACATATCTGAAGTCTTCTTCCTCAGTTATTATTTTTGGAATAATACAAGCTATGTTTTTTTTTCTTATTATCTTGTGAACTGCTGCTATCTGAAATTCTTACATTTTTTTCTTGATATTTTGGAATCTTCTTAGAAATTAATGAAAGTATGATGAAATAAAATCACAATATTGAACAGATATCTTTTAATAACTTCACACCAACTTTTAAAGCTAGAGAGTTGTACTTGCTCTTCTTTCAATTTTTTTTAAATCTCAAAACAAGACAAGTATTCAGAACATTCTATTATTTTTTTCACCAGCACAATTTTTTTTAGAAAATACTACTGGTAGTATATTATTCTTAATCTACAGGAATTAACTTTGTGTAATATGTCAAAACCAAAAGTCATAAGTACGACACTCGTTTTTGTGACCTGAAAATGCAGTCATATTGGGAATATTCTGTAATACACATTGCTGTCTGTAAATTAAAATATTTAAACTGCTCTCTCACCCACCCCTCATACTCCTGAGCAGGGTGACTCTCCATTTCTCAAGCTTAGGGCCTGGGAGCTTGAGGGTTCTTTTTAGTATCTTAGGTGTAACTAAGATTGTGCTCTTCTGGATTGAGATGTCTGATGTTTCGCCAGGTATCTGTTGGAGCCACTTCTCCAGAGTGGGGGTTACTGCCCTGAATTCTCCAATGACCACAGCCACTACTGTTGTCTTCACCTTCCAGGCTCTTTATAGCTCTTCCCTGAGCCCTTGGTATTTCTCCAGTTTCTCATGCTCTTTTTTCCTGATGTTTCCATCACTTGGTATGGCTACATCGATCTCAACGGCTGTCCTCTGCTGTTTATCAATGATCAAAAGTCCTGTTGGTTGGCCATTACCATTTTGTCTGTTTGTATCTGGAAGTCCCACAGGATCTTAGCTCTGTCATTCTCCACCACCTTGGGAGGAGACTCCTATTTTGACCTGGGGGTCTCCAGTTAGTATTCTGAACAGATGTTTCTATACACTATACCAGCCAATTGGTTATGGCGTTCCATGTATTCCTTCCCTGCTAGTATCTTACACCCTGCTGTGAGATGCTGGATGGTTTCAGGGGCCTCTTTGCATAGCCTGCACCTGGGATCTTGCCTGTTATGGTAGATCAGGGGTTCTTTTGCTCTGGTGCTCAAGGCCTGCCCCTGTGCTGCCATGATCAATGCTTCAGTGCTTCAATAGTTTTAAGCATTACTCAAACCCCCACCATAGAGTTGGGGTTTTAAGTAATATGTAACCCCACTTGGCTTATTAAAGTTGTCTCCTTACACTGTGAGCTGTCTGATCAGTGTACCAGCAAAGTTGTTGTTGAACTTTGAACCTGAATCTAGACTCCAGTGTTGTGTGGCATTTATTTTCTCCTGAAATATTTTGTTCCCTTGGCTTCTTTAGCTTTACAGGTTGGGATGTCAAGTTTAGTGAATAGCAGACGAGTGAGGAGAAAACGCTTGTTTGCGGCAAGCACACAACCCATGTGAAACACCTCCACATCCTGTGCGACCAGGGTAACAGATTGTTTCAGGGAAATGCATTTCTCTCATCGCATTAATTTTTGTCATATTAAACTTTGATCCATAGAATGATATGACCAAACAAATCTAAACTGAGCCAAGCTTTGTAATCCAGCTCAGGGTGAACTTCATCATCAAATGTCTATCGAGTTTATCAGGTTTCAAGGTCTTTATATGTAAACATTATTCATAGAATACTTAAACTGCTGGTGGTGATCACCATACTGGTTGATTATGAGAAAAACATTATAACAAGCCCCTGTTGCTTCCAAAATAATTTTGTGCAGATGTGTCTAATGTTTTGCCTTGAAGCAGAGATAGAGGGAAAAAAATGACCTGTAGGTGTAATTGGAGAACAAACTGCTCTGATACATTACTATGGACATGGCATACAGATAGACCTGGACCTGTCTTTGATTTTTGTGATGGCTACGGTCCTTCCATACAGCATCTGTTAAATGATCCTGAAGATGCCTTTCTGCTGGGGCAGTACCTTGAGGGTGAAGGACACTAACAGACTCAGAGAGATAATTAGGAAACCCTGCCATGTTGTAGGCGAGGAACTGGATTATTTTACAGTGGTGTTGGAGGGGAGGATACTGTGCAAAATAAAGAGAAGCTTAAACTGTACTCCGTAGCCTAGATATGTGGAGCTGATCAGCCGTATGTTTAATGCATGGTTCATTCTTCCAACGTGCACCACTGAGAGACACAGGATATCATACCTGCATGTGGGAGCCATGTTGCCTAATACCACTGCATAACTGTGAAACAGTAATTCATTTATTGAATTAGTGAATGCTAAATTCACTAATTCAGCATACACACTATATTGTAAATTGCATGCAAACTGGATGTATCACCTAAATTGCTTGTTGAAGTTTATTTTTGCTGCATTTCAATATATCTATTACCAATTTAATTTTAGTTTAGCTGATTCTCATCTTATACTTTTAGACATGTTGTTTCCTCTTGATTCTGAAGCTTTGGAGCAAATTTGAAGTTTTCTATGGGGACTAAGACCCCAATTTCTGTATCTGATGGTCATTAAAAATAGACTTGAAGATATTTATTAAAAGGATCAGAAAGGACAGATATTTTCATAGTGAAATGTGTTGTTTCTTCTTTTCTCTCAAGGTGTCACTATTTGCCTTTTTATGAGAAGGTTTTCCTCTGCACCCGTTTTTGTTTAGTCCAAAGACAGTCTAACGTTTCAGTTGCAGCTCCATGCTGCGCATCCAGGTTGTTTCAGAAGCTCTCGGTTTAATGTTTTTTTTTATCCGTAGTTTAATTGAGATCTAACCAAGGATTTCTGTTGTGTTCTGAACACATATCGTAACTACCATAATGGAGTACCGCGTTTGTTATCTCCTTCTCCTTTTGTTGCGCTACGGGGCGAATGGAGACGTGAGCTATTCGGTGCAGGAGGAAATGAAACGCGGATCTCCTATTGGGAACATAGCGAAGGATTTGAACCTGGACGTGGGTAAATTGTTACCTAGAAATGCTCGTGTTGATGCTGCCGGGACTCGGAAACGATATTGTGATATCAATCGGAGCACGGGGGATTTAATTATTTCCGACAGGATTGACCGAGAGGAGCTGTGCGGGGAACGGCCGACTTGTGTAATAAAACGTGACATTGTGCTGGAGAATCCTCTCGAACTGCATCCTTTCAGTTTACATATTCAAGATATTAATGATAATGCACCACAGTTTAACGACGCATTTTTTAAAATCGAAATTCAGGAGTCGGCCATGAAGGGAGCTCGCTTTGTAATCGAGGAGGCGCACGACGCGGATGTAGGACAAAACGCAGTCCAGCAGTACAGCCTAGAAAAGAACGACAATTTCATTCTGGCTGTTAATGGAAACACAGTGGAGCTTGTTTTAGATAAAGAGCTTGATCGTGAAAAGCAGAAAGAAATTAATCTGCTGCTCACAGCTATAGATGGCGGATCTCCTCGGAGATCAGGTACAGTGATCATACATGTAACTGTGCTGGATGCTAATGATAACGCCCCAGTGTTCAGCCAGGCCGTCTATGAAGCCAGTCTGCCTGAAAACTCTCCTTTAGACACTGTAGTGCTCACAGTGAGCGCAACTGATGCGGATGAGGGAGTGAATGGAGATGTGATTTATGATTTTGGACATGTTTCAGAGAATGTGAAGAAGGTTTTTGGCATTGATCACAGGAAAGGAGAAATTAAGCTCATTAGTGCGATTGATTTTGAAAGTATTGCAACTTATGACCTACGCATAAAAGCAAAAGATGGATTAGGATTGTCATCATACACAAAAGTGACCATAGATGTCACCGACGTGAATGATAATTCACCTGTAATTTATGTAAAGTCTCTAGCAAACCCAGTACCTGAAAATGTGTCACCTGGTACAGAGGTGGGCATCGTTAACGTACAGGATGCAGATTCTGATAATAACCAAAATGTCAGATGCTCCATTCAACAAAACGTCCCATTTAAGTTGGTTCCCTCTATTAAAAACTATTATTCTCTGGTGACTACAGGACAGCTGGACCGTGAACTAGTGTCTGATTACAACATTACAATCACTGCCACTGACGAGGGCTCTCCACCTCTGTCCTCCTCTAAAACTGTTCAGTTATCTGTAGCTGACATCAACGACAACCCACCTGTGTTTGAGGAACAGTCCTACAGCGCACAAGTGAGTGAAAATAACAAACCTGGCTCCACTTTATGCTCCGTTTCTGCTCGTGACCCTGACTGGAGACAAAACGGTACAGTGATTTATTCTCTGTTACCTGGTGAGGTGAACGGTGCCTCGGTGTCCTCCTATCTATCTGTTAACGGAGACACGGGGGTGATCCACGCTGTGAGGTCGTTTGATTATGAACAGTTCAGGAGTTTTAAAGTCCACATCATGGCCAGAGACAACGGTTCTCCTCCACTCAGCAGCAACGTGACCGTCAGTGTGTTCATATCAGATGTGAATGACAACTCTCCTCAGATACTGTACCCCGCCCCAGAGGGCAGCTCCTTCATGACCGAGCTGGTCCCCAAAGCTGCACACGGAGGCTCTCTGGTGTCCAAAGTGATTGCGGTGGACGCAGACTCTGGACAGAACGCCTGGCTGTCCTATCATATAGTCAAAGCCACAGATCCTGGACTTTTCACTATTGGTCTGCACAGCGGAGAGATCAGGACACAGCGGGACATTTCAGAATCTGACAGCATGAAACAGAACCTGATTGTTGCAGTGAAAGATAACGGACAGCCCTCTCTGTCTGCCACCTGTGCCATGTATTTACTTATTTCTGATAACTTGGCTGAGGTGCCAGAACTGAAAGATATTTCTTATGATGAGAAGAACTCCAAGCTGACCTCCTATCTGATCATTGCGCTGGTTTCTGTGTCCACCTTCTTTCTGACCTTCATCATCATCATCCTGGGTGTGAGGTTTTGTCGCAGGAGAAAGCCCAGACTGTTGTTTGATGGAGCAGTAGCCATCCCTGGAGCTTATCTCCCTCCTAATTACGCAGATGTTGACGGCACAGGAACTTTACGCAGCGCTTACAATTATGACGCCTACCTGACAACCGGCTCTAGAACCAGTGACTTTAAGTTTGTATCATCTTACAACGACAACACGCTGCCTGCTGACCAGACTCTGAAGAAAAGTGCAACAGAGTTTTCGGATGCCTTCGGATGCTGTGATGATTCTCCTGAGGTATGAATCTTTCCAATGTCAAATAATTCTAGCCCACCAACCTTAAAATTAAATTTTTTAAAGTTTTGTCGATATACTTGTCTATTCTATTCCGATTTTTTAAAAGTTACCGGTGCTTGTGATTTTATGCCTTTTTTTATTTCTCTGTCCTTGGTTCTGAAATCCAGTTGCTTTAGAGTTCTGCATTGGTGTGGTCTAACAACACATTTGCAGTCCCTACCCATCAGATATTGACGCTTGGTCAGGTTCCTTCAACGTCACAAGATTTCTAGCAAGAAGTATGTATATTGTTTTCAGAATGTTTGTTCAGGGAAGGTAGATAATCTTTCATTCATTAGTTTCGCCGAACATTTTAATGCGTTTTGTCTCAAAAAGATTGGATGAAATGACGTTTTCTACCTACGTCACCAAGTTGCTCCGAGATTCCAGTACACAACAAACAACTTTTACCCAAAACATCTACAGTTTTGTTCATTTTGATGATATCTACATTGAAACATTTGCATGATATATTTATAATCTTTGTTCAGGGAAGGGAGATAACTTTTCCTTTATTAATTTCGCTGAGGATTTTTCTGTTTATTCTCAGAAAGACGTGAGACAGCTTTGTTTTTATGTTAACATTGCCAATGACGAAGCCATAAACGTCACCGATGTGCACCGACTTCCGTGTTCATAAAAACATTGCAGTTCTATGAATTATTTATGACATCTATAGCAAAACGTATGGTTAATATAGTTATAATCTTCATTCAGGGATCATAGACAATCTTACTTTTATTAGTTCAGAAGTTTTATTGTGGGTCTTCTTTTGCTCTTTGTCTACTCGTCTTGCTGAATTGTGAATAATAAGATTCACTGACATATTCTGAAAAACGCAATGTGGTATTTTGCTAGTTAGAGTGATGTTTGTCTTGCATAAGTCAATTTTCTTGAGTACATTCATTTCCCACAATTATATTTTAACATTTGTTTATCTGGTTGTCTTGTTAATATGTTTCAACAACTGCTGGAAATCCAAACTTGGACTCATCGCCAACAAAAATCCACTACTGTATATTAGTTGATTGTTTTAGGTTAACCCGGTTTTTGTCTCATATCTTGCTTTGAGTGGCTTGCTGTTCTTTGGTAGCAATGCTTGTGATGACTGGAGTGATATTCTTTTTACTAATTAAATTAACTTATGTGTGTGGAAGCTAGTTGGTTTTATATTTGTCAGTGAACAAATATGACGTTTTTGTCCTACTATAGTAAAGTTACATTACTTGCATCTGATTCTACTACTTAAATGTCAAAATGTTGCATATTCTTACCATAACATGGGGGATTCCTATTACTCATAACTTTTGGAAAATTCAGGTAGCCTACAGTTATATTTCACTTTAATAAGGTTAACCTGAACAACCCATTAGTGGTGAATTATGTCCGCCTGTCACGATTTGGGTTTTGTCTTGGTTCAGGTTATCCGTTTTATTAGTTTAGTTTCTGCTTTTGGGTTCTTTCTTGTTTTGGCTTTGGTTTAGACGTGTTGTTCTGTTTAGATTACCTGTTATTTACCTGTCACTTTATTCAGCTCGGTTTATTCTTCCCTCAGCAATCAGTCAGCTCCCTTGCCTTGATTAGTTCCACCTGCTCACTTATAATTAGTCTTCATTCCTGTTCACCTGCTCACTCCCCTATATAGTCCTGCCACAAACCTCTGCAATCTGCCAGATCATTAACGAGCCCACGGTGAATTTTGTTCCAGCGTTCCTTTCATGATTGACCTGTTGATGCAAACCTGAGAGCCTTTTTGATTCTGAGCCAGCCTGTCCCCTGATCTGTTTTGTCCTACCCTGTCTGACTGATTGCCTGTTTTGCCTACCCGAATCTGCCTAAGGAATATCCGAGCTTGCTTTATCCCTGTCGGTACTTCTGCCTGATTTTGGACTGCCTTTTGTGTACCGGATTTTGGACTGCCCTGTTGATCGTTGAGCCTGCCTGTCCCTGTTTTATTATTAAAATCCTGTTTTTGCTTATACCTCGCTTGTTTGGTTGAATACTGGGTTTGCCTGATTCACGTTCTTGACACCGCCTTAAAACCATCTAGTGTCGGCTTAATTGGAAAACAAACATAAGAAAAATCTTTCAAAATTTGTAAAGGTTTTCACTACTCCCAACACCATTCCTCATACATAAATTGATTAATTTTAGAATTACAGGGCCCTGTTTTTATTATTTGTTCTAAGAACTTTATATAATTGAAAATATGTTTGAAGTTCTACAAAATAAAAACCTATCCAAACACAATTTTACTTACATTTTTCCCATGTGGATTTACATTTTCTGAACCCATAGTCTAGTTTAATGTTTAAAAGTTTGATCCAGCAAACAGCGATTTATTGGTATTCATCCATCCATTTTCTAACACGTCTATCCCTTGTGGAGTCGTGAGGGGTGCTGGTGCCTATCTCCAGCTGTCAATGGACGAGAGGCGGGGTGCACCCTGGACAGGCCGCCAGTCTATCTCAGGGCTTTATTGGTATCTTCACTCTGAATTAAAAACACATTTTTATGTTTTGTTGTTGACTTTAATTCTGATTACAGGTATGTGTGGTTAAAATCTTTTTAAGAAAGTTACTTATTTAAAATGTTTTCACTGAGTATGCTCATACAGACTTCCTATGGGGATTATTTATTTATTTATTTATCTGGACTATTCAGAATATTGAGTTCACCTCTCGAACCACAACCTTCTTTGTCACTGAATTATTTTTGCAGATTATCTGGAGATAATACCTTTTATTCGTTGGCATGAACAGTTTCATAGTTGAGTAAATCAGTAAGTTTCATTGCATGTGAATTCAAATACAAAGGGCTTGTGTGAGCTGAATTTTCTGCATTATTGGTTATTCTTATTGTTTTTTTCTGAAGAATGAACAAAGACTGTAGATTACTTTTATGTCCTCCCCTAAATCTCTGCCCAATAGGCCATATATTGGAGTACCAGTGAGAAGTAAAGTTTTGACAGTGATTTATAATTTAAGAGGTGCCTCAACTTCCCGATAGCTCTTTGAAAGTTTAGATTTTACGTAGTTCATTTGAGGTTTCCAACAAATCTTGCGATCCAACAACACACCCAAATATTTTGTGTGGGTTGGTTTTTGGCTCATATTTATGGGGCTAAAATGGTAGCTTTAACATTTGCAAATGTGTGTGGAGAGTTGTGTGTCTGTATCTCGACTTGTGTGTTTGTATCTCGATTTGTGTGTCTGTATCTCGATTTGTGCGTGTGCAGTGGGATTTGTAAATGTGTGAGGAGATTTGTGTGTCTGTACAACAATCTGCAAATTTGTAAAACTACTTGTGTGTAATCCGTTTTGCAAATGTGTAAAAAATCCACAAATCTGTATTCAGATCTGCAAATGTGTAAAAAATCCACAAATCTGTAGTCAGATCTGCAAATCTGTAGTCAGATTTGCAAATGTGTAGATCAATCTGTAAGCACGCACAGAGACACTTGTGTCTGAAGTATTTTCGCTTCAAGACCCAGAAATACAGACAAATCCTTGGTTACAAGTCAAGCGGTTTTTCGGGTGGCTCTCTTTACACACGTGATTTTTGCTACCCTTCTGCCGCGTGAGATGCACAAATGCGTAGAAGGATTTGTATGTGTATTTTTTCGTTTTGTGTCTCCTTGCGCAGACTCACAGGCTCACATGTTGCCCTGAGCGCAGGCTCACAGGCACACAGGCTGCCTCTTCCGGCTGTGGGAGGTCACGTGCAGTGTTGCCAACTCAGCGACTTTGTCGCTATATTTAGCGACTTTTCAGACCCCTCCAGCGACTATTTTTCAAAAAAGCGACTAGCGACAAATCTAGCGACTTTTCTGGTGTCACTGGTGACTTTTGGAGACTCTTACGTGAAAGCACGTATCGTTCCTACTCTTGTCCTCCAGCGGCAGGTGCTGCCGTGGGGCGCCTCCCCCGTCCCAACCCTGTTCTCCCGCTCCCGCAGGAGTCTCTCTCAGCGCTGCAGTCAGAGCCACAGCATGTTTACCCTCAGCGTCCAGACTGCAAATGAAGCGCGCATGCGCTGGGATTGACGGCGCAGGTTGATCATAAATAACTGAATTTGAAATATTTTATCTTAAATAAATAACGGCATTAGATTCACACAGCCACACGTTCATGTTTTACCGTGATTTCTAGGCTCCTTAGTGGACCACAAGGGAAAAAAGAAAACGTTTAAAAAAAAGGTGATTTTTTTTTTATTTGTAACTCTGCCATAGTGTCTCTTTATGGTTTATTTTGCCGGTCCCAAGCCCGGGTAAAGGAGGAGGGTTAGTATTGTAATAAAATAAACATTAATAAAAATAAATAAATAAATAAACATTAATGGACAGAAGAAAGTAGCTCTATATATTCTGAGTGTTTTTAATCACTTTTTGTCTCTTTCTAACAACGTTATTTCTCCCACAGCGTCAATAACATGCACATCACATCATGTGGCAGATTATGCAAATTAGGTGATGACGTCATTCAGCGACTTCTAGCGACTTTTAGCACAGCCAATAGCTACTTTCCTTACTGAGGAGTTGGCAACACTGGTCACGTGACTTTCAAGGATTGAACCAAAGCGTTTTGCTACCAGACGGCTGATAAGGCAACTTGTTATAACTATATAACTTTCTCCCTTTAACGGCAAAAGCTTCTTGTTTTAATGAGAGACTTATCTTGCTAAAACGACATAATTGTCTCCTCATAACAACGCAACATAACCCGGCATCAGCTCGCGGGATATTTGAGTGTCATGGAGAAGAGGAGAGACGAAGGGGCGCCTTTTATTTCTTTTTAAAAAGTCGGCATTTGTCGGAGGAATGTATTTCTGCACTGAGGAGTGACAAGGTAAGTCATGCATATACAGCAAGTCCTCTACTTGAAATTTTATCAATTCGGCAGTTATTTATAGTTAACAACTCTGCTTTGGATACACTTGCATTACTGTAGTCCAGTCTCTGGCTCTGTTTACACGGTGAAAACAGGTTTGCGTTGCCTTTGTACTCTCCATTTACACACTACAAGGATTAACTGTTGCTTAGGGGGACTTTCAGCTATAGCGGTGGGTTTATTTACAACAGTTTGCAGCCGAAACAGTCCTCCGCCAGCCGCTTTCTTCTTCTGGGCAATTTGACGCGGAGCTTCAGAAATCACAGCGCTACTAGTGGTGCTGCATGGGAATTACACCGTTTAAGTACTCTGTAAACAGGGCCTGTGACTGCAAATGTACCTATGCCTTTATGTATTTTAATTAAATATGATTAAAATAAATTTTAATTCGACACTTGTAAGGCTAATTAAAAATATGTGTATTCTACACAATGAAAGTGAGGCTAGATAAAGCTACATTTATCCATATTTTATTGTGTCAAAACAAAGATATGAATACAGAGCTTTCTAATGTGACTATTCACAAGCCAGTGAAGGACAACTATTTATATGAACTTCATTAATAAACCCAGTCAACTACTGACATGCTTTAATAAGGGGAAAAGCAAAAACTGATAATCGATTACCATTGCTGCAAATTCAAAAGTTAATATCAGAATGTATCAATAAAAGCACCTGGCAGCAAAGCACCATTGTTCTCAGTTTATTTGTTGTTCCATTTGTTTTTTCTAATGTCTTAAAACTTACTCAGAAAAGAAAACAAATCTTAATCAACAACATTGTTCCATTGCAGTCTAGGTTTAAGCAATTTTAACATTGATCCAGTCTAACCTTAAATCACAATTTTAAACAGCAGCTATTCTCCTTCTGATGGGAATTCTGTAAAAGTACTTTTTAAAATTCCCATAAACAAAAACATTAAGGTAGGAGGACCAGGGGTCCGTTCTTCGTACGTCGCTAACTCAGTTAGCAGGATTTCATTGTTGACGATTTGGCATGATCTTGGATCGTTTGGTTCTTCGAAAGACATCCTGCACTTGTTGTCATAGCAACATGTGCGCCAGCTTAAACCTGCTCGAGAGCAGGCTTATTTCATGTAAACAAGATTAGATCACGGCTGTATAAGCGGAGGAGATAGGGAAGTCTGCCGTAGCCATGTCCATTTTTACGACTGCAACCTGTTGCGGAAGGTGCAAGAATAATTTGCAGAGTTTTTCGAATTAATCGCGTATTGCGCAATAGACAGGACCCTTAACGCAGCGCGACAGTAGAGAGATTTTCTTGGTGGCTGTTATAAACAGACAAACACATAATTTAACAGTGGCTTTTAAAGAGGAAAAAGTGGTGTTGGAGCCATAAATCTAAAATATTTAAGTTATTTGTATGATGGTTTGCTTTTTATTTTTATCCTATTCAGTAAGAAGATTTGTTCGGGCCATTTTATTGTGAAGTTTAGTTTACTTTGAAAGGCTTGCTTCCTATCGAGCCGTATATTGTATTAGAAAAAACTATGGATGGATTATCTAGCCACGGAGCAATACAGTTTTGCCGTGTAAACTGTGGATGACTTGGAAAAGGAAAATTTTCATTTTTTATGGATAAAGATTTTTTTTTGTTAAAATTCCCAGTTTGCACATGTCCTTTACTTCCCGTGTCTAAGGAATGACACTGAAATTTGGATCTCTTGACATAACAAGTGCTTTTTTAAAATAAAGTATAATAATTAAAGGCTACCATTTTGTAGAATATTCTTGTATTTCACTTTTACTTGTCCCCATGTTCTAGTGGGTCCCGTGGAGGCTCTGACATAAAAGAGCAAAGTAAATATGAGATTATTAAAATGCAAAAATTCATACTGTAAAAGTGATAGAAACATCTACCATGGACAGTATTTACGCATTAATTTGTCTGCTGCTTTTTGCCAGCCCTCTCTCCTGGCTTTAACAGATTTTGCGACGTTTTAATTAATGACTGAAATTCGGCATAACCTTCCAAGCTCTTGTTCTGCTTGGGAGAAAAACTGTGGGCGTTCTTTGGCCATGCTGAACAGCCAATAGCAGCGTTGCTGATCATTGTTTCTACTATCGATACATTTCCCCTTTTAAACAAACGCATGCACGCGCAGTTGTCTCAGATAACTCAATCCAGCGATACTAATCCTAAACAACAGGTGTGTTCGAAGAACCTAATTAGCCGGATCATGATTAGCCGGATGAAATCATCTTGGATGTCTCATTTGATCTTGGATGTTTTAAGCAACGTACGAAGAACGGACCCCAGGTTTAAGATAGCTACATTAAAAATACAGCCAGAAAATGAATGTTCTCTTTTACATCTTAGAATGCCGGTGCATTTGATCTGACACTCAAAATTTAAATACTTAAAAACTTTGAATTTGTAATATTTAGCTTCTCACATTTAGCATAAGTAACGTGCTCAATTTTTAGAAAGAATAAATTAATTGTTATTTTTACCTTTTGTTTAAAATAAAAAGAACTTAAAAAAACGATAACAAAATCTCTGCTGTGTTTACAGGTTGGCATCTCTAAAGCTGAATACATGGATGGTGCTGTCCAAAAGTTACTGCTGGATATTTTCTTCCAGCAGTAACAGAGGGGGTACCACAGCCAGAATTCATATAGACATGGAGACAGAGAATGGTACAATGAAAGACATTCAAAGATTTTTGCGTCTTGATGACAGCTATCCTGAAAACTACTTCATTGTGGGATCCAGCACCCACAGCCAGCTCATCAACAGCTGGTGGGATTTCTTAAGGAAACATCGTGCACAGTACTGGATGAACCTTTTTCAAAAACTGAAGAATACAGATTACTTTACTGGTGACTTCTTGGATAAGCACCCAATTCTGCTCACCTGTTTAAATATCACTGAGGTATGTTTGAATGTAAAAGATAAATACTATATGATACATACTTTTAAATATGGAGTATGTACTTTAAGATCTTGTTTATTTTCTTGTCTTTCAGGAAGAACTCTTAAAGTGGTTCACTTATGGAACATCATTTGTAAGATTAGAGATGCAATTGCGGTCCTACATGATGTATAGGGGTGTCAAGCTCCAGTCCTCGATGGCGTGTCCTGAAACTTTTAGAGGTTTCCTTGGTCCCACACACCTGAATCAAATGACACAATTAGCTCCTCAGTATGCAGTCAGGTTCTTCAGAGTCCTGGTAATTACCTGATTATTTGACTCAGGCATGTCGGACCAGGGACATATCTAAAAGTTGCAGGACACCGGCCCTTGAGGACTGGGCTTTGACACCTGTGAACCCTTCCACGGCGTTTTGGTGAACAAGATCATCTCAAACAGGTTTCTAAGCAAGTGGCAGAATCTTCCACAGTCCAACGTCTTCAGAGGACCGTTTACATGTTATGAGACAGTTCTAACTATCATACCTTCTGATGACGGAAAACTTTCTTCATGCACCGTCCACACATGATGAAACAATTGAGTTATGCGTATTTTTAAGAGCTTATATACGCACAAACCTGTGACACGTGACATTTTCTTGTAAAAAAGAGTTTGTGGAGCAAATGACCTTGTGAGCCTGTCCAGAATGACCCTGTCACTTTCCCACACAGTCAGAAATAGGCAGCTGCAGACCCCACAACCAATAAAGGACAAGCAGTCAAAGAAATACAGATGGAGGAATAAAAAACAGACCTCTGTTTTCACTGACTCCCATGTACTTAAATGTTTCATCATGATGTACATAATTTTTTGAATTTTGGTGCTAGGTTTTATATTTTGTGTGATTCTTGTTGTGTGTGACAGCAAATATACACTACTAAATATATTAGGACAATAACAAGAAATTTAACTTCACATTTGCCTTGTAATTGGTCATGTAGGACAAAATGTTTAAATGACATGTTCTGTAAACCCCACCACTGCTCCTCATATTCAAGACATACTTTTTATATTTATAACAGCAAGACTTATAGTTCTCTGTTACTGAACACTGAGACCCAAGTTATGCACTGTTTGACAATGATGATATGGTCAAATGAGATGAAAAATAAAGTGCCTATGCTTATGTTCAATATGAAAACTTTTAATGAATCTTTGGTAAAAACTCATTACAAAATAAAGTGCAATGGTTTGTGATCAAATCAACTCATTCTTTTCTTAGAAACATAACATTATATTGCAATGTTACATCAACTCACAGAAGAACATACATTAAAAGTACCTTTAACAAGTTCTCTGAAAGATCCTTTTAAAAGGAAGTTCTCTACCTCCAGAAGATGACCTAACTAGAACGTGATCTATGAGTGTTAAAAAGATGAATACATGGATCTCAAAATTGAACATGAGAAAATTCTTTTACATATGAAAAAAGTCATTGTTAGAAATCTTGGCACTATTGCGCTCAAAGCATTTATCTATTTTACAATCAACTTTGAAGAATATAAAAGAAATATAATGCCCTATGGAAAGAAAAGGAAAATATGTACAGTTTAAACGCATGCTTCAAATTTTTTTAACCTTAAAGAAGCTTAATAGCAACAGCAATAATTTCACTTCAAAAACTTGTATTTCACAATGTTGTTGGAGTAATCTTGTTAATCAGTATTTTTGCTCTATATCTTTGTCAGCAAAAACAAAAGCTAACTGACTATTGTGGCTCACTTCCATATGTTCCTGAAAACATGAAATATATTACATAGTGGTATTACCTGAAACCAAAAACATTTTAGATCAAATTGGACTTTTTCCATGAAGATTTGCATGTAGAGTTTTTCAAGCGATGTCTGTTGAAGGACATCTCTTTCACCTTTTCCTTGGAACTCGGAGCAAAATCTCTGGGTGGCAATTCTGTCAGCATAGGTGGGAATATAGATGGCCAAGCTCTCATCATCCATGCTTGCTATAGCTGATATGTCAGTCTACAAGCACAATGAAATTATGGTTAATATAAAAACTGAAAAAAACTAAAAAGACTATTTTAAGTACATGATTATTAATCTTTACAGCAGAATTTATGATTAAATGCATGACATGTTTTAAAAAAAAAATAAGCTGCTTATCCTTATCTCTATCTCATTAACATCCATGTAGAACATTTGCAGTCACAGGCCCTGTTTACAGAGTACTTAAACGGTGCAATTCCCATGCCGCACCACTAGTAGCGCTGTGATTTCTGAAGCTCCGCGTCAAATTGCCCAGAAGAAGATAGCAGCGGCTGGCGGAGGACTGTTTCGGCTGCAAACTGTTGTAAATAAACCCACAGCTATAGCTGAAAGTCCCCCTAAGCAACAGTTAAACCTTGTAGTGTGTAAATGGAGAGTACAAAGGCAACGCAAACCTGTTTTCACCGTGTAAACAGAGCCAGAGACTGTTCTACTGTGCTACAAGTGTTTCCAAAGCATAGTTGTTAAATATAAAAACCTGCCGAATTGATTAAATTTCAAGTAGAGGACTTGCTGTATATGCATGACTTACCTTGTCACTCCTCAGTGCAGAAATACATTCCTCCGACAAACGACTTTTTAAAAAGAAATAAAAGGCGCCCCTCCATCTCTCCTCTTCTCCGTGACACTCAAATATCCCGCGAGCTGATGCCGGGTTATGTTGCGTTGTTATGAGGAGTCTGGTTTTAGCAAGATAAGTCTCTCATTAAAACAAGAAACTTCTGTCGTTAAAGGGAGAAAGTTATATAGTTATAACAAGTTGCCTTGTCAGCCGTCTGGTAGCAAAACACTTTGGTTCAATCCTTGAAAGTCACGTGACCTCCCACAGCCGGAAGAGGCAGTCTGTGTGCCTGTGAGCCTGCGCTCAGGGCAACATGTGAGCCTTTGAGCCTGCGAGTCTGCGCAAGGAGACACAAATCGAAAAAATACAGATACAAATCCTTCTACGCATTTGTGCATCTCACGCGGCAGAAGAGTAGCAAAAATCACGTGTGTAAAGAGAGCCAACCGAAAAACCGCTTGACTTGTAACCAATGATTTGTCTGTATTTCTGGGTCTTGAAGCGAAAATACTTCAGACACAAGTGTTTCTGTGTGTGCTTACAGATTGATCTACACATTTGCAGATCTGACTACAGATTTGTGGATTTTTTACACATTTGCAAAACGGATTACACACAAGTAGTTTTACACATTTGCAGATTGTTGTACAGACACACAAATCTCCTCACACATTTACAAATCCCACTGCACACGCACAAATCGAGATACAGACACACAAGTCGAGATACAGACACACAACTCTCCACACACATTTGCAAATGTTAAAGCTACCATTTTAGCCCCATAAATATTTATTTCTTGAAGAGGGCAGATTTTATAATGTCTTGAATGTATTCATAAATACGTCGTAAGATAAATTTATGTCTTTTTCTTGGTAAAGATTACACAAGTTTTGTTTCAGTAAGTCATTATTAAATGCAGTTAACGATTCCCCTGATCTAATTGTCCTATATCTAATTAGATAATCGTCCTTTTCTTTCCTACACTCACAATCATGGATCACTAATACAGGCAGGTGGTCAGTGATATCGCTCATGAGCATCCCTCTTAGCTTACTGCTTTCCATGTAATTAGTAAATATGTTATCTATTAAGGTGGCAGTGTGCATTGTTATCCTGCTTGGTTTTGTAATTAAGGAGAACAAACTCAAGCTATACATTGTGTTAATGAATTAATCAAATGAACTGGGTTGATTTGGATTATCCATCCATCCTTTCATCCTGTTCGGCTTATCCGGGGTCCGTTCGTGGGGGTAGCAGCCTTAATAGGAAGGACCATACTTCCCATCCCTAGCCATTTGGGCCAGCTCCTCCTGGGAAACCCCAGGACCCTCCAGAGTGTCCTGGGCCTTCCTCTGGGTCTCCTCCCGGTGGGATGTGCCCTGAACACCCCACCAGGGAGGTGTCCAGGAGGCATCCCAACCAGATGGCCGAGCCACCTCAACTTTGATTTTAATTAAGTAAATTTATATTGAAGTCCCCACATATTGAAGTCCCCTACAGCGCATATATATATATATATATATATATATATATATATATATATATATATATATATATATATATATATATATATATATATATATATATATAATATGATCTTGTGGCTTTTACTAGCAAATAATTCCCCTATATTATTTTTAATAACTCAGTGTTTTGTCCTGAAGTCCTACATTATTCCCATCTGAATCTCTACTGTTATACACGACAACAAGTCTTCATTAGCAGTTGACAAGCTGCTTTTTACCTTATGCTGTAAATTATTTCTGATATATAGAGCCACATCCACTCCCTTTCTCACCCCTCTCCAATTCATGTAGTGTAATTGGTAACCAACTAACTTGTGACCAATCCCTTTTAAAGTACTAAACCAAGTTTCTGAAATTGCAATTATGTTGAATAAGTTAGAAAAGTGATCTAAATAATATTTAATGCTTTGGAAATTAGTGTAAAGGCTCCTGCTATTTATATGAAAAATGAATAGACCATGGTTAAACTTTACATTTGATATAAATTGTTCTTCAGTGTAGTTGCTGCATGTATAAATTAGATGGTTGAAAAAGTTGTTATCAGAGTCAGTATCTTGTATTATGTCTTGCATGGCTTAGTACAGACTTTGCACCATGCAGAAATGCAGTATTAATCATCTAAAGTCAACTTATTACCTTGAGTACAATGCAGTATTAATCATCTAAAGTCAACTTATTACCTTGAGTACGCCACTGTGGTCTTGGTACTGCTTCAGCTCTTCAATGTTGTTTTTATGATCAGCACTCTAGCCTGCTGTGGTTATCCATTCAGCTTGATACAGATTTTACAGTTCATGCCCATGTTGCCTGAATTTTATTTAATTTTTTTAGAATGCATGTTTGTCTTGCAATATCTCTGTTCTCCTTTGTCAAATGCTCATTCACATAAACATTACATCCATTCAGTCGCGACCTTGTTTAAGAAGTGCAATTTTGTGCTTTCTATTTGTAAATCCAATCCCTATGGCTGGTTTATCCTCCTTGTTTCTCCAAGGACAGGGATGAACGGCCCAATATCATTATTTATTAAGGTTAATTTGTTGCTGAGAAATTAAGTCACCTGCTGCTTAATGGCCTCCAGGTCTGGCTCTGTACTGATCGAGCATATGAGCGGGGCTTTGTCTCCAAGCCACTGACCACAAACTTGTTCATGCGGGAATATTGCTCTAAGTCCGCCACGTGGCGTTCCAATATATTGTTATCCTTCTTCACATATTGTCTTTTGAGATCTTTGGTTTCCTCCTTCATGCCTATGTTGAAGCCGCTTGCTTCCCCGGGTCCGTTGAGTCATGTGCAGGACTTAAGAGTGCAATAAAACTCAGCCAAGAAACAGAATTGAAGTTTAACCTTTGCAAAAGGAGAGAAGTTGCACCAGCCAACACCTGCGAGCAACAACTCTGCCGTCTTCCTTGTGCAGGCTCTTTTTATTAACTTCAAAGGGGAGGGTCTCATAGAGTTACATGAGCGAATGACACACCGTTACATGAGCGAATGACACACACTGTTGCCCAATCAGTTCTACACCTTAACAATACTTCTACCCTATATGGGGTTGCTTCTATGGCTGCCCACTGATCTGGTTCTTCCGGTCATCGCTTGCAGGCCGCTACACTACACTGGTTCTTCCGGTCATCGCCAGCAGCCGCTGACCACAACCCCAAACCTTGTGCTACCAACAAAAGGTTGTGCAAGACAGAAACCCGTGTTTCAAATTCCAAGAATTCCAAATTCTCTTACCTGTTGGTCAGAGAAATCCATTTCTCTCACCACAGGTGCGGTTTTGAAGCTTTCTACCAGCTATCTTAAAAGCATATTAAAGCATATAAAAACATGTTAAACCTTCATAGAAGTGTAAGAAACGGATCAAAGCTAATCCATTCCACACCTACTATCAGTTTCTGCTGTAGCAATTTCTTCAGTCATGTAGTTTAGTGAGGTCTTTACCCCTTCTAACTCCTCCTTTCATGCGTTCTTCTTGGGAGGCATCATGAAGGAATTTTAATGATTACTTTGGTTTGGTGGTGGGGGCTAATAGCCTGGCACAGACCTCGTGGAGAAAGCAGGTGGCTGGTAGCTGGTAGCCTGGAGCTACCAAGCTACCAGATGGTTCTTAGTAATGTTGAACTGTTTCAGAAGTGAGAATACGTCCAGCTGATATTAAGGCCCACAGCCACTTTAAGGCCATGCTGACAAATTCAGTTAAGAAGATGGAGACACTCCATCAGGGTTCATAATTGAGGCTCTGAAAGGAACAATGGGTCAAAGGCACCACGGTTTTAATGATTTATTAAACAAGATTTCCTGATTAATTAATTTAGGATGATCTTAGTTGTTGATAGTGTTTACATTTTTTATAGAAATTCAATAAGCTGTTTTTATATTTTAAAAGAAGGAATGTTGTTCAGCTGAACTCAAGATGTCGCTATGTACCAGCCTAATAAAATATCACCCGTCCCCCCTTTGTGAACTAACTGCGAATGCGCGTTAAAGCGGCTCTATATAAATGAGAAGACCCGCTGAGTTAAAGCTTTTTTTTTCGTTTATACTCATCCGGTCACCTTGAGTTAACTACTACCAGAACCCATTTAGCACAAAGAATATGAGAATGGATTTGAAGATTTTCCTTTCGTGGAGCTGCGTCTCTTTTTTTCTGCTGCGCGCCGCGCACGGAGACATGAGCTACTCTTTTCCGGAGGAAATGAAACGGGGATCAGTTGTTGGAAATATCGCCAAGGATCTGGGGCTGCAGACAGGTGCGATGTCCACCAGAAGAGCCCGCATTGACACCGAGGAGAGCGATAAGCGTTACTGTGACATAAACCTGGCGCAGGGAGAGCTGATTGTGGCCGAGAGGATTGATCGGGAGGGGCTTTGTGGGAAAAAGGCTTCGTGCATCTTAAAACAGGAGCTCGTTCTGGAAAATCCTCTAGAGCTGCATCGGATCAGCCTTCATATTCAAGATATTAATGATAACTCCCCAGTGTTTAAAGATAAAAAAATCAATCTAGAAATTCATGAGTTGGCAGGCAGAGGAGCTCGCTTTGTGATCGAGGAGGCGCACGACGCGGATGTAGGACAAAACGCAGTCCAGCAGTACAGCCTTGAAAAGAACGACAATTTCATTCTGGCTGCTAATGGAAACACCGTGGAGCTTGTTTTAAATAAAGAAATTGATCGTGAAAAGCAGAAAGAAATTAATTTACTGCTCACAGCTTTAGACGGCGGATCTCCTCGGAGATCAGGTACAGTGATGATACATGTAACTGTGCTGGATGCTAATGATAACGCCCCAGTGTTCAGCCAGGCCGTCTATGAAGCCAGTCTGCCTGAAAACTCTCCTTTAGACACTGTAGTGCTCACAGTGAGCGCAACTGATGCAGATGAGGGAGTGAATGGAGATGTGACTTATGATTTTGGACATGTTGACGATGAAGTGATGAAAATATTCAGTATTGATAGTAAAAGTGGGGAAATACGTGTAACTGGTGCTGTAGACTATGAAGTTAAAAGATCATATGAAATACGCGTTAAAGCAAAGGATGGTCTGGGGCTGTCATCTTATGCTCAGGTCATTATTTCTATCACTGATATCAATGACAACGCCCCTGTAGTCAGTCTGAAATCCCTGACCAATCCCATACCAGAAGACACCCCAGCTGGTACAGAGGTGGGCATCATTAATGTGCAGGACAGAGACTCAGGAAATAACAGACAAGTCCGCTGCTCCGTTCAGCAAAACGTCCCCTTTAAGTTGGTTCCCTCTATTAAAAACTATTATTCTCTGGTGACCACAGGACAACTGGACCGTGAACTAGTGTCTGATTACAACATCACAATCACTGCCACTGACGAGGGATCTCCACCTCTGTCCTCCTCTAAAACTGTTCAGTTATCTGTAGCTGACATCAACGACAACCCACCTGTGTTTGAGGAACAGTCCTACAGTGCACATGTGAGTGAAAATAACAAACCTGGCTCCACTTTATGCTCCGTTTCTGCTCGAGACCCCGACTGGAGACAAAACGGTACAGTGATTTATTCTCTGTTACCCGGTGAGGTGAACGGTGCCTCGGTGTCCTCCTATCTGTCTGTTAACGGAGACACGGGGGTGATCCACGCTGTGAGGTCGTTTGATTATGAACAGTTCAGGAGTTTTAAAGTCCACATCATGGCCAGAGACAACGGTTCTCCTCCACTCAGCAGCAACGTGACCGTCAGTGTGTTCATATCGGATGTGAATGACAACTCTCCCCAGATACTGTACCCCGCCCCGGAGGGCAGCTCCTTCATGACCGAGCTGGTCCCCAAAGCTGCACACGGAGGCTCTCTGGTGTCCAAAGTGATTGCGGTGGACGCAGACTCTGGACAGAACGCCTGGCTGTCCTATCATATAGTCAAAGCCACAGATCCTGGACTTTTCACTATTGGTCTGCACAGCGGAGAGATCAGGACACAGCGGGACATTTCAGAATCTGACAGCATGAAACAGAACCTGATTGTTGCAGTGAAAGATAACGGACAGCCCTCTCTGTCTGCCACCTGTGCCATGTATTTACTTATTTCTGATAACTTGGCTGAGGTGCCAGAACTTAAAGATATTTCTTATGATGAGAAGAACTCCAAGCTGACCTCCTATCTGATTATTGCGCTGGTTTCTGTGTCCACCTTCTTTCTGACCTTCATCATCATCATCCTGGGTGTGAGGTTTTGTCGCAGGAGAAAGCCCAGACTGTTGTTTGATGGAGCAGTAGCCATCCCCGGAGCTTATCTCCCTCCTAATTACGCAGATGTTGACGGCACAGGAACTTTACGCAGCGCTTACAATTATGACGCCTACCTGACAACAGGATCTAGAACAAGTGACTTTAAGTTTGTATCATCTTACAACGACAACACGCTGCCTGCTAACCAGACTCTGAAGAAGAGTTTAAGTGATTTTGCTGAAGCATTTGGAGAACTGGATGGATGCTCAGAGGTATGATGTCACTCTTCGTCATTTCCACCAATTTATTTTATTTTAATAAGTATTTATAATTTTTTTCCACAGTGGAAGAGTTATTACCACTGTTTCCTTCCAGCAATTCATGGGTTCATGTCTTGGCTTTGGCTGGTTTGCATGCATGTTCTTCTTGAGTGTTTCTTTTCCAGAGTACTCTGACTTCTTTTAACAGTCCAAATATATGGTGGTTAGCTTAATAGGTATCTTTCATAAAAAGCTTTTTGTGTGTTCATAGTTGTTTTTCCAGTTTCTCATTGTCTTGCTCTGTGATTTCTGGTAAACCGTCTAGGGTGTACTCCTCCTTTCACCCAATTATCGTCGTAGACAGCTCGCCATGACCCTCCAAGAATAAGCTGGTGTACAAACTTCATGGATTATTTTAGTTTTTACTTTTTCATGTATTTTTTTTATTTTAATTATTTTATTATAGTTTATATATACATTTCTAACAACATTACACATTCCTTCGGTTTAATTTCTTTGCATTTAATTTCCTTTTTTATTTGGTCATTTTCTTCTATTTTCTTCCTTTTGGTGTTTTATATTTAGTGTCAACTTAAGGCTAATGCATTTTATGTCTTTCTTACTTTTAGCCCTCCCTAAGTAATCTTTCTAAATCTGAAACATATCTACTCACCCTGAGCATCATTTTATTAACCTTTACATATTTTTATGACTTTCAAAAAACATATTAACTGGAAAAATATGACTTTACAATGTTGCTACCTTAAAATTATACTCAAATATCCTCTGCTTTTCCTAGATTTCTATCTTTCTCATTATGCTTACCCACTCCATCTATATGTCAATATTGCATGTTTAGACATTACGTTTTTCTTTAGCACCTTTTTTGACATTCATTTTAAAACATCACATATGTTAAATAACTAAATATAAGTTTGAGTTAAAATTAACAACCATAAACCAGGAACATTTACTTTTTTCTGCCTTAATGTCTAATATCACACCAGCCTTATTGTTTTACGTGTGCCATGTGTAATTTCAAGCTTTGCTTTGTGATTCTTTCTCTACTTCCTTTTGTGGGACATTGTAATTATACATATTTACCCCTAGTTTGAAAATAGGCTGTTACTATATTATAATTTTACAATATTCATTATGTTGTCATGTTTAATCATTTGGCCCTTATTTGCCAGCAGTTTTATGAGACAATAATTCTCACTGTTATTGTTGGTTTCTATCAGTAATGCTCTTGACTCTGAAGTATGCCGTTCTTGGTAATTTTGGCAGATTATTCATTTGGATGGAGGACAAATCATTGCAATGTGAAAGTACATTCCAGAGAAATTACATATAGTACATGATTAGTATACATACAATAAACTGAGTTTTTGTAACGGTGTAGCACAGATTGATATCCTCTCTCTAGAGTAGTGGATGATATATAAAAGTGGAATAAATTGGATGAAAGACACATGGCATGATTGATTAAACTACTGTAGAAAAGACTAGCAGCTTTACTGTCTGTGCATTTTCATCTTATTTGCACCATTAAGGTGGCCTACTTCTAAACTAGTTATTGGCAGCCATTTAGAGCCTCAGGGTTGTGGGATTTTCCAGAGTAGTAGTGCATCACAGAAATTAGGGAGGGAGAAGTGTGAAAGAGCAGTACTGATTTTTTTCAGCTATTTAAGCCACTACTTAAGGCTTTGTGTGTGTTTGCAGCCAGCCGTAAGTTTGTTTGATTTATTTAAAGGTTTTGTCCATCCTGTTATATAAGATTTTTACAGTAACTTTCATTGCTTATATGCTTATTTTGTTCCAATAATGATACGGTTAAGTATGTTATCAGGGTCTTGTTCTTATCATTTTTGCTCACAAGGTGGATATTATACTACGTCTATACAAAGTCATTCTATAAAGACATTAAATTATTCTAGTTTTTCGTCATAGTCCATCAATTCTTTGCAACTATTTAATGTTTACAATGTAGCATATTGAGTACAAATTATGATTTTCAAGGTAACACAAAATCATATAATAAATGGTTTTGTTTAAAGTTTTTTATAAAATACTTTGACATATTTCAGTAAAACGAAGTTACTGCAAAATCAAGTCTTAATTTTCTTGTCATGATTTAGGTTTCACATTTACCCATGCCTTTCTGCTGAAAGTTTCTTTGTAAACAGTTTAACTTTAGAGCTGAAATGCATGACTGTAATTGAAAGATAAATGATTATTTCAGTTTAATTAATGTCATGCAAAATATTGTATGATTGCCATGGTGGAACTTATTACATAAAGGAAAATCACCTTTTTTCTGCTTTGGCTTCACTCCGGCAGTATAATAATTGAGACATTTATATAGAGGTAGGTGAAGAGAAAAAAATCCCCTTACCTTTGAAATATAAGTAGGTAAGAATTAAAATGTAAGTCAAATGTATTGTAAGGGTAGCCTGAAACCAATTTAACAAAAAAAAGTAATGGGGATAACTATATTGTTACCTACAAAAGTGGAACGCGAAATATCATGAACAAAAGGGACCATCGAAAATTAGTAAAATGTTGTTGGCTTACCAAGAAGGACTTGGTGGGCGGTATGAAAACAATCAAGTCTACACCACATTTAATTCTTAAAAGCCCAACAGCTTCAAAATAATAGACAGTAAAATATTATTTGAATATGTCACAAAAAATCCACGGATCGTTGATGATAAATAAATATCAGCTTTATATTTTCTACTTTGTATGCCAAACTTGAAATGCTTTAATCCTTGGGTAACTGAGTCTTTACATATTAACAGAAGGCCATGCTATATTTTAAAGAAAATTATTTATATAAACTTTTTTAAAACAAGTACCATCTGTTTTTGTCTTGAACTTGACCCCACGGTGGCGCTATATAACAGGCTTAAAATATGTGGATTCCTCTCTCCTTTTGGGCGTACTCAACCTAAAGCTCCTGTCTTGTCGAGCACGAAAATCACGGATTTGTAGAGCTGCTGCTGCCGCTTCCTGTTGATTTTATTATTCATTCTTCACTCTGATTGAAATTCACCATTAATAATGACTTCTAAATTCACCGTTGTTCTCTCGTGGGGATTTTCTTTGTGTATATTTTTGATCCATGACGCGCGTGGAGACCTGAGCTACTCTGTCCCGGAGGAAATGAAACGGGGATCAGTTATTGGAAATATCGCCAAGGATCTGGGGCTGCAGACAGGTGCGCTGTCCACCAGAAGAGCCCGCATTGACACCGAGGAGAGCGATGAGCGTTACTGTGACATAAACCTGGCGCAGGGAGAGCTGATTGTGGCCGAGAGGATTGATCGGGAGGGGCTTTGTGGCGAAAAGGCTTCGTGCATCTTAAAACAGGAGCTCGTTCTGGAGGATCCCCTGGAACTGCATCGGATCAGCCTTCATATTCAAGATATTAATGATAACTCTCCGGAGTTCAACGAAAAAATTATCAGTTTAGAAATTCGGGAATCGGCCGTGAAGGGAGCTCGCTTTGTGATCGAGGAGGCGCACGATGCGGATGTAGGACAAAACGCAGTCCAGCAGTACAGCCTTGAAAAGAACGACAATTTCATTCTGGCTGCTAATGGAAACACTGTGGAGCTTGTTTTAGATAAAGAAATTGATCGTGAAAAGCAGAAAGAAATTAATTTACTGCTCACAGCTGTAGATGGCGGATCTCCTCGGAGATCAGGTACAGTGATCATACATGTAACTGTGCTGGATGCTAATGATAACGCCCCAGTGTTCAGCCAGGCCGTTTATGAAGCCAGTCTGCCTGAAAACTCTCCTTTAGACACTGTAGTGCTCACAGTGAGCGCAACTGACGCAGATGAGGGAGTGAATGGAGATGTGACTTATGATTTTGGACGTGTTAATGAAGATGTGAGGAAAAAATTCAGTATTGACCATAAAGTAGGAGAAATAAGTGTAACTGGTGCTGTAGACTATGAAGTTACAACATCATATGAAATACGTGTCAAAGCAAAAGATGGTCTGGGGCTGTCATCTTATGCGAAGGTCATTATTTCTATCACTGATATTAATGACAACGCCCCTGTAGTCAGTCTGAAATCCCTGACCAATCCCATACCAGAAGACACCCCAGCTGGTACAGAGGTGGGCATCATTAATGTGCAGGACAGAGACTCAGGAAATAACAGACAGGTGCGCTGCTCCATCCAGCAGAACGTCCCTTTCAAGTTGGTTCCCTCTATTAAAAACTATTATTCTCTGGTGACCACAGGACAGCTGGACCGTGAACTAGTGTCTGATTACAACATTACAATCACTGCCACTGACGAGGGCTCTCCACCTCTGTCCTCCTCTAAAACTGTTCGGTTATCTGTAGCTGACATCAACGACAACCCACCTGTGTTTGAGGAACAGTCCTACAGCGCACATGTGAGTGAAAATAACAAACCTGGCTCCACTTTATGCTCCGTTTCTGCTCGAGACCCCGACTGGAGACAAAACGGTACAGTGATTTATTCTCTGTTACCTGGTGAGGTGAACGGTGCCTCGGTGTCCTCCTATCTATCTGTTAACGGAGACACGGGGGTGATCCACGCTGTGAGGTCGTTTGATTATGAACAGTTCAGGAGTTTTAAAGTCCACGTCATGGCCAGAGACAACGGTTCTCCTCCACTCAGCAGCAACGTGACCGTCAGTGTGTTCATATCGGATGTGAATGACAACTCTCCTCAGATACTGTACCCCGCCCCGGAGGGCAGCTCCTTCATGACCGAGCTGGTCCCCAAAGCTGCACACGGAGGCTCTCTGGTGTCCAAAGTGATCGCGGCGGACGCAGACTCTGGACAGAACGCCTGGCTGTCCTATCATATAGTCAAAGCCACAGATCCTGGACTTTTCACTATTGGTCTGCACAGCGGAGAGATCAGGACACAGCGGGACATTTCAGAATCTGACAGCATGAAACAGAACCTGATTGTTGCAGTGAAAGATAACGGACAGCCCTCTCTGTCTGCCACCTGTGCCATGTATTTACTTATTTCTGATAACTTGGCTGAGGTGCCAGAACTGAAAGATCTTTCTTATGATGAGAAGAACTCCAAGCTGACCTCCTATCTGATTATTGCGCTGGTTTCTGTGTCCACCTTCTTTCTGACCTTCATCATCATCATCCTGGGTGTGAGGTTTTGTCACAGGAGAAAGCCCAGACTGTTGTTTGATGGAGCAGTAGCCATCCCCGGAGCTTACCTCCCTCCTAATTATGCAGATGTTGACGGCACAGGAACTTTACGCAGCGCTTACAATTATGACGCCTACCTGACAACAGGATCTAGAACCAGTGACTTTAAGTTTGTATCATCTTACAACGACAACACGCTGCCTGCTGACCAGACTCTGAAGAAAAGTCCAACAGAGTTTGCTGATATGTTTGGAGACAGTGATGCTTCTCCTGAGGTAGGAATATATTTCTTTTTGGAAAAAGATATAGCTTTGCAATCTCATCTTCTGTTTCCAACTCATGTTTTGTCCACTCACCTTTTTATCTCGCGTTTTTATGAATTATTGTTTTTCCGTGCATTTTTGTTTGTGTCTTTTTCCATCTCTGTACTTTGTCTTCAAGCACAAGTTATTTTGGTGATTGATCAATGTCCTCAATGATTGTTTTAGAAATTAGGGGAGTTTTTGCCTAGGACATTCTGGTTTCATTGTGACATATGTGTATATATGTGTACATATATGCATATTTTCCCCCCAATTATATGGAGTCCTTCTGCTTCTTCCTTAAGTATACATATATGCAATGTTTTGTCAATACAGTTAATTATATTGTGGCAATCTTACAGTTTAAACAAATCTCGTTTGAAGTTTTAAGACTGAAAGTATTTCATGGTGGCACTTCTGTTGTTAACGTCGACACTGTTATTGCTGATTACGCCAGCTTAAACTTTCTAAGAGCTTCATTATTGCTGTTGAAACAATTTTTCAGAATATCTTTTTTTAATGTAATGTTGGGAAGATTCATTATACTCCAGATAGTTTTTAACGCAACGAGAATTTTTTTTTTCTAAAGGTCTGGGGTAAAGGAATATTGGAGGTGCAATTCAGATTTTTGTTTGGGTCTTTGCTTTGATCTTAAAACATATTTTGTTACGTTTTTTTGTTCACCTTGATGCATTGGATGACGGTATTTGGTATGCTGCATGTTGTCTGTGATGAATGGATTCAGTTTCCCTCGCTGGTAAGGTTATATTCTGTTTTGTTTGAGTTTATATCTTCACAGTAGACAAGTCATGCATGTGTTTTTAAAAACCTTTAATAAGTAAGAACTTTAGCTTTAATTTTTTTCTAATCATCCTGCACAGCTTAAACTTTAAATTATCACTAAGAATCAAGAAACTTTATTGTCACTATGTGTTACCATTGTGGAATTTGATGAGACAGACACTCGCTCAGTGGCGGCACCAGAGAATTTTGAGTGAGGGGCGGCACAGGGGGCCCAGAATTTTAATAGGGCATACCAATGAAATATGACGCACCAAATAGTAAAATAGATACAAAAGGGTTTACTGATCCAATACTATAGTGCAGAGGTCACGGATTAGCGGACCACGGTCCGGATCCGGACCCAGCTGCTACCTAATCCGGACCCAACCTGATTTAAAACATTTATATATTACTGCATGTTGTCCGACGACAGTGTCTAACTCGGG
The DNA here is from genome assembly GCA_037039145.1 of Fundulus diaphanus. Lineage (NCBI taxonomy): Eukaryota > Metazoa > Chordata > Actinopteri > Cyprinodontiformes > Fundulidae > Fundulus > Fundulus diaphanus. The sequence continues at coordinate 35,580,040 of CM073125.1, forward strand.
GGTTAAAGTTCTCCGTCGCTGCGACGGATTTCCGTCATTTGGAAATTGAGCGCAAAACGTTCCGTCTAGACTTTTTATTCAAGGTTTTGCACTGAAGCTGCTCTCAAACAATCAAACCTGGCAGAGGCGAGACATTAGCCAATCAGAATGAGAGCAGGGCGGGTCTTTCCAAAGCGGACATGGCCAGTCTGAGGTTTATCGGTGTTCATCATTTTAACTTTTGGGAGAGCATTTTAAACTGGCCACAGATGGTATGAATGAAAGTAGCGGTGGTCAAAGGTTTTCTTTGGATTAATGCGAACCAGCAGGTCAGAAAGTTCAGCAGCTGACAACAACTTCCCTCGGTAAGCGTCAATCTGCTCCTGCAGTTAATCAATGAATTATTTCCACCTGTGGCCTGTCAGCGTTTATTCTCTCGCTGATAAACGCGGCGACCAACCAGGGATCTCCTCGTGATTCGCTGTTATGTTTTATTTAAACACAAAGAAGAGTAACGCGCTAGCTCAGGCTAATTTAGCATGACCCTTGAAGAACAAGAGTCGGAATGTGAAACAATGTGCCTCATTTGACTGGGTCCGATTCGGAAAACCCTGCGCTGTTCTGAAACAAAGAAGGCAGAGCTGTATCTGCTGTCGGTGTGCAGCAGTGTTCACCTGATGAGCAGCTGCGCTCCAGGACACTAAATAAAATGACAAGGATTTTGATGCTTACAGATTGTTAAGAAAACTACATCAAAAAGATAAAACAAATAAACTGCAGCTACAACATGGACTGGAGAACGGGTTCTACCTGGGTGAGGCCAGAGAAAGGCGATTCTCAGAGAGTTTTTTTATGAAGTTAAAGTGAAGCGCGGACACAGGGTTCATCCTGGACAGGTCTCCAGTGACTGGGCTAAAATATAACCATTTTATTAAACTTCAAAAAAGTTAAATCATGCCTTTTTATAAACTGTAATTATTAATTGGTGAACAATAACGGGCAAAGCAATCTGTGTCAAATTAAAATGTATTATGTCATGATAGTGTTGGTGATGTGTCCTGCATTTCCAAGGTTGTGTTTGCCTTGTATGATCATAAAATTGGTTTATATTGAATGTGACAGGGAGCACCTTGATATGTGCTTGAGGTTGGCTTTGTTGCCAATCAAACTAAGGTTTAAAATCCTTGCAGGGCAGCCTAAAGCTCACTTGTCTCATTAAGCCATAAAAAAGAAATTAAAAAAAGTTCAGGTGTTTTATAAAAGATGTGAAAGTCAGGAAATTGTCTATATACCAAGCTGTGAAAGATTGTGGTTCTCTATTTCAAAAAGCACTTTGGATTTTAAAATAGAAAAACGTTCTATTTTTATGTTATTTTTTGTGGATGCATAAACATTTTATTTCAGTGTTAAATACTGTTTGAAGTAACGGATTGTAATTACAAATGTGTCCGGACCTTTACTGGTTGTTGATTTTCTTTATTCGGACCCCGCTGATTTTTAATTCGTGACCCCTGCTATAGTGGGTAAAAATTTTGAAATGCATGCTACTGACTGCTGAACTGCTTTTAATGATTCAACAAACATCAAACGAAAGCTCAAACTAACCACAGAAAACCTCTTTACCAGAGTAGAAAATATAGCATGAATATCATCCTGAACCATCATCTTTTGTCTTGTTATTAATATTAATATTTCAGTTACTAATACTGTATAGTTTTTTTTTATTTTTTAATCCAGCTGTATCTTTTTTTAATTGGTTTATTTACAGTAAAATTATATATTACATACATTGTTCAGAAAAATAAAGAGTTAATTAATGGTACATTTGTGATCAATTGCTAGGGTTAATTTCTTCATATCACTGCACTTTTAAACAACCCAGAGCTTTATGTTTTGAATTGGCTCAGAAAAATTGGTTGAGAAGAGGGAGATGGGCTATATTTAACCAGTTTAATGCAAAAGAAAAAAAAAACTTTTTCTGTCAGCAGAGAATTGGACCAGCTGCTGGACTGAAAAGTGGTGTGGTGATCTAAATTACCTTTTAATGATTTTAGCTGCTCCATGAATAAATGCTTTGATTTTAACCAAACCAACAACCTTACAATTTTCACATCTTGATTCAAACCCAGCAAGAAGCTCCCAGAGAATGTTTCTTTTGTTTTGTATCATAGCCAGAGCTTGTTAGTGTTCCTGTATATAAGGTGAAAGTCCCTCTACTCTCTGTTCCTCAGAGGACTCTACTGATGCTTAGTAGAGTAAACCTCCACCTCATTTCTTGGATGAATATAATAACAGTTTTTATCATAATTATGTAAGCATCAAGACATTGTTTTATATTTTTTCTATAAGTGATTAGCCATAGCTTACAATCAGCCCATTCTGGGTCAGGATTCACGTTTGACTGCTAACTTCAGCCTGAGTTATGCCACATCTCACTGTGCGCAAACACGCACCAGGCTATACTCTTGGCTCTGCAGCTGCCCTCAAATGAGCTGTCCCTTTATTGTAGCCCCATTTCAGTAATGAACACGGCAGGCTGACAGCCCTGGACTGCCAGTCCATCCCTGCTTGTGAGCAAATATATTTTTGCCTTATTTTACTTTTTACTCATTATCAGGTTATGGTGAAGCACATAAGTGTAATAAAGCAGTCGATTTTGTTCACTCTTCCCGGTGGCTTGTAGCTAGAGCCTGGCATGCAGTCCGAGTGATGCACAGTCTGTAATTCAACCAATCAAATTCCACGATCAAATTTTCTACCAAATTTGTGCTGTAGATCCAGGTTCAGTTTGATAGGTATGAGAGCACAAAGAACAGACATGAAAACTAGGATTTGATCTGACTTTGGATCGGATAAACAACAAACCACAAAATATGAATATATAATCATCAACAATACTGTACTCAGGAGAGGGGTATAAGGGGGGATTGCCATTTTCAGGGACACCTTAAGATCCCCCAGGCACCCCAGTCCCGCCACCATTGAGCTCAGGATGCACACAGATGACATACAACACAAAGACACAACAGACATATTTCCACACCTTGTTTTTTGTGAAACCAGTAGATTGTACTGAACAACAACACTTCCTGAAAAGCTTAAAGCGTGCAAATAGTGGTTAGGGTGTGATAAGACTTGCATCCAAGTCCAAAAAGTCCAATTGCAGTCTCTTTACGAATGATATACATTACTGTGTTGTTGCATGAATTAATCACTCAAACACTCTATTGATGATACATTCATGCCGCCAGTAAATACTGTGCAATAATTTTAAACCTTTGAATTACATAACTGTGCAATCTGCATAGATGGGTGTCCAGCAGGACATTCCCTGAGAAACTGGAGTGTGCAAATAGGTAGTACTAGTGGTGTGTTTGTAACATATAACAGAAAGATCTGCAATGGCTAAATGGTATTCTTTATTGTACCACAGGGTTGGTATCATGTCTTCATTAGAAAGTAGCTTTTGAGGGGTTTTGTTGTTCTTTAAAATAATGTATTTTGTTTGTTGTGATTTCTTTCTATTTGCTGATTAAATTCTTCATTTGGAATGAGTTTGCTTCATTTCTCTCAATGAGCAAGTCTCTTATCTTGTGAAAGCATAGTTACTTTTGGTCCACCTGCTCTTATATCCTGGATTCAAAGATGTTGTACTCCAGGCAGCTATGATAAAAGTTCTTAATTTTACAATATTTAATGCTTGATGTACAGTCACACTTAAAACTGAGGCATTACTTTTTGTAATTTTAACTTGGAATAGCGCTTGATTGATCAGCCAAATACATCTAAATAGTAACTAACCACTGCTTCAGTGGAAGTAACACAAATAAACAATTATTAGTTTGTTTTTCTTAAACAAAATCAACATTAGTAATATTTTATGCGGTAATTAGATTTCCATAAGCATTATAGAATCTATAAAAAAAGTATTTATCTTGACAATGTATTGCAATATAAATTATTTCCTACATTTTCTGAATATTTCATTTTAGATATAATAATATTTGTAACTTTCCCAAAATATTTTAAAGGGACCAACGTCAGAGTTTGACATTTATTTAAAAGACCTTACTTAAACATTCTATTGCGAATTGATATCGTACCCATGATTGGAAAACACTTTTCTTTAGTTGCTTTTAATTTTTGATGATGGACTGTGTCATGATCTCCAGGGGTTTGTGCTTTGATTTTCTCTTGTGTATGTATTTGACTGGTCGCTATGTTTCCTGGATTGTGCTTTCTTTAGTTAATTATCCTTAAGCGGTGGTGTCTCTAGTGCTGTCATTTGAATTGTTTCTTTGTGGATAACTTAGTGGATTTGGCATTAGTTTACTCTATGTACATTTTGTTGGTGAATATAGTGTTCTTCTCCAGTTTCTGTTCATTTAACTTCTCCCCTTAGCCCCTCAGTTCTTATTTGTTGAAGCTGTTTGTTATTCTCCTGATTTCTCTCCTTTCGTTCAGTTTTAGCTGTTTCCTCTTTATTAGCTCTTCTTCTGCCTGATTTTCCCTCTGTGAATATTCTTCCTGGTTCCCTTTACTCTCTACTGGTTCCTTGTTGTTACTTGGTACGATTTCCAGTTTCCTGAATCTCAGTTTCACCTCCTGAATTTTGTTATTTCTGCCTGCTATAAGTTTGTTTAGAGACATTATTAAACTCCTTATTTTCTCATACTGTGGCATTTGAGGTCCTGTCTGCATTATGACCCAGCTAAAAGCTCACTTAATATGACACCGTGGGCTTTTTTGCAATTTATAGTTTGAGTTGGTTATGTGTGAATTATGTTTATTGTAAATGTATGCAGTGAGATTAATCTGACTGGTCTGTATCTGGACTTCATTTTATTTGAAACTGCTAATTTGAAATGCGTTCACTTGGTGTGCTAACTTAGTCTTATTTTTGAGAATGTTTGAATTTAGTAGGAAGAAAAGACCTATATTAAAACCATAATATTACAACAATAAAAATTGTAGAGATTAATCACTTTTCCTGCACTTAGATATGGTGCATGTGCAAAGTTAGATTTAGACAGGGTGAAGCAATGAATCTGTTAAAAAAATCAATGCAAACATTTTAATCCAAATACTTGGATTTTCTCCTGCATGTCTTTATATTACAAGCTTGGTAGAAATAAATTCCAAATACATCTTCTAACTCTGCTGAACAACACAAATAGATATCAAACATAGTTTTACACAAAACAGAGTAAGGGTTTGTAAATGCTAGGCTGTCTTTTGACACAATGATATACTGTCAAAAACATTTAAGGCAGGAGTTGGTCAAAATTATTTGGACTGGAGTGCACAAACCTTAACTTTTCATAGAGCTACTTTTGAATTTTCTGTTTATATGTTGTGCTTGCATTTCAGATATAAATAAAGACTTGAAAAGACAAAAAAGTTAAAGGGAAGATAAAATACAGTCATATTTAATAAATTTGAATATTATCAAAGAGTCCACTTGTTTCTGTAACCCAATTCACTAAGGTAAACACATTAGATTAATTACTCAGAGACTGATGTTTTAAAGCTCTTCTTTTGTTAATAATGATGTTTTTGCTTGCGTACAATGAAAACATGACATGTAAGATTATAATATTACACGAAAAATTATAAAAAAAATATTTTTTAATATATAAATGTGGCCTTAGTGAAAAGTATGTTTAATACTCGCTTAAAGTTTATTTTCAAAAGGTACTTTTAATCCAAAAAAATTGCCTTATTGGAACCCATATAAGCCACAACATACCCAAGTCTGTGTATTTGTCTGTGTATTTACCCCCAGTTTGAATGGAGGCTGTTACTATATTATAATTGGAAAATATTAATTATGTGAGTGATTTATGAGACAATAATTCTCACTGTTATTATTGGTTTCTATCAGTGATGCTTCTCACTCTGAAGCATGCCGTTCTGGATACTTTTGGCAGATTATTCATTTGGATGGAGGACAAATAGTTGCAATGTGAAAGTACATGCCAGAAAAACTACAGATAGTACAATATTAGTATACATAAAATAAACTGAGTTATTAAAAAGGTGTAGCACAGATTGACATCCTCTCTAGAGTAGTGGATGATATATAAAACTGGAATAAACTGTATGAAAGACACATGGCATGATTGATGAACCATAGCTGCTAGTCTTTTCTACTACCGTAGAAAAGACTAGCAGCTTTACTGTCTGTGCATTTTCATCTTATTTGCACAATTAAGGTTGCCTACCTGCCAAACTAGTCATTGGCAGCCAATTAGAGCCTCAGGGTTGTGGGACTTTCCAGAGTAGCAGTGCATCACAGAAATTAAGATGGGAGAAGTGTGAAAGAGCAGTACTGATTTTTTTCAGTTATTTAAGCCACTAATTAAGGCTTTGTGTGTGTTTGTAGCCAGCCGTAAGTTTGTATTATTTATTTAAAAGTTTTGTCTATCCTGTTATATAAGGTTTTAACAGTAACTTTCACTGCTTATACGTTTACTTTGTTCCAATAATTATACGGTTATTATTTCTGCTGAAAGTTTCTTTGCAAAAGTTTCTTTTAACTTTAGAGCTGAAATGTATGACTGTAATTAAACGGTACATGACTATTTCAGTTTAATTAATGCCATGCAAAGTATTGTAAGATTGTCATGGTGGAACTTATTACATAAAGGTAAATCACATTTTTTTCTGCTTAGGCTTCTGTCCGTATAATAAATGAAACATTTATATAGAGTTTGGTGAAGAGAAAAAAATCCCCTTACCTTTCAAATAAGTAGGTATGAATTAAAATGTAAGTCCAATGCATTGTAAGGGTAGCTTAAACAAATCTAACAAATAAAAAAGTAATGGGGAAAATGATATTGTTATCTACAAAAGTGTAATGCTAAATATCATGAACAAAAAGACAATCGAAAATGAGGAAAGTGTTAATGGCTAACCAAGAAGGACTTGGTGGGCGGTATGAGAACAATCAAGTCTAAATCACATTTACTTCTTAAGAGCCCAGCAGCTTAAAAAGAATAGACAGTAAAATATTATTTGAATATGTCACAAAAATCCATGGGTCATTGATGATAAATAAATATCTGCTTTATATTTTCTATTTTGTATGCCGAATTTTAAATGTTTTAATCCGTGGGTAACTGAGTCTTTAAATATTAACAGAGGGCCAGGTATCTTTTAAAGAAGATTATTTAGATCAACTTTTTTTAAAATAACTACCATCTGTTTTTTTCTTGAACTTGACCCCACGGTGGCGCTATATAACAGGCTTAAGATATTTGGATTCCTCTCTCCTTTTGCGCGTACTCAACCTAAATCTCATGTCCTGTCGAGGAGGAAAATTACAGATTTGTAGAGCTGCTGCTGCTGCTTCCTGTTGATTTTATTATTCAGTCTTCACTTTGACTGAAATTCACCATTAATAATGACTTCTTCTAAATTCACCGTTGTTCTCTCGTGGGGATTTTCTTTGTGTATATTTTGGATTCATGACGCGCGTGGAGACATGAGCTACTCTTTCCCGGAGGAAATGAAACGGGGATCAGTTATTGGAAATATCGCCAAGGATCTGGGGCTGCAGACAGGTGCGCTGTCCACCAGAAGAGCCCGCATTGACACCGAGGAGAGCGATAAGCGTTACTGTGACATAAACCTGGCGCAGGGAGAGCTGATTGTGGCCGAGAGGATTGATCGGGAGGGGCTTTGTGGCGAAAAGGCTTCGTGCATCTTAAAACAGGAGCTCGTTCTGGAAAATCCCCTGGAGCTGCATCGGATCAGCCTTCATATTCAAGATATTAATGATAACTCTCCGGAGTTCAACGAAAAAATTATCAGTTTAGAAATTCATGAGTTGGCAGGCAGAGGAGCTCGCTTTGTGATCGAGGAGGCGCACGATACGGATGTAGGACAAAACGCAGTCCAGCAGTACAGCCTTGAAAAAAACGACAATTTCATTCTGGCTGCTAATGGAAACACTGTGGAGCTTGTTTTAGATAAAGAGCTTGATCGTGAAAACCAGAAAGAAATTAATCTGCTGCTCACAGCTTTAGACGGCGGATCTCCTCGGAGATCAGGTACAGTGATGATACATGTAACTGTGCTGGATGCTAATGATAACGCCCCAGTGTTCAGCCAGGCCGTTTATGAAGCCAGTCTGCCTGAAAACTCTCCTTTAGACACTGTAGTGCTCACAGTGAGCGCAACTGATGCAGATGAGGGAGTGAATGGAGATGTGACTTATGATTTTGGACGTGTTAATGAAGATGTGAGGAAGAAATTCAGTATTGACCATAAAGTAGGAGAAATACGTGTAACTGGTGCTGTAGACTATGAAGTTACAACATCATATGAAATACGCGTTAAAGCAAAGGATGGTCTGGGGCTGTCATCTTATGCTCAGGTCATTATTTCTATCACTGATATCAATGACAACGCCCCTGTAGTCAGTCTGAAATCCCTGACCAATCCCATACCAGAGGACACTCCAGCTGGTACAGAGGTGGGCATCATTAATGTGCAGGACAGAGACTCAGGAAATAACAGACAGGTCCGCTGCTCCGTCCAGCAGAACGTCCCATTTAAGTTGGTTCCTTCTATTAAAAACTATTATTCTCTGGTGACCACAGGACAGCTGGACCGTGAACTAGTTTCTGATTACAACATTACAATCACTGCCACTGACGAGGGCTCTCCACCTCTGTCCTCCTCTAAAACTGTTCAGTTATCTGTAGCTGACATCAACGACAACCCACCTGTGTTTGAGGAACAGTCCTACAGCGCACATGTGAGTGAAAATAACAAACCTGGCTCCACTTTATGCTCCGTTTCTGCTCGAGACCCCGACTGGAGACAAAACGGTACAGTGATTTATTCTCTGTTACCTGGTGAGGTGAACGGTGCCTCGGTGTCCTCCTATCTATCTGTTAACGGAGACACGGGGGTGATCCACGCTGTGAGGTCATTTGATTATGAACAGTTCAGGAGTTTTAAAGTCCACGTCATGGCCAGAGACAACGGTTCTCCTCCACTCAGCAGCAACGTGACCGTCAGTGTGTTCATATCGGATGTGAATGACAACTCTCCCCAGATACTGTACCCCGCCCCGGAGGGCAGCTCCTTCATGACCGAGCTGGTCCCCAAAGCTGCACACGGAGGCTCTCTGGTGTCCAAAGTGATCGCGGTGGACGCAGACTCTGGACAGAACGCCTGGCTGTCCTATCACATAGTCAAAGCCACAGATCCTGGACTTTTCATTATTGGTCTGCACAGCGGAGAGATCAGGACACAGCGGGACATTTCAGAATCTGACAGCATGAAACAGAACCTGATTGTTGCAGTGAAAGATAACGGACAGCCCTCTCTGTCTGCCACCTGTGCCATGTATTTACTTATTTCTGATAACTTGGCTGAGGTGCCAGAACTGAAAGATCTTTCTTATGATGAGAAGAACTCCAAGCTGACCTCCTATCTGATCATTGCGCTGGTTTCTGTGTCCACCTTCTTTCTGACCTTCATCATCATCATCCTGGGTGTGAGGTTTTGTCGCAGGAGAAAGCCCAGACTGTTGTTTGATGGAGCAGTAGCCATCCCCGGAGCTTATCTCCCTCCTAATTACGCAGATGTTGACGGCGCAGGAACTTTACGCAGCGCTTACAATTATGACGCCTACCTGACAACAGGATCTAGAACCAGTGACTTTAAGTTTGTATCATCTTACAACGACAACACGCTGCCTGCTGACCAGACTCTGAAGAAAAGTCCAACAGAGTTTGGTGATGTGTTTGGTGACCTCACAGACTCCCCTGAGGTATGAACATTCCTAAAATGTGTTGTAAAACGTGTTTCTGCATAATTGTCCTTTATCTGTCACTGCTAATTCCTCAATCAGAATGTCTGTTAACTTTAACACATCATCATCTTATTTAGTGAATTCTTGACTGGTGTTCTTTCTTCCTCCTAGTTTTCTTTTATTTTTTTTTCATATTTCAACTATTCTATCTTAAACATGTTTCCCAGCAAGCTCTGATATTTTTATTTTACATATTTTAAATTGAAATATGTAGCATCCCTTATGTAGAAAGGCTAAAACAATGTGTGACTTGCCACGCTACTGCTTCCCCACAGATCTGCCCCCAAATATTTTGGAGTCCCTAAGAAGAATTTCATTTTGGGCCCATTTGCAGATATGCCCAGTAACCGCTGTCTTCCATTATAAACCTCATGATTGTTTTTTCATTGTTTCTTTCTTTCATTTTATTATGATGTTTTCGTTGTTTTTTTGTATGTTTGATTTGGCTGTTTTGTTGCATTTTTGTATTTTGCCTTTTTAAAAGAATATTTGTCTTTTAAAAGACTTTTCTTAGCCGTACTTATGATAAACAAGAGGCTTATGTATGATCCTGAGCTTAATTCCAGGTGGAGACAGCAATATTTTCCCATGAGGACAAATGTACATAGGTAAATTAATTATTAGTGCTGTGTCAAAGATCTTATGATGTGATGGCTACTGTCATCAATACTCCCACCCAATAATTTATTTTAGGCTAAACAGGTGAAGACTCTAAAGGTCACAAAAAGCAGGTTAGCTTTGTTGCCACAGTATGCCAGAAGTTGCAACTCCTGTTAGCAGTTCCAAAAATTGCATATTCTGTTCCTGGTTGAATTAACCCAGTTATGATGTTTTCTCACAATTGTTATTGGAGTTTAAAAATATAAATGTGCCATGAGAGAAGGAGACTATTATAGATCTTGTGTTTTATTACCAAACATAGTAAATGTTAGTGTAGAAAGAAAGGGAAGGTCCTGAGTTCAATTCATATTAAAGCTCTGGAGATGTTGGTGACATTTGTCAAATTTAATATTGGACGGAAGAAAAATATGTTGAAAGAACAGGTGCAAGAGTAGTGGGTCAGGTGATGTAGTTGGTCTGGTTATGAATTTGGAGATGGATGTTCTGAAGATCAGGAGTTTAATTCTTATTGAACCTCTTAATCCTTTGTTATTAGACTGATTGTAGAAAATTAGATAAATGCGCCAAAGGGAACACATCCAAGTTTGAAGGGTCTGGTGGTGAAGTGGGATTGTTCGTGACAATAAGTTGCCTGTGGTGCCACCAAATGATGTCTGGTTCAAATCCTGTGTGTTAATGGGACTGATTCAAGCAACTTGCATGCTACTGTGGTGGATAGGAGATGGAGCCCGGTTCCCTCCCCATCCTCCAGAAAACCAAAATCTAAATGGACCAAGAAAAAGGGAAGAAAAAGGGGAAAAAAAAGAAAGGAAAAAAATAATCTTTGTCAATTTGAGAATGAGGGTATATTCCTAACCAGCCACATAATAGAGTTATATATCTGTGATGTTTATACATACAGTTACACTGGGCACATATTTCATATGTGCAGGAGCATTTCTTAACCTGTCATCTAAGAATTCAAGTTTTTTTGGCCCCAGTCCAGCAGCAGAGATGTATTTTTCAGCATTGTCATTTCTACTTTATTAATGTTAAAATACACATTGTTGTTGCCAGTAATCCTATACCCCCTATACAGTTAGGTTTACTTTAAAAATGTATTGTCACTTTATTATATCTATTTCTCCATATTATTGTCAATAAATCCTTAACTTCATCAGATGACCTAAAATTTTAGGTAACAGATTTAAATGTTTAGGTCAAGAAATATTTAGTCACCATTGAATAGTTTTGTCTGAAATTAAACATCCTAATTATTATGTCCTACACGACATAAATACCAACCTTCTTTTTGCTCTTTGATAAATAAAGAAAACCAAACTACACAATTTTACCTTGTTACAAAATTTCTTCCTTTCTATAAATCCAGTCACTCACCAACTTAAGGAAACACAAAACATGTTAAGAATTTAATTCTTTACTGCTTTTTCAAGTTCCCTTCTCAGCAAATACAAAACTTTTTTTATTTTTTTATTGAGAAAACATGATTAAAAGTCCCTGTGTCTTGCTCTTTGTAGAACTTTTAATCAAGGAAATGTAGTTTTCTGAACCTTTTCAGAAAGTTTATACATTGCAAAGCATTGCACATACAGTAATTGCCTTGTCAGATTTTTAGAAAATTAAATGTTTCATTTTGATAATCTTTCCTTATGGACACCAAGAGGATGTGATGCCAACAGTTCTCTTCCCAGTGTGGAGAGTTTTTCATTTATTTATTTTTTGCTTGTTTGTTTTTTGCATGTTTTAATGAAATGTGATGCAAATTTTTAATAAGCTTGGATATGGTTCATGCACAATGACTTTTACTGGGAGTAGATTTTTGTGTTAATGTATAGATTTTATGGGTAGAGTTGTATCATGGTTAACTTGCAGAAGTTTGCTCTACTACAGATTGTATTGGTGGAGAGTGCTGTAGCATCTTGGAAGGGAAGGGTGTTGGAAATGCAGTCAAATAGTAAATAATATCAACTTTTTAATCAGTATTTAAGATATTTAATGTTATCTAACATTGCTGATTCTTTATTACAAACATAGATCAAGGGAAATGTCAGATATAAATTTTCTGCGCATGGTTATTGTGTTTCCTTCTTATGTGCTGTAAGCCAACATGAGATGTTGTAATAGGGTTAGATATATTGTCCATCCTTGGATCTAGAGTCACATTTCCTTTCTCCATTCTGAGTTGCTTCATATATACTGATTTTATATATTTAACCATCAGGTGCTGATTTATATCATTATTTGGACAACAAGATGCCCAATCATACTGAAAAAAAGATGAAAAAGAAACACCTGCAACAATCTTTCCTGTCTCTTGGTGGCACTCTTCTACAATGCCTGAGTCACGGATGTTTGTGTCTTTTTCATCTGTGTCAGTGGAACTGGAGCACTGGGTTGAGGGGTGTTGTGCATGGATGCGCATTTGTGCCTGTGTGCATGATGGAGAGGAGGAGAGTGCGGCTGTGTGCCAGTGAGACCGAGTGAGTCAGAGAGAGATAGAGAGAGAGAAGTGGAGGAATAGGAAAAGCGAGGGCAGAATACAAGCTGGCAGCATCCCTAATAGAGCATGATTAACTCGGCAAGAGAAGCAGAGAGCTGCTGGATTACAGCAGCGTTTGCAGCTTTATAATATTTATAGGATTTAAATAAAATGTCGACTGTGCATCCTTTTCTTAAAGCATGCTGTATGATGGATCTTCGCATCAGTCTAAAATGGTGGATTTATTTTTTGCTCTACGCTCTTCTTTTCGGTGTTTCACTTGGAGAAGTCCGTTATGTTTTTCCTGAAGAGATGAAGAGGGGCTCGGTTATCGGAAATGTTGCGTTGGATCTTGGGCTGCAAGTGTCGGAGCTTCAAGCACGTCGAGCCCGTGTCGTTGCAGAAGGAAGCAGCCAGCTCTGTGAACTGGACACCACCTCCGGCAATCTTTTGATAAGCCAACGAATAGACCGAGAGGAACTGTGTGCACAAGCCAACACCTGCATTCTACAGTTTCAGCTTTTACTCGAAGATCCACTTCAAGCCTTCAGCTTAGTCTTGGACATTGTGGACATAAATGACAACAGCCCAGTGTTTGCCACAGGGGATGTAAAACTAGATTTAGTCGAATCTACAGTTCTAGGGAGGCGCTTTCCTTTGGAGAGCGCGCATGACCCAGATTTGGGCACTAACTCGATCCGTGAATATAAGCTGAGCCACAATGATCACTTTGCTCTAGAAATGAGCACCCAGATAAATGGTAACACTTATCCAGAATTAGTTCTTAAAAAGCAATTGGATCGGGAAGCAAAAGCCGAACATCTACTGGAAATCAATGGGATTGATGGAGGAAATCCAGTCAGATCAGGAACTGCCTTCATCCGCATCCGTGTTTTGGACGCCAATGACAATGTCCCACTTTTTAGCCAAAGAGTTTACAAGGCATCTGTGCCAGAGAATTCAGCCATAGGGACTCTTATAACAACTTTGAATGCCACAGATTTAGACGAGGGGGTCTACGGAGAGATAACTTACTCCTTCAGTTACCTGTCCGACAAGATGGGAGGAATTATTGAAGTCAGCCCCCTGACTGGAGAGGTTCGGGTGGCAGGTGTTATTGACTATGAGGAAGGACGCTCACATGAGCTGGGAGTCCAAGCCAAAGATGGGGGTGGCCAGGCCTCACACTGTAAACTTGTAATTGATGTAATTGATTTGAACGACAATGAACCAGTGATAGAAATAAAGTCAGTGTCTGCTAACGTGGCTGAGGACGCCAAACCAGGAACTATGGTTGCCCTGATAAATAGTTATGACATGGACACTGGCAGCAGCGGGCACGTCACATGTTCAATCGCAGACAATGTTCCATTTAAACTGGTGTCAGAGGTCAAAAACTATTTCATGTTAGTGACTGACGAAATGTTGGACAGAGAATTTCAATCAGAGTACAACATCACAGTCACCGCCACTGATTCAGGTTCACCCTCACTCTCGAGCGTTAAAGTTATAACGATTGTGGTTAATGATGTAAATGATAACCCGCCGACATTTACACACTCCCAGTACAATGCTAACATTTTGGAAAACCAGCCAGTGGGCACATTGGTGCTAAAAGTCAAAGCAGAGGACAGTGATGATGGAGCTAATGCTAAAATATTTTACCACATATCAAAGGACACAAATTCAGAAGTTTCCTCTTTTCTCACCATTAACCCAGATACAGGGGAGCTCTTCACATCACGTTTGTTTGATTACGAACAGTCTGCCCACTTCCAAATGAAGGTGACAGCTCGAGATGGAGGTGATCCTCCATTTTCCACCACCTGCACCTTAAATGTTTTTATTCAGGACCAAAATGACAACGCGCCTGTTATCCTGTATCCTGTCCAAACCTCTGGGTTCATTGCTGAAGATGTGGTGCCGATTGAAGCACCCAGAGGTTACCTGGTTACTAAGGTGGTGGCTGTTGATGCGGACAGTGGGCATAACGCCTGGCTCTCCTACAGAATAATCAAAGCAACGCGGTCCAATCTGTTTATGGCAGACCTGCATACGGGAGAAATCCGAACTCTGCGGGCATTCATGGAGGATGACGAGCCCAAACACACTCTTGTGGTTTTGGTAACTGATAACGGGCGTGAATCTCTTTCTGCCACTGCGACAGTCAGCATAACGCTCGGCGACGGGCTGCCTGTCTTGAGTGAACTTTATGAATTTGCAGATGAGTCACAAGAAAAGGATAACTTGACGCTCTATTTAATAATTGCTTTATCAACCGTTTCATTTCTTTTCATCTTGCTAATCAGTAGTGTGTTTTATTTTAATCTCTGTCGGCGCGGCTATGTTTACCGTTCAACTACAAGCAGTCTCCCCGTTTTCCCCACGACATACTGCACCTCTACGCTTACTGATTTTAGCCGGTGTGGGACCTTGCTGAGAGAAGATCGATATGACCCTTTCATGACCACGGGTTCGTGGAGAGGCGATTTTCGTTTTGGGTCAAACACAGACACTGACACTCTCAAGAAAAGAAGTGCAGCTTATCAAAAGAGCACGCTGAGGCGCCTAAGCACAGAGAGACCCAGTCTGAAGGTCAGAGCAGGGCCAACTCATCCTTGTTATGTGATTAAATGAGCATCAAAGAGTAGGTTGTTCATTTTTAATTTGATAACAAACACATTCATTCTACCAGAGGCGAATTTAGTCATTTGGGGGCTCAAGTCAAACTACAACTACTAGGCTCACAACTTAACTTTTACGTTATTTTTCAAAACTTACAAATAAAAATTACTGGTTATCTCATTGTTGCACATTACTAGAGTAAGGAAAGTATGTAATTTATAATAACAGTGTTCTCTAAATCTATTTATATCTTTGTGTCAACAAAAGTAGGATCTTGGTTCACTTAAAAGGTGCATATGTTTTTGGGAAGTGGTGCTATTCTATGATAGGAGAATGCTAAATTTTTCCTGATATTGGTTAAAGGTGCATGTAAGTAATCAACGATGTCTTAACAATGACTTATGAACCGATGCAGTAAGAGTTTGTCAATAATGTAGAGAGTTATTATATTATTGCCTTGTTATGTTAACAGTCAGTAAATAGGACTGCATTTCTTGGAGATAAATTACTTTTACAGTTTCCTCATCAAAAAAAAGCATAATGGAAGCCATAGTCCTTACAACTAATTTTCAATTCTCAGTAGTGCAGTTCTAAAAACAGCAACAACAAAAAACAACAACAAAAAGTTTAATATCCGGAAATGAAAGCTCACTTTTTGTAAAACACAATTGTCAATTCCCGTTATTGGAGCTTCATAGGATTTATTTATGCTGCACCAATAACAAATGAGAATGCTAATAACTTGTGACACTATTGGCAAAGTTTCAAAATGATTGATTTATTTACATTTAAAATTACCATGGTTATAAAATTAGATAATATGTTTTAGACCATTATTACAGTGTTATTTTCTACAGTGTTTACCTGCATGACCAAGAGAAGTAGCCTGTTCACTTGTGTTGTCCAACATAAAATAGGTGTTATTCAGCATTTACTATACAAGGTAGTTAAACTATGCCCCATTTGACTTTCAGTAGGGTTGGGAATACATATTGCTGCACAATATCTGTTATAACCAGTGACAAGTAGCTTATATTTAAAAGCCTTTGTAATGTTACACGTCTTGCAGGAGTTGTCAGTGGCTGCAGTGAAAAAGGCTATTTTGCATTTGATGTACATACCTATTCAAGATTCTATGATAGTCCAATGTTATAACACAGTATGGTGTGAATACAGTTATCGATTTTGTTCTTGTTATTTTAGGTAACTTTGGAGATAGGGTTGATTTAAGTAAATATACAACCAAGCAAATAAATTACTTTATACATAATGTGAGTCTATTAGTATTGGGTTCCAGATGTTCCAGATTGCATCTGCTTGTGTCTGCCTCTGCATTCCACCTGTAATTAATTGATATAAACATAAAGTGGTTGTGTTTGTTTTTTGTATTTCTCTTTGCATGAAAATGTTGACAGAATTTGTACATCAGTCCCAATTTCCCAACAACCTGAGTTTAAACATTGAAGACAATTTAAAGCTTGGTAGAACTTTATATATATATATATATATATATATATATATATATATATATATATATATATATATATATATATATATATATATATATATATATATTCCACAAAAAATATTGCAAGTGATTGTATTGATCTTTTTTTTTTTTGAATCAGGCCATTGTTTATGTTTCTTTGTCGTAAATCTAGTTTTCTTCTTTGTCAAAATATTAATATTAACTGGGATTATTTAACTATTCAAATTAAGAGTTTTTAATTTCATAATTTGAAATACTGCATAAGTTCCTAATCTTGCAACTTTATACTTTACAGCTTTATACAGACAGCATGATTTATTTTTATTTTTTATATGATGTAGTTGAGTTAATGTCCAGTAATTAGTAACTAATTCAGTCTGTGTTTATAAAACATACTGTATAGGAGCTCTTCCACATGTTTATATTTGTGACACAGTAAATTATGTAGGTTTATTATGGATTTTTCTTCTATAGAATGAAATGTTACTAATTTTATGATACACAAAAAAACTTTGCACAATTTCATAAAGTCATCTCATGAATTGAAGCATATGTCTACTGTCTGTAAGCACTCAAAGAAAAATAAAGTTATTTAGATGACTTGAGTTTCATTTTTCTTCTTTTTCCACAGTCAGCGTGTTTCCCTCAACACATTGTAGAAGATTTTTCATTTTACTTGTTTAGCTGATGGCATTTAGCTTTCCTACAAACTTCCAAACCTAGTCAATTGTTTTCACCTATGATGTCACTATGGTTGTTGTAGTATTAAGCCAGTACATTAATTATACAAATAATTCTAATTAAAAATAAACTTTTGCCATATAATTGCCAAGGATATTTCTTTTTTCCATTCCTTATTCTTATTTTGTTAACATAAAACACAAACCAGTAAAATATGAGAAACTAACCAGCACTAAGGTCATATTCACAACAAAGAACAGCACATATCATTAAAAATGCCACACATTAAGATTAGCCTGAGCTCCACTCATGTAGGTTCTAATGATGTTATAAAACATTTAAACTCTTTGGGCCTTTCTGTGTCATATAAAGAGCCCTTGCTTTTCCCATTCCAGTAATGTGCTGACTGTTCGCTGTGGTGAAGTAGATCGGTTTTGTCATGGAAAGACTCACCTTTTGAATTTATGCATTTTGCTTTTGAGATTGCTCCAGGCCTATTCATGCTTCTAATTACAGACATGGTAGGAGGAGAAAAAGCTGTGCTTCATTTTTATTTACTTCTATCTAGGTCACTGGAAAACTGCTGTAAAAGGTGGCTAGCAGTAGTTTAGAATATGAACTGTAATACATTATACAGCATAGCTTTTTGCAAATAATAATAAGTTGACCCACAGTAGCTTGCACAGCTTGTTTTGATCAAACATTTCCTTCCTCTTCATGTCATGACGTCCTCTGCTTTAGGGTTTTGTAATAATGTTGTGTTTCTTTGCTGTAGTTGTTGTTTTAAATGAGTTCCTTTATATTATTTTTTACAATTGTGGTTCAACAATTTTGAGCTTGACCAGGGAATGGACCTGCAAAATTGCCTTTAATTGGCTGGAAGATCAATGCACAATACACTAACCTTCGCATTTATTATGTAACATTGCTTTATGTTCCATCCTTGATCAAACAAAAAATCTAAACATCATGAGCCCTTTTTAGTTTAGTATTTTGTTCTTTGATATCCAGATAAAATATATTTTGACACTTAATTGATTGTTGCTTCAGTGTTAATGCTAGAAATTATTCAAGGCAAACAGATTTGCTAGGCTGTAATACTTTAGCGTATAAAATGGAGCATCAGATTTAAATGAACACATTACAACTTGTACCCACTATATTAAAAAGTTAGGCTGCATTTTGTTTCTAATCCATCTCTGCATCTGAACACTGACATATTCTAATTTTTGATATTTTTGTCTACAGGCACAAGTTATTTAAAACAGAACAAAAAATGTACTTAATTTGCAAATGTTCCTTTGAACAATACCGAGAGCCTGTAGTGAGTTGGGGAGGGAAAGAAAACATAAATAATATACCTCTTACCCCAGCTCAGTTTTAAAGACATTAAAAGACAATTAAAATCAACAAATTTCAAATGTTTATGTTAAGAAATGGTCTTTAAATGTCCATGCTAATCATTAGTGCCAGTGCATGTGATAATAGTTTTAATGGCTTGACATGAGAAAGACTGTCATCGCCCAATGTGGCAGGACCTCAGAAGAGCAATACAACACATACACAAACAAAATGATTCCACTTATTAGTGCAATCATTTTTGTCTCCTATCAGAAAATGACATTCTTTACAGATGAAAATGTATAAAGTCACCCTCCAGTACAGTTATTAAAAGGAATAACTCAGCACTTCTAAAATGAGAACTGTACAGTGCAGTAAATGTTCAAAACCAGATTTTTTCAGTTATTTAAGTATTTTTGTCATTATGACACAACAGCCTAAACTAATATAAAATATCAAACACTTTACAGTCTGTTCCACTTTCACCCTTTCCTGTTTGCTTGTTTTAGACTTCCCCCTTATAATAAATGTACTTCTTTTAACTAACGGTTGCTTATCCATGCATTTGCAGATGGTTCTAATACTTTTTCAGGGTTTATTTTCAAGATATTTGTCAGCATTTATACGAAAGGTATACTAATTATTATGTTTTCTCTTCTCTCTTCTTGGTGATCGCCATGGATGAAAAATCTGCCCCATGCCTTATAGGTAAGATAATTTTCCTTATTCTTAAAATCTCTCTCTCTCTGTCTCTCTCTCTCTGTCTGTCTGTCTCTCTCTCTCTCTCTCTCTCGCACACACACACACACACACGCACACACCTGTTTACTGCATCCTCATCATCACCAGAAGGATTCCCACAAACCTGACTAAACACACATCTCCTCCTTACTTGTTCTCTTTCTTTTTGTTTGTATTTGCTTTAGATACCGACACCATTACAATACCATTGTACTTCCCATGCGTGAAGAAAACATGTTACATTACAAGCTACTGTAAAAATGGTCCTGAAATGTTTGCTTAGCAGTCTTGGATTGCTGCTGTTTCCGTGATTCTTCGCTAAGCTTTGCATGACATGAATATTTATTACCTCTGTGCTGTCTTTTTCCTGAATTATGCACCATCATGAGGCATATATTATTCTGTTTGAGCATGGTGTTTCGAATCAAAACCGTAAAATTGTTCAAGGCATTTTCGTGACCTATAAAAGTTAAACAAAAGTGTACCTCCCCAGATTGTGGAGAAATGTGCTGGGTTTACATTAGTGTGCAGTGGTTCATGCATGTGAAAGAGTGTTGTGCAGTGTAGATGTTGATTTTACTGCTGAAATGTAGGTCACTTGACTCATCTGTGAGATTAGATGTCTGTGTGTGGATGGGGGGTAGATTATCAATTTCTTTTTTTTTTCTATGTTACTGCTGCCCTTTGTATATCAGACTTGTGCCTAACACCTTTATTATTTGAATCAATCATTTTAACATAATATATGTTTTCTCATTAAATGTTTGTTCTAGTTACACTCTTAATTTGTGTGATTTATTGTATTGAGTGCAGGTTCACTGTGTGGTTGCTGCCTTTTACTGATCTGGTCAGTATGGCAATCTCCTCTATTTATTTTAAATGGCTTTATATTTGTTTAGATAGTTTTACTGCAAAATATAACAAAACACAGAATTAAAAAAATAGAACAGGAGCCATATCAGAGTATTTGGTGTGATCCCTTTTCCATGTGTAATTAGGTTGTAAATCCAGCAACACGAAAGGTTAGGGAAGAAAGGATGAATGCAGCCTGGATAGACTGAACTACACAAATAGTGCAAGGTTTGTGTACACACAGGTACAGAGATTAAGTTATTCTATTATATTGCTTTAGATGGTGCTGTTGCCTAAGCACACTGTTGGTGTGTTTTTTAAACCGTCTCCACCCGTCTCTGACAAAGAAGAAAGACGAAGATGGTGCCTTTTTACGCACTCGGATTGGGATTGAGTGGTGGCTTTGTTTGTTTGTGAACGCTATAAATTAAAAATCGAACCTGTATTTTGGGACAACTGAATTGCTTTTGGTTATATTTCTTGAAAATGGGTAATCTGATGCGCAGAGGCCCTCCGCTGGTTTTGAGAATCTCCATTTTGCCTTTCTGCCTCCTTACTGCGGTCAGCGGCCAAATTCGCTATTCTATACCGGAGGAAATGAGGAAAGGACTGTTTGTTGGAGACGTTGCAAAGGACCTAGGCTTGGATATTAGAAGGTTGGTGTCCGGTCGAGCTCGACTCGTTATAGATGGTGAGCACCAATATGTCGCGCTGAACCAGAACAAAGGGCACATCGTTGTCAACGAGAGGATTGACAGGGAAAGCCTGTGCGCAAAAAAATCACCGTGCAGCTTTACCCTAGAAATTGTTCTCGAAGATCCACTCGAGTTGTTTTCTATCACAATTGAAATACAAGACGTGAACGATCACGCTCCTGTTTTTCCAGAAAATGAAATCAATTTAGAAATTAGTGAATCGACGCCCACCGGCACCGTTTTTCTCCTCGATAGCGCGGCTGATCCTGACGTGGGGATAAACTCGCTGCAGAGATATTCTTTAAAGGAAAACGAATATTTTGTTCTTAAGCAACATACTCGAGCCGATGGTAGTAAATACCCTGAAATGATGCTTCAAAGTAATTTGGACCGTGAGAAACAAAGCAAACATACGCTGATATTGACGGCGGTTGATGGTGGGGAGCCGCAGAAATCAGGAACCGTAAAGATTCTCGTGTTTGTTTTAGATGCAAATGACAACGCGCCGATTTTCACGCAGACATCATATAAAGCCTCCGTTTTGGAAAATGTTTTACCGGGTACAGTTGTAACGAAAGTCAGTGCGGAAGACGCCGATCAAGGTTATAATGGCAACGTCACATATTCCTTCACCCACCAAAAGGATGATTCCTCGTGTCCTTTTGAGATTAATCCAAACAGTGGGGAGATTAAACTTACTGGCGAACTCGATTATGAGAGTTATCCAAATTATGAAATAAATCTTCAAGCCAAAGACCCATGGGGGGTAGCAGGTGCAAGCAAATTATTAATTGAGGTAGCAGATGTAAATGACAACAGCCCCATCATCACAATGGCTTCATACTCAGGGAAGATTTCTGAAGATTCTCCCCTTGGTACAGTGGTGGCTTTGATTAGTGTCCAAGATAAAGATTCGGGGAAAAATGGCCAGGTGCGTTTAACTTTAGAGGAAAATCTACCATTTAAGATTAAATCTTCCCTAAGAAATTATTACACTCTGGTGACAGAACAAATCCTTGACCGAGAAAAACATTCTAAATACAACATCACTCTGTCTGCCACGGATGAGGGCATCCCTCCCTTATCTAGCAAAAAGGTTTTAGGTCTAGAAGTCACAGATGTTAATGACAACGCACCAGCATTTACCAAGGGTATTTATAACACTCAGATTATGGAGAATAACCCTCCAGGTGTTTCTCTGTTGCAGATTTATGCAACAGATCCAGACCTTGGTCAGAATGCGCGTATATCATATTATCTTATTGACAGTGAAATTAATGGAAATCCAGTTTCTAAATATTTTTCAATTAATACAGAAAGTGGAGTAATTCAATTGTTGCGTTCTTTTGACTATGAACAACTCAAGGAGTATAGAATACGCGTACAAGCACAGGATGGAGGCTCTCCTCCACTTCGCAGTAACACAACAGTTATCATAGGCATCCAGGACCAGAACGATAACCCTCCTCAGGTTCTGTACCCGGTCCAGACTGGAGGCTCTGTGGTGGCTGAAATGGTGCCTCGTTCAGCAGATGTGGGCTACCTGGTGACTAAAGTGGTGGCTGTTGATGTGGACTCTGGACAGAACGCCTGGCTCTCCTATAAACTGCAGAAAGCCACAGACAGGGCGCTGTTTGAAGTGGGCTCACAGAATGGAGAAATAAGAACAATCCGTCAGGTGACTGATAAAGATGCTGTGAAACAGAGACTGACTGTGATAGTGGAGGACAACGGGCAGCCCTCTCGTTCAGCTACAGTCATTGTTAACGTGGCGGTGGCGGACAGCTTCCCTGAAGTGCTGTCCGAGTTCACTGACTTTCCTCACGATAAGGAGTACAATGACAACCTGACTTTTTACTTGGTCTTGGCTCTGGCTGTGGTCTCCTTCCTCTTCATCACGTGTTTAGTGGTTATTGTATCAGTCAAGATCTACAGATGGAGACAGTCTCGCATCCTGTATCACTCCAACCTCCCTGTGATTCCATATTATCCTCCACGTTATTCAGACACTTTGGGAACAGGGACTCTGCCACACGTGTACAACTACGAGGTGTGCAGGACCACTGACTCCAGAAAGAGTGACAATAAGTTTGGAGGAGCTGGTGGTCAGAACGTGTTGATAATGGACCCCAGTTCTACAGGAACCATGCAGCGGATACAGAGTGAGAAGAGCATCCTGGATGAACCTGACTCTCCTCTAGAGGTTAGCTTGGCTCGTTTTTTTTTCACTCATGTATTTGTTTCTTGTTTTATTTTGTTTTTTGGCAAAAAAATTTTTACTGTGTTTGTTAAAATAGTTTTTAAATTCAAATTTCATTGTATACAGGAAACTGCAGCAGCCTTGTTTCTCTTTCTGCAACAAATGTTTTTAGCTTTTACACTCTGAGCTTCCGCAACATATTTTTTTGGTCTGTTAATAAGATTAAAATCTTACACGAGTTTTTTTAGCTTTAAGTCTAATTAACAAGAATATAATTTTAAAAGCTTTACTCTTTGTGTAATCAATCTATATAATATGTTCCACTTAATGAATTGAGTTACTATAATTTATGAACTTAGGAATACTAGCCAAATTTATCACATATGGCTGTTCACCATAATGCATGGCCATGTTTGTTTCTGTGAAGATAAAATATGTCAACAGCTGATGCATTCAATCATGAGCAGTTCTAGGGTCGGGGCCACAGAGGCATTGATGTCAGCAAAAATCTGACTGCCGCCCTAAAGTGCTCCTGTTCTGTCACTCATTTGTCACTGGTCTGAATGTGATGATCATCTTATAGCTGGATTCAATTCCAAGCTAAATACTAGTGCCGCTAATGAGCCCAAAAGGAATGTCCCACGTCAATAATCAGTGGTGCTAAGTCCGCTTACTACTGTATAAGCGACTTTGGGCTTGTTGCTTTTTTTTTTTTTTTTTTTTTTTTAAGTTGCTTGCAAATTTCATGAGTCTCAGATAGCGGTTTGTTGGGCTTGTTTTTGTAAGTGAATTAGTTTATTTGAGCTTGGATTGTTTTTTTTTTTCGACAGAACCCCTTTTAATAGTCATCTGGCCATGCAACAAGAGCTTTTAAGTGACCTTCTCGCACTGCTTGTGTATTACAGACAGAGTGAGCCGGCTAAAATATCTGGCAACCCTCGTTGACAATAACTTCAAGAGCACAAAATGTCCTGCTGTGCATAATTAGTATACTATATACATAAACGTGCTGATTAGAAGCAGCCTCTGTATTACAGTGTGGTGGGTTCCTTGTTGGGTTTCTTTTGGGCTTGTTTTCATAGAGCTGGTCGCTTGTTTCTTTCACAAGATCTGGCAATGCTGTCACTAAAGCCTACAGAAGAAGCAAGAGATTTGATCCCACAGAGAAGTTTTTTTCATCCAGTGGCAGCTTACATTTTGAAGAGTTTGTTGGTAAGTAATCAATCCCTATTTACTCACTGCTGACACGTAGTCTGAAAAACATTACTGTTCACTAATGTTAACTGAGAACTTGTTTGTGTTTAGACACGAACATTAGCATTTTCCTAAAAAAAATGTAACGCTAATTTATTTATTTAGTTGCATGTGTGTGTTGATAAAGAAAGGGTCAGTCTCAGTTAGAAATTCAGTAGTTTTTGGCCAAAGGAGAGAGTCCTCCGAATCGTGCAAATGAGCAGGGAATGGTTCAGGGGTTGGTGAAGAGCAGGAACTCCCTCTTCATCAGGTCAGATATCATTCAGGGAGAGCAACAACAGGTAACAATGTAAAGTAGGAAATGTCTGATATTCACTGAATTGTTACACCTTATAGGGATAAGAGTTTCCATAACTTTAATGTAATGGCTTAATATTACATTATAATATTACATCTTTTTCACTTTCCTATTTTATTTCAAGCTTTCAGGTCTTTCCTTAAGTTTCTAATAAATATTTAACATGGTCATAGACAACATGGTTTCAGATGAACACACACTAGGAGTTTGTGACGCATGTTTGTGTTTTAGCCACAAAGCTAGTCGGTTGAATTAAAACCATTTGTGTTACATAGCAACAACTGCTGTACAGGAGTGGCCTGTTATTGTAGCATGTCAATCATCTGGGGGGCCAATCAGATTTCAGGGGATCAATTGCAACCCCCCCTCCTAGCTCCACCCCTGCTCTCAAGCTACTAACAGTGGAGAAAATAGCAAAAATAACAATCCTGACAAGACTGGATGTTTTAGGGGGGGGGGGGGGGGTTTAAGCATCATTAATGAAATTTATTGTTGCCATGGTAAATCTAAATTCCTTTTTAGGAATGTGTGCATAATTTCAGAGAATTATGCATACATTCACATAACTGTTCTGAATGCCCTGAAAGTAAAAGTTAAGGGATAAAAGCAATTGCCTCCAACTTTTACTTGTTTTTCTTCCCACCAGATATTTTCCAGTCAAGAGCAGTGGGTCCTGTGCTGCCTGCCCTTGAGGTTTTCCCAAAGACGCAACATGGCAACAGCAAGAGGGCATTCATTGAGTCCTGGTGCAGAGACTACACATGGCTGGAGAACTCCATCAGTAGCAACTCAGTAATTTGTGATGCCTGCTGCTATATCTTGCTTCAAAATGTCTTGTTCTCTGCACTCGGAACAGAAACTGGCATCCCCAACTGGAAGAAAGGTTTTTGCAAAAATAAGGTAGCTTTAAAGAGCACTCCGAATCAGAGCACCATCCAGATACCATGTTTGTGGGGAAGCAGCAGCATGACATGGCCACTCAAACAATGTCTTATGCATAAGATATTCTATTAACAAAGAGAGAGAGAAATTATGGAGAACCTGACATATGTTAAAACTATTGCAGAGGGCCTGCTTTTAATGGTCCCAGAGAACATTTCCCAGGCCACAGAATGTCTGAGGACCAAGAAGACTGAGGCCACTTTTTTTTGCTATTTTTGGGTAGATGGCTAAGCATGATTCCTTTCTAGAGAAGCGCATGAAAGCGCATGTTAATGCTAAATAGACCAGTAAACCATTCAAAATAGGATGTTGGAATCATCAGATATTATTACAGAGGGTCCACACATAAAGGCTTTCTTGGCTATATCAAAGCTGATAGCCTAGAAGCAACAGGGCTCACTGCTTTGATAAGATGGCTTGAAAAATATGTGCACAAAATGGCCTGACATTCAGAGAGAAATGTATGATGGGCAGCCATGTGGACTTGTGTACCACATGTGGTCTAAGTGGTACAAGGTGGGAAAGCCTGTCACAACCTACATGAAAGACGCCCAACTGTATACTGTTTACTACAAGAAATTGAACCGGAAAGTCATAGTGATCAGGTGCTCATGTCTTACTTGCCCAAATTGGTCATAGCTTTGTTGGAAATTTTGGTCGCTTTCACAAAAATTCTGGGTCAGTCCAAGTTTTTGCCAGATATGCTACAATCTCCCTCATTTGACCTCACAGCTGCAGTCAGTCTTATGGAATCATTACTTGACACAATGAAGCAAAACAGGAGTGAGGCCCTTTTTTAAATTTAGGTGGAATAAGGTGGAATGAATGGAAGGTGTGATTTAAGTTTGGAAAAGACTGATAGGAGGCAGTCTCAGACGAATAGGCGATCTTGTGAATATACACTTACATCAACTGGTAATCGTAGAGCTGATAAAAACAAAAGGGAAAACTTTAAAAGACATGCATTCTATCCAGTACTTGATTTAATGACTGGTGGACTACAAAGATGTTACTCTAAGCCCCACATCACTATCATAAAGTGAATCCAAGCACTTCATCTTCAAGGTATCAGCTTTTTACAAGAAGAGATCATTTTCTTTCCTTTGCCAAGATTTTTGATTCAGTTGATGGTGACTTGGCCAATGAGCTAGATCAGATCAAGAGATTATTGGAAAGTGAAGAACAAAGTGAGATACAGAGGTGTACTACATGTCTAGAAATATAGATACGCCTATAACCATTTAAAGAGATCTTTCATACGCTGTTAGGCTTTGACATTAGCCATTGTGATACCAGCAAGCAGTTCCTCATGAGAAAGCAGCAATTCAGCCCTAAATATGATTAAAAATCATCTATGAACAACAGTAACAGATGAGTGGTTGAGTCATCTTGGGGTTCTGAGCTTTGGGTCCTGATGGGCAAATGTACTAGAAATTAATGAATTTGTGAGACAGTTTGGTTCCTGTCACAAAAAAAGCAAAATAATGCTGCTTTAGAAGAGCAAAATGTACAGTAGTCACCCACATGGAACTTTGTGTTTCAGAAAGCGAGATCTTTTGAACTGGGAGTATTTATGCACAACTAAAATGGTTTATAAAAGTAATAAAAAGCTGTATTTATTCACATGTTGTGTGTACTTGTGATTATTATGTTTATGTACACTAAAATGTTTGTAAAAGTGATAGATTATACTGTGTAAGCTTTTTATAAATTACATTCAAGTGTTTGGACATAATGCAACTGGTGAAATGTATATGCCTTCCCAAAGCCAGGGATTGAGTGCAAGGATGTTGGACAAATACTTGTCCCCTTTTTAGAATAGTCAGCTTGCCTTTTTATTTGACTCACTTGACTTTATTTAAAGGGGACTTGAGCTACAGTGGCAACTTGAAATAAAATGTATAACATCTCTATAGTATGCTTTATTACTAAAGATTGGACCTGTCCAGGTGTTTTCCAGTGACCAACATATTGTTAGAGACGGTTTTCTTTGTGTTTGAATCAATTTCATCTATTTGAAATTAGGACTGTTTATTTTGTTTTCGGTTTATGCCTGTATTGTATAAAAAATAAAAATAAAAAGACAAGCATGCAACCATCTGCTTTATGCACAGCAAGCCTTTTTCGACTATGGCATCTTCCAACATTTTGAGTCAGAAATATATGCATAGTTCTAATGTTTGGTGTGTTTTTAGAAGCTTATAGCTACAAACTCTGTAGCAGCTTTGGAGATTCAAGAATTTATTTTACCCAACAAAGTTCTGCTGCCACCAGTTACCTTAAAAAGTCATATAATTAGTAAAATGTATTCCACCTGTGTGCAATCTAGGTCTCACATGATCTGTCGGTATAAACACCTTTTCTGAAAGGCCCCAGTTGGAACAGCTATATGCATGATGATGATTTCTATAATTTTGTCCTACCTGTTGTTTGCTTCGCGATAAAAAAAATATTCAAAGTTGTAGGCATGTTCTGGACATGAAATTGTGCAAACTCTGAAACAATCCATTTAAGTTCCAGGTTGTGAGACACCAAAACATTTTGAATACTTTTCAATGCATTGTAGATGACATCACTGTTATCGATGATGCTGAAATTCTCTTTTATTAACGAAATATTAACCTTTAACTTGAGTGAATGACTCCAGAAAGAGTGACAATAAGTTTGGAGGAGCTGGTGGTCAGAACGTGTTGATAATGGACCCCAGTTCTACAGGGACCATGCAGCGGATACAGAGTGAGAAGAGCATCCTGGATGATCCTGACTCATGGTTCATGCATTCTATTTTGCCATTTTAGCTCAAATTAATTGAAGCACTGACCATGCACACACTACCACTAAAGTGCCAAAATAATTGGATAGTTTCATTTAATTTATTTATGAATTTATTTACACCAAGCTGTGGAAAGGTACCTAAATTAGCGTGCAGTGCAATCTCTCATACCATCACCCTGCACAACGTAAAGTGACATGCTGTGACCTCATTTTCATGAATTCAGGACTAGCTACATAAAAGGGGTCAGTGAGTCAACATTTGTTTTTATAGTGCCTTAAAAAAAATCAACAGATGAAGAAAGCCCTGTACAGTAAAGAGAAAATAAAAATAAACCAAAACACGGCACAAAAAATAATCAAATAAAAAAAAGCATCTAAAATAAATTTAAAAATGTGGGAACACATTGAAGACAGACATAAACATCACATAAAATGCATGTCACAGTATCAACGTCAATTTGAAAAAACGCTGAAAAACGTATACCTGATCTTGAATGAGCGCAAATTGAGGGAAATCTTATTCCACATCCTGGGAGCAGCTAAAGAATGATCGCCCCACTGCTTGTACTTGTTATTCGAATAAAATCTTTGCTGTTTTTATAATTTAGACATGGGAACAAAGATCAACATCATTAGTAAAATTATATAGAGGAATATATACGTTTATGAGAAGTAAGAGTGTCGTTTTATTTGACAAATTCAAAAAGATTGTTAAATTCGTCAAGTCTCGTTTGATGTTTCTTTTTCAAGACTCTAAGCGACGCTGTTGGACAGTAAAATGTTTTCTGTGCGTTTCGTCACCGACTCTGTCCCCATAAAGATTATGCAGAGGAGGCGGCTCTCTTTATTTTGTTGCAGATTCAAAGGACTGGTTCTAACCGAGTGACAACAGAAGACCTGGCAAACCCAGTTTTATTACAGAGAAAAATATAAAATTGCATTTTAAGCCACGGCTTTGGACAGTCTTTTTTTGTCTTTTTGAAATGATGGGGCACATAAGATGCGCTTCCATTGCAGGTATGAAAGGGCGACTATTTTCCGTGCTCCAACGGCGGATGGGGCTGCTTGTTTTTTTGCTATATTTTATGTACATGGCAGATGGACAGATTCGTTATTCTGTACCAGAGGAAATGAAGAAGGGCTCTGTCATCGGTAATGTGGCGCAAGATCTTGGTTTGGATGTGAGAAGGCTCCGTTCTGGGCGCGCCCGCATTGTGACCGGAGAAAATGTTCACTACGCGGAGCTGAACGCAGACAAAGGGATCCTCGTTGTGAACGAAAGAATGGACCGAGAACGGCTTTGCGGAGATGTGACGCCTTGCAGCTTCAGCTTTGAATTAATTTTGGAAAACCCGATGGAACTGCACAGAATCACCGTGGAGGTTTTGGATATAAATGATCACGCTCCCGTCTTTCCGAGCAATGAACCAATCAGGTTTGAAGTGAGTGAATCAGCTGCCATCGGAGTTCAGTTTCCGCTGCAGACGGCAGAGGATTTAGATGTAGGCCAGAACGCGTTGAAAGATTATGTTTTATCACCAAACGACCATTTTATACTGAAGCAGCATGCAAATCCAGACGGAAGTAAAAATGTTGAAATTGTGCTACAGAAGCCTTTAGACAGAGAACAGCGTCCCGATCTGCATTTAAAATTAATCGCAGTTGACGGAGGGAGCCCCCAGAAATCTGGATCAGTGAATATAGACGTGACTGTATTAGACGCCAATGACAATATCCCGGTTTTTAACCAAACGGTTTATAAAACAACTGTGGTAGAAAACACGGCTAAAGGTACAAGTGTTATTACTGTGAATGCCACGGACGCTGATAGTGGACCAAATGGGCTCATTACTTATAGTTTGTCTAAAACGAAAGGAAGTGCGGCAGACATTTTTAGCATTGATGATGGCGCGGGCACAATTTATGTTTCTGGCGAAATAGATTTTGAGAAACAGAAAAAATACGAGGTGCGAGTTGAAGCAAAAGATCAAGGTGGCTTAATTGGGACAAGTAAAGTTATAGTTGATGTTATTGATATTAATGACAATGCTCCAGTAATAAGTGTGATGTCTTTTTCCAGCCCATTATTGGAAAATGCCCCTATTGGAACAACAGTTGCTATTTTGAACATAAAAGATGCTGACGCTGACAAAAATGGTCAAATTAAATGCTCTGTAGATGGAAAACTCCCTTTTACAATTAAATCCTCTTTAACAAACTATTACAATTTGGTCTTAGATCAAGAGTTAGATAGAGAATCTGCCCCAGATTTTAACATAACAATAAAAGCTACTGATTTCGGTTCTCCCCCTCTGTCTGCGTCAACAGAATTGCATCTTAAAATATCAGATGTTAATGACAATGCCCCTTTATTTGACAGAAGCAGTTATTCTGCACACATCATGGAAAACAATGCACCTGGCTATTCCATATTTGCTGTCAGTGCACGGGATTCTGACTGGAATCAAAATTCCAGAATCTCCTATCTTTTAGAGGACACGCAGGTCGGTGGCAATCCAGTTTCTGCTTATGTGTCTTTAAACTCTCAAACTGGTGTTCTTAGTGCAATTCGGTCATTTGATTATGAGCAGATAAAACAGTTTCAGCTTTTGGTGAAAGCGCAGGATGGAGGCTCTCCTCCACTCAGCAGCAACGTGACTGTGAAAATCCTGATCCAGGACCAGAACGATAACCCTCCTCAAGTTCTGTACCCGGTCCAGACTGGTGGCTCTGTGGTGGCTGAAATGGTGCCTCGTTCAGCAGATGTGGGCTACCTGGTGACTAAAGTGGTGGCTGTAGATGTGGACTCTGGACAGAACGCCTGGCTCTCCTATAAACTGCAGAAAGCCACAGACAGGGCGCTGTTTGAAGTGGGCTCACAGAATGGAGAAATAAGAACAATCCGTCAGGTGACTGATAAAGATGCTGTGAAACAGAGACTGACTGTGATAGTGGAGGACAACGGGCAGCCCTCTCGTTCAGCTACAGTCATTGTTAACGTGGCGGTGGCGGACAGCTTCCCTGAAGTGCTGTCCGAGTTCACTGACTTTCCTCACGATAAGGAGTACAATGACAACCTGACTTTTTACCTGGTCTTGGCTCTGGCTGTGGTCTCCTTCCTCTTCATCACGTGTTTAGTGGTTATTATATCAGTCAAGATCTACAGATGGAGGCAGTCTCGCATCCTGTATCACTCCAACCTCCCTGTGATTCCATATTATCCTCCACGTTACTCAGACACTTTGGGAACAGGGACTCTGCCACACGTGTACAACTACGAAGTGTGCAGGACCACTGACTCCAGAAAGAGTGACAATAAGTTTGGAGGAGCTGATGGTCAGAACGTGTTGATAATGGACCCCAGTTCTACAGGGACCATGCAGCGGCTACAGAGTGAAAAGAGCATCCTGGATGATCTTGACTCTCCTGTAGAGGTTAGTAAAAATTGGATATTGTGTTCATATAATAATAGCTTCATCTTTGAAGTGTGATGCCATTTTCAGCACTAAAGAAAGCTGTTACATTGGAAGCTCTCAAAATTGCTGTTTATATGTTTACTCTCGCTGCTTCCAGAAGGTGGATTGCAATTGAGTCTTAGGTATTTGTTTTTGGTTTTATATGGGAGTTAAATATTTATCTGATTGTGGAATGAGCAGTTATTACAGTATTTCAACAGTTATATACGCAAGTCTTTGCTTTGAGGGTTTACTTTTCCATTGTTGGTAGTTGTAAGTAATAAAGCTCAGTGTATGGTAACAAAGTTTAAATATGTCTATTAAGGTGCGAATGTAACATTTTAGAACTTCTGATACCTCTAACTGTTTTCTTTCACATAATCCACGTAATTATTTTCCAAGGTAATACAATTCAATTTCCTTTATTTGTCCAGTTAATATTTTTTGAAGTTATTATTTTTTATTGGACACTAACAAGTTGTGAGTTTAAGTGAAGGTTTAAATAAGTTATATGAATTTTATTGTTTGCACCTAGTGGTTTTTGGCTCCAGTTCCTACGGGACCAGTGCGCATAGACAGAATGAGACCTCTGAGCTTCATGTGCTGTGGTTTTATATATGATATTCTGTCCTTAGAGTGAAAGAAAGTAAGTGACTGGAGAAGCTACTTGACAACAGTAAAAGGACATGTTAGCATTAGAAATGTGTCTTTTGGCGCTCTGAAAATGTCCTCCTCCTATGAAATGCTCTCTTACAGCGCATATGTGACACCCCAGTACAGGGGAATAATGAAAAAACCGACACAGACCAAATGATAATACAAAACCATATTATTTTGCTCATGTTTACGTTCTCTGAAACTGTTTTATAACCATTACACATAGGGAACCTGATTTGCTCCCTATCCGTAAAATAACGTTTTTTTTCATGAAAAACACTAACAGATTGATTTTATTTGTATTTAGTGATTGGACTTTGTTTTAAAGGTGATCTGTCTCCTTCGTCATTACAACTCAACATTTGTACACCCCATTTTGTACTCTAAGGGACGCTGCTGGTCAACATAACATATAGTGCTGCTTTTTTTTTTCTCATTCTCCTCCCTTCGTTATTTGCCCTATCAGGCGAAAGGAGACGCTTTGCTTCGTCAGAGCTTTTATACGAGGAAAAGAGACGTTGCCAGTCAGACGCAGGAAGGAAATCTAAAAAGCAATGTGTGTTGCCTGCTGTGGTAGTTGCTGTTTGAAAAGAAGTGTGTAGGTTGATATAAAGCATACATTTCTAATCGTTTTCTTCTAAATATGGCTCGTGGAATACCACATCACCCTGGATGCACAACATGGCGCCATGGATTCGGACAGAATTTGCTGCGTTATTTTTTCCTTTGTCACCTCGTCTTTTTTGTTACGGGACATATCAGATATTCGATCCCAGAGGAGATGAGGAAAGGCTCCCTGATCGGTAATGTCGCACAGGACCTTGGCTTGGATCTGAAAAGGCTCCGCTCTGGGCGGGCCCGCATCGTGAGCGCTGAGAGCGTCCAGTACGTCGAGCTGAAGGCAGACAAAGGGATTTTAGCAGTGAAGGAGAGAATCGACCGGGAGCAGCTTTGCGGCGGCACAACGCCGTGCAGTTTCAGCTTTGAGATGATTCTAGAAAATCCTATGGAACTGCATCAAATTACGGTCGAGATTACGGATATTAATGATCATTCGCCCACGTTCAAAAGAGATAGTATGCATTTTGAAATAAGCGAAACTGCCGCTACCGGTGCTCGTTTCTCCTTGATAAGTGCGGAGGACCCTGATGTGGGTGTGAACGGACTGAAAGACTGTTTCTTGAGCGATAGTGATAATTTTATCCTTAAACAACATTCACATGCGGAAGGGAAGAAATACGCAGAGATGGTGCTTGAGAAGCCTTTAGACCGAGAAACAAACCCTAATCTGTCTTTGAAACTGATCGCTGTGGACGGAGGAACTCCTCAGAGATCTGGTACTGTAAATATTAATGTCGTTGTTCTGGACGCCAACGATAATGCACCTGTTTTCAATCAGTCTGAGTACAAAGTTGTTGTCATAGAAATGTCTCCTAAAGAAACTTATGTTACGACCGTTAATGCCAGTGATGCGGATTTTGGTTCAAACGGTGTTGTATCATATTATTTCTCAGACCTTGACAGTGCTCTAAGTGATTTGTTTATGATTGAAGAAAAGACAGGAAAAATTTACGTGAAAGGTGATATTGATTATGAAAAGGATAAAAAGTACGAACTCAGAATTGATGCAAAGGATCAGGGAGGGTTAACAGATTCTAGCAAAGTGATAATTGAAATAGCAGATGTAAACGATAACGCTCCTGTCATAAGCGTGATGTCATTCACCAGTCCTGTGTCAGAGGACTCTCCACCTGGAACAACTATTGGGATTATCAATGTAAAAGACCTGGATTCAGGTGATAACGGACAGGTGAGCTGTAAAATTGAAGGGAGTGCTCATTTTAAGATCATGTCCAATCTAAAAAATTATTATACCCTGATAACTGATTCTGTATTAGATCGTGAAAGCATTTCAGAATATAACATCACTGTTGTTGCAACAGACAACGGAGCAACTCCTCTGTCAGCTAAAAGAATCTTTAATTTGAAAGTGTCTGATGTGAATGACAACGCTCCAGTTTTTTCAGAACGTGTTTATAGAGGATCTGTTACAGAGAATAACTCTCCTGGTGTCTCAGTCCTTGCTCTCAAAACCAAAGATCCTGATGAGAACCAAAATGCTCAAATATCATATATTTTGGAGGGCAAAAATATCGCTGGCTCATCAGTTTCTGAATTTGTTTCTGTTAATGCAGAAAGTGGAGTCATACAGGCAGTGCGATCATTTGATTATGAACAAATTAAAGAATTAGTTTTTGTTGTAAAAGCACAGGATGGAGGCTCTCCTCCACTGAGCAGCAACGTGACTGTGGAAATCCTGATCCAGGACCAGAACGATAACCCTCCTCAGGTTCTGTACCCGGTCCAGACTGGTGGCTCTGTGGTGGCTGAAATGGTTCCTCGTTCAGCAGATGTGGGCTACCTGGTGACTAAAGTGGTGGCTGTTGATGTGGACTCTGGACAGAACGCCTGGCTCTCCTATAAACTGCAGAAAGCCACAGACAGGGCGCTGTTTGAAGTGGGCTCACAGAATGGAGAAATAAGAACAATCCGTCAGGTGACTGATAAAGATGCTGTGAAACAGAGACTGACTGTGATAGTGGAGGACAACGGGCAGCCCTCTCGTTCAGCTACAGTCATGGTTAACGTGGCGGTGGCAGACAGCTTCCCTGAAGTGCTGTCGGAGTTCACCGACTTTCCTCACGATAAGGAGTACAATGACAACCTGACTTTTTACTTGGTCTTGGCTCTGGCTGTGGTCTCCTTCCTCTTCATCACGTGTTTAGTGGTTATTATATCAGTCAAGATCTACAGATGGAGACAGTCTCGCATCCTGTATCACTCCAACCTCCCTGTGATTCCATATTATCCTCCACGTTACTCAGACACTTTGGGAACAGGGACCCTGCCACACGTGTACAACTACGAGGTGTGCAGGACCACTGACTCCAGAAAGAGTGACAATAAGTTTGGAGGAGCTGGTGGTCAGAACGTGTTGATAATGGACCCCAGTTCTACAGGGACCATGCAGCGGATACAGAGTGAGAAGAGCATCCTGGATGAACCTGACTCTCCTCTAGAGGTGAGACATAAAATTAAAATTCATCTAACGTCCTTCTCTTTCATTTCTCTTACTTTGTGTGATTTTTGTGTGAAGTATGAGGTAAACGTTCTTCAGCACCATGGAAAGCACCTTATGTAGCATCAGTTGGCAAATAAATTCACAAAAAGTGTTATAAGTTGCTATTTTTTGGTATTTGGTCAGGAAGCTTTGGAGTTAGTGTCATTCTCTTGGGTTTGGGACTTTTTTAATCTTCTTTGTATCTGTCAGATATGTGATACAAATGTTGCATCAACTCATTGATTCAACTCTGGAATATCTGAATTTCCTTTCTTTGGCGATTTTCTTCTCTTCTAAAATGTCCTTCTTTGTTTGATAGTAAAGTATAAAATGGTAGCAACACATATTCACCAGCGGTTGATCTGACAAACACAGTTTAGCACTTTTAAACACCAGTCCCTTTCCTTATTTGTAGAATAGTTTGCATTTTGTATATTTTAATGGTTGTTTGGTTATTGTTGGCTCTCTTGTCCACTGCCATGTGTGCTGTTGCTGCCTTCCTTAGCCAGGTCACCCTTGTCAAAGAGGTTTTGGTCTTAACAAGTCCTTTGTCTGCATAAAAAAGGTTAATTGAAAAATATATTTTACACCAATTTATATAATTTCTCAAATACAGATGGGGTTTCTCACATTATATGCCATTGTATTGGTATCACTATCTTTTTTTTTTTTTTTTTTTTACTAATTATAGTGTACATATTCCATTATTCCTATTCTGATCATGTAAAATGTGATCAATCATTTTTAAATACTCTCTAAGTTAGTGAGACACTGTGGCTGTTTTCATGTCCTGAGTTTAGCTTTATAAATCTAGTTTCTCACATAGAGCTCCTTCCAGTCCCATGGACAGTTTCTCACATTTTTCTGTGAGAAAGTTTGTGTTTTGGCTTTAATTCTTACAGCCTGGTAAAACTCTCTGGCATTGTGTTATTGAACAGTTTTGTTCACCTTTTCCATTTGCTGAACTGAAACGTTTGTGTTTCTTAAAGTAACATTTATATTTTTTGTCATGATTTGGAGGTGTCTGGGTATGGTTTTGATTTAGATTTGTGTTGTTATTATTATTTATGTTCTATAGGTCTTGCAATATTCCGTTATTGTTTTTTGCCGTCAGGGTTTTGCATAGATTTCGCTGCTTTTTAATGTTTTAAATTTGTTAGATGGATTTTCTCATTGCTGCATTTCTTTACTTTTGCCTTCTAGTTAATTCTTACATTAATTTGCCCTTAGAGTTTTGTGTTTATGTTTTCAGTCAGAGTATGTCCTTGTATTTCTATTACGCTCCACTTATGCTTATTTCAGCCTTCACCCTCTACCATAGCTCCAGTCATTTTACCTCATTCAAATCACCTGCTGCTGGTAATTCGGTTCAATCATGTCACCTGGGACTCTGCTTTATTTATTCCTGCCTCCCACAGGCACTCGCTGTCAGATCGTCAGAAAGCCATAACTTTAATGTAATGGCTTAATATTACATTATAATATTACATCTTTTTCACTTTCCTATTTTATTTCAAGCTTTCAGGTCTTTCCTTAAGTTTCTAATAAATATTTAACATGGTCATAGACAACATGGTTTCAGATGAACACACACTAGGAGTTTGTGACGCATGTTTGTGTTTTAGCCACAAAGCTAGTCGGTTGAATTAAAACCATTTGTGTTACATAGCAACAACTGCTGTACAGGAGTGGCCTGTTATTGTAGCATGTCAATCATCTGGGGGGCCAATCAGATTTCAGGGGATCAATTGCAACCCCCCCTCCTAGCTCCACCCCTGCTCTCAAGCTACTAACAGTGGAGAAAATAGCAAAAATAACAATCCTGACAAGACTGGATGTTTTAGGGGGGGGGGGGGGGGGTTTAAGCATCATTAATGAAATTTATTGTTGCCATGGTAAATCTAAATTCCTTTTTAGGAATGTGTGCATAATTTCAGAGAATTATGCATACATTCACATAACTGTTCTGAATGCCCTGAAAGTAAAAGTTAAGGGATAAAAGCAATTGCCTCCAACTTTTACTTGTTTTTCTTCCCACCAGATATTTTCCAGTCAAGAGCAGTGGGTCCTGTGCTGCCTGCCCTTGAGGTTTTCCCAAAGACGCAACATGGCAACAGCAAGAGGGCATTCATTGAGTCCTGGTGCAGAGACTACACATGGCTGGAGAACTCCATCAGTAGCAACTCAGTAATTTGTGATGCCTGCTGCTATATCTTGCTTCAAAATGTCTTGTTCTCTGCACTCGGAACAGAAACTGGCTTCCCCAACTGGAAGAAAGGTTTTTGCAAAAATATGGTAGCTTTAAAGAGCACTCCGAATCAGAGCACCATCCAGATACCATGTTTGTGGGGAAGCAGCAGCATGACATGGCCACTCAAACAATGTCTTATGCATAAGATATTCTATTAACAAAGAGAGAGAGAAATTATGGAGAACCTGACATATGTTAAAACTATTGCAGAGGGCCTGCTTTTAATGGTCCCAGAGAACATTTCCCAGGCCACAGAATGTCTGAGGACCAAGAAGACTGAGGCCACTTTTTTTTGCTATTTTTGGGTAGATGGCTAAGCATGATTCCTTTCTAGAGAAGCGCATGAAAGCGCATGTTAATGCTAAATAGACCAGTAAACCATTCAAAATAGGATGTTGGAATCATCAGATATTATTACAGAGGGTCCACACATAAAGGCTTTCTTGGCTATATCAAAGCTGATAGCCTAGAAGCAACAGGGCTCACTGCTTTGATAAGATGGCTTGAAAAATATGTGCACAAAATGGCCTGACATTCAGAGAGAAATGTATGATGGGCAGCCATGTGGACTTGTGTACCACATGTGGTCTAAGTGGTACAAGGTGGGAAAGCCTGTCACAACCTACATGAAAGACGCCCAACTGTATACTGTTTACTACAAGAAATTGAACCGGAAAGTCATAGTGATCAGGTGCTCATGTCTTACTTGCCCAAATTGGTCATAGCTTTGTTGGAAATTTTGGTCGCTTTCACAAAAATTCTGGGTCAGTCCAAGTTTTTGCCAGATATGCTACAATCTCCCTCATTTGACCTCACAGCTGCAGTCAGTCTTATGGAATCATTACTTGACACAATGAAGCAAAACAGGAGTGAGGCCCTTTTTTAAATTTAGGTGGAATAAGGTGGAATGAATGGAAGGTGTGATTTAAGTTTGGAAAAGACTGATAGGAGGCAGTCTCAGACGAATAGGCGATCTTGTGAATATACACTTACATCAACTGGTAATCGTAGAGCTGATAAAAACAAAAGGGAAAACTTTAAAAGACATGCATTCTATCCAGTACTTGATTTAATGACTGGTGGACTACAAAGATGTTACTCTAAGCCCCACATCACTATCATAAAGTGAATCCAAGCACTTCATCTTCAAGGTATCAGCTTTTTACAAGAAGAGATCATTTTCTTTCCTTTGCCAAGATTTTTGATTCAGTTGATGGTGACTTGGCCAATGAGCTAGATCAGATCAAGAGATTATTGGAAAGTGAAGAACAAAGTGAGATACAGAGGTGTACTACATGTCTAGAAATATAGATACGCCTATAACCATTTAAAGAGATCTTTCATACGCTGTTAGGCTTTGACATTAGCCATTGTGATACCAGCAAGCAGTTCCTCATGAGAAAGCAGCAATTCAGCCCTAAATATGATTAAAAATCATCTATGAACAACAGTAACAGATGAGTGGTTGAGTCATCTTGGGGTTCTGAGCTTTGGGTCCTGATGGGCAAATGTACTAGAAATTAATGAATTTGTGAGACAGTTTGGTTCCTGTCACAAAAAAAGCAAAATAATGCTGCTTTAGAAGAGCAAAATGTACAGTAGTCACCCACATGGAACTTTGTGTTTCAGAAAGCGAGATCTTTTGAACTGGGAGTATTTATGCACAACTAAAATGGTTTATAAAAGTAATAAAAAGCTGTATTTATTCACATGTTGTGTGTACTTGTGATTATTATGTTTATGTACACTAAAATGTTTGTAAAAGTGATAGATTATACTGTGTAAGCTTTTTATAAATTACATTCAAGTGTTTGGACATAATGCAACTGGTGAAATGTATATGCCTTCCCAAAGCCAGGGATTGAGTGCAAGGATGTTGGACAAATACTTGTCCCCTTTTTAGAATAGTCAGCTTGCCTTTTTATTTGACTCACTTGACTTTATTTAAAGGGGACTTGAGCTACAGTGGCAACTTGAAATAAAATGTATAACATCTCTATAGTATGCTTTATTACTAAAGATTGGACCTGTCCAGGTGTTTTCCAGTGACCAACATATTGTTAGAGACGGTTTTCTTTGTGTTTGAATCAATTTCATCTATTTGAAATTAGGACTGTTTATTTTGTTTTCGGTTTATGCCTGTATTGTATAAAAAATAAAAATAAAAAGACAAGCATGCAACCATCTGCTTTATGCACAGCAAGCCTTTTTCGACTATGGCATCTTCCAACATTTTGAGTCAGAAATATATGCATAGTTCTAATGTTTGGTGTGTTTTTAGAAGCTTATAGCTACAAACTCTGTAGCAGCTTTGGAGATTCAAGAATTTATTTTACCCAACAAAGTTCTGCTGCCACCAGTTACCTTAAAAAGTCATATAATTAGTAAAATGTATTCCACCTGTGTGCAATCTAGGTCTCACATGATCTGTCGGTATAAACACCTTTTCTGAAAGGCCCCAGTTGGAACAGCTATATGCATGATGATGATTTCTATAATTTTGTCCTACCTGTTGTTTGCTTCGCGATAAAAAAAATATTCAAAGTTGTAGGCATGTTCTGGACATGAAATTGTGCAAACTCTGAAACAATCCATTTAAGTTCCAGGTTGTGAGACACCAAAACATTTTGAATACTTTTCAATGCATTGTAGATGACATCACTGTTATCGATGATGCTGAAATTCTCTTTTATTAACGAAATATTAACCTTTAACTTGAGTGAATGACTCCAGAAAGAGTGACAATAAGTTTGGAGGAGCTGGTGGTCAGAACGTGTTGATAATGGACCCCAGTTCTACAGGGACCATGCAGCGGATACAGAGTGAGAAGAGCATCCTGGATGATCCTGACTCATGGTTCATGCATTCTATTTTGCCATTTTAGCTCAAATTAATTGAAGCACTGACCATGCACACACTACCACTAAAGTG
Organism: Fundulus diaphanus; assembly: GCA_037039145.1. Lineage (NCBI taxonomy): Eukaryota > Metazoa > Chordata > Actinopteri > Cyprinodontiformes > Fundulidae > Fundulus > Fundulus diaphanus. The sequence continues at coordinate 35,621,256 of CM073125.1, forward strand.
CCAAAATAATTGGATAGTTTCATTTAATTTATTTATGAATTTATTTACACCAAGCTGTGGAAAGGTACCTAAATTAGCGTGCAGTGCAATCTCTCATACCATCACCCTGCACAACGTAAAGTGACATGCTGTGACCTCATTTTCATGAATTCAGGACTAGCTACATAAAAGGGGTCAGTGAGTCAACATTTGTTTTTATAGTGCCTTAAAAAAAATCAACAGATGAAGAAAGCCCTGTACAGTAAAGAGAAAATAAAAATAAACCAAAACACGGCACAAAAAATAATCAAATAAAAAAAAGCATCTAAAATAAATTTAAAAATGTGGGAACACATTGAAGACAGACATAAACATCACATAAAATGCATGTCACAGTATCAACGTCAATTTGAAAAAACGCTGAAAAACGTATACCTGATCTTGAATGAGCGCAAATTGAGGGAAATCTTATTCCACATCCTGGGAGCAGCTAAAGAATGATCGCCCCACTGCTTGTACTTGTTATTCGAATAAAATCTTTGCTGTTTTTATAATTTAGACATGGGAACAAAGATCAACATCATTAGTAAAATTATATAGAGGAATATATACGTTTATGAGAAGTAAGAGTGTCGTTTTATTTGACAAATTCAAAAAGATTGTTAAATTCGTCAAGTCTCGTTTGATGTTTCTTTTTCAAGACTCTAAGCGACGCTGTTGGACAGTAAAATGTTTTCTGTGCGTTTCGTCACCGACTCTGTCCCCATAAAGATTATGCAGAGGAGGCGGCTCTCTTTATTTTGTTGCAGATTCAAAGGACTGGTTCTAACCGAGTGACAACAGAAGACCTGGCAAACCCAGTTTTATTACAGAGAAAAATATAAAATTGCATTTTAAGCCACGGCTTTGGACAGTCTTTTTTTGTCTTTTTGAAATGATGGGGCACATAAGATGCGCTTCCATTGCAGGTATGAAAGGGCGACTATTTTCCGTGCTCCAACGGCGGATGGGGCTGCTTGTTTTTTTGCTATATTTTATGTACATGGCAGATGGACAGATTCGTTATTCTGTACCAGAGGAAATGAAGAAGGGCTCTGTCATCGGTAATGTGGCGCAAGATCTTGGTTTGGATGTGAGAAGGCTCCGTTCTGGGCGCGCCCGCATTGTGACCGGAGAAAATGTTCACTACGCGGAGCTGAACGCAGACAAAGGGATCCTCGTTGTGAACGAAAGAATGGACCGAGAACGGCTTTGCGGAGATGTGACGCCTTGCAGCTTCAGCTTTGAATTAATTTTGGAAAACCCGATGGAACTGCACAGAATCACCGTGGAGGTTTTGGATATAAATGATCACGCTCCCGTCTTTCCGAGCAATGAACCAATCAGGTTTGAAGTGAGTGAATCAGCTGCCATCGGAGTTCAGTTTCCGCTGCAGACGGCAGAGGATTTAGATGTAGGCCAGAACGCGTTGAAAGATTATGTTTTATCACCAAACGACCATTTTATACTGAAGCAGCATGCAAATCCAGACGGAAGTAAAAATGTTGAAATTGTGCTACAGAAGCCTTTAGACAGAGAACAGCGTCCCGATCTGCATTTAAAATTAATCGCAGTTGACGGAGGGAGCCCCCAGAAATCTGGATCAGTGAATATAGACGTGACTGTATTAGACGCCAATGACAATATCCCGGTTTTTAACCAAACGGTTTATAAAACAACTGTGGTAGAAAACACGGCTAAAGGTACAAGTGTTATTACTGTGAATGCCACGGACGCTGATAGTGGACCAAATGGGCTCATTACTTATAGTTTGTCTAAAACGAAAGGAAGTGCGGCAGACATTTTTAGCATTGATGATGGCGCGGGCACAATTTATGTTTCTGGCGAAATAGATTTTGAGAAACAGAAAAAATACGAGGTGCGAGTTGAAGCAAAAGATCAAGGTGGCTTAATTGGGACAAGTAAAGTTATAGTTGATGTTATTGATATTAATGACAATGCTCCAGTAATAAGTGTGATGTCTTTTTCCAGCCCATTATTGGAAAATGCCCCTATTGGAACAACAGTTGCTATTTTGAACATAAAAGATGCTGACGCTGACAAAAATGGTCAAATTAAATGCTCTGTAGATGGAAAACTCCCTTTTACAATTAAATCCTCTTTAACAAACTATTACAATTTGGTCTTAGATCAAGAGTTAGATAGAGAATCTGCCCCAGATTTTAACATAACAATAAAAGCTACTGATTTCGGTTCTCCCCCTCTGTCTGCGTCAACAGAATTGCATCTTAAAATATCAGATGTTAATGACAATGCCCCTTTATTTGACAGAAGCAGTTATTCTGCACACATCATGGAAAACAATGCACCTGGCTATTCCATATTTGCTGTCAGTGCACGGGATTCTGACTGGAATCAAAATTCCAGAATCTCCTATCTTTTAGAGGACACGCAGGTCGGTGGCAATCCAGTTTCTGCTTATGTGTCTTTAAACTCTCAAACTGGTGTTCTTAGTGCAATTCGGTCATTTGATTATGAGCAGATAAAACAGTTTCAGCTTTTGGTGAAAGCGCAGGATGGAGGCTCTCCTCCACTCAGCAGCAACGTGACTGTGAAAATCCTGATCCAGGACCAGAACGATAACCCTCCTCAAGTTCTGTACCCGGTCCAGACTGGTGGCTCTGTGGTGGCTGAAATGGTGCCTCGTTCAGCAGATGTGGGCTACCTGGTGACTAAAGTGGTGGCTGTAGATGTGGACTCTGGACAGAACGCCTGGCTCTCCTATAAACTGCAGAAAGCCACAGACAGGGCGCTGTTTGAAGTGGGCTCACAGAATGGAGAAATAAGAACAATCCGTCAGGTGACTGATAAAGATGCTGTGAAACAGAGACTGACTGTGATAGTGGAGGACAACGGGCAGCCCTCTCGTTCAGCTACAGTCATTGTTAACGTGGCGGTGGCGGACAGCTTCCCTGAAGTGCTGTCCGAGTTCACTGACTTTCCTCACGATAAGGAGTACAATGACAACCTGACTTTTTACCTGGTCTTGGCTCTGGCTGTGGTCTCCTTCCTCTTCATCACGTGTTTAGTGGTTATTATATCAGTCAAGATCTACAGATGGAGGCAGTCTCGCATCCTGTATCACTCCAACCTCCCTGTGATTCCATATTATCCTCCACGTTACTCAGACACTTTGGGAACAGGGACTCTGCCACACGTGTACAACTACGAAGTGTGCAGGACCACTGACTCCAGAAAGAGTGACAATAAGTTTGGAGGAGCTGATGGTCAGAACGTGTTGATAATGGACCCCAGTTCTACAGGGACCATGCAGCGGCTACAGAGTGAAAAGAGCATCCTGGATGATCTTGACTCTCCTGTAGAGGTTAGTAAAAATTGGATATTGTGTTCATATAATAATAGCTTCATCTTTGAAGTGTGATGCCATTTTCAGCACTAAAGAAAGCTGTTACATTGGAAGCTCTCAAAATTGCTGTTTATATGTTTACTCTCGCTGCTTCCAGAAGGTGGATTGCAATTGAGTCTTAGGTATTTGTTTTTGGTTTTATATGGGAGTTAAATATTTATCTGATTGTGGAATGAGCAGTTATTACAGTATTTCAACAGTGATATACGCAAGTCTTTGCTTTGAGGGTTTACTTTTCCATTGTTGGTAGTTGTAAGTAATAAAGCTCAGTGTATGGTAACAAAGTTTAAATATGTCTATTAAGGTGCGAATGTAACATTTTAGAACTTCTGATACCTCTAACTGTTTTCTTTCACATAATCCACGTAATTATTTTCCAAGGTAATACAATTCAATTTCCTTTATTTGTCCAGTTAATATTTTTTGAAGTTATTATTTTTTATTGGACACTAACAAGTTGTGAGTTTAAGTGAAGGTTTAAATAAGTTATATGAATTTTATTGTTTGCACCTAGTGGTTTTTGGCTCCAGTTCCTACGGGACCAGTGCGCATAGACAGAATGAGACCTCTGAGCTTCATGTGCTGTGGTTTTATATATGATATTCTGTCCTTAGAGTGAAAGAAAGTAAGTGACTGGAGAAGCTACTTGACAACAGTAAAAGGACATGTTAGCATTAGAAATGTGTCTTTTGGCGCTCTGAAAATGTCCTCCTCCTATGAAATGCTCTCTTACAGCGCATATGTGACACCCCAGTACAGGGGAATAATGAAAAAACCGACACAGACCAAATGATAATACAAAACCATATTATTTTGCTCATGTTTACGTTCTCTGAAACTGTTTTATAACCATTACACATAGGGAACCTGATTTGCTCCCTATCCGTAAAATAACGTTTTTTTTCATGAAAAACACTAACAGATTGATTTTATTTGTATTTAGTGATTGGACTTTGTTTTAAAGGTGATCTGTCTCCTTCGTCATTACAACTCAACATTTGTACACCCCATTTTGTACTCTAAGGGACGCTGCTGGTCAACATAACATATAGTGCTGCTTTTTTTTTTCTCATTCTCCTCCCTTCGTTATTTGCCCTATCAGGCGAAAGGAGACGCTTTGCTTCGTCAGAGCTTTTATACGAGGAAAAGAGACGTTGCCAGTCAGACGCAGGAAGGAAATCTAAAAAGCAATGTGTGTTGCCTGCTGTGGTAGTTGCTGTTTGAAAAGAAGTGTGTAGGTTGATATAAAGCATACATTTCTAATCGTTTTCTTCTAAATATGGCTCGTGGAATACCACATCACCCTGGATGCACAACATGGCGCCATGGATTCGGACAGAATTTGCTGCGTTATTTTTTCCTTTGTCACCTCGTCTTTTTTGTTACGGGACATATCAGATATTCGATCCCAGAGGAGATGAGGAAAGGCTCCCTGATCGGTAATGTCGCACAGGACCTTGGCTTGGATCTGAAAAGGCTCCGCTCTGGGCGGGCCCGCATCGTGAGCGCTGAGAGCGTCCAGTACGTCGAGCTGAAGGCAGACAAAGGGATTTTAGCAGTGAAGGAGAGAATCGACCGGGAGCAGCTTTGCGGCGGCACAACGCCGTGCAGTTTCAGCTTTGAGATGATTCTAGAAAATCCTATGGAACTGCATCAAATTACGGTCGAGATTACGGATATTAATGATCATTCGCCCACGTTCAAAAGAGATAGTATGCATTTTGAAATAAGCGAAACTGCCGCTACCGGTGCTCGTTTCTCCTTGATAAGTGCGGAGGACCCTGATGTGGGTGTGAACGGACTGAAAGACTATTTCTTGAGCGATAGTGATAATTTTATCCTTAAACAACATTCACATGCGGAAGGGAAGAAATACGCAGAGATGGTGCTTGAGAAGCCTTTAGACCGAGAAACAAACCCTAATCTGTCTTTGAAACTGATCGCTGTGGACGGAGGAACTCCTCAGAGATCTGGTACTGTAAATATTAATGTCGTTGTTCTGGACGCCAACGATAATGCACCTGTTTTCAATCAGTCTGAGTACAAAGTTGTTGTCATAGAAATGTCTCCTAAAGAAACTTATGTTACGACCGTTAATGCCAGTGATGCGGATTTTGGTTCAAACGGTGTTGTATCATATTATTTCTCAGACCTTGACAGTGCTCTAAGTGATTTGTTTATGATTGAAGAAAAGACAGGAAAAATTTACGTGAAAGGTGATATTGATTATGAAAAGGATAAAAAGTACGAACTCAGAATTGATGCAAAGGATCAGGGAGGGTTAACAGATTCTAGCAAAGTGATAATTGAAATAGCAGATGTAAACGATAACGCTCCTGTCATAAGCGTGATGTCATTCACCAGTCCTGTGTCAGAGGACTCTCCACCTGGAACAACTATTGGGATTATCAATGTAAAAGACCTGGATTCAGGTGATAACGGACAGGTGAGCTGTAAAATTGAAGGGAGTGCTCATTTTAAGATCATGTCCAATCTAAAAAATTATTATACCCTGATAACTGATTCTGTATTAGATCGTGAAAGCATTTCAGAATATAACATCACTGTTGTTGCAACAGACAACGGAGCAACTCCTCTGTCAGCTAAAAGAATCTTTAATTTGAAAGTGTCTGATGTGAATGACAACGCTCCAGTTTTTTCAGAACGTGTTTATAGAGGATCTGTTACAGAGAATAACTCTCCTGGTGTCTCAGTCCTTGCTCTCAAAACCAAAGATCCTGATGAGAACCAAAATGCTCAAATATCATATATTTTGGAGGGCAAAAATATCGCTGGCTCATCAGTTTCTGAATTTGTTTCTGTTAATGCAGAAAGTGGAGTCATACAGGCAGTGCGATCATTTGATTATGAACAAATTAAAGAATTAGTTTTTGTTGTAAAAGCACAGGATGGAGGCTCTCCTCCACTGAGCAGCAACGTGACTGTGGAAATCCTGATCCAGGACCAGAACGATAACCCTCCTCAGGTTCTGTACCCGGTCCAGACTGGTGGCTCTGTGGTGGCTGAAATGGTTCCTCGTTCAGCAGATGTGGGCTACCTGGTGACTAAAGTGGTGGCTGTTGATGTGGACTCTGGACAGAACGCCTGGCTCTCCTATAAACTGCAGAAAGCCACAGACAGGGCGCTGTTTGAAGTGGGCTCACAGAATGGAGAAATAAGAACAATCCGTCAGGTGACTGATAAAGATGCTGTGAAACAGAGACTGACTGTGATAGTGGAGGACAACGGGCAGCCCTCTCGTTCAGCTACAGTCATGGTTAACGTGGCGGTGGCAGACAGCTTCCCTGAAGTGCTGTCGGAGTTCACCGACTTTCCTCACGATAAGGAGTACAATGACAACCTGACTTTTTACTTGGTCTTGGCTCTGGCTGTGGTCTCCTTCCTCTTCATCACGTGTTTAGTGGTTATTATATCAGTCAAGATCTACAGATGGAGACAGTCTCGCATCCTGTATCACTCCAACCTCCCTGTGATTCCATATTATCCTCCACGTTACTCAGACACTTTGGGAACAGGGACCCTGCCACACGTGTACAACTACGAGGTGTGCAGGACCACTGACTCCAGAAAGAGTGACAATAAGTTTGGAGGAGCTGGTGGTCAGAACGTGTTGATAATGGACCCCAGTTCTACAGGGACCATGCAGCGGATACAGAGTGAGAAGAGCATCCTGGATGAACCTGACTCTCCTCTAGAGGTGAGACATAAAATTAAAATTCATCTAACGTCCTTCTCTTTCATTTCTCTTACTTTGTGTGATTTTTGTGTGAAGTATGAGGTAAACGTTCTTCAGCACCATGGAAAGCACCTTATGTAGCATCAGTTGGCAAATAAATTCACAAAAAGTGTTATAAGTTGCTATTTTTTGGTATTTGGTCAGGAAGCTTTGGAGTTAGTGTCATTCTCTTGGGTTTGGGACTTTTTTAATCTTCTTTGTATCTGTCAGATATGTGATACAAATGTTGCATCAACTCATTGATTCAACTCTGGAATATCTGAATTTCCTTTCTTTGGCGATTTTCTTCTCTTCTAAAATGTCCTTCTTTGTTTGATAGTAAAGTATAAAATGGTAGCAACACATATTCACCAGCGGTTGATCTGACAAACACAGTTTAGCACTTTTAAACACCAGTCCCTTTCCTTATTTGTAGAATAGTTTGCATTTTGTATATTTTAATGGTTGTTTGGTTATTGTTGGCTCTCTTGTCCACTGCCATGTGTGCTGTTGCTGCCTTCCTTAGCCAGGTCACCCTTGTCAAAGAGGTTTTGGTCTTAACAAGTCCTTTGTCTGCATAAAAAAGGTTAATTGAAAAATATATTTTACACCAATTTATATAATTTCTCAAATACAGATGGGGTTTCTCACATTATATGCCATTGTATTGGTATCACTATCTTTTTTTTTTTTTTTTTTTTTACTAATTATAGTGTACATATTCCATTATTCCTATTCTGATCATGTAAAATGTGATCAATCATTTTTAAATACTCTCTAAGTTAGTGAGACACTGTGGCTGTTTTCATGTCCTGAGTTTAGCTTTATAAATCTAGTTTCTCACATAGAGCTCCTTCCAGTCCCATGGACAGTTTCTCACATTTTTCTGTGAGAAAGTTTGTGTTTTGGCTTTAATTCTTACAGCCTGGTAAAACTCTCTGGCATTGTGTTATTGAACAGTTTTGTTCACCTTTTCCATTTGCTGAACTGAAACGTTTGTGTTTCTTAAAGTAACATTTATATTTTTTGTCATGATTTGGAGGTGTCTGGGTATGGTTTTGATTTAGATTTGTGTTGTTATTATTATTTATGTTCTATAGGTCTTGCAATATTCCGTTATTGTTTTTTGCCGTCAGGGTTTTGCATAGATTTCGCTGCTTTTTAATGTTTTAAATTTGTTAGATGGATTTTCTCATTGCTGCATTTCTTTACTTTTGCCTTCTAGTTAATTCTTACATTAATTTGCCCTTAGAGTTTTGTGTTTATGTTTTCAGTCAGAGTATGTCCTTGTATTTCTATTACGCTCCACTTATGCTTATTTCAGCCTTCACCCTCTACCATAGCTCCAGTCATTTTACCTCATTCAAATCACCTGCTGCTGGTAATTCGGTTCAATCATGTCACCTGGGACTCTGCTTTATTTATTCCTGCCTCCCACAGGCACTCGCTGTCAGATCGTCAGAAAGCCTTTGTGTGAGCAAACCTTCCAGCATTTCTTGTCTCACTGCCTGTTTTGACCCTAGTTTGAAGTTTTTGGATTTCCCTTGTTAGCCTTGGCCCTGCTGGACAGCTCATCAGCTCTGTTAGTCTGGACATCTTCTGCCCACATCTGTTTTTCTTTATTTGTTTTATTTTTAGAATAAACCTTTTAAGCTCAACTCCGTATCTGGCTTGAATATCAGGTTCTCTGATCTGCTATTCATTACATTTTGTGGAATACCACAACATACCAATGATCAAAGATAAATGAAAACATAAAGCTTCTGTGTTATTTTTAATGTATTTATACACTTACATTTTTTATGTATTTTACCAAAGTGAATTCTTCTCCGTTATGTTAAATTAAAAACATATATGATTTATTAATACCATTTGCAGCTGATAAAAACAAACTGTACTTCATCGAACTAATGCCAGAACATATTTCAGGTGATCTTCTTTCTAATTATTATTATTATTTTTATTATTATTATTATTATTATTATTATTATTATTATTATTATTATTATTATTATTATTATTATTATTATTATTATTAATAATAATAATAATAATAATAATAATAATAATAATAATAATAATAATAATAATAATAAAGGAGTAATCAGTCAGGTGCACTTTTAAAAGTCTTAACTTTACCTTGGTGAGGCTGATTGTGGACTCTAAGTGACGCTGTTGGTTAATACATATCCTATGGACATTACATCACATTCTCCTCCCTTATTACTGTGGCCAATCGGGGGAAACCATGTTCCCTTCATCTGCGCTGATATCACAGCTTTACAGACACTACAAGGCAGAAATCAGAAGGAACATTTAAAAGTTGTATGCCTCATCTGTGGATTTATTTTAGTTATTTTCATAAAAAAAACACTTTGATCGTCTTGAAACATAAATTTTATGTGCTCGTTTTTTTTCGGTCATGGCTTGTGGAATAGGACCGCAGAGCGGATGGCTAAAATGGCGCTTTGGCTTCTCAAAGAATTTGCTGCGTTATTTTTTCCTTTGTCACCTCGTCTTTTTTGTTATGGGACATATCAGATATTCGATCCCAGAGGAGATGAGGAAAGGCTCCCTGATCGGTAATGTCGCACAGGACCTTGGCTTGGATCTGAAAAGGCTCCGCTCTGGGCGGGCCCGCATCGTGAGCGCTGAGAGCGTCCAGTACGTCGAGCTGAAGGCAGACAAAGGGATTTTAGCAGTGAAGGAGAGAATCGACCGGGAGCAGCTTTGCGGCGGCACAACGCCGTGCAGTTTCAGCTTTGAGATGATTCTAGAAAATCCTATGGAACTGCATCAAATTACGGTCGAGATTACGGATGTTAATGATAATTTGCCCACGTTTAAAAGGGATAGTATGCATTTTGAAATAAGCGAAAGTGCCGCAAATGGTGCTCGTTTCCCATTGGCGACTGCAGAGGACCTAGATGTGGATGTGAACGGACTCAAAGAATATTTATTGAGTGAAAATGAACATTTTGCTATAAAGCAACATTCAAATGCAGACGGAAAGAAATATGCAGAGATGGTGCTACAGAAGCCTTTAGATAGAGAGACAAACCCTAATCTGTCTTTGAAATTGATCGCTGTGGATGGAGGAACTCCTCAGAGATCTGGTACTGTACATATTAATGTTGTTGTTCTTGATGTGAACGATAACGCACCTGTATTTAATCAGACATTTTACAAAGCCACAGTCACAGAAAACACCCTTAAAAACACTTACGTTACCACTGTAAATGCCAGTGATGCAGATTTTGGATCAAACAGTATTGTGACATATTATTTTTCAGATCTTAGTAGCGCTCTTGGAGATTTATTTAAGATTGATGAAAAAAGTGGTGTCATTTTAACTGCAGGGCCTGTTGATTTTGAAAAAGATAGGAAGTTTGAGATTCAGATCCATGCAAAGGATCAAGGAGGCTTGACAGATTCCTGCAAAGTAATTATTGATGTAGGAGATGTAAATGATAACGCTCCTGTTATAAGCGTGATGTCATTCACCAGTCCTGTGTCAGAGGACTCTCCTCCTGGAACAACTATCGGCATTATCAATGTAAAAGACCTGGATTCAGGTGATAACGGACAGGTGAGCTGTAAAATTGAAGGGAGTGCTCATTTTAAGATCATGTCCAATCTAAAAAATTATTATACTCTGATAACTGATTCTGTATTAGATCGTGAAAGTGTTTCAGAGTATAACATCACTGTTGTTGCTACAGACAACGGAACACCTCCTCTCTCAGCTAAAAGAATATTTAATTTGAAAGTGTCTGATGTGAATGACAACGCTCCAGTTTTTTCACAGCGTGTTTACAGAGGATTTATTACAGAGAATAACTCCCCAGGTGTCTCAGTCCTTGCTCTGAAAACCAAAGACCCTGATGAGAACCAAAATGCTCGAATATCTTATATTTTGGAGGGCAAAAATATCGCTGGCTCATCAGTTTCTGAATTTGTTTCTGTTAATGCAGAAAGTGGAGTCATACAGGCAGTGCGCTCATTTGATTATGAACAAATTAAAGAATTGGTTTTCATTGTAAAAGCGCAGGATGGAGGCTCTCCTCCACTCAGCAGCAACGTGACTGTGAAAATCCTAATCCAGGACCAGAACGATAACCCTCCTCAGGTTCTGTACCCGGTCCAGACTGGTGGCTCTGTGGTGGCTGAAATGGTGCCTCGTTCAGCAGATGTGGGCTACCTGGTGACTAAAGTGGTGGCTGTTGATGTGGACTCTGGACAGAATGCCTGGCTCTCCTATAAACTGCAGAAAGCCACAGACAGGGCGCTGTTTGAAGTGGGCTCACAGAATGGAGAAATAAGAACAATCCGTCAGGTGACTGATAAAGATGCTGTGAAACAGAGGCTGACTGTGATAGTGGAGGACAACGGGCAGCCCTCTCGTTCAGCTACAGTCATTGTTAACGTGGCGGTGGCGGACAGCTTCCCTGAAGTGCTGTCCGAGTTCACTGACTTTCCTCATGATAAGGAGTACAATGACAACCTGACTTTTTACTTGGTCTTGGCTCTGGCTGTGGTCTCCTTCCTCTTCATCACGTGTTTAGTGGTTATTATATCAGTCAAGATCTACAGATGGAGACAGTCTCGCATCCTGTATCACTCCAACCTCCCTGTGATTCCATATTATCCTCCACGTTACTCAGACACTTTGGGAACAGGGACTCTGCCACACGTGTACAACTACGAGGTGTGCAGGACCACTGACTCCAGAAAGAGTGACAATAAGTTTGGAGGAGCTGGTGGTCAGAACATGTTTATAATGGACTCCAGTTCTACAGGAACCATGCAGCGGATACAGAGTGAGAAGAGCATCCTGGATGAACCTGACTCTCCTATAGAGGTAAACAATTAAATCAAATTTCTTATTACATTATTTTCTCTATCATTTGTTCTACATTTTGTCATTTGTATAGCACGTTTGCAGTAATCGTTCTTCAGCACCATGGAAAGCACCTTATTTAGCATCAGTTTAAAAATAATTTCCCAAAAAGAGTTATCAGTTCCTGTTCCGTGGTCTTCGATTAGGAGGCGTTTGAAGTTATTGACGTTTTGATGAGTTTGTGATGTTTGGATCTTCTTTGTACCCATGAAATAAGTAATATAAGTGAAGTGGAGCATCAACTCATCTATTCAACTCTAGAACATCTGATTTTACTATCGTTGACGATTTGTTTTATTACTGATACGTCCTTGTCTGTTTAATATAATAATAGAAACATGTATTCACCAGCTGTTGATCTGACAAAGATATTTCATTAGATTTCAACACTAATCTCTCAATATTTATCAGATTGTGCACACTTTATATTATCTTCATGATTTTTGGTTATGGTCGACACTCTTGTACGCTGTCATGTGCGCTGCTGCCCTTGATGGCCAGGTCACTCTTGTCAAAGAGGTTTTATACTCAATGGATCCTTTATCTTTTTAAATATAGGTTAATCAAACATGTCTTACACCATATTACATGTTTTTTTTAATACAGAAGGGATTTGTAACATTAAATGCCATTGTATCGGTATCACTCACTTATTTTTTGACAAATTATAGTGTACATAGTGCATTGTTCTTATTCTGATCATGAGAAACTTAATACATCATCTTTAAATACTCTCTTCTGTAAGCTAATAAGACACTGTGGCTGTTTTTATGTTCCTAAATTGGTTTGTTTTTTTGTTGTTGTTTTTTTCGCCTTTTCCATTTGCGTAACTGAGAGTTTTGTGTTTCTGGAAGTATAATTAAAATTTTGTTAAATACCTCATCATGTCGATGTTCAAAATTAAATGAAAACTTAAATGCCTTTGTTATTTTTTATTTATTTATACACCATTATTTTTTACTTTAGAATACCCGAGTTAAACTTGTTCTCTGATAAATACAATACAACAGCTGTATATTAGTACAATTTTCAGCTGATCAAAATATACTGTACTTTATTGACATACGGCCAGAACATAATTTATTTGATCTTCTTTCTGGTAGTTTTATTAATAAAGGAGAAATCAGTCATATGCACGTTTGCAAATCTTAACTTTGCCTTCATGATACTGATTCTGGACTCTAAGTGACGCTGTTGGTTAATGCATGTCCTCTCAGACGTTAGATCACGTTCTCCTCCCTTGTTACTGTGGCCAATCAGGGGGAAGCATTTTCTCTTCATCTGCGCTGGTATCACAGCTTTACAGACACTTTAAGGGAGAAATCAGACGGAACATTTAAAAGTTATGTATTTTATCTGCAGTTCTACTTTTTTCCATTTTCACAAAACAACCTTCTGGTTGTCTTAAAACATAATTTTTCATTTTCTTGTTTTTTTTGTTTTTTTTGTATCATGGCTTGTGGAATAGGACCGCAGAGCGGAAGGGTAAAATGGCGCTTTGGCTTCACACAGAATTTGCTGCGTTATTTTTTCCTTTGTCACTTCGTCTTTTTTGTTATGGGACATATTGTCAGGATCGGTGGTTTGTTTTGTTTTTTTTGTTGGTTTGGAAGCCTGCCGCTTCCCACTTCCTCCACCAGATGCCGCCTAGGAGCAGAGCCCCTGGAGAAGCGTGTGGTGGAACCCTGGGACACACCTGTGGTGCATTTGCTGACTAAGGCTGGGGATATTTAAGAAGCGGCGAGCTGACACTTCCTTGCCTGAGTGTTTGTTTACCTTGGTAACTATCGTTCCAGAGTAAGGGCCTCTGCACATCTTCCCGAGATAATCGCCTCCTGTGTTTTTCCCTTCTCGTCAGGTCTACCTGGATTCCTCTGGAGTTTTCTCAAGAGAAAAAGTTTTGTGGATCGTTTGTTTCGGATCACGACCAGCCGCCAGCTCGCTCCCCATTCAGCCTGTCTTACCTGTCCGCCCTCCAACGGTTCACTACCTCCTCACGCCGCCCTGGGTCTGCTGCTGCTTCCAAGAGGATCTCCATATGCTCCTAGTAAGCCTTTTTCCCCCTCTACATATATATAGATATATTTATATGTTCATCCACCTCCCTGGATTCATTGAGTCTAAACGCTTCCTCTCGTTGACAGTGGCTGAACTGGTTATCCCTTCCTGACTCCTACTCCGGGCTTTCTCCCCAAACCTGTCCCCTCTGTTCAATAAACTTTATTATTGTTTACATACGTCTCCTGATTGTGTTTCTGCATGTGGGTTCGTAAACTGGAACCAATCATGACAGAACACTCAGGCCAACAGTCTACCCCTGCAGACGCAATTAGGAGAGCCTTGGCGGAACAACAATCTCTCATCCAGTCTCATGATGCAGCCCTGCGAGAGCTAGGTAACCAGCAAGCTGAAACTAACCGCCGGCTAGCTGAAATATCTAATTTCCTCCAGGGATCTGCCCAACCGGACCCGAACGCACCGTCAGCGGCAGCTCAAGTTCCGGACCCATCTAGCCACGCCACGTTTTCGGAGGTACGACCGCCAGCGCCCGAGAAATTCTGTGGTGATGTAAGGAAGTGTAAAGGCTTCATTTTGCAATGTGGAATCATTTTCAACCACTCACCTCAGAGTTTTTGCCATGATAATGCCAAAATAGCTTATATGTTATCCCTGCTAACTGGACGTGCTCTGGAGTGGGCTGAGGCCAAGTTTCCCTCCCCCACCAATTTTGGCTGCACATTTTCTGAGTTTTTGAAGGAACTTAAGCAGGTTTTTTGTCGTGACATCGACAAGACTGCAGTTTCCCGAGAGCTGTGGACTCTCAAGCAGGGTCAAAGAACGGTTTCTGAGTTTGCCATTGACTTTAGGATTAAAGCTGCAGCATCTGGTTGGGACGCAGCCGCACAAAAGAGTGCTTATTTCCACGCTCTGAACGAGCAGGTAAAGGATGAACTGGCCACGTTAGATGAACCAGAGACTTTAGAAGATTTCATTAGTCTCACCATAAAAATAGATAACCGCATCAGATCACGTGCCAGAGAACGAAACCGTCGTAACTCCCCTTTTAGATCTCATTTTCAGAACCTTCCTGCTATTTCTCCTGAATCCCCAGCATCGACACCTCTCCCTGAGCCAGAACCCATGCAGCTGGGGCGAACTCGCTTAACCCCGGAGGAGAGAAGCAGGAGGTTACATTCACGTCTTTGTCTGTACTGTGGTGAGTCCGGCCACTTCATTGCCAACTGTCAAGTTCGTTTAAACCCCCAGGCCCGACAGTAAAGACGGGGAGACTGTTGGAGCCAACACCCACAACCCAATCTCGTCTCACCCTACCGGCAACTCTCATAAATAATCACTTGTCTCTTCCCCTTTCAGTACTTATCGACTCTGGCTGCGAACAAAATCTTATTGATTCTACTCTAGCCAAACAGATGTCCATCGAGGTAGAACCACTACCGGTTCCCCTCCGAGTTGCTGCCCTTAACGGTAAAGCATTACCTCACATCACACACAAAACCAAGCCAGTCAGTCTCGTTGTTTCAGGTAATCATTCTGAATCGATATCCTTTTTTGTGTTCAGTGCTGCCACTTCTCCCATTGTACTAGGATTTAACTGGTTATTAGCCCATAACCCTCACATTAACTGGGTTAAAGCTCACATAGAGTCCTGGTCATCTAACTGTCATGCCACCTGCCTCCGTTCAGCTATTCCCTCGAGCTCCCCGACTAAGAATCCTTCTGAGAGTGAATCCCTCGATCTTTCCTCTGTACCCGTTGAGTACCATGATCTGGCGCCCGTATTCAATAAAGATAAAGCCCTGTCACTTCCACCTAATCGTCCCTATGACTGCGCCATCGACCTTCTGCCTGGCGCCCCATTACCCAACAGTCGCTTGTATAATATCTCCCGCCCCGAACGCCAAACCCTGGAGAAATACATCAATGACTCCTTAGCAGCAGGTATCATCCGAACATCCACCTCACCCCTAGGGGCAGGATTTTTTTTTGTTGGCAAAAAAGATGGCTCGCTACGACCGTGTATTGACTACAGAGGACTGAATCAAATAACCATTAAGAACAAGTACCCACTACCACTCCTCTCTTCCGCCTTCGAACCCGTTCAGGGAGCAACCATTTTCACCAAACTGGATCTGAGAAATGCCTACCACCTCCTTCGAATCAGAGAAGGGGATGAATGGAAGACAGCTTTCAAAACACCTATGGGTCACTATGAGTATTTAGTCATGCCTTTCGGCCTGTCAAACGCTCCCGCCTTCTTCCAAGCATTAGTGAATGACGTATTAAGAGACTTCATAAATGATTTTGTATTTGTCTATCTGGACGATATTCTGATTTATTCCAGCTCCCTGAAGGAACACAAACGGCATGTCCGACAAGTTCTCCAGCGCCTCCTTGAGAACCGGCTTTATGTCAAAGCCGAAAAGTGTGAGTTTCATCAACCCTCAGTCACCTTCCTCGGCTATGTGCTCGAGGGCGGACAGGTAAGACCGTCGGAGGATAAAATAAAAGCAGTGTTGGAGTGGCCCAAACCTGAAACCCGGAAGCAACTGCAAAGGTTTCTTGGGTTCGCCAATTTCTACCGCCGTTTTATACGCAACTACAGCCAGACGGCTTCTCCACTGACAGCTCTTACATCCTCCAAGACAACGTTTACCTTTACGCCCGAAGCAGAGGATGCTTTTGCACGGTTAAAGTCATTGTTTGCTAATGCACCCATTCTCATCCAGCCAGACCCAACCAAGCAGTTTATTCTGGAGGTCGATGCATCAGACTCTGGAGTAGGGGCCGTCCTGTCCCAAGTTTCTTCGCAAGATCACAAAACTCACCCTTGTGCCTTTTTCTCCCGCAGACTTTCCCCAGCCGAACGTAACTATGACGTGGGAGATCGGGAGTTGTTGGCAATTAAGCTTGCCTTGGAGGAGTGGCGTCACTGGCTGGAGGGAGCTGAACATCCTGTAGTTGTCTGGACGGACCATAGGAACCTTTCATACTTACAATCCGCTAAACAGAACAACCCCCGACAGTCCCGCTGGTCAGTATTCTTCTCCCGGTTTAATCTGTCTATTTCCTACCGCCCAGGATCCAAAAACGTCAAGCCGGATGCCCTTTCCCGACTCTACACGCCTGATGACTCAGACGAGGGCCCAGCACCATTGTTACCCCCTAGTTGCACTGTAGGGGTTGTGACATGGGAAATAGAGGATATAATCCGTGAGGCTCAACGCCTGGAGCCTCCACCCGAGTCTTGTCCCCAAGGGAGGATCTATGTTCCCACCTCCGTCCGATCCCGCTTCCTAAAGTGGATACACTCATCCAAATTCTCCGGGCACCCAGGTATAAGTCGCACTATCGGTCTAATCAATCGAAGGTTTTGGTGGGACTCTGTTCACAAGGATGCTAAGGAGTTTGTTCTCGCCTGCCCCGTCTGCTCGAGAAATAAGTCCTCCCACCAGCCTCCCACAGGTTTGTTACAGCCCCTTCCTACTCCCAAAAGACCCTGGTCACACATCGCCATAGACTTCGTTACTGGACTACCCCCATCCAAAGGTATGACCACTATTTTTACTGTCATTGACCGCTTTTCGAAATCCTGCCATCTCATTCCTCTCCGCAAGCTTCCCACCTCTGCTCAGACTGCCCAGTTATTGATTAAGCATGTCTTCAAGCTACATGGCATGCCTCAGGAGATCCTGTCAGATCGAGGCCCCCAGTTCACATCACAAGTTTGGAAACAGTTCTGTTCTGCATTGGGTGCCAAGACTGCTCTCTCTTCTGGTTATCATCCCCAGACCAATGGGCAAACCGAGAGAATGAACCAGGAGATGGAGGCTACCCTACGCTGCATCTCCTCCTCCAACCCCGAAGACTGGGCTCAGCATCTTCCTTGGGTCGAGTACGCCCACAATAGCCACATCTCTTCTGCTACTGGGTTGTCTCCGTTTGAGGTCTCCCTGGGGTACCAACCACCTTTATTATCCGTTGACGAAGGTGCGATTTCTGTCACCTCAGTTCAGCATCATATCCGCCGTTGCCGTAAGATCTGGAGGGAAACGGTAACCGCACTCAACCACACAGCCACACGAAACAAACGTCTGGCCGACCGCAAGAGGACACCAGCCCCGGTCTATACAGCTGGTCAAAAGGTTTGGCTGTCCACTAAGGATATCCCCCTAAAGTCCTTGTCCAGGAAGTTGTCACCTAGATTTATTGGCCCATTTGAGATTTTGTCAGTGGTCAGTCCGACAGCTCTACGCCTTCGTCTGCCACCCTCCCTACGTATTCATGCCACCTTCCATGTCTCCCAGGTCAAACCAGTCCGGTCGAGCCCCCTTTGCCCTCCAGCCGAACCCCCTCCTCCCGCCCGTGATGTTGATGGTCACCCGGCGTACTCCGTCCACCGGATTGTGGGCTCCCGTCGGCGAGGTCGTGGTTTTCAGTACCTCGTCGACTGGGAGGGCTACGGCCCGGAGGAACGTTCTTGGGTTCCCCGTTCCTTTATTCTTGACCCCTCTTTGATAAAGGACTACACCGCCTCTCTGCCATCCACCTCTTCTCGTCCGCCAGGAGGCGTCCGTTGAGGGGGGGGTACTGTCAGGATCGGTGGTTTGTTTTGTTTTTTTTGTTGGTTTGGAAGCCTGCCGCTTCCCACTTCCTCCACCAGATGCCGCCTAGGAGCAGAGCCCCTGGAGAAGCGTGTGGTGGAACCCTGGGACACACCTGTGGTGCATTTGCTGACTAAGGCTGGGGATATTTAAGAAGCGGCGAGCTGACACTTCCTTGCCTGAGTGTTTGTTTACCTTGGTAACTATCGTTCCAGAGTAAGGGCCTCTGCACATCTTCCCGAGATAATCGCCTCCTGTGTTTTTCCCTTCTCGTCAGGTCTACCTGGATTCCTCTGGAGTTTTCTCAAGAGAAAAAGTTTTGTGGATCGTTTGTTTCGGATCACGACCAGCCGCCAGCTCGCTCCCCATTCAGCCTGTCTTACCTGTCCGCCCTCCAACGGTTCACTACCTCCTCACGCCGCCCTGGGTCTGCTGCTGCTTCCAAGAGGATCTCCATATGCTCCTAGTAAGCCTTTTTCCCCCTCTACATATATATAGATATATTTATATGTTCATCCACCTCCCTGGATTCATTGAGTCTAAACGCTTCCTCTCGTTGACAGTGGCTGAACTGGTTATCCCTTCCTGACTCCTACTCCGGGCTTTCTCCCCAAACCTGTCCCCTCTGTTCAATAAACTTTATTATTGTTTACATACGTCTCCTGATTGTGTTTCTGCATGTGGGTTCGTAAACTGGAACCAATCATGACAGAACACTCAGGCCAACAGTCTACCCCTGCAGACGCAATTAGGAGAGCCTTGGCGGAACAACAATCTCTCATCCAGTCTCATGATGCAGCCCTGCGAGAGCTAGGTAACCAGCAAGCTGAAACTAACCGCCGGCTAGCTGAAATATCTAATTTCCTCCAGGGATCTGCCCAACCGGACCCGAACGCACCGTCAGCGGCAGCTCAAGTTCCGGACCCATCTAGCCACGCCACGTTTTCGGAGGTACGACCGCCAGCGCCCGAGAAATTCTGTGGTGATGTAAGGAAGTGTAAAGGCTTCATTTTGCAATGTGGAATCATTTTCAACCACTCACCTCAGAGTTTTTGCCATGATAATGCCAAAATAGCTTATATGTTATCCCTGCTAACTGGACGTGCTCTGGAGTGGGCTGAGGCCAAGTTTCCCTCCCCCACCAATTTTGGCTGCACATTTTCTGAGTTTTTGAAGGAACTTAAGCAGGTTTTTTGTCGTGACATCGACAAGACTGCAGTTTCCCGAGAGCTGTGGACTCTCAAGCAGGGTCAAAGAACGGTTTCTGAGTTTGCCATTGACTGTAGGATTAAAGCTGCAGCATCTGGTTGGGACGCAGCCGCACAAAAGAGTGCTTATTTCCACGCTCTGAACGAGCAGGTAAAGGATGAACTGGCCACGTTAGATGAACCAGAGACTTTAGAAGATTTCATTAGTCTCACCATAAAAATAGATAACCGCATCAGATCACGTGCCAGAGAACGAAACCGTCGTAACTCCCCTTTTAGATCTCATTTTCAGAACCTTCCTGCTATTTCTCCTGAATCCCCAGCATCGACACCTCTCCCTGAGCCAGAACCCATGCAGCTGGGGCGAACTCGCTTAACCCCGGAGGAGAGAAGCAGGAGGTTACATTCACGTCTTTGTCTGTACTGTGGTGAGTCCGGCCACTTCATTGCCAACTGTCAAGTTCGTTTAAACCCCCAGGCCCGACAGTAAAGACGGGGAGACTGTTGGAGCCAACACCCACAACCCAATCTCGTCTCACCCTACCGGCAACTCTCATAAATAATCACTTGTCTCTTCCCCTTTCAGTACTTATCGACTCTGGCTGCGAACAAAATCTTATTGATTCTACTCTAGCCAAACAGATGTCCATCGAGGTAGAACCACTACCGGTTCCCCTCCGAGTTGCTGCCCTTAACGGTAAAGCATTACCTCACATCACACACAAAACCAAGCCAGTCAGTCTCGTTGTTTCAGGTAATCATTCTGAATCGATATCCTTTTTTGTGTTCAGTGCTGCCACTTCTCCCATTGTACTAGGATTTAACTGGTTATTAGCCCATAACCCTCACATTAACTGGGTTAAAGCTCACATAGAGTCCTGGTCATCTAACTGTCATGCCACCTGCCTCCGTTCAGCTATTCCCTCGAGCTCCCCGACTAAGAATCCTTCTGAGAGTGAATCCCTCGATCTTTCCTCTGTACCCGTTGAGTACCATGATCTGGCGCCCGTATTCAATAAAGATAAAGCCCTGTCACTTCCACCTAATCGTCCCTATGACTGCGCCATCGACCTTCTGCCTGGCGCCCCATTACCCAACAGTCGCTTGTATAATATCTCCCGCCCCGAACGCCAAACCCTGGAGAAATACATCAATGACTCCTTAGCAGCAGGTATCATCCGAACATCCACCTCACCCCTAGGGGCAGGATTTTTTTTTGTTGGCAAAAAAGATGGCTCGCTACGACCGTGTATTGACTACAGAGGACTGAATCAAATAACCATTAAGAACAAGTACCCACTACCACTCCTCTCTTCCGCCTTCGAACCCGTTCAGGGAGCAACCATTTTCACCAAACTGGATCTGAGAAATGCCTACCACCTCCTTCGAATCAGAGAAGGGGATGAATGGAAGACAGCTTTCAAAACACCTATGGGTCACTATGAGTATTTAGTCATGCCTTTCGGCCTGTCAAACGCTCCCGCCTTCTTCCAAGCATTAGTGAATGACGTATTAAGAGACTTCATAAATGATTTTGTATTTGTCTATCTGGACGATATTCTGATTTATTCCAGCTCCCTGAAGGAACACAAACGGCATGTCCGACAAGTTCTCCAGCGCCTCCTTGAGAACCGGCTTTATGTCAAAGCCGAAAAGTGTGAGTTTCATCAACCCTCAGTCACCTTCCTCGGCTATGTGCTCGAGGGCGGACAGGTAAGACCGTCGGAGGATAAAATAAAAGCAGTGTTGGAGTGGCCCAAACCTGAAACCCGGAAGCAACTGCAAAGGTTTCTTGGGTTCGCCAATTTCTACCGCCGTTTTATACGCAACTACAGCCAGACGGCTTCTCCACTGACAGCTCTTACATCCTCCAAGACAACGTTTACCTTTACGCCCGAAGCAGAGGATGCTTTTGCACGGTTAAAGTCATTGTTTGCTAATGCACCCATTCTCATCCAGCCAGACCCAACCAAGCAGTTTATTCTGGAGGTCGATGCATCAGACTCTGGAGTAGGGGCCGTCCTGTCCCAAGTTTCTTCGCAAGATCACAAAACTCACCCTTGTGCCTTTTTCTCCCGCAGACTTTCCCCAGCCGAACGTAACTATGACGTGGGAGATCGGGAGTTGTTGGCAATTAAGCTTGCCTTGGAGGAGTGGCGTCACTGGCTGGAGGGAGCTGAACATCCTGTAGTTGTCTGGACGGACCATAGGAACCTTTCATACTTACAATCCGCTAAACAGAACAACCCCCGACAGTCCCGCTGGTCAGTATTCTTCTCCCGGTTTAATCTGTCTATTTCCTACCGCCCAGGATCCAAAAACGTCAAGCCGGATGCCCTTTCCCGACTCTACACGCCTGATGACTCAGACGAGGGCCCAGCACCATTGTTACCCCCTAGTTGCACTGTAGGGGTTGTGACATGGGAAATAGAGGATATAATCCGTGAGGCTCAACGCCTGGAGCCTCCACCCGAGTCTTGTCCCCAAGGGAGGATCTATGTTCCCACCTCCGTCCGATCCCGCTTCCTAAAGTGGATACACTCATCCAAATTCTCCGGGCACCCAGGTATAAGTCGCACTATCGGTCTAATCAATCGAAGGTTTTGGTGGGACTCTGTTCACAAGGATGCTAAGGAGTTTGTTCTCGCCTGCCCCGTCTGCTCGAGAAATAAGTCCTCCCACCAGCCTCCCACAGGTTTGTTACAGCCCCTTCCTACTCCCAAAAGACCCTGGTCACACATCGCCATAGACTTCGTTACTGGACTACCCCCATCCAAAGGTATGACCACTATTTTTACTGTCATTGACCGCTTTTCGAAATCCTGCCATCTCATTCCTCTCCGCAAGCTTCCCACCTCTGCTCAGACTGCCCAGTTATTGATTAAGCATGTCTTCAAGCTACATGGCATGCCTCAGGAGATCCTGTCAGATCGAGGCCCCCAGTTCACATCACAAGTTTGGAAACAGTTCTGTTCTGCATTGGGTGCCAAGACTGCTCTCTCTTCTGGTTATCATCCCCAGACCAATGGGCAAACCGAGAGAATGAACCAGGAGATGGAGGCTACCCTACGCTGCATCTCCTCCTCCAACCCCGAAGACTGGGCTCAGCATCTTCCTTGGGTCGAGTACGCCCACAATAGCCACATCTCTTCTGCTACTGGGTTGTCTCCGTTTGAGGTCTCCCTGGGGTACCAACCACCTTTATTATCCGTTGACGAAGGTGCGATTTCTGTCACCTCAGTTCAGCATCATATCCGCCGTTGCCGTAAGATCTGGAGGGAAACGGTAACCGCACTCAACCACACAGCCACACGAAACAAACGTCTGGCCGACCGCAAGAGGACACCAGCCCCGGTCTATACAGCTGGTCAAAAGGTTTGGCTGTCCACTAAGGATATCCCCCTAAAGTCCTTGTCCAGGAAGTTGTCACCTAGATTTATTGGCCCATTTGAGATTTTGTCAGTGGTCAGTCCGACAGCTCTACGCCTTCGTCTGCCACCCTCCCTACGTATTCATGCCACCTTCCATGTCTCCCAGGTCAAACCAGTCCGGTCGAGCCCCCTTTGCCCTCCAGCCGAACCCCCTCCTCCCGCCCGTGATGTTGATGGTCACCCGGCGTACTCCGTCCACCGGATTGTGGGCTCCCGTCGGCGAGGTCGTGGTTTTCAGTACCTCGTCGACTGGGAGGGCTACGGCCCGGAGGAACGTTCTTGGGTTCCCCGTTCCTTTATTCTTGACCCCTCTTTGATAAAGGACTACACCGCCTCTCTGCCATCCACCTCTTCTCGTCCGCCAGGAGGCGTCCGTTGAGGGGGGGGTACTGTCAGGATCGGTGGTTTGTTTTGTTTTTTTTGTTGGTTTGGAAGCCTGCCGCTTCCCACTTCCTCCACCAGATGCCGCCTAGGAGCAGAGCCCCTGGAGAAGCGTGTGGTGGAACCCTGGGACACACCTGTGGTGCATTTGCTGACTAAGGCTGGGGATATTTAAGAAGCGGCGAGCTGACACTTCCTTGCCTGAGTGTTTGTTTACCTTGGTAACTATCGTTCCAGAGTAAGGGCCTCTGCACATCTTCCCGAGATAATCGCCTCCTGTGTTTTTCCCTTCTCGTCAGGTCTACCTGGATTCCTCTGGAGTTTTCTCAAGAGAAAAAGTTTTGTGGATCGTTTGTTTCGGATCACGACCAGCCGCCAGCTCGCTCCCCATTCAGCCTGTCTTACCTGTCCGCCCTCCAACGGTTCACTACCTCCTCACGCCGCCCTGGGTCTGCTGCTGCTTCCAAGAGGATCTCCATATGCTCCTAGTAAGCCTTTTTCCCCCTCTACATATATATAGATATATTTATATGTTCATCCACCTCCCTGGATTCATTGAGTCTAAACGCTTCCTCTCGTTGACAGTGGCTGAACTGGTTATCCCTTCCTGACTCCTACTCCGGGCTTTCTCCCCAAACCTGTCCCCTCTGTTCAATAAACTTTATTATTGTTTACATACGTCTCCTGATTGTGTTTCTGCATGTGGGTTCGTAAACTGGAACCAATCATGACACATATCAGATATTCGATCCCAGAGGAGATGAGGAAAGGCTCCCTGATCGGTAATGTCGCACAGGACCTTGGCTTGGATCTGAAAAGGCTCCGCTCTGGGCGGGCCCGCATCGTGAGCGCTGAGAGCGTCCAGTACGTCGAGCTGAAGGCAGACAAAGGGATTTTAGCAGTGAAGGAGAGAATCGACCGGGAGCAGCTTTGCGGCGGCACAACGCCGTGCAGTTTCAGCTTTGAGATGATTCTAGAAAATCCTATGGAACTGCATCAAATTACGGTCGAGATTACGGATGTTAATGATCATTCACCCACGTTTGAAACAGAAAAAATCAATTTTGACATCAGTGAATCGGCAACGACTGGAGCTCGTTTTTCACTGACCAGTGCAGAAGACCCCGATGTGGGTGTGAACGGTTTGAGGGAATATTTCTTAAGTGAAAATGATAATTTCATTCTTAAGCAACATTCAAATGCGGAAGGAAAGAAATATGCAGAGATAGTGCTTGAGAAGCCTTTAGACCGAGAAACAAAGCCTAATCTGTTTTTGAAACTGATCGCTGTGGACGGAGGAACTCCTCAGAGATCTGGTACTGTAAATATTAATGTTGTTGTTCTGGATGCAAACGATAATGCACCTGTTTTTAATCAGTCAGTATATAAAGCTTCTGTTTTCGAAAATGCTCCCAAAGACACGTATGTTACCGCTGTTAATGCCAGTGATGCAGATTTTGGGTCAAATAGTATTGTTACGTATCATTTTTCAGATCGCAATAGTGCTCTAAATAGTTTGTTTAGGATGGATCAAATTTCTGGAGTGATCTATATAAACGGTGAAATTGATTATGAAAAGGAAAAAAAGTGTGAACTCAGAATTAATGCAAAAGATCAAGGTGGGTTGACGGATTCAAGTAAAGTGGTGATTGAAGTAATAGATTTAAATGATAACCTGCCTGTCATAAGCGTGATGTCATTCACTGATGCTGTGTCAGAGGACTCTCCCCCGGGGACAACTGTTGGTATTATTAACGTGAAAGACCTGGATTCGGGTGATAATGGACAGGTGAGCTGCAAAATTGAAGGAACTGTGCCTTTTACGATCAAGTCTAATCTAAAAAATTATTATACTCTGATAACTGATTCTGTATTAGATCGTGAAAGCGTTTCAGAATATAACATCACTGTTGTTGCTACAGATGGTGGAATACCTCCTCTCTCAGCTAAAAGTACTTTTAACCTAAAATTGTCTGATGTGAATGACAACGCTCCAACTTTTTCTCAGAATGTTTACAGCGCCTTTATAAAAGAGAATAACTCTCCAGGTTTGTCTGTTCTCACACTAATAGCCAAAGATCCTGATGCGAACCAAAATGCTCACGTATCATATATTTTAGAGGACATAAATGTTGGTGGATCTCCAATATCTGAATATGTTTCTATAAATGCAGCAAGTGGAGTCATACAGGCAGTGCGCTCATTTGATTATGAACAAATTAAAGAATTAGTTTTCGTTGTCAAAGCGCAGGATGGAGGCTCTCCTCCACTTAGCAGAAACGTGACTGTGAAAATCCTGATCCAGGACCAGAACGATAATCCTCCTCAGGTTCTGTACCCGGTCCAGACTGGTGGCTCTGTGGTGGCTGAAATGGTGCCTCGTTCAGCAGATGTGGGCTACCTGGTGACTAAAGTGGTGGCTGTTGATGTGGACTCTGGACAGAACGCCTGGCTCTCCTATAAACTGCAGAAAGCCACAGACAGGGCGCTGTTTGAAGTGGGCTTACAGAATGGAGAAATAAGAACAATCCGTCAGGTGACTGATAAAGATGCTGTGAAACAGAGACTGACTGTGATAGTGGAGGACAACGGGCAGCCCTCTCGTTCAGCTACAGTCATTGTTAACGTGGCGGTGGCGGACAGCTTCCCTGAAGTGCTGTCCGAGTTCACTGACTTTCCTCACGATAAGGAGTACAATGACAACCTGACTTTTTACCTGGTCTTGGCTCTGGCTGTGGTCTCCTTCCTCTTCATCACGTGTTTAGTGGTTATTATATCAGTCAAGATCTACAGATGGAGACAGTCTCGCATCCTGTATCACTCCAACCTCCCTGTGATTCCATATTATCCTCCACGTTACTCAGACACTTTGGGAACAGGGACTCTGCCACACGTGTACAACTACGAGGTGTGTAGGACCACGGACTCCAGAAAGAGTGACAATAAGTTTGGAGGAGCTGGTGGTCAGAACGTGTTGATAATGGACCCCAGTTCTACAGGAACCATGCAGCGGATACAGAGTGAGAAGAGCATCCTGGATCAACCTGACTCTCCTCTAGAGGTGAGCAGCTGTGATTACTATCAAAGAGCATTTCTTTATTGTATTTATGAATCAATGTTGCATGTATATATGAGCAATAATAATATGGCTTTTGCTGTTTTCAGCACTACAGTAAGGACAGCTCCTGTCCTTAGTGATTTCTTCTGAATATGTGTTACTGAGTTTTAATACCTTAGCTACAAACGGTCTTCCCCACTGTACGCTATAGTATAACAACAACAACAACAATAATAATAATAATAATAATAATAATAATAATAATAATAATAATAATAACAACAACAAATATCACAGAGTAACTTTTTTCATGGGTCATTTTTTATTACTCATCCTTATACAATTGTCAAGTCAAGTCAAGTCAGCTTTATTGTCAAATTCTTCACATGCTCCAGACATACAAAGAGATTGAAATTACGTTTCTCACTATCCCACGGTGAAGACAAGACATATTCTACTAATCTAAGTACACAGACAAACATAACATTCAGGTAAACAAAAAAAAGTAAATAAGAGGGCACATACAGTGAAGAAATAAGAGCAGCAAAATTTGGTTTAATTGACTGTTTTTCACATTTTGGTCTCTAAGGGACGCTGTTGAACAAGATAAAATGTACCGCAGTTTCTCCTTTCTTTCTCTGGCGTGTATCAGGAAAAGCAAGCATATGGGAAATTATAGGTTGACCAGTTGTTGTCCTAGCGTGCAGCGAGGAAACATTTCCCTTTAAAGGAGTGGATACAGGAATACGATTGAAAAATCATTTTTTTGGTCGTTTTTCCCCTGTCTGTCTTCAAATTTTAATCTTCCAATCATGGCGTTTCATCAGCCGTTTTGCAGATGGCGCTTCCTTTTCGGCTTTCTGTGGATACAAGCTCCGTTGCTTTTTTATTCTTTCCATGCAGTTTTCGGACATATCCGCTACTCTATTCCAGAGGAGATGAAGAAGGGTTCTGTTATCGGACATATAGCGGAGGATTTAGGGCTGGAACTCAAAAGGCTCCGTTCTGGTCGTGCCCGCATCGTGACGGGAGACAGCATTCAGCACACCGAGCTGAAAGCAGACAAAGGCGTTCTCGTAGTGAATGAGAGAATAGACCGAGAGCAGCTTTGCGGAGACGAAGCCTCCTGCAGTTTCAGCTTTGAAATGATTTTAGAAAACCCGATGGAGCTGCATCCTGTAACAATTGAAGTTTTGGACGTAAATGATCATAGTCCGATGTTTAGGAAAACAGATATTATGTTAGAGATCAGTGAGTCCGCTAATATTGGAGCCCGATTTGTGCTAGACAGCGCAGAGGACTCTGATGTTGGCGTTAATGCTTTGCAAAATTATGCTTTAACTCCGAACGAAAATTTCGTTTTAAAGCAGCACGTCAATTCAGAAGGGAGCAAATACGCAGAGATGGTTCTACAGAAGCAACTAGACCGAGAGGGAGTGCCGCATTTATCATTAAGGCTTATAGCAGTGGATGGTGGCAGTCCACAAAGATCTGGTACCATGAATATAAATATAAATGTTTTAGATGTAAATGACAACGCTCCTGTTTTTAACCAGTCTGTGTATAAGGCAGCTGTTACAGAAAACGCCTCAGCTGGCGCACATATTGTCACAGTTAATGCTTCAGACGCAGACAGCGGAGCAAACGGCCGCATCACGTATTCCGTCTCAAACGCAAAGAGCAACATTGCTGAATTGTTATCCATTGATCCGCAGACTGGGGTATTATCTGTCTCGGGTCCAATAGATTTCGAAAAGGATAAGAAGTTTGAACTCAGAATTGATGCAAAGGATCAGGGAGGTCTGACTGATTCGAGCAAAGTGATTGTTGAAGTGATCGATGTGAATGACAACGCTCCTGTCATAAGCGTGATGTCATTCACCAATGCTGTGTCAGAGGATTCTCCACCTGGAACAACTATTGCTATAATCAATGTAAAAGATCTGGATTCAGGCGATAATGGGCAGGTGAGCTGTAAAATTGAAGGGAGTACTCCTTTCAAGATCAGTTCTAATTTAAGAAATTACTATACGTTGATAACAGATTCTGTATTAGATCGTGAAAGTGTTTCAGAATATAATATCACAGTTTTTGCCACGGACAGTGGAATACCTCCACTTTCAGCTAAAAGAAGCTTTAATTTAAAGGTGTCTGATGTGAATGACAATGCTCCAGTTTTTTCACAAAGTGTTTACAGCGCGGTACTAAGAGAGAATAATGCTCCGGGTGTCTCGGTTCTCACACTGTCAGCTAAAGATCCTGATGAGAAACAGAACGCTCGCATATCCTATTCTCTGGATCACATAACTTTTGCTGGATCCGGTATATCTCAATATGTTTCTGTAAATGCAGAAAGTGGAGTCATACAGGCGGTAGGCTCATTTGATTACGAACAAATTAAAGAATTAGTTTTCGTTGTCAAAGCGCAAGATGGAGGCTCTCCTCCACTCAGCAGCAACGTGACTGTGAAAATGCTGATCCAGGACCAGAACGATAACCCTCCTCAGGTTCTGTACCCGGTCCAGACTGGTGGCTCTGTGGTGGCTGAAATGGTGCCTCGTTCAGCAGATGTGGGCTACCTGGTGACTAAAGTGGTGGCTGTAGATGTGGACTCTGGACAGAACGCCTGGCTCTCCTATAAACTGCAGAAAGCCACAGACAGGGCGCTGTTTGAAGTGGGCTCACAGAATGGAGAAATAAGAACCATCCGTCAGGTGACTGATAAAGATGCTGTGAAACAGAGACTGACTGTGATAGTGGAGGACAACGGGCAGCCCTCTCGTTCAGCTACAGTCATTGTTAACGTGGCGGTGGCGGACAGCTTCCCTGAAGTGCTGTCCGAGTTCACTGACTTTCCTCATGATAAGGAGTACAATGACAACCTGACTTTTTACTTGGTCTTGGCTCTGGCTGTGGTCTCCTTCCTCTTCATCACCTGTTTAGTGGTTATCATATCAGTGAAGATCTACAGATGGAGACAGTCTCGCATCCTGTATCACTCCAACCTCCCTGTGATTCCATATTATCCTCCACGTTACTCAGACACATTGGGAACAGGGACTCTGCCACACGTGTACAACTACGAGGTGTGCAGGACCACTGACTCCAGAAAGAGTGGCATGCAACCGAATAATCAAAGTTTAGTGAGTGTTGATGGACTTGGTGCAGATACAACAAAGGTGGAAGAGCAACTATCAGGATATAACTCGCAGATGTCGACTTTGGTGAGTGTTAATTTTTTAACACCATTTCTTTTTCCTGAACCTGAACAAATAATATAAATTAGAGGCTTAATAGCATTATATCTCACCGAAAATGGATGGTTGAATGTGTGAAATATTGACGATGAATAAAAAAATTTAAATAGAAAATAAAAAACATTACATATTTTTCTGAATACTGAGACGATTATTATTTAAATAATTGCATCCTCTTTCAATGGTGGCATCTTTTCTATTATTGTTGTTAATTTATTTATTTGTCTATTTATTTGGTGAAAATTAAGAATGCTCAAGTTGTACTTAATTGTACCAATCACATTTTAATTATACTACACTATGTATATTTAATGTGTTATCTTCGAGCAACTTAAAATACTCAACTTTCATGACAGGATTATATATATTAATATACTTTGTTGTGGTAAAATGGAACAACTCAAAGTATGTTTACTGTAATTTTAATATTCTTACTTGCATTTCACTTAAAATGTACTTTGTGCTATATTTGAAGGACAGTTTAAATTCATTTTAAGCATCACATAAATGTATTTCCCAAATACGTTTTTAGTGATCAGATTATAAGAAATGTACTGTTAGTATACTGCAAGTGCCTAGTATTAATATACGCTGCTACATAAAAATGCATAATAAAAAATTACTTTAAGACACATTCAGGAAACTTCAAAACTTTTATCCTGAGTACATTTCAAAAATTGCAAACAGAAATTATCAAGGTGCATTCTTTTCAAAACTTGCATTAAGCATACAGTATAAATGAAACTAACATTTAAACTAAAACATTTCAGAATTTATCCTTCAAGGTAAGAGTCCGTCTTCTTTGAGTAGGCCTCGTTGTTGCATTTTCTGTGAATGAGGGCTCGCACATCAGATACTGCGGTGTTTGGAAACTGCAAAGTGTCGCAGCGTCTGTGAAAGGGAAAAAAAGAATTTTGTTAGGCGGTAAATTATGCTTTTATATTATCAACCCATATCCAAGTAGTTTATTGAAACACAAAATGGGATGTCTGCAAGATTCACACTGTTGGCCATTTGTAAAATGGTTTGAATTTGGTTTGTTTGCTGTCAATGTAGCATGACCTAGATAAATTAGAAAAGATATTTTTAGCAGACAGTGAAAACAGTATTTTAGTCTTCTCATGTACAGATGGTCTCTGTTTATACACTCCGTTAATGCTAATCCGACACATTTTTGCAGTAGCATCAATGTTATTTCCTTGGACTTGGACTGTTCACACAGCAGCTGTCTGTCTGCAGCATGTCTGTTAAGCTACAGGTTTGCCACCACTTTGCAACACACAAACATTTGGCACTTTGTTGTAAACTGACTAATGAATGGTCCTTTGAACCAGGTAATGATAAAAGCAAGCAGTAACAATATTGGAAGAAGGGCAAGAGGAATATCCGATGCTGATTCTCTTCATTCTTATACTATTTACAATGTTTTTATCAAATCTACAGTTTAATCCCTACCTTTCAAAGCATTGACAACATCCTGGTCAAGCTCAACATGAACATGGGTAGGGGGACAAAGGACTCTTGTCATCTTCATTTACATCTTCTTGTTCACTGTCACTCTCCAGGACAGCCTGTAAACATGTTACATTGAATACAAGGTTAGACTTACAGCACATGAACATCAGTCACTTTTCCATTTTTTTTCATATAATTCAAGTAGTTATTTGTATTTTAGTTGGTACAAGACATAACAATATCACTGTCCTCACATTGAAATGCGGAGGCCCAAAACCCGAACAATTCAAACCCCCACCTCCAAGAGGGTCAAAATATCCTAATATATTGTTGGAATCATTTCCCATTCTGTGATTTATCGTGATGTAAGACCAGAAATGATCCCATACTGAAACTACAGCTGTTTTTTAACTTGTTGAGCATGCACTCATACAAAGCCATTTTAGTCATCTTATTGGCCCATTCGATAATATTTGGAGCAGTTTGTGTTTTCCAGTGAGTTAGAATAACCCTGGCAGCCACTGAGATCCCCACCATGATAACTGAGAATCTCCCACTTGAAGTGTTAGCTATCTGTGCCCTTTCTCCCAATAAACAGTCTAGGACAAAGAGGTAAAGTTTTTCCCAACCAATCACTTAGAATTTGCACCACCAGTAGCCAAAAAGGTTTAATGACTGGACATTCCCACAAACTATGTATGAGAGTTCCAGCATCTTCACGGCACTTCCAACATAATGAATTACTCATAAGGCCCAATCTATGCAGTTTTGCTGGAGTCCAGTCGTATCTTATACTGTATACATTTACCTCTACATTCTCTTACAAATTTTCCATTTTCAGATATAATTTTAGACCATTCTTCATCCCTTATCACAGTTCAAATGTCCTTTTCCCATAAAATGTTCAAAGCTTTACTGTCATCACTAAGTGCAGAGTTGATTCTCCTGTAAAATGTCGAGGCTCGATGATGATAAGATTGTAAATTCAAATAATCCAGAACGGGATTAAAGGTTGCGGTAATGACGTCACACAGTTCCTTATCTGAAGATATTTGCAAAAGTGCCCTTTCCCCTTGAGCGAGTATTTTTGTAATATCTCATTATATGACATCAATACTCCATCCTTATACAGATTACCCAGTGTACACATTTTGTGATCATACCAATTCCTCCAGTATATCGGTGCCTTCCCAATACAAATGGCAGGCTTCCGCTACAATGAAGAATACACGTTTGAAATGCGACAATTTAAACAGCTTATGAGCCTTCATCCACATTTCCTTTTAATGTAACATATTGGGATTCACAATTTCAACTCACTTGTCTATTTTTAATTAACGTGGCTATTATAGCTTTAAAATCCATGCAAACTATACTCGGCCTCCTTCGCAGGAAACAAATCGCATAAAGTAGCACATTATGCATATTAGGGCACATAGCACCAGCTCCCTGCAGCACTGGCTGTTTTTGTGATCTCTTTCTGGAAAACTGATGACTTAATAACCATTTAACAGGTGACACTCCAGTGGTTCCCAAACATAGACTCTACTTGAGCGGCCCGCCCAAGTAAATTGAGACCCGCTCAGGAAGAAAAATTCCCCCTCCAAAAAACAAACAAAAAAAAAAAAAACATGCAGCGATCAGAATCCGCAGTCTACTTCATGCACCTACAGTCAGAGTTCTGTCAGGGATCAATAAAGTAGGTAGTTGCTGGGGCCCATAGATTCTGTGATGCGGAAAATGCAGACAGAAGCGCATAATTTACAGTAAACAGTTAAAACGAATCTACCAAACGAACAGAACGGCAGGGCACTCAGCGCACGCCACGGCAAATGGCAATATGAACGCTAGCAAAGAGCTAATCACTTTGTTGAACGAACAAGTGCCCCTAACTAAAGGCTCCCTCCCTCATACTTGCTGACATAAGTCCAGGCCTGCTAAACTATCGTTTTTATTACCGCGGTCACCCAGAAATTTGCTCGGCGGGAAGAAGTCTTCCCATATCCAACTGTTTTATATCTGATTTTGAGCGGATGCACTGAACTGCTCCAAACAGTTCGTGGCCTCTTTGCAGCGTATTGACAGGTGTGGTGGATGCCTGCTGGAGAGGAAACGGCTCTAGGTACCGACTATCTTAACAAACATGCTGATTACGCCCCCGCTTCGAGCCACTGGCAGAAAGTTTGTGTGCAGATTATTTGATTGCCTGATTGCACAGTTTCTGGGGAGCTTTGTGCTGACATTTTAAGATTTGGGCTGTTTTTTTTTTTTAGTTGGACGGGTTTTACATTGTGTTTGGGCTGGAAACAGTCAGATCTGGCAACACAATGTAGTGCTGTGTCCATTGAATTAACTCAAAAGTCAATAATAATTATCAATAGATGTTTTGATTAACATAAGCACTGATGTCAGGCTGAAAACTGACTGAAGTAAACATTAATACTAGGAGAGGTAACAGCTAGGGAGCACAAGGATCAGAACAAAGCAGGTTTCCCTTCTGCCTGCAGGTAACCCAAGTTTCTTTCATTTGGCTTGGCTGACTGTTTTGGTTCTGTTCCTTGTGCCCCCTAGCTCCCGTAACTAAACCGTCCAGCATGAATGTTTACTCTAGTGTTGATGTTTCCGACAGAAATTCATGGCACTGCTTCCTGCTCGCTCTCGTTTGCTCACTTGCCACTTCTTGTATTTAGAAATAAGTCTGAATATCCATGGGTCGGGGTGTGGCCCACCCTCCAGCCCTCTCAGTAGTTGGCTAGCATATTGCTTTTTGTGCTGTTTTGATTGGTTGAATTGTATGATTGACAAATCGAGATAGGAATAACAGAAAATTGGACACAGGTAAAATAAAATAAAAATAACAGCTTCCAGACCAGGGCGGGGTAAAATTATGATTACAAATTATTCAGTGTAAATAAGTATTGCGGCGTATCAATTTAAAAATTCTATCCAAACGCTGCGGCCGGCTAAGACAAGGGGTATAGGTTACATTTCACAAACTTAATACAAAGCATGTACTTACATTATGAGCCGTGCATGGATACCTTAGGCAGTGATGATATCAAAACCACAGCGTCATGACCTTAGGATTTTCTCCCATAACAGCTGTCCTTTGGGATGCACATGTGATCTAAAAAAAAAAAAGACACAAAACTAGTTACCTAATATTTGACAGACAAGAACATACAAAGAAAACAAGCAAATTAAACTGACATTTTTGTGCTGGTTGATACTCCTAATTCTGTAAGATAAACAAAGCATAGCTTTATAGCCTGAGCAGTTTCAGTTTGTCTCTGAGGTCCCGTCCCCCATGTGTTCTTTTCTCTATTAAATTTGTCTCTTTTGACAATCAAGTCTTTGTGCACATCTGAAATTCAATACAATAAAAATAAGGAAGGCTTTCAAACTGGGTTCAAGGACCAATCAACAAACGCTAACTAGGTGGCTTGCCATATTTTTAAAAAAAAAGAATAAAAGGTACAACGTTAATGTATTCATGGTTTTCTTCAAAAGTTAATTCGCTTTTTGAACATTTATGTTAGCGACGATAAACACCTGCCAGAGCGAAGCCACGTTTTTATCTGTGAAGTTCAATGATTTACTTTTTAACAATTATAATTAAAAAGCACATTTGTGCCGTTGGGAGCAACGCTTCGTGCATTTTCAGATGTTTATTTTAATATGCCTTACTTTGATGTCATGAGGCAGATGAAAGTTAACATTAGCTAGTAAACATCAGCACATGATGAGTCCACGTTTTAGCTAACATTAGCTAATGTAAGCGGATGCTAACGTCAGCCACTAAAGCAGATACTGGCAAAGCCTGCTGAGCTCCGCGGGTATCTAATTGCGTTTTCTGATTAACAATTATAAACTTAACTTAACCACTAAGAGGGGGTATTTTTACCAGCAGTGGAAATGTCCGCTCCTGCTTCTTCTCTCGGGAGGAACACCTCAGCCTAGTTCACTTCCCCTTTAAATTGGTCGAGGGATTTGGCCTGATATTCCTCTCTCCGTTGGGATTTTCTATTAAGTCCACCTCACCCAAGTCAGAGTCCGGAAAGTAAAACAGAGCAAACTTCGGAAACCCCATAATTTCTAGCCAAACTACTGCATGACTGCATCCGTCTCTTAACGACTCCTCGTTGAAGGGGATTTTCTCGTCTTGCTGTCATTTGATTCTGATTGGTCAAACTGAAGGCTGTGGGCGAACGGTATAAAAAGCTGGATTCTGATTGGTTGCTGATTTTGAGGTAGTCATACCTTTTTAAATGAACATAATTAAAGAATTTTCTGTAAAGCAGTTTTGAAACGTGTGGGACTACATATTCCCACACGTTTACATATTTAAAATATATTGCACTCCACAACACAGCATAATTGTGATAAATCTATATTTAACCCACCTAAAGTGTAATTTTTTAACAACGTACTTCCACAAAGTTAACATAAATTAGTGTTGGCAAAGAGTGTAAAAAATATGTAAAATTAATATACTAAAATGTTGCAAAAACTATGCTTAAATTTGAGCATTATTATCAAAAGTTTATTTAAGTAATTTGAAATATG
This sequence comes from Fundulus diaphanus, assembly GCA_037039145.1. Lineage (NCBI taxonomy): Eukaryota > Metazoa > Chordata > Actinopteri > Cyprinodontiformes > Fundulidae > Fundulus > Fundulus diaphanus. Next base: position 35,657,277 of record CM073125.1, read on the forward strand.
ATTTTAAAGGTATGTCAAAGTGCAAGAGAATATATTTTAATACACTTATTGTAAATATGTTAGAATTATAAATGTAAAATAAGCATACTATATGAATTTGTAGTACACTTCCTATGCCTTAAAGAGCACTTCTTTTTTCACCTGGGTAAGATGATCGTTGATGTTGTTGAAGCCGCTTGCTTCCCCGGGTCCGTTGAGTCATGTGCAGGATGTTTATCCCTGCAGCAATATATTTGGTTTCAACAGTATAAAAAGATGACAATTGTTATCCCTTCTAAATTATTGTTTTTTTCTTTCACAACATGCGGCAAATTTATTGTGCTCTATCTAAATGTAATCTCCCTAGTGTAGTCAGAAAACCTCATTTCTAAATACGGTAAAAAAAAAATAAAATAAAAAATAAAACTAGATACTACTATTCACTTTAAAATATTACCCTGAGTGGACTCTGAGTGCCGCTGTTGATACACCAATGAATAAATGTCTGAATAAAGATTGCAGCAGTCCACCTCCTGTTCCGACTCTTTTTCACTGCTGATAGGCGTCACACGGACGGACCAGTCAGATTTGTATCGTCGGATCTCTACTGAATATTTCTCCCTGAAAACATCGGCAATTTTGACATTTTGGATTAACTTCACGCGGTTGAACGCTGAAAGGATTGGTTCTTGTGCGCATTTGGATTCGTGATGCTTTCTTTGTGGATGCGCGCTGCCGTGGGCCGCCTGCAAGCGCTGGTTGTTATTCTTTGTCTTTTAAAGATGGGCTCGGTAGCGGCCCAGGCTCGGTATTCCATACCGGAGGAACAATCAGAGGGGTCTTTTGTCGGAAACATTGCGAGGGATTTGGGGTTGGATTTGCAGAGGCTTTTGTCAGGTAATGCTCGCATTATTACAAAAGATAGCAAGCAGTATGTGGATTTAAACCGAGACAAAGGCATCCTTGTTATTAAAGAGCAAATCGACCGAGAAGAATTGTGCGGAAAGACGACGCCCTGTAGCTTCAGCTTCGAGGTAATTTTAGAAAATCCCATTCAGCTTTACCGGGTTACAGTGGAGGTGATAGATGTCAATGATAACAGCCCATCCTTTCAGAAAGATGAAATAAACCTAAAAATTGTTGAAAGTGTTGCACCCGGGACTCGTTTCTCTCTCGTGAGCGCAGATGACCCTGATGTGGGAATAAATGACATTCAGAAATATCTTTTGAAACCTTTAGATCATTTTAAATTGGAAGTTCAAAACCAGCCAGATGGAGGCACGTTCATTGAAATAGTTTTACAAAACACGCTGGATCGAGAGAAGGAAGAGACGCACACCCTTGTGCTTATTGCCTCTGACGGTGGCGAGCCACGCAGATCAGGCACAGTGCGCATCCACATTAATGTGCTGGACGCTAATGACAATGCGCCGGTGTGCAGCCAGTCGGTGTATAAAGCTGAGGTGAGGGAGAACTCTCCTGAAGGAACAGTGGTCACAACAGTCAGCGCAGACGACCCAGACAAAGGACTTTATGGCGAGGTGACGTTCTCCATCCCTCATGTAGGAAAGGAGGCGAAGCAGCTCTTTGATGTAAATATCAAAACAGGTGAAATTAAGGTTGCAGGAAAGGTGGACTTTGAAAAGTCTAAAACATATCAGCTAAACGTCCAGGCAAGTGACCACGGGGGATATTCAGATACATGCAAAGTTATTATTCAAGTAATTGATGAAAATGACAATGCACCTACAATACAGCTCATGTCATTTTCAAATTTGATTTCGGAGGACTCCCCCCCAGGCACGACCATAGCAGTTGTTAACGTGGATGATGAAGACTCTGAAAGAAACGGTCTTGTCAGGTGCTCCATCAACTCTGATGTACCTTTTAAAATCGAGTCCTCCTTAACTGGATATTACACTATAGTGACCGAAAACATCTTAGACAGAGAGACTTTCCCTGAGTATAATATCACTATAACCGTGTCTGACCAAGGTTCTCCACCTCTTTCAAATAGCAAAAATATAAATGTAAAAGTCTCTGACGTGAATGATAACCCGCCTCAATTTGGTCGATCAGAATACACTGTGAGCATACCAGAAAACAATTCCCCTGGATTTGCTGTGTTTGCAGTCAGTGCCACTGATGCAGATTGGGGTCAAAATGCCCGGCTGTCTTACTTTTTAGAGGACAAACAGATCAATGGGGTAGCTATCATGTCGTTACTATCGGTGAATTCAGATAGTGGTGTCATACATGCTCTGAAATCTTTGGATTATGAGCAGATCAAGTCGTTTGACTTTAACATAACTGCCCGCGATGCTGGATCCCCTCCTCTGAGTTCAGTTGCTACAGTAAAAATTATAGTTCAGGACCAGAATGATAACCCGCCTCAGGTTCTGTACCCGGTCCAGACTGGAGGCTCTGTGGTGGCTGAAATGGTGCCTCGTTCAGCAGATGTGGGCTACCTGGTGACTAAAGTGGTGGCTGTAGATGTGGACTCTGGACAGAACGCCTGGCTCTCCTATAAACTGCAGAAAGCCACAGACAGGGCGCTGTTTGAAGTGGGCTCACAGAATGGAGAAATAAGAACAATCCGTCAGGTGACTGATAAAGATGCTGTGAAACAGAGACTGACTGTGATAGTGGAGGACAACGGGCAGCCCTCTCGTTCAGCTACAGTCATTGTTAACGTGGCGGTGGCGGACAGCTTCCCTGAAGTGCTGTCCGAGTTCACTGACTTTCCTCACGATAAGGAGTACAATGACAACCTGACTTTTTACTTGGTCTTGGCTCTGGCTGTGGTCTCCTTCCTCTTCATCACGTGTGTAGTGGTAATTATATCAGTCAAGATCTACAGATGGAGACAGTCTCGCATCCTGTATCACTCCAACCTCCCTGTGATTCCATATTATCCTCCACGTTATTCAGACACTTTGGGAACAGGGACTCTGCCACACGTGTACAACTACGAGGTGTGCAGGACCACTGACTCCAGAAAGAGTGACAATAAGTTTGGAGGAGCTGGTGGTCAGAACGTGTTGATAATGGACCCCAGTTCTACAGGAACCATGCAGCGGATACAGAGTGAGAAGAGCATCCTGGATGAACCTGACTCTCCTCTAGAGGTTAGTTATCCTGAACCAATGATTCACTGCTGCTTTTGAGCCTTTTTTGTTCACATCTATTTTTTAAAGTATATTTCATGTTCATCCAGTGAAGTTCATTATTGTAAATAAGAAATTATTAATGTTAGTTTAATAATAGGTGGTGTTAATATTTATTTTACTTCCTAATATATTTTCTAATAATGTAACAATAGTGAATGATACTCTCTTAACTACTTTTAATTTCTTTTATAATATATTTCCAAACTGCCATTGCTTCAAAAATACAAACCTTGGAAAACATGATTTGAATACTGATTTTGTGTCTTCATCTCGTGCTTATAAGAAAATGTAATATCACTGTAAAAAAAAAAAACTCAGAAATTAATGCAACAAATTTCATATAATTTCTCCATTGTGAGATAAATAAAGTTCAATTATTATTATTATTAAGTTTAGGATTTCAACTTAACCATTTAAATTTTGCATTTCAGTTTGCCCAACTTTCATTTATACATTATAACTCAACTAAATGTTTGAAGGACAATTTTAGGCTCTATGAACCCAATTTTCTTTTTCTATTTTATATCAAATTAACGTGACTTAAGATTTGATTTTGGACAAACTATGAATCTTAAATTTATCTTACTCAAACATAGGTTTCAGACACTTAAAATTATATATTCTAACAATAATAGATCCTAGATGATGTTAACTAAACTATGAGTTACAACATTACAATGTTTAATTCTGACTTTCTCCATGCCACTGAAAGTTGTAATACTTAGATTTTTACATCCGAACAACTTAGAAGCATGAATTTTGGTGATGTCATCTGAATTAACTTTGCTCAAATTTCAAAATGTAGCATCAGTGAATTCCCAACACATATATATTATGTAATTTTAACTTTTCTATGGATAGTATTTAATTCATTATTACAAAAATGTATCAAACACAAAGTCATGTTTAAAGTTGTGCACCTAAAATAAAGCAACCTTAATTGATCCGTGAATACCAGCAAATTACCACCAAAGCAGCATCTGCATCTAAAATGTTTACTTGAGGAATTTCTGTCCCTTAATTGTTCTTTGAATAAATTTTTTATGATGGTATGTCTACTACACTATAACAAAATTTGCGGCATAAACCTGACCTAAAGATGGTTCAAATTAAAGTGTATACAAAACCGGTTGGATGCATAACTGCTCAAAGTAATGAGACTGGTGAAGGCCTAGCAAATGGCCCACATACAACATCACTGCTCGGTGGACCCTGAGCTTGGTAATCATTTGAAAGATCCAGAGGTTTTGTGCACAACTTTTACTTTTGAGGTTCATAAATATGTTCCAACAACTCAAACTACACTTGCAATACTGAGTGGGTTTCTCATAACTTCACGTGCTGTGGGATTCCTTTTTATTACCATACATCATAAGTGAACACCAACAGAAAGTTAACATGCTGAACACCATCTAAAGAAATGCGGAACTGAAGAAAAAGGGATGCTAGATGGTGCTCTAGTGTTTGTGAATCCTCGTTCGCTGCACAATTGGTTCCACCTTTCCCTGTAGACTCAATGTAGGGCAACTGGTCAAGGAGAAACCAGCCTCACTGCCATCTTTTTAAGGCAGATCTGTGTCATAAGACAAAAGTTAACCACCCCAACCGATCGCAAAAAAAACTCTCCGTTTATCATTGTTTCTGCTTTCTTGCATACGACCTGTGAAGATGTTCAGATTTGTTTTAAAGCTGCATGCAAAGAATTAGTACCGCACAGTCTGAGTCTATGTTTTTGTGTCTTGAAACTGTTGTGTGCATCTTGAAAGATGAGATTTCAATGCACCAGTTGTACTAAAATTGCAAAAGCAGTCTTTGTGGATGTGTGGCCAGTCTGTACCTCTGTGATGAAGACTGGAGTTTCAGCAGTTCAGCTTCAGGGGCATTTACTGAATTTATGCTACATTCATTTAATTCATAAAAGACATGAGGAATAATTTGGTGGAACTTTGCTAAACAGGGAATACGTCTTTCAAACATTCAAGTCTCCATTAAAAGTATGCTGCACAGCAGCTACAGTGAGTAGTAAAAGGATTCCACCCAACCCCTCTTTTTTTTTTTTTTTTTGGGGGGGGGCGGTAACCATGAAGGAGATGCAGAACTCGACAGACCACAATAAGCCGTCCATAGAGCTGAACTTTATGGAAGAGGAGGCAGAAAAAACAGCCATCACTGGGTGTTAAAAATGAGGACACGTTTTTAGTTTGCCAAAATGCAAGTGGATGAAAGGCTATGTCTGGTGCAAACTTAACACATCACCCCAGAAACACCATCCACAGTGAAACGTGGTGGTGGTAGCATTATGCTGTGGGGAAGTTTTCAGCAGCAAGGACTGAGAAAGTGATCAAAGTCAAGGGAAAGATGCATGGAGTTAAACAAGGGATGTTCTTGAGCAATACCTGAGTTCTGCCACTCCAACCTATCCTTGATAGTAAACACCTGCTGCAATACATGTTACATTTGTAATGCACTAAGTGGTGGACCTGATAATTCAGCCAGGACACAGGAGTAGGTTTATAGGTTTTATTAATTTAAGTGGTGTTGAACGGCAAGAAACAGAATGGGCCACACCCAGGAACCACTGTAAAAAAAGGGAGTAAGGTTAGTGGCTGAAACCAACGCAGTGGAAGGTGGTGAACACTGAATAACAGGTACTAACCTTCTGAGAAGCCAGGAGAATGCTCTGGATCCGATCCGTGGGTCTGAGGGCTCCACTTCTTTAAAGTTTCTGTAGACAAGCACTGCCAGAGGGTTCTTCTTTAAGCAGCTCGTAACCAGGGCTGAAGAAATCCGGAGGTCCGGCGTCCAGAATCAGGTCAACAGGAGAGTCCAACAGGGGCAAGGCAAAACTCCACAGAGCAAACTGGTCAGGCACAGGAAGGGAACCAAGAAACACTGGGCGGTCTACTCACACTAATGGCTTTCAAGGATCAGTAAGCAACAGCTTCTTCTTATTTAATGGCAGATTGCAACCATGACTTTTAGGTGCATACCGCCACCTACCATATCGGAGTGTGTATCATGAATCACATCCAATGTGACGTATACTTTATATATAAAATAAAAACACATAAATCTTATAATATATTCCTATATTTCTATGATACTGTATAACAGGTTTAAGGAGGCAAAACCAAGCTAGAGTCAAAAATATATAGGGAGGATCACAGGTGTAACCGTCTCCCTATAATTAGCAGCAGCAGGTGTTGTTGCTCAACGTTGCAGCAGCACCTAGAGCGAAAAGTGGTATTTTGCATGCAGCGTTGAGGGGAACAGTGAATCCAAGAACAGAGCTGGCACACAGGCAGGATCAAAAACAGGGCAGATGCATTACATTATGATGATATAATCTTGTTATAGTATATCATATGTAGGCTTGCAAAGTTTGGATAAAAAATGCAGTACTGATTCACTGATAATTTTTTTTCTTTTATTGATACACTATTTTCATTTTAGACTCTAGGGGCCGCTGTTAGCCTGTATAACAAATATAAAGCTTTTTAAAAGCAGCTGCATCTCCATTGCCTGGCTCAGTGTGCCGCGTAGGGCATGGTGTTCGGTCTTAATTTCAATCAGTGATTTCTGGACTCATTTATTTGGTGTAACCCGGTTGGATCCTACAGGGAACACAAATCAGAGGCTATATTGGACGATCATTGATATTTTGGACGGAGATTTGTTTGGATTTGGACGTATTCTTTCAGGAAAATGCGTTTTATCAGCACGGAGCATGCGGTTAAACGGCAAGTGCAGGCCTTCCTCGTTGTTTTTTTTATTGAGTCCGCGGTTTGCCAGATCCGCTACTCTGTCCCAGAGGAAATGAGAAAAGGCTCATATGTGGGAAATATAGCTGAGGATTTGGGTGTTGACGCTAAGAGATTGAAATCAGGTGGTGCCAGAATTGTTAGCGGTGATGGAAGCGAGCACATTAAGCTGGATGTAGACAAAGGGAATCTGGTCGTGGGAAACAGGATAGACAGAGAGCAGCTCTGTGGGCAGACATCGCCCTGTAGCCTGAATTTTGAAATCATTCTGACAAATCCAATGCAGCTGCACAGCGTTTTAGTTGAAGTACTAGATATTAATGACAATGCGCCCACATTTCATGAGAAGGAAATGCATGTAGAAGTCTCGGAATCAGCTCTTCCAGGAACAGAAATATTGCAAGTCAGCGCCACAGATCTAGATGTTGGCATCAACGCATTACACGGCTATGCATTGCACCCAATAACAAATTTTAATATTAAAGTCCTCTCTAGTCTGAATGGGCATAAATATGCTCAGTTGTATCTTTCTGATGCTTTAGACCGAGAAAAGGAAGGACATCTGCTTCTAACACTCTCTGCTGTTGATGGGGGTGAACCGCAGCGATCAGGGAGTCTAAAAATACATGTTACTGTTCTAGACACAAATGACAATGCCCCCGTTTTTACGCAACCGAATTTTAAAGCGTCAGTGAAAGAAAATATTCCAGAGGGCTCATTAGTGGTGAGCTTGAGCGCAACGGATGCTGATGAAGGAAAATATGGACAAATCACGTATCATTTTAATCACATGTCCAATAGCATTGCTGAGCTTTTTCATCTGGATGAAAACAGTGGCGATTTAACAGTTAATGGTAAGTTTGACTATGAACTTATCAAACTGTATGAAATTGGGGTTCAAGCGAAGGATCAAGGTGGACAAAGCACATCCACTAATTTAATAATTGAAGTAATTGATGTGAATGACAATGCACCTTTAATAACACTTACCTCGTTTTCTAATACAATCCCAGAGGATTCTCCCAGTGGAACCACTGTTGCTATCATAAATGTTAAGGATTTAGATTCAGGCAAAAATGGTAAGGTGGACTGCTCCGTTGATGCCAATATCCCATTTGCAATCCAATCATCGCTGAAGAATTATTTCACTCTTATCACAAACGGAGTTCTAGACAGAGAGCGCAAATCTGAATATAACATCACTTTTACAGCTGTGGATGAAGGAACTCCACCGCTTTCTACGAGCAAGACAATAACTCTTAGGGTATCGGATGTAAATGATAATGCCCCCGTATTTGAAAGGGATGTTTATGAAGCTAATATAATGGAGAATAACTCCCCTGGTTTGTCTGTGTTTTCTATTAAAGCACATGATGCCGATTCAGGACAGAACGCCCGAGTCTCTTACCTGCTTATTGATACCGAGTTTAATGGCAGCCCCATATCAGATTTCATATCAGTGAACACAGAAACTGGTGTCATACAAGCAGTTCGATCATTTGACTTTGAGCAAATTAAAAAGATAAACATTAAACTCAGAGGACAGGATGGGGGGTCGCCACCTTTAAGCAGCAATACAACAGTTAAATTAAATATTCTCGACCAGAACGATAACCCTCCTCAGGTTCTGTACCCGGTCCAGACTGGTGGCTCTGTGGTGGCTGAAATGGTGCCTCGTTCAGCAGATGTGGGCTACCTGGTGACTAAAGTGGTGGCTGTTGATGTGGACTCTGGACAGAACGCCTGGCTCTCCTATAAACTGCAGAAAGCCACAGACAGGGCGCTGTTTGAAGTGGGCTCACAGAATGGAGAAATAAGAACAATCCGTCAGGTGACTGATAAAGATGCTGTGAAACAGAGACTGACTGTGATAGTGGAGGACAACGGGCAGCCCTCTCGTTCAGCTACAGTCATTGTTAACGTGGCGGTGGCGGACAGCTTCCCTGAAGTGCTGTCCGAGTTCACTGACTTTCCTCACGATAAGGAGTACAATGACAACCTGACTTTTTACTTGGTCTTGGCTCTGGCTGTGGTCTCCTTCCTCTTCATCACGTGTTTAGTGGTTATTATATCAGTCAAGATCTACAGATGGAGACAGTCTCGCATCCTGTATCACTCCAACCTCGCTGTGATTCCATATTATCCTCCACGTTACTCAGACACTTTGGGAACAGGGACTCTGCCACACGTGTACAACTACGAGGTGTGCAGGACCACTGACTCCAGAAAGAGTGATAATAAGTTTGGAGGAGCTGGTGGTCAGAACGTGTTGATAATGGACCCCAGTTCTACAGGGACCATGCAGCGGATACAGAGTGAGAAGAGCATCCTGGATGAACCTGACTCTCCTATTGAGGTTAGTTATTTTTTCCTTTTTGTGTTCTTTGTATGTATGGCTATAGTCTGATTGGTGAAAGGAGCTACTTGTTTTGCCTTCACTTTCAGAACCATGGACAGTGATTTCTGTTGGCTTTGATGGCAATCTTTCTTTCTCCACGTATACAACTTAGAAAGGCCAGTCTTACCTATATTCTCAGAGAGTAACCTGGTATAATGTTACAAACCATCTATCCATCCATCCATCCATCCATCCATCCATCCATCCAATCATTCCAATATGATCCAAAAACTCAGTGATTAAAAAATATAATACTGCATTTAACATTGAAATTAGTACAAATATTTAATTACGGAAAATAATTAACATTTGACTGCTAAATTCTTCATCATAATAACAGCATTGATCATATGTATATTGTGCATCCACTTTGGTCTAACTACTGTTTCATCTAAAGATAAACCGATTTAGGACATCTTACTTTAACCTGAACCAGTCATATGTGGACAGGTAAAGAATATTTAATGATAAACAACAGAAAACTTACAGATAATGAGCTTTGAGTACATAACATGGAATATATCTCTCTTTCTGTCTATCCTACACCACGACAGTTTTTAGTGTGGATGTTTAACATAAACAAATTTGGGTGTATTACACTCCTGTGCTTTGTAATATTATATATTCCTTTAAAACTAATATGGAAGCTTCTCAATCTTCCTCCTCAGCATATTATCTTGTTTTCTTAATTTATTAATAAACACATCTCTTACACTTAGTTATGTCTCATATAAGGATGTTTGCCTTTAATTAAAAAAAACCTTTGATTAGATTAGTTTTCTACAAAATAATTCACTGTCATCTGACAGGAAGTTGTCCATCAGATATTACTCATTGAAGCACTATATATTTTCTAAGAATAGTTTTCGATTTGACAGAGAGTGAGATTTGTGGTTTCTGTGAAGATATTTTACTGATATGATTCAACTGCAGCGCTTACGTGACTTTTGGAGTTCAAATGTTAAATATTTCTTTCATTTATTTTTCATTTAAGCTGTTCAGACTCTAGGGGACGCTGTTGGTCAGCAAAACATTTTAAAGTGGTTCTGCAATTGATGAAGAGGAGAGAGAAAGAACGCATAGAAAAAGAGCGATCTCATATTCGCAGGCGCTCATTGAGAATAGGGTTAGACTGCGCAATACATTTGACCAGAACTGAGCGGATTTATCCGACGTAGAAGCCATAGAGCTCGGGGATTTTTTTTCTCAGCTCCTTCATAGCTGACGAACTAAGTGGATCTAGATTTTGCATTTTGCTCCTTACGGATGGAGAACAGCCAGCATCGACGTGGAAAATGGCTACTGCTGCTCAGGACGCCAGGATGGAAACTCTTTATTGTTTTCTTGATGGCTTCCTCCATCGACGGGCAAATCCGTTACTCAATTCCAGAGGAAACAAAGAAAGGTGCCCTTATCGGTAATGTTGCACAAGATCTTGGGTTGGATTTGCCTCGGCTGCGTTCTGGGCGGGCCCGTATTGTGAGTGGAGAGAGCAATCAGTACACCGAGCTGAAGGCAGACAAAGGGATTTTGGTGGTGAAAGAGAGAATTGACAGAGAACAGCTCTGCAGTGAGGTAACGCCTTGCAGTTTCAGCTTTGAAATCATTTTAGAAAATCCGATCGAACTGCACAGAGTCACCGTGGAGATATTAGACGTAAATGATCATGCGCCAACCTTCAAAAATAAAGTGATCAATTTAGAAATCAGCGAATCTGCAACTATAGGATCCCACTTTGACTTAGAAAGCGCATATGACCCTGATGCGGGTATTTATAGCTTGCAAAATTATGTCCTTTCGCCGAACGAACATTTTGTTTTGAAGCAGCACTCTAACGCAGATGGGGTAAGATTTGCTGTTATGATTTTACAAAAGCCACTAGACCGAGAGCTGAGCCCACACGTCTCTTTAAAGCTCATAGCTGTAGATGGAGGAACTCCCCAGCGCTCTGGAACAGTAAATATTGAGATTAATGTTCTTGATAATAACGATAATCCACCTAAATTTAATCAGTCACTGTACAAAGCTATTGTGATGGAAAATGCCCCCATTGGCACATATATAACAACGGTAAATGCTTCAGATGCAGATAGCAGTTCTGATGGCTTGGTTACATATTCATTTTCTAATATAAAAGGAAATTATGCTTTTGAGATTGACAGCTTGTCTGGCAGAATTACTGTTGTTGATAGTATTGATTATGAAAAAGACAAGAAATATGAAATAAGAGTAATTGCAAAAGATCAGGGAGGTCTCACTGACGCATCAAAAATTGTAATTGAGGTTTTGGACACTAATGATAATGCACCAGTTATTACTATAATGTCTTTCTCTAACATAGTTTCAGAGGACGTCCCTCCAGGTACGACTCTAGCAGTTTTTAATGTAAAGGATGCTGATTCTGAGAGAAACGGGCAGATAAAATGCTCAGTTGATTCTAACCTTCCCTTTAAAATCCAGTCCTCCCTCACAGATTATTACAATTTGCTCTCAGATGTGGCTCTTGATCGTGAAACGACTTCTGAGTATAATATAACAATTACAGCAACGGATTCTGGATCTCCGCCCCTTTCTTCTTTTGCATGTTTGCATCTGAAACTTTCCGATGTAAACGATAATCCTCCGATCTTTGAACACCCAGATTACTCCACAACAATTATTGAAAACAACACTCCGGGGGGGTCAGTATTCAGTTTGAGTGCACAGGACGCTGACTGGAATCAAAACGCAAAAATCTCATACTTTCTTGAGGACACTGATGTCAGTGGTAGTCCAGTTTCAACGTATTTGTCAATAAATTCTGAAAGCGGAGTTATACATGCAGCACGCTCGTTTGATTATGAACAGATAACGCAGCTCGTGTTTACAGTGAGAGGACAGGATGGAGGCTCTCCTCCACTCTGCAGCAATGTGACTGTGAAAATCCTGATCCAGGACCAGAACGATAACCCTCCTCAAGTTCTGTACCCGGTCCAGACTGGTGGCTCTGTGGTGGCTGAAATGGTGCCTCGCTCAGCAGATGTGGGCTACCTGGTGACTAAAGTGGTGGCTGTAGATGTGGACTCTGGACAGAACGCCTGGCTCTCCTATAAACTGCAGAAAGCCACAGACAGGGCGCTGTTTGAAGTGGGCTTACAGAATGGAGAAATAAGAACAATCCGTCAGGTGACTGATAAAGATGCTGTGAAACAGAGACTGACTGTGATAGTGGAGGACAACGGGCAGCCCTCTCGTTCAGCTACAGTCATTGTTAACGTGGCGGTGGCGGACAGCTTCCCTGAAGTGCTGTCCGAGTTCACTGACTTTCCTCACGATAAGGAGTACAATGACAACCTGACTTTTTACCTGGTGTTGGCTCTGGCTGTGGTCTCCTTCCTCTTCATCACGTGTTTAGTGGTTATTATATCAGTCAAGATCTACAGATGGAGACAGTCTCGCATCCTGTATCACTCCAACCTCCCTGTGATTCCATATTATCCTCCACGTTACTCAGACACATTGGGAACAGGGACTCTGCCACACGTGTACAACTACGAGGTGTGCAGGACCACTGACTCCAGAAAGAGTGACAATAAGTTTGGAGGAGCTGGTGGTCAGAACGTGTTGATAATGGACCCCAGTTCTACAGGAACCATGCAGCGGATACAGAGTGAGAAGAGCATCCTGGATGAACCTGACTCTCCTATAGAGGTTGGTTGTATAACTCCCTAAAGCTTTCTGTATACAAAAAGCAATGTGATTTTTTTTTTTTTTGTATAGTCACAAATTAAAAAAGATTTGTATACACATCTGCTATATATATATATATATATATATATATATATATATATATATATATATATATATATATATATATATATATATATATATATGAATATATATATGAATATATATATATATATATATATATGAATGAATGAATGAAACATTAAATACTTTGTTCTTTACATAGCTTAATGTGCTGGCAAAATAAATCACACAGAAATCAAATTTATTAACCCATGGAGGACTGGATTTGGAGTCACACTCAAAATGAAAGTGGAAAATTACACTACAGGCAGATCCAACTTTTATGCAATCTCCTTAAAACAAGTCAAGTCAGTCTTAAAAACCTCCCTACAACACCTGGGCATGCTCCTGATGAGGTGGAGGATGGTCTCCTGAGGGATTTCCTCCCAAACCTGGGCTAACGCATTCACTAACTCTTGGACAGTCTGTGGTGCAACGTGGCATTGGTGGATGGAGCGATACATGATGTCCCAGATGTGCTCAATTTAATTCAGGTCTGGAGAACAGGCAGGCCAGTCCATAGCATCATATTCTAGGTCTAGGTCTAGCATATTCTTGCATTAGGAGGAACCCAGGGCCAACCACACCAGCATACGGTCTCACAATGGGTCTGAGGATCTCATCTTTGTACCTAATGGCAGTCAGACTACCTCTGGCAAGCACATGGAGGGCTGTGCAGCCCCCCAAAGAAATGCCACTCCACACCATTACTGAGCCACTCCCAAACCAGTCATGCTGGAGGATGTTGTAGGCAGCAGAACGTTCTCCATGGCGTCTCCAGACTCTGTCACGAGTGTCACATGCTCAGGGTGAACCTGTTTTCATCTGTGAAGAGCACAGGGGGCCAGTGACAAATTTGCCAATCTTTGTATTCTCTGGCAAATGCCAAACGTCCTCTATGGTGTTGGACTGTAAGCATAACCCCCACCTGTGGACGTCAGGCCCTCATACAACCATCATGGAGTCTGTTTCTCATCGTTTGAGTAGACACATGCACATTTGTGGTCTGCTGGAGGTCATTTTGCAGGGCTCTGGCAGTGCTCCTCCTGTTCCTCCTTGCACACTGGCAGAGGTAGCGGTCCTGCTGCAGGGTTGTTGTCCTCCTACGGCCTCCTCCTGGTCTCCTGATGTACTGGCCAGTCTCCTGGTAGTGCCTCCATGCCATGGACACTATGCTGACAGACGCAGTAAACCTTCTTGGCACAGCTTGCATTGTTGTGCCATGCTGGATGAGCTGTACTACCTGAGCCACTTGTATGGGTTGTAGACTCCGTCTCGTGCTAGCACTAGAGTGAAAGCACCGTCACTATTCAAAAGTGAACAAAAAAACAGCCAGAAAGCAGAGGAACTGAGAAGTAGTCTGTGGTCACCACCTGCAGAACCACTCCTTTATTGGGGGGGTCTGGATAATTGCATCTAGTTTCCACCTGTTGTTACACAACAGAAGGTGAAACTGATTGTCAATCAGTGTTGCTTCTCAGGTGGACATTTTGATTTCACAGAAGTGTGATTGACTTGGAGTTACATTGTGTTGTTTAAGTGTTCCCTTTATTTTTTAGGTGTGTGTGTGTGTGTGTGTGTGTGTGTGTGTGTGTGTGTGTGTGTGTGTGTGTGTGTGTGTGTGTGTGTGTGTGTGTGTGTGTGTGCGCGCGCGCTGGATCATTGTTCAACAACTTTTGCTACAAGCAATGCTTTAAGTGAGGGAAGAAAACAGGGCTGGTACTCCCATTTTTTTCAGTTTCCTCCGGAAAGTTGACATCTATGGTGTTTTTAAGGGTTTTCATCAAACAAATACATGTGAAAAGAGGACAAAAAAGTCATATTGTAAGAGCATTTTATATGAGTCCAAGTTCTGTTTTACACTACCCATTGTTGCATTTTATACATTGTACTTTTTTTTTTCATTTTATTCCAACCTAAAATCTGTTGTGTTTGTTAATTTTCCTCCTTGGTAGGTAAAACACATTTATCTTGTGTGGAAGTGTATGCAACATTGTTGATACAAAATTAGTTTAATATTTTATTCAAGATTTTAATTTCTCCTCTAATTTGATGCAACTGTTTTCAAAACATTAATATTGAGAAGTTATTTTGAAAATAAAAAGAAACCCGCTGGCAAATGATGTATTATTATTCATTTCCACATGGGTGACCCCACACAGCATTTGTGCTCACGGGCCCCAAATGGCTAGCACCGCCCCTGGTCTTATCGAGGCGTCTGTGCAGCAGCAGGATCCCTGCTGGATGCGCTGATGCCAGCTGAGTCCGACCTCCGTTCTCTTGTCTGGTGAAGGACTGTTCAGAGTTATCATTCAGCTCTGCTCCAGTTCAGGCCATCTTTGAGCCCTATTGGAGCCAGGTAACCATCACAGCCGCGATCATTTTCCTCCACTTTTCCTCTCTCGTGCAAAGCGCCTACATGCACTTAAATGTACGACAAGCGTTGTTCGAAAAGGCAATGTGTTTCTATGAGACGATTTTTTTTAAATCAACAAAAAGGCCACAAGCTGTAAACGGTAGATAGGTCGGCGGAGGAGGTGATGCGGCTAAAAACCCTGCATCGCACGCTTAAAAAAAAAAAAAGTCCCGCTGAGGGGCAAACTTTACAAAGCCTACTTAAAGCACTGGCTACAAATAGTTTAAACTGTTATGTTTCGACAGTGAAAATGTGTATGTTTCTTTTAATGATACGCATGCGCTTAATTGTCAGCATTTTGGCGTTCATTGTAAGTAGCAGGGTCCGCCAACATCACGGTGGTTTTTTGTGGGCTGTGCACTGCCCTGTTCTGTCCTGTTTTTTTAATATGTGCGTTTTCCTGCTAAATAAGATGTGAGTGGCTGTATTAAATATATGTCATTTCTTATAAAATAAGTTTGAGAAATATTTGACTTGGTTGAATAACCACCTCCAATATGCGTATTTGCAGTTTTCGTTGGCTTTTATATTTTTAAAGCATGTTCTCATGGCTCATGTTGATGTAAATATCACAGAATTGTGTGCAGTTAAGCGGTTTCAACTCACAGGGACGCTGTTGACCAGTCAGATAAAAAAAATAATCATACCAGCAGTTCATCGCTTTTACACATGAGGAGGACGAATCCGAACCAGGCTCAGTTTGGAGCAGACATCTGACGAAACGGGAAGATACAGCGAGGATAAATATTTTATTTTTTGTCTATGTGTCCTCTTGAGTATAGTTTTTATTTTTTACTTGAGCGTTAACGGATTTTCCATCTCTTGTTTTGTGAACGGGGAAATATCCGACAGAACAATGGCACGGCGAGTACATCTGCTGATTTGTCTTTTTGTTCTCCGTGTTTGCTCGGTTTTGGGCCATGTCACTTATTCCGTACCTGAAGAAATGGCGATTGGTTCTTTGGTCGGTAACATAGCACCGGATTTGGATTTAGACGTGCAAAGGCTGAAAGCAGGAAAAGCTCGTACATATGGCACGGAGTACGTCGAGCTGAATAAAGAAAGGGGAGTCCTTGTTATCAAAGAACGGATAGACAGAGAGGGCCTCTGCGGGCAGACGACGCCCTGCGCTCTTGATTTTCAAATAATTTTAGAGAACCCCATGCAGTTTTACAGCATTACTGTTGAGATTATGGATATTAATGATAACGCTCCGAGTTTTAAAAAGCCTGAAATAAAATTTGATATAAGTGAAACAGCTCAAGTTGGGTCGAAATATGTTTTAGAAAAGGCTGTTGATGAAGATGTAGGTTTAAATGGTCTCCAGAGCTACTCACTGAGTGTGAATGACAACTTTAATTTAAATCCTTATACAATAGGAAGCCGATCAAACGTGGAAATGGTTTTAAAGAAACCCCTTGACAGAGAGAAACAGGACAGGGTATTTTTAGTGTTGACTGCTATGGATGGGGGTAATCCTCAGAGTTCTGGAACGATTCAAATTGTCGTGACTGTACTGGATGCAAATGATAATGCACCAGTTTGTTCTCAAACAGAGTATAAGATGGATGTTAATGAAATTGCGATGAAAGGGACCGTTCTAGCTACCATTAGTGCGTCTGATGCAGATGAAGGTCCACATGGGTATATACAGTATTCAATTACTAACATCCCAAAAGGAGCAATGGATTTATTTGAAATAAACAGAGACAGTGGGGAATTCAGATTATTAGGGCAGCTTGATTATGAAAAATTTCCTCGTTATGAGATGGATATTCTTGCATCAGATGTAGGTGGAAACACGGATGTTTGTAAAGTTATAATAGATGTTCTTGACATAAACGATAACCCACCGACAATTAATATTATGTCAGTATCATCTATCATATCGGAAGATGTTAAAGTTGGCAC
The DNA here is from genome assembly GCA_037039145.1 of Fundulus diaphanus. NCBI lineage: Eukaryota > Metazoa > Chordata > Actinopteri > Cyprinodontiformes > Fundulidae > Fundulus > Fundulus diaphanus. The sequence continues at coordinate 35,674,701 of CM073125.1, forward strand.
TGTTTTGTCAATGATAAATGTTCAGGATCCAGATTCTAATGAAAATGGAAAAGTTCGCTGCACTTTAGATCAGCATAATTATTTTAAAATCACTTCAACATCGAAACATTTCTTTACGTTAGTGACAGACAGTGAATTGGACAGAGAAGACATGTCTCATTATAACATCACAGTGACCTGATAGAGAAAGAGCCTCTGAGTATAACATCACAGTGACCTGCTCTGATGGAGTCCCCTCCCTCTCCAGCAGCGTCACTCTCACCTTGCAGATCTCTGATGTGAATGACAACGCTCCCGTATTTGAGAGGAGCTCCTATGAGGCCTACATTGTAGAAAACAACACACCAGGTCTCTCTATATTCACAGTGAAAGCCACAGATGCTGACTGGAACCAGAATGCCCGTGTTTCTTACATACTGGAGGACTCCTCTGTTAACGGAGTGCCAGTCTCGTCTTATGTTTCTGTTAGTGCTGATAGTGGAGTCATCCATGCAGTGCGCTCTTTTGACTACGAGCAGATCAAAGATTTCCAGTTCCGCATCAAAACGCAGGATGGAGGCTCTCCTCCACTCAGCAGCAATGTGACTGTGAAAATGCTGATCCAGGACCAGAACGATAACCCTCCTCAGGTTCTGTACCCGGTCCAGACTGGAGGCTCTGTGGTGGCTGAAATGGTGCCTCGTTCAGCAGATGTGGGCTACCTGGTGACTAAAGTGGTGGCTGTAGATGTGGACTCTGGACAGAATGCCTGGCTCTCCTATAAACTGCAGAAAGCCACAGACAGGGCGCTGTTTGAAGTGGGCTCACAGAATGGAGAAATAAGAACAATCCGTCAGGTGACTGATAAAGATGCTGTGAAACAGAGACTGACTGTGATAGTGGAGGACAACGGGCAGCCCTCTCGTTCAGCTACAGTCACTGTTAACGTGGCGGTGGCGGACAGCTTCCCTGAAGTGCTGTCCGAGTTCACTGACTTTCCTCACGATAAGGAGTACAATGACAACCTGACTTTTTACCTGGTGTTGGCTCTGGCTGTGGTCTCCTTCCTCTTCATCACGTGTTTAGTGGTTATTATATCAGTCAAGATCTACAGATGGAGACAGTCTCGCATCCTGTATCACTCCAACCTCCCTGTGATTCCATATTATCCTCCACGTTACTCAGACACTTTGGGAACAGGGACTCTGCCACACGTGTACAACTACGAGGTGTGCAGGACCACTGACTCCAGAAAGAGTGACAATAAGTTTGGAGGAGCTGGTGGTCAGAACGTGTTGATAATGGACCCCAGTTCTACAGGAACCATGCAGCGGATACAGAGTGAGAAGAGCATCCTGGATGAACCTGACTCTCCTTTAGAGGTTGGTTTTCTGATTAAACACAGCTGTTTGTGCTAGAGCTTTAAATTTCTGTGGAATGTGTTGTCTTATCACATCTTTGAGATCAATATTCCTAATTTTCCACTATAAATATTTCCTTTTTTATACCCTATTTCTAATTTAATGATTCTGCATGCTTGTAGATGTTAAGACATCACCGTATCGAAAAACGGGTTTCTCATTTTTTAGAGAATGATTTAGGTAGGACATTTTTAAGATTTGAAATGCTCCTGCACATTATGCTATGGAGAACCAAGTGTGAATATATTATGCAAAATATTAGACATTTTCTTTATATTTAACTTGCTTTTCTAAAATTCAGCACACTTTCATCAAATTTACAAAGGAATTCATCTGAAAAATTTGCATTTACCAACATTTCAAACATGCTTCTCTATGCAATCCCTCTGTGGTGATGAAGCGGGTTTAATCGTCCGCATCTTAGAAACAGTGACCCAGGTTCAAATGCTGGGTGCATCAAATTGTTTTGTTAAATCTTAATCTAAATACTAAACATTAAATCTATAGGTTAACTCTAAATATACATCTTAATGTTAAATCTAAAACGTGTTGTGGGCTGGCCACAACACATTGTGGCCAATTGTGCCTGCTTCTTTACCCCTGAATACTGGCTGTGTGTCACTGGGCATGTTAGCAAGGATAATTGCACACTTGTTTTCGGTCCCCAACAAGCCTTCTGTGTAGAGAAAGAATCAGATTAATTTTGTCTTCATTATTTTTTCAAAGTTGCCATTAACAATCATTCAGTTTCTTGTGAAGGAAGCAGAGCCCTTGCTCAGCTCTTTACAGACAAACAGACTTTTCCTTACACATCCAGAAAGCATTACTGAAGAAAGCTAAAACTATTTCAGAGCATACTTATTTTTTAATCAGTTAATGAATATGACTTGTAAGAACTGATTTCTACCCTAAAATGAAGATCCGAAGCTTATTTGAGGATGTATGAGCAACAGGAAGGTATTTTGTCTCATCATGGATGATATTTATTTTAGGACAGACAGGTAAAGAGTCCAACTGTTGAATTTTGCTGCTTCCAGCTGCAAAGGCCAGAGTGTGTCCAGGAGATGGTGTTTGGATAAAAATCCTTTTCTTCTCCTGTGATGTTTCTGGTACTGAGATGTTCACCCATTTCTTTCTCTGCAAAGTACAACAGTACAAAATATTATAAGCAGGAACAGCTCTATCAAAAATAAAATCAGGTCACCGATCTGCTGTACATTCTGGCACTATGCTCAATTTTGTACTGTATTAAATTTATGTCTATGGAGCAACAAATAGCTTAAAAATTACACAAAAGATATTTGTTAAATGTAAGAAATGTGGATGCAAATATCACATAATATTTTCTGACAATCAAAATAAAATTAACCACCATTAGACAAAGTTGTCTAATGGTGCACATTTTGAATGTCAAAAGTATATCAAACTCTTATCGTTTATGAAAAAAACATTTGTGTTTTTATGGTATCATTGTAATACCTTGAGATATTTTCTGAACAGCAGTTGCAGTTTATATATTTAATGTACAATTGTGTTTCACATCAAGTGTGGCTGTAAAATACTTATTTTTAAAGTGCAGCACCAAGTGTACAGATCAGAGGGACAAAATATAGCAAAAATAACTGATTGTACAAACATAATCAGAAAAGGAAAATTCAGACCAGTCACTGGAAAATATTTTCTATTTAAAAAAATCTCCCACCCAACAGTCTTAATGCAATCAATTGTCTACTGAAACTTCTACTATATCTGGCCATTAACTGTTTAGGCAAGGCAAACATTTTTAAAAAGCACTTTTCAGTAACAAGATGATTCAAAGTGCTGTTTGTAAGCAGGATAATGTATAAAAGGCCTGTCTGGAATAAATAAATGTTCTTTATTTTTATACAACATAAATGTTGATGTCTTCATTCGCAGATCTTTGTCTCACTGATTACTGTATGACTACTGTTCCCATAATTCTCTACATCTCACACAATGTATCGCCTGTACGCTTTAAGTAAAGCTGTTCTTAACAGTCCATGGCATCCCATGTACTCAGACATTTACCTTCCTTGTCGCACTCAAATTTATATTCACTTCAACTTAATCAATTACAGAGAACCTAGAGGAAAATTGGTGATTTACTAAACAAGTTAAATTGTAAACATAAGCTCTCTGTAATGTAGAAGCCGAGCCAACTTTATCTATAAGCACAGCACAGCTGGCCAAAGTGCTGAACAAAAATGAACATACATGATAAACACATAAAATAGGTTGCAATCACCTAGAGTACAATACTAAAACATGCAAGAATATTATAAGTAACTTAAGTAAAACATAACATAAAACACTTAAAAGATGTAAAAAAACAGGAATAAAATTAATAAGGTGAGCTCTGTCATGATATGTCAAAAGCTAATGAGAAAAGATGGGTTTTCAGAGCAGATTTAAAAATAGACAGTGAAGAGGCCTGTCTGATGTGTAACAGCAGCAGGTTCCACAGCCTTGGCGCTGCCACAGAAAACGCTATGTCCCGTCTGAACTTCTGCAATGTCCTCGGCACGTCCAGGAGAAGCTAAACTGAACAGGCAACCAGTGCAATGAGGCTAAAACAGGAGTTATGTGCCTTCTCTTTCATGTACAAGTTAGAAGGTGAGCAGCTGCATTCTGCACCAGCTGGAGTCAAGACAGGGTTGTCTGTGATACACCATAATGCAGAGAGTTGCAGTAATTGAAGCATGTTGTGATTAAAGTATGGATTATAATTTCAAAGTCCAGTTTTAAAAGAATATGTTTCACCTTTGCCAGTTGTCTCGGTTGATTAAAAACTGGATTTCACCACTGCACTGAACTGCCTGTCAAGATTAAAATCACTGTCCATTTTTACCCCAAGATTGGTGATAGTGGGTTTTATATGCTGATCCAGAGGGTCAAGCTCTAGTTGACAACCCACTGGAGACCCCAGGACTAAAACACAAAATCTCTATCTTTTTGTCATTAAAATTAAGGAAGTTAAAAGTCATCCATGCAATATTGTGCATGTCTAATAAAATAAAGTACAGTAACTTAAACTAGAAAGCAGAGGGGTCACAATCTAAGCAACGTTTTATGCAATAGTAAAATCTGTTCAGTAACTTTCAGGGCACATTTCTCAAACAGTTGTGGTGCTCACTGAAAATATGCATCTTTTTAATGATAAAAACATGATAGAATTGAGTTATTGAGTAAATATTCACAGTTGCTCTACAATTTGCAGGCTATATAATTCACTACAAAGTAAAACTAATTCATAAAATACAGTGTCTCGCAAAAGTATTCACCCAACCTTGGCTTGTTTCATAATTTGTTGTCTCACAACCTGGACTTAAAATGGACTGCTTGAGAGTCTGCTTAAAAGTGTGCATCATTTAATTTACAGAACATGCCTATAGCTTGCAATATATCATGTCTTTAGTGTGAAGTAAACAACAAATAGGAAAAAAATAACAGAAAACACCCCAAAATCGGTATTTTGTAGAGCCATATGTACCGGCAGTTACAGCTGCAAATGCCTTTGGATGAGTCTGTATGAGCGTGCCACATCTTGCCACTGGGATTTTTGCCTATTCTTTAAGGCAAAACTGCTCCAGGTCTTTCGTGTTGGGTGGTTTTCCCTGGTGAACAGTAATCTTCAAGACTAACCACAGATTCTCAGTTAGATTGAGATCTGGAATTTGACTAAGCCATTCCAACACATCTAAATGTCTCCCCTTAAACAACTCAAGTGTTGCTTTAGTAAATGCATCATTGTCCTATTGGAGGGAGAACCTCCGACCCAGTCTCAAATCCCAGGCAGACTGACACGTTCTGCTCAAGAATATCCCTTTATAAAGCATCTTTCTTCTTTTCCTCAACTCGGACCAGTGTCCCAGTTGCTGCTGCTGAAAAACATCCCACAGCCTGATGTGTGGGTATGCAGGATGTGTGGACGGTGTTCCTGGGGTGAAGGGATGTGTTGGGTTTGCGCCAGACATAGTTTCCTTGTTGGCCAAAAAGTTAAATTTTAGTCTTATTAGACCAAAACACTTTCCTTCATACATTTGGGGAGTTGCCCACGTGCCTTTTGGCAAACTCAGAGTTTTCCTTTTTCTTAACACTAAGAATTTTTTTTTCTGGCCACTCTTCCATAAAGCCCAGCTCTATGGAGTGTGTGGCTGATTGTGGTCCTGGGGACAGATACTTCAGTCTCTACTGTGGACCTGTTTTATACCAACAGGTCAGGTGACACTTAGATCGCACACAGGTGGACTTCATTTCACTAATTATGTGACTTTTGAAGGTAGCTGGTTGCATCAGAACTATTTAGGGGCTTCATAACAAAGTGGGTGGAGACATTCATGCCAATTTTCAGTTTTTTAATTTTCTTTATTCTTTTTTTGCAGATAATTATCATATTTACTTCACCAAATACACTAATTTGTTTGGATCCATCACACAACTAAGATTAAAAAAAGATTGAAAGTGCAGGTTGGAACATAACAAAAAAAGTAGAAGGGTGAATACTTATCCAAGGAAGTGTACAAAGTGTTGCATTACTTACTAATCTCAGTGAAGTGCCAGATGAAACTGCTGGATCAAACGGTGAATGGAGACCTGGAACAGTAGCCAGCATTTTATTAATTTATCTAACCTGTGGTCTAATCTTTATGCTTCACGAGTTACTACTGCAAACAGTCTAAAAGTCCACAGCTCTAACATTAAAGTAGCATGAAAAAGCTGTTGTTTTTTTTATATGTTCATATATATATATATAAACTATGCCCTCGATCTTAATTTGGTTAAACTACACTACTCCCTCTTCCTGGCTGCATTGTAGAAACTTTGCAACACAGATGTTAGCTAGTTAGCTGAGCTTTTGGTAGCCGTATGGTGCATGAAAACTACAATATGTATATAATTGAATACATAAGGAAAACCACTTAACTTACCATCATTGCTGCACGTGAAATGCACTCAGAAGAGCAGCTCGGACACCTGCCGTAGCTCGATCAATCTCTCCTGCCTGGCGCTCCCAGGCAGCCATGTTGCGCTGGTCATTCAGAGCCCTTCCTGCTGCCAGTTCTTATCAGATAAACAATTGATCATGCGGATTAAAAATAATAATAAAAATAAATAATAAAAAAAGTTGACTTTACAACTGTAACCGAACCGAAAACAAGTGCTCACGTATTCTTGCAAACATGCCCATTGAAAGCCAGCCAGTAGGCTCTCAGGGCAAAAGGAAGTGAGCGCAATTGGTCAAATCGTGTTGTGGGCGTGGCCACTACTTAAGGTCCTTCAAGGGGCCCAATAAAAGCGTTTCCCCGAGACGTTTAGGTCACACTTTTATATTTAACATTTATATTTAAAATTCAGATTTAGATTTAACATACATATAATATTTAGGAGTTACTTTTAGATTACTTGTTTAAATTTAACATTTAAAAATAGATTTAACATATAAATTGAATATTCAATATTTAGAGTAGATGAACAGGTCTGAAATGTAAATCTGCAGGTATGTGACGATTTTCAGACAGTTTAAATTTTAAATGTGATGAAAGTGTGCTAAATGTACGAACCTTGCTCTTGTTTTTAGGTCATATTTTATTAATTAATTTAATTTGAAATTAATAAAGTATTATAAAATTAGTATTTAATTAATTAGTCGTTTAAATATATTCTTAGTGTGTTTGTAATTATTGTGTTGATTTTTTTTGTTTATTTATTTTGCTAATTTGTTTTATCAAGACACGTCTCTTGTAAATTAGTTCTTGTATCTGAATGAGATACATTTTTTTATATATATTTTTTTGCATGATATTTTACACTCTTCACACCCCATCTTCATCTAATACCTGAATGGAATGTTAGATGGGAAATGTTCTCTTTTATTATAGAAAGGCTAATATTATTTAGATGCGTTCATACGGTAGTTGCATGATGTTGTCATCGTTTGATCTGTCTGTACATATTTGTTCAAATTTTGAGACCTGCAGTTCAGTCCATTGAACAGTGAAAGACGCTGTTTACCATCCAGTTGCTGATGAATCTTTTATCCTCTCCCATACGTCAGCATGCTGCGTTATGAGGCAGAGAGTTGCAGAGTTAACGGGCAGGGAAAAAAAGCAGGAGGCAGGATCGCACAAAGAGATCCCTTTGTTCAGCGTCTTCTTTCTTCTTTAGTTCATTCTTACCGATGGGATCTTATCATTTTCACTTCTCAAACCTGACAGCAGCGTAAGAAGAGGAAGGATTTCTGATTTTTCTACATTTCTTTCTGTCGGTTTGCACGATGAAATGGCAAGTGCTGTTGATTTTCTCTCTGCTCCGTCTCGGTGTTTTGCGCGGCCAGGTCAGCTACTCCGTTCCTGAGGAGATGAAAAGGGGCTCTTTGATTGGTAATATAGCGCACGATTTAGGTTTAGGGGTGGCCCGAATGAAGTCCGGGAAAGCAAGAATTTATTCTGGTAACAACGAGGAGTACGTGGAGCTGAATCGGGAAAGAGGGGCGCTAATTATTAAGGACAGAATAGACAGAGAAGCGCTGTGCGGTCAAACAGTACCGTGCGCACTGCATTTTCAAATGATCCTTGAAAACCCAATGGAATTTTACACGGTGACTGTGGAGATTACCGATATAAATGACAATCCTCCTACATTTGAGAGAGGGGAGATTAAACATGAGATCAGTGAATCAGCTTTAACTGGAGCTCGGTTTGTCCTGGAAAAAGCCATCGACGATGACGTCGGAGTGAATGGTTTAAGCAGTTACACCCTTAAACCGAGCGATAATTTTGCTCTGAAAACGACCAGCCGGGTGGATGGCACTAAAAATGTAGAGATGGTTTTACAGAAGCCTCTGGACCGAGAGAAAAATGAAAATTTGTCTTTAATTTTAACCGCGCTGGATGGGGGTGAACCTCAGCTCAGCGGAACAATGCAGATTACCATAACCGTGTTAGATGTAAATGACAATCCACCTGTTTGTTCAAAACCCGAATATAAAGCCAGCGTCGCAGAAAACGCCCCTGCTGGCACGGTAATAACCGCGGTAAAGGCTAGTGACAGAGATAAAGGAAATAATGGAAAGATAATATACACAATTCCCAAATCATCAGCTGCAAATCTCTTTCAGATTAACTCGGACGATGGAGTGTTGATGCTGAAGGGAAATATAGACTTCGAAAAAAGGAGAATATACGAGTTAGACGTCCAGGTCTCAGATCAGGGAGGATTATCAGATGCCTGTAAAGTGATAGTAGATGTGACAGACGTAAATGATAACGCTCCTTCCATTAATGTGATGTCTAAATCAAATGCACTGTCTGAAAATGTAAGACCAGGGACGGTTGTAACTATGCTGAATATACAAGATCCGGATTCGAATGAAAATGGTAGAGTGATGTGTGCTTTGAGTGAAAATGCTGCTTTTAGTATTAAATCATCCACCAATAATTTCTTTACCGTTGTGACAGAAGGCGAATTAGATAGAGAAAGAGCCTCTGAGTATAACATCACAGTGACCTGCTCTGATGAAGGAGTCCCCTCCCTCTCCAGCAGCGTCACTCTCACCTTGCAGATCTCTGATGTGAATGACAACGCTCCCGTATTTGAGAGGAGCTCCTATGAGGCCTACATTGTAGAAAACAACACACCAGGTCTCTCTATATTCACAGTGAAAGCCACAGATGCTGACTGGAACCAGAATGCCCGTGTTTCTTACATACTGGAGGACTCCTCTGTTAACGGAGTGCCAGTCTCGTCTTATGTTTCTGTTAGTGCTGATAGTGGAGTCATCCATGCAGTGCGCTCTTTTGACTACGAGCAGATCAAAGATTTCCAGTTCCGCATCAAAACGCAGGATGGAGGCTCTCCTCCACTCAGCAGCAATGTGACTGTGAAAATGCTGATCCAGGACCAGAACGATAACCCTCCTCAGGTTCTGTACCCGGTCCAGACTGGAGGCTCTGTGGTGGCTGAAATGGTGCCTCGTTCAGCAGATGTGGGCTACCTGGTGACTAAAGTGGTGGCTGTAGATGTGGACTCTGGACAGAATGCCTGGCTCTCCTATAAACTGCAGAAAGCCACAGACAGGGCGCTGTTTGAAGTGGGCTCACAGAATGGAGAAATAAGAACAATCCGTCAGGTGACTGATAAAGATGCTGTGAAACAGAGACTGACTGTGATAGTGGAGGACAACGGGCAGCCCTCTCGTTCAGCTACAGTCATTGTTAACGTGGCGGTAGCGGACAGCTTCCCTGAAGTGCTGTCCGAGTTCACTGACTTTCCTCACGATAAGGAGTACAATGACAACCTGACTTTTTACCTGGTGTTGGCTCTGGCTGTGGTCTCCTTCCTCTTCATCACGTGTTTAGTGGTTATTATATCAGTCAAGATCTACAGATGGAGACAGTCTCGCATCCTGTATCACTCCAACCTCCCTGTGATTCCATATTATCCTCCACGTTACTCAGACACTTTGGGAACAGGGACTCTGCCACACGTGTTCAACTACGAGGTGTGCAGGACCACTGACTCCAGAAAGAGTGACAATAAGTTTGGAGGAGCTGGTGGTCAGAACGTGTTGATAATGGACCCCAGTTCTACAGGGACCATGCAGCGGATACAGAGTGAGAAGAGCATCCTGGATGAACCTGACTCTCCTCTAGAGGTGAGGATTTGTTAATTTATTAATGACTAATCAATGTGGCCGTTTCTGTTTTTGGATAGATGTTTGAATGCTTGTGTTGTGTGACGAACCTTTACTATCCAGCATCTGAACTGCTCCAGAACTTTGGTGTTAAATATCGTTCATCTGATTCCAAACCATTGCACAGACAAGTGTCACTCTTTTCCATGCTTTATTTTTCTTTTCGGCTTTAATCCAAAATTTGTATATTCAATTTATACATTTTTACCAAATATTTTTCTTTGTCATGAATTTTTTTTTTTTTTTCTTCTTTGTCATGAAATCAGGGGTGGTGCTAGCGGGGGGACGAGGGGTGCAATGTACACCCCTGGAATCTGATCCCCACCCCCCCCCCCACCCAGATTATTGACATGTCACAATAACACTCCAGTACAATAGTTGCCGCTATATAACACAAATTGTTGCAATCCAACCAACTAGAAGAAGAACTTTACAGTACATAAAAGTCAATTAGGCAATAAACAAAGTATCCAATCAAAGACTGAAGATTTATGCTAGAATTTGAAAGATCAAATAAAGGTCTAACATAATAAGCACATTATAAATTAACTTATGGAATAAACTTAGAAATTAATATAAAAATTATTTATATAAATAGATTTCCGTCCGTCCGTCCGTCTTCTTCCGCTTATCCGGGGTCGGGTCGCGGGGGTAGCAGCTTCAGTAGGGAGGCCCAGACGTCCCTCTCCCCGGCCACTTGGGCCAGCTCCTCAGGAGGAATCCCAAGGCGTTCCCAGGCCAGCCGGGAGACATAGTCCCTCCAGCGTGTCCTGGGTCTTCCCCTGGGCCTCCTCCCGGTGGGACGTGCCCGGAACACCTCACCAGGGAGGCGTCCAGGAGGCATCCTGACCAGATGCCCGAGCCACCTCAACTGGCTCCTCTCGACGTGGAGGAGCAGCGGCTCTACTCTGAGTCCTCCCCGGATGACTGAGCTCCTCACCCTATCTCTAAGGGAGAGCCCAGACACACTACGGAGAAAACTCATTTCAGCCGCTAAAATAGATTTTTCAAGTATTTTATATACATATATACAGAGGGAAATTAGTTGTTATCACATATCTATTTTGATAAAATGTTTTCTTTTATAATATTCATTTTGATCAAAACTTTTTCGTTTTGATCATGCATTTTAATTGAAATTACTTTTTGTTTGATTGAATCATAAAAAGACAAATTTTCCACCATACATACACACACTGGATATACGAAACCATCAAGAACAACGTTACCACCACCAGATGGTGGTAATGCACATCTCCAGTTATTTTTGCCAACCTCTAAGAAGTAGTGGAAGAGAAGAAGAACAGACAGGAAGAATGGAGTCTAAAAAGAATATGAGGAACAGAGGGGGAAATGGAGGAAATTGGGATTATAAATAAAGAAAAAGACGGAAAAAATAATTTTCTAAACAGACCTGTAACTTTTGTCCTTTTTTTTGCCCCCTCTTCGGGGTGTTGTTAGTGCTAAACTTGACTGAGTGGAACTGTGTGCATGTTGGCTCACCACAGATTAAGCCGAACTGGTGCCCCCTAAACTCCAAAAACGCCTAAAAAAAATGCCCAAATTAAATTACATGCTGTTCTTAAACCCTTTCGAGTAGAGGCAAGAGCTTGCTGTCTCTGTAAAGGTAACACATTAAAAGTTTAATCTATGAAGGTATGGTGTTCTGGTAACCAGTTTTTAGTTATTGAAGTTGGACAAATAGGCCATTTTTGTTGCTCTTATTTCTTTCTTCGACATGCAGCTGCAGGCTGATGGAGATTCTAGCTGAAAAATAAGGGAGCCAAAAGAGAAATCTTTTGTGTGACAGGTTCAAATGCGAATGTAATATAAAAAAATAACTATTCTAGACTTTTTTCTGAAGGTATGTCTAGGCGCTCTCTAAAACCTTTCTGATTAGTAATCATAAAAAATCATTGTCACTCTTGTGACAAACACCACACCTTCTTCTGTTGCTATTCGGGTCTTCCCATAAGCTTTACACACATTTCCTGGTGAAAATGTACGTCTAAGACCAAAAGTTGTCTTTTACACACACGGGTGCACAGATAGCGCAGACACCGGATTAGCTTTACGCACGCTGTTATGGAGTTTTAAGTGTCCTGCCACACACGCGATATATCCACGTGACTGTAATTTCACTGGCTACAGTCTCCACATGTCGCAATGAGCGTCTAAACTGATTGGTCCGAGCAACGTACCTCAAAACAGGAGGAGGGAGGGGTTTGAGAAATGAGCAATGGTGAATAACATTGGCTCTGGAGAAAATGTGGATTAACACAGTTTGTCAAAAGCGATGTCAATCAAAGGAGGGGAGCCTAGATGGCCATCTTGAAACAAGAGTTGTTAAAATAGAAGTCTAGGGTAAGAACTACATGGCTTTGAAGTCAAAAGTATGTTCCGATGGATCAACGGTGACGCAGAGACGCAATTACTAAAAAATATTAAGTTATGTTTTCCTCTTTTTGTACTGTAAATGTGACTTAATTGTCTAGGGAAAGTTTTTTTTTTATTGTTGCCCCCTACAGTCCCCCACTTTATAAAATGTTTTCTCTTATATGATAAAAAGTTTTTTATAATTCTCACTTCATCAACATCTGATCGCATTTTCTCGTCAGAAGCTTTTTTGTTACAAGCGGTTTTTCATATATAAATCAGATCGATTCCTCGTATGCTTTTCAACGTTTGATTCCATTTTTCTTTTAGGCTATTTCCCGGCTTCTTTAATCATCCCACATTTGTGTAGTACATTATATCAAGCTCTTATGGCCGCTATTGGCCAGTGAGTGTCAGCAGCAAGGCAGCTCCCCGCCGTTCCTCCCCCGTGATCCTTTTTCTCTTTAAATCTGAGGACGACAGACATGCACCGCCAATGTGCGGGCGCTCGACGTTGCGATATCCACTAAAACGTAATTGAGGAATATCTTAAATGCGTTGTAATCGCCACGACAAGGATTTTATTGTAGCCCTCTCGGGGATCAGGATATAAAATTTCACTGGGATTTATTCTGAACGGAAAAGACGGAGAGAACAATGGGGAGGAGGACGGTGCCGTTGTTTCTCTCATTCCTCTCCTTCTGTTTGGCGGCTGGCCAGGTCAGCTACTCCATTCCCGAGGAATTGCCAAAAGGATCATTAATCGGTAACATCGCCCGAGATTTGGGTCTGGAAAATAAAAGGTTATCCTCGGGAAAAGCCCGAATTTTTACTGGAGACAACACGGATTACATCGAGCTGAAGAGAGAACGGGGAGTCCTCCTTGTCAAAGAGAAAATAGACAGGGAGCTGCTCTGTGGGCAGACGACGCCTTGCGCTCTGCATTTTCAGGTCATTCTGGAAAATCCCATGGAGCTGTACAGCGTCGCTGTTGAAATCGCCGACATTAATGACAACGCCCCGCTATTTGAAAAATCGGACATGAAATTTAAGATAAGTGAGTCTGCAGTCATAGGAGCTAAATTCTTGTTAGAGCGAGCCATAGATCCCGATGTTGGCGTGAACGGTCTTCAGAGTTATTTTCTTACAAAAACAGAACATTTCGTTTTGAAGTTGAAAGATCAACCTGACGGTGAAAAGACTGTTGAAATGATTTTACAAAAGCCCCTTGACAGAGAGAAAATAGAGGAGATATTTCTGGTGTTAACTGCAGTGGACGGAGGAGAACCGCAGCTATCTGGCACGGCAAAAATACATGTTACAGTGCTTGATGCTAATGACAATGCGCCAGTTTTTACTAAATCCCTTTATAAAGCTGCTATTCCAGAAAATGCCTCTAAGGGTAAAGTTGTAATCAGAGTCAGTGCCACTGATGCTGATAAAGGACTAAATTCAAACTTAATTTATTCTATCTCTAACACAGCAGCAGACATACGGGATTTGTTCACAATGAATGAATCAAATGGTGATCTAATATTGACTGGCAGCATTGATTATGAAAAAGCCCGTTACTATCAAATACATGTCCAAGCAAGTGATGAAGGAGGATTGACAGATTCCTGTAAAGTGACTGTTGATGTTATGGATATTAATGACAACAAACCAGTTATTAATATAATATCACCGAATAACGTAATCTCAGAAGACTCTAAACCAGCAACAGTTGTGACCATGGTAAATGTTCAGGATTTAGATTCAGGGGAAAACGGCAAAGTTCACTGTGCTATTGATGAACATATTCCCTTTGCGTTAAAATCATCAACAAATGGTTTCTTTAACCTTGTGACAGACAGTGAATTAGATAGAGAAAGAGCCTCTGAGTATAACATCACAGTGAACTGCTCTGATGAAGGAGTCCCCTCCCTCTCCAGCAGCGTCACTCTCACCTTGCAGATCTCTGATGTGAATGACAACGCTCCTGTCTTTGAGAGGAGCTCCTATGAGGCCTACATTGTAGAAAACAACACACCAGGTCTCTCTATATTCACAGTGAAAGCCACAGATGCTGACTGGAACCAGAATGCCCGTGTTTCTTACATACTGGAGGACTCCTCTGTTAACGGAGTGCCAGTCTCCTCATACGTGTCTGTTAGTGCTGATAGTGGAGTCATCCATGCAGTGCGCTCTTTTGACTACGAGCACATCAAAGATTTCCAGTTCCGCATCAAAGCGCAGGATGGAGGCTCTCCTCCACTCAGCAGCAACGTGACTGTGAAAATGCTGATCCAGGACCAGAACGATAACCCTCCTCAGGTTCTGTACCCGGTCCAGACTGGTGGCTCTGTGGTGGCTGAAATGGTGCCTCGTTCAGCAGATGTGGGCTACCTGGTGACTAAAGTGGTGGCTGTAGATGTGGACTCTGGACAGAACGCCTGGCTCTCCTATAAACTGCAGAAAGCCACAGACAGGGCGCTGTTTGAAGTGGGCTCACAGAATGGAGAAATAAGAACAATCCGTCAGGTGACTGATAAAGACGCTGTGAAACAGAGACTGACTGTGATAGTGGAGGACAACGGGCAGCCCTCTCGTTCAGCTACAGTCATTGTTAACGTGGCGGTGGCGGACAGCTTCCCTGAAGTGCTGTCCGAGTTCACTGACTTTCCTCACGATAAGGAGTACAATGACAACCTGACTTTTTACTTGGTCTTGGCTCTGGCTGTGGTCTCCTTCCTCTTCATCACGTGTTTAGTGGTTATTATATCAGTCAAGATCTACAGATGGAGACAGTCTCGCATCCTGTATCACTCCAACCTCCCTGTGATTCCATATTATCCTCCACGTTACTCAGACACTTTGGGAACAGGGACTCTGCCACACGTGTACAACTATGAGGTGTGCAGGACCACTGACTCCAGAAAGAGTGACAATAAGTTTGGAGGAGCTGGTGGTCAGAACGTGTTGATAATGGACCCCAGTTCTACAGGAACCATGCAGCGGATACAGAATGAGAAGAGCATCCTGGATGAACCTGACTCTCCTCTAGAGGTTAGAAGGCTGGTTTCAATAAAATAATAGTAACTGACTTTGCTTATAATGATGGGAATGTTTTCTTTTATATTTCATATGGGTCATCTCTACAATATCTGTGTATGTTCTGAGCAGATGCGTATTAATTCACTTTCTTGATTCTTCTTTGGTAAGAAAGCACAGTTTTAGCAGTGTTTGAATATCCTCCCATGAGTACAATCAATGATGTGACTGATCCTCTGTTTTAAGTTCAGGACCATGGACAGAAATATTAGCAGAGGCATTCAGGCCCATAGCCAAATTCTTATCTGGGTATTGAAAAGTGGCATAGCCGGAAAGGTTTCATATGGCCAGACTGAGACCACTACGCAGTGAGGGTTGGCTGAAAACTGATATTAGGTTTGTTTTTTGCTTTTTTTGGTAGACGGTGCCATAGTTCTTTGTCACACTCTTATTACATGGAAGACTCATAGATGACTTGTAGACACAAGATTGCCAATAATACACAAAAACTAGCTCCAAAAAGAGCATCAAGTTTGTTTGCCATCTTTCATGTTAGTATATTATCAATGTGGATAATCCATCACTGTATTTTCATGGTCAATTTATGGATAATTTTCTTATAAGTAAAACGTTAAACAGTTTTCAGTAGCAGCTTTGACATATTTTTTTCATATTGTGGAAGGAAAGTCACATGTCACCACGTGCAACGAAAGCGGTCCAACCTTTTATACAGGAAGTGACTGCAAATTACAGTCACTGTGCAACATGCTTCTTTGTGTATTTATAAACAAAAGAAATAAGTTCTGAAACAGTAGATAAATTCGTCTCTTTAGTTGTGATGCACAGAAAACATTATGAACAGCAAAAAATTCACAGAACTGGTAAACAATTTATAATTTAAATATCAAATATTAATCTCAGCAGCAACACATTATCAAAGTGCTCCATTTGGTCTAAAATTTCAGGAGGATTAAATTGTGCTCTCTTTCTAAGTTATTGCATTCTCGGTAGCTCTAACGTGCAATGTTTCACTTTCTGTTGCCTCAAAAACTGGATATCTTTTATGTTTGTCTCAAATATCCACTTGGTATTTTTTGCTGCACCAACAATTGTTCAGAGAAATTTTTATAGTTATTGGTACCAAGCTTTTGCACTCATCTATTGACTAAAAGAAAGCAAGACAATCAAATATATAAAAAGAAACTAAGCGTTTGCATATTGTGATACTGTACTTGTCAAAGATTCTTTCTTTGTTCTCAAACTGTTTCCACGCTAACATTGCACTAATGTGTGTATCAGACTTGGTATGTAAATCCTCCATTTTTAATCATAGCCTTTTCCTAAAACTGATTCTGCATTTAGAAGTCTAAAATTTCTGTAGGCATCAGAGCAAACTGCATCCTTGCTTTTTGAGTGTCCATCCATGTATGATGTGTGCACCACAAGGCCCTGAAATTTCTTTGCCTGTCCCCCATGACAGTCTCTGGAAAAACATGTAGCTGGACTTGATCTTCACCTCCAGAATTCTAAAAGAGAAAAAATGAATAGAAGTTTTTCAATCATGTTATAAATATATGTTAAAGGTTGTGGGCACTTTGTAATCGGCCCAACTCCACAGCTGTGTCCTTGTTCTAAATTATTTAGTTTATCTATTAATAGACATAGGACATTTTAAATAGTTATTCTTATGTCTTGATTGCATCTAAATTGCTAAAATATGTTATTCAAATTTTTCCATTAAATGCTAACAGATAAAAGTAACAGCTCAGGAAATTGATTTGTAGCTTGTGACGGCCGAACTGTAACCTACCTTGAAATTCACATTGCATAGAAGCCTGGGGATCTCCTCCATCATGACTGTCCCTATCAAGCTGATCATCTGTTTTTTGAGATAGAAAAAGTTAAAATTTTGCATGCAACATTTTAAGACAAATGCCTTAATTTCCACCCATGCAGAATCTCTTAAATTCCTTGGCTAATTATATAAGGCAGGTAATTGACTTCACCTCTATATTTACTTCTCTGGAAAACACCTTGTGAACGTTCCCCATTACCTGATCCAGTTTCAACCTGCATCTCCTGCTCTTGATCACATCCCTTCTCATTACTGCTGGATGCAGCACTACTGAAGTAACATCTAATCTTTCTCTTCATTTTACCTGATAATGAAAACATATCTTACAATTATAAGCAGGCATTTCAGAGACATTCCTCTGCAATACTTTATCATTTTAGCAACATCAGCGCTGATGCATGCCGATGAATCCCAGAGCATTACTGCATTTAGACTATTCATCGAAATCATGGATCATTTTCTCTTTTGATCATAATCATATTTATATTTAGGACAGAGAGGTCAGATGGTTCGAAAATATTGATGTTATCAAATATTGAAAATAGAAACTTAAACAAGTCCCATCCACTTCTGTCAGCTCAGAGACTAGTTACGAATAAACAAGCATACACTCATAACATGCCCTTCAGTATTGCACTTAGGAGCACTAAACATAACACGTCACTTAATGTTGTCTCTTTTGTTCTTTTACAGACAGCCATTTTTGTTATTTCAATTTGAGATGGGAAACCTTTTAAGCATAGTATAGAAAAGTCCGTTTTTAACTTTACCTCAGAGCCTGAGCTCTACTGCAGCAGGAAAAACTGGGGAGAAAATGCCCCATGCTCCATGAAAACCACCTGTAGCCGCCGCCATCACGTGAACGTGATTGAACCAGAACTACTTCTATTATAATTGTGTTAGTGGTTGACATTCAGCGTAAGAGTATTATTGCTGCCACCATTTGGTTTGGAGGGAGATTGCTTATTTCGGCAGCTCCGTCTGTTAATCACGTCTCCATGGGTAAAAGAAGTCGCTTGTCTGGGCTGGTTGCGGGGGAGGCCAGATCAAGGATTGGCTGGTGGTGGCCATCCCTGACCCGCCCCTCTTGCTCCACCGCTAATATTTAAGTCCCATATTTTAAATACTAATTATTTGTTGTGAGGTTTTGTGTTAGAAACGGAATTTTGTTAAAATTCGTTTTAACATTATTTGGATTACACGTTGTGAACTGTTGTTAGAGTTTCCTTCATTGTCCTGGATTTTTTTTCTGATTTTTGCTGATCCCTCAGTGCTACCTAGCTCTTATACATTCCATGTATTTTGTTGATATATGTCTATTTGAAACATGTTCAGAGATCAAGATATTATTGCTAGAAAATACAATACTACCTGCAGTGGTTTGGGAGCATGATATCCTTTCTAAATTGCTTGTTAAATATGTTATACGAGCTTTCAAACTTCAGAGCAAGAGGTACAGTTGATGTGTAATATTCTGCAATTTTATGGTTTCGACTCTGAGGGCCGCTGTTGACCAGCGTGCTGCTGAATAAGGGTGTGCGTGTGGTTCCACCACCCTGACAATATCCTCATTAGATGAAGGGAGCGCAGCAGTCGAACATCGGACGGCTTTGCTGGAGCAGGATTATATATAAAAAAGGATAAATGTTTCTTCAACATTTTTTTTTATTCAGTACATGACCGATATCTTAATCTGAGGTTGGAAATCACTTTAGTGGCGCATTTTTTTCCATAAAACACGTCAAGCTCAAAAGGGAGAAAGGCAAAAAAAAAGGAACAATGAATCGGTCGGTATTGTTTTTCATTTCTCTCCTTTCTCTGGACTCGGTGGTCGGGCAGGCCAGCTACTCCATTCCAGAGGAAATGCCCAAAGGATCTTTAATTGGAAATATCGCTCATGACTTGGGATTAGACACTAGACGTTTGGTGTCCGGTAAAGCGACGATTTTTAACAGAAACAGCGCGGAGCACGTCGAGCTGAACAGAGAGAGAGGAGTGCTCCTCGTCAAAGAGCGGATCAACAGAGAGGCGCTGTGTACAGAGACCACGGTTTGTGCTTTAGATTTTCAGGTTATTCTGGAGAGTCCGATGGAGTTTTACACAGTCACCATCCAGATTACAGATATTAATGATAATGCACCGACTTTTGAAAAGGACGAAATGAAATTTAAAATTAGTGAGTCCGCTATAAATGGTGCAAAATTTGTGTTAGAAAGGGCGGTGGATCATGACGTTGGAGTTAATGATCTCCAGGATTACCTACTAAAACCATCAGACCACTTTGCTTTGAAACTGCACAGTAATGCAAATGGACATAAAAATGTAGAGATGGTGTTACAGAAGCCTTTAGACAGGGAGAAACAGGAGCAGATAAATCTGTTGTTGACAGCGGTAGATGGAGGAGAGCCGCTGATGTCAGGGACGATGCTGATCGTTATCACAGTCTTAGATGCTAATGATAATGCTCCTGTTTTTACACAAAAAACATATAAAGCTATTGTTACTGAAAATTCCCCAAAAGGAACAGTCGTGGCCACAGTTAAAGCCTCAGATGCAGATGAAGGTCCCAACAGTAAAATAACATATTCAATCACAAACACGTTAGATAATGTCAGAAAAGTGTTTAACATCAACGAGGAAAACGGGCAAATTACATTAATTGAAAATATTGACTTTGAAAAATCAAAGCATTTTCAAATAAATTTGCTCGCCAGTGACAATGGGGGACTAACAGATTCCTCAAAATTGATTGTCGATGTGCAAGACGTAAACGACAACAAACCTGAAATTAGGATCATGTCAAAGTCAAATGTAATAGCTGAGGATTCTAAACCTGATACAGTTGTTACAATTATAAATATAGAAGATTTGGACAATGGAAAAAACGGGGAAGTGAAATGCTTTGTTACAGAAAATGTACCTTTCATTTTAAAATCATCAAGAAATAATTTCTACAGTTTGGTAACAGACAGTGATTTAGACAGAGAGCTGGCCTCTGAGTATAACATCACAGTGACCTGCTCTGATGAAGGAGTCCCCTCCCTCTCCAGCAGCGTCACTCTCACCTTGCAGATCTCTGATGTGAATGACAACGCTCCTGTCTTTGAGAGGAGCTCCTATGAGGCTTACACTGTAGAAAACAACACACCAGGTCTCTCTATATTCACAGTGAAAGCCACAGATGCTGACTGGAACCAGAATGCCCGTGTTTCTTACATACTGGAGGACTCCTCTGTTAACGGAGTACCAGTCTCCTCATATGTGTCCGTTAGTGCTGATAGTGGAGTCATCCATGCAGTGCGCTCTTTTGACTACGAGCAGATTAAAGATTTCCAGTTCCGCATCAAAGCGCAGGATGGAGGCTCTCCTCCACTCAGCAGCAACGTGACTGTGAAAATCCTGATCCAGGACCAGAACGATAACCCTCCTCAGGTTCTCTACCCGGTCCAGACTGGTGGCTCTGTGGTAGCTGAAATGGTGCCTCGTTCAGCAGATGTGGGCTACCTGGTGACTAAAGTGGTGGCTGTAGATGTGGACTCTGGACAGAACGCCTGGCTCTCCTATAAACTGCAGAAAGCCACAGACAGGGCGCTGTTTGAAGTGGGCTCACAGAATGGAGAAATAAGAACAATCCGTCAGGTGACTGATAAAGACGCTGTGAAACAGAGACTGACTGTGATAGTGGAGGACAACGGGCAGCCCTCTCGTTCAGCTACAGTCATTGTTAACGTGGCGGTGGCGGACAGCTTCCCTGAAGTGCTGTCCGAGTTCACTGACTTTCCTCACGATAAGGAGTACAATGACAACCTGACTTTTTACCTGGTGTTGGCTCTGGCTGTGGTCTCCTTCCTCTTCATCACGTGTTTAGTGGTTATTATATCAGTCAAGATCTACAGGTGGAGACAGTCTCGCATCCTGTATCACTCCAACCTCCCTGTGATTCCATATTATCCTCCACGTTACTCAGACACTTTGGGAACAGGGACTCTGCCACACGTGTACAACTACGAGGTGTGCAGGACCACTGACTCCAGAAAGAGTGACAATAAGTTTGGAGGAGCTGGTGGTCAGAACGTGTTGATAATGGACCCCAGTTCTACAGGAACCATGCAGCGGATACAGAATGAGAAGAGCATCCTGGATGAACCCGACTCTCCTATAGAGGTTAGAAAGATTTTTTAACTTTAATTTATGTCATGAAATGTTTAATATGCTATTACCATAAGTTGATGAAAACTTAAAACGCTTTGTGTTATGGTTAGCGAACTATGGGATATTTTTCTCAGCAGACTGTAGAAAGTTTGAATAAAAATAAGAAACAAAAAATGTGACGATAGTGCTAATGTGATTATTTCGCACCCCGGCAAGTGTTAGCAGGTTAAATAAAACAGGTGCTCACGCTTTACCAAACTGTGCACTCCATTTTGCAATCTGTTCACACAGTTTACTCGGTGACATCTGCCAGACCACCGCACCTGCGTCTTAGCATCAAGTTAGCATCGACCTTTTTTATATGTAGATACCTGATTTTAAAGAATCTGAGTGATTACAAGCAGTGATTAAATTTTGTGTGAATAGTGACCATCATCACAATACTGTTTTCTATTACCATGAAGTTACAGTTAATTTCTGTTTGAAAATGAAAGCTTTATTTACATGTTATTTGATCAAATTCAATAATCAAGCTAAAATATAAACTCAGGTTCTCAAATGTTAATAGAAAACACCATTTGTCTGAATTCTATAAAAGTTTTTTTTCTGATTTTGTTGGAACAATAAAAAAGGATAAGACATCGTCTTTATTAAAGAAATGTTTTCCCAGAAAACTACAAAAAGAAATTCATCTATTAAGAACATAGTTTTCACAGCTGACTAGTCATTTAAAAGCGCTGAAGACACTTCCAGATGTTCCCCTTTGCCTTTTCCAAGGTCATGAGTGCATATGTGAAGGCCCCTCTCACATGGGTCACACAGCAACTTAGATAATTGTGACTGTACATCGAGATTTTGAGGGGCTTTTATTTTGAAATTCCACATCAGATCTTGTTGACCTTTGATGAGCAGCATCTGGATGTGTTCTATTGTAATCCTAAAGTTAAAGTAGTGACTGTAAACACAGTTTTGGTTTAATAACCATGGAAACTTAGGTAAAATAAATTTGCACTCTAAAATGAGGAGCATCTAATCAACCACGTAAAATAGTTACTAAAAAAATTAAACCATTCTCATATATCCATATTCAGAGGAGGAAATAAGGCATTTTTTAAACAGAGGGAAAGAATGATAATTCCAGTTAATAAACGCTAAACACATCGCCTTTATTTTGAAAGGTCCATGCCAGCTTTGCTACCGTATTTCATGGTGAACCCAGTGAATGCTGGTTTGACGGTCGTTTTCATACTGGAGGCTGGATCGACTTCAGTGAATTAACGTAGGGGGTGAGAGCCATGCGTCCAAACTCTTGACAGTCGTCACTGAGTAATCTGCATGCATGGATTGCAAAACAGAGCACACAGATCATCAATCTCTGCGTACAGAGATTGCAAAACCGAGCGCACGGTTGAGTAAAGCGTGAGCACGGATTTTCACCCGCTTTGTTTTTTTAACCCGCTGACATTTGTCGGGCTCCTTAGTTTATTGTCCATTTGATAGGTTTTTTTAGGAAAATATCTCCTCAGCTTTCTCTGTGCGTGCTACAATACTGTCAATAATCTTACAGGATTTTTATAAATTTTACCACTATTATTTATTTATTGGTCTAAATTCAGAACCACAGTTAAATGTATTAGACTTCATCACCGGCTTAAGCTATCTAAGTTTTTTATCCATGTCTTTGTCAGATGTTTCTTTCTCATTTATCACCCCAGTGGCAGTTTTAATTACTTTTCACCATTATTGTGATTGATAATTCACGTGGATTTGATGCGCAATCCGTAATATAAATATAAAATCCAAGCGATATTTCATTTAGCAGTGAACTGGATGCCTCTCTGCAGTTTGGTTCTGTGGGCTCTGAGCGCCGCTGTTGAATTAAAGATTGTCGACCCAGTGAGCGTGTGAAGCTGCTGCACCTCCTTTGTAACATCGCCATAATACAAAGAGAACCCGACAGGAAAGCTGTCGAACATTTCTGGAGGAGGACGGCCGTTTGAGGGGGAGGAAAAAAGCTCAGGGTGTGTTATCTCTCATTACGGATTTCTGCGCTGGGAAGGATTTATGAAAACTCGTTTGGATTTGACGTTGGAAGATTAAAAAAAATATATTTTTTTTGTGGATCTGGAGACCGGGCTTCATCGGCTGAAAATCGGAGCAAACAATGCAGCGGCCGTTCGTGCTGGCGTTTTTCTCTCTCATTCTCCTCGACTCTGTGATCGCGCAAATAAGCTACTCTATCCCAGAGGAAATGCCGAAGGGCTCGTTGGTGGGAAATGTTGCACAAGATTTGGGTTTAGGCACCAAGCGTTTGATATCAGGGAAAGCAAAGATTCACTCCAGGAACAGCGCGGAGTACGTGGAGCTGAACAGAGAAAGAGGAGTGCTCCTCGTTAAGGAGGAAATCGACAGAGAGGTGCTGTGTTCAGAGACCACGGTTTGTGCTTTAGATTTCCAGGTTATTCTGGAGAATCCTATTGAGTTTTACACTGTTACTGTCCAGATTACAGATATTAATGACAATGCACCAACATTTGAAAAAAACGAGATCCATTTTAAAATAAGTGAATCAGCAACTCCAGGAGCAAAATTTGTGTTAGAAAGGGCGGAGGATCATGATGTGGGAATCAATGGGATTCAAAAATACGAATTAAAGCCTAGTGATAATTTTGCTCTGAAGCTCCAAAATAATCTCCATGATAACAAAAATGTGGAGATGGTGTTACAGAAGCCTCTAGACAGGGAGAAACAGGAGCAGATAAATCTGGTGTTAATGGCTGTAGATGGAGGAGAGCCGCAGATGTCAGGAACGATGCTGATAATTGTTACTGTTTTAGACGCCAATGATAATGCTCCTGTTTTTACACAGCAAACGTATAAGGCAGCAATTACTGAAAACTCACCAGCAGGCAGCATTATTGCTTCTGTTACAGCATCAGATGCAGATCAAGGCTCTAATGGTAAAATTACATATCTGGTCAAAAATACACAAGCAAATGTTAGGAAAATATTTGAGGTAAACAAAGATAGTGGTGAGGTGTCTCTAATTGGAAATGTTGACTTTGAAAAGAATAGGCGCTTCGAAATTATTGTTGGTGCTACTGATGAGGGAGGACTAACTGATTCTTGTAAGCTGGTGGTTGAAGTGCAAGATGTAAATGATAATAAGCCTGAAATTAGTATAATGTCAAAGTCAAATGTGATATCAGAAGATGTTGAACTAAACACAGTTGTTACAGTGATAAATATTGAGGACATGGACTCTGGAGAAAACGGGAATGTAAAATGCTTTATAAATGAAAATATGCCATTTATTCTAAAATCATCAAGAAACAATTTCTATAGTTTAGTGACAGACGGTGAATTAGACAGAGAGATGGCCTCTGAGTTTAACATCACAGTGACCTGCTCTGATGAAGGAGTCCCCTCCCTCTCCAGCAGCGTCACTCTCACCTTGCAGATCTCTGATGTGAATGACAACGCTCCTGTCTTTGAGAGGAGCTCCTATGAGGCCTACATTGTAGAAAACAATACACCAGGTCTCTCCATATTCACAGTGAAAGCCACAGATGCTGACTGGAACCAGAATGCCCGTGTTTCTTACATACTGGAGGACTCCTCTGTTAACGGAGTACCAGTCTCCTCTTATGTGTCCGTTAGTGCTGATAGTGGAGTCATCCATGCAGTGCGCTCTTTTGACTACGAGCAGATCAAAGATTTCCAGTTCCGCATCAAAGCGCAGGATGGAGGCTCTCCTCCACTCAGCAGCAACGTGACTGTCAAAGTGCTGATCCAGGACCAGAACGATAACCCTCCTCAGGTTCTGTACCCGGTCCAGACTGGTGGCTCTGTGGTGGCTGAAATGGTGCCTCGTTCAGCAGATGTGGGCTACCTGGTGACTAAAGTGGTGGCTGTTGATGTGGACTCTGGACAGAATGCCTGGCTCTCCTATAAACTGCAGAAAGCCACAGACAGGGCGCTGTTTGAAGTGGGCTCACAGAATGGAGAAATAAGAACAATCCGTCAGGTGACTGATAAAGATGCTGTGAAACAGAGACTGACTGTGATAGTGGAGGACAACGGGCAGCCCTCTCGTTCAGCTACAGTCATTGTTAACGTGGCGGTGGCGGACAGCTTCCCTGAAGTGCTGTCCGAGTTCACTGACTTTCCTCAAGATAAGGAGTACAATGACAACCTGACTTTTTACCTGGTGTTGGCTCTGGCTGTGGTCTCCTTCCTCTTCATCACGTGTTTAGTGGTTATTATATCAGTCAAGATCTACAGATGGAGACAATCTCGCATCCTGTATCACTCCAACCTCCCTGTGATTCCATATTATCCTCCACGTTACTCAGACACTTTGGGAACAGGGACTCTGCCACACGTGTACAACTACGAGGTGTGCAGGACCACTGACTCAAGAAAGAGTGACAATAAGTTTGGAGGAGCTGGTGGTCAGAACGTGTTGATAATGGACCCCAGTTCTACAGGGACCATGCAGCGGATACAGAGTGAGAAGAGCATCCTGGATGAACCTGACTCTCCTCTAGAGGTTAGAAAGATTTTTTAACTTTAATTTATGTCATGAAGTGTTTAATATGCTATTACCATAAGTTGATGAAAACTTAAAACGCTTTGTGTTATGATTAGCGAACTATGGGATGTTTTTGTCAGCAGACTGTAGAAAGTTTTAAGAAAAATAAGAAACAAAAAATGTGACGATAGTGCTAATGTGATTATTTCGCACCACAGCAAGTGTTAGCAGGTTAAATAAAACAGGTGCTCACGCTTTACCAAACTGTGCACTCCATTTTGCAATCTGTTCACACAGTTTACTCGGTGACATCTGCCAGACCACCGCACCTGCGTCTTAGCATCAAGTTAGCATCAACCTTTTTTGTATGTAGATTCCTGATTTTAAAGAATCTGGGTGATTACAAGCAGTGATTAAATTTTGTGTGAATAGTGACCATCATCACAATACTGTTTTCTATTACCATGAAGTTACAGTTAACTTCTGTTTGAAAATGAAAGCTTTATTAACATGTTATTTGATCAAATTCAATAATCAAGATAAAATATAAACTCAAGTTCTCAAATGTTAATAGAAAACACCATTTGTCTGAATTCTATAAAAGTTTTTTTTCTGATTTAGTTGGAACAATAAAAAAGGATAAGACATCGTCTTTATTAAAGAAATGTTTTTTCCCAGAAAACTACAAAAAGAAATTCATCTATTAAGAACACTGTTGTCACAGCTGACTAGTCATTTAAAAGCACTGAAGACACTTCCAGATGTTCCCCTTTGCCTTTTTCAAGGTCACGAGTTCTCATGTTAAGGTGCATCTCACATGGGTCACACAGGAACTTAGATAATTGTGACTGTACATCGCGATTTCGTGGGGCTTTTATTTTGAAATTCCACGTCAGATCCTAATGGCCTTTGGTGAGCAGCATCTAATAACTAGCAACACAGTTTTGGTTTACTAACCATGGAAACTTGGGTAAAATACATGGGCATTCTGAAATGAGGAGCATCTAATCAACCACGTAAAACAGTGACTAAAAAAATTAAACCATTCTCATATATCCATATTCAGAGGAGGACATAAGGCTTTTTTTAAACAGAGGGAAAGAATGATAATTCCAGTTAATAAACGCTAAACACATAGCTTTTATTTTGAAAGGTCCATGCCAGCTTTGCTACCGTATTTCATGGTGAACCCAGTGAGTGCTGGTTTGACGGCTGTTTTCATACTGGAGGCTGGATCGACTTCAGTGAATTAACGTAGGGGGTGAGAGCCATGCGTCCAAACTCTTGACAGTCGTCACTGAGTAATCTGCATGCATGGATTGCAAAACAGAGCACACAGATCATCAATCTCTGCGTACAGAGATTGCAAAACCGAGCGCACGGTTGAGTAAAGCGTGAGCACGGATTTTCACCCGCTTTGTTTTTTTAACCCGCTGACATTTGTCGGGCTCCTTAGTTTATTGTCCATTTGATAGGTTTTTTTAGGAAAATATCTCCTCAGCTTTCTCTGTGCGTGCTACAATACTGTCAATAATCTTACAGGATTTTTATAAATTTTACCACTATTATTTATTTATTGGTCTAAATTCAGAACCACAGTTAAATGTATTAGACTTCATCACCGGCTTAAGCTATCTAAGTTTTTTATCCATGTCTTTGTCAGATGTTTCTTTCTCATTTATCACCCCAGTGGCAGTTTTAATTACTTTTCACCATTATTGTGATTGATAATTCACGTGGATTTGATGCGCAATCCGTAATATAAATATAAAATCCAAGCGATATTTCATTTAGCAGTGAACTGGATGCCTCTCTGCAGTTTGGTTCTGTGGGCTCTGAGCGCCGCTGTTGAATTAAAGATTGTCGACCCAGTGAGCGTGTGAAGCTGCTGCACCTCCTTTGTAACATCGCCATAATACAAAGAGAACCCGACAGGAAAGCTGTCGAACATTTCTGGAGGAGGACGGCCGTTTGAGGGGGAGGAAAAAAGCTCAGGGTGTGTTATCTCTCATTACGGATTTCTCCGCTGGGAAGGATTTATGAAAACTCGTTTGGATTTGACGTCGGAAGATTAAAAAATATATATTTTTTTGTGGATCTGGAGACCGGGCTTCATCGGCTGAAAATCGGAGCAAACAATGCAGCGGCCGTTCACGCTGGCGTTTTTCTCTCTCATTCTCCTCGACTCTGTGATCGCGCAAATAAGCTACTCTATCCCGGAGGAAATGCCGAAGGGCTCGTTGGTGGGAAATGTTGCACAAGATTTGGGTTTAGACACCAAGCGTTTGATATCAGGGAAAGCAAAGATTCACTCCAGGAACAGCGCGGAGTACGTGGAGCTGAACAGAGAAAGAGGAGTGCTCCTCGTTAAGGAGGAAATCGACAGAGAGGCGCTGTGTTCAGAGACCACGGTTTGTGCTTTAGATTTCCAGGTTATTTTGGAGAATCCTATTGAGTTTTACACTGTTACTGTCCAGATTACAGATATTAATGACAATGCACCAACATTTGAAAAAAACGAGATCCATTTTAAAATAAGTGAATCAGCAACTCCAGGAGCAAAATTTGTGTTAAAAATGGCGGAGGATCATGATGTGGGAATCAATGGGATTCAAAAATATGAATTAAAGCCTAGTGATAATTTTGCTCTGAAGCTCCAAAATAATCTCCATGATAACAAAAATGTGGAGATGGTGTTACAGAAGCCTCTCGACAGGGAGAAACAGGAGCAGATAAATCTAGTGTTAATGGCTGTAGATGGAGGAGAGCCGCAGATGTCAGGAACGATGCTGATTGTTGTTACAGTTTTAGACGTGAATGATAATGCTCCTGTTTTTACACAGCAAACGTATAAGGCAGCAATTACTGAAAACTCACCAGCGGGCAGCATTATTGCTTCTGTTACAGCATCAGATGCAGATCAAGGCTCTAATGGTAAAATTACATATTCTATCACAAATACACAAGCAAATGTTAGGAAAATATTTGAGGTAAACAAAGATAGAGGTGAGGTGTTTCTTATTGGAAATGTTGACTTTGAAAAGAATAGGCGCTTCGAAATTATTGTTGGTGCTACTGATGAGGGAGGACTAACTGATTCTTGTAAGCTGGTGGTTGAAGTGCAAGATGTAAATGACAATAAGCCTGAAATTAGTATAATGTCAAAGTCAAATGTGATATCAGAAGATGTTGAACTAAACACAGTTGTTACAGTAATAAATATTGAGGACATGGACTCTGGAGAAAACGGGAATGTAAAATGCTTTATAAATGAAAATATGCCATTTATTCTAAAGTCGTCAACAAATAATTTCTTCAGTTTAGTAACAGACAGTGAGTTAGACAGAGAGATGGCCTCAGAGTATAACATCACAGTGACCTGCTCTGATGAAGGAGTCCCCTCCCTCTCCAGCAGCGTCACTCTCACCTTGCAGATCTCTGATGTGAATGACAACGCTCCTGTCTTTGAGAGGAGCTCCTATGAGGCCTACATTGTAGAAAACAACACACCAGGTCTCTCTATATTCACAGTGAAAGCCACAGATGCTGACTGGAACCAGAATGCCCGTGTTTCTTACATACTGGAGGACTCCTCTGTTAACGGAGTACCAGTCTCCTCATATGTGTCCGTTAGTGCTGATAGTGGAGTCATCCATGCAGTGCGCTCTTTTGACTACGAGCAGATCAAAGATTTCCAGTTCCGCATCAAAGCGCAGGATGGAGGCTCTCCTCCACTCAGCAGCAATGTGACAGTGAGAATGCTGATCCAGGACCAGAACGACAACCCTCCTCAGGTTCTGTACCCGGTCCAGACTGGTGGCTCTGTGGTGGCTGAAATGGTGCCTCGTTCAGCAGATGTGGGCTACCTGGTGACTAAAGTGGTGGCTGTAGATGTGGACTCTGGACAGAATGCCTGGCTCTCCTATAAACTGCAGAAAGCCACAGACAGGGTGCTGTTTGAAGTGGGCTCACAGAATGGAGAAATAAGAACAATCCGTCAGGTGACTGATAAAGATGCTGTGAAACAGAGACTGACTGTGATAGTGGAGGACAACGGGCAGCCCTCTCGTTCAGCTACAGTCATTGTTAACGTGGCGGTGGCGGACAGCTTCCCTGAAGTGCTGTCCGAGTTCACTGACTTTCCTCACGATAAGGAGTACAATGACAACCTGACTTTTTACCTGGTCTTGGCTCTGGCTGTGGTCTCCTTCCTCTTCATCACGTGTTTAGTGGTTATTGTATCAGTCAAGATCTACAGATGGAGACAGTCTCGCATCCTGTATCACTCCAACCTCCCTGTGATTCCATATTATCCTCCACGTTACTCAGACACTTTGGGAACAGGGACTCTGCCACACGTGTACAACTACGAGGTGTGCAGGACCACTGACTCAAGAAAGAGTGACAATAAGTTTGGAGGAGCTGGTGGTCAGAACGTGTTGATAATGGACCCCAGTTCTACAGGAACCATGCAGCAGATACAGAATGAGAAGAGCATCCTGGATGAACCTGACTCTCCTATAGAGGTTAGACAACATTTTATTCATTGATACGTGTGTGTGTGTGTGTGTGTGTGTGTGTGTGTGTGTGTGTGTGTGTGTGTGTGTGTGTGTGTCTGGAGGAGGGGCGGAGTAACATGTTTTTAAATTTATTTTATTCTGCTATTCGTTGTTCTTTGGTCTTAAGTGGAAATGTAATCACCTATTAGTCAAACTGTTCATTATTCATAATTCGAAATTACTTATCATTCTAAGATTAGCGAGTACAAAGAATTTCTGGGATGGATTTTCTGAAACTGAGTATGTACTTGTAATTAGTTGGCAAATGCAGAAATATTCGGGCGGTTTTTGGATTGAATTCATATATTCATTCAAAGTTATCATTTTTTTGGATTTGGAACTGTCTTTATTTACAAGGTTTTGCGGTCTATCACTTCTAGCTGTGTATTTCAGAACCATGGAGAGTTACACATATAGTGCCTTGCAAAAGTATCAACCTATCCTGGCTTTTTACTTATTTTGTTACATTTCAACATAAACTTTAAATGTTTTTTAATCTTAATCAATGTGATGGATTTGCACAAAATAGTCCATGTTGGTTTAATAAAATGAAAAATATAACAAAAAAAAAAGTCAAAATAAAATAAAGTAAAATAGAACCTAAAAAATAACGTGCATATGTAGCGACTTCATTTGTTATGAAGCCCATAAAATGTTCTGGTGCAATCAATCGACTTAAAAAGTCACATAATTAGTAAATTGGTGTCCACCTATGTGCAATCGAAGTGGCACCTGATCTGTCAGTATAAACACACCCTTTCTGAAAGGCCCCTGAAGCTGAAGCACCACTGATGAAGAGGCCTCACACCATGAAGACCAAGGAGCTTTCCAAACACGTCAGGGACAAACTTTCTGAGTACAAGTCCAATCCAACTTTATTTATAAAGCACTTTAAAAAGTAGCAGACCAAAGTGCTGTGCAGATTGAAAGCAAATATACATACACATAAAATGAAAAAATACAAATAAATCAAATATACAAACCCAAATACAAAGCCAACACCCTTTTGGTTGTTAAAAGCCTGAAAAAATGTGTTTTTAAAAGTTATCTAAAAACCTGTTGGGGAGGAAGCCTGCCTATATTTTGTAGTAGCAGGCTATTCCAAAGTAGTTCCTAGATAAGTAATGGTCTCCTAGGAGCTTCCACCTGGTTCTTAGCACTGACAGCAGCAGCAGGTCAGCAGATCTGAGAGAACGAGGGAACACATATGGGTGTAAAATCTCAGAGATATAAAGAGGGGCAAGTCCATTTAAAAACTTAAAGTGCGTTGCAGTAAGCATCAGCTTATTTTTGCTAGCGGCTGGAGCTGAAAAGGGCCGCATTTGAACTCTGCCTTAATTTGGCCATCAAAAGTATAGTTATTATGCTTTTAAAAACCAAGGTTTCTTGATATTGGCTTCAAATACTGACCAAGACAATTTGGGTAAAGGTGCGGATATGAAAAATATTCAAATAATTGATGTTCCCCCATAAGCACCATCCAAACTGACATCTTCAAATGGAGAGCACATGGTACCACAACAAACCTGCCAAGAGAAGGCCACCCACCCAAACCCTCAGACCAGGCAAGGAGGGCATTAATCAGTGAGGCAGCACAGAGACTAAAGTTAACCCTGATGGAGTTGCAGACTTCCACAGCAGAGATGGAAGTATCTATCCACAGGACTGCAATAAAGCATGCACTCCGTAAAACTGGGCTTTATGGAAGAGTGGTCAGAAAAAAGCCCAATATTCAGTGTGAAAAATAAGACAGAAAATTTTGAATTTTTCAAAAGTTATGTGGATGACTCCTCAAATGCATGGAGAAAGACGCTCTTATAAGATGAAACTAAAATTGAACTTTTCGGCCACCAAGGAAAATGATATGTCTGGCGCAAACCCAACCCATCCTATCAACCCAAGGGCACCATTCATAAAGTGAAACATGGTGGTAGCAGCATCATGTTGTGGGGATGTTTTTCAGCAGAGACTGAGAAACTGGTCAAGGAAACTGGGAAACTGTTGTTGTGCAGAACCTGTCATTCTGCCTGTGATTTGAGACTTGGACGGAGAATAACCTTTCAGCAGGACATTGACACTGGAGTAGTTTAAGGAGACATTTAAATGTGATTATGGAATGTCCTAGTCAAAGTCCAGGCCTACATCCAACTGAGACTATTTGGCTAGGCCTGAACATCACTGCTCAACAGTGAAAACCAAACAACATGAAGGAGCTGGAGCAATTTTGCCTTGAATGGAGAAAAACCTTTGTAGCCACATGTGGCAAGCTCATAGAGACTCATTCAAAACCACTTGCAGCTGGAATAACCACAAAAGGTAGCTCTACAAAGTCCTGCCTTTTCTTCTAAACTTGTGTTGCAAATAATTGTAAATAATAAGTTATCAGTTTTTTTTTCTTTTTTCAACTATTCATTGGACAGATTGTTTTCATTATAGTCAATAAAATTTTACTAGTCAGTCTCACACATAGTTTTTCTTTTCGTTTTTAATCCTCTATATTTAACACAAATGTACCCCGGCTAACTCTGTGTTAGGCTGGTTTTAAAATTCACCAATATTATTTGAGAAACAATTATTAGACTCAATTTGGATTGCAATAAAAATCAGACAAGGTAAAAATCCTTTCTGCAGTTATGAGCTCTGGACTCTTGGGGACGCTGTTTACTTGGGTCTCGACGACTGAGTACATGATTGCGGCTGCACCTCCTTTGTGACATCGCCATAATACAACCAGACCTCGGCAGAGAACAAACGACGTTTTGAGGGCGAGAACAAGGGAGCAACATAGAAAAAGAACATTTCTAACAACGAAGGATTTCTCTGCTGTAGACATTTCACATCCACGAAATCCGAACTGATGTTGGAATGTAACACGGAGCGTTTCTAAAGGATACAAAGACATCGTGGGGCAAATTGGAAAGGACATCGGACTGAACAATGAAGCGGCGAGCTCTGGCGTTTTTCTCGCTTTTCCTCCTCGACTCGGTGATTGCGCGCATCAGCTATTCTATTCCGGAGGAAATGCCGAGAGGATATTTGGTCGGAAATATTGCGCAAGATTTAGGTTTAGATATTAAACGTTTTATATCCGGCAAAGCACGGATCTATTCCAGAAACACAGAGGAATACGTGGAGCTGAACAGAGAAAGAGGAGTCATCCTCGTTAAGGAGAGAATCGACAGAGAGGTGCTGTGTACAGAGACCACGGTTTGTGCTTTAGATTTTCAGATTATTTTGGAAGGTCCGATGGAATTTTACATGGTTACCATCCAGATTACAGATATTAATGATAATCCACCTAAATTTGAAAGAGGTGAAATGGCATTTAGAATAAGTGAGTCAGCAGCAGCAGGGGCCAAATTTGTGTTAGAAAGGGCAGAGGATCATGATGTTGGAATTAATGGAATTCAGGGATACAACTTAAAACCGATGGACAATTTTGTTCTAAAAGTGCACAATAAAGCTGATGGGACCAAAAACGTGGAGATGGTGTTACAGAAGCCTTTAGATAGAGAGAAGCAGGAGCAGCTAAATCTGGTGTTGACAGCTGTAGATGGAGGAGAGCCGCAGATGTCAGGAACGATGCTGATTGTTATTACAGTTTTAGACGCGAATGATAATGCTCCTGTTTTTACCCAGAAAACATATAAAGCTACTGTTACTGAAAATTCTGCTATAGGCACCATTGTTGCTACAGTTACAGCATCAGATGCAGATGATGGACCTAATAGTAAAATACTGTATTCAATTACTAATACACAAGGAAATGTAAGGAAAATCTTTAAGGTGGACCGAGAAAATGGTGACATTTCTCTGATTGGAAACATTGATTTTGAAAAGAACAGACATTTTCAAGTCAATATAGGTGCAACTGATGAAGGAGGGCTCACTGATTTCTGTGAGTTAATTGTTGATGTGATAGATATTAATGACAACAAGCCTGAAATTAACATAATGTCCAAATCAAATGTGATATCTGAGGAAGCTGAACTAAATACAGTTGTTACAATGATAAATACTGAGGACCCAGATTTTGGGGAAAATGGGAATGTAAAATGCTATGTGAATGAAAACATACCCTTTATTCTAAAATCATCAACAAACAATTTTTATAGTTTAGTGACAGACAGTGATTTAGACAGAGAGATGGCCTCAGAGTATAACATCACAGTGACCTGCTCTGATGAAGGAGTCCCCTCCCTCTCCAGCAGCGTCACTCTCACCTTGCAGATCTCTGATGTGAATGACAACGCTCCTGTCTTTGAGAGGAGCTCCTATGAGGCCTACATTGTAGAAAACAACACACCAGGTCTCTCTATATTCACAGTGAAAGCCACAGATGCTGACTGGAACCAGAATGCCCGTGTTTCTTACATACTGGAGGACTCCTCTGTTAACGGAGTACCAGTCTCCTCATATGTGTCCGTTAGTGCTGATAGTGGAGTCATCCATGCAGTGCGCTCTTTTGACTACGAGCAGATCAAAGATTTCCAGTTCCGCATCAAAGCACAGGATGGAGGCTCTCCTCCACTCAGCAGCAACGTGACTGTGAAAATCCTGATCCAGGACCAGAACGATAACCCTCCTCAGGTTCTGTACCCGGTCCAGACTGGTGGCTCTGTGGTGGCTGAAATGGTGCCTCGCTCAGCAGATGTGGACTACCTGGTGACTAAAGTGGTGGCTGTAGATGTGGACTCTGGACAGAACGCGTGGCTCTCCTATAAACTGCAGAAAGCCACAGACAGGGCGCTGTTTGAAGTGGGCTCACAGAATGGAGAAATAAGAACAATCCGTCAGGTGACTGATAAAGATGCTGTGAAACAGAGACTGACTGTGATAGTGGAGGACAACGGGCAGCCCTCTCGTTCAGCTACAGTCATTGTTAACGTGGCGGTGGCGGACAGCTTCCCTGAAGTGCTGTCCGAGTTCACTGACTTTCCTCACGATAAGGAGTACAATGACAACCTGACTTTTTACTTGGTCTTGGCTCTGGCTGTGGTCTCCTTCCTCTTCATCACGTGTTTAGTGGTTATTATATCAGTCAAGATCTACAGATGGAGACAGTCTCGCATCCTGTATCACTCCAACCTCCCTGTGATTCCATATTATCCTCCACGTTACTCAGACACTTTGGGAACAGGGACTCTGCCACACGTGTACAACTACGAGGTGTGCAGGACCACTGACTCCAGAAAGAGTGACAATAAGTTTGGAGGAGCTGGTGGTCAGAACGTGTTGACAATGGACCCCAGTTCTACAGGAACCATGCAGCGGATACAGAGCGAGAAGAGCATCCTGGATGAACCTGACTCTCCTATAGAGGTTAGTTAAGCAAATCAGCTACACCATGTTCACGATTCTCAAGAAATAATAGAACATTTTCTTGAATTACATATTCCACCTATCATTTATGAGCTTTTTGGTTTTATAATAGTTAGAGTTTGATCTTTGGATGTTGATCTCCTCTTCCCCTGGATGTAACATATTTTCATGTAGGGATATCTCAATTTTAAACTGAGGTAAAAAATGTGTACCTCTTATGGCATCTGACTAATTACATTATTTGATATTTACCTTTATTTATTTTTGAAGTATTTGATAAAATATTTTTCAAGCAATTTATTAAACATTTTTTGTTGCATTTCTTACTTGATATCTCTCTTATACATATTTTAGTAAACATTTGACTCTAATCACCCAAACCATTTCGTTTGAATTTTTTCCTTCATTCTACTGTACATATATTTTAAAACAACAAATTTATCATTCAGCTCACAACATGCAGCAAAAATGTTTTCCATTAAAGCATTTTTTGATTATGAATTATTTTTTTTGGTCCCTTTTGGATGTAGGTTTTTTCTATATGTATAATTTTGACCGTTAATGTTTCGTACAGTCATTAGAGATTTTTGATATATGTTTTTACTCTGTGCATTTTGTCAGTTTGATGTTTTAGTATTTATTTTCATAACAAGTATTATTTCAAACGTATAATATTCCTACTTTTTTCATGGACATTGTCATTATCCTATGAATTTTGAACAAAACGGTTTAAGATTATAAAACAATTTGTCCCAATAATTTAACAAAGATATATGTTTTTATTTATACTTTTAACATGTTTTGCTGTCCCAGACAGTGAGATGTCATTTGAAAAATCTATGGTTGCTGTTTGCAGTTTTGCGTTATGAACTCTGAGGGCCGCTATAGACCAGCGTGTTGATGAGGGAGCGCGCGTCTTACCAGCTGCATGTTCCCTCGGCATAATGAACACTCGGCACAGAGGAAAGACATTACGCGCTCGGTGTGCTGAATAAAAGATCATAAGGGAAAACCGCTCTAATCGGTTTCATCCAAATATCTGGGATATACTTGGTGAATTTGGCCATTGAGCCTCGGCTGGATTTTTTTTTTCTTTTGACTTACAGACAAATCGGGGGAAATCGCGGAGAAAACAGTCTGATAGAACAATGAAAGGACGAGCGCTGCTGTGTTTTGCCCTCGTTTTCTTTTCCTCGGCAACTGGACAAGTAAGCTACACGATACCGGAGGAAATGCCAAAGGGATCATTAGTGGGTAACATAGCGCATGATTTAGGTTTGGAAACCAAGCGTCTAATGTCTGGCAAAGCCCGCATTTACACCTCTGACCACGACGAATACATCGAGCTGAACAGAGAAAGAGGAGTCCTCCTCGTTAAAGAGCAAATCGACAGAGAGCTGATCTGCAAGCAGACGACGCCCTGCGCCTTGCATTTTCAGATCATTCTGGAAAATCCCATGCAGTTTTACACGGTCACTGTCCAGGTCACCGATATTAATGATAATCCACCGACATTTGAAGGAGACAAAATTGAATTAAAAATGAGCGAGTCAGCGGTGGTTGGATCAAAATATGAACTGGAAAGGGCTCTTGATCTGGATGTGGGAAGAAATGGTCTTCAAAGGTATGAATTAAAACCGACAGATAATTTTGCTCTAAATTCGCATAGTAAAATTGAAGAGAGTAAAAATGTGGAGATGGTCTTACAGAAGCCTTTAGATAGAGAGAAACAGGAGCAGATAAATCTGGTGTTGACAGCTGTAGATGGAGGAGAGCCGCAGATGTCAGGAACGATGCTGATTGTTATTACAGTTTTAGACGCAAATGATAATGCTCCTGTTTTTACACAGAAAACCTATAAAGCTACAGTCCCTGAAAACTCATCAGTTGGAACAAATGTTGCAACTGTGAGAGCGACTGATGCGGATCAGGGCTCCAACAGTAAAATAACATATTCCATAACAAATAAATTGGATAATGTGAGGAAAATCTTTAATATAAATTATGAAAATGGGGACATTACTTTAATTGGAAATTTAGACTTTGAAGAATCGCGTAATTTTCAAATAAATTTACGTGCAAGTGACGAAGGAGGGTTAACTGATTATTCTAAGTTAATTGTTGATGTGCAAGATGTGAATGACAACAAGCCAGAAATTAACATAATGTCAAAGTCAAACGTGATAGTAGAAGATGCCACTCTTAACACTGTGGTTACAATGATCCATATTGAAGACAAAGACACAGGGGATAATGGGAAAATTAACTGTTTTATTGGCGAGAATGTAGAATTTACATTGGAGTCGTCAGCTAATAACTTTTACAGCTTGGTGACAGACAGTGGACTAGACAGAGAAAAACACCCTGAGTATAACATCACAGTGACCTGCTCTGATGAAGGAGTCCCCTCCCTCTCCAGCAGCGTCACTCTCACCTTGCAGATCTCTGATGTGAATGACAACGCTCCTGTCTTTGAGAGGAGCTCCTATGAGGCCTACATTGTAGAAAACAACACACCAGGTCTCTCTATATTCACAGTGAAAGCCACAGATGCTGACTGGAACCAGAATGCCCGTGTTTCTCACATACTGGAGGACTCCTCTGTTAACGGAGTACCAGTCTCCTCATATGTGTCCGTTAGTGCTGATAGTGGAGTCATCCATGCAGTGCGCTCTTTTGACTACGAGCAGATCAAAGATTTCCAGTTCCGCATCAAAGCGCAGGATGGAGGCTCTCCTCCTCTCAGCAGCAACGTGACTGTGAAAATCCTGATCCAGGACCAGAACGATAACCCTCCTCAGGTTCTGTACCCGGTCCAGACTGGTGGCTCTGTGGTGGCTGAAATGGTGCCTCGCTCAGCAGATGTGGGCTACCTGGTGACTAAAGTGGTGGCTGTAGATGTGGACTCTGGACAGAACGCCTGGCTCTCCTATAAACTGCAGAAAGCCACAGACAGGGCTCTGTTTGAAGTGGGCTCACAGAATGGAGAAATAAGAACAATCCGTCAGGTGACTGATAAAGATGCTGTGAAACAGAGACTGACTGTGATAGTGGAGGACAACGGGCAGCCCTCTCGTTCAGCTACAGTCATTGTTAACGTGGCGGTGGCGGACAGCTTCCCTGAAGTGCTGTCCGAGTTCACTGACTTTCCTCATGATAAGGAGTACAATGACAACCTGACTTTTTACTTGGTCTTGGCTCTGGCTGTGGTCTCCTTCCTCTTCATCACGTGTTTAGTGGTTATTATATCAGTCAAGATCTACAGATGGAGACAGTCTCGCATCCTGTATCACTCCAACCTCCCTGTGATTCCATATTATCCTCCACGTTACTCAGACACTTTGGGAACAGGGACTCTGCCACACGTGTACAACTACGAGGTGTGCAGGACCACTGACTCCAGAAAGAGTGACAATAAGTTTGGAGGAGCTGGTGGTCAGAACGTGTTGATAATGGACCCCAGTTCTACAGGAACCATGCAGCGGATACAGAGCGAGAAGAGCATCCTGGATGAACCTGACTCTCCTCTAGAGGTTAGTTATTATAGTCAGATATTATTTGATACAGTTCTACAACTATTTATTTTTTCATTTGAATATTTTGTTCCCATTTTTGTTTCTGTTTACAAAGTTGTGATGCTATAAATGTTACAAATACTTTACATTCACAAAAGTGAACCTCGGCAGTTTGCCATTCTATGTAGATGTTATATTGTTTTTAGTGTTTTTAAAGGCTTTTCTTTGCCTTATAAAATATAACTTTTAATACCCATTGTATGAGCTTTAACTATTTGATCCTGATTAAAAGACCTTGAGGACTTAAAGATAGGGCTTTAAACGTACTGGATTTCAGGACCATGGATAGAACTATGGCGTCCCTCCTCCTCCTGCAGCCCCTTACTCTGTGACTTTTCTCTCTCTCCCTCTCCGTATTTGCGGTAGTTCTATTACACGTTTTCATTTATTATGGTTGTGTTTTGGGTTTTGCTGTAGTTTTGTGATTCACGTTTCTGTCTGAATTGTGGAACCCTTTACTCTTTTAAAAACAATGTGTTCAGGATTGCATTTTTATACCATAAACATATATATTTCCATTAGTTAGTTAATATTTACTTTACAGCTCTTGCAGTTTTGGTTTTTCAACTCTGTGGACCGCTGTTGGCCCATTTATTGCAGTTGTAGACAAGAATTAAAGCAACCCCCTCCGTGCCATGTCAGTCTTTTGAGGAAAAGAGGGAGAGAACGCACTGCTTGTATAACTTACAGATCGCCAATGGCCACTTGTAAATTGACCAGTAATCCTTCTGTTATCTGGATCTGAAGGATTTTACGTGTTTTTATTTCTACGTTGCCTTTATTCAAACTGACTTTTGTTTTTTGCACGGGAGTTTAACACATCGGACAGAACAATGGAACGGCAAGTACTGTTTTCCATCTTGCTCTCTTGCGTTTGTTCAGCTCTCGGCCTGGTCAGCTACTCTATTCCTGAGGAAATGCCGAAGGGATCTGTGGTGGGAAACCTAGCGAGAGATTTGGGTTTGGACGTGAAACGACTGAAATCGGGTAAAGCTCGCATCTTTACCGGCGACAGCGCGGAATACGTCGAGCTGAGCAGAGAAAGAGGAGTCCTTCTGGTGAAAGAAAGGATCGACAGAGAGTCGCTCTGCAGGCAGACGACGCCTTGTGCTCTGCATCTGCAGATCATTCTGGAAAACCCCATGGAGCTTTTCCGAATAACAATCGAGATTACGGACATTAACGACAACAGTCCCAGCTTTAAAAATGACGAGAAGCGTTTTGAAATCAGCGAATCTGCCGTGGCGGGCTCAAAATTTGTTTTAGAGAAAGCCGTTGATTCAGACATCGGCAGGAATGGCATAAAAAATTACATCTTAAAACCTACTGATAATTTTGCGCTGAAAGTGGAAAATCAGGCAGATGGAAATAAAAAGGTTGAGATGGTTTTGCACAAGCCTTTAGATCGAGAGAAAGAGGAACAGATCGCGTTGCTGCTAAAAGCTGTAGATGGGGGAGAGCCCCAAATGTCTGGCACAGTGAAGATCTATGTGACTGTGCTCGACGCGAACGACAACGCTCCCGTTTTTACTCAGCCTGTTTACAAAGCAGCCATAGCGGAAAATTCTCAGAAAGGAACGACGCTGACCAGGGTTAGCGCAACCGATGCAGACAAGGGGATAAACGGGAACGTTTCCTATGCACTGTCGACTTCTATTGATAGTTTGGGAGATATATTCGCAATAAAAGAAAATGGCGAAGTGATATTAGTGGGCGAGGTTGACTTTGAAAGAGCGAAAAGTTATCAAATTGATATCGAAGCTACAGACAGCGGCGGCCTTTCTGACTCCAGTAAAATTATGGTTGATGTTGTCGACGTTAATGATAACGACCCGGTTATAAGTATACTGTCAAAATCTGATTTTATTCCAGAAGATTCTCCTTATAATACAGTTATAGTCATGTTCAGTGTCCTTGACCCAGATTCGGGTAACAACGGCCGTGTGAGTTGCAGGATAAGTGAAAATATGCCATTTACTATTAAAACTTCATCAAATGACTTTTATACCCTTGTAACAGACAGTGAATTAGACAGAGAGCTGGCCTCTGAGTATAACATCACAGTGACCTGCTCTGATGAAGGAGTCCCCTCCCTTTCCAGCAGCGTCACTCTTACCTTGCAGATCTCTGATGTGAATGACAACACTCCTGTCTTTGAGAGGAGCTCCTATGAGGCCTACATTGTAGAAAACAACACACCAGGTCTCTCTATATTCACAGTGAAAGCCACAGATGCTGACTGGAACCAGAATGCCCGTGTTTCTTACATACTGGAGGACTCCTCTGTTAACGGAGTACCAGTCTCCTCATATGTGTCCGTTAGTGCTGATAGTGGAGTCATCCATGCAGTGCGCTCTTTTGACTACGAGCAGATCAAAGATTTCCGGTTCCGCATCAAAGCGCAGGATGGAGGCTCTCCTCCACTCAGCAGCAATGTGACTGTGAAAATCCTGATCCAGGACCAGAACGATAACCCTCCTCAGGTTCTGTACCCGGTCCAGACTGGAGGCTCTGTGGTGGCTGAAATGGTGCCTCGTTCAGCAGATGTGGGCTACCTGGTGACTAAAGTGGTGGCTGTAGATGTGGACTCTGGACAGAACGCCTGGCTCTCCTATAAACTGCAGAAAGCCACAGACAGGGCGCTGTTTGAAGTGGGCTCACAGAATGGAGAAATAAGAACAATCCGTCAGGTGACTGATAAAGATGCTGTGAAACAGAGACTGACTGTGATAGTGGAGGACAACGGGCAGCCCTCTCGTTCAGCTACAGTCATTGTTAACGTGGCCGTGGCGGACAGCTTCCCTGAAGTGCTGTCCGAGTTCACTGACTTTCCTCACGATAAGGAGTACAATGACAACCTAACTTTTTACCTGGTGTTGGCTCTGGCTGTGGTCTCCTTCCTCTTCATCACGTGTTTAGTGGTTATTATATCAGTCAAGATCTACAGATGGAGACAGTCTCGCATCCTGTATCACTCCAACCTCCCTGTGATTCCATATTATCCTCCACGTTACTCAGACACTTTGGGAACAGGGACTCTGCCACACGTGTACAACTACGAGGTGTGCAGGACCACTGACTCCAGAAAGAGTGACAATAAGTTTGGAGGAGCTGGTGGTCAGAACGTGTTGATAATGGACCCCAGTTCTACAGGAACCATGCAGCGGATACAGAGTGAGAAGAGCATCCTGGATCAACCTGACTCTCCTATAGAGGTTAGAAGGCTTTCACATTACTTGGAAATGCTAGAATTAAACCCCATTTGGCTCCTGCATGTCTAAATTTTACAACCACGCATTCTCATGGTTTTCATCAAAACACTATTTTGTAAGCGCACCCAGCTTTATTCCAAATATTGTGATAGTTCTGTGTCACTTTTGTAATAGTCCCTTAGGTTAAATGACTTGTCTAAAAAAGTTTTGAGTATATATTTTTTTCAGTACATTTGATAACCACAAATTTTCTCTCTGCGGGACAAAAAAAAGGAATTCTTATCTAATCTGCATCCTTTATCTAAACTGTTGGTACAATGAATGTCATAAGAATTTCACAAAACCTAACACATTGCTTAACATTTATTCTGTACCATTTTTAAACAACTTTTCAAGGCTATAATCCCACTAGAAACTCACCGGTTCATATGATAAAGCTGTAAGTGAGTAAAACGTTATTTACAGAATCAACTTATTTCACCAGGTTTGTGGGAACAAACAAGGAATTTGACTGCGGTTTCCTGCACTTGCATCATAAATA
This sequence comes from Fundulus diaphanus, assembly GCA_037039145.1. Taxonomy (NCBI): domain Eukaryota; kingdom Metazoa; phylum Chordata; class Actinopteri; order Cyprinodontiformes; family Fundulidae; genus Fundulus; species Fundulus diaphanus. The sequence continues at coordinate 35,717,970 of CM073125.1, forward strand.
TCAGACAGACAGCAAACTACAAAATATAACAAAACACTTTGCAGGAATACATAGGAACAGGAGCAGTATGTACAAGAGGGGAGGGGTGTATATTTTTTGTACATTTAAACTATACATGCATAGAACACCATATACGGGCTTTATGTAGGGGCTATCTGTAATAGTGTAATGTGCTTGTTTGTTTCCAGCAGAGTAGCTGGCTACCCTTGCTGTAAAGCTGCATTCAGACCAAACGCCTTTTGAGTGTCAAAAAGGCGTCCAATTCCTCAACATGGACGCTTGTGCACATAGAAGTCGGACGTGCTGTCTAGAGCCTCAACGCTCTGACGGTGCGTCTGGCAAAGTGCCGCGCGCTGAGAGGAGCTACCCTGTTCTTTTCCTCAGCTGGACTCATTGGAAAATTGCGGATGAAATCGAGTGGCTTGGCTTTATTTGCCGAATAATATAATATAATCTGCGCCGTGTCTGAATTTAGAAATAATTTAAAGGCGTTTTGAGTTTGGTGAGTTTCACCACCTAATGCAGGAGCTGCACGCTGACGAAGGTCGCTTTCAGCGATATTTACGTCTCACCCGAGCCCAGTTTGACAACCTGCTGACTGGCATCGGTGCCCGCATCTCCAGCCAGGACAGCAACTATAGGCGCCGCATTTCAGCTGAAGAGCATCTTTCCATCTTTCCAAACGTGCAGCTCGAAGCCTCTTGAGGCTCGTCCGCTATGGACACCATGTAAACACGATGTCTTTGATGCTCAAAACGTTTGTTCTGAACGCAGCACACGGCGTTCATTGGGCTCATCAGAGAAACCGCTTGGGGATAGAAACTGGATCTGTGTCGGCTCGTTGCAGTTTGAACCTGTCAGGTTTTGTGGATGAACTGAACCACACAGAGATGGATGAGCACAAGACAGACTGAATGATGGCAGTGGAAAAGATGATCAGTAGCTCCTGAGGAAGGTTGTTCTTCTTAAGTTGCCACAGGAAGTACAGTCTCTGCTGGGCCTTCTTTCAGATGGTGTCGATGTGTGAGGACCATCTCAGGTCCAGGGCAAGGGTGGCTGCTAGGAACCGGAAGTGATCCACAGCAGACAGCGTTGTTGGAGATAGTGAGGGGGAAGACATCGCCATTGTCTTCAGCAGGTCTAGCTCCATGGGGTTCTGAATGTACCTTTCAAGATATAAAAAAATCACAAAGTGCAACTCAAATTAATAGAACAGGCCAACAGGCAACAATTTGGACTCTAGCGGATTTATGGGAGTTCAAAGTGCTGTGTTAGCATGCTTTTTTTCAATTTACAAGTGGATAAAATAGGTATACTTGTAGAGAAACATCATCTTGTCGCTTGTCATATTCAAAAACTAAGTGTTACATATTACTTTTAGTACAGATTTTATTTTGGACTTTTAGTAAACTGTTAAGATACTTAACAAAGGCACCTAAACTGTTATACAGTTTACTTACAGGACACATTAGACAAGTTTTCCTTTATTTTAAAATATTTACTTGCTATTTTCATCCATCATCTATACTCCTTTTTTGACCTGGCCAAGAAAGGCAGCAGCACACGTCATGACAATCAAAACAGACGATCAACAACAACAAACAGGCAGCAACGACATTAAAATATAAAAGTACTAAAGTGCGAATAAATAAGCAGTATAAATAGGCAGCATAAAGTGCAGCAGTTATAGATACAGTAACAAATAAAAAAACATAGGCACTGTTCAAAAGATTCCCCTTGACGGTTTCTTAGAGTAAAGTGGAATGCTCCCAATGGAACAAGTACTGATATTTTTTGTTCAGATTGGAGAGCATTCCAAGCAGAGGGGGCAGAGAAACTGAATGCTTTTTTACCCGTCTCAGTCCGAACATGAGGAGCAGAAAAGTCATATTGGGGCACATCCTGGTCATGTCACCTGTGGCTGTCCTCCTGCATAAAATTGACAAAAAATATGAAATTAAAACTAAAACCAAAAAGGTAAAAAGAAACCCATAGTCTTTTCTATGTGTTTTCATCATGTGTGATCAGTAAAAGCATAAGGGTGTAACAAGGTCAAGGAGGAAATATGTGTATGTCAACGTTTCTTTTGCTAAATCAGAATATTTTACCATTGATTATACTCATTTCACTGACCAAAATCAAAGTATGCGAGTCAGAATTAGCTTTACATACCTGACTTTGTTTTCCAGGAATGGTCTCAACTTGGTCCCCAAAACGCCTCCCCCAAGCGTTCATCAAGCCCATAAGTTTTGGTGTGTAGGAGTCAGGTTTGGACACGATGGTCTGTTCCAGGGAAATTGTTGTGATCCTCCTAAATTCCTCTTAGATCTGAAATGACACATATTCAAAGGAACACCTGTACTCGCCAGCCAGTAAAGTAAAAGCACAATGTCTCTTAACGCTGTGGTTGTGTGAATTACTGGCCAATGCTGATTCAGCATCCAAATGACATTGCTCTGTTGTTCCACCAGAAAATGCTCATGCTGTTTCAGTATGCATTCATGCAGCGGAGCGTTGCGTGGTGCAGCTCCAAGGACCCAGACCACAACAGAACCCTGGTATTGGGCTGTCCGTGAAGCTAAGAACAGCTAGCGCTAGCTTAAAGTTCTCTTGTCTGGGCGGGTTACAACTTCGCTGATGCGTATAGTCCGGTGCGACTTGTGTTTTTTTCCTCTTTATGGCGCATTTTTGACTGATGTGACTTATATTCCGGAGCGACTTATAGTCTGAAAAATATGGTAAATGTTTTGATGCTCTGAAGCTACAACCATTTCATTACATAAACAGCTGACCTTTTTTCCCCTGCTGAAGACACCAGAGTCCAGCTCCCTAGATCTCAACCGTACATGCAACTGGCTCCAAAGTGTACGATCACCCTGAAAATAAACAGACATAAAATGTTTAATACTTTGCATGAATCTAAAACTTCATTATAATAACATATTCATAATAACATTTATAGAAACCTACCTGAAGGAAATGATTTAGAACAGTTAAACTAGTTGCCCCTTAGGTTTTGTTTTCTTTCAGTGCAACGAAGCATTGTTTTAAGGACATGCCTCAGTTACATTACTGTGATGTTTCTATGAACACATCACCTCTCTGTATATGTTGGATGCTGTCTATCATGGAACATTACGGTTCATACCAGGGTATTGGTACCGGAGGTCACATGGCCACCAGTTTCAACCCCTAGGCCCATCCATTGGTACATTTTCATCTATCCTTGCACTTATCCCACCTAACTGAGCCTCCTACATTTCCCTTACACAGACCAGCCACAGACTTCGCTCTCAGGACTTTATCTCCCATCCAGAGCTCTGTAGGTATGATCGGAACGTGGAAAATAATTGTTTTCTTACTTTGCCCCGTCAACTTGGAGGATTCTACAGCAGGATCTGAAGCTATCCATGTTGATTCCTCTGGAACAATTCAAAATTATCTTTAACAAATAAGAGAAATCTTGCTATGAAACTTGTTCTTTTTAGGTCACATTTTACTGGTTTTATTCATTTAGAAGTTGTTGGGTTTTTTGGTTTGTTTTTTATCAAAACAGCTCTCTCTTGTAAATGAGATTTTGAATCTCAATGAGACTTTTATACAGGTTCTGGTACAATAATATTAGGTCATAAATAACTTTGCTTCAAATAAAAAAGTTCATGTTGACTAGACTGTTAGTCAATCGTTTAATAGTCAACATTGTCTATATGAACAGTGATTTAACACAACAAAAGTGAAGCTGTAAAACTGGGGGGTCAAATGCAGTTTGGTTGACCCTCACCCTTTTGCTATCTCACCTAGGGGGAAAATTAGGCATAATGCAACCAGTGGAAAAAAACATCACTTCTGACAATCAAATAAACCTCCAGCCAATCCCTGCACAAGCTGCATTTCATGTACCGTAGATACTACATGCTACATTTGTCCTTGTACATATTTTTCTTCCAAGGATGTTTATTCTATAAGTTTTTCTATTTTTTCTTTGAAGAGTCAAAAAGAGTGTTAGATATTTAATTTTTTTTTATTTATTCTGAGTATTTTAAATTTTTGAGAATGTTATTTATGGATGCTTATGTCTCATTTTTTTATGTTTTTAATTTGGGTCTGCCTCTTATCATTCCGAGTGTCTCACCAAAATGTCATTATGGTTACATAACAATAAAGACTCTTGATTCTTGAAAAGTTAGTTTAGAGCCCTGCTGCTCTCTACCATACAGTACCTTCACTCAGACTGTCAGCAAATTAAAACTTTAAGCTTTATCAACAAATTATGACCATCAGAATGAAATTGTATTCCGATTGAGAGGACTGGTTTATGATCCATAATCCGATCAGCGTCCATCTAAACACTTGTTCCGATTAACTCATGACTTTACAGCGTTTGCATGTGGAGGATGTGGCCGCAGCGCTGTGCAGCACAGAACATTTTGGGATGATCATCATTTCATCCCGCTCTCTCAACAGCAGAAGTTGCTGACCTTGTAGCGTAATTATGGAAAACAAAGTCTCAACCAGTCTCAGAACCTGGTGCGGGTCCATTCTCTGCGCTCAGAACAGTCAGAACCAACACACCTCCGTGTTTGTTGTTGTTTTTTTCCGCATGAAGAAGTACAAAACTTCTGCGGTTGTTTTATAGAAATTCCACAACTCTGCTAATGTTAGAGAGTTTCTACTTTAAATAAATCTTGGTGTAACTAAACGCAAGTCATGATCGGATTATTTGATTTTGAGCCCAAATGAACTGTGCATTCAGAATACTTGTTTCGCACGTAAACAAGCTCCTGTCATTAACCAGCAAACAAGCTACCAGACTGACATTAAGGAGGCACGACTTCTGACACACAGGAGTCCACTCACAGCCCGCGAGCCAAGCGCTGTCAGCATTTCCTCACTTTGAAAGGGAACAAACGTCAGATATTGTAACGACTTACCCTGCTGTTGATCTCCCTTCGCCCTCATCAATGACTCCATGTTGTTTCAGCTCCTGTATCATCACTGTGGTGTTCTCCTGCCATATCAAAGAGAGAGAGTGATGCTTTAATCGGGCGACACAATCAATCCATGATGAAATGTGTTGCCAACGCTTTTAATTGTCGTTTTTAATCGATCCGTTGTTGCAGCCCTAGTCAGAACACAATACCCTGACGTTGTACATTATTTTCAATACCACAAAATTTTATTTTCAACTTACACAACCTGATAACTCCTTTAAAATGACATGCAACAGATATGAAAGCTAGGGTCTTCAACTATTAGAGTGAAAGAGGTGAATAAGTAATTGAAGCTGTGTGGATCAAATTCAGGGTATTATTTTAGTGCAACAGTTTGAGAGACAAAAAAGACATACTTTAAAAACTATATTTACGCGATGAACAGCAGCAGCTGTCTTATGCCTGTGAGACAGCGCCGAGGGAAGTAAGAACGCGCGTAACAGCTCTCTGCTCCCTCAATTCAGTGACATCGAGAACTACTGGTGCTTTCGGTAAAGTCGCTATTAAAACAAAAGAGTGTTGTTACTAGTCGCTTTTTGAAAGAAAGTCGCTAGAGGGGTCTGAATTTTCACCAAATATAGCAACAAAGACGCAATACGGGCAGCACTGGCCTGTCTTCTCTATCGTTTCGTCCCTCCCGAGAGCGCAAGGTACAGCAGCCACGTGCCAGCTTTACAGCCAGACCGGTAGACGCAGGCGGTGTGGGTTTTTCAAAATAAAGTACATCTTAACGTTTCATGACATTTAAATTCCTTTCAAACTCGTATTATGGTTAGTAAAAGTGCGCAAATATAGCATATAATATAGGATAATATAGGACATTTATATCTTATATGCTTTACATTGTTTTGACATATATACATTTTAAAAACTTCAGCCTGAAGATGTGGCGGCTTTTATTTTGCCGTGGCGGTAGCGGAAACCCTGCCAATAATAACTGCGCATTCAAATTAGACATTAGCACTGCTACCAAAGAGACTAAAATGTTAGCTTCTGTGGCTAGCACGGATTGCATCCTTTGAGTCAACAGTTGAGGTTTCTCCCTCAACGTTTTGTAAAGCACACTACAGTCACCAAAGTTACACAATCAACCCACAACACGCAAACGCGTGATTTTTAAAATGCATTTAAACAAAAGACGACAACTTATGTTTCTTTCGAGCACGTCGTTCTCTCCTCGCAGCATCAGCATATCGGTCTGTCCCCAGTTTGCTCTGTCCTCTCTGTGTGCGCCTGCGCACATTCAACACTTCATATTTAGGGTAAAAATGAACTAATACGTTCATGTTTATGTGTTGCCAATAAAAGACAGTTAAATATCACTGGTAAAATCATATCAAAATGTAATTACTTTACACGGTACTTTTATTACATTAATTTTATTATTCTATTGTAGAAATGACAAAGACCAATTTGGTATTAATACAATAAAATAAATAAAATTCAGTGTCTTTTGGATAATTTATTTTAAATAATTTTTCATAGATGACGTTTGAATCAAGTTATTGAATATTTCTAAGTTGCATGCAAGATAAAAACATATATATATATATATTAGTATCAACTACCTGTCCTTAGCCTGTCTTTAAAATGACTACAACATAAGATATTATTTATTATGTGTTTACTGCATAAGAGTGCCCCGTAGCGTGAAAATGGTAAACAGAGAAGGAATAGTTACAAAAACTAGAAAAGAACAATCTGCAGTTCCAATTAACATCAAACAGGCTTAAATCGGAGGCAACAATGCTTTGGCTTGCCTCCAATTAAAGTTCCAATAAAATTAAATGCCATAATATCAATTGTTATTTTTTTCATCCCAGCAAAGGAGTTTGATTTGATAAAATCCCCTTTGAATAATCTGGTGCCCGGTAACATTTAAGGTGCAAGGTTTCAGTTTTGTAATACCTTGAAGGTAGTACAGTTTTGCATACGGTCTCCTGCTGGCTGCTGCAGAGTGGTTGGCTGCAGTGCACGAGTTTGCACTCGCAGGGCCGCTGTTGGCCCGTGCAGATATTTTCTTCCTCTTTTTAATGCACTGAACAGAGACAAATCTACACATATAACCCCGAACCGCTCAACCAAAGGACCAGGGATCATATCGCTGCCGTTCCTGCGTATATTTCGGTATCGGGAAGCAGATTGGGAAATACAAATATACTACATTTTCTGCTGGATTATCTGTTTTGGGGGGAAACGTGGCATTTTGGAATAAAACCCCTTGTATTTTTTTAAGAGTGTGAGGAGGATATCATGTGGGACCGAACAATGAGATGGCAAGTGCTGTTGTTTGTCTCGGTTTTTTCGCTCGGGTGTGCGGCAGGGCAGGCCACTTACTCGATTCCAGAGGAAATGTCAAAAGGCTCCCTTGTAGGAAACATAGCGCAGGATCTAGGGTTAGGTGTGAAAAGACTGAAGTCCGGTAAAGCGAGAATATATACGGAATATAAAGCAGAATACATCGAGCTGGACGCAGACAGGGGAGTCCTGCGTGTGAAAGAAAGAATCGACAGAGAGGCGCTGTGCGGGCAGACAACGCCTTGCGCTTTGCATCTGCAAATTACACTTGAAGATCCGATTGAATTTTATTCTGTTAACGTCGAAATTAATGACATAAACGACAACGTGCCCACCTTTAAAAAAGAGGAGATGAAATTTAGGATCAGCGAGTCGGCGGTGATTGGGGCAAAATTTGTATTAGAGAGAGCGATGGATCTGGACGTGGGTGCGAATGGGTTGCAAAGCTATTCGCTTAAACCAACGGATAATTTTATTTTAAAGCTTCACAATCAGCAAGATGGCAACAAAAAGGTGGAGATGGTTTTGCAAAAACACCTCGACAGAGAGGCGCAGGATCACATCGCCTTAACTCTGACTGCCAGCGATGGCGGTGAGCCTCAGCTGTCTGGAACAATGCGAGTGGAGATTTCAGTGTTAGACGCTAATGACAATGCCCCAGTTTTTACGCAGGAAACCTATAAAGTTACGGTTATGGAAACTGCTACCAGGGGTACTATTTTGAGTACAGTCAGTGCAAAAGATGCAGATGAAGGCTCAAATGGAAAAGTGGTGTATTCAATAACAAACACCTTGGACGACGTGCCCAATTTATTTCAAATAGCGGAAGAAAGCGGTGTTGTCTCTTTAATTGGAAACTTGGATTATGAAAAGACACAGCGGTATGAAATACATGTACAAGCTAGTGATGATGGAGGACTCACAGATTCGTGTAAGATCAGTGTTGAAGTCACCGATACGAATGATAATGCACCTTCTATAAATATCATGTCTAAAACAAAATCTGTAACAGAAAATTCTCACCCAGGTACGGTGGTTACAATAATCAATGTTCAAGATGCTGACTCTGGGGATAACGGGAAGGTGGAGTGTAGCATTGAAGAGAACATGCCGTTTTTGATCAAAGCAACTTCCAAGAAATTTTATAGTTTAATAACAGACAGTGAAATAGATAGAGAAAGAGCCTCTGAGTATAACATCACAGTGACCTGCTCTGATGAAGGAGTCCCCTCCCTCTCCACCAGCGTCACTCTCACCTTGCAGATCTCTGATGTGAATGACAACGCTCCTGTCTTTGAGAGGAGCTCCTATGAGGCCTACATTGTAGAAAACAACACACCAGGTCTCTCTATATTCACAGTGAAAGCCACAGATGCTGACTGGAACCAGAATGCCCGTGTTTCTTACATACTGGAGGACTCCTCTGTTAACGGAGTACCAGTCTCCTCATATGTGTCCGTTAGTGCTGATAGTGGAGTCATCCATGCAGTGCGCTCTTTTGACTACGAGCAGATCAAAGATTTCCAGTTCCGCATCAAAGCGCAGGATGGAGGCTCTCCTCCACTCAGCAGCAACGTGACTGTGAAAATCCTGATCCAGGACCAGAACGATAACCCTCCTCAGGTTCTGTACCCGGTCCAGACTGGTGGCTCTGTGGTGGCTGAAATGGTGCCTCGTTCAGCAGATGTGGGCTACCTGGTGACTAAAGTGGTGGCTGTAGATGTGGACTCTGGACAGAACGCCTGGCTCTCCTATAAACTGCAGAAAGCCACAGACAGGGCGCTGTTTGAAGTGGGCTCACAGAATGGAGAAATAAGAACAATCCGTCAGGTGACTGATAAAGACACTGTGAAACAGAGACTGACTGTGATAGTGGAGGACAACGGGCAGCCCTCTCGTTCAGCTACAGTCATTGTTAACGTGGCGGTGGCAGACAGCTTCCCTGAAGTGTTGTCGGAGTTCACTGACTTTCCTCACGATAAGGAGTACAATGACAACCTGACTTTTTACTTGGTCTTGGCTCTGGCTGTGGTCTCCTTCCTCTTCATCACGTGTTTAGTGGTTATTATATCAGTCAAGATCTACAGATGGAGACAATCTCGCATCCTGTATCACTCCAACCTCCCTGTGATTCCATATTATCCTCCACGTTACTCAGACACTTTGGGAACAGGGACTCTGCCACACGTGTACAACTACGAGGTGTGCAGGACCACTGACTCCAGAAAGAGTGACAATAAGTTTGGAGGAGCTGGTGGTCAGAATGTGTTGATAATGGACCCCAGTTCTACAGCGACCATGCAGCGGATACAGAGTGAGAAGAGCATCCTGGATGAACCTGATTCTCCTATAGAGGTTAGATTGTTTTCATCTATCTAGTCCCATTTAATTTTTATGTTACCACCATGTGTTTTTATGATAAAGTGAAATCACTTACCACAGCACATTATTACAGTTCCTTTAATTTCAACATAAAAGGTTTTCTTTAACTATTAGTTTAAAAAGAGTGAAATATGAAATCTTACTTATTCAAACTCTAATTTCACACATGAATTATTTAATATGTTTTGATGTAGCTGCTACGTGATGCTGCAAGATCAACTGCCATTTTATTCAGCCAAATATAGATAGATAGATAGATAGATTCCGATTTTCTATTGCAAAGCATTTTCATCTGTTCTCCATTGTATGATGGTAACAGCTGAGTTGGAATTTATGGATCTCTTTTCGTTTTTTGTTTTGTTTTTTAATCCTGAGAGAAAATGGGTTAAAAAATAAACGGTATGGGACCCAGGTCTATGCGCATAGCGCCATCTAGGCATGTTCTGGGAAAATACAACAATAAATGATGTTGCAAAAACGTTTGGTAATTTCAAATCAAATGCACCTGAAATCAGTCCGCAAAAAATGACTGATTACGTTACGTGGTCAGGCTGTCAATCTTCTCAATTTCAGCACAAGGGACAGCGCCGTTTTCTGCAGCATTCTTTTTAATCCTGTCATGGCGCTTTCTCACGAAGGTAAACCTCATTGTTAAATACGAGGTTCTATCATACAGTTTACAGTTAATTTGAAAATGCAGATTTGAGAGCTCTTTATTTATTGTACTGATAAAAAAAACTCTAAATGTATAGTCCGGCTAATTTACAACGATTACATAATTTCTATTATCCTCGAAGATCCATATTTTCCTTAAAATGCTGAATAACAATATTATTATGTAGGACAGCTACATCTACATTCTGTTAAACTGCAGTGTTTCGGTTTGAACTCACAGGGCCGCTGTTGACCATAGTGTTTATTAAACAGCAGACTTATAATAGGGCCTCCTCTCTCACGTCCGCATAATGAAGGAAGAACACGACGGGAAAGGATCGCACTAGATATTTATAAAAATCAGTGAAAGAAAGGTCGGCGGAGGAGTTCAGCACTGTTGTGTGGATTATGCCTGGTTTGAAATCCTTTTTCTGACTGGAATTGAGATCAAAATACTCGCTTTTAACCATCGGGTTTTTATTGGGAAATATACTCGGATAGAACAATGACGAGGCAAGTAACGCTGTTCATCTTTGTCCTCTCCCTCGGCTTTGTGCTCGGGCAGGTCTCCTACTCTATTCCGGAGGAAATGGCCAAAGGATCTTTAATAGGAAACATAGCTCATGATTTAGGATTACCAATCAAACGTCTAACATCGGGAAAAGCGCGAATATTCACCCGAGATAGTGACGAGTATGTCGAGCTGAACAGAGAAAGAGGAGTCCTCCTTGTTAAAGAGAGAATCGACAGAGAGGCGCTCTGCAAACAGACAACGCCTTGTGCTTTACATTTTCAGATTATTTTGGAAAATCCAATTGAATTTTATAGTGTTGCAGTCCAAATCGAAGATATTAATGATAACGTGCCGACGTTTGAAAAAGGGGAAGTAAAATTTAAAATAAGTGAATCGGCGAATATTGGCGCAACATTTGCGCTAGAAAGAGCTGCAGACCTAGATGTGGGCATAAATGATCTTAAAAGCTATACTTTAAAGCCAACAGACAATTTTGCCCTGAAGCTCAACAACAAAGTCGGAGGTAATAAAAATGTAGAGATGGTGTTAATAAAAGCTTTAGATAGGGAGAAACAGGAGCAGATAAATCTGGTGTTGACAGCTGTAGATGGAGGAGAGCCGCAGATGTCAGGAACAATGCTGATAGTTATTACAGTTTTAGATATTAATGACAATGCTCCTGTTTTTACACAGCAGATATATAAAGCTTCAATCACTGAAAATTCACCTGCTGGCACCATTGTTTCTGCAGTTACCGCCTCTGATGCTGATTATGGTTCTAACAGTAAAATAAGATATTCAATTAGGAACACATTAGATGGCGTCAGAAAAATATTTGAGGTAAATGCGAAAAACGGTGAAGTAACACTAATTGGAAATACAGATTTTGAAGAATCCCGAAATTATGAAATAGATTTACAAGCTACTGATGAAGGTGGACTCACAGATTCTTGCAAGTTGATTGTTGATGTGCAAGATACAAATGACAATAGTCCAGAAATAAAAATTATGTCTCAATCCACTGTTTTAACAGAGGATTCAAAATTAAGTACTGTTGTCACAGTAATTAGCATTGATGACAAAGACTCAGGGCAAAACGGAGATGTAAAATGCTTTATAAGTGATAATATACCTTTTGCTTTAACCTCATCAAACAATAATTTTTATAGTTTAATAACAGACAGTGAATTAGACAGAGAGCTGGCCTCTGAGTATAGCATCACAGTGACCTGCTCTGATGAAGGAGTCCCCTCCCTCTCCAGCAGCGTCACGCTCACCTTGCAGATCTCTGATGTGAATGACAACGCTCCTGTCTTTGAGAGGAGCTCCTATGAGGCCTACATTGTAGAAAACAACACACCAGGTCTCTCTATATTCATAGTGAAAGCCACAGATGCTGACTGGAACCAGAATGCCCGTGTTTCTTACATACTGGAGGACTCCTCTGTTAACGGAGTGCCAGTCTCCTCATATGTGTCCGTTAGTGCTGATAGTGGAGTCATCCATGCAGTGCGCTCTTTTGACTACGAGCAGATCAAAGATTTCCAGTTCTGCATCAAAGCGCAGGATGGAGGCTCTCCTCCACTCAGCAGCAACGTGACTGTGAAAATGCTGATCCAGGACCAGAACGATAACCCTCCTCAGGTTCTGTACCCGGTCCAGACTGGAGGCTCTGTGGTGGCTGAAATGGTGCCTCGTTCAGCAGATGTGGGCTACCTGGTGACTAAAGTGGTGGCTGTAGATGTGGACTCTGGACAGAACGCCTGGCTCTCCTATAAACTGCAGAAAGCCACAGACAGGGCGCTGTTTGAAGTGGGCTCACAGAATGGAGAAATAAGAACAATCCGTCAGGTGACTGATAAAGATGCCGTGAAACAGAGACTGACTGTGATAGTGGAGGACAACGGGCAGCCCTCTCGTTCAGCTACAGTCATTGTTAACGTGGCGGTGGCAGACAGCTTCCCTGAAGTGCTGTCCGAGTTCACTGACTTTCCTCACGATAAGGAGTACAATGACAACCTGACTTTTTACTTGGTCTTGGCTCTGGCTGTGGTCTCCTTCCTCTTCATCACGTGTTTAGTGGTTATTATATCAGTCAAGATCTACAGATGGAGACAGTCTCGCATCCTGTATCACTCCAACCTCCCTGTGATTCCATATTATCCTCCACGTTACTCAGACACTTTGGGAACAGGGACTCTGCCACACGTGTACAACTATGAGGTGTGCAGGACCACTGACTCCAGAAAGAGTGACAATAAGTTTGGAGGAGCTGGTGGTCAGAACGTGTTGATAATGGACCCCAGTTCTACAGGGACCATGCAGCGGATACAGAGTGAGAAGAGCATCCTGGATGAACCTGACTCTCCTGTAGAGGTTAGAATACTTCAGATTTCATAAACTTACACAGTATTAACATCAGCGGTTACCACTACAATCTATGTAGATACAATAATATGGATAGCAACTGATTTTTCTTCCTTTAATGCATTTTATTTTTTCATGCTCTTCTATTAATATGATCAATAAGCTTTGAAATGTTTATTATTTTATGTATTTACTAGACGTGCTGACTCTCCTCTGGGGTGAGATATCAATTTTATTGATTTATTTGAATTTAGTTTTTTATTTATTTACAATAAGTCATTGATTTTGAATACTCAATATTTCTCTTTTATTATGCTAGATATGATTTTTCTTACTGAACCAAAATGTGCTTGTGTATCTTTTAGATTTTTACTTTGATGTATAGATTTACAATGTAGTCAGCTAGATTTTGAAAGATATATCTGGTTGTATCAGGTTTTTAGTTTTTGTCAGATTCCTAGATAAGAAACCAAAGATGATTTAATTATCACAATTAATAAAATAAAGTAGTGTGGTTCATAATATTATAATTTCAGGCAGTGCTTTATGTGAGGAAAGAAAACAGAGCCAGTACTTCCCTTTTCTGCATGCGCAGGCAGATGCTCCAGCCTGAATACATTTATAGTTATAGTAATCATAATTATGACATGTTTAAAATCAAATGTTTGAAGCACATTATTTTATATAAGCTATACAAAAATATTTGCTCAAGAAAAAGATGGACATCTCTATAGTCTCTCCCCCATGACCCCAATATCAGCCTGTTACATCTGCCCTAATTCAAACTTATTTACTCTGAACAGCAGTGTTAAAGTCTGTTAATCTAAAATAATTTGCAGAAGTTCTGCAGACTTTTGATGATCTTTGGTTTTAATTAACTAATCCTAATGAATCTTCCTCAGGAAAACAAAACTTGTCATGATCACATTGTTCAGTTTCCTCTTGAAATTCGACATTTATGGTGTTTTTTAGGGGTTTTCATCAAACAAATACATGTGAAAAGGGGTAAAAAAAAGTCTTACTCTAAGAGTTCTTTATATGATGAGTGCTCATTCTGTTTTATACTGCCCATTGTTGCATTTTATTCATTGTATTTTTTTCTCATTTTATTCCAACATAAAATCTGTTGTTTTTGTTAATTTTCCTCCTTGATAGGTAAAACACATTTATCTTGTGTGGAAGTATATGCAACACTGTTGATACAAAATTAGTTTAATGTTTTTTTTAGGATTTTCATTTCTCCTCTTACTTATTGCAATTGTTTTCAAAACATTAATATTAAGTTATTTTGAAAATAAAGAGAAACACGCTGGAAAATCATGTATTATTAATCCATTTCCACATGGGGGGTACCACACAGCATTTGTACTCACGGCCCCCAAATGGCTAGAACCACCCCTTGTCTTATCGAGGCGTCTGTGCAGCAAGTTCCCTGCTGGATGCGCTAATGCCAGCTAAGTCCGACCTCCGTTCTCTTGTCTGGTGAAGGACTGTTCAGAGTAATCATTCAGCTCTGCTCCAGTTCAGGCCATCTTTGAGCCCTTTGGAGCCAGGTAAACATCACAGCCGCGATCATTTTCCTCCACTTTTCCTCTCTTATGCGAAGCGCCTACATGCGCTTAAATGTACGGCAAGCGTTGTGCACCAAGGCAATGTGTCTATGAGGCGATTTTTTAAATCAACAAATAGGCTACAAGCTGTGAACGGTGGAACGGTCGGCGGGGGGAGGGGATGCGGCTAAAAGTCCCGGTATGCACCGCACGCTAGAAAAAAACTCCCGGTACGCTGAGGAGTAAACTTTAGAAGTGCCGGACCGGTACTGCGTACAGCTCCGTACTGACCCACTTAAAGCACTGATTTCAGATATGTGGGTGCATC
Organism: Fundulus diaphanus; assembly: GCA_037039145.1. NCBI lineage: Eukaryota > Metazoa > Chordata > Actinopteri > Cyprinodontiformes > Fundulidae > Fundulus > Fundulus diaphanus. The sequence goes on from CM073125.1 coordinate 35,733,054, forward strand.
TGTAATACGCCGCTCGATGTTAAATGAGTAAAATGAGGCAGATGACATCGGTGTTTTTACCCAAAAATGACTTTTTTCACAGTGAAATGATGATAATAATATCTGCTAATTTATTTCTATAGATATTGAGAGATATTAGTCATCTTGCTTGTCTCGCTCTTTCTTTTCCTTATCACAACGCTTGACAGAAAAGGCCGCTACTGGCCAGTGTGTGGCAGTCTTAGATAGGACTTGTAAATATACCTCCCCCTTTATATATGATCTGGTAGACAATAAAATCACCAGAAACTGCTGCAGTCACTTGAACTGGTCGATTCTCTCAGCTCTTACTCGTTTTTGGATATTTATTTAACATAATTTTGACGTTTTTACGCCATATTCAACCGGATTGCTATTTGGATTATTACCGCAGCGCAAAATGACAGGAAAAGCGCTCTTCTTCATCTGCGTTTTCTGCATGGACACGGTTTCCGGGCAGGTCAGCTATTCTATCCCAGAGGAGATGGAGAAAGGGTCATTAGTGTGTAACATTGCTCAGGATTTAGGTTTAGACTTTAACCGGCTGAAATCGGGGAAAGCTCGCCTTTATTCGGGAGACGGTGCAGAATACATCGAACTGAATAGAGAAAGGGGCGTCCTCCTTATTAAAGAAGGAATAGACAGAGAGGCATTGTGCGCAGACACGACGCCCTGCGCGTTACATTTACAAATGATTTTGGAAAATCCGATGGAGTTATTTCGAATAACTGTGGAGATTACGGACATTAATGACAACGCACCCAGTTTTGCGTCGAGGGAGAAACGTTTTGAAATCAGCGAGTCGGCCATTATAGGATCTAAATTTGTCCTGGAAAAAGCCTTGGATGCTGATATCGGTGTGAACGGTCTTCAAAGCTATTCGCTTAAACCAACGAGCAATTTCGCTCTGAAACTAGAGAACCAAGCGGATGGCAGTAAAAAGGTGGACATGGTTTTACAGAAGCCCCTAGATCGAGAGCGAGAGAGAGAAATTTCTTTGTTGTTGACTGCTGTGGACGGCGGAGAGCCGCGAATGACAGGCACAATGCAAATCACTGTTAATGTGTTGGACGCAAATGACAATGCGCCAGTTTTTACTAAATCCGTTTATAAGACCACATTAGTGGAGAACTCCCCGCGTGGTTCTAGTATCATTACTGTTAGTGCCTCGGACAAAGACGAAGGCTTAAACGGACAGGTTTCATACACAATTACAAATAGTAAGCAACGTTTTTCCGAACTCTTTCAAATCGATAGAAAATCGGGGCAGGTTATTTTAACAGGTGAAATAGACTATGAAAAGGCGAGGCTCTTACAAATAGACATTGAGGCGACAGATAACGGAGGGCTCTCTGATTCCAGTAAGATCATAATTGATATAATTGATGTCAATGACAACAGACCTCAAATTAAAATACTGTCTAAATCAGAATCCGTTTTAGAAGATTCGCCTGAGAATACTGTGATTGCTATGCTGAGGGTAAATGATCCTGATTCAGAGAGAAATGGCCAGGTGAAGTGTAAAATCAATGATGAAATTCCTTTTAAAATAAATAACGGGATGAATGGGTTTTATAGTTTAGAAACAGCAGTACCTTTAGACAGAGAAGTAGCTCCCCGCTTTAATATAACAGTGACCTGCTCTGATGAAGGAGTCCCCTCCCTCTCCAGCAGCGTCACTCTCACCTTGCAGATCTCTGATGTGAATGACAACGCTCCTGTCTTTGAGAGGAGCTCCTATGAGGCCTACATTGTAGAAAACAACACACCAGGTCTCTCTATATTCACAGTGAAAGCCACAGATGCTGACTGGAACCAGAATGCCCGTGTTTCTTACATACTGGAGGACTCATCTGTTAACGGAGTACCAGTCTCCTCTTATGTGTCCGTTAGTGCTGATAGTGGAGTCATCCATGCAGTGCGCTCTTTTGACTACGAGCAGATCAAAGATTTCCAGTTCCGCATCAAAGCGCAGGATGGAGGCTCTCCTCCACTCAGCAGCAACGTGACTGTGAAAATCCTGATCCAGGACCAGAACGATAACCCTCCTCAGGTTCTGTACCCGGTCCAGACTGGTGGCTCTGTGGTGGCTGAAATGGTGCCTCGTTCAGCAGATGTGGGCTATCTGGTGACTAAAGTGGTGGCTGTTGATGTGGACTCTGGACAGAACGCGTGGCTCTCCTATAAACTGCAGAAAGCCACAGACAGGGCGCTGTTTGAAGTGGGCTCACAAAATGGAGAAATAAGAACAATCCGTCAGGTGACTGATAAAGATGCTGTGAAACAGAGACTGACTGTGATAGTGGAGGACAACGGGCAGCCCTCTCGTTCAGCTACAGTCATTGTTAACGTGGCCGTGGCGGACAGCTTCCCTGAAGTGCTGTCCGAGTTCACTGACTTTCCTCACGATAAGGAGTACAATGACAACCTGACTTTTTACTTGGTCTTGGCTCTGGCTGTGGTCTCCTTCCTCTTCATCACGTGTTTAGTGGTTATTATATCAGTCAAGATCTACAGATGGAGACAGTCTCGCATCCTGTATCACTCCAACCTCCCTGTGATTCCATATTATCCTCCACGTTACTCAGACACTTTGGGAACAGGGACTCTGCCACACGTGTACAACTACGAGGTGTGCAGGACCACTGACTCCAGAAAGAGTGACAATAAGTTTGGAGGAGGTGGTCAGAACGTGTTGATAATGGACCCCAGTTCTACAGGAACCATGCAGCGGATACAGAGTGAGAAGAGCATCCTGGATGAACCTGACTCTCCTATAGAGGTTAGAATGCTTTTGTTTATGTAATCCCTCTTATTCTTTTTGTTTGCATACCAACATTTTTTTTAGATTAAGTGAAATCCCTACCCCGGCAAATTAGTACATTTCTGTTATATTCAATACGAAAAGTTTCCATTAACTATACGTTTGTTCAGAGCAAAAGAGAAAAGTATTCTGTCTTTTGCTTTTGCACATGAATTTTTAATATCTTTTTATGTGGTTGTTTAGTGATGCTGTGAGATCTCTGTTGCTGGGTTTTTGTTAGCCAAATACATTTATCAATTTTCTATTCCAACATATTTTTCATTGGTTTTCTATGACATATTGGTCAATATCGAGTTCCTCTTTTGATGCATTTTTTGGATCCTTTATTGTCTACTTTTTTAAAAAGGTGGATTGAACATAGGTTTAGATATGCATAGCATGGAACACAGACCTATGCGCAAAGCGCCATCTAGGCATGTCCTGACAAGAAGACAATGCTGCAAGGTTTCGTTGCAATTACGATTGGTACCTAATTCAAAATCAAATGCACCTAAAAACAATCAGTCGATGATAAGAGATTAGGTTTTGTTGTCAGGCTTGTAATCTTCTCCATTTCAGCACAAGAGACAGCGCCGTTTTCCACGGCGATCTCACTGAAGCAGTGATAGCGCTTTCTCGTGAAGGTAAAACTCATTGTTGACGATCAGATTATATCACAGATGTTATATTTAAAAGGTCACACCTCTGGGCTGTAGATTTTATGATGATAAAAAAAACTCTAAATCTATAGTCCTTAGCCCTCACAATGCTTACATAATTTATATTATCCTCGATTTTACATATTATTTAAAAAGAAACATATCAATATTATAATGTAGGACAGCTACATCTACATTCTGTTAAACTGCAGTGTTTCAGTTTGAACTCACAGGGCCGCTGTTGACCATAGTGTTTATTAAATAGCAGACTTATAATAGGGCCTCCTCACTCACGTCCGCATAATGAAGAAAGAACACGACGGGAAAGGATCGCACTAGATATTTATAAAATCAGCGAAAGAAAGATCGGCGTGAGGAGTTCAGCACTGTTGTGTGGATTATGCCTGGTTTGAAATCCTTTTTCTGACTGGAATTGAGATCAAAATACTCGCTTTTAACCATCGGTTTTTATTGGAAAATATACTCGGATAGAACAATGACGAGGCAAGTAACGCTGTTCATCTTTGTCCTCTCCCTCGGCTTTGTGCTCGGGCAGGTCTCCTACTCTATTCTGGAGGAAATGGCCAAAGGATCTTTAATAGGAAACATAGCTCATGATTTAGGATTACCAATCAAACGTCTAACATCGGGAAAAGCGCGAATATTCACCCGAGATAGTGACGAGTATGTCGAGCTGAACAGAGAAAGAGGAGTCCTCCTTGTTAAAGAGAGAATCGACAGAGAAGCGCTCTGCAAAAAGACGACGCCTTGTGCTTTACATTTTCAGATTATTTTAGAAAATCCGATTGAATTTTATAGTGTGGTAATCCAGATCACAGATATTAATGATAATGCGCCATCTTTTGAGAAAAGTGAAAAGAAATTCAAGATTAGTGAGTCATCGGTAATTGGAGCAAAATTTGTCCTGGAAAGAGCTTTTGATCTTGATGTTGGAATTAATGATCTAAAAAGCTACACTTTAAAGCCGACAAATAATTTTGCTCTGACACTGCAAAATAATCCTGATGGCAATAAAAACGTAGAGATGGTGTTGCAGAAGCCTTTAGACAGGGAGAAACAGGAGAGGATAAACCTGGTGTTAACAGCTGTAGATGGAGGAGAGCCGCAGATGTCAGGAACGATGTTGATAGTCATTACAGTTTTAGACGCTAATGATAATGCTCCAGTTTTTACACAACAGATATATAAAGCCACTGTTACTGAAAATTCACCTAAGGGAACAGTTGTTGCTGCAGTTTCAGCCTCAGATGCAGATGAAGGTCCGAACAGTAAAATAAAATATTCAATTACAAACACTTTCGATGTCAGAAATATATTTGAAGTTAATGAGGAAAATGGTGAAGTGATTTTAATAGGAAATACGGATTTTGAAGAGTCGAGAATTTATCAAATACATCTACTTGCAAGTGATGAAGGAGGACTCACAGATTCTTGCAAACTAATTGTCGATATTCAAGATAAAAATGATAATAATCCAGAAATAAAAATAATGTCAAAATCCACACTAATTAGAGAGGATGTGACTCTAAATACAGTGGTTACAGTGATAAGCATTGAGGACAAAGACTCAGGCAATAACGGAAATGTAAAATGCTTGATTAGTGAGAATATACCTTTCATTTTAAAATCATCTGAAAATAATTTCTATAGTTTAATGACAGACAGTGAATTAGACAGAGAGATGGCCTCTGAGTATAACATCACAGTGACCTGCTCTGATGAAGGAGTCCCCTCCCTCTCCAGCAGCATCACTCTCACCTTGCAGATCTCTGATGTGAATGACAACGCTCCTGTCTTTGAGAGGAGCTCCTATGAGGCCTACATTGTAGAAAACAACACACCAGGTCTCTCTATATTCACAGTGAAAGCCACAGATGCTGACTGGAACCAGAATGCCCGTGTTTCTTACATACTGGAGGACTCCTCTGTTAACGGAGTACCAGTCTCCTCATATGTGTCCGTTAGTGCTGATAGTGGAGTCATCCATGCAGTGCGCTCTTTTGACTACGAGCAGATCAAAGATTTCCAGTTCCGCATCAAAGCGCAAGATGGAGGCTCTCCTCCACTCAGCAGCAACGTGACTGTGAAAATGCTGATCCAGGACCAGAACGATAACCCTCCTCAGGTTCTGTACCCGGTCCAGACTGGAGGCTCTGTGGTGGCTGAAATGGTGCCTCGTTCAGCAGATGTGGGCTACCTGGTGACTAAAGTGGTGGCTGTAGATGTGGACTCTGGACAGAACGCGTGGCTCTCCTATAAACTGCAGAAAGCCACAGACAGGGCGCTGTTTGAAGTGGGCTCACAGAATGGAGAAATAAGAACAATCCGTCAGGTGACTGATAAAGATGCTGTGAAACAGAGACTGACTGTGATAGTGGAGGACAACGGGCAGCCCTCTCGTTCAGCTACAGTCATTGTTAACGTGGCGGTGGCGGACAGCTTCCCTGAAGTGCTGTCCGAGTTCACTGACTTTCCTCAAGATAAGGAGTACAATGACAACCTGACTTTTTACCTGGTGTTGGCTCTGGCTGTGGTCTCCTTCCTCTTCATCACGTGTTTAGTGGTTATTATATCAGTCAAGATCTACAGATGGAGACAGTCTCGCATCCTGTATCACTCCAACCTCCCTGTGATTCCATATTATCCTCCACGTTACTCAGATACTTTGGGAACAGGGACTCTGCCACACGTGTACAACTACGAGGTGTGCAGGACCACTGACTCCAGAAAGAGTGACAATAAGTTTGGAGGAGCTGGTGGTCAGAATGTGTTGATAATGGACCCCAGTTCTACAGGAACCATGCAGCGGGTACAGAGCGAGAAGAGCATCCTGGATGAACCTGACTCTCCTCTAGAGGTTAGAAGGCTTTAAATCTTTCTATATAGTAAATTCCTTCTGAAATGTTAAGTAAATTTCTAAGATAATAAACATCAAACTACTTTATTCATTCCACCTGCATTTAAATGTGACGTTTTTAAAGCTGTCAGTGCTCCATCTTCACTGTCGCACTTGCTGATTACTGCCTTTTCTTTGCTAGTACATACATAGAGCACAGGGGATTTGATAGATGGTTTTAATACATTTTGTTTCACAAAGTCAAATATCAACTATTTTTCTATATTTTTTTTTCAATCAAAAAAATGTCTCATCGTTTTTAAATAATCGATTGTTCCTGAAATTATAAATTTCTCCTTCAAAGGTTTTTGAATTTACTAATGTGAATTTACCAATGACTGGCACTGTACAAACCAGCCTGTATAATTTACCCCAAAAAGCTAAGGTAACAACTTGCACTTCAAACTTTTGAAAGAACAGAATGTCTCATTTCAGCTGGTACAAAACACCTAAATTAGACAGTCTACGTAAGATTTCTGGATGCATTTCAACACAAATTACTTTTAAAAACTTTTAGCAATATTGGTGCTTATTTGCTGTTATTATATCCAAAAAAATCATAATATTATCATCCTTTACACAAACATAATGGCAAAAAATGTATTCGGTAGAAAGCTATACTCAAGTTTACACACTCAATTTCAATACTAAATTATTTGCAAAGATAAAATTCTTGAACTGCTAACTCTTGAACTGTAATTCTCAATAGTTTTCGATATCCAAAACAGTGCTAAATTGCAGATTATTTTTAAAACAGAAAAATTTAAGTTTTTTTTATAAATTATTTTACAAATATAATCATTCCTATCAACTGTAGAACATTAGCATGACAAGGCAGACTTAGTTTTGCTTTGCTATACAGCGAACTAAGTCTGGAACTGCTCCCATAGAGTTCTATTTCCTGATACCGACCAATCACAGGCATGGGCGGGCTTTATATGTTGTGATGTGCAGCACCTGAGGATCCCTCAGCCAAAACAAACAAGATGGCCCCGGCTATGAAGCGTTCGTTATCTAGTGCGCTTTCCTCTGTTTTAAAAAATCATGCACCGTAGTCTCCGCTCGACCACGGCTCACTATGTTGAATTTATATTGTGAAATGTTGACCACTGAAGTTTGATTGTGCCTCTTTTTTTTTACGTCGCGTCCACAGTCAATCTGAGTGGTTTACTTTGCGCCTGTTAACCCCGCCCCTAAAAAAAGCCCTCTATAGAAGCAGCGCCATGCTTACTTCAGCTGTATCGAAGAAAGGAAACGGTTAGTCTGGGTGGCCAGGCCAGTAAAACATGACCCCAAATTTACCTTTTGCTCAATCAGTAAGTTGAACTTTTTCTATTTTGAAGACCTTGAAAGGTAACTGGTCACTCAAGTATACACCCCACTTTGTCTGTGCCAGGGAGAGGGTTTTGGCAGATGGCAATTAATTTATCACTCTGACCAAGTAAAACAAATGAATAGAACAAAGACATATTCGGTAGTTCTCAAAACCTGCAACAGGTTTCTAAAATTTGGGTGATCAAAAGGTCTCTTGTTGCATGATGAAACAATTTGGGTAAATCCCTTTGGTTTACCTTTCAGGCTATGGACCTTGTTAAGCAGCTTTGCTCTAGCAAATGTTTCTCGAAAAAAAAAAAAAATCTGAAGTTTTTCAGAGCATATTGGGATAATCAGGGCTGAGGGCATAAATCAGACCCATCAATGGCATGCTTTGGTTTAGGTTTTACACCAATTCAACACTTGGTTTCCCTCGATCAAAACAACTGGATCCTCCTCGGCCATGGTTTGTTCCTTGCTGTCCTCATGGTTGTCCATGTTTAGACTGTAGGGAAACAAAAATGCAGAAGAATTTTTAATTCAACCATAGCAACAAGACATTTAAATATAATTCAGTTTTTGTGGTTGTTTTCAACAATATATTTGGTTAGGCTATGAATAACACAAACACAAAATTTAAAGCCAAAATGGGCTCGATTTGCCCAACAGCATCACCCATGATGAGGTCTATTACCTCTCATTTACACACTATCATCCCTCCGTTCTGTCACAAATAAAAACATTTCTAGTCAGTCGGGCATTTCCCACCAGCTAAATGGTGCTACAGCACAGCAGAGAACCTTCCTCTGTTGTCGGTCAGAAACACAGGTCTGACAATGGTCTGTGACGGATACGGAACAAAAAGAGTCAGTTTACAAAAAGAAGATGAGCCAGAAAGGAAGTCAGACACATGAAGCGTAAAGCGGATCCGGTATTATTTCAAAATAAAGGGGAGAGGGGGGCGTGGCTTTTTGGAAGCATGAACGGATCCGGTTTGGATTGCTGCGTGGTACATTTTGCAACAGAAGGATGAAGCACACAAGGAAAGTAGTCCGTGTGAAGCCGGCCTTAGATTAGTGGTTGGTTCCTAACCCTGGTCCTCAGCACCAATGTCCTGCATGTTTTAGATGTGTTACTATTCCAGTTCACCTGATCCAAACAATTGCATGACCTCCTCTGCATGTCACCAAGTGAAGCCTCTTGATCATCTATTAATTTAAGTCAGGTGTGTCGCAGCAAGGACACAAAGACACCTGTTACAGGATTAGCAGCCCAGCTAACAGAGAAATGGCTGTAGCATTAGACGGCATAACTGAGCACAATTCAGGCCGTTGTAAAAGGACTAGACCTATGTTTCATGTAGTTTAATAAGACAACAATAATGTATAATGGAACAAGCTCACGTTGCAGGGATAAAGTGACCCATTCCTGGTCATCCACTTAAACAATTTTGCAACATTTAAGCACCACAAACCAAGCAAAACACAATGAAAAACTATATTTAAATTGTTTATCACAAGCTAATTTTCTCTGCTCAAACCTACTCTATTCTTGTTCTGATGAACAGTGGAGGTCGTCTGATGGGGAGAGTTGAGCTACGTGGTGGTGGCTCACGGTTTACCTTCCAGGTAAAGTGTGCTGTGGGTAGTTTTTCTCCGCTCACAAACTGGGCAGCGCTGGTAGAGCGTTATATTCGTTTCACCAACCTGGCAGTGAGGCTGTTGTTAGTGTTACACCCCTGTAAAGAGGAATAATGAAAAAAAAAAAAACAACAACAACATGGACATAGTTATTTCTGTCACTTCCAATGCCGTAATGTTATTTCAAAAACTGTTTCCAGCATTACATGGACAAATAAAAATAAAAGGTAACGCAATAAGGAAAAAATAATGAATTACACATCACACCAGCTGCTCAAAATGTATTTGTGATTCAAAGTTAAAGACTGGTACATATTTTCAACATTAACAGAAAATTATATAACAGTACCATATACAGGCTGCGTGTATACATACATTAGAAAAACACATGAAGATTATATATCAGTCATATCTATCTAGACTGATTTCTTACAAAATTACAGTCATTAACATTTCGATTTTAATCAAAACAATATAACGTCACTGTAATCATATCCTCCCTGAGTTCTCAACATTGCACCCAAACATTATGGCCACAAAACAGCAGTAACAACTTTGCCCTGGGACACAGCTAACCAGGAAACTAAGGTAAATATAACTTTCAAGCAAAAGCACGTTTACTCAAGCTGTTCAGGTCACTACAAACACTCCCTGCTCTCCTTCCACACTTAGTGAACACAAATATAGCTTAGCTATTAAAACTTGTAACAGTCAGAAACTTTACCTGTAAAGGGGAATAATGAAAAAACCGACATGGACAAAGTGTTACTTCTGTCGCTTCCAATGTCGTAATGGACGACCAGAAGCAACGTGTTTCCCCGTTTCAATCCAAACTCAACCAATCGAATCAAGATCGGTAAATAAACTCCTAAAACATAAAATCTGAAAAGGCACCACTCTCTAAATGCTGGATACAATCGTAGTTAGAAAAGTAAGATTAAATAACACGCATTTTAAACTGATTTTAACTTATGCATGTTTTCAATGCATCATTCTGTAGCTTTTGAGTTGCAAGACCAGAATAATCGATCATAGTTCTCCAGGTCAACAATCAGTGCATCTGATTCCCATTAACCTTACTCCATTAGAGAAATTCAGTATGGCGTTTTTTTTCTTCCAATATAAATCTCCCACATGCTAAAAGCATCAAAGAATATGATTTTTTGCCAAATGATAATAAAAAACAATATTATTTTTTCTCATGTTTTCTTTCTCCTTTTCTGGAACTGTTTTATAACCATCACATTAGCGCATTTATCTTTGTGAACAAACTATATGTGGTGTGTGCATTTAAATCTCACACAGGTTCGCTCAATACGTGTCTAGCACATGCTCAACTCTGACTCCTGCTCCGCCTGCTCTATGCTCGCGCTCTGCGGTAACTGAACGCCACCAGCCAATCACAGACATGTCTTTTTCGTCCAATCAGACTATTCCTTGCAAATAGCAAACGTTACAAAAATAAAACGGATTTTTTTAAAACACAAGAGAAAAGTATCAAATAAACTTGCCTGTGCATATTCTCAGTTATCCAAGTCATGGAATCAGTGAGAGGTTTAAATTGGAGGCAACCGGATAAAATAAACTCTTAAATATTGTAGCCTAAGAATTTTTTGTAAAGTATAAAAAATATGCTTTCATATATTGCACATTTGAGGTAATAATAATTAGGAAGAAGAAAAGATTGGCGCATGCACATTTTATTTTTGCAAGACTGCAGCTTTTCATTTGCATTACATGGAAAGAAAATAAAAGCATAAGATACTTCTTTTCTCAAAATGTAATATTTGTTTATCCAGTATTACAGGAAAATTCATCCCTCAAGGAAAGGCAAGACAAATTTATTTATGTCGCACATTTCAGTACAAAGACAATGCAAAGTGCTTTACATGATTAAAATATAGGAAAATAAAAGGGAATAAAAGCAAGTTGGAATAAAATGTAGAAACAAAACATGGGAGAATAGAAATTAAAAGCAAATATTAAAAACAGGTGGACTACAAAGATGAACTAATTATGTTTCAGTAAAACAGTTTAACTAGAACAGTCGAAGGCAATCCAAAACAAATATGTTTTTAATCTCGATTTAAAAGAATTCAGGCTTTCAGCACTTTTACAGTTTTCTGGAAGTTTGTTCCAGATAAGTGGAGCATAGGAACTATGCCGCTTCTCCCTCATTGCAACAGGATAATTTTCTAATCCACAAGAATCATTATTTATTTAACTACAGAAAAATTAAAGTAATGTTTATACTTACTGACTTGTGAAAGCCCATCTGAAATCTGGTATTTAACCATTTTTTTTCTAGCCACACAAACTAAGGCACACTTGTTAAACGTATGTATTATTTAAGTAAACAGTAAAAGTATCATTACAATGTTTCATAACTGGGTCAAGTGTCCTCGTTTATGCAAATCAAAATATAGACATCCCAATCTAAATAGATCTCAAGATGCCTTAAAACAAAGATACAAAAGCAGAGACCCACTTAAAGCTTTCAAAAAACAATTTGACAAGCCAAATGAAATAAAACGTTTGAGAAAAAATAGCTTTGTTGCTTCTTTTTTCTCCCTCAACCTGTACGATATTTAAATTACTTGCCATGAAGCAGAAACTTGCTAGAAAAATATCTAGGTATTTTCAAGCACTGTTTATTTCATTTCTTACAGTTTAGAGGGCACGAAGGTATATTGGTATTAGCACGGGAATTGAAGGCTGCACTGTGACCATTAGTAATTTGAAAAAACATTTTCCTCTGTGGCAAAGGAACTATATTCGTCAAATGGGGTTTAAAACAACCTTTAACAAAGGGTTTTGTTACATTGGCGGTATTTTTGGTCAGGCATCAGTGTGGCCACCCGCCTTTTAAAAACGTTTGCGTTACGCTTAAATTTCCATCAACTGATCTCCCTACTAGTTAATTTATCACAACTTGGGGTAGATTCTAAATTATGTTATGTTACAATTGTTGCTGTTAACAAATAAATGGGGTAAATTGAATTTTCCCATAATATTATTAATTTCCTGCCTAATATATGATTTGCATGTATTGTATTCATCATCCTCAATTTATCGCAGCGTACAGTCAGACGTGACTTCTTCATTAATAACATTTGTGTTCTTGACTCATCTATTTCAGTACACCAGAGAGCGAAACAAAAAGCCTCCTGATTTAATTATTTTATTTTACTTCACTTCAGGGACGACACGCTACTTTCGAAGATTGGTGTCCTGCAACTTTTTGACGTGTGCCAGGTGACTGAATTATTTGCTCCGCGCACACTCAGTCCTGTTTATGATCTAATGATTAGATTCAGGAGTGTTGAATCAGATGCGCAACAAAAAGCCGCAAGATACCGGCCCTCTGGATCTTGAGCTTTACAGTGATATTAAAACGATGCTATTCGTTATAATTTCAGCTGAACAGTTCCTTTTATAATTATACATATTTACTGCTTTGATACAAGTTGCTTTTTTCTAAGTACCGTCGTGTATTAACGAGTTAAAGCACTCATGCTTGAAATGTGCTGGTTTGTTTAATGTTAAGGCCTTCCCGTTTATAATAATAATAATTATAGTTAATTATAAATGCCCTAATGCCATACATGTGTAGTTTTTCCATTTGAACTCTTAGGGCCGCTGTTGACCACAGTGTCTAGCAAACAGTGGGTTTGTAGCAGCACCTCCTCTGCAAAGTCGACATAATAAAGAGGGAACACGACGTGAAAGGATCGGTCAATCCTTTTTGGGATTTAAAGAAAGACGAGACAACGTGTGCGGATCATCATTTTTGTGTGGATTATGTTTGTTCTGAGACAATATCTATGAGTGGAATTTAGATCAACATCGTCGCATATAACCATCGGGATTTCTCAATGGAAATTTTCTTGGACATAAAAATGACGAGGCAAGTAACGCTGTTCATCTTTGTCCTCTCCCTCGGCTTTGTGCTCGGGCAGGTCTCCTACTCTATCCCGGAGGAAATGGCCAAAGGATCTTTAATAGGAAACATAGCTCACGATCTAGGGTTACAAATCAAACGTCTAACATCGGGAAAAGCGCGAATATTCACCCGAGATAGTGACGAGTATGTCGAGCTGAACAGAGAAAGAGGAGTCCTCCTTGTTAAAGAGAGAATCGACAGAGAGGCGCTCTGCAAAAAGACGACGCCTTGCGCTCTGCATTTTGAGATTATTTTAGAAAATCCGATGGAATTCTATAGTGTTGCAATCCAGATTACAGATATTAATGATAATGCACCGACTTTTGAGAAGGATAAAATTCATTTCAAAATAAGTGAGTCGGCGGTTATTGGGGCCAAATTTTCTCTGGAAAGAGCTGTTGATCTTGACGTCGGCATTAATGATCTAAAAAGCTACACTTTAAAGCCGACAGATAATTTTGCTCTGAAACTGCACAATAATCCTGATGGCAATAAAAACGTAGAGATGGTGTTACAGAAGCCTTTAGATAGGGAGAAACAGGAGCAGATAAACCTGGTGTTAACAGCTGTAGATGGAGGAGAGCCGCAGATGTCAGGAACGATGCTGATAGTCATTACAGTTTTAGATATTAATGATAATGCTCCTGTTTTTACACAACAGATATATAAAGCCACTGTTACTGAAAATTCATCTAAGGGAACAGTTGTTGCTGTTGTTTCAGCATCAGACGCAGACGAAGGTCCTAACAGTAAAATAACATATTCAATTAGAAACACTTTAGATGACGTGAGAAGAACATTTAAAATTAACGAGGAAAACGGTGAGGTGATTTTAATAGGAAATATAGATTTTGAAGAGTCAAGAATTTATCAAATACATCTACTTGCAAGTGATGAAGGTGGACTCACAGATTCTTGCAAATTAATTGTTGATGTACAGGATACAAATGATAATATCCCAGAAATACATATAATGTCAAAGTCCACCATTATTTCAGAGGATGCAAGTATAAATACAGTTGTTACAATGATAAGCGTTGAAGACAAAGACTCCAGTCAAAACGGAAATATAAAATGTTACACTCAAGAAAATATGCCTTTCAGTTTAAAATCATCAAAAAATTATTTCTATAGTTTAGTATCAGACAGTGAGTTGGACAGAGAGATGGCCTCTGAGTATAACATCACAGTGACCTGCTCTGATGAAGGAGTCCCCTCCCTCTCCAGCAGCGTCACTCTCACCTTGCAGATCTCTGATGTGAATGACAACGCTCCTGTCTTTGAGAGGAGCTCCTATGAGGCCTACATTGTAGAAAACAACACACCAGGTCTCTCTATATTCACAGTGAAAGCCACAGATGCTGACTGGAACCAGAATGCCCGTGTTTCTTACATACTGGAGGACTCCTCTGTTAACGGAGTACCAGTCTCCTCATATGTGTCCATTAGTGCTGATAGTGGAGTCATCCATGCAGTGCGCTCTTTTGACTACGAGCAGATCAAAGATTTCCAATTCCACATCAAAGCGCAGGATGGAGGCTCTCCTCCACTCAGCAGCAACGTGAGTGTGAAAATCCTGATCCAGGACCAGAACGATAACCCTCCTCAGGTTCTGTATCCGGTCCAGACTGGTGGCTCTGTGGTGGCTGAAATGGTGCCTCGTTCAGCAGATGTGGGCTACCTGGTGACTAAAGTGGTGGCTGTTGATGTGGACTCTGGACAGAACGCCTGGCTCTCCTATAAACTGCAGAAAGCCACAGACAGGGCTCTGTTTGAAGTGGGCTCACAGAATGGAGAAATAAGAACAATCCGTCAGGTGACTGATAAAGATGCTGTGAAACAGAGACTGACTGTGATAGTGGAGGACAACGGGCAGCCCTCTCGTTCAGCTACAGTCATTGTTAACGTGGCGGTGGCGGACAGCTTCCCTGAAGTGCTGTCCGAGTTCACTGACTTTCCTCATGATAAGGAGTACAATGACAACCTGACTTTTTACTTGGTCTTGGCTCTGGCTGTGGTCTCCTTCCTCTTCATCACGTGTTTAGTGGTTATTATATCAGTCAAGATCTACAGATGGAGACAGTCTCGCATCCTGTATCACTCCAACCTCCCTGTGATTCCATATTATCCTCCACGTTACTCAGACACTTTGGGAACAGGGACTCTGCCACACGTGTACAACTACGAGGTGTGCAGGACCACTGACTCCAGAAAGAGTGACAATAAGTTTGGAGGAGCTGGTGGTCAGAACGTGTTGATAATGGACCCCAGTTCTACAGGGACCATGCAGCGGATACAGAGTGAGAAGAGCATCCTGGATGAACCTGACTCTCCTCTAGAGGTTAGAATGCTTTTGTTTATGTAATCCCTCTTATTCTTTTTGTGTGTATACCACATCTTTTTAGATTAAGTGAAATCTCTTACCCTGGCAAATTTGTACATTTGTGTTATATTCAATACAAAAATGTTTCCATTAACTATTAGTTTGTTCAACATTTTATCTATTCTGACTTTTCTTTTGCACATATTAATTGTTTAATATCCTTTATGTAGTTGTTTGGTGATACTGTGAGATCTCTGTTGCTGTTTTTTTTTTTTTAGCTAAATACATTAATCAATTTTCTATTCCAAGATATTTTTCATTGGTTCTCTATGACATACTGGTCAATATTGAGTTCCTATTTTGTTGCATCTTTTGGATCCCTTACTGTCTACTTTAAAAAAAAAAGAAAGATGGAAAAAAACATAGCTTTATATATATGCATAGTATGGAACACAGACCTACGCGCATAGCGCCATCTAGGCGACTCCTGACAAGAAGACAATGCTGCATGGTTTCGGTGCAATTTCGATTGGTACCTAATTCAAAATCAAATGCACCTGAAAACAATCAGTCGAGGATAAAAGATTAGGTTTTGTGGTTAGGCTTGCAATCTTCTTAATTTCAGCACAAGGGACAGCGCCGTTTTCAACGGCGATCTCATTGAAACAGTGAGAGCGCTTTCTCATGAAAGTAAAACTCATTGTTGACGATCAGATTATATCACAAATTATATGATACATTTAAAAGGCCTGCCCTGAGGGCTCTGGAGTTTATGCTGATAAAAAAAAACTCTAAATGTATAGTCCCTGGCCCTCACAGTGATTACATAATTTATATTATCCATCATCGTACATATTGTTTATTTAAAAAAAAAAATATTAGTAGTATTATTTCGTAGGGCAGCTACATCTACATTCTGTTAAACTGCAGTGTTTCAATTTGAACTCACAGGGCCGCTGTTGACCATAGTGTTTATTAAACAGCAGACTTATAATAGGGCCTCCTCTCTCACGTCCGCATAATGACGGAAAAACACGACGGGAAAGGATCGCACTAGATATTTATAAAATCAGCTAAAGAAAGGTCGGCGTGAGGAGTTCAGCACTGTTGTGTGGATTATGCCTGGTTTGAAATCCTTTTTCTGACTGGAATTGAGATCAAAATACTCGCCTTTAACCATCGGGTTTTTATTGGGAAATATACTCGGATAGAACAATGACGAGGCAAGTAACGCTGTTCATCTTTGTCCTCTCCCTCGGCTTTGTGCTCGGGCAGGTCTCCTACTCTATTCCGGAGGAAATGGCCAAAGGATCTTTAATAGGAAACATAGCTCACGATCTAGGGTTACAAATCAAACGTCTAACATCGGGAAAAGCGCGAATATTCACCCGAGATAGTGACGAATATGTCGAGCTGAACAGAGAAAGAGGAGTCCTCCTTGTTAAAGAGAGAATCGACAGAGAGAGCCTGTGCAAAAAGACGACGCCTTGTGCTTTACATTTTCAGATTATTTTAGAAAATCCGATTGAATTTTATAGTGTGGTAATCCAGATAACAGATATTAATGATAATGCACCATCTTTTGAGAAAAGTGAAAAGAAATTCAAAATTAGTGAATCAGCAGTGATTGGAGCCAAATTTGTCCTGGAAAGAGCTTTTGATCTTGATGTTGGCATTAATGATCTAAAACGCTACACTTTAAAGCCGACAGATAATTTTGCTCTGAAACTGCACAATAATCCTGATGGCAATAAAAACGTAGAGATGGTGTTACAGAAGCCTTTAGATAGGGAGAAACAGGAGCAGATGAACCTGGTGTTAACAGCTGTAGATGGAGGAGAGCCGCAGATGTCAGGAACGATGCTGATAGTCATTACAGTTTTAGACGCTAATGATAATGCTCCTGTTTTTACACAACAGATATATAAAGCCACTGTTACTGAAAATTCTCCTAAGGGAACAGTTGTTGCTGCAGTTTCAGCCTCAGATGCAGATGAAGGTCCTAACAGTAAGATAACATATTCAATTACAAACACTTTTGATGATGTCAGAAATATATTTGAAGTTAATGAGGAAAATGGTGAAGTGATTTTAATAGGAAATACCAATTTTGAAGAGTCAAGAAATTATCAGATACATTTACTTGCTAGTGATGAAGGTGGACTCACAGATTCTTGCAAACTAATTGTGGATATTCAAGATACAAATGATAATAATCCAGAAATAAAAATTATGTCAAAGTCCACTCTAATTGCTGAGGATGTGAATCTAAATACAGTAATTACAGTTATAAGCATCGAGGACAAAGACTCGGGCCAAAATGGAAATGTAAAATGCTCGATTAATGAGAATATGCCTTTCATTTTAAAATCATCTGAAAATAATTTCTATAGTTTAGTGACAGACAGTGAGTTAGACAGAGAGCTGGCCTCTGAGTATAACATCACAGTGACCTGCTCTGATGAAGGAGTCCCCTCCCTCTCCAGCAGCGTCACTCTCACCTTGCAGATCTCTGATGTGAATGACAACGCTCCTGTCTTTGAGAGGAGCTCCTATGAGGCCTACATTGTAGAAAACAACACACCAGGTCTCTCTATATTCACAGTGAAAGCCACAGATGCTGACTGGAACCAGAATGCCCGTGTTTCTTACATACTGGAGGACTCCTCTGTTAACGGAGTACCAGTCTCCTCATACGTGTCTGTCAGTGCTGATAGTGGAGTCATCCATGCAGTGCGCTCTTTTGACTACGAGCAGATCAAAGATTTCCAGTTCCGCATCAAAGCGCAGGATGGAGGCTCTCCTCCACTCAGCAGCAACGTGACTGTGAAAATCCTGATCCAGGACCAGAACGATAACCCTCCTCAGGTTCTGTACCCGGTCCAGACTGGAGGCTCTGTAGTCGCTGAAATGGTGCCTCGTACAGCAGATGTGGGCTACCTGGTGACTAAAGTGGTGGCTGTTGATGTGGACTCTGGACAGAACGCCTGGCTCTCCTATAAACTGCAGAAAGCCACAGACAGGGCGCTGTTTGAAGTGGGCTCACAGAATGGAGAAATAAGAACAATCCGTCAGGTGACTGATAAAGATGCTGTGAAACAGAGACTGACTGTGATAGTGGAGGACAACGGGCAGCCCTCTCGTTCAGCTACAGTCATTGTTAACGTGGCGGTGGCGGACAGCTTCCCTGAAGTGCTGTCCGAGTTCACTGACTTTCCTCACGATAAGGAGTACAATGACAACCTGACTTTTTACCTGGTCTTGGCTCTGGCTGTGGTCTCCTTCCTCTTCATCACGTGTTTAGTGGTTATTATATCAGTCAAGATCTACAGATGGAGACAGTCTCGCATCCTGTATCACTCCAACCTCCCTGTGATTCCATATTATCCTCCACGTTACTCAGACACTTTGGGAACAGGGACTCTGCCACACGTGTACAACTACGAGGTGTGCAGGACCACTGACTCCAGAAAGAGTGACAATAAATTTGGAGGAGCTGGGGGTCAGAACGTGTTGATAATGGACCCCAGTTCTACAGGAACCATGCAGCGGCTACAGAGTGAGAAGAGCATACTGGATGAACCTGATTCTCCTCTAGAGGTTAGAAGGCTTTAAATCTTTCTATACAGTACATTTCTTCTGAAGTGCTATTAGATAGATATAAGATAAGAAACTTCTAAACTACTTTGTTTATTCAACCTGCTTTTAAATGTGACATTTTTAAAACTGTCAGTGCTCCATCTTCACTGCCGCACTTGCTGATTACAGTGTTTTTTTTGTACATACATGGAGTACAGGGAATTTGATAGATGGTTCATTACTTTTTGTTTTACAAAGTCAAACATCAAGTATTTTTCTATATTTTTTTTCAATTATCAAGACATGTCTCATATTTTAGAAATAATCAATAGTTCCTGAAAACATACATTTCTTCTTCAAATGTTTTTGAGGAAAAAACAGTTTTTTGTTAATTTACCAATTATTGATATTGTAAAAACCAGCCTTTTGAATTCATCCCAAAAAGCTAAGGTAACAAGTTGCACTTCAATCTTTTTAAAGAACAGAATATCTAATTTCAACTTGTATAAAACATCTAAATTTGATAGTCTACCTAAGATTTCGGGATGCATTTTAATACAAGTTGCTTTTTAAAACTTTTGGTAATATTGGTGCTTATTCGTTGTCAACCTTCTAAAATAAAAAATAAAATGACAATAAAATTATCTTTTACACAAAAAAATGGCAAAAAAATAACTTTGGTAGAAATCTACATTCCAGTTTACACACAATTTCAAAACCAAATCATTTGTAAAGATACAGTTTTTGAACTGTACAACTCAAACATTAATTCTCAGTAATAATGGAGATCGAAATTCAAAATAACAGTGGCAGGATGCAATATCCAAATTGCAGATTATTTGAAAAACAGAAAAACAATTTAATGAATTGCTTTACAATTGTAATCTACTTTATTAACTGTAGAACATGTCTCCAATCCTGCTGTTTGCTCAATCAGTTAGTTGATCTTTTTCTGTTTTGAAGACCATGAATGGTAAATGGTCACTCAAGTATACACTCCCCTTTCTCTGTGCCAGGGAGAGGGTTTTGACAAGTAGAAATTAAGTTATAACTGCGACTCAAAACAAATGAACAGAACACAGACATGATCTGAAGTTCTAAAAACCTGCACACGAAGGAGTATAGGTATTAATCGGGTTATTGAAGGCTGCTCTGTAACCATCAGTAATTTGAAACCGAATTTTCCACTGTGGCAAAGGAAATATATTCGTCAAATGGGTTTTAAAACAACCTTTAACAACGGGTTTTGTTACATTGGCGGTATTTTTGGTCAGGCATCAATGTGGCCACCGCCTTTTAAAAACATTTGTGTTTAAAAAAAAACGTTTGCGTTACGCTTAAATTTCCACCAACTGATCCCCCTACAGGTTAATTTATCACATTTTGTTATGTTACAATTATTGCTGTTAACAAATACAACACGTAGATGGAATTTCCTCATGATATAATGAAAATTCTGCCTAATATATGATTTGCATGTATTGTATTCATCATCCTCAATTTTTCACAGCGTACAGTAACACATGACTTGTTCATTAATAACATTTGTGTTCTTGACTCAGCTATTTCAGTACAACAGACAGCGAAACAAAAATCCTCCTATTTTAATTATTTTATTTTACTTCACTTCACTTCAGGGACGTTACACGCTACTCTTCGAAGATTGGTGTCCTGCAATTTTTTGACGTGTGCCAGGTGACTGAATTATTTGCTCCGCGCACACTCAGTTCTGTTGATGATCTAATGATTAGATTCAGGTGTGTTGAATCAGATGCGCAACAAAAAGCCGCAGGATACCGGCCCTCTGGGTCTTGATTTTGACACCAGTGCTTATTGAAACAGATTTGTTCGTTATAATTTCTGCTGAAAGGTTCCTTTAAAATTATACATTTTACTTATTTAATAAAAGCTGATATTTTTTCTAAGTTCTGTGGCGTATTAACGACTTAAAGTACTCTCACGTTTGAAATGTACAGGTTTGTTTACGTTAAGGCCTTCCCGTTTATAATAATAATAATTTATCGTTTGCCATAAATGCCCTAATACCATACATGTGTAGTTTTTCCATTTGAACTCTTAGGGCCGCTGTGGACCACAGTGTCTAGCAAACAGTGGGTTTGTAGCAGCACCTCCTCTGCAAAGTCGACATAATAAAGAGGGAACACGACGTGAAAGGATCGGTCAATCCTTTTTGGGATTTAAAGAAAGACGGGACAACGTTTGCGGATCAGGTTTTTTGTGTGGATTATGTTTGTTCTGAGACAATATCTATGAGTGGAATTTAGATCAACATCGTCGCATATAACCATCGGGATTTCTCAATGGAAATTTTCCTGGATATAAAAATGACGAGGCAAGTAACGCTGTTCATCTTTGTCCTCTCCCTCGGCTTTGTGCTAGGGCAGGTCTCCTACTCTATCCCGGAGGAAATGGCCAAAGGATCTTTAATAGGAAACATAGCTCACGATCTAGGGTTACAAATCAAACGCCTAACATCGGGAAAAGCGCGAATATTCACCCGAGATAGTGACGAGTATGTCGAGCTGAACAGAGAAAGAGGAGTCCTCCTTGTTAAAGAGAGAATCGACAGAGAGGCGCTCTGCAAACAGACGACGCCATGTGCTTTACATTTTGAGATTATTTTGGAAAATCCGATGGAATTCTATAGTGTTGCAATCCAGATTACAGATATTAATGATAATGCACCGACTTTTGAGAAGGATAAAATTCATTTCAAAATAAGTGAATCAGCAGTGATCGGAGCCAAATTTGTCCTGGAAAGAGCTTTTGATGTTGATGTCGGCATTAATGATCTCAAAAGATACACTTTAAAGCCGACAGATAATTTCGCTCTGAAGCTGCACAATAATCCTGATGGCAATAAAAACGTAGAGATGGTGTTACAGAAACCTTTAGATAGGGAGAAACAGGAGCAGATGAACCTGGTGTTAACAGCTGTAGATGGAGGAGAGCCGCAGATGTCAGGAACGATGCTGATAGTCATTACAGTTTTAGATATTAATGATAATGCTCCTGTTTTTACACAACAGATATATAAAGCCACTGTTACTGAAAATTCACCTAAGGGAACAGTTGTTGCTGTTGTTTCAGCATCAGACGCAGACGAAGGTACGAACAGTAAAATAAGATATTCAATTACAAACACTTTTGATGATGTAAGAAATATATTTGAAGTTAATGAGGAAAATGGTGAAGTTACGTTAATTGGAAATACCGATTTTGAAAAGTCAAGAATTTATCAGATACATTTACTTGCTAGTGATGAAGGTGGACTCACAGATTCTTGCAAGTTAATTGTTGATGTACAGGATACAAAT
Organism: Fundulus diaphanus; assembly: GCA_037039145.1. Lineage (NCBI taxonomy): Eukaryota > Metazoa > Chordata > Actinopteri > Cyprinodontiformes > Fundulidae > Fundulus > Fundulus diaphanus. The sequence goes on from CM073125.1 coordinate 35,755,588, forward strand.
GATAATATCCCTGAAATACATATAATGTCAAAGTCCACCATTATTTCAGAGGATGCACGTATAAATACAGTCGTTACAATGATAAGCATTGAAGACAAAGACTCGAGTCAAAACGGAAATGTAAAGTGTTTCACTGAAGAAAATATGCCTTTCAGTTTAAAATCGTCAAAAAATAATTTCTATAGTTTAGTGACAGACAGTGAATTAGACAGAGAGCTGGCTTCTGAGTATAACATCACAGTGACCTGCTCTGATGAAGGAGTCCCCTCCCTCTCCAGCAGCGTCACTCTCACCTTGCAGATCTCTGATGTGAATGACAACGCTCCTGTCTTTGAGAGGAGCTCCTATGAGGCCTACATTGTAGAAAACAACACACCAGGTCTCTCTATATTCACAGTGAAAGCCACAGATGCTGACTGGAACCAGAATGCCCGTGTTTCTTACATACTGGAGGACTCCTCTGTTAACGGAGTACCAGTCTCCTCTTATGTGTCCGTTAGTGCTGATAGTGGAGTAATCCATGCAGTGCGCTCTTTTGACTACGAGCAGATCAAAGATTTCCAGTTCCGCATCAAAGCACAGGATGGAGGCTCTCCTCCACTCAGCAGCAACGTGACTGTGAAAATCCTGATCCAGGACCAGAACGATAACCCTCCTCAGGTTCTGTACCCGGTCCAGACTGGTGGCTCTGTGGTGGCTGAAATGGTTCCTCGTTCAGCAGATGTGGGCTACCTGGTGACTAAAGTGGTGGCTGTAGATGTGGACTCTGGACAGAACGCCTGGCTCTCCTATAAACTGCAGAAAGCCACAGACAGGGCGCTGTTTGAAGTGGGCTCACAAAATGGAGAAATAAGAACAATCCGTCAGGTGACTGATAAAGATGCTGTGAAACAGAGACTGACTGTGATAGTGGAGGACAACGGGCAGCCCTCTCGTTCAGCTACAGTCATTGTTAACGTGGCGGTGGCGGACAGCTTCCCTGAAGTGCTGTCCGAGTTCACTGACTTTCCTCACGATAAGGAGTACAATGACAACCTGACTTTTTACCTGGTGTTGGCTCTGGCTGTGGTCTCCTTCCTCTTCATCACGTGTTTAGTGGTTATTATATCAGTCAAGATCTACAGATGGAGACAGTCTCGCATCCTGTATCACTCCAACCTCCCTGTGATTCCATATTATCCTCCACGTTACTCAGACACTTTGGGAACAGGGACTCTGCCACACATGTACAACTACGAGGTGTGCAGGACCACTGACTCCAGAAAGAGTGACAATAAGTTTGGAGGAGCTGGTGGTCAGAACGTGTTGATAATGGACCCCAGTTCTACAGGAACCATGCAGCGGATACAGAGTGAGAAGAGCATCCTGGATGAACCTGACTCTCCTATAGAGGTTAGAAGGCTTTAAATCTTTCTATACAGTACATTTCTTCTGAAATGCTATTGGGTAGATATCAGATAAGAAACTTCTAAAATACTCTTAGTATTCCACCTGCTTTTAAATGTGACGTTTTTAAAACTGTCAATGTTCCATCTTCACTGCCGCACTTGCTGATTACAGTGTTTTCTTTGCTAGTACATACATGGAGTACAGGGGATTTGATAGATGGTTCATTAATTTTTGTTTTATAAAGTCAAACAGCAATTATTTTTCTATATTTTTTTCAATCATCAAAACATGTCTCATCTTTTTGAAATAATCAATTGTTCCTGAAAACAAATTTCTTCTTCAAACATTTGAGGAAAATCAGTTTTTTGTGAATTTACCAATTATTGGCACTGTAAAAAACCAGCCTTTTGAATTAATCCCAAAAAGCTAAGGTAACAAGTTGCACTTCAATCTTTTTAAAGAACAGAATGTCTAATTTCAACTTCTATAAAACATCTAAATTTGATAGTCTACCTAGGATTTCGGGATGCATTTTAATACAAGTTGCTTTTCAAAACATTTGTCAATATTGGTGCTTAATCGTTGTCAACGTTTCTAAAATGAAAAAAAATAATATCTTTTACACAAAATAATGGCAAAAAATCTTTGGTAGAAAGCTATACTCCAGTTTACACACAATTTCAATACCAAATAATTTGTAAAGATACAGTTTTTGAACCGTACAACTCAAACTGTAATTCTCACTAATAAGGGAGATGGAATTTCAAAATAACAGTGGTATGATGCAATATCCAAATTGCAGATTATTTGAAAAACAGAAAGTATTTTATGAATTGCTTTACAATTATAATCAATCTTAACTGTATAACATGACCCCAATCCTGCTGTTTGCTCAATAAATAAGTTGACCTTTTTCTGTTTTGAAGACCATCAAAGGTAAATGGTCACTCAAGTACACTCCCCTTTCTCTGTGCCAGGGAGAGGGTTTTGACAAGTGGCAATTAATTTATAACTGTGACTCAAAACAAATGAACAGAACAAAGACATGTTCTGAAGTTCTAATAACCTGCACAAGTTTCTAAACTTTAATAATAATAATAGATACTTTATTCATCTCACAATGGAGTGGTGGCCTAGTGGTTAGAGCAGTGCGCTTGCGCTCTGAGAAGGTTGCAAGTACCCGGTTCGATCCCAACTGCCTGCACTCTGGGTCCCTGAGCAAGACCCGTAACCCCTGATTGCTCCCCGGGCGCCCCACAGTGGCAGCCCACTGCTCCCCAAAGGGGATGGGTTAAAAGCAGAGGTGAATTTCTCCATTGTGAGATGAATAATGTAAACTTTGGCCGATAAAATGTCTCCTGTGGAATTGGGTACATCCTTTTGGTTTACCTTTCAGGCTATGGGACATGTTAAGCAGCTTTGCTCTATCAAATGTTAATCAGATAATCAGGGTTGAGGGCAGATCAGACCTATCAATAGCATGCTTTAGTTTAGGTGTTACACCAATTCAACACTTGGGTTTCCCTCGATCATAACAAGTGGATCCTCCTCGGCCATGGTTTGTTCCTTGCGGTCCTCATGGCTGTCCATGTTTAGACTGTAGGAAACAAAAATGCAGAAGAATTTTTAATTCAACCATAGCAACAAGACATTTCAATATAATACATTTTTTGTGGTTTTGCAACAGTAGGTTTGGTTTGGCTATGAATAACACAAAGTACCAAAGGAAATGATTATCTGCATGGTCAGGTGTGTTATTTTAGAACAGGGGATAAGAGGGAATAAATGCAAGTGAAAAGAATAAGCAACACTAAAGCTAAGGCAAAAAAGGAGCAAATAAACTAAAAATAAATAAATAATCGCAACATACATTTGATTAAAATTTTAAAAACTCCACAGTGCAAATCAGACTGGGAAATAAAATATGTGAATAAAATGTGTTATTAGTAAATTGCCAAATTAGAGAGCAATAACCTTCGGGACAACTGACTCTTGTGTTGGCTGTATTCACAGTGCCTGACTGAATGCCTAAGATGGTGATTTAAAGCCAAAATGGGCTCGATTTGCCCAACAGCGTCAGTCGTGGCGAGGTCTATTACCTCTCATTTACACACCATCATCCCTCCGTTCTGTCACAAATAAAAACATTTCTAGTCAGTCGGGCATTTCCCACCAGCTAAATGGTGCTACAGCACGGCAGAGAATCTTCCTCTGTTGTCGGTGAGAAACACAGATCGGACTATGGTCTGTGATGGATTACGGAACAAAAAGAGTCAGTTTACAAAAACAAGATGAGCCAGAAAGGAAGTCAGATACATGAAGCGTAAAGCGGATCCGGTATTATTTAAAAAAAAAGGGGAGAGGGGGCCGTGGCTTTCTGAAAGAATGAACGGATCCGGTTTGGATTGTTGCGTGGTACATTTTGCAACAGAAGGATGAAGCACACAAGGAAAGTAGTCCGTGTGAAGCCGGCCTGGTCCTCAGCACCAATGTCCTGCATGTTTTAGATGTGTTACTATTCCAGTTCACCTGATCCAAACAATTGCATGACCTCCTCTGCATGTCACCAAGTGAAGCCTCTTGATCATCTATTCATTTAAGTCAGGTGTGTCGCAGCAAGGACACATAAAGACACCTGTTACAGGATTAGCAGCCCAGCTAACAGAGAAATGGCTGTAGCATTAGACGGCATAACTGAGCACAATTCAGGCCATTGTAAAGGGACTAGACCTATATTTCATGTAGTTTAATAAGACGACAATAATGTAAAACGGAACAAGCTCACGTTGCAAAGACAAAGTTACCCATTCCCAATAATCTACTTAATAGACAATTTTGCAACATTTAAGCACCACAAACTAAGCAAAACACAGTGAAACAATATTTAAACTGATTATCCCAAGATAATTTTCTCTACCCAAACCTACACCCTCACCGTATTCTTGTTCTGATGAACAGTGAAGGTCGTCCGATGGGGTGAGTAAAGCTTCGTGGTGGTGGCTCATGGTTTACCGTCCAGGTAGAGCGTGCTGTGGATAGTTTTCTCCGCTCATAGACCGTGCAGCGCTGTAGGGCGTTATGTTCATTTCACCAACCTGGCAGTGAGACTGCTGTTAGTGCATTTATCTATGTAAACAAACAATTTGTGGTGTGCGCATTTAAATCTCACACAGGTTCGCTTAACTCTGACAAACTCCTGCTGCTCCTCCTCTATGCTCGCGCTCGGCTCCATCTCTGCGTTCGCCATTGCAACTTCACAAGGTGTATGTAAATGAACGCCACCAGCCAATCACAGCCATTTCTTTTTTTATCCAATCAGACTATTCCTTGCAAATACCAAAAGTTACAAAACAAAACGGATTACTTCAAACACAAGAGAAATTTATAAAATGAGCTTGCCTGTGCATATTCTCAGTTATCCGAGGCATGGCAACAATGAAATGCTGAAATTGGAGGCAACCGGGAAAAATAAACTCTTAAATATTGTAGCCCAAGAATTTTTTTGTCAAGTATAACAAATATGCTTACATATATTGTGCATTGCAGGTAATACTAGTTAGAAAGAACAGAAGAAAAGACTGGAGCATGCACATCTTATTTTTGCAAGACTGCAGCTTTTCATTTGTATTACATGGAAAGAAAATAAAAGCATAAGATACTTATTTTCTCAAAATGTAATATTTATTTGTCCAGTATGACAACAAAAGTAAGACCTCAATGTAACAGGATAATTTTCTAATCCACAAGAATCATTATTTCTGTAGTTGTTTAACTCCACAAACATTAGTCATTTTTATACTTACTGACTTGTGAAAGCCCATCCGAAATGTTGTATTTAACCATTTTTTCTTCTAGCCATACAGAGAAGGAATGCTTTAAATATGTTAAAATTATAAGCATGCTTTAGGTAAACAGTAAAAGTACCATTACAATGTTTCATAACTGGGTCAAGTGTCCTCTTATATGCAAATCAAATTTTGTCATCCCAATCTATATAGATTTCAAGATGCCATATAACAAAGATGCAGAAGCAGAGACCCACTTAAAGCTATCAAAACCTTTTGACAAGCCAAAATAAATAAAACGTTTGAGAAGAAGAACTAGCTTTGTTACTTTTTTCTCCCTCATCCTGTATGATATTTAAATTACTTATCATGAAGCAGAAACTTGCTAAGTATTTTCAAAAACTGTTTATTTCCTTTCTTACCGTTTAGATAACACAAAGGAGTATAGGTATTAATTGGGGGATTGAAGGCTGCTCTGTAACCATCAGTAATTGAAACAGAATTTTCCTCTGTGGCAAGTGGAAATATATTCGTCAAATTGGTTTTAAAACAACATTTAACAAAAGGTTGTTACATTGGCGGTATTTTTGGTCAGGCATCAGTCGGCCACCCGCCTTTTTAAAAATGTTTAAATTACGCTAAGATTTCCACCTATTGATCTTTCTACTAGTTAATATATCACAACTTTGGGTACATTTTATATTTTATATTACAATTGTTGCTGTTAACAAATACAAGGCGTAGATGGAATCTCTCCATAATATAATTAATTTCCTGCCTAATATATGATTTGCATATATTGTATTCATCATCCTCAATTTATCGCAGCGTACAGTCAGACCAGACGTGACTTGTTCACTAATAACATTAGTATTCTTGACTCATTTATTTCAGTACACCAGACAGCGAAACAAAAATCCTCCTGATTTAATTATTTTATTTTACTTCACTTCAAGGCAAGGCAAGGCATCCATCCATCCATCCATTTTCCAAACCGCTTAATCCCTCATGGGGTCGCGGGGGTTGCTGGTCAAGGCAAGGCAAATTTATTTATATAGCACAATTCAGTACATGGACAATGCAAAGTGCTTTACATGATTAAAATATAGCAAATTAAAACAGAATAAAAGCAAGTAAGAATAAAATGTAGATAGAAATTAGAGCAAAAAAGTGGTGATTCAGTTAACAGTTGAAGGCAATCCTAAACAAATGTGTTTTTAATCTTGATTTAAAGGAACTCAGGCTTTCCGCACCTTTACAATTTTCTGGAAGCTTGTTCCAGATCAGTGGAGCATAGGAACTAAATGCTGCTTCTCCTTGTTTAGTTCTAGTTCTAGGCATGCAGAGTAGGCTGGAGCCAGAAGACCTGAGTGGTCTGGATGGTTGATACACCGATAACAAGTCTGTGATGTATTTAGGTGCTAAGCCATTTAGGGATTTATAGACTAACAGAAGTATTTTAAAGTCTATTCTCTGAGATAGACTTCAGGGACGTTACACGTTACTCTTCGAAGATTGGTGTCCTGCAACTTTTTGACGTGTGCCAGGTGACTGAATTATTTGCTCCGCGCACACTCAGTTCTGTTGATGATCTAATGATTAGATTCAGGTGTGTTGAATCAGATGCGCAACAAAAAGCCGCAGGATACCGGCCCTCTAGGTCTTGATTTTGACACCAGTGCTTATTGATACAGATTTGTTCGTTATAATTTCAGCTGAAAGGTTCCTTTAAAATTATACATTTTACTTATTTAATAAAAGCTGATATTTTTTCTAAGTTCTGTGGTGTATTAATGACTTAAAGCACTCTCACGTTTGAAATGTACTGGTTTGTTTACGTTGAGGCCTTCTCGTTTATAACAATAATAATTCATCGTTTGCCATAAATGCCCTAATACCATACATGTGTAGTTTTTCCATTTGAACTCTTAGGGCCGCTGTGGACCACAGTGTCTAGCAAACAGTGGGTTTGTAGCAGCACCTCCTCTGCAAAGTCGACATAATAAAGAGGGAACACGACGTGAAAGGATCGGTCAATCCTTTTAGCGATTTAAAGAAAGACGGGACAACGTTTGCGGATCAGGATTTTTGTGTGGATTATGTTTGTTCTGAGACAATATCAGTGAGTGGAATTTAGATCAACATCGTCGCATATAACCATCGGGATTTCTCAATGGAAAATGTCTTGGACATAAAAATGACGAGGCAAGTAACGCTGTTCATCTTTGTCCTCTCCCTCGGCTTTGTGCTCGGGCAGGTCTCCTACTCTATCCCGGAGGAAATGGCCAGAGGATCTTTAATAGGAAACATAGCTCACGATCTAGGGTTACAAATCAAACGCCTAACATCGGGAAAAGCGCGAATATTCACCCGAGATAGTGACGAGTATGTCGAGCTTAACAGAGAAAGAGGAGTCCTCCTTGTTAAAGAGAGAATCGACAGAGAGGTGCTATGCAAAAAGACGACGCCATGCGCTCTGCATTTTCAGATTATTTTAGAAAATCCGATGGAATTCTATAGTGTTGCAATCCAGATTACAGATATTAATGATAATGCACCGACTTTTGAAAAGGATAAAATAAATTTCAAAATAAGCGAATCAGCAGTGATCGGAGCCAAATTGGTCCTGGAAAGAGCTTTTGATGTCGATGTTGGCATTAATGATCTCAAACGCTACACTTTAAAGCCGACAGATAATTTTGCTCTGAAATTGCACAATAATCCTGATGGCAATAAAAACGTAGAGATGGTCTTACAGAAGCCTTTAGATAGAGAGAAACAGGAGCAGATAAACCTGGTGTTAACAGCTGTAGATGGAGGAGAGCCGCAGATGTCAGGAACGATGCTGATAGTCATTACAGTTTTAGATATTAATGATAATGCTCCTGTTTTTACACAACAGATATATAAAGCCACTGTTACTGAAAATTCACCTAAGGGAACAGTTGTTGCTGCAGTTTCAGCATCAGATGCAGATGAAGGTCTGAACAGTAAAATAAGATATTCAATAACAAACACTTTTGATGATGTAAGGAGGACGTTTAAAATAAATGAGGAAAATGGTGAAGTTACGTTAATTGGAAATACCGATTTTGAAGAGTCAAGAATTTATCAGATACATTTACTTGCTAGTGATGAAGGTGGACTCACAGACTCTTGCAAGTTAATTGTTGATGTACAGGATACAAATGATAATATCCCTGAAATACATATAATGTCAAAGTCCACCATTATTTCAGAGGATGCAAGTATAAATACGGTCGTTACAATGATAAGCGTTGAAGACAAAGACTCAGGTCCAAACGGAAATGTAAAGTGTTACACTGAAGACAATATGCCTTTCAGTTTAAAATCATCAGAAAACAATTTCTATAGTTTAGTCACAGACAATGAATTAGACAGAGAGATGGCCTCTGAGTATAACATCACAGTGACCTGCTCTGATGAAGGAGTCCCCTCCCTCTCCAGCAGCGTCACTCTCACCTTGCAGATCTCTGATGTGAATGACAACGCTCCTGTCTTTGAGAGGAGCTCCTATGAGGCCTACATTGTAGAAAACAACACACCAGGTCTCTCTATATTCACAGTGAAAGCCACAGATGCTGACTGGAACCAGAATGCCCGTGTTTCTTACATACTGGAGGACTCCTCTGTTAACGGAGTACCAGTCTCCTCTTATGTGTCCGTTAGTGCTGATAGTGGAGTCATCCATGCAGTGCGCTCTTTTGACTACGAGCAGATCAAAGATTTCCAGTTCCGCATCAAAGCACAGGATGGAGGCTCTCCTCCACTCAGCAGCAACGTGACTGTGAAAATGCTGATCCAGGACCAGAACGATAACCCTCCTCAGGTTCTGTACCCGGTCCAGACTGGTGGCTCTGTGGTGGCTGAAATGGTTCCTCGTTCAGCAGATGTGGGCTACCTGGTGACTAAAGTGGTGGCTGTAGATGTGGACTCTGGACAGAATGCCTGGCTCTCCTATAAACTGCAGAAAGCCACAGACAGGGCGCTGTTTGAAGTGGGCTCACAGAATGGAGAAATAAGAACAATCCGTCAGGTGACTGATAAAGATGCTGTGAAACAGAGACTGACTGTGATAGTGGAGGACAACGGGCAGCCCTCTCGTTCAGCTACAGTCATTGTTAACGTGGCGGTGGCGGACAGCTTCCCTGAAGTGCTGTCTGAGTTCACTGACTTTCCTCACGATAAGGAGTACAATGACAACCTGACTTTTTACTTGGTCTTGGCTCTGGCTGTGGTCTCCTTCCTCTTCATCACGTGTTTAGTGGTTATTATATCAGTCAAGATCTACAGATGGAGACAGTCTCGCATCCTGTATCACTCCAACCTCCCTGTGATTCCATATTATCCTCCACGTTACTCAGACACTTTGGGAACAGGGACTCTGCCACACGTGTACAACTACGAGGTGTGCAGGACCACTGACTCAAGAAAGAGTGACAATAAATTTGGAGGAGCTGGTGGTCAGAACGTGTTGATAATGGACCCCAGTTCTACAGGAACCATGCAGCGGATACAGAGTGAGAAGAGCATCCTGGATCAACCTGACTCTCCTCTAGAGGTTAGACTCCCGTCCTGATGCTCGATCGACTTAATTCTAGCCGTAAATTTTCATGTCTTAAATGTGTAAAGTGTAAAACATATACCTCTTCTTGTTTTATGTAATTTTGTTGTCACAATATATCTACAATATAAATATATACATCAACGTTAATGTTTATTCTTCAGATCTTCTTTTTAAAAATTCTATATTTTATTTATTAATCACATTTTGGCATTTCTGATTTTATGTGTTTGCATGCATAGGAACAGACTTTCCTTAATCATTTAACCATGGGTGCATTTCAGCACGCCGGACAGAGGCAGAGAAGTGTTGCATCCAGGCTGTGTGAGCATTCTAGATGAACGTGACTCTCCTCTAGAGGTTAACATTCAATAATCATAAATACTGCAAATAAATTTATTAGAAATATTCACATTCTCATTTATTATTTTTTAAACACACTCTTTGATCAATAATAAAATAGTAGGCAATTTGTTTTTCTCCAGCACCATAGAAAGCAGCATTATAATGTTTGTGATAAATGTGATAAAGACTTTCTGTTCTTCATACTCTTCCTTACATATTCACTTTAATAATAATAATAATAACTTTATTTTTAAAGCGCTTTCATACAAAGCACCGAACAGTTATAAGGAAGTAAAAGACAAGTAAAAACAGTACAGATAAAAAACAAGTAAACAAAAAGATAAAATAGATAAAAACTGATCAACTAACAGAAGATAAAATGTACTACGAGTAGGACAGAGTAAACAAGTGGGTCTTTAACTTAACTATAAAAAAACACCAACATAACCTGCCTGCCTGATGATTAAAATGATTTTACAGAATAGGTGATTAAACTGTTCATTTTCGCTTCGCTTTTCATTTTCCCCGCTCTTTCATTTTTTTGCTTTACATATTGCATGTCCTGCAGTTTTCTTTTCTGGACTCAGTGGGCCGCTGTTGTCTGCTCCGTTTTAGTTGCAACATTTAATCAGCTGCACCGCCTCGCTTTCTCGGCGTTTCACACTGAAGGGGAAGGCGTTGACCGCTTTGTCTTCATCTCTGGATTTTCTTTTGTACACCAGAACGTCTGCAGGATATTAATTTTCTCCCTTAAAACCGAGGATTGCTGTTTTTATGTTTTTCTTTTACAATTCTTCTTCTCTTTGTGGCGGATTATCAAGAGGCTTTGTTGTTCCCATACCGATTATTTCCCCTTAAACAATGAGACGGCAAGTACTGTTGTTTGTATCCATGCTCTCTTTTAGTGCAGTATTCGGTCAAGTCAGCTACTCCGTTCCGGAAGAAATGGCGAAAGGTTCGTTGGTTGGTAACGTAGCTCAAGATTTAGGCTTGGATGTTAAGCGACTGAGGTCTGGAAACGGCCGTGTTTATTCTGGTGATAGTGGAGATTACGTCGAGCTGCATACCGAGAGAGGAGTCCTGCTCGTCAAAGAGAGAATGGACAGAGAGGCGCTGTGCGGTGACACAACGCCGTGCGCTCTGCATTTTCAGATCGTGCTGGAAAACCCCATGGAGTTTTACAGCGTCACAGTAGAAATTCTGGACATCAACGACAACGCTCCGACTTTTGAAAAAGGCGAAATTAAATTCACAATTAGCGAGTCGGTAGCTGTTGGTGCAAAATTTGACTTGGAGAGAGCTGCGGATTTGGATGTTGGCATGAATACCCTCCAAACCTACCTCCTTAAACCAAGTGATAATTTTTTGCTGAAACTACAGAATCACGCTGACGGGACAAAGAATGTAGAAATGGTATTACAGAAACCCATAGACAGAGAAAAAAATGAGTTTATTTCATTGATATTAACAGCAGTTGATGGAGGGGAGCCGCAGATGTCTGGAACGATGCAGATTCTCATCACTGTGTTAGACGCGAATGATAATGCTCCTGTTTTTACGCAGCCAATATACAAAGCCACTGTTACTGAGGATTCTGCAAAGGGCACGGTTGTGACAGCTGTTAGTGCGTCCGATGCTGATCAGGGTTTAAATAGTAAGATCACATATTCCATTACAAACACTATGGATGAGGTAAGACAAATTTTTGAAGTGAATCAGGAAAGTGGGGAAGTTAGATTAATTGGTCGTTTGGATTATGAAAGGAAAAGGCATTTTCAGATCAATGTACGTGCAAGAGATAATGGAGGACTTACTGATTCCTGCAAAGTGATGGTTGATGTTGTAGATATAAATGATAATGAGCCAGTTATTAAAATCATGTCTAAGTCAGCTGTAATATCTGAGAGTGCAGACACTAATACAGTTGTGACAATGATTAATATACAGGATCCAGATGCAGGTGAAAATGGAAAGGTTCAATGTTTCATTAATGATGATATTCCTTTTCTTCTTAAATTGACCACAAATAATTTCTATAATTTAGTGACAGAAAGTGAATTAGACAGAGAGATGGCCTCTGAGTATAACATTACAGTGACCTGCTCTGATGAAGGAGTCCCCTCCCTCTCCAGCAGCGTCACTCTCACCTTGCAGATCTCTGATGTGAATGACAACGCTCCCGTCTTTGAGAGGAGCTCCTATGAGGCTTACATTGTAGAAAACAACACACCAGGTCTCTCTATATTCACAGTGAAAGCCACAGATGCTGACTGGAACCAGAATGCCCGTGTTTCTTACATACTAGAGGACTCCTCTGTTAACGGAGTACCAGTCTCCTCATATGTGTCCATTAGTGCTGATAGTGGAGTCATCCATGCAGTGCGCTCTTTTGACTACGAGCAGATCAAAGATTTCCAGTTCCGCATCAAAGCGCAGGATGGAGGCTCTCCTCCACTCAGCAGCAACGTGACTGTGAAAATGCTGATCCAGGACCAGAACGATAACCCTCCTCAGGTTCTGTACCCGGTCCAGACTGGAGGCTCTGTGGTGGCTGAAATGGTGCCTCGTACAGCAGATGTGGGCTACCTGGTGACTAAAGTGGTGGCTGTAGATGTGGACTCTGGACAGAACGCCTGGCTCTCCTATAAACTGCAGAAAGCCACAGACAGGGCGCTGTTTGAAGTGGGCTCACAGAATGGAGAAATAAGAACAATCCGTCAGGTGACTGATAAAGATGCTGTGAAACAGAGACTGACTGTGATAGTGGAGGACAACGGGCAGCCCTCTCGTTCAGCTACAGTCATTGTTAACGTGGCGGTGGCGGACAGCTTCCCTGAAGTGCTGTCCGAGTTCACTGACTTTCCTCACGATAAGGAGTACAATGACAACCTGACTTTTTACTTGGTCTTGGCTCTGGCTGTGGTCTCCTTCCTCTTCATCACGTGTTTAGTGGTTATTATATCAGTCAAGATCTACAGATGGAGACAGTCTCGCATCCTGTATCACTCCAACCTCCCTGTGATTCCATATTATCCTCCACGTTACTCAGACACTTTGGGAACAGGGACTCTGCCACACGTGTACAACTACGAGGTGTGCAGGACCACTGACTCTAGAAAGAGTGATAATAAGTTTGGAGGAACTGGTGGTCAGAACGTGTTGATAATGGACCCCAGTTTTACAGGAACCATGCAGCGGACACAGAGTGAGAAGAGCATCCTGGATCAACCTGACTCTCCTCTGGAGGTTAGTTACTCGAGATAGATTTCGGATTTCTTCATTTTTAGTTGTGTGAGTTAGTCACATGCCGCTTTTCACTTGCATTCAGAACCATGGATAGAGAAAACCTTTGCTTTCTTGGAAAAATTCCTTTTGTCTTGATATTAACCCATTATTTGTTTTAAATGACAATTTTCAGCAAGCTGAATACTGTATTTCATTCTGTGTATTTCTCCTACTTTTTTCATTGTCACTCTAAAGGCGAATTAGTGAATTTGAAACTTATTCGGAAACTGATTACCTAAAAAAAATTGGAGTCTAGTATAAACATGTTTACTGTTAACTTAAAGGTTTATATTTGTTCTTTTTATTAGGTCAACTGTAATTTTATTCCAATATTTAAATGTTCTTTATAATTTAATATTTTGATGTAAGAGAATATGATTATATTAAACATTTAGCTCAAAGGATTGAGTGATTGATAATTTAAAATAAAAAAAAATTTTAGACTCCTAAACACATTTTACACTGCACTTCTTTTATTTAACTGTTTATTAAATTTCTAGACATGTAAAAAGCATGAAAAAAGCATGAAATAAAATCTTTATAAAACCCCTAACATGAACACAAGCACCAGAAAGTGAACCTCTTAAGTGCAAAGAACATCTACCTTATGTATTAAAATATAGACAAACAACATCAGTCATAAAGGCATCTTCCTCAAAATTCAAAATGCAAAAAAAAAAAAAAAAACTTAAATATCCAAAAACTATAAAATAATAAATTTAATAGACATTAGTAAACATTGTTTTAAAAGATAAGAATAAACAAAACTATCTTTTAAAACTAACAAAAAAGTATATATGTGTTTTTAAATAACAAAAAATTGTAAGTATAAGACATTGAAGTCAACAAATGTATTTGTACCAACCCAAATCCACAAATTGACTTAAAGTGCTTTAAACAAAGTGGTCAATAACAATACACGTGTCTAAATGGACACTTGCATTATATAACTTTCATAACTACTCTTTTAGTACCAAATCAGTTTTCAGATCATGTACAAAGGGTTTCAGTGGTTTGCCATCATCAAGCCCAATGAAGACGTTTTGGACAATGCTAAATGTGTGAATTAGTTTTCTAGGGTAGTCTAAACGCAGAGCATATGTCAAATCAAACAATAATAGAAAACACATCAGCAAATCTGGGAATATAATTTATCAGTAAGTCAACCTCCACTACAGCAGCCGTGCATGAGCGACTGAAATGCACTGGACTGGTCTGGACCATGTCGTCAGTAACCACTGTGAGAAGGGCGACTGGAGAGTCAGTCGGGTTCGTCTCATCCACCTCAGCACCCTGGAATGGACAGTAATAATCTGTAAAATTGCCTTCAGGAAATTTGACAGGCAAGGCATGTAATCTAACAAAATCTTTAGCAACACAGTGTTTAGTCAATGGTTGATAGGGTCTAGTTCAATTCTGTTCAAATTGTATAGCGTCAGTTCACAATATGTCATGTCTAGGCATTTCACAAACTCCGTTTTAATCGCATCATACATACAGATTGGTTAAAAGCTTTCCTATTTAAGGAAACCCAGCAGATGGCTTCAAGTCATCTACTTGCAGCATTCACTCTTCCTGGATGAGCATGTAGCCACAGCGGACAGTCTCTATGTGCGAGACAAGTAAAACGGTAATGGCAGTAGAAGCGGCTTTAGCTTCATCTAGGGAGAAAAATGCAGCATAGCAGATAAACTCTGAGTCAGATTTCAAGTCTAAAGGATGAAAAAGAGCAGTTAGATGTAGTCGCTGTAAAAGCTCAGCCAAAAGCTATGTCTAACGACTGAAAGACAGGGCCAAGCCATCATCTATAGATGGAGAACATAAAGGTGTTGGCAGCAGTAGCTCAGCCAGTGCCCCCCTCCAGGATGGTGTCACAGCTAAACAGAACGCCAGGCCAGCTGTACCTCCTATGAAGAGAAAAAACAGAGAAAACAGAAAGTTTGAAGTTAAAATAACATCAAATAATGCAAAATAGCAGAAAAGCTTTATCCCGCATTATTCAGAACCTTTTTATGTGTGCTTTCAAAGTCAGAATCAGATCACTGGCAAGCGTCCACTTAATCTTGAAGCAGCACAGCTATTTCGGTGCTTGCTTTTTAGGATGTGAAAGATCCGAGGAACTTGCATAGTTTCACGTTAAACTGTATAAGAAAGACTAAATCAGAACAACAAAACCTGAGTCAATCCATAGAGCAGGCCATTTCTCTGAAAAAGTTATTCATCAAAAATGGAGCGTCAATCTCAATGTGATGCAGATTCTCTAAACCAGAGCAAATATCAAAATAAAATTCTGCATTAAGCTTTACACATTGGATGCACCCTCAGTGATTAGGTTGAAATAAACAGCAATCCTATTTAAAAACACCACAGCTGATCAAACTAACATATATTTACCATAAAACGTGACCTTTGCCTGTGATGTCAGACAGGATATTTAAAAATTAACTTTTCCTACATGCTCCAGTGTGTTATGGACAGTGTTGGGCAAGCTACTTGTCCAGTGTAGTGAGCTAAGCTATCAGTTACTCAACAATAAATTAAGCTTCACTACACAAAAGCTACCACCTATAGAAATATAGCAAGCTAAGTTACACAAATATGTTAAAAGTAGCTTAACTACATCAGAAGCTACTTAACGTTGTACCAACCTAATGTCAGATCAATTCAAAATGAGTCTGATACACTGGTTAAAACATTTATTAAAGATCAGCCAATGACCTAACACAGTGTAGACATTGCTTTATGAGCAGCATAATAAAATACAAACTGAAGTAATTACTGCTAGAAATAAAACAAAAAGGTTATTGGCCTAGTACGTGCGGTGGCGTTAATAACGTTTGGTGGCGTTTTTTGCATATTATATTATCAGGAGGTTGTCTTTTATGTGCTCAGCCACATGATTTAAAGGTGTTTTACCCAATAAGAACACTGCAGCACCAGACACAACCAGGAGGTCCCTGATCGTTGGGGAAAGGCAGAAAGAAGATGCACCATAAGCTTTTTCATATTTCTTTTGTCATTTTAAACATGAAACTACCAAAGCATAAGCCAAGTAGTAGAACTAAATGTTGAAAAGAAATTAAAAGCTAAATAAAATAAACCAGGTCACTTAATAAAGCTGCATTTTCTGTATGCTTTGTATTTGTATTCACATGATAATATTTTCAGAATTAATAATAACATTTCTGTTAAAGATTTAATTTATCTTCTGCAACAGGGGCATAAGGAGGGAGAACAAGCAGAGTGAGTTTTGTGTAATATCAGACTTTATTATTGAACTAAGCAGGATTTAGACAGGATCAGAAAGGAAGGTGCATCTTCTTTCTGCCTTTCCCCAACGATCAGGGACCTCCTGGTTGTGTCTGGTGGTGCAGTGTTCTTATTGGGTAAAACACCTTTAAATCTAGTGGCTGAGCACATAAAAGACAACCTCCTGATAATATAATATGCAAAAAACGCCACCAAACGTTATTACACCACCGCACGTATTTTAAGCGAGCGCGCGTTTTTTACGTCACCGCGCGTTCTGGCTGGAAACGCGCGGTGACTAAAAATCGCGCGCTCGCGTAAAATACGGGTTGGAACCACTGAGCTATATAATACACTGGAGTGCTGATTTTGCCGAAAAACTGAAGTCACTGGCCGCCATCTTGCTACTCCCTACTCTCACAGAATCCCATAGGATTTGGCTGCAACAACAAGCAGTTTTCTGGCTGAGTGAAAACGTTTCACAGGTAATTCTACAGTCAGTGGATGTACTAACACTATCAACTACTAGGAAATTAGGTGCTGAAATATTTTACATGTTATTCATATTAAATATATATACATGTATATATAAGTATGTGTATATGTATATATGTATATATATGTACACACATATGTAAATATATGTTTTTGTATATTGTTATTTATATATTTATAAATGTTAAACATATATATTTAAATGAGTAAAATGCAAAATATTTCAGCACATGACTTTCTCAGTACTTGATATTTTTAGAACATAACATAAAAGTATATGGCATTTGACATTTTAAAAGTCTTAAGCCCCCCCTGAACATGAGAAAATCCTCGTTATTCGATGCTGTAGCGCACATATTCCTTAGTTACTGGGGGGAAATAGGGAGTACCAATATGGCGGCTGGTGGCTTCAAAGCGACTCGTTCAAACAGACGGTGATTAGCACTCCAGTGTATTATATAGCTCAGTGGTTGGAACTGCACGTTATTGTAAGGGCGAGTATTTGCCTAATCGGCTTGCCATAAGTTCCACTGCCGTATGCATGCGCATGTTTCGATAGATACAGACAGGAGAGGCAAAGTAGAAGCTCGCGCATGAACATGTCCAACCAACAACTCTGATTGATTGTTCACTCTGAATGTTGTTTCAAAATAGCAAACCTGGTTTCATTTCTTAGTTATGTCCTGGATTTTGTAACGTTTGTGGCCGCTACGTCGCTACTTGATCAAAAAAATAACGTCACTACAGGAAAGTTACTTGATTCATAAAGCAGCGACGCTACGGTCAAGCTACTGGAAAATGTAGTTTAACTAATAGCTTCGCTACATGTAGCGGCGCTACTGCCCATCACTGGTTATGGATGTGGTGTGATTAAAAAAATTCTTCTAACCTACAAATATTTTATTGGGCACACATAAAGGATCCCTCTAAAATTATATTTTAACTCAAATATTTAGTTTCTCCACTGAAAATCCCTTGCAGTCTGTAAATTTAAACTTGCTGCTACTATTGGTGGCTAACTCATTTAAGAAAAGCTGCTAATCATAACTGTAGCACTCGCGTACCAAAAGCAAGGACTAACGTATTACCTAGGTTCTAGAGGAGTATTTGGTCGTATTTCTGTCCTTGTGTGTAGTGTCTGGTAAGAAAAGAAAAGTTCTTCCCACTGTGTAGTATCGGTTCGGAATAAAGTAGATTGGTTATTCCTTATCTGAGGTTCTGCAGTTCGAAGTGTTCAGGTCCATAGATTGTTTCCAGAAACCCAAGCGGCTGGCCACTCTGCTAAAGGATTCTTCAGAAGAGTTCTCACTGGGTCTGGCTCGCCATCAATATCAACGATCAACTCCAAGATCAGAACTGGACCGCTAAAAAAACAAACAAAAAAAAAAACAGTCTGCACATATAGTACAGAACAATTAGGCAAATAACTATAATTAATGATTTTTTTCCCTATTTTATATGAGATCTCATCACATGTTCAAACTCTAGTTAACTTGTTTTAACATTGTCTTTGTATCTGAATTTTAACTATATTGCTTATAGCATCACAAGACAATATCGTTCATTTTGATCACATTTTTAATGCAATTTAAACCAAATCATGCTATTTTAAACTCAACCATGTTTAACCAGAGTTTAGTTAGGAATTTCAACACAAATGATATAACAGTGCTTAAAGGGCACAAATTTAAAATTTAATAAAAGTGCACATTTGCATATGTTTTTACAGTGCTTCTGTAGTGATTTATCACTTAACAACACAAAAATAACACTTCATAAACCCTTTTGGCTCAGTAGTCAGAATGGTTTTAGTTTTTACAACACATAGTGCTGCTACAGCTTTTAGCTTGCACATGTAGTAGTATCTTGCTAGCTAAACCACATTAACCAACTCACCGGAGTTTCAAGGACAAACAAACACACTCCACTCGGTTGGATTGGGTGCAAAACACTCTTGAGTTCTGAAAGATAGGCAACATGAACTTAAACCTCGCCAAGAGTAATTTTTTATCACTTTTCTCAGCTCAATTTACACCTGACTTGCAGCTCTCGTCTCCCCTTTTCATGTCTTCTCAGACGCATGCTGCGTGAGAGCATGACGCATTCAGGGAAACTGGGAAAGGGGAGGTGTGTTCAAGGGGCGTTAGGAAAAAACTTTCTGGCGAAAAACATCAACCTTTTCATTTATATGGGTTACATAACCAAAATATTAAGATGGGAAAAAACACTTGGCTATAAGGGTGCTGCTTGCAAAACAACCAGTTTTCCATCCAAAGCACAATTTTCTCTGCTGCCACTTATCCTTGCAACTGCAAAACAAATTGAAACATAACGGAGGTGCTGCATGGATCTGAATTAGCCCAAGCCTAATCTCCCGTCGTTCCTGAAGGCCATCCAGTTCAAGGTGTAGCAGGAACGTCATGACGTATTTCACGTATGGTTACGTGGCCGAGGAAAAAAAAAATTTAGTGCATTCCAATCTGGAGACTGCTTCAGCACTCCAGCAATCCAACCATAATCAAATTAACCACAACACATTTTCAGATTCTACTTTATCGATTGGAATACCACTTGGTGTGGCTTAGAATACGTGGACCACTCCGGAGTGGTCGAGATTCGAAGCAGCCTCCCGATCGGACTGTATTACTACTGATATACTCAAAAAAATATTAATTTAGGAAGCAGCGTGTACTCGCAATTTTTTGGGCCATATACAAATAAAACAGCATACATCGTTAAGAGAACAAAAAAGGTGTCAAGTTGTCTAAACTCCGTAACATCTTTTAATTTACATTTCCGCAATATCCAGGAGTCACGTTAACTGTTAAGGTTTACAGTGCGTTCTGTGCCTTTTTTCTGCGAATGCTTTTAGCGCAGCTACAAAGACTTTTATCATCAGAAGCTTTGTCACTTTGTAGCTCACACCACTCACCTGCACTGATTCATCCTTCTTGTTGACGGTGCTGACAGCTATATTTTTTCACATATTTCATCATAATTCAATTCTCATTATTTTAATAGGAGCGTGTGTGTTGCAGTTTTGCTTTTTTAACTCAGAGGGACGCTGTTGGCCAGTGTGTGTGTGTGTGTGTGTGTGTGTGTGTGTGTGTGTGTGTGTGTGTGTGTGTGTGTGTGTGTGTGTGTGTGTGTGTGTGTGTGTGTGTTGATTTTATAGTTGATTCTCTGGTACCTCCCATCGTCTCTATATTTTAGAAAGACGCAAGACGCGGACATGCAGCGCGTAATGCACGGATGTATTTGAGATCAAACAACCTCGGTTCAGAATTTCCCTTTCATTTAGAGGATTTCTTACATTTCTCGTGGACTTTGGATCATTGCACAAAGGGTTTGATAGGTGGATTTAAAGACGCCATCCGACATGACAACGAGACGGCAAGCGCTATTGTTTCTCTCGTTCCTCTCCCTCGGCACGGCGGCTGCTGCTCAAGTCAGCTACTCTGTTCCCGAGGAAATGGCGAAGGGCTCTTTGGTTGGTAATGTCGCCCAGGATCTGGGCTTGGATGTGAAAAGGCTGAAAAGTGGCAAAGCTCGCGTCTTCACCCGAGACAGCACGGCATACGTCGAGCTGAACAGAGACGGGGGGATTCTGCTTCTGAAAGAAAGGATAGACAGGGAGGCGCTTTGTGAACAAACGGTGCCGTGCGCTTTGCATTTTCAGATCCTCTTGGAAGATCCCATGGAGTTTTACAGCATCACCGTGGAAGTCATGGATATAAACGACAACCCTCCGACGTTTAGGACGGGCGAGGCTCAGTTCAACATCAGCGAATCGGCGCTAATTGGCACGACGTTTACATTAGACAGAGCCACCGATCTGGATGTGGGTGAGAACAGCCTGAAAACATATTCTCTGAAGCCCACAGAATTCTTTTCTCTGAGATTGATAAATCAGGGAGATGGAAGTGAAAATATAGAGATGGTTTTAAATGCGCCGCTGGATAGAGAGAAAGACGAACACCTGGCTTTGGTTCTGACGGCGGTGGATGGGGGAGAGCCGCAGATGACCGGAACGATGCAGATCCTGATCAATGTTTTAGATTTTAACGACAACGCTCCTGTTTTCACACAGACTGTTTATAAAGCATTCATAAAGGAGGATGAAACGATCGGAACGACTGTATGTAAAGTTAGTGCAACCGATGCTGACAAGGGGGCCAATGGCCGAATCATGTATTCAATTTCAGCTCAAGCTCATGAATTATTTAAAATAGATAGGAGAAGCGGTGAGGTAACTTTAAATGGGAAAACTGATTACGAGAAGGCAAAAAATTACCAGGTTATTATTAGAGCAAGGGATGATGGAGGACTCACTGGATCTTGCAAACTGATAGTTGATATATTAGACGTGAATGACAACCGCCCCAATATTCACATTATGTCGAAGTCAAATATGATTTCAGAAGATGCAAAACCCAACACGGTTGTGACCATTATTAATGTCGAGGATGCTGATTCATCTGAAAATGGCAAAGTGCATTGCATCTCAAATGATAATGATTACTTTGTATTAAAGTCAACATCTGAACAATTTTACAGTTTAATGACAGGTAGTCAGTTAGACAGAGAGCTGGCCTCTGAATATAACATCACAGTGACCTGCTCTGATGAAGGAGTCCCCTCCCTCTCCAGCAGCATCACTCTCACCTTGCAGATCTCTGATGTGAATGACAACGCTCCTGTCTTTGAGAGGAGCTCCTATGAGGCCTACATTGTAGAAAACAACACACCAGGTCTCTCTATATTCACAGTGAAAGCCACAGATGCTGACTGGAACCAGAATGCCCGTGTTTCTTACATACTGGAGGACTCCTCTGTTAACGGAGTACCAGTCTCCTCTTATGTGTCCGTCAGTGCTGATAGTGGAGTCATCCATGCAGTCCGCTCTTTTGACTACGAGCAGATCAAAGATTTCCAGTTCCACATCAAAGCGCAGGATGGAGGCTCTCCTCCACTCAGCAGCAACGTGACTGTGAAAATGCTGATCCAGGACCAGAACGATAACCCTCCTCAGGTTCTGTACCCGGTCCAGACTGGTGGCTCTGTGGTGGCTGAAATGGTGCCTCGTTCAGCAGATGTGGGCTACCTGGTGACTAAAGTGGTGGCTGTTGATGTGGACTCTGGACAGAATGCCTGGCTCTCCTATAAACTGCAGAAAGCCACAGACAGGGCGCTGTTTGAAGTGGGCTCACAGAATGGAGAAATAAGAACAATCCGTCAGGTGACTGATAAAGATGCTGTGAAACAGAGACTGACTGTGATAGTGGAGGACAACGGGCAGCCCTCTCGTTCAGCTACAGTCATTGTTAACGTGGCCGTGGCGGACAGCTTCCCTGAAGTGCTGTCCGAGTTCACTGACTTTCCTCACGATAAGGAGTACAATGACAACCTGACTTTTTACTTGGTCTTGGCTCTGGCTGTGGTCTCCTTCCTCTTCATCACGTGTTTAGTGGTTATTATATCAGTCAAGATCTACAGATGGAGACAGTCTCGCATCCTGTATCACTCCAACCTCCCTGTGATTCCATATTATCCTCCACGTTACTCAGACACTTTGGGAACAGGGACTCTGCCACACATGTACAACTACGAGGTGTGCAGGACCACTGACTCCAGAAAAAGTGACAATAAGTTTGGAGGAGCTGGTGGTCAGAACGTGTTGATAATGGACCCCAGTTCTACAGGGACCATGCAGCGGATACAGAGTGAGAAGAGCATCCTGGATGAACCTGACTCTCCTATAGAGGTTAGAAGGGCCTAAATCTTTCTATACAGTACATTTCTTCTGAAATGCTATTAGATAGATATTTATAAGATAAGAAACTTCTAAACTACTCTGTTCATTCCACCTGCTTTTAAATGTGACGTTTTTAAAGCTGTCAGTGCTCCATCTTCACTTGGTGATTACTGCGTTTTCTTTGCTAGTACATACATGGAGTACAGGGGATTTGATATATGGTTCATTACTTTTTGTTTTATAAAGTATGAACCTGACTCTACTATAGAGGTTAGCATTTTCCTGCAGCGGTTTTCATAAGTTGGGTAATGTATACGTTTCTATTTGTTGCTTTGAGTATCCTGTCTCACTTTTATATTAATTTTTTTCCTTTGTGAATTTTCTTTCTTTTTCTCACTACTTTGCCATCACTTTTCCATTCAAATTTTCATGAACATTAATCGTAATACTATAATTTGTTTTAAGGTTTTTAAACTGTTATGCATGAATATTTATGAAATGTGGTTGGGACGCTGAAAATTAATTCAGAATTATAAAGTTTCCTATTATTTTTTCAAATGTCGTGGTGCATTTTTGCATTTTGAGCTCAAAGTGCCGCTGTTGGGTTGTTTGTATCAGAGACTTTGCAGACTCGCTGTTCCGGCGCTCCGATCACGTTTTTTTTTTTTTTTTTACAGAAAGAGAGAGAGAGAAGCGAAGCGCACCGGTTTGGATTTACTCGACATCTTGGATGTCTCGCACGATTTACGGTTTGGAATAACGCAGAAGCCTTTTTTTGGGATACTTATGTCGTGGAATACAAATTAATTGAGGCGATCGTACTTTGCCTGTGGATACCGCCGGAGAAACAATGAGAGGGCAAGTGCTGCTGTTTTTTTCGGCCGTCTCCCTCTGCTCGGTGCTCGGTCAGGTCAGCTACTCCATTCCCGAGGAAATGCCGAAAGGCTCGTTAGTCGGTAACATTGCAAAAGATTTTGATGTAGATATTAAAAGACTAAAGTCGGGAAAAGCTCGCATATTCAGTCGAGACGGCGGTGAATATGTTGAGCTGCATAAAGAAAGGGGCGTCCTCCTCGTCAAAAACAGGATAGACAGGGAGACGCTGTGTGGACAAATGACGCCCTGTGCTCTGCATTTTCAGATTATATTAGAAAATCCCATGGAGTTTTACAGTGTTACTGTTGAGATCACAGATATTAATGATAACCCCCCTTCCTTTGAAAAGAGCGACGTCAAATTTAAAATCAGGGAATCGGCAGTCCGTGGGGCTAAATTCATTTTAGATCGTGCTGTTGATCTCGATGTCGGCGTAAACGCTCTGCTAACGTATACCCTTGAACCAAAGGGGCATTTTGGGGTTAAATTGCATGATCAGGCTGACGGTTCAAAGAATGTTGAAATGATTTTGGAGAAACCACTTGACAGAGAAAAAGAGGACCGGCTTTCTTTGGTTCTGACGGCGCTGGATGGGGGGGAGCCGCAGATGACAGGAACAATGCAGATCCTCATCACTGTTTTAGACGCAAATGATAACGCTCCTGTTTTTACACAGTCGGTTTATAAGTCTTCAATCAGAGAAAACTCGCCAATAGGAACCGTCGTGATGTCAGTCACAGCCACAGATGCGGACGAAGGCTCCAATGGTAGAATAACTTATTCAATATCTAGCATTATAGAAAATGCACGTGGGGTCTTTGAAGTAAATGCGCAAAATGGTGAAATTACCCTGAGAGGAAATGTGGATTATGAAAAATCTCAATCATTTCAGATGACTATTCGCGGAAGTGATGATGGTGGCCTGGGTGACTCTTGCAAAGTGACAATTGACGTTACAGACTTAAATGATAATAAACCCAATATCCAAATTATATCTAAATCAAATGTTATATCAGAAGATGCAAAGCTCGGCACTGTTGTGACGATGATAAATGTAGAAGACGCAGACTCAGGTGACAACGGAAAGGTCCAATGCTCCATAAATGAAAATATTCCGTTTGTTATGAAATCCTCAACTGGAGAGTTTTACAGTTTAATAACAGACAGTGAATTAGACAGAGAGATGGCCTCTGAGTTTAACATCACAGTGACCTGCTCTGATGAAGGAGCCCCCTCCCTCTCCAGCAGCGTCACTCTCACCTTGCAGATCTCTGATGTGAATGACAACGCTCCTGTCTTTGAGAGGAGCTCCTATGAGGCCTACATTGTAGAAAACAACACACCAGGTCTCTCTATATTCACAGTGAAAGCCACAGATGCTGACTGGAACCAGAATGCCCGTGTTTCTTACCTACTGGAGGACTCCTCTGTTAACGGAGTACCAGTCTCCTCTTATGTGTCCGTTAGTGCTGATAGTGGAGTCATCCATGCAGTGCGCTCTTTTGACTACGAGCAGATCAAAGATTTCCAGTTCTGCATCAAAGCACAGGATGGAGGCTCTCCTCCACTCAGCAGCAACGTGACTGTGAAAATGCTGATCCAGGACCAGAACGATAACCCTCCTCAGGTTCTGTACCCGGTCCAGACTGGTGGCTCTGTGGTGGCTGAAATGGTGCCTCGTTCAGCAGATGTGGGCTACCTGGTGACTAAAGTGGTGGCTGTAGATGTGGACTCTGGACAGAACGCCTGGCTCTCCTATAAACTGCAGAAAGCCACAGACAGGGCGCTGTTTGAAGTGGGCTCACAGAATGGAGAAATAAGAACAATCCGTCAGGTGACTGATAAAGATGCTGTGAAACAGAGACTGACTGTGATAGTGGAGGACAACGGGCAGCCTTCTCGTTCAGCTACAGTCATTGTTAACGTGGCGGTGGCGGACAGCTTCCCTGAAGTGCTGTCCGAGTTCACTGACTTTCCTCACGATAAGGAGTACAATGACAACCTGACTTTTTACCTGGTGTTGGCTCTGGCTGTGGTCTCCTTCCTCTTCATCACGTGTTTAGTGGTTATTATATCAGTCAAGATCTACAGATGGAGACAGTCTCGCATCCTGTATCACTCCAACCTCCCTGTGATTCCATATTATCCTCCACGTTACTCAGACACTTTGGGAACAGGGACTCTGCCACACGTGTACAACTACGAGGTGTGCAGGACCACTGACTCCAGAAAGAGTGACAATAAGTTTGGAGGAGCTGGTGGTCAGAACGTGTTGATAATGGACCCCAGTTCTACAGGAACCATGCAGCGGATACAGAGTGAGAAGAGCATCCTGGATGAACCTGACTCTCCTCTGGAGGTTGGTTATTTGGGTTTTAAGTCACCACTTCACTTTGCTGTTTTTTTTTTCTTCCTCCTGGCCTTCGATAAGGGATACATTCTCACCGGACACCAATTAAATCAGCACCATGGCCAGGGGCAATCCTCGTCTCTTCCTGATTTTTTTTTGTGGGTGTATTTTCTATCTATCTATCTATCTATCTATCTATCTATCTATCTATCTATCTATCTATCTATCTATCTATCTATCTATCTATCTATCTATCTATCTATCTATCTATCTATCTATCTATCTATCTATCTATCTATGATTTACCTTTCTCTATAAAAAGATCTGTGATTTCCTTGTATATCTCTAGGGGTCGCTGTTGGTTAGTGGCAGGAAAATTTAACAATTTTTTTACCACAGAAATCCTGCATCCTCACTAGTCTGACAAAGAGATTCGCTCTGCGCTCAGCATGAGCTCATAGTCCAACATTTCTCCGGAATTTGACATATTCTATTTCTTTCCATTCGGTTATTTCAGAGGTACTTTTCGTGATGGCTGCTTTTTGCCCCTTAAGCAAGACGGACATGCTTCCGCGACGGCTGCTGATCCTCTGTGTCTGTGTCGCAGAAATGGCTCTCGGTCAGGTTCGCTATTCAATACCCGAAGAGATGTCGACGGGCTCGGTCGTCGGGAATATTGTCCAGGATCTAGGCTTGGAGGTTAAACGACTGAAGTCGGGGCGCGGCAGGATTTTTACCGAAGACGGCAGTGAGTACATTGGGCTGAACAGAGAGAAAGGAACACTGGTCGTGACTAAAAGGATAGACAGGGAAGACTTGTGCAAGCAGGTGTCTCCCTGCTCTCTGCATTTCCAAATTATTTTAGAAAATCCAATGGAGCTGCACAGGATAGATGTAGAAATCACAGATATTAACGATAATGCGCCGTTTTTCTCTAAGAAAGAATACAATTTCCAAATTAGCGAATCTGCCTCTCAAGGGGCTCGGTATTTGCTGGAGAGCGCCATAGATCCAGATGTAGCTCAAAACACAATACAAGCATACAAACTAAACCCTACCGATCATTTCAAATTAAATACGGTGTCTCGGTCTGACGGGACAAAATATATTGAAATGGTTCTTCACACCCTGCTAGACAGAGAAAAGCAAGAAGAGCATAGATTGACCCTGACTGCGTTAGATGGGGGCAATCCTCAGAAATCTGGATCTGTTAAAATAAACGTGGTTGTCCTGGATGCAAATGACAATGCGCCAGTTTTCAGCCAGGCTATTTACAGAGTTACAGTTCCCGAAAACGCACCGAAAGGCGCAGCTATTGTTAGAGTCAGTGCTGCTGATAATGATAAGGGGGCAAACCAAGAGGTGACATACTCCTTTTCCCAGCATACTAACACTGCGTCGTCCCTGTTTAACATTGATCCTCAAACTGGAGAAATGACCCTAACTAGTGAGTTAGATTATGAAAAAGCTAAACATTATGAAATAGATATTGAAGCTATAGACAACGGAGGGCTATCAGACGCGTGTAAGGTCTTAATTGAGGTGAGCGATTTAAATGACAATGCCCCCGTCATAAGCATCATTTCACTTTCCAACCCCATTCCTGAAGATTCTGCTCTAAATACGGTTATAGCAATGATCAATATTAAAGACTTAGACTCGGGTAAGAATGGCCAAGTTCGCTGTTTCATAAGGCCAGAATTGCCTTTCAAAATCAAATCCTCAACGCCTAATTTTTATAGCCTTGTATCTGATGATGTTCTGGATCGTGAAATGGATCCAGAGTATAATATCACGATAACAGCAGTGGATGAGGGTGTGCCCTCTTTTTCCACCAACAAAACAATTAACTTAAAGATATCGGACGTAAATGATAACGCTCCAGTGTTCCCACAATCTTCGTTCACTGCTTTTGTTTCTGAAAACAATTCACCCGGCATGTCTCTCCTGTCGGTCAAAGCCAGTGACAAAGATCATGGGAACAACGCTCGCATTTCTTATTTTCTAGAGGACATCCAGCTGAACGGGATGTCAGCTTCATCTTATTTTTCCGTCAATGCAGAGAGCGGAGAGATTCTTGCTGTGCGCTCCTTTGATTACGAGCAACTTAAAGAGTTCCACATTTGTGTTAAAGCCCAAGATGGAGGCTCTCCTCCACTCAGCAGCAACGTGACTGTGAAAATCCTGATCCAGGACCAGAACGATAACCCTCCTCAGGTTCTGTACCCGGTCCAGACTGGTGGCTCTGTGGTGGCTGAAATGGTGCCTCGTTCAGCAGATGTGGGCTACCTGGTGACTAAAGTGGTGGCTGTAGATGTGGACTCTGGACAGAACGCCTGGCTCTCCTATAAACTGCAGAAAGCCACAGACAGGGCGCTGTTTGAAGTGGGCTCACAGAATGGAGAAATAAGAACAATCCGTCAGGTGACTGATAAAGATGCTGTGAAACAGAGACTGACTGTGATAGTGGAGGACAACGGGCAGCCCTCTCGTTCAGCTACAGTCATTGTTAACGTGGCGGTGGCGGACAGCTTCCCTGAAGTGCTGTCCGAGTTCACTGACTTTCCTCACGATAAGGAGTACAATGACAACCTGACTTTTTACTTGGTCTTGGCTCTGGCTGTGGTCTCCTTCCTCTTCATCACGTGTTTAGTGGTTATTATATCAGTCAGGATCTATAGATGGAGACAGGAGCGACTATTTTACAAATCCACCGGGAATCTCCCCGTGATTCCATACTACCCACCGCTTTACGCGGACGCAGGGGGTACAGGAACATTGAAGCAGGGTTTCGGCTACGAGGTGTATGGAACCACTGACTCTAGGATGAGTGATGTCAAAGGCCCGAGACCCTTTGGTGAAAGCACTCTGACTGTTGACCGCAGTGCTGCTGCGACAATGCCAAGGCTTAAAACAGAGTCAGAGAATATACTAACAGAGGTGAGATCACCGGCTTCACTGAAACTACTATTACTATTTTCTCACAAAGCATTATTTTGTTTTAGCTAAATCTCAACTAATTCAGTATTCTTAGTAGAAATGAAATGTGTTCCTAAAATATAATACTTGTGGCTGTGCCAGAAGTATGGATGTTAAATTTATCATCTTTAGAGGATACATATTACTTAGATTATTCATCCATACAGTCTGTACATACATACATACATACATACATACATACATAACTTTAAGGAGACTGAGAGTGAACATTAAAAAATATTCTGTAATGTAACTTCACGTGCTATTCTTGCAAAATACATCTTATTAATTGTACACACTATTGCTATTTAATTGTATGTGTACAGGAGAGTAAGAGTCTTTTGTAATTTACAATCAATGACATTTTTTTTAACATTTGTTTAGCAGAGAATATTATCCATTTTTAGTATTTTGTCTTTCTTTCTTTTCTAATCATATTGTTGTCATGAGTCTATAAAGTAATTTTGAAGATTGAACCCACCATCATTAACTGGATGTTACTTGATACTTCTCCATATTTAGACAAACTTATACTTTGCCTTTAGATGGATTTATAGAGTACTGATTATGTATATCAGAGAAGCTGGCGTAGATGGTACACATATTCTAATGTGCTAAAGCTTTACTAAGGATCGTTTCCACAGAGAGATACCAAACCATGCACTGTACTAGATTTTCAGTGACCTACTTCTCTTCATAACACCATCTAATCATGAGCGCTGAGTTGTGCATACACAGACATGGAGGGAGGATGAAGCCCTTTTTTGTTAGTGTTGTTGTTGTTCCGAGACAAATTATCTTCGGCCACAATAATATCATTAAAAAGTGACATTCTCTTTGCAGTCAAAGGTTTAAATTGTAATGGAGAAAATGAGAGCACACCGTTATGAGCACAGAGAAAAACTGACGAGTGAGGAAAGCTATGATGGAGAGAAGTAGAGAGGCAGCGGGGGAGGGGAGGAGGCATGTGGAAGCCAGCACAGCCTCAGCAACCCTGTGCAGCATTGGTGTTAGTGATGCACAGCAGCCATTTTGATCAGGAGCTTGCTTTGTCTGCTGAAATGAGCTGAAAACAGGGGCATCTTACATGTTTTGAAGGACATTGGACTGCCGGTACTACCCACAGTGTGGAGGGTACAAGTCCACAGAGATTTGTCTTGATTAAATATGAAAGGATTGAGGTGGGAGACGGCAAGAGAGGGAGCCTGAGATCGCTTATGCACCAACAAATAAGAGTACACCAGCAAATCAGGATAGAAGGAGTTTGAGTAAAATGTAGTCACAAAGGGTTCCACCTAGATTATTTTCAAATTCTTTAAAAATAAATATAGCGTGCTCATGCAAACACAGAAAGAGACATTGAATCTTTTTGCCTGGGTTGTTTTTCTTACAATATTTGTTTTTAATAATCAGTTTAAAAGCACAGCTTTTTGGCATTTTGACAAAATATTTAGTTTGGCTTACTATGGATGCTGCTTTATTCACGATATATCATGTTTAAACATTTCTTCTCTTTTAAAATTAGTTTTTCTTTTTAATGATTCACCAAAGATGAATAAATCCTGGCATGGCATGTTTGATAGTATGCTTTTTCTGGTGTTAAATCTACTCAGAGAAGCCTTTTTGGGTATGAACTAGTCTGCATGGAACAGATCTGGGTTATGTGCCCATTTATCGTATTTTAAGGAATGTACGTTAAAGGACAGCTAATTAGTAAACAAGTTAAAGGTCAATGAGTTGTGTTTTTTTTTACCTGAAGGAGTCCATTGTGGTTAGCAGTCCACACCAATGCTTGCTTTGCTTGTTTTATATTAGTCTCTGGACAGTTCAGCCTCTTTTTCCCAGGTTTATAGCGGTGATGAGGGCTTCCTCTGACTGTTATAACGCCCTTTGATCTCAGTTACCCCACAGGGGTCAAAGCGCTCTGAATTACTTGAGATTAGGTAAACGCTTCCGACTGTCTGGAACTTATACTGCACTAGTTGAATGTTTTATGAATCTAGTGTTAGCAAGATTGTCTTTGAAGTTTTAATTATCATCTATTTTCTGCCCTCCACAACCTCCAGATATCAGTGTGGTTAACTTTCTTTTACCTAATCAGACGCAGATGCCTCCGTTCCCCACAGGCCCAAGTGGTTCTTTGAGGGTCTGGTTCTCCCCAGCACGGCAGTCTGTTGAGCAGCTGCGTGCCCCTGTTTATGCCAACGGGGCTCTTAAGCACTTACTGCTTTGTCTCTGAGGATGTGGGTAAAGTTAAACTCTGTGAGTCATTATTGTTTTTGTGTTTACAAGATAGCTCACACACTGCAGATGCAGCGTCTTTCCAAAGTATTCACACCTCTTGAACTCTTTCAGTTTTTGTCACTTTACAACTAAAAAAAGCAGTACACTTTATCTTTATTTATATGATAGAACAACATACACTGATGTATAATTGTGAAAGGAAGAAGAAAAAGAAAAAACTGACAATCTGAAGTATAATAAGCCCCTCTAAGTCAGTACTTTTCAGACTTGGTTTTAAAACAGTTACAGTGGCAAGTTTTTATGGGCATGCTCCTGCAGATCCTTCCTTCCACCTGCTGTTAGACTTTATAATCTCTGCTGCTCCCAACAAACTGTCAGTGTTTAAAAACATGCCACCCATTCCAAAGGTTCTTGATCTCATCAAGAATAATTTAGACTGTATCTCAGATGCCAATGTCCATTTGCAATTTTTTTGGCTTCTCTGGGAATGTTCGTTTGTACAATCATGCATATTGCGCAGTTTTTTTTTTTACATCATTCTATAAATGAGCTGCTGTCATTCTTCTCTTTTGCATTTTTACCTGAGTATGCCACATTAACTATCAATAATTGTCGTATTTTCTCCCTTTGTGACAAGTTCTTTCTCTTCTGCTTCACAGCTTAACTTTAAAAGTGCTTTTTATTCACATCATTTAATCTAGTGTGTCTGTCTGGTATCTTCTGTCTGTGTTTCTGCCACTATTACATCCAAATTCCCCCCTGTGGAACAATACATGTATTTATTTTCTATTCTATTCCTAGTCCCTATCAGCTTTGCACATCTACAGTCTGTACATTTAACCCATTCTGCTTTGCAGAGAAAAAAAACTCTATCCAATATCATTGATTTTAAGCTCAGTTACATTGGACAGAGAGCATCTGTGATCAGCAATATTCATGTCCTGGAAAAGATTTTCAATTGAATTTAAGTCTGAACTTTGACTCTGGTGTTCTGCTGTATGAAAATGCCTTGAGTTAAGCATTTTCATTTTAGCTCTGGTTGTATATTCAGGGTCGTTTTAAACCTCTGCCCCAGCCTTGAGTGTATTTGGCTCCACCTTTTCATCAATTGTGACAAACCTCCATAACCCTGCTAAAGAATGCCACCCGCACAGCATGGCCTCCACCTCCATGTTGCTCAGTGGCAAGTTACATGTTGGCCAAAAAGTTGTCTGACCAGAACACCTTCTTCCACTTATTTGCTGTGTCTCCTGCATAGCTTGTAGCACACAGGACCTTTTGTGGCTTTCTTAAAACAATGGTTTTAACTTGCAACAAGTCTAAAAAGCCAGATTTCCTGTGTGCAAGACTAAAGCTACAGATATTGATTTATAACTATAGACTGCTTTAAACGTCTCCCCATGACCTATGAACTGTGTTCCTCGGTCTTCATTATGTAGTTTGTTCACTAATGTTGAGAATCAACATGTCTTGGGATTTTGGGCTTTGCCTGCCTCTCCTCTCTGAGGTTCATTACAAACTATAAACTGTCAACACACCTTTGTGATTTATATCCACAGGTGGGATGGCCTGGTTTGGCTGCCCAGAGCATTTCCCATTGGTTAATCTTTATTTATAAGGCATTACTTGGACTTCTGCCAGCCTATATCTGTACTGCCAGTGCACTGAAAAACGTCCACTTTTATGCTTTTCGCTCACACAGTTTGCTGCTTCTTTCTGTCCCTGATTGAAAGGGGTAAGAAGGCTTGTCTTTTTCACCCTGCTCCTTCTTCCTGAAACCTGCTACAGAGGAACTTTTAAGTTAACTGGTTTAATCTCATTGAGCGCTTTTACTTTCTAGATGAAAGTTCTTGAGGTTGAATTAAATAACATGGACCTATTTTTCATAGTTTCTTATTTTCCTTTAACTGTCTAACAGTTTCTTTTGTGTTTTATTTGTTGCTGCACCTTGGGTAAGACTCCCTTGATAAATAGGTTTTTTATCTCAGTGGGCTTTTATCCTGGTTAAATACAGGTCAAATAAAAAAAAACACTCTCTAACAAACCTGTAAAGCCTTCACAAAATTACTGCATGGGTGTTAAAATTAAAATATAAACAATTTGTGTTCAATTACAATTTGGTAATCTTAAGAATTAAGAACAATTGAATATGCATCTATGCCACACATAACAGATTTCTATTTGTAAAATATCTTTAAAACCAAGCAACATTTTACTTAAACTTTAGAATAATGTGTTTCTTTGTGTTGTTCCATCACATAAAATCTCCCCAAAAACACAGTGACGTTTGTGATTGTAACGTGACAAAATGTTAAAACTTCAAGAGGTGGGCATACTTTTGAAAAATAATGTACTATAGGGAGCTGAAAGTATGACATCATTCTACCAGTACCTTGCTTAAATATTCAGAGTAAAGACAACATTATAAAAAAATCAGTTCATCCATTTTCGCACTGTTTGTGCAATTTATTTTCGTTGCCTTATCTCCAGTTCTGCTTCTGTCCAGGGATGTTTTTTATGTGGGTCATTCTGCCCCAATTCTTTACTGTCAGAGGTAAATAGGGTGCCAAATAAGAGGAAAATCTCATTTTGGTGCATTTATTTTGCGTCAGGACTTATAAACCATGTTTAAAAAAGAACTGGCCGGTGTTGAAGAGGTGAACGTGTCATCAACATAATTCTCTTTGAAAGATAACACCCCTGATTGGTTGCAGCATGTAGATTCATATATTTTTTTCAAGATTTCAAACAAAGTATAGCATTCAACCTTTAAGTGTTATTGATCTGCAGTGTTATCTGTTCTCAAATAAGATTTTAAGATCATAACACCAAATTAAGTTTACAACACACAGGTAAGCTTGCCTCTACACCTGCTTACATTTAGTCTTCTGATTTTATACCAAGGCAGATAAGTTACATTACTGATTATGTATAATTATCATTTACTCAAACGGTGTGTTTAAACAAGTTAAAATCTGTCAAAACTGGATAGCCACTGTTCATCAGCCTATCTTGGTTTCCAGCAGTTCTCCCTTTTCCTCCTGATCTCATTTTCTGCATCCATCCCCTCCCCCTCTCCAGCTGCACCACTTTGCTGCAGAGGAAGAAAGACACACAGAGAGAAAGGGAGAGGAAAATTGTCAATGTAGGACGCTCTGTGGTGTCTATAAAAAGATGTGTGTGTCCTGTCTATAAAAAGATTTAAGCCACATCTGGTAGCATCTTTGGGATGCGTTGACTAAAAATTGTGTCCTTTGCACTGTTTTTTTTCCTCTTATCAGGAGACTTGCATATGTGCTTTATTTAGACATTGCGAGTATTTCGGTCTGGTACCCTGTTTTGCCTCCATGTTGTTGTTGTTGTTGTGGAGCTCATTTTTTTTAACCCAGAAAGCTTGCAGGAAGCAGGGTGGGATGCAAGCAGGGGAGGTGGGATGTGGTACCATAGCAACAAGCTGACTCACAGGCAGGGCTGTACCATTTCCTGTATCTATGGGGGTCTATAGCAGATGCAGCACAGACTATGTGATAGCCACGTGCATTTGTTGAATGTGAGAGGGCAAGAAAGCACCCCTGTTTTGCTTCAGTGTCCTCAGACCTTGGGCGTGTGATGATAAAGAGAGCTATGAGGAGAGGGCGTAATGGCTGCTGGTGATGTTTTATTTTCCAGTCTGTGTAGGCTCTCTTGTTCTCAACAGTCAAATATCATAATATGTATAGACTACAACACATATATTCTTAAATATTTGTTTGTTTCAAATAAGCATCACAATTAGAATTTAGTTTTGGTTTTCTACTTATGTGATGTACAGTTTCCTATACCGTACAGTCTAATGAAAGCAGATGGTGCTTTTCTTTGTCCCAGAAGCTTAGATTTGACCTCACAAAGACACCCCTGTCTGCATCAGCTGTGACAAACAGGAGGAAAAGTATCTCATTATTATGGCATAGATTAGTCTCCGGCCATCGCCTCGAGGCCCTCTGCTGTTGGTATCAGGGTAGTGGTTCTGTGCAGCAATGCAGCATTTTTTGCCAAAAATTCATACATTGATGATGTTATAAGTCTCTTGTATTTGTTACATTTCATTAATTAGTGCTCTTTTGTTCAAGGCAGTAGTGGTAGATCTATGTACTTGTGTGATGTACCAGATATTAAAGAAATGGTAAACTAGTTAATTAAAAACTGCTGAAAATATTTGAAAACAAATACCAAAGATACATTTTAATTATGACACCATATATTTTCCTTTGAAGCAAAGTTATTACTCTGTTCTATAACAAGGTTCCACTCTTCAATTGTCTCTTTTTGTTTGTTTATCATTTCTCTCTTTCTCTCACTCACACCAGCAAAAACACAATCCAATGAATCTAACATGTACACATAATTGTTGTCATTTTAATGCTCTCTCATCTGGGCTTACAACTTGACTGTTGCTTTTTATAAAAGCTTCAGTAATCTTTTTTGAAAGTACATGCTAAACCTCTATTACACCACATTCTGCAGTTATATACTTAGATATTTTGGTCTTCAAGTATAACTTTAACAGCACTCATTTTTACTACACAGCATGAGTAAAATTATGTAAAGTAGCAAATTGAATATTCTCTTTAACCCCAAACAACTTGCAAATGTATTTGCTTTGCTCCTCATGGTAAGTATGCATTCCCCACAGCCTGTGTATACCCTCTACCAGTCTAACGTATTTTCTTTCTTTTGTGTTTTCTCTTTCACATGTGCTTCTTTCTCCGTGGTGGTGATCCTGATTCTTCCCTGCCTTGCTTCAATCCCAAAATCACCTAATAAGGTAAGAAATAGTTTCTATGTATATTGGCCACAGCATTACCATAAATAACACACACACACAGTTGCACACAAACATCATACACATGCCAACACCCGATGTTGCTTGTTTCATCATGCATTAACATAATTCAAACGCAAACTCTTGTGAAGTTATGTTCAAGGAGCAACTTATCTACAGCTGAGAGGAAGAGGTTAGATAAGCTCATCAGGAAGGTCAGCGCTCACCTAAGATGCCCCCTCGACCCAGTGCAGGTGGTAGGAGACAGAAGGACTCTAGCAAAAATAGCATCGTTGTTGGCCATGCATGGAGATGTTGCAGGGCTGGAGAGCTCCATGATAGACTGCTTCATTCTAGGAGCACAAAGAAGGGTTACCCCAGCTCCTTTGTCCCAGCAGCTGTTAGACTTTATAACCATCACTGTTGTGCTCCCAAGCTCAATAAGAGTTTACATCCCTGCTGTTTTGCACAATTTTTTCATTCTTGTTTGTTCTTTTTTGTGCATAAATAGAAATGCACATGTTTGTATTTATTTAATGATCACCCCACAGAAAAGAAAACCAGGGCTGGTTTCCACTTTGTTAGCATTTCATTTCCAGTTAACACATAAAAAAATTGTTTGTGGGGTTAAAAACAGACAATTGTGTAATATTTACTAGAAAATATATATTTAATCCAAAAAACCCCTGTTTTATGCGTCAACAAGAAATTAAATGTTAACATAAAGTGGAGAACCACCCTGGTTTACTTTTTTGAAAGTGCACAGCTGCATATTTCTTTGAAGCTAAGTATCCTATTATCATAACTGTACAGTATTTTTCTTACATTGTAAATTTGCCCTTACTGTACAGGCTCTTTTTTTTTTGTCTATCATTTCATTTGCCTTTTCCCTTGCTGCTGGTACACCTGAATTTCCCCACTGAGGGACAATTAAAGATATTTCTATTCTATTTTGTTCTATACTAAGTAGCCAATATCATTTCTGACAGACAGGTTTTTTGAGTTTTCACAAGTTGCACATCTATCCACATAAAGTACTTTGCAAAAGTTTGATTTCACCCCCTACCTTATTTGTGTTTTCACGCTATGGATCCAGACTTTCTTAGAATCTTTAAAATGGGTCTTCATTGACTAGTACGTTGTACTTATTTTGTCTAGGGTTTCTATTTTTATTTTTTACCAAGATATCACTTTGTGAATTGTGTGTTTAAAAAAATTGAAAAAGTATCTTGAGCAGACAAATAGTATCTCAAAGTTGTGTCTTTATGAAACAAGGAAAAATATCCTGTCAACAGGACCTAAGAGTTGCATTATACATTAGTTGATCATCCTATCTAATTAAGTTCTTGGGACTAAAGTAGCTTGCCATGGCTGATAAACTGTTTTCTTTAGTGCTTTATTACATTTGACCAAAGAAAACACATTTTGGGAACAAATTGTCTCTTTGTATTGCACTGCTAATAAAGTGCTAAAACTAGACTGCCAACTTTGCTAACCATGTGTGGTGTCAGAACAATTGAGTTTAGGACACTCATTCTTAATTTGTAGGTCAGGGTTTAGTCGCCTAATAAGTGAATAAACTATTTTGAAATGACCAAGTATTGGACTGAAAATAAGTTTTAAAAAGTGTTTCTTGTACAAAAAAGATAAATAAAAAATAAAATCAGAAATCCCCTAGCATGTCCACAGAACTATTGATTAATATAATTGAAGATCACAGGAAAGTCTGACAGTTAGTGAGAAATGGGGGGGATGATTTAAGACTTTTGCAGAGTACTGTGTCCTAAAAAAAGATATGACTGTTTCAGTTGCACTGAAACTGTTATATGTTACTGATAGTCCCTAACTTACTGCCAACAACACTGATGTAAAATGCTCTGTGTGACTTGATGCTTTATAGACAGTGTAGCTGTTACACGGTTCTTAAACTTCACTGCATTATATTCATCGTCATTTCAAGATGCACAGAAGATTTCAGGATACCAAAGATTTTCAAACTAAACTGTATGTTGTAACAGAGCTTTGCTTACTAATAGGCTTATGTGGTTTGAGAAAAGTATTAGCAGTAAAGACCAGCTGGTTAAGAAACTCATGTCTGACTGAAGTGCCAGAGGTTAGGCCCCCTGTGAACTATGTAGGTTAAGTAAAAAGGAAAGTAGTACAATGAATATATTTTATCTGTACAATAAAGATACATAAGACCGATATAGTTACATCCACACCTTCATCAGTTTATCTACTGCTTTCTGATTTACCACAAAAAATTAGATCCAGACACAGTTATGATTGGAATAAGGAACATATGTTATGTTTTCCTGTTTTGAGTCCAGGTAAGTGTTTTAGCAGAAATATTACATTGTTTTTATTATGTGTTGGTTGTTTATTTGTTCCCCAAGCTTTGAGCTAATTATTTATACACAACTACACCTCAAAACACATACAACAATTAATAATAAAACAGTGTAAAGCTTCTGACGTTTAATTACTAAATTGTGAATTTGAACAGACTATTAATTCAGCAAGTGTTTTAATATTCATTTAATATTGTATTGTGTACTTTGCAATGTTGTTCAAGTATGTTGCACTGAACGAAGAAAATGTTGTATTTCTAAGATTGCTGACAAACATTTGAGAGGAAAAAGGCAATAAAACAGTTTTCTAAAACTCAATATGGAGTGCTAAATTGCAGCTTTTTGTGAACCCATATGTTTAAATCAACATCTTATAGTTATAAGTGTATTCTGGATACAATCTGAGTTGAGTTTCAAAATTGAATAAGAAAATAAAGAGAGGGACTGTCTTTTTTTAAAATCTACATAACATGGAAACAAGGATAGTTTAAGAAATGTAACAAATAAAAAGCTTGGATTTGTTTTCCCTTATCCATTATATATTCACATTGCTAAACCCATTCAGAAAATGTGCTGTATTGTACAATACATGCAAAAATGTCAAGCCAACAGGGACTGAGAAATCCTCAAACATGCCAATGCATGTCAGCACAAAGAAACTTTACAATACACATTTTTTAAAAGTGGGGCTGTGTTCTTATTGTTTGTATTGTCTGACTTGTAACTACATATATAAATTTATTCACAGCTATTTTTTATTCATTAGCGTTACACATGGCCTCACTGTGTGTTGTGTGCATGTGAGTGTGTGCTTCACTTTGTTAACCAGAAATCAATAACAGCAGATGTTGATTTTGTAAATGCTTTGCATATTCTCCTGTTGACATCAAAATTCTGCTTTTTCTTAATCCAAGCAAACTATTCAAAAATCAGACTGGCTCCATATCCTCTGAAAAAGCAATAAATACATTTTAAACAATTAAAAAGCACCATAAACAACTACTGACTTTTTTATTTAGGCCACATCAATACCCTTATCTAACATCTCCAACAGAATATCAGAGCAGTAACATTGTGTTACATAATTTGCATAGAACTTTAACTGCAGCTCAAATTATATTTTTATGTCCACTTATGTTTGTGCGTGTTTATGTGTTTGTGGCAAGAAAATAACATTATGTGTTTGTAATGAATAACACTATTAAATAAAAATAATATTAGAGCTCCCGGTTTTGCTGTTGTGTGTTGCTGAGGGTAAAAAAGAAAATGAAGTGAGTTGTGTGGTCTTCCTGGCTGCCTGCAGAGACAGACTATTCAGGGCGGCTGCCTCTGCAGCAGCTTGCAGCAGCATCGCTTCACCGCCTGTGTGGCGCTGTCCACACAGGCTGTGGTGCTGAAATCCACCCAGGCTCTCCCCTCCCTCCCTCTCCTTTTCTCTCACACACAACTCTCCACATCTCCCTCTGCCGCTCACCCCGCTCTGCAGAATCTATCCAGAAGACTTACCAAATGGTTAATGTGATGGTCGTTTTTAAACCAGTTTCCAAATTAAGCAGTATGTATACGCTGTGTTTGTTTGATTAATTTAGGGGCTTTGAACAAGGTTATTGTTTTAAGAGGTACAGCCTCTGTGGTCACGGGGTGGGGCAAACATATTCATGTTGAATGGAGAGTGGAATAAAATTAAAGTGTGTATATATATATCCACTAAAAAAGGTGATCTTAAAATAAATATATACAGAACCTTCTTTGCCTCTGCTTGCATATGTTTTTTATAGAACGGTCTAGGCAGCCTTCATGTGTCTTCTGCATCCGTGTGTGTATGTCTGTGTGTGAGACACAGAGAGAGAGAGAGAGAGAGAGAGAGAGAGAGAGAGAGATGGGCAGAGCAGCATCATACGCCCTCCTGCATGATGTGCGCTCCCCTCCCTTTTCACTTGCCCTACAGACCTCCATACGGGCATTTTACGTCAGCCGCTGTCACAGTTTTTTTTTTTTTTTTTTTTTTTTTGTTCTAAGCTGTACGGAGGGCTGCTCGAACGTCATCACGCATACAGGCTGCACTGGCACTGTGTCACCACAGGAGGGCAACGAAGTGCCTTGTCTATTAAGGCGTGTGCAAGCATGCAGGTGCACACAACAAAGAGGAAAAAGGAATTAGAGAAAATTGTGTTGATTAATAAGGCATTGAGCAACTGCATATATAATATTTAATCAATGCATCATCTTTCTTGAAGCTTTAAAAATTGAAAATTACTTTCATTTATACTACATTAATTTGATAAAATAGATATAATGCAGAAACTGATGAATAAATATTATTAACATTATTTTGTATAATAGATTATAATTAATTAATTTAGTTCAGTGCTGTTTGATCTGTGATCATGCATAATTTTTGTTTGGACGTGATTGGTGAAAATCCCTCTGATCTGTGCACCAATGATATGAGGAGCTGTACAAAGAGATCTACTCTGTCTCAGCGAGTAGCGTCAGCTTAGAAGCATTACAATGTCCTCCACAGGAGGAGGCAGATGGAGACACGGAGCATGATTTTTGCTGCTATATTCCAAGCTTCATCTACTTTGGATTACAAACCGTATCATCAGTTAAGAGGTTGGGACTGGTGTGGAACATTATGGAGTATTTGGGACATGGAATAATGTGGAACAAGCTGCCGGCATGGCAGGTGCTTTTGTGGTGGCATCATTTCTATCTTTTGTGGAGTACAATAGGCGCACAGACTCACTACAGCATCCCGGAGGAGCTGAAACAGGGATCAGTGGTTGGAAATATAGCAAAAGATTTGGGTTTGCTTGTGCCTGAACTGCATCGCCGCAAACTGCGGATAACCTCAGAGGCTGGTAAGCAGTATTTTAATGTAGACTTGGGGAAGGGAGAGCTGCTGGTGACCGACAGGATAGACAGGGAGGAACTGTGTGGACAAAGACCGTCTTGTTTATTGCCTTTGGAACTGGTTATAGATAACCCACTGCAGGTGCACAGAGTTGAAATTGAAATACTGGACACAAATGATCATTCTCCTAGTTTCCAAACTAAAGAAAAGGTGGTGAAAATTGCAGAGTTGGTAAATCCAGGTGCACGGTTTCCTTTAGAGAGTGCAAATGACCCTGATGTCGGCTCTAATTCTGTACGCACATATATAATAAACAAAAATGAGCATTTCAAGTTAACAACTAAAAATCTGAAAGATGGGAGAAAAATTCCTGAACTGGTGCTTGAAAAACCACTTGATCGAGAAATGCAGGCTGTACACAAACTAGTCCTCACAGCTGTGGATGGCGGAGATCCAGTGCGCTCAGGGACATCAGAAATTACAGTTATAGTGCTCGATATTAACGATAATGCCCCACAGTTTGAAAGACAAGTATATGAAGCAAATGTGAGCGAAAGGGCTACATCTGGAACCGAAATCCTACAGGTTAAAGCTACGGATGCAGATGAGGGACTGAATGGAGATATTGAATATGTTTTTGCAGAGCAAACTCCAGATCTTATTTTAGCATTATTTGACATCAACCAGTCTACTGGAACTATTATTGTAAAAGGGGTTTTAGACCATGAATCAAACTCTTTACACAGATTCGATATTACAGCAAAAGACAAAGGAAATCCTGAGATGGATGGGCATTGCAGCGTGGAAATTAAAATAGCTGACATTAATGATAATAATCCAGAAATAGTTGTTACCTCTTTGACAACACCTGTTCCTGAAGATTCTGCAATTGGAACTGTC
Source organism: Fundulus diaphanus (assembly GCA_037039145.1). Taxonomy (NCBI): domain Eukaryota; kingdom Metazoa; phylum Chordata; class Actinopteri; order Cyprinodontiformes; family Fundulidae; genus Fundulus; species Fundulus diaphanus. Next base: position 35,797,834 of record CM073125.1, read on the forward strand.
ATTGCAATTATAAGCACAAGAGACCCGGATTCAGGTGATAATGGTAAGGTTACATTAACCGTGTCACCCAAGTCCCCGTTTAAATTAAACCCGTCGATCTCCAAACATTATTCATTAGTCACAAATGGACCACTTGACCGTGAAACAAACGGCCAGTACAGTGTTAAACTAATCGCCACTGATTCTGGAAAACCGCCGTTAAAGAGTGAGAAAACAATAGTTGTTGAATTGTTAGATGTAAATGACAATCCACCACTTTTCTCACAACGTTCCTATGCAGTTTATGTTAAAGAAAATAATGCTCCAGGGATTATTTTGTGCTCAGTGTCAGCTTCTGATCTGGATTCTGGTGAAAACGCAAAGATCTCTTACTCCATACTGGACTCTAAAGTGCAGGACGTGTCTGTCTCATCTTATGTTTACATTAACTCAGATAATGGGAGCATCTACAGCATGCACTCCTTTGACTATGAGAAGCTGAAGGTGTTTCAGATTCAGGTTCAGGCAAAGGACCAGGGCTCTCCGCCTCTCAGCAGCAACGCTACTGTCCATGTTTTTATCCTGGACCAGAACGATAATGCCCCCGCTGTTATTTACCCCTCCTCCGCTGCACTGGGCTCCCTCTCTCATCAGAGGATGCCCCGCTCTGCTAAAGCGGGCCACCTGGTTACTAAGGTGACCGCCGTGGATGCTGACTCGGGCCATAATGCCTGGATCTCCTACAGACTGGCGGAGGCCACAGACGCCTCTCTGTTCACCGTCAATCAGTACACAGGGGAGGTGAGGACTAAACGCGCTGTGTCCGAGCAGGACGACTCCTCTCAGAGGCTGTTGATAGAGATCAAGGACGATGGAGAACCGGTTCAGTCCGCCACCGCCACGGTGTCCATCCTGCTGGAGGACGCTCTCCATGAGCCCATCTTAGACCTCAGACACAAAGTGTCCGAGCCCAGCAGGAAAACCGGCAGAATCACCCTTTATTTGATTCTGTCTCTGGCCTCCGTGTCTGTGCTGTCTCTGGTGACTTTTCTCATCTTAGCGGTGAAATGCATCAGGACCAGCAGAGGCAGCGGGAGCTGCTGCATGAGACGGAGCGACTGTGATGATTACAAGAACCCCAACAGGAACCTGCAGATTCAGCTCAACACTGATGGACCTATAAAGTACGTGGAGGTCCTGGGAGGAGACATGATGTCTCAGAGCCAGTCCTTCAGGTCCTGCATGTCTCCAATGTCAGAGTACAGTGATTTCACTTTGATCAAACCCAGCAGCACCACAGACTTTAAAGAAGTCATCAGTGTTCTGGATGCATCTTTACCCGACAGCACCTGGACCTTTGAGAGCCAGCAGGTAAGCTAATAACATCTCAATTCAACACTGATTTAAGTTTGTGTAAAAAAATTAAAAAAACAAAAAATATTAACTATTCGAATCTTTCATCTACTAACTCGTCCAATTTTAGTTAATATACAAATACTTTTGCTTAAATGAGACCCAGGTGCATGAAAATATGCTACGTGACTGGCAGGGGTGGCCAACCAGTTCAGCTCTAAGAGAAAGAATAAAATCCAACAGCATTGTAATGAGCCGAACAACAAAATGTCCACATGTTCCTAATAAATCAAATGCCTTGTAATATAAACCTAGATGTTTTTAAATTATTTTAAAATCTGATATTTTAATCCATTAAATTACTCGTTGAAACTGAAAACAGCTAAAGCCACAAAATGTCGGGCAGTGCACTGTGTCTCGAATTTAAGACAAGCCACGCCCCTGTTCGTGCTGGTCAATCTGAATACTTCCTCCCGCACAGGTAAAAGAATAATACGATTAATAACAAACCAGCCTTACTGTGACCTTAATTGTGACTCAGTCATAAGTTAATATTTGTTTCCAAATGAATAATAACGCAAAATGAAGTATCCCACAAACTACAGTTATAATGAGAACCTTGACAGATCGGTGAAGTCGCTGCGAACCGCAGAGGACAGGGAGAAGAGCCGCATGCTGTGTATTTTCCACTCCTGCTGCAGAGGTTATGACTGCTGATCTCAATATTTACCAAAGTTAAACATTAAAGCACATGGTTTTAGCAAGCTATTTTATTTAGATGAATTGAAGTTAAACGAAATAAGACAAAACATGTTTATCTCTACAGTAAATCGCTCAAGATGACGCCTAAACATACACGTTCATTGTATGTTAATATTATACGCCAATTTTAAATATTAGATGAGGTTTTTCAACTTGATAGCATATTCTTGTTTTTGCGCTGCAAAGGATAAAACTATGTTTTTAAGGCTTGATCCTGTCAATGAAAATATTTTTTGAGCTCAAGACAACACGGTGGACAGCAACTCAGAGGAAAGCAGAGTTTAACAGGCTTCTTTTTTTCCCTTTCGATTTTTTTATTAATTTATTTATTTATTTACAATTGTTGGGGGCTGTCAAGTCATAAATACATATATTTTGTCTAAAAGAATCCACATGAGCATCTTGGGCCTTACATTGTGGCTTTAAGAGCGCCGAGCAGATTCCTTTCTATTGGATTACAGGTCTTGACGTTGTAACCAATAGGATTCACAATTGTACAAAGCAATCTAGTCCCTGCCCCCTTTCAGCTTCTGTGCTCATACACTCACAATGCGGAGTGCCAGACGAAAGAAGGGGATGAGATTTATCTTGCAATATGAGGATTTTATATTTGGGCCTAAATTCACGCACAACGGCATGTGATAACATATCCGTGGAGAACAATACGTGAGAGGATGGCTAGAGGATTGTTTCTGTACACAAAATCGACTGGGAAAAATATATTATAACGTACTAAGGATGACAAAGAGGAATGGATACCGAGACTGGAGATGGTTGGTGCTTTGGTGGCATAATTTCTTCTTCTTGTGGAATATGATAGAAGCACAGACCCGTTACAGCATCCAGGAGGAGCTGAAACGGGGATCGGTGGTCGGAAACCTTGCTAAAGATTTGGGTCTGTCATTAACTGAGATTTTCGACCGTAAACTGAGCGTCGTCTCGGAGGCTGGTAAGCAATATTTCACTGTAGATGCGGGGAAGGGCGAGCTGGTTGTGAATGACAGAATAGACAGAGAGGCTTTATGTGGACAAAGCGCCAGCTGCGTTCTACCTCTGCAGGTCGTCATCGAAGACCCGCTGCAGCTTTTCCGCGTGGAAGTGGAAATTCAAGACATCAATGATAATTCTCCCAGATTCCCGTCCAAGGATATTACACTGGAAATTGCCGAATCCACGGCGACCGGGGTTCGGTTTCCATTAGAGAGCGCATTGGATCCCGATGTCGGCAGTAATTCTTTGAAGTCATACAAATTGACTAAAGACGAGTGTTTCGCTGTGAGAGTAAAGGACGTTGCTGGTGAGAGGAAGGTCCCTGAATTAGTCCTAACAAAACCTTTAGACAGAGAGAAAAATGTTGTCCACACGCTTCTTTTGGCAGCTCTGGACGGAGGTAACCCCGTGAGATCAGGAACGGCTGAGATAACTATTACAGTTCTGGACATTAATGACAATATTCCCGCTTTTGACAAATCTTTATATAAAGTATCAGTTGCCGAAAATGCTTCTGAGGGTGCACTGATTGTGCAAACAAAAGCGGCAGACATAGACGAGGGTCAAAACGGAGAGATTGAATATTCATTTGGATCGCACACCTCCGACTCTGTTCTCTCTATTTTTAATATTGATTCCATTTCAGGAAAAATATCTCTCAAAGGAAAGTTAGATTTTGAAACCACTACAAATTATGAATTGGATGTCAGTGCGAAAGATCGGGGCAGCCCGAGAATGGAGGGACACTGCATTGTACATGTTGAGGTTTTAGATGTAAACGACAATGCCCCAGAAATAATTCTCACTTCTCGACCAAAGCCGGTGAGCGAAGACTCACCTAACGGCACCGTAGTTGCATTGATCAGCGCCAGGGACCTTGATACCGGCGATAACGGGAAAGTAAAGTTAAACATCCCTAAAAAAAGCAATTTTGCGCTGAAACCCTCATTTTCACAAAATTATGCCCTAGTTACAAATACTATTTTAGATCGAGAAAACGTTTCGGATTATAATGTTGAAATAACAGCTACTGATTCAGGCTCCCCTCCGCTGTCCAGTAAGAAAACTATTCATGTCAGCATCACTGATGTAAATGACAACCCTCCTGTTTTTACTCAGCCCTCCTACAATGTATATTTAAAAGAGAATATGGTTCCAGGATCTATACTTTATTCAGTATCAGCTTCTGATCTGGATTCTGGTGAAAATGCAAAGATCTCTTACTCCATACTGGACTCTAAAGTGCAGGACGTGTCTGTCTCATCTTATGTTTACATTAACTCAGATAACGGGAGCATCTACAGCATGCACTCCTTTGACTATGAGAAGCTGAAGGTGTTTCAGATTATGGTTCAGGCAAAGGACCAGGGCTCTCCGCCTCTCAGCAGCAACGCTACTGTCCATGTTTTTATTCTGGACCAGAACGATAATGCCCCCGCTGTTATTTACCCCTCCTCTGCTGCACTGGGCTCCCTCTCTCATCAGAGGATGCCCCGCTCTGCTAAAGCGGGCCACCTGGTTACTAAGGTGACCGCCGTGGATGCTGACTCGGGCCATAATGCCTGGATCTCCTACAGACTGGCGGAGGCCACAGACACCTCTCTGTTCACCGTCAATCAGTACACAGGGGAGGTGAGGACTAAACGCGCTGTGTCCGAGCAGGATGACTCCTCTCAGAGGCTGCTGATAGAGATCAAGGACGATGGAGAACCGGTTCAGTCCGCCACCGCCACGGTGTCCATCCTGTTGGACGACGCTCTCCATGAGCCCATCTTAGATCTCCGACACAAAGTGTCCGAGCCCAGCAGGAAAACCGGCAGAATCACCCTTTATTTGATTCTGTCTCTGGCCTCCGTGTCTGTGCTGTCTCTGGTGACTTTTCTCATCTTAGCGGTAAAATGCATCAGGACCAGCAGAGGCAGCGGGAGCTGCTGCATGAGACGGAGCGACTGTGATGATTACAAGAACCCCAACAGGAACCTGCAGATTCAGCTCAACACCGATGGACCTATAAAGTACGTGGAGGTCCTGGGAGGAGACATGATGTCTCAGAGCCAGTCCTTCAGGTCCTGCATGTCTCCAATGTCAGAGTACAGTGATTTCACTTTGATCAAACCCAGCAGCACCACAGACTTTAAAGAAGTCATCAGTGTTCTGGATGCATCTTTACCCGACAGCACCTGGACCTTTGAGAGCCAGCAGGTGAGCACAGAGCCATATTAAAGCTAATTTAGACTTCTTCAAATAAAAATTGTGCTGCATATCCCAGAAAGTATAGTCAAATGGATCTCGGCATACATATATACCTACATACATACATACATACAAGGTGAAATATCTACTTTTTGGATGTAATTTGTCTTTTGCAAAATGTAAAAATGTTAAGCGCATTTTCGGATATAGTGTTTCAGTACTTGGGAGTTGGACATCAATGCTCTACGACACACTGATATTTGAAAATAAGTCTTTTGGGTGGGTTTTAGACAAACAGACGATGAAGCAAACTGTCTTTCTGTCGGACCTTGTTCTTTACCCATGATAAACCATGTAGACGTTATTGTTTCAATATTTGTTCATACGTTTTAAAAAAAAAGAGCTGTCATATTAGCAAAAAAATTTTTTTAAAGGATTAACACTTGCTTTATCAGCTAACATATATCTGTATTCAAGCATGCTGATCGGCACCATGATATAGGAAAGTGCTGATACAGTGATTGTTTTAAACAATGAAAATTATTTATTTACTAAAACTGAGAAGAAAGAGGGATTTTCTTTGCCAGAATATGTTATATTTCGTTTTGTGTGTATTTTATTTATCAGTATAATGCTGGCTCAGCTCTGTTTGGTCTGATTGAAGCAGCCCATTTGAAAGCTCAGTCAGGCAGTGCATGTTGTCGCTTTAAATGGGTCGATCTGACAGCTTCTCATTGGCTGTTGGAAAGGGATGGCGAGAACCAATAGGATTTTGAACAGTACAAAGCGATATAGTCCCAGCCCCCCACGCAGACAGCGCGGTAACAGAGCGAATTGAGCTCAACGAGAGAGAGCAATAAACAGATATTTCATCCAGTTTAACATGGTATTCATCTTAAAATCACGATCAGAAGGTGGATTATGTTGTAAAGGGAGAAGCATTTTTTTCAAACATGCAGTGAAGGTTGCTGTTAACCGGACTTTGATGAAAATCAACGTCATTTAGTGAATCAAGGATGACAAAGAAAAAAGGATATCGGGACTGGAGATGGCTGGCTCTTTGGTGGCATCAATTTTCCCTTTTTTGGATTACATTAGACGCACAGAATCGTTACAGCATCCCGGAGGAACTAAAGCAGGGATCTATGGTTGGAAATCTTGCCAAAGATCTAGGGTTGGGATTATCAGACATTTTTGACCGTAAAATGCGCCTCGCCTCTGATGCTGGCGAGCGGTATTTCAGCGTGGATGTGGGGAAGGGCGAGCTGGTGGTGAACGACAGAATAGACAGAGAGGCTTTATGCGGACAAAGCGCCAGCTGCGTGCTTCCTCTGCAAGTAGTTGTCGAAAATCCCCTTCAGTCTCACCGAATTGAAGTGGAAATAAGAGACATCAATGACAATTCTCCGAGTTTTCCTACGCAGGAAATCAACCTTAAAATACCCGAATCGGTTGTCGTCGGGAAACGCTTTCCTTTAGAAAGCGCAGAGGACTCTGATGTTGGAAGCAATTCATTAAAATCATACACTCTTAGCAAAAACGATTATTTTTCTCTAAAGTTTAAAGAAACAAAGAATGGTAAAGCTGTCCCAGAATTAGTGTTAGAGAAGCCATTAGACAGAGAAAAAAATGCTTTACATCAGGTGTTACTGACGGCATTAGATGGAGGAGCTCCTGCTAAATCAGGAACATGTAAAATTGTAATTACAGTTCTTGATGTTAACGATAATTTTCCAGTTTACAGCGAAAATGAATACAAGGTTTCCTTAAAGGAGAACAGCACAGAAGGGACGTTTGTTATAAAATTGGCGGCCACCGATGCTGATGATGGTCTTAATGGTGAAGTCACGTATTTATTTGGTTCTCGTACCCCTGAGTTCGTCACATCAACATTTGAAATCAATGATAAAAGTGGGGAAATGGTGTTAAGGGGGCATTTAGATTATGAGACAACTAAATCCTACCTTATTGATATAACAGCTAAAGATAAGGGAACACCAGAAATGGAAGGGCACTGTCGAGTGCAGGTTGATATAGAGGATGTAAATGATAATGCTCCAGAGATTGTGCTCACTTCTAAGCCCAGTCCCGTGCGTGAGGATGCACCCAGTGGAACAGTTGTAGCTTTGATCAGTGCACGCGACAGTGATTCAGGTGATAATGGGAAAGTGGTGTTACATCTTGCAAAAGGTCTTCCTTTCACCCTGAAACCATCGTTTTCTAATAACTATGAACTGCTCACAAACGGTCCTCTAGACCGAGAGAAAATCTTACAGTATGATATTGAAGTAAGAGCTTTTGATTCAGGCTCTCCTCGCCTTTCCAGTAGCAAAATTATAGCTGTCAGCATCACAGATGTAAATGACAACCCTCCTATTTTTACTCAGCCCTCCTATAATGTATATTTAAAGGAGAATGGGGTTCCAGGATCTATACTTTATTCAGTATCAGCCTCTGATCTGGATTCTGGTGAAAACGCAAAGCTCTCTTACTCCATACTGGACTCTAAAGTGCAGGACGTGTCTGTCTCATCTTATGTTTACATTAACTCAGATAACGGGAGCATCTACAGCATGCACTCCTTTGACTATGAGAAGCTGAAGGTGTTTCAGATTCAGGTTCAGGCAAAGGACCAGGGCTCTCCGCCTCTCAGCAGCAACGCTACTGTCCATGTTTTTATTCTGGACCAGAACGATAATGCCCCCACTGTTATTTACCCCTCCTCCGCTGCACTGGGCTCCCTCTCTCATCAGAGGATGCCCCGCTCTGCTAAAGCGGGCCACCTGGTTACTAAGGTGACCGCCGTGGATGCTGACTCGGGCCATAATGCCTGGATCTCCTACAGACTGGCGGAGGCCACAGACACCTCTCTGTTCACCGTCAATCAGTACACAGGGGAGGTGAGGACTAAACGCTCTGTGTCCGAGCAGGATGACTCCTCTCAGAGGCTGCTGATAGAGATCAAGGACGATGGAGAACCAGTTCAGTCCGCCACCGCCACGGTGTCCATCCTGCTGGAGGACGCTCTCCATGAACCCATCTTAGACCTCCGACACAAAGTGTCCGAGCCCAGCAGGAAAACCGGCAGAATCACCCTTTATTTGATTCTGTCTCTGGCCTCCGTGTCCGTGCTGTCTCTGGTGACTTTTCTCATCTTAGCGGTGAAATGCATCAGGACCAGCAGAAGCAGCGGGAGCTGCTGCATGAGACGGAGCGACTGTGATGATTACAAGAACCCCAACAGGAACCTGCAGATCCAGCTCAACACAGATGGACCTATAAAGTACGTGGAGGTCCTGGGAGGAGACATGATGTCTCAGAGCCAGTCCTTCAGGTCCTGCATGTCTCCAATGTCAGAGTACAGTGATTTCACTTTGATCAAACCCAGCAGCACCACAGACTTTAAAGAAGTCATCAGTGTTCTGGATGCATCTTTACCCGACAGCACCTGGACCTTTGAGAGCCAGCAGGTGAGCTAAAAGTGAACAACATATTATATTCAAGACTGTTTGAGTGCTGGATTTGTACCATTTCTCTGCCATATTTATGTTTTTAATAAATCTGAATAATATAATGGATAGAAGTTTTATCTCTTCTAGATTATTTTTTTAAATCAAACTTAACATAAAAACTTTGATAAAAACATTATCTAGAAAACATTACAATGATGGAATAATACCGGTTTCTATGTTTTTAGCCCATAGTGGTTTTTAAGGTTTGTTTTGTTTTTGTTTTTTGCATTAAGAATTCCTTTAGACTTAGACTTAGACTTAGACTTTCTTTATTGTCATTTTGTATACACAGAGTGGATACAGAACGAAATTTCGCTTTCACACAGCTCAGAAAGATTGCAGTAACTCTACAGGATACCTTGCGGTGAATTACAGTACAGGATAAAGTGCAGTGATAAATCGCAGTCACTTACAGGATAAGTTTCAATTGACTTCCGGATAAAGTGCAGCAGTGAGCAGTAGGCAGTTGAAATGTAAACAGTGTAAAACAAATGTAAACAAATACGCAGTAAGGTGCAGCAATGATTTAAAAGTAGACAGTTGCATTGTACACAGTTTTGCAGTACGTTTCCCGGTAAGGTGCAGCAGCAATTTTGCAGGATATAATACAATGTGCAAGTGTGCAAATGTGCAAATCAGCGAATCGAATGTGGTACACAGTCCGTTTTTATACTTTAGCAGTTCAGCAGTTCAACAGTCTGATGGCAGCAGGGAAAAAGCTTTTGCAGAACCTAGTGGACCTGCAGCGGATGCTGCGAAACCTCTTTCCAGAGGGCAGCAGGGAGAATAGTCTGTGGTGGGGGTGTGAGGGGTCCCTGATGATGTTACGGGCTCGAGACACACAGCGCTGCGATGAAATGTCTTTTATGGAGGGAAGAGGAGCCCCGATGTATTTATTGTCCCGCAATGGGGAAATTAGGGTGTGACGGGAGCACACACACAGACAGTTACAAACGATTATTAGCAATGAGAAAAAACGAGAAGAAGAAAAAGAGCAAACCGGTCTGATCTAAAGTTAGCTCTAAATAAACACCAAGAGTACAAGATAATGGTAAGTTATAAAAAAAACAATTTGACAGTGGAAAAAAACTCTAGCCAATTTACATAACACACAGTTATAGAATATACAATATTTACATAACGTATGATAACACAATATGCAATATGCGTGTGCAAGTTACGTTAGCATTTGGGAACAGTGTAAACATTTAATGGATGGATCAGAACCTATGCAACGATTAGTATGACGTAAACATTTATGATGTCTGTTGGGAGCAGACAAGATTGTAAAGTCTGACTGCAACCGTGAGGAACGATCTGCAGAAACGCTCCTTAGAGCATCTGGGATGCAGCATTCTGTCACTAAAAGAGCTCTCCAGCTTTGCAACAGCTCCATGAATGGGGTGGGAGACATTGTCCAGTGAAGTGATTTTCCTTACTGTCCTTCTGTCTCCCACCACCTGCACTTGGTCCAAAGGGTATCCCAGGACAGAGCTGGCTCTCCTAATGAGCTTATCCAGCCTCTTGCTCTCAGCTACAAATGACCTGCTGCTCTAAGAAACCACAATATAGAAGATGGCTGATGCCACCACAGAGTCAAAGTATGTCTCCAGGAGCGCCCCTGCACTCCAAAAGACCTCAGCTCCCTCAGCAGGTAGAGTCTTCTCTTCACATTTCCATGCAACAGAACGTAATTTTATAACATTTTTAACTCAAATAATGTGATAACTAATCAATTACAATTATTTTATTTTCTGAATGATTTAAGTTTAGATTCCCAAAAACAATTTACACTGCATGTCTTTTATTCAACTTTAAGTTTATCAAAAACATTTCTGGACATGTAAAAAGCATCACATACATATCTTTATAAAACCACTAACAAAGATGAGAAACACGTCTTAAAACATAGATAAAAACAACAAACAAGAACATCAGTCCTAAAGGCATCTTCCTCAAAATGCACGTTTAACTTAAAATATACAAAGTGAAACAATAATTAACCAGAAAACATGAATACACAATAGTTGTTTCAAAATGCATAAAAAGATTAAATACAAACGAATTTTATTTTAAAAATAAAGGTTACATAATTGTTTTAATGTAATCAAACAGTTCACGTCATTGATCACATCTCATCTTCTCTGTTCTTGCACGCGTGCTGCGTGCAAGAACAGAGAACACTGGATGACTGATGGGAACACACACGAAGCTTGTAATAATTGTATTTTGTTTCTTAGCACATAGGGTGTTATTGCGCTGAAACACCAAATGAAATTGCCGCACTTAAGGTCACTTACAGCTGCCCCTTTCTCACTGGAAAAACGTGTAAAAGCCACATTGATCCTCAGGCGTACATGTAGTATTATTATTTATCAGTTTCAGTCCTACGTTTTATTTGGGAAATTCGTTCCCATAGGCTAATAACTTGGTCACATGACTATCAAGCGGCTCCCAGCGAAGAAAAGTCAACCCAAATACTAGGTTTCCCCCTCTGGGCCAATGTGGTTACCACACGTTACTCAGCGAGACTGATAAATGAGTCGAATCATAAAACGCGGTGTGAAATAAACCACAGGGTTTGGTGATAAAGTAAATCATAAAACGCATATAGGTTGCAATTTAATTTTAGTTAATTTGATTTGATTGTATTTTGCAAATCAGTTTTGTGTGTTACTGAGCAGGAAACAGCTTGCATGTTGTAAAATGCTCCATTTAGGCTTGGTGCATCTGTCCAAATCGCATTGGGTGTCGTTGTGAATATACTCTGCCAATAGCATCGTGTGTTGTACAAAGAGATCTACTCTCTCCCCCATCCATTCTCTGCACTGGAGCCAGTGCGCTGCTTTGAGCATAAACGGAGAGGAGGGTGCCTTTGCGCCATCAAACTGGATACTAATCATACGCCTCACGATGCATATGGTCGGGTTTCTTTGGAGCTCGGCTGTGTCGCCATTAGTGGATTTTAACATGGACCCGTTTATTTTATAATATTTTGATGGGGATAAACGTGCTTTAAAGGAGCGAGGATGACAAAGACAACGGGACACCGAGACTGGAGATGGCAGGCGCTTTGGTGGCATCATTTCTTTCTCTTGTGGAATATAATACACGGACAGACTCGTTACAGCATCCCAGAGGAGCTGGAGCGAGGCTCGCTGGTGGGAAATCTTGCCAAAGATCTCGGTTTGGGATTATCAGACATTTTCGACCGTAAACTGCGGGTCGCCTCTGAGGCTGGTGAGCGGTATTTCAGGGTGGATGCGGGGAAGGGCGAGCTGGTGGTGAATGACAGGATAGATAGAGAGGCTTTATGCGGACAAAGCGCCAGCTGCGTGCTACCTCTGCAGGTTGTGGCAGAAAACCCGCTGCAGCTTCACAGGATAGAGGTGGAAATAAGAGACGTGAATGACAACTCGCCCACTTTTCTAAAAAGCGATCATGTGATAGAAATTGCCGAATCCACCGTGGTAGGCGTTCATTTTCCCTTAGAGATGGCGGAGGATCCCGATGTTGGGAATAACGGATTAAAGACGTACAGACTAAGCAAAGATGATTGTTTTACCCTAAAGGTTAAAGAAATCGAAAATGGAAGAAAAATCCCTGAATTGGTATTAAATAAATCATTAGACCGAGAGAAAAGAGCATCGCATAGTTTGGTTCTTACTGCTATGGATGGGGGAAATCCCGTGAAGACCGGGATTTCCAAGATAACAATAAACGTACTTGATAATAATGACAATGTTCCGCAGTTTGAAAAAAACTTTTATAAAATTGCTATTCAAGAAAACAGTACAAACGGTTCATTTGTTATTACGACCAAAGCAACAGACATGGATGAGGGTCCAAATGGAGAAATTGAATATTGTTTTGGTGTGCACACCCCCCCCTCAGTTCTGTCATTATTTCATATAGATGCTGCAGCTGGAGACATATATCTGAAACAGTCGTTAGACTTCGAGGCTCAAGCATCCTATCGAATAGACATCAGTGCAAAAGACAAAGGCTTTCCTAAAATGGAAGGCCACTGCACTGTGCAGGTGGATGTGTTAGACGTAAACGATAACGCTCCAGAAATTTTGCTCACTTCTAAATCTGCATCAGTGCCAGAGGACTCAAACAGTGGAACAGTGGTGGCTTTGCTCAGCATACGTGATCTTGATTCTGGCGATAACGCTAAAGTAAGCCTGCAGCTTCCAAAAGGTTCACCCTTTAGTCTGAAACCGTCTTTTTCTAATAATTATGCAATGGTTACAAACGGTCCTTTAGACAGAGAGAGAATCTCTGAGTTTAAGATTGAAATAACTGCTACAGATTCAGGGTCTCCTCCTCTCTCTAGTACCAGGATTATTCCAGTCAGCATCACGGATATAAATGACAGTCCACCTTACTTCAGTCAGCCTTCCTATAATGTATATCTGAAAGAAAATATGGTTCCAGGATCTATACTTTATTCAGTATCAGCTTCTGATCTGGATTCTGGTGAAAATGCAAAGATCTCTTACTCCATACTGGACTCTAAAGTGCAGGACGTGTCTGTCTCATCTTATGTTTACATTAACTCAGATAACGGGAGCATCTACAGCATGCACTCCTTTGACTATGAGAAGCTGAAGGTGTTTCAGATTCAGGTTCAGGCAAAGGACCAGGGCTCTCCGCCTCTCAACAGCAACGCTACTGTCCATGTTTTTATCCTGGACCAGAACGATAATGCCCCCGCTGTTATTTACCCCTCCTCCGCTGCACTGGGCTCCCTCTCTCATCAGAGGATGACCCGCTCTGCTAAAGCGGGCCACCTGGTTACTAAGGTGACCGCCGTGGATGCTGACTCGGGCCATAACGCCTGGGTCTCCTACAGACTGGCGGAGGCCACAGACACCTCTCTGTTCACCATCAATCAGTACACAGGGGAGGTGAGGACTAAACGCTCTGTGTCCGACCAGGATGACTCCTCTCAGAGGCTGCTGATAGAGATCAAGGACGACGGGGAACCGGTTCAGTCCGCCACCGCCACGGTGTCCATCCTGTTGGAGGACGCTCTCCATGAACCCATCTTAGACCTCCGACACAAAGTGTCCGAGCCCAGCAGGAAAACCGGCAGAATCACCCTTTATTTGATTCTGTCTCTGGCCTCCGTGTCCGTGCTGTCTCTGGTGACTTTTCTCATCTTAGCGGTGAAATGCATCAGGACCAGTAGAGGCAGCGGGAGCTGCTGCATGAGACGGAGCGACTGTGATGATTACAAGAACCCCAACAGGAACCTGCAGATCCAGCTCAACACCGATGGACCTATAAAGTACGTGGAGGTCCTGGGAGGAGACATGATGTCTCAGAGCCAGTCCTTCAGGTCCTGCATGTCTCCAATGTCAGAGTACAGTGATTTCACTTTGATCAAACCCAGCAGCACCACAGACTTTAAAGAAGTCATCAGTGTTCTGGATGCGTCTTTACCCGACAGCACCTGGACCTTTGAGAGCCAGCAGGTGAGCTATAAGCATGGCATTTTCAAATAAGTTTAAAAATTGTGTCAAGAAAGCTTAATGACTGACATGATTGGATGCTTTGGCTACTAATAATCATGATTGTGTTGCCTGCTTTACACTTTAATTAAATCCAAATACATTAAAATCTTGTACCAGTCCAAGCTCCTTTTTACATGGACAAAAGTAATCGGAATAAAGGGCTGGTCGGAATAAAAATGCGTCATGTAAACAAGCCAATCGGAATATTATGATTGGATTAAGAACAATCGGAATGAAATAAATCCGAATGAGAGGGGTGGTTTATGCCGATTAATTATATGATCAACGTGCATGTAAATACTTGTCAATCTCAAATTATTCCAGGTGTGACAAATTTACTCGAGTGCGCATGTGCGCCCGACGGAAGCGTGACATATTTCTGCGTGGGCGAGTGGCTGAAATACGTCGGGAAACAAAACTGTCGGGGCTCCCGATACAAGCTTTCTGTTGGAAAAAATAAAAGTGCTCTAAATTGTTATTTACTCAGTAACGTTTCAATCGTAATTAGAACCTGGTCCAAGTCCAGCCAGGGCGCTCGGAAGTCAAACAAACTGGTGTAATACTGCTTTGTTTACCACTTTACCAAAGACGGAAGTACTTATTCTTCTTCTGTGGGTTTTTTAGGGGAATTTTATACGTGTGCATGTCAGAGTGGTTCTATTCGGAATAAAGCCAGGTGCATATACACGCACATTATGATTGGATTAATTCATTGTGTGCCCATATAAACGTTACAATCTGATTGTTTAATGCTGGACAGGAACAGTGAATACATTTTAATCAGATCGTGAAATATTGTGCAAGTAAACATGGCTGTGATTGCAAAGTCTGTTTTGAACTTGTTTCTTTGTTTAAAAACACAGAATTGTTAACCGGTGTTTGTAAAATTATATAAAGAAAAGAAAAAGAAAAAAAACATTCTATTTTGATGTTTGTCAAAACTATAATATTTATTTCATATTGTAGTAAACCCTAAACACTAATGCATGTCTGTGAAATTCTGACTGTATGTTTTTGGCTAATTTGAATGTTAAAGTGTCAGCAAAATAACTCTAAAATTCGAGGATTTGTGCATGTGTTAAAAACTGGCATCTCTACAACACTGTGCGGAGTTCAGCACAGCTGTGCATTTATAAACTCTGCCCAGAGCGCTTCCTATTGGATGACGGTAAGTATGCGGTGCTCCAATAGCAGACGGGAAAGTACAAAGCGATCTACCCCCTCCCCGAGTAGCTGCTGCACCACAACCCGTTAACAACACAATGAGTTAGATCGCGGTGTGACGTGCTTATACCTCGGAGCATGAATAAAAATTTATTTAAGCTGTAGTAATGGACGAACAAGATTTTTCTCTTTCGAATATTTTATTTGATTCTACCTTGAGCTGGATTAGTACCTCGATCTTTATAATGGGGAATACCACGACCTGACGGACCGGGGATGACAAAGAAAATGGGATACGGAGGCTGGAGACGGCAGGCGCTCTGGTGGCATCATTTATTTCTCCTGTGGAGTACAATAGAAGCACAGACCCGTTACAGCATCCCAGAGGAACTAAAACCAGGTTCTGTGGTTGGACATCTTGCCAAAGATTTGGGTTTGTCATTATCAGACATTTTTGACCGTAAGCTGCGGGTTGCCTCTGAGGGTGGTGAGCAGTATTTCAGCGTGGATCCCGGGAAGGGAGAGCTAGTGGTGAATGACAGAATAGACAGAGAGGCTCTTTGTGGACAAAGCGCCAGCTGTGTGTTACCTTTACAAATTATTATTGAAAACCCTTTACATTTACACCGACTTGAGGTAGAAATTAAAGACATAAATGATAATTCTCCAATATTTCATGCGAAAGAGCTGTCTATAAAGATCGCTGAATCGGCAGCAGTGGGAACTCGCTTTGCTTTGGAGAATGCAGAAGATTTAGATGTTGGAAGTAATTCTGTGAAAGCCTACAGTTTAACAAGAAACGACTGTTTTACACTGAAAATGAAGGAAGTGGAAGATGGCAGAGCAGTGCCTGAGTTGGTGTTAGAAAAGCCTCTTGATCGAGAGAAGAAAGCAGTTCACCAGCTGAAACTGACAGCAGTAGATGGGGGAAATCCAGCCCTGTCTGGTACCTCTCAAATCACAATTATTGTGCTTGACAATAATGATAATTTTCCAGTGTTTGAAAACAACATTTATAAAGTTTCTTTACAAGAAAATTCTGAAAAAGGTGCTTTTGTACTTAAGATCACTGCAACTGATGCTGATGAGGGACTTAATGGAGAAATTGAATATTCTTTTGGTTCAAGGACGCCAGAGTCTGTGTTATCAATATTTGAAATCAAATCATCATCTGGAGAAATATATTTGAAAGGAGACTTGGATTATGAAAAATTCACCTCTTATAAAATTGAAATATCTGCTAAAGACAAGGGAGTACCTGAAATGGAGAGTCATTGCCGCTTGCAGGTAGATGTATTAGATATGAATGACAACGCGCCAGAAATTGTTCTCACCTCTGAACCTCAGCCGGTGCGGGAAGACGCACCAAGTGGCACAGTGGTTGCTTTGCTTAATGCACGTGATGCAGATTCTGGTAATAATAGTAAAGTTACACTGCACTTAAACAAAGGCTCCCCTTTTACTCTTAAACCTTCATTTTCTAATAATTATGCATTGGTTACCAGCCTCCCTTTGGACAGGGAAAAATTCTCACAATATAATATTGAGATAAGAGCTACTGATGCAGGTTCTCCTCCGCTTTCCAGTAAAAAAGTTATACCAGTAATGATCAGTGATGTGAATGACAACCCTCCTATTTTTACTCAGCCCTCCTATAATGTATATTTAAAAGAAAACGTGGTTCCAGGATCTATACTTTATTCAGTATCAGCCTCTGATCTGGATTCTGGTGAAAATGCAAAGCTCTCTTACTCCATACTGGACTCTAAAGTGCAGGACGTGTCTGTCTCATCTTATGTTTACATTAACTCAGATAACGGGAGCATCTACAGCATGCACTCCTTTGACTATGAGAAGCTGAAGGTGTTTCAGATTCAGGTTCAGGCAAAGGACCAGGGCTCTCCGCCTCTCAGCAGCAACGCTACTGTCCATGTTTTTATCCTGGACCAGAACGATAATGCCCCCGCTGTTATTTACCCCTCCTCCGCTGTACTGGGCTCCCTCTCTCATCAGAGGATGCCCCGCTCTGCTAAAGCGGGCCACCTGGTTACTAAGGTGACCGCCGTGGATGCTGACTCGGGCCATAACGCCTGGGTCTCCTACAGACTGGCGGAGGCCACAGACGCCTCTCTGTTCACCGTCAA
The DNA here is from genome assembly GCA_037039145.1 of Fundulus diaphanus. NCBI lineage: Eukaryota > Metazoa > Chordata > Actinopteri > Cyprinodontiformes > Fundulidae > Fundulus > Fundulus diaphanus. Next base: position 35,815,453 of record CM073125.1, read on the forward strand.
TCAGTACACAGGGGAGGTGAGGACTAAACGCGCTGTGTCCGAGCAGGACGACTCCTCTCAGAGGCTGCTGATAGAGATCAAGGACGATGGAGAACCGGTTCAGTCCACCACCGCCACGGTGTCCATCCTGCTGGAGGACGCTCTCCATGAGCCTATCTTAGACCTCCGACACAAAGTGTCCGAGCCCAGCAGGAAAACCGGCAGAATCACCCTTTATTTGATTCTGTCTCTGGCCTCCGTGTCCGTGCTGTCTCTGGTGACTTTTCTCATCTTAGCGGTGAAATGCATCAGGACCAGTAGAGGCAGCGGGAGCTGCTGCATGAGACGGAGCGACTGTGATGATTACAAGAACCCCAACAGGAACCTGCAGATTCAGCTCAACACAGATGGACCTATAAAGTACGTGGAGGTCCTGGGAGGAGACATGATGTCTCAGAGCCAGTCCTTCAGGTCCTGCATGTCTCCAATGTCAGAATACAGTGATTTCACTTTGCTCAAACCCAGCAGCACCACAGACTTTAAAGAAGTCATCAGTGTTCTGGATGCGTCTTTACCCGACAGCACCTGGACCTTTGAGAGCCAGCAGGTGAGCTATAAGAACATAAATCTTTGGATATTAGAATGACTGTTATATACATTTGGTTGTTTTTTTTCTCTTTCTGTTTGTTTATTTGCTTTTTTGTTTGTTGCATTGCTTCAAATACTGAGGTTAAAACAATCAGTTACTTGCTTGGTCCATGTTGCTTTTATTCTGTGCCGTTCCTCATGCATCTTAAGACAATTTGGAATGTCATTTGGCCGGTCTTTGTACAAAGGTTTGTAGTATATAAGTTCTCTTTTCCCTTAAGGTATTGTTATGTAATTTAAATCTTTTCTTTACACTTGAATGGATTGTATCATTTTCCAGCACCACAGTGCTGGACAGTGACAACGTTACCATTGTTTTTGATAACCTCATCAGCCAAAAAATATATATTTTTGTAATTAAAAGAGAATATAGGTATTAGTGTCATGCTGCTATAATGTGCACAATTGATTTTCCTATTTGTTTGTATTTGTTTACTTTTTTAAAATAACAACTTCTTATATATCTGTAGAATGTTGTTCATTACCAGTAAGTGCAGGAAAAAATACTTTCATCATCTACAACTGCTTTGAGCTTAATTCTGTTCAGTGCATCTGTGTCTTTAAATGAAATCCACACTGCCTTTCTTACTGGCTGGCAGAAATGTATGCTGAGCACCAATGAACCAGAGAGCTGCACAAAGAGATCTAGTCCCTCCCCCATGCAGCCACACAGTCACAAGTACCCCCACTGCAAGCAGATGGAAGAAAAGGAGGGATGCTACAAATAGAGAATCACATTTAAAAAATGCACATCTTGGTTCGACTTGGTTTGGAGATCATGCTTTGGATTGATTCTTTTCTACCATGGGAGATATAGATCATCTTTTTTGATTACTTGGCTGAGAAATAATTTTTGAGAATCCGGGATGACAAAGACAATAGGATACAGAGACTGGAGATGGCAGGCGCTCTGGTGGCATCATTTATTTCTCCTGTGGAGTACAATAGAAGCACAGACCCGTTACAGCATCCCAGAGGAACTGCAACCAGGTTCTGTGGTTGGAAATCTTGCCAAAGATTTGGGTTTGTCATTATCAGACATTTTTGACCGTAAGCTGCGGGTTGCCTCTGAGGGTGGTGAGCAGTATTTCAGCGTGGATCCCGGGAAGGGAGAGCTGGTGGTGAATGACAGAATAGACAGAGAGGTTCTTTGTGGACAAAGCGCCAGCTGTGTGTTACCTTTACAAATTGTTATTGAAAATCCCTTACATTTACATCGACTTGAGGTAGAAATTAAAGACATAAATGATAATTCTCCAATATTTCATACAAAAGATTTGTCATTAAAAATTGCAGAATCGGCAGCAGTGGGAACTCGCTTTCTTTTGGCAAGTGCAGAGGATTTAGACTTCGGGGTTAATTCTGTAAAGTCTTACACATTAACAAGAAATGAATGCTTTACATTAAAAATGAAAGATGTTAATGGTGGCAGAGTAGTCCCGGAGTTGGTGTTAGAAAAGCCTCTTGATCGAGAGAAGAAAGCAGTTCACCAGCTGAAATTGACAGCAGTAGATGGGGGAAATCCAGCCCTGTCTGGTACCTCTGAAATCACAATTATTGTGCTTGACATTAATGATAATTTTCCAGTGTTTGAAAACAACCTTTATAAAGTTTCTTTACAAGAAAATGCTGTAAAGGATACTTCTATAATTAAAATCACTGCAACTGATGCTGATGAGGGATTTAATGGAGAAATTGAATATTCTTTTGGTTCAAGGACGCCAGAGTCCGTGTTATCAATATTTGAAATCAAGTCATCATCTGGAGAAATATATTTGAAAGGAGATTTAGATTATGAAAAATTCACCTCCTATAAAATAGAAATATCGGCTAAAGACAAAGGGGTTCCAGAAATGGAGAGTTACTGTCACTTACAAGTAGATGTTTTAGATATTAATGACAACGCGCCAGAAATTGTTCTCACCTCAGAACCTCAGCCGGTGCGGGAAGACGCACCAAGTGGCACAGTGGTTGCTTTGCTTAATGCACGTGATGCAGATTCTGGTAATAATAGTAAAGTTACACTGCACTTAAACAAAGGCTCCCCTTTTACTCTTAAACCTTCATTTTCTAATAATTATGCATTGGTTACCAGCCTCCCTTTGAATAGGGAAAAATTCTCAGAGTTTAATATTGAGATAAGAGCTACTGATGCGGGTTCTCCTCCGCTTTCCAGTAAAAAAGTTATACCCGTAATGATCAGTGATGTGAATGACAACCCTCCTATTTTTACTCAGCCCTCCTATAATGTATATTTAAAAGAAAACGTGGTTCCAGGATCTATACTTTATTCAGTTTCAGCCTCTGATCTGGATTCTGGTGAAAACGCAAAGCTCTCTTACTCCATACTGGACTCTAAAGTGCAGGACGTGTCTGTCTCATCTTATGTTTACATTAACTCAGATAATGGGAGCATCTACAGCATGCACTCCTTTGACTATGAGAAGCTGAAGGTGTTTCAGATTCAGGTTCAGGCAAAGGACCAGGGCTCTCCGCCTCTCAGCAGCAACGCTACTGTCCATGTTTTTATTCTGGACCAGAACGATAATGCCCCCGCTGTTATTTACCCCTCCTCCGCTGCACTGGGCTCCCTCTCTCATCAGAGGATGCCCCGCTCTGCTAAAGCGGGCCACCTGGTTACTAAGGTGACCGCCGTGGATGCTGACTCGGGCCATAACGCCTGGATCTCCTACAGACTGGCGGAGGCCACAGACACCTCTCTGTTCACCGTCAATCAGTACACAGGGGAGGTGAGGACTAAACGCTCTGTGTCCGAGCAGGATGACTCCTCTCAGAGGCTGCTGATAGAGATCAAGGACGACGGAGAACCGGTTCAGTCCGCCACCGCCACGGTGTCCATCCTGCTGGAGGACGCTCTCCATGAACCCATCTTAGACCTCCGACACAAAGTGTCCGAGCCCAGCAGGAAAACCGGCAGAATCACCCTTTATTTGATTCTGTCTCTGGCCTCCGTGTCCGTGCTGTCTCTGGTGACTTTTCTCATCTTAGCGGTGAAATGCATCAGGACCAGCAGAAGCAGCGGGAGCTGCTGCATGAGACGGAGCGACTGTGATGATTACAAGAACCCCAACAGGAACCTGCAGATCCAGCTCAACACAGATGGACCTATAAAGTACGTGGAGGTCCTGGGAGGAGACATGATGTCTCAGAGCCAGTCCTTCAGGTCCTGCATGTCTCCAATGTCAGAGTACAGTGATTTCACTTTGATCAAACCCAGCAGCACCACAGACTTTAAAGAAGTCATCAGTGTTCTGGATGCGTCTTTACCCGACAGCACCTGGACCTTTGAGAGCCAGCAGGTGAGCCAAAGAACGTAAAAGAATTTTACAGATTTCACGAGCAGTAAAAACAATGGTAATTTTATTAATTTGGTTCCAGGAAATGAAAACTGTTCGAATAATGTTTAAATGTAAACTTTCAAGGTTCAAGGCACCTTTATTATCTCCATGGAACAATTCGTCTTCAAGCAGGCAGTAATATGAAAAAAGAATACCCTCTGTTACTGAAATCTTTATATTTTTATTTATGTATTCATTGATATTTTGTTTAGTGTCTCCTGTCATCTGAACCAGCTAAAAACGCCAATTATATTCGTTTTCTAGGGTTTCATTCCTGCTGGCCTGATCAGTGACATAAAATCGTTTTGACGCACGGGGCACGCAGATTGTTGTTCGGTGGCCTTAACTCAAACAACAAAGAACACTTGAGTGATTAAACGTGTTTAACATTTTAAATCACTCTGTCAAATATTTAACCATATATTTCAAATCAGTTACCTTCATAAGTATGTTTAAGGGATTTTTATACATAACAAAATACATTTGTCATAAAAAAACAGTGAATACATAAAAGCAACCAAACAGTCATTAACACTAGATTTTTAGTGCCTATAACACTGGGACCGAAAGCTTTATGTCCAGGGTGAAAATTTACCCTCACTCAAACCAACATTTCAAATTAAAACATATGTCCTATACAAACTGAAACACACCGAAGATTCAGAGCAGAACTGACGCACGGCTTTCGAGCCAAATGCGGCGCTCCTGCCTGTCCTGACCGCAAGGAGCAGTGGGGGCGTGGCTTGGCGTCAAGTCGCGAAAGAGGCACTGCCCTACGGGATTCAAGGGACTTTTTGTGGCTTCAGCTGTTTTTATTTTCAGTTAATTGGTTAAGAAATAGGAACATATGATCTGAGAATATTAAAACTGCCAGGTTGGAGTTATAAAGCATTTGAGTTATTAAAAATGCGTGGACATTCTGTTGCTCTTTGCAATGTTGCTGGATTTTATTCCGGCCTTTGATGCTGAAACGGTTGGCCATCCCTGAAATGGGGGAACACAAGGCATAGCCATTTCTATTCCCAGCATATCACTTTCAGACACTTTGATAATTATCAGTAGATTTTTTTCTTGATGTTGTTTTTTGCATTTCTCTTCGAAGCCTCAAATAATATTTTTTATTTATTTTTTTCATCTCAATACTGTTGAATTTCTGCTGTAATATATGCATCTATAAAATAAGCTTTACTTTATATGTGAACTGGTAAAATAGCACCAGCTTTTATAGGGCTGCGTGCTGTGAATATGTTTATTAATTTATTTATTTTGGTGACGTTACATGCCCATATTTCTGGGATTTCTGCTGCAGCTTTACAGGCATGCTCCGCTTCTTGTGGTTGGACTGATAGGGTGGCTGATGCGGACCAATTACTCACAGAATGGTACAAAGAGATCTAGTCCTTCCGCCACTCGCTCTCCTCACAGTAACCCGCACTGTGCTCGGAGCCGGAGAGGAGATGCACTCCTTACTGTCGTAATCGTGTATTTTATTAGAAATCATTAGACCGAGTATTTCTGAACATCAGTTCTAGTGATGACTTCAAAAGTCTGGATTACGTGGATAAATATTTCTATGGGAAATACAACATTTTAACGGACCGGGCAGCGACCGGGGATGACAAAGAGAATGAGGGACCGGGACTGGGGATGGCTTCTGCTTTGGTATCATTCCTTTCTTTTGTGGATTACAATAGAAGGACAGACTCGTTACAGCATCCCAGAGGAAGTAAAACGGGGTTCTGTGGTCGGAAATCTCGCAAAAGACCTCGGTTTGGGATTGTCAGACCTATTTGACCGTAAACTGCGTGTCGCCTCCGAGGCTGATAAGCAGTATTTCAGCGTGGATGCGGGGAAGGGCGAACTGGTGGTGAACGAAAGGATAGACAGAGAGGCTTTATGCGGACAAAGCGCCAGCTGCATTTTATCACTGCAAATTGTGACGGAGAACCCGCTGCAATTACACCGGATAGAAGTGGAAGTAAAGGACATTAATGACAATTCCCCGCTTTTTATGAAAGAAGAGCGGCATTTGAACGTCGCTGAATCCACCGCTGCTGGTATACGCTTTCCTTTGGACACCGCACAGGATCAGGACGTTGGCAGTAATTCAGTAAAGTCATATACACTAAGCAAGAGCGAATGTTTCAGCTTGAAAATGAAAGAGCTGTCTGGCGATCGACATGTTCCCGAGCTTGTGCTGGAGAAACCACTTGACAGAGAGAAACAGAGTGTGCATCAGTTGTTACTAACAGCGTTGGATGGAGGCAGTCCTGTCAAAACCGGAACCACGAATATCATTGTGACTGTGTTGGACAACAACGACAATGTCCCGGTATTCAAAAGGACGTTATATAACGTTTCTGTGCCTGAAAATAGTGCCGTTGGTTCTGTGCTTGTCCAAGTTGAAGCCACAGATGCAGACGAGGGAGTTAATGCGGAGATTGAATACGGGTTTGCTGATAGCACACCTCCGACGCTGCTATCCATTTTCAAGATGAATCCAGATACAGGTGAAATTATCTTATTAAACCCGTTAGATTTTGAGAGCAGTAGCAAGACTGAAATGAGTATCACTGCGAAAGACAAAGGCGTTCCTGAAATGGAGGGTCACTGTCGTGTGCAAATAGTTGTAATAGACGTCAATGATAACGTGCCAGAAATATTGTTGACTTCCAAGCCCAGCCCAGTACGCGAGGACGCACCAAGAGGTACAGTGGTAGCTTTAATAAGTGCCCGTGATCTCGATTCAGGTAATAATGGCAATGTCACGTTAAAACTTGCCCATGGATCTCCCTTCAGCTTAAAACCTTCTTTTTCTAACAATTATGCACTGATTACTGCTGGAGTTCTAGACCGAGAAAAAAATAACGAATATAATGTTGAGATAACAGCCACTGATTCAGGCTCCCCTCCGCTGTCCAGTAAAAAAACTATTCATGTCAGCATCACAGATGTAAATGACAACCCTCCTATTTTTACTCAGCCCTCCTATAATGTATATTTAAAGGAGAATGGGGTTCCAGGATCTATACTTTATTCAGTATCAGCCTCTGATCTGGATTCTGGTGAAAACGCAAAGATCTCTTACTCCATACTGGACTCTAAAGTGCAGGACGTGTCTGTCTCATCTTATGTTTACATTAACTCAGATAACGGGAGCATCTACAGCATGCACTCCTTTGACTATGAGAAGCTGAAGGTGTTTCAGATTCAGGCAAAGGACCAGGGTTCTCCGCCTCTCAGCAGCAATGCTACTGTCCATGTTTTTATTCTGGACCAGAACGATAATGCCCCCGCTGTTATTTACCCCTCCTCCGCTGCACTGGGCTCCCTGTCTCATCAGAGGATGCCCCGCTCTGCTAAAGCGGGCCACCTGGTTACTAAGGTGACCGCCGTGGATGCTGACTCGGGCCATAATGCCTGGATCTCCTACAGACTGGCGGAGGCCACAGACACCTCTCTGTTCACCGTCAATCAGTACACAGGGGAGGTGAGGACTAAACGCGCTGTGTCCGAGCAGGACGACTCCTCTCAGAGGCTGCTGATAGAGATCAAGGACGACGGGGAACCGGTTCAGTCTGCCACTGCCACAGTGTCCATCCTGCTGGAGGACGCTCTCCATGAGCCTATCTTAGACCTCCGACACAAAGTGTCCGAGCCCAGCAGGAAAACCGGCAGAATCACCCTTTATTTGATTCTGTCTCTGGCCTCCGTGTCCGTGCTGTCTCTGGTGACTTTTCTCATCTTAGCGGTGAAATGCATCAGGACCAGTAGAGGCAGCGGGAGCTGCTGCATGAGACGGAGCGACTGTGATGATTACAAGAACCCCAACAGGAACCTGCAGATCCAGCTCAACACAGATGGACCTATAAAGTACGTGGAGGTCCTGGGAGGAGACATGATGTCTCAGAGCCAGTCCTTCAGGTCCTGCATGTCTCCAATGTCCGAGTACAGTGATTTCACTTTGATCAAACCCAGCAGCACCACAGACTTTAAAGAAGTCATCAGTGTTCTGGATGCATCTTTACCCGACAGCACCTGGACCTTTGAGAGCCAGCAGGTAAGCAGAGAGTCACCTTAAAAGTAATTTACATCAGCTTTGCTCTACGTGACCTAGAAAGGAGTTAAACTGAATTTGAGCTCTGGAATTAAATTAAGACGTTTTAGGTGATTATGAACAATAATATAAACATATTTTCTCGTTATTTGTGAAAGTTAAATGTTGCTAACGTGTATCATTTATGCTTGATCGTGGGCCTTGCCTGTGCTCCACTGACTATTATATTTTAGTCCTGACAAAGCGTCAAATGTTGAACGCATTTTAGAGCAATGCATTTCAGCACTGCAGTGGTGAACAGCGACCGTAATTCCACGATCGTACCCTTTCCTGCTGTTGCTTCCAGACCGTGGTTGGGATGCACAAGAGAGAAGCTGCTGCGCTACGGGCATGAGCGCTGGGTGCCATTAGGTAGACCAGGGAATTGTTTGGGGCTACCAGGGGTTCCCAGCGGGCCAACAAACTTTGAACCAATTCAGACCCACAACAGCAGAAAAGCTGAATTGACAGCGCGGTTCTCAGAGTCCCTGACGGAGCCCCACTCTCACAAAAAGTGCGAGTTCTTAAGTAAACAAACATGAGCACGAGCGCCCGGCTGACAGCAGCCTCAACTCCGTTAAAATTAAAAGAAGTTATCGTTTTGAAAGTGAAAAAAGAGGGAGACAAAAAAGTGGAAGAAAAGAAATGTCACGAAATTTAACACAAAAGTGGCGAGTGTAACCTTGTGATTCATTATTGTGCTTTGGACTAAATAAGTGCTTATGAAATAGGGCTATCTTGTTTGCTGCAGGCTGACACTAGCATCAACTTGCGTCAAAATAAAAATAAGTTATCCTCCTGAAACCTTTAAAAGAAAGTAAAAAGGAGGAAGAAGACAAAAGAAAACAAGACAGTGCTGAGTGTGATAGCTGACTGTGGCTTAGTTAGCTCAAAGCAATAGATCTTAATGCAGTTTTAACCCAGCTAGGCCCCTACCTGACAGTAAAGACTATAACTTGTTTAGCAAGCTTGCTGTATGTAAAAATCGTCTAAAACAGTAGCTTTACATTTTTTTTACTCATAACAGTTGTTTTCAAACAGCCAAGCTAAGAATGCCAAATTATTGACTTAATGTGCAAGAATGTTTGCTAGTGCAACTAAATTACTGTATGTAGTATGTGTTTGTTGTTTTATTTTGTATGGGGGTTTTAAGGGTATAGTGGAAAATCTTTTATCGGCTTCGAGTTATGGGGCGATCATCGTATATCAGTTGTGCCACAGGCCAATCATTGGGACATTCTCACCTAACACCACTATGTATTCTCATTCCTTGCTAGTTTCCTCTTGCTGGCTGCGCTCCTCTACTGTTTATATATCCAGTGAGCCTCTGTTTCCGCTGTTCGTTGTAGCTCCGCTGCTCTCACCGTATACTTAGAAAATGGTTGAGTGTCGCAAGAAGCAAACTTTCTTACAAGTTTTTGAGGAGAAGGGGAAGGCCTCAGATGACCAGATTGTATTTGGAATATTTTGTTCATCTGATCCCCTTTAAGAAGCAGAAGAGCAAGTAGGATGGTCTTGTGCATGGGTAATTATTCAGAGATTGACTTGGGAATTTCTTAGCTACATTTCCAGAAAAAAACAAAACATCTACTATACCTTTAAATTACAGAATTTTTTGAAATACTGATTTGCGCTTTGTAACAAAATTATAAGTTTACATTTTACATTTTTGTCAGAGCTGGATTCGATTTATGTGATGAAACCTGGTCTGAGGCCTTCTTGGATTTTTTGCTTGGGGCCCCAAGAGACCCTTGCAGCGCCACTAACTACGGGGTAACCCCTTCACTCTATGCAGCAGCAGTGGATACCGGGGCGGAATAGGTGCTCTGTCACAAGAGTTTATTTATTGGTGATTGCAGAGCATGATGTATCCAGTTCACTTCATTCTATTATTATTAAACCAATGTTGTACTGAGCTTGGGCAAAGTATTCTAATTTCGCTCCTCTTTCTCTTTCACGTCTCTCACTCACTAACGTGTGCAGACGTAGACTTTGCGGAGCGTCAGTCGTTACTTAAAGGGACAGCGTTCTCATATAGCACATGATACTAGAAGATACGTATATACTAAAAGACCACTGAATGACTGAAATGTTTTTTTTTCTCATCAGCAAAATAAAACTTAATTGAACATAAATATATTTACAAGCTGCGTATATATATGACACAAAATGCTTATTTTTGTCTTCAGATTGTCTGAGGAAAAATAAATACTCTCATTTTGCGGTGTCTGTGATATCTTATCATACGTCAAACCGGAGATAAATGTGTCTTTATTCGTGTTTCTCTGATTGGATAGCAGAGGTGGATGCTGTGCGCCAATAGAATTCTGAACTGTACAAAGAGATCTAGCCCCTCCCCCCTGCAGCTTCTGCAAACACAATGATCAGAGTGGGAGAGCAGCCGGCAAATATTTCATAAATTTGGAGCACAGGATCATGTCTTAATTTAATGTTTGGCCAAAAATAGGTGTTGCTCCAACTGGATATGTTGCGCTCACGGGATATTGATTTTTGCTCTTTGATATTCGCTCTTGTGGAATGGAAACGGCTTATTCTGTAGAACAAGGATGACAAAGAGGAAAGGGTACCGAGACTGGAGATGGCAGGCGCTATGGTGGCATCATTTCTTTCTCTTGTGGAATACAATACACGGACAGACTCGTTACAGCATACAGGAGGAGCTGAAACGGGGTTCTGTGGTGGGAAATCTTGCCAAAGATCTGGGTTTGGGACTGTCGGATATTTTTCACCGTAAACTGCGGGTCGCCTCTGATGCTGGTGGCCAGTATTTCAGCGTGGATGCGGGGAAGGGCGAGCTGGTGGTGAATGACAGAATAGACAGAGAGGCTTTGTGTGGAAAAAGCGGCAGCTGCATATTACCTCTGCAGGTTGTAATAGAGGACCCACTGCAGTTACATCGAATTGAAGTGGAAATAAAAGATATTAATGACAATTCTCCAAATTTCCTTTCAAATGCGTTATCTTTAAATATCGCCGAATCGGCGGCTGTTGGCACGCGCTTTCCTTTAGAAAGCGCAGAGGACCCTGATGTTGGGAGCAATTCACTTAAATCTTATACGCTCGGTAAAAACGATTGCTTCTCCCTGAGGATAAAAGAAAACGAGGGAGGCAAAGCTGTTCCGGAGCTTGTTTTAGAAAAAACTCTTGATCGAGAGAAAACGTCTGTTCACAAGATATTGCTGACAGCGTTAGATGGAGGAACTCCTGTAAGATCTGGAACTACACAAATAACGATAACAGTTCTTGATATAAATGATAATTTTCCTGTATTTGAGAAAAACCTGTACAAAATATCCTTGGGTGAAAAGAGTTTGAAAGGAACAGTTATTATTAAACCCAAAGCAACAGACGCAGACGAAGGCTCAAATAGTGAAATTGAATTTTCATTTGGCTCACGTACGCCACCTTCTGTGTTGTCAGCTTTTGATATTCACCCAGTAACGGGAGAAATCGCCCTTAAAGGGGATTTAGACTATGAAATAGTTAAGTCATATGACATTGACGTAATTGCGAAAGATAAAGGCAGCCCGCAAATGGAAGGTCACTGTCGTGTCCAGGTAGATGTTACTGATTTTAATGATAATGCCCCTCAAATTGGTTTTACTTCGCAGCCTAAACCTGTGCGCGAAGATGCGCCGAGCGGCACCGTAGTTGCTCTGATCAATGCCAAAGACCTTGACTCTGGCGATAACGGTAAAGTAACCCTACAACTCACCAAAGGCCCTCCTTTTAATCTGAAACCTTCATTTTCAAATAATTATGCGCTGGTTACAGTCGGTACCTTAGACCGAGAGAGTGCGTCAGACTATAATATTGAGATAACAGCCACAGATTCAGGCTCCCCTCCGCTGTCCAGTAAGAAAACTATTCATGTCAGCATCACTGATGTAAATGACAACCCTCCTGTTTTTACTCAGCCCTCCTACAATGTATATTTAAAAGAGAATATGGTTGCAGGATCTATACTTTATTCAGTATCAGCTTCTGATCTGGATTCTGGTGAAAACGCAAAGATCTCTTACTCCATACTGGACTCTAAAGTGCAGGACGTGTCTGTCTCATCTTATGTTTACATTAACTCAGATAATGGGAGCATCTACAGCATGCACTCCTTTGACTATGAGAAGCTGAAGGTGTTTCAGATTCAGGTTCAGGCAAAGGACCAGGGCTCTCCGCCTCTCAGCAGCAACGCTACTGTCCATGTTTTTATTCTGGACCAGAACGATAATGCCCCCACTGTTATTTACCCCTCCTCCGCTGCACTGGGCTCCCTCTCTCATCAGAGGATGCCCCGCTCTGCTAAAGCGGGCCACCTGGTTACTAAGGTGACCGCCGTGGACGCTGACTCGGGCCATAACGCCTGGATCTCCTACAGACTGGCAGAGGCCACAGACGCCTCTCTGTTCACCGTCAATCAGTACACAGGGGAGGTGAGGACTAAACGCGCTGTGTCCGAGCAGGACGACTCCTCTCAGAGGCTGCTGATAGAGATCAAGGACGACGGGGAACCGGTTCAGTCCACAACCGCCACGGTGTCCATCCTGCTGGAGGACGCTCTCCATGAGCCCATCTTAGACCTCCGACACAAAGTGTCCGAGCCCAGCAGGAAGACCGGCAGAATCACCCTTTATTTGATTCTGTCTCTGGCCTCCGTGTCCGTGCTGTCTCTGGTGACTTTTCTCATCTTAGCGGTGAAATGCATCAGGACCAGCAGAGGCAGCGGGAGCTGCTGCATGAGACGGAGCGACTGTGATGATTACAAGAACCCCAACAGGAACCTGCAGATCCAGCTCAACACAGATGGACCTATAAAGTACGTGGAGGTCCTGGGAGGAGACATGATGTCTCAGAGCCAGTCCTTCAGGTCCTGCATGTCTCCAATGTCAGAGTACAGTGATTTCACTTTGATCAAACCCAGCAGCACCACAGACTTTAAAGAAGTCATCAGTGTTCTGGATGCATCTTTACCCGACAGTACCTGGACCTTTGAGAGCCAGCAGGTGAGCCAAAGAACAGCAATATTTTACAGGCTGTGTGAAAACAATCGTTTTGTGGCTCATATCTGGTTAGGTTTCTTAATCTTTTATTTTCTTTAATGCTAGAATGTGTATTGTGTACATTTTGTAGTTTTTGATCAAAAAACAGTTTGACTTTGACCATAATCCCTGAAAACATATAGGCTAATCAAAGGAAGTACACAGGAAAATAAAAACACCGGTTCAAAGAATGTAACGCTATTCTCTAAATGCATTATAAAAATCAAAAATGTATTTAAAATATACTCCACTATACATTTTTCTTCTTCCATGATTTTTTTTATGTTGTTCAACCTCAATCTACCACATATTGATACACTGATCCGCACAGTTGTAAATTTTGTAACTTTAATTTTATTAAATCAAAACCATTGACTGGTTTTAAAATACAATTGCTAAATACAGCTTCCACAAATTCTAACACGCATTTCAATTTTCATAATCAGCCTTTTTCTGACATAATGTATTCTTCTAGTTCCTAAAGATGGTTTAAAGAATTGACTATAATGGTTTCAGTAATAAAGTTAAGCTCAAGTAATTGTTAGACAAAAGTTGTTTTGGAAACTACGCCCCCATGCGCAAGCAGAGCGCACCGTTTTCTGTGGCTGATGTTTAACACAGTTCTGGTTTCACAATGCGGAGATAAATCTCAGACACTAGTGTGCAAAAAAATAATAATCTTTTCAATATACTCGCTACATGCCTTGTTGTGTCTTTTTGTTCCTTCTTTTTCTCCAACTTCCTAAAACTTTAATCTGGCTGGTTTGTATTCGCTTCTGGGGGAGAAGTCACTGAAAACTTTGGAGTGGGTGTGGGAAGTGTGACAGCACCGCTCCATCATTGTCTGAGAGTCCGGCCCTCTGTGGGCTCTCCCCGCCCACGGAGAGAGTGAGGCGGAGGAGACGGAGCAGAGAGTTTTAGAGGAGCCAGGGACAACTTTGATTTTTCTCCGTTTTGTTTTTTTTTTGGTTTTAATCTCGGTCGCCATGACCCTATCAAAGCTTTCCATCGCTTTGCTTTTAGAGTGGAAATGTTTACGTCGAGCCGTGTAGTCTCGTTTTAACACTACTATGGATACGTGACGGTGAAAGAAGAAGTTAGAAACTTTCGCGATCCTCGGAGCGCAGCACAATGGACTCCAGGCAGAGGAAGCGCTCCGGAGGAGGGACGCTGTGGAGGATTTATCTCTATCTAGCCTGTCTGTTCTCGGCGTCCGCTGAGCTCAGATATTCCGTTTCAGAGGAGCTAAACCCGGGCTCTGTGGTTGGAAACATCGCGAAAGATCTGAGCTTCTCTCCTCAGAGGATCGTCCAGAGGAGGTTACGGGTGGTCTCCGAGTCAGCCGTGGAGTATTTCGAGGTGAAGCCGGCGACGGGCGAATTAATTATTAAACAACAAATTGACCGGGAACAGCTGTGCGAACTGAGTTCAACGTGTTCACGACAAGTACAAATTATCCTGGAGGACCCACTGGAGATTCATCGCGTCGTGGTGGACATCCTGGACGTGAACGATAACGCGCCGCAGTTTTCAACCAGCAACATTTCTCTGGAGGTGTCAGAGGCGGCGGCGCCGGGCACACGGTTCCGCTTGGAGAGCGCGCACGATCCCGACGTGGGTACCAACTCCTTACGCACTTACCATGTGGCTACAAATGACTTCTTTACACTGAACGTGCAGACTAAGAGCGACGGCAGCAAGTTTCCAGAACTCGTTGTTGATAAACCTCTGGACAGGGAGACGCAGGCCTCATTTCGCCTGTTGCTCACTGCTGTGGATGGAGGTCAGCCGGAAAAATCTGGCTCAACGCTGCTGCTCATTAAAATTCTGGATGTCAATGACAATGCGCCGGTCTTTGGCGAGCCGGTGACCAAGGTGACGCTGTTGGAGAACGTTGCACAGGGCACTTTAGTTACAAAATTAAACGCAACTGACGCTGATTCGGGCAGCAATGGGGAAATATCATTCCTGTTTAGTAAATACACGCAAGAGCGTGTTCTCCAGCTTTTCAGCGTGGACTCTAAAAGCGGGGAGATCCGGGTGAAGGGGGATGTAGACTATGAGAAGGCTTCATCTTATCACATCACAGTGCAGGCCAGAGATGGGGGGTACCCCGCCATGGAGGGCTCTTGTAACGTCATAGTGGACATCATTGATGTGAATGACAACGCCCCAGAGGTGACGCTGATGTCACCGACCAGCACCATCAGAGAAGACTCGCCTCCAGAGAAAATGATAGCTCTCATAACGGCTCGAGACCTGGACTCCGGAGACAACGGGAAGGTTACTTTAACCATCCCACCAGGTTTGCCATTTAAACTTAATTCAGCCTTTGATGGTCATTATAGTCTGACCACTGCTGGCAGCCTGGACCGGGAGACCGTTCCAGAATATACAGTGGTGATAAAAGCAAGTGATGCTGGCTCCCCGCCCCTCTCATCTCAAAAAACGTTTGTTGTGAAGCTCTTGGATGTAAATGACAACGCTCCCTCCTTCTCCCAGTCTTCTTACTCTGTGGACATACCTGAGAACAACCCCCCCAGCTCCCCTATCGCTGCTGTTTCTGCCACGGACCCCGACCTTGGTGAGAATGCTCGCGTCTCCTATGCCATCCTTCCTAGCATGATTCAGGACTCGCCCATCTCCTCTTACGTGTACATTAACCCCGAGACCGGCCACATCTACAGCATGCGCTCCCTTGACCACGAGAAGCTCAATGCTTTCCGCATTCAGGTGCAGGCCCGGGATGCAGGGGAGCCCCAACGAGCCACAAATGTCACTGTGCATGTGTTTGTTGTAGATGTGAATGACAACGCACCAGTGATTGTTCATCCCTCCTACCCTAAAGACAAACGACTGCAGCTCACTGTGCCCCCATCTGCTGGCCCAGGCCACGTCATAAATAAACTGGTCGCGGTGGATGCAGACAGTGGGCACAACGCGTGGTTGTTTTATTCAATTGCCCCTGGACCAAATGCTGGCATGTTCCGTATCGGGGCCCACACCGGAGAGCTTCGCACAGCCCGCAAATGGGCCGAAGACGAAGAGGGCTCTAATTATGACATAACAGTCATCATCCAGGACAACGGTGATCCGCCAAAGTCCAGCTCTGTGAACATCACCGTAACTGTGGACGAGAAGGCCGCGGCTGTGGATGTCCCCGTGAACCCTCGCCACAACCACTTCTACCACCAGACAGGGATGTCTAACATCACTTTATATCTCATCATCTCCTTGGCGTGTGTGTCAGGTGTGGCTTTCATCACATTTGTGGTTCTCATGGTGCGCTGCCTGAGGCACCGTGGCCCAGGGCTGGGAGACTCTGACTGCTGCTGCTACGGCCGCCACACGTCCAGCCGCTACCATCAGAGACCCAGCAAGGACCTTCACCTGCAGCTCAACACCGATGGACCCATACGATACATGGAGGTGGTGGGAGGCCCCCAGGAGCCACACACACGCACCTATCGGCCCTGCTACTCCACCATATCTAGCCGGAGTGACTTTGTATTTATGAAGACACCCATGCTGAGTCATAACAACACGCTCAACATGACGCTCAGCAGGAAGAACCTTATGAACTCAGCCATTGAGGTGAGGGCTTAAATTGGGAGTGGAAGCCATCCACAGCAGGGATTGAGACCATTGTTTGGTTGTCCTGTAGATTATTCTTGCTTTAGAGCTCTTTAAACATTACAAACGCATCTTCTCTTTGGAGTTTATTAATTTAGAACTGTGACAATAGGACAATAGTCAGTTGTTTACCTTGAAGATATTTTTTATCATATTGTGAGAAGGTTTCTATATTTCTAATTTCTAAGGGTTCCTTATCTTCCGGGCAGAGTAGTTTAATATTTTTTTCTTTATATAAGGCTTAAAGATAGTCATCACTGGCTTGAAGCTTTATTTTAAAAAAACAGCTTTCTATAAAGACAAAATTGAGAAAGATTTTGGCAAATGAAGATAGAGGAAGCTAGTTCAGCACAGGTAAAAATAGAAAAGGGAAGGGGCGTACTTCTAACAGATGGGTAGGAGGAGAGATCCAGATGAAATGGGTCCTGCAGAGTTAGCTCAGTGGAGTGGAGACAGAGAGGAACAGGATGACAGGAGGAGGAGGGATGGTGGGGGTGAAGAAGAGGAAAATGGCTAGAGAGGTGGGATTAAAGAGGCAAAGAATAAAGCTGTAGCTGAAAAACAGGAATTTGTGGGGTCATCGTCCTGACCCTGACTTCCTGTTGTCCTCTGAACCTCTGTAGATTGGTTCCAGGAGTCAGCAACACGTGTGAGGTGAAGCTTGCTCAGTCCATCCTGTATAGTCGTCACTCTTGCTAGAGCCATTTTGTTTAATTCTCCCTCGATAGATAATATTCTTCTTTTTCATGTGAGTTTATAACGTCTAATTTGAGTCGTGCTGTCCCCGAGGTCAGGAGGATGCCATCTGTCTCCCTGCTCTAGTGACACGTGTGGAACGAGGGCAGCAGTGAAAAAGAGACGGAGGGGCAGATCGCTTGAAAGAAAGGCCGACTTTAAGCACGTGTGCCACAGTGACAGAAGGCGCAGGCCTTAATGGCTTTAGATCAGCCACCCTCACTAGGGGTGTTTATGTGCTTGTGCGCATGAGATCGTGTATACAAAGCTTCAAGCACAAGAAGCCCTGCAGTCATGTGTAATGTTAGCAGGACCCTAGGGGCCTTAATGCCTTCCCACTGCTCCTCTTTGTGTCTTCCATTCACCCTCAGTGTGCTGTTTTGGCATAGTTTCTTTAATAATGTGCGAACACTGAGTTTTCGAGGGGTTATGTAAGTACTTAGTAAGGCCGTAGGTTTGGTTCACATGAAGGAGCGTCATTTAACTTTCCTTTGTTTAATTTACCCATCTTTCTCAGAACCTAAACTTTCTCATGGCAGAGTTTTGTTGTTTTTTTCTAATTGAGTTTGACCCGTGCTCAGAGTCAGTCCACAGATTAAGCAATTTTTGATTTCTTTTTCACCCAATGGTGATTCTTTTTTATAGTTATGCACCAAAGCTTTCCTCTTGTAAAACCTTACTGTCTGTTTGCCGTTTTAATGATAGTTCAGCATTATGGTTTGTGCATTGGGCAAAAATAATCACAAGAGCCAACAAAGATATTTTTTACCCAAGGAAAGTTTCACTTTCCTTGTGTGTCCTTGTGTGTTAGTGTGTTTGTACCAACACTATTGCTTCTCATCTAGAAACCGAATACGTCGTACCTACACGCGTTTCTCTTGTCAGATGTAGAACAAAAGGGATTGTGTCGTTTAGACGCTGGTTCACTTGGATACACCTTTGTGCAACTACCTAGAGAAGTTATAAACTAGTAAATAGGATTATTGTGGAAGGATCCGACTAGCATGCTCCACAATTTGCTTGACCGTGTCTAGGTGTGTCGTGTCCTCATGCGTTTAACATAAGCCCACGGATAAGTCCGGCTCTACACATGGTAGTCCTCAAGTGGCATTGTGGTGGTACACGGTCAGGTTGTAATTAACCTAGAGGAGCCTCAGAGCTCTTTGACTCGAGTGAAAGATATACAGACAAAGACTGATGGCAGTCAAGTTTTTTCTGTACTTCTGATGCTCTGAGCCATCTCTAGGTTATTTGCAACCACCAAGGTTATTGTGTTGGGCTGTTATGTGAGAATATGGGTCCACAGAGCTCAAGTCCTTTGGTCTTGCTCTGCACTGAAAGCTTGTCTGCTTTGTCTGACCTTTATGTACAGATATCTAATGTTCTTTACTTTTGTACACAACTAGGACTAGATATGAAGTCTATTTCTCAGAGATATGCCTTTGAAGCCTTGAAGCGTGTGCTGCCACTATATTAACTTTGTTAAAAATCGTGCAACTTATAAAAGAGTGCTCATTTTACTAGTGAAATCATGCTTCATATTACTTTCCATATGAGCTAAACAGGCATTATTTTGAATTTTGCCCTCCTACATCCAAAAAGCTATCAAGAAAAGAATAATGCATAGAGAGGTAGTAAAGTTGCAACAGTGTCTCAGTAGATTGTGTATTTGTGGTCTGATCTGAACAAAAAATGGACAAACATTTGGCCGAATGAGCGTGCTTGCCATCCTTCTGATCTGTGCTCGTCTTTTACTCTCTCTACAACTCAGACAGACTCGCCCACCCACACATATTTGCACATTTCTTGAGTTTGTTTATAGATTTCAAATATGGACCAACTCCTGGTTTGAATAAGAATAAGAGTTACACTTCTGTTGTGGATTTTTTAGTTGTAGTACTAATAATTACTAAATGATAGCGCCACATTAGTCCTTTTTTTTTTACACTTTGGCTACTTGTCCTGCAACTGCAGAGGCCATTTCAAAAGAAAGCTGCATACTCTGAGCTTTTGTGGCTCAAGACTACATGCATTTCAGGGTACCTTTTTAACTGGATTACCATTGATTCCATCACTCATCAAACAACAAAAAGGGCTTCCTTTTCTATTCACTTGCACATGTATTTGTTCTCCTCCTCTTCTGGAGCCTCCGGTCATGATAATCAAGGGTTTTATTTATTTATTTTTGCTTCTGTGTAGGAATTTTTTGTTTGTTTCTGGATTCCATGCTTGTTTTTCCCCTCCTCTCTTGTATCGTTCCATCATTCCCTCGGGTAGGACAGCTCTTTTAATAATGCAGCACATTGGACTGCTGGCCTCTCTCTCTCTCGGGAGCTCTCGTGTCGATTAGGCAGCAGAGTCTGGAGCTAAGCCAGGGTTTTTATTCACTGCATCACTGCACAACAAGAGAAAAGTTGAGAGAGAGAGAGAGTGTGTGAGTGAGTGTGCGCAGGAGAGATGGAAAGGACATGGTGACATGGGTAGAAATGGACAGGAGTGCAGTGAGCTTGAAGACATCAATAAAGAATAGCGGGAATGTACAGAGAGATGCTTTCATTCAGGCTTGGTTATAAACATGGACTGTTTTAGTTTCAGAATACAAACTAACTCAAGGAATTCCCGTGTCCTTTTCTATCAATTGAATATTATTTAGTTAGGACGTAACAATCTGCTCATCATAGAATCTCATTCTATCTTTAAATTCATTTTTGTTTTGCCTTCTGGCTGCATTGATCCCATTTTGATTTTTACAGCCCTTCTCTCGCTTCACTGATAATCTACATCTCTTCTTGAGAGTGCCTGTTTATTTCTCGTCTTTGTAAGCCTTGCACCACTCTGTGTATATATGTGCTCCTGTGCCGAGCTGTGTGCCCCACAGCTTTTAGAACAGCATGGATGCCTGAGCATCAACACATTTGTGGCCATCTGTAGCTCTTTGTTGAGCCTCATGTTTTCCGAATCATACAAAATGAAACTTTCTCTCTCTGCCTTACACGCGCGCACACACACACTCACACATTATATTACATGCAGATGTCTCAGCTACAAAGCACGCACACACAAACCTGAGAAACATCTTGCTGTTGTTGCTGCAGTGAAACATCCATTTCATGTTGCCTCTTCTCTTCTATCTGCAGCAAAAGCCTCCCAACAATGACTGGCGCTTCACACAAGGACAGAGACCTGGACCTAGTGGGTGAGTTAACTGAGACACGCATGTACACACGCACACACAGAGCTAAAGAGTTGAGTAATATCAGCCCCATCGTTGTTGCTCAACATAAAAGGGAAAGGATGAGGAGGGCTGTGAAAGTCCTATTCTGACTTGGAGCTCCAGCTTAGCATTGACATTGGTCAAATTCCACAAAGGGATTCTGCTGGATGTCCTTAGACTCCTGAATGAGAATCTCTGCCTTTTTCCAAGCCTGCTTTATAAAATGGCTGCCACAGCTTGCAATCCCCTCCCCCTCCCCTGCTGTCTCTCTCCTCCCTGCTCTCCCGGAGCCTGTGCGCCATCACTCTGTACTGCTGATGAGCGACACTGACCAGAGCTTGGAGGGGGGGATGGAGATGGGATACTGTGTTTATCCATTTTGCTCTATCCTCCTTTTCCTCCATCTGAGACATTATTCAAATGTAGCTTTTTTTCATAGCCTTCCTGTTATTTTGCAGCAGATCAGGTGTGGTTTTATTTTCAGTTTCAAACGTATAGTTTAATAAGCAGGCGTGTTGCTTTTCGCCCATGTTGTGGGCTAAAGCTGTTTTCCCAGCTGTGAACGCACATCAGATTCAATACATCAAGGCCCATTCATGAAACACAGCAGCTGAGCCAAAAGGGTGGATAGTTAGAAAAGCAATAGACAGAGAAGTCTCAGATTATGGCTGCACAGTGCATGATCAGACCCGAAACGTAAGAAAACGGAAAATAATTTGAAGTTCATGCAACAGGCTCTGCACATTCAGTCAGGTCTAGAGCACATTATTTCATTAAATGTTTTTTTTTTTTTAAACCAAGCCTTCAGTTAAAAATGGTTATTTCAGGTTGTATAACTTGTTGTGTTCTTAGCCCCCACATGCCGTACGGTACACACATACGATGGACGCCGAAGAATGGGACAAGGTACCAGCTTAGACCTAGGCTCTGTACGGTTGCTTTCTGACCTTAGCAGCTGATCAGGGTTCAGTTTTACCTGCTAATCCATCAATGGAAAAAGAATTGGATCCTCTGCTAAGGGCAGAGAGTGACTGAAAAAAAAATGTAGATAGTGCACTGCAGTTGAGTGGTGTGCTGTGTTTAGTTGTACCTAACCCATAGCTGCTGATAGCCTCCCTGAAAGTTTGATGGGGTTTGATGTTGGTCGATGTGCAAATAGGCCACAATGCCTGCTGTGGCGTAGAACAAGGACTGTGGCATATTTCTGTGCAGTGTTTTTGTAGATTTGCTGTGCCTTGTATGTGTGCTATACATCTAATCATTACAATCCGAGAGCTCCTTTTTTTTACCTCTGCTTCTTTGCTGCCTTTGGATGCGTGTCTGTGGTAGTTGTAGCCCAACACCACCTCATGCAGCTTTTCAATGTGATTAATGATAAAGCAGAGGATAATGAAAAAGGATCCAAAATCCCACTGGAGAAGTCCTCTTTTAGAGGAAACAAAACCTTGCATTAAACGGCTACAATCCAAAGGCTAGTGTTGCAAATATCAGTAGGTACTCTGTGACCAGAGGAAATGGTGGCAATTAAGCTTGTAGGTAATATGGTAAAGATTCTCTGAAAAACCGAAAAGAGGAGCTGACCAGAGGAGGTAAAACATGTGATGTAAGGCTTTAGTGGGCAAACGTTAGCCTTGTCCGGCCCACTAAGTGCAGCTCTCTGGTCAGGAAGTGATAATCTTGAGCTCAGGAAATGCACAACAAACCACAGGATGTGATAAGTCTAACAAGATGTTAATTTAGCATAAACCTAGCCTTCCTTCTTATCTCAAATTGTGTGAAAAGACACAAAATGGCTGCCTTGGCTGTGTTTTTACTCTCTGTTTTTTATTGGCTGCCTGGCACAGGACCTAGAAGTTTTTCTCCCCTCTGTCTGTCTCTGGCATCAAACTGAAAACCACTTCAGAGCTTTTGTTGGTCGTACAAACTGGCAACCAGTGCTCCTACAGGGCCCTGGTTTATTGTGTTAGAATTCCTTTATTATTTTTTTATTTTTTTTATTGTGCCCTTTAATTTCTTTGAACAGAGCAGGAGCAGACCAATTAGTCCCAGGATGGAAGGGTATTTTGGACAGTTGGGAGAAAAGAAACATGTTCTTGTTAACATCCCTTTTGTTTATCTATCCTAGGTTTGAGGCACTTAAGATTGTTTTTGATGACTTTGCTAGAAATGAGGCATTCATTCTTTAAATGTCAGAAACATTTGACAGAAATGTTAGACTAAAAACATTGCTTATTCACTGTTTAAATAGTTCAGAACTCCTCAGTAGTTGCAATAGCGATTTCATCTTATTCCTCCAGATTTAATCTCTTACATCTTCATGTGGGTAAAAACTGACAAAACATCCAGACCTGCATGTGGTCCAAACCATTTTTTACAGGATCTTGGGCACGATTTGCCCATCACCAAATTGTACCCCAATTGAATTTCCATGTGTTGCTGTTTCTTCCCTTCCCACTTCCAGTTTTTCTCTTGTAAACATGATTTTGAGGGAAAAAAGTACTTAAACTATTGTACATCATTTTGTTTTCATGGTTTGTAAACAAGAGTACTCGTATAAATTATCAAATCCCATGTATAATTTCATATAATATGATTTCAATTTGTGACAACATTGTATTACCTCCTTATTTCAATTTGTTATGGGTGCGAATCATTATTGGGGTAATGAAATGGCAAAGGAGCAAAATGACTTTCACCAGTTGCAGGACTATCTTTTCTCTAAGATGTATATAGCTCTGGTTTGTCTGATAAGGCTCAGAGACTTGCTGTGCTGTGTAGCTTCCTGGAAAAATATGGATATCTCAGATGCCTAAAACCTTTTCACTGTGATGTGTGTATATTTCTGCTTTCCTTGGTTATTATGAACCCTTTTGTTAACACAAATTCTTCGGCTAAGTGTTCTGAAGTCAAAAGGGTCAAAGAGCCAGTGTCTTACTGAGATTAATAGTTATTTGTGTACTATATTGCTAAAGAAGTCCTCTTCCTATCTTAGGAGTTATTTGGGCAGCACTTCAAAAGCAGGGTTTATTTTTCTCCTTTGTCATACAAATCGTATGCAGATAACAGTATGTCATCTGCATACGACTGCACATGGTACGTTGCCCCTACACAAACTAAATATGGATGTTTTATTTGCTATTTGGCAGCAGATGTCCAGGCAGGATTAAAGTATTGTGACCTAGTTGTCAGTTGAGCTTATGTTGGTGTGCCGCACATGTGGAGAGTAGGTTGGTTTGTGTCTGCTTTCTCCTTTGTTCGCCCCACATGCAAATTCTAGACTGTAAATAAACCCAGGCTTTGAAGGCGAAGTTTGCCCAGATGGAAATGTTCAGTGCTCACTGGGCGCCGCGTGTGTCACCACATGCAGACGGCTATTTTCTTTATTATAGAAGGAATCATTAAATCTTTAAGCCAGATTTACTAGAGGGCTCAGTCCTTGCTGGCATGCCGGCGAGTGCTGTACCATGAATGCACCAACACGCTGCTGGCTGCTGTGTGCATATGTTCATGTCTCCACGACTGTGTTGAGATTCTCCCTGTTCTGTAAACTGTACATCCTTCTTGTTATTCTTGCTGAGTCCACCATCAGCTGCTTTGCTTTTACATTATAAAGCCCCAACTGTGAAGTCGTTGAGCTAAACACACACACTGCAGAGGATTACCCACCTCTTACTTAGTTGTTCTTTGTTTTTGTTTTGTTATCTCTTACCTCTAGGGCAACTGGAGGACCTGAGGTAGCCATGGGAACTGGCCCCTGGCCCCAGCCCCCCACCGAAGCAGAGCAGCTTCAGGCGCTGATGGCGGCAGCAAACGGTGAGTCCGATACCTCGTCATCTCTCCTTTCGATCCCTTCCGTGACAGACACTTTGTTTTTTCTCTTTGTGTGCACATTGATGCGTAGGAAGTGCTTGTTTGTGTGGCTTCCTGCTTGCTCGGACAGCATCCAGCCAGACTCATTCATTGATAAAGCCCTCTCTGTCCACATTGATGTTTCCATGTTGAGGTCATGAGCTAATAAGTACCCAAAGTCAGTGAGTGGTCATGACTACCAGCAGTTTTTTTTTTCTTTTTTTTCTGCTGTACAGTTGTCGTGTTGAATTTAAAAACACAACCAATATGTGTTTCCACTGTACACACTCATCACATGAGGTGTTTTATCATAAGCACAGCCACAGGAACACATACGAATCCTTCTGATTCCCTTTCTTGTTCCTGTTGCGCTGTTATGAGGGTCTGGCAAATGAGCAAGAGGACACACACATAGTGAGTCACCCTCCAGCTGGCGATGGTTTAATATCTCATGGAAAATACCAATTATACCGGCTGAAAGCAGAGTAAGAAAACCAATCCGCAAAGATGGAGGGACTAAGTCAGCAAAGCTCATTACCAAACAGACCAGAGTCATTGTCTCCCGTGTTATTTTTTGCAAATCATATTTCCTTCCCTTGACAAACACACACTCCAATCTTGGAGACTAACCGGGATGAGTGGAAATTTACTACTGGAAGGAACAGCGAAGCTGAGGGAGAAACGTCTGATGAGATGAACGCCAGCACAAGCTCTGACAGAATGAACCGCTAAAGTGATCAGGGAGGAAAGCGTAAGCAGCGACTGTGATAAAGACTGAAGGTCATTTCCTCTCGTCGCTTAACCTTATTGTTCCATGCATTGACTGGAGCCGATTTTAGTTTTAGACCCAGTTTTGCTCTTTGAAAAGGATATTGCAGAAAACCGGACATTTTTCCTCTGCATATATGTGTCTATGTAGCGAGGAAGCTTCAGGATGGGGGAGGGAGCGCTTGCGTTTCTGGCTCTGCATTGCAGGGGCTCTGGGAGAATTATGAGCAGAGCAGCTACGTCATGCAGTTAAAGACACAGAGCATGCCCAGTACAGATCCGTTAACACAAACAAGCATGCTTTTGCTTTTTTTTTTTTGCTCTTTTCTTCCTCTATTCTGTTCAGTTTTTAGTTCAGCTCAGAGCAACTTTATTTAGCTTAGTTATTGCTATTCTTTCCTGGCACCTTTTCATCTCACAGCTTCTGTTTTAACACTGTCGCCGTAAAACTTTCCAGCACTTTTAACACATTCCACCCTTTTTCTCCTCCTATCTCTCTCTCTGTCCCCCATCATCCCCCAACACTCTTGTCTCTGTTCTCCCCAGAAGTGAGTGAAGCGACAGCCACCCTCGGGCCCGGCACCATGGGCTTGAGCACCCGCTACAGCCCACAGTTCACCCTGCAGCACGTGCCCGACTACCGCCAGAACGTGTACATCCCCGGCAGCACGGCCACGCTCACCTCCAACCCCCAGCAGCAGCAGGCCACGGCCCAGCAGGCGACGCAGCAGGCGCTGCCTCCGCCTCAGGCCTCGGCACAGGCCGAACCTCCAAAAGCCGCCCAGACCCCCGCCTCCAAGAAGAAGTCCACCAAGAAGGAGAAGAAGTAGACATAGGTGGAGAGGAGTTGGAGGCATGATGAAGTTATGAGAAATCCAACCCCCCATACCCCACCGTTAGGTATCTGCTGTCACATGGACGCTGTTGGTGGTTCTTTGAAGGTTTCCCTCCGAGAATCCAAATGTGCTGGAGTTTTTAGTGTTACTAACTCATGTTGTGCTTAAAGGTCTAGTATTGTTCATGTAAATCTTTGTGGGTAGATATTTTTGGCTGGGTATGGAGGGTTGCTGTTGTCTTTTATTTTTCCTCCCCTTATTTTCTTTTAACGAAAAAAATAATCTAATGGACAAAGAGATTCGGTGTAGCAAACCTTGCTGGAATGACGAGGCTACACAGCGATGTATTCAGAGATGAAAAGTTAATGTCTTTCATGTTGGATTTATTGTGCACTTTCCCGAATGTGGAAAGTCAGCCGTTGTAAAGTTCGCTAGTTGCCATTCATTATATTCCTCTGTCGGGTCAGCCGTAAAGCATAAGGCTGCTGTTTGACCGGTATTACAGACTCTTCTGCATGCTCATGAAGGATCAGACCACATATGCTAGTTTAGAGTTGCAAACTATGCATTGCAAAAGCAAAGAGGAAGAAATTCTGAATCATTTTTGTTCCTTCCTTCAATCGCAGATCAGTGTAATGCACGTGTAGTGCTTACTTGTCACAAAATGAGAATAACTTTTGTAATCATAGTTTTAAGAAGAAAAAAAGATAAGAATTTAATCTTCTGGTATTTTCTATGACCTGAGCATGCACCCACAGTTAAGGGTAGGGGTTGGCAGAGGACTGTAGTGAAGGCATGACACTTACTTACAAGACCTCCTGACTTCCTGTATAACACCTCAGGATGGGTACAGACATGTCCTGCTGCCCTCCCCTCCCCGCACCCCACTAGTGTCCTTCCCTCACCCCCAATTTGAGCCAAACTAAGAAAAATGCACTGGTTGTATGCTGAAGAAGAGACAATGTTGGGGTTGTAATCACTTCAATCTTTAGGGAAACATGTAGATGTGGTAAACTTAAGTGCTTAGGAGTTTCTAGACACTTTGTAAGCCTCTAGGGCCTTGACAGAGTTTTCCCTTCACTTTCTTGAGGTGCTGAAGAAATTTATTGATGTTTTCTTTATTTTTTTTTCCTTTGGGAGATATTGATTCAATAGCATAAATGGGTTTGTTTAAGATATGAAGTATTTACTTTGCCATCCATCTGTCTGTCAGGATGAAATTGCATGAAAAAGAGGGCAGCCTGCAGGGTGGGTCAGAGGGGAACGAAATGGGATCGGTGGGAGCTAAACCGGTTGGCGTGGCAACATCTCAATCGGTGGTACACAACCTTTGGCTCTACCTACTGAATGTACAGAGGAACCAATGCTGGCCTGTCCAACCTTTTTAACCTTCTCTAATGCACTGACCCTGATAGAGGTCAGCAGAGCCAAGCACAGTCACACCTGTTGGTGAGGAAAAAGCCGTTTGGAGCATCTTCTCCGTGTTCGAAATCAACGGCAAACACGATCCTCTCCGCCTCTCACCTGTCTGCATCCGCTCCCCCCCTCGCTCTGTGAGGCTCCTACCCCGCTGTAAATAAACACGAGTCCGGTTGATGGTATACGAGCCGAGTATTTGTACAGCAGGGACCTCGTCCAACTGTTCCCTCTCAACAAGACGCGGCTTACTACTGGAATGTGTTTGCATTTTGTTTTTCAAGAAAATTAAAAACCGCAGCTTAAAAAAAATTAAATAAAAATCATCAACAATAAACAAAAAGTTTGAGATGTTCTTCAACAGTTTGTGTTGCAATGTAGTAACTGAGCACCACGGAAGCCAACTAACTCTTAAGTGTAAATAAACGACTTAAAGATAACTTTAGATGAGTAAAATCAAAGTGACACACGTAGACTAGTTAACTTGTGGTATGTGTTGCGCATATTTTTGTGTTTATTTTTCTCTTTACTACCTTTCATCATCCTGTAAAGAAACGAGACTAAAAAAGAAAAAAAAATGAAAATGTTTCTATCCTTCTGTAACCTCTTAATGTTATTTTTGCGGTGATTTTTCTCTTGTGCATTTGTGAAATAATGCCTCTCATTCTCTTTCTGTCCATATGAACAAATGATTATAAATATTATATATGTGTAAGTCCGTCCGCTGCTGAATTAATACTACTCTATCCTGCTGTATTATCTTTCTTATAAAACGCTTTGCCCTCCCCCCACGCTACATCCCTGTGTTACTCTCTTATTTTTATGCTAATATTTATATTTCTGTTCTATTTTCTCTTGGACACTGACATTTCAAATAAAAGAAATCATTTGAAAAACCTTACATGTATGTTGCTTGTTTTAATCCTAGCATGTTTACAATATCTGCAAGTTGAATTATTAAATTTTGTTTTTATTAATCATGCGTAGGGGGACATTTTACAGCTGTAATATGTAACTTTGCAACAAGTGAATCTGTTTGTATTCAGTCTGACAAAGTTATTTTATCTGTTTTTTTATGCATTTGAGAAGGGTAAACAGGCAAAAACAACTAAATATATCCTGTGTAAAATGTTTATACGTCTTTTCACACAAAAAAGCAATGGCCTTTAAGTGTTGTGTTGATTTAAGTTTTATGCAAAAAGACTGAATATAATCCAATAAATCCAGAAAAAAACATGAAAGCTAAAAAAATTGATTTGCATGTCTTGGCTGAATTAAGTGTTTGATCACTAATTCAAACGTGTGGAGCAACTTTCATTGGCAAGAGCAGCAATGAGAGGTTTCTTGTTTACATCTCAGGAGCAATTTTAGTCCTCTTTATAGAAACTCGCTGCACATTTTCAGTTTCCAGGCTGCTAATGCTTTGCAAATCAAATCTTCAGCTTTTCATAAAAGATTTCAACGGGACCTAGGTCTGGGACCAAGCAAGACCAGTTCATTAGAATCATGGGATTTTTACTTTTTTGGCCACTTCTTTGATGCAATTGGATGATTAACCAATCCGAAGACCCATCTGAAGGCTCCTGCAGTATTCATATATAAAAAGGAAGTTTGTCATCCCAGGATTTTAGTACATGGCCCCATCCATTGGCCCTCTCTGTGTAGTGAAGTCATTCTGTACCCTTAGCAGAAACGTTTTAGATATTCACCTCTGTGGTTGATCATGGGAACTATTGATGGGCATTGCTTTTTATTTAGCCTTTTACTTCTGCTCTCACCCAATATGGAAAGATATTGCATGGAGCTCCAGGCCAGTGATGACTGATGATCCCTTTCTGTTTACTTCTAACCGTTTGTCTTACTGATGATCTAGGAAACAATTAAAGCCTTCAACCAGCAGTTGTTTGAGTTCAAGTGAACCATTCAAGGGGAATGTTTGTCTTAAACACGGTTACTCCTTTTGATCCTTACTGAGGATTTTTTCCCATACATTTGTAAGTTGTTCATTCAGCTCAGAATCATAATTGATTGGCTTTGGCTGTAACAACACTTACGGATACAAACTATTCTTCAGGCTTCTGGAAACACATGAATATGTTTGTGTATTGTTTGCTTTTACTTTATGATCCAGAGTGTCTGAAATAAAGATACATCATAATCTGGGGTGACCAACTCTAGGAAAAAATCTTAGATTTGTGCTTACCACCAAATTCTGTGTTTTGCTCAGCGATCAAATCCTAAATTCATTCACACGGTAAAATGTTTTAACTTCCATGTTTCATTTCCTTATTCCTGGGAAATCAGTGACTGTTTTTCTCTGACCAAACTTTAAACAAATCATGGTATTAAATAATTACTTTTCTACTGTACTTTAACAGTTTCTCTTTAATCAGAAAACACACAGAATCTATGTGATCTGGGTTCTCTGAGGTTTATATGAGAGCATTAATCACGATCGGAGGTGCGTATTGTGCACAAGAGAATTTTCTGTAAAGGTTGACACAATAAAGGTTACAGAACAGTGGTAAAAATGCAATATTTAAGATACTGTTTCATTCTCTGAATAATTACACCAGGCCAAAACCTCTGTTATCCTCCCTTTTGTCCACACAGGCTCTTGTGTCCAATAACACACGTCACTATAAATAGCCACTGGGATGTCACTGAACATGACAAAAGGAGCAGCCTCTGACATGCTGCTGCAGATGTTGGAGGGATAAAAGAAAAGACTAAGACGCTGCAGGGATGGCGATGACCTGTATTGTTCATAAACAAGGCATGACGTCCAATTCAGTGCTGAATTATGCAATATTTCTAAACTGAGTTTCATGAATACTTACAAGCACAGTGATGAAAAATGTTGGTTCCGCCTTAAGAAATACATCTTCACACATTTTTTCTTGGTTGGATTTTTAATCATCCTCTTGATTCGAGCCTTTCATTCAGACATCTGCTTGCAACAATCACTGCTGGCTCGCCAAACCCAAAATGGCTGACTCCTCACACCCCCATTCCTTAGATGTGTTACAGGGTTGCCATGGCACCTATCAGCCCCAGCGCTCCATGATTTTTTTCCCCTCTCTTTATCAAACATCTTCATTACTTGTCCTGGACATGGCCATCACTGTCCGCTGCTCTGCACCCGGCAGGGCGGAGGGAGCCACAAGAAGGCAAACATATTCATCCATTAGTCAAATCTGGAAACCCAGGGAGACATGTGCAGGAAACATGCAGGAAAACATCCCCACACACAGGGAAGAAGTGGAATGAGTCAGAGGCAATAAAGCAGCGTGGGCTTGTCGCGGTTTGATTCACTGGAGATCCGTAGTACGGGTGCTGATCTAAATCTGGGCAACAATCAAAGGAAACTAAAGAAGGATTCTTATAGACGAATAATGCATGGACTATTAGGAGTTAGAGTTACTTTGTCATCATGTGACTCACAGAGGCTCCTGCTGTCCCCATGTGTCACCCATTTCCCCTGGAGGAGAACCAGCAGAATGAGGAGATTGTTCTGTTGTGTCCCCCCTTTGTGCCCCGCCACCATAGCTCACCAAATTAAGCACATTCCTGTTCATTAGACACAGACCGATATACTGTACACAACAGAGTGAAAGACTCACAAACTAGTGATGTATAGTGGAGTATAGCAAATAAAAGGAGCTGTAGACTGGATGTAGACAAGGACCTTTCTGTGTCTAACAATATTAGTCAGAGAGGGTGGACACAAAGCCGAATAGCAGAGATCTTCCCCTCTTTCATAATGTGTACATGCTGAAAGACCCTCTGGAGTCATGAGAGTCACAGCTAGTCAGACACACCGAGAAAAAAAAGAAAGGGGAAACGTTTTTTGAATCAAATGTAGAATAATGTGTCTTTGCTCTCATCAGAATATGAACACAAGAAGAAGAGGTCACACTTTTCAGATTGAAATAAGAGAACATTAACTCACATGATGGTTGGGTTAGGCGGAGATTGGACTGTCTGTGTGCAAAACTGTCCGTGAGAGATAGAAAACAGCTACGTAAGCATCTACTTTTCCTAAAAGAAAATGTGATTGTGCTTAATGTATCATTTTCTCCACAGTACTAAAGCAAAAATAACAGTTTCCTTTTCAGTGTCTGAGCTTGGAAACAGGTAACATTATGTCACACAAGGAAGCGATGAAGGGGTGGATCTGTTGAAGGGGGAAAAAATCAGGATGTGACGTTTTCGGCGGGAAAGGAAGTGAGTTTCCCGCGTGTTTTAGCTATTTTCTTTTACCCCTTCTGGGACGAATCGGAAGAAACAACCCCCCCCCCCCCCATCCTCCTCCATTGGTTTCCTCTGTCCTGCCTTTCCTGATCACCCTCCCACCAACCCCCCTTCCTCCCCTACTCTCATCCTGCAGCTGTGTCTGGGTCACCACATGTTGGCGGACAGAGCATTGCTCTGTGAATACACACTGCTGGAAACAGAAAGACCAGCTTAATCTGGACTCTAACACTGAAATTAAACATACAATATATGGCGCCGCTCACCCTCAGCAGCTACGTCCATATGACACACTCCATAAAGATCTAATATTTCGGGAGAATGTGACTTGTGCGGGGACAGAGTCAGGGAATATGCTGTTCTTTTGATAGATGTTCCCAATAAAAATCAAATTATGGGAAGAGAGAGGAATGAAAACCTCAGCCAGCTCTAAAAATACTCCCTGACAGCCCCGCACTGAATCAAGCATCAAATATCCTTCTCTGATTAAGGGTGAAAACATGCAGTCCTCATGCGTGTGTCCTTTCCAGGACTCTTCCAAGACTCTGAGCACTCAGAGAAGTTACCAAATGTCTTGTTGTTTCCAAAGAGTCTGGTTTTGTTTATCATTTCAGCTGAGAGGAATGTGCCCATCAGGCTCAGATAATAAGGAGGCCAGACAAGCAGAGGAGGCCATCGTGCGAGAGAGAGTGAGAAAGAACATGGAAGCACTGGAGCCAGATCGTGGCTACGGCTAACACTACCCTGATTTAAAGATGTGCTAGCTGCTGGCTCAGTTAAATCGCAGAGACGGAGCTGTAGCAATGTGGACCAAGAGCACAATGTGCCTTTTGAAAGCAGCAAACCCTTTTTTTTGGTCTCTTGATCTGAAAAGACCCTTCTCTCTTCTTGCGCTCCCTGCCTCTCGCCTCATCTCCTTTGCCAAGAGAGCTCTCTGTGCCTGTTTTCTCAGCTGGGAGGATGGAAGTCAGACAGGGGGAAGGGAGGGGAGTTTGGGGAATGAAGCAAGGAATGACAAGCTGGGGGATGAAAGAAAGGGGTGAATTTAGACAACTAGAGCGACGGGGTTAGCTGCTTCATTGGCAAGTAGCAAGAGGAGAGGGGGACTGCATCCAATTGCGGGTCAAAGCAACAATTTGTGGCAGTAAAATCATGCACACTGTTGAGAGAATCATCAAAGAAGCTGACTTGTACCTACACCATAAAGCAACGCTCGCGTTTTAAGGAGATCAAAAATCTGGGGCAAAGTGGTCTAATAGCACCCCCCCCCCCCCCCCCCCCCCCGCTTCTATGGACTCTCCAACGCATGCATAAAAAACAACATTCCAGCATAACCTCAATACCACAAACAAATGATACACCCCCATTTGAGCAGCCCCCAGCTCTGACACAAATGTAGCCGCCACACCCCCCACAGCAGCATGCGCGGCGTGATCCACTGCCTCCATCGCTGCCGTTGTCATAGCTACGGAAAATTCCAGACTTCAGTGATGCGGGAATTAGCTGTGAGGAAGCGGTCAAATAAGATGTGCAACAAAAAGCCTCAAAGCACGGAGAAATATGTTTACGTGAAGAAGTTAGCAGGCTGTATCAGACGCTCTGCCGCTAGATGCTGTGCATGCCAGAGTTTTAGCTGGGAGAGCAAGTGTGTGTTACCAGAGGTCTGCAAATACGAGGCCCCTCAGACATGCGGGCACTGACACAGAGGCATGTCGACAGCTCCGCGCCATGCTGACAGGTGTTGCTGCGGAAATGGTGCAGCTGTTGCCTGGATATTTCAGCCTAATAAGCGTGCACCATCAAGCAGCTCTCCTTTACCCCCTCCCCTTCCCCCAGCTCCGAGCCAACATAACCCAGACTGATATCAGGAAGAAGAAGTGCAACCTGAGACTGGGAGTCTACCTTTTGGCGTACAACTGTTAGTTTTGGGATTCTTGCATAAACTGTTTGTTTGAAAATAGCTATCTATCATTCAAAACAAGGAACTTCTGATTTTAGTTCAACTACTCCCATTGTTGTCGTAAAAATAAATTGCTCTGTAAAAAAAGGTGTTTTGCTCCTGTGAGATGTGTTGCTGTAAAAATGTAATCTAAGTACATAGTGAACACCCAGGTGTCTGTGGTCCATCAGCACCCCCACACCCACTTCCCAAACAAAAACGTTGCTTTACTTCTGACTTTTCCTAATCTCCATCGTCTTCTCCTTTTTCTTGTTAACGATTGTGATAAAGTAGTTATTCCCATAAGGCCATAAAATGTCAAAGTGAAAAAAATCCCCAATTTCCTATGCTCAGGATGTTGTCCATTACTTTTACAACCCACAGCCACAGAATAGTGTTTGTTTTTCAGCAGATAATAGACCATTAGGTTCCACCAGAAGTCTGAGGAGAGTAATGGGAACAGGAATGGTCCAAGTAAAACACCCTGCGGTGCTCCTGTGCAACTGTCAAGACTCACAAAATTCATCAGTGTTTCAAACAGATGTGGTGGTTAGAGAGAATTCCCAGTCCAGCTGAGTGTGAATGCTTCTATAGGCTTCTGGGTGTGCATATGTAAACCTTTATTTTCCCAGATAATCCCATTGAGGCTTAAAATCTCTTTTCCAAGAGGGACCTGTCAAGACAGCAGCACCATTTACAAGTAGCAACAATTAGCTTCATACAGTGACATTCATATAATTCTACAAGCATTCAATAACAAAACCAACAAATAAATCATGACTGACTCGAAAGCAAATGCAGCATAAACCGACCTTCTGCTTAAAAGTTCTACCTTCAGACTCCACTAAACAATTTTTACTTTGGAGATCCTAAAATATCCTTAATTATGCATCTCTAACCTTTGTTCTGAACAAAGAACATATATGGCTTAATTTAGCTTTAGTTTTATCAGTTGACCCATTTCTTTAATAGTTTTGACAGTTCAGTTCGGAGCAACTCTTTGTCGTGCTGTCTCTTTAAATCTAATGGAGGCGGTTCACACCCCTCCCTCCACCAAGTGTGTTCCACTCCACCCCGTTCTGCCATTTTGGGAGGAAGCTGGGGGACGCTGTGATGAATTGTTCAGGTTAATACTCCCAACAGTCGAAAATCTTGACGTTCCCAGTTGTAACATCCCAGACACACTACGGGGAAAACTCAGAGATAGGGTGAGGAGCCCAAGTGGCTGGGGAGAGGGACGTGGCTACCCCTACGACCTGACCCCGGATAAGCGGAAGAAGATGGATGGACAGTCGTAGCGTCAGCATCCCTGAATGTGGAAAACAGAATACAGCGAGAAATAAAGATGGGGGATTCGGAAAATTGGTAAGCCGGAAATTCATCCAATAGTACGTGTCTGCAGACCCGCAGTTCTCGACCCCTTCTCCTCCGCGACAGCGCCATCTATTTCCTTACGAGTCAAAATCCTTACGAATGAGCTTTAATAGCAAAACTGATTTTAATTGTTTAGAGATCTCGTGTAGCCTCATACCAAAAAGTTTTAACGTTTATTACATAAATCACTAAATAGTAATAATGGATTAAAATATTTAGTATGAATAATCTTAGAATAATCTTAGAAATTCCTGTATTCTAAGATTTGTCTCAGAATATTTCCATGGTAAGATAAAAGTTATTCACTAAACATCTTAGGCCTTCAGAGAGCTCCTACAATGACACAATGTTAGGAGTAGTGAGGAGGACTTTTAGCGAGCCTAAGAGTGTCTGAAGCAGGGAAGATGGTGAAAACAGAGAGAGCTAATTGGTTGATGCACCACCTAAACAGTGGAGGAAATGAGCATATAGACTTCTTTAAATATCAGACAATTATTACTATCTAGATAAGATTAACTTTATCATCCCCAAAGGGGGAAATTAATTAGCTTTAGCAGCCCAAATGGTTAAATGTGTGACTCTAGTAACATAATTTTATTGAGGATAAATAAATGATAGTGAAAATGTTGGCTAATAAAGAATAAAAAGTGGAGAAATTTACAAATAATATAAAAAAGTGAGAAAGTATTTTCTGTATTGCATAATAATGTCAGTAGCATAAATGGTCATCTAGAAGTTTGATTGTGGGATGCCATCTCCTCAATTTGATTGCTGCTTGGATCGCTTCTCATTTTCCAGGTTGGTGTGTAAAAGCAGAGAAAAAGATGCATCGATCTGCAGCAATACGCTTCAAAGTCTGTGTATTTGCGCCGTGATCCCGGGACCAATTTACCTTTCAACACTCCTCTATTCTCCTCCCTGAGCTGACTGGACAGATGCGCTGCTGTTCAGTTTTTTAAGCAGTAAAATGACTGGTGAGTAAACACAACAATAAGCAAATCAAAATAATGAGGAGGATATAAGGTACATTCAAACATTTTGTGTCTGCTCTGTCTTCTCTAACCCCCAGTTGGTCGAGGTAGATGACCGTTCACACTGAGTCCGGTTCAGGTGGAGGTTTTCCTCCCTGTTAAAGGGGAGTTTTCCTCTCCACCGTCACTTCATGCTTGCTCAGTATGAGGGATTGCAGCAAAGCCATCGACAATGCAGACGACTCTCCCTGTGGCTCTACGCTCTTTCAGGAGGAGTGAATGCTGCTTGTCGGGATGCAATCTACTGGGTTTCCTTAGCTAGGAAACTTTTTGACCAATCTGTCTGTATTATTTGATTAAATTTGACTTTGCAAAGTGCCTTGAGGTGACATGTATCATGACTTGGCGCTATGTTATAAATAAAATTGAAAATTTAATTGAATTGTGTCACACTACAAACTGCTCGGCGGCAAGAAGTATTTACATCAAACTGTTTTATATGTGACACCGAGCTTGATACACTGAGCTGCTCCAAGCAGGCGGTCGCAAGAACGCGCGACATCACAGTCCCTCTCTGTTCTCACTGACAGGTGTGCAGTGGGAGCCTGATGGAAAAGAAAAAGCACTAGGTGCTCAGCTAGCTACTCACACATTTTAACATCCGTTCCGCCGCTTCCTCCCACTTGCAGAAAGTGTGGGAATTGTAGGAATTTGCCACAAGAAATGTAGGCAACAGTACGCTGGACTATGAAGGGTAAAACATCCGCGGAGAGTCAGCATGGAGTCCGCACAGCTCACAGTATGCGCACAGTATGCCCGATTATATGGGAGCCTTTAGGCAGCCCGCGCCCGGAGTATGCACTCAACAATAAACCTGATAGGTTAATTGAATATAAAAGTTATGTTTATTTTGGCATTATGTTAGAAACAGGCCAGTGTAGGCCAACTACTCTGTCCTCCCAACAGAGACGGATGGCTCTCCCTCTCAGGAGAGAGCTGTGTACGTGTAGGGGAGGAGTGACAGAAAACACTAGGGAAGAATATTTCGTGTGCCTTATTATCTGGTGAGCCTTATGGTCTGAAAATATGGTATGTGTCCACCTTGATCTGTTTCAGTTTTTGTGCAGGATGTACCCAGAGAGTACCGACGTGTTCTGACCCATTTAGATGGGAGTGTGATTGGGCTGGAGTGACGGTGCTGTTGTATGCAGCATGCATTTCAGTGTGCTAGCACCTCACGTTGTGCTGTCTAATCATCTATTTACCAACATTACCTGCTAGTTAAGCTCTCATTGTGTTAGAGTGAGAAATAAATGAGCTCTACAAAATATTTTATGGTAACTAACAGAACTGCTGATGTGTGTACTGTGGACCAGGAGGTAATTTTTGGACCCATTGGAGGAGGAGACCCGATTTCGCCCATCACTTCCTTCAGCCTCACACATCAGGTGGTTGCTCCTTTGGCTGATTTCACCTTTGTCCCTCACCTGCATACTCGTCTTACCCCATCTACCCAATCCGTATTCTCAGGGATTTGTGAGTACATGAAGTCAACCAGTGCACACACTTTTATTCTATTTCCCTAAACCGGAAGGAGCCGGCTGTTTGAAGCTATCCTTATTTGGTGAAATAACATCTGAGATGATTTAGACTAAAATTGCAGGTAAACAAAAGGGTTATTATTGTAAGACCATATTGTAAAACACGTTGATCACATTTTGTATTAATGTTATTTTAAATTTAAGTATGTATTTTAACAAAATCCCTCCCCCCCAAAAAAACTATAATCCTAATTATTCTAACATTTTTCTTAATATTTGTGTGCAATGTGTGTTCAAAGTAACCACGATTTGACTCTCAACAGATTATCTGTGGTTTTGAATTTCAGTCATTCGTGCCCAGTTGAGAGATCAATCCAAAAAAGATTAAAAAATAATAATAAAACTACCGGACCTCTATTCTGAATCTTAATTCGGTTTCAGAATAGAAGTCCAGTTGTTTTATTTTTTTAACCTTTTTTTGGATTGATCATGACCTGGATGAATCTTCACCAACATAGTTGAGACATCGCCATTTAAAATAAAATATTATGTTTGAGTAAAAGCAGCTATAAAGAAATTGTATGTCCTGTGAATTAGATATAAATAAAATCTTTTAGGGCGCATCAGAATCCAACATTATTCAACATCCTGCGTGATCATGTGGCTACATGAAGCAGGTGCTGCATGTGCCTGGTTTTTTTAACTACATCTGAATGTAGACAGAAGAAAATGTTCAGGGTCACTTTTGCCTGAGAGGCAGCAGACAGGAGCTTCAAACATCTGCGGAATGAGCATTTTTCCAACCCCACCGTAAATCCTCAGTAAAAACGACTTTTAGCCATGAGGCAGGCAACATCATGAGAAAGTTACATATTTGTTAAACACTAGGGAATAATAATCTGGACCTAAACACATGAATTTAACCGAGGGGAACGTGGGAATATTTCAGGGGCTTCAGCTAATGTTCTGACAGTGATTTGAAAATCAGCAGTGTGGATGAGACACAGGGGACTCTGCTGAATGCTCGGACCTCTGGGACAGGTGTTAAAGCCATCAGCAGGAGCCGTGCAGTCTGAAACTATGGGAAATTAACTGAACTGTGAGGCGGACCAATGCTAGAATCCATATAAATAGCGCAAAGAAATTGCAGGTGGTAATTGCTGAAGGTAATCCTGGCAGTTATTGTGGATTTATTATAGCGTTTTAGGGAATCTTCATAAAACCAGATCTGAGATATAAACCTGTAAACTTTCTGTGCTTTTAGATGAAATGCAGTCAAATTGTGCACAACTATCCCCAATCCGTTCGCTGTCTCATTTGGACTCCTTCTTGAATCATGACTCTCAAATGCATCGTTGCTTTTATCATGCAGGGAAACCAACCCTCCAAGACAATTAATTAGAAAACTCGGCAGGATGGTTTAAGAGAAAAGGAAAAGAGATATGAGTGGGAAAAGCAGCTCCAGTGCCCTAGTTTACTGTTCTCATGGCAGGCCGCCCCTCCCTCCACCTCTCAGTCTCTTTGTTCTCTCCCTCCCTTCTTGCTTTCTTTACTCTGCATTTTTGTTGCCGCACAAATCTCATTTGCTTTGTGAAGAAAAAGCATTTTATTTTATTGTCTCTCATTATTTTCTTTCCTGCATCCCCTCCCTTGCATCTCCTCTGTTAACCCAGGTAACAGAGACTCCTGCTCTAGATAACAGTATGGTCTGTCAGCCTGTCTTGCTGACCCCACCTTACATTTCTCCCTTCCATCTATCCATCACTCCCTCCCCTTCTTCTGCTCCTTCAGCGACCTCTCCGCATTTCCATCCGAGAGGCCAGCGGACGTCTCCGTTTGTGCCACTCATCTGTCTGTGTCCATAAAGATCAAATATTCATGTGCCCGCTCCGTGCCGCGCCGCCGTGCCGCCGCACCACGCAGCAGCAGATGAAGTCGGCTGGCGAAAGAATCAGTTTCCATGGCAACCTCCACCATCCATTCCCATCCCTTGCCCTCCCTCCTTTCTCGCCTCTGTTGGGCAGCGCAGGGAGGGGCAACAGATGCCTCCCTGGAAACAGGTAGCGAGCAGACGAGAGATTCTGGCATCACAGAGAGTAGATCCCCGGGACATGAGAGGGCTGTATGTCTTCTCCCTCTCCTCCTCTGTGTCGCCTCTTTGTCTCTCCTCTACCTTCCCCGTCTGGCCCCGTCTCTCCCACCCAATGTGTATAAAGAAGCGGCTATGCAGAGAGACTGTAAGCTGCTTAATATAACGCAGCTACACAAAGACTTGTAGCGTGTCTCCTTTACCCCTCACCCTCCCCGAGTGTCTGAGCGTACGGAGCAGAATGCAGCAATCATGTTTTTCTTTACGCCGAGGTGTAGCTTCTCTGAACCTTTTTTCTTTCTGGGAAAAAAAAATAAATAAATGGAGCTTTTGACCCATCTCTCCTTTGTGCACTGAGCTGTGACTCAGAGTGAGCACACGTCCAGCTGGAGCTGCCTACAAATCTCTCTTTAGCTGTTGGTCTCGGGTCTAATCTTCTCTTCTCATCTCATCACTTCCAGCTTGTCATAAATTCTGCCTGACTTAGCATCACTGCCCAGTTTTTATTGGCCTTCGTTAAAAAGGCCGGCCGCCCTTTTCAGCAGCAGTTTAGTGGTCTCATCTGGGCTTGTGCTGTTTAATGTGGGTCGCTTCCAGTTGTGTGCATACACTTGTCTTTGTTTTTAATCACTCCCTTTCCTCTGCATTTTAACAGGACACCAATGGTGAGCCCCGTGAGGGTTTATGGAAAACATGCATATGTGAAACAAATGATAGACAAAATAAAAAAAGAGAAATCCACTAGACCAAAAACCTAGAAACACAGAATACATGGAAAAAAGATGTAAGAGCAGACAATGGAGGGAAAATGGAGAACAAGGAAAGCGGGTACTGATGCTGATGTTTGACAGCAGCAGGTGAGTGTAACCATGGAAACAAAGCAAAGGAGTGATGTCATAATTTCCTCCAGGGGTCTGCCGTTGTCTTTGGCTTTTTTAGGGAGTCTTTTCTTCACTCTCAGCACTTTGATTGATGCCAGAAGGAAAGTGAATTTATTTAGCATCATTCTGCCGACTCCAAAGAAGACCAGATACGCTTTTGCCTCTTTTTGTTTCCTTTTTCCCTGACCACATTAGAGGTTGCAACAGCAGCTCTCTATGATCAGCTGATGCAGGAAAGATACAGTTGCAACGCTGCGTGACCCCATTGTTATTCAGCTAATGATCAATCTTTACAAGTGCAAAAAATGTCCAGGAAGGAAACCTCGCTGTTCCTCACTTTGCTTTGCATTTCCATCTGGAGGATCCAAACAACGTCCCACAGATATAAAGGACATAAATGGAGAAATTAGAGATCTTGGTCTGCTCCATGGTCTCCTTCCAGTTGGACAGGCTTTGTAAACCCCCAAAATGTAACCTGAGGAATCTTGATCAGACACTTAAATCACCTTAACTGACTCCTTTTGATGCAGAGAAACAGCGATGTTAGTCCGAGCGTCACTCTGCTGATGAAGCTCCTCACTCGATGTCTGATGCTGATCGTCTGGAAAGAAGCTCCTCTCAGCTGCTTGGATCTGGGATCTCCTCCTATAATCCAAATCTCTTGACCATTGCTGAGGATCTG
Organism: Fundulus diaphanus; assembly: GCA_037039145.1. Classification (NCBI taxonomy): domain Eukaryota; kingdom Metazoa; phylum Chordata; class Actinopteri; order Cyprinodontiformes; family Fundulidae; genus Fundulus; species Fundulus diaphanus. Next base: position 35,856,774 of record CM073125.1, read on the forward strand.
AACGTTGACAGACCATTACATTGAGAGTTTGTTTCTGCCTCTTCGCTGTCCTCCCTAAGACAAACAGAAGCAGTGCCTGCTTACAAAGGCGCAGAATGGGCCCAAATCATACTATCCATCGCCACCTCCGTCCTACCATCACCTATTATGAGAATAACACTTTTCACCATTTAAATTAATTGCAAATTAAATGAGATGGTTCTCGATCAGTTATCTGTATTTCTCAATCATTTTAACTTTAGAGGAAGCATGTATATGTGAGCATTTAAGATCACCAGATAGTAAAAGTATGCTATTTGAAAGGCTGAGCAAATATTCCTGTAGTTAGATGACCTGAATTTAAAAAAAACAGTATAAGAGAGACCTAGAAGTAGAGAAAGTGATCCATTGTTGATCTTTTGGATTGTGAACTCAAACGTTGAGATGTTTTTAACGTTTAACAGTTTAGTTTTTCTGACCCCTTAATGTCACCGTGGATGCAGTCATCTTCCGAGTGCTGACCCCTCTTTGGATGCACACAGTCCTCAAAGTCATGTGTCTGCAGCACAGATACGATGCCACACCCAGAAATTCACTGCGCCCAGAGGAAATCAGCCTGCTGCAGGCTCTGCTGATGTAGGTCAATTGACTGACATCTTCCTGACCTCCACTGATGTGTGTGGACGTATAGGGGGTGCGAGAGGGTGGGGCAGGCGACCTCACCCTCGCACACTCACACATACAAGTATCATGAACAAACTCCAAACCTCTTTATTTCTGTCACTTCCACTACAGTGTAATCAACATTTAACCCTTCTTTAGCACGGTCTACCATGTGACCAGGCATGCAAACACAGACATACAGAAAGAGAAAGAAAGATCTCTTCATATGGGTCAGGGGCTCAGACTCTTGTGACTATGGCCTGACTGCTTAGAGGAGACCCAACAGCCTCAGGGGGAGTTTCCACATAGATTTTAGCCCTGTCTCAACTTTGCCCCGTCCGGTTTTTTCCCTTTAAACTCTGGCTGTTACCTTCTCTACCCTAAATGTGCTTAAAATCAAGACAGGGGAGTGCTGTGACGTTGGGACCTTGAAGGGCAAATTACGTCAACTACAAAATCTATAACAATTGTGTTTTTTTGTGTCTGCAACAACCACAGACATTATCAGCTATGCTGCGCCTCCATCTGAGAGTTTCCATTTCAGTCACTAACTGCTAAACTACAAGAAGTAGGTGGACGGTTTGGGAGTTGGTTTTAAAGAATCACATCCACTCAGCACCGATAACACAGATAACAACACTGCCTAAATACTCACACAGTCAGCACGGTCAAAGGTTTTACAGCTGCTTGAGAAAACTAGGCTTTATGTTGGCTTTACTGCTTCTTCAATGCTAATGAGTTTTTACTAAACAGGAAACACATCTCCACACTATTTGTTTGGTTTGTATGGATCGCTGACCGTAAGAAAATCAGAGGGGCAGCAGAAAGGTAGCGCTATGTGCATAAATGTGGCTCTGTCACCTCTGGTGCTTGTTGATATTCTGTTTGCATCAGCCTTTAACACAGCCTGCAGAGCTGATGGATCCTCCCCTTTCCCCCAGTTTTTGCTCATGCTTCCCTCCCCTCCTCTTGGGGGGTGATTAAAACCTCCAGTGAGAACACGATCTGTAGAAGATGTACAAAAAAATAAATAAATCATAGGTGGTGATGGGTATTTTAAAGGAGAGCACCACAGATAGTATTACTATAGAGACACGCTGGAGGCAATATAGAAAATGTGCATGGGATATTTCTCAGTTTCATCACACTGTGACTGCAGCAAGAAAAGCTACTTGACTTCCTTATTTAATGGGGAACTCACCCCCAAATCAAGTATTTTTTGCCAGTACACTGTTGACATGGTTGTTTTATGGTACTGTCTACATCTCCTGGTCATTATTTTTGACAAATTAGTACATATTTGTTGAAATTCTGCGTTTGTGTCTAAAATCGTCAGTGTGACACCCTCCTAGGGTTAAACGGTGGTCTTGCATTTAATTTCAAATCTGTATTGCTATTGGTTCAAATGTTTTAGTGATATAATTTGAAGAAACTAACGTCAGTAGCTTTGCCACTTTGGGGTATATGGCAAAACATTTTAACATTTAACATTAAGTTTAACAATCCGGAATTACCATTATAGATATCTATGATGACAAACTACATATGAATGGCAAAATTGTTTGAATCTTACTAGGCAAAACTGAATTACAGATATCTGTAATTAGAATTTTGACTAGTTAAAATATAATTACAGATATTTTGAAAAATAATTTTGACTAGGAAAAATTATATTACAAATATCAGCAATTAATATCAGGTCTAGTCTTTAAATGTTAACTGTATTGCCACAGAGCTATCTCACAGGCAGACAGCAGGTGCCTCGTCCAGAAACCCGCCTCCACTGCCTCGGCAGTACTGGTGATGAGGCTCTGGCCCACTGGGCTCCGCAAAGCCACCCTCAACCTCCGGTGATGAGGAGGGTGAAAATCCTCCACCTCAAAAGACTGAACCCTGGCGTAACTACCAGCGTAACTCTGTTCACTCTCCATGACTGAATATAGCAAATCAAGATAGCTGCTGCTTCCACCACATCCTGAATACAGATCCCCTCCCTTTCCCACGTATCCCCGCCCACTTTGACGGAATTTTTCTAATTTGTCTGGGGACGGGATTATGCTTTCACATGTGGGTGAGTTACACTTTAACCAGTAATTACGAGAGAAAGCAATCAATGGATGACGAAAAATACAGGAAGGAACATGGAGGAATGTTGACCTGTGTAAAAGCAATAGGTGCTCTTCTCTGATGTCATCATTGTGAGACTGTAGTCTGAGCTGTGTGTGACGTGCAGTGCTGAAAAAAATGTTAGGTGGTTCTTCCCTTGTTTTTCACTCACACTGATAGAGTATTGTTTATGTTTTATTCTGGTTTCCCTGCCCTTATAATGACAGCGCCAAACGGGAACAATAAAATAAAGCAAAGTTTGAAAGAAATAAAGCTGAAAATACAATCTGGTCCATCCAGTCTATAATAATTGACAACATGCAAGAGCAATATGATGAGAGTCCCATCAAAATTGTGAATCAATTTAAGCTAATTTCAGGTAAATGTTTAATCCCATAGACAGTAATAGAAGAAATCTGTCATACTGTACAGAGCTCTGAGTAGAAATCTAACACCTGAAAAACACTGTTATCACAAAGCAAATATTACAAAATCTGTGATGACTGAAGGAAACAGCATATCTGATGTCTCAACGCCCCGATTATTACTAGAAGAAGTTTTTATGAGTGGAACTGAAAGATCAAACGGATTTATAGAAGCAGGAAAATGGCAAAGATGCTTGCAAAAGTTTTTATACACCTTGCACCTTTTTCCATATTATTTCACATTAAAACCATAAACCTCAGGGTTCTTTGGATAAAGAAAATCTAAAAAGTTTGAAATGGTTTTCTATTTAGACCCTTACCCCTGGAAAAACTCAATTCCTTTCAGAAGTGTCCTGATTTGCTACCCTATCTCTTTCTGCACTTCCCTCGATGCTTGCTTTCCATTTCTACACCATCACCTCTGGCAGAGCCTGACTAGTGGTCTTCCCTCTAAGTAGTTTATTTTTAGAATTGATATCAACTTCATTGTTTTATTCTCATTTGTAAATTGCTTCAGATAAAAGTTTCTGCTAAATGCATAAACAAACAATTTAATATCAGTCTTTTTTTTGAGAGGTCATTAGTGAACAAACGGCATCATGAAGATCAAGGAACGGAGCAGAATGGCCAAGGATAATGTTTCAGAGAAGCTTGAAGCAAAGCTAGGTTAATGAAACAATATTTTCAAGCTTTGAGCAACTCACAGTGTAATGGCACAACAGCAGAGGGTTCTATGTACATGTATGCAGGGCACGGCTTTCATTTTATATATGCAAAACATTTTTGAAATCCATGTCGTTTTGCTTAAAGATAGGTGTTATTTTGTGTTTGTCTATCACATACAATCCAAATAAGTTTGGGTTAGGAAGTTCTCAACATTTATGAATCCGTATTAGAGGGGCCGTATATGAGCTCAGAAAGACGCTGTGTAACACCATCTGCAATGCATGTACCTGACAATGATGTAGTAAGGCAAACTTGATTATTTTGCGCTTCAAGGAAAACTTATAAAAAACTTTGGGGTTTTGCATGGTTATATAATAAGGGTTGACGACGTGATAAGTCCCAGGTTACATACTCCTAGCTGGCAGAGTAAAAATGCTTTGTCCAGATTTTTATTCATCACAAATATATTTTTTTTCTAAATAAGGAATTGAAACAGTTCCCTGTGGCTGGCGTAAAGTAAAAAGATCAACCCTCAGTTAATTTAAAAGACAACACTGAGAAATGCAACTGATCGAACAGCTGCTGAAAACAGCTCCTTCAAAACAATACAGAACTTCCTTTACAAAACTTACATCTGCTTTTTAATGGGATTTAATGCTTAGCTGACCTCTGTATGGTGGATGTCTTCAGGTCTGAGGCACACGTCGCTGTGAACATACACACATCAAAGGCCTCCTCCCAACATAGTGGCAGTTTTAGAGGTTTGTGTTGACAAGTAGGACGGCTGAATGCTTTTTTTAGCACAAATTTCATTTCAAGGACATGAAGTACAAAGATATCAGTGTCAAATGATAAGCATTTTTTTTTAAAAAGGGAACAAAATTAGAGAAAAGGTTCATATTTTTGGGAATAGTTGAGGCAGCTCAGCAAGTATAAATAAACTGAGATGGGCAGGTTCCTGAATGGGTTTCTGTCTGAATCCTGGCGCTTCAGGGGGACAACTGGTCGCCTTGTGATGATGAAGATGTCACTCACCGGTGCGATGGCACAGCCAATCGGTTGACACTCCTTGGCCCATGCTAATTGTTCGTTAATTGTGTGTCACATGGAGGATGTTTTACAAACAACCGAGTAATCTGATCATGTTGAAATCATAAAGATATAACTACGGGCACAGGAGGACTGAATGAAAAGGGAATATGCAGATTAGGATATACTGGCATGGATTTATTCACTCACTTGAAGGCAAATTCTAAATTATGCAAATAAGGCCAGTCAACCAGCTCATGTTTAAATATATATAACTCAGTGTATTACATTTCATTTTATAGTGTCAATTCACAGCAAATATCATCTCATGGCACTTTACAGAAAAAAAAGGTGACTTAAATCCAACTGTTCAAGTTTAGTCTATTATTCAAATTGGGGAAAAGAGTTTGTGGCATTGAGTACCTGACTTGCAGTACGAACATTTGGCAACAGCTGAATAGTCATTTACATTGGGCTGTTAACTTTGCAATAATCCCTCATACTGAGCATGCATGTTGTGACAGAGAACAGGAAAAAGCACCTTTAATGAATGGAAATTTGCAGCAAAACCCCGACTCAGAGAGCAGCCATCTGCCACAGCCAACTGGGGGTTTGAGAAGACAAAACATGCACAAAAATGCACTGGTTCCAGAGTACTTTCTATGTTAAAAGAGTAATGTTAATAGCAGTAGTGGCTCCATCTTGTCTAGGAGAGAGAGTGTTAATCACAGAAAGACGGAGCCACGTGTACCATCTATAGGAGAACATGAAGTTTTTGCCGACAGTAGCTCAGCCGATACCCATCTCCAAGATGGTTTCACAGCTACCTATGGGGAAGAGAAAGACAGAGAGAGAGCATAAAGATAAGAGCTGAAATTAATTGCAAAATTGGAGAGTAGTAGGAGAATATTGCAGAGTGAGGAAAATGAGTCAGTATGTCCTCTATGCCTAAGCGTATAGGAACATAACTACAGAGCTAACCTAAGCCACTCTAACTATAAGCATTATCAAAAAAGCACGTTTTAAGCCTAGTCTTAAAAGTAGACAGGATGTCTGTCTTAAGGACTAAAACTGGGATTTGGTTCCACAGGAGAGGAGCCTGATAACTAAAGGATCTGCCTCCCATTCTACTTTTAGAGACTCTAGGAACCACCAGCAGACCTGCAGTCTGAGAGCGAAGAGCTCTGTTAGGAACATACGGAGTAATCAGATCTCTGATGTGTTCACTTTGTGTGTGAGAAAGAGAATTTTAATCATATTCTGGATTTAAAAGGGAGCCAATGAAGGAAAGCTAAATTAGGGAAAATATAGGATATCTCTTTTTAATTTCCATTATAATAGATGGCTCAACAGAGCTGTGACTGTGTAAGTTTGGCAACTGTACTAACACCGGGCTCACATTAAATGCGGTGCGGGTTGCGGTCCTGATCCACTTGCGGTTTGCCACATACCCAGACTCACACTGCTCCTAGGAAAACTAGCTGCGGAAACGGCACTGGTGAGAACAGAAGTTCATGTGGTCCTTTCTGTTGCCATCCCTCATAAATAATTAAAAACAACCATAGTTTTCATTTTTTTAGGGCAAAACCCATTATCCGTGCGCTTAAATATCCTACTTCATCCTCCAAAAGCCCATCGGTTTCCTCATGTTTCTGTGTCACCGTTTTGTTTACACTAGTCAAGCTAGTTAAGTTGGTGTGGTGATTTTAGCTTCCTGTTTAGCTCGTGAAATTCAGGAGCTCGATCCGGGGACTGCTGCAGCGTCCGTTCATACTTTTTTCTGCACCGCACCGCACCGCCTCGGTAACTGAACCCACAACCGCATGCAACTGATGTGAGTTGACACATTGATGTTTGATTATCTGGGTTCCTTGTGGCGCCGCTACCGGATCTGCACCACATTCAATGTGAGCCTGGGGTAAAAGGGCCTCAAGGATTATTCCAGTTCTCCTCTATTAAGGGTAAAAATGTGCTGTTCTAGTTTGGCAAAGACTATTTTTGTGCAAGAATAAACGTTATTTTTCCAGACTGAGTAGGATGCCTCTATGTGTGTGTGGAGAGTTAGGGTTAGGAAACACAAGCAGTGATGCATGTAAACAATTTAGTAAACACATCCATTTTAGCTTCATTAGTAGTCAGTAAAAGCCTGTTTTTTTATGGAGTTTAAATGTCACACTAGTGTATATTTCTCCCCTAGAGCAGCAGGAATGCTGAAGAACATCCAGTTTAAACGACACAGTTCTTAGAAACAGAGACTGAGAGAGAAAAATGAACCGAGGGCTTTACAGCCAAGTTAAAGATAAAGGAAACATTTCTTTCAGAGCCCTGGCATGGGGATGCTGATGGCAGCCAAAAAAAAAGCATGTTGAAGAGAAATCAGTGGCTGTGGGGAGTTTTTCTCTTGTAGGAATGAGGAACTGGGAGAAAAGATGCTGCAGAACATAAATGATTACATGACCTGTGTATATAAAATTATTGTTTTAGTTCTCCCACAGCTGAGGTCACATCTCCTCCAGCGCTCCCTCCCTCCTCCAGGAGGGGTGGCAGATATGCTGCGAGAGTCACTTTGCTACCTGGAGACCGACAGCCTCCCTGTTCAGCCAATCAGAGGCTGTGAAAAACAACCTCCTGCTTCTCCATTGGTCCAGCTGCTCCCTGGAGTTCATTCCTCTATCAATGCCTTGTCATTGTGTCGTCTGGCCCTGCCAAAGCCAATTATACTGCCCCCTTTCCTTTTGTTCGAAGCTCTTTTCTCTCGTAGACCCCCTTCACACGTTTAACAGCATAACACACACACACACACACACACACACACACACACACACACACACACACACACACAGACTGACATGCATACAAAACTCCCCTAGCTCCTCAGAATGTCATGATGGAGTCTGGGAATCAGGATGACCTGAAACTCATAGTAATGAGACATCTATATCAATCACAGTTAACTCTCATATCTGAAAACTGTATTAGATTGCAACATTTGGTACATAATGCAGCCTCAAAATAAGGATTATGAAGAAATTAATAAAGAAAATCCACAAAATAACAGTTTATATTCTCTGTCCCATCTGACACCTGTCTATATTTGTCTTGTTTACCCTGTTAAACCATGCGGTTTGTTGTATAGACATGAAAAAATGAGGCTACGCTGTGAACGTCTAGCATCCTTGGACAGATTTTAATGGACACAAGACTGAAAACTTTAGTCTTGTCCCCCCCACACACACACACACAGTTATTCCCACTTCAAAATCATTGAGAGCACATGTGGCTTTATCAGACCAGGTACACATGATTAGAGAATCATTACTCTGTTTAAATTTCAAGCATTTAGTGTGGCGTGCTCCTGACTGTTGAGGTGACACATAACCCAATAAGACTGAAAAAGCTGTCTTATTGAGTTATGGGGCCTTCTGACAGAAGACTGTAGCAGCTTAAGAGTCTGGTAAAGGATTTAAAGAGGTCTCAAGACATTTTGAAATTCAGTCATATCGTGGTCTAAAGGTGGTGGACGTTCAAAGCAGCTAGCGACATGCAGGTGTGCGGTCATACAAACAAGTCAACCGTGAAAGCAAACTGCAAACATTTGCTTTCTAAATAAAACATGAAGACTAGACTAAAGTTTGCCAGTTACGACTCAAACAAAGACCAGGATATCTGGAATTATGTTTTTATTGGACAGATGAAATAAAGACTGAATCATTTGAAAAGCAAAACAGAGGTCAAGTTTGGCATAAACCAAACTCCAGGATTCCAGGATAATAACCTCATACCAACTGTAAAGCATAGAGGTGGAAGTGTCATGGATTGGCGATATGATGCTCCAGCAGGACCTGGCCTATCGTGTCTCAGAGGGTGCTTAAGGAAAATGTGAGACCATAACCGTAATGGTGAAACAGAACTGGACAATGCAACATGACAGAACATAGCAGCAGATCCACCAGGGACTGCCTGGGGAAAGTCAAACTTAGATTCCTCGCATAAGTTTAATTTATTCCTATGTGCAGAATTCAGCCCTATGTGATCATCAGTGAAGAGTAAATCTTTAAAAGATCACATTAATGTGAAATCCTGACGTTTGTGAATTTAGAATTTAGAAATAAGATAGCAGAAATACCCTTTGAAACTGGCCCTAACCGGACTTGCTGCTGGCTTGAAAATTCGTCTGCTGCAGGTCGGATACTGACAGCCGATTGATGCTCCACATAAGGTGACATATAAAATCAAAACTCTTCCTTAAATTGTAACATTTAAAATCTGAGGATCATTTATGAAACAGCTATTTTACTGTAATTATTTCACACAGCCTTTGAATGATTTAACCAAAATCAAACACTTTGCATTATGACTGTTTTCTGCTTGCTTTTGTTGACCTGAACTGAATGTACTCGCCCGTTTACTCAATCGCAAGTAGTGTATAAAAACGGCTGCAGGAACAAGTGCTGCACCACACAGGCATCCATGCTAAACGAACCTGCACGCTAAAGCTACTTCAAGATGCAAATGTAGCAAACAAACACACCAAAGGGGAAAAGCACAGGAGACAAACTTTTGCCCAATTTTCTGTTCTCGCTAAGAAAACTGTCTCTGGGAACAAAGTTTACAAGCCTGTGCTTTTTAAGCCAGAGATCTGGGGTCGTGATTTTCAGTTAAGTGGTGAACTTCCACACTCTGTTAACTGACTTATCTCATTTGCTCAAATTATTATTTTTTTTTTAAGCAAATTCATCTTTTAATTTTCCTCCTCTTCTTTAAAATTCTTTAGTACTATTAAAAGTCTGCTCATCTTGAAATGTTCCAAAGTATAACTAAAAACTTAAAAGCATCTTATTTGGATCATATATGATGGACTAACACAATGTAGCGCACAACCGTGAACTGGAAGAAACATAAAACATGTTATTTTGCTTTACAAATAAAATCTAAAAAGTGTGGCCTGCATTTGTATTTACCCCTTGCTTGGCCAGCCAAACTGACTTACGTCGTAAACACGGCACATCAGTCAGGAAAGCTGCTGGTAGAGCCTGATTTGAAAGGCGGGATTAACAGAGTCACTGGGAACAGGGTAAAACCAATCAGAAAACTACAGATGCAACACAAACTCCAAGCAACACACTCCGTTTTAGCTCTTACAGCAGCCAGTTTTGGAGTTTTTAAAGATATATCCAATTCATTCAGGACATAATAAAGGGCATCATTAAAATATCGCTCCGTTGCAACCGCCATCTTGACTGTTATGGTTACAGATAAACTCTGCTCCATTATGGGTAAAGAGTGATGCATCGTAGACTCCCGCTTCACACGCTGTGATTGGTCCGGTAAGTTTTAAGGCCGAAACACACCAAACCCTCCAATCCGTCCGTTGCGATGGAAAATCGCGTTGTAGCCATTAGATCTGGTCGGAGTGAACGGGGCCAGGGCAGACCGGCTTGCGGTTTTCTGCAGCTGTACTGTGTAGCTCTGACCAAGGTAGACCCCTGCTCTTTCTTGGTTGAAGCTATGCAGCATTGTGACCGGAAATCCAAGAGTCAGACAGGAAGAGAGACACTTTGGCAAAATAAAACACGTCCGTTTTGGGGAAAATACAAAATAAAAACTCCGAACCGCAGGTGAAACAGAACGCAATTTCCAGCCAGGTTTGTCCCGAAAAATACACAGCTCAATAAATAATTAATAAAACATTTCAATAAATTGTACTTACACATGGTCGGAGGCCAAAAGTACAGCAAACAGATAAGAGGATTAAGCAGCGATCTTTTTTGAGCAGAAACTGAAGCTTTACGATGACTGCCCGGCTTGTTTATGCTGGAGGAACTTCAAGAATCTGTGATACATACTGTTGCATAAATACTTGATCTCGCAAGTCCGGTGGTCCCTAGACAGAGCCTCTACACAGCCTATAGATGAGGAAAAACATGTGTACGGATCCGAACGTCAGGTCGGACGGATCGAATAGTTTGGTATGTTTCAGCCTTTAGACCAGAGAGTCTGAGCCTGTCCAGACCGATAAGCTGGGTATTGAATACACATGGTGTAAATCAGTCTGGCTAGCCAGGCTATAGATTAGATCATAATCTCTGACCTCAGAATGATGCTGCCACCACTATGTTTCACAACAAGCGATAGTCAATTCAGTGCGATGTGTAGCGTTTTCTGCGATCCCAACTTTCAATTCAATTCAATTCAATTTTATTTATATAGCGCCAATTCATGAAACATGTCATCTCGAGGCACTTTACAAAGTCAAATCAATCATATTATACAGATTGGTCAAAAATGTTCCTATATAACGGAACCAGTTGATTGCTTCAAAGTCCCGACAAGTAGCATTCACTCCTGGAGAAGCATAGAGCTACAGGGAGAGTCGTCTGCATTGTCCATGGCTTTGCAGCAATCCCTCATACTGAGCAAGCATGAAGCGACAGTGGAAAGAAAAAACACCCGTTAGCGGGAAGGAAAAACCTCTAGCAGAACCGGGCTCAGTATGAACGGTCATCTGCCTCGACCGACTGGGGGTTACAGAAGACAGAGCAGAGACACAACAAGACAGACAAACAAGCACAGAAGCACACATTGATCCAGTAATCTGTTCTACATTAGATGGTAATAGCAGGTGAGCTGTCTTCTCTGGATGATGTCACAGTTAACAGAACGTTAGACCAGGTCTACCTACTATGAAGAAAAAAGAGAGAGAACAAAAAGTTAAAAGCTGAAATGACAACAGTCATTTCAATGTAATACAATGCAAAACTGGAGAACAGTAGAAATCAGTAGAGTGAGAAAAATAGACCATGATGTCCTCCAGTAGCCTAAGCCTATAGCAGTAAAACTATAGATGTAGCTCAGGGTAACATGAGCCACTCTAAATATCAGCTTTGTCAAAAAGGAAAGTTTTAAGGTTAGTCTTAAAAGTAACTTCATTATTTTCTTCCTAAAGGTCTATTAACACTCTGCATGAATAAATACATTTCTTATATTTCTCAACGTGTGAAAAACAAGAACAAGGTTCTTTCTGATCTGGACATCTATACTTTACAAAAACAGCAGAACTACAGATAAGTCCTCACAAGTCCCTCCCAATGCTGCACTGGTCAGTGTAATAACTACACCTGCTTTAAATTTATGACTGATCGCAGTAGCAACAGTTGTCATGCACCACACTAGAAAAAAAATAGTTTTTGTCCAAAACAACAAGCTGCAAGAACAGAATGACGTCTTTTTGCTCCCGTTGTCCCGTGAAAGAGAACAAATGTTCCTGTTCTTGCAGAGTTTGTAGAAACCCTTCATGATGCTGTGTCACAAACCTCTGAGGCTTTAACAGATCAGCTGTGATTATAATGAAGTTAGATTACACACAGGTGGACTATATTTACTAATTCAGTCAGTTTAGTTGCCTTTGATTTTAGGTGTTAAAATGTTTGGAGCAATGCATTCCCTCCCTCTCTGTCTAAAATCTGTTAGTTTGCCTACTTGCTTTTCTGACGTGAAATATGCTCCCCGACCAGCTTTTTTACAACTGGATGTGTAAATGATCCCATCCAGACGTAGCTCCTGCTAGCCACAGTTTACGTCAGCTATAAATGTTTATGTTAGCAAACAGAGATGTAGACAGAAATTGGGCAGAAAAACAAAGGGATAAAACATCAACTTTGTAATGGTTAAAGGAGAAAGGAATGCATTTTTTACACCTACCAAATCTTTTTAAGGAAAACATCCAACATTTACTGTGGCGCAAGCTTATTATGTAATATTTTTTCCCTTTTACTTGCTGGATCTCCAGTAATACTAAACTGAAAGTTGGATTTTTTTATTTATTTTTTTGAAAAAAATGTTGCTTGGAGTGAAAACAGTAGGAACAACTTAGTCACATGATCAGAAAGTCTTGAAGCTACTTTGACTCGCACTATGAAACAAAGCTTGCCGAATGTTTTACTATAAATTCTCAAAGTACTACCCAGCTCTATGAAAGCATCCAGGTAACATAATTATGAGGCTTGTAATTCCTTGTTAAAGAAACAAAAAAGCATAAACTCTATTGAAAGCTGTCTTGTTTATAGAATCGTAAAGTATTTATTGGAGGACAATTAGGATTTACTGCAAAACTACTTTAGGTGCCTAGGCAATAACTTTGTTTAATGAAGGTTTATGAAGGGGGGAATAATCTCTTGAACCCAAATTAGGATGGTTTTTACCTTTAATTTGAAAGTGGAAACATTGTTAATCTTATTAAATTTGTTAGCAATTGAGACTATTTATATATGTTATTGGGAGACAGAACTACAAAAAAAACCCGTGTATCAGCTACATGTTCCCGTAAACGTCTAAAAAAAAGCAGTGAGCATTTTTAAGTGGTATGGTAAGTGTTACCACACCCTTTACTTCCCAGTATGTTTGCAAAAACTGCCAGTGGTTTAAAAAGAGAAAGAAAACACTCCTAAAAGGGTATCCGCTCTTGAAACCTGCTGATGCTGTGGAAAGGACTTAGTGAAGTGAATGGGGAGGAGCAGCAAGTTTAAAGGAAATATGTATATCTAAAAAACAGACTTTTTCTATCACATTCTGTTAAAAATAATCACAATAAATAACTTGTAATCAGGAATACATCAGTAGTTTTGGTTAAGAGTAAAAAAAACTGTTTTATAAACAGATTATATACCACCTTAATTCCTACAGCACTATTAAAATGTGTAAATTGTCTGATTTCCAACAAAGGATGCATTTGATACAGTCAATCACAACCTTGAGTTGATGTGTTGTAAATGTGCGCTATATAAATATAATTGAATTGAATAGACTTGAAACTGGCTCAGAGCATTTTTTGTTTTTCCACTTTTCTAGCCATCAAATACATTTTGTTGTGTACTTGGAGTCTCTGGGAGTGCAGAAAGTTTGAATTTAGTCTCTCCAGGAGTTGCATAGATATCTTTAGATTCTGTTTTGGTCCGACATCTATAAAGAGAGACTTTACAGATATAACTTACAATTGAAAAATGCAAGAGAATCTTTCTTCTCTGAGATCATCAAGAAAAACAGTAATAATGCTTCTGTCTTATTTTCCACAGTCGACAGGCTAACAAATCCTCCTGTGTCCGTGACTTCCGAACTCCACTCCACCAGGGCCTGCAATGAATTTGCTAACTTCTTTACTGAGAAAATCCTAAAAATTAGAGGATCATTTTGTACTACCATATCAACTCCAGAACCAAAGCTGTATTCAGCAGGAACTATTTCTGACAAAATGTCCCATTTCAGCGAAATAAACCACAAAAGCTTAGAGCAGATCATTCAGCAGCTAAGTTCCTCTTCATGCAGCCTTGATGTTCTACCCACAGCTTTCTTTAAAAAAGTTTTACCTGGCATAGCGTCTGATTTGACCCAGATAATAAACACGTCCCTTCTGTCAGGTGTTTTCCCCCAGTCCCTAAAAACAGCAATTATCACACCACTGTTAAAAAAGAACAATTTAGACAAACTACTACTCCAGAACTACAGGCCCATCTCAAACCTCCCCTTTATCAGTAAGATTATTGAAAAAGCTGTGTTTCAACAATTAAACACCTTCTTAAAAACGACCAGCCGCTTTGACGTTTTCCAGTCTGGCTTCCGTGCTCACCACAGTACAGAGACCGCCCTTATTAAGGTGTTTAATGACATCCATATAAATACAGACTGTGGAAGAACCACCGTGCTGGTTCTGTTGGACCTCAGTGCAGCATTTGATACTGTCGATCACTCCATTCTGTTAGAACGCCTGGAGAACTGGGTCGGCCTCTCTGGTACAGCTCTCCAATGGTTTAAATCCTACTTAAAGGACAGAGACTTTTTTGTATCAGTAGGTAATTTTACATCAGAGATGACAAAAATCACATGTGGGGTTCCCCAAGGGTCCATTCTAGGTCCCCTCCTGTTCAATATCTACATGCTCCCCCTAGCTCAGATAATAAAAAATAACAATATCAGCTACCATAACTATGCAGACGACACACAGCTTTACATCACCATGTCACCAGGTGACTATGAACCAGTTCAGGCACTCAGTAAATGCCTAGAAGAAATCAATACGTGGATGTGCCAAAATTTTCTTCAGTTGAATAAAAACAAAACAGAAGTAATAATTTTTGGACCAATAGAGGAGAGATCAAAAGTTAGCACACTGCTTCAGCTGCTTCAGTTAGGAACCACTGATCAGGCCCGAAACCTGGGAGTAGTGATGGACTCAGACCTGAACCTTCAAAAGCATCTAAAGACAATCACAAGGTTGGCTTTTTATCACCTGAGGAACATTTCCAGGATTAAAGGACTAATGTCTCAGCAGGATCTGGAAAAACTAATCCATGCGTTTATTTTTAGTAGAATTGATTACTGCAACGGTGTTTTCACAGGTCTGCCTAAAAAGTGGATCAGACAGCTGCAGCTGATCCAGAACGCTGCTGCCCGCGTCCTCACTAAGACTAAGAAAGTAGAGCACATCACCCCAGTTCTAAAGTCCTTACACTGGCTCCCTGTATCTCAGACAATAGACTTTAAAATACTTCTGTTAGTCTATAAATCCCTAAATGGCTTAGCACCTAAATACATCACAGACTTGTTATCAGTGTATCAACTTTCCAGACCACTCAGGTCTTCTGGCTCCAGCCTGCTCTGCATACCTAGAACCAGAACTAAACAAGGAGAAGCAGCATTTAGTTCCTATGCTCCACTTATCTGGAACAAACTTCCAGAAAACTGTAAAAGTGCGGAAAGCCTGAGTTCCTTTAAATCAAGATTAAAAACACATTTGTTTAAAATTGCCTTTGAATGTTCAAGTTAAACTGTTTTAAAATTTCTTTTTTTTTTTTTTTCCTACATTCTATCCCTACTTGCTTTATTCCTATATTTTAATCATGTAAAGCACTTTGCATTGTCTCTGTACTGAATTGTGCTATATAAATAAATTTGCCTTGCCTTGCCTTGCCTTGCCTATTTTTCAAGACGTTCAGTTTTCTATGTTTTTTGTTTTAACAATTACATCACAGTGTTTGCTGTGGAGCTTCTAAACAAGGTCATGGACTTCCTGCTTACGAATTTCACAAATCAAATTTTGTATTCCAAGCTCAAGGATGTCGAGGCTACAAGAAGACAAGTCAAAATGTTCAGTTGAAATGGCAGAGAGGGGTGGAGTGGAATGCTCTGCGACCTGGAGGGGGACGGGATGTGAACTAAGTAAGTCAAATTTATTTGCATAGCACTTTTCGCAGATAGTAAAATCCCAGAGTGCTTCACAGTTCCATGTACATCTTAGTTAAAAGCCTTTGTTATATAAAAAGAGTCATTGGAGTTTATGCAGCGCGGGGGCAAGTCCCAGAGTCTTGGGGCAAAGCCGGTCTCCTCCTGTTTTAAATGAGTCCGTGGTACCGCCAACAACCTCTGATTAACTAATCTGAGTCCAAGGGGAGCAATATGGCATCTAAGCCATTTATGTGTTCTGGAGCTTGGCCAGGTAACGCCCTGAAGGTTTGGATCAGAATCTTGAAATTGATCCTATATTGTACATTAGGGGGTCACCAACCTTTTTGAAACTGAGAGCTACTTCGTTGGTGTTGTGTCATATGAAGGGCTACCAGTACTGACTTTTGAACAAGAAGAGTCAGAGTTCACCTTAACTTTATGTATAATTAATACATTTTACATGCTTTGTTATAGATATTGTCATTTTTAAATCTAAATAAATGTAGGTGTGATTAAACAAGTAAAGTAATGGAATAAAATAAAGTTTTAGATGCAGCTCACTGATGGATTGTACTTTTTTTTTTTTTTTAGAACAGGCTCGGGGGGGCACGATGTTGGTGACCCCTGTTGGACAGGGATCCAGAACTGGGGTAATGTGCTTTCTTCTATTGGTCCTTGTTTCTTGCTGCTGCATTTTGGACTGTTTGAAGCCAATTTAAAGCTCATTTGTTGAGATAATTAAAAAGACTATTGCAGTAGTCCAAATGGGATGGAATGGTGCTCAAAGGATAAGAAGCTATCAAAGATGACACCCAAGTTTCTTACAGTGGTTTGGAAAGAGGATGCCAAAAAAGTAAGATATTGCCTGATCACAGGGGTTTTATCTTCAGGTGCGATAGTCTCTCATTTTGTTCGCAGTATGTTGCAAGTAGTTGTACTCAAGTCATTGTTTTGATTTCTGTCAAAAAATGGCTGAAGGCAGATAATTATCAATCTCTAAAAGTCTGAAAAAACAATATAGTTGAATGTCATCAGCATACAGATGCTTCTTGATCTAGCATGAAGTGCCTCCTTTGTATTTAGAGAGGTCACACTAAAACAAGTCACTCAGACACACCTAAGAAAAGGGGTAAAGGGCTGTGGAGCAACAACAACAAAATATTTAGATTAAAGTATTGCATTTCCCCTTAAATAGACCACAACAAGTGACTTATGTGTGAAAAGGAAGGATCTATGAAGCACAATATGTTCCCTTTAAACAAAGATCACATTTTTAAGAATAATCATGGTCTATATATGTTCCAAGAGACAGAAAGAATGAGAGAAACCCTAAAAATAATGAATCTGTTAAAGAGACTGACTCACAATGTTCTTTAAAGTTGAGCCAGAACAATTTCTGCCCCCTCTGGCGAAAAATGTTTGCGAGCCAAGCGGAAGGTCGTAAAGGATTAGAGGAAGCTGCGGTTTTTTCTGGTGGTGTTAACTCGTCCTGCTAATTAGGTGAAAGGAAGCTTTGGTTCACTGAAGAATGCATGGGAAAGCTATGACAGGGGGCAAAAGTCTCCATGAGGTTTATCATGAAATAACTTCCAAATACAGAACTCATGTTAGAAAAGACGGACAGCATGTGCCAAAAACGACATTCAAAAAAGGGGGCTGTTGAGAAATGCCTCTAACATTATAACTGGCATGGGTATAAAATTGGTCATTCCTAAAATGAAACCTTATTTAACAGCAGACTTGCAGTTTTAAGACCCTCCAACTGTACTTGCATCTATCCATAAAGTTGGAGCTCTGCTCGGCTTTCTCTGCAAATTTACAGCCTAATAAACATCACTGAGCAAGCTTGACATTGGTAAGTCGGCACAATTTACTGTCTTCACAGAAAAAAAGCATATGCACAGAAACTAAGTCCGGGCTGAACGCATCTGCTGTCAGTGAATTAGTTAAACCTGGAAGGAGGAAGCGTATGGAATCCACTTCCAGATCAGAGCTGAGAACAGAAGAAATACAGTTAGGCCCAGAAATATTTTGACAGAGACACAATCCTCATGATTTGGGCTCTGCATGCCACCACGTTGTATTTGAAATTAAACAACTAAAATGTAATTGAAGTGCAGACTTTAAGGTTTAATACAAGGGGTTGAACAAAAATATATTATTAAACCTGTAGGAATTGTAGCTATTTTCATACAAATGCTCCTCATTTCAGGGGCTCAAAAGTAATTGGACAAATAAACATAACCCTAAGTAAAACGTTACTTCAGTGTTTCGTTGTGAATCCTTTGCAGACAATGACTGAATGAAGTCTGGAAGTCATGGACATCACCAAACGCTGGGTTTCCTCCTCAGTGATGTTTTGCCAGGCCTTTACTCTAGCTGTCTTCAGTCGCTGCTTGTTTGTGGATCTTTCTGCCTTAAGTTTTGTCTTGAGCAAATTAAATGCATTCTCGATTGGGTTGAGATCTGGAGATTGTCTCAGCCATTGCAGAATATTCCACTTCTTTGCTTTAAAAATATCTTGGGTTGCTTTTGCAGAATGTTTTGGATCATTGTCCATCTGTACTATGAAGCGCCGTCCAATCAACTTTGCTGCATTTGGCTGAATCTGAGCAGAAAGTTTATCTCTATATACTTCAGAACTCATCCGGCTGCTTCTGTCTTTTGTCACATCATCAATAAACACAAGTGACCCAGTGCCATTGGAAGCCATGCATGCCATCACACTGCCTCCATGTTTTACAGATGATGTGGTGTGCTTTGGATCATGAACTGTTCCAACTCTTCTCCAAACTTTCTTCTTCCCATTATTCTGGTCCAGGTTGATCTTAGTCTCATCTGTCCAAAGAATGCTGCCCCAGAACTGGTCTGGCTCCTTCAGGTGTTTTTTGACAAAGTCAATTCTGGCCTTTCTATTTTTGAGGCTGATTAATAGTTTGCACCTTGTGGTGAATCCTTATTTACTCTCATGAAGCCTTCTTTTTATGGTAGACTTGGATACTGATACACCTACTTCCTGGAGAGTGTTCCTTACTTGAGTGGATGTTGTGAAGGGTTTTTCTTCACCATATAAAGGATTCTGTGATCATCCACCACTGTTGTCTTCCATGGACCTCCAGGCCTTTTTGAGTTCACAAAGCTCACCAGTGCTCTCTTTATTTCTCAGAATATACCAAACTGTTGATTTGGCCACTCCTAACATTTCTGCTTTCTCTCTGATGAATGTCTTCTTTTTTTCCAGCCTGAGGATGTTCTGTTTCCCCATGGAGAGCTCATTTGACCGCATGTTGTTCACAGCAACAGCTTCCAAATGCAAACGCCACACCTGGAATCAACTCCAGACCTTTAAACTGCTTAATTGATGACAGGTTAACGAGGGAA
Source organism: Fundulus diaphanus (assembly GCA_037039145.1). Taxonomy (NCBI): domain Eukaryota; kingdom Metazoa; phylum Chordata; class Actinopteri; order Cyprinodontiformes; family Fundulidae; genus Fundulus; species Fundulus diaphanus. Next base: position 35,876,240 of record CM073125.1, read on the forward strand.
GAGCCCATGCAGCCTTATTTATTTTGCAGTCTTCTGAGTCAATTGTCCAATTACTTTTGGTCCCTTGAAGTAGAGGCAGCCACGTATTAAAGAGCTGTAATTCTTAAACCCTTGCTCCAATTTGGATGTAAATACTCTCAAATTACAGCTGAGTCTGCACTTTAAGACTATATTGATTATGTAATTTTATTATGAATACATTTTCATAAACAGCTAAAATAACAAAACTCATTGTTCCAATATTTCTGGGCCTAACTATATGCAAAAAGCTGCACTTGCAGGTACTTTGGTAGCTGTACTGAAACAGTTTTATCTTTTAGATATTCCAAAAAAAGGAGGGGGGTGTCAATCCCAGGAGATTAGGATGTTATTGAAGGAAAGGGATATTTGCCAGAATAAGAGGCTTAACCTCTGTAATTGTTGTGAACAAAAGGACTCTGGTAGAGGAAAACTGCATATTCTGGCTTTTATTAAGACTGTGTTGATAAAAACAAGATGAGTTAGTGATGTTTTTGAATAAATAAAAATCACGTAATCAATGAGGCTACAAGGGTTGAAACTAAAATCAAGAGAAAAATGCTGTCAAAATGTAGTCAATTTCCATATCTGCTTAAACACACAGGCACAAAGAGGGGTTGTCCTGCTGGATACTGGCAATCAGAGCTGGAAAAATATCTCTGGAAACACTGGAGCAGTGGAAAATCCTTGGATTTATCTGCAAAAATAACCAACTCCACTGTTTATTCATTCCTCTGCTGCCTTTTGGCCATAAAATTACAGAAGGCCAGGCTGCAGTGACAGACTGGTATTTTACAGCACAATGTGTTTACACGAGACGGAGGAGCGGCGCAGCAAAGAAATGCTTCACAATCAATTTCCTTACAGCCCAAAAGAAAGGGCTCTTGTTAAACAGCATGGGTTGTATGTTTTAAGAAATTATATTAAAAAAAGAGCCAATCACTTCATTAAATTATGCAAGACAATTTAATTAATCAAAATTACCAGAAGAAATGTGCATTTTTCCATATGCATAAAGCAATCGCTCAAAAAAAAAAAAAAAAACAAAGAAAACAATTCATATACATTAAAATTATCGTAAAAGGTTATTTAGAACCAAATCTCATAAAAAAATGGAAAAACGTACAGAAAAAAAGAGGAATAAGTCAGATCAGACAGAATATTCCAGTGGTGGTTTGATGCTCTTTATATGTGAAAACTTACAATCATCTAGTGCTGCCTTCCTGAACAGAGGAGATCACACAATAACAGCGGTCAAGTCTCTTTAATTACAGCAAGGAGATGTTTTGTGCAGGCGCAGCAGTTAATTGGGTATTTCCTCGCTGTTTGAAGATTAAAATAAAGCACTAGATCCCAGATCGGATATTGCCACACCTCAAGTGCTTCGTTTGAATCCCTCTGATGACGTTTAAGCGCCACTTTCTCCCAAAATAAACCAAAAAGAAGAAGCAAACATTTGTTTGTAGAGCATGCCATAGCAGCGCAGCACTGACTGGCCAGTAGAGCTGGGCTGCGGGCTACGCTGAAGGACTCGTATAGGAACGCACTGAGCAGCGGACATCACCTGCCGGGCTTCCTGTCGGCTGGTACAGCGAGACGTCATGGCAACATGTCGGCTGCAGAAACAAACAGGAGCGAGGCCAGACATTCGGAGACGGCGGCTGCAGTTCGGTGGGAGCGGGAGCGGGAGTGGGAGAGCAGACAGCTTAACAAGTGAACACGGATACTTGTCTCAGCAGTTTCTGGGCTGTTTTCCAGTGCGCTATATTCTCAGCAGAAAAGACCACAAGCTCATCATTCATGACAGCCTGCTTGGTGTAGTACAGTAATTAGAGACGGCAACACACACGCACACAAACGCAGAAACTTGCAAGGAGACACACTGGTTTGTGCACACAAAACTAAATATAGGCGGCCAATTTCACACTCAGAATTTCTCATATACAAAGAAAACAAACAAAAAAAACAGGAATGTAAACTACTCCATAGATTTGTATGAAAATACCCTTTAAAAAGGTTTTTTGGTTTCTATGCAAAAACCTGCTTCCCAGTACAGTTTCGGTTATGGTCCACATTTTTATTAATATATATAAAAACAAAAATAACCATTGGATGTATACGAGTGAGATAAATGCTGTCTGAAAGGTCAACCCTGGTGAAGTGCTGCTAATAATGTGGTCCACATGCTTTCTCCAGTGTGAACGACAACTGGACGACACCTACAAGTGAAATGATGAGACTGGTTGGCACTTCGGTTAAAACAGGTGAGCAGTATAGTAAGTATTACACACAGTGACTTGCAGTATCTATAAATGTTACAAAGAATAACATTTCACCGTTCAGAGGGTAAAAGAAAAAAAAAATAAGAAGCAGAAAGTTTCCATTGCTGGTTGGTGGGAAGTTCCTGACATTGACTGTCTGAGTTTCAAATTGAAATAAGAAGAGATGATTCAATCCTGAGTAGGTCTTTGGGAAAAGAAAAATAAACGTTTAGGTGCATATGCTGCAGAAAGAAGTTGGCAAACATTCAGATGCTGATGCTGAGGGTGGAGGACGGCCCTCTGAGTCCTGCCCCTCTCTGTCAACACAACCCAAAGCAGAAGAGAAAAGCTGAAAAATGCTCCGCGTAAGGAACGGGATGAGGAAACATCGCAGAGAACTATTGTCATTTTGCTGTCGGCCCCCTGTCTGCGTAAAAATCTTTTTTAATACCACTGCATATATAAAAAATAAACTTCTGTACTTGGAAGCCTAATTAGACCGAGAGTTAACGCTGTCCAGTAACTCCTCCAAGGATTCTGCTCCATCTAGTTTGGGCTCCTCCTTGTCAGACTTTGCCTTTTTTTTGGGCACTTTACTGGACGAGGATGTGTCTTCCTGCATCAGCTCTTTGGCCAGGATGTTGGTCACTGCATGACCAGCTCGCCGGTGGTTGGCTGAGAATGAAAGAAAAGAAAAAAAAGAACAAAGTGAGACAAAACCAAAACGCCACAATGAATCTGCACATTCAAGTGAGCCACTCAGAGTTTCTACACATTCCAGACTTTTCCTGCTCCTTTTTAGATCACATTTTAAGCATAAATAAAAATGTTCACTATGAATTTATGGCAAATGTTTCTATAGTCGTCAGCCTCTGGAACCTCCAAAAACAAGAGGAAGAAAAGAAGAGGAAAACACAAATTAAAGGGTGTTTAACCAGATATAGGGATAAGGAAACAAGGACGGTGGATGGATGGATGGATGGATGGATGTCGGACAGAAAGAAATCGGTGGAGGAGTCCACAAATGGATACATTGACAGGCAGACAATGTAAAAACAGATCGACAGAGGCATGAACGGATAGACAGACTGCTGGATGGATTGATAAACAGATGGAGGGACTGATAACATGGACAATTAGGTGGATGGAAAAACATAGCAAACAAATGGATTTATTAATAGGATGAATAGATGGACAAACAAGAGATAAATGAGTACATGGAAAAACTGATGGACAAAAGGCTGGCGTGAAAAACAATCAATGCATACAAAGTTAAAGCAATATAATAGGAATTACAATCTAGACATTCCAGCATTTTAGCTTATTTCTACTCGTTTCTTTTCCATCCTGACAGACCAGGAATAATATACTTGAACTCCAAGCTTTTCCAGATTACGTGGGAACCCTGGTTGTGGCGCACCACAGTCACAGATGACTTGGAGAAGCAAGTCGGTAAGAAACTTCACAACTCAGTTTTCACTGCAGACATAAGGCCTCAAGACAAAAGGAAGCCCAACATACCAGTTTGTATGAAAAGTGCAATAATATGATATTTGGAGCACTCAGATCAGAGTCAGTTTGTGCCTGATCAAGAAAACAAGGAAATGAGCAAAGAAAACAGGATGATGTTGGAGAAGAGAAAGGGGCTGATGAGAAGAACGAACAGTGATGTGTGCAGAATCCAGGAGGTAAGGCAGCGGGTTATACGCCCCGCAGAGCAGGATGATTCATGCTGTGGGAAGATTAAACAGAGGGATGAATGAAAATGAGACGAAAATGGATACAGGGACTTGAGTCAGAGAGCGAAGAAGCTGAGAGGAATGACGAGAGGTGACAGAAAATTCATGGAGAGAATAAGTGGCCAGCATGACAGATTGGGCCCTGAGGACGCAGTCTGTTTTAATTCATCTACATGTTTACAGTCATTTCCTCACAGCAGCCGTCTTACCGCTCCTTTACCACTCCTTCCTCTGCTGCGTAGGAGGACAGCGATACGGCAGCAGCCATTTTGAGCTATATAGGTCAGTGGGAGATTGTGGTCGTGTGTTTGCTGCTATTTTACACCTGACGAATGTCCTGAGGTCCTTCACTCCACAAGCAAACAACCCAACACCCAAAACAAACATCAATCCCATAACTACAGACAAACAGGCATGCGCATGAACCACGGTTCGAGAAACGTCATGCGATGTGTCGCATGCTTCTGACAGGCAAGAAACACACAAAGAAAACAACCTCCACACAGATTTACCGAGCATGTTTCCAGAACTAGCTGCGACAGAGACAAAACCGAGTCTACAGAAAGAGAAGAAGAACAATGCAGACATCCAGAGGTGTAATTTGTAGAGGTCTGTACTCTTTCTATCTCAGCTGAACAAATAAGCACAAAAGCAACAGTAGCAAACAATCACCTTCCACGCGTTCCTGTAGGAACCAGATCTGTCTCTCACTATTTTTAGCCAACTCCATCCCTTCCTACTCATACATGTGCTAATTAGAAATTATGCAAATGACCCCAAAAACCATGAGAAGCAGAGCGCGCTGGTGTGGGTGTCTTTATATGTGCATGTGACTAGCCTGCCCTACATGTCTAAACCCGCTGAGAAAAAGCCCTTCAAAGGCCGTCAGCGCAGCGTCTCTCTTCCTTCGTCCTCCTCCACTTCCTCTGGACAGCAGAGGAGAAGAGGAAGAGGAAGCGGCACAGGAAAGGGGCAGATTTAGGCACAAAACTGAAATTTAAAGTAAAACAAAAAGAAAATATGCCGATTATAGCATATATGTTTCAAAGGTTAACTGGGTTTCTCTCAGGCACATTGACCTGACAGAGAAGACTGCAGTAAGACCCAACATACTTAAATCTCAGAGAGAAAAACAAACTTTAATTGACATTTTAACTGGTTTTCAAATAAATTTGAGACATTTCAAAACTATATTTAAAAGAATCTGGTGAAAATGTTAACTTTAACTTTTGGGTAAGCTGTCAGCGCAAGGATCAGTTCAGAAAGCAAAATGATGTTGAACTAACAGGGAAATTAACCCTTATTTTCACGTGGATGATACGTTTCAGAGACTTTTCCCAAAAATAAGTCTTAATGCATTTTGCTGTGCTTCACTGTGGTTGTTGCTACAAACCATCTTCCAGCTCCAGCTGCTCTGACAGCCATTTTCTGATCACTGGCTGCGTTTTAACTACTGAAATCATACTCTGGAGAATTCATACGTTCAGGTTAAATTGTGTCTGTAAAATCTGCTGCTGTATTTCTTGTGCTACCCTGACAGGATCCTTCTAAATAAAAATGCAACAGCCAGCAGCTCTGGATTTAGTCCCTAATTTAAAAGTTCTTAAACATTTAAAAAATGTAGCATTTAACATTTCACTTTTATAGAAATGCAGCAAAATACAAAAACAAAAAAATGCAGTTTTCCTTCACCGTGCCAAAAAAAGTCTGCATGCATTCTGAACATGATTAGCAGCTCTGATGTTGACTAAATGATCCGTGCGTTTGGCGTGAAGCTGGGAGGCTGCAGCACATTTACAGGGTTTGTTGGGGCTGACTACAAAGGCTGTTGATGGTCTGTTTGCTGATGATTGTTTGCACACTGTAGGGGGCTTTGTGGCACAGAAAACCGAGTGAAAAAGGCGGCAAAACATTACACTGCAGGAGACCAAGTAATGAGTACCTGATGAGGGAGATAACGCTCGGCTGTACAATGTGTTGTAGTGCTTATGAACGGGATGTGAAACTACATGCCAACCAATGCGAGGTTGGATGAGATGCTCTGCGGCTTTGTTCAGGTAGGCAATAACACTCTGCTGCCCCTTGAAACATTGCCTCCATGTCATATCACATCTCAATCTTTCTACACTTGATTGACATTTTCTCTGCCTTTCTCTGATGTTTTTAAACCTTTTTGTTTTGCTACTGGCTGCTTTTTCCAGTCAACCTTGGTCCTGTTATTCTCAGAGCAGTGCTTTTAGCTAATGAAGCCAGCTAAAGCTGACAGTGGAGTCATGCAGAGACTTTAACACAAGAAAACAAAGAAATGTGTGGGATAAAAAGGCGTTTCAACCTAGCCAACCAACCAAAACTACAGAGGTTTAAACTGGATCTTTATACACAGCAACCCTTGTTTCCACTTAAGTTGAGCCTATGGAAAACATCAAACGTATCGTGGTTTGTCATAAAATAAATGGGTAATTTAGCATCAACAAGGTGGATCCCTAACAGCCAGCCGCTGAAACTTGGCTGGGGATGGTAACCTCCCGGGCCCTTTTGTCAGGTCTTTACTCAGATGCGTCACAAAGACAAAACCTTTCAGATGTTTTGCTTTAAACTGGCATTTAATGCAGGTCTTTTGAAGGAAAAAAAAATCTGTTCTGTCCTCCAATATCCAGTAATTTCTTAAAAGCAAACTCTTTGTAATTCAACTGATGGATTACAGGGAAGCCTGACTGCTTGGAGGATGAAGCTGTGTTGCTCATACTGTTCATGGTACAGACACACAGGACAACACAGTGATGGTGTGGCAGCCAGGATAATGGTGTATTTGCAGAGCTCATTCTCATCTCTATCAGGGACACCTATCCCCCTCCTCAGGCTGCTGCGGGTATCACACTGCCGCTCCACAGCAGAGGACTGTGGGAAATAGTGACGTCATCTAGCACCACTACAGGCTGATGGGGGGAAACTATTGATGTCAAAGCGTTCAGCATTTTCTGCCACTGCTGCACATGTGTGTTTGCACTTCATTGTCTTTGTGGGTATTGATGCATGTGAATTGGAGGCTGCTCAGTTACAGCTAGATGGAGGATCTCTCTCCAGTCCGACTCCTCCTGCTTCTGTGTGATGGCTGGAGTTTGTGAGCATCTGTGAAGGCATGCCTTCAGATGGTGTTTTTTTGTGTCAAACAGCAGACTGCAGAGCCAGCGTGTGCCTCCATTGTTGCTATGCTCTTTATCTCCTCTCTGTTGTGTTTGGCACTTTGTCAGGAAGTTGGCTCTGTGATTGGATGCCCCACTGAGGGTCATGACCCAGCAGATGGTTCTATAGTGTATTTAGGCACACTATAATTTACCCTAAACAGGGCTCTTATTCATTTTCATGTAAACCAGACTCCGATTTCTAAAGTCCGACTCCTTTGTGTTCACCTTAAAATATAAAATACTAAAGTTCACCATGAACTTAAGACAAAGATCTCTAGAGTATGCAGGCTTGAAATTAAACCTGCAAAAACAAGAAACTAGAAGGAAGGAGGACAAGGAGGGAAATGGAGGAATGAAAAAAGAAAGGACAATAAAGGAAGGGAGCTAAGTCACTGACAGGAGGTTGGAAGGAAGGTCAAAAGGAAGGAAAGAAGGATGCAAGAATAAAGCAAGAACTGAAGGAGGGACAGACATTGAAAAATAAAAAGAGGGAAGGGATAAATAGAGGTAAGGCAACAGGAAGAAAGGACAGGAATGAGGGAAGGGCACAACATGGGGCAGAAAGAAGGACATGAGGGAGGAAGAAAGGAAGTATATAAAAAATAAAAGGACAACATTTAGACAACAGGACTTAGAATGAAGTCTGGAAATACAAATATTAACCTGAGCGCTTCTCAACATTTTTCAGACTTGGATAACACTAAAATCAACCTCCATAAAGGAACCGTGCGTAAACAAATCATCAGCTCATTTTGCCGAACTGATTTAGTCTGAATTCATATAAAAAAAAAGTCAAAATATTTTGAGCTAAAAGTCCGAAGCTTTAAAAGTTTTGCCTAGAAGGTCGTCTATCCCCTGGAATTTGCGTTTAACTTCATCCATTTGCAGGTCTTTGTATTGGCATGCGAGCATCTGCCGTGTGTGTTTTGTCTTTTTGTGTTTATGGAGGGGAGGAGGCAGACAGACGGAGCGTAGACAGCTGAGCAGTCTGCTCTTTCCACACAAACACACACAAAGTGGGATCTGAGGTACAGGTCAAAGGTGAGTGGGTAGATCGCCCCTGCAGCCTCGTGGCACACCATTCAGCCCCTCACAATGACACAATGAGCATGACGCCACACTCGGTCCTCGGTGGTCTTTTAATGCTCAGCAGTGTCGCCTGCAGTCGCTGCAGCTGGGAGATGTGGAAGGAAAGGGGAGGGGGGACTCTTCACTGACAATAGAAACAGAAAAAATATCAAAATAAAAACATATCAAGAGTCCAGATTAATGAATTTAGAACAGACAAAATGTCGCCCTAGTCAGAAAGCCTCTAACCAGCTGAGGAGCCTTTAAAAACGTGAAAAAATGCAGTTTTCTAAAAGCTGTTTCAAGCTTTGGGCAACATGTTTAGGAAAAAAAATATTCAGTTTTTGAATAAATCTAAAAATGGTAACGTGAAGGGGTGTGAATACTTTAACACTGCAGCACAACTAACATCTTGTCCAAAATATACTGACTTCAGGACTAAATTTAATGGCGATTTAAAATGTATAAAACTAATTTGCAAGAAATATTTGAAACGCACATCTCCACATTCAGCAATAAAATAAATAAAACCGTCACATCTGATCATGCAACATCACAGATTAAATTAATAGCGCTTTCAGCAGCGAGGACGATCAATTAGATTGCAGTAAAATTGTTAAATGGTTATATTGGCCCAGGGTGAGCGGCATATTATGTGTCGCAATAACTGAGGGAGGAAAGTATGAGAAACCGCATCTAATGAAAATCGCTCCCTTAAGAGCTGTTAAAGCTGAGGATGTCCCAACCTTACTTTCCTTTCCAAAATGTTTTGAAGTCAGCGGTCCACGGGAATCCTCTGACAAACTGGAGTTTATCTAATTTGTTTACAGTCTAAATCTACAGAATCCAGTAACCTCCTCCTACTTCAGCATCACTAAATAAAGAGCTCTGATTCAACCATCCAGTAAAACCCTTCATGCTTAGACGCACACAAACATACAAAATACCATCCCTCTGGTGTTGGGGGGGAAAGGATTTTGTGCGATCCTGCCACATGCAAGACCAAAAACAGTCTTTAAACATGGGTGAGGGTAACAGAAACTTCTCACAAAGGCTGCAAATAAACCACAGCCTGGCTACCGAAACGGCCGCCACGGAAAACCCTGAACTGGGGAAGAGTGAAACAGAAATGACACAATCTGGTCAGAGAGGCATTCAGCATGGATGTTACACATACCGCTGCTGAAACCATCCAGATCTTCCTACCACTAAATGTGTAGTGAGGAAAGTTTGCTTCTCACAGCCATGATCAGGTATTTCCTGTTAAGGAGCGTAAGGTGGCCAAACAGCCTTATGGATGGCTGCGTGAACCCCAGACTGGGCCCCAGTTTTCTTCTTTCCTGCTCTCGTCTCCCTCCGGTTCGCCCCACGCTTTTGCCTCAGTGAGCTTGGAAGCAGCGCGACAGCGTTGTTAATTACTGGAGAGCTTTCTGCACTAAAATTACCTCACCGAGATCAACTCAGGACCATCAAATGAGTTTTACAACTTGCTGGAGGAAGACCACAATCTGTAAACACATTTAGAGATTGAAATGGAAATTTAAGAAAGGTTTTTTTTAAAAAAGCAGATCAGAAAGGGACAAAAGAGTGCAGTCTGTCCCTCTGGCTTTGAGCTACCCTGCTCTGTAACAAAGCTTCACATCTGGCTTCTATTGAGGGGCGGATTGGGTTGCACACGCTCTCCTACAACCTTTATGTGCAAATGCAGAACCTACAGTGCATGTGAATCAACACGCACCACCTTCCTTGCTTATAGTTAATGGCCACAGCACATTTTCTAACCCGGCTGAAACAAGGAATCAGGTTTCATGGCTCTCCAAAGTGTGCTGATTGTTGATTTCACTGACAAGGTCTGACCAGGAGGCCGTACAGCTGTCGAAAGCACTGTAATAAAAAAGGCAAATAGCAGCGGATCTGATTGTGAGACATTATATATAGCATCTAATCAGATCTCTGGCTTGTGTCTTGACTTTATAGATGAAACAGAGCAGCCTGGATAATCATATGTGCAGCCTAGAACTGCACCAAAGAGAAAAGCGCTAAATTATAAGCACTAAAAAGGGATCAAATTAGTAACATTGAACTCTGTATGACTTTAATGGGCCCAATGACACACTGCCTCTGTTTTAAGTTACAACAAAAAGTAATTCTAGTAAGAAGCCTGATTATCTCGCAAAGCTCTGCATCTAGAACAATGATTGTGCTTGGTTTTTTTATTATATTATATCTTGGGGGAAAAAAATACATTTAAAGATTAATTCCAAAAGAGTTAAGATACACACTACATAATGCCTTTATTCACAGACAAAAAAATCCTTGTGTGATAGAAATGTTCAAAAATAAATATGTAGCACCCACTATAACTATTGGCACCCCTGGTAAAGATGCCTTAAAATTAGTCTTCAGCCGCCATAGCCTCATCTGACATGAAAAAAAAAATTAAACTTCAACCTTTAATTTCATGAAATTAAGTCAGTGGAGAAAGGTCCCGTGCTAAAACATAACTGGTTAGAACAAAATGAGCATCCATCGCGGTGTGAATACACCCCCCTTTTGCCAATAGGACAGAACTTTGTCTGCACGCTTCCATGTTATAAAAAGCTGAAGGACTGGACAGAGATCTTTGATCGTTCCTCTTTGCACAATCCCACTTTTTGCCCCACAGGCCAAAAACGGCACGTTAAAGTTGCTCTTAATTCTACATATAAAATAATTTAATCTGAAATGTCGCTGCACAGTGGCACAGTGGGTAGCGCTGTTGCCTTGCAGCAAGAAGGTCCTGGGTTCGAGTACACCCCTGGGTCTTTCTGCATGGAGTTTGCATGTTCTCCCTGTGCATGCGTGGGTTCTCTCCGGGTACTCCGGCTTCCTCCCACAGTCCAAAAACATGACTGTTAGGCTAATTGGCTTCTCCAAATTGTCCTTAGGTGTGAGTCTGTGTGTGAATGGTTGTTTGTCCTGTTTGTCTCTCTGTGTTGCCCTGCGACAGACTGGCGACCTGTCCAGGGTGTACCCCGCCTCCCGCCCAGTGAACGCTGGATATAGGCACCAGCAACCCCCGCGACCCCATGAAGGATAAAGCGGTTTGGAAAATGGATGGAAAATGGATGGATGTACTGCTGTAAATTAAACATAAAATAATTAAAGAAACAAAATAGAAAAAAACGAATAATCATAGATGTTTGCCTTAATAAAAGAAAGGTGTACACATTACCATTCTTGACCTGCAGTCAGGGCCACATTTTGGAGAGCCCTGATCTAAACCCTCCAGACCAGGATCCTCTTTAATGCCCTCTTCCCTTCCCAAGGTGCCCTTGGAAGAACTTCTATTACTAGTCTGATCAACATTTTTTGGATTGATTTGGCTACATATTTTGCCATATTATCCAGCAAATTGTTTAAAAACGATCTCCCTTTACAAAGAGTTCACAATGTTTGGCACTCGAACAAGGTCCTCAAGGTTTTTAGAAGAGAGCCATCACAGCTCCTCTACCATCTGGTGTTTTCAACATAATAATTCAGCCTGATTTGCTTGATCAGAAACTCCAGAAGACTCAGGTGGAGGCCTCAGCAATCGCCTGGATTAATAACTACCTGACAAACAGACCACAGTTTGAGAGATTGAAGGACTGTGTGTCTAACCAGGCAGTCAGCAGCATAGGAGCACCACAGGGGACTGTACTCTCACCGTTCCTTTTCACCCTGTACACTTCAGACTTCCAGCACAAGTCTGTCTCCTGTCATCTGCAGAAATACTCAGAATCTGCCATTGTTGGGTGTATCAGAGAAGGACAAGAAGTACAGGAACTAGGAGGTACAGAGAGCTGGTGACATGGTGTGGGAGCAATCATCTCATCTTAAATGTGAACAAAACAAAGGAGATGATTGTAGATTTCAGGAGAAACAGGATTAGCTCAAACCTTATTTCCATCATGGGAGAAGAAGTGGAGGTGGTTGAGGAATATAAATACTTCAGTGTTCATCTGGACAACAGACTGGACTGGAGACTCAACAGCGAAGCTGTCTAAAAGAAAGGAACTGAGCAGACTGTACTTCTTAAGGCAGCTAAGGTCCTTCAAGGTTTGCAGCAAGATGCTGCAGACCTTCTATAAGTCTGTTGTTGAGAGCATCTCTTCTGCCATCATTTGTTGTGGCAGCATCATAGCCAGGGACCTAAAAAGGCTCAACAATCTGATAAAGACAGCTGGCTCTGTTCTGGGGACAACTGTGGAACCTCTGGAGATGATGACGATGATACAAAGAAGGATTCTTTATAAAACCAAGAAAATTATGGACCCTGACCATCCTCTTCATGAGACTGTCTTGGAAAAACAGAGTGTCTTTAGTCAAAGGCTTCCTCAAATTTGCTGCAATACAGACCGCTACAAGAGATCTTTCCTGCCAACAGCCATCACTATCTACAATAAATCTCTGAAGAATTTAGATCAATAGAAGTTACAACATTTAATTTCCCTTTGGGATCAATAAAAAACAGTATATTTCAATAATAATAATCCATTTATCTATGCCAAACCGACCTAGAGCTTTTGTTGCAGAAAAGTGCAATATTAACCTCATTTCCTGTCAAGACACTGTAGTGTTTAAAAAATGTGAAGTAAGAAGCTGTGATGATGGGACAAAAAGGCTTTTCTTGGTGCACCTCCCAAACAACTGTTTGCCAGGGAGATACCATCCAATGGTTGTTAGAGACTTTGTGACCTCAAACTACCCCTTTGCTGCGGTTTTCTAGCAGCCAGTTGTGGAGACTTGATTTTCACTCCTTTATCATTATCCTCACTTTACATAGTTGGGATAATCTGCACATCTTTGAGCATTGTTAATCCCAGTTAGAGCTTTAAATTTTTGGACTATTGCTCTGAATTTGGATATGACAGATCTAAGTAAATATTTGTGGCTCAAAGATCAACTAAGATCTGTTTTACTTGAATGACATGTTCTCCTGGCTTTATCATTTTGAAGGGTGGCTCCGAAAACTTGGCCTCTATCATGTCACACACATATACACGCATTTTTGTTTGCATGTCAATAATTGTAATTTTGGGATCTACCTCACTAAATAAATCCCTAAATTAAAGATTGGATTTTTTAAATATTTTCATTATTGTGAGACGAGATTAACTTTATTTAAAGAAACAAGTTCAACAAGAAATGATTTGCAAACAACCAATTCAAATTCAATCAACCAAACGAATTTCCGAACAGTAAAGTTTCACAGACTAAGGAAACAATAACTTTCCAACTGTGCCATTCTAGTCCTATCGAGGCTTTTACAAAGAACTAACTTTTGCCATTTATTACATGCGTATCGTCGTTCATACTCACTGATGTCCTTTCATTTAAGCTCCCACACATATCTTAGTTAAGCCTCATCCTAGTTTCAGATCCTTACTTTCCTGTTCTATGACCACACCTTTATCAGCTGCCACACTGAGGATTTCACTGCCCACGCCCACTCACGCCACCCTCTCTCTGCTTTGTTGTCGGGCCAGCATCTGAAGCCACAGGCTGTGCTCTCCGCTACAACATCCCAAGAATAAAACCAACCCTTGCAGCCTCTGAGGCAGGCAACAGCGATGGGGACGATAAACAAATCTGTTGCTGAGCGTTGACACAAACACAGACAGTGAAACGGAGGAAATAAGAAAATAGGCCTCGGATGCTTCTGTCTGGTAGATCTAAAACACATGTGCCTGAGAGGAAACTTGAACCTCAAGTCAGACAGGAAGCTGAAAGGCCACAATGTTTTGTGAAGATCTACAGCTGTGAGTGTGTGTACCTGCTTGTCGAGGTCCTCTCTTCCTTCTGAAAGCAGCGCCTGACTGCAGTGCCTCCAACAGGCCATCCATGATACCAGTTTCATCACCCTCTGTAAGTAAAAGGAAATCAAAACATAATGTCAGCAAAGCATCAACAAATGCTGGATAATATGAAGTGGATGTACATTTAAAGATCTCTTTATACCTCTCACACAAAGACACCTCCTAGATCACAGCCTTAAAGTCATAAATCAGTACCAGGTTCTGAACATTTATTTTATTTTCTTAAAACAAAAGACTCAATTATCTTATTTTTTCCCCGCTTTTCTTATTTGCAAACACAGACGTAAGAATTGCCTGACCTGATACTGGGCCATTTTGGCACATTAGCTACATTAACCCAAAAAGGCAGTGACCCGGTTAAGCAGTCACTGCTAAAAGCTGCATGGTGCACTTTCAAGACACCACCGTATCAAAATATACAAAACCCCAACTATGAAGACCCACCCGGTTTAGACGAATCCACGTACATTTTCACAAAAATTCTAGTGCAATTGTGGCCTGGATGTTAAATTAGTACTGAGGGGATATAAATCTTGAGTTTGTCATGCGCTCGCCTGTGCCCTCTGTGTTGGTGGGCTCTGTGTGTTTGTTTACATCCAGATTCTCGCCACAGCCTCAGTGTCTGAGGGCCATAAACGGACAAAGGTGTTGCATAAAAGTGGGGCTGCCCACTCAGTGCTCCGTGGGCAGCAACCAGGGGCACGGCATAGCACACAGGCAGATGCTTTTAATCATGTCCATCTGAATCTGAATAGGGACAGAGGGGTCTGGAAAAAGGGGCAGTAGAGCAGAGGGTAAAAAGTTTACGCTGCCACCTTCCCCACCCCCAAACACAGAGCACATGCCAAGCTCGCACAAACAGTGTTTAATCCTGCAGTAAGCCATGCAGCAGATGGTCTGTGGACTCGCCTGTCATGTCTGAGAAAGTCTCCCTCTCTCACACACACACACACACACACACACACACACACACACACACTGAGCCTTACATGGCTCGCATACACCCCTCAGTGTCCAAGGGCAGGAACTGCACAAACAGACCAGGAAAAGGAAAAACAAACTGCAGTTTTCTTCTTCAGGGTAAACACATCTGGCATATTTCCACTTACACTAATCACATGGTTCGCTTAAAGCGGTCGTGGAGGCCCAGAGACACACAAACCTACTTGTGAAAACATACTGGAGGCAGTTCAGAGACCAAACAGTGAACTGGCGGTTTACTAGATATGCTTTTCTTGCTCCCAGGAAACACCCAACCAAACCTAAAAAAGATCTAGAGAGCCCTTGTTCTCCCCCAGTTGCACAGGAGACCTTGTTTTTGCAGTTGTAGCAGATACCATCTCTGTTAAACGAATCCACATGCAGTACTGGGAGTCCTCTAAACCAAAAAAAAAACAAATGAAAAAAAAAAACTGTTCAGTCTGTTAGTAATAAAAAAAGGGGGCAAGGTGTGAAAACTTTCCAGGGTTCAGCCACATGTTGGAGATCATGTCCTACTACGGTAGTTACATTTCAGGGATAGTTTTTTAACATGTAAAAAAGAGTTTTTTTATTGAATGCTGGAAAATGCTCTTTAATCATATGTGGCCCAAATTAGACCAAGTTCAATTGTCTAACTGAATGCATTGAAAAGGGAGCCTGTCACACATGAACAGCAGAGCAGGAAACAAACAGAGAAGCAACGCTTGAATCAACTAAGATGATAAGACGGATTAATTAGTGCAATAGCATTAGAGGGTGAGCTTCTGAAGCCGTCTATCTGGATCTGATCTGCTACAACACACACACACACACACACACACACACACACACACACACACACACACACACCAACTCCACAGCATCTTTTGTGGAGCAACGGCGCCTCTGGTGGATGTTCACACGGTCAGTGGGAGAACTGATGAGATCATTTACTAACAGGAGGAGAAACAGTAAAATAATGTAAATGAAAAAGACTGCCTCTTTCACAGCATCCCGGTGTTAGACTTGAGACAAACCAGGCTTATCTCGTTTCATCCCCTCATGCTTTTCTCCTCTCCTCCTCTTACCCTCTCTTCCACCAGGCGACAACGCAGCCTAATCTGCAGCAAAGCATCTGCTGGCCTACTCTGCTCCTTCCCCCTCCCCCAGGCGCCACGCTGCTGCTTTCCTTGCTCTATGTGTGGAGCACGAGCACTCCTACAGGCAGTTCCCATACCAGCACCTAAATCTGTTCCAGCCACACAAGCACACACCCTCTATGCGAACACAGCCTCAAACAGCCTTAAACGGACACCACTGACACCTAGCCGTGAACCAAAGGTACAGCAGCTGCCGGGTCTAATCAGAGCAAACCTCACATTTGAGGCACAGATGGTGAACGTGTACCTTTGGGTGTGGCATCAAACTCCTCAGCCTGCTCCGTACCCTAAACCCAGGAACGCTGATTTTCACAGACAGCGAGGCCAAGCGCATGACTGGACCATTTAAGTATGTGAGGAGTTATGACCTTCACCGATTCCCTGGAGAACGAGCCGTTCACAGCAACGTACGGTAACCATCATCACGCGTTTAAACGTGTGCATACCGAGTGACTGGCGCAGGAATGACAAGGCCACAGACTGCAAACACACACCGACCTTTCCAGGGTTAAACTGGCATCTGGCATTTACACAGACACACACCACCCCCACCAAAAGGAAAAAAAAAAAAAAGATGAAAGCATTCAGTGAATTCATGAGATAGTGATGGCATGTGAGAGGACACCAGACAGGAGGAAGAACTGGAAGCAGACAGATGTCAGAGTGTTAAAGGCCAGCAGCTGAAGGGAGACTTTGCTCAGCAGCATTTCAGTGTGAGGGTAATAAATGCAAAACAAAGAGCAGGTGCGCAGACATCAGATTGATTTGTGTACGGTTGAATTCAAATAAGGGGTGTTGAATGACGCCAGACTGCCGGGGCAGTCAAATGTGCCACCTGTATGTAAATCATCCCACAAACACACTTGTGCTTATCTCTGAAGTGCTATTATGTTCATATTGTGAGCCCCTCCAGAGGTTCAGCATGAAATTTAATCACCTTCGACTACAAAGGCTTCAAACTTTTCAACATGGATACAAAATACACCAAGTAGTGCTTCTGGGTTGTTGTTTTTTTCCTATTTAAAGCTCTCTTTACATGCAGGATGGAAAAGAGGGAAAAAAGCAAAACAAGAAGCAGTGACTGAAAGAAAAAAAAAGAAAAGACTGATGAGTAAAGGCTATAAAAGAAACTTTTATGGAGCTACAAACAAAAAGAAAAAAACACATATTTTAGCCAACAGTGTTCTTTTCAGCACAGGGGCAAAACAAAAACAGAGCCACCAGATGAAATGCATTGAGGCTGTAGAAAAGCTTGACCCCAGAACGGCTCCAGAGAACCCGAAAGCAGCCCGACAGAGGAGGAACGCACTAAAAGTAGGTCAGTCTGAAACAGGGGGAAAAGTCTGTGCATAAAATGTGTCTGCAAGGCAGGATTTGAGTGTTTACTCTGTTCATGCGGCGATGACAGAGTGGTGGTATGCATTACTGCTCAGAGCATTTTCAGCATCAAATAGAAGACTGGAAATCTGCATTTGCTGATAAAGAGATTTAAGTTTTTTTTTCCTCCTCTACTTTTCTGTCATTAAAGAAAATCCCCCAAACTTCAGGGGCGTTATAACGGGGTTAAGCTGCTTCTTGTTTCCACCTCTGTGTCCTCGCTTTATCTGAAGCTTCATTGTTAGTCGCTTCAAAACAAGTCATCAACATTAGATTAACTCTGGTCTATAAATACTGACGGCCACATCATTCCCACTCTCACAAACATATTACACACAAGTGTGGAGTCTGACTGCCCCCAACTGGAATGGGAGAGAAATACAAAGTGAGGGATGTGGAAGATGTGCGTCTGCTTCAGTCACACACACAGGTAAAAACAAAGGAGTCTGCAAACGTGACCTGCGTCCATGTTGGGAAGCTGGCTTTTCTTTAGCTTATCCTCCTTCTCTTTCTCAGCTTTTTCTCTAGCCAGCTTGGCCCTCTTGATCTTCTCCTCGGCATCCTTCCTCTTCTGGTTCTCGGTCACCGCTTGCTGCAGGAGGAAGAAAGACAATAGATGGCAAATCTCAAATAAGACAAATAAGAAAGGAAGGAAGGAAGGATCTTAAGAATCTCAATAAGGGATCTGGATGGGTGTGAGGTGCAAACAAAACTTCAAAAGCAGACACTGTTGGTTACAACATACAACAGGTAAAACAAGTTAAACCGTCCCAGTGGCAAATTTACCCTAAAAACAACGAACAAACATGACTGCGGCCTGCTTCTTTATTACAGTGCAACATTTGCCCTCCATCTAGCACATATTTCACCAAACCCCATATTTGCATATTGTTAGCAGAAGATTTCTTTCTTTAAACTAAAACAACCGGGTTTATTTTACAAGCACGCACCTGGAACATGTTTTTGAAGTTGCTGAGGTCTCCGAAGAACTCCTCCACGGAGATTTTCCTCGGGTCAAAGACAAAGTATTCGCCCAGGTCGGTATATTGCTTCTCCATGTTTTTATGCAACATGTCCAGCTTCTCGTACTGTTCTTGTGCATGGCTCACGAAACTGTGAAAACAAGCTGTTAAGGTACAAAGAACCCACATGACGGACAGTCAGTGTTTGAAATGACACCGGTTTTCTATTAGACAGCAGATTTAAAGGATATAGACATCTTTTCCACAAACTGGTCGTTTTCATTTTGTGCGGGAGGGAACGTTTCCAGATCTTTCTGCAAGTTTTTGATCTGACGCCCCATCTGCTCCAAATTCTTCTGAATCATCTCTGCAGAAACTGCATGGAAGAGAAAATAGTTAAGACTGCGTTGTAACCACATGTCAGGTAGTAATTTATTAATGTTGTATTATCCGCCTAAGATTTACGTATGCACATGATTCTCATACGTTTCTGATTGTGGATGTATAGCTGAATTATCATTGCTCTGGCCTTTGCCTCTCACTGTCAGGGCAGTCATAACAGCATTTAGAACCTCAGGACATTTAATTTAACATTTAAAGGTTAAAAGTTTGTATATATAGACATGTATACATATAGTTAAATGTATAGTTAAAAGCAGGTGCAGTGGATAGATAATTGGTTAAGGTGGATGAGATTAAAGGAGAAATATCCTAGATACCTCTGCTGGCCTTTTCCACATGAATGAGCTCTTTGGGAAAGTCCATGATATCAGAATACTGCTCCTGGCACATCTCAGCAAGAAAATGGAGCAGTGTCTGCTTCAGATCCGCCGACTTGGTGTCACGCAGCTAGTGGAAAGCAGAATTTCATTTTGAACAGGATCTCAGGGGAAAAAAATACAACCTGACAAACAGCAGATGTCTGCATGTTTTCTGTTTCACCAAGTCTGACCATGAGTGTTAGGGTTGAAATGATGCAGGCGGTGACCAACCAGATTATAAATGGCCTAAAGTAAATGACCATCAAGAAAGAATAAACATTAAATACCTACTGCCACTATCCATAAACTAGTTCTGTTATTTTGGCAGATAAAGTAGATTAGCAGCAACAACCTTAATATTTCAGGGACTTGTTAAGACAAAACCTCCAACTCTGAAAGTGCTGGACTTTAGTATTGATACCCAAAAAACTTGCATTATATTTTGTTGCATTACAAACACAAGATTGATTGTATTGTGTGATGGATTTTATGTGACACAAAGAAGTGCAAAATATTGCAATGGAAGACTACTGGGTTTTTAAAACTTTTTGGGGATCTCAGCAGACTGCCACTGTGGGTTCCTGACCAAGACCCTCAGCCCCAGACTGTTCCCTGGGCGCTTTAAGAGCTGCCCACGGCTCCCTAAGGGATGGGTTAAATGCAGTTGACAAATTTCGTTGGAATGTACAATTGCAATGTCAATTTTTTTCTCTAATTATAGTAAAAAAATTGGTTCTACAAAGTACTGAGTATAAATTTATTATAAACTTTTCAGATTTTTAGCTGTAAAGAAAGATAATTTCAGAGTTTGTGTTGGACTATTACATCAAAAAGAAACTGAGGCTTGTGGTAGGAACGTGGAAAAAAGGCCAACAACAGCTTTGCAAAGCGCTGTATGCAAAAACACTATCTTCATATCATTTCTCAATATCTCTGCATCGGCCGTCTTGAGAATACATATTCATTTTGTCTATGCTTCACCTTGCACAGGTAGGATATGGAGAAGCCGAACGCGGATCCATTTCTAGAGCCAGCGTTCATGTAGTTCCCAACTAGGAGGATGATCTGCAGCAGCTGGGCAAACTTTTCGCTTTTCCTGAGCTCCTCACAGGCGGCTGTCACGGCCACCACATCTGGCTTGATGTTGTTCAGCTGCTCCTCAAACTGCAGCCGGAACTGGATGGCCTGAAGCCGCGGCATCAGTCGCTTCACACCGGACATCTGGAGAAACCAGAGTATGGAGGATTAGCAGGCCGTTCGTTAGGTGGTGTTTGTCAGTGTGTGTTAACACAGATGTGAACAAGTAGAGGAGATTTTAGCAGCACTATTCTTCTTTGGGAGTGTGAGCATATTTTGGACCTGATACGCCGGCCGTGGTACAGCAATCTCAGTGTTTTAAAACCCCACTTGATCTTAAGCCAACATGCCTGCCATGTTTGGCCTTAGTCATCCCACATTATCTAGGAAATGAAACAAGTAGGTCCAGAACATCTGGATGGTTAAACCGTTTGCTATGAAGGCAGTTTACCAAAGCAATAACAGTTTTATATAAAATACATAAGTTCTGTAAGTGGAGACCTTCCGCTGTAATTTGGAAAACAAGCGCAGACTTCCCGCACATTATTCATATCTTCATCAAAGATCGGTGGTTATTATAAGGATGGCTTTTGAACATTTTGTCCATGAACGCAGAAATATAGACCAACTTCTCTTAAATACAAGGTCCAGTTTAAAGAATAGCTGCACAATATTTGGAAAACATCTAGCAACACTATTGCAACAATGACACCACATTTTTCCTCAAGTCAGAAACAGGGGGCTCGAAACCTCAACCTCATTTTCTATATTGAATTGTAACTTTAATCTACTTGGGGCAAAATAACGACCATAATTAATACAACTTTTCCATCTTGAGTTTTATTTTATGCATTTATGATTTCTTACCACTACTCCAAATTGCTCAGCTTCGGCCAGATCGTCGTATTCATCCTTCATCTCTGCAAGAACATTGAGCTGCTCTGGACCCGGGAGCAGTTTTATCAGGTTCTGTGATACAAAGAATAAATTTAAGATCATATTCATGTCGCTTCATCACCAACTGACTTGAAACAAAGACTGGCACGTGGAAAAATGATAAATTCATTCAGTAAATGTGTAGATTATGGGCTTCAACCTAACCATACCTTTATATAACATTTTTAAAAGACATGGCCACTGATTGGAGGTTCTTCAGCATAAGTACCATTTTAGTTTATATTTGCCCGTATAATAAAAAAGTAGAAAGTTACTCTATTGATTAAGCTATATTCAGATTAAACTATAAAAGATCTATGAACACTACAATAAAACAAAACCTAATTTACTCCTTCACATACTAAGACAGAAACCTAAGCGCATGTCTGGTCGGCCTGATCTTCCTACCTGAACCAGGGACTCGGTGAGAATCTTCTCGTTGACTTGTAAGATGGCATTCTTGATCTCTTCGTAAGGCAGGCGGAATGATCCCAGAAAGATTGCTGCATAAAGAAGAAATATTGTCACATGAATGTACTTCAAGATTTTTTTTTTGATCTTTTCTGTATAAGATGGACTTACAGAGGTTTTGTGAAGACTTTGAATCGAGAACCTTTAGCTCCTTCACCTTCTTCTTCTGTGGCTGTTTTTCCTCTCCGCCGATGTGGTCTTTCTTAACTGGAGACGACGACAACAGGAACAAAAGGAGATGGCATTTAAACCCTCTTATTCATGCGACAAGACTGTTGAGCTTGAATTAGTGTGTAAATATTGCTGAACAGAGGAAAACGGGTAGATCAGAGGGATAGAGGGCCTGTGTGATGCATATAAAAAGTGACAGGCTTGGCACGGCCTTTTGCCGTTTTCACTCTCTTCCAACTGTACGATGTCACAGAGGTGTTGGGTTTGTGTTTGAGGAGCCGCGGGTAATACTAAACCAACGTGAAATGGCTTAAAAACAGGAGGGGACGTCTCTGTCTGCCGAGCGTGGGCTTTTTAAACGTGGCCAGACAGCTGTTTACTGTGGGGCATTTAGAGATTGCATTAAACTTATGCATCTGCACGCACACACACACAGAAGAGACCCTTTAGATTAATCGGCCCCGACAAGGTCAGCGATGTGACTGTAAGGATGTGTCAGAGTAGGTGGTGGATATGAACTGGAAGAGAATTCGTAGTGAAAGATGAACAGTCACGTGGGCTTTAGTCATATAACAGCTTACTGCTGTTTCCAGGCACATTAGGCCTAAGGTCAGCAGAGCTGTGGATGTCACAGCTGTCCTGCTGTTCCTGTCAGAAAATATTCAATCAATCACTGCTGATTAATTTAAGATCGATGTCACAAAGCTGACAATGCTTTAAAAGTTTAAGGACTAAAAGTATTAACTTTTGAGCCACCTGCACAGGTTCTTAACCTCCTATTGTCTAATAATAAACGAGTGGCTGACCTTGTACATCTGCTTTTCAGTTTCTATCTAAATGCGAGACTCAGACTCTACGTGGCCTTCTCCTTGGATTATCTTTGGAAAGAAGAGATAACGTCACAGAAGGACAGTTTGTTTTTCCACTACATCAACAATAAATGGATATGTGGTCGATCGTGATGTGAAAATATGCATTTTAAAGAGCTCGTTCATGACTGGTAACTTTTTTTTTTCCCCCTTCGAGAGTTTTGAACGTAATTTCTTATTTCACGAGACAAACATGAACTAAAAAAAAGACAATTTTCCTTCAAATGCAAGAGCTCGGTGCCTTCTCTGTGTATGCTGGCTAAATTTAATCTGTGATGCACACCCATTTGTCTCCAAGGGAACCCAAAAGTAATAATCTACGCCTCTCCCTGTGTATTAAAGCTCACTAAAAGGTTCTTCTTAGCACTTTAAACTTGCTACCAAATGAAGACTAAAGACCCAACCATAAAACTCAAATCATGCGAGGCTTCTCAGTTTGCACAAGGGTTGCGTAGCAAAGCTATACATATACGGCGCATCAAGGCCATGCAGAGTGTAAATACATGGCCCGTGAAATATAAAATCCAACCAAATATATTCTCTGATAATGATATATTGATTAAGGCTCCAGGTTGATTTGTAGGGACAACAGTGACAAATTACAGCTTTATTCACTCTGTCACTTCCCAACTTTGCTCTCTGGCCGACCTACAGGAGAGAAAGGCTTTCTCATTGAACCGTGCTTAAACAGATTCCAGATTTTAAAAGACGGATAGCAACTTTGTTGTGCGATAAAAGTGGCTGCAATTAATCCTAAACGGACTTCCAGTCAAACTAATTTATCTTTCTGACAACTAAAGCAGGACGATGTTTAAACGAGAGCATCTTTTTTTGGGATTTCTGCCAACATTAACATTTTAGACCAACAAAGAACAGGAGAGGAATAAACAGATATTCGGCTGTAAATGGTAGATCACATAATTTACATTTTAAATGGACCTATGAACCATTTCATGATGGGAATGAATGTAGCCCAGAATATTTAGGTGTAAACTGTGATTGTAAACTTACTTTTAAACTTGTGTAAACTGAACGTAGAGCTAGTTCTTAAGGGTGAACTTGTCCGTCAGTCCACATTTGTCTCCAGTTTGGTGCTTCTACAACCAGGTAAAAACCTTCTAATCCTGATTAATTCTTCCAACTTTTTTACAGAAGTCAAGAAATAAAACAGACAAACCTGTTTCAGACTGTTTCATTACCCAACTTAAGCACCCATCCTGCTTTTTGCCCAGCCTATATGCATTCATTTCGTTACTGTCATGGTTCTTGGTGTGTTGAAGGGGCCCGATTCCAACAGAAGAAGTGTCAGGCCTCACCACACAGCCAGATAAGTACCGCAGCACAACAACTCGTCCATTCATCTACTGATCCGTCCAGCAGTCCGGTCAAAGAGCGCTCTGTCTCCATCAGAGCACAACGGTCTATTAATTGCCAACGCTCCTAATGAGGAGACCATATCCTCATTTAGTCAACAGAGAAGAGTCGGGCAGCAGCTTCAACTTTATGAAACCCATCTCACAAAAACTTTTTAAACAATGTTTACTGCCTTAATATATTTGGGACAATGGAAACATAAGTGCCTGTGTGTATGGTTACAACTATAGTGTGACTAACACTGCTCACCGCCCCTGCAGTGCTGGGAAACAAGACAGGAAGCCGGCCAACAGAGACACGCAGGATGGGAAAATCCACACATCAGTGAGGAAAAAACACCTTTGCACAAACATGTAATCACAGCAGGCCACAGCAGCACGGTTACAAGGAAAGGCAGTGATGATTTCAACTTAAACATGTCCACAACTAGACATGGTTTAAAAAAAAAGAGAGAAAAAAAAAAGAAAAAAAGCACTTCTGGAGATAAAACTGGGAGAATTTACAACAGTAGATATACGTTTCAGCAAATGTAGAAGAAAGGGACACACTGCAGCCCAGATTTAGGACAGCACATAATCTCTGAGCAGGACTGGTGACCTGCTGGAAGCACGGTGTCAGTGGGTCGGCGTGCGTGTGCCGGAGAGACACAGACCCAGAACGGATGCCTATGTGTTGATGCACAGAGCTACAGCCGCGGCTGCGATTTAGCCAATAGAACCAGTCTGAGCTGTGTTGACATCACAGCTGATTCATAAAATGGGGTCTTAGTGTGCAGACTGTAAAATGGCTGCTCTGTGGTTTCCACATGTACACCCGCTTTCCATTTATGAGCCGATGGCACCTCTGGCGGCGGCCACGGCGCGCTGCATCCTGTTACACCAAGTCACGGTGGGGGAGGGAAGGGAGATGACTGAGGCAGAACACATGTCTGACCAGACACACACAAACGTATATCAGCACATGTGAAAACACTCGTGCTGCGATCACAAGATGGAGAGGTTTTAATTTATCTGTGGTCCGTTTTGTTTCATTAACAACAAAAAGACCAGTTTTCTTTTATTATTGTGAAAACAATCCAACATCCCTTTAACAGAGGCAGACATGCAATCCTCTTTTCCTGGAACACCCCCATGCACACCCCCGCCGACAGCTGCTTGGCACCTCGTGTGTGTGTGTGTGTGTGTGTGTGTGTGTGTGTGTGTGTGTGTGTGTGTGTGTGTGTGTGTGTGTGTGTGTGTGTGTGTGTGTGTGTGTGTGTGTGTGTGTGTGTGCGTGTGTGTGTCTCTTCGGACCAGAAATTCTTCCATTGCTGACATCTGCTTTTAATTACGCGGAGAAGCCAAAAAAAGGCAGAAAGTTGGAAGCAGAGAGGAAAAGGGGGAGGAGGGGGAGTGGGTTAACAGAATCACGAGGAGCCAAGTCATGATGAGGTTTTTTTTGTCAATATGTTACAAAGTATCAGTGTGTCGGTGTTTTGTGTGTCTGTCTGCACAGAGGAGTCTGTTTATCAGTCAGTGAGCTCAGAGTGTGTCCATCTCTCTTTCCATTCTCATTCCCCCACTCCTTAAAAGGAGAAAATGTGGGGCAGAGAGGAAGATGTGCAGTCGGGCTTAGTTGAAGCAACATGAAAGAAAAAAAAAAAAGTATAGAAAGAAAAGGAGGGGTAGAAACGGAGACAAATAAATTTAAAAGAGCATAAAACGCTTTCATATCTGGCCACGCTGAACCAGAAGCAGGCACTCAAAGAAAAGTTTCATCCCTCTTTCAGAAAGCAAAGCCGGTTCTCTTGACTATGGCTTTTTCAGCCTTTTCATGCACCCTATTCATCCTTTCATCACCACTCCCTGTTTGTACAATCCCTGTGGTTTATTTTTAACCCACTAAAAGCTTGCAGATGATGTGTTTCATTGTATATTTGTGGTATCTGAGACTTTTTGCATGGGCCCCCTTGTGGCAAAGATGGGAGAAAAACCCTCACTTTAACTTTATATAACTCTAAACTAAATTTTTCCACTCTGCATTCCAGGACTGGAGACTGTCTAAACAGAAACTGAGAAGAGGGAGTTTAGTTTAAGATTAATATTCCTGTGCTGAAAAATTCTTTGGAAGAAAAAAAAGGTGGTGAATGGAATCCAGAGTAAAAAAACAACATACATACACAGAAGCTTAGGTTTGTTAGGAAAACTTTAAAAAGAACTTTGCATGGTTTTGGTTTAGAGCTGTAAGAGTAAACTATTAAAAGTGAGAGGAAAGAAAGAAAAAAGATGCAAAATAAGGGGGGAAAGCTGTTCTTTGGGTAAACTTTGGCAGACGGAGAGCCAGCTGTTGCTCTAGTCCCTTTAAACTTTAAATGTCCATTCTGTCACTCTATACAGGAGTGTTGGTGTCGCCGTGTAAGAGTTTGACAGGAGAAGAATAAAGGGGTTTCCAGGGTAACCTCAAGGCTGAAAGAGCCCCTTCATCCTGTTTTTCCACTGTGAAAGGAAACGAGGAGAAAAGATTCCCGGCCGTGTGTGCGTGCGTGCACGTGTTCGCGGGCACGCCATTGTGTGAAAAGGACCAGATGGCAGGGTGCGGCAGCGGGGAGGGGGGACGGGGCAGGATGTGGGCGGGCCAGGACGCAAGGGGAGGGCATAGGGGAGGGGCTAAGACCGTGCTCCCTTGCGCTCCCCTGGTGCATGAAAAACGCAACTGCAGCTGCATTTTGACCATTTCATTTATATTTTTAATTAAAGTAACTAAAAACGGGGAAATAATTTTTTTTTAGTGTCTGGAAAAACTACATTTATTCTAACTGGCAGACTGGACATGGTGGATGGGACAAAAACCTTTACTGCAAACAAAGAAAACTAAATTAAAATGACCAAAATAATCTTTTCCTAATACTTTATGCTTTTTTTACCCGCTACAAACTATAACAATAAAAAATGTTCTTAAAGTTGAAGGATAACTTACAAATATGATCAATTATTTTAATACATTCTGTTGGTGTAGACCATTCTTTAAAAAAAAAAAATATATATATAGATTTAGTTCTAAATATATTTAATACAATAATTATGATAATACCCTTCCTATAATGATACTACCAACATGGAACAAAGATAAAAAATCATTTAAATATTTTTGCTGGTATTTGAATGAAATTTAAATGGTTAAATTATACAAAAAACAAACCATTGATAATTATAACATTAAAATATAGCTGTAAAAAGGAAACCAAGTTATTTCATGATGTTTCATAGATATTTGTAGCTTCATCCATCTATATCAAAAAGAACAGTCTTTTTTCAGGCAATATTTAACCTTTTTTTCTTAAAAATGATAGAACAGGGCAGAATAAAGTGCGAGCTTCAGCTTGAGACCATATTTTATGTGTGGAGTCACAGTGCCCTCTAGTGGTCATATTGTTAAACTGCTGCTGAATAACCAAAAGCAGACAAACCTCTACACATACTGTTAACTAGGGGGAAAAAAGTTAAAATAAAAAAAAGTGTTTGTGCAGAGGTGATGCTGGAGGCTGTCCAAAGGTGCACGATTCGGTCAACTGGTCAGTGTTTGTATGGATGCGAGACAGTTAGTGTTCTCCCAGGGTCAATATGACCTCTCTGTGCTCTTTTGGCCATGAAGGTCTTTGGCGATGACGCACACATGGCACGTAGCAGCATCACTGATGAGACACACAAACTTGCACACAGAGTATGCCACCCGCATAACTGATAAGGCACACTACGCTTGACACATCGACGGAGGACTACCTTGAACTTGAATTTGCACTTGCTGAAACCACACAAACAGCCAATAAATCCCCAAAGCAAATAACAGAAGATACAGAGCCCTCCCGGTGCGCGCGTGCACACACACACACGCACACAACACAGAGGGAGAGGTGAGCCGCTATGGTGTGCTTATTAAATCAGTCCTATATCAGCCAGTCTCCTTGGGACATCAGAAAAGATTTACTACAGCAATTACACTAGCTAATTACAAGGAGGAGAAAGGGGGAGTGTGGGAGAGCTACCGAGTGTAGAGTGCAGAAGAAAATCAAATCAAAAGGAGCAAGAGCAAATAAAGGTGTGAAAACTGAGGCCGAGACAAAGCAAATAAAAGGGGGAAGAAGTTTAAAGGACAAATATGATGAGGAAGTCACCTTGAAGCCACCTGCAACACCGGAGCCTTTATGCCGTCCAGACAAACGACAACAAGAACACAAAGGCTCATTGTTCAGACTCCCAAACAGTTGTGAGTGAGTGACTCAGAGTGTGTCTTTCTGTGGTGCTATGGTGTTTGTTATTCAAAGTGTGAATGCCCTTGATGCTGCACTGGCCTTCACAGCACAGTGCTCCCTCTATGGAGAGCGGAGTGAAGTGCGTTATGAGCCAGGCTCTCTGGAAACCTGGGTATCAATCAGGTCTGGGCCTTGTTCCTCAACTTGCTCATGCCCTGTTTGACCAATGACACACCTTTCAAAGAGTTATGCATGAACGTCTGAAGGTCACTTATACCGGCTGTAAAGGAAGGAAAGAAGGACGGTGTCTCTGTGTAGGGGGCTCAAATTCTCCTAAGTCACAGAGCTCAGGCTTAGGAAGCGCAGCTAAATGCCCCTCAATGCCTTGGCCAGTTACTTCCCAGCATTTCCTCACCAGCAACATGTGCTGCCCATCCAGACTGCTGCTGCTATGATACATGCACAACCACGGCGTCTCATTTGCATGAGCAGAGAAGTAGAAATGAAAACTTAAAAATTGGGTTTCCGTCTCAATTAAAAAGTTAGACGAACTCCAACGCTGGTGCACCCCAGGAGGCACATTTGCCCTGGGCAAAGAGGATTAGGTACAGCACTCCTGTCAGCTCTCAAATATTCATTATTACCTTATGGAAAGATAGCAAGAGTGAGTGGGAATGAGAAGAAGTAAGGGGGAAGAGGAGGGAGGGAGGGAGGAATGAATACATGACAGAGACACTTTATGAATACAAGCAGAGCCGACTTATGGAAAGCAATATAGATGAAAGGAGGACAGAGAAAAATGGAGGTCTGCATGGGCTCATGCCACGGAGGACACTCTTCCCGTTAATCCCTGTTTCCATCCTCTCGTCTGCAGCCGGCCATCCTTTCTCGTCTTTATCTCTGCCTCAGTGACGAGGACAAAGAAAAGCACTCAATCATCTGCCCACCCCTCTTCCCTTTCTCCTGGTCCCTCCAGGCAAAGCTCACAGGCCTGATTAGCAATTGTGACTGGACCGCATGGTGGAAAGGACCGTGCACATGAGCACAAATTTGTGTACCGACACACAATTGTGACAAGCAGGAGAACAAGGGCCAGTTTTGCTAGGTCTGATTATCCCTTGAGCGAGACACAGTCGGGGGAGTGTGTGTGTGTGTGTGTGGAGCGGGAAGGGGGGGGGGGGGGGGGGGGCAGGAGGAAGTGGGGAAATTTGCCATTTTTAATGTCAGTCATCACCCGCAGGACTCGCACATACAGAGACAAGAGTGTCTGTCTGGAGGCAGAAAGATTGAGCCGTTTCTGGTGCTTGCCGTTAAGTTTTTTTTTTTTTACCCCCCCCCCCCCCCTTCTTCATCTCTGGGAACATTAATATAATGAGGCTAAGGAAATGAGAGGAGTTACAAAAAAATGAAAAAGACAAAAAGATGTGAATAAATGATAAGTACCCATGTCGAGAAATTGCAGAGGAGGCAGAGCTGAAAGAGAGACGAAGAAAAGGAAGAGAATAAAGGTGAGGTTACACAGTCAGTTTAATAGCAATAAAGGAAAAGCAATTAGAGTTTAAGGAGGACTGACACAATTATCTTGATCAATATAGAGAGAAATGACTCGACACGCATATAGCTGACAAGTTTCAGACCTTTCACATTTTGGGCACTGCTTTTTAAATTTAAGTAGATTCATTTTCAGTTTGGGCCAATATTCGCCTTTAAATAATGTGGTGTTTTTGTGAAAGTTTGCTAATTAAATCAAATGTTCATATTTATACAGAGAGTCACTTGAAAGATGCACTTCAGCTGTACGTGCCTCTTAAGGTTTTGTTAATTTTGGTCCCTACACGCTTCAGAAATTTGGATCTGGGCACTTCACACAATTTTCTTTGGCAGGTTTTTTTAAAGCTGGTTGGGAAGTCCATCAACTGCAGTCTCCATGTCTCTCCGCAGATGTTCACCAGGGGGTGCACGTTTGGGCTTTTGGCACCCCACTCAAGGACGGGCCAGTCCTGAACCCACTCCAGTTCCGTCTTGGCCATCTCGTGTTTGTAAAAGGTCATCCTAGTTTCACTTTGCACGCTCTGATGCAGGTTTTCCTTGGAGAACATGCGCTTCTGAATGCTTTCTCTATCCCTCGACAAGCCCCTCACAGCGTGACGCCGCCAAAATGACTCTTTAGTGTAGCGATATTAGTTAGTGCCCAGGGGCTGCCAGATACCATCCTCCCTCCCAAACAGTTGAAGATTTGTCTCTTCGGACCAGAGCAGCTTTTCCTTCATGCTCTCGGAATCCTTTAAATATCACTCGGCAAACTTCAAGCATCATATGAGCCTTTTCTCCCCCACACAAGTGGTTTCTATCATGCCACTAAAAGCCTGCATGTTGAAGTGCTACCAAGATGGCAGAACCTTATGGCAGAGGACTTCTGAGGTACTTTTAGAGAGACTGTCAAGTTATCGGTCACCTCCTTGACAAGGCCCCAAAGCTCTGCTACTCAGCTTGGCTTAAAGGCCACCGTTATTAAGAGTCCTGGTGGCTTCAGGCGCCCGCCACTTCAGTTACTACAACCACGGTGCTTCTAGTGACACTAATGATGCAAAATGTTTTTCACCCTTAGACTAATCTATTTGCAGCCAGAAAATGTGGAGCTTAAGTGCCGAAGAGTTTTCTGACAGGGTTTTCATCTTTACATGAGGGTGTAAGTTTCAGCACCGCCACCCTGTTGCACAAACATGTTTCTAGATGGAGTCCAGTTCAGGAAAACATTCAGGAATAATAATGAAAACGGCATGAAATTAATAAACTACTAAATACTTTCATCAAAAGTGAATCTTTATCAATACATTTTTATTCTTTCTTAAAGGAAGGAGTGTCGACAGCATAGTTTTTCCACATAAACAACATGAAAGGGCTAGAAAAAGCTCAACATTTACTTACATTTCAACAATTCAGGCAGCTGAGTAATTTCTGAATGCAATTTATTTTTCTATGAGAGCAAGGGGTCGGTAATTATATCTGTTTTCATTATTGTGAGATTATTGTTAGAAATGATCCATCCTGTAAAACAAAACAAACTACAGTTGTTGGGGGTTGCAAACGACAATTTAAAGGGGAAAGCACATGCGGAGTGGCAGACAAATGAGATGCACGTCACATGTTGTGCAGGAAAGCACTGAGACAGAGCAGACTATTGGACTCCAGCTGGAGGTACCGTTATCTACCGTGAAAAGAACAGGTCTGAACGGTGTCTGCGCACCAACATGCTTCTTCTGACTAGGAGTAATATTGATGTTTGAGAGGCCCAGCCGGAGTCCTGACTTGAATCTGATCGAGTATCAGTGTTGTGAGCTCAAGATTAGGGTGATGGAAAGGTGGCCTTCCAGCCTCAAAGACCTGGATACCAAAGATAAATCATGAAAATAAATGTGAAATATGAAAGAGCTGGTCAACAATACTTAGAAGGGTTTCACTGCTTAAATTGGCTAACAAATAATGTGACGTGATGTTTTTAAATAAAAATGTAAACAAAAGTAAATTAAATCATATCGTTTGTACCCACAAACTTGGCAAACAATGAACACCACTGCCCTTGTGTTTCTCTTTCTTACCCTTTTCGACTAACACCCAAGATTTCTTCCTCTTCCAGACACTGCAGCACCTAATCAGACGATGAGGACCTGATGATTCCAAGTCTGCTTCTGGATCCTTTTAACTTACGAGAAATGCCCATCTCAAATCTTTTTAAATCCAAATATTATATTAAATAACTAATAATGTGAATTATTTTGGGCTTAACAGTAACATTACCGTAGCCCATCTATTGGGGAATTAATGGGTTGTTCAGTTATACCCTTCATTGTAAATGAAATTAATTCCACAAAATATTATTGCACTTTAAGTTAATTGTCCTTCACCGATAAGAACTTCCCTTTTTGTGCCACATATAGTTTAAAAGCTACAGGTAGTTTTAAAGCACAACAACAAAATACAAGATCAAAGTGAAACTAAGAAGCTGGAAGTGATGAAAGCCACAAGCTGGCAACCTCCACCTTTACTTGAAAACTTCAGGAAAAGTTGACTTCACGATCTACTGGGATGCTGCGGCACTCCAAGTTTGCCAAATTAGTTTTAACCTCTTCGGGAAAAGCAGCGACGACTCACAAACATAAAGCTACACCAGAGAAATTGATATTTAAACAGGGAGACAGACATGTGGATTCTGTCCTCGAACATCTGTCTGCTGGCCTCTCTCAGGAATTGGCTGCTGTTGGGCAAGATGGGGGAGAGTCACGCACATAAAAAACCCCACAAACAATCCCACAGAATTCACAAAAGCACACACCTAATCCCTCCATGTGCTTAGTGAGCCATCAAGGGACATGTTGCCAATCAGACAGCTATGTGATGTTGGGCGAATGAAAACAATCAAGGAACACCACACAATATGGCTCAGAGAATGTGCTTATGAGCACAAGTGCTTGCTTGACTGAGCTCAGACTGGCTGCTGTGCTCACCTAATGCATTCCTAGAGGCAGTGTGAGAGTATGTACAGTGTTTTTACGGTTCTCAATAGATGACAAAATATTGATGGCAAGTGCAACATGCTCAGAACAGGGGGAAAAAAAGATTGTTTTAGGCCTCTCAGCAGATCTACGGTCTCAGAAAAATGATTAATATGTCAGGATTATCTTCTCTCATGCTAAACCTACAGGATGACATGTGAGAAATTCTCTGCAATTACTGCGATGCTTTAAAAAGTGAAAGCTAAAACTCAGAGGGACAGAAACCATAACATACCGGACACTGGTTGACAGGAAACCAACATGATTGAGGGTTTTTTATTATTTACCTGCAGTTTATACAGGGCCCCTCGTGAGTGTGTGCAAGCTATCGTCCCCATCTCCGTCTTGTCTCCAGCTCATGGCTCAGTGAGTGCGTCAGTCTGCATTGGCCCCCTTTCAGAAGCTACTCGGAGATGGCAGCACCATTAAAATTTAACCCACTATCTCAACGCTCGCCACACACTGACAGGAGAGGGTGAGAGAACAGCAGAGATACACGGGGATGTGTCTCCAACCACAGATAGGGGCCCCCGAACAACCCCCGCGCCCGCTCACTCCACGGGAATCAGTCAGATGTGAGAGCGAAAGATTGGGAGCGATGGAGCGAAAGATCCTACACAGATGGAAAATAAAGAATAAGATGGAGCAGATTACCGCCTGAAAACCACACGCACGCACGCCTGATGTCGGGGCTGCAGCGGCAATGAATGGCATCAATTCACCAGAGGAAATAGAGAATGTGTATGGGCCTTACGTCCCATCAGTCTGCACTGTTCCTCCCTTTGTATAGCGTTTTCTCCTCATCAGCTCTAGCTGCTTATTCCTGCTTGTGTAATCCCTTTTTGGTTTCCCCGCCTCTTTATTCTTTTACTCTCTTTTTTTGTTTAATATTTTTGCCGCTAGACTTTCTCATTTCTCCATCCCTTTCACGCCTTTAGCCTTTCCAACTCGATCTCTGGCTCGTTCGGGTCTGTCCTCTGTCTCAGTGGACTGTGGGAGAGCAGGCTGTGTTAGGGGGTCTACAGTCTCTTGATTAAAAGGCAAGGCGAAAGGAGGCCACAGTTAACAAGGGAACACACACATATGGTCACACTGTTTGCTTATGAGGACCCGGGCTGTCTGCAACAGTGCAGTGGTCACGTTGCATCCAAAAATCTTCAATGCCTTCTAGTGGGATTTATGCAATAGACCAACACAAAGTTGGGCAAAACTGTGGCATGGAAGGATAATCGTTTTTCTAAATAAATAAAACATTAGAGAGATAGAGAGATAAAACATTAAAAGGTTTGATAGGTGCATTACATCTCTACCAGCTTTGCACATCCAGGTCACAACAATGCGTACCTATTCCTCTTTGCTTCAGATCAGTCAGAGTGAAACACGGAGCTGCTCTCTTGTCTCAAAGTGGAGACTCAGTTTGTTTCCAGACTCAACTTTACGGATTTCTCAGTTCTGACAAAAGGAATGATGCAATAGAGGAATGAAAGGACACAAGGAAGGACAAAATGAGTGATACCTGGAAGAAAGGTAGCGATAAGAACTGGAGAAAACAAGGAGGTAAGCACGGGGAGGAGGGCACAGTGAAGTAATGAAGGAGGAAGAATGAGAGGGCATGAGGAAGAAAGGAAGAGCAGAAAGAATGGAATTAGGACTGCAGGAAGTACAGGCACTGGGGAAAAAAGGACTAAAGGAAGGAAACAAAGTCACCAGGAAGTATACAAGGAAGGAACAACATAATATTGTCAGGAAGGATGCAAAGGAAGTGCAAACCGTATAGAGGACTTCTGATGGCTTTCTCTCACCAATGACTATTTATTTTGCTAACATTCCTTAAAAGGTCAAATGTGTTGAGTGTAAAACTAACAGATTTTCCTACCCTAGCTGTGGATCTCTGCAGCTAATCCAGAGTAACTGTGAACCTTTTGCCTTTTGTCTAATAATAATTGGCCAGCCTGTCACTTTAGATGAAACACCACATAATTGAAGGTTTGCAGTTCGTTACGCTCTGTCCACTTTCGGATGATTTATTCAAGAGAGCTTTATCAGATCAGGATATTGACCTAACGCCGCTTTAAGCTTCTCTAAAACTTTATCTCTGGCTTGTCTGCTGGGTTCCTTGGTCTTCATGAAGAGGTTTGTGCTCTAAAAACCTTCACAGAACACCTTCACTCTAGTTTACTAATGATGGGACTCCTTGTTGGCACTGCACTCCATTTATTCAGGGATGCATCACTAAAGGGGGCTAAATACAGACATCTCACTTTTTTCTTGAAAAAAACAAATACTCTTCCTTCACATTTACAATCCGGCACTACTTTGTGCCCAATATACAGAAATTTATGGTTGTAAAAAAAAAATGATATGGGGTAAAAGTGCTGTATTCCAGTGGTATATTATTTTGACACAAAAGCATGATGTAGACACATGCAAAAGACAGCTACCTTTGCTAGAAACCCTTTCCTAATGAGGCAAACATGTTGAAATTGTCTTCCTGCAAGAAGTCACCTTAACAAAAGGCTGAGAACCTGCTTACTATGAGCCAGAGCAACAGGCTCTGGTGAACACCACTGCCCTCAGGTTTCTCTTTCTTACCCTTTTCAACGAACACCCGAGATTTCCTCCTCTTTCAGACATTGCAACACCTAATCAGAGGATGAGGACCTGAAAACTGCAGGGCTAGGACTCAATCAGCTAGCGCAATCAGACACAGGACACACACAATCACCCACATTCTTACCCCCCACACACACACACAGGATGACACACTCATAATAAGCCTTGTGCTGACGGACAAGAGGAAGGCCATGATATTATTCAGTCTGCCTCATCACCACTGTAACAAACACACATGCGTGCACACACAGAGGAGGCGGGATGGAAGTGGCTATTTTCAGAGTGCGTGCGTCCATTCTCTGCGAAGGTGACTTTGGGCTGGCTGGAGTGGTAATTGGGTACACATACCAATGTTTTTTCTCTCCCCCCCCCCTTCTCTCTTCCTCTTTCCAACATTTGTTCCAAACTCTCTTGCCCCCCCCACCACCCCCCTCCTCTTCTCCCTCCCATCAAGCTCCCCATCTCCGTCTCAGTTCAGCCCCTGAACGTGATTACACTCCCGACATGACTGAGGGGTGAAGAGGGAAGAAGTGAGAGACTGATAATTGACTTGACAAAAACAACAAGGTCAGAAAAGACCATTAAAGCACAAAAAAACAAAAGTAACGCGGATGTGAAACCCTTTGGAGCCTGTAGAGCAATAATTTACACATTTATATTATACATCTCATTTATTTGGAAGGGTGAGGTGAAGCAGAGGAAAACACGCACGATGTCACTCAGGCTGTCACCCTGATCTTTCTGCTGAGACGCATGCGGACACACGCGCGCGGAGTGCAGTGGCCATCTCATTTCCTCAGACAAGTGACATTTTGCTTTCTCTCCTTCTTCAGCTTCTCCTTCTACACTCCACCACTGTGGTGACAAAATTAGCATTCCTTTCCTTCCCCTGCTCCTCCCCTCCCTCGATTCCTGGACAAGAGGTGAGGACCACAGGGACAGAAGAACGAAGACGGAAAGAGGAAAACGAAGAAAGACGGGAATAAAAGAAGACATTAAGAGAGAAAAGGAGAAGGAAAAAAAAAACATCCGAGAGATGTGGAGACAGCAAACACACGGGGAGCCGAGAGTGATACGTGGAGGAAGACGAGGAGAAGCAAGAAGCGGCGAGAAAACGTAAAAAAACAAACAAAACAAAATCATGTTGTGGACAAGATGCAGACTTTGGGAGAGAGTAAATGAGGGGGAGAAATATCCCCTCAAGGGATTCATATCACCATGACAACCCTCTCCTTTCTCCTCTGCTGTCCGGTTGCAGTGAACTCCCGGCTACTTTGGTGGACCAGCTAACAGTCTTGGTGAATTATCTCGCCATAAGAAGCTCCAACATCCTTTAAATGAGCCAATCTTTGGAACAACAGAGAATATTCAAGGTTCAGGAGTTAACATCTGGAAATTAATTGCGATGCTTATGGTATTTACTTTGAGCACGCTCTGTGAATGTAAGCAGGTTCATAAAATGAGCCTGGGGAGGATACAAGAGTATTAAAAACCAGAGACTCAGCTCTTGATTGCAATTACAGAAAGAACTTCATGTTGAGGGGGAAAAATAAAGTGGATGTGGGACAGAAAAATAAAATTTACCTTAAAAGAAAAAAAACCTAAGATGGGATGGGAAAGACACAATGGAGGACAGGATGGAAAGAGAACGAATTAATTGGATTATGACAAACTGAATGTAGCAATGAAAGGAAGGGCTGGAAAAGTCAAATAAGAAGCTAAAAAGGAAACAATATTGGACAGAGCTGGTGTGGGGGGAAGCCCGGAGGGAAGGTGGGAAAAAAAAAAAAGGGGGGGGGGGTGGAGGAGAGGGACGAAGAGAAAGACGGACAGAAGATCTCTAATCAGAACTGTGAAGAACAAAATAATAAGGCTGCCTGACAGCAAATGTCAGCTAAGGGAGGGAAGACGACTGACGGAGGAACAGAAGAGGACAGAGAGGCCAAAAAGTAAAAAAAATTACAAAAAGAAAAAGAATGTAAAGAAAGAAAGAAAGAACATTAGGCTGTACTAATACAGACTCCCCCGCCCCCATTGACGTGCCCCCCCCCCTCCACTAAGAGGCAATACAATCTTTCAGATGCTAAGGAGCAACACATCACCAGGAAAGAAACAAAAAAATATATATTCCCCATCTCCCACTGCAGAGAAAAGGATCTGCCGGGTCAGGCAGGTGAATCCTCATATGAGCGTGTTATATGTGTGCGAGTGTACTTGTGTGTAGCTGCGCTAACAGCAACTGGCTGGCTGCGAAATGTCGCCCTTGAGTCAACCTTGACTGCTGTTTCACTCAGTTCCCGGGAAAAAAAATAAAAAAATAGATAAGGGATTTGTTTCTAATCAAAACCTAATTCCTTTTCTTTGATGTTACTTTTTTATAATGATGAGATAAGAATCTTAATACTTTTCAGAACGCTCGTATGCCTTTTGACTCGTGCCTTTGAGTTCATCCTCTGTTCTCCATAAGCGGGACTAAAAATAGAACAAGCAGACCCGCACATGATAACTATAGTTAATATAAGAGGCAACCATTTCTAGAATGCATTATTTTATAATCATATACTTATTAATGTCGAAATGATCAAATTAGTCACATCATCTTAAAACAAATGGGTAAAGCTAAACAAAATGCATCGTGACAAATGCAAATTAGCTAACAATTGTCTTTAACAATGAACAACATTTACTACAATGTTGAAAGCAAATGCTAAATCCTGCTAATGTCAACTATGCTTAAAGAGCATTCCATTTGTTGCGCAACTTTAATAGTAAAATTGTCTATCCATACCGAGTAAAACAATGAAAAACAGTCCAATGTCACATTAAAACACTGGATTTTATTCTCTTTGGTATTATAGGTATTAAAACGAGTCATTTCTTTAAAAGAAAATATTGATCCGACGATGAAAGAGACGAAGCTTGGCATTTCTTCTCAGATAAAGCTCCATATGGTGACCACTTCAGTGCAAGAAAAGAAGTCACAAAACTCATTCGAATTCAACATGTGACTCAACTCAATGATACAATCATCCAGATCTAATAAATGGGCACAGTGTCTGCCCCGCTTTCAAGGGTAACTCGGCTGCTATATTATAGCTGATGGACAGCAATTGCAGAACTGCCGAAATGTTCCAGGTGGATTTTACACTCTACAATTTTCTTTCCTGAAGCACAAGTAAGTTGATATTTAAATAACCCTCTAATAATAATTGTTTGATTGTGGGTGTACTGCACTGAGGGAATTTACTAGATCCACCGCAGCATACAGAGTGGCACAGGGTGAGCCGGGTCAGGACGTACCTTCGTGCCCCTAGTGGAAATACTGAATCAGAAGTAGCTCAACTTTGGTTGCAGTCTTTAAAATTCAAACCCTCAGTGGTGTCAAAAAGCCAGGCCAAAGGCAGCAGTGAATACAATAATATATGCATGATGTCAAGGTGAACATGAGCGATGTGAATCTTAAAAAGAAATCGAGCTTTAATGAGTTAAACAGTTCTTTCCAGATAAGGAAAGGTCAATAGGAAAGACCAAAGGTTATTCTAAAGTAAAAAGTCCATATTTTTACTACAGTCAGATGTTAAAATGCTTCTCATCCACCGAGGCAGTTGCTCTCATTATAAAACACATTTACTGTTATAAGTATTATAATCCAGAACAGTCCGTTCTTAACTGCTTTGCCAGCTCTTGCAGCAGGGTTTCACTGGTTTAAACAAATTAAATGAATCATTTTCTTTTCATGCATGCATGGGCGGGTTACCAGTTTCCAGGTATACCAAGGTTTCAAACCAAGTAAAAAGCCTCTTAAAAAATGACTACTGCATCATTTCTACAGTTTAATGTCTGTTTACTGGGATCCCAGAGAAAGTGCCAGTGTGATGAGTTTTCTCCAAGAGTACATGGAGTAACAGAGCTGCCCCACCCCCACCTGTTGCTGTATACCACCGTTCAGCAGGCTGGAAAAAAAGGCTACTAAACTTTTTGCTCACTTACGAGAAAGAATACCGTGAGGTCATACTGTTCCCAAGT
Source organism: Fundulus diaphanus (assembly GCA_037039145.1). Taxonomy (NCBI): domain Eukaryota; kingdom Metazoa; phylum Chordata; class Actinopteri; order Cyprinodontiformes; family Fundulidae; genus Fundulus; species Fundulus diaphanus. Next base: position 35,915,889 of record CM073125.1, read on the forward strand.
AGGGCTGGGTGATGTGGAGCAAAAATATCTCGATATCTTTAGGCTGAAGGCAGATGTATGATATTTATCTCGATTTGTTTTTCCTTTAATACAGTAATTATAAAAAGGCATCTCTGAATCAAAGTTTCGTCCCAAATGTCTCACAGGCACATTTCTTAAACAGCTGTAAATAAATATGAGAAACAGCTGAAAAATAACCTACTGGAATACATAAAGGTAGAATTATAACCATTCCCATATAAATTATGTAGTCTCATTTTATATCTCAATCTTGATATTCTAGATAATCTAGATATATTGCCAAGACCCATTTCCAGGTATATTTCTGGTTTCAATTAAGAGACTAACTGAACAGCACGACATGGTTATGAAAAAACATGTACATGGACATTCTCCTGTGTGAGATTCTCCAGCTGATTCAGGGGGATCCCACAGCTTTCAGATTTGATATTTTAGTATCACGATCCTAATTAGACGTTATGAAAACATGATGCATCTAGATACGAATCAATGTCCATTACTACAACTCTATACTCAGAAATTTAAGAAGCAAACACATGCATTTGCTTAAAACTTTGCTGTTTCATAAAACCTACTCAAGTCAACCACAAAAATGAGGAACCGAAAACACTTAATTAAAGCTGAATGCAAACAAAAGGACAGATTTAGATCAGGAATTGGATAGTCAATAGGCATTCTATAAAAGATTTTTACTAAAAAGGAAAATCTTTACAATTAGGACAATCGGGATTGGGAATTGCAGCAAAGTCAACAATTTGATGAAATTCCAAGACATTTTTTTCCAAATTGGCATTACATGAACTCTATATTAAAATACAATATAGAGTTGAGTTGATCATATATTGCCAATTAGGTGATCAACCTGATCATGAATCAGCTGTGATAGGATGTAACTAGATCTTAAAGTGGCTATATGAGTACATTATATAGGAATGAACTGGACAGATCCCAATTTAATTCCAATGGACTGAATGGGATTTTATATAACTGCATATAATTTGGGCCTGTTTGTAAAGTGAAGAGAGAAGAAAATTGTTGCAGTTTGGTGCTAAACTGAATTAAATTAAACAACTAGTCCCTGGGAGGAAACACTGGGATAAATACAAAACCAGATCACTAATGCATCCATTGGGTCTTTTGCTAACTCATAAGGAAAGATGCTCTTAAGTGGAGAAACTTCCACTTGTACACCGATAGAAACCCCCGTGTTGTCATCACGCCCAAATTCTCTTCCCCGGTCAGGACATCTTCCCAGTCACCTGCTCTCCCCCACAACACCTTGTGAGTAATAGCAGGAGCAAAGGATAGTGGCAGAGAGCCATAAAAGTGTAATTTGCTCCATTTTCCCGAGGAAACCAAATTCACTTTCTGTCTTGCATTACAATCTGTTAACATTCAGACGGCCAGCATAGCAGACAGGGCATTACCCGCCTACACTCTCTGCTAATGACCCTCAAACGGACTGCACACGCGCGCACAGACACACACGGAGACACAAGTCACGAGCAAGGACACGTAGTCATGAGCGCACAAACAGGCATACACACAAACACTTCCACAAGCACACAAACACACAGGTACTCAAATTTGTGCTGTAATGGAGAGAGAACGGACAAAAAAGAGAAGAAACTGCAGAGAAAAGTATGTTTCTCTGAATTAAACATAATGACTTCATAACTCAATTCTTTCTTCTGAAAAAGAGGGCAATCTCAACTGCCCCATAAACCTCTATACTCCTCTAAACGATTTATCCTCTAATGCTTTTGCTGTTTTTTTTCTTCCATTCTTTCACCTCTTTGTAAATTTCCCAAACTCCTCTGCTTCCTTATTCACCATCCTGCGCCCTTGCACACTGCCTCCGTGCCCGTTTCTCTCCTTCTCCTCACTTGTTCGCCAGCTCTACCCCTCTCCCACACTCTCATCATCCCACCCTCACAGCAATCCTCTCTTTCTTTCCCTCCATCCATATCCTCCAGTTCCACCACTCCTCTCTCAGGGAGCTAATAGCCTCCTCCTTTGTTCTTGGAGAACAGCGGGGAACAATGGCGGAGTGGGGCTTGTCGTTGTGGCAACAGGCAGGAGACAAAAGGAGGGAGGGAGGGAGGGAGACAAAGAAGAAAGGCAGGGAGAGAAAGAGCAGGCACAGAGGGGATGCTGGTTGTTAGCTGGGCGGCAGGGAAGCGAGCGCTGGCTAATTACACTCGTTTCTATGCACACCGCAATTAAACCCTGATGCACACACATACATGGACCAAGCTCAGAATATCTTCCGCCAACCCCACACACACGCACACACACTTTCTCGGCAACATCAGAGAGAAAGTGCAAGAGAGAGAGAGAGGAGGTGGTAGAGAGGCTGGATGAGGGAGAAAATAATGACAGGAAAAGACTACGGCTGTTTTAATTCAGTGCTACTGTTCTTCCAAGCTGCAAAAGAAAAGTTCATTAAACTCCGTCAATCTTTATCAGATCTATTCAAATAATGAAAGTTGACATTAAAAAGGTACGAGAAGGCATGGCGGGCTCGCCACACCCTCCGTCTCCATCTCAATCTAGCAGTCAAACATCCCGTAGCACCTCATTTCCCCCTTCTCAGCTGTGCTCCTACCACTCTGCATCTGCCATCAGTTCATCTTTATCCATTTAATCAGCTCATATGGAGCCAACTCTCCACAGGATGATCTTCCTCTCTCCAGAGATGAGGAGCTTCAAACTTCACATAAATTAACAAAGTGGGGATGGAGGAGGGAGTCGGAAAGATTATTATGGGAAAGGGGGGAGAACGTAGGAGAGAAACAGTCGGGGCTTGCATCCAGGTCAGACCAGCCTGTAGGCTAGAACTCATCCCAAGTCTCTGATACATCCCTACATCCTTCCATCCATCCATGGCCTAACATGCTTTTCCATTAACACACGTCTCGGAGAAACGTGCTCCACGCCGCCTGCCTGTCTGTTTTATTATTAATGCAGTTTAATGCTCGCCCTAAGTGTGTGCAAGCTGTGGCGTGTGAGGTTCATGTTAGTAAAAAAAGTCACTATATGACTTAAAAAATACAGCTGAAGTGTTTGTTTCAGTGTTTAAGAGAGGAGAGTGGGGGAGGGGGGGAATACATGTGTAACCAAAACTATCCCAAAACGCACATAAAGAGCAAAGCTTCACACCACGCACAAATTCATGATGCCGATGAGCCAGATGAGGAGTGAAAGGAGTCACATTAAACAGGCAAACTTGTCCTGTTTCGCTTTCTTAGCCCGAATCCATTTTCATAATGCATTAAACCCACCGCTGAGAAGAGAGGGAGAAGGCGGGAGGGAGGAAACGACGAGAGGGTTGGAGGCACAGAGAAATGGCAAAAAACATTTGCAAAGTAATCCAAAGCTGGTGATCGTATAGCTGTGCGTGGAAGAACTAAGAGGGAAGAGCTCGTCTCACAGGGAAGAAACGGGAAGTTGGAAGTGTGTGATAGACACCAAGACAGATTGGGGTGGTGGATGAAAGAAGACGGGAAGTACTGATAAAACGGATCAAGATGACAGGAAGAGATGGGGGAGACGATTTTGTCGCCAACTTTTGATTGTGTGCGTTTTGATCGCACGTGGGTTCCCATTATGCGCGCTTGTATTTGTGTGTGTGGTTATAGACTGGCAAGGGGCAGAAGGTTTTCTGTTTCAGCACCAGCAGGCTGATGAGAGTTTGAGGCCAAACAGCCTAGAGGCAGAGCTGGCCTTGTTGTTTTGTTTTTTTTTTTCCTTTTTGCCTTCCCACAACACTTCCAGCCTCCATCACACACAAACATAAAATATGAAATTTACCTCAACAGAGCTCCAGTAACAGTAACAAGCTGCACAACACATGAAAATGGTTTCGTTAAAATATTTAAAATGAACATGCACTTAATTTATTAATCATTCATGGAAATTAAACTTTAACTATATCCTGATGTCCAACAGGAAAATGCTTTACTAGTTGACATTTCATATAAAAAGAATTACATCTTGATTGTATTATTTGTCCGATTTTATGTCAGAGTGATACAACCTACGTTCCCCACATTGTAAAACCATTTCACCAAGTAGTGATCCTACAAATTCAGACTATAACAGATTCCTTTCTGAAATATAATTTGAAAACATGCATATTAGGCGCCCACTGCGATTATGACCTACATTTAATTCCCATGTTTTCATAGACAAAGCCCTTGATAACATCACAGTGTAACAAGACACGAGGTTCTGAGGACGTTTTGATCAAGTGCAGAATCTGTGTTAACTGTGTAGGACTTTAAACTTGTATGAATAGATGCTGTTTGACTGCTAAAATTAAGTATAAAAAAGGAATATTTCAAGACGATGTTTCTATGATGCAGCGAGAGGCTAAACTTAATAAAAACCTTGGTGGTATGCATAGACAGAAATCACAGGGGGCACAGCAGGGTCTGGACTCTGAAATCTGGAAAAACTTAGAGGGGCCGCGTCGGACGGTCTTCGCGCACCGAAAAACTTCAGCCGTATTGGTGCTCTTAACTGTTTTTTTAAGGTCGCACTCATTTTTTGAGGGAGGCTCCAACCAAAACAACATTGTGTTGCTGATCTTCACCTTAAAACACACACACACACACACTGATTGGTGGGAGGGGCCAACGTTCTGCTCTCACATGTTCACCTCGCTTACTTTCATCAACTAATTAGCAACTTTTCTGACCGCTCCAGTGACTTTTTTTACTCAAAAACGACAAGCAACGAACCCAGAGAATTGTTATCTTTTTCTGTCTTGTTTGAGACTTTGGCAACTAGTAAAAGTACAGATCGTTCTGAGTTTACCGTCTATTCAGCAAACCGCGAGTGCAGCTGGGAGCCCCTCCTGCTTTGAAAGCTCTGACAGGCGGTCAGTCAGTCACCTTCGCCATGCTGAAGTCAGACGAGACCGACGCGTCCGTTACCCCATTGAAAATTAGTCATGCATGAACTAAACTCCACTAGATTACAAAGCAGGATGACTATAATCTTTAATGGGTAATGGTAATTTTTTTCCCTCTTGAGACTGCTACACTTAAATAGATCCCTCCCGATAACTGATTCACACGCAGCCTCATTTATTCAGCTCATCCACTGTGGGTGCCTCTGCTATCTTTTGATCAAAATTGATAGAATAAAAACATGTATAAATGTAGTTTGTATTCAAGTAAAATATGTAATGCTTGAAATAATTTTCTAGAGTTCTTTTTGAGCATATTTAGTGTTTTTAATCGTTTTCTGTCTTGTCAATGTCTATATTCCTCTCTCCTACAAAATAATTTTTATTCAAGATAGTGTTTTAGCCTTTTGCTTATATATAAAATTGTTTATATATTGTTTTTATTGCTCTATTTCAAAAACAGCAAAAGCACAAAATGGAACTATTTTTGACTTTGTTAGAAATAATCAAATCTCTTATTTTCCCCACTCAACAAGGGAAAGAAATAGTAATTTAACAGTCTATGTTCTATTTCTATGATGAGATTTCTGACGAGCTCTGATATGCCATGAATATCGTTGAATGTTACAGCCAACTCTCACCATCATCATACAAAGGACAAATTAAAAAAGGAAAACAAATGCAACAAAAACAAGTGAGTTTCTTGTAAAGGTTGATCTTGTAAAGGTTTGTTTGATCGCATTCTCGGTGCGATCAAACGCATAACAAATTACTTTGTTTCAAATCTAATTGAATCAGTTGCATCAAGTGATTATGTTCTCCCTGGCTCGGCGACAGAGTTAAGAAAGCAGTTATATCGAGGATGAGCCCATCTCCTCAAAGTCACTGGTGTGAAGGCTATCTCACACTCACCTGACAATGACGGTGCTGCCAATAGTGCCAGAGGGAACAAGTGAGATGGAAAGTGGCAGACAGTGAAGAAACAAAAAAAAAGGGGGAAGATGGCTCAAGAATAAGAGAGACAGAGTGTAGAAAACCCTAGGCATGAAAATACAGGTGTAATGGAGAAAAGCGGCAGGAAGATGACTGACATGTAGTGCGCTACTGCCTTTGTGTGCTTAAATGTTTGTTCTAGGGGAAATTTGGAGATGTAGTGTTCAGCATTTGTAATTAAAAATGACTAATGACTGACAGCGGCACAGTGTGTGCTAAAAAATTAAACAGGCATTAATAAAGCAACATCATTACTGTCTGCCTCAGGAAACACAAACCTCATGAGTACTTGCAGGGAGGCACACAGAAAATTGCAGTCTAGGAAACACTCAGGCAGATATAACTAATCCTAATCACTCATATTGCACCTTTCCTATTTTTACACTCTTGATTTGCCCCCTTCCTCTGCCTTTTATTACCTTTCATCAACAAATCTATATTAGCAATTATTAAGTAAAATTACTCTCGAGCACAGTATGATAAACTACATTGCCTTGTAAAAGTACTCAAAACTCTTGACCTCTTTTACATTTGGTAAGTACAGCCACCAACTCTATATTACTGGGAATTAAAGTCATCAGACCAAAATAAAGTAGAACATAATTCAGAAAGGGAAGGAAAAGTAGCTGTGAAATTCTTATGTGTGCCTTTGCATTTGTCCCACTCTGGGTCAACCTTGTAGAACCATCTTTCACTGCGGTTGCAGCTGCAAGCCTTTGGGATATGCATTACACCATTAACTTTTACACATCTAGAAAATAAAATGTATGACAATTTCTCTACAAAAAAAAGGTCAAGCTCAGTATTTTTTCTACAGCATGTCAGAATAACAATTTAAGTTTCGCAGATTTAGGTTTGGACTTGAACTAGGCCAATTGCTGTTGAGATAGGGGGAAGACAAAGGTCCCCGGGCCGCAACTTGAAGCCGGGACTGAGACCTCCGAACACGGGCCACATGCTCAACCCCTGAGTCCCCATCACGACTCTTTGCATATGCTTGGAGTTATAGTCCTGCTGGAAGGTCAACCTTTGCAGCAGTCTGAACCATTATGCAGACTAACGGGTCTTGATGTTTCCACCACATGGCATTTTGAACATAGACTAAGCTGTTACATTTTTGTGTCATTTGACACCTAAACACCTCCCAGATGTCTGCTCTACTGGCTTCACAACAATCTGCAAACAAGGACTTGTTATGACTTTCTTTAACCAGTGGTTTCTATCTGGCCACACTTTCATCAAGGCCAAATCTGTTGGGTGCAAAAGTCATAGTTGTGTCAATAACTATGACTTTTGCCCCCCCACCCCACCCCACCTGAGCTAAACGGGCCAGGTGAATGGATAATGTGTAGAACTCTACGTTCTGCACATTATCCATCTGGGACTGCTTCCATTGAATCAGTTTGGGGAAAGGAACAGAATTCTCCAAGCTGATAGGGTGAAGCAACACCTAGTGCAGGCTAGGTTACACCTGAGCTGTGGATCTCTAAAACTCCTCCAAGCATTACAATGAGCAGGACTTATGCCTCTCGTCAGTTTTGATGGATGGCCATATCTTGGCAGGTTTACAGCTGGATTTACCTTAAACTACACACGGGGGAACTCTGTTTACTTTCGAAGCCAACTGTTTGCACTGCATTTCATTTAGGGGGATCCAAGTAAAGGAGTCCATTTTTCCTTTTAGAACCATGTAGGATTTTCCTTTCACTCCACAATGATGCAATGGACTAAGTTATGCTGCATGAGTCCAGAGAAGGGCCAGATGCATTGTCACAGTTTCTACCGTGCAAAGCACTGTTTGCCCCTCTTTCATCAGGGAAACATTTCAGGAACATCATATCCAAAACGAACACACTCAGAAACAGCTTCTTTGCAAAAGCTGTGAGGCTATCGCCCCCTGCTGAGAAGACTGAGTCTGTAGACGTTACAATATCACTACTGTGAATGCATATTTTTTGCAAACTCTTAACCATCAGGAATGTTTCATTGCACAGTTCCATATTTAAATAGGACTGACTTTTGTAACTTGGTGCTAGTCCTACCAGAACCTAAAGACTTTTGTTTTGCATGAAACTGTTCACATTGTTTGGTGTGTTATTACCTGTACCCATCGTTTATTGTGTGTAGCCTAAGCCAGTGTATGTCCAGGAAAAATTTTTGCCACGGTAACTCATGGTTCAGTTTTGGCCTGGCTATCTCCCGCTGTTATTTTTCAGCACCTCCTCCTCTCACACAGCTCAGCCTCCACTCCCTCAGCAATCAGTCACACCTGTTAGGCACCAATCAGTCCGTACTCACTCCACCTGCCAGCCTCTCTATATAAGCTCTCTTCTATTTGCTCCTCGTCACCGGCTCTTCTTCAGTCTCTACCAACACCACACCTGTCAAGTCCTATTCTTGTCAGTCTCCACTGACTCCACGTCTGTCAGCCAAGTTTGCTCCCTGCTTAGTTGCTGGATCTCCTGCTGCCCCTGTGCTCCAAGTAAGGTCTCTGCTAGCCGCTGGATTTCCTGCTGCCTCAGTGCTCCAAGTTTGCTCCCTGCTTGTTGCTGGATCCCCTGCTACCTCTGTGCTCCAAGTAAGCTCTCTCTCACTACATCTCTGGTTCGAAAGTTGTCAGAGCACCTCCAAGTACTCGTCACGAGATCCAGCTCTGAGTTCTCCTGTCTCTTCCAGTCAGCCTGCTCCTGCACCCATCATCTCCAGTCCGGTAACTACCTCTGGTCATCTCATCCACAACTCAGTACTTTCAATAAACTGCAAAAGAACAAGCTCTGTGTGTGCGTGCTCTGTCCGGGTTTATGAAGACAAATCATGACAGTAACATGCGGTGAAAATAAAAGATTCTTGATTATACCTTGTGCTGGTCATGCACATTAAATCTAAACATAATAAACTCAGCATTTCATGAAGTCCTTATAGTATTTTCTAAGGCTCCACAAATGCAAATCCATCTGAAAAATGAAGGAAACAAAAGCACTGTCTCAGAAAACAAAGGTCATGTACTCAACTCAACTCCGATCTACTTCATGCAGCAAAGAAATAGAGACTTGAGTCAAGCCACTGTAAGTACTGCACCTCCCCGGTCGCACTTCCTCACCATTGAAATAAAGAAAAATCGGTGAAAAATGGGATGCCAGCCACAAAACGGACATCCATAGAGGCAACACCTGAATGCTGCAGCTGTCTTGAAAGAGAAGCAGAGCTATAGAAATCTCTCTCATCTTTTTCTCTTTGACAAAGCCAGGCTGGAAGGATGAAAGGTCTGAATAAAAGCCTACACAGGACCTTTAAAGACCAGATAATGGTGCGGCAGAACACAGAAAGGTGTAGCTGGAAACAGAGGTGAGGGGGAGAAAAAAAAAGTGAAAATGTATTTTATGGATATTCAAAGAACATATGAAGATAAAGCTAAGTTTTAAAAAAAGTACTGCTCACATTGGGGAAAGGGTTATGAGCAACAAGGAGGATAAGTAAAAGGAGATAGCAAAGAAAGTGAGACGAAAAAATAAGTAAAAAAAAAACTTTTCCATTTTAGCTCTACAGAATACGTGGCCTACATACACATTCAGTGTGTACATGTGTATGTGTGTGCACGCATGTGAATGGATCACGCCCCGATAACATTACACTCCTTAATTCCTAATTAATCCTCCTAAACTGGATTATGGCACAGAGCATGACAAGACCAGGATTCGACTCTTTGCCCCGATGACGCTATGTGTGTATGCATGTGTGTATGCATGTGTGTGCGTGTGTGTGTGTCACCACTTTGCCGTTTTTCAGTTGGAGGTCTCACAAGGCCTGCCTGTCCTCAGTTACATGATGTTAGGAAATGAAGCTGACAGTGTTTGCGGTCCCTTATGACACAAACGCAGACATACCCAGATTCACACACATACAAGTCGTACGTCTTGTACGGACACACACACACACACACACAAATGAAGGTCCCAAGATCATAGGTCTAGAAATGCTTCTGAAGTACAGCTGAAAGTGGCAAGGACTTTCAGCATGAGTTTACCGACTTAAAGTGAGGAGTCACTGGGGAATACAGTGCGTATTCATGACAGTGCTCCCCTGTCACACGCATTTAGTCTGAAAGCTGCCGCACCAACTGTCCCACGTGGAGCTGTTTTACACAGTCGTCTCAAATACCAAAGCACTCTAATGACTCCAATACTAATGGCATTCTTTTAAATCCTTTTTGTTCTTTGTAGATGAGCTGAAAAGAGTCTTTCACAGACAAATGGGTTAAATTTTTTGTTCACTACACTTTCCCTTCTTGTTCCAGGGAAAGACGAACAGCAAAAGTTTAGGTTGGAAACGAGAAAAATCATTCCGATATTAATCAGGAATGTCCCGATCTAATCTGATCTCAAGTATCAGCGCAGATTCCCAATAACTGCATCTTTGAATGATTAGTATCTCCATAGGAGCCCACTCTCAAATCCCCAGACCAGTTGTTGCCCAACAGAAAAACCCAATAATTGCCATAAAACATGACTGAAAATGCCATCTAGGGTTACCAACATGTCAAGATGTCTGCAGGTCAGAACCCTTTTAAAAACTAAATTAAAGGAGCCCAGTGGACTTCAGAAACTTAGTACTTCAGCCATTTCTAGATGAAGCAGTGAAAAAGCAAAGAAATTGAAGGGACCAGTTCACCAAACTAACTAAGAGTAAAGGTAAGTAAAATACTTCAACGGAAGCTATTAAGGTTAAAAGCTTCCAAGGGACAATAATAAAACAAATGGTTTTACAGAATAGATGAATGATTTTATCGCTTTGGATTATGCACTGTAACATCTCACGTTCATAGCTTTTGCAGCTGCTGGACCACAATACACCCTACCATCAACACAGCTGAATGCTCAGTGCTGCCTGAGCCAGATGGAAAACTTCATCTTTGAGTTACATTATCGGATGCAACTGCTTCCGGCTTTATTACAAACATTTGGAGTTCAGGGGTTCACCCACTCATTGCTCAGCCTCATGGCACACTGCTTAAATTCCTCAGTGATCAAATACAGACTTGTGCTTTTCATCCAGCAGATTTGTGGATCTCATACGGCAGAGAATATAAGTGAGATTCTAAAAAGATTGGAAACTGGACAAGTGCATGTTCACGGCATTTTGTGTGATGATGCAATAAATGCAAAAACAAGCAATTGATGACAAGGATTCTAGTCTACTTGAACTTGCTTTGGTTGATGGTGCACAAGGGAATCCTCACGCAGCATCATAGAAACCGTTGATACTGGAAGGAAGACTGGCATTTCAAACTTCAGTCGAGCTACTGAAGAGTTTATCATATAAAGAGCATCTATTTTACACAACTTTACAGAACTTGGATGTGGTATGCCGGTGTTTGCTGTAACAACATGCTGGTACAAGCATAAGTCTAATTCTCTAAAGACAATGAATATTAGTTATGATTTAATATGGCATTATTTAATTGTTTAAAAGAAAGCTGGTTAAAAATAACTTTAAATTTCAGTATACTAGTAGAGAAAAATATGGGAAGGTCCGACTGCCACCTTTATAAAATGCAAATAATCGCAGAGTTCCTAATTTCTGTGACTTGAAATATTGACTTTTTCCCCTAGCTAATAGGTAAACATTTGCATTCACCTCCAGGCATCCACTGATTACATTTCCTGATGTAATTAATCAAGAATAATCTTGAGAACCTACAGCAAATATACTCTCAAATACAAAAAAAGAAAAAAAAAAAAAAACATTCTGTTTTGATTAATTATAGAGAGCAATATTTGTTTTAGGACATTAACTTTTAACCAATAGAATGGGTGTGGAAGAATAATATTTACCATTTCTTTGGGAAAAGAAATGGGTTATAATTTTAAATAATGAGGAACACGACTAGCATAATAAATAAACTACTTATTTACCATTTACTTATTCACTTGTTTTGTTTGTTGCAGTGAAGGCACTGTTGCAATCTGCTTGCTCACTAAACCATGCAGGACACGGTGAATATTCAGACGGACAGAAAGTGGAAGCAGTTTGATGGATGGACGGAAAGGGGAGGTCACATAGGGAATGAGATTTGTGTGGTTGCTAGAGGTTCTGGTGGGGGATTAACATGCTTTCATGCGTTCTCCGCTTCACTGGAACACCACAAGGCTTGTTGATGCCTCTAAGTGCTATGAAGTATTAACCAGATAACCTCCAAGGAAGCCCAGAGGCATAGTGTGTGTGTGTGTTGTTCACTTGCTGACCGCTAACCATGTACAGTTAAGTACAGAGCCCTAAATAACCTATCTGGAGAGTATCTGTGGAAAGCCAAACAACTAGACGACAAATGCATTAAAGTCTTTCCTGGAATAGGAAACAAAGACAGACGGTACTGACAGAAAGGGCACGAGGGGCACAGACACTGATGTATACTCTTGCGTCAAGAGGAGAAGGTCCATATTTCTGGGAGAGAACTTGCATTAGCAGCCAGTAAGCGACATGCCCCCTCCCCTGAAAACTGCAACCCATGGACCCTTTTCACCTTTTTCCTTCTTATTCACTCCCAGCCAACTTTACTCAGTTTCCCCACTATGCCTCACCTTCACTTCAGTCTCCTCAATCATGGTGTTTGCTTCAAGTCTGCTCACCTTTTCATCGTTTGTCATTCCCTCCCTCATTGCTCTTTTCAATGGTATACACATCAATCCTGCCTGTATTCGTCCTTCTCTCAGCTTCATTCATTTTGGGCCTCTCCCCCCCTCCCCTCCCCCCTCCCCCTCACTTCATCCTAAATAACGCCATCTGTCTCATCTATTGAACCAGGAACAGTGTCAAATCCCCTGTATCTTTGACACAATTGTCACTTTTATCAGTCAATACTTACAGGCGCCATCTGTGTTTTGCTAAATGTCACAATAATTGTTTCCTAGATGGTATCAAATAATTGGGCAAACAAAATAAGGCTTAGCATTGGATCCAGGTGTGCGTGATATGAAATGGAAACCCTTGCAGTTGCAATATTATTGCTAAATATCGAAAGTACGATATCAGTGTTGATTATCTCACATTTTCTTCACTCTTGTCCATCATCAGAATACCTCCATCACTTTCCAAGTCTGTCCAAATGTCCAAAAATCCAGTTTCCTACAGAAGTACTGTTAGTTTGTGCCAGAACGCACTCTGTCTCATACAACACGTCAGTAAGATGGAGTGCTTACTCTGACGCAGGCTCTGAGCCTCATGTCAAGGAACCAGCTGAATAATGATCATTTGTTGACTTCATCAAAACTGCCTGAATAACAGGAACAACACAGGCTGGCCAACCCAAGGCAGAGATGACAACGTTTCATCTCCACAAAGGCGGGACTGAGGTCTAAGCCGCGGATTTCAACCGGCAACTTTTCCTAGACAATCATTGCAATTTTGTTTCACATCTTCCATCGCATAAAATATGTATGCAGTGAACGATTGTTGTCATTTCTCTGGGATACTGTGTGTGCCTTAGACGAACACCACATCACCCTAAACACCCCAATAAACATCAGCAGGGACAGAGAACCTGGTCAGTGTTGAAAGGAGAATGGCTGCTTTTGAGACCGAGTCAGAGATTCTCCTTCTAGTGGGGCAAAAACTCCAAACATGCTCCTACATATAAAATTGAATAGTTTAGATCAGTGGGTCTCTATTCTGGTCCTCAGGGCACACTGTCCTGCATGTTTTAGGCATTTCTCACTGCCATACATGACTTAAATGAATGGCTGATTAACGGGCTTCTGCAGCACTTGATGGCATACATGCTGGAGCAGAGATGCATCTAAAACACGCAAGATAGTGGGTCCTAATGGCCAGGAGTGAGAACCACTGGCTTAGCTCAAAGGAAATTCATGTGTCGAGATCTAAATGCTCTTGAAAACCCTTTTCAAGATTTTAACTTTTCTTGTTAGACACTTTCCATCTGTTTAAGCTTCTGCTATTTTGCAGGAAACAATTAGCAAAAATATTAGCCTCTAGGCTTGGAAAGCAGGTAGAGACGGACCCCAAATGCACTCAAAGCTGGAACTGAAGCAAAGAGTGGTTCTGTCAAGTATTAACTGAATACAAAACCAGAAAAATGTGTTTTCCTCCCACTTTCCATATTATGCTCTGGTCTAACACAAAAAAATCCCAATTAAAAATGTTAAAGATTGTAGTTGCAAAAAGGCACACGAATCATGTTCATGAGGCTGCATTATTGACAAACAGAATATGAATTACTGGCACTTGAAATCCTGATAGCCTCGCTAATCAGGTATCCAAGCAATTGTTTGCTGCGGTGACGGTTATACTGCAATGGCAATTTCACATTTGGTGCACCTCTAATTGATTCTTACCTTCAACAAATACTAATTTGACTTCTAGCAGACTTGTCTTCGAGCGTGGGAAGCCTTTAAAGAGATCTTCCACGTAATGTTTTTGTTTTGCATCTATTCCTCTTCCAAGCCTGACAGACGCTGCAAAAGTTCAGTTCTTTTAAGTGGCTTCAACTTAAGAACTATTCTTTTTATCCAACCAGCACCCAAAACTTGCCCAGGGTATGAAGCTTTTTTCATTCAATAATTAGCAGACTAGCCAGGGAACAAGCAAACGTCACAAACTCTCCTAATAAAATGCTTTAGTTTTTCCCTGGACGTTTTGCCACACTAGAAAGAGAAGATTACTGGATAACTGTAGATATACACTACATAGATTTAAAATCTGAATTTTAAAGCAGCATCACATTAAAGACTGTGAGCATACTGTACATTCTTAAAGGAAACAAAGAAATTGTTTTGCAAATGGACTTTATATAATCACTTTTCAGAGAATTGTTGAAGATCCTGTAACACTTCTCTTTCGCATAAGGTCTAAATATACATTTTATGAGGCTTCTGGAATGTAATAGCACAATCTTTTTTAAATAACCAACAGTGAAGGAGGAAAAAAAGTTTAAAACAACAATGACAAACATAAAAAATTTTGAAAGTGCAAACTCTACAAACTGTTCAAAATCTTGGAAAACTCTTGCAGAAATCTTTAGATGTCTGTTCTGCACTGTTCCATTCATCTAAACAGAGACGGGTTGCTTTCTGAAGCCATATGAGTGCGCTGAAAGCCCTGAATGGCTCAGCCTGCTGAAGCACAAAAGTTCGAACAGATATTATAATTCAAAGTATAAATATGTGACATAGTTTGAAACTTAATCTCAACTCAAATGTCCCTCTTTTGAGATCTCTAGTGGCATTCTTTTCCCCCCTCAATAGCAGCATGGAAAGGCTGCACTGTGACCGCTTTGAGATTTACCATTAATTCCCAAAAGGATGCGGGGCTAGGCAGTGATGGGTCCATCACTGCAAGCAGGCCGAGGACTAGTTAGAGAATGAATGTTGTTTCAGACGCCTCGCTCGCTTTGTCACAGTTAAGATACAGTCACATATTGGTGGTTTGAGTTCAACTTAAATTTCAATTCTGATGTCCAGTTGAGCGTTACTGTCCAGCTAAAACAGTAAAATCTTGAAAGCGCACTCCCTAAACACTACTTTAAGTCCTTTCAAAGTGTGACAAGTGACTCATCCGCTTTCTTTCCTACTCTCTGTTGTGCCGTCAGCCCCTCACGGCCGGCACCAACACTCTGATTTGCCGTTCTCAGTTTCTCCCTGTAGTTAATCTGTTGGGTGGAGCAATGAGAGCTTTGGGAACCAGCGAGAAGAAGATGAAGGAAGGAAGAAATGAGAGGAAAGGGATGGGCACAGGGAATGAGGGATGGCCATGCATTATTGAGCATACAGAGTAGAGTTTTTAGGGGATTAATGTGAAAGTGTGTTTAGGGAAAACCTCTTCCCTTTGCTCCCCACCACCACCACCACCTTCTCCTTCCTTCTTTCTTTGTCCTCCCTCCAACTCTCCTTTCCCCATGAGGCCAGCCGCATCTCTTATTCAGTGGGGAGGTTAAAAATTCAAAGCTAGGAGAGAGGAGGTGGACACGGAGAAGGGAAGAGGGTACCAGAAATGGTAAGAAAAGTGAGCGAATGTCTTGAGGGAGTTCTCTCAAGTGCTAATCTGGGGAGCTCCACGTGTTGATTAGCTGAGCACATGTGTGGTAATGGGCGAGCAGGTGGGGTGCCGGCTGTCGCAGGGGAGTACGAAAACGGGGGAGGTAGATGAATTCAGAGGGAGAGGATGTAGATGTGCAGTTTTTGTGTTGCACGGTGTAACAAACAGAATGCTGAAAAATTAAGGTGCCTCGCAGGCAAAGCAGAACCCATGTCCCACAGAATATGACAAATGCAGAGACTGAGAAATGGAGGAAGCGTTTCCGCGAGCACGCCAACACACACAAACACACGCCAAAGCGACCAAGCCTCATATACCCTCACATGCAGTAATTACACACAGAAATATGCATAGGTCAAACATCTTGGCCTAAACAGTTGCTCTGCACACAGTCACATGGCGACTGGCAGGAAATTAAGGTCAGAAAGTGGAGCACGGCCTAGCCTACAGAGCCTTGTAAATACCATTGGTGTCTGGTGGAAATGCCACTGGGTTATCCATTTTACACAACGCTTCCACAGCAGGAGACGCATTGCACCAGCAGATGTGGCAATAAAAGCTGGTAGCACACCCAGAGCTCACATATAACCCGGCGGGGCAACAAAGCACACACGTGGCCACGAGGAGGTAAACAAGGAAATGGGCACCTTAAGAGTGTGTGCAATGTGAAAGGAATTGATAGTTTTAATAAGTGTGGGTGTATCAGAACCCTGTGGACATGGTCGAAACCATTAGCACAATAGTCTAATGGCTTAGTAGCACCTAATAACTCACCATGTAGCCAACATCAAGTCAGCGGCAGCCTTTAGGCTACTGTGAAACAATTTCATTGAGCTGGGAGAATTAGACATCTTAATGACATTTTCACATGCCTCCACTGCTGTCGTATATCTTCCCCTCTGAGTGTTTCAGGAACTTTGTTTTATTTTCGTTCGGCACTGTAATTTTTCTGATCCCGATCTCAGTCATCGTCTCATTTCAGATGGGCTTCTATTGCAAGCAGCGATAGGAGAGCTGAGGTGAGCGGGAAGAAAAGGAGATGAGAGATGCAAGTTAATGCTCGTATCGTGTCAGCTCCATCTTTGAAGCTGTTGCTTTTTACCACTGCTTTTTTTTTCCCCCTTACGCTATCAGTGACATCAAAGTGGGCATAGTCTGAAGCGTGTGTGCCTGCGTTAGTGCTTCTCTGCCCGCAGGGATAGGTAGCTTATATTGCGAATAAAGTAAACAGAGTGGAAGTTCCTGCCGTTTCTGAGAGAAGACAAACGCAATCTGCTTTCTGACTCTAATACCCCCTTTTCCTTTCCCTCCTGATAACGGTTCTTTCTAATCATAGTCGCAGCATCATAATGACTTCTGCTGCTCCTCAGCTCATCAGTATCAAAAGTGAAGCACTTCTATTCTCACTTTGACACTTCCGACGGCTCTACAGACGTGTGCACAAAGACTAGGGCATAAATTTATGAGAGGAGCACACATGTAGAGCCATGCGGCTGCGACTAAAGGAAGAGTGGGAGGATGGATTGTAGGTGTGCATACATATACGCTTTCATCCTTCCCATCTGGTCTAACTGTGGGTGAAGCCAGTCAGAATCACAAGCATTGGCGACACTTAGCATCTCTAACAAGCTTTCGGACTTATCAACCAATACCTCAAACAGGCAGCCACAGATTACAAACATACTAAAAGCGCACCCACATTAAAGCACACATATACCCTCATTGTATGTTCAGCTGTCACATCAATAAGGACATTTACATGGTACAGGAAGTGGAATGAGAGATTGGGTCCTTGGCAGGCTGGCTGCCTGGCTAACTGACCGGCTGGCTGGTTGTGAAGAGGACTTATTCCGTCTAAAAACAGGATAATCTTCAGGAAAGAGAATAGGTTGCAAAGAGATTAGGGACACACAGCGGTAATGCTGCGGCATGAACACACTTAGCTCATTTGTATGTAAAACAGTGAAGAGGGAGAGAGAGAGATGTAACAAGGGAGGAATGGAAGAGAAGGTGTGAGACTGGAGTGTGTGCATGTTTATGAAGATGCTTACATGTGTCTGCGCAAACGTGCGCTTATGTCTGAGGATGCGAGCGCTGCCGCGGCTGGCAGCGAGGGCCTATGTGAACACGCTCAGATGTGTTCGAACCTGATAAGGCCTGATGAATAAACAGTGCTTTGCGGCTGTTCTGTAAGCATGAAGAGCTGGGTGAATGAGGGAATGTGCGCTATTGCCGAACTGAGGATACACGCTGAGGCTTAAGGAGCAGGCAAAGCCATGCTAATACCCCGCTACTGCTGGGGCTTCGAGAGGTATAGCTAGGATTCAAACTTAAGCAGTGATAGAAACACTGAAATATACACACAAACAAAACCTCTGACAAACACCAAATCTCATTTGCATGCCATAAAAACAGCCAGTCTACATTTAGTCTTCATATAGGATATATGTGCTGTTTAGAAGGCTCTGGGGAGGATTTTCATGGATAGGCTTTCGAGCTGCAGCAAAAAGGAAGGAAAAGCAATCCTGAGCTTTGCGGACGGTTCGGTTACCTTGAGCATTCACTGGATGGTTTGCAGTTAACTGGAGCGGTAATAATGAAAGCCTCTGCCACCAAGTTCCAGGCCATGACGCTCTGAGAGAAGATAGGAGCAGGTCCCCTCATGCTCAGGCATATTCTACGAGATGCAGCTAAAGCGTCCCATTGGTTTGGTGACCAGTAAGAGGAAAAATTGAGTAATCAAGAAACTTTCTACCTGAAATGGAGGCAAAGTTCTTGCTATAAAATCTTGGGACGTGATCATAATTCTCCCAACTTCATACACCTCAAGGGATATGTAATGATGAATGGGGCAAATTACACATTTAAAACAATGTAGTGACGTAGTTTCAGAAATTCACCCCTGTCCACTTCGGTCACCTAATGAACCCAGTATTCCGCTGGGAACATTAAGAGTTCTTAAAAGCCCCGTTTCAACCAGTGAAACAATCAGTGCTTCTGCAGTGCAATATTCAGGCCCTTTGGTAAAGGCCCAGGAAACCTCTAGAAATATTTGGTAGTAAAAGAAATTGCCACAGTAAATTCATTTTTCTAATATACTAGAGGCATCAGAGCCTCCTGCGAGATGGCACAGCTCTTTTACATTCATGCATGGGACCCACAGATATTAAATGTCCACTAATCTCTCCGTCTGGAGTTCTCAGATGTTTCTTCGGAAAGCCCTGAGCCACGAGTCAAAACGGTTGAAGAATATAGCCTCTTTATCACTTATCCTCAGTGCATACATCCTCAGCCATGGTAACCTTTTGTGCCTGAATAAACTTGAAATCTCTGATCTAAAACGCAGCACACTTTACAACCAGCCCTGGAAAAGACATTTTTAAAAATGCATTATTATTATTATTATTGCAGTAGCATAATCTCTGTTTACTTTGAGGATAAAAAAAAAAAAAAAAAAAAAGAAAGACATTTGGGAAAATAAATAAATAATATATGCCCCTCTTTTTGGCCCCCCTAAGAATCCCTATAAAGTAAATGTATCTGAAGCTTTGCTTATAATTTGTCTATTTATAAATTCCTTTTTAGTTCATCTGATTCAATGGGAAATTTTTATTACAATAAAGACTGTTTTCCAAGAAAAAAAAAATGACAAACAGGCTCATTTCGTTTAGAAATTCTTCAAAACAGGAAACCGAGGACATCCCATTGAAATAAATGTGTTTTTTTTATCTTTTAAACATATCCCTTTGGTTAGATAATACTAAAATTGAGTTTTCAGCAACAAATAAAAACTGTGGAAAAGCACCCCATGCCCACTATTAAGTATGGCGGAGGGTCAGTGATACTGTGGGCTTGTTTCTCTTCCAAAGACCCTGGGAACGTTGCTGCAGTGTGCGTCATCATGAACACCATAAAATACAAGTACACTAAAAATAATCTGTTGGCCTCTTCCAGAAAATCTAAATCTTTCTGCGGTTTAATAACTCCAAATATAGAGCAAAATACATAGTTCACCAGCTAAAACTGACATTCTTCCAAGGCAATCTCATTAGCCAGACCTAAACCCTGTGGGGTGAGAAAGCACAAGAGAGGACCCAGAGCCATCGACAATCTAGGCAGATTATGCGGAGACATCCCTCAATATATGCTCCGACCTTGTGAAATGTTACGGATTAAGTGGTGTCAGAAGCCAAAAAGTTTGTCACAGGTGATTTTGTAAAAACCAACCATTGATGAATGGGGGATATTTTTTCTTGTGGGACCAATAAGTAGCAAAAAGCTTAGAGTGTGATTTTAGATTACTGCAATAAAGACCGATTTATTTTAGAGATGCCAGTAGGTGTGGATGCCGCTGTATATAGTAGATTACAGCTTCCATAAGTGCATACTAACCCAGATTGTTTGCAAAACAGATACTTTCCATTTGCACCAACCACCCACACAAAAATGTTTGTTTTTTTTGTTGAGGTAATATAACCAGATTTTTTTTTTTCAGTTTTTAAACGGGATGTTTAAAAAAACAACAACTCTGTCAAGTGTATGTGCGGGCGAGTTATCAGGGATTATTAAAAAATAATGAGGACCACTTTACACATGCCTACTCTGGCTTTCTGTGGTAGAAAAGACGACCATTTACCAGCATTTATTTGCCAAAAGAAAGGTTATTTGGCATTATAAAATGCCAATTAGTTAAAAACCATCAAACTAAACTGACAGGCAGGCTGACGAAAGGGTAAAGAGACACCATTTCACAGTCATAGTGCTGACATTTTGTAACAGTCCAGCAATCAGACTGCAGTAAACAACAGCGATAGAAAAAGCAGGAGAGTGCCTCAGCTATTTGATTAAAATGGAAATTTTTCAAAAGCAAGTGTACTCTGCAAAAGAACCAAATGACCTAATCAACACGGCATCGTAGTTCTCCAAGTCTGGGTCTTTTACTTTTAATATATTCCATCTTTGATCCTAATAACTGATTGGGTTGCAAACCTGTGCAAATGCGCATATACACAGCGGGTACTTTCATGCTGACTGGTACCTCATTAAGGTGAGGAGGCAATGGAGGAGGTACAAGAAAAATAGAAGAAAAAAAAACACTAAATAGGTCCATGCATTCACAGAGACCCAAACACGCCTAGAGAGAACACAATCACACCTACAGAGAGGCAAAATTGATTTTGTCAGAACACAGGGAGATCAAAAGGCTTATTATAATTGGTCTCTAAATGTGACAGAGCTCACCAACCCGCTTTCACAAGCACATACACCAGAATACAGACATTGCGCCGGCAAACACGGATGTATCCACAATAAATGTGTTTGTTATTCACAGGAGGGGATGTAATACAGAAAGCTGGGGTGACAAGTCTGAATGTGTTGAGCGGTGTTGGCAGCGGGTGGAAGGATCGCAGCGGAAACAGAAATAAGGACCACATGCTATAACAGAGCAACACAAAGAAAAGGAGGATTGCGGTAAAGGCTGGAGAATTGGGATGAGAAGATGATCCTCCCATTATAAGGATTAATAACTATATATGCTCCTGGCTCTTTTCTCACCCGAATCAAATTAATCACCACTGCTCCCACTAGCATACCCTTTTCCCTCTGCTCAGTCTGCTTTTATTTCACCCACATCCTCCTCCTCCTCCTACTCTCTCCGTCACTTGCTCTTTCTCTCATTCTTTAACTAATTGGGCTATCCGAGGTGCCGACTTCAAAAGGCACCTGCCGCAAAACACAAAGTCTGTGAAAGTTTAAAAAAAGGACAGTAGTTGGGGATGAATATGTAAAACGCTGGAAAACAGCGTGCCCATTCTAATGTCGCCACTGATCTCTTGTACTTTCCCCAAACAGACCTTTAAATCCCGATCAGCCAGCATTATTCCTTTTCATAAAAGAGAAGTAAACAAACACTGAAAGGTAGTAAATAAACAAACCACTTCAAAGTGAGGAATTTTTTAAAAGTAGCTTAAGGGGAAATACAGGGATAAGCTTGCTGCCTAAGATCTTTTATGCTACACTAATCGCTTTATAGACTCACAGCAAATCCAAAACAACAAGGCTGTTTACAGTTACAAAATAGCCTAATGAGAAACAGCACATGTCTTGACGATTTAAAAGAGCGATTGATCTTCTAATAATATTGCAGTAGAATTTGACAGTGATTTTATTTAATGAAAGGAACATTAAAATGAATCAAGTCTGTACAAGCAGTCGAATCTTCTTACTAATCAGACTTCACCTCATTACATATAAATCCTTTGATATGTGGTTTTATTAAGACTGTACTTGTAACGGCAAACAAGCTTAAATCGGAGGCTTAAATGGAGGTGCAAGTTGACTGCTGAATCTTGGCCCGAGCTGCCGGCCCTCCTGTGCTGTGCTGTGCCATGCGTTGATGTAGCCGTTTAATTTTTCCGATAAAGGAAAATTCTCCAGAGTTTTTCTCCAAACACAACATTCCAGTAAATTTCAAACCTAATAACACGGTCAGACAAAAACTGGTTCATCCCAAAGACAGAACACCCAAACCACAGCTGAGCGGCACTGTGTACGCGGTACAATGCAGTGAGGACCGCTCAGACTCCTACATTGGAGAAACTAAACAACAGCTACATAAACGCATGGCACAGTACAGGAGGGCCAGCAGCTCAGGGTAAGATTCAGCAGTTCACCTGCAGCTCAAGAACTAAGGGAACTCTTTTGATGACAATGACGTCCAGATCTTGGACAATGAGAACAGATGGTTTGAAATAGGGGTGAAAGAAGTCATCTTGGTCAAAAGAGAAAAGCCATCACTGAACAGAGGGGAGGATTGTGCTTCCAACTCCCCAGTGTTAACAGCTCAGTTCTCCAACTCATCCCAAAGAGATTACATCAGCATCTCATCATGATCCAGGTGACCAAGTCCTCCACTCACAACAAGCAATAGCTTCTAACAACCCAGGACAGTGAAGGTGGGTCATTGATTTGCATCTGACTTAGAATGTGCCTAGGAGGATGGACCTCCATGTCCTTAAAAACAGCAGCGCACCAACTGCAGGTTGCTTAAGTGTGAGCCCCCAGAATTTACAAAGACTCCTGGATAGGCGTAGAAACTTTTAAAGAAAGAACTGAACGAAAGTCTGGTTGCCTCTGATTTAAGCCTGTTTGCCATTCCGATGACCTGGACAGCTGAGAATTTCCACAGGCACTATACCTGTAGAAACATTGATTTAATGATGTTTTCATGCAATAAGGAATGGGTTACAGCTATGGCATTTATAGGGTCCTTTCGATAAGAAAGCAGATTTTTTTCCAGCCTCAGAGGGTGGAGTAATGCAGTGCTGGCCCTCTCCAACCTGTTGCTGCACAATGGGTCAAGCTGGCTAAAAGAAAGCTACACGTTTCCCTCAGCTAACAATGAGACCAAATTCAGCTGTTTGGAAATATCTCTGTCAAATAAGATGAATCATGGTGTGGAAACTAAAAAAAAACACCTTTAATCACATTTGTTGAGATAACACTATCGCAAGCTACATTTGGCAAGTTAAGATAAGCATTAACCAGATGACTGCAGGCTGCACCCAAGCAGATAGCCTGACTAATTAACTAGCCAATATCAGAAAGTTATACTCCCGGTATAGCAGCACAACAAACTTTATCATCCTCTGCACATTAGGCCCATCTAATTCAAAATTTCTACAATATTTAGCAGGATCTATATTATTCTAAAATCGATGTAAAACGTAAATGCCAATGATAAACATAACTGTAAATTTCAATATGGGTTATTTTAGCTATAGTAGAAATAAATGCTGCTTTTGTTTTAAATAAAAAGCAACTGGATCAGGTTGTGCAGTTTTGAGTTTACATTTAGTGTGGAAAATGTTACGTGAAACCGCTGTAGCTTTGCTCAAGGGTCTCCCATAGCTAAATGTTATCCTTCATAGATAAGTGATTTAGTTTCCAATTTTATTTCATTTCATTTATATGGTGCCAACTCACAACACAGAGGCACCTTACAAGACAAACATGTCAAGTTGATATTTATTTTCATAGAATTCAATTTGTCAAAATGTTACTCAAATCAATCCAAAAATAATTCAGATCACAATACAATCAGTTTCAAAGCCAAATAACAATTCAATTTAATAAGTATCCAACAATCTGTTCTCTCAAAAACAGGTCAGCCAACCATGTTCATTCACTGGTTTAAGACCCACAGTCACCAGCCAGCAGACTGGTTAACCAAGTTATTACATTTCTTGTGTCATTTTCTTTTAAATGGTACTTTAAAGGCATGTGACAGGAACCAGGGATCAAACTGGATAAAGATTTAACCTTCCATGATCCTAATATTAGTGACTCCACATTCATTCATGTAGAGCAGAACCCTCCTGAGAAGCTACGCCTTCTAGCGTTAACGGGCAGAAGTGCGACTCTGACTACATGGAGTTAAAGTTACATAAAGTTAAAGAGAAGTCAGTGTAAAAACTTGTGACTTTTTACCTTTGATGTTGATTTTCATTGCTGCCATTTTAATCGAGGCTTATTTTGGAAGTAAAATTACCTGTAGAAAACTCCTTTGTCTTCAGTTCTTGTCATGTTTTTTTTTGCATTAAATGAAGATGTCCTTAACAAGATGTCCTTGAGATGGAAATAGATATCTTAGATTATAACAAATTACAGCTCCTTTACCCCTGGTAAATACAGCAACAACCTACGGTGATTTACACTCAACCGTATGAGTCCAATACTAACAGATTGTTAAGGGTGCAGAACGGAGCCGAATCAATGGAAGAAAAAAATAAATACAACTTGACACTGATTAGGTCAGATAAAATAAAAAAAATAAAGCAGAAATGGGGTGAGGGTTTTGCAGAAACAGCAAAGGAAGCCAGGCTGGAGCAATTAACACGATGCAGACTGTATCAGATCCACTAACTGAAGATGCAGAAGGTAAGCAGCTCATTGTGGTGATGAAAGTTGCTCTTAAAATAAGCTGAAATGTAAATGAGTCTTTACCGTGAGCACAATTAATGATGCCAAAATTGTGAATAGTTTTAGTAAAACTCTGACACATTCAGTTGTTATTTATGAAACTGTTTAACTGCAGCTGCAGGAACTATGTGCAGCCAGAGGATGTGTGTCTCCCTCCATCGGTTGCCTGGTCTTCAACTAAGCAGCAGAGGTCGACACTTCTGACCGGGCCCTGAGAACATTACCCATGCTGCATGTCTATTATTCGTGCGGCTGTGTGTGCTTGCTCATCCAGCTGCCGGGCGACTGATGAAGAGCAGGAGGAGGGGTCAGAGCGGGTCAGCAGAGACTTGGTGTGATCTCAGTTTGTCTTTCAAGGGGACTGGGGAATGAGCAGCACACAAGGAGCAAATAACAAGCACATGGGAAAGAGTGAAACTGAGTTCAGGAGGAATACGTCAGGCCTTTAGCAGCGTCTTTAACATCGAGGACTCGAGGACGAGGGGCAAGGAAACTAGGTTTAGATGCTGTGCTCGAGTTATTTTACACAGCAGCCACTAAGTGACGCATTCACAAGAGACTTTTTAGAGACTTAAACAGAAAATCAGACTCACAATAATGGAAATCTTGCAAAAAAAACTGCATGTTTTAATCAAAACTACTCAATTTCAGCATATTAAAAACATCCCAGGAAAAGCAATAGCAGCTACCTGTGCACCCCCTACTACCCCAAAACCCACCCCACTCTCATCCCCACAGACAGACAGCCGTGAGGCTATGAAAAGGCCATGGTGTCTTTATATACCGCGCTTGGAAAAGGTTATTAGGCATCATTCGGAACAGGCGGCTGTCTTAGCCAATAAAAAAACGATTCATGGGAGTATGGGCCAAACGGAGTGAGGGGGGAGGAGGGGGACGTATTATGGAGTGGCAGGCGAATGTAGGGATTTGATATACAGGAGGATGCAGATGGGACAGCTGCCAGCTCTGACATTTAACTGGCATCAAAAGCTAACATAAGCTGTCTGTGCATGCACACGCCTGTTTATGTATATGACCCGAGTGTGTGTGACGAGTATAGGGACTGAAGGTCAGATAAAAATCGCGCGCACACACACTGTCTGGAAGCCCCTGATGTCCGGGATATAATTTGAATATGGAGAAGTTGGAGCAGAAGGCTCAGTGACACCGGGACAAGGTGATAGGAGTGGACAGGTGTGTGTGTGTGTGTGTGTGTGTGTGTGTGTGTGTGTGTGTGTGTGTGTGTGTGTGTGTGTGTGTGTGTGTGTGTGTGTGTGTGTGTGTGTGTGTGTGTGTGTGTGTGTCAGCGTTTTGTGGCAGGACAGCTGGTGAGTCGTCAAAGGACATCAGTGACCTTCTCCTGATTCCTTCCTATGCTGTCGTCCTATCGTCTGTGTCTACCTGCATTTGGGTGTTTCAAACGTACCCAGTGGTGATTGTTCCAGCTCAAGCCAAGCTAATAAGAAACTCGACTGCCGTCGGTAAAGGGAATGTTAAAAACTCAAAGACATTTGATTTGGCCTTTCAGAATAATATCCCTGTGAAGGCAACTTAAAATCTGTAGAGTACGACCGTTTTCTGTTTCTAAGTTCCACTGGTGTGACACAAACTGCCTGCTGCTAGCCAAGTCAGCTAGCATTAAGCTCAATGTATATGATATTAAGAAGGGTCTAGCTCGTCTCTAACCTTTACCAGCATGTCAGATTTATCGACCGCTTATATTCGGAATAACCGCCAAAGTATTTAACAATTGACTTGTGAAACAGAAAAGTGCTACACAACATATTCTGCATGTTTTGGAGAGAGTCAATACATGACAATGAATGAAAAAAGAGAAACATTCTACTGAAACCAAAATAAAACCTGAAAGCAGTATTAAATGGTCTGTTTTTAGACCTTTTAAAACGTCTACAAGCTGTCATGAAGGGACATTCACCAAAGAAACCAGGCCTTCATCCAAAATGGCCGAATGGAGTTTGAACAATGGCTCTACACACTTTTTTTAGGTTTTGTCAAGTTACATATGTGTACCTAGTTTCATAATCCTCGGTCAAAGCACGGCTTAAGGCTGACTGAATGCGTCTAGGGGGCGCTATGGAGGTACTTTGCCTCGGCCACAAATTTTGTGCCTACATATTGTTAAGAGGGTGAATTAATATCCATCATGTTCCATTTGGTGCAGATCTGTTGACATATGAGGAAACCAAACCAAGCGGATTGCCACGCCGTGATGTCACCCACAGATAAAAAGTGTCGGAAACCAAGTGAGACCAGCTTCTTATCTTCAGACACAATTTCAAGCGGATTAGGTCAAGAAAGAGTTTTTAGAGTAAAACGTATCTGTCTGTTCTTGGGAGGCGGGGCATAAATGAGGTCAGGAAATTACCACGTAATATTGTATCCAAATTAAACCAATCACACAAACTTTGGTAAAACTGCTTTTCCACATGAAAGTTGCAGCATTTCTGGTTTTTAAGGCAAAGTTGGAGGTCTGGTCATGTGCCACTAGAGATGCTCAAAAATCGCTTGATAGCTTTTAAACCTCTATGCATTAAGGGAATACTAACCAGATTTGAAGCAGATACCTCAAAATCCCTGGGAGGGGTTTGTCAAAGTTCGACGTGTGAAATCTCAAAAACCCTTAAATAACAATCACCCTTTGACCCAAAATGGACGACTATCCATTGTACCTTCATGCTTTTTTATCTGGACATAAAAAAAAAAAAAAAAGAAAAAAAAAAAATCAGGAAGGTACAAACATAGCATGAATGCATATTGCAATCTATAAGTAGCATGCTATTCAGCCAAAGCTTAACTTTGTCCCGAGGATCTTGTTAAACAGCCAACATCTTAGCACTTTCCTCCGTCTTCAGAGCTTGTGGCAATACGAAGGCCTTCGTCTCTCACTTGGAGACGGTCTGTCACCCACAGGAAGGATTTCTGGGAAAGCAGCCCGAACTGCCAGCTACGTGGAATACCGCACTAAACAAACCAGCTTCAGGTTCTCTCAAACTTCTGGACTAGCAAGATAAGCGTTAATGCTTGAAGTCATCTTACTTTCCGGGAAAACACATAAATGTGAATGTTGCGCTAGGCCTGAGTGAAGTTTTTATATGACTGTTGCTAAGAGCATTGTTTCCTTGACAACAGACAGGGAAGCTCATTTCAGTGCACCGCTGGATAAACAACTATGGACAGGTAGGTTCCAATCAGCCAGTTTGCAGCTGCCATTTGTGCTCCTGTCTCTTGATTGGCTGATGATGCAACTGGCCGCACCTTCCGCTTAAACACGGGTTTTTATTTTCTCTTTATACTTGTAGTTTTGATAACTCCCTTCGATAACATGAAAGAGATCTACCCTGAATATAATTAGCTATTTCTTTCTATACCCATCAGCTCCACCGATAAGGTTTTGGTCTGACAAAATGCCGTTTGAGTTAGAGAAAGGACCAGTCTCCGGAGGACCGGCGGAAATAAATATCTGAATTGCAGAATTGAACAATGATTACTTGAATGAAAAACAATGTGAGCAAAAGACAATGTTCTGTTTAGCTCTTTTCAATGGTACCACTTTACTGTATTAAAAGTTACCTTTTAATAGAACTGCCATTTTTCCTTCAACTGACATTTATTTTAAGGAAAGTTATTTCATTTAAGTTAATTTATGGAATATATATGACAGCGTCTTAACAAGTGTGGAATATTAAGCCTTTTTTGTGATTTGGGGTTATAGCAAAATATCAACCTACTGGCATCTGGAAAACGGGGAAAAATATTGTCATTATCTTGTCAATATCGACTAAGTATGAAGAATTTTTATCATGAAACAAAATCAAAAATCTCCAATTCATTTTGTTGCTTCCTACTGACATTACAGTCAACCTGCCCTGGAATTGACAAAAACCTGACTAAAAGATGGAATACGGTAGCCATAAAGCAGATGTGAACATCTGGTAGCAGCTAATTAAAAATGTTAAGACACACCAGCAAAATGGTAGAAAAGGTTTGTCTGGAGCCCTGCTGTGTTGTCGGCTTAAAGGACAAAGACGGAGGCGCAAGAGAAAACGTGAAAAATCAGTGTGCAAAACACTTACCTTTGTTGGCTGATGAAAGCAGAGGAAAAGGCATCAGGGATCGTGGAAATAACATAGGAAAAGGGCAAAATAAGGAATTCTTTAATGTCTGGAAATAAAACGTAAAAAGTAGAGAGGCAAAAACACACAAAGCAAAAACTTACACTTTGTTTGTGATGAGAAGGTTAATGTGAGTTTGGCAAAGAGTTCGTTGCTTTGAAATTGTTCCTCCTTGGCCTTGGTCCAGAAACTGTTCTCACTCAGGTCCTCGGGTCCAATCTAAAAAGGACAAAGGTCAGCAGGTAGAGAACGGGGAAGACGGAGAGAGGAAATGAGAAGGAGGGAGAGGAATCACAGCTGCTATAATCGTTCCATCAAATGGACTCAATATGCTAAAAATGGTTTATCTGTGCACCTGGGAAACAATGAGCCCCGCAGATAAAGAAGTCAATGGAACAAAAGAAATTGGCAGGAGTATGACGGTAGAGAGGATGAGGGACACAAAGAGGAAAGGGAGACGAAGATGCATGCAGTCATCTTCTCTAATTATCGCTCACACTCTGGTATAAAACTTCAGCTTAACTTTCAAAGAACCAACTTTTGTTTTTACTTCCCCATCCTTTTTTCCCCTAGCTCTATGTGTATGTTTTCACACAAGTCAAAATTAACTCTGCATGCCCCCGCCCCCTCTCTTCCCCTCGATAAGAGCATTCAGAAAGTGGAGAAGAAACCCAAAGCGAAAGAGAAAGCAGTGGTAGTAAATTTAGAGATATCAGGTCTTTCATTATGGACAATGCCTCAGGGATGGGTGTAGGACGGAGAAGACGGCGAGTGAGGAAAAGAAATGTGATACGGCAATGAGTCGAAGGAGCAAGAAAGAAAGCAAGAGAGCATGCAAAGAGAGAAAAAAAAAAAGGATGAGACCCAAGCCAGAAAAAAAGTCAATTTAAATTACAAAAGAATACCATCCTTTCTAGCAGCAATTTAATTATCTTTCAGTGGTGCAGTTAAAAGGAGGAGGCTTATTAAAACCCAATTTCGGTGACATCCTTGTCAAACCCTCGTACCACCCCAACAAAGGAGTGAGAGAGAGAGAGAGGGGGAGAATAAATGCTGATGAAGTCTGCTTCAGCCATTAAACAGTAGCTTTAGGCTAAAGAAAGAAAGGAGGACGTTTTGATGTTTTAACCATCACAGAGGAGAGGGTGTTCAAGAACATGAAGCACATAGTCATGAGATACACGTATGCAAGGAAGCTACCTTTGGTGAATATTTCACTGGAAAAGCTCCATCTTACAGTTCGCTCATACAGAGGCACCCAGAATAACAAAAGCTATGCTCAACCACAATGTTTTAATTCATATAAAAGTTTCTAAATACTCAAATGACCTTTTAAATCACCTTTGTTTGTACTAACCTTACTCCAGTTAGCTCTCTTCAGCTGGACCTCTGGCTTGTATTCCTTTTTAGGCTGGAGTCCAAAAGGTAGTGCAGGTGGTGCGGGAGCGCCCCAGCCTCCCATACCAAATGGCGGAGGTGGAGGCATACCTGATCCTGGTGGTGGTGGTGGTGGAGGTGGTCCCATACCTGGCAAGGGCGGAGGAGGAGGTGGTCCCATACCTGGCAAGGGCGGAGGAGGAGGTGGTCCCATACCTGGCAAGGGCGGAGGAGGAGGTGGTCCCATACCTGGCAAGGGCGGAGGAGGTGGTGGTACCGGCATGCCGGGAAGAGGCGGAGGAGGTGGTGGTACTGGCATGCCGGGTAAAGGAGGTGGGGGAGGAATCGGACCGGATATGGTTGCGTGGCCTGGTGTAGGTGGCGGCTGAGAAACACCTGACTGGCCAGGGAGAGGCGGAGGTGGTGGTGGAGGGGGCAATCCAGGTGTTGGCACGGGAACAGTAACGGTAATAACCTTAGTTTTGGCCTCTTCCAGATCCTTTGACAACTTTTCAACCTGCAGGCGAATGAGTATA
This sequence comes from Fundulus diaphanus, assembly GCA_037039145.1. NCBI lineage: Eukaryota > Metazoa > Chordata > Actinopteri > Cyprinodontiformes > Fundulidae > Fundulus > Fundulus diaphanus. Next base: position 35,946,893 of record CM073125.1, read on the forward strand.
AAGGAACAAATCAACAAAAAGGTCATCAACAAACAGCTTGATATTAACCCCATTATTCTTACCGCCTGCTTTGTATAAAACTTAACCTGTAAGTCAGGTGAGTTTGCCTTGTATTGTACTAGAGCCACAACTTCAGAGACTGGATACATGAAAAGCATTTACAACATATGGCTTCAAATTAAAGTACGTTTTCAACACTTGAGCCTATAGTGGAATAAAAAAAAAAATTTACACACCCATATTAAAACTATTAATATGTTATTTCGATCTGAAACAAATCAATTCCAAGATCAACAATTTCAGAATTTTGGGCACCAATAATATGACCCATTACCCTTTACAACTCAATGCGGTACCGCGCGCGAGCTATTTTTAGAAACAACGTCACGATGACGTCACATCACGTGGTACGCAGTAGGGCAAACTCCCAAACGCACCGCTGTTTTGGTGTGGAAGAGGCGTGCGTTAGCCTAGGTTTTACTCGGTAAACGACTGCTTTTTCCAACATCTAAGACCATGGTTTATAAACATTGTTGCTATGGGACGTGCAACAGCGACTCGAGGTACGCTGATCGGCCGCATATGAAGGATGTTTTCTTCATTAATTTCCCGAAACTCAAGAGTGCCAAGGAGAAATGTGTGCGTTGGGTACACTTGTGCGGGCGGCCTACACAACATTTCAACCCGGAAAAAGTTACCAAATTCACCTACATATGTAGCAAGCATTTTGTCGGTGGAAAGGGTGATGATAGCATATAGGCTAGCATGTTAGCAGGCGCTAACATGGTACCCTGCTACCGGGATAGTTTACTCAAAAACAAACGCCCTGAATCTCTTAAGCGAAAGATTCTGAGATGTGAACAATCGTTTTGTAGCTACCTATTGGCAAGATATACAGATTCCTGGACGTTGATTGCAAACAAACAAAAAAGGCCGACGTGAACGGAGCACGGTGGAAATCATAACAAAGGCATGAACGCCGAGCAGGGAAAAAAACAAAGCTTACCGTTGAATCAACTCGGCCCGTCTTCCGGTTTTTTTGAGCCCTCGACACTCAAGCCACCGTTTCAGCTGAAGGTTGGTGTGTTCTTCCACAGTGCGACCAGTAAACCGTGCGCCTGGGACATCGTCTTGGGTAAGTTTAATGGCTGCAAAGTCGGTCATATCGCTGGTTCTGTTGCGCTTGTAATGGCTGGTTTGTATGTGCGTTCTACGACTGTTTGCCCTACCGGTGCGGCAAAAGGGGCGTTACTCTTAAGGCCGTGACGTCACGTGCGCGGTACCGCATTGAAAACAAGCTAAAACCCTTCAGTCCCATAGGTGGCCACACCCACATAGAACTGGGGGGTGTCTGTGTTCAGTATAAGGCCTCCCTACACATTTACGCCTTGCTCATATTAAATGCGGTGTGGGTTGCGGTCCTGATCCAGTTCTCCGCAAATCCCGACTCTCACACTGTTCCTAGGCCAGCTGCGGCTCTGGTTGCAGAAACGGCACTGGCGAGAACAGAAGTTCATGTGGTCTGTTGCTGTTCCTTATTAATGATTAAAAACCAACCATGATTTTAATTTTTTAGGGCAAAACCCGTTATCCGTGCGCTTAAATATCCCATTTCATCCTCTGAAATCGCCCCTCTGTCTTCTCATGTTTCTGTGTAACCGTTTTGTTTACACCAGCCAAATTACCCAAGTCAGAGCGGTGATTTTATTCTTAAAGTCACCGGAACTTTACATTGTATAGCGCCTAACGTTTCCTGTTTAGCTCGTGAAATTTGATGAAATTCAGGAGCTTGATCCGGTAACCGCTGCATCGCCCGGTCAAACATCCTTCTTTCTCAATACGTTGCAGCGACGCACGGCCTCGGTAACCGGACCCGCATCCAACTGATGTGAGTTGACAATGATTTTTAAAATATTTGGGTTCCTTGCGGCGCCGCAACCAGATCTGCACCGCATTCAACGTGAGCCTCGGGTTAAAGTATCTCCAATTAACCTCAAACTGTTAAGGCTTTTCTGACATTTTCTCAGCTGCATCTTAGCGTAAAACCATCAGAGGAATCTCATTACCAGAAGGCATCAGCCAGGACAATGACGCAAAATAATAACCAGGCCCAGAGATGAAACAGAGAGAAAATGTAATCAAGTGGAGAAAATATGGTGCAGCAGTGCTCAACAGAATTGGATGCACCTCAGAAATGTTGAAAGGATGAGAAGAAAACAGATCTGGAAGGTTAAGAGGCCTATGGCAACATTAATGGAGCTACAGAAACGTGCAGAGATGTTGCATCAGAGTAAGGGTGTGAAAACTTAAACCGCATGTTTTTTATCCCCCAAAAGATTAGTACATGTTATTCAGGTGATGGGTTACATTAAACGTGGAAAAAGCTTTCAAAGAATTCATCTTTGTCTTATTTATTTACTTCACAGGTGGACCGACTTTCTGTATCTACCGTCTTGTTCACAGGCCACCAAAAAACTGTGAAAACATTATCTTGCATTCTTTTTATAAAATGTCGTCAAAGGCACACGACATGAAGATGTTTTTTTAATTTTAAAAATCCAAAAATACAGCCAGTTGTGGAATAACATTTCAAGCTATATTTTGTGCATTTTTTGTAGAACAGGAAGGGGTTACCGCTCTCGTGGATATCCCTTTAATTATCGCTTTCTATTTTACCCGTGCCAAATGGTGTTGCCAAAGAAGACAGATGCCAAATGCAAAAAAGATCAACAACAGAAGTGAAAAAGTGATTAAGGCCTAAAAAAAAAAAAAGGATTAAGGTTTGTAAGAAATGGAAAGAGAATGCAGGGCAAAGTACACAGAGAATGATAGCAGAAGGAAATTAAGTCCACAGAGAAATTGAAAAGAAAAAGTTTTGAAAGAAGAGGATAAAGTTCTAAATTGGGAAGACTGTAATGGATTTTTCATTTCCATACTGAAGTACTGATTACAGTATTTACATCAGTGGGTGCCAAATTTTGAGAAAACTGTCCAAGTCATTAAAGTCAGTGAGCTAATAAAAGCAGACTAGCTGTTGAATATTGATATAGCGCACACAATTCAGAGTTAGTACGCACCAAGAAGCTCATTTCCTCTATGTGTTCTTCTGTATTTGGAGTGAAAACATGGTGTGCACGCATTTCTGTGTGTGAAACCCTGGCCGTATGCGGCAGTGTAACAAATAGTCTGTGTTTGTTTCCTCGGACTTTGAGAAGAAGACAGTAACAGACGCGGGGAGCCTCCGAGGCAGGCTTTCTTAGTGCAGCAGCAGATGAAGAACTGGGCACGGCATCACACACGGGGACACCGAGAGATCTCTACATGTGAAGAAATCTTCCATCGGCAGCGCCTCAAACACAGAGCGCGAGCCATCTTAGTATGAGAAGCTCGTTTGATGCCTGGCTCGTGGTGCTGGTTGACGCTTTGGACAACTGTGTGTGTGTTTGTTTAGAGCCTTTGTTTGATGAGAAGTCGACTCTGCTGGCGTCAGCCGCTCTGGATGAAGCTCATGTTGGAAGTTGGGTGGTTGTCCAAATGACAGACACACATGCAGCCACAGAAACATCTTCATGAAGTTAACGAGCGCACGTGCTCAGAGGCAGACGGTTCTGGGTCACTTGGTGTGTTTGTGAGTTTGTTTGTCACTATGAGGCAGAGTCCAGCTGGTGTGGCAGCAGGACACTGACAGCTAAACAATCCTCATCTTTGCCTCCCCATGAGTGAATACACAAATACACACAAACGGCATGTGTATCTTGGCCTTAGAAAATATGTTTGTCCCGACTCCATCCTGGTTTTTTTCTCTCTGAATGTCCCGCTTTTTTATTATTTATAAAGATTCCTAATCCCCCTCCAGAATTTGGCAGGCTCCCACAATATCCTTTCATGTTTCCTACATGCATCGGTTGCATTTCAGAAAAATCAACTAAGCGTAAGCGGCTTCAGTCTCACTGTGGGTATTCACTATTTTTAGGCAACAATCTTGTTTATGGGATTCCATTTATCTGCACCTTGAAATATTTAACTTGATGCAGTTACAGTTTCCTGTGCATGTTTCCAATTTTGGAACTTGAGTTTTCACTCATTGACACTGAGATAATGAAAACCTATAGTTTAATATGTAAACTATAAACAAATACAGTCAGAGCTAGTTAGCTTAAACACCCCAAAACTGAAAACATGATTTCATTCTCAATTAATGTCACTTCAATCACTGGGTATCTGCTTGTGTGTACCTGGTTTTTGAAAGAGCTCAGCTGTTCTTGCAGACTCTGGTTCTCCTTTTCTCGCTCCAGCTTGGACGAGGCCAGCAGTTCCTTTTCTTGGCTCAGGTCCTGCAGCTTCTGGTCATAATCACCCTCCATCTTCTTCATATCCACCTGCAGCTCGTGGCGCGCCGTCAGCTCCGCTTCCAGCTGATATGTATGCAAGTCGTGGTTAGATAGGGACACCAAATGTTTAGTGCACTTAAAAAGTGGAGGGAAAAAGCTTAGAGTAGCTGTCATGTTTGTGTTTATTGTCACCAGGTGTTATCTGGAGAGCAGCGTTTCTAAAAATTTCACGCTCAGAAAAGGTCACCCAAGTCCCCGGGCTGCACAGAACTCCTGGCTGTTCAGTGTGTTATCCCTCAGGTGTTTGCTAATTAAAAACACAATTAAGGAAATGTTTCCTGTAATTCAATGAATTAAATAATGTTTGTAATTACGCTCATTTGCACAAAACATGCGACTCCCAAAGAAATTAGGATTCCACCCCTCTGACAGGCTCCAACCACAAACTACTACATTCATAAAGCACTTTAAAACTGCAGCAGCTGCGAAAAAGTGCTGTACAGACAGTCAATAAACATTAAAAAAAAAACAAAAAAAAAAAAAAACAAGATTCCACTTGAAATATAAAAAGGAATAAAAGCAAAAGTCTCAACATGTGTTCAAACCCAAGGGATAAAAATGTGTCTTAAGGAGATTTTAAAAGTGGACAATAAAGGGGCACATCCAATATGTAGCGGCAGAACGATCCATAACTTGGGGGCGGCAACACTAAAAGCTCCGTCTCCCCTGAGCTTAAGTTCAGACCTCGGTACCTCCAGGAGCAGCTGGTCAGCTGACCTGAGGCAACAAGCAGGAGAGTACGGGTGAAGCAGCTCAGAGAGGTAAGATGGGGCAAGACCATGTAAACTTTTAAAAACAAATAAAAGAATCTTAAAATGATCTCTAAAACGCACAGGGAGCCAGTGGAGGGAAGCCAGGATAGGGGTGACGTGCTCCATCTTCCCAACTCCAGTTAAAAGACGAGCAGCAGCGTTCTGGACCAGCTGAAGACGCTTAAGGGAGGACTGGCTGAGTCTACTGTAGAGAGCATGACTGTAATCGAGTCGAGTTGTAATAAAATACGTGAAATACTGTATTGTTTTAAGAGAACCGGCTTTATCTTTGCCAGCCGCCTAAGGTGATAAAAACTGGGCTTGACCACTGCTCCAAAAGAAAAAAAAATCCATAAGTAGCGCATGGTAGTGAAGTTGAAGAAAAATAAAACTGTTTGTGTTTTTCTTTAGATATAATAATTTAAAAACGGTGGTGGGAATTTGCATTCAGCCCCCTTTTACGCTGTTAACCTCAAATACAACTTAGTATTGACAATTACAAACTCTATATGTGTAATTTAAGCTCAGTATATGTCCAGCTGTTCTCAGATGTCTGCTAGACAACATTAGTGAACAAAGAGCATCATGAAACTGGCCGTCCAGCAGGAAAATAACCCCAAACACACAGCCAGGGTTTAAAAGCCTTTTCTTGCATTAGAATGGCCTAGTCAAAGTATAGAATTAAATCCAGCTGAAAATCAGTGGCAAGACTTGAGATATTTTGCTAAGAAAATTAGCAAAAACCTTCGCTTGTGGGAAGCTGTTGGAGACGCACCCCCAAAGATATGCAGTACAGAGGGTTCTACAGAGTCCTGACTAGGAGAGGCTGAAAAAAAGCTGTTTTATTATTGAAAATTAAAACATCCTTTTCCATCCATTTTACAGCTTTTTTTTACTTGGTATCGTTTGTGGTTGTAACCTGCCATAGTGTGAAAAACAAATGATCGAGTACTTTTGCAAAACAACGGCTGATTAAAAATGAGGAGGCTGTAGCTTAAGACAAATCTGACCTTTAAAGTCAACTTACTTTCATAAACAATTGATTTTAAAAGATGACTAAAGAGAAGTTAGTTTCTCCAATTAAAAAACAGGAGCTAGGTTTTGAACCTCGTGCTCGCCTGCACCAGCTTTCAGGAAACTGGTTGAAGAGGCAGCTGCTCACATCTTTCAGACTGCTGAGGCCGTCTCTGCTGAGACTTTGAGACAATTACCTGCAGCCTAGTGCTGTTCAGGGTTTTTTTTTGTGTATAATTTACTCTGAAAATTACAGTCAATTACAAAGTGAGGATGCTTCAGTGCTTTTAAATGAGCGCCGTTCTCACTGTTTTGTCAACGCCTCCCCCTTCATAAAAAAGTAAAACCTCTTGCAGCGTTTTCCATTTTCTCACTTACTTTAACGCAATTTTCAAATCATTTTTTTTTAGACACCTGACAAACAGGATAATATTAAAAAAAAGAGAGATGAATACAAGACGACATCGACACACACAGCTGTTTAATTTGCAGAAAGCGGATCCGTTACTTTCGCTGTCAGCAGCCTGACAGCCTTATCCCTAATTCCTGCCAAAAGGGACTGCTCGCAATTACCCCATCATGCTCCACCAGCAATATGATGCGTGTGGTCTGTGACAATTGGACTCCGCAGAGCGCCTGCCTGCGTGGATGGGTGTCTTGTCGATTGATATGATCTCACATGTAACTGCGTACTAGGAACGAAGACTAGTTTTTAGCTCCCTCTTTGCAATTATTCTGTCACTCGGACAGAAACACCAGGCTGGCAACGAGCCACAATCAAGGCGTTTACCCGCCTTCGGTGTTTGAGCGAGCGTGCTCGTCTGTCTTGTGGCATTCACGAGCGCGGATGCTCATTTTAAGACAACCTCTCTTTCGCACTTTCTTGTAATTTGTCATCTCGTGTCACCCAGAGATTCATTAAAACCCAAACATGTCTGAGCGGGACGAAAGAACACTTTCACAGTATTTTTTTTTTTATTTACTGTCTATATTAGGTGATTGATCACATGACTCCTGAGTTGATGAGGGTTTTTTTTTTTTTTATATCCGTGTGTGCACAGATTACTTCCCTTTTAAGTAGAACTACGTGGACTGTACCTTCTTCTCCAGCTCTGTGGCTTTGGCCTCGCTGACTTCCACTTTGGTCTTGTCCACCATGTTGTCTATGGAGAGAAACGGAGACAACAAGGGGAAAGAGAAAAACCAGAAGAGTGGTCACAGATAAGATAAGGGTTCTGACAACACACGTTCACACATCGTACCCTTCAGTGTGGTGCAGGCTTTTGCCCGCTCACATAAATTCACAGAAGGAAACGAGCCATCTGTCTTCCTGTTTTTTTTTTACCCCCCTTATCACAACACTTGCCGTCAAGATCCATGAGGTGATTGCAGAGGCATCTCATTACAATAGGATGCTTTGTGTCGCATGCTGCTTTTACATATCATTGCCTTTTTAAGCCTTCAGCACACACACCTTTGTTTTCCCTTTGCTGCAAAATAAATCTCTGCTCTGGGAGTTATGCATTATCAGATATGCTCCTTGGCAGAGGACAGGGTGAGAAGGACGCTGAATGACCAACAGGATGCCTTTGCTGCATAATTGCAGGGTCAACAGGTGGCTCAGAGCTGGTCATGAAGCTAATTAATATGAAGATAAATGCCACAATGTCACTAGATCAAAGGCAGCTTATGGTGCTCAGGAGGCGGGGGCGGCAAAAAGGAACCTGTGTTGAGCTAAAATGGAAAAATACAAAAATCTGTGCATGGTTAAGTGGAAAGCGAACCATAAAATAGAGAGGAGATACAAGGAATATGCAGTAGGAGAAAAGATAAAACGGAGAAAAAAAAAAAAAAAAGAATGATTCTCCCTATTAAGATAAGCTGAATGAAAAAGTAAAGATGAAGACATTCCCCGATTTAAAAAAAAAAAAAAAAAAAAAAAAAAACTAACAATATAGCATCCTACATTCAATTTCAGGGTGAATTTGTGTACGGGTTTATTGGATGTGAAATGGGTTTGGTGGTGGGGGCGCGTCTGTCGTGGCGGCTAGGCTAAATGGGACAAACTTTGAATAGAGAGCAAGGAGGGAGACAGAATGTGGAGTGGGGAGGAAAAAAAAAACTTTGCTGAATTTCAGAGTTCAAAGAAAAACACTAAATAATGCATGCAGGGCAGAATTGGGCTGCTTTCCACCAATAATAACTCTGACAGGCTTAAAAGAGGCCAGCCAGCCAGCGCGCGTCAGGACGCATTTAGAAGCAGCGCAATTAGAGTCTCCTGCAGTGAGCAACGGAGACCTGCCATAAAGAGCGCTGAACTCATGAGACATGCCCTCCACCTGCATTTTGCTTTGTTTCAGCCATCTGCAGGCACTGATCTTTAACAACTGCCACTCAAGTTTTTAAAAAAATAAAAAATAAATAATCTGTATTCAGACAAGTGTTCACAGCTTGTCTCAGAAATGATTATTTTATAAGAGGAGAAATCCACATGCTGTGTTTGTATTCAATAGAGAGTGACATGAAACTGATCTTACGGATCAGTGGCAATCACAAAGTCAACTTTAATCCCCTCCCTCGACACCTTTCTGACGGTGGATTTAAGCTCTGTGTCCAGCAATTTCTGTCTCTTCTGAAATCTGACAGACATTCATTGCTGCTTCATATCATGACTGACCAGCTTGTCAACCGTGAGTAACTGGTTTAAACCTTAAACCCCCCCCCCCCACTTGTTGAACTATTTGTGGCGCTTTTCAATCAGTAAACCATGTGGAACAGTACACATTTCATCCCGGAGACACTTAATGCCCCTTCTTTAACGATAAAGCATCCCCTCCATCGCTGGGAAAACGCTTTTCGGTTTATCTTTCAGAATGGCTATTTGGATCTGGCAGAAACATCCAAGGTAGCTAGTTCTACAAAGCGGTTCTGACACACCATAAATCAGTCCTAATACTTTGAGGCCCGGAGAAAAGTGTATGTCATGCCTGCAGCTGGAAGAGATGGTGTGCCCTGCAGACAAATGAGCACTGCAGGCTTGTTTTAGTTATCCATTCGCCAGCAGAGCGTGCAAGCTACCATGCAACAGCAAGCTAATTCTGGAGTTGTAGGGAATGAAAAAGCTGGATTTTTTAAATCTTTTGTGAAAAATGTGTTTTATACAATTGAATTGTTAAAACCTGTAGCACCATTCAGCCTCTATAAATACCTCCTCTCTGGCTCCACCTTGTGGCTTGACTAATGACCTAACAACCCCTCATGTGAAGCAGTTAAAATTATGGCTACATCTCCAAGTCGAAAACAAGTGAAAGTTTATACCACCGTATTTCATTTGGGATCTAAAGGCCTTCTGCATTGCTGATCAAAATGTGAAAGTGCCTTCGAGTACAGGCGCAGGTGGAAAAGCTTGAAAGTAGCGTGTTCAAGGATGTGAAACCCTTGAAGGCTGGCATGTTCTGATCCGATTACTCACCTATCAAACCTTCGATGTCAAACGTGAGCTTGCGGCACTTGAAGTCAGGGTCTGACCCATTCTTGTGAAGCACAATCTGAGCAATACATTCATCTATCAGCTTGTAGTACTGAGGCCTGTTGGGAGCAAGAACAGACGTATTTATCAATAAATACATTTTGAAAACTCTTGAGCATAATTTTCTTTCCCCCCATACCTAAAATAAAGCAAACATATGTGGTAAATGGTCCCGGTTTCCAAGTCGTCAATAACAGAGCCTCTGCTCAAGACAAATTATGTTAGCCTGCTCAGAAAAAGAAATAAATAAAAAGCACACATCCTCTGCTACTCTGTCTTTGAAACCGAGATTGGATGTCTGTGCGAGCAGGGCAAGTTGAGTTTCTTGTCACAAAGATTGATTGTGTGCAACTGCTTGTGCGAGAGCTTGCTGGTTTGTGTCCAGCGTCAAACGTCTGATCAAACCAGCTTCACACAGACACTCAATTTCAGACGCGTCTCATTCCTCGACCCCATTAGACGCTGCCACATTCAAAAACCCCACACTATTTATTCTGTCTCTGGTCTGCCCTCTCACTCACTTTGCTTTTGTCTCATGCTTATTTCACTACTTCACTTTAGGTATGTTTTTTTTTTTCCTTCCTCCTCCCTAAAACCGAGCTTCATCCGTGGAGCGAGAGAGACATCTAGTGTTGTAGTGAAAAAATAACCTTTTTCCTAAGAAAAAATATTCTTACTCATCTTGAGGACATTGAATTTCACCAAAAACAGCTAGTATTTAGAAAAAAAACACTGCATATATACAGTATTCATATGCAACTACACAAAGCCCATGTTGTACACTATTCCACCAGTCTCCCTTCTGAGCCACTTCAGACTGAAACCAACCATGGCAGAAGAAAGGGGGCAAATCAGCAGGTACTCCATGGAGCAATCTACCACTACTCTCAATTTTCTCTGCATTATTGTCTCACAGTCTCCTTTCATCTCTGTATTAACAAAGCTGTACTTTGTGCCACTCTGAAGCCCTTTCTCCTCCTATTTTCTAAATGTCTTTGGGCTCCATTACAGACCACATCCATTGGGCATCAGCTAGATGGGGGGGAAAAGAAAAAAAAAGTTCCTACAGACAAAAAATATTCAGCTGGTGCCACTTGCTTCCAAAGACCCTTCCCTTCTTTAGCTTTGCTCACTGGTCTAAAAATAGAAACGCATATAAAAATATGCACTTATTGTTTATTCTCCATGCTTTGAAACACAAAAACACACAGCCCCCAGTAAATAATAGTATTCTGCAGACGTTTTGTCATTCAATTATTCTCTCCCCTTTTCTTTCCTTTAAATAAAACTCCAAGGGGCTTTGGAGGACACCACGCGAGACATTAGCATATTTCTTCTGATAAGCGTGGATGGTGCTCAATTCCATTAAAATGAAACTGGACTTCTTTGCATTTATTAATTTCACTTCCTTGATAAGACCCTCAAGAAAACAAACAGCAAATGGAGCCAGCCGCTGAAAATGAGGGAGATGTGAGGAGAAAGAAAATAAGAGGAAGAGATTTCTTGAACGTCTTTCCACCTCTGGTTCTACCGACATCTCGTCATTTCTGAAGCACACAGCCTTGTTTTGTCTACCGTGGTTGATTACCTGACTGACGAGTTCTTTTTCTAAGCTTTGTGGGCCAACGTGCTGATCAAACAGGGTCGTTCCTCATTTTATTTAAATGCCACTTAGGCCGGTATAGCGCCGCATTTTCATAAATGATAGTTTTACTAAAAAAGGTAATTTATTTGACCAATTCTCAAATTTTTGTTTCAACTCATTACGTAAATTAATCAGCTCAGGCTCTCGTTTGTGTGTCATTTTGTTAGCTTACAGCTAACGTTAACCCAAAATTCTGTTTCCCTGAAACATATATGACAAAACTTATTTTTTTAAATCAGATATTGGCGCTCTGACTCAACTCAGTACTTCTCAGGGCTCGTTTAGCATGAATCACAGCATCATTTCGGCGTGGCATGGAGGCGATAAGCCTGTGCTCCGCTGAGGTGATAACGCAGCCCGGGTTGCTTTAGCAGTGCTGATCAGGTTGTTTGTACTCTTGGCTCGGGTGTCTCGTCTTCCTCCTGATAATACTCCCATCGTTTCTCTATGGGGTTACGGTCAGCCTGGCTGGATGGCTAATCAAGTGCAGTTACATCCTGGTCATTAAGCTGTTTATTGGCACTTTTGGCAGCGTGTCAAGTCTTGACCAGACAAGCGATGCCCTGAAGTGATCTAAAATTTCCATCAGACGGATGCTCTGACTTTGGACTTGACAAAACACAGCGGAGCAACAGCAGCAGACGAATCGCCGCTGACTGCACTGATTCCCACAGGACCAGAAGCAGCTTGGATTTGGTGCCTCGCCACTCTTCCCCCAGACTCTGGGACCTTGGTTTCCAAATTAAATGCAACACTTGGATCTAGAAAGATGACCACTGAGCAGCAGTCCAGTGTCTTATTTTAATTTGAATGGTCTCAATAACCGTGTCGTGCAACTGTGTTGTCTGTCGTCAGGCGTTCGCACGATTAAGCTATGCCATGGCTATAACATAAAACCAGTTTATTAAAAAAAATCTATTTTTATGTTGGCTTTGTGTAATATACCAATTATGTGCAAAATAGATTTTTCCTAATTTCAAATTTTATTAGGTGTAAAACATAATTGGCAATATTCTGTTTAATGGATCTAAAATGATACAAGTTACACTTGTAGCATTGAACTGTTCAAATAAATGAGCTTTTCATTGACATTATAATTTACAAGGAGGCTCCTGTAGTTCTACTTCAATTCTTTCAATTACCTATAAACAGGTCTGTATCATTTGGTGTATGAAACGCATTGAGACGTCACATTTTAATGCATTGAGAATGAAATTCTCCAAATGTTCTTACTTTGCCAATATTAACAGTTGAGCTCCAAATCTGTCATTTATATTGTCTCCTCTATTGTTCTCATTAAAAGGTTCATAGCTGAACTATGGCCATATCTTGTCAACCAACTCCCCTCAGATCATAATTTGAAACGTTTTGAAAATTTAGTAGTTTGGGCTGATCATTATACCGCTGAGCCTTTTCTGTCTGTTACCTGGGGGCAACCATGTTACCATGTTTCATTGGTGCTCTCTGTAGTGTTATAATTTTATTTTTTCTATTTCTAAATTGCCCACATTAATCGAGAGCGCCACAGCGAGTCCTGGTTACTGGTATGCTTGATTTACTTTCAAACCGTACACCGTGATTATCTTTTATGCGTTTGAACTGTGCGTTCTGATTATCTCTATAGAGTTTTCTGCTCCAATTATAGATAAAGATCCAACAGGGTATCGGCCAGAGATTAGAATCTGACAATTTTCCCTTGAACAGCCCTGATCAGAGATTGCCAGATCAAACACTAAAAAAAATTATTTTTTTCCCCCCAGTCGGGTGATAAATCAGCAAAAAGCATTACATAATAGTGAAGTGGAAGAAAATTGATACACAAGTTGACCAAGTACAAACATTAGATGTGGTGTGCATATTTATTCTGTTCCCTTCACGCTCAGATCCCTGAAAGAGAACTGCCTTAAAAACTCAAACAGCCCCCCCTGTTTGTGATTTATTCTCAGCACAAATACAGCTCTCCTGTGAAGGCCTCTGTAGGTTTGTTGGAGAACATTAGAGAAACAGCACCATGAAAACCAAGGAATACACCAGAGAGGCCAGGGATGGAGATGTGAGGAGTAGAACAACATCCTGAGATTTGAACATCTCTCAGAGCTCAGGTCAAGCCGTCCTCTGAAAACAGAATTTCACACCACCACTGAGCTCTGGAGGAGCTGCAGAGATCCAGAGCTCACGAGATAATCTGTCTGCAGGACAACTAATAGTGTGCCCTCAACAAATCTCAGCTTTGTGAAAAATAAAAAGATTTAAAAATACACCTATGACCCAGTTTAAAACGCTATGGGTTTTAGGCAACTCTGAAAACGACACCCCTGCTGCAAAACCTGCAGTGGCAGCGTCATGGTGTCTTTATCTCAGCAGGGCCAGGGAAGCTGGTCCCGGTCAAAGATGGTGGGAAAACAGAGCTAAATTCAGGGTAATCCCGAAGAAGAAAACCTGAAACAGGCTGCAAAGTACTTTAGACGGGAGTGAAGTTCGCCTCCCAGCAGATGACACTAAACATAGACCCACAACTAATGCAGTGGCTCAGATTTATGGATATCTATGTCACAACGGCCCAGACCTAAAACCAGCTGAGAATCTGTCGCAATAATTCATGTTCACGGAAACACGACGTCCAATCTGACTGATCTTCAGCCATTTTGCTAAGAAGGGGCAACATTTTTATTATCTTGATGTGCAAAACTAATAGAGATGCAACCCAGAAATATTTGGACCTGTAATCACTAACCAGGTTGGATCTAAAAAGTACCGACTCAGGTGAGCTGAAGACATACGTGGTGCAATTTTTAGATTCTTTTTTTTTTAATCATTTACCTCCACTTCACAATTATGTATCAGCTATAGAGGGGCAAAAAGTACTGTAGAGAGAACAACAGAAAGTGTAAAAAACGCTGGATCAATTTAAACGCGTGTACAGCAAAACTGAGTTAACATTCAATAAAAGCTGAGCAGGAAACACCCACTGACCACTCACATGCGAGAGGAAACAAAGTGAGCTTTAACATAAAAGGCAATGTTAATGTATTTTTTTTTCTATTTTGGCATTTAAAAGAAGAGTATAACTTGGCCCCTAAGTACACTACAAGGGTTGGATAACATTATGCTTTTTGTTGTGGAAAAAAATCTGTTTAAAAATGTAAAATACAAAACTTTGTGAAGATTTTAGCTAAGAAGGCTGCAAGCGATGTAATGAGGTTAAGTCCACCAGAAAGGGCTGAGCTTTGGACACGTTCATGGTAGAACTTCTAGTTTTACTGCAAATGCACCTTTTGCAACATTGCGTGACTCCAAAGTTATTGCATTTTAAGTAACAAAATGTTTAAAAAAATTTCAAAAGAGGGAATTGAATTATTAATTTACTTGCATTTACTCATTTATTTAAAAGACTCATAAGCTTAAGTAGTTAAATGAAAAATCTGCAGAATGTCAACGAATCTGCAGAATATTTGCCAGAATCCCCAAATAATCAGTGGATGCAGCCCTATATCACATATAATATTAATGTGACAATTTAAGGAGACAAATCTTAGCTTTTCCACTATGTTGTTTTCACTATAAAGTGTCTGCAAGGCAAAAAATTTGACGATTTTAACTCAGTGATAACCAAAAACAGACATCATCCAAAAAGGTCATATGACCATTTGCCCAATCTGCCCACATTTGCCCATTAAATGGCTTTCTGGGCCCCAATAAATTAAAGGCATAATATAAATGCTATAAATGCCATCTATGACAGTATAAATTCGTATAAGAGTGTGTTTTAGTGTGCAATACCTGGCTAAATAATCATTACGGATCAGGAGCAGGTGCTGCATCAGGGACAGGAAGTGATTTTCAGCCTTGGAATCCTTCACCGTGTTGACCAAGATCTCACACACTTCCCTCACATCATTGAAGCAAGTTAAGGATCAATAAATGCACTCAACAGAGGATATTGTTAAAAAATATATATATATACCACAAATCCTATCCTTAATAAGCAACAGCCTTACAGAAATCCTTGTTTTAAACTGAAGTATCGTGAAGCAGCATTACAAGCACGGTGATGTTAAAATAAGCCAATTACATCACACCAGTATAACTTCTATCTTAAAATTCATTTAAAGCACTTAATGGGTTTAAAATGTGTTCAGACAACGGCAGCTTTGCTTGGAGCAAAGCAGACAGGGTTACCCTGGAGACACCTGGTGTTGAAAATCACAACTTCAAGTCAAAGGCACTGAAATACATTTAGCTCGGCTTGTTGTAATAACTCCACTCATAATGGTCATTTATTGAATTACCGGGGTGATAAACACAGTTGTGATAAGAATTAGTCATCCTTTCAGACACAAACTAGTTGTTTGCAGATCTCAGAAGCTGATATTATGATCAGTATTCTTACTATTGCTGCTTGAACAATTATACAAATAAACAGTGCCATGCATTTCTTTATGTTGAAAGTAATGGGAGTGCCATTTTCAACCAGGAGCCACTTTTGCCCATTGAAAGGATATTCCATTTCCATGCGGATGTCATCGAGACGTCCTTTAAGGTCCTCCGAGTCATCCTCAGCCTGTTCATCAAACACCTGGAGCTGCACCTTTAGCTCGTCATTTTCTATCCCCCGGACCTCCTGCGGGGAACAGGATGGGATGGAAGCAGAGAGATGAAAATGCTCAGAGGCGAATGGCAGGTGGTGTGTCACGGTGAAATATGTTTGAGCTTGGACAGCTGAGATAAAGTCGTCTTTTTTTCCTGAGCAGGCGTGTGCATGTCCATCAACAAGTCCATATTCAAGACGGAAAAAAGTAACAGTGCGAGCATGTATAGTCGACGTAATTATTTACCTTCAGCTGCTCTCTAAGCCCCAGTCTTAAGAGTTCAGAGCGAATATGGATTCTAAAGTCCAGTTCCTCTGCCCGGCTGATCAGGGCGTTGATCAGCTGCATGCATCCACCCTGCAAAAACACATCAAGTTAATTTCACATAAAGAAAACTGTTAAATGTGGAAACAATTGCCTTTTACTCTACAGATTGTAGCAAGACTGAGGTATGCCACTGGTTTCCATACAGGAAAGGCTTAGTAAATATCCAAGACCTTATTCTGGTCCAGGTGGAAAACAGACTGCATACCTTAAGAGCATAGTTATGAATGCTCATCCCAGTTAGAAGAGGCTGAAATCTCTCAATGTCCCGTTTCTCTGCTTCCTCTGTAATGGCCTCCAAAACACGCTCATGACTTGGGGGAGAAAAGAGAATTTATTTAAATACCTAATATTAAATATTAAACATATTTTTAAAAATCCTGAAAAGAACATGTTTAATGATTCAATAACTACCCACGCCAACCTACAGGAAAAAAACAGTAGAGAGAAGATTTACAATTGCGCCAGGTTAGCGCTTTTTTAATTTATTCTTACAGGTTTTCAGGATGTTCCAAGATACAGATGGCAGAGAGCAGTTTGACAGCATCCACCATCATGTGGGGTACCCGGGGGTTGATGGCTCTGACCAGGAGACGAATCCCGTCCGCTGTGCCCAACATGGATTTTAAACCATACTAAGAGCAAAGAAACACAAAGTCATCTCAAAATAGACTCCGCCTGCAGCTTCACACAGAACTCATTTACTTGGATCATTGACAAAAGCATCCTGATAAAAATCTAAACCCTATTTGCATTAGGCAAGAATACAAGTTAAACGGAAAAAAATAACTACATTAAAAAGAAGCTTTTTCATCTGCATTTATTATTACATGCAAAATTAATATAACTAAAACCTTTTTCTAGGGATGGCAATAAATTAAAATTATAAGATAATACATTTAGTTATAAGATATAGAAGCAGAATTCCTAAGGTAGTTACAAGATAAATATATTATATTAATCTTATAACTCTTAGATATCCTGCTTCTATTCATCTTTATTGCTTCCTTTAAATTTTAAATTCATGTATCATAGAAAGAGCTAATTATGCTGCCCGTCTTTACCTGGACAGCATTTATTCTCTAATAACTATAACTGTTTAAAAACAGCTTAATGTCACGTTATGTTTTAGGATTCATACAAAAAAATTATCTTTAAAGGTGGTCCTGATGCCCTCTAGTGGTATGAATGTATAAAGCTTGACCAGATTTACCATTTGCTCTAGTATTAAAGACTAATATTATTAACCTGAAGATAAAATACACAGTTGTCTTACCATGTTGTTCATGAAGGCTTTTAGACAGCGAATGATCTCATGCTGACATTTGTTTCCCATATTCCTAGATTGAATAAAAAAGGAGAATATAGGCATGGCAGTTTTACAAATACATCTGAAATCACAACAGGTGCCACTTTCTAAAGGGATTTCAGTGACTTACGGGTTTTCGTCCTTCTCGCCTTGAAGTCGGTCGAGTAGCGACAGGAGCAGTGCAAGGCCCTCGTCTCCAAAATTCTGCACCCAGCTGAAAGTGACAAAATGAACAAAAGTGTTTATTGGCTGCAGCCAAGCCTGGGGTGTGATTACTTTGTCTCTGCTATGGTTCACAACAAAATCCTGGAACTTGATGGAATCACTGTTTCCTTTATTTAATGAGTAACTGTGGGATCAGTTATTTCCCACAACAATTATCTGGTTTGAAGCCCTAGTTGGAGGAATAAAAGTTGTCAAATCCCTTTTGGCCTGCATGCGTTACCTGACAGGGTTGTTGTTGAGCGAGACCCGCAGGGATTCCAGACAGCTGAGCAGCTGCGCGTCGCGGTAGTCCCCCTTCAACTCTTGAATGTACATCATTGCTGACTTGGACCTCTCCTTCTGGTCCTGTCCCTGAAAAACACAGCGACACCAGATTATAAACTTAAAGGAGGGGATTGAAGTTTAAAAGGTATCATCTTATGTATTGGTGGTCCCACATGTCAAATCATTGTGACGCGCTAACCTAACGGCAAGTGTTCATTCCTTGCTAATTTCCGTTTGCTGCCTGCGCACTTCTAGTGTTTATGTTAGCGGTTAGCTGCGGTGTTAGCCGTTTATTGTAGCTCCGCTGCTCTCACCGTATACTTTGAACACGGCTGAGAGTCGCAAGAAGCAAACAAGTTTATGAGAAGAAGAGGAAGGCCTCAGTAGAAAGAAATAAGACCAGAATGGATCTGGGAGATCATTTCATGCGATCCCCCTGAGGAGCGGGTAAGGCTGTCTTGCACATAGCCAGTTATTCAGAAAGGGCCTTGGGTGTTTCTTACCTATATTTCCGGAAAAATCCTCGACTCTACCTTTAATTTGTGTGCAATTATATTGTAATGTATATCAATTATATTGTAATGTACATCATCATAACACGACAGGTAGAACTTTTCAACAGAACTTTTCACAGTTTCATAGAGTTTTATAGAGGGGGTCAGATTACATGTCAACCATTGGAACTGCACTCATGTCCCGCATTGTTAAACATTTGAATGACAGACTTTGGAGACTTCTTGAGATAAACTTAATCCAACCGTTTGATTTTTGTTCTCTAGTGATAAGTGTTTATTATTATGTAAGTATATACACATTCATGCACTTGTAAACTGCGACCCTGCACCGCATTGCTGTCAAATGCTCAAACAAATACTACATGGCCGACTCCCTAACGTCCTACAAGACAAACGGCAACAAGATGAAAGAAATATGGGAAATAAAACACCGGCTGTTGATATCAGCTCAGTTTTACTCAATGGGTGGATATTAATACGTTACAAAATGGCCATCATCAGCTGAGGTTGGTGTTAATGCAGTTATATCACGCAGACATGGCTTTTTCTGCAAAAAGAGAAATGTTCTCTAAAAATATGTGTTAAATGAATAGGTCTGACTGTAAGAAGTGGCTGGTAAAAAAAAAAAAAACAATTTATAATTAAAGTTTTCCTCCTCCCCTTTGAGTCTCAATTTTAAAAGGATTGCGAAAAAAAACAAAAATTAGCAGATCTATAACTGAAAACTGTGTAGAAGGTCAGCCAACCCGCAAAATCAGATGTGAATTTAAAAAAGATTTTCATAGAAGTCTAATTTATTTTTTGAATGTGTGTTTTTCAGAGATCTTTGTGATGTTTCAATGATCAAACCAAAGATTGGGATTTAAAGTATGTCGAAGCTGCCTGTACAATGATTTCAGTGCAGTCTACTCCGTATTTATCCCGTTAGTTTAGGTACTTACAGCTTTAGAGGTGTGGAGGTACTGGGAGACCATCTCTCGTTTAATCGATATGTCTTTTTGTCTCAGCGGCCGCTGCTTTTCCTCATTCAGGTTCATGTCCACCTTAGAAATGGGAAGAACAAAGGAAGGAAGACAAAATATATATAAAAGCCAAAGATCTTTGTGTATTTAGTTTAGTTAATTGATCCAAAAAAATATAATAATGATAAAAGAAGATAAAAATGGCTTAATGTATTCTGATACCCTAGGTTTTTAAATCATAGTTGGTCTAACTGGTACTTTTTGTGATCAGTTTAAAGAGAGATCAAATATTTTAAAGAAACTATTTTGTTTAACACTGTGTGCATTAATAAATTAAAAGAACATTCAACACATATTTTACAAGTATATATCAGGACCTGTATTAAGATTTACCACCTCCTAACGATATAGACAGGTAAAGGTATTGAACAGGATAGGTGGTAATATATAGACATCGTGTTAATCGTTTATCCCTGGGGAAAAAAAAGATCAATAGAAAAAGCACAGCGATATTAAGGTCACCCCACATGTAGGCTCTTTGAACAGTGAGTGCTTCTTTAGTTTACCAAGCTGCACGTGTGTTTTATTTGACACCATAGAGGCTGCATTTCCCACAGAAACCTCTTTTTCTCACCAGCATCTTTTCGAAGAGCGCCAGGATATCGTCGTCACTTTGTTCAAAGAGCATAGCGTTCTGGGAGGAGAGCTCGTAGCTGGCAGCGGAAGAGTGTCGGTGACTTGGAACCTGGGCAGGCTTCTCCTTGTCCTTTTTCGTTCTCATACTGGTGAGACGCTCCAGCTGGGATGGTGAACAAGACAAGATGGGTTAAAAAGGAGAAATGGAGGGAGGGGTTTACCTAAAAACACGTAAGCCTCGGTCGCCTTTTAAAGAGCACCGACTAAGTCAACTTTCATCCTTTATGCCGATAGGTTGTTTAGTTTGAAGATAAGACATTAGCCCCATTTAGACTTTAAAGTCTTCCAAATTTGAAATAATAGACATTGGGCAACAGCTAAATTATATGGTTAGAATAATAAACTTAAGCAACACGATCATTTTTTTTTAAAAAAAGGAAGGTAGAAATCCCTCCTGTATCAAATAAAAAGGTTGGTCTTCAAACAAATGTGACCAACCTTAAGAGGGACATTTAACTGATGGCTCATTTACTTAGAAAACTTAGTCCTGCCAACTATATAGATAAATAAGTCATGTTTTACACACATATGATCAAACTGGAATTGAACTAGCCCCTCACACTCTTTCAACCTGCATACATGAATTGATGTATGCAGTATGAATTTGCATTTAACCCCAACTTAAACTACAAGACAGCTGCTGCTGCGCAGGTCTAGACCTCCCTTAGATGCTCTAATAAAGCTAGAAACGCTCCAAACAAAAGTCTGAAAAGGGCTAAGATCTTCAAGGAGCACACGTTTAGCCAAATGTGAGGACTGTTAAAGGCGTCAGAAATTTTGGCACAAAACAACGCCACACAAAGTAACCCACATGGGAGCTTTCAAATGCTCAGGGTTTAAGGCTTTGTGTTAACTTTGTGTATACTGCCAGGACATGGACCATGTATGAAAAGAACTGAAAACACAAAAACACACGGAGGAAGAAAACCCAGAGTTTAGAAACGCATGACGTCTCGGCACAAAGATGTTGTGACCCTGTAATAATTCACCCATCTATGTATCAAGCACCCAGGCTTTCCAAACGTTTATGATATAAAAAAAATAGTTGAAATCACACACATTAAAGTCCAAGTTCAAAGAAAGACAAAACACACACATTCAAAGCTGGTTATGGCTAACCAGGTCGCTGACAGACAGCAGCTGTCGAGTCGAGCTCAGGCGACAGTAACACACGGCAGCAAACCTACCTCATCAGGGAACAGCCGTTTCAGTTTCTGCAGATCGTGTGAAAAGATCACGGGGGGGGGGGGGGGGGGGGGGATTGGGGGTAGGAAGGGTATGAAAAATCAACCAAGATGACAGAAAAGAGGCGACAGGGAGGAGGAGAGAAAGAAAGAATCCATTAGACAGAAATTAAATGACAGGCAACAGCTCCAGGAAATCTATGCAGAGCTCAGCAGTAATTCATGAGTGATTCAGAGTGAAATCAAGTTGGGATGAAAACTTGATCCACTTCTTAACTGAAGATAATTATGCTCTATATTAGGGCACACACATTCTATGTTTAGGTATAAAATAGAAAGTTTTAACTAGCAATAGTCCACAGAGGAAAAAAATGTCACCAAGATCATTCTAAAAGAAAATGGCATATGTGAGCCACTAGATGGCAGTGTCCACCAAGTAATGAATGAGAACGACACATTTAACCTCCAATTCAATTACAGAAGAAGCACAGCAGCACTAAAGATAATTTACACGTTAGCACACACAAACGATAACTGGCATTTTGAAGATTCGGGCATATGTGGAATAAAGTGTAGGAGGTGACCAATATTTAGTTTTAGAAGGTGCATTTGCAAATAGTGTTTATATAAAAAGATTGTAAGTTTTGACGAGTACAAAGATCCTCCTACAAATATGACAACTGACTGAAACGGGAGAAGCCAGGAGAAAATATACCCCGCTTCATATCTTACCTTCCCCTCTTACAAGATTTAATCCTATTTACACGTATTTCAATTTGTTTCAACATCTGGTATCAGTCACTTAAGACCAGAGGTTTTAATGACATGAAAAAAAAACTTGCTGTGATGTTTAAGCCTTTTTATTTGTTTTCATGAAATTGAAAACTGAAAAATGTATAACTCAGGGGAAAAAGGACTTAAAAGTCCAGCAGCTCCACACAGGAGACCCTTTCAGCCACATCCTGCAAGTACTGCACACGATTTCAGTGAGTTCCACTAATTACGTTTCCTATTAAGCAAAACTTCTGCAAACAACAACTCCAATAAGTCATACTATCAAGAAAACAGAAGCTGAGGTGAAGGAGGGTGCAGCCGAATCTAATGTCTGTAACATTTGGCAGAAATTCACACCAACTTGTGAAGGCCATTTATTTTCTTCAAAACATTAGGAACGAGCGACTGTCGAACTAATGGCCGTTAAAATTAACAATGCGTTTGAAGTTGACATTTTCACCGCCCACCTGCCAGCTGTAGGGTAATAATAAGACTGAGTGTCGTATGTGCGTCTGTTAGTGAGATCATCCGACCGGCCAACTGTGGCTCGGTGGGAAGAGCGCAAACTGAAAGTTGTGGTTTCGATTTCAGCTTCCTCCCTTGCCGCTTGCTGATGTGCCCTTGGGCAAAACACTTAACTCCACGTTGTCCGCCCATGGTGTATACTTTGGAAAATCTAAAGCATAGTTCTGCTCGGATAATGGTGCACATTTCACGATCAGGACTTTGCTTTGGATCAAGCTGGACAAGTTAGACTATGTGGCCGCACAACTCAAACACGGGTCTGACATTAATCAGAGTGGATTCTGGGAAAGTGCAACACTCAAAACTAGTTAGAAAAATAAACTGAAGTTCTGCTGCTTAAACCGCATCTTAAATTATGCAGTGATAATCTGGCTGAAATCATGTTTGAGACAAGGCGACTCCTAATGTATAATAGCCAACATTAGCTTACCAGAAGAAGAAAAAAAGCTCTAGAACTGACAGCAGCTTTAAATACCTGAGGAAATGAGACAGGAAATCTATTTGATTTGTACATTTTTGGGTGACTTTCTATCGTGACCTTAGCTGCCAAAGCTGTTTTCTGACCAAATTAAGGCAATAAGAAGATATTTCACATGTTCCTCCAGATATTTTACTGCTGCTAAAGTTAGCTTCACTTGCAGGAGAACAAATCAGCTGCATGCACACAGAAGCTCATATGCATAGTTTAGATTCATATAGTCTGCTGTTATGAAACAGACCAGGGGGTATATAGCTCACAGGCACAATTCCAACTTGTAAGCAACATTATAAAGAGCTAAAACGAGGACGGTTGGTTTTACATTAGTCCTCCTCCTTAAATGGCAGCTTGTAATAACGGTGAACCTGTGGATTACAGTTAGCTGTAAACATTTCTCCGCAGAGGCTTGAATGGAAAGACTCAGTGAAAACGAATGCTGACCCAAGTTGTTGGCCACGTCACATATCATTTCCCCCATATAGTGAGGAGTAATGCCACCATCAGCGCTCTGGAGGAGTACTGCTGCTCTCCCTAACCGATAGTGACAAAGCAGGGCTTCCTCTCTGCAGCTTTATCTCTCCCTTCTCAGACAGGGCTGTCAGTCTCCCTCTGTTCAGTGCTGCTCTTCCCGCCGCTTCCTCCAAAGCTACAGAAAGGCCAGCGCAGGAAGAGATCATAGCCTTTCTCCTAAAAAAAAAAGAGGGTAATGGAGAGTCTATGGTCACCATGTTGGTAGAGCTGCACGACATTAGAAAAACGTGATGTATGAAAATATTGGTGAATGTCACAATAACAACAAACAAATGAGAACAAAATGATGAGGTCTTTTTGCTTTGGGTTGCATCAGGCAACAGGTGCAGCATCCCTCGCTCCCCAGATACTCGCCCTACTTGAAAAGACCAGGAGATGTGAAACACGGAAAACAATTCGTGGTCCTTTAAAAAAATAACAAAAAAAGAAAAAACTGTTTGCTCCAACGGGCTCGCACTTCAGTCTCTATTTAGTTCACCAACTACTGGGGCACAACACACTGCACTGCAATTATCACTGTAATAATATAGGTAAAAGCAACAACTGAAAAGGGCTGCTGCGACGCAAGCTGTAATATTTCCAGGTCTATGCATTCAAGCTCTTCATGTCAAACTTCCTCCACACCTGATGCCAAAACTTAACATCGATTTTACAGCTTGAGATGATAACGCCTACAGCGTGTGATGGAAAACGACGTAATGGTGTAAAACAAAGATGGAGACGGGGAAACGTGGCTCGATTGCAATGAATAACAATGACACCACAGTCACATTTTTGCCTGTTGTCATCCAGCCTCATGATAAACATGAGAACAGGCTAAATATTTCCAGTAATGCTGATTGCTGAAAAAACATTTAAAAGTTAAATTAACTACCAGAAGACTGAGAATTACTTGTATTTCTATTATCTGTAACTAAAGGAAACTTAAAAGCACTTAAAATGTTCATAAGGGGGGGGGGTGGGGGGGGGGGTGTACAGTGTTTGTTGATGACGCCGCGTTGCTGTGACTACATACTTGAGGGGAAGCAGTATGGTGGCGGGCGCACCCAGACACCGCTATCGTTTCATACACATTATGCCAATGCAGGAAATGTCAAACTGTACTGCATCACACAAGCTGAAAGCATTTGCAATCACACTATCTAGCCACTAAATGAATAAAACAACATCGGCTTCATTGTTTTGTTCTGGGATAAATTAAACAGAAACCGTTATGATTCATCACTGCTGGTTAAAAAAAAAAAAAAAAAAAATCCATCACGACTGATTAAACATTTAAATTGCTTACAATTTCTAAAGAACCCAGACAAAGTGCAAAGTATTTAAAAAGCTTTTAAAACTAAACCCCTGAAGAAAACAGAAAGTACCACAACATAGTGAACGTACTGCCCTTATGAGGCCAATTCCACTGTTGTGTTGGACGCCGTTTCTTTAGAACCCAAACCTTT
Source organism: Fundulus diaphanus (assembly GCA_037039145.1). Lineage (NCBI taxonomy): Eukaryota > Metazoa > Chordata > Actinopteri > Cyprinodontiformes > Fundulidae > Fundulus > Fundulus diaphanus. Next base: position 35,972,048 of record CM073125.1, read on the forward strand.
CTCAGCTAAATTTTGCTATTGTCCCAAAAACGCCGCACAGCCCCACAGATTCAAGTGCATTTCAGTAGATTCATTGTCTACGTCGGAGACATTATGTCTGAATGCAATAACAAGTAGGGCATTTTTGCTGCATGACTGCCCATTTACCCCGGCATATAACCCCCTAATAGAAAGTTATGAGATTTAAATCTATAAACACAATCAACTCTGAAGAACATCTTTCAGTTCTGGCAGAATAATTCTGTAAGCCCAAGTTTATAGAAACTTTTTTTTTTTTTTTTTTACTGGGGAGCGATGTTTATCCGACGAATACTGGTCAAAAGAGATTGTTATGAAGTGTGAGCACTGCCAAGAATATCCATTAGTTCTGGAAAATGTGGTGTGTGGGCATCAAAATAATGAACACTGAACAGTTCATAAACAAATATGCATTATTGTTGTACGTGGGATTTAAAGCGGTTGGCTTGTAGCAAAAAGTTCTTGGGTTCCTATACCGACTGTCTTAAAGTATAGGGTTTTCAAGGGTCGTACCAATTTACCCATCAGCCCCGATTTCCTTAATTTTTGGTGATCGGCCGATACGTACATTTACAACCGCTCTTATCCACCAAACCCATCTACCTCCGCAAAGGTCGGAAAATCAGCTCCCGTCCCCTTTTGCTCTGCCGGGAGAGACGGCTGACCGAAAGACCCACTCACCAGTTCATCTCTGTATGTGTGCAGTGACGGGGTAACCAATTATGTTGTCGGTTTGGAAGCATTTTACTATTGAATAAAATGAGCAAAGGATCATAATTTGTAATTCATGTAAGGCCGAAATAAGTATGCGGCATTTGAAAATAGGAAAGAAGCTAAGGCTAAAGCTAGAGGAGGCAAAGAGTGAGGCTCCATCTGAATACCCTTATAGGGTAAGGACTCTTTAGCCAAAGCGGAAGTGCGTCAGCGGTCGCCATAATTTATTGCATTCAAACGGCTTTTGGAAAAGCAAGTAAACACAGATCGACCGCAGTGTGGGTACAACCAAAGCCACACTCAGCCTTGAGCCTGAGCCCCTGTACAGCTTGGCCACTATTCTTGAGCCGAGGCTAGTAATTGACCATTGTCTTATTTTAGCCACGATTGCTATTAGCCTAGAAGGAACGCTATAACTCAGAAAATGGTATTGGTGCTTCAAGTTGTTTTGTTAGTTTGTCATTAGCTGACCTCAAAACATTGAGATTTAGAAAAAGGAAAACAATGGTCTGTTGTCTAACCTGTTGTGCAGTTTTTGTTTGTTTTTAAAATGTGAAAACGAAAGACTAAAGAAACAAATTTTTTAGTTAGTTTAGTAGTTTGGACAGAAATGTTCTAAACTTGTCATTTATATTTGAGAGCACTGCCTCAAATATAAATGCAGTTAAAACAAGTTTGGATTGTTCAATGTTTTCAATAAAATAAGATTGAAACACTGAAGATGTATTGTGACCTTATAATACCTAAAAGTGTCAGTTATAAAAAATAAAATCAGTATCGACCAAAATCGGAATCGGCAGGAAAACTGCAATCGGTGCAACCCTAGAATTTGCATGTTCTCCCCGGGGATCTGAGGGGTTCTCTCTGGGTACTACGGCTTCCTCCCAAAGTTCAAACACATAACTGTTGGGTTAATTGGTCTCTCTAAATTGTCCTTAGGGCCTGAGTGTGTGAAAGTATGGCTTTCTGTCTAGTTTCCTTGTGTTCCAGTTATGGACTTTAACCTGTCCAGGGTGTGCCCAACCTCTCGCTCAATAACCCCTGGAGATAGGCTTAGACAACTTTGTCATTTTGTAGAATGAAATTTCGTTTGCATACAGCTTGAAGATTACAGTAAATTACAGTAAATTACAGGATAAAGTGCAGCAGTGAAGTGAAGAAACAGGCATCACCCCCTGTGACCCTGCAAGGATAAGCAGATAACGTACGAGTTGGAAGTTAACCGGTTTTCGAATAGCTTTTAAAAAGGTGAGCAATTACAAATATCTGACTAAAATGTTTAGTGTTTTTAATCCCCTATTTGATCAAGATTCAGATTGCTCTGTGATGGTTTAGAACCAGAGCCCAAACCCAAGCAAATCCAATCCAGCATCAGAATGCTACTATTCTAGAAATAAGAGGTTTTGGCCAAGACTACATTATCAGCATAGTTTTTTTTTTTTTTTTTTACTTGAGACCAACAGTTTTACTAACTTAAAAAAAACTTGTTTCAATTTTAATTCAAATGTAAACTTGCTACAATTTGCAGGCTGCATTTATTAATGCTGCTCTAAAGAGCCACACAAAAAACAACTTTGCTTGACAAAATGCTGAGTTTGCAACTGCTGTCCTGAATGCTGCTGATTGTTTCATTGTTGCAACCTGGCATTTATGATCCCTGCTTTAAAAAAAAATCTACATTAATGTTTCTTTCAGCCTATTTTACCTGAAGCAGAGCTGCACAATATGTCCAATTTTAATGTATGCAATATAACCAACACAAAGGGCTGCTTGGATGCAATATATGGTAAGCTATAATATTTCGTGAGCCATGCATTCAGACTCTGCTAGTCAATAATATATTTGGTCACCTGGAGGACATTTCACAGTCCTTTATGCCCAGACATGAGACCGTGAACCTAAAAGAGAATGGTGGGGACACTACAATGATGGAAAAGAATGAAGAGTGGGGAAAATGTAGATCACAATATTCTCATTGCGATATTCTACAACAACTTTGCAATTTCTTTTCTTCCTGATATCCCTAATTTGTAGCAAAAAACTTCCCAGATAGTTACTGAGGAGGCAGCAGCTCCCTGGCTGCCAATTAGTAAATGCTCACAACTGAGGTTTTAAAAGGCACAGTACAAAAGTGGTAATAGATGTTAAAAATTATGCAAATATGGGTCTCTGTGTTGGCTTTCTGAACCGTAATAAACAAACTAGCTTTTAAAAGATTTTAAAGTCAAAGCAGCTCAGACCGCAGCAGATCAGCACATGGTTCGAGTTGGGACAGAAGAAAGGAATATAACTGATAGTTATTGATCATCTCCGTATGACGACAGATTGCCTTCCTGCTTGTTGTCAGACAAGACTTGGGTAAAATAAATCTTAATCATCTTTATTTTTAATTGCATCTTTTGTACGTCCCAGTGAATTTTGTTGCTTTTTTTTCAACTGACCACAGAACTGTAGCTTTATAAATCCCTGATTAGAGATGGTCTTTTAATGATGCCATGGCCATTTCTCCCTCCAAACCTACAGCAAAGACAGCATTGAAAAAAAAAAAAGTAAATTCCTGAGAAATCGAGCACTAATCAAAGTCTCTTGTTTGAAAATAGATAAAACAAAAAATCCTAAGCTTAGACTGCCTTGCTAATGAGCCCCTAATAAAATAATATTAGGGTTGGGGAATAAAATCAACGAGTAAATGCTGATGCGGATTTGAATGATTCTGAATCAATGAAAAAAAAAGAAAAAAGTCAAAAATCGTTTATCTTAATGAGAAATTATGACCTAATTTTAAAAGGACAGAAAGAGTTGCAACTCAAAAGCGAATAATTGCGAAACACGGACAGTTTGTGGTGAACAAACATACGGTCACATGCACCGCACCCAGCTACCTCCTCCATCACAGGGAAAAATGGCTTGGACAAGAGCCACACCATTTGCAGACTGTGTAAAACTAAAAAGAAGTATTTTTGGGGGAAAAAAAAGAAAGAAAACATGGAAACCATATCGTCATTGCAGTATCAGTGCATGCAACATTCATATCGCAAAGGACTATTTGGAGTGCAATAAGTGTAGGCCATTATATCCCAATTGTTATGAACTTTTATTGTATATGCCGGTCAGCCAGTTGGACAGTCTCAAGGCAGCAGAAGCTAAGACCAGATACTAATAACTTTGCCAAAAAATTTAGGATTTAGCTGTAGTTCCAGATGGAGAGAGAGAGAGAGATCTTCGACACATTTACCTGTGAATAATCTCAACTTTTTGTTAGTGTGGAACCTGCATAGGTGGTGGTGCATTTTGTTTAATGTTTTACTTGTTTTGTTGTTGGAGACATTTCATTTCTTCTGTTTGGATTGGAAGAGGGGTTCATGTTATATCAACAATGGATTTATAATCCCATCTCAGCCTTCTGAACCGTAAGTGAATCAAATTGTTCTTTCAACTTTTCCCTTCCAGGGGTCACCGCTATGGGTCATCCATCTCCATCCAGCCCCATCTTCTGCAACTTCTCTCACACCAACTACCTTCATGTCCTCTTTCGCTCCATCCATAAATCTCCTCTTTGGTCTTCCTCTAGGCCTCCTGCCTGGCAGTTCCAGCCTCAACATCCTTCTACTGATGTACTCACGATCCCTCCTCTGTACATGTTCAAATCCTCTCAGTATGACCTCTCTGGCTTTACCTCCAAATCATCTAACATGAGCTGTCCCTCTTGTGTGCTTATACCCTAACTTATCTATGCTAGTCACTCTCACAGAGAACCTGAACATCTTCACCTCCACTACCTCCAGCTCTGCCTCCTAAAGGGGCTCAGAGGAGATTCTTGAAGCAGTCCCACTTCCACCTTGAACCCCTCTGTCACACCCACAGAACACCTCCCTACTGTCTTACAGCTCGCAAACATGACCAATACCACTCTAAACTTCCCAGCTACTCCAGACTTTCTCATGCAATTCGACAGCTTCTCTCATGGCACCCTGCCATATGCTAGATCTACAAAAACACAATGCAGGTACCCTCTGATCCTCCATCAACATCCTGAAGGCAAATACTGCATCTGTAGTACTTTTTCTTGGCATAAAACCATTCACGGAGGCTCACTTCTGAACCATCTAGCGTCCGCTACTCTTTCCCATAACTTTATTGTATGACTCAACTTCATTCCTCTGCAGTTGCCACAGCTCTGCACATCAACCTTGTTCTTGAAAATTGGTACCAGCACACTTCTCTATTCCTCAGGCATCTTCTTGCTTTCTAAGATTTTATGAAACAGTCTAGTCAAAAACTCTACTGCTGTCTCAACTAGACACTTCCATACTTCCACCCAACTGCCTTTCCATTTTTCATCTTTTCCAATACCTTCCTGACTCCATCCTTATTATTTTTCTACTTTCTGATCCACACAGGTAATTTATCTCTTTGTTCCCTCTCATTTTCCATCCTGCTGTCAAACTTGTTGCACCTGTCAGTACATTTATATCTTGATCCTCAATCACTCTAACCTGCTGAGCACCCTTCCCATCTCAGTCTCTCTGCCTCGCCAGCCTGTAGAAATCCTTATCTCCCTCCTTACTGTCCAGCCAGTCATACAAGTCACTGTATGCCCTTTGTTTGGCCTTAACTGTCTATCTTCAATTTATGCTGCATCTCTCTGTACTATTGGTGACTCTTTAAGTCCTCAGTGTCCCATTTCTTCTTAGCTGATCTCTTTTTTTTGTCAGACACACTCTTGTACTTCCTCATTCCACCTCCAAATCTCACGTTAGTGACTTGTATGGTAAATTTTGGATGCCTTTCCTTGCAGGCAACCCTCTGCATTTATCCGGGCTTGGGTCCGGCCCAAAATAGGACACCTTTCCCCCTTGGGGCTGAATTGTGAAGCGCCTAATGTGTCCCACCTCAAACTAGCATGCATCTAATGCTTTTCCCGTCTTTACAACTAACTCCATTCCCCACCTGAAGAGGTGAAGCTTACAAAACAACCAAAACCCACTGATGCCGAGTTGTTCTGACCGCGCTAAAAAAAATATGGTACATCCTTCAATCAAACTCAAACCACGCCCACATTTCACACCTTTCAAAAAGTGACAGCCGGAAGTCCCGCCTTCCACTTCCGGCGGAAGTCCCGCCTTCTTTAACCGGAAGTCCCGCCTTCCACTGTAACCGGATGTTACGTCATCCTTAACCGGATGTCCCGCCTTTCACTGTAACCGGATGTCCCGCCTTTCACTTCCGGGGTAAAGTCCCCCTTAAATAATTTTAATTATTTTATTTATTATATCAATTATCATTATATGTCTTTTAAATCATTTTAATTATGTAATTCATTTATGCAATATCTCGATGGTCAGGAGATGTGTTTATTTTTCAGGGGTTTCTTATAACTAAACGGTATGATGGAATGCTTTTTGACAACCCTTGTTTTATACATATGTGTGTGTGTTTTACTCAGAATATAAAACTTTCACATTGCAGTATTTCATGCTGCAGTATTTAGGCACATTTGTTTCTCCATACAGCAAGTCTCCGTTATGGCACATCCAAGTCTCCATACATCCCAGTCTCCGCGCCGCTCTGCTAATAACAGCAGCAAGATAGTTTTTTTTTTCTTCACTTTCTCGCTCTAAGCAGTCGGTAAGCTCTTAACTTAAAAGCATTTTACAGAGCGGACCAGTTTCTACGCGGCACAGCTAAAAAGCAGAGAAACCCGATCTTAACTTAAAAGCATTTTACAGAGCGGACCAGTTTCTACAAGGCACAGCTAAAAAGCAGAGAAACCCGATCTTAACTTAAAAGCATTTTACAGAGCGGACCAGTTTCTACGCGGCACAGCTAAAAAACAGAGAAACCCGATCTTAACTTAAAAGCATTTTACAGAGCGGACCAGTTTCTACAAGGCACAGCTAAAAAGCAGAGAAACCCAATCTTAACTTAAAAGCATTTTACAGAGCGGACCAGTTTCTACGCGGCACAGCTAAAAAGCAGAGAAACCCGATCTTAACTTAAAAGCATTTTACAGAGCGGACCAGTTTCTACGCGGCACAGCTAAAAAGCAGAGAAACCCGATCTTAACTTAAAAGCATTTTACAGAGCGGACCAGTTTCTACAAGGCACAGCTAAAAAGCAGAGAAACCCGATCTTAACTTAAAAGCATTTTACAGAGCGGACCAGTTTCTACAAGGCACAGCTAAAAAGCAGAGAAACCCGATCTTAACTTAAAAGCATTTTACAGAGCGGACCAGTTTCTACGCGGCACAGCTAAAAAACAGAGAAACCCGATCTTAACTTAAAAGCATTTTACAGAGCGGACCAGTTTCTACAAGGCACAGCTAAAAAGCAGAGAAACCCGATCTTAACTTAAAAGCATTTTACAGAGCGGACCAGTTTCTACGCGGCACAGCTAAAAAGCAGAGAAACCCGATCTTAACTTAAAAGCATTTTACAGAGCGGACCAGTTTCTACGCGGCACAGCTAAAAAGCAGAGAAACCCGATCTTAACTTAAAAGCATTTTACAGAGCGGACCAGTTTCTACGCGGCACAGCTAAAAAGCAGAGAAACCCGATCTTAACTTAAAAGCATTTTACAGAGCGGACCAGTTTCTACGCGGCACAGCTAAAAAACAGAGAAACCCGATCTTAACTTAAAAGCATTTTACAGAGCGGACCAGTTTCTACGCGGCACAGCTAAAAAGCAGAGAAACCCGATCTTAACTTAAAAGCATTTTACAGAGCGGACCAGTTTCTACGCGGCACAGCTAAAAAGCAGAGAAACCCGATCTTAACTTAAAAGCATTTTACAGAGCGGACCAGTTTCTACGCGGCACAGCTAAAAAGCAGAGAAACCCGATCTTAACTTAAAAGCATTTTACAGAGCGGACCAGTTTCTACGCGGCACAGCTAAAAAGCAGAGAAATCCGACAGCTCTCCTCGGGACACGCTAAGTTGAATGAGAGCGGTTCAGCTGGTCTGTTAGGGGAGGAGTTTGCCAAACACTAAGCCGGCACCGCTACTTCGAGACGAAACGCCGCCGCGCCTTTTGCAATCCACATCAGATCGGAGTTTATTCGATCAGACTTTCGAGACGGCATGGTCAGTTTAAACCCAGCATGATCTTTCCTGTCTGTAGAATTCAAAGTATGGTTTTCCGCCGTGCAAGTGTTATAACAAACACCGATTCGGGCGGCTAGACAGGCGGGTACCGTGACGTGAAAGGATTGCGCCTTTTGCAATCAACATTCCCAGGAAGTGCCTTATTCAGACAATTTTTAAACCCAGCGGGACGCATTCTGCCGTCTGTAGAATTCAAAGGATGGATTTCCGCCCTGCGCCGTGCAAGGTGCTATTTCAAACACCTATACGGGCGGTTAGACGGGCGGGGGTCGTGACGCATCTTTGCAACCTGCATACTGCGCCCAGGAAATGATAATAAGATCAAAACTTATTCAATCAGACAACTATAAACCCAGCAGGACACATCCTTCCTTCTCAATTAACGTAACACTAGGTTTTTTCACCGTGTTCTTAGAATTAAAAGGATGGCTTTCACCCACTTCCGGGTAGGTGTCGGCCAATGAGACAAGTCCCAGCATGACGCAGCATAATGCGCCCAGGAAATAAAAATAAGATCAAAACTTATTCAATCAGACGAGTCTTAGGGTTTTACGAAAGGTTTTTCTCCGGTTGCCAACAGTAAAATGTGTCTTTTTTTTTTTTACTTAACCCCATCCAATGATTGCCCTGCAGTAACTTTGAATGCCAACCTGTGTTTTTCTTTCAGGTTTTCCTTGAAAATCAAAGAGCTGTTTGCTGATTTCATCGGTCAGAACACCAAAGAAAATAACTCTTATTTCATTTTAAACAGCATTTTAAAAAAATGGTTTAAGTTACTGTTTGTAGGAACGGTCTAACATAGGTAAAACCGCTCCATCTTTGCTCTATCAGTATGCTGAGTCTTTTGTCAGATTTTCTTCAAGGATTGTACTGCATTTAGCTCAAAGTCCCTTTTTGACTCTGACCAGTTTCCCTGTATCTAGTGAACAGTGTTGGGGAGCAACGGATTACATGTAACGACGTTACGTAATTTAATTACAAAAAAAGAGTAACTGTAATTCGTTACAGTTACAATGAGAAAATATGTAATTCAGTTACAGTTACTTCCGAAAATATTAAGAATTACAAATTTAGTTACATTTTTTTTTTAATATAAAGAAAAACCTTTGCGAAATATGTAATGATAGTTTTATTGCTTCGCGCCCTGTATCGCCGTTTCCCGCTACGGCTCCTTGTCTCTATCACTCTGATGATCCATCCTGTGCTGCTGGAGCCTTGTGAAAGAACAGCAAGCGAGCGGACGTTTCACGGTTTTATTTCAGCTCAAGCAGCGCATCAAAAATGACAGCCTTCAAGCCTTCAAGCCACCTCTTGTTATTCACACACAACAATAAACCGTGAGAGCCGACGTGTGTTGTGAAACTGCAAAACTGTCTACACAGCTCAGCGTTCACAGTGTTGCATTCGTGAGCGTCGGAAAGCTATGGTGCATTCAGGAGCATGGGACATTTCAGTTTTACAACGAAAAAGGCAGAAAACGGAACAGAACTTAACTCATACAATAATGTATTTATCCAGAAACAGTGTGGGCTTTCTTACAATACTGAATGCTCTATAATTGTATTTCTGTTATTTTTCATTATGCACATCTGCTAGCTTTTTATTCTAAAAAACCTATAATATTACAGCAGCAAATTATCAAAGTTTTTCAAAGCCTGTTTAAAAGCTCCAAATGGGGCTTCAGATCATACAGCAACAATTGTGCTGTCATTGTTTTACAGGGCAGAATTTGCATTTGCTGACTCTTGTCCTTTAACTACTGATGGATATACAGGAATAGAGTCATACAAGTGTCAATTCCCAATTCCACTTTTTTAAGGTTCACATTCAGTTCTCAAAAATTAAATGTTGAACATGGGTCAATACTCATTAAAACCTTAAAGTAATCAAAAGGTAATCATAGTAATTAGTTACATTACTTTTTAAAAGTAATCGAAAAAGTTACACTACAATTTCATTTTAATCAAAGTAACTTGTAACCGAAACGATTACATTTTTAAAGTAACTTACCCAACACTGCTAGTGAATATAGCATCCCCCAAAGAATAAAAGCAACCAACACCATCACTTTGCAACTATTACCCTGCAGTGTGGATAAAACTAAATTCCATAATAATAAACAATTGTTTTTTATTAGCAAAGTGCAGCATTTTCGGGATACAAAATCTCTAAAACCATCGTGTATGGTTTATTATGTATGTTATATTATAAATCAACTAGCTGCTTGGGAGTCAGGGTAGAAAAAAAAAAGCCTACTCTGTGCTACCATCACAAACTGAAAACTTAACTGTTCTGCGACTTAGACAGGAATTGTGTGCTTCGGTCAGAAGAGACTAAGCTTTAGCTTTTCGGAAACAAGCACTGCAGCGGGGTTTGGTGCCAAACAATGCATTGAAGGTTGTGTTTGTAACATGAAAAATGTGAAAAACCTCCAGAGGTCTTGAATACTATCTTATTTATTAGTAAATTAAATCTACCCGTGTATAATCCTGGTTCTTTGTTGTTTTTTTTTTTTTGGAGAACTCCCCATTAACGGGAAGGAAAAACCTCCAGCAGAACCGGGCTCAGTATGAACGGTCATCTGTCATTTCAATGCAGTGCAAATCTGGAGAACAGTAGAAATCAGTAAAGTGAGAAAAATAGGCCCTGATGTCCTCCAGTAGCCTAAGCCTATAGCAGCATAACCATAGAGGTAGCTCAGGGTAACATGAGCCACTCTAACTATAAGCTTTGTCAAAAAGGAAGGTTTTAAGATTAGTCTTAAAAGTAGACAGGGTGTCTGCCTCACGGACCAAAACTGGGAGTTGGTTCCACAGGAGAGGAGCCTGATAGCTAAAGGATCTGCCTCCCATTCTACTTTTAGAGACTCTAGGAACCACCAGCAGACCTGCAGTCTCTGTTGAGAACATACGGGGATAATCAGAGCTCTGATATATGATGGAGCTTGATTATTAAGGGCTTTATACGTTAGAAGAATCATTTTAAATTCTATTCTTGATTTAACAGGAAGCCGATGAAGGGAAGCTAAAATTGGAGAAATATGATCCCTCTTGTTGATTTTCATCAGAACTCTTGCTGCAGCATTTTGGATCAGCTGAAGACTTTGAACTGCATTTTGTGGAGTTCCTGATAGTAAAGAATTACAATAGTCCAGCCTTGAAGTAACAAATGCACGGACTAGTTTTTCAGCATCGCCCTTGGACAGAATGTTTCTAATTTTTGGCGATACTCCTGAGGTGAAAAAAATAAAAATAAAAAAAGGAAACTCTGGAAACCTGTTTAATATGGGATTTAAATGACATGTCTTGGTCAAAAATAACACCAAGATTGTTTACTTTATTATCAGAGGCCAAATTAATGCCATCCAGATTAAGTGATTGATTAAGAAGTTTATTTTTTTGAGGACTCTGGCCCAAAGATTACAACTTCTGTCTTGTCAGAATTTAAATGCAGGAAATTTAAAATCATCCAGCTTTTGATGTCATCAAGACATGACTGCAGCCGAAGTAACTGATTGGATTCATCAGGATTTTTATGGATAAATATAGCTGAGTGTCATCAGCATAACAGTGGAAATTAATCCCATGCTGTCTGATAATTTTGCCAATCGGAAGCATATATATATATATATATATATATATATATATAGTAAAGAAAATTGGTCCAAGGACTGAACCCTGTGGTACTCCACGGGTGACCTTAGAGTTTGAGGAAGATCTATTATTAACATGAACAAACTGGAATCTGTCCGACAGATAAAATTTAAACCAGCCTAATGCTTTCCCCTTAATCCCCACAGTATGCTCAAGTCTTTGTAGGAGAATACTGTGATCAACTGTATCAAATGCAACACTGAGATCTAACAGGACGAGTATAGACACAAGTCCATTATCTGAGGCCATGAGAATATCATTGGTGACCTTCACCGGAGCTGCATCAGTGCTATGATGAGCTCTCATATTGTTAACTGTAACAATATGGTTGTAATTCATCAAATCCTGACTAATTTAACCTTTTACCTACTACTAAATATTGCCCTCTTTTGCTCAGGATTCCAAAATGTGTATAATCAATAAATCAGTTTTTCTCACTAATCTCTAATGTTGTATCTTTAATGCAGTAACAATGTAAGAAGACAGAAGCCTGAAATATTTCTACAAAGGAGCAGCTAAAATGTCAGACCATTATTCTCGGTGTACTTTTATGCTAAATGTTCTGATATTCTTCCAAGTTTCACACTATTACACCCAAAAAGTTGTTATTTTTAATAGCTCACCTTTATTTATATATTGTGGTAAATCCATAGCCTCTTATGGAATAAAATGGATTTAACTATAGGATGTAAGAATGTATACCACTTCATACTTTTAGGTCTTATGTTTAGCTTGACAAACAGCAGCGGATTTGCTTGGGCTTACACAGTTGTGTTACCGCTGCTGTTTGTTGCGGATTCAGAGCTTCCTCGCTGTGGTGTACGACTGGAGAAGGCTGGGTCTTTCTATCTGGGATGTTGGACTTTGGAAATCAATGGCAGTAACTATCTAAACTTCCTCTTTTACTCGACAAAACTGCTGACAGACAAAAAATTGTTGGAGTTTGGAAATCCTGAGCAAAAGAGGGCAATATTTAGTAGTAGGTAAAAGGTTAAATTAGTCAGGATTTGATGAATTACAACCATATTGTTACAGTTAACAATATGAGAGCTCATCATAGCACTGATGCAGCTCCGGTGAAGGTCACCAATGATATTCTCATGGCCTCAGATAATGGACTTGTGTCTATACTCGTCCTGTTAGATCTCAGTGTTGCATTTGATACAGTTGATCACAGTATTCTCCTACAAAGACTTGAGCATACTGTGGGGATTAAGGGGAAAGCATTAGGCTGGTTTAAATTTTATCTGTCGGACAGATTCCAGTTTGTTCATGTTAATAATAGATCTTCCTCAAACTCTAAGGTCACCCGTGGAGTACCACAGGGTTCAGTCCTTGGACCAATTTTCTTTACTATATATATATATATATATATATATATATATATATATATATATATATATATATATGCTTCCGATTGGCAAAATTATCAGACAGCATGGGATTAATTTCCACTGTTATGCTGATGACACTCAGCTATATTTATCCATAAAAATCCTGATGAATCCAATCAGTTACTTCGGCTGCAGTCATGTCTTGATGACATCAAAAGCTGGATGATTTTAAATTTCCTGCATTTAAATTCTGACAAGACAGAAGTTGTAATCTTTGGGCCAGAGTCCTCAAAAAAATAAACTTCTTAATCAATCACTTAATCTGGATGGCATTAATTTGGCCTCTGATAATAAAGTAAACAATCTTGGTGTTATTTTTGACCAAGACATGTCATTTAAATCCCATATTAAACAGGTTTCCAGAGTTTCCTTTTTTTATTTTTATTTTTTTCACCTCAGGAGTATCGCCAAAAATTAGAAACATTCTGTCCAAGGGCGATGCTGAAAAACTAGTCCGTGCATTTGTTACTTCAAGGCTGGACTATTGTAATTCTTTACTATCAGGAACTCCACAAAATGCAGTTCAAAGTCTTCAGCTGATCCAAAATGCTGCAGCAAGAGTTCTGATGAAAATCAACAAGAGGGATCATATTTCTCCAATTTTAGCTTCCCTTCATCGGCTTCCTGTTAAATCAAGAATAGAATTTAAAATTATTCTTCTAACGTATAAAGCCCTTAATAATCAAGCTCCATCATATATCAGAGCTCTGATTATCCCCGTATGTTCTCAACAGAGACTGCAGGTCTGCTGGTGGTTCCTAGAGTCTCTAAAAGTAGAATGGGAGGCAGATCCTTTAGCTATCAGGCTCCTCTCCTGTGGAACCAACTCCCAGTTTTGGTCCGTGAGGCAGACACCCTGTCTACTTTTAAGACTAATCTTAAAACCTTCCTTTTTGACAAAGCTTATAGTTAGAGTGGCTCATGTTACCCTGAGCTACCTCTATGGTTATGCTGCTATAGGCTTAGGCTACTGGAGGACATCAGGGCCTATTTTTCTCACTTTACTGATTTCTACTGTTCTCCAGATTTGCACTGCATTGAAATGACAGATGACCGTTCATACTGAGCCCGGTTCTGCTGGAGGTTTTTCCTTCCCGTTAATGGGGAGTTCTCCAAAAAAAAAAAAACAACAACAAAGAACCAGGATTATACACGGGTAGATTTAATTTACTAATAAATAAGATAGTATTCAAGACCTCTGGAGGTTTTTCACATTTTTCATGTTACAAACACAACCTTCAATGCATTGTTTGGCACCAAACCCCGCTGCAGTGCTTGTTTCCGAAAAGCTAAAGCTTAGTCTCTTCTGACCGAAGCACACAATTCCTGTCTAAGTCGCAGAACAGTTAAGTTTTCAGTTTGTGATGGTAGCACAGAGTAGGCTTTTTTTTTTCTACCCTGACTCCCAAGCAGCTAGTTGATTTATAATATAACATACATAATAAACCATACACGATGGTTTTAGAGATTTTGTATCCCGAAAATGCTGCACTTTGCTAATAAAAAACAATTGTTTATTATTATGGAATTTAGTTTTATCCACACTGCAGGGTAATAGTTGCAAAGTGATGGTGTTGGTTGCTTTTATTCTTTGGGGGATGCTATATTCACTAGCAGTGTTGGGTAAGTTACTTTAAAAATGTAATCGTTTCGGTTACAAGTTACTTTGATTAAAATGAAATTGTAGTGTAACTTTTTCGATTACTTTTAAAAAGTAATGTAACTAATTACTATGATTACCTTTTGATTACTTTAAGGTTTTAATGAGTATTGACCCATGTTCAACATTTAATTTTTGAGAACTGAATGTGAACCTTAAAAAAGTGGAATTGGGAATTGACACTTGTATGACTCTATTCCTGTATATCCATCAGTAGTTAAAGGACAAGAGTCAGCAAATGCAAATTCTGCCCTGTAAAACAATGACAGCACAATTGTTGCTGTATGATCTGAAGCCCCATTTGGAGCTTTTAAACAGGCTTTGAAAAACTTTGATAATTTGCTGCTGTAATATTATAGGTTTTTTAGAATAAAAAGCTAGCAGATGTGCATAATGAAAAATAACAGAAATACAATTATAGAGCATTCAGTATTGTAAGAAAGCCCACACTGTTTCTGGATAAATACATTATTGTATGAGTTAAGTTCTGTTCCGTTTTCTGCCTTTTTCGTTGTAAAACTGAAATGTCCCATGCTCCTGAATGCACCATAGCTTTCCGACGCTCACGAATGCAACACTGTGAACGCTGAGCTGTGTAGACAGTTTTGCAGTTTCACAACACACGTCGGCTCTCACGGTTTATTGTTGTGTGTGAATAACAAGAGGTGGCTTGAAGGCTTGAAGGCTGTCATTTTTGATGCGCTGCTTGAGCTGAAATAAAACCGTGAAACGTCCGCTCGCTTGCTGTTCTTTCACAAGGCTCCAGCAGCACAGGATGGATCATCAGAGTGATAGAGACAAGGAGCCGTAGCGGGAAACGGCGATACAGGGCGCGAAGCAATAAAACTATCATTACATATTTCGCAAAGGTTTTTCTTTATATTAAAAAAAAAATGTAACTAAATTTGTAATTCTTAATATTTTCGGAAGTAACTGTAACTGAATTACATATTTTCTCATTGTAACTGTAACGAATTACAGTTACTCTTTTTTTGTAATTAAATTACGTAACGTCGTTACATGTAATCCGTTGCTCCCCAACACTGTTCACTAGATACAGGGAAACTGGTCAGAGTCAAAAAGGGACTTTGAGCTAAATGCAGTACAATCCTTGAAGAAAATCTGACAAAAGACTCAGCATACTGATAGAGCAAAGATGGAGCGGTTTTACCTATGTTAGACCGTTCCTACAAACAGTAACTTAAACCATTTTTTTAAAATGCTGTTTAAAATGAAATAAGAGTTATTTTCTTTGGTGTTCTGACCGATGAAATCAGCAAACAGCTCTTTGATTTTCAAGGAAAACCTGAAAGAAAAACACAGGTTGGCATTCAAAGTTACTGCAGGGCAATCATTGGATGGGGTTAAGTAAAAAAAAAAAAGACACATTTTACTGTTGGCAACCGGAGAAAAACCTTTCGTAAAACCCTAAGACTCGTCTGATTGAATAAGTTTTGATCTTATTTTTATTTCCTGGGCGCATTATGCTGCGTCATGCTGGGACTTGTCTCATTGGCCGACACCTACCCGGAAGTGGGTGAAAGCCATCCTTTTAATTCTAAGAACACGGTGAAAAAACCTAGTGTTACGTTAATTGAGAAGGAAGGATGTGTCCTGCTGGGTTTATAGTTGTCTGATTGAATAAGTTTTGATCTTATTATCATTTCCTGGGCGCAGTATGCAGGTTGCAAAGATGCGTCACGACCCCCGCCCGTCTAACCGCCCGTATAGGTGTTTGAAATAGCACCTTGCACGGCGCAGGGCGGAAATCCATCCTTTGAATTCTACAGACGGCAGAATGCGTCCCGCTGGGTTTAAAAATTGTCTGAATAAGGCACTTCCTGGGAATGTTGATTGCAAAAGGCGCAATCCTTTCACGTCACGGTACCCGCCTGTCTAGCCGCCCGAATCGGTGTTTGTTATAACACTTGCACGGCGGAAAACCATACTTTGAATTCTACAGACAGGAAAGATCATGCTGGGTTTAAACTGACCATGCCGTCTCGAAAGTCTGATCGAATAAACTCCGATCTGATGTGGATTGCAAAAGGCGCGGCGGCGTTTCGTCTCGAAGTAGCGGTGCCGGCTTAGTGTTTGGCAAACTCCTCCCCTAACAGACCAGCTGAACCGCTCTCATTCAACTTAGCGTGTCCCGAGGAGAGCTGTCGGATTTCTCTGCTTTTTAGCTGTGCCGCGTAGAAACTGGTCCGCTCTGTAAAATGCTTTTAAGTTAAGATCGGGTTTCTCTGCTTTTTAGCTGTGCCGCGTAGAAACTGGTCCGCTCTGTAAAATGCTTTTAAGTTAAGATCGGGTTTCTCTGTTTTTTAGCTGTGCCGCGTAGAAACTGGTCCGCTCTGTAAAATGCTTTTAAGTTAAGATCGGGTTTCTCTGCTTTTTAGCTGTGCCGCGTAGAAACTGGTCCGCTCTGTAAAATGCTTTTAAGTTAAGATCGGGTTTCTCTGCTTTTTAGCTGTGCCGCGTAGAAACTGGTCCGCTCTGTAAAATGCTTTTAAGTTAAGATCGGGTTTCTCTGCTTTTTAGCTGTGCCGCGTAGAAACTGGTCCGCTCTGTAAAATGCTTTTAAGTTAAGATCGGGTTTCTCTGCTTTTTAGCTGTGCCTTGTAGAAACTGGTCCGCTCTGTAAAATGCTTTTAAGTTAAGATCGGGTTTCTCTGTTTTTTAGCTGTGCCGCGTAGAAACTGGTCCGCTCTGTAAAATGCTTTTAAGTTAAGATCGGGTTTCTCTGCTTTTTAGCTGTGCCTTGTAGAAACTGGTCCGCTCTGTAAAATGCTTTTAAGTTAAGATCGGGTTTCTCTGCTTTTTAGCTGTGCCTTGTAGAAACTGGTCCGCTCTGTAAAATGCTTTTAAGTTAAGATCGGGTTTCTCTGCTTTTTAGCTGTGCCGCGTAGAAACTGGTCCGCTCTGTAAAATGCTTTTAAGTTAAGATCGGGTTTCTCTGCTTTTTAGCTGTGCCTTGTAGAAACTGGTCCGCTCTGTAAAATGCTTTTAAGTTAAGATCGGGTTTCTCTGTTTTTTAGCTGTGCCGCGTAGAAACTGGTCCGCTCTGTAAAATGCTTTTAAGTTAAGATCGGGTTTCTCTGCTTTTTAGCTGTGCCTTGTAGAAACTGGTCCGCTCTGTAAAATGCTTTTAAGTTAAGATTGGGTTTCTCTGCTTTTTAGCTGTGCCGCGTAGAAACTGGTCCGCTCTGTAAAATGCTTTTAAGTTAAGAGCTTACCGACTGCTTAGAGCGAGAAAGTGAAGAAAAAAAAAACTATCTTGCTGCTGTTATTAGCAGAGCGGCGCGGAGACTGGGATGTATGGAGACTTGGATGTGCCATAACGGAGACTTGCTGTATGGAGAAACAAATGTGCCTAAATACTGCAGCATGAAATACTGCAATGTGAAAGTTTTATATTCTGAGTAAAACACACACACATATGTATAAAACAAGGGTTGTCAAAAAGCATTCCATCATACCGTTTAGTTATAAGAAACCCCTGAAAAATAAACACATCTCCTGACCATCGAGATATTGCATAAATGAATTACATAATTAAAATGATTTAAAAGACATATAATGATAATTGATATAATAAATAAAATAATTAAAATTATTTAAGGGGGACTTTACCCCGGAAGTGAAAGGCGGGACATCCGGTTACAGTGAAAGGCGGGACATCCGGTTAAGGATGACGTAACATCCGGTTACAGTGGAAGGCGGGACTTCCGGTTAAAGAAGGCGGGACTTCCGCCGGAAGTGGAAGGCGGGACTTCCGGCTGTCACTTTTTGAAAGGTGTGAAATGTGGGCGTGGTTTGAGTTTGATTGAAGGATGTACCATATTTTTTTCGCGCTGTTGAACTCATTTTAAAACTTGTCCAAAATTTAAAAATGATAAATCTGTCTGGTTTCTGGGCCAAAAGCACTAGTGGGACAGATTGAGTCTTGTGTCATCCGATTCAGCTAACACTCAAATTTTCCATTTAGAGGCCTAATCCACAGTTATTAGTTATCCCTGATTCACAGTGACGCTCCTTTGAAGTAATGGCAAACAAATTGTGACAGCCTCCCCTTACACTGTTCAGAGTCTGTTGATTTTAAAAAGCAGCTGTTGACCTTTCTTATTAAATAAGCTCTTAGTTGATCAGGGTTGTACTACCAACCATTTACTTTTTTATTGTTTTACCAATTTGTATTGCTCATAAACTGTCTTAGGTACCCTTTTGTGTTCTGTATTTCACTGTGAAGCACTTTGTGACATTCTTGTCTGTGAACAGTGCTATAAAAATAAAATGTACTTGAATCCATAAGTATATGCAAATGTCAAACTTTCACCTTGATCTTATCCTTTGAGCCTGGAGCTACACTTTCCATGTTGATACAACCAATGCACAATTTCACAGCAGTGCCGTATTACACTGCAAATTCCTTTTGGAAAGGGAGCTGTGTCTGCAATTGAATGATGCATCTTTCGTTCTTTTGGTCAAAACAGTTCTGTTGGTACACAAAGCTGACAAAAGATTAGCTGTAATCACTAAAGGGAAGCCAGAGTCGGAGACAAGGACTGACACCGTAATCCCAACTAAGCTCCTCCTTTACGACCCAGGTAACACACAGCGTTGCGCGCAGCCATATCTGTGAGGATCAGGCGCTGTTCTGTCTGACCAGCTCTCTGCTGACAGTCCAAAATGATCGGGAGATTAAAGGTGCTTATGGTGGGAGCGGGGGGGCGTCCTCAAACTAGTTATTTTAGAAAACAGACATTTGATTAGCACAGCAAAGTAAAAAGACATCCTTCCCTCTATTAAAGTCTAGTTAATTAGAATTACAAGTCCGATTAGTTTAATTACATAACTGTGTGCTGGTTAGTTCCCTGGCTTGTTGTTTTGTTGTTAGGAACAGGATCAGAAAGTCGAGATCACTGAGAAAAATTAATCATCCTGTGAAGTGCTACAAATTAATAACTTACAGAAAACTGCTACAAAAAATCTAACAAGTACATCTGCGTATACTGCAAGCCTACAATAAAACTGACAAATGAATCAATTCAGCCACTTTTAAAACAGCATGAAAACAAACCTAAGCATTCATTAATGCATATGTACATGAAAACAAGGACAAAGTGATTGTGTGGTGTTTTTTAACCAGTCTCACAACTACAGAAAGAAAAACAGCAAAAAGACAAAATGACAATTTAAGAAACACTTTCTCTATAAAGCAGAGAAATATAACTGCACTATCTCCAAGGCCATTAAACCAACAAAACCAATATTTTCTACAACCTGAAATTACGTTGCAGTTTTATACTGGTTCCAAGAATGGCCACCAATGTGTATGAAGAGCCCATATTGTGTGGTTTTTCATAAACGGTAAAATCTGCTAGCCTGGCCAGTCAGATCAATTTACACGGTGTAAGTCAGTATGGTCGGGCTCCATACGCTCCGGCCCAAACAGACCGGACCAATCACAGAGCGGGAGGCAGGACTTTACGATGCGTCACTCTCAGCGGCAGAATTACCCATAATGCAGCAACGCTTTTCTGTAACCATAACAGTCAAGATACATATAGATATTTTTGTTGCTTGGTGCCTTGGAAGATTAAGAAAATGCATGTGAGTACAACATTTATATTTTTTAGACAAAAGCGGCAAATTTTATTTATTTTTTAAAGCGCGTTGCTTCGATTTTTTTGCCTCACGTTTGTAGTTATCTGATTAATCCCAACCCGATGATGCTGACTCTGTTAGTCTCGCCTTTGAAATCAAGCTCTACCAGCTCCTTAACAGACTGATATGCAGTGTACACAGCGCAAGTCAGTCTGGCCGGCCAGGCTAAAAATCTGCCATCCCCTCCCTGTCTAATGCTCAGACATTAAATCAATACAGGATTATCCACTTAAAGGTTTGCTGTGCTTCATTTTTTTTAGGTCAACGAAGCTTTTATTAGAAACATTTAGCAACTGCTTAGATCCTTCATTCAACTTTTGCAGAAATCGCCTAGCCACGTTACCGAGACAGAATATAACTTAGATCCTGCCCAGCTGCATTATGCTAAAACTAAGATTATGGTTGCCCTGAAAGATTAGGCTCAGACACTGTGACATAATGACCTAATGTGATGGGGTGATTTTCAGTTCAGAGAGGGAAAATGACAGCAGAGCAGCTGATAAGCACATGCATGTAGAATTAATTATTAGGAAGAAATTCAACAACTTTGTATTCGATGATGCAACAGCGGATCAAGAATATCATAACTTTTTTTTGTAAAACTCTGGAATTGATAAAACTAAACAAAAAAGTTTAAAACTCAATCTTCCTCAAGTGCCAGCAACTAAAGTGGAAGAGTAATGTAGTTAGATTTCGAGAAAATCAATAATTTTGCAAGCTCAAGCACAAGAAAAAGAAACATCCTCGCCGTGTAATCTGCAACTAGCAGCAGGACAGATATATTTGTAGCTGATGTCAGACCCCAGGCTGAGATCATTACAGTAACAAAGACCCCGATCAGAGACCTTTAAAGCATCTAGGCCCTTTTAGAACAGAAAGGCGCAGGAGGGTCATTATATTTACTGGCCCACTGGTACCCGTTTACACAATTCATGGAAAAGGAGAATGCGACAGATAAGCGTGAGCAATATTAGGTACAAATAAGGAAGCATCCTGTTCGCTATTTTTTGCTCAACTTCCTGTCACAACCCTCAGAATTTGAGAAATAATATAATGGTGTCACAAACAGAGACTTATCAGTGTGTGTGTGTGTGTGTGTTTTGTAAAAGACGAGAAACAGAAGTAGCTGAAGAAAAAATGTTTAAAAAAAGTGAAAAGCATAAAATACTAAACATAACATTTATCTGCACGATTGTTAGATCTAACGATCTTCGGTGTACGCATGACACACCGTGACAGACAGAAAGAGAAACCTCGGTTTTCTCTCAAGCCTCGCTGCACTGCACGCGAAGGCACATGCACAGCAGCGAGCCACATGAAGCAGACGTGGACCGGAAGGCATCGAAATATGGGCGACACAGCCTCACTATGAGACAAGAGCAAGAGGCAGGAGTGATTAAGCAACCAAGAATCAACTTTAATCTAGTAACTAGTTCATGTTTAGTTAATTGGTGAGAATGACCCAGCAGCTCATCTTAGATTCTTAATCAGAACACTTAAAAAGGTTCAACTAGCATTTAGTCCACAAACAAAAGACAGATTAAAAAGGATGCCTGTATGTAGGTCAATCATTTGGAAAAGTTAATTTCTTTTGTCCTCTGAGATTTTTTTTAGATTACAGTCAAATACTTTGTCTGCATGTCGCTGATAAGAGTCTAATCAATAGGACAGAATCGCTGATGACCGATACCAACTAACATTAAATGTCTAAGACTCATTAATGGCAATGCATAAAGAAAGACGTTGGTTCTGTCTGTAGAGCCATTTCAGATTAATTGGTTAATCCTCCATGGTGTCACATCCAGCAACACCTACACCATGAGTTTCCCTGGTGGCCCATGGGCCTTTTGCGGCTCTTTAAATGATTATGAGCGGCCCCAGATCAGAATTCAAGAATGGTACAAATGTGGCCAGAAAAACCATAAGCGGTTGATGAAGACGGACCCTTTCTGAAAGTTTTTGTGCGAGATTTCTCTAAATTAAATCCTCCTGCAATGGAAAACTTAGGTACAAAGTATTCATTAGTTACTAAGCACTTTTTTAAGTAGAACCAAAAACATCCTTTTCTTGTTGCTAAAAAAAATATTCTAGATCAAGGAAATTCGGAAAAAAATAAATTTGGGGAAATTTGTGTGATACCGCCTTAGCCTTATTTTTATTTGTTTTTTATTCGTGGCCCTAGTGGCTTTTATTTGACAGCACCAGACAGGAAACGGGTGAAGCGAGAAGAGGAATGACATGCGGCAACGGTCTACATGCAACAAACGATTACTTTAACAGTCGATTAATCGGTCGATTGTTTTTACGGTCAATCAATGAATCGGACAAAAACATTTTTTATTTCCATTTTTTTTTTCCAAATAGAACATATGGACTGACGGAGCAAATAACGCACGAAAAACAAGTTGCTTCTTAGTTGTTCTGTTAAATTAATATGAGGTGTGAAATATGAAATAATTTTGCTTCAAATAAAGAAGTTCATGTTGACTAGATTGTTAGTCAATCATTTAATAGTCAATGTCTATATGAACAGCGATTTAACGCAACAAAAGTGAAGCTGTAAAACACAGTTTGGTTGAACCTCACTCTTGTTCTAGCGCTCCTAGGGGAAATAAAAAACTTGGACATAACGCAACCAGTGCAGAAACACCACTTCTGACAATCAAATAAACCTCCAGCCCATTTCATAGAGTGTTTCAGCACAACCTGCATTTCATGTAAATACTACATGATAAACATATTTTATGTACATATTTTTCTTCCAAGGATGTTTATTCTATATGTTTTTTTTCCTAATTTTTCTTTGAATATTCAAAAACGGTGTTAGATATTTAATACTTAGTATTTCTTGTGAGGGTTATACATTTTTGAGGGTGTCATTTAAGGATGCTTATGCTTATATTTTTCTGTAAGTGTTTTTAATTTGGGTCTGCCTCTTATTATTCTGGGTGTCTCACCAGAATTTTATTATGGTTACATAACAATAAAGACTCTTTATTCTTGAAAAGTTAGTTTAGAGCCCTGCTCCTCTATACCATACAGTGCCTTCACTCAGACTTTGTCAGCAAATTAAAACATTAATCTTAATCAACAAATTATTACCATCAGAATGAAATTGTATTCCGATTGAGAGGACTGGTTTATGATCCATAATCCGATCAGCGTCCATCCAAACACTTGTTCTGATTAACTCATGACTTTACAGCGTTTGCATGTGGAGGATGTGGCCGCAGCGCTGTGCAGCACAGAACATTTTGGGATGATCATCATTTCATCCCGCTCTCTCAACAGCAACAGCCGGAGTTGCTGAGCCTGTAGCGTAATTATGGAAAACAAAGTCTCAGAACCTGGTTCAGGTCAATTCTCTGCACAGTCAGAACCAACACACCTCTACGTTTGTTGTTGTTTTTGAAAAAGTACAAACATTCTGCTGTTTTATGTAAATTTAACAACTCTGCTAATGTTAGAGAGGTTCTACTTTGAATAAAGCTTGGTGCAATCAAATTCATTGTCATGGTCAGATTATTTGATTTTGAGCCCATACAAACGTTGCATTCGGAAGACTTTCTTTCCTTTTAATCTGAACACATTTCAATCTGATCAGGGAAAGTTGTGCATGTAAACAAGCTCCTGTCATTAAATGGCTAACCAGCTAACAGCCGCATTAGACGAGCTACCAGACTGACATTAAGGCGGCACCCCGAAGCACGACTTCTGCCACACAGGACTCCGCTAACAGCCCTGGAGCACAACTCTGTCAGCATTTCCTCACTTTGAAACAGAACAATGTCAGATATTGTAACGATTAACCCTGCTGTTGAGCTCCCTTCGCACTCATCAATGACTCCATGTTGTTTCAGCTCCTGTATCATCACTGTGGTGTTCTCCTGCCATGCCAAATCTCGCATGTTACTTATTTTTTGGTTTTGTGAAGCACGACATCCCCCCTCATCTTTTGAAGACTCGTTTCGAGCCCTGTCCTTCGTGTCATCATTTGAATTTACTACAAAAAAGCAGTATTTGAAAAATGCCGCCTCCGCCTAGCTTTGTTTACATCGCTCTGCAGCCAGTCAGCATTGACGATGCTCTGCAGGTGAGGTAAACGGCTCCGCGACATGGAGAGTGACGCATTCATTGTGTGACACAACAAATCGATGATGAAATTCGTTGCCAACGCTTTTAATAGTTGATTAATGATGATGTTGTTCTCCTGGACATAAACCCGTCATTCCAACATCTGTGCATTTCTGTGAAAGTGAGACGCATTCTGAATGAGTGACTTTTCGGCTAAAGGTCATGTGAGCGAGAATGTTCAGCATCATAAGATAATAAGATTACATTTCTCCCACTAAAAGGTCATTCAGAATGTGGGTCAAGAATGGCCGCCCGTCTTCCTAGTTTCACTAGTATAATAGAGCCAAACGTGAACAACACAAACTCGCCCGCTCGCTAAAATTATTGTTCTGAAAATCCACAGAAGGTCAACGACTATTTGGATCCAATAACATGTGAAACACCTCAATGCCAGATAAAACTTCCTGCAGCATAGGGTGTGGGTCAGTTACAGGTTACACTGTTTGAGCTAAAAAGAGGGGGGGGAAAAAAACACAGACTTACAACGCAAACATGAGAAAAATCCCAAAGGTGAACTCAATCTATTCTTGGTAAGGTATTTAAAAAGAAAAGGTGCAGCGGCTCCACATTCCAACCTGTCTGCACCAAGAAACTGGTTAGAAACACCTACTACACAACTCAGGAAGGCATAACTGAGCTCAGAGCAAACACTCACCTGAAGGACGTACTGAATGCCACAGAAATCACATCCCTATTCCCTCAATGAAGGGCTGTGGGGAAAATTATTTGCAAAGATTAATAAAGTTTTTTTAAAACAATAGAATACCGATTGTTTTGTTTTTTTGGCACCAGTGGCTTTTTGACCAGTAACTTGACAGGAAAGAGGGAGGGGAGAGAAGAGGATGACATGCAAATGGTCTGAGACGGGTTCAGAATCCAGGACAACTGTGTCGAGAGCCATAGCCGCTGGACACGGTGGACACCCAGCGCCCCAGAATGGTAAAAGTTTTAAAAGCAGTTTTGTTTGTTGCCAGATACATGACTATTCAGTACAAAGAGTAAAATAGTTCAGTCAGATTTTTTCCCTTTTAAAAGAAAAAAAAAACAACTGCTTTGTTCTACGTTTTAGCACAAACAGACCAGCACAAATATCAAAGACACAAATCTTTAGGCTTTGACAGCTTTGTAGCTAACTTGGATATAAAAAAAAATAATGATTTGATTTTATTAAATATGACAGAGGCCAATCCCAATTATTTGCTTTCTAATATCTCTGTCTAGCACAGACAGCCTTTTAACAAAGGATATAACCGATCAGATCTTTCACTATAAAACAGAATCATGGAAATATTGCCCTGCATCACCAACTTAATCAGTGACTCACTATTGCATTATACGAAATAATTTCCAACATGCACAACATATCCAATCCATGCATATAGAAAAAAGCAATTTGCAAATGACTAGTAACGTTCATGTTGCTCAACTTCTTGGAAAGTGTGCCATCTCTTCAGCTCAATCATATTTTGATAAACAAATACACATGGAAGTACTTGAGGCCTTTCAAGCATTTTGCTGTCATTTGAAATAAAGAATGACTCTTATGCTAAATTGCAGGAAGCTTAAAAGCTAGCAGCCAGAGTTAGAGGGACCTCCTGAGGGTTCTCATTAAAACGGACTCTAAAAAGATGGGTAGGACCCTGATTAATCTATCATCCGATCTTACAAGACGATGCAGAGTCTCTTTCGGCTCCAGTGCTGCTGCGGACAAGTCTGGGAAGCTCTCAACAGTCCCTATTGTGAAAGATTTCTCCTCTTCTTCATTCTACAGAGAAGTTTTTAAGCCTCACGTGGTGTTGAGATTCTCCACGATGCAGAGTCAGAACCTGGTGCAGGTCCATTCTCTGCACTCAGAACAGTCAGAACCAACACACCTCTACGTTTGTTGTTGTTCTTTCCCACATAAAAAAAAAAAAAAAAAAAAAAGTACAAAACTTCTGCGGTTGTTTTATGGAAATTCGACAACTCGGCTAATGTCAGAGAGTTTCTACTTTGAATAACGCTTGGAGCAAGTAAACGCAGGACTCCGCCAAGAGCCTGCGAGCCAAGCACTGTCAGCATTTCCTCACTTTGAAACGGAACAAACGTCAGATATTGTAACGACTTACCCTGCTGTTGAGCTTATTACAAAAAAGCAGTATTTGAAAATTCCGCCTAGCTTTGTTTACATCGTTCTGCAGCCAGTCAGCGTTGGCGACGCTCTGCAGGTGAGGTAAACGGCTCGGCGACATGGCGAGTGACGCAACGAATCGATGATGAAATTCGTTGCCAACGTTTTACCTGTCGATTTCTATCGACTTTATTCATTCGTTGTTGCAGCCCTAGATCCTAGTAATACTGAGGAGGTTTTTTTATTTGTTTTAGGACTCATTCTGTTTTATTTATTTCATTTATATGGTTTTTATGTTCCAGCTTGGTCATCATATCCAAAGTATGTCCAGATATGTGCTTTGACAATACTAACTGTACTTGATAACATCCAGCTGAGGTTTGTCCCTGTTCTCCATGTCACTCTGTATTACCCTTAGCACAGCATTAACATAAAACTGAAGCCATGTGCCATAGTACTGCTACTGTGAAGTTTTAACAAAACATCATAGCAACGCTAAAAAAAATGTGACAGCTGGGTGCAGACTTTTGCAGCCACAAATGACCAATTAATGATTGTCCAGTACAATCTTTTTGTGGCACCAGGCCTTTATATCCTTCACGTATTTCGATGCAGAATCACCAACATCAACATTCACCTAAACATCAGGACCTTTTCCACACCATAGATGAACTTGTCTGGTTTGTCAGATTATTTAGAGGTTAAACGCAACAGCGGAGCATGTTTTTGAAGGCCTGCTGCTACAGAGTGAGCAGTCGCCTAGATCAGGAAGACCTTTGAAGACCATCATTATTAGCATAAAATTCAAATTCAGGTGATAAGAGAGAAAGAAAAAAAAACATTTGGAGCATCTAGAACTTTGTAATGAAGTTTACAACTCAAGCTGTAAATATATGCGTCACACTTCACCTCTTGGCATGTATTTGGACCAGAATGACATTGCTGTAAGAATTTGCTTATGTGTGATTTATGATTTACTCCAACTTTGTTTTGAGAATTTACTAAGCAAATTAAGCTCATATTCCATGTACCTTTATGCCCTCATATGCTATATCCAAAAAACGGAACATTTGCTGCCTTAAATAATCTCTTCCATTTTTATTCACTTATTTTTGCTCTTAAGAGTGCCATCATTCAGTCCAAGCCAAGCAGCTCCTGCCATCAACAATCCATTTACCACTCTGGTTTCATACTGGCAAGACATCCTCCATTCACTGTAGATCCCGCTCCAGTAACACCAAGACGCACCAAACAGTCGCCTGCTGGTCTTTTGCAGCCTACGGGCATTTGTTGTTGAGATGAAATGGTTGTGTGGAAAAAGAAAGATGCTAAAGAGATTCAGAGAACAAGCGCGTGTTCGCCTTTTCCGCTTGACTCTGAGCACTCAAATCAGGTTTAAGTGGGACCGAGATGTCGTGACCTGGGCTGCTTAATTCGTGCCAGTACAGAAGAATAAGCTTCTGCTGAGGTGCTTCCCCCAGGAAGTAATTGCACTGATGCACAATGTCACAGGCAGGGAGAAGATGTCACGCTCGAAAGAGGATGCACTTTGCAGAAACGCGGAGGTTTATAGATTAAAAGCATTTAAAATTCATATCCAGCTAGGGCTTTTTTGTGTACTCCAACACACAAACACCTTTAGAAACAAAAGGGTGAGATGTACTGTTATTATGAGACATTGGTTTAGAGACTAATAGCAGTTGAGTGGTGACAGTTGGTAATGTGCAACCTAGAAGCATTGTTCCAGATATCGGTGAAACCAACTCTCATTCTGTCCAAACGGGAATATAAAATATCTTAATGTTTCTTCTAAAGGTATATTTATGCTCAATCATGGACATAGACACAGAAACAAGCCACAACAGGCCCATCATTTCCAGACCGTTATGTGTTTATACAGCATACAGTATGGTGCAGTAGAGCTCCTTATGAACATAACTTATGATACTGGATGATTGGTTAAAGCCAAACTGGCCCAACACAGCGACACAAAGACACTGAAGGTGGCCGACTAGGCAGAGAGCTTTATATCCTGTGAGGGCATCAAGAGATCTGCAGCCGCACACAGACCTGTACTTCCTCATTCACAGAGGTGTTTGAATGTTAAACAATTTACAACGTCAGGCATCATCAGGGCACCTGAATCATGTCCAGAGACAGCACATTGTGTGCAGGACTCTTAAAAACGACGCAACGTTCATCAATCTCAGTAATAAATCCACGTATTGGTGTGGTTTTCTGCAATGACCAACATTTGGTTCTGTAACTCCTAATGCTTTACCGTAAATCAATAAAAATTTAACAAAGACAAAGAGAATGTCTCTGTCACTGCAACATAACATGCAATGAGAAACACCTACCCCACTCCAATGTTCTAAGGATATCATCTAGCGTGGAAAAAGTAAAACGTTCCTGCTGTGTCATTAACTGTTAAATGGGACCGTTTATTTTGCTAATCATCATGAGACAAATATCGAACCGTCATGTTTACCTGGAAATTAATTCATACACATTTTAATAATTCAGAAATCTGTTATGCAACAGCATTGTTTAGCTTGTATTTTAATGCATTTTACTGACTTTAAATATTTGCTCTAATAACACTTTAAATTTATTTTGAAAACACGACTGAGCAATGACTGGACAGTATGAGAATTGAAAGGATAAATAATATTTCCCAATCGTTCAGTCTTCAGGGTCCTCTCCTGCAGAACAGACTTCCAGTTTTTGTCTGTGAAGCAGAGACATTGCCTACTTTTAGGACTGCGTTTAACGGCTTTCTTTTTTGACAAAGCTTAAAGCGACATTGGCTTAAGTTGTTCTGAGCTCACCATGGTCGTGCTTCTACAGGTAGAGGGTACTGGAAGATACACTGATCGCTATCCATCACTCTACTTTCTCCTACTACTCTCCAATTTTCCACCATCGGCAGGTAATGATGCCATTATCAGATCATCTCGCTCTGTTGCCAAAACATCCATTTCCTCTGGCTACAGATGAGCACTTTGGCCCCGTCCTGTGTTTAATAACTTCTCTGTCCAAGAAAAAGCCATTAACGGAGCTGCCACTGCCAATACCTCGGAGTCCTTTTCCTTTAACATAGCAAGCTTCTAAAACAAACTGTTAAACTCAACTGAATGATCAAAAAAATATATATCACTCATTCAGGATTTTTTTATGATATTAACTATGAACCACTCATTTTAATGAGGGTAACGTCAGTATTGAGAGCAGCATAAGGGCCGGTAAAGCTCTTGACCGTGCATCAGCGCAGTTAAAAACTTCCAACATCATAAGCTAACACTAGCTGTTATTAGCTTGACGAACAGCTCATAGAGCTGCATGATGCAATGCTCTGCTGCGGAAACACATCCAGAGAAGCAGCGGAACGACACACCAGCAAAACAATTACCCCAATATCAACCGCCTGTACTGCAGTAAATGTTAGCCAATCATTTAAGCACCATGCATTCAGGCATTCTTTGCCTAGAATATATTTGGTGCCACTTCTTGATTGATGCAGCATAAGAACAATTTGAAGGTGAAGAGTCAGTAAAGACAGTAAAAAAAAAAACTAAACAGTTTATATCGGCCCAAAGCACCTTTAATATCATGCAGCACTTCCCTTTACGTCAAACTTTTTGTCATGTGGGGCCAAAATTGTCAAGTCAAACATACTCAACAGCCAAAATAATTATTTTTACTAAAATTGCCACACACAAAAAAAAAGGGTAGATCCAAAACTTTAAAATGGTTTTGCACATTTGACTTTTTTTAGGAGATAGTCATCCAGCTTGCAAATTATTTTGGGCTAAATTGAAAAAAATAGAAACATTTTTGTCTATTCACAGCAATCAGAAAAGGATTTAGGTATGTCTTTCTTTGAAAACGCTTGCAGCATTACAACAATTTTGACAAAGAAATTAAAAGATTTTCTTGCATTAAAGTCTGCATTTCAGTTGAAGTCACAGGATAGATGTGGCCCTATTTAATATGAAATTAAAGAGAAGGTAAAAAAGTGTGGTTATTAAAAGAGGAATACTTTGAATCGTAGGAAGATTTGAACTTCTCTGTAATAATTTTGGCACAATTAAAAATAAAACGTCTCCATCTGCCAAATCATTCAAGAAACTGCCATTGGGTGGGGGGGGGGGCGCAAATGGCCCTCGGGGCTGCAGTTTGGACACCCCTACTCTACAACAGTAGGAGTAACTTCTTTTAAAACACGTTGAACCAGTGAACAATTTAAAAACAGCAATAACTCATATTCGGGGTGTATTACAAATCCCTGACATGTAATCACACACACAGGTGCTGAATGGTAACAACTGACTGGCAGTACAAAATTATATACTGCCAAACACATATAATAAATCCAATGACTATAGCTGACAGAGATCAGAACATCCCAACCTGTTCTGGGACCGGTGCTTCAAACAACGGGCTATTTAAAAACACATCAAGGTTCCTCACAGACAAGAGACAGAGAATCTTAGGTTTAAAGGTATTATGAGACATTAAACGGTTTCATGTTAAATTATTCATACCCCTGGTACATTATGGTCTACAAATAAGTGGTTGTCTGAAAGGAAATGAGAGGCATTTGTCTTAAACAATGTACAAGGAGCTTTAAATTTAGGTGAAAATGTTTTAGCTTGAATTTACATTTCTTTTTTTTTTTTTAAATGGCATTTCGAAAATTATTTCTACCACTCTCAAAAGTCAACAAAGGTTTGTTGCCATTCCAGCAATCAAACCCTTCCTCGAATTGCTGACTAGCATTTTGCAGGTTCCCTCTGTTATTTGTTGAACAAGTCGTGGTTGGGCCGCCTCCGTCACCCGAATCTTTAACTCCCTCCACAGAGTTTCTATAGGATTCAAGTCGGGACTCTGGCTGGATCACTCCAACATGGAAATGTTAATTCCAGTCAGAAGTAGAATAATAGAAAACTTACATTACATCTATAATCGGCAAGGGTATGAATGTTTTGGGCTCTACAGTAGCTTTGACATAATATAACTTAAAACAAAGCAGACTCTGAAGATATTACCTTGTTCTCTCCTTTTCCTCTCTATTTTTGTCACCTTTTCTCCTTTTAGCATTTTGTCTCATCTTTTTCTCTCTTCTGCCTTCCAATTTCTGTGTCAATTGAACATGAAATAGTCCCAGCATAAAATCTAATAAAGCTTCTTGCATATATACATCAAGCGGAGCACTATGGCGAAAGCAGTAATGCTCCACTTGTGAAAGTAAAATCTGTTGGGCTCTCTTTGGCATTAAGACAGCAATTCTTAATCCTACACTGCTAGACAGGACACATTTGAAAAATACATCTAAAAAAAAAAAAAAAAAGACAGACCAGAATAAAACCATTAATTATAATAAAGGATTCCATCATCTGACCTCAAGTCACTCCACGAAGTTGTTCAACAACTCTTCATCTGCAAGCAAGTTCTTCTACTAATTTAGCCACTAAAAGCTCAGAAAGAATCATTAGACAGTCTACTTTGTTTCGCCATGCTTTCTCCCAGCCAGTAAACACTTTGACCACTGGAGAGTTTTCCACAAAGGATGGAAGGAGTGAGTGATGGATTATCTTAAGCTTCGAAGAAATTAGACAGCTAAAGTTTGCAGTGAGAATATTTCTTCTTTTTACAATATCCTTTTTGCCTTCCAACATGGAACAACGCTGAATACTGTAAAAACATTCAGCATATTGCCAACCTCTGAGAACATCCACTTGGGTATGACTATTGCATGATGTCAACAACACTTCTGCTTTGCTATTGAACTTAAATAAAACCCGACTGTGGCAGAAACGGTGGAAATTGTACGTTAGCAATGCAAAAGCCTGAAAGTCTAAAACGCTCACGGGAAACGTCTGGCCATTATTCCCCACTTTAAGTGCCATTTGCGCACAAGGGAAGAGGAGGGAGAAACAACAAAAGAGCTATTGTCACGCCTCATTATGTGGCGAATGACACTGAATCAGCGGGGGAGAAACAGTGCAGGACCCTGAAAAACAACGAGTCCAAGCCTAAACCTGTGGTCTCAAACTCGCCTGGTATCCCAACCCACTGTCCAAAGCAGCGATTCCTGGCTGATCCCCACTTTGCCTGGCTGCCTGAGCCAGAAGGCATGTTTACATCAACAGCATTCATGTATTCTGCCGTTCTGTCCCTCTGGACCTCAAGATCACAGATGGTACTTTAGAGTTTTGCTCTTGGTTTCACACAAAACACCTGTATGCATGAAGGAAGATGCGTTCCTGTCAAACATCTCCGAGATATGTTTGCCAAAGAAAGCTCTCTGGGTTTCTGTCTGCTTCAGCTGCAGTTATTATAGCTTTGAGGTTAGATATGGGCTAAAAACACTCAGTTGTAACTGAGCCAATCAATGTATGAAGAGACCAAACTTCTATAACTTAATGCGACTATGATTATATGTTGCATGCGTTATAAAATAACCTAGTGAGCAAACAACAGTCAGTTACCTGAGATGATGTTGATTAGTTTCCGTGCAACAACAGGGATAATGCAGGTGGGACACATTCCACCTGCTTCTTACCAGCATGCCTTGAATGAGGTGAACAGGAATCGTGATCAAAATCAGAGCAGTCAGTGGAACAGGAGAAGCAGCTGAGAGCTGATGTCACGCTGTAAAACGTGTTTATCTCAGGTTTTTATACAACTCCAAGATGTAATAAACCTGAAACCTGACTGGGTTCACGTCTCGGAGACAACTTACTTACATGAAGCCAAGTAACGGATCTGCTGTCCTTGTTCCAATATACAAGGCCTGCGAAGAGGACTTAGTTTATCAACCAGAGTATGATTTGCTACAGTTGGGAGGCAATCTCCCCCGTTTTTGGCCCGTTAGCCTGACCTACATTACCAAAGGCCAAATTGAAGCTCCAGGTCAATTCGCTCCTTTCCACGCCCCATGTTTAAGACTCAATTCAGGGGGGAAAAAAAGCATCCCATTGTCCAAATACGGCAAGATGTGTTTTTAGGAGAGCTAACTGTCACAGTCAAGTGGTGATCATTTTTGCAGCATCTCTCAATCATAATTGACAATTAAATATTTTAATGAATAATAAACATATATAGAGGGAATACAACGATCTGACTTATCAGGTCATTTTGTTCTGTTTTCCTGGAAGTTAGGGCTGGGCAATAACTCGATTTTATCGATTAATTTGCATTTGCAGCTCCTGAAGATTTTATTTTGGGGATAAAATCTTTTTTTTTTGTTCTTATTGCACTCTCCTGGTCTTCCATGAAATGTTGCACTACATCAGTGCCAACAGGGGAAATTGTTTTGGTAATAGCATGCAATGTGGAATACATGTTTAAGAACACACCGTCTCCGGAGAAGAAACCTTTTTACCTTAAGACAAGGCATTTTCATTTATTCATTAACTTTTTTTTTTTTTTTTTTTTTTTTTTACATGGTGTGATGTTACACAAGTGAAATAAAGCCTGTTCGTTGATATGCAACACAACTAGCAGCAAACATTTTGTGTTATATTTTCATTATTTACTACGGTGAGGCCTGCCACCCTGTTTAACAATAAGCACGTTTTAAAGCTCGGAATAAGTTACACTTTGAATACAGGTCAACTCTTAGATGAGATTTTTGAAATAAAAGTACGTTTTTAAAACTAATTTCAGCAATGTGTTTTTATGAAACAAAGGGAAAAAAAATAAATCCATCAAATAAGAGATTTTTAAGCCGTATCACCTAGCCTTACTGAAAAGTTTATTTCACATCATTTTTGTTGTGGTTCTTACACACACAAGAGATAAGGACCCCTCAACAAAGTAGGGGTGGGTCGATGAAGTCGATGAAGAGCAAAACTCCATTATCTTCATGTTAACTTGAGACCTAATTATGAGGAAGGCAAAATGTGAAGTTAAGCAGTGCATAAGGGCAGCAGCCGGCCAGTTTATGGTTTAAAGCATAACGAGATCACATGCACTACACCCAGCAGCAGCGAGAACACGGGTAGGACAAGAGCCGCGCCATATGCAGGTTATGTAAAGCTAAACATCTAACATTTTGAAACATGACGCTATAATAAACGTTTCAACCTGAATGTGGAATCACAACAGCTGATTGCGCCGTGCTACTGACAGGACGATAAAGCAAGCGATATCAAGCAAACCTAATCAGGATGTTCTTTGATGCTTTGCAAAGGATTTGAGACAATCAAGAGTTGCTGAGAACCTGAGCTAATGCAGTACATGGGGCTCTTCGGCGATAACATCCCCATCTCACAGACGTTTCACTGAAAAAGCAATCCCTGCACACGACAACAGCAAAGGCCCAAAGTCGAGGGCTCTCCTCTAATATTGGAGAGGGGGAATATGGCTGTATGTGGGTGAGAGTCGTGCTTTGTCAATAATGGATATAAAATCGCCACGCAGCCCTCTGAATTGTAATTGAATGTCGAACTATGAAGTGTGTTAATATTGTTGCACAATATTAGGAAAACATTTAATAACGTAAGTAAATGTCACGTTGATGCTCCCTTGCGATACATAGACTCATAATTAAAGTGTTAATGTCTTTCTGCTTTGGGTATATAGCCAACACTGCAGGTAATGAGTAGCTGTCATGTTAATGGAATAAAATACATTACTTCCATCTTAAGGTTTTTTTTAAGTTGTTTCTGGCTCACATCTGCTGTTTTGGCGCTGAAACAACTTGTAGTTGTAGTTTCTCAATGACTTAATTGCTTTACAACCATCAATGCATCCATTTTCTGTGCTTCTGTGTAGGGTTGCAGGTGGGGGGCATCTCCTGCAGACAGAGGGCAAGGGGCGGGCTACACCCTGAACAGGTCCATCTCCGTTTTATTGTGAGAATAAAAACCATGCATATAAACACTCGGGCTTATGGGCAAGTTAGAGCAGCCAATTAACCTAAGATGTATATTTTCGGACTGTGGGAGGAAGTCGGAGGAACCGGAGAGATTCCATCCCCAGGCGTAAGCAGGTTTGATTTTCTCTACAAAGAATCCTAGTGTTTAAGAGATTGCAATGAATATACTTCACAGATATAAACAATCAGCCCGTGATGAAGGCGCCAAAACTTGCTCCATTTACACAGCCAAGTTCGACGTGAAATTATTTTTTTGGTTAAATAAAACAAGCTAAAAAAATTTATGACAGAACTTCCCCTAAATATAGAACCCAAATCTATCAAAACAAGAATCGCATGAAACCCCAGCAAACATGGCTAAGCAGCTAAGTTTGCAGAGAAGAAGGGGACCCGGTGAAGCCAGAACCAAAACGTCAACAGGAGAGCCGTCTCCCAACGATAAAAGCACCAGTGCTGAGGAGGGAGGTCCGACCAGAACAAGGAAAGGCGATGCTGACTGGATGCTGTGACACGCGGAGATGAAACAACAACGCCTCTGTTCGCCGTGCTCGTCTTGAAGTGCTTCTGTAGCCAGGTGACGACGAGAAAGACACGGCAGATTCATACGCTGAAAATAAAACCTGGCCAGCAGAAGCTGTCCGCCGCACATTTAGAGAAAAAGAAAAGGGTCAGTCGTTTACTATAGAGATTCTGTGACTCACAACGATTATTCTAATACTACAACGATTTCCCTGCCGCTACGAGCACACCTTTGGATCAAATCCTCCGCTGTAAAGTAAGCTGGTTGCTGCTTTCCCCACTTGGACGCGATGAAGCCAATGTCCCAGAAGGCCGATAAAAAAATAAAGAAAAAATTTTAAATTTTGTCTCGGTTCTGTAGCTTTGTTGCTAAGGTTCGGTGAAAATCTAGGAAAGTGATGTTAAAATCTTTTGGGAAATGTATGAGAACCCTAATTTAAGATGTCAAAAAATGTATAAGAGCCTTGCTGAATGCATATTTATTCTAAGCATCTTCAGTTTCAGTAATCTATTATTTCCATCTACTATCAACAAATTTATGTAAATTATGTAAAAAGTACTTAATGACTGAGAAACGAGTAGTGGGGAAGATTCTCCTTTTTAGGCCAGCAGCACCCGCAGCATCACGTGCACTTAGGATTTCTAAACTGTGATGTTTCCTCATACTACATCTAAACAACGCATACAAATATTATATTATTATTAAAAAACATTAAACATATTTTTTTTCTATCCAGTCTGTAAAACCGAACACCGTTTTAAAAAGCTCAACTTCACCAGAACAGCAATATTAACTTCCAAATATGGAGCAGTTTAACACCTAATTAAAAAAAAAAAGTTGACCATTTCTGCAACATTATAAAATTGCTAAATCGGAGCTAACACGTCTAAACCAGTCACTTGGAAAAATCCAGATTAAAGCCCAGCTGCCTGGCATCTAGATTGTTGTAGTTGCCCGGGCGTTAACATTGACATGGGGGATAAAAAATAAAAATGTGTTTGTTAGGTCCTGAGACAGAAAAGTTTATTTGGTCTGCGCGTCCCCTATGGTCACCGTTTGCGATCGATATCGGCTTTCACCTGCTGCTAGAGGTGACCGGGGGATAAAGTTACACAAGAGTTTGCCTAGGCCGATGACAAACTTTAGCAGCGTGTTGACTCTTACTTCGCCGTTGCCATCCAGTCAGCCCTGAGTCATAATACATGTTGACACAGCCAGGGAAACATCCATGTCGAGTCAGCTGAAGGGGATTTTAAGCCACACCTGCAAACTGAAAGTTAGTTTTTTTTGGGTTTTTTTTTATAAACAATCTTTTCCTTGGGAGTGTTTGATTTAGAGCCAGGATTATACCGGGCCCTCTGGGAAATGATACAACCAAAAGAAAAAAAAAAAAAAAAGAAAGAAAGAAATGGGCGTGTTATGCTCATACACATGTTGAAGTCCTGTGTTGGCATGTTGCAATCAGTCAGGAATGTATAAACCTAAGATGCAATGATGAGTTAAGAGCTTCAAAAGTGAGAAGCCAACAACTTCCTCATATTTTTTTTTCTCTCCACACGGAGCAGAACTTTGACCGGAGCTAGGAACACCGCAGGGCGACATCTAACCCTCTCAACAGCTGGTGAACAGCCTGAAGGGGGGGTGACAGTAATTACAGGTACGGTGTCAGGGTGAAACAGGAGAGCCGCAGTGTGTCTGGAGTTCGGTGCAACACCTGGGGATACTCACAAATTTCTTTTTCCCATCTCCGTCCTCGTCTTTCTTCTTTGACTTCCTGTCCTTCTCCTTCTTGGGTCCAGCAGATGAAGCCGAACCCCCCGTGTTTGGATCCATGTCGGTATATTAATCTTCAGACGTGATGTGCAGACGGACACGTGCGGCGGTGGGGGGTCTCCCCGGCAACGGCGCCCTTCTCGAGGGCAGGACAGTGTGCTCCCAGAGGGCCTGTGCTAGTATCTCGGCTAGTTAGCCACAATTAGCACAGGTCTGCTAGTAATTTGGTCCACAGCCAAGCGACCCCCCCTCTCCCCTCACAAAGCCGCCCGTCCGTTTGACTGAAGGAGGGAAATTCAAAGCACAATCCGGAGTTCTCGGGTCAACGAGCACGAAAACAACCAGTTGCCTCTCTGGAACACCAACGAGCGACTAACTTTGCCACTTCTTAAAAGTTACAGCGATAACGTTAAACTCCACAAGATGCAACACACACACACACACAAAAACGCTAACGTTAGCTTTAGCCCGGACTAGCTTACGGGCTCCGGTAATTAGTTAGTTAAAGCGGAACAAAAAGCCTCCGCCGTCGCCCGCTTCCAACCGCTCGTTTCGACGACAACAACGCGGAGTCGGCGTCACAGGTGTCCAGAACCGACGGCGTGTCCAAAACCGGTTTCCATGGCGGCTCAACAAAGTTTTGGGTAACTTTTTAACCCCTGTGTGACAACGGGGAAGCGAGTGTTTCTCAGCGGTGGGAGACCTCTTCCTGTTCTTTGACAGCCCTGGGTCGGGAGGGGGGCGGAGCCTGCGCGCTGGCGCTGCACCTGAGAGGATTTAAGTGACAGATCAGTGGCCAGGGCGCGCGACGCACACTGCTCATCACATGTTTACACGTTTATCTCCTCCTCCCCAAACTACTGTTTTTATTTTTGCTCTTCCCCCCCCCCCCCCCCCCCCCCGCCTCATAATCTTGATTTTAAAACAATCAGCATCAAGAATCCTTCAGTAAGGTGTGCAATCACAGTGGCCAGCAAAGGTATGACCTTGTTTACATTTTTAAGATAAGATAAGACAGGACTTTATTAATCTCACAATGGAGAAATTCATCCGTTACATCAGCTCTAGTCAAATAGTTAATAAATATAGAACAAAATTAAGAAAGAAGCTATATATATATATATATATATATATATATATATATACATATATATATATATATATATACATAAGATAAAACAAATCAGCAAAAAAAACAAATTAATATGTAGACACGTGCACACATGTACACATGGCTGTGTATGTGTGTATACACAAGGTGACCGTGCTATAATGGCAATCATGTTTGCAATCAAATATGTAAATATAGCCAAAACTTTTATAAGGTAGAATCTTTCCACATTACGACCACTACTTTTGTTTTGTTGGGATTATATTTGATAGAACAATGCAAAAAATTTTTATAATTTTGACAATTTTATCCACCCCTTTTAATCCGACACCCTTTTAATAAGGTCCAGTGCATTCAGTTCAGAATTAGCCCGATTACTAGATAGGATAATTCATTCTCAGAGAGATCGAAGCTCTTCCGTGAAGGACACAGAGGTTTTCAGGGGAACATTATTGAGCAGGTGGCATCAGAAAACCCAAGAAACACAACAGATGGGTTTGCTTTGTGCATTCTCTCTGGTTAAAGGTGTATGGCACAACTGACCAGGCAGGAGAGCATCCTTCAGAGAAGAAGCAACAAGTATATTGTGACTCTGGTGGTGCTACAGAGATCAACAGCAGTGGTGGGAGAATCAATGTGGAAATAAATTAATGGGAAACTCTGTCTAAAGCCGGCTACACGCCATGGCAGGGACAAAGCAAAGATGAGGAACAAGGTGCTCTTTTTTTGGCCTACATGTAAAATAAGTGGAGAACAGCTAACAGTCCAAACTAAGCTAATACTGCACATTGCCCTGAACAATCAATCCCTACAGTAAAATATGAGGGTGTCAGCATCCTGTTGTGGGGATACTTTTCTTCACCGGAGCTACGGGAACTAACCAAAACTCTTAGGGGCATGGAATACGCTGAATAGAGTAGGTTTTTGGGAGAAAACATGCTGCAAAAGTCTGGATGTGGTGTAGGTTCACCTTCCAGTAGGACAGCAACTCTAAATGTAAAGCCACAGCTACAGGGAGGGGAGTGGTTTAGATCAGAGCATTTTCACGTGTTGGAATCTCAAAGGCCAGATCCAAATCAAGACTTTGCTGAAAAAATCGCCGTTAACCGGTGCTCTCCATCCAATCTGGTTGAGCTTAGGCTATTTTGCAATGGAACAATGTTCAAAAATGTCCATCTAGAGTCAAGATTTGAAAAGCTGGTAGAAGCCAAAAGACTAGTGGATGTAATTGTAGTGAAAGGTGGTTTCAGAAAATAGGGACTGAATACAAAAGTGTGAGACACTTTTTATTTCTAATAAAATAAGGAAAATTCCCCAAACCATGTACCCCCTCCGTCCACTTGACAACTATGCAGTAGTTGATGTTGGCCTACCACCTTAAATCCCAACAAAACCTGAGGAATTGTGCGGTTATAAGGGGCTAAAGAGTGAATGAAGTTCAGGGCGTAGGAATAGTCTTGCCGTATAAGCAAAGGCCTGTAACCACATCAGGCCCTTTAATCTGTTTGGATCTGTGAGGAATTTCAGCTTCTTGTGCTGGAAACAAATAGTCTAAGTAGCTTTACATTTATGGGACCTCTGGAGGAAGGCAGCCGTTCCTCTGGACATTTCTGTATTATTGTGATAGTTTAATCCACCATAAAACCTAAAACATAAGAATAAGCCCCCCGTCCCCCCCAGCTCCTTTTAGCCCTTTCTCTTTTCAAGTTACAAATCTGTTCACTCTCTATGACTCTAACTAGGTTAAATATTCTTCAAGTTTAGCAGTGAGGTTGCAACCTCTGTGATAATACAGAGGCAAATGATCCTATTTTGCATGTCTTAAAAAGGGAATGATGAACCTTAGTGCTCTTAAGTAGCCATTTCTCTGTGCAGTGGGCTACTTCCACTCTATATCATTTCAAGATCTGCATCTAATTACGTCCGTTTCAATGCCTAAACTATTTTTTACTCTTTTTTTAAATCATTGGTGAGGCAATGTGTGAATCCTCCCTTCCTTTAGTGGTTATGGCCCTTTAGCACTTTGCTCCACAACCATGCTGTGCATATAAATAATAGGACCTGGGGCCCCACCGTGTGGTTGAAACGTAAACAGCACTTATTTCAGCGTCACCACTGTGGCACAGGGGGTTAATGTTGGTGTGTTGCATGCTGAAATGCAGGACTGTGTCTTGATTCTGAGTTTAAAAAGCAGACAGCAACTGCAAAAACATAATCTATTCCTGTTGTTTTTGTTTTTACATACATTCATTTCAAAGCAGTTGTGGTAAATCACCAAAATACCTTATAGGTACTGAGTATTCACCCATGACTTTGCTAAATGTTCACAAAATTAAATGTTTACTTAATGATTTTACGGCAATATCTATTTTTTTTTTACTTTAATATCAGTTGAAATAAACAGATGAAACTTTGACAGAATCGGGGCTGGTTGTCACTTTGCGGCGTTGGACACGACAAGGTATAATTCCTTGGATAACTTTGACTCAGACATACACAAACTTGTAAGCACACATAATCTCCCCTCCCCTCTTTATCTCTCGCGCAGTGAGAGAGACAGGATCACAGAGACGAGCTCATTTTTATCTGTCGTGGTATGCGAGAGATGTTTCCCAATAACAAGATTGGGGAGGATTTGCGCATCACCGGTGGCAATGAAAAAGACAACACTTTGGTCTGCTTTATCTCACAGGACTCAGCTACAAGTCCTCATTCCCTAAGATGGTTATGATGCTAAAAAATTGTCTACGAGAAGTTAATTATAAAAGCCAAGGTGCTTGATAGGACTTGCAAACCACCCCTGTGGGTGCAGTCAACGGTCAACAGTCGGCCTTTCACATCAGCAGTATTATCCTGTATTATTCACTCACAGGTACACATCCGAAAAGACCCCAGAAGACATTTCAGTATCCTTATGCAACAATATATAGCCACTAAAATCTGTCATTTGATCATTTTACAGATGACCAAAAAAAAACAAAAGGTTTCTGTTTGCATCCTAATTGCCTCACGAGACAAGACAGTCGAGTCACAGTATTACAAAGTACTTTTGTACAGACTGGAACAGTATTTTGGGTGTTGACACATTCCGAGCCATGTTTTCGTGAAGAAAAACAGACCCAGGGCTCAGTTCTGTGATGCAAAGTGCAGGCGCCACGTCAGATTTGTAAGCAGTTGGATGAGTTAATACTGGAGCGACTGACTGGAATGAGGATCCTGGAGAAAATAAAATAAATTGGCTTCCGTTGTGCAGAGAGCTGCGGGTGAATCACGGGATTTGTTTCACGTTTCATTATTTGGGTTAGCAGAAAGGTGAGGCCCGTCAGCCATTAGTCATTCCTGGAGTCCCTCTTTTGTCTTTCCGGCTGTCACAGCACTGAATTGTTTCTAGTTTCAGGCCTGTGGGCAGCATCTATCATACATGATCATATTGCAGGGGAATTATCCAGCAAATGTGCACCAGAGGTTTGTCCCTCTGGGGAGTTATTTGTAGGAGGTCCGGGCCTCTCTCAGTGACCTGTCATAGGGCATGGAGGCGAAGAAGGAGTTTCGCAGCTGGCAGTTGATGAAGAACACAATCAGGAGGACCAGCAGGAACAGCAGTAGGCACATGACTATGTAGGTGATCAGGTCCGGTTTGTGCAGTTCGCCCTCCCGGAGTCCCCCTCCCCCGCCGCCGCCCCTCCCCGTGGTGGGTCTAAGAAGGGCGGCCACGCTCACCGAGCCGCCGTTGGAAGCGTTCAGGGAGGAAGGGGCGTGCGTCGTGGACTGGGCCATGAGCATCAGGTCGAAGTCCGGGGAGTCGGTGGAGTTGAGGAGGATCTGCCTCAGCATGGCGCCCGGTGGGCTCACCGAAAGTCGGCTGCAGAAACAAACAAACAGACAGACAGCAGAGCAGTTATACAGCTGACTGACAGCTTGTTTCTTCAGGCACGACGGCTTTCCGTCTGATTCAAGGCAGATTCGAGAGAAAAAAAGGGAGCAGAGTGGAAATTTTACATTTGTATTCAACAGCAACTTATACCACAAAGTAGTCTGGAGTTTTCGTTAAGTAGCGACAAAACTGAAGGTTATTCCCTTATGGCGTTGTGATTGTTCCGCATTGGGAGGGAAAGAACACGCACTTTGGAGGGAGCTGCGAAGAGTTCCGCAGGTGATCTGGAGAAGTCCAAATCTCGGATCCGCATTCCGTGTCCCCTGGACTTTGTTCGCTCCAGTGCCGCCAAGGACGAGCCAGCGGCCGGCTCCTCCGCCGCGCGTCGACAGCTTCTTATCGAGCAATCCGGGTGCCTGCTGGTGGCCGCGTAAACACCCCGTCCCCTGTCACATTAAGCGGATGCGACCCAATCCACGTGTAGAGACGGCACCGTAGCAAAACATTGCTAGCCTCATTTGGATCCCAAAAACGTCCCGCCTCACACTGCCCGCTTTCTGCAAGCTGCTAAAAGCAACATCCAGATGAGTTTGAAGTTGAGCGACGGCCGCCGGTGCGCACACGTGTAGCCAGGCTTGTGCGTCGCCGACCGCCTGCATGCGCGCACGGGAACCGGGAGCGATCACCGCAGTCCGCCCATCCGATTGCCCTTTTTATCCAGTAAAGAATCGATGCGTGTTGATTTGATACTATTCCGACGGCACTGCCCTTAAGAGTTCATCGATCCGGTGCCACTAAAACTGGGCGAAAGGAGGGGATTAATGGAAACAAAACACACCAGCGCACCAGGTCATAAACAGCTTCCCTTTCTCCCTCGGCTGCATGTGTGACACAGAGAGAGGCAGATAGGAGGAGGAGGAGGAGGAGGAGGAGGGAGATAGGGAGGGAGAGAATTGCAGATCAGGAGGCACGCACATCCCCGGACATCGCGTCTCTGCTATTCCATCCATTTCCCTGTCCTTTTTCGGTCCATCCATCCACACTATAAAGGTCCGTTTTCATATTGGTGATAAGAAGTCCATTCCCAACTCTGGTTCATTTCTCGGCCGGCATGGGGAATGTCTCACACTGGGGTGGTGAGAGAAAAGTGCAAAGGTGTGAGATTGGACGGGTGTGCATGTATTGCCTCAAATGGATGATTAACCTGCAGAATAGATCTAATTCTTCCGCACTTTTTTTTTTTAAAGCACAAGTTTAAAAGTAAGTACTTCACGTACACCACAA
Source organism: Fundulus diaphanus (assembly GCA_037039145.1). NCBI lineage: Eukaryota > Metazoa > Chordata > Actinopteri > Cyprinodontiformes > Fundulidae > Fundulus > Fundulus diaphanus. The sequence continues at coordinate 36,015,951 of CM073125.1, forward strand.
ATTGTAAGAAAGGCACAACGCAACAAATAGAGAGGCAATCAAATAATTTAAACATAAAGCAAAGAAAAACCTCAAGATAAAAAAAACAACAAAACAAAAACAAACAAGAGCTGAGTCTTCAAGTGAGTTTAAAATATTTAAAAGGTTCAGCTTTCCTGACGTTCAGAGGAATGTCGCACCTAAGCACAGTCCCCCTCACATTTTCAGTCTGGATCGAGGAACAATCAGACCTTGAGGGCCTAGGAGTGTATGGACCAGATCGCTGATGTAAGAGGGAACCAAGGGGCGTATTGCTTTGTAGATCAGGAGGACGATATACTGAATCCTGAATGTGACTGGCAGCCGAGGAAGGTACATGAGACCTGTAATAATGTGAGTGTCGTGATGGGCTGTTGGTAAGCAGTTTTCTGGATGAGTTTCAGACCCCCTGCAAGTGGGAAGCTGACTCATTGTTTAAGAAGGAACAGAGAGGGTTGCAGTAATCTTGGTGTAACAAAACAAAAGCAGAAATTACAGTTTCTTTATGTCAGACGATGACTTTTTTTTATTGTTTAGAGGAAAATAGCTGCACTGAACAACAGAATTAAATTGACAGTTTTATTTTTATTATTAAAGATGATGTCCAGCTAGTGGTCTGACACCTAGGATTCAAATGGATCAGAAAACTTTATTGGAAATGTCCTTTTGTGCAAAAAATGAGCACATCTGTTTGATTGTTGTTTAGATGGAGAAATTTAGGAATCATCTTGTTGCTAATCATTGCCTGGTATTGTTATTGAGTTTGTATGGTGAGAGGTCTGTCAGAGCAGCATTTATTAGACACCGGGCCAAATTTCTGTGAATGAAGTGACCCAAATGAAGCTAATCCAAAGAGAAAAGGACAGGTCCAAGCATTGACAGCTTCAGCACATCGCGGGTTAGGAGTGCTGGGGAGGAGCCCATCTCATCAGACGTCACATAAAAATTTTAGTTTCATAAGTAAGAGATGAACCAAAGGCCCCTGACAGATCCAACAGAAGAGAAACAGAATTTTTTTTTAATCATGTTCTATATTTAGGATATTATTGATAGCCTTGAGGAGAGTTGGTCTATGTCTGGATAAAAAAATATATATTTTTTATTATTCTTTTGACCTCAGCATGTACTTAAGTGAGTGAACGGTCTCTGCTCCATTCTGCTGTCTGACCAGGCAGCCAGCCCCTCCATTCACTTAAAAAAGAAGATTAAAAGTGTATCTTGGGTCATTTCTTTTGGCACTTGTGGGTGCAGATGAAGGGTTCTTAAGAATGGGTTTGACTGAAGCTATTTTAAATAGTACAGGTGCTAAGAGACTGATTTATTTATGAACATAAGCTTGGCCCAAATGACAGTGGCAGATTCTACAAGAAGACCTCGGGGGTCATAATAATATCAAGGGCCAGCGTGTTTCATAGTTGCTCATTAAAACTGAAACGTCGTCATAGCAGACCGGCCGAGCAGCAGACGGTGCAGGGTTGTGGCAGGAAAGAATAGGGACAATGGGTGTTCTAATCTTTAATTTCTTGATCCATAAAAAAAGTCTTACTGGGAAGAGCAGGCGTTCACATGTAAGAAACCATCAAACCTTTGGTGAGTTAAGTTTGGAGCAAAGTCCTGACTGATGTGAGTCGCTGCTCTCTGTGAAATTCATTTGACGTTACCCAATACTTAAAACGAAGGTGCTAAAGATGGAGCTGGGAGGCTAGTTTGCTCTCACATGATGTTTTATGACATGAGAGTGTTTCATGTGATCTGTACCTGCTCTCTCAGCGTAATTCCCCTGGTAGACACACCCAAACACAAACCCATACATCATTCAACTGTCTAGAGTCAGTTCAGAAACCAATGATGATGCTATGTTGACACAAATGTTTGAGCAATCTAGATTTAAAAAAAAAAAAAAAATCTGCAAATTATCTTCAATGTCCTGCATAGCCAGAGAGAGGATTATAACTAAGCAGTTTGGGGGATGTACGTCGCCTGGGAAATCTGAAAACAGCCTGAAGCCTTGTTTACATACATGAAGGGACAGTAGTTATTGTGATTTATGAGGAGATTACAGTTTAATGGGGCCTCTCTTTGTTATTCCTCAAATATTCTTTTCATTTGTTTTTGACGCGCTTGATTTTAGGAGGATTACTCGTCTTTGAAAAAATATGTTCTTAGTTGTGAGCATTTTTTCAGAGATTAGCATTTCACATTCAACCAAGCAAATTGCTTGTGTTTTGGTACATAGTCCAAGGGAAAAGCTATTTTTATTTTTTTGCAGAATGAGAAGCAGATTTATTTTCTACAAATATTTCGAAAAAAAATTCTACTGAGTTAAATATTATTTGATGCCTGCAAAGTACTTAAGTCACATTTTAAAGACATGTTTTAGACAAGACTGGGTTCAATTTGTGAAAAAGATGTTTCTGGTAGAGTTGGTGGTATGGTGTCTTCACATGTTGAACCCTGTTAAATCCTATTACATTGGTTTTCTTTGAGCCTTTTTAAATTACTTTACAGGGGGCGGACAGCAGAACAACAAGGAGGCTTAGTTGGTCTAGATTTAATTAGTAGGAGCACTTATCGGGATGATATCGGTGTCCACTGAACCAATGGCGAAATTGCTGTAAGCAGAAGGGTACATTGGCACTCCTTCCACCATACTCGCCATTACTGAATCTCTGTATTATGGAGGTAGAAATATTAGCAGTGCCTGCTAAGATTCCATGATGAGACCAGAAGAGATCTTTAAAAAAGCTTCTGCAAGGATGTTATTCTCTGCTGCAAACCAAAGAATGAGATTCTTTGGTTTTGATGAGCGAGTAAAGGGAGATTTTAAAGAGAGGGAGAAAACTTGCGGCGTTGTAAACTGTTTGGAAACATTCCTAAATCCTACAGCAATGGCCGGTATTGATGAAAATTAACTTCTAAATTCTGGTGAAAAAAAAACCCTAGATTGCTATAATACCCTGAAATACCTTACCCTGAAATAAAAAAAAAAAGTTGAGTTGCACAAGCCTCCACCACTGACCGCTATTGCATTAAATCCTCTAAACACTTTGACAATATTATGACAGAAATCCTCTTCAGTTTCTTTGAAACTAAGCTGAAATAACCTTTTTTAATCATCAGCAAAACGTTGTGTTTCTGAAGACACCTGATGTTCCATGAGTCAAATGTCGAGGCTGTTTCACCAGATAAACCAAAGCAACTCACAAACTGTACGGCCTGTTGGAAGTGGGATTCTGCTTTCCACACACCCGTGTCTACATTACCATTTAACAGATAGACGTGCATCTTTTTCAATTCAGTTCAGTTCAGTTTGGCTCATTTCAATCCAGTCATCATACAATTTTAAAATATATATTATAAAAAGATTTGCAAATAAATAAAAACAACTGATAGTTGTCATGATATTTTTCTAGGATGAACCCGGAAACAGCACGCACACACAGAGTTAGTTCTTAGGAGTGAGTTTATTGAATGGTGTGGAAGATGGATGATGATGAACCCAGAGTCTTTCAACAGACTGAGGTGTAGGGTGCAGAAGCTGGCCGGCAGGAGGCGTGTAGAGAGACTGACCGAGAGGAACTCTGGAGCCGAAGACTAGCGACCAGGACGGAGCATCTGAGCCGAGGACTTGAGACCAGAACATCAGAGCCGAGGACTTGAGACCAGAACATCAGAGCCGAGGACTTGAGACCAGAACGTCAGAGCCGTGGACTTGAGACCAGAACGTCAGAGCCGTGGACTTGAGACCAGAACGTCAGAGCCGTGGACTTGAGACCAGAACGTCAGAGCCGTGGACTTGAGACCAGAACGTCAGAGCCGTGGACTTGAGACCAGAACGTCAGAGCCGTGGACTTGAGACCAGAACATCTCAGCCGAGGACTTGAGACCAGAACATCAGAGCCGAGGACTTGAGACCAGAACGTCAGAGCCGTGGACTTGAGACCAGAACATCTCAGCCGAGGACTTGAGACCAGAACATCAGAGCCGAGGACTTGAGACCAGAACAGCTCACCAGGAGTTGAGAACAGGAGTGGGAACAGAGCTGAGCTGGATCTAGGCAGAGACTGGAACAAAAACAAAGCTGACGGAAAGTCTATTGGCTGACTGGAACAAAAAAAAAGTTGAAATAAGTCTTCTGGCTGACAGTAACAAAAACTGAGCTGACAAGAATTCTGGCAGAGACGGAGTGGGAGTGAACGCTATGGACCGGCGACGAGAACAGAATCAGGTGAGTCTTATAAAGAGGTGAACACAGGTGGCAACAGATCAGGGGTAATTGCAGCCTGACAGGTGACGTGAATAAAGACTAATTGGTGTCCAGAGGTGTGACTAAAAGCTGAGCGAGGGAGAGCTGAGAGAACTGCAAAATAACAAGAAAGAAACCAGACAAAACTTAAACCATGACAATAGTACTACACATGTGAGCATAACACAAGTATAAATCAGTCTTTAAAACAAATGTGTAAATAAGTGGATATAGGGGTTCAGTAGATACGGCCTGCACGGTGGAGCAGTTGGTGGAGCTGTTGCCTCACAGCAAGAAGATCGTTGGTTTGACACCAGGCCCTGGGGTCTTTCTGCATGGAGTTTGCATGTTCATGCATGTGTTCTCTCCGGGTACTCCAGCTTCCTCCTGCAGTCTTAAACATCGCTGTTGGGGTAACTAGGTGTGAGCGCACGCGTTGTTGGTCCTATGTGGCCTTGTGATGCACCGACGACTCTCAGTGGCTGCTGGAGATAGGGGACACCATGACCTTATACGGACAAGCGGATATAGACAATAGATGGATGTAAACAGGTAGTTTATCAAACATAGATTTAGAGACAGAGAGAGAAATATCACCCTTTTGCTAGGGCTGAACGATATACAAAAAACCACATTGATAAAATAGAAATCATATTGATCGATATTGATAATTATCAACAAACTCAAAACATATATTTTAAATGCAGCCCAGGCCATTTTATGCTGTTGCTTAGCGACCTATTATAAGATACAGAACACACAAACACTGAATTCAAACTCAACCCTTTATTTAACCAACGTTTTGCCATAACTGCAAGTTTTAAAAAAATAAAAAAAGAACACAAGCTTTCTGAACTCTTTGAAGGAGGCAAAGCTTAGTGACAGAAGGTTCCTGTGTCTGATTGTGGTTGGTTGGGAGGATGTAATGACTGTAATGTTAACCTACATGGCTAGAATGTATAAGGAAGGAAAACTTTTATTTAATTGAACTTCTTATTGACCCTTTTTTTTTCTATCATCGATATACGTCTATCGATCGATATATTGTTATTGAATTATCGTCCAGCCCTACCTTTTGCAGAGCTGGAATCAAAGAGCCTACACCTTCACATTGACACCAAAGCATTCTTGTGTAATGAAAATAAATAATGAGATATTTTTGAAAAATGGGGCTAAACTATTGAAAGCTTTATAGTAAGAAATCCTCAAAATTATGAGGTAATTTCTTAGATCAACCACTGAAGAGAAGCCAACAGGATTTCTCTTTGGCGTACCTGAAAGCACCCTGGCTGTTTCATTTTGGATGAACTGTGCAATTTTTATTGATTTGTTTGAGGACCTACAACTAAAATGGCATCCCACTAATCCTTAGTGACAAAAGTATTAGATAACTTTGCTGTTTCATTTTACAAAAACATGGTCACTACCTTTGGTGGCGAGATGGAAGAAGGCTTTTTTTCTTGCTGAACATGTGGGGTAAAACATAAGTCCTGGTGGAGACAGTACTGCTGAGAGCCAGAATAAAAGCTATAAAACCTTATTTTTTGGGCCCATTTAGACAGTTTACCATTTTCCACATTTGCTGTTTTGATCTATTAAGGCCACATATATTTTAGTAAAGGAGCCGCTTGGGACTTTTTGTACGAGCTATTCCTAGCTAATTTGGACTTTTTTATTCAAATTGGCAGTTAAAGATTTAAAGTACCTTTGAATCTACTCATACTATAGAAAAACATGGTGATGTAAGTCCAATAAAGATGCTCTATGGGCAGGAGGCTTTTAATAGCTATTACAGTTTGATAGGGATAACCTTTTCTGTTACAGAAGAGTCAGCTGCATATGTGGATCGAAATCAGCATTTATTAGAAGATGGTGAAACTAAATCTTCAGAAGAAGTTATACACGATGATTATTTACAGACAGACAGACAGACAGACACACACACACACACACACACACACACTTAAAAGCATCCACGTGCGCTGTTAAAAAAAATAATCACAAAATCATGTGATGTCCAAAAGAAAGAATGAGTTTTTCTGTAGGTGAAACTGAGGTTTTTGTCAACGTGGATTAAATCTTTAACAAGTCACAATGCCGGCCAGTTTTGAAACAAACTGTCATGTGTCTATATAAAATCCAAAGCAACAAAAGAATGACAGAGAGAGGAAAATAAACACTTTGGAAAGGTGAATGTTCAAAACTAAATTTGACAGGAAATCTCTTAAGTCACCTGAAGAGGACAGAAGACAAAAAATATCAGATAGATTTGGATAACCTTTGCAACAAAAGTAGAAAATTATTGCAAAGTAGAGATGTGGGTGCTGAAAGATTTCAACCAAAGAAGACTGAATGCTGAAAGTGAAAAAAAAAAAAATTCTTCAAAGCTACAGTAGGTAACTTTTGCAAGTATGTATGTTCTTTTCTTATTGTTTTTTTAAAACTGTCACCATGTCCCGACAGTAAAACATAAAACAGATAATCTGTGGAAAAAAAATCAAGCTCCTCTGGCTCCCTCCAGTGGTCCTACTACCATTTGCTGAAACACCCCGCTCCCGGACAGAAACAACCAATCAGAGTCAAGAGCAATGCCTTGCTCTGACTGGTTGTTAGCAGTGTCAATTACTTTTGTGGACGCACTGCTCACACCCTCTCCCCCACAGAGCACAACTGTCATTCAAGCTCAAGATTGCTGGTGGGCTGCAGCTGTGTGGAGAAATGGCAGAGAAAGAACCTACTTTACAGAAAAACTTCCAATTTCTGGAGTTTCAGAAAACAAAGACAGGTAAACATCGGAGCAGCACAACAGGCCCCGCTGTGAAGGGAGGGCTGCAGCGCAGCAGGCAGCAAGGGGACCTGTAAAATGTCTTGTTCAAGTTTTCAGGCTACGTTCATGTTTTCTCAAAATTCCCTACTGCAGCTTTAACATTTTAACTTTAATTAGTTTAACAGTGTGCACACTTACACAAACAGGTTACTGCACTTCACTATTTAGTTTTTCTCCCCCTTCTAACACATTATCTTGTTGTATGGTATAAATATAACATTAAGTGTGAAAACTTTTGAAATTACATAGCCTAAGTTGGTCTTATTATTTTCAGGATTCACCAAAAAAACTCAGCAACCAAGAGAAAGACAACAATATAAAATGGAAATGGAAGTAGGGACACAAACTGGTGAAGGGGCGATCTGACAACAAACCATCCATGTCCATATTCTCTACCCCATGGCCCAGAATAGAGTAAAGCAGTTTTTCAGGGTTGGATTTTGTGCTTAAGGTGGCCTTAGAAAGAACTGATGCACAGTAAGCACTCACATCAGAAATCACTGTCTGAAACATTCCATTGTTGCTCTGTTTCCTTGTTGTCTCTTTGTATTATTTATGGTTTCTTAATCCCTTTAATCCCTAAAAGTGGTTGAAAAGACAGCTCATTCATTAAGAACTGACACCTCAAAGGGGAATTTAACAGGAAAACTAAAAGTTAGGGGCTTCAATCATGTTTTTTTGCTCAAAGTACAAATAGAAGCTAAAAGTGTTGAAAATAGACTTAATGCTCCTGGTGTTGGGACAAAAGAAAAGCCAGTGGTACGCCTGAATGGTCGGCAGTGTGTAGCTACATATTTGGCGATTCTTTCTTTTTTTACATGTTATGAATCTGTTATTTTTTTCACGAGTGACAGTAGAAAAACCCATTAAGAATTTCCTCAAACAGCTCCGCCTTACATTTTAGTCACCTAGAATTATCAGTAAAGTGAAGGCTCTGTTAATAGCAGCAACAAAAGAGGAGGTAATCTCCACTCGCAGCGGTGCTTTACTCAGCCGTTACGGCTTATTCCTGGGAGGCAAATTGCTTTAGTCTGCTGAGCTTTGTTTATTTTTATTTTTTTTTGCTCCATTAAATAATTTTTTGCTTTCCTCAGCATGAACCCCACAGAGCAGAGGAGTCGTCCGACGTGCCGGCAAGATTCCAACAGCAACCCAAAAATAGTGTCTATAGGGTCTATCCATCTCTGCTTTACACCGCCTCAGTGGCAGATGGGCTTCTAAAAACGTTTTTTTCCAAAGTTTCCAAATCGTTAATGATCGATATTGCGAAACAATAAAACCCTGTACTTTTGTATGCCAAGACACTATAAATGGCCTCAGACAAAAGCTCTTTTACAAAGCAGAATTTTTGGCGACACAGTGGACTGATTACACGCGCTCTCTAGTACATGTTCCTGCGTGAGCACATGAAAACGCATGCATAGGAGTCATCTGTCCTGTATAAACCACAATCTGGATCAAACACTGCCTTGCACTTGCATAAACACAGACAGAGAGACGGATCGAGAGAGAGAAAACAGGCGGCCACACGAAACACACAACATGATGACTAATGCCTTTATGGCCAGCAAGGACTCTTTTGTCTTTTGTGTCAATACACTCCAATTATCCGTAAGACTGATTCAGTAAGACTGAATCTTAAACAAACAAAGTAGATGTCTCTCTCTCTCTCTCTCTCTCTCTCTCTCTCTCTCTCTCTGTGTCTGTCTGTCTCTCATTTTCTGTAATTATATTCATTCTCTGCAACGCATCTTCTTCATCTTGCAAATCACAACTTTCTTCTTCCAGTGCTTGAAATGCCCCCGATGACAGAAATCAGATGCCGCACAATTAGTCACTTGATTATCTCACACAGCACCAAATGCTTATTTTTCTTGTGAGGGAGTAATAAAAGGAGAGACATTTACTGTCTCCCACAGTATGACGTATAAATACAGTCTTGGTGTTTTACAACGGGTAAGACAACGGAGCTGTTTGATAGCCTTAAAAAATGGCTGTAATTAAAAGCACTCAAAGTGATCACCATAAATCATCGGTTTGGAACGCCATTAAAAAGTTTTCAATCATAAAACGGCTAAGATCCTTCAAAGCTGTGGAAGCAAGCAATAAACGTAGTGACAGAAGTCTGTGAAGGATGTTCAGGGAAACAACAGTGGTTCTTGTGTAACTGAAGCCCTTGGCGAGATGCTGTCTGCCGCCCTACACGCACATCAAACACACACCCGCTTCCCCAACAAAGCTTATTCTGAAAAAACAAAAAACAAAATTAACAACCAAAGAATAAAGAAGGGAAAAAAACTATTTAAAAAAACGACTTTTTATCCGACTAATGAGAAACATTAAGAATCAACACATTACAATTACATCCTACGATGCTTTGCCTTCACTCATAGCTTTGTGAATGTCGCTTTGGCCAGGAGGATTTCATGTCATCAGGTGGTACCCATTGTTCACTGGGTGTTTCCACCCTTAACCACAACACCCTCCCGATGGTGGCCGGCAGTGGTGGCCAAGTCACTGCCCATCTTCTCCTCCTGGCTTCCAGCTCAACTCCTCTCTCCTACTCCATAACCAGCAAGAGGCCCTTGCTGCTGCCTCCTCAATCCTGCGAGCTGCTGTTTTTCCTCTTCTTCCCTGTTATTCCAATGGGTGTAAGGATTCTCCGCACTGACTGCGCAGGGAATCCTCTACAGCAGACATATACCGGGAACATCCATGCCTGCCATGCCTTCCCCCTGCAGTCCTGCAGAAAGTCTTGGTGCTTGGCGCTCTTTCTTTCAAAGGCTTGTCCACACCCCTCCTCCCAATGGGACTCAAAGAGGATGATCTTCTTTGCATCTTCTGACCACAGTACCACATCTGGCCTCAGGGTTGTCTGAACAACCAGGGGGAACCTCTGCTCTCCTCCCAGGTTGACTTTCATTTCCCATGATTGGGCCTTTTGTAGTGTCATGATTTGTCTTAGATGAACCCAGACACAGCACGCACACACAGAGCTGTGAGAGTTTATTGACAGTGGGTAGTGGATGATGAGAACCAGAGTCAGTTACCGAACGGGAGTTGAAGGGTGCAGGAGCAGGCTGACTGGAACGGACCGGAGATACAGACAGGATCAGGAGGTGGACTGCTGAGAATCCCTGTGGTGCAGCAGCGAGTGAGTTCCTTGGACGACGAGGCAACAGATAATCCAAAACTGAACTTTAACAGAGTTCCTAGGGAATCAGATGATGTAGTTAATCCCACAGGGCAGCAGAGTGAAATCCGGGAGGTGCTGGGCTGCTGCAGAACCAGGACTGTTGACGAGGGAACAGGCTTGGTGTTAGTAATGACTGAAGACGAGCCAGTGACGAGGAACAGACTGAGGTGAGTTATATAGTGGTGTGAGCAGGTAGAGACAGTCCATAGTTAATTGCAGCCTGACAGGTGATCCTAATCAGGGCTGCAGTGGGAAAGGAGGAGACAGGAAATGCTCAGAGTGCAGCCATCCAGGCTGCATCATGACATGCAGTAGACTGGTTCTTGTTGCTGCTGTGATTGGTGGCTTTTCCCCCTCCCTCACAAACTGGATTAATGTTGTTTTCTGCAGTGGTTGGTGTTTCTTTTTCCTTCACTGTTGGAAATGGGAGGTTCCAAGGCCCTGCCTCCCTATGCATGACGCCCCAATAATGTCACAAAGCTTCAGTATGCTCTCTACTTGTGCAACAGTACAGTCAGCTGCCCACTTGTGTACTGATCTTGTAGTGATGCCTGCATGTCTGACTTATTCATCCTGGGACTCTCTGTATGTCATTACAACTCTGCACTTTGCCACTTTGTATTCCTCAACCACGGATGACAGAGGATGGAGCTGCCCTGATCTTATATAGAGGCCCACAAAAGTGAATCTTGAAGGGATTCCCAATCACTCATTGATCTTCCTCTCCACTTCTTCCACGCATGTCATTGGGCCTTCATACACAGTCAGCAGCCACATGAGTCTTGGCAACAGTCCATGTTGATAGAGCCATACTTTAAACTTCCCCGGAAGCCCTGATTTCTTGACCCTCCTCAACCATTCCTCCATCTGCTTCCTCGTACTGGCGATGTTGCTCCTGTCCGTCAGTGATTTATCAATCAACTTTCCGAGGCACTTGGCTGGGTTCTCCTCTGTCGATGGAATCATTTCCTCTTGCACACGCAGCTTGAACTTGTTGGTCACCTTCCCATTTCTGATCACCATACTCATGGATTTCTTTGGCTTAAACTTCATTCTGGCCCATGTTACCACGTGGTCCAGGGCAGCAAACACCCACCTCACCCCCACGTGGGTTGTGGTCGTCACAATGAGGTTGTCCATGTAACCTCTTATTGGGGGTTGCCAGATGCCTGGATCCATTTTTTGGACCCCAGGCTTCTATTTCCGCAGCTGCTATTATGAGGTTCATTCCCACGACAAAGAGGATGGGGGAGATTGTGCGGCCAATTCCGATTCCTTTTCCAGGCTTTTCCACTGAGTTGTAAATTGGGCTGTCTTGAATCATAGCTGGATTCCGGCAAAGTAGCTGGTGATCATTCCCTTTATGTGCTGACAAAATTGAGAAACAGACAGACATTTTAAATACAAACTCACTTGGACCGGTGGAAAATAGACAGTGGGCCGTAAAATTTTTATGAATGATACCTTACATCTAGCTGGATGTAAGGTATCATTCATAAAAAACATTTACAATCATATTCAATAAATTAGAATATGAGTTCCAATGAAGCTCATTAGTCAGATTAAAAGAATCTTTTGAAAATAACAACCTTCAAGCAAGCATTAGACATGCTTTTCATTAAGCCCACATTTCTGTATTAAATGTTTTATTTTTGTTGTGAAATTTGATGTAATTTTCAATTTTAAAATGTTGTGTTTTCATTATATATGTAAATGGATAATAATAATAATAATAATAGATTTAAAACATCAATCTGTGAGTAATTAATCTATTTTTATTATTTTATTTATTTGAAATGGGACAATGCATATTAATAACATGGGTTCATGAAATCCACATGTAAATATGCCAGAGTTAGCCACAGAGGCTAATTTTCAGCTGTAGTCCCGGGGTAGATTGATGTTAAAAATTGGAAAGCCACACACAGAAAAAAAAAGAATAGACAATAGCAATAAAAAGTGTCAGTATATCAGCAGACAAAAAAGGAGAAAAGTAGTGCAGACAATAACACAGATATTTCAGACATAAACTATTTTGAAAATAAAACACTACATGTTGACACTGTGACTGCAGATCTGATTATCCAGATCTATTATCCAAAGATTCACTGATTCTACTGAAGGTCCTAAGTGTTGTAATGTTCCACCGTTTGGTGGAACGGTCTATATAATGTGTTTATCTTAGTGAACTGGGTTACTGATAATAATTCTAATTTTTTGCATTTGGCTGGATTTGTTTCTATAGAAAAATCTAAGCAATCTGAATGACTGAGGGAAGAGTCAGTCAAATCATTTCACTTCTAAAACATAATGCTAATATCTGTCCTGTACCTCATTTCTGCAGCTGAATAACATCATTGCAGAGCAACTGACCTTCAGAAATAAAGCGCACTTTGCATCACCAGGGGACACCCCCCCCCCGACACACACACACACACACACACACACACACACACACACACACACACACACACACACACACACACACACACACACACACACACACACATACACACCAAGACTAGCACTAAGCAAAGATGCTGAGAATAATCTTTGCTTTCTTGCATCTGAATTTCAAATATGAGTGACTCAAGGGAGTTTGTGTTCAGGATCAGTGAAGAAGTTCTTGGAGGGAGAAAGCTGATCTGCCCCTGGTTGAGTATGGGTAGACCCATGGTTCAGAAAGCCCCATGATAGAGCAAAAAATTAACCCCCAAAGCTAGAGATCTAAATCACAGAGAAACAAATGATTGAAAAAGGCGAAGTGGAGAAAGAGGCGATGGTGAGACGATAAAGGGTGGAACCGAGGAGAACAGACCCAGGGAGTCAAACAGATGGGAAGTGACAAAACTAGCAGTCCATATAGAACATAGCCTTCGATCCCGCCAGACGTGTGCACGTACGTGTGCGGCTGGGCCAAAAAGACGTGGGAAACGTGACAAGAACGAACAGGATGTAACAGATAGTTGAAGAGATGCCAGACAAATACAGAACATAAAAAACCCACTGAGGAACTGCGGTGATAAAACAGTGAGATAAGAGAAAGAAGGTGGAACAAAATAAATATCAACTAAACAGGGATCAAAAGGGGAAAAGAGACTCAGAAGATGCATGTTGGCCAAAAAACAGCAGCAAGCGCAGAAAAGGGAAACTATGTTGTAGGTACATAAGGAACTGAGAGGAAAAGTATCAGTACTTACAAGCTAACTTGCTGTTACTGCAAACATAACATAATGGGGGCGATGGTGGCGCCAAAGTTAGGCAGGTTGTCCTGTAACTGGTGGGTTGCCAGTTCAATCCCCTGTCATTGCTTTGCCGCATTGCCTGCTGGTGGTGGTCAGGGGGCCCAGTGACGCCTATGTATGGCAGCCTTGCTTCTGTCAGTCTGCTCCAGGGCAGCTGTGGCTACTAACATAACTCACCACTGTCAGGGTTTGACTGACTGTAGTGTGAAGGTCGTCGGACTTGTGAGAGCACTATAGAAGCCATTTACCATAACTTTCTTTGTGATTCACTCCTTTATTTCCTCTCCCAGAGAATGACTGAGGGAAGATTTGCAGTCCAGGAAATAGCCTGGAACAGCATTTCATATCTGCTAATCGCAGCTGCCAATAACACTGACGCACTGATGCAGCTCAATAGGGATGAATTATTGGGACCCAGCAGTCAATTATGGCTGATCCCCGGGTTTCATTATCTGTGCTCTGATTACAGGGGTTTATTTCAACACTAAAAGAACACGTGTAACACTCACCTGTTTCCTTGGATTAACTGAGTTAAAAAACACATTATATAATATTATTGTTCATAAATCAGTCTGCCTGAAAAAAAAAACATTTTTGCACTCTGTCCCATCAACATGGAATTCTCTACAGCAGGATCTCAAACTATCCAATTGGACTCCTCCAGGACAATTTAAAATTCTTTTTAAGACAAAAATAGATATCTTTTTCAACTTGCTCTTGTTTTTAAGTCATATTTTATTAGCTTATTTCAAACGTTTTAGTTACTTGTATTGTTACTGTGTTTGTAAATGTTTGTTGTTTTGTTTTATCAAACAAGTCTCTGTTGAAAATAAGATCTTGCATCTCAGTGAGAATACCTATATAAATAATGGTTAAATAATAACAACAAAAGCAATAATAATAATAATAATAATAATAATAATAATAATAATAATAATAATAATAATAATAATAATAATAATAATAATAATAAACTGATCAAAATCAACCTCAAAAATGAATATTTTCCGACAGCAACCTCATAAGGTCACGACACACTGAGAGGCCCAGAGAGACACATGCTTTGACTGAATCTATCGTCCTGAGATGCCTTCGGAGTAAATCCGCAATAAGACAGCTCTTAGGACACCAGTCTGTGCACTGCTAATGTAACCCTTTTAAATGGTGTGTGATAGTTTTAAAAGACGTTAGCAGTTTGGTACCACGAAAATTTTCTGATAGCTTGAGCTTTTATTGTAATAGAGATTCAAATAAAACATTCAAATTTAGACTTGTCATATTTAAAAATATGCATATATATTCTTAATTGTATACCACTAAAATCTTTTGGCAACTGATACATGGAAAGGAAAAGTGCTTTATTTGTCATTATACATACAAGGTACATACAACGAAATTACATAGATCAGAAGGAGGGTTAGCCTGAGCCGCTGCGACTTAGCGTGCCGCCACTAATGGCTGACCTGACCAGCATGTCTTTAGTGGTAGGGGAAACCGGAGAGCCCAGAGGAAATCTACGCAGACACGGAAAGAACATGCAAACTCCACACAGCCCAAGACTCAAACCCATGACCGTCTTGCTGTGAGGCAAGAGTGCTAACCACTGTGTCACTGGGTTGCCGCAGGTACCGCTGTGTGGAAAGGTTATTTTTGTTTAAAGTGGGTTTCCAGCTTGTATACTGCTATTTTTAAACTATACTACACTAAATCCCTTTGTCAGTTGAGAGGTTTGGTCTTCCAAGTTGATCCCTTAAGGATCTGTACCCATAAAGCACCGTGTCGTGGAAAGGTAGATGAGTGTTAAGTAAGTCTGAAAAAATATTGGGGACTAGAATGCAGCAAAATGCTGAATGTTTTGCAGCTACCCTGATTTTAAAACTGAGGGGGAAAAAGAGAGGATTACCAGTCTACTGCTGTACAAATGCTGAAAATACATACAACAGCCTACACATGTATTGGCACCCCTGAAAGAGATTTTAAATTACCTTAAAATAAATTCATCAGCAGCAAATTCTTACACTGAAAAATTTTGGAAAATAAAACCTTTAACAAAATACATTATATTGCTGTGAAGAAAGAAATCCCACCTTTATAAAAAAGCATGTAGCAAGCATTTTTTATTTAGGTTGTACTCTTTAGTTGATTAGACTGCGCATAAACATTTAATTAATAATTTAATACTTCCTGTTTTTTGGGGGTAGAAACATAACAAAAAATAAAGGCAAATTTTCCTTAGCTGTGACGCGAAGGACAAGAGAAAATGTTACTTATCAAGTAAGGCAGAGTTTTGTGGTTCTTTAGAAATGGCTTAGAAGAGAATAGGTTTTGACCGACTCCTGCAGATATCCAGAGTCAGAGCAAGAATTAGAAAGGTTAAAGCAACGGGAGCTTTGAAAGACAAGGCTGGACGAGGACATCACTTTTATTTTGCCATGCCACACAGTGAGCAGGATGGTAAGACAGATAAAAAAAAGTTCTTTAATGTGAGATTATTCAACTGCAATAAAAGTTGTGTCTACCAGAGGTCAGAATAAGTGTGGAGGACTCTATAAATGAGACAATGCAATGAAGGAGGTGAGGTAGACTATGTTGACTGAATTCAGATTGACATTCAGACAGGAATTAGTTCAATTGTTCTTCATAAATGGTTAATCAAGAGGTGAAAAGCTGAAGAGTAAAAAGACATAAGTTTGACTGATAGATGGCATCTTTTTGCCCTCATGCAGTTTCTAAAGTGCTTAAAAAGGTATTTTCTTCACCCATTCACTCATAATGGTTTTTATACATTGGAGCTTTGAAAGGTATTGTTTGAATATATGCAGATGGAACCTTTTCAGTGCTTAAAATCAATCAGTAGACCAGTGTGCAACATTAGCCCCATATCCCATATTTAAAGGCTGTTAATGTGTTCAATCTGCAGCACCAATAAGGACTGCTAAGTGATGGTGTGAAGGTATAGTTTTCCTCATTAAAAAAACTGCTTAGAACCATGATGAAAATGGTTTACGTTTGAGTTTGACTTGTATTCACAGGTTTCCATGGCCCTTAAAGAAATGTGACTGATCTAACCTCTGCTACAAAACTGTTACAATAATATACAGCTTTAAATAAATACAAACAAAAATATAATATAAAAAAACACTCCAATAAATAACTCCACTAAATCAAACACTAAAACTCCTCAGAAGTGTTGATTTATTGTGCCACTCACCATAACGTATGAGCCTGTCTCCTAGGATAAAAGTTCATTTTTTTTTAAGCAGGGCTTATAATTACCCAAACACAGTTCGACACGGCAACACTACTGTCAAAACTTAATTATATGTTTAAATGAAAGATTATTTTTTCCCCATAACAGTGATAAACTTAAACTCAACAAAATTACACTCATCTTTGACTCTGTGACCCTGTCTGACTGTCATGCAGTGAATCAAGTCTTAATTTATTTAAACTAGCAAAGCAAGATAACACCATGGCAGCTATTTTGCAGCTGTTACTTCAACAGTTGCAAGAAAAAACTGTGGGGGTCCAGTGAATTTGCTAGATTTGACTCATATGCCACTACATGACAGACTGTCACAAGATTTAACCCAAGTAATGAGCTGAAAAAAATGAGGTCTGATTCCAAATGTTGTATTTCATTCTACTGAGAAGTGGAAGTAAATAAAATGTGTGACATGTCTTTGTTTTGAGTAGCTACTTACTGAAAGGTCAGTTATTTGTGCTTTACATATGCAGGTCCTCCTCTGGTCCTCTCAAGAATCTTTAGTCTCCATAATGAAATTAGTTGATTGCACCAACAACATTTCCTGAGAAGGTTAAAGCGTGCAAATAGTCCTCAGCATCTGACCAGATTAACGTTTAAGTCATAAAGACAGCTAGCAGTTCCTTTACAGATGATGTGGATCACTGTGTGATGTATGAGTGTATCAGACCAACCTTTCCTGAGAAGTCAAAATATGTGCAAATAGTAAATTTTAAAAAATGGAAATATTCAAGTGGATTGGTGCTCAAGACAAAAAGACTGGTAGCAGTCGGTTTACAGGATGATGTAAGATACAGAACTGACCAATTTGCATGGGTGTCCAAACAAACACCCCCTGAGAAATTAAAGTGGGTAAATAGACATTAGCATGTGAGAGACAGTGGCACATGGAGCTGTGCTTACGGTTCTCTTTCAAGGGTATTAAGCTCCTGCAAGCAAAGTGTATATATATATATATATATATATATATATATATATATATATATATATATATATATATATATATATATATATATATATATATATGTATACACACAAACCTCTCATCCCCCCATGACTACTGCCTATGCAGTTTTTATTCTTAAACCCAGACAAAAGTAGAAGAGCAGTTTATTGCCTGTGGTCTCTGGCATGGAGCAGGGCTGCCAATCAGAAGGTTGTCCCTATAGTGATTAATTAGATAATGTTCATGTCTAAAAGCTTTTTCAAGCCAAGCAGCACAAATTACAGCTCTGTTTTGCACCTCAGATGACTTGGACAGAAGTAATGATCCAACTACAACAAAATATGTTGTGATGATGAGGGGCAAAAAACCCCCCAAAAAAACACAAAAAAAAAACACATCCAATTACAAAGACGCTCACCTGACACATTTATCTTGCAGTCAAGGTTGTGTACGCTCTCATCCCTCAGTGCAGCAGCTTATGCCCCTTGAGGGTCCGCAGAGCCCCCTGGAGAGCCCGTAAGAGTTGTCCTATCAGTCGCTTCATCCATCCTGAACTGGTGCAGGGTGGCTCTGAGGAGTAGGTAAATACTCAGCAAATCTTCTCTTCTTCATGGCTCCCCGGTAGCCCTGTTCTCTGCCTCTCCATCACCTCCCTGACTGCTCCAGAAATGAGATATTGGCATTTCACCATTGGTCAGAATTCAGGACAGAAGTCACACAGCCATCAACTTCAGATTCCTTTTTCCAGCTGTCATGCTAGGGAAGTAAAGCTGAGACAGAATAAATTGGAAATTATTAGACGCCATTAGAGACACGAGTCTCTAATGGCATCTGTTTTTCGTTGAACAACTTGAATATGATTGGAGGCTCACGACACCTTACAGCTCTATGGCTGTTCTTTGGTTTGTTTAGGGGGAATTTGATGATAAAGTCACCTCCAGAAGGCTTCCTTCTTTAGACGTACTGAGATGACAGGTTGAAACAGCTTAAGGGTGTGATTAATCTCTTGGATATAAGCTGTATATGTGTGTAAAAATGATGTGCAGCAGCACATGCGTCATTCTAGAGCCAGATATGCATTTAAATTTAAACCTGCTTCCTTGCAAATCCCTCAGTGTATTTTTGCAATCTTTCTGTTTGTCGACCAGAAGGTATGTCGATTGCAAAAATATACACACCGTTTAGATGGTTCGCATCTTTTCAAACTACAGCCAACACTGGATTTTATTGGAATTTTATGTGATAGACTAACTCAAAATAATTTATAATCGTAAAGTGGGAGGAAAAGGATAGATGGCTTTCAAAATATTCACAAATGAAAGTTTGAAAAGTGGGGTGTTTAGTCCCGCTGAGTCAAGGCTTTGTGGAATCTCATTTTGCATTTACAGCTGCACTTTTTGGGGGTGTATTTTTTACCATCTTTTTACATTAGAGATTGAGTTTTTGTACTTTGGGGGGTAGGTGTAAGGATTTGACTGGGTCATTCTGAGTATATGCATTGATCTAAACCACTCCATTGTATCTTAGCCCGTATATTTATCTTGGTGGACCTGCTGGAAAGTGACCCTCTGCCACAGTCGCCAGTCTTCTGCAGCCTCGCAAACCTTTTTTTTCCTTTGCATTTAACTCCACCTCTCTTCTAATAATCTCTGACCAGTTTTCTAATCCTTACTGGAAAAAAAACAACAACATCCCCACAGCATCAAGCAGCAGCCACCATGTTTCATTGTGGACATGGTTTCTTCAGCATGCGGTACCAAAAAGTTTGATTTTGATCTCCTCTGACTAGAGCACTTGCCTTGTCCCCTGCATGGATTGTGGCAAACTGCAGATGGGCCTTTTTAAGGATTTCTTGCAAACATGGCTTTCTTCTTCACCTAAGCTGTGGCTCTCTACAGACCCTCCAGTTACCATGGGGCTCTTGGCTGCTCTCCTTAACCAGCCGATCAGTTTAGAGGCGATGACCATGTCTCGATTGTTTACCTGTTGTGCCTCACGCTCCCTTTCAGATCAAAGCTTGGGATATTGCTGTGATACTTAATACTCCTTTAAACCTCTCTACAACTGTATCCCTGATGTGTCTATTGTGTCCCTTAGTTTGAATGATGCTCTTTATTCATTAATATTTTATTACAAACCTCTGAATACCTATATTAATACAGAGGTTAGCTTGCACGTACTGAGGTTACTTTGGCCAATCAATGGCACTAGATTTTATTTCAGGGTATAGAATTAAAGAAGGATGGATACAAATACAAGCCGCACTATTCAGAATATTGAAAATATTGAATGTTGAAAACCATCTACTCCACTGGTATTTGATAATTTGCTTTGGTCAGTCCCTTAAAATCTCAATAAAAGACTGTAAAATACCTCATTTACAAACAGATCAAGAGATATTTCCACTTTTGCAAGACATTGCACGACTTGTTTCTATTCCAGCTTGTTTTTTGTAGATCTGGATGGATACATGTGCATTTATAATTTACTGACTGTGTAATGCATGCAGATTGCATCTGAGACACCTATAGCAGCTTTTGTGCAGAAAAAGGAATTTTTTTTAAACAAGTGAATGCAGCAGAAGTGCATCTCCTGAGAGACTGTAGGAGAGAGGCGACTGCCTCCTTCAAATCCATGGAAGCCCTGTCTCTCCGTGGCAGGAGGTCACAAAGCTCTACACGCTCTCACGAGACAGAGAGCGAGAGAAACGGAGAAAGACAGATGGAGGGAGGAAGAGGAGAGAAGCACTTCCTGGCCTTGGGCTGCCGGGACAAATTACACCAGAGAAGCCACGTCACTTTTTACTGTGCAAGCTCAAAGACACACTCAAAGACGCAAACTGATCTCCGTGGGCTTGCTCTGTTTTTGCAAACAAACTAATGTTAGATTGCACATCACACACATCAAGCACCAACAGATTTAATTCCATGAATTTTTTGATTAAATCACACAAAACGATGTTCACTGCTGCTCAAACACTCACTGGGTGAGCAGTCGAGTAGTGCCCTCCAAGCTCAAACTCATATCAGAGGTCCAAGGGAGAGCACTGAAGGAAGTGAGATAATAAAATATCCTGTGAACCTGCAGAACCCCGTGTCCCTCGGACAAAATTTATTACAGCAAAGGGGCTCGGTTGCGGTTTGTCTGTGCCTACAGGCTGCACAGCATTCTGAGACATGGATAATAGATTTTTTTTCTTGCTTTTGTATCGTTTTACTCAATACTCTGCACATCAAATGCACAAATGATGCTCCACTTTGATCACCGTAGCAATTGGCTTCTGCAAAGATGCGAAGGGAATAATTGTTGAAAGTGAAAAAGGTTAATGATATTTCAATTTTACTTGGACTCTAAGTACGAAAACCAATCCTGCATCCTCCTTAAGATTTAATGTTGATCAGAAAGATTATATATATATATATATAAATATAAACAATTTTTTGAAAGAAGTTATTAAAAACAACAACAAAAGAATGCATGCAAAATGATATATGCAAAGAAATGGAAGACGAAGCTGACCTGATAGGATTTTATAAGGTGCCTATTTAAGGCAGATTTTAATGACAGCTTCACTTTGGCTATAAGCAGACCAGGACGATAAAACGGGGACAGCTTGAAACGATACAGAGATATTGGTGAGTGAAAGGTATGGACCGGCTTGACGTCTCATAAACATCTGGGCGTTTGTTGGACCAGAGTATTTACAGTGCGGTTTTATGGGTCCGGCTTTCAGGATGTCTGTTTCACGGTGATTGTGTTTGGTGGGGTCAACGCGCAGGTGCAAGAATTCAGACCAAACACACTCGCATTTACGGGCAAATAAGATTTCAAATCGCATATTAGCTCTTTGGCTTTTAAGCCTTCTCAAAGTTACTTTAAATCAAATATTGGAAGTGTGTGGTGATGTGATGTGGCAGTAAGGAGAATTGGTGCAGTTTTAAGGCACATATACTATTTTAAAAACTTGAGGAAATATGCAAAATATGCGTGTGTACGAGAGCAGGTGTTCCCAAACTTCTTATCCTGCGACCCCCTTTTAGCTGGGTGGGGGGTATTTTTTTAGAGTAGTAATTTTATGAGGACACAGTCTCACCCCTTTGTTAAAAGTAAGGATTTTGAGAATCTAGTTAAGTTATACTTTAATATCGATTCAACAAATTAGGAAATGTCAGGATTCAGTTGCCGTGCTCTGTTTTTCTTCTCTGCTTCACAGGTGATTGCAGCTGACGGGTGGGCGTGGTCCACACCTGCAGCACGTCAGACACTCTCTTAGCTGGCATTTAAGGAAGACGCGGCGAGCAGGAAGACGCCAGAATGTTACCCCGTCGTGGTATGCCTAGGCCAGAACCTGTTTCCTGAAACCTCGTACCTGTGAGTCTTTGAAACCCCGTCTTGGATCTAATTTTTGTCTCCTGTTTTCTTCAGCGTCTGTGTTGGATTACTCACCCGAGTGCTGCCCGTGATTCGAAGACCAGCTCTGTATCCAGTTCAGCTCAGATTCTGCTCTGGCGTCTCCCCTCTTTCTCCCTTGGTGTTACCAAGCCGGGCTAGAGTTCCCGTTCCCCTGGATATATCTGGTCAATTGGAATTCTCTGGTTCTTCCTGCCGCTCCTCCTGCCTGCTACAACGGTGGCGTTGCTCGGATCCTCCTTCAGTGTCGCTACTGCCAGTCACCCGTCACTCAGTCACCTTGTTCCACCTCGGAGCCATGGTAACCGTTCACCTGACTACTCATCCTCCCCGGATAGGTTCTCTCGGCCAAGCGGTAAGCGGCGCGACCTCTGGTATTTTTCCCTGGTTCGACCCTCTCTAATTATTCTCCCCTTTTCTGCAGAGCTTCCAGCTTTGGCGTTCCGACCTCCCACGTTGTACAGTCTGCTACTAGTTTGAGCCTTCAAATAAACATCTTTGAATCGTTCCTGTGTCTCCGTAAGTGTCTGCATGTGGGCCAAGAACTTGAAAACCATGACAGGAAATACTAAATCTTTTTAGCAAATCGCAATCAAATTATTAGTGTCAGGACTTTGAAATGATTGTAAAAACGACTGACTTTATTCTTGTTTACACAAGATGTTATTGATTCTTGTACACCTAATATTATGACTTTATTCTCATAATAAAAAAGCCAAATTGTATCATGGCCATTTCAGATAATGGAAAATAAATTATTTGCCACATAGGAGTAACTCAGAAATCTTGTGATTAATTTCATATTTTTTGAAAGAAAAACCTTGTTTTCTGATGTCAAAGTAGATTTTTTGAGAAAAAACAATTCCATTACTAAAGGCAGACATTTGCTATATTAAAACAAGTATATCTCTGTAAAGTCAGAAATTTTGGATCATCTCACGACCCCCACATGGTGTCTCGTGACCCCCTGGTGGGTCCCGACCCTCACTTTGGGAATCACTGCACTAGAGTAAGCTTGAAAGAGCCGTCTGAGGCCTTCAGAAAGAAGATTGTAGCAGCTTAAGGGTTGGTGAAGCATTTAAAAAAGATCTGGAAAGAATTTAACATCAGTCATTCCACTCTCTGGAAAATAATGGAAGATATTTGAAATAACTGCCTAAATACCCAGGTCTGGCTTTCCAAGCTAGCTCGCTTCGAAAACAGACTGAAATATGCTAAATGAAATCTCCAAATACTGTAAAATGTCATCGCAGGACGTACAGCGGGTTCTTGCTGCTATATATAAAAGTGAAAGCCTGTTCAATTACAGGGGGCAGAAATTCAATTTTCATGGGAGGTGTGAAAGGAAACAATTTGCTTCCTAAGAAAAACACAAACAATGTACAAATTCTCAATCCTCTGGGTCATCGTAACAGCTCGCACTTGAGCACCAGTCAGGCTTGACAAAGACTCCTGGATAGGTGTCGAAACGTTTCAGTAAAGCCGAGCTAGAAACACAAAGACCAATGCCCGTGTTCACAAAGACTGCTAAGACTAAAAGTAGGTCTTAAGATGCGTTCATTCTTAGGGCCTTGATCACCTGCCATTGGTCGCTTGCCATTTCGCCTCTGCCTCACAAACAATCTGCGCTGACAGCACAGCCATTTCCCCCCCAGCTCACTTCACTGCGTCATCAAATGGAAGGAGCGTCTGTCTGCTTGTCAGTTCCTCCTGTTTGTTTAACTTACCGTGGCGGAGATGGATTTCGCTCTAAATGCTCTGTTTGCATCGTGGCCCGTTAATTCACTCCTGAACGTGCCCTTTACATATGGTTAACATCGAAATCACTCGCTCCATTTGTCTCGTTCGCATTCGTCTGAATGCACTTTTAGACAAAGACAACAGTCCACTCTTTAATGGTACGATATGAGCCGGTCCAACGGTGTCCTAAGTAGGATCTTGCTAATTCACTATATCCTTTATCCTGCTTGACTTTATCCTGTTAAATGGCAAATTTTGTGAGCAGGGTTCTTAAGCGAGATGTTAACTGTAACCAGGCATTGGACCTGCCGTATGAGGTGGGCTAGTGATTTCAAATGCTAGTTCAGTACGCTAACCAGCCCTTATTGTTGAGTTGTTGGGATTTCAGTCACACAGAGTGCTCTGTGTTTAAGGAGGAGCGGAGTGAAGCGACACCTGTGTCTGGATCTGTGGAAAGGACGGCGCTCAGCGGGGTTGTGGTCACTTGTGCATATTTGATCAGGAGGGTTCTTGGGCTGCGGAGCAAATATCTAATGAAAACATGAAAGCTACAAGGCTGTCTGAACCCCATGGCCATCTGTTATGAAATTAAAAAACAAGGTACTGATCCATGAGAGTTTCTTCAAAGAAACAGAGAAATGCAACAATATGGGGAAAGAGTGATGCCTTTTATCAACCTGTTTGACACCTAAAGTCTTTACAATTCCTGATGCTGCAGTGAGAGTTTTGACTGCATGGTTTGACTGTGTCTCTGTCATCATTAGAAAGATGTCACGAGGAAGAAATTTCAGCTTGTTGCTTCGTGTATCGTCGCATGGATTGGTGAAATCATTGCCAAAAGCACGTTTAAGCAATTCTGGCAGCAGGTGCTAGGCCCAAAACCTTACTGAGCCATTACTTTTTATCTTACTCTTCATGCGTTTGCGAATCAATTCATGTGTTCATGTTTCAAACAAACCAAACCAGTTATGCTGCTATAAACACTGCTGCAGGGCAGTGTGTACTGAGCTCCATACCATCACCTTTTGATCTGGATAGCAGGTATACCCTGATTGTTGCGTAACTTGTGTCCCTTCCAACTACTGTCATCAGTGTCTGTGTCTCTTCTCTGTCCTGCTAGTCTCTAGCTGGTTAAAGAAGATGACCAGATCATCCTAAGCAGGCTTCTGCTGGAACGGTTCGCCCTGTTAAAAAGGAAGTTGACCCCTTTCACTGTCGCCGTTGCTAGTACAGAGTGGAAATTGAATGAAAACAAAGGCGCAACATTTTGCCGGTTTCCACACACACACACACACACACATATATATATATATATATATATATATATATATATATATATATATATATATATATATATATATATATATAGAGAGAGAGAGAGAGAGAGAGAGAGAGAGAGAGAGAGAGAGAGAGAGAGATGAGTAACATTGACAGAATTTGGCTGATTAAGTACCATCTGGATGAACTGGATTAAACTGTGATATTCCTTTAGGTCAGTGTTGCTACATAAATTGCAACTGAACCATATTATGGGGTTGAATAAAAGGAATATTACATTACATATTATAAATCCTGCATTTCAGTGTGTTTGACAATATACATTTTGTTCCACGTGTAGAATTTCTATTTCCAGAGCATCTGTGGCCTTTGTTCTGTTTGAGTGTGTTTGTGTGTTTTGGATGAAGTGTGGCGCAATACTTCAGCCACCTGTCTGGTTTTGCTCCAGTACCTCTCATCCAGTGACGGGCACGGGCTGAGAAAAAGCACAATTAGACTGCACCAGCACAGATATCCAGAGAGCATTAATCACAAACCAGCCAGTTTAGAGCATACTCTATTTAATTCAAGGATCAAAAATATGACAATATACAGTACAAGATTTTGGTCAGTATATCTTGCTTTCAAGTCAAAAATAAGGTATTTCAGATACTTTTTGCTGTATAGAAATCATAAAATCTTCTCTAGGTGACATTTTATTAGTTTGTCTGACTTCACGAATCCAAAAACGAAGGAGAAAAAAAAAAGAAAAGATAGAAACAATCAGCAGCTTTTACACATAACTATATAACATACCTATATAAAGAAACTTTTGAGTTTTACTTAGGTGTCTAAAAGAAAACTGGACTCCAAATAACATTTGTGTATGTGAAACAAATTTACTTACTGCAGCTAAGAGATTAAAACTGTGCATTACCCCATCAGACCAGATAGAAACACTCAGATACTGCCCAAAGGTAACCCTGGGTCTTCCGGACCTGGTTCTGCTGGTGGGTGGAAGGTTTTAACTCTCTAAAGGAGGAAGATGTTACAGAAGAGAAGACCCTAAACCCCCGGGAGCTGATGTCATTCACCATGAATATAAGTGTTTCGCTTAAACGCTTTAGAGTCAGGCTACATTTGATCATACCCAGTCAGAATTAATCCTGATATAAAAAAAAATTCGAATAAAAATCAAACAAACAAAACATTGGAGACATCAGACAATGTTCAAGACAGTGTTTCACTGCTCAGGTTGTTACCAAACTTTTAAAAAGTTTTGCAGGGTGCAGAGAAAAAAAAAGGTTGGCTATCACTGAGCTGCACTGAATAGATTGGAATAATGGTGTCCAGGTTTAAAATAGTGTCAGTTTGCACAGCTCTCTCAAACTACCGTTGTTGGATTTGGAGCGGGTGAAGATGCAAATGGTCCGGTCTGAGGAAAATCAGAGAGACCTCTTGTATTTTTGTAAACGGCACACAACGTGCGTCACGGCACAAATAACGCAGGCACTGAAAGAGAGTAGGCGACTGAGACTGGACTGAGAAGTGAACCACTAACAGAAAAAGTTTATTTCTGTAGCGATTCGTGCCATCGTGCGCTCAGATTCTTTAAGCATCCGACACACGCAACGGCTTTGCAGAAGTGACTGCTTTGGGCAATTATGCAACATCTCAGTTTATGTCAAATATCCTAATGTTGTTATTTAGACAAAGAGTCAACAAAGTAAAAAATAAAGAACAGCACACTGCAAAAGGGGGTGTCAAAAATCAAGATAAAAAAAATGCTAAATCTGTCCATGCAGCAAAAATAATTTAACTTGACAAAGTTTCTTGATTTTTAGATTATAGTGTAAAGTTGAACACTTAAAATAAAATATTTACTCTTAAAACAAGATAAATTATCTAACACTTCTAAAGCTAAAAGCTTTAAAAAATCTTGGTAAGAAACAAAAAATTAGCAGTGCAGGCTGCGTGTTTTCCAAACATATTTCTCCATATAGTTATTTTGTACAATATTGAGACATTCAAGTAATATAATCTCTAGTGAGGTATATCAGGGCACCCCCTTATTTTTTCCCACTAAAAATGGCTAAAATCCACACAGTGTGTCGTATCAGGTGGAAATGTTTGGAAAATATTAAGGTTTGCCCTGTTTAAACTTCAATTTGCTGTTCTGACTGTTGAGCAAAATAAGCTCTGCAAGTGGAGGACTTCCAAAACAACTTTCAACATGCCAAGGTCTGCTCATCCCAGCACGTTCACGCTGAAAGCAGACAGTGAAATGCTAAAAGAAGTCTTCAAAAATCTCAACAAGTCATCATGGCACTTGCAGCAGGCGCTT
The DNA here is from genome assembly GCA_037039145.1 of Fundulus diaphanus. Classification (NCBI taxonomy): domain Eukaryota; kingdom Metazoa; phylum Chordata; class Actinopteri; order Cyprinodontiformes; family Fundulidae; genus Fundulus; species Fundulus diaphanus. The sequence goes on from CM073125.1 coordinate 36,043,445, forward strand.
TGCTGCCGTTGAGACAAAAGTGCATGCCACCACAATCAGAAAGAAACTCAGCTTTGATGGAATATGAGCAAGACGAAAAGTGCTGATCTCTCTAAGAGAACATAAAGGCCAGACTACAGTATGTACACGACGAACAGGACTTCTGGGATCATGTTATTTTGAAAGAGGAGTCTGAAACCGATAATGTTGGACACCAAAACAGAGGACATGTTTAGCATTAACCTATATGACATTCCAGAAAAAGGACCTAATAGCAGCTGTACAGCACAGAGCTGGAAGGGTCATGGTTCGGGGATAATTCGGAGAATATCAGAGGGTGCTTGTGGAAAACGAGAGATTGTCTGTAAAAAAATAATAATGCTGAAACGGAAATGGATGAAAATGTTTCAAAACAAAGATAGAAATCCACTCCAGTGGATGCAAGCACCTGAAGTGTCTTGCTTTCTGTCGAAAAGAGGAAAGCAGAATTTAACAAAAGTAATGACATAAAAACAGGGCGGATTTTTGTCATCCTCATAAAAGAAAGGACAAGCTGCTGCAATAAGGGCAAAAGCGTAATTGGGAAAATGTTCAACCTTGTGCCGCAGTGAAAGTGATGGATAAATATTATTAAATGTGACCCAGGGAGATTCATGTCTCATTTGGATGTACCAGAAGCAACAGGGTGCTCATTCAGACACGACGTTCCCGTGTTCACTCCCTCTCATTTTATTGGAAAAGTCGTGCAAGTCTGTAAGGGGCTTTATAATGACAATCTGAGCATGTCAAATGCAAATATGACAAATATTGATTTGCTTTGCATGAACGCCTATTGTTATTACTGTGCAGCTTTTAGTTGCTGCCAGTCAAATTATTGCCCCTCCATAAAAGTCTATAAATACAAAGAAGAGGCCTTTTAGGAGTTCATAATTGACTGATTTTGTATGTGTTATATATACATTTATATATATATATATATATATATAATGAGATTATGAACAGACTTTCAATGATAAAGTTAGAATTTAGTACCTAAATACATAACAGATGTTATCATCCCTCCAGACCACTAAGGTCTTCTAGCTCCAGCCTACTCTGCAGGCCCAGAACCAGAACCAAACACGGAGAAGCAGCATTTAGTTTTTATTATACTCCACTAATCTGTTACAAACTCCCAGAGGACTGTAAAATGCTGAAACCCTGAGTTCCTTTAAATCAAGATTAAAAACCTATTTGTTTAGAGTTGCCTTTAAATGTTAATGGGGAAGTTTGTTTTCCAACTTGTCTTATACCGGATCCTACCTGCTACTATTTCAATGCAATGTGCTTTCCTCTGCAGTATTTTTCCTCTGTCTCTATAATTCTTTCTTTCCTCTGTTTTTTGTTTCGTTCGTGTTCAGCACTTTGAATCGTCTTATTACTGAAAAGTGCTTTATAAATAAAATCTCCTTGCCTTGCCTCTCAGATGTCTGAACACTACGCAGCAGAGTCTAAGGGAACATAAAAAAAGAAACCATAAAATAACTCTTCTTTAAATATTCTCACATTTATAGCCAAATCAATGTATGTGGAAATAAATTCCAGCATCTCTGAGGTTTTCTCATCTCCCAAACCACCGCTTCACCTCAAGCAATGACTGCTGGATTTTACAGCTATAGGCCGAAACACAGCTCTGCCAACACGATTTTCATCTTTTGGTAATTTTCTGGAACTGGGTCATGATGGTTCGCGTACATTTCAAGCCAAGGGATGTGTTAAAATTTTTTCATACAAATTGTACTTCCAATACCATTTCTTACTTTAAATAAACACACAATGTTGGTAACAACCCAAGCTATCTCCTCTTATCTGTCAAAACATTTTAGTCTGTAAATTAAGTGCTGTTTAATAAAGTGGGACGAAAGAGGGAAAGGGAAACTTAAGCAAAATCAGGTGCAACGAGAACAGAAAGGTAATAAATAGCTTGGATTTAGAAAGCACTCATGTCTCCTATCAGTGCTCATTGATATCTGCTAACCCTAACAAACTGAAAAAGATGCCTCCATCACCAAGGTGTTGCACAAAAGGCACGCCACAATAAGCAAAAGCAGATTTTCACTAACTTACTGTTGCGTAACATTCTGATTTCACGGATTGCAGATGCATTTCTATACTTCTGAATGTTACAATATTATAATTAAAAGAAAAGAAAAGAAAATAGTTTTACTGTAAACCCTCTATTACTGGGGGCTATTTTCAAGATTTCTTACAGAGGAGTCGAAATAAAAATCAAGACCCAAGACCACAAACAGAGAATTTCTTTGCTTTGCCTCCATGCAGATTCACTGCGCAAGACTCTACGAAATAATCTTCTGTTTGCAGCAGAAGATTTGGGCAAGCCAGTGAAATAATAGGAGATTGTTGTCTGGTCAGATGAGACCAAAACTGGACTGTGTGGATATCTTTGAACAAACTATACTCGGAGGATGAACGATGGTGCCAGGAAACGCCGCGGCAGCAGTGAGGCGTGGAGGTGGGAGTGTGTGCAGCTAGTACGGTATGTTTTTAACATACTGTATTTGCCAACATCTTATAAACGAATCAAGGATGAATGGAGAAATGTGTCAGGAGGACATTCTGGATCTGAATATAAAACGAGGGCGGATATGTTGGCAAGACAATCCCAAACACTCAGAACCATGGATGCTCGCCGTTGGATTTCAGAAAAACAAACAAACAGAAAAGGTGCAAAAAAGAAAAAAAAAAGGACCATCAATCAACTGACTACGTTTCATCTGGAAATCTGTGTGAACAACAGAGGACCGGAGTCCATAGAATAAAAAAAAACAAAAACAAGACACTTTCCAAGATTAGAGGACAGTCTGAAAGGAGGAATGAATTAAAATCCCACCTGAGCAAGGTGTGAATAATTCTACCTGCAATCAGATGTCTTGAAGTTGTCGTAATTAAACAAAGTTTTAATTGTACTTCCTACGTTTCAGAAAGCATGTTCAATACTTATTCTCTGTGTCATTCCACTTTATCACACAACCTAATCTGAGGACTTTGCTTTAGTTTTTTTTATTGTGTGGATTACTTTTGTCGCTTTTGACAGCCTAGGCCAATAGGCCAAACACTTACTTAAAAATACATTGTTGAGTTCTTATCCTCACAGCTGTGTAACTGGGATTTTAGTCTTTAATTATATCTGCAATGTTTCTGGGAGCTTAGTTCAAGGGACTGTCTTTTCTTTCATGCCGACTTAGTGCATCTAACACTCAATTCTCTGGCTGGGGTTGTGACCTCCTGTCTGTTTCAAAGAGACACACAAAAACAAAATTTTATTTTTTAAAGTCATTTCGGCAAAGAATTTACCGTCAGCGCAGTAAAAGAAATCCTCCTGCCTTTCATTGTATCTCTGGCTTGCATCTCAGACTGTGCATTGTGAGTTGGATCGGCATTAATTAGACAGCCTCGCGTATAAAGGTGTGTGCATCTGACAAATTAAAAATACGCTACAAAGCAAGCCTCCCTGCTGCGAGTGGTGCCGGCAGTTTCTGAGATATTTCTTTCACTCATCCTCCTCTCGCTGATCCCAGTATCTCCCCTTCACTGGGTTTCCCTTCTCCCCTCTAATTTGGTGATAAGCACTGATATCTCTTGGCAGTGGGAGTGTGTATGGGGGGGGGGACTGCATTGCTGTTGTGCCCCATGGTGTCTCTTCGTATCTCCTCACACTTGTCTTCTCCTTCTTAGACGTCTCTGTCTTCTCCTTTCTCGCTCCTCTTTCCCCCTTAATTAGAATAGAGCCGTCAACACAAAGCCCCTTCAAGCAGGTTTGCTTTACCACCGACCGTTTAACCTCACGCTCCCATCTTCTAGCGTTCTTCTCTAATTGGTCACTGCACATCCAAAGCACTTGGGTTCTTATCTAAAGGTAGCTTGTTTGAGCTCGGCACAGTTTCAACGTTTTAAGCTTCTAACTACTCTCCGTCCATCCTGTCGATTAGCGTAAACATCCTGCCTCTCCATTGTCTCTCTTCTTCCCACTGAGGTCACGAACTACCTGGTCCGATTCTGCCTTCACGGCCATCCTCCTCCTCCTTTCACCCTCGTCCTTCCTCCCTCCCTCCCCCTCTCGCAAGGCCTGTCAGTGTCTCATGGTGTTTTTGCCAAACTTGTCGCCGAGTTGCTGGATGAGCACAGCCAGCTCCCCGGCGGCCTGGGACTTCTCCTCCAGCAGCTCATAGCGGAGGCTGGAAATGTCTTGCTTGATCTCCTTCAACTCGCCTGCAACACAGAAACAGAAAAGCGATAACAAAGCGAACGAGGAGCAGTCAGGGCATGTGAACGAGAACGAATCCAGGCATGAGCTGGGGTCAGCGTGTCAAGTCTAAATTTACACGACCCTTTGAGGTTTGTTTCAGACTTGGATTTTGCTTTCTCCTTCTCATCGGTGCAAAAATATTCCCTGTGACGGTGTATGAGAGGAGACAGTACATTTGCTGAGAAATATTATGTTTCGTGTTGGACAAATTCATTGGCCCCGCCTTGGTAAAGATACGAAAAATACCTTGAGATGAGTTTAAAATGTATCGCCGTTTCAACATTTTAACATGTTGGAAAATAAAATTAGAGCACATCAAGCCACTGGGAAAAGTAATCCTGCTTTAAGGAATATTTGTTTATATCACAACCATTGGTAGGACTGTGCAGGGGAGCAGCAGTTGCTCCGAAGCAAGAATGTCCTGGGTTCAAATCCCACCCCGGGTTCATTCTGCATGTTCTCCCTGTACATACGTGGATTCTCTCAAGGTACTTCCGCTTCCTGATTTCATTATGATTTCCTCTCTAAATTGTGTGTATGGTTGTCTGTCCTGTGTGTCCCTGTAATGGACTCTATGGACTGGTGAACCCCCAGACCCCCCTCCACCACCACCATGGATAAGCATGGATAGACATGGATGGATGGATGGAAAATCATTGCTGACAACCCCTGCTATCACTCTGTGCAACCCCTTTTGCCAATATGACAGTGCCTAATCTTATCCTTCTGAATGTCAGCTCAACACCGCGTTCAGATCTCAGGCTCTACTCACTTGGCACTTGGGGAAATTGATAAGTAATCCCGAAGCCGGTCCTGCATTTCTTGTGCAGATAACATGCTGCTTGTTGTTTCACCGAACTGTAAGCCTTCACCCTGCCCTGAAATTGTCAACACTCTGGAGAAGCTCTTTTTTTTTTTTTCTTGTATCAATCCTCATCCCTGCCTTGACTACGTTCCCAAAGCTGCTGGAGAAAAATGCCTTTGGAGAATGTTTTTGGCATCGCCAAGTGTCACTGAGGATATATAGATCCACAGTCATCGAGTGACGTGGATGGTGATGAGTAGGTGGTGCTCTGTGATGATTTCCTTTATGCACTGAAGCCAAATTCCTAATTTCTTATTGTATGAGCTCAGTGGATTGTGGTCTTTGTGGTGGATGAGTCATCTAGGTTTGATTAAGTTTTACTAAGTTACTAGAAGCTTATCACGTAATTCTAAGCTTCTTCTTTCCTCTGCCGTTTCCACTCTAAAGTGCTCTCATAAAGCATGATGGTAGTTCTTCCATAACTTTGTTATATTATTCAATCTGACAAGATGTACAGTTGATTTCTCACTGTATCTGTTTATTAACCTGACCTATTTAAGTCTAGTAAGTCTATTGATATGCTCCGACTACTTCTGCATTAGAAATAAAAGGCTATTTTATAAACTTTTCCTAACCCAGGAAAACGTTCTTCTTCTTAGAGAGATTAGTGCTTTAAAGCACCTGAAAAACCTGAAAAACATAAATTAGACAGGTCTGTCTTCTTTCTTTTTTTATACATATTTTCCACTTCAGTTGTGATTGGGCTTGTAGGTAACAACAACAATAATGTCAATCTACATGTCTGAACAAAAATAGAACTTAAAGTAAAAGAAACAGAGGATAATGGGGTCAAGTCTGCAGCGGCAAATGCCATAAAGTGAAGACATTAAGTAGAGAAGAGCAGATTTATCAATGGTTACTCTAAAAGAAGAAAGAAGCAGGTTTCTGTTCAAATCTGAGCTCATATGATAAAGATTTATCTTAAATATTTTTCCTATAAGGAGAAGGAAGTGAGGACATGTCAAAAGTAACGGCCGGTAGATTGGTGACCTAAGGTATCGAAACTTCACCAGTCTGAAACCGCTGGAAACGAATCGTGTAGCAGGGGATGCATGTTTAAGCGAGAGCTTTTTAAAATCAGGAAAACGGACGGTTGAGAAATTGGTAAATACTCCAATACAGGTCAGCGGTGCTTTGCAGAAAAGTATTTTTGAGCCGCACCAGGTCGCCAAACTAAAACCATGTGTGAAAAGGGGATCTGGTGATAACGGTCCATGCTTTTATCACAACTTGACTAGATTATTGCGATTCCCTTTATGCAGGGATCAGTCACATTTATGGGGCAGCTGCTGCTCGTCTCCTAACCGGTACAGACAAACAAGAGCACATCTCACCTGTCCTCTCTTCTCTCCAGTGGCTGCCAGTGTGCCCCCTTAAAGAAAACCCCTTTAAAATCTTTCTCTTGGCTTGTAAATGTGTTAACTTCTCTGACTTGCTTCAGCCTTGTGTTTCTCCAGGGGCCCTTTAGATCAGCTAACCGGCTTCTGTTTGTTGTACCAGGAACTAGAATAAAGCTCATCTCTTCAGTTGTGGCTCCAAAGTTATAGAACAAGTTGCCATTAAACATTAGACAAGCTTCTTCACTTGCACTTTTAAAGTTTGTCTTAAAACACACTTATTTTCAGTGGCTTCCTCAGTTCCTTTGTTGTTTCTTTCAATTTTACTACAGTCTCTGTTGTAGGTTTTGCCCTGGTTTGATGTGTTTTAGTACTGCACAGATCTTTGGTTAAACAATTCGTCTTTAAATGTGCTTGATAAATATCATGGATTTAGATTTGAATGATGAAATCAGTTGCAGTTAGGACATTTTTTCCTCACTCTTCCCTTCCTATTTTGTTATCCCAGTGTACCCATCCCTCTCCATGAGCTTTGGTATCTTTGCTTTAATTAAATTAAGCAGCGTTCCTTTGCGTGAATGACTGCAAAGGCTGCAAACATGAGCACGATCTGCAAGTTATCTGCCTGCCTCCGTTTCTATGATGGAAAAGTAAGACAAGGTCACATCCAGTGAGATGGAGTGATACGATGCACAGCCAAAAGAGAGCAGTACAGGAGGCTAAGTCAATGCTACGTCATCCTTCATTCTCCAACTAATCTCTGAAATATGTTGACACGCTGAGGATGGTGCACAATTGCTTTGTATTTGGAGCGTTGAATACAAACAAGAAGATTCGGCACTGTAGATTCAGATCGCTTTTTCATAAATCCCTGCTTTAAGAGCCTTTCAATTTGTCAGAAAATTGAGTTGTTAGAGTTACATGCCCTGGAATACAGTGGTAGGGACAATGTTATGTATTTATGTTGCTACTATTAACATCTATGTTTTCCAGAACAAAATATGGTGATACATGCTCTTTAAGCCTTTCCAACGAGTTCAAATAAACCTTAGGTACAGTATGTTTAAGATGTTTTTAGGAATGTTTAGTCACAAGATTCTTCAAACTTCGGCTGGACGTGTCAAACACAAGGAGATAACTGGCTGGACAGAGAGCTCAGTCTCTCTTGTTAAATGGATTAGCTAAGCGCGCCGATAAACATTTTTTTTATGATTACATGCAGAGTGTTACAGGAAAAAACGGACATTACTCTCAAGGATGTGTAGATTTAAATAGAAACATTCTCTCAAATTCCTCTACACACACACACACACACACACACACACACACACACACACACACACACACACACACACACACACACACACACACACACACACACACACACACACACACACACACACACACACACACACACCATTACGAGTCCATAATGGTCCATTATGAAGTGTGCTGTATTGAAAAAGCAATTCTTACCCTCATTCACTTCGTCGCTCTCTTTGTCCACTTGAGCTTTCAGCACATAACGTTTAATAAGCCGCTTCATGATCTTCTGCAATGAGGAAAAGGAGAAGTGAAGATTAAGGACAAAGGAGGGCGAGGTAATAATGCATGCTGCATGACTCTAGAGAGAAAACTTGTCTCTTTGAAAACAAAACAATGCTAATGGTGGTACAGAAGTTCACCCGGTCTCTGGGAGGAGTGTCGAGTATTGATTTGTGACAGGTTGGTGCTGCCGAGCCTGGGTTTGTAAGCATTCTGGATGCAGGTCGATAGCTGCCGCCTAAAGATGTCTAATCAAGTGACAACGCACTGCTTTATCCGTTTAGCTGTTATTGCATCTCTGTGTGTTGGATGACCTTTAAAGCTTACAAAAAAATGGGATATTTTAAGAAATGAAATTCAACGAACCTGTGAGGATTTCTATCACACAAGAAGAGTAGAGAAAAGATGAGAGATCTGACTCCTACTTAGTGAAATAATGTACTTTAAAATGATGTACAAAGATTCTTGACTGCAATTACTCTCGGAGATCCCATTAGAGGACTTTTCCACCATACTCTTTTTGCTCTCCGTCTCTTTGTGCCACTTCCCTTTTGTCGATGCCCTTCATTTCAAACTTGTTAAGTCCCTTCATCATCGTGGTTTGTTCCGCATCGTTCCGTCTCGGTTACACCTCGTCACCTCTACCACCCTCGTTTCTTCCCCTCCTCCCTCTGATCCTGCCATCCGCATTCAACCAACATCAATTTCTGCGTCTGCAGTTTTCCACTTTCTCTCTTCTATATTCCTCAGCCTGTTTGTCTCACATTTCATTCTTCCTCTGGACTCCATCTAATTTCCAATTCCCTTTCCGTCTCATCTTGACTTCACCTTAAACTGTCACCTGCTTTCGATTCTGTGAGTCCCTTACCTGATATCTGGTCGGGTGTTTTCGGGCTTTTCTCTGGATGAACTCCTCTCCTGATCTTGACCTAAACCGTTCATCCTGCAAAAGCAAGAAGCGGAGACCCTTGAGTATGTAGGAAGGATTTGTAAAGGATGTAAAAGGAGGCGGCAAACTGCATGAAACAAAACTAACAGGGTTTAGTATACATGTGACTGGAGAGAATCAGCAACTCTAAATGATCTGATTGACGCATTTTTAGATATTAAAAACAACTTTCCCTCATTTTTCAAATATACAATTAGGAAGAAATACACTTTTGAATACATAATTTTGTCCGATATGCAACTCTCTGTCTTTACTAAAACCACATTACAAGGCAGTAGAATACTGCCTTGTAATGTGCCTAAAGGCTTAACTGAGCTGTTATATGAATATTATCAATATTTATTTCCATCAAATGGAGTGAAAGATCCATTGTGACAGATGGCTGCAGCAGTATGTCTGAACACATGTAAACAAATGAACCACCTGGCTTCAATATTTGCCGCTCTGTCGTAGGTTTACATCCATCCACCGTCGGCATGAATGTCATTAATTCTGGACATTTTAAGGATGCATCTGAACCGTTATTTCCAGGGGGAAGACTAGCAATACAACATACAGCATGTAGGCGCACAATCACGTTTTTTTCAGGTTTTTCTCTTATCCCAACAGCGTACATATTATACATATATCCCCTGTAATATTTAGATGGCTGGCGCTTTACTACTCTTCTTGGCAGATCTGAAGGAGCTCATTGAAACCGGTAGATTTCCAAGAACAGAGACGACTTTTAGGCAGAGTCCATAGATGTTCAATTAGGTTGAGGGCTGGGCCATTTAAGGTGTTTGCCTGCTCTATAATTTCTAAAACTGGTTTTGAGACATGTTTAGGATTATTTCCCTGTTGCTAAAACTGCATTTGCCTGATTATTAAACGGTCGACTGCTGAGTTGAGGAGAAGTGGACGATTTTGGACCTTATTCTTCATTTTTCCAAATTCCTCCCACTTTGTTCAGTGCATCAAAGTCAGATATGATGCTGCCAACCCCATGTGTGACAGCTGGTGCAGTCTTCTATCATGATCCTGGGATGGTTGTCCATTGCAGTTTGTGTCTCTTCTCTTTCTCTATCTCCCCGTATTGCAGCTCTCCTACCTGGGCGGGGCAGAATCCTGAGAGTGCTTCTTACCTCCAGGTCATTTCAGAATCAACAACTTGGCATTTGGGATCAGAGCTCCTTTCACCCCGCAGCCTAATTTCCCTTAATGGTCGCAGTGATCAACCTCTCTTGTAATATTTCTAAGTCTTCTGCGTTTCTGTATACCTTAGGAAAACCATTCTCTGGCAGAGAAAAACAGTCTCTGCCTCAGCCGGAGGAGTTTTCTTGTTCAGGAGCGATGATAGGATGGAACGGGAGATTGACAGATGGATTGGGGCTTTGTCTGCAGTAATGCGGGCGCTGCTCCTGTCTGATTTGGAAAGCAAAAAGAAAAGAGCTGAGCCAAAAAAAGCAAATTGATTTACCGGCCTGTCTACGTTCCGAGCCTCATCTGTGGTCATGAGGTACGGATCATGACCGAAAGAATGACATCCCGGGTACAAGTGGCCAAAATGATCTTCCTCCGGAGGGTGGCTGGGCTCAGCCTTAGAGAAAGGGTGAGGAGCTCTGTTATCCAGGGGGAGCTCAAAGTAGAGCCACTGCTTCTCTGCATCGAAAGGAGCCAGTTAGAGGGATTTGGGCATTCGATCAGAATGCGCCCTGGATGCCTCCCTTTGGAAGTTTTCTGGGCACGTCCCACTGGGAGGAGATTCCAGGGAACCTGCTGGAGGGAATATATATCCTAGCAACCCAGAATGAGCTGTAGGATGTCACTGGGGAAAGAGATCTCTGGGTATCCCTCCTGGACCTGTGGCCCCCATGACCTGATGTTTGACAAGGGGAAAACAACGGATGGATGGATGGATAAACTTTAATGTTTGCCTTGTGATTTTCTGCTTTTGGATCACAACTCAGAGATTTAAATCCTCACCCTAACTCATTCCAAAATATCTCTAGACCGTTTGGCCAAAAATCTTATTCATTGCCTCCTCTGACCAAAAGAAAATCTTCTTCCAGAAGAAATTCTGTTTTTTCATGTATACATCTACAAATTGCAGTAGTGCCTGAAGGTGCTGATTTTGAAGAAACGGTGACTTTCTTATACAAATCAAACTCAGAAGCCGTGAGAAGCTTGTGAAAAGAGGCAGAAATCACACAAGCACAAAGTTTGAAAAGGCGATTCTACCAAATACCCAGGAAATGTTTGTAAACTTTCAAACTTGAAGAAAGTAAAATAAAATATATATTTTTCAAAGATTTCCCTCCTTATTCAGCAAATAGACAAATAGACATAGACAAGTTTGGTCATTTTATCTGACCTAAAACAGGAAAAGTTTAGTCTGATTTAAATTCAGACAGGGATAGAAAAGGTTTCATGTCTTTTTATAGTGTGCATGTAAATGTCTGGTTTCAGCTGTATCACAAGTATCAAATGTCATTCAGACAAAATAACAGCTACTGAAAAACAAAACTGTTTTCCAAAAACATATCCTGACATTAATTATGCACTCACTCTTCGGAGGTGAGTGCTTTAGGTGAAGCACAGTTCCAACATCTAAGGCTGTATTTACTGGAAAAAAATACATTCTATTTTGTTTTTAAGAGAATATCATCAGATGTAAAGCATTCTTGCAGAGGAACGAAAGCCAGTTGGGAGAAGCTACACATTTTATTTATTTATTCACCACGTTGCTGAACCTACACCCAGATGAGACCAAGATTTCCATTTTCATGTGAATGCTAAGAATGCATCTTTTATGCAGAAGTCTCCCCAAAGCCACATGGCAATGTTCAAATACCTTGCCTATGATTTTTAGCCCACATCAAAAACTTGATTTGTTGGGTTAACATTCAGATGAAGAAATTTAGTCCAGGCTGCCAGTTCCTAGCCAAATGCCAGCACAATACAACCACATGAAAGTATCACTTTTCAGATTATTTCCACACGTACATAGGTATCAGGAGGCACTCAGTATATCTTAAAAAACCTCCCTGGCTTTTTAAGATATACTGACAATTTTAAGATATACTGACCATGTTCTCCTTTTAAAAGTAACATAATTAAAGCACCAAAAGATAGAAGGAAGGAACCAGTGGTTCAGAAAGACCGCGCCATCACCCCTAGATCTCCCTTGACATCCTCAACGCTTTCCTGTGGACTAATGTGGGCTTATCCATTGATCGCCTCCTGCAACTTCCTGCCTCTGCTTCACTTAAAATGTCAGTTCTGCAGAAAATTTTTGACACTCACAGAGGCAGCAGGGTGAAACCCATCTTGTCCCTTTCCGAAACCTGCCCGGGCATTTCAGCAGACGCAGGCAGAAGCAATGGGCTGGCTAATAGCTCCGGCGAGGTGAGCCATTCCAGCCAAGGAGTCCAGCAGAGAAAATGCCTGCGGATGATGGCTGGCGCTACATTTAATGCCTTACATGTTTTTTTTTTTTCCTTATCAAAAAATGAAACAATCTTTTTTATTACAGAAATCTGACTAAGAGTGATTCTCCAATTTAATCTGTGTATTTCCTAAATGTTAGGGGTAACGTCGTGATCACACTGAAACACTTTCCAATCATCATGGGCAGAGGCCGGATCATTGAAAAACAACAATAACGATTTATTTGGTGCAACTATTGTCTTCTTTCTGAGTATAATTACAACAACTAATGATAACCAAAATCAAAAACATTAATTAGACAGGACGTATTTTTTAACAGAAAATGCACTAATTAGTGCATAATTAGAGAATCACTGCAGCATTTTTGTTAAAGTAGAGAAAAAAGACAAAAGGTCTGAGAATCATGTAAAATGAGGAGGTAAAAGATCAAGCTTCTTTAAACATTGATTAAAGAGGCGTGGATGATGTACTTTAGATAAAGATGCAGAGGAAAAATGTGCTGGAGGGATTACACACCTCAATTTACATAAAGAAACATATTCTAAAAATACTTATAGACTTTGGACTTTCCAACTTTTCATCATCACCCGCAAATTTAGATTTTTAAGACTTTATGTGATAGACCAACACAAAGTAGCGCCTAGTAGCAGTTTGAAAACACATACAGGCTTTTAAATTTTTTTCAAGATATTTACTGCATCAAATTGAAAATAAAAATCTGTAAAATGTGACATGAGTTTTCATTAATACAAAATAAAACCTGTTGCAGACGGCTGCTTTCAGAAGTCACCATAAAATGTGTGAAAGAAGGTTCTCTGGTCAAAAAAGACCAAAATTGAACTTTTTGGATGCACACTTTTACAAAACACTGTAGAAAGAAACTGGGGGGTAAATGATGAATTATTGACCTTGGCCTGTGAGTGCAGCATGCCCATCTCCACCTCACTGTTGCTGTGGTGGCCATTGGCCTTGCACAGGCGTATCAGGCACGACTTGATGCGTAGGACCAGGTAGTAGAAGGATTTGGGGCTGGGGACCAGATTAAACGGGGCAGGCAGGGTCCGGCCCTCGTCGAAGTAGGACAGCCACAGCTTGGCGCGGGCAAACTTCCACTCCACGTCCGCATCCTCCTGCAGGGACAAACAAACAGAGACACAGAGCGAGTCTGCTGATGGATGATGACAGGAAAGACAGGAATAACAAATAGCTATGACATCTAGAGGACAGTGCTATAAAGACAGACAGCTCAACATCTGCCTCTTTAGCTCTTATTTATTTTTTATTTTTTTTGGGACAAATCTGTTTGATTTTTCTTTCTGTCTTTGACACAGTCTGATATTGTCGGATTGATCTCCAATAGCTCATGGCCCTTTCTTAAGCCACCCTCTAATCCTCTTGCAGAAACATCACTGATACCAGATGATCCTCATTGACTTGTTGACATCATCCTGTCCTTTTTATCTATTGACTCGCTCCATACCTCTATCTCCTGGTACGAGTTGTTGATCATGGCAATGAGCATGTTGAGGAGCACCACCACCATGGTGACGTTGTAGACTCCGTACAGCACGTAGCCGATGTTCTCAATGAACTTATGGTCGTACTTCAGCACCACAGAGATCACCTCAGACAGCCCGAAGATAGACCAGAAAAGCGTCTTGAAGCTCTCCTCCACCCTGCGGGGGAAGAAAGACGGGGTGAGCTCATCCCCCAACAGAGGCTACAGGTGTGGGAAACACTGTTAGCGGCTGACTGTTCAGTCACTCTCATGAAAACGGACTACATGGGATCTAATGCTGCTTGATTTGTGAGACAGGAGTGATGAGTCACGTCCAATTTGAGCACATAATCCCATCTCTGCACGCAGTGCACACGTAACAGACAAAGTGCTGCAATTGCACACGCCGGAAACGGCAGACGATGACTCAGCTGCAGCATTTAGGAGACAATTTGCTTCACAAGCTTAGTTAATTAAGGTTTAACCCGTTGTCAAACTTTATGCAAAGCAGACCCCTAAAGTTAATAAAGAAACATTAAAAGTTTGCCCCCCCCCAAAAAAAAAAAAAAATCCGTTTACAGTACTGGTCAGAACCACTGTTTTTTCTCTGGATGGAATAATTTTACCAAAAACAAGCTTGATACATTTTAACTAACATTTTTTTAACACTCACACCTAAGGAGAATTTAGAGAGGCCAAATTAACCATCAGTAATGTTTTTTGGACTGTGGGAGGAAGTCGGAGTACCTGGAGAGAACCCACAAACTCCATGCAGAAAGACCCTGGGCAAGGGTAGGACTTGAACCCAGAACCTTCTTGCTGCATGGCAACAGCTCTAACCACTGCACCACTGTGCAGCCCATGCAGGGCTTAATGGTCTTCTGCCACGTTTCTGGCACATGGTCATGTTCCATTGTGTCCAACAAATACAGTGGAATGGACACAATTGGGACATGCACAAGAAATTTGGTGAGTGGTTGTGGAGAGGGGGTTAGAAATTAAATAGTATTGGCATACAATCTTTATTTTTTTTATTTTTCAAGGAGTAGATGACACAAGATTTATCTTCCATCTGCTCCCGTTTGTTCATGTATAAATCTATGTAAGTAAACATGTAATTGTAAACATTTAACACATGCGTGAGCAAATAAACAAAATAAAGGTTCAACTATCTGACTCACAACGTCCCCCTCAGATGACAGTAACTGGTTTGAAGGATCAGGAACATTCAAGAGATCAAGCACGTCACAAACTGGGCTCTGCAGTGGCTCTGTCTGCAGATAAGCGAGCTCTCCATTATCGTGCACTGAGCGCGAAAAAGGAGTATCTGCTCCAAATTTGACACCTCATAAGAACCCACGATGACACTGGTGTCACTGTCCTTTCGTGCATGGAGGAAAGTTTCTTTTTAAGTTAAGTTCTCCTGAAATTGGCAGCTCTCCACGTGGACAAGTCAAAAAAGCCTTATGGAGGAAGATTTAATGGTCATGTACAGAAAGACGGAGCTATTTGGC
Organism: Fundulus diaphanus; assembly: GCA_037039145.1. Lineage (NCBI taxonomy): Eukaryota > Metazoa > Chordata > Actinopteri > Cyprinodontiformes > Fundulidae > Fundulus > Fundulus diaphanus. Next base: position 36,058,867 of record CM073125.1, read on the forward strand.
CATGATGACTAGAAGCATGTTTGGAGGTATGAAATGAAATTTGTCTTGATGCGTTGTCCTGATGAATGATGACTATATCTGGACTTGTCTTTGTACTTGTTTAGGTAGTAATCTGGGCTCTGGGCTGGCTGAAAACAACGATTGTATATAATCAACAGAGACATTATTTTACAAAGTAAAAAAATGACCTTTTGCTAAGATTAAGGTATAACATGACATCACCAGTATCTGTGTAGCTAGTAGATTAATCCTGTTTTGTAAGCAAATGTTGCCCGACATCACACCCAGCATGCTATAAAATGTTACAGCTGGAAGAAGGCTCTCTGATGACAATCGCTGTACGGTTTTATTATCGGTTTTTGATTTTTCACAAAGGTTCTTGGTCAGAAATGTATTTGCCATCCAGAGGGTTGCACACTTAAGAACTCTAAGACAACTGTGAAGCACGCTGATGGCAGCCTCTTCAGGTCGGGCTGTTTTAATGCCAGTGGTACTGGTGCAATGTACGAAATGGACCGAAGCACGACGTTCTCCACAATCTTTAACTTCAAATAAAATCAACAGCTGGATCATTTAAGACGACAATCATGCCAAACATGCATGTAGAGCTAGTTTTGGAAAAGATAAAGCTGACTAACATCAAACATTTGGAAATCCGTAGTTATTTATTTTTACGTTTGTCACTGCTATCCGCACAGCAAATTGCCCCTTGGAGATAACTAAGTTTACTTGACTTGACTTAATTACAATGTAAATTTATGCCCAAAAGCCTGATTCGTACACACATAAATACATTAATACATATAAAAACATCAATGCATCCTGAAAATCACCAAAAAAACCCAAATATAATGTAACATTCATCCCCAATGTATGCAAACAACAACTTTATGACACCCTTATCATTTAAAAAAAAAAAGTTTGTCCTATTTTCAAAAACGTTTGTCAAGACTACTTTGTTATTATTTTGCTGAGTACAATTTTGGCTCAAATTTCTTATTCCTGTGGCAGTTCTCAAGCTCCACTTGGCATTTTCTCTGTCATTTAAGTGTAAACATTAAGAACATATTGAAAAAAAGGAGCGATGTAAAGTTTCTTAAGGTCCATTGTCAAATCTCCTGTTTGTTTCTGAGCCAGGGGGTTGAAAAAGAGCGTCAACAAGCAGTGTCGACGAGGCAAAGCAGCAAATGGCTGCATGACCTGTGAGCGCCAGCATTCAGGTACATCTGTGCTGTTAGTATTCCATGAAAGGCAAGCATGGGGCTTGAGATGACAGAGGGGAGCCACAGTGGGAGGAATGAGCCGGCTGGTTGAACTGCTGGAGGGCTTGGAGCTAACACTGTGGAGAGAGAAGATGTGTAGGTTGTGAAAGTGCAAGCGTCTTCCAAAAAAACTTCATCCACTGGCACACACAAAAAAGGCTAGGTGTTGGCTCAGAGGGGGGAAAAAAAACATCATATCACATGCAGAAAAACAGACTGTCAGACAGAGCCATACACAATCGTCAACTTTCCCCACCGTTCTCTTTCCCACTCATGGAAACAGAAAGTCCTCTGGGTGCTTCACCTTTTATGCCAGGGATGAAGACAGAAAAATATATCTTTTATTCTTCAATGCTGCAAGAATCCATCCATCCATCCATTTTCTAACCCGCTTAATCCCTCATGGGGTCGCAGGGGTTGCTGGTGCCTATCTCCAGCGTTCATTGGGCGAGAGGCGGGGTACACCCTGAACAGGTCGCCAGTCTATTGCAGGGCTGCTGCAAGAATATCTATCTTTATTCATCTTTCCTTGACTCATTCGCAGGAAATTTAGGAACATGCTCTATCACTGAAACTTAATATCTCCCTGCAAACATTGTGGCTGAGAATTAATTTCTATAAAGTTCTGGTCACCCAAATGTCGGCATGCAGTCATTTTTATTTTTGAATTTCACGGGTTTTGTAGGATTTAGCATTATTAATGACCATGTTTGGAAGGTTTTGAGATAATGACCATTCTTTGTGATTTTAAATAAGCTGCTACGTGACGAGACTTTCCGTTTTCAATCAAACGTCTTTGCACAGAGGTTTCTGCTGAGCAATAGCAAATGTTGGTTGGATGCAAGGAAGGTTCATAGGGGGATATTTTCTTTGTGCCGCAGCACTCCCCTCAAATTGCCAGTTTTTCACAGACTGCTGCTGTTGCTGTTGGCGACGGACTACAACCGTGATTATGGCTATTTCCACGAGATGCCATCATCGTAATTGAGGCCATGGCTGTGCTTTAGTTGTAATGACTGCTCTGTCATGTCAGTGGCACATTAGTTGTAATGGTTGCAACACAGATGACGAGCAGGGGCTGTAGGAGTGCCAGTGAGTTGACATCAAGGGAGCATTAACGAGTAATTGCAGTGAAGAAATGACAAACATAGCAGTAACTAATGTTAAATCAATGTTTGATCATCGCCAAGAGTCTGATTATCAGTGGATGGTAAAGCAAATCTGAAATATTCTGTCTTAATCTTGGTGGGTGGGGATCTGTAAGAACTTACAATTAGTACAGTTCAGCTGAAACTTGTGACATGAAACATCAGCGAGCCACTTAACTAAGATTGCAAATGATGCTGTAGGGTTTCGTGGCAAACCCTTTCATGCTCCATGGACTTTTTTATGTTGTCACATTACATCCGCAAAGTTTTAGGTTCTTTATTTTAAATTTATGTGATAGACCAACACAATATAACATATAATAGTGAAATTTAAACTCTTTCAGGGGAGAAGAAAAACCTAAAACAATGTGGTCTTCTTGCGCATTGAGCCGCTTCTAAACCTTCAAATAAAATCCACTGCAACCAACTGCCTTCAGGAGGCACCTGAATAGTAAATAGTGCTTCTTTTGTTCCAGAACATTAGGGAGAGCATCCAGGAAACAGCATCATCAAGACTAACTAACACTCTCCGGGGTCACCAGCCTTTCTGAAACTGAGAGCTACTTTGTTGGTACAGAGTCATACCAACGGCTACCAGTACTGACCTTTGAACTAAAAGGAGTCAGTTTTCACCTTAACCTTATGTAAAATAAGCAGATTTTTAATGCTTTGTTACAGATATTGTCACTTTTAAATCTATATAACTGCAAGTATGAATAAACAGGAAGAATAACGGAGAATAAAGTTTTAGACGCAGCTCACTGGTGGATTGTGCTTTTTTCAGAACAGGCTCGTGGGCGCCACATGTGGTTTTTGGGGGCTACTTGGTGCCCACGGGCACCATGTTGGTGACCCCTGCTCCAGACCAATCAATGGAGCAGTTGCGAAGTGGTTTAAAGTAGAGTTAGACTGTAAAACAACTACCCAAGCTTTGAAGAACTCGGAGAACTTTGTTTAACCCATCGTCTAAAGATGGTAAGGGTATGACACAATCTCTACAAAACTGAGACAAGGCCGTCCACCTAAACAGACAACAAAGAAAACATTAGGAGAACATTAGTCGAAGCAGCAGCAAAGAGGCCCATGGTAACTCCAGAGGAGCTGCAGGGCTTCACAGCTCAGGTGGTATAATCTGTCAGTAGAACAGTTACTGGACGTGCATTGCAAAACTCTGACCTTACGGAAGTGTAGCAAGAAGAAAGCCATGAAGTCATGTTGGAAGCACAGCAAATAAGTGGAACACCACACTTTTCAGTGTATTTGTCAAAAGAACATGTATCAATTTCCTTTCACTTCCGCAAACCTACTTGGCAATAAACTTGATTCTGATTCTGCAGCAAGACCTTTGATGGTAAATGGCTTGTACTTGTTTAGCGCTGTATCAAGTCTGTCGACCCCAAAGCACACATTCACCCCCTGACAGCGGTGAGCTCTAACTACTGCTAGCAGGCAATGGGGTGAAGTGTCTCTTTAATTTTGATGAAAATGAAAAAGATTTTTATTAAGATTAAGAGACTATTTTAGCATCCCTTCATTGACCCTCTGTTTAATCAGGAATAGAATTAAAAATTATCCTTCTCGTGTATAAAGCCCTTACTAATGAAGCTCCATCATATATCAGAGCTCTGATTACCCTGTATGTTCCTAACAGAGCACTTTGCTCTCAGACTTTAGGTCTACTGGTGGTTCCTAGAGTCTCTGAAAGTAGAGTGTCTATAGACTTTGGCTGCTGGAGGACATCAAGATCTATTTCTCTTACGCTGCTGAGTTCTCCTACTGTTCTCCAATTTGCATTATTTGTTGTTATTTCAACTTTTCACTTTATGTTCTCTCCATCTTCTTTCTCTTCATAGTAGGTACACCTGGTCTGGCATCTGTTAGCTGTGACACCATCCAGGGAAGACAGATCATCCGCTATTATACACTATAACATAGAAAGGATTCCTTGATCAATGTGGCCTTCTACGCTTTTTGTGTCTCTGCTCTGTCTTCTCTAACCCCCAGTCGGTCGAGGCAGATGACCGTTCACACTGAGCCTGGTTCTGCTGGAGGTTTTCGTCCCTGTTAAAGGGGAGTTTTCCTCTCCACTGTCGCTTCATGCATGCTCGTTATGAGGGATTGCTGCAAAGCCATCGACAATGCAGACAACTGTCCTCTGCGGCTCTACGCTCTTTCAGGTGGAGTGAATACTGTTTGCCAAGACTTGATGCAATCTGCTGGGTTTCCTTCGATAGGAAACTTTATGACCAATCTGTCTCTATGACTTGATAGAATTTGACTTTGTAAAGTGCCTAGAGGTGACATGTGTTGTGAATCGGCACTATTTAAATAAAGGTGAATTTAACTGAAAGAATTGAAAACAAACAGTAAAGTCCAACTCCTCAGTGAGGCCTGAAAAGGTTTTTATCAATCCAAAGAGATGCTTGTGGTTTAATTTACATTATCTTCTCTATTTTATTGGATACTGTATTATGACCAATCCCAAAATGTGTCACTGTTATGGTGATCTAAAAAGCACCTGTCCTTGGGGATAACTAACATTACATATGTGAATTATACATTTTGGTTCTACTAATCTGTCCTGTAACCTTTCGTTTTGTCATACTCATGCAGAAATGTATGCAGCTATGACATTGTAGGCTGTAGGTAACAAACACAATTTTTCAGTTGATACGATGATTAATGGTAAACCTTTATTCTGAAAGAAATGGTTTTGGTTTGCACTAGATTAGTACAGTGAGCCAGGCAGGCCTCCTGCAAAGATATTACCCACATATTTGTGGTCTCTTTGCAACATTCATAAAGAACACAACCTGATGAGGGATAAAATAGTTGCTGTGTCTGCATCAGGTAGCTCTGTGATCAACTAGTTAAATCTCTAATGGACGGTGAGGGCGTCTAGAAACAACAAAGGCCTTTCACAAACAATCGTGGTGGTTTTAAAGAAGCTTACGGACAATGACTGGGGAGGAAGGCTGTTTTCATCAGTACATTCCCTCCAGCGCTATTAAAATAATGAAATCCAGAAGGCTTCAGTGCAATCAAAAGAGCCAAAGAAGGTGATTTTGGAGGGCACTCCTTGAAGACCAGTGACTGTGAGACTCTTACAAAATAAAAGTAAATAAATACAGTATATCTTAGACTTTTATAACAACCCCCAAAAATTATGTTATATCCCATTTATCTTTTGAATCTAATTATTCTTTCAAATTAGTCTCATGGCCCCACTTCTCAACCTGTGAAACTTCTGCCTGATTTAGATTAAGTCTCCAAAATGTAAGAGGAGATAATTTTAACCAGCTTTGTTTCTGCCCACGTAAAGTGCTGTTAAAGCAGACATTTGCAGGAACAAACACAATTAAAATTCCACACTCACCAAAAGGCAAGTCTATAAATAGTCAGCGCTCATCTGCTGGGGCAGATTGTTAGTTTGATAGAAGAAGACTTGCAAAAATGTGACATTCGTGTCTTGGCAGAGAGGCTTGGAGGATGTTATCATTTAATTCAATTCACCCGATACTTAAGATATATAATAGATACGGACAAAGAATGTCTTTTTCACTTTATTTAAATACAGATTGCATGATAGTTTAGGCGTTTCAGCTCTTCAACACATACAAACATCTTTTGTAGCCGTTCCTATGTAATTGGTAATATTACATTTCTAATACATAAATGTTAATATGCAATCCTTTGCAATAAATGTCAGCTTAAGGACAATAAAGTATTACTTTATGGTGTGGACAGGTCTTACCCCAGCTACCACAATTTGTTTCTGGTTTATCTTTAGACGTTTCTTGTCTCATTTTCATTTTCATCAGGGTGTATGTGCCCTGTGAAATACCATCCAGTCAGCTTTGATGCATTTAATTGAATATAATTAGTCAGGATTTTTTCAGGACTCAGCCACCTGCTTCTTATATGGTAAATAAATGGTTCCTCTTTTGTTCGCACATAATTTCCTGTTATGCTCAACAACCCATCCAAAGTGTGCAAATGGCAAAGAATAATAATGTGCGTCACATCAATTGACTATTCTTCAGCTCATAGTTTCTTCTTCCCAGAAGAAGATTGAAAATAAAACTAAACTGAACTGGTGCATATGTCATCAACATACTGTACAGAATTTTGCGGGAGAGGCATCTAACGCACAACGCTCCCTAATGACCCTGCTGATTTCCACTTCATGCCTGCTTGAGGAGTCAATGACTTGATGCAATTAGCTTGAGTCTCTTAGATGAACAATTTTTTTTTTAACCTACTGGCCTTTTTTGACTAACTGAACTCGACTGTCTTGCAACAGGAGCACAGTAGGTAGGGAGTTTATCCTGCAATTGGCAAGTTGATGGTTTGATCCCCTGCTCTGACCGTCTCAGTCATTGTGTTCTTGGGCAAGACACTTCACCCGAATTGCCTGCTGACTATTCAAAAGGCCTGGTGGCGCCGATGTATGGCAGCCTCGCCTCTGTCTGTCTGCCTCAGGGCAGCTGTAGCTACTAACATAGCTCACCACCGTGAGTGGGTAAATGACTGATTGTAGTGTAATTCAGACATACTTTATTGATACTGAAGGGAAATTAAATGTTGTTGTAACTCCTATTGATCCAAATTCTTCAGAGTTTGGATCAATAGCTCTTTGGGGTCATTGGACTAGTTAAAGCGCTATACAAGTACAAGCCACTTACCATTTAAAGGGATTGGATTAAGCCATAAGCTACAATGGTGGATATGAATTTGACCAGTCATCCTCCAACAGAAGCTCACAGTACCAGCATCCACCTCTTAGTGGATCACCAGCTTTCTGACTGCAGCATGAAGTGAGACTGGGGAGCATCTTCTTCCACCTAAGAACCATCAACACAGGCGCCATGGTTTATCCTGTCGGTGTCCCACCTTAGAGATGCCAAAACCGACCCACCACCCAACCGATCATCCTGAACAATGTTGCAGTCAGCATAACGTTCACTACAGCTTCTCCAGACCCTTTCTTGTCTGTCACATGAGCTCAAAGTGAACCCGTGCCTCCCTCCAGCTGTCAATGGATAACCAGCTTCCTGACTTATTCGGATTCTGATGTGCCATCCTGGTGGAGTTGGACTCTCTGTGCAACCTCTGTAGGCTCAAGGTATCGTCTCAAGCAAACAGTAGTGACACTGACCCTGGTCAAATGCAAAACTACTGAAAAGCATGAAAAAAAAATGTCTGTGACCTCCACCTGCAAAACCACTCTTTTTTTGGGGGGTCTTCTCGTTATTGTCCCTTTAGTGTAGCTGTTGTTAATTTCATTACCACCAAAAGAGCCGACACTGATTAACAACCCCCCCACCACTGAACTGACCATCACAAAAATAATAGTTATTAATAGGGTAGAAAAAACTGTTCATGTTTAAAGACAATATTTGAACACTTGTGTGCAATAAATGGCTGTGATATTCTTAAGTGTAATGATAACCCGCTACGTGACATTCTCCAGATCCTAAACCATTCGGATTTGTTTTCATATATTTTTTTTTAAGTTTTAGGTTGGTTGATCTTAGTTTCATCTTTACAAAGAAATTCACCTCAGGACGTCTTTGTAATATTCCTCTTTTCCTGTAGACTCCTGCTGGCTGTATTTTTCAGCTAAGTATCCACCGCCTCTCCTGCTGTGAAAGCAACTTTAACTAAATAGTTCACAGAAATGGCTGAGAAGCTTCCCGTCTTGAATCAAATGCAACAATTCTCCTTGTTTGAGTGATCAAAAGATAATTGCAACAAAACCATCAACTGATTAAATAGAAAGAAAGAAAAAAAACACTGTTCCATTAACAGAAGAGATATTTTGCTCATTACAAGGGCTGTAAAGCCTGAAGCCTTTTTTCTAAATGGATCTGAATAGACTCATATTCAAACGCAAAGTCAGTGCTAATAGCCCATAATCAAAGTAAGCAGATGTGTTAACAAAAAACGTGCCTCCATCCCAGTATATCCGTAAACGTCTCCACACATCACCTCCGTCTCTGCCAACCTGATACAAGGCAGACAGAGCATGGATGCAGGTATCAACTGAGGGCTCAGATTCTGCTTTCGCTCTGGCACATATTGATGCATGAGCAGGGAGCGTTGCTGTGTATCATCATTTGTTTTGCTTATCTTGTTTTCATCTTATTTAATTTGCTGCAATCTATGCAAGGTGCCTCTCAGGGAGGAAGTGCAATTATGGGAAATCCCTGGAGATCAACAGCCCCTTATAAATTCATATTTGCCCAATGTCAGCCATTTATGTGTGCATTTTGCAAGAAGAGATGGATGATGTGCGTGATGCTTCAGATTATAGGGGATTAATGTTTTTGACAAGCCAAGAATCTGATTCATTCATTTTAAAATTGCACGTGTCAGTGTATTTTATAAGAGGCATCTTGAAGCACTAATAGATGGTCTGTTGTTTGTTATCGAAGCTGCCAGCTAACAAAAGGCCACACAAGGCAGGAAGGCTTCACATACAAATACAGACACAGTCGTGCTTTCAAAGGCTGCTTCAAACAGATGTGAAATATGATTATTTTTAATCATTTTCCCTGAGGTCTGAGCTAAACCCAGGCGTAGACCCCCCCCCCCCCCCCCCCCCCCACACACACACACAGTTGCTTCTGGGGAGTTGGTTCATGTCCCACAAAAGATGTCAGCCTTCCAGATTTCGGTCCTAGGGTGTGACTTATGCAAACCCTTACACTCACCCCAGCAGGACACTGACTATAAAAAATAAAATAAAAAAACAATGCTGTTTCCCATTCTCTTTCCACCAAAATCATGCCACATGCAGCATAGTGTGTGTGTGTGTGTGTGTGTGTGTGTGTGTGTGTGTGTGTGTGTGTGTGTGTGTGTGTGTCTGTGTGTGGGAGACTGGTGAGTCACCCCGGCTCTGCGGGAGAAGACCAAACCTAATCACCAATAGGCCCAAATCAACCTCATCGCCTCAGAGACGAGCCCTCATTTTCTTTCTCCATGTTTTATGTTTCCAGCTCTACTCGGTGTCTCTTTGGCGCCATGTCCCTCTCCCAGTTTCTCATTATGTTTACACAGCTTTTTAAAGCTTTCTCTGCATTTTTCTCCCAGCACATCGCTCTTTCAAATTTTCCCAAGCAAACAGCCTTTATCTATTTCTGTCACGTTCTCTTCATTTAATCTAGTTTCTCATTTTGTCGTGTAATCCACTGCAAATCTTTTTCACTGGTTGACTACGACATAGTCTAAAGAGGTAAGCATGACCTCTGTGATTGTGCTTCAGCTGGCACTCCGCTCATTATCTTGCTGCTCTTCTGTCATTAGCAAAAATATTTAACTCTGGTTTTCCATCATCACTCATCTCCACCCCTGAAGGCAGGCAAACATAGACAAAATATTAAATTGGAGTGTTAACTACCTGTTGTGGAAAAAAAACAAATAAATAGAAGAGACATCACCATGGTAACCAAACAGGCGGGGGTCATGCCCACTTCTCTATTTTAATGAACAAAAACAATTTGGGTCCCAAGAGATGTGCATCTGTGTGTGTGTCTGATAGCCAAAAGGCTAAGAGGGAAGAGGAACACGTGCGCGTATGTGATAGACAGGGGATATGTATAAAACGAGGCTAAAATAAGCCAAAAGCAAAAGGAGGCTGTTGTGGGGACTCTTCAGGCAAGCTTTAAGAGGAACCTTATTTAGCAGGGAACGGGATTCAATTGCTAACGAGGAGCAATTAAGAATCAAGCATAGCTCAAGCTTCTTTTTTATTTGCCTGTCTGGTTTCTGGATCTAGTTGCTCTGTTTTATCTTCGCATAAAAGGTGGGACAATTTTACAGCATCTACTAGTTTTGATGTTTTCTACTTTGTGTTTTAGAGCACATCCAGTTGCAACTGAGCTCATGAGACACGATTTAGGACTAGATCATATTATTATGAATAATAATAATACTATTTCTTATTAATAATTCTTCATGGTATGCAGACTTTGAACACTTCAACAAAGCCAGCTTAACACAGACACATCGTTTCCCTCATCAGATAAATTAAAATATAGATTTTTTATATATATATCAGTTTTTAGGTACAATATCATGAGAAGAGCTGTGTCGGGTAATCTGCTGTGGAACATTGTGTGTGTGTGTAAATATACACACACACACACACACACACACACACACACACACACACACACACACACACACACACACACACACACACACACACAAGGCAGAAGTCGTACCAAGTGTGTTACCGCTATCATGCAGTATTAGATAGGAACTTCCTTTATTGTCCCACAATGGGGACATTCGGTTGTGACAGTAGCAAAGACACAGACAGTCTACTCTGACCCTTCCCTAAAAGAGCACATGTTGTGACTCCAGTCCAGTTTATTGTTCGGGTGAACACCCAGGTACTTATAAGAGTCCGCTATCTCAGCATCAGTTCCCTGAATGTTCACTTGTGTCAGTGAGGTGCAAAAGCCTGCAAAAGTCCACCACCAGCTCCTTTATCTTCCCTGCATTTATGGTAAATGCTTAAAGCGTTTTATCAAGTCCAACGACTCCAAAGTTCTTCACACTACAGTCAGTCATTCACACATTCACACCCTCACAGGGGTGAGCTATGTTATTAGCCACAGCTGCCCTGGGGTAGACCTACAGAAGTGAGGCTGCCATACATCGGCGCCACCAGGCCCTCTGACCACCGCTGGCAGGCAATGCGGGTGAAGTGTCTTGCCCAAGGACGCAACGACTGAGACGGTTAGAGCAGGGGATGGAACTGGCAACCTGCCGGTTAAAGGACAAACACCCTGACTCTTGCGCCACTGTCGTCTCATTCAACATGAGGTGGTTCTGGTTGCATCAGCCTGGTTTCAGAAATCTGGAAATCACTTCACTTTTTGCCAAAAACAGAACCTTCAGCAATTGTCAAGATATCCTGTGGTGAAAACATACAGGTGCAATGCACTTCGTATCTAACTTTGTTTGTCTAAAGTTTGGGTTGGGAAGATGGTTTCTTTGCTGAGAACATAGATCACTCAGAGAAATCTTCTTATGAAATCAGTCACAGACTTTTAATTTTAATTTGATTGAATAATAGTCAGAACAGAAAGGGTGTGCAGCTGATATGAACATCAAATTTAACCAGCTTAACAAAAGCCACTGCTGTTACACTGAAAACACTGGCTTTGGGCTCTATCTACACCATCAACCCATTAATCTCTTGTTGTGCACCCCTTGCATCATTATATAAAGTAAAAATATTCTGCTAAGCCTTTCGAAAAACTGTTTACAACCATTCTCATTTATTTTGTTTAATAACACATTTAGTTTTCCGTATTTGCATCCCCGGGCCATGCAGCTGTCGTCTCAGTTATTAGGTACAATATCATGTATGTAATGAGGAATCCAGTAACAGCTGCGCCGGATAATCTGCTGTGGAGCAGTGCAAGAATACACAAAGACTGTGGTAGACAATGTAAATAACGGAGACATGAGGAAATAGAAATAAAGTTGGAAGGTTAAGAGATAAATCTGTGTACTTGCCAGGATGGTAACTTGAAAAGAAAAGTATTTTGGGTCATACCCCACAGAAGCTACAAGGTAAAGGTAGCTCTCCATCCAGTAATGGATATCATTGACCTTATTTGGTGGATGGAGTAAAAGTAGAAGCTCAGAAACAGCAAATACTGGTCTGAATTGACAGACATGAAAAAAATCGTACTTTATACATGAAGTATATTAAGTTGATCAATTGTGACTTTTTAATTGACTTTACAAGTGTTTAATGATTGGTTGCCTGACACGATGGAACAAATGGAGCAAACTATTAGAGCCATTATCCGTGTCTTCCATGTCTGTGTTCTTCACTGAAATCCAGCCATGGAGGGACAACAACTTCTGAGCTACAGTGAACAACGGACTGCTAACAACTCTGAATCCCAGGATGTACACTGTTCTCCCATTTTTTAAACAGCTTCCAGGAGGGAGAAGTTTGACAGCTGAAATTCCAGGGACATCAAAGAGATATAAAAGTATTAGCAGAGCAGAGCTTCCTCTTTTCACACAGAACCATAACCTGCATGCGCATGAACGTCTTGATCTGGCTAGCTGAGTAAAAGAATGGATCAACACAGATACTTATGATTCAAAATAAGTACAGTCTCCTACAGGGAAGATTCTGGAAAATTACAGATTTCTGAGAAGAGACAGTATCGCTAATCACGCTGATGAAGTTTTCCCTTCTCAACTAGCATAAAGTAAGAGAAATTAGTTTAGGACAAAACAATTTAAATATTTTTAATTTCATTGTGTTTTATACGGTGGCCGACAGGTGCAAACGCCCTGCAACTTCAGAAAACACGTGCAAATAGGCAAAAACGCGATTCAAAAAGAAAACCAACTTCATCAATTTGACAACACCTGTGCGGTATTCAGCAAACGCGCTGCATATACAAAAACGCGATTCAAGAAGAAAACCAACTTCATCAATTTGACAACACCTGTGCGGTATTCAGCAAACGCGCTGCATATACAAAAACGCGATTCAAAAAGAAAACCAACTTCATCAATTCGTGTACAAACGAGTATAGGAGTATACAGAAGTATACTCGTGACGTCATCACACCCACAGCTCTTGAGCATTTCTTTAACATTCAAAACTATTTATACACACTACACCATCATATCTTATTGAAAACGTTTTTTTTAATTAATTTCTAAAAAGTCTTAAAAATATCTAAAATTGCAGAACTGTGGGTATAAAACCAGCAATAGCGGGAATTTATTTGTTAGGAGTTGTAATTGTAGAGGCGATTGAATGTTTTTTTTTTTAAAAAATCAGCACTTTGTAGAAACAAAATTAGTTATACGAGCAATATTGCTGTTGCTTCGGTTGTTGGTCAGCTTTACCAGCAGGCTGAAGAGGAGGTGATGCAATTAAGGAGGCAAATCCGAGCAAGGAGAAGATTGATGCAGCAGAGGAGGCTCAGAAGGCAGGATTTGCTCACCCATCTATTGCCAACTGGTAGGCATTTTAAGATTGACAGCCTATTTCCTACTTTTATCTTTAAAAAAACATTGAGGATGGTATTAAAAACGTGATCAGGTTGAAATTGTGACTGTTTTTCTATAAATAATTAAAATGAAGACCCAATTTTAACATTAGAAGCAGTATGACAGTAGAGTAAAGCTACTTTATTGCACCTACTGACCTTCACAGCATTGATCATTAAGAAAGGGGAAAAAAAACATATTTTTATGTCTGCCCACCTTTACAGTGATTAATCTATAAATTATGTGCAGTTAGTTCAGCCCATTTTTTCAGTGAAATGGTAAAAATACCAGAGAAGGGAAGCCATTTGTTACATTTACTATACATTTTACCTTTTCTTTCTTGAGAACTATAATAATCTGCATGTTAAGCAGGTATAGTTTTATGCTGTCAAAAGGTGACAACTGAAAAAAAAACAATTATGGTAACATTTGGCATTTTTTATTTACAGGAAGAAACAGAAACAAAATATGTGATATGTAATAATTTTAATGAAGGGGACCTGAAACCAGCCTTCTAGCTAAACAGGGCCACCATCGTCCTCCTCCTTCAGCTGCTGCCCATCCAGTAGGTCCATGGATGACCACAGGAGATAGAGGTGCTGGTGACCCTCTACTGGCTGGCCTGCAGAGCATCCTATAGGGAAACAGCTGGCCAGTAAGATCTCTTACCTTCTTGTCCTTACATAGAGCCAACAATGACACACAATTGATACATAGATTATATTAATTGGACAGAAGATTAAGACATATCAGCATATTACCTAAATTACAAGTTAATTTTATATTTGGTACAGGTCAAGGGAGGCACGCTACAACAGACACCACACCAAGGTGAGAAAATCGTTGGGCGTGTCTTTGGTGGTCTGAAGACACGGTGGCGTTCCATTTTCTTAAGGGCGCTGGAGGTCCGCCTGACGTTTGTCCCAAAAGTAATCACCGCCTGCTGCATCCTCCACAGTATTTGTATAGAGGCAGGGGACCAGCTTGACTTGTAGGATGAGGAGGTCGACCCAGAGGAGGATGACCATCCGGCGGCTGAAGACAGGGAGCTGCTCCAGCTGGCTGCATGTTTAAGTTGACATGACTACACCTGACCTAACGTAGATCAGTTGGAGTCATGTTCACATGCTGCTTCATTTCATTTTTTTCACTACCTGTAAAAATACATAAAATAATCAGTAAATTAATTTCCATTCCCACGTTGTCTATTTGTATAAGATCTTAATGAGTTATTTCTTTGTTTTAAACCATCTTAGTAACTGTTAATTTGTTGAATATATTACACCTTCATTCTGTTCCAAAGATAAAACATTTGTATAAAATAAATGTCTGTTATTTTCATATACTATTATTACTATTGTTTTCTTTCCCTCTCTCTCCTCTCAATTATTCGTGTCCTTACTCAGAAGAAACTGAGATAGGAAAAACACTTGTACATTTTATTTATTTATTAATTTTATATGCTGCTGTCGTCCTTAGACATTTACAATTTATTCCAACAAGTATTGAGTTAATAAAGCAACACGCGTCAGTCAGATAAACACAAAACAAATAAATCATAACCAGCGGTACAACGCACACTACTTGGCCGACTGAAGTGTATTAAAAACAGACTGGCTGCGGGTTTCCCTCGGAGGTCTGCGGGTCACTCTGCTCCGCTCAACGTCGGACTTTTTATTAAAATTACGCACTAACTCTGTAAACGGGCCACATAGGGAAGCTTAAAAGTATAAAGTTCTCGCCTCAAACGATCTTAAAACGTACTTTTGAACAATAACAGCAACAGAAAAGGGGATTTTTAACTTACCGCTGTGAGCTCTGTTTGTCTCGAATCAAGCTGCGGCCGCGGTGCATTCTGGGCAAGCGGTCAGTCTGAAGAACGCACAAGTTCCGTGGGGTCTAAAATCAGCTGTTCCACTTAGTGCTCCCCCTAGAGGCCTGGAGCACTTCCGTTGTGGAGTTGGTTTTCTTTTTGAATCGCGTTTTTGTATATGCAGCGCGTTTGCTGAATGCCGCACAGGTGTTGTCAAATTGATGAAGTTGGTTTTCTTTTTGCATCGCGTTTATGTATATGCAGCGCGTTTGCTGAATGCCGCACAGGTGTTGTCAAATTGATGAAGTTGGTTTTCTTTTTGCATCGCGTTTATGTATATGCAGCGCGTTTGCTGAATGCCGCACAGGTGTTGTCAAATTGATGAAGTTGGTTTTCTTTTTGAATCGCGTTTATGTATATGCAGCGCGTTTGCTGAATGCCGCACAGGTGTTGTCAAATTGATGAAGTTGGTTTTCTTTTTGAATCGCGTTTATGTATATGCAGCGCGTTTGCTGAATGCCGCACAGGTGTTGTCAAATTGATGAAGTTGGTTTTCTTTTTGAATCGCGTTTTTGCCTATTTGCACGTGTTTTCTGAAGTTGCAGGGCGTTTGCACCTGTCGGCCACCGTAGTTTTACTTTGGTGTGGCGCTTAACTGATTGAGTGCCAACAAGTCACTAGTTGTGTTTCCATCGTTTTTTTATGCAAGTTTTGAGATGTCGAATTAGAAGAGATCAATGGAAATGACAAAATTCGA
The DNA here is from genome assembly GCA_037039145.1 of Fundulus diaphanus. Taxonomy (NCBI): domain Eukaryota; kingdom Metazoa; phylum Chordata; class Actinopteri; order Cyprinodontiformes; family Fundulidae; genus Fundulus; species Fundulus diaphanus. The sequence goes on from CM073125.1 coordinate 36,074,890, forward strand.
ATCAACTCGCAAAATTTTTACGCTCACTTCAGCTGGATTATGAGTTTTTCGATAAACGAAAAGGAGATGGAAACACATTTGTCAAATTAGTTCTGAAGTAGCAAACATTTATCTCTGATCAGCTGTTTCTGCTGCTGCCTTCTTCCTGAATACTCCCACAATGCTCAAAAAGAGGGCTGGGAGTGTTGACCAATGAAAAGACTCGAGCATTTCTTAATCTCATCCGTGAAAAAAATAGCAACACATTCATCAAAACCCCAATCCGTTACTGATCTGTGGTCCGTTGTGGTTAGATACCTCTTCTCCCTGCTTATTACAGTGTAACACCAATGTATGACAGCACTGGCGCTTTGCGTCACCTGGTAAATTCACTACAAACCAGTAGTTTGATTTACGTTTTCTATTTTGCAACATCTTAAAAGTTCGCTCAAAATCCGGATAAGAATTGGATGAACACAGCTGCTGCGCCTTTTATGCTACAAAATTGTTTTGGGTTGTGATTTTTTATTTAGTATTTAAACACTGATGATTCAGTAATGTGTTTTTTTCTGTTTTCTCTTCACTTTGTCTCACTAAACGGCACAAATTATGTCCGCATTTTCCTTAAAGCTCAAGCTAAAAGCTAACATCTTCTTTGTTGAACCGCTCACTAGCATCTGCCATCTTGCGCGTCCATAAACATTTTTAGGACACTATGTTGTGACCATCTCATTCAATCAGCCACTGTGATGGCTAGTTGACCACATTAAGAATCTATTCTAATGTCTAGTGACTCTCACAAACTCCCACAGGTGCTGGGTCCCAGGTACTAAATGTTCACTTATATACAGTAAGCTTATAATTTATTTATTTATTTATGTTCTTTCACTTTCTTTTTTCAGGTATCACATTACACATGTCAGCTTACATAATAATATATATGATTTAGAAATGGCATCTAGGTGTTATTCGATTGTATCTGTTGCTTTATGTCTGTTGGTTGTGCTGTTCTTTTTGCATCTCTCTTTCCAGGTGATGGAGCATACGGAGAAGGTTTTATCATTCTCTCCCTTTTATCTCTTCTTTCTTTCACCTCTACTCTTTTTTTTTCTCTCTCACTTCTTGTTCTTCCTTTACTCTCCCATTGTAATGTCCAAATAATTTGAAAGTCTCCTTGCAGGAATCACAATAAAGCTATTTACAAGCATAAATCAAGTGGAGCACTATGGCGAAAGCTGTTCGCTCCACTTGTAAAAGCAAAAAGAATCTATTGCTCAAAAAGTTGTTGATCTCGAATTCAGCAATTTTTTATTAAAATAATATTAAATTAAAATAAAATTTAACTTTCCCATCTGCTTTGCATTGTGAACTGGTTTCATGAAAACAAACTATATTTAGTTTTATAGCTGATTTGTTCTCAATCTAAATTCCTCAAAAAAAAAAAACGTGTTTTTAAACACATAATCACACTGAACTGTGATATCACTGCATCATTTATTGGTTATTGTTTTCAGTTTTATTATCTGTAGTTTTATTATTATTATTAATAATAATTGTTCCGAGCCAAGCCAAACCTATGGTTAAACAACAGCTCATTTCATGTAGATGTTGCAAATATACGGGAAGATTTCAGAAGAGCTTCAAGACAGTGTGAAGGGTCTTCAGAACTTAACATGGTAACTTCAAAAAGAGGCTGAAGCCTGAAAAGAAAGGCTGGCCACAAGGTGAGAGGGAGATTCAGTCTTTGAGCGAAATTTAATGAATATAGAATTTTTTTTTATGATTCAAACACAGATTAGGAGTTTATTCCCTCGATCCAATCTCATTCATTCCTCTAAAGTCAGTTTTCCAGTTTTTTATGGATTATTGTGAACTTCACTGTCCCATCTTCAACTATTACCTCTCCATTTCAGTCATTGTTTACATGATTTTTATTTATTTATTTGTTATTTATTTTTTACAAATCTCATGGTTTCAAACAGAGGTATCTTAGGGTTGTAGTTTAGGGTTGTATTGAATGGGTAAAAAAACATCGAATGGGCAGAGACAGAAGCTAGCCAGTTCTCAGAAAGAAACTTTGATGAGTCTGCTCTTGCTTTGAAAGTGTCTGAATCCATTTTCACCTGCCCAGTCAAAAACCCAACCCAAAAATAACACTGCACTGATTTTTCAGCTTTGATATTGAATTAGGAGAACCTGAAAAACATAACTACAAAAAACGAAACAAAACAACAACTGGGACAAAATCAAGTTAGACGAAACAATTAAGATCTCTCAAAGTTGTAAATTAGCTGTGTATTGGTAAAACAAATGTTTAGTCTGATTATTCAACATATACCAGAAGAAATTTCATACCTGATTTCTGAGATCTAGTTTTGGGAAGATCTAAGGAAACAACGGAGTGGGGTTAGACGGGATATTAGTATTTAGTGTGGATAGCTAGCTTGCACAGATATTCCAGTCAATACAAGGATGTGGATGTTTTGTTTTATTTGGCAATGAACAAGAAAATAACGCTCAAGAGGTCCACAAAGTTATGCCTGCTGCTGAAAATCCAATAATTTACTCTTCCATGACTTGTTCAAGAAAGACTGAAAAATGGCTTGTGAGCAGATGGAGGTGAAGAAAATATCAGCCAAGTTAAGTAAGAGGAATGGCAGAGGGATCAGATGGCTCTGGGGTTTTGGGAGATTTTCTCTGAAGATTGGCATGGGTGAAGAATCAAAGTGAAAAAAAGGAGTCAAACTAAAAATTTAATCTGTCTTTTGGTCAGTATGGATTTTTGAGCTTTGACCAATAAAGAACCCTGGATCAGTTGCAATTTAAGACAACATAGTAAAATTAAACAATTTGTTTATTAATGATTGCGTAAAATGAAAAGTGCAGTTAATAGCACTCCAGCAAGAAGGTACTGGGTTCAATCCCTGGCCTGGGGTCTTTCTGCATGGAGCTTGCATGTTCTCCCTGTGCATGCATGGGTTCTCTCCGGGTACTCCGGTTGCCTCCCACAGTCCAAAAACATGACTTTTACGTTACTTAATTACTCTAAATTGGCCTTAGGTGTGAGAGTGCGCATACAAGCTTGTTTCTCCTGTGTGTCTCTGTGTTGCCCTGTGATGGACAGGTGATCTGTCCGAGGTAACCCGGTCTCTCGCCCAACGACAGCTGGAAACTGGCACCAACGACCCCACCCTGCGACCTTGCACAGATGAGCGGGTACAGAAAACGAATGGATTAAAAGTTTTAAAAGGTCAATGGTGGTCAAAAGCGTTAGCAGTGGGAGCTGATTTTGAAATCAGAGACTTGCTTATCCAGATGAGTTGTGGCAGAATAGTTTAAATGATTAACACAAATTTGTAAAATGCTTGTGTTAGAAACGCAGAGAGACTTTAATCACTTGATAAAGTGGCAAAGCTTCTTCTAGGTCACTATGAGAGGTCAGGTTGTTCTGCCTTGAGGATATTAAAGAGTTGGCTCTTTAATATCCTCAAGATATGGAGAATTTTGAATCCTTCCAGGAAGACTGAAGGAGTAGCTCCAGAGCTGGAATAGACAGTGGTTGATGGGCATTTAGTTCTGCTGGAAGGTAAGCAGAAAAGCTGTCAGACTTCAGATCCTGCTGGCGTGTATAGTGATATGGTGAAAAGCGAAGAGAAGCCCAGAGAGGATAAACAGAGCAGTAATGAGGAGATGAGCAACAGCTGCACCAGGTAAGCTATCAGGGACCAGGAAGCCACATGGGTGAGTACACACAGAGAAGGAGACAGATAAGAGACTAACAGACACATAATGAAAAGGGAGGAGAGGAGACAAGGGGAGAGACACAACAACTGGAATCACCACTATTTACAGACATCAACTGTGTAATAAACGAGTAAACATTGGTCAGGGTTTCTCTTACTTCGTAATTTAGTTACTATTATGAAGGAAATAAACTTTGTTTATAATATCAATGCAGAAAAGCTGCTGCTTGTTGTATGAAAGATTGTAAGCTAGTTAATAGGAGCTGAATCTGCTCCAAAAAATTCATCCATCAGTCCTGAGAAGGAGTCTGATGGGTCAGTAATGCTAGAAAAATGCCCAATGATTGCTGCTTCCCACATGTACCCTCTGACACATTGTAAAGAAAATTGTGTATCTTGTAAAAACTTTAAGAATATAATCTTATTTTCATTAGATTTCTTTTTCAAGCAAGTCCAAACTGCATTCAGATTGTGAGGATCCTGCTTTGTATTGTCAGACTCAGTTTATCATTCTTTAAAAGAGTATGAGTAGTCTGTCTATGTCTATCAACTATGTTCAAACTAAATTCAGCTAGCTACTATTTTTTTCCACTTGAGCGGTACTTCAGCTTGACAGTTCCTTTCTGCCTTTCAGAAAAACTGACAAACCATCTACGAGACAAAGTCACACAACCAAAAACACAGGGGTGTTTTTATGAACCTCTTGTGCATGGAGCGATGTGGCACCTGTTTTCATTCTTTGCTTCGTTGAGATGGATCCGGTGTGTTCAAGGGCAACAGCTGACGTCAAAGGGACAATCAAAATGTGAGGCTTGCAAAATACATTGGGAAAATCCAGGAAAGGATTTTACTGAGAAATTTTACTTCACGGAGAATTTTTTCATCTCTGAGTTTGAAAGCAAACATATTACTAATCATGTATTGTGTGAATATTTAGATAAATCTGGAATTTGCTTCTGTATGGTGCTTTGCAATAGTATTCATCCTTAAACGTTCCCACATATAGTCCGCCACAACCTCAGATATCTGTGTATTCCATTGGGAGTTTACGTGATAGACAAACACGAATGTAATGTTTGTGAAGTGGAAGGAAAGGATTTAAAAGTTTTCATGTGATGCTTTTAGTTCTGACTTTTAACATTAAAATCATTAATTTGGGGTCTATAGAAGGTGGAGCTGCAATGCTGTGCCCTGAATTATTCGTTAATTAACCTCCACATTCCCTCGCCTTTGCTCCTGTTCTGAGGTGTGTCTGAAATTAACTTCTTTTGGTGCTGTCTCTTTAAATACTAAAGAAGTCACTTCATACTCCCCTCCTTCTCCAGCTCGCAGAGTGTTGTGCTCCTCCCGTTCTGTCAGTTTGGTGTATGCTGGAGGAGGGGCAAATGAACTGTGTGGGTTAATATATACCCAGCAACTGAACATTTTCACTTATCCACTTGTAGCTTCAGCAGCCTATAGCTTGGACTACAAAATTGGCCGCGAGAAATAAAAACGGCGGATTCTTGAGATTAGTAGGCCAGAAATCCGTGTCCTTGTTTAGGAGCTCCGCAGCAAATACTGTGACATAATTCTTCACAAAACATAGTAGAGAATAGAAAAAATTGAAAGGCTTCAAAAATATGACCCAAATAGAATATAAAGATATATCTGCAGCTCCTGGAGAGACAAAATTAAAATTTTCTGCACTCCTAGAGACTCCAAGTACACAATAAAATGTATTTAAGGGCTAAAAAGATAGGTTTTGCATGATGTTATGGAGGTAGGGTGTGAAGTGCCTCCTTTGTCTTTAAACAGACCGCACCAAAATGAGTTGCTCTCAGATGCACCTCAGAACATGGGTAAAAGATGGGCTTGTGATGCTAAATTGACAAGCAATTCAGACCAAAGCATTATATGTAGACCACAACTGAATGATTTAAATGTGAAAAGGAAGAACTTAAAAGCATGATAGGTCCTCTTTAAAGGCTGTAGCATCTATTCAGCCCCATTTAGTTTGATGCTTCTAAATGAAATTCAGTACAACCAAATACCTCAGAATTCACTTACTTTTTAAATACTGTAGCATCTGCCTGTGTGTAAACAGGTTGAACAGACCACAGCTGTTCTGCAAAGTCATCAGACACTTGCTTGAGAACAGAAGTAATCAAGCACCACCATGAAGACCTAAAACCCTCTAAAAAGGTAAGCGGAAAAGCTGAGAAGTTTAAGGCAGGATTAGATTAAAAACAATATCCAAACTTTTCATACTAATCGCTGTTTAAATGATCATCTGAAAGCGGAAAGGGTATGGTACAACTGTAAACCTACCAAGACTTGTCCAACTACCTTAAATTAATCATAGAAGCAGCCAAGAGGCTCATTGTAAATCAAGAGCCGCGTCGATCCAAAGCTTAGGGTGGACAAACATTAGCTGTGGATTCCTCGAATCTGGCCATTATGAATAAGTAGCAAGAAGAAAGCCGTAGGTGAAATAAAGCCACAGGAAGTATAATTTAAAGCAGAATACATGTAAGGGGACAGCACAAATATATAAGAGATAGCGCTCCGGTCAGATGAGGCAGAAAATGATATTGTTGGCCTAAATGCAGTATCGCTACGTGTAGCAGTAAACTAACATTTCATATCGCCACAAACACACCATTCTCCACTGGTGGTGACAGCATATTGCTGTAGGGAAGCTGAGACCGGGATGGAAGCTCACCTTCCAGCAGAACATCAGCGCTAAACATGTAACCATATCTGTGATGGGATGGTTAGGATCAACACTTATCATTATGTGGTTTATTACAACAGCCTGTCTGGTAGGTGGCAAAGACCAAGGCGCTTTACAAGGCTAGAAAATAGTCACGATAAGAGTGATTGCTATGGATTTAATCATCTGCTTTTATCAAAACCTAATGTGTTTTTATGTGCGTTTCATTAACCATTAAAATGACACTGAGGAAATTCAAATAGCGGCTTTTGTCGCATAAAATGTTACACGAGAAAATAAACAATGACGATCAGTTGGCAATAAACATGCACATTGCTCGCATCCTGATTTGTTCCCCACCTTTTCAAATGCCTATGCTTAAATCTGGGCTAATCCTGTGAGGATGCACGGCTGTTGCTCAGCCTGCATGACCTTCTCTCATCCTATCTTCTTCCCTCTCCGCTGTTCTTCTTCCTTTGTCTATGTCTTCTGGCAGGTCTCCTGCATTTTGCCTGAACAAAGAGCCAAACCAAAAACACCCTCCTCTGCATCACTCCCTGTGGTTCTCTCATCCTTCCCATTTCCCTCCATCTTCCTTCTCCTCGCCCTGGTTGACTTTGTCGCCTTGATTTCTTGCACCTTGTGGTTTTTCTGAATTAATTCCACATTTCCTCTGTTTCTCTTAAGCGTAGTATCATCAGTTTTTCTAACCTACTGCTCTTCTCATCATCGTCACAGGTCTTCTGCTCTGTCCATCTTTCTTTTGTTTTTGTCACGTAGTCATGCACAGCTGACCAGAACAAAGACTGGCCCAGTGCTCCAGACGCACCGTCCAAATCAATTCCTTATCAGTGTTCTTCTCAAAGCACAGGTGGGTTCTCTTTGCACACACAAGCAGCTGTTCTGGTTAATTCAAACAAAATGCTAAAGAATAGTATGAGCATGCACCTACTTAAGGGTGCGGACTCAGAGCATCTGATTCGTGCACTTTTTAAATCTGTGATTTGCAAGTCTTCAAGCTTTCCTAGTCTTGGTGGACGTGGGATTCAGCCTTCATTAAGCTCTATCAAGCTGTGCGTTCATGTGTGTGAGTCTTTATTAGTGTGAGCGGCTGCGCGTGTTAAGAGTGAAATCTGTGCGCGCCTCACTCCTTCACGCTAATCTCGCCTTCTTCTCCATCACCTCCTTCACTGCAACATCCAGCCCGAATTGTCCCCCCTGGGGTATCATTACCTCCTCCACCTGGCGCCCCCCCTGTATAAACGAGAGCTATCAGACTGGGCTTTTCTTCATCCCTCCATCAAACGTGCCCTTTCAGAGGTCTGACGTCACACCGAATACAAACAGACACTCTTACAAAACGGGGCACTGGGACATGATTCTTTGCAGGGGAACAAAGGACAAAGGAGACAAATTTGAAATTGCTGTACAGCTGTTGCACTACTATCATTAACACCCAGCTGATATACTGCCGTTCCCGACTGGTGAATTATTATGGGGGTTAAAAAAAACTCTTAAATTTGACAGATTAGTCTTCTTATTAGATTCTCAGCTCTAAAATGTCCATATAGTCCATATACACACATATTTCATATGTTTTTCTCTGAGGCTCACAAGCCGACTGGGTAAGAGTTAATACCAGAGTGACCCCTGGTGGTAAAACAGGAAACAGCATTTTCTGACAAAGTGAGAATGTACATTGTGCTCAGGTAGACGATGCCATTGATTCAGTATCACAAGCCTAATTAACAGGAGAAACACAGACTGACTAAGGTAACTAATGCACTAACATGGTCCGACTCCAGCTAAATTCCCAATCCCCCTTGAAGAATATGCTCTAAAACAAGAAAGAGACCGGATCCTACACTCGTTTCCGTCTGAAGTTGGAGATCTGTGCTGTGCTTGTTCTTTGCTTGGTGAGAAGTCTTCATTAATGTCAGACGGTTGGTCTGTGGCCACGATCTCTTTGACACTCAATTCCAGCTCCATTAGACCTTGTTTCTGCCTGTCTGTGTGTGCAGCTGTCAGGTAACTCTCTGCCCTGTCTGCCTGCTCATCACATTGCCTGGATATTTTGCTCCATGTGGACAGCCGAGCGAAACACAAAGCCACCCGGTGCCGAGAATCAGCGGAGCAGCTACTGTACACACACCTGCTCAGCACTGCAAAGGCTAGAAATCGGACAGATATCTTAAAATACTTCTCATGCTCCCTTTTATGATGTGACTGGAAAGATTAGTGAAGTCACATACTTGGGAATTTTTCAACTGTGCACATACCTGATAGCCGAAAGAAAATATGTGAGGATAAAGATATTTGGAAACACATATGTGCATTGAACACATCTGGATTAGCAATTTAAACAAATAATCTAGCCATGATGAACAAGTGTTTATAATAGGTCAAAGTGCAGGCCACTGCTATGTACACATACATACAGCAGGCTAAAGAATAATGGTTACTTATCAGTAAATGTGCAATGCTAAGAGTTGGCTCATTTGCACATCCGGCGTAGAACTGAAGGAAACCAAACAGGCAATAACGTATGTGATTCTAGGGAAACTTTATGAAAAACATAACAAAACAAAACAAAAAAAGTATCCAGTATTAGGAAATTATCAGGGTTGTTCTGATGTAAATTCAGATTTTTGTTGTTTTACATGAATCACACCCAAAACATTAAGAAAAAAAACAACTCAACTCCAAACCAGCAACTCGACTCAAAAGACACAGGCCGACTTTAATCTCTTTACTTATAAAGCTGACACAGAAAAATAGAGAGTAAAGGGCATAAATTGCAATTAAGTCTGGAAGATTATATTAGGGCCATGATAAGACTTCTTCCTCATGCAGGTTAGAAGGTCCACTCTACACATAACTAAGACTATATGTGCAAAGGGAATAGAGATATAAATATAAGGAAAAGTTTATTGGCATCCTCGATGTGCAAAAAAAGCCTTAAAATCACTCCATGTTTTATTGCAGTTTCCTAATCCCACGCTAAAAACGTAGAAAAGCCCAACTTTTAAATCTGAGTTTGTTTAATCATCGGGTTAAAATGAAAACAGCGATATTAATAAATGTTTCTTACAAAGCCACTGGTCCTGCAGTTGTTTGTTCACCAACCATCCATTTCAAATAGACATGACAAAGCTCTCCTTTTAACACATTTGAAGTTGAAAATTATTTCTAGAACATTATACTTACAAATTCGTGACTTTATTCTTTTTCGTGGTGAATAAATATGACATGACAGAAGCATATTTCTTATTACTTGCCAGTAGGCTGGAGAAGGAACAATATTTATCTTGCACCAACGATCGTGTGTTTTATAGTAAGGGAGGTTAAAAAATATCCCAAAAGCTCCCTGTTGAAGAAATGCATTAAAGGGGGAAATCTTGGAATAGGCAAGTTATTGGAAATAAATATTAGACTCATTCTTCAGTCCAAGTGCTTTGTGGGTGATGCCAGAAAAATCAAACACTTTTCTATCCAAAAGTCACATATGCAAACATCTGACATTTCTTCAGATGAGACAAAGATTTAGGTTTTCTGCAACACACAGGTGGGTTTGGCCTTGACGCTTTATATGTGGTCCTTGGAGAATAACAATGAGGCATGACACCTAAGAGGGAAAAACATCAGAGGGTATTTTTCTGTCAAAGATGAACCATGATAATAAGGGTCTATTAGCTGCCAAACAAATATCCAAGATCAACAATGCTTCTTCGGTGAAAAAAGAACAAATGGAGGCATGAAAAGTTAAAAAATTGCTCATATAGATGATGTTTAGAAACAAATTTAAACAACATAGATGGTTTAATACTTTTGGTGCCTTTTAAGAATAAACTATCTGGTAACAGTTTGAGACGACAGACCGTGGTTAGAAGAGGAACAGACACTTAGGCAGGTTAAGTGCATTTACAGCTCGCTTCGAGTTTTGCTGAAAGCCTCTGCAATTTCAAATTCTCAAATGAAACAACCTGCCTCACTTCATCTCTCTCACAGAGTGCTTAAAGCACATCATGGTCCTGCAGAACGAAAGTGACAGCATGCTGAAGATCAGATGTGACTGCAGTCATCGATATGGTTGAAAGATGCACATTTACTCTGTTTGCCCAAAGCAAACACGTTGTCAATGAAGGTGCTGGGTGTTTAAACCAAAACCTGCATTTCAAGCTGCTGCCTGTGCTGCCATCAAATGTTCTGACCTAGGCTGATATAAAGTGGCTGTATCAAAATAAAAATACTATTTACCTTTTTAAGTGTCCAGATAATTTGGTACATTCTTGCAGGCCCTGTAGGTCTGCCTATTTTGATTCATTTCACAGATCTCAGGTCCAACCTGCCAATGATATCTTTCACTTGAAGGTAAAGCAGATTGGACAGTGGCTTGAACACCAGAAGGCAGTGGCTAAATGGCACAAATCCCTGTTGCAGATCTGATAAAGCAGTGACACAAAGCCAAGATCCTGCTTGTGATTTAGATGTATTGTGGGATGACTTTATGTAACTCTTGTTTAATGGAACCAGATAGTCTGATTGGCTGCATGAAGACTAAATGCAGGTTAAAAATGTGACCTATAAAAATCATCACTATAAAATTCAAGCGTATTTTTAAAACACAGATTAATCAAATCCAATCAAATACCTCTGAAAAAAAACACCGTGAAAAAGCATTTTTTGAAATTCTAATTTCCTTTATTAAAGGGAAAATACAAGCAAAACCAAACTGGCCTCATGTGAAAATCTAATTGTCCTCTAAACCTAGTAACTGGTTGTGCTACTCTTGGTGGAAATAACTGCCATCAAACATTTCCAACAACTGTCTTTAAGTCTTCTTCCTCGCTCTGAGGACATTTTACTCACTCCATTGGAGTTTTTTTTAACCATGAACAACATATTTAAGGTCATACCACAGCATCACAACTGGATTTAAGTATAAACACCATCCAGGTTCTAAAATAGCAAAGGGACGCCAAACCATCACAGTGCCACCACCAGGCATTTGCACAGATAGACCCCTGATTGTGGTGCAGCCCTTGCCCATTTGCCTTGGTTGACAAAAAAAAAATGGGCTCCCTTCCTGCTGGAGCCCATTTTTTGCCTCATCCATCAATGTTTAAAAAATAAAAATGACACTCTTTGCCATCAATTTCCCCAAAGCTGATATGATATTTCACAGGCATTTATTTGATTCCTTGTGAGAATGCCTGATCCACGGCACGCACAAGCCCTTCCCTCCTCCTCTACCTGGCCCTCATGCAGTGCTGAGTGCTCTGACCCGTAGCATCAGACAGACAGGTAAGGTCAGTGTTTGTGGAATCCCCGGCATTGTAAAATGATACAAAATACTTAACATTATACTTCTGCAGAAAACTTTGTTGCTTTTGGCCTGACGTCTCTTTAAAAAAACAAAAAAGCTTGGGTTTTCATATAAAGAGCCTCCATTCATGGGACATTGCCTACACGTCTTATACTCATGAAATTTGTAATGTAAAAGCCTTGTCCACTTGTTTACTGGCATTTGTCAGGTTTAATGAAGAGAGAGAAGAAAGGAGATACGGACTGCTGCAGCAAATTGGACCAGCTCACTAGTTTCGTTTCATTTAAAATCTTAATTATTTTGACATGAAAGCCCAAAAAAAATCCTGGAGATCATCAAGATATTGCTTGGCAAATGTGGAAGAGCCTTTTGCTGTTTTTGGTCGGCAGTGGTTTTCATTTTGTAACTCCATTACGAGATAAACACTTTTACTGTGGTTCGCATGAGTCCCAAAGCCAAAGGCATAATTAGATCTGACCGCGGATAATGATACTGAACACAGCTTTTCAAAAGAAAACCTGGTTGACCACAGTTAATTCCTGATACAACAATGGTGGCAATCACCTTTTATATAGGCCAAGATGGCCCGTGTGGCTATTTTCCCCTTAATAAATAAAATAGCATTTTGAAAGTTAATTTTGAATTTACTCTAGTCATCTTTGTCTGATACAATTTTTTTATGATGATATGATGCATCTAAAGGTAAGGGTCGGCGATTTTTCTGTAGGTTTCCCCAAGTCCCATTTTGAATAACTGAGCATGTGCAAGACCTTCTTACCTGATCTTCCGCTCCTCAACAGGGGTCGCCTGAAAAAAAATCTCCCATATCCACTCTGGTCTTATTTCTTCCTACTCAGGCCTTCCTCTTCTTCTCCTAAGTTTGTACACGGTTTGCTTCTTGCAAATTTGAGGGACATAGAGGGGTGAGGGCAGGACCAAAAATCTGACCAATCCCTGCCCTTCAGTGCAAATGGTAGTGATAGGTCAGTTTCTACAGGCCTACGGCTCAGGGATCTAATATTTTAACCTCCTTTTTCTGAATACATAATGCATTGACTACTGTCAGGATGGAAGGACCATTTTACCCAGCATAACAAAAAATATTTCTTAACAGGATTACCAACTATAGCTTTAAGTGTGACAAACTAGCAAAAGACAGAAGAAATCTGTAAGGGGCAAACACTATTTCAAAGTACTGAAACAAAAAACGTAAATAAACCTCAAACATGTTTGAATCCATCCAGCATGTGATCACACAGCCACACACATTTTCCCTGAAAATGTTAAAGCAATTCCTCATCCGGGCTCAACTCACGTGGTGAAGGCAGGGTTGTATTTGGCCCCAAGGTAGTAGGAGTAGAGGTTGAACATCCCAATCATGAAGGCCACGAACACCATAATGAAGATGACCATGAACTTGAAGATGTCTTTGACCGTCCGCCCCAAAGAGATCTGCAGTGGGCCAAAGCTCTCGTTGGCGGGCAAGATGTAGGCGATGCGTGAGAAACTCAGCACCACGGCAATGGCGTACAGGCCCTCTGAGATGATCTGAGGGTCGGAGGGGCGCCACTTGTTCCTGGCTGAAGAACAAAGGCAGAAAGTTCTTTGTGGAAAAAACTGCCAGGGTTTTAAATACACTTTTGTTACCTTCATGCATTGCTTCCAAGGAGAAAGACTTTCTTGTAATCTAAAGTGAAGTTTTTGAGCAGTTTGGTATGGGGTGGCATTTGTAAAGCTATACAGTCAAAAATTAACAGCTATCTATGTCAGTCGTAAGAGAAAGAAATGGGGTTCATTTCTCAAAATTATGTTTTCACATTACATGTAAATGTTACAGTCCAAAACTAAATATTAATTACCAAACTAAATTCAAACTAAACTCTTGGATCCGAATAAAACATTTAGTTTACAAACTAAATATTTAATTTGGAAAGTAAATATTTAGCTAAGACCTCAATATTTGTTTTTGAGCGTGTTAATTGAATATTTAATTTGCAGGCTAAATATTTAATTTACAAACAACACACTTTGTTTGCTAATTAAAAAAATAGTTTGGACCGTGAAATTTATAAATATATGGCTGATGGTGAAAATATGACTGAAAAATTAACCTCCATTTTCCTTCCTTAATGACTTGGCTAAATAGTCCAAAATATTGCTGTTAATTTTTGACTGCGTAACTTTACATATAGCACATTTTATAAAGATCTTTCAAAAAATTTTCTGTACCTTAGGCAGTTTTTATATATATTTTCTGGCTGCTCCTTCTTCCTGACAACATATTCTGTGTTGTGTTTGAAAAATTAGGAAGGCAGAAGAGTGAAGAACAGAAGAAGTGTAAGATTTTACCTCCCTTGACATATAATAGATAAACATGTAATTATCATGTTTTTAAGAACCTGGAATGCATTTAGGATTTTGAATATCACTTCATGCCTTAGGTTAACTCAAGTTTATTTAAATAACACTTTTCAAACCTAAATCTACCTTTAATAAGGGAAGGGACACAACAAATAGATAAGATTAAATACAGTAAAAATATATATTATTAAAACTATTTAAACAATATTATGATAGTAAATGATTTACACCTTCCCAGCCTTTTTTGGGCAGAATGTTTCATAGGTCAAAGTTAAGTGGATTAACAAGCACATAAAACAAACATTAAACATTGTCCTAAAAAGGATCTAGTATTAGACAAGAAGACGAGTAAAAGAAAACATTTAAAATGACTGTGAAATTGTTAATATGACCACTTTGAAAGATCCCAAGAAAGTTATGTTTGTTAAAAACTAAATATAAAGTAATGGAGAGTGGCTCAACCGTTCTGCATAATGCTGCATTTTCTAAAGCTAGTTCGCTGGTATCTTCAGCACTTTGTCATAGTCACTGGTTGCTGCAATCACATGCACACACTTTGGCTAGCTGTTCCTTAGTGCCGCTAGATTCAAAGCAGATACTGTTGAAACAGCATCAAAAGTGCTGTACGTTTTTAACCTTCATGCTCATGAACACATTGATTGCTTAGAGAAACGTTTCTGGCTGCAGAAAGTAGAGCGATGTTCAGTAAAAGTGTGATCTGAATGCTTGAAAAGGCTGCTGCTTTAAAGCAAAATCACAGCTTTTGGGGAACAAAAGGCCAGGGAATCAAACAGAGAATAGATCAAACAGAAATAGAAAAGGAATCTTTTAAGTTGGTCAGAGGAAGAGCAGTGAGATGGAAGCCAAATAATTTAAGCCTTATGGCAAGTGTTTTGAGGAGAAACTGAATCCTTCACATTGACAAATAAAGAAGGAACAATACTTAAAATGTGCTGAAACAGAAACAAAATAGATGGTTTTATTGTGTCTGTATTTAGGACAAACTCATCCGTCTGCTGAGGATTCTGTCGTGACAAGGTCTGACCAGCAGGGGGAAGCACTGGTGAAGTTTCTCTTCATGTGCAGATGTGCACAGTCCAATTACCTGCAGCAGGTCTTTATTCTGCATATGGCAAGGTACATGTTCATACTGATATCTGCTTATTCACATATATTTAAATAACACATTATATTTGACCTTCGAATCATTATTTATGCCATAGGAGAATATTTAGCTTCAAATACTATCACTTTGCTTATCCAGTCACTTGCACAACACACCGTGTCAGGACACACCTGGCATGTCATGTTCTGCATATTAGTCAACAAAAAACATATGGATTTGCTTTGCACAAACACATTTAGAAAGCTTTTGTAATACACATCTGGCAGCATCCCAAAAGCCGGTCGTCACAAGTCCCTCCCCCAATTTCAAGCATCCTCTGGATCGGACTATTGAGCAATCTACACACAAAGAAATGCTGCGGCTAAGGTGTCGTCACCATGCCGCTGTTTCTGTCCTCTGCTGGTTCACAATGATTGCTTGCAAACATTGTGGAGAGACCGCAAAATCAGAGTTGTGAAAAAAAAGTGCTTCACACAGCACATTTCACTGTATCACCTCCAACACCATACAGAAAAGTGATTACCTCTCTAGCCAATTCAGAGGTGAAGCGACTTCACTGCCTCATTCCCTTTCTTTCACTCACGCTGAATATTGCAGGCATAATGAAAATACAACAATTTTCCTTGGAACAGGCAATGCTTGAGAGGCTTTATGCTGAAAGGGACCCAATATCTAAAATCTTCTAAATAGTTTTCATGTAACTGTAGCAACAAATGCATTGCCTTTCAACGTGAAGAAACTTTATTTACTTTGCCAGATGTTCCTTTAAATTTGGCCCTGGACCCATTTTCTTTACGGCAGTAGCTTCAAATCTGGTATGTTGGCATTATGTACATAAAGCTCCTAAAAATAATCTCACTCGAAAACATGCGATTAATGACAGGTGAATACTGGGCTAATGTCTCAGGTCAAAAGTTGAGTTTTCTTTTTTTTTTCATTTGTTGCATTTGTGTGTCTGATTGCAAGCGTCTTTCTAGCCCTGAATGTGACAACATATAAGCACCAAAGAAAAGATCTTAAAGTTTATAACATACGACACATTTCCATCGCTTTCTAAAGGCCAAGGGTGCATTGCGATATCAATTTATCCAGGAAATTTTACTTTCCCAGGGTCTTACTTTCTCTGGTAAAAGGTCCTGCTCTGAGGTAGGGCTTCTCAGATTTACCAGGATCAAATAAGCAGTTTTAAAGAAAATATGCTAAATATCCTAATGGAAGAGTTACGACAAAGAGGGACACCAGCTTTAGCTAAAGCAAAGTTCATCAATAATTGAAACAGCAATTTTCTGTTCTCTTCATCGGGGACAACACTGCCTATGTTATTGGCATTTCTGACAAAATATAAATCATTTACCGTAAGTGAAATAAGCCACTTCATCAGGCAGTGAGGCATTGCTGAGGTCGTCGTCTGGCACATGCATGTCTACATACTGCTGCGCTTTGGACGCTTTCAGGAAGGCCATGAGGCGTGCCGTGAAGGACGCCACAAAGATGGACAACATGCCAAAGTCCAGGACGTTCCACAGGTGCATGATGTACTCCCTGGGCCCGTCGCTCCAAATCTCCTTACACTCGGACCAAATCATACCTGATGGAGAAGGAACAAGTTTTAGTCAACATGAATATTGCATTTTACAGTGGGGCAAAAAAAGGATTTAGTCAGCCACTAATTGTGCAAGTTCTCCTACTTAAACATTAGAGAGGTCGGTAATTTACATCATAGGTACACTTCAACAATGAGAGACGAAATGAGAGAAGAAAAGAAAACAAGAAAACACATTGTAGGATTTTTTTAAAGAATCTATTTGTAAATTTATTTGTAGTATTTGGTCAATAAAGTTCAACTCTATACTTTGTAGCATAACCTTTGTTGGCAATGACAGAGGTCAAACGATTCCTGTAAGTCTTCACCAGGTTTGCACCACTGTAGCTGGTATTCTGGCCCTTTCCTCCATGCAGATCTCCTCCAGAGCAACGATGTTTTGAGGCTATCGCTGGACAACACGGACTTTCAACTCCCTCTACACATTTTCTATGGGGATAAGGAGTGGAGACTGGCTAGGCCACTCCAGGACCTTTAGATGCTTTTTACAGAGCCACTCCATCGTTGTCTGAATGCTATGTGTGGGATCATTGTCATGCTGGAAGACCTAGCTACGTTCCATCTTCAGTGCTCTCACTGATAAGAAGTTTTGGGTTAAAATTTCACGATACATGGCGTCGTTCATTCTTCCCTTAACACGGATCAGTCGTCCTGTCACCTTCGCAGAAAACAGACCCAAAGCAGGATGTTTCCACCCCGTGCTTCACAGTAGGTATGGTGTTTTTAGGATGCAACTCAGCATTCTTCTTCTTCTTCTTCCAAAGACGACCAGTTGAGATTGTGCCAAAAAGTTCTACATGATATTTTCCCTCTTCTGGATCATCCATATGCTCTCTGGCAAACATCAGACGGGCCTGGACATGTACTGGCTCAAGCAGGTGGACACGCCTGGCACTGCAGGATTTGTCTCCATCTCGGCGTATTGTGTTACCGATGGTAGCCTTTGTTACTTTGGTCCCAGCACTCTGCCATGAATACAGGGAATGGGTGGAGGACAAAAGAAGAAGTTACAGGTCTGTGAAGCCCAGATATCTTGCTTGTTTGAGGGTGACCAAATACTTGTTTTCCACCATAATTTACAAGTAGATTCTTTAAAAATCCTACAGTGGGATTCACTGTATTTTTCCCTCATTTTGTGTCTCATAGTTGAAGTGTAACTATGATGAAAATTACAGATCTCTCATCTTTCTAAGGAGAACTTCTCCAATCAGTGACTGACTAAATACTTTTTTGCTCCACTGTATGTAAAGGGTCATAATGGCAGGAGTAGGAAAATCCATATGTTTGGTAGTCCACACGCATAAAGACGCGCAGCATTATAAATAAAGTGGCAACAAAGGCTTTTCATTCAAACAGAATCACTTAAGAGATGCCATTTGACACTCAGGTGTATCCAAACAAACATACACACACACCTGAAAGCCTAATGCTTTGCTGTGAATCCATTATGTCTCTCTCCAGACGGAGCCAAACAAGGGGAAAATTGCCAAGCGAAAAGGAAACCCTGATAGGCACCATCTCTTTCATAATTACTGGCTATACAAAAGCATGGTTGGGAATGAAATTATGCAGCAACTAAGCCACAAACCTTAGTGCACACACATACACATTTGGTGTGACACACGGTCGTACAAACAGCTGCTGCCAAAGATGACCATGTAAGGGGGAAGAATGATGCTATTACACATAAGCAAATAAAAGCAGGACCATACGAGCACCAGCACGGACGAACCACACTCATAATGTCGTTATGTGGGAATGAACGGGAGGAAGAATATCAGCAGATGGGAAGCAGCTGAGGTCTGACAGATATTGCCATGGGCTGTTTATCCTTTGAGTTTGTCTTTGTCTGCCGCCTCCGTTTTCCTGCTTCCTCACGCGTGTCTTTTTGCGAGTCACACGCTTTATACTTGTGCACCCTTTTTCTTTTTTCCCTTTCAGCCACTTCAAACTTTTCCTTCATTTCTCCTTCTCCTCTGCTCTCTGTATATTTCCTCAGCACACCATCTCAGGTCAACTTTGCCTCCAGCTCATCATTAAGACTCAGGATGAATACTGCTTCAGCAAGTTCGGATGGAGCTGAATCCATGCTGGAGGTAACCTCTGTTTGATCTTTGGAAGATGAAAGGATATAATTGGTAGTATAGCTATAACCTTGGCTTTTATCCACTCGGTAGGTGCGTTACTGTATGAAACTCGAATTATGCGACATTTAAAAGTTGGTCAAAGAGAGTCTGACCCTGAAGAAAACCTGTACTCATTTCTAAAGGATGCGTTTTCAACAAACCTTTGTGCTACCTTCAGGACAATACCGTCTCTTACTTTGCATACAGCTTAAAATGCTCCAAAAACATAAAATGTATCTAAATATAGAACTTTAAATGCAAACCTAAATTGCTTAGTGTGCATAATTTGAAGTAGCGAAGAGCGCCTGAGATTGTTCAGGAAAGTTATATACTCTGATCAAACAACAGGTAGTTTCACTCAGATGTAAAGAATTGGAGCTCACTGATTTATTCTTCAGCTTCTCTTCTGTTGTTCATTCGCTTTTTGTTTTTTAAGTAATCTTAACAACAAAAAGAACATAAATGTACATAACAGACACCACAATAAATACATCAACAAACGGAATATTTCCTACAGATTGAAGAGCGATTACAGTGAAATATTTAAATACATTTCATGTCACTCTATATGTTTTATACACCAACACACATTACCCTTAACACTGCATTAGTGACAGAGCTTTGGTAAAATATTCTAGAGACCCTCTAAGAACATGTTCTCCGTAATGGTGTAGTGGACATCAGCTTTTCATGGTTCACTGTCTTACCTTTCTTATAAAATATAAAGTCTTTCAGTATTTAAAGCAATTAAAAATATATGTCTATACTTACGTTCATGAATGGAGTCTAATCCCTAAACCAAACAATGTGAATTTAATGAGATATTAACCACAAATATTCTTTTTATCTCAAATTGCATGAATTTCCAAAAAAAGTTTGGATTTTTGGGCAGAATCACATCAGATGACTGTAAGTACCTGATTGACTTCGTAATTTCGCAGAAAAAAGGAGAACAATTAGAATCATATTTACTTTGAATATTAAGAGCAAAATACAGTCTATGAAATATCTTAGACTGAGTCTCCATGGATGTATATGAAAATGAAATGTTCTTTGCATTCAACAAAATATTTCTGTCCAAGTGAGAAATCCAAAACCAGAACCTTTGCTCCAGAATATTTGAGATCACAATCTTTGAGAAAAATATTTAAGAATCCCATCTAAAAGGACATCCTGTAATTTTAAGATACCCAGATCTTTATTATGCCAAGAGAAACAGAAATACGTTTCCAATGTGTTAGTCTTAAACAGAGTAGCTCAGTTTACTTTCATTTTCACTGCTTGAAAATTTATTATTTTAATCAGACAACTGTGTGAAGTATTCATACATTTTGAAGCCACAGATTGTTTTTAAAAGAAAGAAACATTTAAATATCAAAAATTTTATTGTCCATATCTTTTTTTCAGTCAGTCAATTTCCAAGCTCTTTGGAAAGAGAATTTAAAAAATAACAAGAGTCAGCAAATGATTATTACTTTGACACTTTTTTCCAAAGCTGTGGAGTTTTTTATGAACAGATATGTGCAAAAGTTAACAGCATCATGAAAAAACACAGCGTCCAGGTCAGCGATAAGGTTATGTAGCTGTTCAAACAGGTTTATATTATCAAAACTATATTTCAAGCTCTATTCTGAGCCCTGTTCAATCGGCCACCTAAAGAGCGTTTGCCACATGCCCGGCTGGGAGGAAAGCAGAGAAGAGGCAGAGAAGAGGCTCCAGGTAACTCTGGAGGAGCTGCAGAGAGCCACAGCTCAGATGCTCAACTCATCTGGCTTTTCTGGTGGAGCGGCAAGAACAAAGCCAGACCCTCTGCCACAGGCTATGTCAGAGATACAGCAAGATGCTCCATTCAGGCATTATTGACTATGTATCACGTCGGGCGTTACATGCAAAACGCTGCATATATCCCTGAACACACAATCCCCACAGTGTAAGATGCTGTGGGGA
Source organism: Fundulus diaphanus (assembly GCA_037039145.1). NCBI lineage: Eukaryota > Metazoa > Chordata > Actinopteri > Cyprinodontiformes > Fundulidae > Fundulus > Fundulus diaphanus. The sequence goes on from CM073125.1 coordinate 36,095,796, forward strand.
CTGTGAATCTGGCCCAAACTGGTGGGAAGGTGGATGGAGCTGAACAGCGGGGAGTTCTTGAAGAATAATTGTTAGAGGTTGAAATAGACTTAAGACAGCGAAATAGCTACAACCCTAAACTTAGAGGGAGCCCTGTGTTGCTCTGTCACAGAGTACCCTAATAAAATCTATTGAACTTTGTGGTTTTAGCATAACTAATGTGGAATAGATTTTGCAAGATGCTGCAAAGATTTAAAAAAAATCTGGAACATTCTGAAATCATTACAGCATTTTATCTGAATATGGTGCGTTTGCGCATGATTTCACTCACCCAACACCCACTTCATGATCAGCATCTCCGTCCAGGAGAACTGGGTGGTTTTGACCCTGAACACCTGTCGGGGGTGGTCTGTGATGGTCTCGTTGGGCAGGTTCTTCACACCCTCAAAGCGGTCTGAGGCGTTGACGATCAGCAGGCCGAGGAAGAGGGTGAAGGAGACGGCGTGAGCCACAAACTTCATGAAAGGACTGCGCAGAATCTGGCCGATCTGTGGGCAAAAAGAAAAGGACGTCGTTTCATTTTGTACAGGTAGATAATATTATCTACCTGTAGTCTGTAGATAATATTAAATTTGATATTTTCTTAAAGGTAAAGGGGTGTTTTAAAAACAATTTTCATCTCTGGGAGTCATTCTAAAAACATTTCTTTCCACAATTAAAACCGGAGCCAAACGCAACATCTGTTTCTCTTTACTGAGGCAACTTTCTGGAGAGTTACACAAATTTTGGTCCTCAGAGATAAAACGATGGGAAGCATCTCCACGAAAACCATCTTCGCAGAAAAACAGCAGCTGTTCTAATTCAATGATCCATTTTCCAAGCAGCGCAATGCCAGAGTAACTCACTGCCAAACAATCAACGGTTAACGGAAAGGCACCATATGGGCAGGAGGTAAACCTGGATGGTACTGAGCAAAAAGTGTTAAAAAAATACCACAAGGGCTGCACCACAGTATGTCAACACACACAAACACACACATACTCACAGGAAGGCGCACGCTTGCAGCCACATACAGGCCTCCGAGATCTCAACATTTGCCAATCTCAGAACATGCTGTGTTCAATATTAGCTACCTACGGGACACCTCCACCCGCTCTATGCGCACATATCAGATCCTTCAGGGGAATGGATGCAACACACCGCTACATCTACCGGGGAAAGGCTGCCTTATGATCTTTAACCCTGTAATACTTCATCTAAAGCTCTGGCCATCTTGATTTCCATTTTAGCTCTGTCGTATTAAAGAGTCGGATCTTTCGCCACCCTCCGCCTCATGAGAGGGTCATCCCTGATCAGGCCTTCAGTTCTACGGTTCTCATGTATACATATGATATGCTAATTGGGTTAAAAGGTGTGAAATGGAGAAATTCTGCAGCCACAATAGAGCTTCAATGCTCTCTGAGCCAGAAAACTCAGCAAGCAGTGCACTTTGTAAATGCTTTATGTAGATATGTGACTACTATAACTACTAAATCATATTGTCTCTCTGGAACATAAAGGGTTTGAGCTCAGTTTTGTATATTGCTTGGCAAATAACCCTGATGCATACTGTGCACAGACTGCTGCCCTTCATGGCTTCCAGTCTTTGTAATATTGACAGACATAATGCACTTTCTGATGGGTGATGTGCAATGATTTCATGAGAGTAATGTAGTTTTTTTTTCTTAAAATACTTTAAGACTAAGCCCTGACATGTTGCTTTTTGAGATGCTTTAGTATCCTTCATGTTAAAAAAGTAATATATAAGTAATTTTTCACTTCCACAAGTCTGGCAGTGATCAGGCCTGGCGTGTGGCTAGGGAAAACTGAACTCGGCTGTCTTAGAAATGTGACACATCCTAGTAATTTCATAATTTAAAGAGATAGGGAAATTGCTTTTATATTACATAGCGCCATGTTAATTCGCATCACTATATTTTCCCTTAATCATTGAAGTTATAATTGACAAATCTACCCTGGTTGCCTTCGTCAGATGTTGTTTGATGATCTGAAACATCATGTGTAACCAAAAAGCAAAACAACTGTACACAACTGTTTGAAAGTGATGTTGTCTTTTATTGTATTATTAACAATATTGATGCAAAAATATTTAAATAGGTAATAAAAATTACACCAAGCTGGTGAACAAATGAAAAAAAATAAAGTTTTGCTTGACAGTTAAACATTACAGACAACAAATGCACTTAACTCGTACTCCTTTACTAAAAAACAAATTAAATAATAACATTCCAATAAGAAAAATTAAACAGCATCGTCTTTGATAGCCTCTGTTCTCCAGCTGTCAATGAGAATATAAAACAAGGGAGAGAAAAATACAATAAAATGGGCGACTAGCTTTGTATCCATTTTACTTCCTTCCTTCTGTTTGAGTAATTTTAAACACTGAGACCCCATAATGTACTTTACCTTATCTAGCTAAAGCTAATGAAGTTACCTAAGAGCTCAGATCTTTTAAATTAACACCTGCTGTCGGAAATTTGATTTAGGAAGAGGTGCCCCCAGAGCACGGCGCCATCAGCTACCACCTGCTTTGTGCTTGAGAAGGACCTGGTTTCCTAAAGTCCCTGCAACCGGAAAACAGTAGAGGTGTAAATTAACTTCACCAGAAAGACTGAAAAGAGCACTTTAATAATCAGTGTGCAACACTGAAGTGAATGATACGTTCTGTAAAATTAAGTGGATAAATGTTCAATAATGATGAACTATTTGCAAATGTCAGCATCTCATTGATTTTTGTTTGCTTTTCGTAATCACCATCAACAGAGAACCTTTCTGTAATGAGTGTAGTGCAAATGTGTTCCAAGATAAGGGCTGCAAACCTTCCATGATTCCCACTGAACTTATTTTTATTTAGTCCATGTACCTCACACAGCCTGTCTTAATTAGCCAAACAGAGACTGAGCTAATCCTTGACAAAACACCAAAGGCTGGTCTCTGGAGGTCTCACTGTCACTTGAAGCATGAAAACAAATCACATAAGAGTCACTCCTTGGATGTTCAATAATCAGGACTACTGATAGCTGTTTGTGATGAGCTCTGCGACATGTCTCTATTTTCCAGACCTAAACTATCTCATTTTAAGATCCAGTGATCATGCAGAAAAAATAGATATTCAACACATCGGTTTCCTGGTAAACACATTTCTCATCAAGCTGTTGACATGAAATTCACATATTTATGCCAATAATGACACCAGACATTCACACATATAGGGGAATCAAAATAAGCAAGTGCATGAATTAAGTTATGTCTAATAAAGTGCATTGATACATGAAAAGGGGAGCAACTAAAAGGCACAGAAGCCAAGAAATCAGCGGAGTTCAGTATTTAGGGAGTAAACCAGCTCCCTATCAGTGTCAGTTAACATTACCGTTTTTTCCCTAATTGATAGCAATTTAAATGCGTTCTCATCACGGTATTACACAGCAATCCTGTTTTAGGGTATTAATTATAAAAGATGAGTGAGAAGAGTAATCAAAAGTGTTGTCCAAGAGCAAATGACCACTCATCATAAATCCTGTAAAACCTGGGATCAGCAGGTACGGTTTTTCTATAGCAACAAGAAATTCACACCAAAACACTCCACTACTGAAGGAAAAACATGCTGAGACTTGTTTAAAGTTTGCTGCGCAACATTCGAACAAGCTGAAATAATCAAACAATATAATCTGGTCAGATGGGACCAAAATTGAACCCAATGGATGCCACTGCACACCACATAATTGAAGGGGGAAGGTAATAAACATCCTCCTAAAAACAATGTACCAGCAGTGAATTTGGGGGTAAGAACATGGCATGAATGGACGAATGGAGAAACTCACTCACGCAATCTGAAGAAGAATCTGAAGATGAAACAAGGGTACATAAATAACAAAGCTCAGGGAATGGCCCAGTCAATCAGCCAACTTGAAATAAAAATCTATGGAAAAATCAAAGTGCACATGAGAGGCCACCCAGGGCCTTTACAGTATAAGGTTTGTACGGAATAATTGGTCAAAATCATACCAGAACAATCCATGCAACCTGTTTCTGCATTCAGGAGACATCTGGAAGCTTTCATAACCAAAAAAAGCTTTTATACTTAGTATTATTTCAGATCATGTTTAGTTAATATTCCCTGTGTTTCCTTTGCAGAATACATCATTTATGGACATATTTGTTTGTGTGGATTACTACTTTGGTTGTTACTGACTTCTGATAGGAATTTCAAGTCAATAGCCTCATTTAAAATACATTTCATGAGAAAATGTTGATGTGTTCAACACTTATTTTACCTGCGCTCAATGCTGGCTGCTTGCTGTCCTGAAGCATTTCAACTGTTATCATTCTGCTCACAGGGTAGTTTAGCCTTTACAACCTGATAAATCCAGCCACACTTCAGAGTTAAATATAAACAATATTACTAAACGGCAGCCCCGACATCCTTAAATAAATACGTCACTTCAGTGCACGGCTACTGATTTGCTTGCTTTCCAGTGTCACAAATTACAGACTGTCAGATCCAGCCTCCCCGGTTGGCTGATTCATAATTTAAAGTAATCATACACACACACACACACACACACACACACGCACACACTCACACACACACGTGCACACACTACCACACTCATATACACAACTATTTTTTTTGTGACACGGCGAGATCATGCAGCCAGTTCCTCATGATTGAATCTGTGTCTCGGTGGTGAGGAATCTCTCAGCGTTATAGCGCTCTCCATCCTCTCGCTCAAACACTCGACATCAGCTGCTCTCACTCTGCCTGCAAAATGACACATTCATCAGGAAAACACCAGACATGAACCAGTGGTCCACAGCACTGTCTGTGAATCGTACACGCACGCACGCACGCGCGCACACACACACACACACACTCGCATGCGTCCGCCACTTGATGATGAGGGGGTAGAGGATTATCCAGCTTGATGAGCAGATTTGCATAACTGCTTGCAGAGTTCCTCTGGATGGCCTTTGCAATATTGTCACTCGACAAATTATAATTTCCTTGATGGAAAATTAAGAATGTTATAAAAGGCATTTGGCACAGTAATGAAAAAGTGATAAGACAGGAATTTTTAAACCTAAAATCTGTAAATTTTGTCCAACAGCTTAATTTTTTTTTCTGCCCAAAACTGGTGCACAGTTCTCATGGAGAGTCAGGTTCACACTTTAGTTGCTCAACTCGCATATCCAAGGAATGCAATCCCAGGTTTCAATAACTTGTGTCCTGCTTGGAGAAAAAAGACTGGGTAGAGCTGGCCTCACCAACCCTGGCATTCTCACCAGACGGATGACTGAAATAACAATACATTGTAAATTGAAATATCTGGTTTGATTTTTCCCACGCATGATTATTGTCTGACCAGTCTGAATTAATTCTTTTTTTTTCTGGTACTTCTTAGCTGCATAAAGTCTGACGAGGGCAACATTTGTTGTGTAAAGAGCTGCTACTCAATGGGTTACTGTTACGTCCACTCTTACCAGAAGAGTTTCTTTCTTTTCTTCGTGTGTTTGTTTGCACGACTGCTGTCACACCTTGATGCACAGCTGAATTTGCATCCCCCTCATTAGTGGATTGCATAAAAACGTCAGTCATCCAGTGCCATGACTTTACCCCTCGGGCTTCTGGGATGTGGTTGTCTGTGAAGCTTAATCCTGGTTTCTGCATTTGAGAGTAATTCTGTGGTTAGATCTCCTTGGTTTTGTGAATTGCTGGATTTAAGAAGTTTACTATGTGTTCTCTGACTAGTTTTTATCCTGTTTTGTGGCCAGCCAGGGAGGTTAGGCATTGTACTTTTGCTTTCCTAGATAAGAATAGTGTTTATTTTCATTCAGATGGGGGTACGTTTGTTTTGGCCTTGGGGATCTGGAAATGTATTGCTTCTTTTCTGCTTGTCAAGTCATGTGGGAAACCCTGAACTTGTAAAAAAATAAATAACTTTTATGCAGAATTGGATTTTATTCAGCAGTTTGAAGTTGTTGGTTGCTAGATTTATTTTATACTTTTTTGTGTTTTCCTGTGTACCTGTGTGCCTCCTAGACTTCCATTTTAAGGGGTTTAACAGTTACCATGCAAAATGTTGGTGTTTGACTAATGGGTTACCTATTTGCCTCAAAGAGATTTCTTTTCTTTTTCCTTTTTTGTCACACTTTTAGATTATACCAATAACTTACTTTAATATTAAATAAAGGCAAGTAGTTTTTGCTTAAAAAAGAAGAAAAAAAAACATTATCTAAACCACACTGGCCTTTGTGAAAATGTGTTTAATCTCCCTGTTAAATCTTTAATTAAATGTGATTAACCACAACTCACTGTACAGTCTCTTTTTCTTATTTTTTTCTTTTTTTACACTATTTACATTTATGTGTATCTGCATACATGCATTTGCTGCCACATTGCTACTAGTACACCCGCATCTCCCCACTTTGGGACAGTAAAGAATATTTCTACTATATTATATTTAAAAGCTGAGTTCAATACAATTTGGTTTGATTCAGTTAATTTATATAGCACTAATTCACAACACATGTCATCTCAAGGCACACATCACATTCTTCTTTGCAGCACTATACATCTTTGATCAGGTTTGTTTCCATCATACATACTGGGGATCCAGGAACCATGTGGAAAGTTAAATGTGCCCAAGAGATAAGCCACTATCAAAAAGATGATTGAATAAACTATTAGTTCATCACAATTTTTCAGTTTAGCTTTAACCAACCAGGTCAGTAGAGGTGTGCCAGCTTTTAAATTACATTTTCAGAATAGCACAGCTGTTGAGGAAAAAAACAATAAAATGTTGCCACCAAGAAACCCCTTAAGTAATATTATTTCATCTACTTCAAAGCAAAAATTCTCATTTCTATGTCACTTTAGTCACAACTGGGTTTACTTCTGTTATTGTTTCCTGGGGCGACACCCCAAACCTACTCTGGGTAAAATGAAAGATGCCCCACGATGTAATGGCTTGTAGAAACATTAACAGCAACAAATTGATGAAGTCATTTTCTGTATGACTTTCTCGATCTCTCACACTCTCCAGAATAAATGTGGTTCTCTCTTCTTTACGACTTTGCTTCAGTTAATTGAGGTTCGCACACACTTTGCTTCTGCAGAGCTGTTCTGTTGAGCTCCCAGCAAAGCCTTTTAAATACATTTGACATCTGGACTTTGAATGAGCCATAGCAACACCTCAGTTCTTTAGTTCTTTCATCCACTCTGTTTGAATTTGCTGTGTTTGAACCCATTGTCCAGGTGCATGACCCAATTTCATCCAAGCTTTAGCTGCTCAGACAGATGGGCTCAAATTTGACTCTGGAATATTGTGGCATACAGAGGAGCTCGTGGTTGAATCAGTTACTGCAAGCCACGCAGATCCGAAGGCCATCAACCACCAACTACACCGTATGAAGTAATTGGGCTGTCATGCTGGGTTTGATTTTCTCTTCACTACTTAAAAGTAGAGATACAGTTCTTAAAGCCACACTCCCAAATTTTTTTACCACATGCGTAACAACATTAACAAAAATCAAGAAAAATGTTTCTACCACATTAGATGTTATTATGCATATAGAAACGCCAACAACAATCCGTGCTTTGTGCTCATGTCGGTGTAAGGTCCTACCTTGCTACATGGCATTATCCAGTAGGCGATAGCCAGGAAGGGCAGACCTACGGTTACTCCCAGGACTGTCCAGCACTTCACGCCGATGGACTGCTGCCTCAGGCCGGGTAGGTTTTCATACCAAATGGTCATCAGCTGCTGCTGGCAGTTGGGATGTGCAACGAACTGAAGGCAAAGAATAAAATATATAAATGAAAGATATCTGTAAATAATAGGTACAGAGAAGTGGACAAGCAGGGTAAGAGGGAAGCTCTTGATAAAATATTCAGAAAAAGAAATCGGCCTTTAGTCTCATTATGTTCATGAATATAAGAGTTTCTTTTTTTTTTACTATGACCATGGTAGTAATGTCATAAAACTAAACATGAGAAGCATCAAATCAATAACATTTCTGTGAGTCAGCACAGCATTTCTGATATGACCCCAAGAGTGATATTAAACATTAGAGACACGTAATTAATTGAGTGAAGATAAACCTCTATGTACACATTAGCATCTTTTTTTCCCAGCACAAAAAAGTATAACTATAGATATAACTTTTCCGATTTTAAGAGCCATGAGTAGAAACACAACAAAAATCCCCGTTGGTAAAATTTCTGCAAGTGATTCAAAGTGTTTAACTGGGAATTATATCAAAACATATCAGATGACTGGATTTTTTACATTTTATTTTATGAAAAATAAATGCATTCTTTTTTTATTTGAAGGCAGAGCTGTGTTTCATGATTACTTTATTCCAAAACTCGGTCAGCATTACGAAACTACATAGACTAGTTTTAAAGTTAAACTCTTCAGCCTCTGAACGCTTAGTTATATTTTAATGTGCTCAAACTGCAATGGATGACAGTTCTGGACTTCAACGTTTATCTGGGCCTATGCTCCTATCAATGCTCCTTTTCAATGTGCACAAGAGTTGGTTTAATCTTTACTTTTTAAAGTGACAAACATCCAACAAAATAAAGCGGCAAAAAATAAAGCGCTACTGTTGTCCATCTGCACTTTAAGGTTAAACCAAGGGTACAACCGTTTCAAAAACACAGCACGATACACACAAAGAATTTAACATGTTTCTTCTACTCATTGAGGTAATTTAGGTAGAAAGCTGTTTTTATTCAACATCAATCTAATTTCATAAAGATCTAGATATGTTACTCTGTAAATATTTGTAAAGATGACTTTCAGTCTAATTAATTTAGAAAGATACGCCTAAGAGCAGGTTACAAAATCACTTTCATGTAGGATTTGCAAGGGAAAGCATGACAGCGGGCAGCATATAGCAATGACTGAGTGCACACATTAATTAATGACATTACTCAGAGAGATAAATGAAAGGCAGCAAAGGTCTTACAGGGACAAAGAGGATAGATGCTTTTCTTTTAGCTGGAGGAAGGATGTGGAAAGGACAGGAATCAATGCTCAGTTGATGGCTGATATTAACAACCTAACTCCAAGTGGAAGGGTTATTATGTTAATGTTTAAGGTTTTGAGAAGCTGGTTTTCTCTTAGTTCAGACCTGCTTTCTTTGTTGCCTCAATGTTTTCATCTCAGCCGTTTCCAGCTCTGCACCTCTACCCTCTTTCCTTTCCAGTCAGGTCGAATTTATCTGATGTAATCCAACAATAGAAACACACATGGATAAGGTGTATTTGAACAGTAATACAGCCAACAAAACCAAAGATAGCATTGTTTCCAGTTAGCAGTCTTTTAAACCGCTGACCCATGCCCTTAACGCTGCCTTGTGCTCAGAAAGGCGCTCAGTGCAGTCATGCTCCGCCTTGTTCCCATGGCATCGTCTCATTTCACTGCAACTTCAGCAATTAGCAGCTTGCTTTGGACACGCTTTTGTTTACAGGTTAAAAACAAAAGGCGCCTCAAACAGCCTGCCTGCTGCTCAACACATACATATAAACACAGATACGTGAAAACATATATACCACCTCCTGGTTCAGAAAAATATACAGCCTTGGTTCGGAACGGCAAGAAATATGAGCCAACGGGAGTTTTGTGATGTGAAATGGGGAAAACGGATTTAATTTGACATTTTAAAGCCACCTCTGCTCAGTGCGGATTAAGTTCTCCCACAGGTGGGACTGTCAGTTGCTTACTTTTGGTCCTCTAAGGCAACAGGCACAGCAGCACAAAAGCTCACACATTTTGGTACAAATACTCACTTACCCACATATTTAATGATCAGGAGCTAATGCTGCCCTCATTTACAGGTTACCATAAATAGTAAGAAGCTTTTTTTTTTCTTTTTGTACAGATACACCAAATGAAAGATAAAACTGTAACTCTTCATTTTGTTTAAACATTTTATGCTAAATGTATCAAATCTACACATTTTAAACCCTGAAGAATCAGTGTAATTTGATCCAACTGATGCTCTAAAGAAAAAAAAAACATTGTCATCTTTGTTTAACCCTTTTTCAAGTTTGCTCTGTAATTCTTTTTCAGGACTCATGATATTAGTTGATCTGTTTAACTACACACGCTCATAGTTTGTATGTATTGTGTCATTTCAAAACAGCCTGATGTGGCAAAGACAGTTTGACATCTATTTATTTATTTCACCGTCATGGCTCACTTTTCCATAGCTGGAGATGAACATCTACTCAGAGAACTTCATGGTTTTTCTCTGGATAAGTGTGTGTGTGTGTGTGTCTGCTTCTAGGGTAACACATTTTCATGTTACAAACAGCTGATCACATTAGAGGCAAATGGCTTTCCAAAATTTAGGATAATAAAAGTGACCATATAAATCCCATGGGGATGACAGTCTTGCATGCTTTGAAAATTCCAATAATCAAACATTGGTCTTTATACACAGATAGTTCCTGAAAATGCTGGATTATTTCTCCCAAAACGAGGCACAGCACATGTTGGAAATTAAACCTTGGCCTTTCTTGGTAGGACTAAGCCTTTAGGGGAAGCTTCTTTTATAAGTAGTTGTAACACCCTCAGCAGTCTCATCATAACCTACCCGTGAGAGCAACATTTTTTTGTTCTACAAAAATTTTAGTCTGTGCTTCTGTGTCAACATTTTAAACCACAATGTAACCCATACTAAAAGTCTGCCAGTGACTTGAATTTTAGATAACAAGAATTAGGAACGATTAGGCTGACAATAGGAAAGTTGTTGCCAGATGTGGTCCTGGTTGCTTGCCGTTGTTCTGTCAGGTTAGCTAAGGCCACGTGGGTCCTTCAGGGGTTGTTAAGTTCATGAAATATAAGCAACTTGTCATAGTAAGGGGGAAACGTTGATTTTGCTTTACAACGTGCTACATTTGTTTTGGTACATTTATGATTTGTAGAGCTGTTAGGAGTTTCACAACGTCTAAAGTTATTTGTCCCTATTCTTTAAACTGCAGTCTTAATTTGATTATTTATTAGATACATTTTGAAGGAATAGTTTGTCTATAGGAAGATAAAATTATGAGTTATGTTTGCTGGTGCAATTTACTATTCTTATGAGATTATTGTTGTATCCTGCACTGATATTATTCATTAATAAAAACTTGTTTCTATCAGTGCTTTTATGCTTGGTTGGCTGACTTTTCCTCTTTAGTCTGTGACAGACAGCAAGCTTTATTTATCTGTTCATAACACGTTCATTTTTAAGCTCTTTATATAACATTTTTGTTGTACTGCAATATGTCCTCAAAAAAACCCTCAAATGACTGGATTATGTCAGGTGGATTTACTAAGCTTGGAAAGTCTGCCTCTAGCATTCACAAGCACCAAATCCTAAAGTATACCATGTTGCAGTGAGGGCAATTTAAGTTTTTGACTGAATCTTATCACTTTCTGTTGGCTTTTAACTTGCAATTTCCAAATAAACCAGGATGCCACCCAAAAGGATGAGTAAAAAGTAAATCCATTCCTCTGCAAACACGTCCTGTATTGATAGCAGGACAAAAACCGCAAAAAAGTTTAAATTTACCTAAATATGCTCAGGAGAAAAGATAGAGAAGGGTTCAGTGTGCAGTTTGAGCTAGTAAAATATAGAGTTTTTGGGGATATTATAACCAGCCATTTGACATAAAACTGTTTGTAATATCTCTGATTCAAATTCTTAAGTTAATTTCTGAAGATCTGAGCGAAAGTGTCAACTAATATTCATAATTTGTGTGGTTGAGATAAAGACCAAAGGGACGGTTTTGCTGATTTCAAACCTCTGACCCCATTTGTTCATGTTTTTTTCTTAAACGTCCTTGCGTCTTTGTTAAGAATGTAAAACAATAATAACAGTAACATGTGTTAATTAGACTTAGATAACTTTGTCATTTTGTATGTACAGAGTGCATACAGAACGAAATTTCGTTGCATACAGCTTACGACAGTGTAATGGGATTGCAGGTGGAATAAGGCAACATTTCAATATAAAGTGCAGCAGTGATCAGTTGTAAGTGTAGGAGAAAAACAGTGTGTAAGAGCAGTATACAGAAGAATGTTCAACCATTTGTTTATGTGCAAAAATAATGGTGCAAAAAAGCAATAATAGTGCAAAAAGACAAATGGATAATGAAAGATCAGCCATGTTTGTAATACTAAATAAAGATGCAAATGTGATGCAGAGGCCAGTTTATAGTTCAGCAGTTCAACAGTCTGATGGGAACAGGGAAAAAGCTGTTGCAGAACCTGGTGGACCTGCAGCGGATGCTGTGGAACCTCTTCCCAGAGGGCAGCAGGGAGAACAGTCCATAGTGGGGGTGTGAGGGGTCCCTGATGATGTTACGGGCTCGGGACACACAGCGCTGGGATGAAATGTCCTTAATGGAGGGAAGAGGAGCCCCAATGATCCTCTCTGTTGTCCTCACCACTCTCCTCACGTTCTTCCAGTCGGAGGCGCTGCAGCCTCCACACCACACAGAGAAACAGCTGGTCAGAATGCTCTCTATTGTGCTTCTGTAGAAGGTCGTGAGGATGGGCGGGGGCAGGTGGGCGCTCCTCATCCTCTGCAGTAAGTGCAAGCGCTTCTGTGCTCTCTTCACCAGTGATGTGGTGTTGACAGACCAGGTGAGGTTGTCCGTGATGTGCACCCCCAGGAACTTGGTGCTGCTGACCACCTCCACAGCTGAGCTGTTGATGAGAAGTGGAGCGTGGTGAGGCCGGTTCTTTCGGACGATGATCTCCTTCGTCTTCTCCACGTTCAGGATCAGGCTGTTGTCTCTGCACCAGCCCACCAGCTGCTCCACCTCCTCTCTGTAGTCCCGGTCGTTGTCGTCTCTGATCAGGCCCAACACCGTTGTGTAGTCTGCAAACTTCACGATGTGATTGGTGGTGATGCTCCTGGTGTTGCTGGAAAAGATCCTGGATTTTTTGACTGTGGTTTTGCTTTGCTAACCTGATGGCACGGTTCAGGTTGGCTCTCGCTGTCCTCAGTGCCTCCTTGTCACAATTTTAAATGAGGCCCTCAGGGTCTGTAGTTATCATTATAGGTACCCATGTGCAGTTGTATCAGTCCAATTCAATTTTGTTTATTTTTATAGTGGAAAATCATAATGTCAACTCAAAGCACACTATTCAGATTAAACTGTGATTTCTGAGTCAAAATACAAAACAGACAGAAAGAGAGACGTTGATGTGTCAATATATCAGAGAAAAAAAAATCCAGTAATGTCTCATATTGTATTTGTAAATGTGTAAATAATATTAGAAGGAAATAAATAACTTGTTACACATTAAGAGATTTTTTAATGTACCCGCTAACAGATCTGATTGAAAGTGTGTCTGAGTAAGGGGGTGGGTCACTTTAAGTTTATACTTCTCCACATCCCTTGAATATGTGCACTAATTCATTTACGTCACCTTGTTCTTTTTTTCCTTTTTCTTCTAGCGCTTTATCAACACTCTTCATATGTTGTTACATATTGAAAAATACTTTTTTTCTGTTTCAGCAATTTCCTCTTTCTAATACTTTGCTTTTTTTCTTTTTTTACTTTATATCCTTCAATTTTCACTCTGTTTTGTATTTTCAGTAAACGCCGCTGTAACTAATCGTACCTTTTTGACTTCATATTTGATGGCCAGCTTGACTCGGCTGAGGCAGGGTCGGTTGTAGGGGCTCGGGGGGCATTGATCCACGTCGCCGTTCAGAATGGCCTCAACCTCTTCCGTGTCTCGACAGAGGTCCAGCACGCCCACCAGAAAGTCCTTACACTGCATGGACAACTTACGGTAGTCGTTCTGTAGAAGAGAGGAGGTTAGAACTACCATCATAATTAAAAATAATGCCAAAGCACTTATTTTACATAAAAGTAAAAAAAAAAGTGTTTCCAGTGTTTTTGGTAGCTTCCTACAACATTGTTTTTCTTAACCCATAAGAACCAAAAGCAATAATACGATATTTGTAACAAAGCTTCCTAACCTAGCCTGTTAAACATAAATCTGTTCTAACGTGCTTTTAACAAGTTACCTGTAATTGAGGACATGTTGTTGGACTTTTGTAAGCAATACAATTAGTGAAACTTTATCTTGAGTGAAAAAAAGCTAACTTTTATAAAACCAGCTGTTTCTGTCAAAGTTGCTGACAAGGCACTACTTCATTTCTCAAATGATGTCAACACAACACAAACTTATACAATGTCACTTGACTGCAGTGTACGGCTGGTTGGACGCAGCTTTAGATTGTTTTGGGTTAAAAGTGACAGTAGTACGTAATGTGCGATTTTACAGATAACTGAATGTGGGGTCACTGTGGGTTTTTATAGCATATTATATGTGTGCTCTTGTGTGTGTGTGTGTGTGTGTGTGTGTGTGTGTGTGTGTGTGTGTGTGTGCGCGCGCGTATGTTCATGCCCCTTCAGACAAATTGCTCATTTATCCTCTCACCTGACATTCACATTTCACACTTGCACCTACAGCTTGACAAAGCCTCTCCTGACTTTTGACATGATAAATGACACTCTGTTATTTGCAATTATAATATGACTCAAGGTATTAAAACAATGAATGAGTTTCCCTGACATTTCTTGACCTCTTCTTAGGAATCATCTCAAGAATACCTTTGACAAAAAAAAAAAATATGGCATTGCATGAGCACAGCAAAAAGCAAATATCTGAGGTAAATAGGAAAAAAACAAAAAAATGAAGTCTCTCAGTGTTTTTTATTTCTTATTCATGGTGCCTATCAGGTTTGATATTATTCACTTGGTTTGATGTCCATTATGTCAATAATGTTTGAGAATTTGCATAATTTCCACCAACAATATTTCCTCCCCTGTCCTGACTGACCTTTTCTTAATATCCTTTGAGTTTACGTTAGCAAAGTTCTCAACACCTGAAAGACAATTTTGGAAGTTTATCACTATCAGACAATGCTGTAACAACATTTAAAGAACATGTTCCATTTTTTTTTTATTTCCTCAGTATCAGAAAAACACAGCAAAGAGCAGCAACTGAATTTCTTCCCCCTCAGAAATTGATGTTCTTGTTCATAATGCTACTTCCTCAATGCTTGTAGCATTAGACAAGGCAGCAATGTAGCTTGAAAAACAAGGTAATAATTCACGGGGGGCTGGCTCCATTGAAGGTTTCCAGATGGATATGAGGAGCAAATCCCTCTAGCGGAGTCAGGTTAGTGTTTCTCTCCTAGATGAGGCAAATAAAGGAGCTAGTACTGCCATAACCATTTTCCTTTTCTCTCACATTGAAAGTACTCTTTTTGTATGTCTGCTCTGTTTTCTTCAACCCCTAGTCGGTCATGGCAGATGAACGTTCAGACTGAGCCTGGTTCTGCTGGAGGTTTCTTCCTGTCAACGGGAAGCTTTCCTCTACATGCATGCTTGGTATGAGGGATTGCTGCAAAGCCAGCGACACAATGCAAGCGACTGTCCACTGTCACTACACACTCATCCAGGAGGACTGAATGCTGCAAGTTAATGATTTGATGTAGTATGCTGGGTTTCCTTAGATTGAAAAACGTTTAATCAATCTGTCCATATCATTTGATAGATTGAAATCGTAAAGAGCCTTGAGATGGCATGTATTGTGAATTGGTGCTGTATAAATAGGCTGAAATTAGTTGAACTGAATTGACACACTTGTTTTTGTGCTCCTCCTCTGTTTGCCACCACACACGCTGAACCAAATACGCTTATCTCGGTCTCAACAGAGCACAGGACATGGCTCCACTAATCCATGTCTTAAGTCCGCACATCTTCAGCAAACGGTTTGCAGGCTTTCTTGTGCATCATCCTAAGAAGAGGCTTCCTTTTGGGACGACAGCCAAGCAGACCAATTTGATGCAGTGTGAGGTGTATGTATGGTCTGAGCTCTGACAGGCTGACACCGCGCCCCTCCAACCTCTGCAGCAATGCTCGCAGCACTCATTTGTCTGTTTTCAAAAAGACAACCTCTGGATATGATGCTGAGCACTCAACCTCTTTGGTCGACCTGTTCTGATGAGAACCTGTCCTGTTATAAACCGTTCTAGAGTCTTGGTCACCGCGCCGCAGTTTAGTTTCAGTTGTGTTGGCAATCTACCTCTCGCCTAGGCCATCTTTATGTAGAGAAATAAATTATTTTTAGACCATCAAAGAGGCCATGAAGAGCCATGTTGAACTTCCAGTGACCACTATGAGAGAGTGTGAGAGCGATAACACCAAATTTAACACACTTAATCCTTATTCACACCTGAGACCTTGAAACACTAATGAGTCACATCCCACCAGGGAGGGAAAATGGCTAATTGGGCACAATTTGGACACACTTAGGGTTGCATTCACTTTTGTTGCCAGCGTCTTAGACACTAATGGCTGTTTGTTGGGTTAATTTGAGGGGAGAGCAAGTTTAAACTGCTAGACAAGCTGGACACCAGCTACTTTATATTGTATCAAAATGTTATATCTCCAGTGTTGTCCCATGTAAGGGCATCATAAAATATATACAAAAATACAGCGGGTTACTGACTTTTGCGAATTACTGATTTATATTACCCAACAGCCCTAAAAGTATCCAAAACAGAAAAAAGTCTCAAAGTCAACTCTTGTTGACAGCTAAACTTGCTACAAAGATCAATGCTTTGTGACAGTCCAGTACAAAACAGAAATATGACAAGCACATTTTATTTGGAAATTTAAAAGCGTGCAAGGTTTCTTACTGAAAGGCCGAGTTTTTCTGCAGCCAACTTTAAAAAACAACAACTAAACTGTATGGTTTACACATGATCAAGAACTTCATTTGCATTCCTTCAGTGTGCGGCCCCTGTAGGGATTGTGCTCTTCCAAGCATCACTTTTGTCATTTGTACTGAATATAAAACAGTTATATTAGCTCCTTGAGCAGCATGCAATTACTTTGGATCCATATATAAAAGTAGAAAGCAGTATGTGTGATAACATTGGTTAGATGACTCATCACAATCGGTCAATATAAAATAATAATGTAAGGCATCTGGTAGAAACATGTTTGGTTTGTGTTTCTTTTTACCACGTCCGTTTCAATCTTGAAAACAATACTGCAGGGTTTTCTGTGCACCAAAAACATATTGATATAGAATGACATTTACACTGCAAGGTGGGAAAATGTCATCTAACGTCTAACATATTGATACACTTTTGAAAATCCAATATCAATGTCAGATGTATGTTGTTTTTTTACAGGATATGAGATTACAAAAGATTAATGCAATGAAAACGTAATGATATGGTGTGAAACGGAGACAAGGGTTAGGAACCTAAGAGACAAGGCAGAACTGGATGTAGAATGAAAATCAGCAGAACAACGAAAATCTCCCTTTACTCTGACTCTTTTCAACAAAATATATTTCTAGTATTTTTATCTTTCTGTCCTTTAACAATAAAATCATCTAAGTTAATGTATCAGGAAATAAAAAAAAATGTGGAAAATGAAATATCTCCCTCCCCACTGCACTTTCTTAAAAAATGTGCGTGTGTGTCCATGTCCGGAGGCTCACATGGAAATGTTATAACCTGTCTTGAAAAGTAAGACGTTTGATGATAAATGTCAAGTAACTGTGGCAGGTTGTGGTGCTGGTGGCTGTACTCACAGGTTCATTTAATGTGTAACATAAAAGAAAAACATCATTTCAGCATTTTTTGATGTTGCGGATTATGCCAGGGGGTGTGGGGTTAGGGAGTGTGATTTTTCCCACAGTTGTGTACTTTTCAGGAACATGTGCACTGAGATTTGTTTTATCCTTGCATCAGTGAGATTTTTTGCACATACTCGTCTGATGTTATCCTAGTATTTAGGATGTAGAACCGCCACAAGTACTAAAGAGGCTTGTCATTAATTGACAGTTGTGATGTAGCAGTAAGACACCCATAGGATCTAGCAAATAAAACTACCTGAGTTTTTGACTTTTTGTTTGTGACAGTAAGTTGGTTTGATGTTCTAAGAAACAGTGGATAAACTGTAACTACCCAAAGGTTGAGCCACCAGAGTAATGGGTCAGGCATCACAGCAAACCCGCAACGCCTGAATATTCTTATTCTGCTCTGACAAATTAGTGAAGGACAGCCATTTACTTTGTGTTGCAAATCAGGTATCTGTGAAAATCCGTGAAATACATTTCTTCTTCAAAGAATAGGACAAGTACAGATGCTGCCTTTCATTTAAAAAAAAAGTCCTTCCCTCTGTTGTGTAGGTTGAACCCAGAGCAACCATTATTACTACGTGACTTAAAATAAATCTCTTGGTGAGAAACATGGACTTGTTTCAAGCCAACATGTCTGCTGGGAAACAGGCATGTTTTCTGTATTTATGTACTGGGGAAAAAGCTGTAAAGCAACTTAAACTTTAGCAAAAGTTTCACCCACACAAGAAGTGAACAATAGGGACACAGCATTCGGTTTTGATGTAAATTTAGAGTTTTTTCGAATCAAAAAGGCTGCTGTTCACAAGCTGTCCTTCAAATCTTGGATGTGACAGCTGTGCTGGTTGTGTATGCCGTGATGATGATTATGCATCTGTGTGGCTCTGAGATGATACAGGAGCTGATGGCATAGCTTGATTGCAGCATCCAAACAGATTTGGAGCACCTGGTACCAGATCTTTTTTAGATAGGCAATTTCCATCTTCAAACATGACAAGTTTATATCTTTTTTCTGATGTCTCCTCTCTAAGTTATTTCAGTACCAAATATATACATTAGAATAACTATGGCTAGCAATCCACATGTGTATTTGGTTTCAAGGTGTTTTTATAGTATAAGGTCAGATTAATGCTACTCAATGATGCTGTTGGTAGCAATGTTGCTTTGTGGAGGGAGGATTTTGGGTTTGAATCGTGGTCAAACCTGGATTAATACACCTTTCTTCACATCCGACTGAAATCTTTCAACAGCATTCAAAATCTGCTTAAGCGTCCAGAGCGTCTTTCAGAGGTTGTCTGGGAGGCATCCAGAAACAAACAGTACGCTCACCAGGACACATGATGGAGCATCCACGTTCCCTGACTGTCTCTGCAGGCAAGCAGCTTACATGGTGAGGTTGCCATGGCTCATTACTGCAGTGACAACATATATTGACAACATATATTTTACATACACACTGGATGCTGAGAGAACAAGGAAAGTTTTGACTCCTTCATGCTGCAGGTCCAAGGCTAAATGTACAGTTGAGGCAGTAGGATTAACTAATCTAGTGTGAGAGGTGCCTATAGACGGCACAACCATGTCCCTGTTTCTCTATGCCATTGCATACTCTGGTATAATCTGTTTCTCATTAGTCCATTTATAAACGTTTATTTGTCAAATGTAATTTCCCCATGTAAAATTGATAGACCGATGCTATTAGCAAACTGAGTAGACATTGTTTGATGCTTTAAAGCAATGAGAAGATAATGTGAAAGGAGACTGGGAGATAAATAAAGAGAGAAGACATGGGGATGGTAATGAGATGGTAATGAGACAGATAAGTCCTAACACAACCCTGGTCCCTCAGGTAAGCCCCTCTCGTTAATTTGTCGGGAGACGGGAAGCAGAATGACAAGCGGAAAAACTGCATATCAAACACATAGCTGGTCAGACAATGGTGAGAACTGATGGATAAGCACAGACATGAATCAATAGACTTGAGGACAAAGTAAAGCAAGGCACAGGTGGACTAATGTCCACATTAGAGATGGAAAAAAGTATAACAATAATGCTAAAGCATCAAAAGACTTAAAATGTGATCAGAGCATAACATGTTTGTGAATTGATCTTAGCTAAGAAGCAATCTATGTATGATATACAGTATATATATATATATATATATATATATATATATAGAGTCCCTTTAATTTGTACGAGTTAATATTAGTCTAATTATATGCAATTTAAATAATTGCTGCTTATGTTTTCTAAAACCTATATGTTGACTGGGGCCAAACAATTCAGTCTGGTATTTCAGTCTAGCATGACTTTCTGTATTACCAATTTATTGGTGAGGAACGGTCAGTGCACTGAGTTGTGACTGTGACTTATTCACGTTTATTGATAATAATTATGTTTGTAACAGCACTACAATGCACTGACAACTGGAATGAGACGGTAAACCTTGTAGAAACAAGGAAGCTTACTTAAATGGTGATTTCAGTAAAACTAAAGAGAAAATTGCATTATGGTTTGTTGTAAATCCCTGTTTATGGCTTTCTCAAAGTCAGCCCAGAGGGATGACGATCAAAACAGTTGCAATCATCATAATGGTTACATGTAATCATCCAGAAGGTATTTTTTTCAGAAAGTATATATCAAGGTTTTATCCAGGAGTGTATTTAATTTTCCAGGTGCATTTTATGCCCATGCTTGCTTATCTGGGTCAGGTTAAAATATGTGTCAAAGTATCAGGCGCCGGATGGAACCAGGCAGCTCTGTAACTCAAGCTCTGACTTAAAACGGGCCCACCTGCTTCACAGCTTACAGGTTGTGGCCCCAGCTCAAAACCTGAGTGCTTGCTTCTGGAGAGATGAAAGCACAAAAAGGATTATAGGTTTCATTTCAGTTCATTGGCATTTTTTTATATTTTCTAGGGTATGTTTAAAATATTTTAAAGTTCTAAAAACATGAATGATTGTACACAAACACAAAAGCATGATCCTGCAAACTCTGTATAAACACACACACACACACACACACACACACGCACACACACACACACAAAATCATGAATCTTTGATATTTTCATCAAGAAAGGTGCAGTTTACAATTTTTATCCCACCTAAGAAGAGAGTGAATTGGGAATAAGTAGTTTGAAAAGGAAATAAAAGGATAGGAGTGCAGTAGGAAGTCCATTTAAGACGAGAGGCTGATGATTAAATTCAGTCATTGGCAGGAGTGGGTTGGATAACAGACTGAGTTTGGTGTAAAAAATGTTCCTTCAGCACCATATTGTTACTCAGCTAAAACTGTGATTTAACAATTGCAGTAAAACACAGAGGAACGTGCCACACTCTGGCCTCTGGTACTTCGCCTGTTTTATTTGGGCAACCATGAAATTCCTAGAATGATTGTTTTATAGAGCGTTTGCCAGCATGAGAATGGCAGTGACAAATGTCATCACATGCACATAACCTACAATAGTGAACGTCACTAAGCTTTTTAATATGCATGTTCAATTAAAATTTAACAATTTTAAACAGACCCGCACTAAATAATGCATAAATGTGCAGTGGAAAGAAACTGTTTTTTTCCCCCAAAATGTTTATGTAAAGTGAGCCATGCATTCCTATTCAGCTCCTCTCAGTCTTTTACAGCAAAATAAGACCCTGCACAATGTGCTACATGAGATCCACGGCTCAGGTTGGAGAGCATGTTTGTCAGGAAAAATATCAGTCATGCAACCCAAAAAATCTGGCAAGTATGGAGAAGTGGCATGATTGTTGAATTTTTGAAAGGATGTCATAAGAATGCCATTCTGGAGTTCGTGACAAGCCATGTAAGTGACCCTGCAAATCCCCCAGACTTTCACTCTGGGTTCTTGAACAAGACCCTAAGCTCCACAATGCTCCCTGGGCGTCGCACAGTGGCAGAGTACTGCTCCTTAACGGATGGTTAAATGCAGAGGACAACTTTCATTGGAATATGTGGCAATAACAAATTAACATAATAAGGCTAAAGATAGTAAATTAATCAAACAGGTTGAAGCAGATGCTCTGGTCAAGTGAGAACACAATGAAACTCAACAGAGGTTGGCCAGCAGCAGAACAACCTAATAATGCAGCTTCAGTGGGATGGTTTACTGTACATCTAAGCAAATTCATCTAACTCTACCTGAGAACACGTGGCAATACTTGAATATCGATGTCCACAAACGCTGGGCACCCACTCTGTCCAAGCTTAAAAGATGTTGCAAAGAAAAACGGGTAAATAAAAAAAGCCTCTAGTGCAAAGCCAGAAGACACACCTCAGAAGACTCGACACTATAATTGCAGAGAAGAGTGTAGTCGGAAAAGTATCGTCTCAGTGGGATGAATACATATGAACGCCATGAGATTTTAATTTGTAAAAAAAATAAACATTTCTGTGTGTTGGTCTATCAGATCAAACCCCAATAAAACAATCTCATGTTGTGGTTGTAACCTGACATTTTGTTTTTACTTTCAAGGTACTGAATGCTCTAAAGAGAGCCATTTCCTCTTTGCAGAGTAGTTGAAGCGGGTAAAGATGTACACACATCGGCCACCTCACCTTAAACTCTGTTTCGATGTTAGCCAGTCTTGCCAGTTCGTTGCTGAGCTCAAGGGCTGTGAGCACGGGGTCCTCGCTGCTCAGCGACAGGTAGGCTGCGCTGGCCAGGCCCTTGTATGCATTCATCCTGGAGCGTGAGTGACTGAAGGAGTCCTTCTTCTGTCTCTCCACACATTCTAAGCATTTGCAGAAGTAGTCGTGAGGCCTTTCTATGCGGGCCCCCTTCGTCAAGAGGATGTGAACAATCTCGTACTCCTGGCAGTGAGCTGCCAGGATGACGGGAGTGATGTCGTGCGAGAAACGGGTTCCATCCTCGTCGTACGCATAAAAGTCATCGTCTCGCATCTCCTGCTCCAGGGGGCTCAGAGCCAGACGGAGCCCTCCACCAAAAGCGGGATGGGCGAGAATGGCCTCGACTATTCGGACGTAGCCTTTGGAGATTGCCAGAAGCAGGCCGTCCCCCACCCTGGCCAGGCCATCTTTTTTCAGCAGCAGCTCAGTCACCTCCAGGTGCTCGTTGCCAACAGCCAGTTGTAGAGCATTCTGCCCCATGTAGTCCACGCAGTTGAAGTTCAGGGTTTTGGACTCTTCTAGCATTTTGCGCACCACAGGAATGTTTCCGTACTCTGCAGCATCCAGAAAGCGTTCCTCCTCCGCAGTGAGAGCGGAGCCGCGCTCGTTGAACATGTAGGCAGGACCCCTCACCGCCTGACGTCGCCCCTTTTCCCTCAGTGTGGTGTGCCGCCGATGCATGGCTTCCATCCTGGGAGCAGGAACAATTAGAGAAAAATTAGAAGTATCATTAGTCACCGCAAACTGTGATGTAGTTACACAAAAGAAAAGCAATTCCCTCTCTGTGTGGATTTGGATGTCGGACATGTTCAACACAGATTTCTGTCCTGATCTCAGAGAAAAGGTCATAATAGCAACAAAAGCAATCCTGACTAAAGTAGCAAACTGCTACTAAATCGGAAAAGGTCAAAACTCCGTGCTGCCAAGAGCTTTTTGACTGGCAGGACTGAAACAATGTCAGTTCAACTGGCTTTGACAAGACAAACCCAGCAATACTCCAAACACAATGGTCAGTGAACTGGCAATCATCCATCATCATCAGCATGAAAAGAAAAACTTCTTTCATACATCAGCTTACTTTGTCTTTGGGCCATTGGGGGAAGAACCATAGCATTTCACACAGAGGCAGTGAAAGCAAAGTGACCTCCTGCTGTTATGATCTTTAATCATTTTAAAACTGCACTTTTAAAGTTCATTGTTTTCACACAGAAGCAGGTGAAAGTTTAATTTTGTTATAATTATACCTATGATAACTGTAATTCTTATATAACTACATAAAGTCCAGTTTCAAAACAAATATTGCCGCAAAATTATACACTTGTAATTTTGGTTATTTATAATTCCCCTTTATCTCTCCCTCTCTTTCCCTCTCTCTCTCTGCGTCTGGTTGTGTGTGTGTGTGTGTGTGTGTGTGTGTGTGTGTGTGTGTGTGTGTGTGTGTGTGTGTGTGTGTGTGTGTGTGTGTGTGTGGACGGACAGCAGGACATATAAGATGAAGGTGAAAATGGAAACCTGCTCATGCTAGATGTATTCACCCGGGGCTGTCTATGGATGTGGGGCTGAGAAAATGAAGAGAGCTCTCTATGCCAAACCCCATGTGCATTATTTTGGAGAGTTTGTGTATGTTTGTGCTCGTACGTGTGTGATTAAACCACATGAAAGTTCAGTAATGTATTAATTTTTCATTTCACACCATAAACAGCTCAGATTGTCAATCACGGTGCGAAGGGAAACAAACCTTTCTCCTTCTTTGTTCCTCGTATAGTCAAGGTGTCAGGCTATCCGTGCATAATGTCAACATGGCATACATCATCTGCAACATGTAATGTAAATTAATACAAACGCCCAGGGCCAATCAGTGGCTGTGTATTTGCAATGAGATAGACGCTGCAGTTGATGTTAGCAGCATTAAACCACCAGCAAAATGTAAAGCATTAAGAAGATTTCTTATAAACAGAGGCACAATCTGGCTGCCAGCCCATTTGGACAACATTATAGTCAAGTAATAAATTGCCTTTTCCCATCTCTTTTAATCTTGTTCTCCATCCAGATTTGATTGTTTGTGATTTGTTCTTGAAATATAAATTATTTGCATCATTTCAGTGTTGAAATCCAGCAATGTGGACAAGAGGAGGCACACACAATCGAGACAGATAGATGGAGAGAATCTGTGTGCTTTGAGGACAAATAACAGATTTCTCTCTAAAAGAGTGATTCTTTATATTGCCAATTCACAACATGTTATGAATATATCTACACATTGCACTGAGATGTACCTAACATGAGATAAGAGGGACCATTTTTATCACTCTTGGAACAAGTGGACAGAAAACTGGCAGAGAAACAGGAAAGCACGGCTTTTACAATAAACCACATCACACCATACATTTACAGTATGGCATTATTCTAAGTCATGTTCTGCCTAGCTGTTGACCACATGTAAAATTAATGAACAATTAATTCACTTTTCCTGTAAAAGAAGTATTTTAAAAAGAAAACGATTGAACCCAAGAAAACAGAATCCCTGTGTGGTGTAGAAATTGGTCTAGACTGCTAGCTTCTTTATGAAAGGAACATTTTATGTTTAATTACATTTTGTCAGAAATGTGCTTGTATTTGAAAAAGATTGAAAGACTGAAATCAGACACTGCTAACATTTGGCTTTTAGTTGGACAATTTATCTGGGTGTGTGGAGGCTTTGCAACATTACTGGTACCACCTAAAATCTAATTATAGCTGCACGATTTTAGACAATTTTGCAGTGTCAATAATAACGAGAAATATTGTGATGACAATATCAGTTGTGATATACGACAATGTTCTTCTTTCCTCTCTTTGTCATCTGTACTTCACTCTGTGACCTTTAGCATTTTGGCCATTTGTGTCCAATGTGAGCATCTGTTGCTAACAGTGTCTACAATACAAGTTCATAACACTTATAATATATACAACTTTTTGCAGTCTAAACGGTCCTATATGATATGAATATTCCACATACTGATACAGCAATGTAAATGTATTCACAATTCATTGTGCAACCTTACATCTAATGTAAAACTGTGCAAAAACAGAACGAGATCCTGAACTTTTCTTTTTTTTTGCAGACAAAGAGGATAATTTTAACCAAAATACAAATAACACTGAAAATGTACAAAGGTTATAGAAAAAATAAAACTAAGATACAATAAGAAATAGTAACATAATGAAAACCACAGCAATAAATCACAGTTTAAATAAACTAACAAACTCTTGAAAAGGAATTAAATAATAAATGTATTACCCCACCATGCTTTAACTGTTTAGCATTGCCATATTATAACAATCATTCTTTTTCAGGGCTATTTATTTATTCAATATAATTTTTAGGCTTTTTTGTCTCAATCCATAATTTCTGCCCCTACAAACTCATAAATATTAATAACCATACATACACATTATCTTTGTTTTTATATGCAATTATGCATGTCTTCAGCTAGTGCCACAACTAAAATAGGTGGGACATATTGTGTGCCCTCCTGGAGCGTATCTGCACAGGATCTTGAACATTTCTAAACCACTATATATTAGACAATCAACCATATGCTACTTTGACTTATGTCTGCTCATTGTTTGGGGATTTTGTTGTATAATTCAATAACTTAATTCAAGGTTTGCAAAATAAGTGGATTTACAAATCAGATCAGTCTAAATATTGATTTCTTGCCTGATCAATGATACATGAAATGCTGATGATACTCACACAAGTCTTATTCACACCAAGTAATATTTGGTGATCACTGAATGCTTATTTCTGATAGTTAAAGGAGCTATAAGTAATACTAACACCGTGTGGCTCAAATTGGTACAACAGCTTACCAATCAAAACAATCTAATATGCCGTTTTTAAACAGTGTGTTGCTGTGAATTTTCACTTAAACTGAAGCTGTGCTCTAACTCTTGATAGCTCCTCTATCAGTCCAAAAATTATTACTTCAGTGTTGTTTTATTTTTGGCACATCCATGCATTAATTTCTTCTAAGCATTTACTCAGTGCCTGAATGGGTTCATAGTCACCTAATAACATGGTGATGTAGAGCGGTGTGTCGTCTGTGTAGTTATGGTAACTGATGTTACCAAAACTTTTATGATCTGAGCTAGAGGGAGCTTTTAGATATTGAATAGGATGGGACCCAAGATGAACCCTTGGGGAACCCCACGTGATTTCTGTGGTCTCTCATGTAAAGTTACCTACTGACACAAAAAAGTCCCGGTCCTTTAAGTAGGATTTAAACCTGCTGTACCAGAAAGGCTGACCCAGTTTTCCAGGCGCTCTAACAGAATGGAGTGATCGACAGTATCGAATGCTGCACTGAGGTCCAATCATACCAGCACTGTGGTTCTTCCACAGTCTGTATTTATATGGATGTTATTAAACACCTTGACAAGGGCGGTCTCTGTACTGTGGTGAGCACGGAAACCAGACTGGAAAACGTCAAAGCGGCTGGTTGTTGTTAAGAAGGTGTTTAATTGTTGAAACATAACTTTTTCAATAGTCTTACTGATGAAGGGGAGGTTTCAGATGGGCCTGTAGTTCTGCAGTTGTAATTTGTATAAATTGTTCTTTTTCAACTGTGACAGACTGGCGACCTGTCCAGGGTGCACCCCGCCTCTCGCTCATTGAATGCTGGAGATAGGCACCAGCACCCCTCGCAACCCCAACAGGGATAAAGCGTGATGGAAAATAGATGGATGGATGGATGGATGTTCTCTTCAACAGTGGTTTGATAATTGCTATTTTTAGGGACAGGGGCATAATTCCTACCAGAAGGGTTTATTATCTGAGTCAAATCAGACGTTATGACAGGCAAAACCTTCTTTTCAATTCAATTCAGTTCAATTTTATTTATATAGCGCCAATTCATGAAACATGTCATCTCAAGGCACTTTACATTGTCAAATTCAATCAGATTTTTTGCAGTTTATATGGCTGAATTGGGACATTTTGTCGAGATCAGTTCTAGTTGGAGACAGTTTAGGTCTGAACTTGATATGGATGTACAGACTGCCCCTCTAATCTTTTGTATTTTCTCAGTAATGAAGTTAGAAAATTCATTACAGGCTGTGGTGGAGTGGAGTTCAGAAGTAACAGACACAGACCTGTCGATCGTGGCAAATAAGCCATGAGAATTATTAAAGTTTTTGTTGATTATCTCAGAGAAGAAAGATTCCCTTGCATTTTTCGGTTTGAAGTTATATCTGTAAAGTCTCTCTTTATAGATGTCATTGTGAACCTGAAGTCTAGTCTTTCTCCACTTGCGTTCAGCTTTTCGACACTCCCTTTTTTCACTTCTAACAGCTGGAGCACTTCTCCGCAAAGATTTTTTCTTCCCGGAAACAACCTTCACTTTAATTGGAGCAATGCAGTCACTGAGGTCTGAAACTTTAGACTGAAAGTTATCAACTAGTGAATCTACTGAGTCACAACACAAGGTTGAAGTAGAAGAGTAAGCTTGGATAAAAGTTTCTGTGGCATTGTCCTTAAAGGTGTGTTTTCTTATGATGTCTCTTTGGCTAAATGAGTCACTGGAAATGATGCTTTCAAATGTAACAGAAAAGTGATCAGATAGGGCAACATCAGTTACAATGACCTTGGAAATGTTTAGACCCTTAGTGATGATCAAGTCTAAAATATGTCCCTGTTTGTGTGTCAGTTGCTTAACATGTTGAGTTAAACCAAAGTTTCTAATTGTGTCGCACAGTTCTTTTGCGATTCTGTTTTCAGGGCTGTCAATGTGAAAGTTGAAGTCTCCCACAATAATTAAACAGTCATAATCAACACAAATTGCAGATAGGTCATTAAAATAATTAAAAAAGTTTGATTAGGACTTAGGAGGCCTGTAAACATTCAAAAACATAGTTATAGGGAGTGTTACTTTCATCCCAGCTGACAAATGAGAATTATTTAGACTGATTTTATAGTAAATATCTCACTTGCAGCTCCTTTAAGTGTGAACATTCATGATAACCCACTTATTGCAATTTGTTTAATAATATTTGATATTTGAAAACATATGATTTGTTGCTCAACTAGTATAATTAATTTGTGCTGATTACATGATGTTACATGTTACTTGGAACGGGTAAATGTTAAATAAAAACAACAACAACAATTAATAACAACAATAAATGATGATGGTGATGATAATAACAATAATAATAAAAATAATAAAAATAATAATAATAATAATAATAATAATAATAATAATAATACATGTTTTTTATAATCCACTTTACATCTTGTTTACATATCTGGACCACTTGGTGGCATGGTGTGAAAACAATCATCTCATACTGAATGTGGATAAACAAAGAAGATGATTGTGAATTTCAGGATAAATAGGAATAACACGATTACCATACTTGAAGAAGAAATGGAGATGGTGGAGGAGAATAAATACGTCGGTGTTCACCTGGGCAACAAACTGGACTGGAGACGCAACTGTGAAACTGTCTACAAGAATTGACAGAGCGGACTGTAGCTGAGGAGGCTTAGGTCCTTCTTTGTTGTAACAAGATGATGCAGATCTTTTAGAAGTCTGTTGTGGAGAGTGTGATCAGAATCAGAGCAGCTGACTTGAAGAAGCTCAAGCTTATAAAGAAGTCTGGCTCTGTTCTGGGGACCCGTCTAGAACCTCTGGAGAGGATTTTGCAAAGAAGGATTCTACATAAGATGAAGAACATCATGGACAACCCTAAGCATCCTCTTCATCAGACTGTTGTACAACAACAGTGTCTTCAGTCAGAGGCTTCTCCGGATCAGCTGTAAGACAGACCGGTACAGGAGATCCTTCCTGCAACCATCAGCATCTACAACTTGTTGAAGAAACCTTGATGTGTTACACAAGCATTTAATTTCCATTTGGGATTAGTAAAGTATTTTTGAATTGAATTGAATTGCATCTCAAATTTCTACCATTAAGAGTGTAAAAAACACAAAAGATAAAATATAATTAAATAGAAGAGCAAAATCACAAGTGAAAAATATAGTTGGGTTAAAAATTTTAGGCAGCAGGGACCCGTTATGGGTAATACATTTGTTGTATTGCCAGACTTGGTAGGGACAACGGCCTTGCATAGTTTGCAGAGAACATCAGTCTGACTCATGTCGGACTGCCAAACTGGCAACACTCTTTTATTCAAACCTTTCTCTAGGGCTGTCACACTAATGTTTTCCTTTCACTCCATTCTTCACGCCATACTTTTTTATTTAAAAAAAAGTTAAATTACAGACCATTCTATCAGAGGTATTTTCTATTCATATTGATCATATGTCTATGATGTTATTGTTTTATTGGCCAGCGTTATTTATTACAGCCTCTTTAAAAGAAAAATCAACAATATGATGACAATAACATTAAAGCAAACAGAGCTCTGGCAACGGAATAGCATCGGCAAATTCCAATATCTGGATTGGATCGGAAGTGAAAAAATGTGGATTTGTGCATCCCTACTTGGGAGAACACACTGAGAAAAAAGGCTAATAATAAGGATGGGAGGCGCACAATATGAGCACATTGGCAGAGTTCTCTATTATATCTAGTTGAAGCATATTCTGTTAAATTGGAACATTGAATTGGAGTTATTTCTGGTTGAGAAATAAATTGAAACAAAGTTTGAAGCTCATTTATTTTTAACATACTGCATCATTGTCCCCTGTCTATACATTTTTTGGAGCTTCAAAACTGAATAAATCTGTTGAGGTTAAGATACAATATGGTTATGAGGCAATATAATAACTATGTTTCAATCCAACTGTCATGTGAATATTGAGCAAACTTTTAAAATGTCACAAAAAATAAAGAAAAGAAAATTCTTATATAGGCTAGTTTCCATCCACTGGTTTGGAGCAAAATAACCAAGCTATGCAAAGCATATTTTCATCAGAAGTCGGCATTACGCATGGCTGTAATAAACAGGGAGTAGAGGTTACAAACTAGCATGGACCACACATCTATAAAAATGAAAAGAAGTTTTTGGGAATGTGTTTCTATCGGGCAAGTTATCATTGTTGTGTCATGTCAACACGTACTGGCAATGTTACTTGCGGTTTGGAAATGTAGAGAAAGTAATGCAATACTATGCGCATTTTGGGAATATCAAGCAAGACGCTGACAGCAGAAACAGCTGATCAGTCATGTAAGGTAAATGTTCGATACATCAGAACTTATTAAAAATATGTGCTTCCATCTCCCGTTTTGAGCATTCTCTCCTTTTTTTGCAAAAGCTAAAAACCACCTCAAGTGAGCATAAAAATGTTTTGTCAAATTGACGAAGTTACTTCAAATTTTGTCGTTTCCATCAACCTTTTTTAATGCAATACTTTAAAATGCACATAAGAAATGTCAGCGGAAACGCGGCTATTTGATCACAAACACAGCAGCAAACCTGCAAAAGAAGGTTACAAATCTTCGGCCAGACTGGAATAATCTGGTGTTAAGGCATCAATACATAAATTAATACCCATACACCTTTATGGACTAGAACAGGAGTTCCCATAGTTATCAGCTTGCAACCCCCAAAATAATAAGACCAGAGACTGTCGACCCCCTTTTGGCGTGGCGGGGGATGGGTTTTCTTTGTTCCTTTTTGGAAATTAAAGTCATAAAATTGTGAGAACATAATACTAATTTTATGAGAACTCTTACAAAAAAGTGCAGTGTTCCCCCCATGTTCATTCTCATAATGTTCTTTATACTTCTATGCCTAACAATATGACTTTATTCTAATAATTACAAAGTTAAAGTTAAATAATAATAAATAAATATAGTTGTACATTTAAAAAAATGCCTGAATAACAAGTATATCTCTGATATTGTAAAGTCAGGAATTTGGATCATCATTTGGATCATGTCACAGCCTCACATGTTGTCTTGTGACCCCCCCCCCCCCCCCCCCCCCAGGGGTCCCCTTCTAATCCCCTGGATTAGAAGAATATAAGTTATTGCTTCCAAGTAATATAAACTACATGATTAAAGTGCTTTTAGTCATTTTGCACTTTTTCCTAGGTTTTTCGAAGTAATCAATGGCAAAGTTGAAATGTCATGTTTTGCTCTTCTTCTAAGGTTTATCTTTTACCAATATCTGCAAAAAAAAAAAAAAATCAGATTATTGTGTTTCATGTGTTCATTCAAAGGCAAAATCTCTATTAATTTGTACTTATCTTTTCCCCTTATTGTTCATGTTCAGGTATCCCTTCCAGTACACGTTTGTCACCTGTGTTTAATTATATCTGTCAAAAACAAAACTCTATAATCAGATCTCAATTGCTCAGAGTGTTGTCCTATTCAAAACTGAACTCTCTGAGGTATGAGTGCCAGATCATTTACTATCAGTTTATGCAATCACTTATGCTGGGTCATTTTCAACTTAACAAGAGATGAAGAAGATAAAAAAGAAGAAGGAGCTGAATTGGGTTTCAAGTCGAATGTAAGCAGAGCAAGGAGAAAGTGTGAAAATTAATTTTTCTGTTCAGCCGATATATCAGTTCCGAGATGATTGTAATGATTACAGTCTAAGCTTTTTGCTTTGTCTAAATTAAATACGCACCTCAATATAGACTTTTTAATGCAACAAATTAGTAGTTTTTGAGATCAAAGGTAATTTTTTTCAGTAGAATGTAATGCTAATTAAAAGCAGACCAGTCCACCTTATCTAGTCGCCCTTTTGGACAACTCTCATGCACGATCACACTCAGGTGACACGCATTAGTGAGAGCCAACATGCTTCTTTTCCATGATGGGCCTTTTAAGATGAACACTGGTCTATCAAAGAGGCAGACCAGGCAAGATCAAAGAGCCAATACAGAGGCCTGCCGTTCTCAACTTCTGATACTGACGGCTATAAGCTGCTAAATGTTCATTACGTGCCATTGTGCGTGTTCCTCTGGATCTCTGTGGAGCACTTTCACATAAGAGCAGTTTAGAATGGTGAGCCTCCCCCCCCCCCCCCCAGTTACGTCGGAAAAATTATACTAAAGCAGAGATTCTTGGCTCGATTGGAGGCCGGTTGCAACAGGCGGTCAAAAAGCACACCCAGACCTGATTGCATTGCATTTCATTCTTTTCAGGTATAACAAGAGAACACCCTGTAGGCAAAATGTGAGTTTAATACAGCAGAGAGAGATTGATCACTCCTGTTATCATCTCTAGCAATAGCTAAACACATTTCAATTATAGGGGCACAACCGGTTCAGATATTATTCAGTGAATATGGTAGTTTTTCTATTTGAGATCCATTTTAAAGGAGAAGTGAGTTTAAAGCACGATTTCCCACATGTTCTGCCCAACTGGCTCAGTGGAAATCCTGACCCGCAGTCACTAAACCTGACCTGTACCTGTTGACCGGAGGATTTGGCATCTCTGATCACAGTATCTGAATGCAGGGTTTGCTTTCTAGCTGAATGTTGTCCAAAGAAGGTAAAGTTGATAGATGTACAGACAGGCGGACTCTACACAATGCCTCGAGAATATTTACTTAAAAAATATAAATAGGCTAAAACTGCAACTGAGAAACAAAACCGACAGGACTCACGATTGACGGGAGTCTGAGCTGAGCTCGGTGTCTGTTACGTGCTCAGCAGAGAAGTGGTTCCCGTAGTCGGAGAGCTCCGGTGCCCTGTGGAGTCTCTGTCCGCGGTACTGAAGGCGCTCGGTGCTCTCCGCGCCCCGTCCTCCCCACATGGGAAGCGGCTCATCGCGCTGTTCGTATCCGACATCTATGCGTACATCAGGCCGCGAGAGAGAGGTGCACCCGGCGTCCACGGCACGCTGGCGGAACTTTGGCGGCGTGAAATGCGGGGAGCCCACGAGGTCCCGGCTCCCCGGTGACGGGTGGAGACACTCCGAGGAGGCGAGGAAAGGCGGGTCCGAGTCCCCAAGCAGCGGACAGGCCGAGGAGAAGAGGTCCAGGGGCCGCGAAGTGGAAGGAGATCCTGGGGGAAGACTGACCGAGAGAGGCGGCGAGGGAGACTCCGACAGATGTGCTCTCCCGCCGCCTTCGCTTTCCTCCCCCGCGTCAGACATCGGGAGAGTCCGGCAGCGGCATGCACTTTAAAGTATTTCAGCGAAGTGGCACAAATCGTCCCGTGTTTTGCAAAGTTTTCATTGAACAAGTTGCACCTGTGCCGCGCGGCAGCCGAGAGCGAAACCCTCCACCTTCACTCAGGGGTCCGCGCGCACTAATTAGAGAGAGAGAGAGAGAGAGAGAGAGAGAGAGAGAGAGAGAGAGAGAGAGAGAGAGAGAGAGAGAGAGAGAGAGAGAGAGAGAGAGAGAGAGAGCGCGCACTGGAAGCCAGACCTTCTACAAAATGGAAGGTGAGGAACAAGGGAAATACAAACAAATAGCGCTTCACCACGTGAAATGGACAGCACAAACAACTGTAATTAAACGACTGTGTAAAATAAAACGTTTCTCTAATGAAGCTCTGCTAACTAACAATCAGCCAAGACAGAATGAAGAGACACAACAAGAGGAACAAATAAAACAAACAATAGTGGCTGTGTGGGGGACCTTTTCTTTGGACTTTCCTTTTCTATCCCTTTTTTTGGGAGGGGTGGGAGTCGTTGTAACTTATAATTTAATGGAATCCCCAAAAACCAGCTTCAATACACAGAGCAGCCCAAAAGTTCAATGGGGCCCAGCCCAGAATGTGCTTTGGAAGCCAACTTGCCTATAAGACCACTGTCCATTAGACACATCAGTACAAAGCTGTATGGACTGACTGTGTGTACGATTGTGTATTTAAGGGATGTGGCAGCACCACACTGGATGTTGAAATCGTTCACAGAGTTTAAAGCCATCTGATCAGCCCAACTATTGTGCCTCTTTGATGTAATTAATTCAAGTGCACATAAAGGAGATTTTAGTGTACATTTAAAATCCGAACAATCCCTACTTGATTACTCATCTGTTTTTATCGAATGTATACTTTACTATTTTTTGGAGAAAAAACTATCCTGAATTAAGTTTCAGGTGGAAGGCTGTTTAATTTTAAGGCAAGCATTTTCAGAGTACAAACTTGGCCTGTAGCTCTCATTAGCACAGTTTGTCACACAATTTTAAGTCAAAGCAAAATATTCATCGTTTTTTTGACCAGTTTCTAACATAAATCTCTGTTTAACCTAAGTGTTGCTTTTGACACAGCCGCACCGACTTTGGTGAGGGCAAAACAGAACACCATTTAAGGCTATTTTTATTGGAATTGATCAAGAAGATAATCCATCGCTTGTATATCATCCTTTTTATGTGTGTGTGTTTGTGTCTGTGTGTATTACTTTGTGTGTGTTCAGTCCTCTAATTAGAGGCGCAGACCCATTAGTCACGATGGAGACTTCCTGCACCCACACACAGACAATAACCAGTCCTGACCCAGCTCTTTGATCCGCTATTATGTTTATGCACCGGACGCATCCACTCGCAGCACCTGTTTTCATTGGTGATTACATGTGGGAAGAAAATCATTCACAAAACTCCCTAAAGTCTGAAGACTATTTGGCAAAGGAAAGCTTCATATAGTGCACATACTAAAATAAATGTTGCATTGACTGTGCAATTAGACTTTTTAAGCATTCAGTTACAAATTAAATACATACTTTTCCGTAAGTTTAAAAGCACAGATTTTATTTTAATATATATATATATATATATATATATATATATATATATATAAATATATTCTCTGAACATTATTTTTCCACAGTCCATGATTTCCAGAGCTAACATGGAAGATTTGGAACCGCTCAACGACACAGTTCTTTCTACTAAACACTTCAAGAAATTCTTGCCCCACATACTCTATTTCTTCTCCACCACAATTAGACTAATTCATCATGTCTGTGTCTCCACGTGGTTTTTACTTTAAAATGTTATAACATGTAAAATCAGTGAAGCAGCTCGACTGGATAGAATTTAAAAACGATAAAAATAAACATTTACATCAGGGGTGTCAAACTCATTTTGGTTGAGGGGCCGCATACAGCTTAATCGGATCTCAAGAGGGCCACACGAGTAAACTCATTGCAAGATTAAATAGAACTAATAAATGTGGACTTGTTGTTGATTTTCATATTAAATTAATTTCACTCTTATACAATATATTATGAATAACCTCAGCGTTTATAAGAACAGTATGCACAATTTAAACATTTACTTAAGTGAAACTGATCACAGTGATTGTACAATGTTGAAAAACATTTATTCACATTTACATTTATTCACATTTTTTGGAACTTAAAAACACTGTCCTGCATTACAAAATACATTAAACAGATAAAAATTAAGAAATGATTTAAATTTTTCCACATCTGAAGCTTAATCTGCTAATTAAAACACAGCGCCCCCCGTGGACAATATAGGAACTGCGGATTTTCAATTAAAGGTATACTATGCAACTGGGATTGATTTTCCAGCGAGGCGCCCCCAGAGGGCGAAAGTAAAAGTGCACTGTCGTAAATATGCTCAGCTGTTCTCCTGGTTTATCCGTCAAGCCAGGCGCGGTTGTTTTGAGCTTAGCAGACAGGCGAACGCAACGAATACAAAAGTCGAAAAAACGGCAGTACAAACAATGACTAACACAGTGAAAGTATGAACATGCACACAGAGAGTGTGCATGTTCATACTGTAAACCATTCCAATGCAGTGTTTCCCCTAGGAATTTGCTTACCGGACGACCGGCGGAGCGGGGGGGTGGGGGGGGGGTGTAGAGACAAGCTTTGAGCGGCCGGCGGAGCGAGCGGCCGGCGGGCGGGTAGGCGGGGGAAAGAGACAAGCTTTGAGCGGCCGGAGGAGCGAGCGACCGGCGGGCGGGGGAAAGAGACAAGCTTTGAGCGGCCGGCGGAGCGAGCGGCCGGCCGGCGGGCGGGTGGGCGGGGGAAAGAGACAAGCTTTGAGCGGCCCGAGGAGCGAGCGACCGGCGGGCGGGGGAAAGAGACAAGCTTTGAGCGGCCGGCGGAGCGAGCGGCCGGCGGGCGGGTGGGCGGGGGAAAGAGACAAGCTTTGAGCGGCTGGCGGAGCGAGCGGCCGGCCGGCGGGCGGGTGGGCGGGGGAAAGAGACAAGCTTTGAGCGGCCGGAGGAGCGAGCGACCGGCGGGCGGGTGGGCGGGGGAAAGAGACAAGCTTTGAGCGGCCGGAGGAGCGAGCGGCCGGCGGGCGGGTGGGCGGGGGAAAGAGACAAGCTTTGAGCGGCCGGAGGAGCGAGCGACCGGCGGGCGGGGGAAAGAGACAAGCTTTGAGCGGCCGGCGGAGCGAGCGGCCGGCGGGCGGGTGGGCGGGGGAAAGAGACAAGCTTTGAGCGGCCGGAGGAGCGAGCGACCGGCGGGCGGGGGAAAGTGACAAGCTTTGAGCGGCCGGCGGAGCGAGCGGCCGGCTGGCGGGCGGGTGGGCGGGGGAAAGAGACAAGCTTTGAGCGGCCGGAGGAGCGAGCGACCGGCGGGCGGGGGAAA
The DNA here is from genome assembly GCA_037039145.1 of Fundulus diaphanus. Lineage (NCBI taxonomy): Eukaryota > Metazoa > Chordata > Actinopteri > Cyprinodontiformes > Fundulidae > Fundulus > Fundulus diaphanus. Next base: position 36,132,640 of record CM073125.1, read on the forward strand.
GAGACAAGCTTTGAGCGGCCGGCGGAGCGAGCGGCCGGCGGGCGGGTGAAAGAGACAAGCTTTGAGCGGCCGGCGGAGCGAGCGGCCGGCGGGCGGGTGAAAGAGACAAGCTTTGAGCGGCCGGAGGAGCGAGCGGCCGGCGGGCGGGCGGGTGGGCGGGGGAAAGAGACAAGCTTTAAGCGGCCGGAGGAGCGAGCGACCGGCGGGCGGGGGAAAGAGACAAGCTTTGAGCGGCCGGCGGAGCGAGCGGCCGGCCGGCGGGCGGGTGGGCGGGGGAAAGAGACAAGCTTTGAGCGGCCGGCGGAGCGAGCGAGCGGCCGGCCGGCCGGCCGGCGGGCGGGTGGGCAGGGGAAAGAGACAAGCTTTGAGCGGCCGGCGGAGCGAGCGAGCGGCCGGCCGGCCGGCCGGCGGGCGGGTGGGCAGGGGAAAGAGACAAGCTTTGAGCGGCCGGAGGAGCGAGCGACCGGCAGAGCGGGGGAGACAAGCTTTGCGCGCATATGAGTTAGTTTTTTTTTTTTTTTTGAATGTTGGGAGGCGGTAGCGTGAGGGAAACCCTCCAATGTTACTTACAATCGCATCAGCAGAAACGCGAGGTCCGCGTCAGCCTTGCAGCCTTCTCTTTCTTTTAGCTCTCGCCATTCGGAAAAAGCTTTCCCGATGTTCACCCGTGTACGACTCCTCTTTCTGTCCAGAGCCCTTTTCCTCTTTCTTGCCTGCTCCAACATGGGCTTTCGCTGTTTTATCGCTGGTTCTGCCATGATAACTGCACAGATATCGCCACTGCGCTAGTAACAAACATGTTCTCGCCGTAAAGCAAGACCGACTCTCGCGATCTTGCACGAGATTCTGAGCCTGTGGGCGCGGGCCGAGGGCTCCTGCAGTTGCAAGTGCGGTATTTCCCCCACAGACCACCAGGGCGGCCAAGAAAACCTTTGTTCAACCTGAAATGACTCATTGAATCATCCAAAACGGTACGGAACACATTAATTAACTGAAAAATGTTGCATAGTGTGCCTTTAAACGGAGTACATGTTCTTTTTCAATAATTGTTTTATCATTCTCTTGCTTTTATCTCCTCTTTCTTTCACCTTCTGTTTTTTTTTCTTCTTGTTCTTCCTTTCCTCTCCTACTTTCCCATTGTAGTGTCCATATCATTTGAGATATTCCCCACATGAATCATAATAAAACTATTCACATTTATAAATCAAGCGGAGCACAATGGCAAAAGCAGTACTGCTCCACTTGTGAAAGTAAAATCTGATGAGCTCCTTTTGGCATTAAGACAACAATTCTTATTGCCACATTGCCAGACAGGACACTGGAGAAAAAAATAATAATAATTGTTGAATACTGATAATGCATTTAGCCACCGGGCCGGACTAAATTGTTCGGCGGGCAGGATCCGGCCCGCGGGCCGTATGTTTGACACCCCTGATTTACATGATACTGTTCAACCTTTTAACCTTAGCATCTTTGCTTATGAGAAAAATACACTACTTTATTTATAAGTGCATCGTTTTCATCTTTTCTGCTTTGCAGTATAATTTTAAGTGAAAATGTCCTGTTTAATTACACTGCTGTATCTTCCACCACCCTTAGTTAAAGCAATATATCCCCCCTTGATTTTGCACCACAGTATGAAACTGGAGTAGCCAGGGAAAACTTTTAGATCCACAGAGAGAAAATGCAAAAACAACACAGAAAAGCCCGCATTTTGTTACTCTGAGGCCAAAGTGCGGACAATTATGTCTCATGTATTCATTTACAAATAAGTTTTACTTTCACCTGCATTACCTGATGAGACAGGTTGACAGGTATTTATGGCAAGTGTAAAACAGTTAAACATGAATGAAATCCGTGTTGAATTTCACAATACAGCATGGAAAGTTGATAAAACGGTTTGTAAGCTTAAACTGACATTTTATGTAAACAAAAAAAAAAATCCTAAAATAAATAAATAAAATGGTACTAACACTATGGCCCTAAGATCCCAAAGCAAACAATTCCCACCATAAAACTAAAACAAAAGATTCAATTTAAAACGCTAATTAGAAGCTACACTTATCAGGCCTGATTCGGCGTACATCACAAAGTCCAATATTGCCAATATTGAAAAACCAATCGTTATCCCAGGCACAATATTTTGATCTTGCTTATGAATGGGGATTAGCCTAATGTTTTTCAAGAGCTACTCCTCTTAATGTAGCACTCTAAATACGCCTCCAAGGAAAACTTCTAAGCTTGCAAGCCTTATAAAAATAATCCACTTTGCCGTTGATTTCCATAACTTTGAATACTCTTATTGGTCACTTTCCCAGGAGGGCAAGTTAGGTTTCTCTGTTGTTCGTGTAATAGTAGGTTGTGCGAAAAAGAGCTGCTTTGTATTTTAGCTGTTATTCGAGTTATTAGCGTCAAGTAATCATTTCTGGAAAACCTAAATGTTGACATGTTTTGACCTACTAAAATCCAGACTTAAGTCAAGTATTAATTAAAAAAAGTATTTTCCTTCATTCATCTTTTGATTAATTTCCTTCATCTTTTCTTTTTCATTCATGGCTCAAAATACTAATTGTATTAGTACATGTGACTTTCCACAGTCTGTGGGAGTTGAAAGGTGATTTAGATTCATTCCAGTCAGAGAAGCGAGGTGCAGCACAGGATAAATGAACACGGTGGACAGACTGCTGAGAGTTTATTCAACAGTGAAAAACAAAACACAAGACTACAGAAAAAATATTTTAAAAAGGACCCATGACAACAATCTCATTTTCTGAGATTTTGGGGTTATGATATGATCTGTTGTACACTGACGTGTCAATGTCAAAAGTGAATCCCAAAGGACCGGCTCAGGGGCAGTCAGCTTTGTTGCTTTGCTCAAAAACGGTCAGATCAGAAAACGGGGTTGTCTTTCTACGTAGGTTGGCTTTCTACGTAATGTATGTCGGAGAGTAAAAAAAATGGATAGAGGTTTCCACTCGCTCCAGACAGAAGATTGGCTGAAGACGGTTTCCTGTGGGGGAATTCAAGTCGTGGTTTTTGAACTAAAGGATTTTGAAAAAAAACTTGTGTACCAATACGGAAGGTGACGAAGACAACGTTGTCATTACCCATAAGTTTATTTCATTTCTAATTGCTGTCAAATGTAAGGAAGGTGTGTTTGTAACTCAAAAAGCAGGTTGACTAGCCAAACTGCTGCTAGTTCCTGTCATGGCTGGGGAGCAGTGACTGTGCTGTCAGTATGTTGTATTCCTCTCAGTCTTTAATAACCCTTTTAGGGATTGTTTTCTACTTTTGCATTAAAACTTCAAATATTCTGAATCTTTCACTTAGCCGCTTGCTTATTCTCTGAACATTATAATACTTGATGCCTAGAAGACGACGCTGAGAAATTGCTAGCCGCTTGTAATTCCGTGGGTTTAAGGGTTTTGTGTACCACTTTTGTTTTGTAGTGAACTACTTTGGTTTAATTTTTGATACTTGGAGTTCTCTGTACACAGTACTTCTTAGGTTTTTTTATCTTTTGTTCATTTTTTGTGCACGTGTTGGTTTAGATTCATACTTTATTGTTGGTCTTGACTTTTTGTTTTTATCAGATTCCTTTTTTGTCCCATTAAATCCCACCACGGTATTCCACGTGTTCATTGGACCTTTCCCTAAACTAATCTGTCAAGGTTCTCAACCAACTGCACCACAATTCACTGATTAGTCTTACTTGGTCCACATGTCATTCATTCACCTCCCAAGCTGATAAAAGTCAGTCGGATTCTTCACTTGTAGGTTTTCTGCCATCAGTGCTTGACTGTCCTCCTGTTGCCACCTGTTCACCTTTGTTCTCAAGCTCTCCTCGTGTCTCATCTGCAATTGTAAGTACTGTTATCAAGCAGAAATGATGGCGGTCATGCTGAAACCTGAGAGAACAGCACAAAAACTGAGGCAGTGCTTCCCAAAAAGTAACTTTCCCACATTTCCATGTGTCACATTTCATCCACAAACATCAACGCAGTTGGAGATTTTATGTGACAGGCCAACGCAAATGAGTCTAAACTTGTAAAGTAATTAGTAAGCAAAGCAATTTATGGATCTGAAATACTTTTACAATTTAAAATCTGAATAGTGTGGCGTCCATTTGTATTTAAATCTTTTTACTCTATTACCCCCAAATAAAATCATGTGTAACCACTTGGCCTAATGAGACAGATGAGGCCAAATGATTACGTATGATTTTAAATGGAGTCCACCTGTTTCTAATTTAAGTTCTATACGAATCCAGCTGTTCTGTGAAGGCCCCGGAGGGTTGCTAGAGATCACGAGTGAACAAACAGCAACACCAAAAGACCCATGGTAGCTCTGGAGGAGCAGCAGACATCCACAGGCCAGGATGGAATATCTATTGACAGTACAACCATCAGCGGTGGACTCTACAAATCTGGCCTTTGGAGAAAAGGGGCCCCAAGAAGAAAGAAAGTGATGGAAAGTCATGTTGAAGTTTGCCACAAGCTGAGATTGGGCCACAGACAAACACGTACACGGATTAGAAAAGTGCCGGGCGTACCCATTGCTTACAGTTTTTGTGACAAATTCCTACAATTCCCACTCTGTCAGTGGGTCGAAGCAACGGAATGGATGGTGAAATGTTTTAGTGGCTAGTTGAGCACCCAGAGCTGTTTGTTTTCCAGCAGACTCCCATCGCACACCTGTCAATGAGAACAGAGAGGGAGTGTCATGTGACTGCCTGCTCGGAGCAGCTCAGTGTATCAAGCTCGGTGTCACATATAAAACAGTTCGATGTAAAGACTTCTTGCTGCCGAGCAGTTTTAAGTGTGTGACGCCGTGTATGCGGTCATATAAATTGAACTCTGCACGTACCTGTCTGTGCGGAGTGTGCCTTGAGTGTGCGCAGAGACCGCTGCAGCAAGTTGACCCTGAATACATAGCCAGAACTACAGTACAATATATTGGTCCAGCCAAAGTCCAGACCTCAATCGACTTGAGAAGACAAGTCTTGAAAATTGATACTTAAACAAACTCTCTCCATCCAGTCTTAACGATGTTGAGGTATTTTGCAGAGATTACATCAGCAGTCTCATCGTGATTCAGGTGACCAAGTCCTCCACTCACACCAAGGAATAGCTTCTAATGACCCAGGACAGTGGCGGGTGGATCATTGATTAGCATCTGACTTATAATGTACCTAGGAGGATGGGCCTCCATGTCCTTAAAAACAGCAGCGCACCAACTGCAGGTTGCTCAAGTGCGAGCCGCCAGAATTGACAAAGACTCCTGGATAGGTGTCGAAAAGTTTTCAGAAAGAACTGAACGAAAGACCGTCTGCCTCCGATTTTAGCCTGTTTGCTGTATTTATCAAAAAATTATGGGACATTTTTTTTCAGTACATTTAGAAATAGCAAAAAAAAAAGTTTGAAGACAGGAATGACCTTTCCTTCCACTTCAAAATGATGTGGTGCTCAGTGTTATTAATCACACTATATCCTTAATAAAAACATACAAAAGTTTGTATTTTAATAAGACAAAATGTGAAAAGGTCCAATGGATATTTTTTTGAAGAAACTTACATTTGGCAAAAATAAAATAAATCACTGCCCTGCTCTTAAGAATCTACTAATTTCTGTTAGCCTTATGAAATGTGGAAAACAATTATACCTCGTTTCATTATTCAAAGGGGTAACTCAGGTTTTGGATAATGTGAAGACTCCGTGTGTGTCTGAAATCTGGCCACAACCCAATCACTTTGTCACAGTGGGGAGGTTTTATTGTCTATCACAAGTGGGAGCCCCTACTGTGAAATCTCTGATTGGGTGATAATAGAAAACCAACAAGCTTGTGCAGAGCATTTTTCTGTCCAGTGTGATTTGGCGTGACATTGCCATCATAAAAGACATTTTTAGATGAATACCCCTACTTATAAGGATTTATTACTCCTCAAACATTGCATTGCATGTTACTGAAGTTACAATTTTCCTTAGTTATATTTTTTTCTCAGCAGGATAAAAACTTCTCATATTTATTATGAACATGGGGAGGCTTCCTAAAATCGTTACTCACACAAAACACAGTTTAGCACATGAAAGAATTAGGGGCAATCTGCTGAGACCACGTCTAATTTTCAGTTTCACCTTTCTTCATTTGAGTAAACCACGTGAAAATTAGCCCAGCACACACAATAAACGCTCATATGTGCAGCGCAGCCACTGCTTAGACTTGATTCCTACATTGTCATCAGCTAGCTGCCTGCAGCATCTAATGGAAAACCAAGCAGACGTTCCTCTCAGACAGTTAAGTCAATTCAGTCTGTTGGACAGGTTGTCAGGGGGGTTCCTTCCTCTTGTGTCAGTGAACAGCAGAATGGCCAGATAGTTGATGTGAATGATCACTTACTCTGGAATAAAGCTTCCAAGTCCTGGCTCCAAATCTGACAGTTGTTTTCCCTCTACAGTCCTTTGGCATCCTTACAGAAAGCTCCACCAGAAACAACTGACAGATCATTAAGACTGGACTTGTTTGTGGTGTTGGCAGAAGAAGGAAAGCTGCAATCCTGCGGTTCCAGCGCTGTCTTCAATCTCTGTTCTTTTCGTTTAAGTTTGTGAAAGGCTTCAGGGCGTAACAGTGTTCTACTTCACTGGAAATGGAAAAAGGAAGTGGTTTTAAGGCTCTGAGAAATTATTGTTCTTTCTTTTAAGGTTGTTTGGTGCAGAGGAAGCACTGAGATGGTCCAAAAACTAGTAAAGGTTAAACATGTACAAAATAACAGAAAAAAACAATGAGTTTTGTGTGAGGGAAAAATATTTCGATGTGATTAGAAACTTATTTGGTTTTACCTTTTAGCCATCATAAATGTGGTAGCAGGCCTGTTGTGTGATGTTTCCATTCCATTATATTTTATAGTTTCTACAAATATTAAATAAATTGTATGTTATACTAAATATATTCATTCAAGTCACCGCTGATCTGATCTCCTAATGTTTGTATTTTCTTTAAAAGGGGGACATATCATGCCTTTCAACTCCTTCACATTGAAATAATTCAGATGTGGTCTGTATAAGGTGGAACTGTAAATCTTTAGTCTGAATCCCTTGTTATTTAAAGCCACATGCCCCCTTTTTGGCCGTGTTCTGAGGTTCGTCTGAGAGCAACTCGTTTTGGTGCCGTCTCTTTCGATCTAAAATAAGTACTTCCGACCCCGGCCCCCTCCAGGTCACAGCACGTTCCACTCCGCCCCGTTTCATCATTTATGTAGGATGCTGGGGGATGGTGTTGTGAACAACCGAACATTTTCACTTATCAACCTGTAGCTTCGACATCCTTAAGCTTGGACTACAAAATTGCTCCAAGAAATGAAAATGGCGGATTTGCGAGACTGGCAAGCCAGGAGGTCATGACTTTGTTGACGATGCAATAGTTCAAAAAACATAATAGAGATAGAGAAAACTTAACGGCTTGAAAAATATAACCCAAAAAGAATATAAAGACATTTATTCAACTCCTGGACATACTACACTCAACTTTTCTGCATTCCTAGGGGCTCCAAATACAGTCATCATCAACCAAGTACAATTTGAAATACCTTTTTATTAGAATGTATCTACTTTTATTGTAGATTTTATTAAACACCTCTGTAGGGTATATTTCTTAACCGGCTTATTTTGTTTTGCAGCCTTTTCTTGAGATTTTTCATCCATTAATTTGTGTTACTATAAGTATCCAAGACATCCACACAGCCATAAAGCATTTGCGATAACTAGCAATGAGTCTTTTTTTTTTTACATCACTTTAGTGCATGGCCTAAGGCAGCAGAGGTGTATATCTCTAAGGTGGCTCCCTGTAAAACCACCCCCAGTCTGTGCTTTCAAAACAGTCCAGTAATGTTGCAGGGAAGCCCCACTCCATTCCTGTACTGTTCTCACAGCTGGTCTACTGTAAAGAAGTCAGCATCAAGGAAATGTGATCTGATGAGGCAAGATGTGGCGATGGTGCTGCTTGGTATTTCCCCGGGATATTCGTACACACTTGATCCAGGATTTTGTCTCTGGTTGGGAAAGCCTACTTTTTTATGGAGCTTGGGTAATACTGTTCTCAGATGTGAATGATTAAAATCTCCTGCAACAATCACAGCCCCTCAGTGATGAACATTAATCTAGATGGTAATAAAGCTATGCAGCTCTTCAAGTGCTAGTTTATTCTTAGCTTGCAGTGATAAACAGCTATAAGATGTATAACAGTAATCTTGTTGGCTTGGTGGAGAAAATGGCCTGCATTTCACAGCTTTTTACTCCTAAAGCAGAGATAAGGGTTTCCCAACTACATTTACTACAGTTACTGTAGTACACAATCATTGTTGATATCCATACTAACTCAACCCTCTCTAGACTTGCAGGAGTCTTTAGTCCTTTCTGCCCTACAGACTATAGGCCCGTTTACACTACACTTTTTTAACCGAGCCGAGACCAGTCCGAGCTCGGTAACCGAGATAACTCTTGTGTGTAAACGGTCAGCAGACTGAACCAGACCGCGCTAAACATAACCGGACCGCGCTAACTGCAGACCAGCTCTTGGGTAGGTCTCGGCCTGGTTCTATTTTATCCCGGTTTCTGATAACGAAGAGCGCATGAGCAGACCGCGTCATGCCCTTACAGTCAGCTGACTGTCAGCGGGTTTTCTGGCGTGTCTGGCTGCACGTCCCGATTCACACTCCATTCAGACAAATTTCAGACATTCATAATAATACTAGCTTCCTTACCGTGCCACACGGTTTCCAGAGATGATTCTGCTTAGCAGCGCAATGAACCTCAGTGTCTGTCGTTGTTTCCGGCGTCTGTAAATCCTTATTAGACGTTCGTTTCTCTCATCCACTTCCCAAAAAGCCAACTTTCTCAAGTAAATTAACCAATGGTTGCCTTCTTCCCCTTGACTCTCCGCAAACACCGAAATATCACAATATCAAGCATAACTTCCTGAATGTTACGGGCGCAGCTGTGTGTGTTTTTGCTGCTTCCGCCTTCAATCCCAGAGAGCGGTAGTACCGCAGATCGCCACTAGGGGGCGAGGAGCAACCAAGTAACCGAGATAAGCTTTGTGTGTAAACGGCTCGGCAAGTCTTGGATAACTGAACCAAGCTCGGACTGGTCTCGGCATGGCTCGGTTTTTAGATGTAGTGTAAACGGGCCTAATATGTCCAGCTAACCCAACAGCCTCGTTGGACTTGGTGCTGTTCAGCTAAGTCTCCACGAACACAGTCACACAGCTATTCATGTTCCGCAACATAATCCTTAGCCCAATTTTGTCAATCTTGTTGGCAAGCAAACAGCAGTTGGCAAAGAAGAGGCTCGGCAGTGCTGGCCGGTGCAGGTTATCCCGGCGCTGTGGTCCCATATGAAGGAGATCAGCTCCTTCATAACATGTAAGAGCCTCAGCTCTTACAAAACAACAACAAAAACATCAAATTTGTCAAGCTAATCTGATTGAAAGTCAGATGTTGACTAGATCACTACATAATCTTCATTTTGGTCATGGTGCGCTCTCACAGGGTTTTTCCCCCTAAAACGTTTTCTTTCCTTAACCAAACAAATGCATTTCAGTTTATCGTTGAAATCAGGGTGGTGAAAAAGCCCTTTCTGAGTACTTTCGGATGGCTGACAATTGCTCTGAGCGTTCACAGCGGTTCCATGTTTTCTCCTTATGTTCATACATGTGGATGTTATCTCTCACTGTGGTTGGTTAGCGTCTCAAAGCCTGAGAAATGTTTTTTAATCCCTTTCCAAACGAATTGCTGCCACTGACTTTGTTTCTCATCGGTTCTTGAATTTCTTTAGTTTGAGCATAATGTGCTGCTTTTTGAGATGCGTTGACATACTTCACTAGCTTCTAAAAAGGTGTTTCTTGATTCAACAGGTACGGTTGCCAAATCCTTGAAAAATAAATAAAGGGATGCTTCTTGGCCAGGCATTCTCTTCCACCCTACTGACATGATTGATCTTTTTATGCCTTTCCTTCTGTGTTGGAAATGATTTCGTGAACATTTCACTCAAACCTGAATTTAATTAGACATACCTTTGTTTCTAAATAAGGGTCAGCTACTTTTTTTCAAGGGACAGTTGTCAACCCTAATTACATGTGTGACAATAACCTGGCTGTTATTATTCCAGATACAGTATCCTGCAACTGTTGTATGTGTCTCTGCTTAAACATGACTAGGACAAATTATCAGATCAATAGCAAGGCTGTGGAGAACTTGACTACATATTGAGGAAGTAATTCAGCCATGTGATTCAGGTGTGTTAGACAAGGGACACATCTAAAGGTTCCAGGACATTGGACCTTGAGGACAAGAATTGAAGACCCCTGTTCCAGATTGTGAATATTCTGGTTGTGCTTCTGCAGCAGTTTCCTGAGTTGTAGGCTTCCACCAGGTTAAGGATATAAGGATATTCAGATTTAATTTTTAACATTCATTTTTAACAAATTGTTTAATGGACTTTGTTATTGTTTTATATCATAATTTGTATTTCCTCTCTTTGCAAACTAGTCTTACTCTATATCAGTGGTTCTCAATTTCAGTTCTCAGGACCCACTGTCCTGCATGTTTTGGATATGTCTCTGCTCCAGCACACCTGAATCAAATGATTGCATTACTTCCTCAGCAGCCATCAAGGGCTGCAGAGGGCTCTTCAATTTCTTTAAGACGGGTGTGTGGAGGCATGCATATTGCATATTATATTATATTATATCAAGTTCTGTAAATAGGCTGGAGTTTTTTTCCACTGTTAAACTTTAACATTTAATTTTATTACCTGAGTGTGCCATATTATCAATAATTGTGCAGTATATGATATTTACTTTTTAATTTTTATTCTTGGCATTTCTTTAGCTTTAGAGCTAACTTAGATTAGACTAGCTGGTTCTTTTTTCATTACTCATTATTGAGTGTAACTCTGTGTCTTTGCCACTGTCACACAGTGTTCCCCGATTGTGGGACAATAACAGAACTTCTTATATTAGCTTTTCAGACCTGGCTCCTATTTTAATTTGTGTCAAAAATACATTGATTTCTGCTTTTCATATCTTGGGTGATAACTGTGTATATGTGTGTGTATATATATATATATATATATATATATATATATATATATATATATATATATATATATATATATATATATATATATATTAGGGCTGGGCAAGTTAACGTGTTAATTTCGCGTTAATTCATTAGACTATTAACGGCGATATTTACTTTAACGCGCATTAACGCATGTTGCTCACATGCTTTTATTTTGTGAAGGTCTGTTGCTGCGGTGTAGGGGTATGAATCAGAACAGTAGGTGGCGATAATGCGCCAATAACCTCGCTTTCAGCCCGGCCTCGGATTCAAAGAGGAAGAAAGGTGCTGGCCGGAAAAAAACAAAGCCGACATGCGGAAGGCGGTGTTTCCCGCAGGAATTTGCTGAGAAGGTGAGTTGGCGGCTGGAACAAGTTTTGTGCGGAGCGGAGCGGGGTCTGCATCGACGCCGTCGGTGAAGTCGTTTCTCGCTTCAAAGTATCCATGTGTTTTTGCCTGTTTTCCCCTGCCATTCACTATATGCACGCGAGAAAGCAACAACAAAAAACTGCGTGTTAACGTCAAATAAACATGCAAGCATATCGAGTTAGCAAGCATTTCAGTTTAAAGTTCTTCCAGCATCGAATATGACAGAAACAAGTTAGTTGTAACCACTGCCAAGTTAAACTTTGGTATTGAACATAAAATGGTAATGCTGCTCCCTGCTGTTACCTCAGAAATTGCCTGTTTTTGGTAGATTTTTTCCCCATAAAGATAATTTCCTGTCAGTGGCAATAAGCTTTAATTTATTATTATTGCTATTTTTTGTTTTACATGTTTAAGTTGAGCTTTACACTAAATATGTGTTACTGATAAGTGCTACAAATGTTACAACACTATGTTTCATATGGCAGCAGGACATTAAAATAAAAGTGCTCTTTACACTACTTTTGAATTCATTCTTGGAGTTTGTAAATACAATGCGATTAATCATGATTAATCAGGCAAATTATGCGATTATCCATCCATCCATTTTCCAAACCGCTTAATCCCTCATGGGGTCGCGGGGGGTGCTGGTGCCTATCTCCAGCATTCACCGGGCGAGAGGCGGGGTACACCCTGGACAGGTCGCCAGTAAATTATGCGATTAATCGCGATTAAATATTTTAATCGTTGCCCAGCCCTAATATATATATATATATATATATATATATATATATATATATATATATATATATATATATATAAATAACACGTCTATCCTTGTGGGGTCGCGAGGGGTGCTGGTGCCTATCCCCAGCTAAGATCACTGCTGTTCCTTATGCATCTTTCATAGGATATTGCCAAATCAAATTTAAGAGTATGTAGACAGCGTTGACTTCACTGTTATTTTATTGGTCTCTTGATCATTTTTTTATTGCATCTGTAGGAGCCAGATTCCCCTAAAGGCTAAAGATTTGGTGCTGATTTGTGTTTCTAGTTTCATTTTCACAGATGGGACTTTATAGCAGGTAAAGACCATTATTCAAACACAATATATGCGTGCACGTCACTAGCAGACCACAATAGCAGGGCTGAAATACAGGCGATGTACATAATGTCTGCCTGCTGGATTTTGATTAATGACTTTTGACAGAGGTGACGATGAGATTTTCTACTAACTAGTCTTCATTAAATGCACAGGTGTCTGTGCCACTCACACAACACACCGTTTCATGCCACACAGAAAGCAATCAAAGCGAATGCAAATGAACACCGAGGGGAGAAAGGTTCTCTTGATCAGTGTTGTCTCTTATTACAGCCAAGGGTGATGCCGCAAAAACATTCTGATGTTATTTAAAAAAGAAAATATCACACTGTGGTGAGTAATGATTGACAGTTATTATTTATAGCACTGAATTATGCTTCAAATGAATGCATTAGCCAGTAAACAGAAAATCCAGTGCCTTGAACCAGTGTTTTTTCAACTCTGGTCCTCAGGGCAGACTACACTGCCTTGCAGGTTGTAGAGGTTTCTCTGTTTTCACTCACCTGATTCAGGTAATTTCACCTCCAGCCTGTTAATCAGCCATCAATTAAAATCAGGTGTGCTGAAGCAGGGAAACCCCTAAAATGGGGTTATCTAACTCTGGTCCTCAAGGTCCGGTGTCCTTCAACTTTTATAGGCAAGGCAAGGCAAATTTATTTGTATCACAAAATTCAGTACAGAGACAATGCAAAGTGCTTATATAAGTGTGTCTGCTTCATTACAGCTGAGTCAAATAATCAGCTCATCGTCAGGACTCTGGAGAACTTGACTGCAGACTGAGTAAGTAATTCAGCCCTTTGATTCAGACGTGTCGGACCAAGTAAAACATCTAAAACACCTCGAGGACTGGAGTTGCAGACCCCTGACCTAAAACATGCAGAGCAGGGTTCCTTGAGGGGCAGGGTAGAAAAAGACTGCCTTAAACTATTTACAGGGAGTAGCTGAACTAGATCAGTAATGTGCTATAAATAACTAATATTGCATCTATAAAAAAAAAGCTATATTCTGTTTATTCATTCACATCAAGGGCAACGGAAAGAGTTTAATGGAATAAGACTCACCAAGAAGGTTTTTCTGCACACTCAACCCTGCTGAAGTGAAACCTGACTTCTGACATTATTTCCCCAGTGTTGCCCCAACTTGCCTTGACAGTGCGTCAAATCACTATTGATCAGATTTTTCGAAACCAATGGTCGCCTTTACAGCACTTTTGCCTCTTGCAGATCATTAATTGCATGCAGTACAAACTGTTTGTTCTTAAAATCATGTCCAACCCAGTCTGTGCATAGTTTCTCAAAATCTACAAGCAAAAAAACATGTCTACACAAGTCCATTAAATCTTTTTGAACATCTGTTGAATCACAGGCCAATTTATTTTATTTTTACAAGACTGAAACAAGCTTGATTTTTAGTATTTACATAAGCTTGAAAACAGAACATTTTGACAGTTTGAAGAAAAAAAGGGAGTCTTAAAACTGTTAAGATTGAAACTATAAAACAACCAGACTTTGACTCCTGCCCCTTGATGCTTCCTGAAATGTGACAACGAGAATGAATCCCTTTTTTTCCAACCCAAAATACTGCCTGTTTAGTAAAACAGGTTATAAACTAGTCCTTTGGCACACTTGCTTGTAGCCTTAATTTCATATAGAAAACCTAACACGGTATGTTGTACATTGTTGTGGTAAATCAGTCCAGGCATAAATTCAATTATATTTAAAAACAGAACTGGTTTAGCAGATGAAAAAAATCAAACTGGGTTGAACATTTTGCAATTGTCTTAAAATTTCATACAGACGTTTAAAAAATTGACCGCACTGTTCCCAAGTACATTAGCATGGCTTTATAGCAGTGTTGTGTGTTTAAGAGAGCTTCATTAAAAAAATATATTTGAAAAAGAAAATCTTAAATATTTACCTTATTCTTGATATGAGGTAATCTTTTCAGTGCTACCCACAAAACATCCATTAAAAAGGAAACGCATTAGCTCCTAATGTAAGTACCCTGAAAACATGTAGACAAGAGAAGCTCTATACCAAATAACACAGTTGTCAATGGCCCAGCCAAAGGAAGGAGTATGGAATGGTAAATAGTAAATGGACTGAACTTATATAGCGCTTTTCCTGTCATACTGACCACCCAAAGTGCTGTACACTCGAGCCACATTCACCCAATAACTCTCACTAACGCACACACATTCATACACCGATACGCAGCTCGGTAGGCAACTTGTGATTTATTTATTTATAATAATATGCTTTTTTGTCCTTTTATAGTGCCTCTTTTTAAGTGTCTGTCACTCCCTTTTGGCCTGGTCTTTGCATAATACAAAGATCTCATATTCAGGAGACTTAGAGTATTTAAAGCTAAAGTTGAAAACACATTTTTCTGACATATTGGATCTGCAAACTTCAGGTTCTAAAACATCTAGAGCTCTATTATGGCTTTTGGTTTCGGTGTGCTACCTCAAGATTATTATTAGCTCCCATCATGCCAACAGTTAGACATTTTTTCTGGAGGCACACAGTAGTATTGTTGTCAAACACTCTGATAAACATATTTTTGAAAAATGCCAATAGTAATTTTAATACATTCTGTATTTGTATTTTCAATGTCGTCATATTAGACATTGTTTTAATTTTTGCAGCGATATCCTTATTGGAAATATTTATATTTTGATTCATGCGTTAACTTCTGTGCTCACTATTTAAAAGTGCAGTTTGGGACTTGTGACAAACTGCACCTATCCACCCATGCAAAGTGGGGCAATGCAGCTTCATTGCCACATGTGAAGCAGAACATTGAAACCTGGCATCAATTATCCCCACCAGTGGCCTTTACTGGGAGGATCAACTCTGACTGTTGGTCCAAGGCTGCTCCCTCCGTTGGTGGACTGGATGCCATCGCTCTGTGGTTCGAAGAAGACAGATCCCCAACCAACAATCACCTCAGGCCAATATTATGTATTTGGAGTAATTTCAGAGTGTTTCCCTGGTGGCTTAAATATCAATAGACAAAAGCAACTCAAGTAATGACATTCAAATCTCTGAGGAGGCGCAGATAAAAGCCCTCACAGACACAAACACAAACCAATACTTGATCTGAGTTGCATTTTGAATATCCGCAGAGATTTCAATCTACTGCACTCGCTGAAATGCGCCACCTGTTGCATTTCATATTAACAGAACAAAATACCATCATTACAGCCTCCCCGGAGGAGCGTGAACAGAGTTATTTGGGTCCGTTAGTACCCTCAGTCTTGTTGTGTCCCAACCCACAGCCACATGCTGCTTCCCTCTGAACTGTGAATGACTCAACATTTCCAGCACAGTGCTGAACCCACAATAACCTCACATGTGGCTTGTTACACATCTGATTTCTCTGCCAAAACCCTTCATCTCAGTCTCACCCTTCTTTTGACAGCCATGGGAAATCCATGCTTCAAATTGAAAGAGGTCCAGAGAGAGTAAAGTGGCAGGCTATAGATTTCCCTTTTGACAGAGCCGAGCGAAGACGAGACAATGACACAGGGCTTCGATGGATGTGAGAATTACCATGACAGCTGGACAGCAAGCTGCAAAAGGCTTTTAATTGAGAAGTAAATCCCACAAAAATAGGCATGACAAAAAAAACAAAACAAAAACAAAGCTTAACTCTAATGGTAAAATATTTCTGATTGGTTTGCTTTAAAACAATGGAAGTTTTCTTAGAGTGAATGTTTTTGCACTAAGCATTCAGATTCAGTTTGTATTGAAAGGAATTTGTTGGATTTAAAGCCTAATTATTCTGCTCCTAATAAATGAGTGATGTATTTGTTTCAGATTCTTTTTAATTGATGGAAATGTGCTTTATTTGATGACATTGTTTAGCCTAGTTGGGTCTTTTTGAGGGCACATTTATTTTTATATATAAATTACCAATATTCCAATAATGTACAGGCAATGCAACTTGTCCTATTTTATAAATAGTCATGCAGTCTACAGTATGAGGTTTTTAACACTTGATCCCTTACAATTCACTAAAAACTAATAAATAAAAAACGCGTCCACTATCATCAGGCCTGAACAATCCCTTTGTTAGCTTCAGAATATTTTTACTCGCTTGCTTTTTATATACACTGTATTATGGGACTTGCAATCTGGAAATTTTCTCTGGTCATACTTTTGGAAATCTAATGTCGTTAAATAACTTATATGTAAATCAAATCCCCTTTAGCAACATAATTATCATATTTCTCCTCAGCTGCTCAAGGCATCCACTAAAGAAAGTCTAACAGCGCAAAGATGGATTGCTAAAAGAAAATTTCATTCTTACAGGAAGTTTCATTTTAGATATGAATCAAGTTAACTTCAATTAGATACAATATCTGGAGCACAGTCAAATAATATGGGCTCATAGCCATGAGTTTTTCACAACATAATTATAAAAGAATGAACCTGGTGTACTGTGACTGCTGAAGTTAAAAGGAGGAAAAAAAAAAAAAAAAAAAAAAGATTTCTCCCCAGCATTTCAGTTAGATGAAGTGTCATCATTATCCTCAAAAATGTAATTAAAAAGTCTCTCTGGTGATATATGCTGACTTTATGATTACACAAAAAGGGGTTCTCTCTGCAGAAGATTTTATTTAAACCTTCACTGTCTAATGGAAAATATCCAGACTCATTTCTTTAGCAGGACACCTCATGAAGGACGGATTTGCCGTTTTGATTTTCCTCCCAACGTGAATTCGGAGTCTGGCACTGCAGCTGTACTCTTCATCCTCCGTGGGCTTGTTGGCATCAGTATGCAACATCAGCAAGAGCCATTAACAAATGAACGCATGATGATGAGGATGATAATGATAAGATCCAGCATGCATCAGTTGATTTTATATCAGTCTATAGCATCAAACATTTGTATCATACGTCAATTTATTGTGTAAATGCACCTGCTTAGAAAGTAGGTAATGTTTCACATAAGAAACTAAATTGTCAGGCAGGTTATGGAACATTTAATCTGTTGTTCTTAAAGAAAACAAGGTTTAAAGTTGTTTTGAGCAACCTTGGTCTGAAAACACAGGGTAGAAAAGTACGCCAACGCTCCTAATTCACCGAGTCTTTTTCTCCATCTAACTTTGAATTATTCTTCTATTGATTCGTGAGAGGAAAGTCAAACTCTTTTTGGTACTTACAACACACTGGGTACTTTTGGTCAGATAATACAATTCTGATGTTTGTTTAAATAGATTTAGTAAAAGAAAACAAGCAAAAGATAAAAAAATGAAAAGATTTTAAAAACTTAAACTGATTGCCAAACACAAAAGGATTGTAGAAAGAATCGTCCTTTAGTAATAGGATAACTTTTAAACTACTCACTCTTGTTCAACCATAGGAACTTTAGACATGTGTACACTTCTTATGCTGTTTTTTTTATATAAAAAAACATATTTTATTGCTTTGTTACTTTTGCTTACATCAGGGTTTCCGCGGGGCATTAAAAATCATTGTCATTAAATGAAACTTTTTAAAAGTAAGGCCTTAATTGGCATTAAAAGTCATTAAATGTGATTATCTGTGGCATTAAAAATGCCTTATTTTTTTCTAAGAAAAATACGGTCATAAAAACAGTTTCGTCAGATATATTATCAGATATAACTGATTCTGCGTGTTTGCACGGAACTGCTTCCGGTTGATCGTAAAGCCGTAAGAGCTAGAGAATGGGAAAATGCAAATTTCAACAAAATTGGAATGGAAAACGAGGAATTCGGGACATGGCTGCAGCCTGTCGACGGTAAAGATGACGAAGGATTTTGTCGTGTTTGTAAAAAAAAAATTCAGCTTTGCACAATGGGTGTCAATGCTTCACAATCTCACATGAAGTCGGACAGTGTAGTCCAGGGTGTATGCGGGTATACGGCGTATACCCACTTATTTTTCAGTCAGAATTACGTATACCCACTTCTGGAGCGATGTTTGTGTGTTTTGTTTGAGTGCGCAGTGAGACAGGTATTCAGCGTTTAAACATCACGCGTGCGCGCTCAAGACCTGTTTGCCGCGTGCTCAAAACTGATGAACTCTTCTCAACCCGCTATCTTATCCTCGCCCTTGGTTCCGTGTCTGCTCGTGACCTGCTACTTCCACGCTCAATACCAGCTGTGCGCTCGCTGGATTCTGGATTCTGTCTGCTGTCCACCTCACCAGCCAATCACAGACAGGTTTCTTTCCATCCAATCAGAGTAGGGCTTGCAAATACTGCATTCAGATGGATTAAATGAGAAATGCTGCAGCTTTTGGCAGAAATTACTAAACATAACGGAAAGAAAAGAAAAAAGAAATGAAGAAAAAACAGCAACCATTAAACAGTTTAAAAATATCTAGTTTAAAATAATTCCTTGAGTTACTAAGTAAGGTGTGAAAAATCTTTTTGTCTCTTCTTTCCAGCTTCTGGGTGATGATGCAAAAGTTTCTTGTGATCATAATCATCATCATTGTCATCTAACTCTGCCGACTTGATGGTCAGGTTAAAAGCCTTATCAAACAGGATTTTGTAGTCTTGTTGGTATATCTGACTAGTGGTGAACAGAAGCTGAATTTCAATCGCCCATTACTGCTGTCAGCTGGACATTTTCTTCTGACATCTAAAAGGAAAAAGTTGAGGTTAAGTTACATGCACTGAAAGCATGCTTGAAATATGGCTCAGAACCGCTCCAGCCTGAGGTATTGGCTAAAAAGCATTTTTAGCCAATACCTCAGGCTGGAGCCTGAGGTATTGGCTAAAATACTAAAATACTGTAATAACTCAACCATGCGTTATTTTACCATTGTTTTTAAATTTTACGAGTCCCCTATTAGTCTCCAGATTTGGGCCTTGTTCACATATCAGATATCTGGGAAAAGGAATATTTCTGCGTTTTGGCCTTTCAGTGACATAAAACTTTTTTGATGTAAAACGATTATTTCTGAAAACTCCGGCCAAAGCGGAGATTTGAAAACCCATTTTTTTGTGTTTGCATGTTTACAAAATGGAGTTTTAGGGTTCTGCACATCACAACCTGCGACAAATAATGCAGCGCTGATGTCAGGTGCATCCATTGTTACCAACTAGGCCATATGCAGTTGAGGAAAAATAAATACTATGATACTCGCTTGTTCATTTTTACAAGCCCAACTGCTCAGATACATTGAGGCGCAAAGAAGAAAGAACTGTTTCACAACCTCCCAATACTGATGGACCACATGGTTGTTTTGAAGGATTCCGATTGGCTGGCAATGTTCAGCGGTGCATTTATGCGGGATCATGTGAATGAAAACCTTTCTGAAAATGATCCCGTATGTTTGATATTATTTTATATAAATGATCTGAGGCTATGAGGCTTGTCCTCCTCACTCAAAGCACGTTAAATCTTTATGAACACAAATTTGAGCTGCAAACTGTGAAACTACAACCAATGTCTTGGGTGGCCATTATGTCATGCATCGATGTCTGAGATCACTCTTTTGCAACTGTGTTTTTTGCTGGCCTGTGTCCACTTTTTCGCTTTCAAACTTTTCTACATATTTACTGATTTTGGATATGAAATTGCAGATAACGGTTGTGTAAAAAGAAGATGTACTAATCATTATATATTGTTATGAATATATATAATCATTTATATGATAATAGTGTATTTTACAGTTATACAGATTTAACCTTTAAAACAGTAACTTGGGATGGGGAGTTCTTTGCAGAACAATGACTGCATTCAGGCTTCAGTAAATGGTGCCAGGTGCAGAACATCACGGGAGATATATATGGGGGGTTTGCAGAATAGTTAACGGTTTTCAAAACTTTCTCATGGGTTTTGAATGTTATCTTAGTTAACTCCCAGGAACAGACCAGGGCCATTACTTACAACTAACGGCTGAACTGTCAGAAAGCACATGTCTGCTGGAGACTGGATGTCTCCACAGGGGGGTTAGCCTAACCCCCTCGGGAGTCTTTGAGGTGGTGTTAAAGAGACATGTTTTGGGTCTGTACAATGAGACAACAGCTTACAACCGCGTCGGGGTAAAATAGGCGGCGTGTGGTCGCTGATAAAGTTTGTAAGTGCTGTCTCCCAATTTTGGAATTCGGAATTGTAATAAATATATGTATGTTATAAGTGTTTGGTCTCTGATAATTGTCTCTTCCCTTGCTGACAAATCATCGAACCTGATGGGTGAGACGGGCCGTGGTAAAATGGAGTAGGAGTCTTAGCAATATATAAAAAAATCTACTGCTTTTTCAACTTGTGATTCACATAATGTAAAATAACTATTGAACCATTTACTCAGAGGTTTCACCCTTTTTCTGATTCTCTTTATTTGAAGAGAGCTTAACGAACGGGGGATCCATTTCTTCACTATAGACAAGAAATGGCTAGTTTGAGTAATTAGGATCATTTTCTAGACCATCAAGGAAGAAGTTGTCCCCAATGCAGTTGTCCATATTAAGTCTTGACAGTGTAGCTCAAAGTCAGAGTATTTTGTTATATAAAAATTTCACTGCAAAAGGTCTCCATTGTGTGACACCAGACAGCACAGGAATGTAGAGGTTGTGTGGGAGAGGAAGAATGTGAAAATAACTACCCAAAAATGTGAGGCTAATTTCATGGAGAAAAATAAGACCACAGCAAGACAGAACAAAGAATATGAATTAAACAAAAAATGAGAGTAGGGATTTCAAAGCTAAAAATAAAAGCAACAGACTGCATAAAAGGGTGAAACCCTGCATTGATCACATAGCACAGATGAAATTCATTAAAGCAGGAGTACCCAACTCCAATCAGGGAGAGCTACTATTCTGCAACTTTTGCATCTTTAGAAAATTTACTGGCTTGATCAATTAAAGTATCAAATCTGGCAGGAAAGAAAAATGTGTGGAAATTATTTTATAGCTTACAGTTAGGAAAATGTATCAAAGGAGGGTATATGAGAGAAGCAAAGAACTGGCTTACCTGTCATGGTGCAGTGCTCTGTGTTGCTCTCCAACTCTCATTTGCCTTTTTGTGGATTTTTCTTCAGTTTCATTTCTCTTTATTTTGATAGAAACTCTGAATGATGAATGTATGTGTAGTATTTCCATCTCTGATAACCCTTTTCAGGAATGTTTATTGCAATCGTTGTCGTTGAAAAAAAAGGAAATCATGCAAAAAAGAAATAATGACAGAAATGCCACTTTCAGATATGATGCTATAGTGTTTAGATACTTAGCAACTTAAGAAAACAGGTGATTTAAATTATGACAAAAGGATTATGATCTGAATATTTTTTTAAACTGTCTCTCTACCAAATATCTCTATTTGTACTTTTTCCTTTTTGTACAAAATAAACTGGACTTCTTAATAAACTTAAGTTTGTTCCTTTGTGCACAACATTTTGTCAGCATTTTTTGGCACTAATGGCCTTTATTAGACAGTAAGAATGACAGGAAACGGGATCAAGAGAGAAGACTTGCAGCAAAGGTCCACAGGATGGGACTCGATCCTGGGAAGGCCGTATTGAGGACTGAGGCCTCAGAACATGGGTTACTTCTAAGATTTTCTACAGGTTTGATGCTCTACTTCAAAACAGCAACGATAGCAATGATAGAGTTCACCCAAACTGAAAGTTCAGAGAAGCTAAGTGTGGGTCAGTATATCTCCCTGCATCTCATGATCTTCAGAAGAATTAATCAGCAGATGGAGCTAAATCAGCAGGAAATCATAGTATCGCTAACAAATAAATATATTGTGTCAGATAATTACTGAGCCAACACAATCCACTCAAGGGAGAGGCTGTGGGTTATTAATTTTAATAACAGTAAAAAATATTTTTAATACCGTTTGTTTAAGGCTTATTTACCTTTAAAAAATAAAAGGAAAATTTACGGGGTTTATGTCAGCGTTGAGCAAACAGCCTTCAAAAAGCTGCTCAAAGAATAAACAGTAGGTGACGCACGCTGCTATCCTTGCTGTTTGCCAGCAACAGTACAGGTTGTTGGTACTTTTTGTCCAAGTAAACAGATGTAAGGGGCAAGTCACGGTTCATTATGTCCTCTTGTGATTATGGATTACCTGGTGGACTCATTTACAGTAGCTTACGGTGCTTATCAAGAAAGATCCAACAAGCAGAGCGAGGTTGTAACAGCTGCTTCCCTTGCTCTGCCTAAGCAATAAAGATAACAACCATAATGTTTGTTCTGCAAAAATTAGCTTTTTAAATTCTGCTTATGATTTTACACACACTATGTATATATATATATATATATATATATATATATATATATATATATATATATATATATTATTGGTGCAGGCTGGGACTCATTTTCATGTTAGATCAAGTCAGAACATTATATAAATGTGTGTTTGACTGGGAGAAATTTAAATTTTCCTGCTTGGCAGGGCCCAATCCAGTTAATTAAAGTGTGGGTCTTGTCTAACATAGTTTAAATTATTTATTGAGGCCATTGTTAAGAGGAAATGGGAACAGTCTTAAATATTCTCCTTTATTTCACCGTCCTGAGTCATTTGTGGACTTTTTCTATTATTCTAAGAATTGAATTTCACTTGCACCAGCAGATAATCTGTCAAACTACTACACACACACAGACACACACACACACACACACGCACACACACACACACATACACCCTTATGTACTTGTTTATCACAAAACCGTGGAAAATTATAATGATGTCAGTTATAATTATATCATAAGTAACATCAACGAAATACCCTTTCAGTAACTGTCATCATTTGTTTAACATTGAAAATAATATTTGCAATAAACTACATCGACCAAAACATTAGTAGTAGCAGTAAAAATGTTAATGTTTTCAACATCACCAAAAAACTTTTTTAATAAAATGAAAAGAAAATCATAATAGCGGATAGACATCACTGCCCCTCATTTTTGTACTTATTGAAGACCATTTTCTTATATTGTAACCTTTTATGTTGCTGAAATGAGTTGCCTTCCACATCTTTGATGCTGGAGAAAGTTTAGATTCAAAGGCTTCTGATTTGAATGAACGATAAATAAATAAATTAGATAACTAAATACGTGTTCACAGGCTTGCACATTGTTTATTCTGTATGATCTGAATGAGTTTTGAACAATGGGATCAAGTTATCAAGTTGATATACTCTGAACTTGGTTAAAGATGAAAGGCAGATGGTTCACGCTTAGTGCTTCCAAGAAGAGAGCTTCTCTCATTTTAAATGTCAGAAGTTTGATGTCCTACAGCGTACATATCTGGGAGTTATAATTGCTTGGCTACTGCCTTCTCTGTAAATCAATACAGAGTGAAAATAACTCTTTGTGTGCACATGCACATTACTGTCACTGCCAGCAGTCAAACATGGCAAAAGCAGATTGATTTTTTTCTTTCTGTGTCCAGTTTTATTACTTAAAAAAAAAGAAAAATCACCAAATAATCCCTTTAAAAAGTAACAAAAGAGAAAATGATTCAGAGTTTTAGTTTTGATAAGATTCCAGAGATGACCCCATTTATACAAGTCCTTTTTTTAGCATTTAATATTTGCAAGCTGATGATATCTTGGTTCTTGTTTAGGGTATTTTCCCCATTTGTCCCGCAGCTAGTTTTTTCTTCTCACAGATTGTCTTAAGTAGGCGTCTCCTTTGACTTCTGTCTGGGGTTTTTTTCAGCCGCCACCATGGTAGATAGTCTGTTTTGGATTTTTCTTCTCGCTCACATGTTCAATTCAATTAAATTCAAACATGTCATCTCAAGGCACTTTACAAAGTCAAATTCAATCAGATTATACAAATTGGGTCAGATTATACAGATTGGTAAAAAATTTCCTATATAAGGAAACCAGTTGATTGCTTCAAAGTCCCGACAAGTAGCATTCACTCCTGAAGAAGCGTAGAGCTACAGGGAGAGTCGTCTGCATTGTCCATGGCTTTGCAGCAATCCCTCATACTGAGCAAGCATGAAGCGACAGTGGAAAGAAAAACTCCCATTAACGGGAAGGAAAACCTCCAGCAGAACCGGGCTCAGTATGAACGGTCATCTGTCTCGACCGACTGGGGGTTACAGAAGACAGAGCAGAGACACAACAAGAGAGACAAAAAAAGCACAGAAGCACACATTGATCCAGTAATCTGTTCTACATTAGATGGTAATAGCGGGTGATCTGTCTTCCCTGGATGATGTCACAGCTAACAGAACACCAGACCAGGTGTACCTACTATGAAGAAAAAAAAGAGAGAACAGAAAGTTAAAAGCTGAATTGACGACAAGCAATGCAAAACTGGAGAACAGTAGAACTAAGTAGAGAGAGAAAAATAGGCCCTGATGTCCTCCAGTAGCCTAAGCCTATAGTAGCATAACTATAGAGGTAGCTCAGGGTAACATGAGCCACTTTAACTATAAGCTTTGTCAAAAAGGAAAGTTTTAAGATTAGTCTTAAAAGTAGACAGGGTGTCTGCCTCACGGATCAAAACTGGGAGTTGGTTCCACAGGAGAGTAGCCTGATAGCTAAAGGATCTGCCTCCCATTCTACTTTTAGAGACTCTAGGAACCACCAGCAGACCTGCAGCCTGAGAGCGAAGTGCTCTGTTAGGAACATACGGGGTAATTAGAGCTCTGACAACATGTTAACCATGGGCAAAATCTGTTGTGATAGCACAAAACCTAAGAATTCAATTGAAGCTGGTTCTTTACATACTATGAAAAAAAACTTTTGTATAACTTCAGTTTAAATGGGCTATATCGTGCAAAAAAACTTTGAGCTTTGAGCTAGGCCAGGCAAGTTTATTTATATAGCACTTCAGTAACAAGACGATTCACAGTGCTGTACATGAACAGAAAAACATTTCATAGGAAAAAACAAACATTACATTACCAAAGGAAGAAGCTAAGTAATTCCTTGACGACTTCTTTCATATATTAACAAATATACGGAAAGACTTAATTGTCTCTATTCATAATAGGCCGTGGGCCAGAATCTGTAGGATGACTTTTCGTATGAACTGTCAGGGGGCAACTTTCTTCCACTGGGATAAGTTGCTACACATACTGTCCGCTCCTGTCCAGGTTGTACCCCGCCTCTCGCCCATTGACAGCTGGAAATAGACACCGGCACCCCTCACGATCCCAGCAGGGATAAGCGTGTTAGAAAATGGATGGATGGATGGATGGACTGGGCTATTTCTTTTTCCTTGCCATCAAGATCTCTGCCAACTGGCACCAGAAAATGGTATTATTGGGCTTTCTTCGTCTGGAAACAGATGCATACAACACCTTACGGGCGCAGCCATGATGAACTGGTTGAACTCGCACAGCTGACAATACAGCGATCTGATTGGCTGAGCAGCAAAACTCGAATCACGTGACCTCTTGGACCGGAGCGCAACAGTTTAGACTTTTTATCGGCTATAACTTATTAATGTGCAAGTGAAAACGTGAGAACATTGGTGTTTTGAGATCACTGCTATGTGTAGCAACTTATCCAAGTGCAAGAAAGTTGCCCCCTGACAGTTCATACGAAAGTTCTTAAGGAGATGTCCTACAGATTCTGGCCCACGGACTATAAGAAATAATCTAAGTATATCCTTGGGGATTTCTGATCCAAGTAATTTTGTCCAACTTTTCTAAAGTTACAACTAGAATAACTTATGTTGTTTCATTGTTTCACTGGAACGAACTTCCTCACTAAAAATTCAAAGCTTGATTTTTTCTGTTGATTCATTACTCAAATGTAGAGCTTTACGTCTCTGATCTGACTTTTCTAAACCACAGTTAAAATGGGAGAATTGTTTCTATTCATAGTAAAGTTTCACTGGAATGAGCCTCATCACTAATTTGTTTCTATTCATAAAGCTACAAATTGAGGTCTCTGATATGACTTTTCTGACACTACAGCTAAAACAGAAAGCAGCAGAGTAAGGGGAAAAATCACAACACAGGTGGTGTGTGTGTGCCAGTGTGTTTTAGTGTAATCGTGTACGTGTTAGTTTGGGAACTGTGGTAGAAAGCTCTCGAAGCCATAGTGATGACATTATCAGGCAGTTCAGTAGCGGTCTGCTCCAGGTGACAGAGCATCTTGTTTACCTAACATCCAGGAGAAATTAAGGTTGTTTGCCTTTTAAGTCAAACGGGGAGGTCAGATTCTGATAACAGCATTTGTTTTGGGCAGGCAGATTATTGTTTTTCTGCCTGCCTTAAAGTCTCACTGGTACATCTCAATGGCCATTCAAACACAGCCAAAATTGTGGTCATTCTGCCAGGGTCCAGCTTCCAGCTTCCTCCAAAATCATTTCCATTCTGCCAGAAACTTCAGGAATCACAGCTGGCCTGCAGTTCTCCTTACACAGCATTTCAGTCTGAGTGCTGGTAGTGGACATATCCCTCACATAGATCAGGCAGAAACAGCTGCCGATGTTTTCAGAATTTCCCGATACTCCAGGTAACCGCCAGCTCCAAAAAGCAGAAATCATTTTATCATAACTCCAATTTTGAACAGATTTTGAACAGGCTGACAAAAGGACAGAGACATGATCCTCCTCCCACCATGTGTCCGGCTGCATACGTCCCGTCGGGCACAGGGGGCTTTCTTTTGCCCGTTATTCACATTGAGAAAATTTGATCATTTGCTTTGAGAGTCCAGCTTACCAGATCCACAATTTACCATTTGGAAGATATGTAAAAAGAGGCTCCAAAAAAGATTGATAGAAGCTGGCAGGGAAATTGAGGAGGGAGAGTGGAGAGAGAGGAGAGAAAAGCTATTTTATGATGCTATTCCTTCATCAGAATCATGCCCAAAGTGGTGTTTTGCTTTATTCATGCTCTCTGAGCAGCAACCCCTCCTTGTCCTGGAACATGGCCATGACCAGTCTACGTAGAGCAGTCATTATCCGCTTCCTCCAGGAAGAACCTACCTTGACCACACCACCCTTGCCCAGTAAACAACATGCCCAAGACCAATGATGTGAGGCAGAGCACGACCATTTCTGCTTAAAGTTGAGACAAAGTGGCTTAGAACCAGAAAACAACTAATATTTCATAGCAATTGAATACTCTGTAATGCCAAAGGCAATATTTAATCATGTATAAGCCTATAGTTAACTTTGGAAGGCTTGAAAAAGCATGATATAGAACCTTTAATCCATGTTTGACAGCAGTCTCACTGAAGTTTTTCTGCTTGTCCCTTAGGATTACTAATATTATTTTTATTTCTCAAATTTCTATTTGATTGATGAGAGAATTTTGTTTAAAATGAGAAGTCTCCATGCATATAAGATATCTAACAGGAATTTCAGAAAGCACTTTGTGATATGTTAGTTCCCGACATTTGAGCTAATTTTATTCACCACTGTGGATGCAATTTAAGGCAACACCTCAAACATACTGCTTCCGTTTGTGAAATCATGGGTAAATCAAAAGGAGAATAAGCCAAGATATCAGGAAGAGAACTGAGGACCTCCACATATCCAGTCTATCATTGTATCCACAGCATTTACTGTTTTCACCTCGGTATCGATACGTCAAAGTAAAAATGTACATGGAACATGATACCAAAATACAGCTGGTCCAGCCGCTTTTTATTTGTTTTTATAAGCCCAGCTGCTCTAATACGTTCTAATACACTTTTATTTTGAAGGACTGACTGGCTGACATAGGTCTTAGCTTTGCGGTACACTGTCCCCTATGTGTCTGGCATGTTTAAAACAATGGCCAATGGAGAATTCACACAGGTTTGTGTGGATGAAAATTTTCTAAAAATTATCCTGTGTTTATGGTATTATTTTTAAAAACGATGTGGGAGATATATTTGTTTTTATAAATATCCGGCTACGTATCTACAAGGCCTTATATTCCTCCAATAACAATCACAGTCAAGTTTATGCATATGGATATACAATAATCACTTATGTTTACACCTTTATTAGAAGCCAGGCAGCTGTACTCACTGAACACACGTCATCAGTTCCAACTTCTGCTGGGTAAAAGGGCTTCAGCCATATTTCAAATGCGTTCAGATCTTCAACAAGATGAGAATACAACACATTTTTTCTTTACAAACATAAAAAAAAGATCTAAAATAAAACAATAAAAGTCTTAGAATAATTTCCTTTAAGTACTGTTGTGTGGCATTGATGTACCTGCAACACTTCATCCTGCTAATGAGTCCATTTAGTAGGAAGGAACAGGCAGGTGTAACATCTGAGAAAGATTTCTTAACACCGCGTGGTTTGTATCAAAGACGGATTTGAAACTGAATTTGCACCAAACTGAGCTGTTCTTATGTTGCAAGTCAAACAATTAGTAGGAGCTGTTGTGCTCAGTGACCAGGCTAGCAGTCAACAATGCAAATCCATGACAATGTCTTTGTATCCCTACTATTTGACCAATTTAATAAGACACACAAAGCCAGAAAATTGCAAATAAACTTTTTACAGGCATGCCTTTCATAACCTTTAAGCATCTGGCAGTCATATTTGATTTTGATGATAAGAAATGTCCATGGTCTCTAAATATGCAGTTTGTGTTGATGATTTGGATCTTTGACACTTTCGAGTGTAATGGGACATAGCATTACTATTACATAAACATGTCGGTGAGTCCTCAGATAGATAGCTAAAGCCACAACAGGTGGCAACAAAAGCTTTCAGCATACTGGATTTTACTGTGCATTAGTATGCATAACTAGATTTTATTTAGACTAACCAAGACAAAAAGAGATACCCAGTGCATTAAGAACGTGATGAAAACAGTGATTAAACATAAATCAAAATCACTTTGAATTTTTTTTACCTGGTTTTAAAAAACATAAAATATCATTCCTTTCATCAAACTAAAATATAAAAAAAAGGTACAAGAGCAACCAATTTCTCAATTCAGAACATTATTTTTTGTTCATGGCATCCTAAAATTGTTCTGTAATCATGAAGTTCTGACCTGAATGTTCTTTATGTAAAAATTATAGCTGTGAAACTGCTTTTATGCAATAGTTTGGTGTTTGAAGTACATTGAATGTGCCAACAACTCTTTGCAGACAATTTGTTTCAGTTAAGATGAAATGTTAGAGGTAAATTATCACATTTGTCAGGTTGTGATTCTGGAGTTGGACCCCAAATGCAGACAAAGCAGCACAGATCAAGTTTTTTCATAAAAATAATGACAAAAACTTACTAGGCAGAAAGGAGGGGAATGAGGCACGAGCAAAGAACAGGCACAGACTTGTGCAGGTGAGACACCAACAGGAGTTTAACGTAATGAGGGAAACAGGTGAGTGGCATCAGTGATAATGAGCAGACAAAGATGAACTGAATGAGCTGGAAAGCAGAGTGGCAGAGAATCGAAAACAGGGGGTTAGAGATGACTAAACATTGGATGAAATGGACAGGAAACAGAAGAAAAATATCTAATAAATATCTACTAGAGATGTCACAGAAAAAAACACTGAATAAAAAAGTAAAACTAGAATAAACTCAATAAATAACCTAATAATGAAAATTCCAAACAAATAATAAGCACTGGAAAGTGAATTAAAGAAGGAACGACTTTACAGAGCAAAATAAACCGCCAGGAAAGAGACCAAATAATCCACCAAAAAAGAACAAAAACTCAGACCTCTAAATCATGACAACACTTGTGAAACTCTCTGATGTCAGAGGGGAAAAACTCTTCGTAATTGGCTAAATTCAGACTTCCCTTTGTTTAATGTGAAGTAGCCCCCATATTGGCAAAAAGTCCTCTTTAGATTGGCTGCTCACTCAGTCCCTCATGATGGTCACCTGGAAGCTTCACCTGACAGGAAGGAGTGGTGTGTTTGAAGAAACAGACAGAACCAACTTCTCAGAAAAGGTTTTCTGTCCATCGAAGAAGCTGGATCTGACCCACGGAACGCGGAACGGGTAGGGCCAGTAGGGCCGCGGCCCTACCTACTTTAAAATAATATATATAAATAAAATTAAAATATTCAATAGCTATTTTTTTTCAAATGCACAGTAGTCTATGGCAGCAGCATCATTTTCCAATGAGAAAGCGATAAATCATCCCATCTAAAAATGTATTGGCTGATTGTGTCATGTGATGTAAACAAAAGTTTTCCCACCTCTGCGCTGCTTATGAACGCTACTTCGTTAGCTTCGTTTGCTTCGTTAGCTTAGTTAACTGTGTCCACTGCAAGTGCTGAGAGGTGTTTCTCGTCCCTCCGTCGTATCATGACCTATCTGAGATCAACAATGACCCAGAAAAGACTAAATAGCTTGATGTGCGCCCACACACACACACACACACAGGGATCTTTTGACCACAGTGGATGCTTTGAGGATAGCCAGGGACTTCTCCAGCATAATGACAGACGGAGACACTTTTTCGGGAATATTTAGAGCAGGGGTGAGTTTGACTTTTCTTTTTAAAGTATTTTTATTCTGTAAATATTGTGTTAGCTGTAATATAATGATTGTAAGTGGAAATAAATCCGGGGCGTGTGTGCTGGAACGTCAGAAAAAAAGTTAAATAAAAATTCGGTGCCGATTTTAATTATAACATGGCAGACACATTTATCATGCTCAGGGACCACAGCCTATGAGAAAGCAATAAATTCTGGTGTCTAAAAATGGATTGGCTTGTCTTGTGTCATGTGATGCAAATCAGTTGCGTGATCAAGGGGATGCTGGTGTTTTATGTGTATGCGGGCGCGTGCGTATGTGATGGTTAGTGCCCGACCAATTTGAAATGCGTTCCGCGGGCCATGATCTGACCAAGTCATGAGGCCTGATCAGCCTCTGCAGACTGTAGTTTCATTAGATGATTGATTCACATCATATGCAATGCCAGATTGACTATTTATTTGTAAAGCTTTACTCTTAATTTGTTTTTCACATCTTTGATGTCTTCAGTTACCTTTTGAGTATACCATCTTTGCTCTAAAGAACTTGGGTCTGAATCCAAGTATCTCTAGGACATCCAAGAAAAAAAAAAAAAAAAACTGAACCAGAAGAAGCAAATAAAACAGAACCGATAGTCCCTTCACCCAAGGGAGATATGGACATGGAGGAACCCTAGAGCAGAAACCAGTATAAATGTTGACTCAGAGAAAATAGACAGTTCTTCTGAACCACAATTCTGCTGGGCTTTGAAACTTTGGACCTACCTTGTTTGATTTCCAGTCTCATTTAAACTTATATAACAATTCATTAAAGAAACCCCTGAGTTACACCAGCATTTAATTTTCTTTTGGCATCAATAAAGTATTTTTGAATTGAATTTTACTGCTCTGAACTTGGTTATACAAGTCTACATTAGATGCCAAAAATAAGATAAGATAGACTTTATTGATCTCACAGTGGAGAAATTCACGTGTCACATCGGCTCAATAATCAAAAGAAGGTGCCAAAAGCAGGAAGAGGTGCATGAGGTATATACAGTGCGTCCACATATATACAGTGGATCGAGAAGAAAAAAATAAAGCAGAGATTTAAGATGGCTTATGTACATTTAAGGTGACTTACATACGGATTTGACGTTGTACATTTGAGTGGTACCAGGTAAAGAACAACAGTGAGGTAACTATAACAGCTGAAGTCTCTTATTTAACAGGATTATTGCACAGGTTATTGCACAGGGTATTAAATAGTAATTGCACATTAGTTAATGCAGTTATAGTGCAGCATTGTAAAGTCTGATAGCAGCAGGGATGAATGACCTGCGGTAGCGTTCCTTTTTACAGACAGGATGTCTAACTCTGTCACTAACGGAGCTGCTCAGCTCCTCTACAGTCTGGTGCAGGGGGTGAAAGGTGTTGTCCATGATGGCGTTGTCTCGCCCACTTCCTCCACCGAGTCCAGAGTGC
Organism: Fundulus diaphanus; assembly: GCA_037039145.1. Taxonomy (NCBI): domain Eukaryota; kingdom Metazoa; phylum Chordata; class Actinopteri; order Cyprinodontiformes; family Fundulidae; genus Fundulus; species Fundulus diaphanus. Next base: position 36,165,029 of record CM073125.1, read on the forward strand.
AGCCCAGGACAGAAGTGGCCCTTCTCACCACCTTATTCAGCCTCTTTCTGTCCCGCTGTGTGCTACCTGGGGCCCAGCAGACGACAGCGTAGAGGAGGGCTGAGGCCACCACAGAGTCATAGAAGGTTTTTAGCAGAGGCCTGCTCACTCCAGGTGGTGGCGGCTCTGGCCCTTCTTGTACAGAGCTTCGGTGTTATGTCACCAGTCCAGTTTATTATTGACGTGAACACCCAGGTATTTGAAACTCTCCACAGTTTCTATGTCCTGCCCCTGGATGTTCACGGGGGAGTGAGGTGGGTGTCTTCACCTGAAGTCGATCACCATCTCCTTGGTCTTACTGGTGTTTAGACACAGGTGGTTCTTCTCACACCAGTCCACAAAGTTCATGATGACCGACCGGTACTCCAGCTCGTTCCCTTCTGACACACAGCCCACAATGGCCGAGTCATCGGAGAACTTCGGAAGATGGCAGCTGTCCGTGTTGTAGGTGAAGTCCGAGGTGTAGAGGGTGAAAAGAAACAGAGACAGGACGGTGCCCTGGGGGGCCCCGGTGCTGCAGAGGGCCGCCTCTGACTGACAGCCGTGCAGCCGCATGTGCTGAGGGCGGTCAGTGAGGTAGTTGATGTCCAGGCAGGTCCAGGCAGCAAGATGTTTGTCCACTCCAGCATCCTCCAGCTTCCCCCTCAGCAACACCGATCTGATGGTGTTGATAACTATTAGGTCTTTCTTCAACTCTGATTTTGAAACAAAAACGTATATCTCTTGGTTACACAATCCTCACTAAAAGGTGTCTAAATGAGAATTTTCAAAATGTTCTTTCTTTAGTTTCAGTTCCAGATTAGTGGTTATATTATTTTGTTTATTATAGATGTGATCTTTCTGGGTATTATTTTTAGCTGATTCTATTAATAATTTTCAATCCCAAAAATACAACAAATTGAATCAAATTACCATGAGTGTAGAGAGTTGGAATTTATGCTTCAACTGTTCTGTTGTTTCAACTTGATTTGCATGGTGTCATGGTGCAATTCTGACCTGCCTGCTTCCCCATGAACTTTCTCCTTTCCACGTCTCATGCAGTTCACTCCCCACCTCCTCATTAGTTCCACCTGCCGTGCCTAATCAGATCTGGACTCATTCCACCTGCCAACCTCTCTATGAAAGCTCATCTCAGCCAGTTCTTCCCCGCCGGATCGTCTGCAGTTGTTCCCTGACAGTGACTTCACGTCGTCCTCACCAAGTCCTTACCTTTGTCTTGCGTCTTGTCTGCCTGCCTGCTCCCTGCACCTGCTAAGCCTCTGCTCCCTTCGTCTGCCAGCCTCAGCTCTGCCGTTCAGCTCCACCGTCCAGCTCCAGCCATCTGCACAACTCCTTTGCTGCAGCCTTGGTACAGTCTCCTGGTTCTTCATTCCACTATTCAAACCTTTCAATAAAGACTCCTAAACGTGGCTCTGTGTGTGGCTGAATTCGGGTTCAAATTCAACAAATCCTGACACATGGGTTGCATTAATAAAAGTTTTTTTTTTCCAGTTTGTTTACTGAAACCTGGCTGGATTGCTTTTTTTGCATTCTACTTTTTAAAAAGGTTGTTTAAAATATTTATACTAGAGGAATTAGCACAAGTGTAAAGGTATACAGACCAAAGCTATTACATTTAATAATATGTTATACAAAGCCAGACATAAATCATTTGCATCCTGTTAAAACCATCACAGTGGACTCTGGACTCTGATTTTAATTGGGTCAAATGATACACAAAACCACTTTTAAGTCTCAGGGTTGATACACAGTGGATTTTCTCCCACCAAACTAATCTTAGCTATCAGCTTTCACTGCTATATAAATTTGCATAATAAAAGAAAAAAATAGGATAATATGTTGTGCACAGTTGAGTTATGATTAAGTCAACTTGTGAAATCACTGAACCTAAAAATAATTGCTTGAGTAAATCTGAAATAGTTGGCTTTTGTTAAAGTGTTTCCTCTAAAACTAAGTATCTTTGTGTGGCGAAGTGAGGTAAATTTTCAAACATTTATTGCTATTTTTTTCTCTTAACCTTAATTTATGAAAAAAAGCAGGTAGCTAACAAACAGTTTTAGAAAAAATAGGATATAATAGTGGGCTCCGATAAATTTTCATAAGCTATTTGCACTAAAGGCTCTGTTCTCACAGCCAATTAAATTATTTCAAGGATGGGCTTGAAACTAATAACTCATTGGTGGATATTAGAAAACCTTCCATCATTGTTGCCTCCTACTTGCCTCAATATCCGCTGGTCTTCAAAGAGAAAGACTGAGAGAAAGTGACAGAAACCGAAAGACTGAATGATAATGGTTTGAAGGAAGCGAGAGGAGAACGAGAGAGGAATGACAATTGAGGCAGGCGTTTGCGGTTTCTTGTCTCCTGTCAAATCTTATTTTCAGCTAGAATTGTTTTTCATTAGCCTTCACCACAGATTTCTGATCTGCAGACACACACATACACAACCTCTGCCGTACCTCTCCTCCATCGGTTGTCACGCTTTTGTTTCAGTATCACTGCCCCCCACACAAAAGGGGCCTCTTCCCTATGTTAATTAACATGGAGAAACGTACAGTCCCTCTTATGGGAGAGAGAGAGAGAGAAATCTGTCAGGTTACAGTTTTATGTGGGAGCTCCAACACTCAATAACAACTGAGGTGAGAATGGACAAAAGACAGCTGGCAGCAGTTTATATATAGCATCATCCCGCTGAGGAGAAGCGGTTGGGAAACCACCTAAATAAGCAAGACAGAAAAAATAACTATTAAAGCAAAAGGAAAAATCCGGATGTCCTGGTTTCTGTGGCGATGAATATTGACCTGTTGGAGAGCAAACCCAGACCCTTATAACTGAACTAACAATGTTGGCCGCTGCAGGTCGATTGAACCTTCCAATTGAACAGTCCTTTGGGGTCTGTTTATGGCTGACACTTTTTAACCTGTCACTAACCTGTGACAACAGATTGTGTTTCGTGGCAAACACACAGAACAACTTGAAGACACCAGTAGTGATCAGGAAGACAAAAACAAGAATAAATGATTTATTTGCCAACAAATCTAATATGTTGACATTGAAGAGATACATATGATTACCGTTTTTCTTTACTTCTCTGACAAAGACTGAATTATACAACTTGGAATCATAGTTAAGATAAGTTTCCACACTTTACCTTCTTGTCCGACGTCTGGTCACTCCAGCCTGGCATTGATGAATGCATCACCCACCGCCTACATCGTTCCCTCTCTCACCTGGACACCGTCAGCAGCACTGTGAGGATCCCATTTTTTGATTTCTCCAGTCCATTTAAACACCATCTGACCAACAATCCTAAGGGACGTGCTGGAGTACACGGGAGTGGACCACCACCTCGCCTCATAGATCCTGGACCAGATCACTAAACAAACACAGTATATGAGAACTCAGTGCTGTGTATCAGACAGGATCGTCTGCACTACAGGGGCACCACAGGGAATGGTTTTGGCGAGATCGTTTTCACCATCTACCCTGCTGAATTGCACTACCAGCCTTTTCTAATAAAAGTTCTCTAATAATAGTCAGCTTAATACTAATGGGGAAGACAAGGAGTATAGATAACTGACTCAGTACGTGTGCAAGCAGAACAACCTCTAGATCAATACTGGAATTCGATTTCCGCAGGGACAAACATCCTCCACTGCAACCACCGAACATCCAAGGTATGGACACTGAGGTTGTGGAGAGCAACAAGTACCTTGGAATGGACCCATAATGTAAAAGCAGTCTACAAAAAAGGGCAGAGCAGGCTGTATCGGCTGCGGAGGCTCAGGTCTTTTGGAGTGCAGGGGCTGCTCCTCAGGACCTTCTATGACTCTGTTGGGGCATCAGACATCTTTTACAGTGTGATCTGATTGGGCAGCAGCATCTCTATGGGGGATAAGAAGAGACTGAACCGGCTTATCCAGAGGGCCAGCTCTGTTTTAGGATGCTCTCTACACAGTGGTGGTGGTGGTGAGTGACAGGAGAGTGGTGGCTAAGCTGTCCTCCGTGTTGGACAACATCTCCCACCACATGCAGGGGACTCAGATGGCACTGAGAAGCTCCTTCAGTGGCAGGCTGCTACATCCACAGTGTGGGAGGAGAGATTCCCTTCCATCTACTGTCAGACTCTTCATCAAAACAGAGATTAGCAAAGGCACATATGCAATACACATGGTAGTTTTCTGCTTAGGCGTAACATTTCTCTGAATGCAATTACGTTTAAATATAAGATAAGATAAGAAATTCCTTTGTTGTCCCGCACAATGGGGAAACCCGGGCGTGACAGTGGCAAGGGCACAGGGAATTACACACATTTTATAGCAGTGCAAAAACAAACTAATCTAACCTAAAGCTAGTTCTAAAGGAAAAGAGGATGAGCTTTATCAGAAACAATAAACAATATGCTTGTGTATGTGTATGCATATATATGCATTTTCCTATGTAAGTGTGTGCATATATCTATCGATCGATATATAGTATTTTTGTATATGCATTTTTGTATTCATATTTTTAGGTAGTTGTTTCTTGTTCTTTCTGCTGCTCTTAATTTGTACTGTCCACTGTTGTGGCAATCAAAATTTCCCACTTTTGAGACAAATAAAGGAATATCTTATCTTAATTTGGCTGGGAAATCAAATCAACTTGGTGCCTTGTCAATGTTTATGAAAAAGCATGCTTGGATCTATGACAGGTTAGTCTTAAAAAAAGGAAATGGAGAGCCCTAGGTGGTACAAAATAGTTTGATATTGAAGCCAATAAAAAAAACTGATAGTCATAACAGCCTGATGTAGAAAACATAGGGTTCTGGTGGTGCACCCTGTTCCTGCAGCAGCTTTGAAGCAGATCCTGAGAAGGTGGTCAGGAGGTCCATGAAGACTGAACACACTCCTCTCTGCATACAGGGGGAGGTGGTGGAGCGTGGACAGCATAAAGTTCCGGGGTATTTTTCTCTGACCTTTCCTGGACTGTGGACACCTCCCACCTGGTAAAGAAGGCCCAATAGTGTGGTATAGGAGCTGCACGGTGCAGGAGAGGAACAATTTAGCATGGATGGTGAGGACAGCACAAGGGATTGCGGGATGCTGCACAAGTCCAGAAAAGGGCCAGACGTATTGCCACAGTACATTGTCCACCTGGGCATTGCACTGTTTGTCCCACTCCTATCAGGGAAACGATTCAGGAACATTAAATCAAGAACTAAGAAATGTAAAAACAGCTTATTTCCCAAAGCTGTGACAGTCCCTGCTGAAAATCTACAAACCATCAGCTCAGTTCATAAACTGGTACATGTTGCAAACACACTACTGGTTACAAAACACCATCCTTTTCAGAGAAATGTCTAACAATATTGGAGAAAAACCTAAAAAATATATGCTAAGTAGTTGGCTTCACATGAAACACCATAATATTATCGTTATGCAAAATGTAATTGAAGCATACAATGCAAAAAAAAAAAGTATCGAATAAGTTCGCACCCACTAACATTCCAACACTACTTTTAAAAAAATTGTCATTGAAGATTGATTATTTTTTTACATAGTTGATTTTGATTTTGTAAATCCCCCTTCCGCTGCCTTGCCCAGTGGATTTCAGACACATCTAGATTTAAATTAAAGCTTTATATTAGCTCTATTACCTCAGCCATGAAGTAGAACACGTTAATAAAAATATATTTTAACCAACGGCCAGCGGTGAAGGCCTGAGAGCATTGACAGAGACCAAGCTTCTGTAGATCGGCCAGAGCTGGTGAAGCAAACCGCTGCCTCGCCCGGGGCATTTCAGACAGTTAATATTTAAAGCTTTATAGATCTTTTGCCTCAGTCATGGTAGGAGCGAGGAGAACATGTTAATAGTTTAAAAGATTTTTCAACAGCATTGATTCTATTTTGATCACTTTGATTGAGTGCTTTCTACCAGGCAGCGGGCTGCTCTGTCAGCGAAGGGAGGGTGAGGCTTGAGCCTTGTACCACATGAGGTACCGTGTACCGCATGTGGTGGCTGGATGGACACTTCAGAGACAAAATCATAACTGCTTTCAGTGTGAAATTAGAGAAACCCTTCAAAAATCTGATACAGCTGGTCTGGGTATAGAAAGATGAAGTGTCCTTTTTCTTTTCTTTTTTTTTACCCTTCAGGTATGTTTCATGGTTTGAAAATAATAAAATGATATTTCGATTTGACCCACTCTGTTCATAGTGGTCCTTAATATTAATGTCGCTCTTCAGTTTTTCTGGACTTCCTCTGAGAAAACCTTCTCATTTCTCTTCACCCCACGGCCAGTCACTGAAAAGAAGTGTGTTCACTCAAAACTTCTCTCGAGTCAGCTCGCTTTGGCCTTACTCCTCAGCAGAGCCGCAAAAAACCTGGGCTGGCCCTGGTTAAAAACTGTTACTGAAACACTCAAAAGTGAGTGGAGCCACGGGGTGCGAGGCCAATACGAGCCAGTGGTACTGGGCCATTTATAGTTTCTCGCAACTGTTGAGACCCATGGTCACATTTCCTCAGGTTTGAGCTTCATATGCAGCCAATGCCTTTTTCCATTTTCTGAAAAACTTTGTAACTAGTTTCCTAAATCTATTAAAAAAAACACCTGTGGCTTCAAATAACCATTGTTTGTTTGAAAAATACCCAGTGGGTTTTACTTATATGTTACAGGGTAAAGTTCTGTTCTGTTCTGAACACTGTCTTCAGAAGAGCTTCTTATAAAAATGTTGCATTGGGTGGGCCCGTCTTTCTGCCGTGCCCAACCAAATAAAATATAATACATTTTCTGGAATCCTGTGGTGGGACAATAGCGTACCGCGCACGTGACGTCACCGTCTCAAGAGCAACGCCCCTTTTGCCGCTTAGGTAGTACAAACAGGTAGAGAACGCACGTAGCAACCACCTATTACACATGCAACAGAACCAGCGATACGACCGACTTTGCAGCCATTAAACTTTCCCAAGACGATGTCCCAGGCGCACGGTTTACTGGTCGAACTGTCAAAGAACACACCAACCTTCAGCTCAAACCATGGCTTGAGTGTCGAGGGCTTAAAAAGACCGGAAAACGGGCCGAGTTGATCGAATGGTAAGCTTTGGTTACGCTATTGCAGTGCAGTCCTGCACAACGCACCTGCACAACGCACCTGGCCTGCAAATTCTCAGCACCAAGGAGGAGGCTCCTACTCAACACACATAGCAGCCAAAACCCATTTGACTGTGCATGCATACAAGCAATACAAAATGTGACTAAGGTGCATCTGATGCTTAAGTTACAACTTCTTATCTAATGCTTGAGCACCTTATCTCTAATGGTTCCTTGGGCAACAACCAATATGGCCCAATTTAAAAAGAAGAAGCCACTGCTTGTCTTTTACTCATAATATGGCAGCAGAATACTGTGCAGTAACTACACAGGAAAGAAAGGACATCAGTTGATCATGAAATTCATTTTCAACTATATTAGCCTAAGCAGTTTATTTTTAATCAAGTGTAATGAAATGTTTCCCTTGGTGGGCAGAGCAAACACTGTTACAAGAAGACAGATCAAGCTTGCTTATAACTAACAGTAGTAGAGTAAAAGTTGCAAACTGCCCCAGTGGTTCTGCCAAATTAAAGCCAAAGCTTGCTGGCAGCCAAAATTACCTTTACAATTTGAGCATGTACTACTTTTCTAAAAGTACTGTTTCATAGATGTATGACTGGGCGACTCACTCAAGTAAGAACCAGCAGAATTGACAAAGACTCCTGGAGAGGTGTTGAAACGTTTTTTAGAAAAGTGCGGTGGCCTCTCATTTAAGCCTGTTTGTTGTTAATATGACCATGATAACTGAGAATTTGAACAAGCAGATGCAGGATAATTTCTAACTTGAAATGTAGCAGACACTGATTAAAAACAAAGCAGCAAATCCTTGAGCTTTTGACATGCTTAACATTTCCTTGGAAGCATTTACTAATCAAGATGCTCTCCAAGTGTTTGACTTTTGGTTTTCTTTTGTGTATTTGTAAAACTTCATAATTTCCTTGTTGTGTTCTATAGCTATTACCATATAGTTCATTCCTTAGTGTTTGATTCATTAGTTTATTCCTGTCTTCTGTTCGCTCAGCTTTAGGGTTTACTTCTCTGAGATCAGTGTTAAATGAGCAATAAGCAAAATTTCAATATTTTAGATAGAAAGAACAAAAAAATAATGATGTGAAGAACTAAAGGTAATATTTCAGATGGACTATGGTATGACGTCACACCGCAGCTCTCTGTGGTGTTCTCCAGTCTCTTGTTTACATGCCCGGGCCAGACCGTGCATGTACGTGCAAGCGCGCGTGTGCACGTACGTGCATGTGAACAGCTGCCACTCAAGGTTCAGCCCCTCCTAGCCCTAAAATATCACCGTCAGAGCAGTGCAGTGTTGGAGCAACATGGCGGCGAGCACCCCAGCAGATCAAAATGTTCTCTTGCTAACAGCATTATAAGGTTATGAGTTTCTTACTTCTTCACTTGAAACGTTCCTCCAAAAGGTGATGCTGTTTTGCTGTGTTTTTATCCTTTAGGAATATGCCCATAGAAGGTGATGCCGTGATAGGGCTGAGAAATGGCTTCTTCTCAGTTTTACATTTCTCAGATTCAAGGGGACCAAAAAAAGATGAAGAATGAGGGTGAAAATCGGTCGAGCTTTTGAGTGTTGGTGCCAACTTAAGAAAGCAAAGGGGCTCAGAAGCAACGCGGAGGTTGCCACTTTCCTTCTGGACAGGTAAGCTGAATGTTTACTAATGCTAACCTAACAAATTGGTAAGCTTAATGGTTATATCTACCGCTCATCCACTGATTGGAGCAAACCTAATTCAATCTGACCAACAACGCGAAACATGAAGAACAGTGGATAACATTGCTTTCTTTTGCCATATGAACATGTCAAGTAAATTGCGGTATTTCAAAAACTTAATATTACCAACCTCTGCTTTGGCCACAGAAGATATAAAAGGAATCCCATAACAAAATATTGATTTGCTAGCCAGTGAAGAAAACGTCTACCATTTGTAGGCTTACCAGGATTGTATGTAGTCATCTGAATTTGTACTCTGCAAAGTACTTTTCAAACACTGGTCTACTGTGTGTAAGATGGAACTTTACAATTTAAGAACATAAGAGGGATTTTTGTTAGATGCAGGTTGTTTAAGTTGCTGCATATGTTACGCCCCTGAAAAGGGGAATAATGAAAAAACCGACACGGACACGGTGTTACTGCTGTCGTTTCCAATGCCGTAATGTTATTTAAAAAAAACAATTTACATGGACAAATAAAGAAATGATAATACAATGAGGAAAAAATACAGCACATAAGCTACTAAAAATGTCTTTGTGCCTCACAGTAAGACTGGTCCATGTTTTCATATTTACACAAAATTATATGACAACAATACCATATACAGGCCACGTATATGTATGCTACATTGGAAAAATACATCAGTCATGTCAATTGGGACTGTTTTCTGACAAAAATTACAGTCATTAACATTTCTGTTTTAACTAAAACAATATAATGTCCTCATAAATCACAGCATGCTTCCTCCCTGAATGTCCCACATTTCACCCAAACATTTATACCCCGCAACAGTGGCAGCAACTATGACCTGGGACACAGCTAACCAGAAAACTAAGCTAGTATAACTTTTTAAGCAAAGTCATATTTACTTCAAGCTGTTCCAGCCATTACAAACATTCCCTGCTCACCTTCCAAACTTAGTAAACACACATATAGTTAGTAAAACTTGTAACAGTCAAAACTCTTACCTGAAAAGGGGAATAATGAAAAAACCGACACGGACACGGTGTTACTGCTGTCGTTTCCAATGCCGTAATGAACGAGCAGAAGTAACGCGCTTCCCCCTTTTCAGTTCAGACTTAACCAATCGAGGCAAGATCTACAGATAAACGCTTAAAACATAAATTCTGAAAAGGCAACACTCTTCAAGTGCTAAACACAACCATAGCTACAAAAGTAACATTACATAAAATGCATTTTAAAGTGATTTTAACCTATGCATGTTTTAACTGCATCATTCTATGGCTTTTGAGTTGCCTGACCGGAATAATCGATCACAGAATCACAGATCTCCCGATCAACAGTGCATCTGATTCCCATTAACCTTACTCCATTAGAGACATTAAGTACGGTGTTCTTTCAAATATACATCTTCCATGTGCTGAAATCATAAAAGAATATGAAATTTCCAAATGATAATACAATAATATACTTTTGCTAACATTTTTTCTTACTTTCTGAATCTTTTTTATAACCATTACACACTCCCCTTCAACAGAAATGTCGTCCTCGACATTCAAAACTAAAGCGGGTAGATAACAAACATGAAGGGCATAAAATCCAAATCTATGCAGTCCATACACAGGCACTTGACCAACCCAGAGTCTCTAAGCGTGTAGAGGCTGAACTTTATCTGCTTTTATGGTCGACCGACTAGTAAACAGTCACGCAGTTATATAATCAAGGATACATTCCATTTTGTGTTATTACATTTCAATCCAATAACACTGCTGTGGTCTTCAGTACATAAACACAGGATGGTACGCGGAGATTTGGACTGAATCTGACCACGTAGATCTTGGTTGAAAGGGTCCATGATAGTACACAGAATCAGGCCCGCATGTGGATCCTATTGGAAGTCCCAGACTGTAACAAGCTGGATAACCAAGTTCATCGTAAGTAAATCGCTTTGGTGGCCGCCGTTCTCTTCTGGGCCTATCATGCTCTTGCTCGCTGGCTTGGTGGCTCTCACATGAAGGAGGTGACATGGGTGGCAGTAAAGGGCCATCTCCACAATTGTCAAGTTGTAAAGGTACTTTATCTCCATCTCTCGCTTGCATATCAGTCGTGATCTGCTCCTCGTCCAGGTGCAACACACTCTCTTGTCCTTCTCCTTGTCCGTGATGTGCTGTTGTTGGTTTAGGGTTTTCTGACAGGTCAACATGGTCCTTCTCAGCAGTGGAACATGCATCCTCGGGTGGCACAGGGCATGGGTTGTAAAACCATTCATCTTCTGAGTCCTCATCACTGTCATCTTTTTGCTGACTGTTGGGTCCAATGTTACTTGTCTCTCTTGTTCTTGTCTTCTGTGACCTGGCAACTTTCAGGGGAACCTCCAGAGGTAGGTGGTCACAGGGAAGTAAAAGATTGCGGTGTAGTATCCGGCTTTGTCTCCCCTTTCCTTGTTCAGGTACCACCTCGTATATTGGAGCATCTTTATTTACTCGGCGCACAACCTTGTGGATGGTGTCTTCCCAATGGCTACGAAGCTTTCCGGTCCCGCCCCTTGGGGTCAAGTTCCTGACCAGGACACGGTCTCCGGGTTCCAACTCAGAGCTCTTTACTTTACGGTCATGGTTCCTTTTGCCTCTTTCAGCTGATTTTCTTGCGTTGCTCCTTGTTATGTCATAAGCTTGTTGCATCCCTTCTCGCCATTTTTGCATGTACTCCCTGTGATCTGTTGTACCTGTTTCTGGTCTCAAGCGGAAAAGTACATCAATGGGCAGTCTTGGGGTCCTTCCAAAGAGGAGATAAAAGGGAGAAAAGCCAGTGACTTCACATTTTGTGCAATTGTATGCAAAAACCAATCTGTTCAGAGAATCTTTCCAATTAGATTTCTCTTTCTCTGTCAGCGTCCTCAGCATTTGTATGAGTGTACGGTTAAAACGTTCAACTTGTCCGTTACCCTCAGGATGGTATGGTGTTGTCCGTGAGCCTAAAACTCCAGAAGTCTTTTTCAGTTGTGACATGAGCTGATTTTCAAATTCACCACCTTGATCATGGTGAATACGTTGGGGGAATCCAAACCTTAACGCATAATCATTAAAAAGTCTATCAGCTACAATCTTTGCTGACTTGGATGTTGTGGCATAAGCTTGAGCAAATCTTGAGAAGTGATCAATCACAACCAATATGTACTCATAGCCGCCTGAAGACTTGTCAACATGCAGAAAATCAAGAGACACTAACTCAAAAGGCTGGGTTGTAACAATATTAGTTAGTGGCGCCTTAGTGTCACGGCTCGGTTTCTTTTGTTTTAGACATGTGCAGCTGCGAGCCACATAGTGTTCAATATCACGCTGCATATACGGCCAAAAGAAACGTTCTCTCACCAGTGACGTGGTCCGGTCAACTCCTTGATGACCCATGTCATCATGCAGACCCTTCATAACAATTGCCTTGTACTTTTCAGGCAAAACAAGTTGTGTCCGTTTTGTTGTCTTTCGTTGCAAGACCCCATTATCATCCAAAGAGAGTTTTTCCCATTCACGTAACAGTCTTTTACTCTCTGTACTGAATGATTTCAACTGTTTGTTTTCCGGTTTCTTATCCAACTGACGACACTTAAGCACTGGGCCGATATTCTTATCTTCCCTCTGGGCTTCACAAATCTCTCCCAGCGAGAGAGGTGAATGCTGTGAACTGCTGATTTCTTTACACTGCGCAGACAGTGCCATGAACCATACTGCATGAGAGCTTGGGTCCTCAACTGACTGTACAACCGCTTGAACTGAACAAGATGACATTTCCTCAGTACAATGTTTCATCAGTGTGTCAATATCCACTGGCAGCCTTGAGAGGCAGTCGGCGTCGATGTTTTCTTTCCCTGGTCGGTATCGGATGGTGAGGTGGAAATCTGCCAATTCAGCAACCCACCTATACCCAGTTGCATTTAACTTCGCCGTGGACAAGACATAAGTGAGCGGATTATTGTCTGTATATACTGTGCATGACGAGCCGATCAAATAGTCTCTGAATTTTTCACAGACAGCCCATTTCAAAGCCAGGAATTCCAACTTTCCAGAGTGGAAATGGTAGTTCTTTTCAGCTTTAGTGAGAGTTCGGGAGGCATACGCTATTACACGCATTTTTCCTTCCTGTTCTTGATACAAAACTGCCCCCAGGCCCAGGTTGGAAGCATCTGTGTGCAGAACAAAGGGCTTGCTAAAATCGGGAAAGGCCAGGATTGGTGGTTCCACCAGGTGGTCCAAAAGCTCCTCTAGCAGCTGCTGGTGTTTTTCTGTCCACACAATGGGAAGGTTGGAGGGGGTTCCAGTTTGTTTTTTGTTATTCCGCCTTTTTCTTGTAAGATGTTTATCACTTTGCTTTGAATCTGCTGGAGTGCTCATGAGGTCATAAAGAGGTGCAGCGATCCGAGAAAAGTCCCGGATATACTGACGGTAATAACTCAGGAGACCCATAACGGCTCTTAATTCTCCCACTGTGGTTGGTTGCTTGTCTTTCAAGGCCCTGACCGCGATGGTATCAGCAGGGTCGATTTTACTACCCTCTGATGAAATGACACGCCCGAGATACCGAACCTCGCGTCGGAAAAGCTCACATTTAGCCGGCTTCAACTTTATGCCATGCATTCTCAATCGTCTAAGCACAGTCCTGACATGTTCAACATGCTGTTCAAAAGACTTGCTAAACACAAGGATATCATCAAGGTATGGAATGCAAATTTCGTCTCTGATCCCCTCCAAACATTCTTCCATGCACCGCTGAAAGGCAGCTGGTGCATGGAAACCAAATGGTATACGAATCCATTCGTATAAACCCCAGGGGGTTACAAAAGCAGTGAGTGGCTGACTGTGTTCTGCCATAAAACCCTGATGATAAGCTTTACCTTGATCTAACAGTGAGAACCACGAATTGCCTCCCAGGCCATCTATAATATCTTGTACCCTGGGGATGGGCTGGCGGTCTGGTACAGTCTTACGGTTTAATTCACGGTAGTCTATACACAGGCGTAAGCTTCCATCTTTTTTGCGTACACACACCACTGGGGACGCATAGGGGGAAGTAGATTTGCGCACCCAACCTTGTGTGATAAGATCATGTAGATAGCTCTTCATTTCTTGATATAATGGTTTTGGTACGGAGAGGTAAGTTTTAGCCACAGGTTCCGTGTCTTTTAATGAGATGGACAATCGCAGATTCTCAATGCAGCCAATGTCATCATCGGAACGTGAAAAGGAGCCCGACTCTTCCCTTAGCATATTTTTAACTAAATCTCTTTCAGGGGGACTGAGGTGGTCTAAGTCCACTGGGGGATCCCAGTCACTACCTGAGGTTTGTTGTTCCTTCACCCCCACAGTATTTACTGTCACTGGAGATTTAGAGCTGGGCTGCTCAAAGATTGTTGCTGGGTAAACTGCTTGGACTGGTTGTGCTGTCCCAATAACAGTCTTCCCAGAGAGTTCTATGTCATGGTCTGTTGGGTTTTGCACATCCACAATCATGAATGGTTTTGCACCTTTCTGTAGTTTCATGAGGGTATCAGCGAACTCCAGGCCTTCCGGCCACTGTGGATTAACACTAGGTTCGAAGATCAGAGTCGTGTCCTCCGAAAAAGGGGATGTCATGATGCGGCACTCTACCTTTACTGATGTGTGTTTTGGAATACGCACTTGTCCTCTGGTGGTTTTGACGTTAAACTCCATGGGTTGCCGTTCAGCAACAACTCTAGCCACAAACACTTCAGCGTCATCCATTTCAAAATCAGAAAAGGATGCTTGAACAGCCTTGATTAACTGCTGTTTGCTGGTGTCTTTATTTTGTTGTAGCTCAGTGTCCACTATCAGGCCAATAACATTTGAACCAATAATAGGACGAGCAAGACTGTTACCTCTAATTACTAGTGTAGGAACAACAACTTCTGTTGTTGGGACGTCATCTGCACCTAGTTTAAACGTGACCTCTATCCATCCTAAATATGGTATGTCTTCGCCATTAGCTGCAATAAGATTTAGAGTGTCATTATTTTCAATGATTTCAGAAATGTCTCTCAAAGTCACATATGGTAGATGTTCTGCTTTCCATTGTTCACTTACTACAGTGACTTGAGAGCCAGAGTCCCACAAAGCTCTAACTTGCTGACCTTGGATATGGCAGTCAATCAGGTATTTCTTTCCTAATAGTGGGGCAACTTTAACTTGCCTTTTCTTTTGGGGTGTGGCTCGGACTGTATTACATGAAGTTGTTAAGCACTGCTTCCTATGAACAGTCCAATGTTCATGCTGACATCTCTCAGAACAATACAATACACTTTTGCATGATGAACATTGTTTCAGTCTCACCTTTATCCCGCCGACACCACAGTATGCACAGAGTTGGGGCGCTGTTGATGAAATGGTCACTCCCTGCCCCGCTGGGGTAACCCTTGCTCGTTTAAAGCATTGCCTCGGAACTGGCCTGATCTCCTCATTCTGCAACCTGCTGAGAAATGTTCACTGCTGCCACATCTGAAACAGTGAATACAGCTTTCCAGGTTTTCCTGCTGGCAGGCATAACATCTCCTCCTTGGCCGCGGTGGAACTGTGGAGAGAGGACGTCGATCTCCATACCTCTGACTGGGTGGGGCATGATCATGTTGTCCTCTAAGGGCTTGTGAATAGTGGTGGTGTGAAGGTGGCTGTAAGTAACTGTATTGCACAGGAGGGGATTGAGGGTAACCGTGCTGTACTGCAGTCTCGTGTACCAGTGATGGGTTGTGGTAGGCTGATGCAGACTGAGGTGGTGTGCAGTCCGGTCCTGCTACTGGGTTTGGGTGCTGCCTCTGTAAGTAAGAGGGTTGCTGCATGGATTCTTTAATAGAAGACACTTCAGCTTTGAGGTCTTTAAGAAGAGTTATATTTGCTTTCATCTCCTGCAGCTCTGAAAGAATATCTGTTTGACTTTTACTGTGGCTCGATTGGCTTACTCTGTCTTTCTTCTCAATATGGTCAGACTGGGCAGAGTGGACTGTTACAGACCGCTGTGGTGCACTCATTTTTTTCTTGTCCTGCCTCTCACTTTCATAGGCGCATGCAATGTTTAGTTTCTCAAACAGAAGTTCATCAGAAACACCAGTTTGTTCCAGGGATGGCTGGAGATCACGTTTTATGCTTTCGTTCAGCAAACCGGTCATAACTGTATGAAGGAACATGTTCTGCACCAATACTGGATCATATCGTAAGCCTGACTCCGACTCTTGGGAAGCAAACAGAATCTTTTGTCTTAGGTCTAGAGTGCGGATAAGAAAGCTCTGGGGAGTCTCTTTAACGCCCTGTACTTCTGATGACAGCTGTTTATATAATTCTGTCGCGCTTTTCTCCTGATAATGACAGCGCAGTATTCTTCTCAGGGTGGGCAGTGTAAGGTCATTTTTCCCCTCTAAATAGCTACGTAACTGCATCCCTGGGACAATAGCCCTTATGACAGCATCAACAATCTCTGTTTCTGGAAAACCTTTGACAAGGCCTTGTTCAATTTGCCGTGCTAGGCTGGAAAATGTGAGGCGATCTTTCTGTCCTGGTTCTCCAATTTGCCCAGCTATTTTGAATTCTTTATGCCACAGGGGAGGGGTCTGACCTAAAGCTGAAGCTACCATTCTGGTGGTGGGTGCAGTGGGCTGAACTTTACTTCCATTCTCCTCGTGAGTACTTTTTGGCTGGAGTGGTAAACGAGAATGGGAAGGTCTGGTTTCTGTTGAAATATTTTCCTGTGTCTCATTAGATTCAAGTTGTTCTTCATATCGTGCTGCTTCAACTTTATTTTCTTGCAGGGTTTCCCGCAGCGCTATCTTGGCGAGGCGGCCGCCTCGCCAAACTCACGCTACCGCCTCGCCAACATTCCCAAAAAAAAAAAAAAAAAAAGTGACGTTAACACGCGGTTTGTTGTTGTTGCTTTCGCGCGTGCGTGAATGGCAGGGAAAAAACACATGGATACCCCCCGGCGATTCGGTCCGCGGGCAACGTGTCGTCCAACAACCCCCCCCCCCCCCCCCCCCGCTCCGCGAGTCGGTCCGCGGACAACGTGTCGTCGTCTCCCCCCCCCCCCCCCCCCCCCGCTCCGCGAGTCGGTCCGCGGACAACGTGTCGTCCCCCCCCCCCCCCCCCCCGCTCCGCGAGTCGGTCCGCGGGCAACGTGTCGTCCAACAACCCCCCGCCTCGCATAACCAAATTCCTGCGGGAAACACTGTCTTGCATATCTGTAGCCTCTGTGTGGAGTTCAATTATTTTGTCTTTAAAACAGAGAAGCTCTGCCATTCCCAAATCCTCCAATGTCTCTAACTCTTCTCTTTGTAGATGATTACTAATCATTAAGATGAGCGATGCTCTGTTTTTTCCTTTCACATGTTCAAATTTTGAACCAGCAATGGTGAGGAAATCACACAGTTCTTTTAAGCTTTCGACAGGCAGTGTACACAGAAGTCCCATTATTTCCAGTTGTAATGTTTCTATCTCAGCTGACTCCATCTTCTTTGCAGTAGTGACTTAGTGTTCTGTTATAGTGGTAATTTGTTTACTAAACCTTGGTTGTAGCCCTCCTGGTGCCGTTGGTTCACCTCAGATTGCCAATACCGGTGGCTGTAGACACTCAAACCACCACACAGTCGTCCACTAGATGTCGTCTACCTGGGTAAGTTAAAGTGGGGGCTGAATGAGAGCTGGAGACGTCTGGTCCTAGCAGAAGTCAAACCTTGCCTCACTCATCCCAGCGGTGCCTCCAGAAATGTTACGCCCCTGAAAAGGGGAATAATGAAAAAACCGACACGGACACGGTGTTACTGCTGTCGTTTCCAATGCCGTAATGTTATTTAAAAAAAACAATTTACATGGACAAATAAAGAAATGATAATACAATGAGGAAAAAATACAGCACATAAGCTACTAAAAATGTCTTTGTGCCTCACAGTAAGACTGGTACATGTTTTCATATTTACACAAAATTATATGACAACAATACCATATACAGGCCACGTATATGTATGCTACATTGGAAAAATACATCAGTCATGTCAATTGGGACTGTTTTCTGACAAAAATTACAGTCATTAACATTTCTGTTTTAACTAAAACAATATAATGTCCTCATAAATCACAGCATGCTTCCTCCCTGAATGTCCCACATTTCACCCAAACATTTATACCCCGCAACAGTGGCAGCAACTATGACCTGGGACACAGCTAACCAGAAAACTAAGCTAGTATAACTTTTTAAGCAAAGTCATATTTACTTCAAGCTGTTCCAGCCATTACAAACATTCCCTGCTCACCTTCCAAACTTAGTAAACACACATATAGTTAGTAAAACTTGTAACAGTCAAAACTCTTACCTGAAAAGGGGAATAATGAAAAAACCGACACGGACACGGTGTTACTGCTGTCGTTTCCAATGCCGTAATGAACGAGCAGAAGTAACGCGCTTCCCCCTTTTCAGTTCAGACTTAACCAATCGAGGCAAGATCTACAGATAAACGCTTAAAACATAAATTCTGAAAAGGCAACACTCTTCAAGTGCTAAACACAACCATAGCTACAAAAGTAACATTACATAAAATGCATTTTAAAGTGATTTTAACCTATGCATGTTTTAACTGCATCATTCTATGGCTTTTGAGTTGCCTGACCGGAATAATCGATCACAGAATCACAGATCTCCCGATCAACAGTGCATCTGATTCCCATTAACCTTACTCCATTAGAGACATTAAGTACGGTGTTCTTTCAAATATACATCTTCCATGTGCTGAAATCATAAAAGAATATGAAATTTCCAAATGATAATACAATAATATACTTTTGCTAACATTTTTTCTTACTTTCTGAATCTTTCTTTTTATAACCATTACACATATTCTACAATAATCTAGTCATAGCATGTTGGACACACTGCTTAGTTTGTCTGGGACACCGTTAGTGCAGTAATATTCTAACTATAACTACCTTCTTCATACAAACTCATACAGTTTTCTGCTGTAGCCGTCTGCAAAATCTCCACACCAGCAGATACCTCCCAATACAACTGGGACTCCCACAAATCTCTTAGTAAATCTAAAAGCTGTGGTTTATCTAATCTGATGTCAGCTTCTATAGCTTTAATTTGATTTACGTATTACTTAGACATGAGACACATGGAGCAGATACTATTTAAAATAGAAGATGAAAGGACTATGTGTCCTGATTTGAAAGAGACAAAGTGAACGACATCAGAGAACAGCAGCAGTTCAACGAACAACACCCCCAGGCCTCATTTCCTAATCACCACTCTAATAAAGATGAATCTGTAGTCTGTGCGTGCTCACAGGCAAGCAGTTTTATTTTAGTAGGAGTATTCCTAAGCATCCTCTTTGAGTTATAACAGAAAAAAACATTAATTCATCATTACTCACTAGCGCCATTGTTTGCTGTTGCAACCTGATATCCATTCAATAGTCAACATAAAGAATGTCTCTGAGCATTGTCGGAAACATTTAACTTTGACTGATTTACACATGAATACAACTGATCTGCTGAACAAAAAAAAAAATTGTAAAAACAAAGTTACACTACACCTTGCATGTTCACGTTGATCATATTATTTCTGAGAGCAAAACTAAATAACCTTAATAGTAAAATCTCAGTTGGTCAGGCCAGCTAAACAGCAAGGCGTTAGCTGAGCTGTAGTTGTTGGGAAGCCTTGCGTGTTTTTGGATTCACTGCTCATTAGTTTGCTGCAGAGACACAAGGTCTAACAGCCGTATTATCACTGACCAAAGTGCAGAGCATTTGGAGTTTAAAAAATTGCATTTCAGTGTATGCTTTCTGCTCTGAATTTATAAACAAATAACACAAAATGGAACATGGACTATATATATATATATATATATATATATATATATATATATATATATATATATATATATATATATATATATATATATATATATATAATCACAAGGGCAATGAACTCGAGAAGACAATAAGGCACTATTAGAATGCTACTACTCCAGTAACCCTAGTCAACGGGGCTTCATGAAAAGACTGTGGGAGACATGGATACTCCAATACCGACAGTCTAGACTCTAGACTAACATTGAAACAGCTAGTAACTCAGTGTACCAACATCCACAAACGGTGCCTGCTTTCACAACTAGAGATCCCAACAGAGCAAAGGGGAACCAAGTAACACAATCAGATAGGAGGAGCTAACGTCAACACCCTAGAGATTGGGTACCAAGCCCCAATGATGCAAGAACAACTGAATAGGAGAACATCTGACCTAAGAGATAAGATTGTGGCTAAATTAGGAGCCTGTCAACCCCGACATCGACTTGTGAAGCTGAGTGGAGTGCCTCCACAGGACGTCCTAGATGAAATGAAAATTGACAAAACAGGTCTTTACTGTGAAAAACAGAGCAGCGCTTTCATCGTTTAGTTATTTTTTCTCTGTTTTATGCTGCGGTTGTTTTCAGGGGTCTGCCGGCCACTTATTGGAATTTAATGCCAGTGCAAAATTTGGCTGATGATATTACATGCATGACCTGTTATACAAATTGGAGATGTAATAATTGGTTGCATCAGAATAGCTTGTAGAATGATTTAATGAGAGCATCCATTACACCAAAGAAAATCACAAAGCAAATATGAGGAAACATCAAGGAATGATTGAATGGGATAAAGCAACTGAGCCATCCCACAATCCTCAGTATATAGACAATAAAAAATAACAGGTACTTACTCTGTAACTTATTACAGGTATCAGAACGCATCAAAGACATGTTACATTTTTATCCAAACACAAATGTGCACTTAGAGGTACGCCTCACTGAAATAATCATACGTAAGTGCTCATAGAACCCCTGGAGGGGCATACCAGCTGATTAACCAGCTATCAGACTCTGTAAGGACCTCCTGGTAATTTATGAAAGCTATTATCACTGTCAGGTTTCAAGTGTGCACAATACAATCATGTACACACAAACACACACTCTTAATAAAGAAAGCAGAAACATAAGAATGCTTAGACATGCTAGTATGTTTATCAAAAAGGAAGCACGGAGAAAATTCAAGCAGATATTTCTCAGCAAGTTTGAAAATTAATCCCCAAATTTCAATTTAATTCTGTTTTTTGATAGTGTTTCCCTTTTTTCATGGTCTGCCTGTCAAGACCAGCAGCAGCGTAACAGAAACTCTATTAAAGTGCTGAAGACCAGCTGTAATTTATGGTTTTGTGTGAGAAGCAGTTTATAATGGAGACTGGAGTGATTCAGCTGAAATGCACTGATATTTGGGTTTTGTTAGAAAAAAAAACAATGGGTTTGGTTTTCATTTCTTGGAAGCAATTATAATATGTTGACGTGAGCACAGCTGTTGCAATGCTAAACTGGAGTGAGGGGAATGTGCAGATTTTGTAAACCAGCCTTATTTGCAGTTATTTACAGAAATTCCCCCACGCAACCTGAGGTGGGAGTACCTCTGAGAAATTTGTCATCTTCTGGTCAAGTCTGTCTCTGCCTGCATCGTCTGGTCAGTTGGTCCTTCTTCGCTCTTACCGTCAGCCACCACCAGCCACTCCAGTTATCAGCTGCTTGGTTTGCTTGTCACTCACCCATCTATTATAACAAACTTTTAAAACACAACTCAGTGTCGGGTTTGAATGTTGGATTCTCTGCACTCTTCAACATTACACCATCTCTATCTTTTAACAGTGCAATTTTAAAAGTAGTTTATCTTCATTAGTTTTACCATTCTCAAAGTAAAACCAAGACTTCACAAAGGCTTGTTTTCATCTATGGCTAAAGCTGGTGTCCTACTTCTGTATTTTTTTTTCTCTCATGTTTGATCGAAGGCACAGACTGACCCAAGAAATATGAGATCTCCTCTTTTTGGATAACTTGTGGTTTGCGAGCCTTTATCGCCATTTGAAACAGCAAAACTCACATACAGTCTCCAGCAATGCTCCTTATCTGTTTTAGTTTGCTCACTAAGCAAAATGCAGAGCCAGACCTGAATTTGTCTCAGCAATGTTGTCTGTCTGTCCACAGTCTACATACATATAAAAGCTTACCCGAAAACATGGCGGGCACAATCGCAAGCTTCAGCTGGACAAGAGGAAAGTAATTAACTATACAGCGGCCTCATGTGTACCAGCGCAGACATGCTCCAAATGTGGAAGCCACAGAGGTTTTTATATACCTGTCACACAGCAAGGAAAAATCTTTAGCAATTAGTTGCAATATCCCACTGAATCCTATCTCCTCCTGCATGTTTTTTTTAAATTGATCAATACAGTTTAGAGGAAGAGCATCTGTTGTACAATAAATTAGATTTTTTTTTTCCTAAAACAAGTGCATGAAAACGTTAGTCTAACATTTACATCCTTTGTTTGACCCCTCATTTTCAATGGTTATATGAAACATGAAATCTACTGTTGATAGACCCAAGACCTAATTTCATCAGAGACTTGTGCTTTATTCTTTAACCTCTAATCCCTGATTCATAACTTTGACTCTGAACTTTTATCAATTAACCTCTCAGTTTTCCATCTCTCCATCTCTATTCATTTGTCCCTCTTGCTGCCACGCTCTCCAGCTTCTAATAACATTGTTCCACTCGGGGTAGATAAGCACAGCTGCCATGATAAGGAGCTCGGCGAGGGAATGATGTAATCTGTCTCCATCTCTTCCTACAGTCAAAGCAGCTCAGATCCACAAGCAGATACAAATGGCGACCGAATGAATGTGCAGCACAGTGTGGCCGGTATCTGTCTTTCACAGAGGGAAACAATGCTACGGACAACAGACGCTGTTCTTACTCCCTTAGTTATGCTGGCTGCAGAATGGTGGTAAATTAAATGTAGTCTTTTGTCGTGCTGTATTAGCCCAGTCAGCTTCTTTTTGTTTCATTTATTTGACAGTAAACACATTTTTCTTAGCAACCACGCAAAATTTTTCTTTAAGAGTACATCAATAGCCCCTCCTCCCCAGGCCTAATCCAGGCCAGATTTGCTAATATCTGGGATCTTTTGCTGGTTGTTCACTATCAAGATCCTAAATTCACTGTTAATCTGACCTTTCCCTAAAGCTAATTTGCCATGGGGGACCCCCCAGGGGTAAAATCCCATGACAACATAGCCACTATCCATCTTATTTCTTGAACCCATGATGCTTTGCGTGAATATGATTTATGACTTTTAGATCAGTATTAAATAAAGGGTGTCCCACAGAGCAAATAAATTATTTGAGAATTTCATTTAGATTCATTTTGTATAAATAGTAATATGGATGACTGACATTCTTGAAAGATTGCAGATTTTAAAAAGCTTTTCTTTAGCTAGTCTGTAGTTGCATTAAGATTTAACCTTCCAAAGATGATGATGTTATTTGTGTGACTTGTCACAATTTAAACACATCAAGCTATACAAACACTTTTTGATTTACAATCAAGTTGTTGTGTTTTTGTCTAATTCTTGCACACATGTCCGAGAATCATTTGATCTTCTGCCATTTTTAAACTTGCTTTCTGCTCTTCTCCTTTTCATCTGATTTTTTTGTTCTTCATTTCTCCAGCTTCCTCGCAGATTTTTAAACTGTCAGCTCCCTCATGATGTAATCCCCCCCCCGCCATCATCCTGTTCACCTACATTATACATGCCAGTTTTATGACCTTTTCCCCAGCAAACATTTTGTCACAATTAGAAAGACATATGCCAAAAAGTCAAACAAACAAAAATATATTGAAAAAAGTGTTTGTCCAGCAAAAAGCATGTTAGATTATTTGAAATAATTTGAACAAATCCCAAATGGTTGCAAACAATTTGTATTTTGCCACTGTTATAATTATAGTTGTAATTGAATTTCAGGACAGCTGAACAAGCCAAAAAGAGATATATATAAAAGTCTGATATTCTGCTTCTTTTCCAACCCGCTTTGGTCTCCATGCATTCCTCGGGGAAATATCTGCCTCTTTAGTTGGGTAATGCCTCACAACAGACTACACTATCGTTGAAAACAGATGCTTGCTGCGTTTCCAAAGCCCCAGATGCAAGGAGCGAAAGAGTGCAAAAACAGTAAGGCGGAAAGACATGAAAAGAAAAAAACAACTAACAGCAGAGCAAGAGCCTGTGAGTAATCTCAGGAAAGTCAGTGCAAGCAACTGCATCTCTAAAAATGAAATGAAATAATTGATTTAGTTGGGTTTTTTTAAGTCTTGTGTCCAGGAAAAGTCTTTCATGAAGTTATGTAAACATCAGCTCTCCCTTCTGATGTTACATCCAAGCTCAGCAGGACCTGTTAATGCTCCGCCGCAGGGCAACACATCACCTCCAGCAAGAGACTTGAAGAAAACGGGGAAATTCTTTTGCGAAGTCTTCCCACTGATCTCCACATGAAGTACTTCTTTCAAAACATTGAGTGTTTAACCTTTGCCACATTCTTTCAGCTGTTCAATTTAACCCTTTTAATAAACAACAATTTACTTCATTATGAGGCTGTGATGTTATTTTCACAAGCCTATTATCCTCAACAAGGCACCTATTGCCCCCTTAGTGTCTTAATGTGATTCCAGTACCTGAGTGCATATTTTTACATTACCTGTCACGGGAATATTTTCTTAAAGTATTTTTTCTAGATACAAATCACACTGCAAACAGAAAAAAAAACAATATTCAATGACTTTATTTAGTGTGGGGATTGATGACACATTTACCTTCAGCATAATCTGTTTGTAATTAGATCATAAAATCAAAGTTTCACCAGCTGTTTGCTTGTTTTCTACCCTGTGAACAGAGGTTTCCCTTTCACTCTGTACCCGCTGACAGCTTTTCATTACAACAGTGCAGGTTGGCTGTAAAATGACACATCTTAAGAAAATAGGAGTGTTTGAAGAATAAAAAGTGTCACAAGGTACAAGAAAGGCCTTTTTTAAATGTATTTTCTTGTTACGATCAAGATAAAATAATGTTTCTTTGCAGGCACATGAAGAATGTAGACTCATCATTCTGGTAACTTAAGTAGTGTGGAAATGTATGCTCCCCACTGTTGTTTGTGGATCAAAAACAATAGTGCAACTTCCGGCAGGCTTTAGCTTATTATGTTAACTTTATGTTTTTTCATCCCGTCAGGCACATCCTGATTTGCAACGCATGTACATGATTGGCTCTCACCAAGCTCACTGCAGATGGACAGCATGGCAAAGTGTGAAATCATATTCATTTTAACATATGCATGGTTTAACATAGACACAGAAGTATGATTCATTTTATATTTTATAAGTGTCTGAAAGGATTCTGGCAAACTGTTGAACAGTTGTGTGTTAGGAATGTATTTCCTTTAGACTGTTACACTACCACTTGTTGTGCAGAGGTAGATTTCTTTCCTGCAGCAAAATGGAGAACAGGTGTGGGCATCATGCACTGAAATTAGACACTTAAATGAAAAAAAAAAGGTAACTTTGCACTTTTTGATCTCAGGACCTGTGCTCTAGCACAACCCCACCTCGAAGGTCTCCAGATACTTTACACTGACCATGGAGGGCAGGTATGGATGACAACGTTTACTATGCACAGGCTTGATTATTAAGGGGGCAGTAAGGCAAATGGGAATGTATGAATTCACCTTTATAACAGCCCATTTTATCTCAATCCAGTGTTTTGCTGGGAAATCCTTAGACTCCTTTGGTAGCTGCCACAGTACCCAATGGCAGAGAGTTTTAGGTGTCCATCTGGCCTTTAATCATCCAAAAGGGTGTCCGGTCTTGTCTGATGGAAGTAAATCCACTTCTTAGATCCCATCAAACAATTGAAAGAGTTAAAGGATCAACAGCTGCCTTTTCAATAGCAGACACTCAAAGATATTCCTAAAATGTTATTTTTCCTCCCCCTGTCACATCAGTACAAGTAACCTTGCTAACTTTAGCACAGCACTTCAGCAAATTGATATGTACAGAAATAACATTAGTCAGTTCTTATTGTATGTAATGATGAAGCAATGTTCATTTCAGGGGAGTTTTGTCAGAACCTTTTAGTAGTTTTGTTTTTTTAAAACCTCATTAAGCCTAAGTTGGAGTAGCACACTGAGGCTGAACTGAAGAAACTCTGATTGTTACATTAAATACAGTGTAAACAACCCGTAGTGAACGAAACATCATATTTTTTATTGGTGAGTTGAACACAGTGGTTTTAGTGCATATCAAAATGACGAATGCCTCATGATTGGTCGATGCCTACGGCTTCTTATCGGGACATTTTTATATATATTGTTAGTTATGAACAATGTAAGAAATGTGAAAATGAACCCAGATATTCATAAAAGAAGAAATGTGCTTTGTTGATCCTTAAAACCCAGACATTGTGCTCGGTGGCGGCACAGGGGTCTAGCGTGTGAACCATGTTCAGTGGCCTCAGTCCATCCCAAGTCCTGGCCCGTGGACATTTGCCACATGACTTTCCCGTTTCCCTCAACTCCATTTCCTGTCAGCTTACTGTCAAATAAATGCCACTAGTGCCAAAAAACAAAACTCAGGTATTATTATTATGATGCCTTGGAAAGTCTGAGTGGACAGAACCATTTAGGGCAAATATGTGATGGCCTACTTAAATTAAATGAGCTGTACTAGTAGTTTACCTGATCTGATAAAATCATTCAGTACAGTGGTGTTTAATGGCAGTCCAGAATTTTTTTTTAAAGAGACCGGCCAGTTGAGGAGTGACAAAATATGACATTTTTTCACACTTTTGAAATACAGAAAGAATAAATTGACAAATAAAGATCCTCTGAATATTTTGCCTCAGTTACAGCCACTCTGGATTTCTAAGAAATCTTTGTAACCGGCTGGTGGCAACATATATGCATAAAAATTCCATTAAAAACTGCTAAAAGAACAATCTATTGTCCCCTAAAAGTCTTAGTAATGATTTTGCCAACGCACATGCAGTATTAACCAAAACCGCCTTGAAGGAGTTATTTTATACAGTTTTTATATTAGGGAATAACACTTGGTAGAAGCTTTTAGCCATCCCATCCCCATTTCGTCTAGACCTTTACAAGAAGTTTTAAAGTTTTCATGGAAGTTGTCTCCTTCTTTTCTTTTTCTTGTTGGAAAAAGCAGTCTTCTGATTCTGTCCACCTGCCTTAGTTCTTTTAAGCCCTACACTTATTCAGTGGTTCACTTATGCAGCGAGAGGATGACAGTAAGACTCAGAAAGCTTAGACAGAACTATCAACCAAGAACACCTTAAAAGATTTGAGGGATATTTGGTTAGTTGGAAGCAAAACAGAAACCAATATGGGGGATTTCTTTTTTTATATTGCACACTACTGCATTTTATTCAAATGTTATATCACCCTCAAACAAAAACTGACCACTTTTTATACCATAAAGTATCTTGATGCTGCTGACAATTTAATAACAGATGATCTCATACGAGTAGAATCCAGCTCAGATTTGTCGTTCTGTTTTCATTATGTTCTTTCCCTCACATGACCATGCAACTCCTGAGGCAACCTGACCTGTTTGCCACCTCATATTCCCCCCATATTGTTCCATTTCCCCCCTCAGCATTTTCTGAAACCTCGTCTCAGTCTGTCCAGAATTTGCAGACCACATAAATCGAGCAAAGGTGTGTTTAGTCCCTATAGATTTATAATTGGTAGTCATTCAGTACAAACCTCGCGGACCCACTCCAAGACAAAACACCCTTCATCTCCAGTCATATTTTCTCTAATGTTTTTAAAAAGTTCAGTCTTTGCCACCTTGCCAGGATTTTATTCAGCTTTGCACATTTTCTGCATCCTGGGTTGTGCAGGATTTGTTTTGAGTGAGTGAACCAGCCTGCCTCTTTTGCCTTTGTTGTTTTCTTGCTTGTATTTATTTTTTTTATTTTTTTTTTTGCCTCCCTTTTATCTTTCTGGTTGTCGGATAACAGTTGGAGAGATGAGAGCGGGCTGTGCACTTGTGACTCAAACCTGAGAGAACTGGCCAAGATGGTGCCTGCACACTTTACATCAAAGAAGCACACGTACAAACACTCTATTCATATTAAAATGCAGCAGACCACCATCTGGACAAAAGAGGAACAACCAATAAAAAACACAAGGGGGCACTGTGTCCTCCTTTGATTACATAACAGTGGTAATGTAAAGAGCTCTCTTCCACGTGTGCTTGTACGATCCCGCCTGCTGATCTGTAAACTCCAGTGTGATTAATAAGGCCTGTTTGCATCACAGGGAGGGAAATGGGAGGAGGAGAAAGAGGAGGGATGCCAATAAGAAAGTTGTGTTTAATTAGACACATGCAGAGAAATGTCCATCTTGTGAAACCTGCAGGTCATCCATAATCTGTTAATCTGATGAGAAAACAGGATAATAGACAGAAATTTTTTACAAATCTTTCAAAGCAACATGATTAGTGGATGATAGTATAGCACAGAGTTCTGGTCAGAGGTTTACATTTACTTATTATGGGCATAAATGGGATACAAATTTTGTGCTTTAACATTTTTTGTTACAGCTGGAAGGCTTAGAAACACATGGGTGGGCATGTTTGAATTTATTGTGGCTTTTCCCTGATTCAAAAAGTGTAGAAAGTATACTTTAAGGAACATACATACATACGTACATACATACATACAGTGTCATGCTCCCTAAACCACTCGTTCACAATTTAAGCCCGATGAATCCTGGCATTGTCATCTTAGAATATGCCATGCCATCAGGGAAGAAACAAATCCATTGATGGAATAAACTGGTCGTTCAGTATATTAAAGTAGTCAGCTGATCTCATTCTTTAAGCACATATTGTTGCTGAACCTAGGCCTTACCAACTGCAGCAATCCCAGATCATAGCACTGCCCCTACAGGCCTGTACAGTAGGCACTAGGCATGATTGGTGCATCGCTTCATCTGCCTCTCTTCTTACGCTGATTCACCCTTCACTGTGGAACAGGGATGGGTTCCCACTATCCTTACAGTTTTTAATAATGCATTGGACAGTTCTTAACCCAATTTTAGATGTTTTCTCAGCTTGATGCATGCCAATGATTTGACCCTTCTGAAACAGACTGACATCTTTTCCACGACCACAGGATGTATCGTTCTACATGGTTGTTTAAGAAATGAGAAGCAACTCATTGCACCAATTGGGGTTAAATAACTTGATGAATAACTGAAACATAATCGGCCATGCAATAATTATCCAATGGGAGGCTCGTACCACTTTGCTTAGTTAAATCTAGGCGGTGACTTTTTTTTGGTCTGGCACTGTATCAGTAGGATGTATGCATAACTTGTATAAATTAAAAAAAATGATAATTGTGTGTAAATAATTGCTTTGTGTTTTAGCATCCATCAGTTGCCCATCAGATTTCCTACTTTGCAACAATCTTTCCAGTTGTATGAGTCTCAGATCATTGTCACGAGGAACTAGGCTAAACCAACATTTCGGAGAAAAACATACGAAAACAGCTAAACAGCTGGACCATGAGATAGGAAAATGATCTGCTATCCTCACATTTGGCGGCAGTTAGCAGTGACTCTCTGTCTGTCTCTCTGTGATACGGGCCCGGCCAGAGCTCAGCATCCATCTGGCAGCCAAGCGAGGGGGGTATAGATGGGGGGGGGGGGGGGGGGGTTGCTTTGTCTAAGGTACCACCTCTCATGGATCTAGATGTCCAGGAGTTTTTGTTGGCAAGGTGCAACTCAGATCTCACCATGCGAAACAGCTTTCGGGATCTGCTTTAATTCATCGGTGTGTGTTGCTCGACTTGGACCAATCTTCCTGTCTTCTTCACAGATCTGTGTGTTCTTCAGGACAAAAAGATTTTCTCTTACGTATCAACGTTTAGGTGCAACTGAGAGGCCTTTCTATGGAAACAGCACCAGCAGCACCAAGTCAATTATCTGATTTATCCTATATCTGTCCAATGGTCTCACACATTGAGTCCATATTTCTGTTATATATTGTTTTTTTGTTGTGAACAGGTTTTTAAGTCCTCAATGATGTCACCATACAAATATACCTCTATTATCTTCCTTTGAAGCATGCTGTTCCTTCATGCTGTTGTTAAAGTAACACAACAGTGAAAGAGAAGTAACCGAACATAGTACCAAACAGGTATGTAATAATGCTCACAGCAATAAAAAGAGGAAAACCTGTCTCATCCAGTTGTCTTTAGCAGATCCTATACACATCAGGGCTGCAACGTTACTTATTCCATACATTTTCAATAGAGACCCATTTGGTTCAGACTTGTTTTAATGCTGTACACCTGCAGAGCAGAAGTGTATGTTTCACCGTACATCTATAAAAACTGGCCCCATAACTAAGTAATGAGAGCTCTCGGCTATCACTGAAGTCTACTATTTGGAAAGATTAAAGTTATTTATTCTGCCACATTGACGGTGGAGGTGAAAGGTGATCCGAAGCAAAAAGCTTTATGTTTTTCAACAGAAATATGGCACATAGCTTGCTCTACATCAAAATGACCCACCTGGAACAACATTCAGCCGAACATCCATCACATTAGAACCTAGAGAAATCTGTTCAGTTCTAACCTAGATGTCTGGAACACTCAACCACCTCTGAATAAAATGGGAGTCTTAATGGCAGCAAATATGTGCAGTATGGTATTGATAGACGTCTGTCCATCAGGGAAGGTTTTACCTGCTTGCTTTTCATTAAAGAACCACTTTTACACTTAATGACTCCAGAGCCGCAGGTGGCTCTTTGGTCCTTCCACAATGGCTCCTAATAATTATGGCTGAAATGATAAAGAACCAACCAACCTTTTAAAATAGACATAATATAAAGTTTTAGCAGTTCTTTTTTCATGGAATAATTGCAGCAATCCCTCATACTGAGCATGCATGAAGCAACAGTGGAGAGAAAAACTCCAACAGAACCAGGCTCAGTGTAAACGGTCATCTGCCTCGACCAACAAGAGGTTTGAGAAGACAGAGCAGAGACACAAAAAAGCACAGAATCACTGATCCAGCAATCCTTTCTATGTTGGTAATGGCAGATGATCTGTCCCCCTAGATGGTGTCACAGCTAACAGAATATCAACATCCCATAGAAGAAAATGTATCCATCCTTTTTTGCAAATGTTTTATGTTTTGTCTTTATTTGAAAACCTAACAATAATAATAAAATAGTGTTTTTTTTTTCAAATGACAAGAAATTTCCCATTGTAGATATTTATCTAAAAATAAGTTATCTTTCTTTTAAAAGAAATTATGTAACATGCAGCGTTTTATTTCGCTGAACAAAGCGCAAAAATTTCTCTTTAGATTGAGAAGTTTGCAGACTGCAGGTGTATAATTAAAAACAGAGGCACCCATTTATAATTATCAAATGTTTGCAAGGTCTAGATGTTTCATAATTTAAATTCTTAAACCCCATTTTTAAGAGGTTTCATGGCTGTACAATGATTTTATAAATTGACGAAAATTAAAATAAATCCCCTGTCAGTTATGTCAAATATTGGCACAAAATTTAAGCTTTCTTATTTCACTGTTGAATAGAGCTAAGATTAAACTGTACAATGCTCAGAGGAAGAAAAAAAAAACAGTTTAGGACTACAAGTTGCACTTAGCATGTTAAATGCAAAACATCATAAATTAATTACCACGGCTTGTATGAATGCGTTATCAGAAAAGAAAAGAACAAGTTCGCTATGGTGCATCTGAGCAGACCAGGAGACTCTGAAGCTAAGATGTTTAGGGAAAATCATACACAGGACTTGTAGTTAATGTAAGCTGTTGAGCAGGAAGGTGGAGGGTGGATGACATGCAGTTGTTTTACAGTCACAGACCGGAGCACCTTGATCTCAATTAGCCAGCCCATACGCTCTCACAATACATATTTTTGCTAACTCAAGTGTGAAGTCATCCTTCTGACCGCTGAAGCATGGCTAAAATAATGTCATGCTGCAAGATGATAATCACAAGTATAGTCAATCTACAGGATAATGGCCTAGAAAACAAAACAATTAAACTGTAACTAATTGAAATCCTGAGGTGAAATCCTGAAGAGACCACTGAACTAAACGCTCTCAAAAAGAAGTCGTACGAGTGTGTTACACTTCAGGCCCTTAACAACAAAACATGATGGTTTACCGCCGCCTAAGGTAGTTCTACGTTAAAATCTGACGTTATTTTCACTGAATAATACCAATTCAGCACCATGTGACATGCCTCATTAGTCTGAGCTTCATCTAACCTATAGTCCTATTTTAACAAAATATAAACTGAAAGAAACACTTTGGACACAATTGCAAGACAACAGAAACCAGAGCAAAAGAAACACTAGTGAGAGAGGGGGGGGGGGTGATTCTTAGTTGGCAGAGAAGGAAGAATAATGTGGGAATGTCTTATTTTCTGTCCGTTCAGTTTGGTCCTGACACACTTCAGCTGCTGCAACAGATTGGCATCGCAGTCTATCACCAGGGAAAGCAATGGCCACCCAGGGTGACTGATAACACAACTGTCCCCATCCGCACGCTGTTAATACAAAAAAAAAAAAGCAGCCAGAGCAGCTTTACAAGCATTTGTCCTTTTGGAAACAAAAAGAAAATTAGAGCATATAAAAAGAGCAGAAACACGGCAGATACTGAGGATCAGCAGGAAAGCGAACAAGACGGCGAAGTGACAGAGGACAGTTACTGTGGCAACCGGGCCTCTGGTGGCGACCGCCTAATCAGAGAGCAGACTGTTGGATACCCATGATAATTCCCCCCAGGACGTATGCTCATTTCGCCCGTGGATCACTGGAGCCATTTTACATTAATGACAGCTTGGAACTGCTTTCTAATGACAACCACATATTCGCACAAACCTTTAAACACACATCTGGAGCGTCTCATTCCTACATTGGACAAGTTCTTATTATTTATGAAAATAAAAAAATCAATGCTGTGGAGATGCACCAAGTGGTTAGACCGCCCAACAGCAAATACAAAGGAGGCACGTTGGAAATACTTAAACCGCAGGGGCTCGAACAAAAACGCTGACAGAAATCAATGAAAGCAGAATTACAACTAGGAAGATTACAAGCTTGACATGGGTTGGTAACAAGAGGATCTGACAATGAACTGAGAGAAACAGTGAATGTGATTGCTGGATGACTGGGAGATGTGCTGATTACTGATGAATGGGAGGTGAGGGGAGCCGGCAACTGAGACAGCTATAAGGGAATCTAATGAGGGAGAATGGCAGGAGAAAACATACAGAGCAAAACAAAACAAAGATGAAAACCCAAACAACACATCATAAAACACCATAAACCTCGCCATACCACAATACACCCATTAGAGTTAAAAAAAAAGTACAATCCAGAACTGGGTGGCTGGAAGGGTGGACCAGGGAGGCGGAACAATCTAAACTGCAAGAGCTGAATTTGGCAGAGGTGATGGTGGCCTGTCATTAATTCTCTCAGGGCATAGCACTGAAAGCGAGCTCGGGCTGGTGGGAGCTAAGTGTCCTGAAGGTGCGTCAAGTTCCCCAAAGGGTGACTCCTCGACTTCTGTATTTATGAGGCCATGCAGGCACTTCTATCCCAGATAAAATATGTAAGGCAGAAGGAGACAAACGTTTGGTATTCAGTGATTACTGGTTCCCCTCTGGGCTTCATCAAATGGGAATCTCCAGCACTCATTGGAGCATTTGCAGCCAAGTGTGTAGAAGCTGCCATAAAATGAAAATTAGTTTATCAACGTCTGAAGTCAATCAAACTTTGACATGGAAATTAGTCATTGCTCAGAGTGGAGTTGGTGAAGTTTTTGGGATTCTTGCGTATAAGTTGAATGCAGACGCTGCACTGGTTTGTCACTGTCAAAAAACATCTGAGCCAAAAAAGGGGAAGCTTTTAATTTATATTGCTGTTTCATTCTGACTTATGGCCGCAAGCTGTGGGTGGTGAGAAAAATGGAATTGTGAAAACAAAGAGCTGAGATAAACCTTACTCTTCAGAAAGGCTGGACTAACACTTAGGAAAATCATGAAGGGCTCAAGTATTTGAAAAGAGCACAGAACAAAGCTGCTGCTGCTCCTCTTCTTTGAGAGAAGGCCATTAAGCTGGTGTGGGCATCTGGTCAGGATCCTTTCTCGGGAAGGTATTAAGTTACTGCCCCTGCATCCCAATCTTAAAAAGGTTTTGATATGTGAAAATGAAAAATTGCACCAGCAGAAGGTATGTTCTTGTGATTTATAACTCACAATTTCCACAGATTCCCTCTAAATTCACAGTTATCCATCAGAAATCTGTGAATAAGTAATATCTATGAACAGGATTACAGGGGGAAAAAATGGTAATTATCCACTCACTTAGGTAAAAGACAGAAAAACTAATGTTACACTAAATACTTCAACCAGCTTTAAACTTTAGTCTCCTCAAGTCCCGATCTTAACTCGTCTTCCCAGTTTTCAAGCACGAAGGAGCATCGCTTGTGGCCGGGTTGACCATATCCCTTGATAGAGTAAGCAATCACAGGCCACGGCCTAGAAGGGCAGGCAATTTGCAGACCCAAAAACACAGCTGGTTCCAATATCTTGAAGATAAATTGAGCTGTACATGAATGGGAATTTGATTTAATACTAGAAAGAGTAGAGAGAAAATAAAAGCTTAGTGTGACATCCAGTCAGCAGCATTTCTTCATGTAAACTACATAGCTGAAACCAGATATTTAAATGCATGTTTAAAAAAAAACTCATAAGATTTTCTTTACTCGACCTCTGACATTGAATGAACCTAAACTTAACCCATTTTGAGTAATTTAGTATTGCAAGGATTATTTATTTTATTATTTTCAGCCTTTTTGGAGAAATCTTACACTTCAAATTAAGAAGTTGATAAATATTTCTTTAGTGTTTCACACAGTTGAATTCTGATCTAAATAATTTGGACCAGATCTTTTGGGTATCATTCAATGAGGTTTCCACAATATTTTCCTTGGCAGTTGCTGGCAGGCTTCCTCAAACTTCACAGATGGGGAATCAATTTTAGTTTTGTTGGGTCAACCGTCACCAAAAACTCTTTGTCCCCGAGTGCATTTTGCAAACTGTAATTCTGGACCCTAGCCTAGCCTGGACCACAGATTCCCTTTCTGCCTCAGTCCCTCTGCCTGCTCATTCAAGGAAGTAGTTTTCCCCACTGCAGGAAGCAGCTTGTCTGGAGACCTCGGCATGCCCGTACAGAAACCTCATCATCCCCTGCTTCTAAAAAGGTTGGTGGCTTTCATCCGGTGCTCTCAAGTCTGCGCTGAGTTGTCACCAGCCATTAACCTGTCTCTCTTTTCCCGCTGCGATTACCGAGGACGTTCCAGCTCGGCCCGTGTCGGCTTGTTCTGCGCTTAAACAAAAGCTCTGATTCCACTCCTGTTTCCGGCTGAATTGTTGGGTTTGCAATCCCTTTGTTCAATTTCAATGCAAGAATGTGTAATTCTAACTGCCCTAAAGAAGGAAACATTTAGTCTGATTTAACGTCAAACAATGAAGAAAAAATTTCCTTTTATAAAGTGTAAGTAAATATTCGGTTTGATGGTGCGTCTGATAGGTTAAAGTAAACTTGTTTTGATCCAAATGTAGCCCTAATACTAAAGAAGTATCTCCCTGTCTTCCAAAACAATTCCTTTTGTTTGCACCTCCGTCTTCTTCCGTCTCCATTTCCTCTTTTGTGGAGCCAGTGTTTGGCTGACACACAGACCATCATCATGATGGGTCAGGGTGCCAAGCAGACATCTGATAGGAAATTTAGTGCCAAAGAACCCACATACACACAAACAGATCCACTGTGGAATCTCTTCACTGCATCAGCTCACAGATAGTACAGCCATCAGCAATTACGCGGTCGATGTCTAACCCACCGAAACCGCTCTGCTGCTGTCGGACCCCGCTGCTACCTGTGAACGTCATGCTTGTTAGTTTCTCTTTAATGAAACGAATTTCAGGATGACACGGATTCTGCTTTCCACACTTTAATTTCAACCACCGGTGAGTTGTCCAATCAAAACTCGGAGGAAGGTGCTGACCTCACAGTGCTTGTCTTGTAGACAATAAGCGCGTTTTAGCTTTGGACAGCTGTTTCAGTTTTCAAATTAGGACTGAATTTAGGTTCAAATGTACCATATGAAAAAAAACTACAGTTGTAAAAAGAGCTTGGAGAAATATTGGACCGTAAATAATGGTAGCCGATTTCAGTTTTCCATACATATTATCTATGAACTAGTTAAGTGATTTTTGTTATTTTAGGATACAAAAAGAAAGACTGAAATCACTGCTGACCCAGAAGAACACAAAGGCCCATCCCATATTTACCAAACAAACATCTGTATGGTCCTTAAGACATTTGGCTTAATATTATGTGCATTAACACTTTGTAAAGTCTGTCATGTTGCCTGTTGTGTAAAACCAACACAGCAGTATAGAAGAACAATGTCATACCACCAGTCAAACATGTTGGTGGTAGTTTGATGATCAGATAGCGCTTAGCTGTTTTTTGATGGAGCTATCAGTTCTGCTCTCTACCAGTAAGTCCTGAAGGAAAACGAAATGTCCTGAAGGTCAAGTGCACTTTGGCTATGCAGCAGGACAATTATCCAAAGCACATCAACAAGTCCACCCTTGAAAGGCAAAAACAAACAAATAAAATGCAAGTTTTGGAGAAGCCTAGTCAAAGTCAGGACATAAATCCAACTGAGTTTCTGTTCTGTGACCTTATACTGTCCTGTTTGAATTTAGTTTTCTGACTAAATTCAGAAAACTGTGTAGATGTGTGTGCGTAGATGTCACACACATCTATTCAATTCAATTCAATTTTATTTATATAGCGCCAATTCATTAAACATGTCATCTCAAGGCACTTTACAAAGTTAAGTTCAATCATATTATACAGATTGGGTCAGATTATACAGATTGGTCAAAAATGTTCCTATATAAGAAAACCAGTTGATTGCATCAAAGTCCCGACAAGCAGCATTCACTCCTGGAGAAGCGTAGAGCCACAGGGAGAGTCGTCTGCATTGTCCATGGCTTTGCTGCAATGCCTCATACTGAGCAAGCATGAAGCGACAGTGGAAAGAAAAAACACCCGTTAGCGGGAAGGAAAAACCTCTAGCAGAACCGGGCTCAGTATGAACGGTCATCTGCCTCGACCGACTGGGGGTTACAGAAGACAGAGCAGAGACACAACAAGACAGACAAAAAGCACAGAAGCACACATTGATCTAGTAATCTGTTCTACATTAGATGGTAATAGCAGGTGATCTGTCCTCCCTGGATGATTTCACAGTCAACAGAACGTCAGACCAGGTGTACCTACTATGAAGAAAAAAGAGAGAGAACAAAAAGTTAAAAGCTGAAATGACAACATCTACACACAATTACATTTTTGTTTACAGTAGAAGATTTAGAATTAAAGTTAGTCCAGTAATTGTTGATCTCTGTTGCAGGAGGTGTTTGGTGGAGGAGTACTGATGGCTCTGAAGGTGTGGAGTGAGTTGCGGTGCTCGTGTGCTGCTTGGCGTCTGAAGAAATTTCCATCAAGGCTGGGTGGAGGGACGACAGAAAAGTATTGTGAGCGGCTAACCATGGAGGCAGGAACTGTGGCTGACAACCGCGGAGCAGGTGAGCATCCTGGAAGGTTTTTTAAAGATTGAGGACTTGACTTGTGGCTCAAGAAATCGGATCTTTTGGTTACAAGACTCTCGAGAGGAATGAATCACACTGGTTGCTCCTCAGGTGAGTTGAAGGCACCAACTGCTTCTTCAACCTATTATTTGGTGAACATATCTACCACCACTAATGCATCTTTATTTATTTCAGCAGGTGTGAGTTCAGCAAAGTCCATCGTTATAGGTTGAAAGGGTCTGTCGGGTGGAGGGTGTGTTGCTTGAGAGGTGTGTGTTGCCTTGGCTGTTTTGTGTGTTGCACGGATCATACATTTTGTGCACGTGAATTGAAACCTTTTGCTAACCCAGACCGAATTGGGTTAGCAGATGTATAGCAGCTTCCTCAGTATCTTGACTGGACCAGGACCGGAAAACTAGGGCTGCGCCCTCAGTCCCCATAACCTCGACTATAGGTGCAGTCAGCACAGCCCCTTGGGTCTTTCCATCCCCTTCTTTGTTTAGATTTTGTAGTTACACTGGTTATGTTTGAAGTAAATATTCATTGGATGATCTGAAATGGTTAAGTAGATCAAATAAGCAGAAACAAGAAATCGACAAGGGGGCAAATACTTTTTCAAGGCTTTGCTTGGGGAAATTGGGATCTATTAAATCAAAATAGTTATTTGGAGCAACGCATTATGTTCACAGATTATGATTTCCATGGAACATTAGTTTAGCATATTGTTACTGTTAGAGCGAAAGCCTGGATCTGCAAAAATGAAAGGAAATGGAAATAAAGCAAAAATTATAAAATAAAATGCCTTGCTTCTAAGCATAAATTCATACTGTTTGGAGAAACCTGAATGTTTTTTGAATGCTTTTCACTGGATATTTATTAATGGAGCCACAGACAGATGTGAAGTTTTGTCGCTGAGTCCTTCTTCAGTCTATTTAAAGAGTCTTCTCTACACCATTACCACACTGGGCTATAGATTAATAGCTCTTCTGGGACACGTACTGCACCTTTGCTTTGTGTAAATTTGAAATTCTACAATCTAATAAAACAATGATTTACATTGAAAATAAAATCTATATTTTCAGTTATTGCCCAGCCAATGGCCCTACACTGTGAAGGAAAACAGATATCTAGCTGTGTGGATCCTACATTTCTGTTTTTAAAAAGTCAGAAATGACATTTTGTAAATGATGTTTACACTTCTCAGTTATGGTCATTCCAGTGACACTACAGCATCAGGACTTTTTCTCAAATCCTGGTGCTGAAAATGCAACTTTCATGTGTATGTTATAAAAAAAAATTTGAAGGGCACACTGGAA
Source organism: Fundulus diaphanus (assembly GCA_037039145.1). NCBI lineage: Eukaryota > Metazoa > Chordata > Actinopteri > Cyprinodontiformes > Fundulidae > Fundulus > Fundulus diaphanus. Next base: position 36,203,773 of record CM073125.1, read on the forward strand.
GTCGAAGATTACAACACAACAATAAACTGCTTAAACGTAAACCCATCCACTGTAATAATAATAACAATAACTTTATTTATAAAGTGCTTTCATTCAAAGTGCTGAACACTAGGTGATAAAAATAGTAAAACAAGAAATAAAACAATGCAATTTAAAAACGGGTAAAAACATAAGAACAAAAGGAATCACCAACATTAAAATAATATAATTTAGGCATTGAATTTGGCTGCATAAGATCGGGTGAACAAGTGAGTCTTTAGCTTTAAAAACCTCCACAGAACATGCCCGCCGAATGTCTTGAGGGAGATTGTTCCACAGAGATTGATCAAGAAAGGAAAAAGCAAGCTCCCTTACAGTTCTTTTAGCCTTTGGGACTTTTTAAAGACCCGTGGCCTGTGATCAAACAGCACAGGGAGGAAGGTGCAAAAGTTCGGCTAGATAAGAAGGCACCAGACCATTTTGAGCCTTGTAGGTGAGGTCAAACCTGACAAGGCAAATGGTGAAGGGATGTCAGTACTGAGGTGATGTGCTTGTATTTCCCAGCTTTGGCCAAGATGCGAGCAGCCGCGTTTTGAACCATCTGCAGGCCTCTAAAACCTTTGCTTGGTAACCTAGACAGGAGAGCATTACGATAATCAATGCATGAAGATAAAAATGCATGGATAAGAACCTCTGCATTTTCAAAGGACAAACACTGTCTCATTTTATAAATGTTCCTAAGATGGTAAAATGCAGTCCTTTTGACCGCTTTAATGTGAGGTTTAAAGGAGAGCACCGGGTCAAACCACACTCCCAATTCTTTACCTTGTCCCTACATTTTATCACAGTCATCAAGTTTCAAGGTAACAAAAAATTCTTTATCCACTTTTTTCCTCCAGCAAAAGCCTGGTGAAATTATTATTTTGGAAGTAAATGACAAATAAGTTTCCTTCTCTGCCGGCAGCCTCTCCTGTCTTGCCGTTCTCTAACTCTGTCGCCTGAATGCTGTTTGCGTTCCTTTGTTTTTTGGTGAAGTCATTCTCAGTCATCCAGTTCATGATCAATCCAAAAAAAAGGTTAAAAAAATAGAACAACTGGACCTCTATACCAAAGCTAAAGATGTTTCGCTTCTCATCCTGGAAGCTTCCAATTAAAAATGTCTGGAATAGCGTGGAGCTCAAAGCTTTACAGACCTCCTGGCGAGGCCTCATTGGAGTTTAGACTAACATGTAGATTAACCTGGAACTGATCGCCCCTCACAATGGAGAGTCATTAGGCTCATCGTTTGCCTGGCTCACAGGAAGGAGGTGTGAATTGGGGTGAAACTTAGTAGGAATCAAACCTGCTGTGTTTTACGTTTTTGAAAGTTGAAACCTAAGCCCTCCTCCTGTGTTTAAAGTTGTTTTTTCTTGTTTTACGTAAATGGCTTCCTTCACCCCTCTCTCAAACAATCTGTCTTCTCTGTCCAAAATGTCAACATTTTGGTCCTCAAAAGAGTGTCCTTTGCCCTTAAGGTGTAGGTGGAAAGCAGAGTCTTGTCCTGAGGAGGTAGCTCTCCTGCGTTGCGCCATGCGTCTGTGGAGAGGTTGTTTGGTTTCTCCAATATAAAGATCAGAACATTCCTCACTGCACTGAACTGCATACACCACTCCGCTCATCTTAGGTTTGGGATTTTGTCCTTAGGATGGACCAGCCTCTGTCTGAGGGTCCTGTTTGGTTTAAAATGTACTGGGATCTTGTGTTTACAGAAAATCCTCCTGAGTTTTTCAGAGACTCCAGCAAAAATGAGATGACAATGTTTCTGTCCTTGTTCAGCTTTTAACTTTTTGTTCTCTCTCTTTTTTTCTTCATAGTAGGTACACCTGGTCTCACGTCCTGTTAGCTGTGACATCATCCAGGGAAGACAGATCACCCTCTATTACCATCTAATGTACTACAGATTATTGGATCAATGTGTGCTTGTTGTGTCTCTGCTCTGTCTTCTGTAACCCCCAGTCGGTCGAGGCAGATGACAGTTCATACTCAGCCTGGTTCCGCTGGAGGTTTTTCCTTCCCGTTAATGGGGAGTTTTTCTTTCCACTGTTGCTTCATGCTTGCTCAGTATGAGGGATTGCTGCAAAGCCATGGACAATGCAGACGACTCTCCCTGTGGCTCTACGCTTCTCCAGGAGTGAATGCTGCTTGTCGGAACTTTGATGCAATCAACTGGTTTTCTTATATAGGAACATTTTTGACCAATCTGTATAATATGACCCAATCTGTGTAATATGATTGAATTTGACTTTGTAAAGTGCCTTGAGATTACATGTTTCATAAATTGGCATTATATAAATTGAATTGAATAGAACTCCACATTATGTTCTGCGGTGTGTGTTTTGGATTTCTTTATTGATTTGACAAAAGCCCAGTTAGGGTATCCATAGGTTTGAAGAGCATCTTTGATGTGTTTCTGTTACTTGTCATTCCCTTCTGTCCTAGTAGGGACATGTTCGGTAAGGTTGTAATGACGGAAAGCTTGTGTTCCAGTGGGTGGTGAGAATCAAAAAGAAGATATTGGTCTGTGTGAGTAGGTTTCCTGTAGACCTCAAGGTTGAGTCTTCCATCTCTTTCCATGCTCACCAAGCAGTCCAGAAAAGGTAGCTTGTTGGCAATGGCATCCTCTCTGGTAAACTTGATGTTGTTGTCCACCGAGTAGATGTTTATGGTGAAGGCTTCTACTTATTTAGCCTGGATTTTGACCCATGTGTCATTCACATACCTGAACCAGTAGACTGGTGCTGTTCTTCTGAAGGAGTCTAAAGCTACATGTTCCTTTGTTTGGGCCTAGTTGCCAGGGGCACTTTAACTAGTCTGACGACCCCAAAGTGCTTTACACTACATCAGTCATTCATCACACATTCACACCCTGACAGTGGTGAGCAATGTTAGTAGCCACAGCTGTGCTGAGCAGGCTGACAGAAGCAAGGATACGTCAAGGCCACAATGGGGGATCAAACCAGCAACCTTCCAATAGGGGATTTTCAGGTGACGTCATGCTCACGTGACTACTCAGCGCGTCCGCCATATTGGGTGGCAGTCGTTTCGCACCGTTGACCCTGCATTGTATGAAGCCTTAGGCAGTATTGAAAGTGAACAATGGGGAAAACGTGTTTAATGGTTGGTTGCACGGCCCGTGGAGGTGGAGAACAATGCTCTTTCTATCGCCTACCAGCCGTAATCGTGAATCAATGTGAAAAAACAGCTATCTGAACAATGCCGTCACCTATGGCTGACACGGATATCCAGGTCCGATTTGGACGGTGTTAAGCTGCAATACGCCAGAGTCTGTGGTGCTCACTTTGTCATAGGTAATTAACTGTTAAGCATTTAAAACATGTAAGAATATATTAATAATAGGGCTTGGGCGTCATGACGTATTACTTTCCGTGGCCGCCATGTTGACTGCCTCCGCCGCCGCTACTCAGACTACTGCCTATGACTACCGCGTACTGTACTCCCTCTTAGCCGTGTTTTAATTTGATTAATTTCACCTTAACTTGATTTCAACCATGGTAAACCGTTGCTGTATTGTGGGCTGTAACAGCGCAACACATGATCGTCATGGGAAAAACATAGAAATGGGTTAATTTTCCACCGCTTTCCTGCCTGGAGGCACAACCACGGAGAACAAGTGTCAGAGATAACGAAGAGTCGTCGGCTCGCTTGGATCGCGGCTGTAAGACGACCGAACATAACTTTCCACAGTATCCCGATGTCAATGAGAGTGTGTTCTAAACCTTTGAAACACATAGCAGCTAGTTAAAAGTACATTACATGCGTGAGTGGTTGTTAGCACTAACGGTTAGCAGATGCCAGAGCCCGTCTGAGCGCAGCTTACCTTTGAACGAGTTGCTGTGTTCCCACTGTTTGCTGGCTTTATGATCTGCAGCTCCTGAACCCATCCATTCGTAAACTGCACATGAGACTCCAAGGACTTGTAGCTTCAGAACTGTTCTGAAGTATAGGCGCTCACACCACAAACAAGGTAGCCGAAGACATCTGATATGCAAAGTGACGTCCGCGCTACTTCCGGTAAATACGGTAAATACAACTTAATTTTGCACTGGTCATTGTTCTGCTTAAATAATTAAAGCCGCGAGCGGCGTCGAGCGGCCCTGCAGCCAAGCGCCTTCGCGCACCGCCGCCGGCCGTCAGCCACCGCAGAAGCTGTCACGCATTTTCGGCGCATTTGCATCGGATTGTGTACATTTTTACCATCTTATTAAAACTCACCCGTCCACGTATGATGGCGATTTCCTTCATGTACATAACTTCTACATCTCGTACCCAACCAGATGTGAACTGGTTGTGAGCCTCTAGACCCTTGTAAGCTCTCATTTCCTCAAGACTGTGCAGAGGGTTTTCACTGAACACCAGGTAATGCACTATGTCGCCGTGCTCTACATTTGGCCAATCATCTGGATTAGTGCTAAACAAGGCACCGTGGAGGGCATAGGGGTCCATATGGTCGATCACGTAACATTTCCTCAGATATACGTCCTTATCTGGTGGCTCTAGCGGGCTGGCATACTTATCCATTCGCGATATGATATGATAATATGCCACCCAAGATGGCGGACCGGAAGCTGGCCAGTGACGTCACTGAAAACCCCCAATTGTAAAACAAACTCCCTAACTCCTGCGCCACTGTCATCAAGAACTGCACCCATATGAGAATCTTTAAGTATCCAATTAAAAACCAGCATGAAGTCACATGGAAGCCAAAGGTTTAGGAACATATATACCTAATCATATGGCCAATGCCTCTCAACAATAAGAATTATGAATTTAGACTTCCACACACAAAAATAACCTCAAACAAAATCAAAATGGAATGGGAATACTGGACGCCCAACCCTGAGCGCCACTCTGATGCATGTACATGGAGCACAGATCGCAGGCACACATTACTGGGGTGTATTACTTCCATTCAACCTTCTTCAGGATCCCTTAGTGAGGGAATGTAAGCAACATGGTTGTCCTTGATCAGCTGTCAGATAGCGGTTTATCTAGGAGCCCCATTAAATACACACTACTGTTCCCCTGCCTGCTTCCCTATCAGCTGTTTGTCAGAGAGAGCAGGAGGAGTATCATAGGAAAGGGCAAATGGGCAAAGGCGAGTCAAGGGAGGGGAAAAGAGTTGACAAAGGAAGAACCAGGCAATTACAGAGCGGCGTGTGGAGGAGAGTGAACCGACACTAAAGAGGTCCAGGACGAGGATCGTTGGACATGTTATCTGCCTTGATTTACAGAGTTCTGCAGGGTATTCAACGCTTTGTGCTCCAAACAAACTTCTGCTTGCCAAGCATTGATCAAGAGAGAATCCGTCGCTGGAATGTTTCAACACTGCACTCTAGAGGCTGAAGAGAAAATGTAAAATCTGACCACGGATACTAAGAGTACTAATATAAATTAACCCTTTTGAAGTGTTATAAAAACAGATTATCATAGAAAGCAGAATTCAACCTCTCACCAATCTGGGAAAACACATTTATAGTTTACTTACTCTGAAAAACAAGGGCCAGGAGGTTGTGTGCTTCATTTAATAAAGGTTATGTTTCTCATCTGTTACCAAGGACAAAACGATATGATGCCACTGACCCAGAATCCTCCGTTTCCCTGCTTCACAAACACTCAGAAGACTACCAGATTAGACTTTAAGACCTTGGCTGGAACAAGAGAGGCTTAATTGAAAATACTGCTGAGAAAAGCCAATCTGCAAGAGCAGCACAACTGCCCTTTATACACAAGTTTAACTTTGTTCTTGCCTCTTGACTATTAAACAGAAGCTGCAATGCATTTCATGTATAAAATATAAAGGATAGCACTCACTGTGCCCTTTGTTCTTTCCTTTGGTAGAAAGCTGAGCCACAACGGGCAACACAAGTTGTTAGCACTTGCAAGGTTGTTCAGTAGTGGAGCAGTATATAATTAATACAACAAATCTACAGACAAGTTCTCCTTTTATGATGGAGGTGATGTGTGGAAACTTAAAAAAATGATGCTGGCTGGTCAAGGAGGTGTGTTGAAAAGTGTCCCGATGCAGTAGTAGATGCTGTTCTGTGGACATAACCACGGGTAGAAGTGAGAACTCGTGAGAACAAGTTTTTATTCCCCCAGGGACAGCAAGCATTCAAACTCTCAGGACAGGAAAAAAAAATCCACTTTTGTTTATATCCAACACTCTTGCACCACATCACAAAGGGCATATTTGATGATCTATGTTGGTAATGTGTGAATATTGTCAGCGCTTTGTGCAGAAGTTATTCAGATATTTTGAGAATTTCATTTTGTCCTTTATAAACTAAACACTAGCTTGTGGATGGTCTGAATAATTGGCAGAAAGTCTGTAGCGATGTTTTACTGCCCCCTTGTGGACACATCTTGTGACTACAGCTTTGACTTTCACTCATTCAATTATAATATACAGGACTGTCTCAGAAAATTAGAATATCGTGAAAAAGTATACTAGTAGGCTATTCAACTAATCACTTGAATCGTCTAATTAACTCGAAACACCTGCAAGGGTTTCCTGAGCCTTGAAAAACACTCAGCTTGGTTCAGTAAACTAAATCACAAGTATGGGGAAGACTGCTGATCTGACTGCTTTCCAGAAGACCATCATTGCCACCCTCCATCAGGAGGGTAAGACACAAAAAGAAATTTCTCAAAGAGCAGGCTGTTCACAGAGTGCAGTTTCAAAGCACATTCACAAAAAGTGTGTTGGAAGGGGGAAATGTGGCAGGAAACGCTGCACAACCAAGATCTGGCACCTGCCCACAGTGCCAAAACCACCAGTAACTGGTGTACTGACCATGGCATTACTCTCCTTGATTGGCCTGCCAATTCCCCTGACCTGAACCCCATCGAGAATTTGTGGGGTATTGTGAAGAAGAAGCTGAAAGACACCAGACCCAACAATGCAAATGAGCTAAAGGCCGCTATTGAAGCATCCTGGGCATCCATAACACCTCAGCAATGCCACAGGCTGATTGCCTCCATGCCACGCCGCATTGATGCAGTAATCTGTGCAAAAGGATTCCCAACCAAGTACTGAGTGCATTAATGGACATTTTCAAATGTTTGATTTTGTTTTGCTGTTATAATTTTTTTTTTTACTTGGTCTGAGGAAATATTCTAATATTTTGAGATAGGATTTTTGAGTTTCCTTCAGCTGTACGCCATAATCAACAATATTAAAACAATAAAAGGCTTGCGATATTTCAGTTGATTTGTAATGAATCCAGAATGTATGACATTTCATGTTTTTTAATTGCATTACAGAAAATAAAGAACTTTATCACAATATTCTAATTTTCTGAGACAGTCCTGTAATCTTTAATTTTCTTGAAACAAGCTGTATTTTTTACCAGGTGTCACTGCAACATATTTTTGCATCAATGTATTCAAATTGGAACCTTCTTTATTCTCCCGTCGTTACGTGCTCGTTATTTTACAGGGTAACTGCTCAGCCATGTCACTCCTTTCTCCTGCTGCCAGGCTGTTACAACAAACAGCTCCAACAATACTGAAGACTGGCAGCACTAAGGTTTATTACAGCTGTTCTAAGACATGTAGAAAATAGAATATTTATCGTTTTTAACAACTTTACCGTTAATATTAGGTGTTACTAGACAGACTAGACAGAGGTTTTGGAATGCAGGGGTTGCTCCAAAAGACCATTTTTTTTACTCTGTGGCGGCATCAGCCATCTTCTACGTCATAGTTTGTTGGAGCTGCAGCTGATCTACAGCTGAGATAAAAGCGATTCGATAAGTTCCTCAGGAAGGCCAGCTCTGTTCCAGGATGCCCCCTCCCACTCAACCCAGTGCAGGTGGAGGGAGACAGCAGGACTCTGGCGAAAATAACATCGCTGTTGGGCAATGTTTTTCCACCGCATGCATGAAGCTGTTGCAGAGTTGGAGAGCTCCTTCAGGGACAGACTGCTGCATCTTCCCAGCAGCTGTTAGCCTTTATAACCATCACTACTCCCAACAAGCTCAATAAGTATTTACATCCCTGTGGTGATTTTCAAGTTTTTTTTTTTTTCATTTCTAATAAAAAGTATGTTTTTTTTATGCGCACACATGCATACATTTTTTAAATTACCCTACGTGGTTGCACTTATTTTAGCTGAGTATGCTATTCTTAATAACTACAGTATCATTTTCCTTATGTTGTAAATTTGTTGCTACTTTACGGTCCCCTTCTTATATTTCTGTTTTTATATTTTTTTACCTTAGGGTGTATCTGCACGGTCCCATTTGCCTTTCACTTTACTGCTGGTACACCGAAATCTCCCCACTGTTGGACAATAAAAGACATTCTTTTACCTCTTTCTCATACATATAAAGATAAAAATCTTTGATATGCAAACTCCACGCACAAAGGCCTTGGCTTGGATTTAAGCCCCGGCATTTCATGCTGCAAGGCAGCCGTGCTAATGACTTGGCCACCGTGTGATCCCGTCCATCCATATATGTGACATTTTATCAATTACAGCATCAAAAATATGCAAATGAAAACCATGATCCAGAAGGAAATTCTTTGCCCATTGGAGCCAGAAGCAGCATGTAGAAGACTACAAATCTGATGGATTAACTGTCAGAGAAATCTCAGCTGCCAACTCGGAGGATTGTGATTTTTTTGCATGCGTTTAAAGGCTGTTTTTCATGTCAGGTAATTTTCTTTTAGCTCAACTGATACAAGAGTTTTTTTTGTGCCTGGATTCCACGAATGCACGGACTGTTCAGAATAATCTTGTCGGTAATCAATCACTCCATCAGTCAAGCAATGCACCACTATTATTTCCTATGAGAATAAATCGCAATCCACTAACTCAATCCATCTTTCTTTCTTTTTTTTTTTGTAAGATGTATGTCTTTGAGAGGGAAATCACTGACTGGTGTCGTGTTTTAATCAAAAACTCCATGTTCTGGACCAGAGAGTCACAGGGCAGGACTTTGCAAGAGTTTTAAATGGCTACAGTGCAACTTTAAATTGGCTGTGGGGAAGCCTTGTGGTCAGTGTGAAAGCAGCTAATGGTAGCATTAATAAGGTAGGGAAGCCATGCTTCGGCTGCTCTTAATCACCTCCTGACTATATGTAGTTCCAAAGTACTGAGCCCAGAGAGAGTCGCAAGGAAATAAAACCTCCAGAGGGCAAATGTGAGATACTCGTCCAATCTATGAATCATTAAAACAGCCTAATCTGAAATTATATTTTCTCACTTAATGTCACTCTGCCAGAGGAGGAGAGGTATTAACTTCCCATCTGACTACACTGGCTACTAATTTAAATTCACCAAATGCAGTCTGTCTGCTCCTTTTATCAAGTGAGCAACATGTCTGTATTAAAATGTCACTAAATTCAATGAAGAAGGTAGGATGAGTGCCAAAAACCCCTGCCCACTCCATTTGCTCGTTATCTGTCAGGACTTTGAGTGGTTTAGCTGTGTGGATTTAAAATAAGCCAGGACCAACAAACAGGTGATTGAAATAGCAAACTCTAAGCCACACAACCAACCTAGGGAAACTCAAGTCTCTCTCAGATTTCTTTTTAAAGGATAAAAGAAGAAAACTGCTCACCACCCACAGTGCTGCTTTTTGTTGTTTTGTTTTTCTGGCCCATTGTAGCTCTCCAGACATGGTGTGGTTTGCCAACATCATCCTTGCTGACTGGTCTTATTCTAGGCTGCTCTTTCATTCTTAATTATCCTTTTCACTCACAGAGCGAAGTCTTTTTCCTGGGCAGAAAGCTTGAATAAAGAATTAGAAAATAAAATGCCTGACTTTACTCTTAAGGCAACTCGAGTACTTTTGTGAAAGGCCAGTGGATCACAAGGTCAGTGCTCCATTTTACAAAGAGACAGTTAACTTTAGGCCTAAACGTCTTTGAAATACAAATACAGTGTCTTGCAAAAGAATAAATGAAGTTTAACACATCTTATCATGTCATAACCCCACACAAACCTCAATAAATTGCTGGGATTTTATGAGACAGATCATCACAAAGTGGTAAATATTAGTGATGACGAACGGAAATGTTTTCCAAGTGTTGTGTGCATTTATATCCAGCCCCTTTTATTTTGATGCCCCTAAGTGAAACTAAATACAAGCTGCATCATGAAGATCAAGGAACACGTCGGCCAGGCCGGGGAGAACGATATGGAGGAGTTTAAAGCAGGGTTAGGTTATAAAACAATATCCAGAGCCTTGGACCACTCATGGAGCACTGCGTAATCAATCATCAGCAAATGGAAAAGAGTACAGCACAACTACAAACCAGGCAAACTGAAAGGTCGAGCAAGGAGATCATTAATCAGAGAAGCAGCTAAGAAACTCATGATAACTCTGGAGTAGATGCAGAGATCCACAGCAATGGACTGGGACAACCTGTTGACACAGCACCTATTAGTTGTGCGCTCTATAAATCTGCTCTTTAGGGAAGAATCGCAAAAGACAAATTTCATTGCAATGACAAATAAAAACTTCTTCTTCTGCCAAATTCAGCTTATTGTGAAATACGCATCTGTGTTTGTGGACACTAAAAGTCAGAGACCTGAGGCAAAGATGGAAAAGCAGGGATTATTTGCCTTGGCCTCTGTTACCGTTTTTTAAACATATTGCCTCTTCCATTGCCATGATATGGAATACTCTTGGGTGCTGGTGCTTGTAGCTTCTCTCTTGTGTAAATGCTAGGTTTTTCCACCAAATATGTATAAATATAGGGCCACTGAATACTGGGCCACTTGCTCATGTCATGCTTCCATTCAGTTACTGTCTACGGTTCTGGAAGCCCGATTCAATTGGTTAAAGTTAGTTTTTTAAAGTAAGCTTCACGATCTGTCGTAAATAATGTACTCGCATACATTGATAACATTGGGCTAGCCTCCATCGTCCCGTTGTCAGGCTCTGCACGCATGGGTCTATAGTGGAATGGTTTACATGTGTGTGGTGAGAGTGTTTCTGGCATCTTTTCTCATGTGTGGTTATGCATGTTTGTATGTGGGAGCATTATGGTGGGAATGTGTGAATCTGCCTGCATCTCTGTGGTTATGTGTTTGTCAGGTTGGGTTTTGGACTGACCCCCTCTCTCGGGACATCTCAGGTCTCCACTAAGTGTGGAGCCCATCCCCCCCATCCGGCTCCCCTGCGGTAGCGGGCGAGTTGACCCGCTGCCGCGTTGGTATTTCTCGGGGGAGTCCTGTTTTCTATTTGTTCTTTGGCTAAATAAATGGCTGAATTATTTCCATCGTTTTAATTCAGAGGCGTTTGAACCAACAGAACATCTAAAACACGCAGAACATCAGCTCTCAAGAACTGGAGCTGGCCACCACTGGTTTAGATCAAAGCATCTTATTGTGTCGAAGGGACACGGTCAGTCCAGAGCTGAATCTAATAAGGAATCTGGGGCAAGATTTGAAAATATCTGTTCACAGCTGCTCTACTTCTAAGCTGAGTTTGAGCTATCTACAGGGCTAATAAGAATATGCAACAAATTCTAGATGTGCGAAGCTGTCGGAGGCCTGCCCCTAAAGATGAGTTTCTATGAAATATTGTCTCGAGGGTCTAAATGCAGCAGCCTTTCTTTGTTTCCACTGTGCAGTTATGCCTTCCCCTGGGTTTGTCTATCACATAAAATCCTGTTAAAAGAAGTTTAAGTTAGTGGTTGGAATATGAGATGCTTGACCTGTAAGACCTGTAAGTAAAACCACCATCATTCAGAATTTTCCCCCCAAAAAACTATAGCTCTCTCCATATTGACGTGTTTTACATAAACCCAAGCTCACTGTACCACTTATTTTATTTTAAGGAAATTTTTTTTGAAGGATAGAAAGAAAAACACATCACAGCAGTTTAATTCCACTGTTTGTTGACAGCATTTTATTCCTCTTTTCCTTATTTGTTGAATCAGTGCATCAGACTTGTTTACCATATAATTCCAGCTCAGAGTCCTACGTGAGGACATGGTACCCTTTGCGCTTTACTGAATTATCACTTTCTCATTACTGTCCATCACAACTGGGCTGAAAACCATATAATAGGAAGCTTTTCAATCAGCAACATCGGTTGGTTTGTCTTTGCTCGTTCTTGTAGAAGCTGAATTGATTTAAAAGCTGTAATGTGGCGTCTGGCTTCCACGGGCCCATCATTCGTATTACCATGGGGAAAAAAAAGGTCACCCAACAAAAATAGCCTATTGACAGGGTGACTCAATTAGACTAAGGTGACAGACATGCTGAGAGTGACAGACAGACAGAGTGAGTGCAGATATTTGGATATGGAAGGAGATTTTAAACTTTGTCGTAAAATACATGCAAATCAAAGAGCAAAAGTAAACAAAGCGTTAAGGAAGAACGTTTCAAAAATGATTGTCAGAGTCTTTGACCGGATCACTGGGCTTTGGGTCTTCTGATCTGGAGCTCTGTTAAAACACACAAGACGATATAATGCAAATTAGTTTTTTTGGTTGAAGGCGATTGGAATCAAAATCAATATAAAAGAATAAAATGTAATCTTTCTCGTTTAATTATTTTCATGTAAATGGAAAATACAACGTAAACATATGTAGTATATTTTTCACTCTAGTCCATTTTTTTAACGGGTACCAAATTAATATGCTCTTGACAAGGATTAAACCTGTTGTCTCGTTTGCCTACCTTGGACTTAAAGAGCAGGTTAATGACGCCCTTTGAGCGTCTGTCTGCTGTTCGGTCGGATGTCCCGCTGGCAGACATGTTCTTACTGTCCCTCTTGGCTTTGGCTGCGTCCCCCTCGTCTCCCCCACCGGCCACTGACAGGGACAGACCTACAGACAGGAAGGAGCAGGACTCAGTGCTTCATGATCTTAAAACGACTCATCTGCCTTTTGTCCCCACTCACATCATTTTTTTGGGAGAAGATTTTTGCTGTTCAGCCATTCTCTGCTTGTGCTAGAGATGTGTGTCGGCTCAGTTGTGGCCAGCAGTACTAATCACAGTTAGTGAATTAACACCGCCGCCTGTGCTGGCTCAGCTTGTCTGAAAGTGGCGGGAGGCCAGCAGAGCATCAGTGAACAGCGCTGCGATGCACCGCTACAAGTGCAAGGTCATGTAACTGATGAAATGACAGAAGCCGTATGCAATTGCAACATTTTTAGGAAATCTTACAGCATTTGTGGTTTTCAGCTTCACGTTTGGCTAAGTGTTATATTCTATGTGCCACATTTCCTCGCTTGCCAGGAGTAAACAAGTATTTTTCTCTGCATGGCCTGGCCTGTGTTTCTCCAGTCAGACCTGTCTCTCAGGCTGTGACTTTCTGTTTTGACACTGTCATTCAGCACAGGTAAATTACTGTGTGTGTGTGTGTGTGTGTGTGTGTGTGTGTGTGTGTGTGTGTGTGTGTGTGTGTGTGTTACCTGTGATGGCTGGCAGGGATCGAGAGTTGGCATTGGTCAGCGGCACATTTTCATTATTTGGCTCAGACAAGTTGGTGTCGCTGCGAAACTCCTGCTTCTTGGACAGCTAGAGGGAGACAGAGATCACAGAACGCTCGACGACAGCTTGACGTATGCTCTGCGTTTTCTGGCTCGAGCATTCCCACACAGCTCCCCCCCTGCCCCATCTGTCCGTGCTTATAAATCTCCTGTCTTGTTCTACAGCCAACAGCTCTCACCCGTTTGCAGTCCAGCGTGCTCGTCCTTTCTCTCTCCTCTGTGATAAAAATCATGCTGCTTCTTTTCTTCTTCTTCTTGCTCTTCCTCAGTTTGACCTCTGCGTCGCCCACCGTCACCACGCCCTCCTCCCCTATGCTCACACTAACACTGCCGCTGGAGCGGGGCAGGGTGGAGGACCAGGAATTTGGTGACTCTGGGATGTCCCTTAAAGGGAGACAGAAAGAAACATAAGTATTAAAACACTGTCTTAGGTTACACCACTGTCTTACACTGCTCAAAAGACATATTAAAGGAGCACTTTTTATTCAGGTTATAGCTTCAAGTCAGTTCCACACCCAGAATGTTGACCTTGTCTGCTAAATAGCAGAATTGGTAGTCAATCAGTTTCAGAGACTTTAAGTATAATAAAACTGATTACATTTGGATTAGACCGGCAACAATGAGACAGTGACATTGACAGGAACACTATCACAGGTAGACAACACAGACATCTATTCTTCTCAACTCTTATGGCTTATTTTCACTAGTTCTTCGTTTGCCCATGGTCAGAGGAACCCCTGCCAGTGTAAGGCGATACCTGAACTCTACAGAGGCTGCAAAGTTATTCCAACCTCTAAAGGTGTGCTATGTTTCCCAGCACAGATGACAGCTGGTTACTCTAGGGAAGCTGGACACTGCAACAGAAGATCCTTAACTCCATAGCAGGACCACTATCTGCACCTTTGTGCGGGGAGGAACAGGACAGGCTCAACCAGACCCTACAAAAGGACCTTCAACAGGACACTGCTGTGAACCTCTCTGACCAAACAATCAGAAAGAGACTTTATGAGGGTGGCATGAAGGCCAAATGACTTCTTGTAGGCTCTTTGCTCACTATGCTTTTCACACAGGAGAAAAGGTTAACACAGATGTGAAATGGCCTCTAGGAGCTATGCAGAAGGCTATGCTCCGTCTTTCATCATTATGACCAGTTTGTTGAGGGTCGGTGATGACTTGGGGAAGCGTATCCATGGAGGGAAGCCCAGACCTGTACAGGCTAGCCAATGGCATGCCGACTTTCATTAGGGAACAGGATGGAATCCATGGAGCCATTGTCAGACCCTACACTGGTTCTATCGGCCCCGGATTCCCTCTGCGAACAACAATGCTTCAGGTGAGGAGAATAAGCGGGCAATTCTTGGAGGATGAAGGAATTGATACCACTGACTGTCCCCCACACTCTCCCAATCTAAACCCAGCAGAATTTCACTAGAACTCTGTGTTAAATGCAGGTCCGGTTGCACCTCAGACTATCCAGGAGCTCAGTGACATCCTGGTCCATAACCAGGAGAAGACTGTCCGGGACACAGGCCGCTGTCGCATTAGGATCATGTTTTTCTGCCATGTATTCAAAGATGTTGAGGGTTATAAAAAACAATTATTTGTCATTTTCAGTTCCTGCCATTGAACGTTTGGTATTTTGTTCACCTTTATTTTTGGGGTGTCTTTGAATTCAGTCCTCTACGGGTTGATATGTTTCATTTAAATCAAATGATGTGCTTATCCATCGGTACCCAACACATCACCCTCTCCATGTCAGTACAGTTATATGAATGAATTTTCCCATTGCAATCAGATTTGTTTTCAAAGTATTATTTTTTTTGTGTTTCTTTGGTGTATTCATCATTGTTGACTTATTTAACTTTGTTGGTAAAAAAAAAAATGCAGTATAGTAGTTTGTCATGAGAGGTCAGATGTCCAAAAGCTATGAACTCCTATTCTACCTGTCTGCATGAGACTTTGTTGGGGTTCCACATTCAGATCCCTGCAGCGAAGAGATGGAGATGATGGACTGCCGGAAGGAGCGCAGCATTGAGCGAGGACGTGAGGACTTTCTCCCGTCAAGATCCGGCTGCAGAAATACAGAGGAATAGAAATAATACGTAGAAAAATATGCGAGTGTATATTGCTATAGTGCTGACTGTGCATAAAAGGGTGGACCTTCACAATAACTGACTTTCACAAGCAAAAAAACACTGATGTGGAGCGGAAGATTATATGCTGTTTTAATAAAGGCTGCATTAATTGGATGTTTTTTGTTTAAGCACCTTCTAAAGTTATTGGCATCACTGGTAATGGTGTGTAAAAAAGCCAAATGATGAATTGATATTTTATCATTATTCACAATCCCACGCAGGAAGTTTCAGAAAATATGTGCCCATCTCCAGCAGTCAGCGGGCGAGATGTGGGGTAGGCTCTGGACAGGTCGCCTGTTGCTGTGCATTACGAAACATGACACAGCAAAAGGGCAACAGTGACTGAGTAAAACAGGATTCCATCCCCTGTTCAATGTCAGTGTTATTGCATACGGAGCTCAGATACTTCAGCTGTCCCATTAAAACTGATTCAACTTTGCTTTGGCCGTAGAAGCATTTTAAAAACTGCGAGACCCAATCAATGCTCCAATCAAGTATTTTAATTGGAGCATTTAAGTTTGCCTGAGTAGACTAATTTACAACTTCACGGTGAAGCCCTACCACAGTAACTCTTTCGTCCAGCCCTCCAGAGGCAGCCTGGGGGATTTCACAAGTAGTACGTTTAGGTCTTCCCCCCTTATATTATTTCTAATGAATTCTTACCAACTCTCTCACTCCATACTCCTTCTCCACTTTTTTCTTCAGCTGTTTGAAACACTCCTCCATGCGCTCATGGAAAGGCCGCAGGTCATCTGTTACTCTCTTGCCATGCAGAGAGATTCCTCCACCGAGCAACGGGATCTACAAATGAAAAGGTTTCAATTTAAACAGAACAAACACATACGTGGATGGAAGACCACAGAAAATGGCGGATGTCCGTATGTTGGGTTGAACGTGCTCTGTACCTGCCATGCGATGAGGTCTTTGAGCCGCAGGAGTTTTTCCCGATCTTCTGGGTGCTGCAGAGTGTACTCTTCAGTAAAGAAAGCCTGAGGCAGAAGAAATATTCAGCATTTACCCAAAGAATACCACATTGCAATGCTGACCTTTCAGATTCAAGTGGTAAAGATTTTTTGCGCCAACTATTATCCACAGAAGTGCATGCTGGGAAGAATAAAATCGAACATACTGTATCTGACAAAATTATTAGCTGCACAGTTTGACTGAACATGCTAATGTCAACAGTGTTGCAAGAAGGCAAGCTCTGGAAGTTCAGTAATTTGTAAAGAACCACTGTGCCCTCAGATTTTGTCACAGGATCTACCTCTAATACTAAATGAATTCCTACAGTGCCTTGTTAAAGTACTTATAGTCTTTGATTTATTGTTTTTACATTACTTAAATATAATGTATTAATTATCATGTCTATTTACTAATTTTATGCGACAGACAGTCTCAAAGTAGTGAAGTTGTGAAGGGAAACGATACTTAGCTTTTAATGTTTTTTTTTCCACAAATCAAAATCTGAAAAGCTTGCCCTGCATTTAAATTTAATTAAAATGATAAGTTAGGTTTGAGAGCAGGGCCGCTCCTCGTCCACACCTCTAATCCCTCAGCAGTCTACTTCTAGCCAGTTCAACCATCCTTCACAGCCTGTCATGTTATTTCAACCCCACCCTTCCTCACTCTAAACCTTCTTCCTCCTATTCATCACATCACCCTCATTCCCACTTTCTACTTTAATTTTTTCTTCGACTCCTCTTAGTTGCAGGTTCCAACTTAGGGGTTCCTGCGTGGGCTTGGGGAAAGCCATATCTGACCACCCATTACTGCAGTTGCAGCTTCAAGTCTTAAGGTATGACTCTACAAGCTTTATAAATCTAGAGACTGAAATTGAAGCATATTCTTCTTTACCAAATACTTCTGTCTCAGCCAGATCAGGCACAAAGAGTCCGTGACCATCTGTTTCCAGGTCTTGCCACAGATTCTCCCTTGGATTTAAGTCTGGACTTTGACCGGGCCATACCAGCACATGTATATTCGTTAATCCAAATCCCTCAAAACTAGGTCTGGTTGTATGTTCAGGGTTGTTGTCCTGCTGGAAGGTGAAACATTGCTCCAGTGCTTTTGCTGCCTTTAACATGTACTCTTCCAGTAGGGAGCATTTAAAGGGGTAAAATGTAAATGGACTTTTACACACTGAAGCAATTTCCGTCATCTGAGGGTAAACCATTGTGTTTGCCGAAGATGATGCCATGGAATATAGTTTGAATATTTACCTTTTCATATTTAGCGAAACCTCCCATGACAGCTGGATCGACGATGCCATTGAGTAACATGGAGAGCGGGTTGATGGGAAGGCTCCAGTCAGCCTGATACTGGTTAATCATGGTAAGAATCTTGTCATTGGTGGACTCCATGGTTTCTATGGCATTCTCTAGTGGAGAGAGAGTAGTCTGGAGATGGAAAGAAGAGGGGGGGGGGGAATCTTAAAATGCAGGTTTTTAATGTAAAAATGGCAATTTTTGACATAGGCCCATGTGGTTCACTGTCCGGGGGGGCATGTTACAGGGGACAGCAGTCCCTCTGAGGGTGAGGGTTTGGGGGTAACGATCTTGGAGGTTCGTCTATCACTCAAACACAGAAGAAATGTTCTGCTTTCTTATTGTTTTCTGATTTTCTTCCATTACATTACAAGTCAATCCATTTTTTTGAGGATCTAAATTGGATTTGCTCCTAGTTTTGAATATTTAGATTTGTCAAACCTAAACTGGATGATTCTGCACTGAGCAGAGAGATATTAAAATACATATTGGGGCTGAAGGGACCTTCATACTGTTCTGTAGTTTATTACAGTGCAAAAGAAGAGGCCTACCTCAGGCATCATTTGTGACATAAAAAAGGAGAAGATATACTGGGAAAACGCAGAGTAAAAAAAACAATGTGCCCCACAGACTCACATGTTTTATGTCCGTAGCCTCAAACCAGCGCAGGATCCCGGGCAGCTTATAGACTGTGGTGAAAGTGGTGCGTTCGATCCACATGGACTGAAACAGAAAGGAGCAGGGGAGAGAAAATGAGAAGAAAACTGTTGATGAGAACCCTTATTAAACACTTTCTCCACCATCTTATCAAATCATATCAGCAGCATAAGCTGGTGTTTTATTCTGTGATTGCGTACTTTACGTCCGCTGTATGCTATAAAACTGTTCTCCACGTAGGAAGGAAGTCTTCATTTGAGGGTGAAGACAATGCACATTTACAACAGCCCATGAAGTACTTTCACAGTCCCAGTGGCTGGAGCTGTAAATTGACATTCGAGTAGTAACTCACAGCAAATTCATTGTTTGGGTCCACAGGTCCTTTCCTCACAGGCCTTGAATAATGGAAACGCTGCACATAGTTGGACTTGTAAAAGCTACATTATGTAACAGAGAGAAACAGAGACCAGGATTAAATACTTAATTCATTAAAGGTACAAAGAAATTAGTGAGATTCGAGAAGGATGTAGTAAATTAGCATAGTCCAAACTATCAGCGTTAAATTCACAAGAATGCACACTTCTTCGCATTAGAATATGTTGTTTGAGAGCACTGACTTGATGATCTGGTCAGGGACAGGCTTGTTTTTCAGGCGAGGAGGGATCTCCAGAACCGGTTGCACAGTAAAACACTGGATATCTGGTTCAAGCTGGTCAGAAAAAATATATACATATTGTGCTGCATACACATGGTCCCACTATTCCTGTGACATCCTCATTCATGAAATGTATTAAAAAAAGGTTAAAGGATCCATGCTGTAATGTCTTGTCTTCTGAGAAAAAAATAATCTTTTTTGTTATTTTATAAAACAAGAGATCTCCACATATCCTAAAGAGAGCATGAAACATGAGCGCTCTTATCCCAGGAACAAAAAATATATTTGGTTTTCCAAATTCACAAACAGCTAACATCTTAGCCATGGGCACACAAAATGCTTTCCTGGCAAGAGGTGGGCCGACTGACCCAAACATTGTTCAGACCACCTCTGGTTGGGACCTGGGGGGATTGGATCTCAGTCTACCGTGGACTTTTTATACCTATTTTCAGGCAAGTAGATTTGCTGAGGGCATACCGAGCCCTCAGCATGCTGTGTTTGATACTATAAACTCTTAGGCTTCGGGACCTTGCTGAAGTTTTTGGACTGCTTGAACTTTTTCACATTTTCTTCATTTCACTATCACAAACTCCCATGGATTGTATTGGGACTCTTATTGAAAGCAAGAATAAAGTCGTTGAAAAAGGCACTTGAGAGATTTATAAAGCACTTTAAAAACCAAAGTGCTTTACAGGTAGGCCTACATAAGAACTAAAAAAGAAATGAATAATAATAATAATAATAATAATAATAATAATAATAATAATAATAATAATAATAATAATAATAAGCGCCACACAAAATACAAGGTTGATAGTAGGCGTAATTAATCCTGGCTGTCTTAATGGTCGTGCTCTCTGGAATTATAAGCCTTTTTAAAAATATGTTTTTAAATTAGATTTAAAATCATTTAAAGATCGAGCAGACCTCACAGAAAGAGGGAGTCGGTTCTGTTTTTGGCAAAGAATAATTGCCAAAAAGTTTTCCATAAGCAAAAAAGATGCTACAGATATATTTCAAAAGACAAGTACTTGCAGCCAATAGTCAGTCTATGATGTTTTCAATTGGGGGCTGAATTCAAAGGTACTCTCCACATTTCAGATTTTAATTTTTATCATTGAAAACCGTAGATCATTTTCTATTTGCTTTACTATTACTCAGTACTTTTGTGTTTTGTTTTGTTTGTTTTTTTCCACCAAATATGATCGGCAAAAAAAAAACAGTCAGTGTGAGGGGTTTTTAAAATAATTAAATGTGAAAACCTTCCAGAAATATGCGTATCAGTCATTTATTATTTCTCATAATAACTTCTAAAAAATAAGCTCTCAAAAGAAAGATCACGTTTGTTTTGTAGTATTTTCAATGTAGCATGTCACAGATTTGTTTTAAGATCACTGTAAGTTGTCAGTTTGTGAAAAGAAGCCCTTATTTCTAATTTAATATAACTGCTATTGATTCAGAGTCTTCCAGTGATCCAGTCACTAATATCCCCAGCTACTGTGAGTTATTAAGTCTGCATTCCTGCCTTCATTTGCCTGTGTAGGCTGCAGTCCATGTGCTCCATTTCTATATCTTTTTTGCTTTGTATGCACTTATAAAGATTAAAGCAGATTAGCTTCTTTAAGGATACACTGCAGCGGAGAGTTCTTGATGTCATCTCCCGGCATGGTGGTGGTGTTAAGGCGCACAGAGCTGGGAAACTGGCTCATCAGCTGGTTCTGGAAATCCTCCCTGCGCTCATACTCTTTACCTCGGTGGATAAACACCTTGTTCTGAAGAAGAAAGAAAATAACACATAGTGGTGATACTGATAATGAAAAGACTAGGCTCTATAAAACTCAATATCAACTCATTTACTTTAAGTATTGATAACGGCTTTTTTTTTTAAATAACACCAACAAATGGGTATGTAACCTTTAATTTGAATAATTTGTACCAGATGTATAAATACAAACCCTGAGGAAAGGAGGGTAGCCTTGTCCGTAGTAGCCCACTGCAAAGTAGTCTGGCTTGGGTCTCAAGATCTTCATAATATTCTCATAGAACTTGGCTTGTTTTTCCTGCAGGGAGAGATAAAGAGAGAAACCAAGGATGGGTCCAGGGGGAGAGTTTCAGATGTGCAATGTGTGCAGTCAGGGCAGTTTAATCAGCTCACGCCAATGACAAAGCTACCATCAGCAGAATGCTGGACCGGTGAGGGTGATAGATGCAGAAAAAAAAATCCCTGCACCCTATCCAAGGGCAATGTCTGTCATTTATATAACCACATAAATTCAGCAACAGCTGAGAAAGCCACTGCTGCAGTCATATAAGGCGAAGAAAAGTACTGTTTTCATTGTTGGAAAATGTGCGGTTTTCTTTTGAGCTGGAAACAGCGGAACAAGAGAGGAGACACAAGTTAGGATGTGACCTGGTGGATTCAAGATTTGAAACAAGCAATTACAGGAAATGCGATTAAGGCAGGTTAATGGGTGGCTTCAAGTAGGTTAGGCATGGTGATTAAAATGACGATTAGATACCAAACAGCAAAAGAAAATTCTTGATTTTAAAGTTGGGTCAAAAGGGAGAACTACTACATGAATACGCTGTGTATGCAAGTGTAAAATGTATCTTTTCACTGAGAAGCTGAACTCAAACATACGTGTTTAGACTGTGTTTCCTTAATTTAACACGGTCCAAACAAGCAAAAGCTATGGAGAATTTAACCACCACCATTTCCAAGCCGTTTCCTTCAAGTGATCTAACAACATTTGAAAATATCAATAAAGAAAATAAACAGAAGACAGCCGGGGGAATGGGAAGCAGCCAACCCATTGATCATGGCTGCTGTGAAGCTGATTTAAAAGTTTAAAGCGATGAAGTATTACCAGTCTCCTGCTGAGTAGCTCGTACTCAAAGATCTCGTTCTCATACTGCTCTGCAAGCTCCTTGCACAGAGTGATGGCCTCTTCCCACATCTAAAACATGACAACAAAAAGAAGAGAAACAGAGCAGTGTGTTTATGCACAATCTGCACATAAACTTGGTTCAGAGCAGCCATCATTTCCTGAAAATAGAGTCAAGACCAGTTCTCAGGCTTTTACTTTTACTTATTTATTATTATTTTAGATTTATTTCCTAAGCTACTGAGAGTGATGAATGAATCATTCAGCCAGAAATAGCTCCATGAACACAAGGGATGACCCCGTGTTGTGACAGCACAAAACAGAAAACTTGAATAATTATGGTTAAATTTTATCTTTGAGTTTTTATGTATGTTGGTGTGACGTGTTATGGTCTATTAAAGACCATTCTATTGTAACGAAGCAGATGGGGGAGTGGGGCTTTGTTCTCAAAATGTTCTTTATTATTGTACACCTAACATAATGACTTTATTCTTGTGATTTTCTTCACCGAAAATCGTTTTAGGGTCATTGTAGAATAAAGAAAATTAATTATTGGCCACAGAGGAGTACATTTCCACATAAAACGTAATGTTTTCTGATGTCGAAAAGTCAAAAATTCTGGAGTGAAAAATATTTTCCACAGTCAAAGTTATCAATTTCCCATATTAAAACAAATATATCTCTGACATCATGAAGTCAGGAATTTAAATAATTATCTGGATCATCTCGTGACCCCAATGTGGTCTCCGGACCCACATTTAACCGCAGCTCTAAACCTAAATGTAGGAACATAGGACAAATAGTAATGTTAATATGCAGTAATCTTGTTGCATTCTGACAGTATTCCACAGAGCATGTCATAATAATTTTTTAGGGTCTTATCAAATCATGTCAGCCTAAGAATAACAGGCCTAATGAGTTGTACTGCACCAGTCACCAGAAACTTTGCTTATGCATTTTTCCACAGCACCAAATAATTACACAGCACCGTTGGTGCGTGGTCAATTTGCATACAGTTAAGAAGTTAAAGTTTAAGCCTTCAGTACAAACCTTGCCCTTGTCGAAGTAGTCAATGATGGTGTCATAGAGCGTCTCTTTGAGCTGCCGCTGTGTTTGGGATCCGTGAAACTCAAACTGGGGGCTGCACATGTCATCAGACCACTGAAACAGAGAGAACTCTATTATTTATTACTATTTCACAATATCTAGTTTTATTGCCAGTTCACCTTTTGTGACTCAACCAAGCCACACAGAATATGATGCACCAAAACATCAAAATGCATCTATTGATTATTTAAATTGTGTCATATGTGTTAATTATTTAAGCTTCCACTAATGTGAACGGCCTCCTATGCAAACAAACTGAGCTGAACTGCAAAAAACAAACAAAGAAAAGAAAACCCGAGGGGTTCTGCTTCTTTGATGTAGTAACACAACACAAAGAAATTCCTCGTGCCTCCTTGTGAGCTTGTAAACGTCCCATAACAATGATCAGGGGACAAAAGAGGTGAAACACAGTCCAGCACGCGCGTGCACGTCTGCTCACGCACAAACACACTCACTGTGCAAGCGTGCTGCATCAATCACCATAGTGATGTGGCTGCAGTGGCCGACGCAGAGCCATAAACTAACCTCGGGGCTTCATCATTTGGAGGCCAGCGACGTAGCAACCATTTATCAGCAAGTAAAGAAGTCTCTCATTTGTTGCGGGCAGACAAGTGATTAGGCCCAGCGAGGTAGTGGGTGCAGCCTTACGCAACAAAACATTTCCTCTTGTGTGTGTGCGCGCGTGTGTGGCTTGCCTTGAGCAGGCGGGAGTGCAGCAGCAGGGTGTAGGCTGCCTCTGTGTAGTTTTCGCCCTCCAGGTGAAGGTCTCTTAACTTGTACAGATACCTGAACACACACAAATCCAAAGAAACCCCTTTAGACATCACTCCACTAGATGCCAGTGTTGGGCAGCTTCAACATCTGCAAATGAAGCATTAGGCACAGTGCACAGCGGGCGTCAGCACTGCGCTCTGCTCACAAACCTTGAAATTTGAGCACCGTACAAGGTCATTCAAGAGCACATGCATGCAAACGAAGCAGGACGCTTCCCTTTTAGAGATATGACCGAGTCTTTTCTATGCTTGAGGTGAAATAACGTAACACAGAAAGGCTCATTTAAATGTTTAAGGGCATGCCAGAGGGAAAAACATTGTTTTTGTTATGAGCGACTTGCTTTTATGAGAAAAAGAAAATCTCTAATTTGTGCTCATTTCATCTGGGAGGAGGCTTACATAAAACATTGGAAGTGCATCCAAGAAGGAAACTCTTTATCTTCAGACTGTTCATGAAGCTTTGTAGAATTTGAAATATTTAAAAAAAAAACAAAGTATGTTGAAATTCATTGAAATACAAGATGAATAGTGTTTTGACAAGGCAACATGGGATGTTTTGTTTTTTTCCCCATTTTCAGCATAAAGGTAAACTGGCTGTGCAATCCTGAAAATTTGCTCACTGAGCCGTAACATCTGAATCCATGTCTTCTATCAAATATTCATATATGTTAATGTAATATTTAGTGTTGTAATGGTCCATGGGGGGAAACATTTTTTTTCTCAATTATTTATCTTGGCTCAGGATGTGTGCAACATGCAGTAAAAAAGCCATGTTCACAGGGCTAAGGAGTGATGACGCACAAACAGCCTCAGTGTTTCAGTCAGGATTTTTCATAATTCAGTAACTTATATCTCTGATATGCCCTTTCAGCCATTTAAATAAGTAATTGTCCAAATAGTGTAAAGCAAGACACATACAATGCTGTACTGTTGCCAGTGCAGCTGCCATGATCCTTATGTGTTTGAGTATTTGGGTCTCTTTATGTTTCTGCCCTTTTCTGTTTGTATTTTCTAGTTGCTGTCACTTTAGTACACTTGTGGATAAATTCTTAGTTTATTCTTTGTACATTTTGTACTGTTTCTGTTAGATTCCTCCCATGTCCTTTTTTGCTTCAGTGCCTATTCTTTACTTCTCCCCTCAGCTCTTCCGTCTTTATTAATATCAGCTGTTCCTCATCTCCACCTGATTGCTTTCACCTGTTTCTGCCTCACCCTTTTTCCACTCATCCCTCAGTATTTAAGCTCCCTGGTTGTCATTTCTCATCGCTGGTTTCTTCTGTTGATTTCATGCTTCCTGTTGCTCCATCGCTCTGCCTGATTTTTTCAATTTTTCTTCTTCTCGTGCCTGCTGCAAGTCTGCTTTTGAATCTTCAATTCAATCCTTGTTTTTTAACTTGCGGCTCCCGAATTCCTGTCTGCGTTTTGGTCCAGCCTCACGATAAATTATAGCAACTTCCTCAGTAAAATAAGTTAACGCTAACCTACAAGTTTGTCTGGTCATTAGTTCATGGCACTATTGGACAGGTTTTCATAATAGTAAAACTGTCTTGCAAGCACAATGCAACGTGTGCTGCCAATACTAAATTGCAGCAACATGTCAAATAAGTTGATTAATATATTTTAAAGACCACAGGTTTGCATTTTTACCTCCACAGGTTTTACATTTCATTTTAGTGCAATGTGAATCATGGCAAAAGCCTGTGACATAAACATTGTTTCTTGCTAAAATCTCCTGACTTAATTATTTTCTATTATTTCATGACCGTCAACCAATGGTTTATTGCGCTTATGAGACTGATGAGATGGGCTTCTCTTCTCTGCCACGCTGAAGGTGCCAGAGGTTGTTTTTTTTTTTTTTCTAGGTAGCTGCACAAGAGAAAGAGAAACAGTTTGTTCTCACAGTCACTTACTGAGAAGTTAGTTTCTCAGCATTTGTGTTGCAAATATTTTGGATTTCAGCTGTCTTGGGTACTAAAGCATCGTACTAACTCTGCAAGTCAGAGAAAACACCCTGACACATTTATGGTCATCTTGCAAGAATAATTTATTAAACCTAACTTGGTGGGTTTCATTATAACACTGCTTAGATAATCTTATTTTTTACACGGAAAGCCTCAACCAGAATGACACTTTTTGGCTGAAACTGTTGTTTTAGAGAATGCAGGATTCATGTGAAAAACGTGTTACAGCTGTGGTAACGCTTGTTTTCATGTGTAATCATCAAATTAGGTGTGGACATACTGGAGACATAGAAAACTTAAGCAATCCAGTGTTTAAGAGGCTCGTTGAAGTCAGCCAACCCAAGTGGAACAAATGGAAATTTAGTGGCATAGTTCAAATGTCTCCAGGTGTGAACATTTACATTTTTATAAACTTCCAGACAAGCCAAACTGCATTGACGCTTCTGAGGGATAAATCGGTACAATTATCGAGCGGGATCCTTACATTTAGTACTGGTTACATGCCATGAATCAACAGTACAGGGCTGTGAAAATGTCAAGTGGTCAACCCTACCCAGAACCAAGGGCGTCAACCTCACCACAACCATTGTCGTCAATCCCGCCCACCCTGCCACTGCAAAAATATCTTTGGGCAGGTTTGGTTTTTAGAAAAGATTAAGAAAATTCACTATAGATGTCATAAAACGTATCTTTGCATACATTATTAGTTCATTATTTTTAATGCAGCTGTTTGCTTATGACGTGATCTTTGTATAATTTATGATTTTTATGTGAATTTCATAAGAGGTTGAGATTGGGGCTGGTTTTATTAAGGTAAGCAGGTTTTACATTGTGTTTAGGCTGAAAAGCTGTCAGCCCTGGCAACCCAGCCAGTCAACTGCTGCACACCCGTAATTCAGATGCATTTGTCCTTCTTCCAGCCTGCCACTACCAGGCTGCATGACAACGCTGCACACTTTGACTCAGCTGCCGACACACAGCGAGGCGATAAGCCACTAGACTGTCAAGCGGGAGTCACAAACACAAGCAGCTCACCCGGTGCCTCTGCTCACTCACCAAAAGCGATGAGCCATCAAGCTAAATCAGGCTACTGTAAAACATAGAGACGGTGACTGACTGTAGCTCTTTCAGCGCACTAATTGTAAACCAGTCTGTGGATGATTCTTCTTGTTCTATGCATGTCTGTTTTGTTTCTGCGGCTCTGTTTGGATTTGTCTTCCTGCTCTGTGTGAGGGTGTTGTTGCACTCCTTGGGAGTTTTTTACTTTGCATTTCTTGTCTATTCGTTTAAAGTTTAGTTGGCTTCCAAGTCATTAAAAGATGCCAAGTCCTCAGAGGAGACTTGGGCTGAAGACCAGAGAGTTAATGATACAGTAGCTGGACATGTGATGTTGGGAAGTCCTTAATCCAGCTTCCAACCAATAGTTCTTTTATATGGATCTTTGTTCCCAATTTAATGCAGTTCTCCATGATAAAGCTCTTCCTGGTAGGCTGTTTTACCAAAGACATTGTAAAAACCATTCTGGAATATATCATTAGTAAGCAAGCAAAGCGTTACTTATTGCACCAGTATAGCCGCATATCCAGGAATTAAGAAATTTGATGACTTGAAATAAAAAAAATTGTATTTTAAATATTATTATTAATTAGAAAGGCCTCTTGAATAGCCTTTTTTAAAATCTTATTTTAAGACTCACCTCTTCTCTTTGGCTTTTGACCTGATTCGGCTTTTTTACTTTTCGATTTTCTTCATGTATGTTTCATGTTTTCTTGTTATTGCTTTTACTTGTATGTTATTCGGCTTTCTAAGTATGTTATGTTTTTATTAATTATATTCATTTCAATTCTAATGTTTTATCAATTTATGACATTCATTCTTTATGTTCCGCAATTGTTTTGCCATTTACTGTGTCTCATGAATGAAGTTGGCTTGGCTTGGAAATACTCTCGCTGAAGCTTCCGCAACTCAGTAATTCACAAACGTTTAGAAGAAGCAGGAAGAGGAATTGTCAAAGAGTTGCATGAAATAAACAAATTCAGCCTATTAAGTGATTTCAGAATTATTCATGAAACGGGTCTCAGATATGGCAATTCATATGCAATTTAGTGCAAGACAAATTCCTGGTTCAGTTAAGGTAAGTACTGCTGGAGATAGGCACAAGCCCCATCCAAGACCCTGAACGGATAAGTGGGTATAAACA
Organism: Fundulus diaphanus; assembly: GCA_037039145.1. Lineage (NCBI taxonomy): Eukaryota > Metazoa > Chordata > Actinopteri > Cyprinodontiformes > Fundulidae > Fundulus > Fundulus diaphanus. The sequence continues at coordinate 36,231,904 of CM073125.1, forward strand.
ATGGATGCATGGAATGAGATAAGTTAAGTATTTCTGTTCTAAATAAGAATATAAGTCAGCTGTAAAACCATTCACCATATACATAAAAGGCTGTTTGAAACCATCCCCACAAGACTGCAAACCAGACTGAAATATGGATGTTGTGAACCATTCAAGTCCTAGTTCTATTCAACTTTTGTGTCAAACTAACCCTGACTGGTTATTGTGCCCTAGTTCTTCAGCAAGAATCAGAATCCTTTGTCAACTGTTCTAACTAAAAGGCTACCAAAAACAAAACAAGCTACATGACCTGACACAAACTGTATAGCCTGAGTCTCTGTCATTTTTGCCTCCCCTTGCAAACATCCTGCTTTTTCCTGTCTTTACACCTCACTGGTGCTCATCATTTCTCCCTCTGCTCTCTCTGCAGTCAGACCGCCACCTGATCTGTTGGATTTTGACATCAATTCAGCAGAACCCATATAATCCCTTGTCAGATTATGAAGCACACACACACATAGAAGTACACAGATCTAGACATGCATACGGCTGCATGCAGACTGTACAAAACAGACGAGCAGCATTTAAAAGCATTTAGGTCAAATCAAGCTCATAGTGCAAATACCTGATGTACATCCCTTCACGGTTGATATCTTTGTAGAAGTTCTGCAACAAAAAAAAAATTACTTTCAGTAAATTTTGAATGTTTGCGTGATAGAATAAAATATTGAGAACAAGCGTGGGGGGCTGCATAAACTTTAAGATTACAATTTTGCATTTGCATATTGTGAGTTTGTCCAAAAGGCTACATGTGTGTCCGACAGCATGAGTGCTGCACCGCATGCTTGTGGTGTCTTAAGTGTGTTAATGTGCAGCTGTGTCTGCATTTCCCAGTTTAATTAAGTTTAATGACATCTACAGAGAACTGAGAAGTGGAACAAACTGATTCAACCCCGCCTCTCATTACCAGTAAAAGAGACACAAAATGTACACCCATATACACAATACCAGACATGCAAACAGTGAAAGGCCAAAAAGTTGGAAGACTTGGATGTAAACACACATATACTGAGAGTTACACATACCACTAATTGTTTTGGGCAATTTTAATTCTGTGAGCCTATTTTGTGAGGTAACTTTTCAACAACAGGGCCAAGAAGAACGTCTGCTGTTTTGCTTTTTGCATCAGATCACATTTTCTTTATCCCACATAAAATAAAATGAGGGGAATTTGCAACTGAATGTTAAACAGCCTGAATAACAATGAACACCTCCAAGCCTCCTTATTGGTCCTTAGTTGGAAATGAATTGTTTTCCCACTCTGTGTTGGGAGAAAGTCACCTCCGAGAGGGACACTGTAAGTATGTTGTTTGTCATTGGTGATAGAACAGAGCAGGAGATTGACAGGGGAGTTGGTTCTGCATTTATTGGGATGAAGACATTATGTACACATCTGTTTTGGTGAAAAAGGATCTGACACAACAGATGAAGCTGTCGATTTACATTTCAGCTCATAGGAACAATGATTAGTGACCAGATAAATTAAGCATATAACAAAAGAGGCAAAAATGTATGTTTTGTGTGCTAAAAGGAATAAGGTAGGTATGGGGGAACCTTTGTCAAATGTGTCCAAAACAGGTATTGAAGATTGTAAACTAAATGTGAAATACCAGGTTTCACATGTCCTGATGCATCTCAATAACCCAGGTAAAAAAAAAAAAAAAAAAAAAAAAAAATTTCAAACCAACGTTTCTCTCTGTCCCAGATGCAAACATCTTTTTCCCTAAAAGAGCGACGTAAACTGCAGAATCTTGGCCTGATGATGTTGCTCTTCTGTCGTGGCCCCTTCTTTTGGCCAGTGGCTGCTTTGTTTCCCTGATTTATAACTGATCACAGCTCTCTTGGCATTTAACTGCATACACAACATTGCTCTGTTTGTGCCGGGGGATTAGATCTTTGGGCTGAACCAGTCTTTGCTTTGATGTATTTTGGGGTTTGAAAGCCACTGGGATGTCATGTTTCAAAAATAAACGTCTCAGAGTTCTAAAACTACCGCAACATAAGGGATGACTGCTGGTCTGCATCAGGGTTTGAAGTCGTTCTTTTCACCCTATGGCTGACTGGAGTCCTGTTTGGGTTTCTTCTTTTCTTTGGGGAATACCCAGTTAGGATAACCACATTGGTCTACGGCCTGTCTTTTGTGTGACCAACGGCTTGGTGGTGTCCCTGAAAAAGACACTAGGGGCTTTTATAAAGAGTTTATCAGTAAATCTTCAGACTGAAGAAGTCTCTTGGAGAAGATAAACAATGTTTCAACTAAGAATAACCTGTCCAGAGGACCTACTGATCTATTTTCACAGGTTTCAGACTTCAAAGGTGTATTTTAATCAGTAATTTTATGTGCATGACATCAAAACCTTTGAAAATTCAAGTTCAAGGCAGGGCCAACTGACTGTACTCACACAAACCTTGTCAAAATATCCAACCAACCATTCTACAATCCTGGAAGGTACAAGCATGGATGTCGTAGCACTACAAGCTGATATCATCGCCATCTTGAGAAAAGAGATCCCCTCGTGATGAGAGAGAGGAATTAAACTAGGCCCTGACTGATGATTTTTAATCACTGAAAAAGGAAACACAAGAGCTAAAAACCGAAGTCATTAGCATCTTTGTTGGTATCCACATGGAATTGGACCAGATAGAAAGTAATGTAAAGAAGAGGACGGTCTTTCTGTCTGGTCGGAGAAAATTTTGGCTGTTCAATCCACTGTAATAAAACCTCAAAAGGCAAGTCAATATATTACGTGGCAGTTTGTATCCACAGAGGAAGATACAAATCACAGGTGAGCCCGAGCAACAAAGATTGAGCGCCCCGGCGACTGTGTCTCAAGTACTAAAGAAAGGTTTTCCAATTGGAGAAAAATATAATTATTGAACTTCACATCGAACCATGGCACAGAGAAAAGCCAGAGACAAACCCTGAGTTATCATCACCAGGCTGTGTAATGAGGGGGCGCAGCCAACATCCTGAGATAAGAGGGGTTCAATTACCTCCAGAGGGAATCCATGATCTCCATTTTTCTGGACTACACAGACAAGGATGCCAAAGCCAGGGTAGCATTCACACACATTAGAAAAATACTCAGAGGAAATTAAGTCTGTTTCAAGCAACACTCCGCATCACATACAACAATGATCAAAAGGAGTTTCTGGACCCAGAGAAAGCCAGGCACCATGTGAGAAAGGTGATGATATCAGACACAGACAACGAGGATTGACTGCATTTATAAGTGCTGATATGTCATAATGTCATGCTTTATCGTGGGCCTTTCTCTTCTGACCTGCCATAATCAATCATCTCTTCTCGACTGATTATTGTACATCTGTTGAAATAATGTATATAATCGATAATATCACAGTTAATGCTTCCTAAGGCCTTGCAGGAGCTCAAATGGGTGAGCTGGCTGACTGAGTTCTGTTTGCTTTACCCAAGCCAAAGTGAGCGACTTAGTTTGCCTGCAAAGCTGTGTCCCCCTTTTGCCATATTGGACTATATCCTTTTTTAATAATTTCTCCCTCATTATTTACCTCTGTTTTTTTTTCAATATTGACAACCTTTTAGCTTACCATATTTTATGGTATCGCATTCTGTAAAAAAAGAGCGAGATTTTGAGCCAGTTTAACTTACTTTATCTGGGTAAGTGCCATGTACCCAGATAAAGTAGTTTACGCCTCTCACCAGTCTGGAACAAAAATAGAGGTGTATCCATCCTAACACAGAGACAAGTCTATTCCACTGGGACTCAGAGGGGACATGTATCACTGTAAATGGCTCTATCAATTGATTTAATGTTTCACTTATGAATGTTTGTATTCTCCTTGCAAGGATGAGCTGGGTTTCATTCAAACAGTCTTTTCCTGTATTTCAATCTATCATCATGGGAAACGTAAGATCCATCACAAATAAAGTGGAGGAGTTAGATGTTCTAACAAGACACCAAAGACTGTATAGAGAGGCTAACTTACTGATGCTAACCAAGAACTGGCTAATAGAGCAAATCCCTGACTCCATTGTCAACATGACTGCTTCCATCAAATCAGAGCCGACAATTAAAGAGACCCTTTGCACTAAGGATTTTGAGCTGCTAGCTGTCGGGTTCAGGCCTTTCACAGTCCCGGAACAGTTCTTGCACGTTATCGCGATAGCACCATATGCTCCCCGACTGCAAACCATGAAGCAGCCTGTGACGTCATCCACGCCGTTGTGAGCAGAATGCAAACGAAGTACCCCCAGGCTCTTTTTCTGTTCTCAGGGGACCGTAACCATGTATCCTTGTCCTCTACCCTCCTCACCTTTAAGCAGTATATGTTACCTGCAAAACTAGAGACAATGAAATACTGCACTTATTGTACGTAAATTGCAAAGGGGCATATAATAAAGGGACAATAAAGGAATTTCTTATATTATTTTACCACTGTCCTCTCACATGGCTCAGGTATCCTGACGCATAAGGATAGACAATAACCTTTAAAGATCACTGTTTTAAAGTGGGAGCATTGAAACATTTGTCAGAAGATTCTGGTCTGGTAGACATATGGCAAAGTAAACTTAGTGAGGATAGAGATTGCACTTTTTTCAAATAGGAACTCATCCTACTCCAGAATTGACACTTTCTTCACCCCCAAATAACTACTACATAAGGTGGAGGATATGAATATTTCACCAATAACTATCTCTGACCATGCACCTCTTGCTTTGACATGGGATGTTGGCCAAAGACCAGCAATCAAGCTCTGGTGATTGATGATCATTACGAAACAACAAAGAGTTTGTCAGCTATAACAAATTAAATCAAAACTTACCTAGGGACCAATTTATTATACAATACGCTTCCTCTCACTCTTTGGGAGTGTGCTAAGGCTTACATAAAAGCACAAATAATCTAATTGTCTTACGTTCACAAATGGTAAACGGCCTGTACTGTTATAGCACTTTATCATGTCCGACGACCCCAGAGCGCTTTACACTACATTCAGTCATTCAGTCATTCACCCAATCACGCACACCTTCACACCCTGACGGTGATAAGTTACATTGTAGCCACAGCTGCCCTGGGCCAGACTGACAGAAACGAGGCTGAAAATATATCGGCACTACAGGGCCCTCTGACCACGGCCAGCAAAAGAGAGGCAGAAGAGAGGAAATATGTGTTGAACTAAAAGGCAAAGTCAGGCAATTGGAATCACAATAAATCCGATCAAGATCTCCTAATTTGCTCCAAGTCCTAAAACAAGCAAGTCAAGGATTGTGGAGGACACTTTGTCCTGGAGAGATGCAACAATAGTTGCAATCCATTAGGAAGACAATTATCCAATTAAATATCAATCACACAGCCCTATGTCACTGCTAAATACAGACCTGCATTTATTGACAGATCTGTATTTATTGACATCCATTTTGCCTTCACATATTAGTGAAATCATGACACGTGTTATTCATCCAGACCAGACCGCATTCATCCCTGTATTATGGCTGCAATATTAGTACATTTAAGACATCCACATTTCGAGGAAGAAAAAAAAAATAGAAATGTGTCCTCAGATGCTGCTAGGGCATCTGACAAAGTTTCTTGGAAATATAAAAAGCTGCATTAAAGTGGATTAAACTTGTTCTCATATTTCAAAATGTAAAAGACACTATATTCATAGCCACAATCAGCCGTTAAAGCTAACACAAATTACTCAGTAAATTGGAACATGAAAAACTTTTGGTAAAAAGCTGGCAGCAAAAAAGATGTCCTCGAAACTTTTATGCCAAAGTTAGAAGAGGGTTTTTTTTTTTAGCCAGAGGAGGATAAATGCCTTTACATTGAGAAGTACATTTTGGTTCCTTTGAAAATGCATTTGCATCAGGAAACCTGACAAACACTATATGTGAAAGACTTAGTGTTAGCCTGGGGAGGGGTGTAAATACGAGAGTGCATGCTAGCCTGGAGAAAGGATTTTCCAGCCAATGAAATAAATTAAAAAGAATACCTAATGGGCAACTGCCACAAGCTTTAAGCTAAACACTTCAGCCATTTGCCAGCAGCATTCTTCTAGAAAGGACAATATAAGATGTGAACACCAATGCAAAGATTCATCTTTATGAAATTTTACTAAAGGTTTGTACTACAGTTTGGTAATAAATTATTTATTAAAGAAAGCAGAACAAAGATATAGTCTGAAATGGTGATTTAACTTTTTTTAAATAAATAATGACTAACCTTGAGATTACTGCATGCAACAATTTATTTGGACATTTAAAAGGGAAGGTTTTAAAAAGGGCCTAGGCTGATGAAACCTAGTGTAAACAGGCCAAGGCTGAAGATTGAAAACTCTCTTTAGATCAATCAGCTCTGAAATCAAATAAGGTAAAAGGTAATAAATGCATATAATTGGAGACAACAATTATATGCTTATATGCTTATATGCATCAATTATATGCTTTTTTTCAGTGATTAAAAATCACTGAAAATAAAAGCAAAGTGTAGTAAAAAAAAGGTCAAATTACTGGAGGGGAATACATTACAGAAACAGCACATTTATTCCCATTGAAACTGGCTAATATGAAACTGAGATGTAACAGGTCGGATTGTTAGAAGATTGGTACTCCGCCTTTTAAGTGAAGGATGTCCTTTTTAAACCTTTTTAAACCTCCGATATTTTAGTTTGGTGCAAACCTGACTGTTAAAATGAGAGCACTATAGTGAGATGCAAAGGACGGCCCAAAGCCTTCAGAGAACGTTGCAGCAGCTCAGGTGTCTGGTAAAGGATATAAAGCAGTATGAAAAGAATGATCAGCTATTCTATCCTATTTAAATATAAATGAAGTATATTAAAACAACTGTTCAGCTCTGACCATTAAAGTATTTTCACTCTGAAAGCAGACCGCAAGATGTTAAACGTGGTTTCCCTAGTCCTGGTGAATCAACCAAAAAGTGACTGACAGGTAAGCAAAAAAAAAAAAGGAAACCAATTAGGGGGGGGAACTTGAAATGGGGTGTAAGTGCAAGAAAGCCCTGAAACATCTCAAGCATCACAGTAAGGAGTCAGAGACAGCAGTCAGAAGAACAACACAGGAAGCTTCTGAATAGAAAAAGAAGCTGAAACTGAAGTTACTGCAACCAAAGGTGGTAACACTAATTCATTTTTCCTTCAGCTAGAAAACAGGTTTTTTATCTTTTATTTAAAGAGTAACAGAAGGTTATTTTTTGTTGTTTCAGTGAGATTAAATCACTTTCATTTCCAAAGATAAATAAAAAGTGAGGATAAACTTCACTATCTGATCACTTCCTAAAAAGCAGCACATTTCATGATTTTCACATGATTTGCACGACTAGATGTGCTTCTAAGTCTTTTTAAAAGCAAGTTACCTGGCATCTCTTACACTGGACAGCTTGTTTTAGGGGTGTCTTTACTTACCAGAAGATTTACAGTGCAGCTCATGCGGTTGTTGCGGCTGTCATCATTCATCACAGCCCGGTAGTCAAGGAGACGAGTGAGAAGACCCTTAACCAAAGAGACAAAGTGCTGCACCTGTGGCTTCAGTGTTGATTTCTCAGCTGCACAGTCCAACAAGCTGGTAGGAAAGAATCAGCAGCTCAATCATCAACAACCTAAAAATGGCTTTGATTCTCAGTGCTGGTAGGTTTCTGTCTCTCTCTACTTTTGGGAGACCAAGAAAAAAACAACAACACTAAACACACAACCTATTCCCAAGGAAACAACAAAGATACAGTATACCCTAAGCTGAATTATTTATTTTTCATATTTGGATCTGAGATTCTAAAATAATCAGGCGTACATGGTTTCTAGAAGTTGCATGTATCGTTCATCTCCTCCTCCACCTTCCACCTCATGGTCCAACTTCAGGATGATCTCATTTTCAAACTGTTGAAAAACAACCACAGGCGGGGAAAAAATGCAAAGAAGTGGAGGAATTGGGGAAAGGAGAAAAAAAGCAATAAAAGAAAACTCAATTAAGCAACCGCAATTAAGATTTGCTATATGTTACATTCAGTATTGCAGGAAATCTGCATAATTTTAAACTGTGAAATCTCCACCGATTCACTGTAACATTATGAAAGATTTTGACTCCTGCATGATTCTCACGCGTGGCATCTATCCACCTTGTGGAAGTTTCCAAACTGGGCGTGCTCGCAAGATATCATGTCAAAAAAGATGGGAATCGTTGCTCTTCTCAGGTCCTCCTCAGGAATCAAAGTCATCTCCAGGATTGGACCCACCATACCAGGGATAAAACAGATCTTGTGACTTCCTACAAAAGACAAATATTTGCATGTGACCTAAGGATGGGTGATTATTGCATTGTCTATCATTGCTGGCAAAAAAAAAAAGATTATCATGACAAGAACTTTGATTTATCAAATCAATGCTGAACCCTAACTGGTGATGGTGAATCCCAAAAATTGACAGACAGTTTAAGCTTGTTGGATGATTCTTTTTCACTATGGGATCCATGAGGACATATATAATTATGAAAATATATTTGAAAATATAAGTGAACACAGTTCTTGAGAGATGATTAGCAATACAGTTGCAAATGTTAAACCTGAAGTAACCTACAGGCTATGTGATAATGCTTTATTTATTGGAGAGTATTTGTGGTTTTGGGGCTCTGACTTCATGCAATGATAGAGGCATCGGCATATAGACTCTGATGGATCATAACTTTTATTGCTCTCGTTGTAAATACCAGAAAATAATCTTCATAAAAGCTGAAGCTCATAACCCATCTGTAAAATTCCAACTACTGTTATTACTATTCTTTTACATGCTGTTGTGGTGTTAATATGTATTGATTACAGCCACTCTGTAATTTCTCCCTGAAGAAATTTCTCTTTACCAATGTTCAACCCACCACTTGGAACTTGGGGTATTTACCTGATTGATCAAAAGATATTTGTAATACACATTCACGAAAAAATACTTACACGCAGAAACCTAAATTGGAATTAAAGGAATAAAAAAACGGATGCAGAAAAACCAGGACTACAAAACGAAAAAATGTGTTTACTTTCGAAAAATGTGGAATTTCAAACAATAAAAACATCATTAGGTTGTTTTTTTTTTTTTCTTGCATGTGACGAAGGGCATTTCATTTGCAGAAGGCATTAAAACAATTCAGTTGATGAAATCTAAGCTCTGTTAAACTTAATCTTATACTACTTATAAAATTAGAGTGCTTCTCACGATTTGCTGTTAAAAAAATGAGCACCTTGGGGGCCACAAAAAACACTCATTGGCATGAAGTGTAATTTCTTTCGCTTTTAATCCATCATAAATTTTAATTTAAAAAAGGTTATGTTCTAAAGTGCTTTTTTTGGAGCTTTGACCTGATCTCCAAATCAAATTTAAACCTCTGAACTTGAAGTTTGAGAATCCCTGAACTAGACCTTTCAAGTAGCTCAGAGATTACGTTTTCTGTGCCTGGATTTGGGGTTTGCAAGACGGAAGGATAACGAAAACATGAAAGAAACAAAAGAAAGCCAAAATATATCCTGCGGTATCTATTCACAAAACTGAAGGAATGTTGTCTTCTACTTTTAACTCTGGTTCTCACAGTATTCACTACATTTACATCTATTTCAGCACACAGCATCACCTGAGTTCTCTAGATTTTAAATTTAAATGTGTAAACCTTCTGTAAAAAAAGGTAAAAACAAAAAGTAATGACCATACCAGAATATTCAATTAAAGCTTTTTTAATTTCTCACCAAGTTTGTACCAGATGTCACGTATAGCAAAGCCAATGAGTCCTCTCATATCTCCATATCTGGGGGAATAAAATAAATAAAGATGAAAAGGAATAGTACAAATACATGGAGAAGAGAAGCCAGCCTCTCAGTTTGTAAGCAATTATTTAATCAATACTTATTTTCCCCTTCAGAAATTGAACAACCCCTTTGGAAAGATAATGCTGCGCTGCTCTACCTCAACTGCATTGATCGCCTGTCTACAGGTAACAAAGCCTTTTAATAGGTGGTACCATTAGTGGCGGCGGAGCAGGTGCGGTAAAGAGGGGGAAAATTAAATGTTTACAGTCTCACTTGACCAGAATCTTGTTCCTCTTGGTTTGAGAGAAATGCTGAAGTTGCAGAGACTCCTGAGTAATAAACGCCACTGCCAGATGGAAGTAGTTATTCCACAGCTAGGGACACGGAAAGAGAGAGAGAGGGATCAGGGAACGTCTTTGAGAAGCCTGCTAGATGTGCTACAGTGAAAGAGAAAAATTACTACAACAGCATAACATTTATGCATACTGCACACAAAACACACTTACCTGCACTTCAAAGTCATCGTTGGTGAGAAACTTTTTGTTCATTGTGTCAGCATAGGTATTGATGGCTCTCAGGAACACCCTAATAGACACATCATCACATATGTTGTGTATTTAGAAACGTTTTATGGGATATTTCCATATGGCATTGTCAATCTTTGACTGGCAGACATTATGTTTCATTTACAAAGCATAACCTTTTTTGTCATGAGTCTAATTAAGTTGAAATGTTTTGAAAAATAGGACAATTTAAGGTTTACGTGCACATGAGCTTGTAAATAGAAAATAATAAACACTGAATCGTTAAACTGGTGAAAAGTTGATTATTAAACTTTTTTTTAGGGGCTAAGATGATTGTTATTTTCATTAAACTTAATACCAGGGGTCCGTTCTTCGTACGTCGCTAACTCAGTTAGCAGGATTTCATTGTTAACGATTTGGCATGATCTTGGATCGTTTGGTTCTTCGAAAGACATCCTGCACTTGTTGTCATAGCAACATGTGCGCCAACTTAAGCCTGCTCGAGAGCAGGCTTATTTCATGTAAACAAGATTAGATCACGGCTGTATAAGCGGAGGAGATTGAGAAGTCTGCCGTAGCCATGTCCATTTTTACGACTGCAACCTGTTGCGGAAGGTGCAAGAATAATTTGCAGAGTTTTTCGAATTAATCGCGTATTGCGCAATAGACAGGATCCTTTAGCGCAGCGCGACAGTGTAATTGTAGAGAGATTTTATTGGTGGCTGTTATAAACAAACACATCATTTAACAGTGGCTTTTAAAGAGGAAAAAGTGGCGTTGGAGCCATAAATCTAAAATATTTAAGTTATTTGTATGATGGTTTGCTTTTTATTTTTATCCTATTCAGTAAGAAGATTTGTTCGGGCCATTTTATTGTGAAGTTTAGTTTACTTTGAAAGGCTTGCTTCCTGTCGAGCCGTATATTGTATTAGACAAAACTATGGATGGATTATCTAGCCACGGAGCAATACAGTTTTACCGTGTAAACTGTGGATGACTTGGAAAAGGAAAATGTAAATTTTTTATGGATAAAGATTTTTTTTTTGTTAAAATTCCCAGTTTGCATGCGTCCTTTACTTCCCGTGTCTAAGGAATGACACTGAAATTTGGATCTCTTGACATAACAAGTGCCTTTTTAAAATAAAGTATAATAATTAAAGGCTACCATTTTGTAGAATATTCTTGTATTTCACTTTTACTTGTCCCCATGCTCTAGTGGGTCCCGTGGAGGCTCTGACATAAAAGAACAAAGTAAATATGAGATTATTAAAATGCAAAAATTCATACTGTAGAAAGTGATAGAAACATCTACCATGGACAGTATTTACGCATTAATTTGTCTGCTGCTTTTTGCCAGCCCTCTCTCCTGGCTTTAACAGATTTTGAGGTGTTTTAATTAATGACCCAAATTCGGCATAACCTTCCATTAAAAGCTCTTGTTCTGCTTGGGAGAAAAACTGTGGGCGTTCTTTGGCCATGCTGAACAGCCAATAGCAGCGTTGCTGATCATTGTTTCTACTATCGATACATTTCCCCTTTTAAACAAACGCATGAACGCGCAGTTGTCTCAGATAACTCAATCCAGCCATACTAATCGTAAACAGGTGTGTTCGAAGAACCCAATTAGCCGGATCATGATTAGCCGGATGAAATCATCTTGGATGTCTCATTTGATCTCGGATGTTTTAAGCAACGTACGAAGAACGGACCCCAGAAAAGATCAGAGTTGTTTTTGTTAACTTGGCACTACTACTGAACAGCAGGTACACTGCTGGTGAAAAGTTTACACTCACTTATCATAGCGATGAATGTCATGTTAATTCCAATCCTTTTAAAGATGCATTTGAGTTGTTCTTTTTTTTTTTTTTTAGGGTGGCTTCACTGAATTTCAATAAGAATTGAGTGCACAATATATAACCTATTGCTGATTTTCCACATTCCACACATGCAGGATCAAATACATACATACATACACCTCCACTAATATGAGAATAAATTCTTGTTAGCAAGTTGCAAGGAAACAAAAAAAAAAAAAAACTTTTTGCAACCATCAAGATCTTATGATGGGATGTTTGGCCACACTTGGTATCAGAAAAGGTGAAATTAATTAACAACGGTTGATTTCCTGGTCTGTTGAGGTGGTCTAGGCGTCTGATCAGGAAGCCTAGACCCCTTTGGGGGTTTTCCGTGCACGTCCCACTAGGAGGAGACCCCGGGGAAGAGCCAGAACTTGCTGGAGAGACTATATATCCCGCCTGGCCTGGAAACGTCTTATGGTCCCCCAAAATGAGCTGAAGGATGTCTTTAGGGAGAGGGATGTCTGGGTTTCTTTCTTGGACCTGTTGTCCCCGCAACCCAATCTCAGATGGAAGACAATGGATGGATGATTTCCCAGCGTTGACCCATCTTTTATAGTTCACAACAAATTTTTTGTTGGATTAAGATCGAGGCCTTCCCAAAAGCTTTATAATGTAACCAGTTAGGTGTGCTCTTCGGATTGTTTTCCAGCTGAAGGACCAAATTTAAAGTTTCTAGATTTAAACCATCTAAATGTTGAAGTGCAGTTTGAGATTTGGAAGTTATCCCTCTTCATTGTTTAACCCACTCAGTGCAATGCAGAAGTAAAACTGGTGGCTAAATAGCCCCTCGGTATGATACTACCACCCCTAGGTGGAGCGTGAGCACAGTCTGTAAACCAAAACAAGACGTGTGTCAAGCCACGCTTTTCTCTAACTCGCTCCAGCACTCGGCACCCATTTCCCCTTCTCCCCCATTGGCTTGTATGAGCCTATTTGCAAAGCATAAATACACAGCAGAACAGGATCACCTTTCAGAGGAACATGTCTAGTGAAGAAGTAAGTTACTCATAACTTTATAACGCTGTTAGCAAGTGAACGTTTTGATCCAAAGGCCGTGCTCTCCGCCATTTTGTGCTTGGCGGTGGAATTTTATGGGCAGGGAGTGGGTAAGCCCTGAGCGGCAGCTGTGCGCGTGTGCACGTATGTGCAGGCGCAGCTGGGCCAGCTATGTAAACAAAAGATGGGAGAACAACACAGAGAGATGGTGTGTGACATTTAACCACACTCCATCTAAAAAGATACTTTTAGTTCTTTTCTATCTAAGATAATGAAATTGCGCTTGTTGCTCCTTTAACAGTAATATTTTCTTAGGTTTAAATGCAACACTTGGACTCCTTAAAATATAGTTTTTATCATTGTTTAATTTAACATTAATCACAGTCAGGGTTTATGCATCACAAAAAATGTTGCCCCACTTAACTCATCATGCCAGAGACGCATTGGTGATTCATGAGTTGCTCCTTAGCATGTTTACCTGGTACCTTCTATATGAAGGTGACAGTTTGGGTGAAATAGTTGACTTTGCACAGCACTCATCAAAACTAGTTTTGGAATGGACTTAGCAGAATGGACCACTTATGCTTTAGAAATAACCTCAAATAACCTTGGAAGAACCTTGAATATGCTTCTGTTCCAGGGAAAAGGTTGATTTCAACCGGACTGAATGTTTGACCACTCTTTCCGATCATAAGAGTGGTCAAACATCCAGTCGGAATGATGTCAGAAGCTCGTTGATGACTACAAGATGTCTGTCGCTTATCTGCAACTTATGTGGGGTAATGTGTGGATGCGGTAAAGATTTGCACCCGATTCTTGTTTGTGAAAATCATTAAAGTTTGAACTTGTATGAGGATTTCTTCCCTGAAAAAAAAATAATAATTAAAATGCATCCGACTTAAAATTCAGGTCCATGATAAATGTATGTAACCTTTTCATCTCCTCTGTAATGTTCAGTAACATATAAAACCAACCTTGTGGGAGAAAGAAAATCCAACAAATAAAAAGACGTAATGCATCAAAACAGAAGGAATTTCATGGCTTTTCACACTGTAAACTGCTTTTCATGGATTTTTTTTTTTTAGTATTACTATTCTTCTATCTCAGTAAAAGCATGACAGCAGCTCGACACAGAGTGCAGAGTTATCAGTGAGATGTTATTTAATGCATTTTTGAACTTAAGGAGAAACTGCTTCCAGCCTCTTTTGGCCCAAACACTATCTGTCATCATTATCCAGAGCCAAATGACACCCCCCCCCCTCTCATTCCCCCTCCTCCTACATTTTCTATGTAGTGGGACTCGCTTGCTATATTTGCACACTTCTCCCCAAACCTTAGTCTGCAGAGCCTGATGTCCCTTCTACTTCACTTTCTCTTCTACCTATTGGCGTCTTCTTTCGACACAGCTTTAGCCTCCCCTCTAGCTTCTATCATTGATAGATTTCGCTCTATCAACCCGCGCACTCCAGCGTATTTGTCACATCAGCCGTTTTCATCATCACAGCCTTGATCCCGCTTTACTATCTCTAACTCATCCCAGTGTGGGTTAGTGCTGATGAACAATTCATTGTGGATGTTGACAGTCCTTTAAGATGCAGCACCATGCCTCACGGGCTGAACAGCAGGTCATACCAGGCCTGCTATATGTCCTATCTAGCAGAATGAAGATATCTCCTAATGTGTACCCTCCAAACTCTGCCCCCCTGTATTAATGCAAGCATGTGTGTTTGCTCATGTGGAAGTACTATACCTGTTCTGCACCATGATCATGGCCATCCAGTCAGAAGGATACACATGTTTCCCAATCAGGTCCTTAAAAAGCAGGAAGGACTCCATCAGGAAGTCCTGTGATAAAGAATTAAAAAGGTAAATAACTTTTATAAAACCTAAAGCGATGTAGTTACAAAGTCGTTTATTACCATCAGATTTGGAGGCGTGTGTATGAACTTACCACCAGATCAGTAGTTCCTGTGAAGGTTTCTATGTATGTGGCGTAATGCCGATCATCCATCTGACTCAGGATAGCTGTCATGCAGGCAACGACTCTTGACTAAAGAGGTAAAGCAAAAATAAAAGATGAGGGGGGGGGCAACATTGGTTTTGTTGTAGGATTTTCATCCTAAACCAAGGTTTGAGCAAGCAATTGTAGCTGCATCTTGTTCAAGGCAACTATAAGTAAACACCTGCAGACCAGCTCTGCCACTTTCTAATTTATGTCATTAGCATTCCAGTCAAAAAGCATCAACAGCACCAAGTTGCAAGACGGCAGTCTCGGTAGGGAAAAACGTGTTGTTCCTGATGTTATTTTTAAAGCGGCTGCATGTGCCAACAAGAGGGCAACGCATCGTCATTCCCGAATTATCATAATTGCTATAAACAAACAAAGCTATTGCCAATGGGACTTGCACTCTTTTCTATTTCTAAATGACATTCATTGGTTCGGATGAGGTAGGGTAAAGATTTATCAGCTGTTGCTGCATGAGTCAAACAAAGAAGGCACAAAAGCCGTCTGAATTTGAATAGAGGTTAGGGGTGCGTTTCCTATAACAATTTGGTGTTATTATGGTAACAATAGAGCATATTATGTAATGTTTGAAACTGTTTTAAAACTGCTACTGCGTAATGGTGGTAACAATTTGTAATAAAATGGTAGCAGCAGGGCAGTGGTTTCAATTTGAAAATAATTACAGTAATAATGCATACTTCAACTTTTATTTTATCTTCAATTCCATCAATGTAAATACAAGAATAACGTTTAAATTGTCAGTGGTATCAGGGAGCTTCAGTATATCCTCATTCAACACCCTTATTGCATTTGCACTACTGCAGTTGGTCACCAGTACTCTTAGTTCTAATGTTGGCGAGGTGCAAAACTTGCACTGAAACAGAAACAGCTACTTTATCACTTCAGAACAAGCATCCCCGGCTATTATTTCCAAACCCTACTTCCCTGGTAACATTTGGGAATTTTCCCAGCATCAAACAGTAACCCTCTCTGATGCAGTTCTGACTGCAGACACAAACAATTCTCTTTGACAGCATTGACTTTATGTGCTTTGTTACTATCTTGAGATGGCAGAGATGTCATTTTGGTAATGCATACTATCACAGAGAATCACTAAATTGTTTGGATCCTATTACAAGCTGTTACAGCTGCCAAGTAACTGCACTTTGCAATTATACTGGTAACTAGGTAGAATTACCAAATTCATACATTGCTATTTCTCAATCCTATATTTTACCGTGAAACTTTATCTACCAAAATTGCATTAAAAGCTTTCACTTAATGACATGTCATTATATATGTAAAAAACAAAATGTTACAAAATACTATATTATTAGACCACAATTGCTATTTTCCTATTAAATAGTTACTCTGTTTTTATCATATTATTACATTATATTATTGCCAGGTGGTTAAATTGTAGTAACTTTGGTAATTACATTGTGTTACCAAAATTGTGCATTATTAGAATTATATAAAGTTATTGGTAAAATCTCATTGTGAGCCGTTAATGCCATACTATTATATTATAATTATTTTGGTAAGTACAACATATTACTGAATGTTTCATTTTAATTACATTATTATTACATTTTAACTATTGAACATTTCCTCCTTCATTACCATCTTACCACAAGTCTTTACTGCTGGGTAGTTACATTGTATTTCAGTATTTACACAAAATTACCAGCTACCACAGTATTATTATGAAGGCAATGCCTGATTGTTCCTAAATTATAACTGACATCCCCCCTTAGATTGTGAGTTGAACAAAACATCTACAACCGTATGCATGTAAAGCTATAGCTTAATTTTTATTAGGAGCATTTGCATTAAAAGTAAGAACACGTAGAGCCCACATGGCTAAATATGTGTTTTGATTTTATTAACAGTAAACAGCAAGCAAAAATCACAATCACCTAATTTGAATATTAAAGGGAGGCTGGCACGAAGAGAGCACAGTATCAAGAACCTTGGTTTTAGGCTGTTTTTATCAGCCTTTTTTCTTCCTCTGCATCAGTGCTTTCTGATCTTTTCCTCGATCATTGCTTCCCCCATGAAGTCTACATAAAGTTCATAGATCTGTTTCAGGGAACACCACAGATGTACAGGTATTTCTGCAAGCCAGCGCTTGGATTAAATTATCCCCCAGAGTTGGCAGCAAAAAAACAAGGGAAACATGCAACAGAGATGGGAGATGATGGATGGCTAATTGGAGATGAAAGATGAACGCCATCCCGTGTGATGACAGCTTTCACCTCACCTCGTCGCGTCAACATAAGCAGGGTTTGTGTCTGTGCCTTTTTTTTCGCTCTAAAGGGGAAAACAAGACGCTTCTCGCAATAATAAATCAAACACAGACCCATAAACCGACACCAGAGCATTGTTTCAATGACGTGAAAAGGTTCATTAAATGGATATCTGACTGGGTATGCAGGCTCCAAGGTTCTAGGAAGCATTTGTTTGAACTTAATGCATGAGAAGTCACATACTCATCCTAACTTTTGCAATTTAATGACACCAGAGACCACTTCAGAAGACTCACATCTTTTATATCTCCCCTCTCCTTGTCTACCTCTCCTCTCCTGCATGCTCCCCTATTAAATGTGCCAGGAGACCATTTTAGTCTGACATCTAAGCGCTGACTAATTGCCGGAAGTATTGGTTACTCAACCGCCTCAGTTTTCTTTCAGAACTCAATTGTTATATTTATATAATTAACTTCTGGCATTAAAACCCAACTTTGGCATGGAAAAACACTGTTATTGGCTGTTCCAATGACATCATTGTGGGAGTTTAACCTAATTATACAATTTTATGAGTGTACCACCGCCCAAATAGCCGGCATCTAAAGACAGGGCTGAACAGCACAATTAACTCCCTCTGCCTTTCTCCTCTATCTTTTCCTCTTTAGTGTGCAGTCACTGAACAGTAACCCGATTAGGAACCCACCCACGCACTTGGTCACTTACCAGTATTACTCCACAGAGAAGTTTCGCCTCCATGATCATGGTGTGCATTTGTTTGCGCATGTTGGTGTTTTAAAGTGAAGGTCGTGTGCCGTATTGTCCTACTTCACTGTAATTAACGTTCTCCGAGGAGCCTTCGTCAATATCTCTTTTAAAACTCCATCTAAATGCTCAAGGGGGCACATTTTTTTTTCTCCTCTCCAAATAATGTGTTTCACTAACACCTTCAAGCAGATGCTAAATAGCACAGAGAGCACATTTGCCCGCTGTGTATTAATAAAGCCGTCATTGATGTCACAATAGAGACAGGGGGACCTCAGGGCCTGTTGAGGCAAAGTCCTTCGCTTCTGTTCTCTCAGTCTGGGCAGAGTCGATTAAAGTATATTAAAAGCTGTAATTTCTGAGTTTACTGCAGTGCAACCAGCCAGGAGCCGCAATGTTCACTAAACTTTATGATAGAAATTGGCTGAATTTTACAACATAATGAATTTTTTTTTTGTGTTTTTGTTTTTTTTTAGTTTACCCATAGCAGTGACAGGGCTTTATAAATATTTAAACCTTACTGTGGCAGTAAAAAAAAAAAAAAAAGAGGTTAGGAAAAGGGTACAATCAAAATTCTGAAAAACTTATTTAGAAAGAGAACTTTTAGTCATTGTACGGTAACAGGCAAAGTGAAAATGTGTTGTTTTTTGACACTGCTGTTGCTGCGTAGACAGAAAATAAAATGTGCTCACTAACGGTGAAGGCAGATATATTTGTGTAAACCTCACTCATGGTGTCAAGCAGACAAAATCAGCACATGTAAATGTTAAAACCTTGTGATCTTCTAAACGGACAAGTGTAAATAAATGTATGAACGTGCCAGCTTACAGCTCCATAAGAGACAAACAAACTTGTAATCTCTTCTAAATGTGAAATGCTGCCCAACTAGAAACAGATCACTGCACCAGTGGAACAAACTGGTCTTTGCTGGCTAATTAGATATATTGCTAAAAATACGCCAGGCAATTTAAATTACAATTATACAGCAAAATGAATTCAATATCACAATCTAGTGGCTAAACTTTGACTTTTTGTGATGATTCACTGGAACGTATGATTAATAAAATTAAATATGCAGTGGCTTTCCTTGCAAATAAAACATCTAGGCCTGACTAAAATAACCCAAAACCTTCAAGGAGAATGTGTCAAGGTCAGACGAACCCAAAAGTTCAGGGCTGCAATTTTTAAATGTTTGCTTGTCACAAAAGCAACCCTGCACCCCACCAAAACACAGTGCTGGAAGTGTCCTTTCCTTTGCTAAGGCTGTTAAAATTGCAAACAACTACAAATACACTGCCAGGCATACGTGATGTGAAACTTTCAAGCATCTGTTAGAAGACTGAGGAAGAGGGTCCAGTGAGTCCGGTAACACACAGAAATCAACAACACAACATTTTTACCTGAAGAAAATACAGGTTTTGGAATAGTGTAGCAACGGGCAAGAACAAACAAAGCTTGCTCACTTTCTTACTCTCCTTCCGAACAATTACAAATTCAATAACAGAAAATGGAAAATATGAATAAATAGTTTCCAACAAAATGATCTGTGCAATAAAAACAAAGCTGCTCAAATATGAGCAGGAAGAAGCCGTCCTGTGTGCATATGTGTGTATATACACATAATATAAACTACCAGCCAAAAGTTTGGACTCACCTTTGTCATTCAATGGCCTTTTTCTTATTTTTATCACTTTCTACATTGTAGATACATAGTGAGGACATCAAAACAATGACACAAAAGTATATTGAATTAGGAATCAAGCACAGCATTGTGAAATAATTCAAAAAATCTTGTATATTTTAGCTTTTTCTAAATCCCCATCATGTTTTGATTAGTGCCTTGGTCACTCTTGGCCTTCTCTTGATGAGTCTCTTGAGGTCAGTCACCTGAAATGGTTTTACAACTGTCTTGAAGGAGTTCCCAGAGGTTAGTCATAAAAATAAAGACAAACCATTGAATGAGAAGATGAGTCCAAACTTTTTACTGGTATGTACACACACACACGTGCATATATATATATACAAACGCACATGTGTGTGTGGTGACTTAAAGAGGGGCATGGACAAGACATTCTGATCAACACAGAGAACTTTTGCAAGCTATAGTAGGCAAATATTGCCACATCAGCACACATCATAATAACCAAAAGACACTACAATGAAGAGTGTGCATAAATATTGGTTCAGTTAATGCTATCTCACCTTTTCATGTCACACAGATCTGGCGTTTTAACAGCAGTATGCAACCATTTGATATTTACAGACCCAAACTTTGTTTTTCAGTAAAGGTTATCTTCCACTTGCAGTTGATTTAAAAGTTAAGCAGCCAAGTTTAAATTCTCTGCCTGAGGTGTCCCCCAGAGATGTCCGGAGGGATAAACAATGAAACGCGATTGATGCAATCTAATATGATTAACATATCATTACTTTTAAAATAAGGTGAGTGAGCTAAGTATTGACTGCAAGAACTTTATTCAAACTCTTAAATGGAAGACTTTATTACACAAAAAGGGCCACAAAGGCAAGCATAATTCTTGTTAGTGTGGAAAAGGAAGACTGATTCATTGTTGGTGATTCTGGCGTCTCGATTTGTTTTCATTTTTAAAATTGCAGTTGCATGAGGCACTTTGACTTTTGATGGTTAAAAAAAAAAAAAAAAAAAAGACAGGATGTCATAATACATCTAAAAACACGAATACAGGCGTTGAAGTTTAAAGCAAACAAAACCCAATTCGATTAATACAAATAATTCAACATCAGCGGAATGGCTGCCTATAACAAGCAGTGACTTTAGGTTTGAATGTTGCCTGTGCTCTCCTTTTCACCTTTTCCTCTATTCTTTTCGTCTTCCATCCTTTATTGCTCCATTTGAGGCATCCTCCCAGGTGGGAAGTCGTTACATGGCTCTCAGCTGTGATTTTCCAATATTTTTTTTAAACAGAACATCTAAAAAAAATATATTCTCACTGGGAGCCTGTGGCACTGCTCCGCAGACACATGCTCGTATTTGACCCCGCTCTGTTACACCCAAACACACATGAGCTGGCATGTGTTCCGACGCCCAGAGGCTGAGCTAGAAAGCCGAGGGGGTTAAAGGTAGAGACGGGTTGCCAGGAGGTTTAATTAGAGCTGTTGTCCGTATTTGTCCGAGATGAAGATTTAGGGGGTCGCTTTGCATTTGGAGCATGAACGTGAACATAGAGGTCTGGTAAGGAAACAGATCAATGTGTCCTCGTTCTCTTTTTTTTTTTCCTTTTTTTCCTTTCTCAAGTCAAGTGCGAAGAGACAAATTCAGGTGATACTAATAGGAGAGAGAACAGCTAGGAAGGGAGGGAGTTCAAGGACAAAGGAACAAACGGAGCAATGAAAACGTGGAGATGAGAGGACAGGAGCAATAGAGAGATGGCTAGAACAAAGTATTTGCAGGCTAAAAGAAGGAAATGTTCCTTTTTCTCCACCCTAGACAGAATACTCCTCCTCCTCAATCTCCCTCTTCGACAATGACATGCTTCTCCTCTCATCCTGCACTCCAGAATCAAATAGCTGTGACCATGCTCTAGCACGGCTATCGCTTGCATCGAACCCCGTCTGCTGCTCGGCCTGCACGTGTTTACGCACAAAGTCATTTGCATCGCTACAAGCAGACATACACGGGCTGCCCTCTGTCTTATTAGAGGTCAGCCGAAAACAACACAAGGTGAGTCAACCACTTTGCTGTGGTGCATATATCAACGGTTATTCTCAGATGGGAAAGGAGGTCACCAGGGACATTCATGAGGATGCAGCATCTGAGAAACAATAGCACGCGTAAACTCTCACTCTGGCTGTTCGGAAAGTCTTAGAAATATTTTAGAAAGCATTTCACTGTCTGATACGACCCCAAATGGCGCATCTCCAAAAATACTCCTAGCTCTCGAACGTTTTAAAATTTCGCCACGTCAGAACCTCAGATTTCGGTGGGTATTGATGGGATTTTATGCGACCGGATCAGCACAAAGTACTGCGTCATTGTGAAGTGGAACCAAAATGGTACACGGTTTTCAGAGTTTTGACAAATACAAATCTGAAAAGCTTTTCACCCATTTGCATTCAGATTGCACGAGGAGCATCTGTGACAATCGGCTTTGGAGTTTTGCATTCGGTTGCACACAATTATCATGTTTCTCAGACAGATTTAGGTCTGGATTTGGAACGGCCCGTTCTAACATCTGAACATGATTAACAAACATATTCAGAGGTTCGGCTGTATATTAAGGGTTATGGTCCTTCTGCAAGGTGAACCTCAAGCCCAGACTCAAGTCTATTTGCAGCCTTTGTCATGTTTTCATCCATGGCACTTATTTTTTTTTAGCTGCTCCAACATTTCAATCAACTCTGACCGACTTTCCTATCTCTGCTGAGAAAAAAATAAGAATAAGCAACCCCACAGTTTGATGCTGCCTCCACCATGTTTGGATGGTTTGTTGGGGTTGTATATTGTGCCCTTTACTTTGCATGCAGCAAAGTAAAAACGTGACTTCTCATGGCTTTCTTTTAGCAATGTAACAATTTTGCCACACTTGCATAAAGGCCAGATCTGTAGGTTTATTTTGGATTAAGCTTTGCTTGCTTGACATTTTAGCTTATGCTGCTGCATTGCTTTATAACCTAACCCTTCTTCAAACTTCCCTTCAACTTTTTCCCTGACTTGTATTGACTAGTGCTTACATTGGTCTTGTTCATGCAGTTTACCATCTTATGTTCTCTAACAAATTAACAAGGCATTCAAAGAACCTCAGCATCAATTAATTAAGTGACTCCTTAAGGCAGCTGGCTGCACTGGATTTACTTGGGGTGTCAGTGTAAAGTTTTGCGTGCGCGCGATAAGGAAACATAATGTGAAAAAAACTAAGTTAAAGAATATAGGTACTTTTGCAATTAATTGTGTCATTCAACAATGTGTGTTCAAAGCATGTTTGAAATTTTAATTGGATAAAAAAACAAACCACAAACAGCTGTGCGATATTTTCGTCTTTTGCCGTGTCAGAAAAACGAGGAAAATTAATTAGCAATCAGAGAGTTTCTGTCATGCTGGGAAGACAAAGTAATCATCATTAAGCATAATTAGAGCCGTATGCAATGTCGTGTTTACATTTGCTGTCACTTATTGTCAAAAGAAAGTGAGGTCACCCTCAAGTGGAATGAATGTTAGCGCAGACAGAAGCCTGCAGATCAAAGCAGGATGAGTGGCAGCAAAGTCAAAGGCAGACAATTAGGTGAGTGTGAGACACTAAGATAAAAAGAGGAGAACCGGATGGCAATACGAGGCTGAAACGGGCCTAAGGAGGAAAGCTCTGAGAATGTGTCCGAGAAAGGGAGTCACTAAGTGAGCAGTGGTAGACTGTTCAGCCAGAAAAGAAAAGGTATAAATAAAGGGAGCGACCCGAGTAAGAGTGTGTGTGTGTGTGTGTGTGTCCTGGCTCGACTCCCGGGAGCAGACACTTCTGCGCTGCCAAACTTTCACTGGCTTCGCTCTCGTGCCCGGCTCGGTGTAGTGAAAGCCACAAACACGGAAGTCACAACTGCAGCTTTACACTGGGATAAGCCCCTAATAGGGAATAACACGGAAAAAAAAGATTGAGTCAAAGCGGGTGCCCTAACAACAGAGCGACGGGATGTTTTTTTTAAAAAGAGAAATATGTGAGAGTTAATGAGAAAATCGCAGTGGGTAGAAGCAGAGATAGAAATCGATCGAGAAGAGGACGAATTAGAGGGAGGTAGAGAGAAAGAGAGATAGAGAGATGGAGGGAGGAGAGAGAGAATCACTGGGCTCCGCGAGCAGGCAAGGATCAGCATCGTCAGAATGAGAAGGGGAGAGACAGAGAGCGCTAAAGAGTCAGAGGAGAGGAGAGCGCCGCTGAGGACTGAAGGGCTACCAGCTAAAAGAGGGAGGAGAAGCAAGCGGACCAAAGAGGAGCGCGAGAAAAGGTAAGTGACTCTGAAAGCAAGAGCAAAGACAGCTTTTAAGAAATATGGGGAGTGGGATTTTTGTGGAGGAGCGAGGGCACAACAGCTTCAAGGGTACTTTTATTTCCAGGTCTATATTGACCCTCTCAGGAATGTCCCCGGTCTGACAGCCTGCAGCTATTACTTTCTATTCCGAAGCACTTCATTTAAGATTAAAGACCTGGGTTGGCTATTTGAATGGAGGAGAGGGGGATTGTTTGGAAGCGGCTGCAACAGTAGGTAAAACCTCTGGACCGTACTACTAAATATAAAAAAAGACACTATCTTACCTGCCTCTGTATTGTTTTTTTATAGTTAGTCTTTTATGAACCAGTCTATTTCCACTCATGAAACCTGTGTGCTGAGTATAAATGCCTTAGCGCACTTTTATTAAAGAAGTGGTGTGAGCACGTCACCACTGAGCTTCGCTGTAAATGTGGAGCAGGTATGAAATCCCATCCGTCTGAAACAGTAGGATCTGATGCGGATGAATGCATCGGCGTGCATTTGCGTACACTGTGTGTCGTTGTGCTCAGTGGGTGCCTTATTTGCCTGTTCTGGTGTACAATATTAATGGATTACTTTTAGTTTTTAATAAGGATTGTAAACCATTATGTGCGTGAGTGTGGGTGTGTGTTTCCTAAATGTTATTAAAAGCCTGTGAACTGGCCTTCAGGGCAGCTGGCGTAGCTTAGAAATCATCTAGCGTACACTAGTGTGTTCAATTTGAATCTGCGGGTGTTGTCTAGGTAAGACTGACTGTGGAGACATAAATCCCGTTAATGTGGTCCAATCATACTTTCTTAAGTCCCACTAATGTATGTAATTGAATCCTAATGTTCAATTTAGGTCGAAGTACTTAGCAGCTAGCGTCGACGTTAGGTCAACAGGAGGTAAAATGCCTCCTAAAATGATTTAAACAGAACCATGAGGACAGTATAAGGGCACACAGGGATGAACTGCAGAGAGAGTCTGGATAAATAAGACCTGTTTCCCTAAAATGTATGTAATGTTATGACTCAGTTAAGAAAAGCAGTTGAAAAAGCTGTGCATACATATTTATGAGTTAAAATCTCTCGGCACAAGATTTGCTCGACTTGTTCAAACAAAGTGTGAAACTGAAAAGTGACAGCTTCCCGCTTCTTCTTTCAATTGTCTTAAATTGTCTGACTAAGTGCATGAGGGTGAAATCCAGAATTTGCTGATAATCTGTTTTGTCTGTGCAGAATTTCCCCTGGCACAGGCTCCCGCAAAAGCCGTAAGAGCAGTGTTTTCCCTAAATACACAAGAGATGTCAAAGTTGTTTTGCTTCGTTCGTTCTTTTATCCTAAAAAGATATTTGTTGATTGCTGCAAAGTGCTCAGTTCCAAATTCGCTTCTATGCAGCACCAACTTTCAAAATGAGGACTCCTTCAGATGTTCTTTTCTGGTTGAAAAAAAAAAAAGTGAGGCTGGATTCTGTGTTGGGGTGAGGGTGCAGTCTCACTCTTCCACGTACAAACAGCTGCTGTTTGTACATTGCTCCGCCGCAGTTTAATGGTGCAACAGTGCGTCTATACCAGCATACAAACATTTAAGCTTTTTTTCCTCTCATTGTGGGTTCTGCTCTCAATTTCTGCCCAGCAGATCCACATTTTTATCAGAATGTTTCCTAGATTGTTTAGCTTTTTGCAGCCTAATGTTTTTTTCTTATACTGTTGCTACAATTTTTAGATTGTTTGACCGATTCTTTCAGTTTCAGCTGCATTACATCCTTTCTTATTTGCTCAGAAAAGCAAGTTATTTCGCTGCAACACAAAGTTTAAAGAGTAGAGATTTTGTGCACTATTATGAGCTGATTTCTCCATCAAAGTTGAACGTTATTAGTCAAAGCCTCACAAAAGCTGCGTCTAACGAGTAAAATCAAGATATGCACACATTCGGTTTTTAATGGACGATAGTCATTATTTTAAGGTGTGAGCTGCCGATTTTGAATTAGACTTATTCTGATTTTCCCTTAAAAGGCTACAGCACATACGGCAAACGAATGAAACTGTGCCACAGGTTAACCATCTGCTGTAATATTTTCCAAAATTAACAAAAATTAAAAGAATGACAAAAGCAAATTACAAGATTATCTACATTTATGTACCAAAGCACATCTGCTAATCTTTGTCTGACTTTTTTGGTAAACCAAAAAAAGTGTATCAAGTGTTTTTGGTTAATGTGTTTATAAATCCAAGATGGCGGGAGTTTGTAGATTTGATGCATCTATTAACATGGTGGAAAAAATATGTTTTTTTCTTTATTTATCTTGCTGGTCACTGATTAGAAATCAGCAAGATCATCTAAAACTTTTGCCTATCAAAAAAAAAAAATCCTAATTTATGGAATTAC
The DNA here is from genome assembly GCA_037039145.1 of Fundulus diaphanus. NCBI lineage: Eukaryota > Metazoa > Chordata > Actinopteri > Cyprinodontiformes > Fundulidae > Fundulus > Fundulus diaphanus. The sequence continues at coordinate 36,258,481 of CM073125.1, forward strand.
TTGATAGGTTTCTTGTAACCATTTTCTAATGTTATAATAATAATTATTATCTGTAATAATTGTGTTTTTACTTCAACTGTGGGTCATTATATAGGTCTACTGGTACTGAAGTTGATCAATACATTTTTGTAATCACAGATGAGGAACTTGACTACCTGTCTATCAGTAAAAACATTGTCAAAGATAACAGAGCCAAGACTGAGGGGAAAGTTAAAATCTGAAAAGTAGTTCAATGCAAATCACAGCAGACAAACCTCATCAATAGGTGATGACATTAAACCCGCATTTGCTTTCAGTCCACTGGTTTTCCCCAGAGAGTGACGGATGATGGAGAGAAAGAGCAAATGGAGGTTAAAGGAGGACTGACAGGCAGACAAGGGGGAAGAAAAAAAAACGGGGCCTGTATGTGTGTGTATGTGTGTGAGCGTGTGTCGCTGGCACCTTAGATGCTCTGTTAGCCAGACAGACTGTGATATAGTGAGGAGACACAGATGAGATGCAGGGAAAGAGAGGAGGACTAAAAAGTCAGAAGGGTAGAAAGATAAGAATGAAGGAGAGAAGCTGGAATGGATGATACAGAGATATAAGAAAAGGTAATAAACCAAAGGTCACTGGTTGTTTTAAACTTCTTGACTAACAGCAGTAAACCACAATTTGCTGATAATCTGTTTACCTGTGCAATGTTTCCTCTGGAGCTGCCTTCTGCAAAACTCTTAGAGGAGTATTTTCCCTAATACTTAAGAGTTGTCAACAGGCACACATTTTTGGGGGGCAGGTGCTCAAGCCAAAAACAACAACCACAAAATCAGGATTGCTGTGGATCAGGTCGGTTCTCACAAAAACTCAAATAAATACTCGTCCAATCTCAAAATACGTTTGGGGGTTACTATGTAACAGAGATTCCTGTTTATTTTTACATTTTGACGAATAAAGGAAAAAAATAAATCGGGCTCCAGCACAGAGGGCACTTTTCTCATCCAGGGCAAAAGGGCAAGTGCTTGAGCACTGCTACAAATCTATGCATTCATGCGCCTGGTTTCCAAAGGGGTAAACGAATAAAGATGAGAAAACTGATAAGCGAGTCATCAGGAGAAAAGGAGGCCACAATTTTGTAGCTGTAGTTCAAACAGCAGCAGAAATAAACCCATTAAGGTACAAAAAGCCCACCTTTCACACTTTAGTGCCCAAGGGAGTTGTTTTGATGCGCACCTGAGGTTGTGTCCCTTTAGTCTGACATTTTATCTTTGTGTGTTAGCTCACCGGAACGACTTCTTCACTATATCAAGTTTATCTCCTATTATCGGATGTTTGGGTGCAAATAGCTCATAAATATTCAGCCTTTCATTTGTTTCTCTGCTCTGCTGCTCAACCAACAGAACACATACATTGCTCCAGCCAGCAACAAAGCAAATGGATCAGACCAGAAGATGGATTTGTCAATATTGGTCTCTTTTTCGAAATGAATTCTTGTTTGTTGTCAGGAGTCTGAGGGTTTTTCAATTGAAATAGCGCACTGCTTCTCAAACCATCCTATTTCTAATTTCGTCTTATAAAAGGCATCGAATGAGGCTCTGAATCTGTAATAAAACTGATGATGAGTTTGTTTTTGTATCATTATAGCATTAGCATAATGCAGCATTACCTCTTGACCTCTGATGCAGCATTAGACTCTAAGACTATAGAAACGTTTTTTATCTCATTTTATTTTAACTATGCAACTTATCGGGAAATATTTTTTTTCCCCAGTCATTTTTCACCCTTATGTTGTTTCTGAGCGGATGCAAATGAGAAAAACGCGAAGCAATCCCTGCCGATATCTATTTCCACTTCTTATGGAGGCTAAATATAACTGCATTCACAACAAGTTCTGTAGAAGGACTTCCAGCTGGAATGTGTTTTTCCCTAATCTGAGGATTTCTCAAAGAAAAATATAATTATCTCTGCTCCATAGGCTGCCATTTTATTTATTCTCAGCTTTTATGCATACCAGGAAAACAAAAAACACGTCAAACCCTGTGCTCACAAAGAAAATTACAACACAAGGAGCAGGGGGGCAATGGTATGGACCCCCATTTAGTTATTTGTAAAACAAATGGGATTAGAAGATTTGTGTTTATGAGCACTCATTAAATTCTTATGTTGCATGTTGAGCAGTTTCAATGGACTATAGCGAGGGTCTTGAAGATACATTTGCATCCTTTAGTGTCTGTGCTTCACAGAGACATTCGGCTCTTGTGATATGAACATCAACCTTTCATGGCAGCTGGCCGTCCCCGTAAAGTGCTGATTAAAGTGTACTGCCTTTACACAATACAGCTGGACTAAATTAAGAAGCATAAGAAACCAGATGCAGAAAAGGCTGAGCCAGTTTCTTGTATCTTTTCAATGACCATTACCAGAGTTGCGCTCCTGTCAGGCAAAACAAACAGGCGCGACACTTAAAAACAGATTAGATCAGCAGCCGATTACAGAAACAAAAGCCAGCAGCGATCCAGGATCCAGAGCATAGATGTTTTACATCTGCACACTAACCTGTGTCCAAGTAGGCATCATGATAAGACACGTTCCTCTGTATTTTTGTGCACTATGACACAAGTGAAAAGCTGATTTTTAAATGATCATTTCATTTAATAAAAAAAGAGCTAAAAATAACCTGGTGCCGTGTGAAAAAGTAATTGCATCCAAAATCTAAAACCTACTTATGTCACCCTTGGCAGCAACGACTGCTGCAATATCTGGCAATGAGTAATTTACTTCACTGTGAGGAAACTTTGTCACCACATTTCAGGCATATTTGTTTTATTTTAATCCCCACTGCATGGTTTTTGAGCATGAAAGGCATGTTTAAGGTCATACCACAAATTCTTAATTGGATGCAAGTCAGGACTAAGCCATTCATAAAAAATCATTTGTTTTCTTTCTTTCTTTCTTTATTTTATTATTGCAATTTAGAAGGGGACTATCTGATGTGCTTCTGTTTGGTGTCCTACTGCACAGCTTAAGTGAGTCTGGGGTCCTTAACTGATGACAACAGATTTTGCATCAAACATTTCTGCTAGAGAGTACAATTCACGGTTCAACCAACTACTGCAAATTATCCACATCCTGAAGCAGTAAAGAGCCACAGACCATCACGCTACCACCGCTATGTTTGACTGTTAAAATTATATTCCCTTTCCAAAATATTTAGTTTTCCAGATATAACAGGATGAATGACTTCCAGAAAAGTCACACTTTTCTCTTTGCATTGCATATCACCTTTTTTCAAAATATTTTCGAGACCGTCAGTTTTTGGTAAATGCAAGTGTCTCAGTTTTCTTATCAGCCTGGGTGGAACTCCACAATAAAAGCCATTTTTGCCTAGTCTTTTTTTCTGGCTGAATCCTGAACACTGACCTAAATAAAGGCAATGGGGCCTTTAACGCTTCAGATGTAGTACTGGGTTATTTTGCGACCTCCAGGATAAGTCATCTATATGCTACTGAAGTAATTTTGGTAGGCAAATCCCTCCTGGAAAGGTTCACCACTATACCATGTTGCCTTAAAGCTGCAGTAGGGAATTCTGAGAAAGTCATTGACTTCGCCTGAAATTTTGAACATGTTACAGCTCCCTCACCCTTGCTCTCTGCTGTGCTCCATGCTCCTCCCCCACGGCAGAGCCTGTCTTGTTGCTGCAATGTTTACCCTCATTTTATTTCGGGCTCGGTCTGATCCTTTCGTTTTAAACTTGTTTTTTATCATCTGCCTCTTCTGTTAACCAGTCTTTGTTTTCTGAGCAGGTGCCACTTAAGAAATTAGCAGTATTTCTGTATTGTTAGGTTGTCTCTCCACAATTTGCAAAGCTGCAGCACACAGTGTAATTGACAGTGCTGAGACGTTCCTCCTGCTCTAATTGGTTGTTTCTGTCCGGGAGAGGTGTATTTCAGCTAATAGCAGTAGGGCTACAGGGAAGAGTCAGAGGAGCTTGATATGTTTCACAGATTATCAGCCTCATGTTTTACTTTCAGGACATAGTGACAGTTTTAAAAAATATGTGAACATTTTTATTTATTTTTTACAAAAGTTACTTCCTGCAGCTTTAAGTTGTAGAAAATGACTCTCACTGTGATTTGCAGCAGTCACAAATCCTTACCTATTAACTAGGGCTGTTAAAATTATTGTGTTTACTATTTGCGTTATTTTTTTTTTTACTTTAACGTGATAAAATAAATTGATGCAATGATTAATTTGAAAAGTGGCCCCTATGCATTGTCATATACACTTCTCTTTACTCAGTAAAGCTAGCGAAAGAAAAAAAAAAAAAACACTCCTATTTATCTGCAAATATCCAAAAAAGAGAAGTTGTACCCAAACCAGGAAAAAAACTAAGCAAAGCCTGTTCAGAGAAAGCATCATACATCGTTCTCTCATGCGATCATCAGACTTCTGCTAGCAATGATAACTATTTGGGTGTTACGGCTCACTTTATTAATGCCAACTAGTGTCTTCTCCCCTTTGCATTGATTGTAAGTCTACAGAGCACCACGATGCAGAGGACATAAAAGGCTGTCGCACAAGAATGGACGATAGGGAAAAAGTTGACAACGCTTGGGCAAGACAGTTCTCAAAACATGACGGGAGCTGCAAAACCCTAACCTGACAACAGCCAGATGCTCCGCCTAGCTCCACTCACATACATCTGGGACACCGCCGATAGAAAGTGATTTCTCCAACCAATTTTATGGTCTGGCCAATCAGGACGCAGGGCTGGAATTTCATAGATGTGACGTAGTGGAGACGCGACCATGACGTGAGACTGTTTTGATAGCAATGGCGGCTCGTCGAGGAAGCAAGCGTTAGCATTAATGCTGCTATTTCTTCCGTGTTGTCCAATCTACCTAATATTGTTTCATTAAAAGAACATCAGAGAACGCCTCTGAAGGCTTTTGTTGGTGGAAACGATGTTTTCGACCTTCTCCCGACCGGATTTGGCAAGTTTTGTTTTCCGGGGCGCAGCGGACGTGCAGACGCGGACGCGCCCCGGAGCGGTTAGCGGTTAGCGCAAACCATGTTAGGAGGCCTTTAGTCCTCGACGCGGTCGGCCCGGGATCGACTCCGACCCGCGGCGCTTTGCCGCCTGTCTTCCCCCCTCTTCCTGTCAACTCACTGTCAATAAAACGCGTGCCACTAGAGCCGCAAACACATAAAAAAAATTTTTTTGTTTTTTCCTGCGTCGCTATCATCAGCGTCACGGGTTGGCTTCGGTGTGAGTGGTTGAAATAGCACGTCAATAAAGATGATAATCCAATCATATGCAAGAATTTTTGATAAGGCCCAGCCTTCAATAAAGGCAATTCCTATGGCGGTGTCCCAGATGTATGTGAGTGGAGCTAGGCGGAGCAAGACATGCATCTGGCGGAGTCAGGTTAGCAAAACCCCTTCCATATGAACATCTACATCAGCAAACGCTTTACAGTGAGCAGTAACTGTGTTACTAGGTGACAGTGGATTTGAGGCTGTTTTAACCAAATGTGAAAAAGTTGTTGTTCTCCTTGACCACAGCCCATCTAATGTTTTTATTTCATAGCTTTTAAAAAGTATATCAAAGGTAACAAAAAAACAACAATAAAAGTCATTTTTGTTTAATTGATGACTTATATTAATATATCTTTATTATGAGCTGATTTGAAAAGTCATTAATTGTGATTATCCATGATTATTTTTTAAAAGATCTGCGATTTATTCATTTTTATTACTCAATTAACAGCCCTGCTATTAATATTTGTTTGATGATTTGAGACATTTAAGTGTGATAGAAAAAAAGAAGAAATCTGTAAGGGAGGACATTTTCTTTCACATTGTCGTATGTCTTTCATGTTTGTAAGAATAGGACGAAGACAGGCAAGTTTAGCTTGATGCAAAATGGTTGCATCACTTGCTGTAAAGCTAAATGAATAAATAAATAAATCACACAACACCCTGAAGTAAAGAAATGAACATAAAGTCCTGCTAGAAGTGATGAACCTCCTACAGAGTTCTGATCTCAGCATCACTTACTCACTGAGAGATTACATGAAGATAGTTTAAAGGAGTGCAGCGAGATCCCAAAGAGCTTGGAACATCCTCCCAAGATAATTGGAAATGTTTTAAAGGGAGGTTTTAAAGGGTATTCAATGGCACAGCGAGAATGGATTTGGGTGAATGTGATTAAGGCATGCTTGTATTGCCATTTACCTCATAACTGGTTAGAATGTATTACTAGAGTGGTACATCTGTAAAAGTCCAACTAACCTAAACACAGGGAACTGACTGAACCTTTGTCATTTTTTAAATAATGAATGGCTTGAAAAACTGAGCAAAAAGAAGGTTACTTGCTTGTTACCTAGATAAAGGGACACATGATGCCTTCTGGACATTACTAATTATTGTGTGTAACTATGTCTGTGTCTTTGCCACTGTCACACCCAAATTCCCCATTGTGGAACAATAAAGGAATTTCTTATCTTACATTATCTTAATTATACCGTATTCAAATGCATTCATACGGAGAAAAAAAACTTATGCTGGAAGCCACTATATTTTCTATATCTAAAGCATTAAGGGAAAGAATTTTTCTTTGCCAGTGAGTAGTTAAATCTGAGACATTGTCTTAATAAAACAGTAATCTATTTTGTTATATTCACAAAATATCAAAAGGGAACACGTGACAAGATCCAGCCTCTAGCTTGAGTACATATTTCCTGTAAGGCAGAAAAATCCCACAATAATAGATAATTGCTTTTTACACAATCCCAGGTCCGTCATCATCGATTGTGGGCCTTGGCCATGGGAGTATTGTTAGAGTGAATAGCATCAGGAACTCTTTGACATGGCAGAAATTTTTAGATTAATAAAATATTTTGTGGAGCTCTACCAGTTAACTGATGGTTGATCATCACTGGTTGATCATTGCTGGCAGCATCCTTTAGCAATGATTTAGGCACTTTTGGACAAAGGATGCTTGCAAAGGTTGCAGGACACCAGCCATCAAGGACAAGAGCATATTATTACGTCTTATCCACATCCACAAAATGCTTGTGGCACTGATTATTACAACCCAGTCAGAATGTCCAAAAGGGTAAAATCCCGGTCCACTCTTGCACAGCCAGGGCCAAAGCCCCTTCTCCTCGTGAATCCGAGGTTCATTCAATGCAATCGAACAGAGCTTTCACACCAGAATTGTAGAGTACAGTATCTTTAGACAAAATACTGGTGCCTCCAAATAAAACAATTGCCTAAAAGATATGCCCAACTCAACACATATATGGTTCACGAGACTCAAAACCAAACTTTATATATAGCTATTTTAATCCATCCATCCATTATCTAACATGCCTATCCCTTGTGGGATTGCGAGGGGTACGGGTGCCTATCTCCAGCTGTCAATGGGCGAGATCAATATCCTATTAAAAAAAAAAAAAACTGTAGGGTGAACTATTGAGAGTAGAACAGAAGACCAGATCTAGACCCGTGACTCTTGACCACCTAGCGAGACTGTGTAATGAAAACTGAGCAAAGACTGATTTGTCTGAATGCTCCAACGTCATGAATTATCATAGAAGAAGAACAAATCCCATCCTACTGACAGGCGGAATTATGTTAAAGGAACAATAAGTAATAATGAGACCTAGTGGTTAAAATCAGAGCAACACATAAACAGTGCCTTTCACAGACAACCGACATTTACCCAACCGTCTGTTGTTGGACTGAATTTTTACTTTCACTGGACAGGTCTATGATGTTGTATTTTGTTCTATTTCTGGTCCGCCTCCTTACTGGCTTCCATGTATGCAGGCCGCTGCTCCTTTGCCAGCCTAAAATACCAAATGCTGCGCTCTGTTTTGGGAACCCTGGGGACTCGCATATGATTGGTTCAGGAACCAGGACGTAAACACGGGCTACACCCTGAACCGAAGTAGTTCTGGACCGTACCTCTAGGTTTGAAAGTAGAAAAACTTGATTAAGACGTTGTTGATGGAGAGGACCGATAGTTTAACATCCCAGGTGACAAATGAGAATGATTTAGGTTGATTTTATAGTAAATATTTTACTTATTTCCACTTATTATAGCATTATAGCATTCCACTTATTATAGCATTAACAGAAGCATTAACAGAAGGGAAGTAGATTTTTTACTATAATTTCTTTTAATTATATTTTTCCCAATAATGAATACATCTAAAGCTGGATTTCTCTGCATTTTACAGTGTGATATCATTCTACTGCATTGAAATATTATTTTAGGGCTTATTAAACACCTTTACCAAATTAGTTATACCGTTAAAAAAAGGGTAGTTGAGACCCGAACAACAAAGGGGACTGCTGTGCTGTGTTTGTTCTGTTCTGGCAGTGAGTGGGTGAGAGATAGTTACTGGGAGAAGCAGTGTGATTACAGAGCAGTAAAGCAAATCTCAGTCACCGTAACACACACACCAAACCGCACAAACCAGGGGCCTGTCAATCGGCAGTTGAAAAATGAGGCTCACCTTGAAACGACAGGGGGACTTTACTCACTGGAGCATTCAGTGCTCTGTTGCCACTGCAAAGATGTAGGTACGCGCTCACACACGCATGAAGACCCAGAGGGCCTCTCTTACACGGGCTGTTTTGCAGACAGTTCTCTAAAAATGCAAAGCCACCAACTGGTAAATTAAACTCATTGTGTTTATAAAGCGGTGTCATAAAAAGCAGCGCCCTGTCAAGATGCTCCCCGTGGCGTTTAAAAGCTGTGTGACTTTGCATGCAAGGAAACAGATGCTTAAACATACTTGTAGTGTGTAATGATTTCTGGGAAGCACATTTTTGACCCTTCCTTTCTTTTGTTTTTCTCTTTGAGTGTCTCTGTTAGGCGGAGATTTCTCGGCATTATTTAATATTGCCGATCACTGAGCCTCACAGGTTAAAACTTGCCGTTAAACCGGGTCTTGAACGTCTTTCTTTGACAAAGATAAATGCGCGACCACACATCCAATTTACCTTGTTTGTGATTCTTCTTCATCTGTAATCCTTCCTCCACCTTTCAGCTCCTTTCGTCTCCCCCTGTTCAACCCCCTGTAGCTTCACCTTAATCCTACAGCTGACAGTGTTTCCTCCCCTTCTCCTCCCTGTTCATTTAGCACAGCACGAGGTGCAGTGTGGGCGAAAGACTAAGATGAAATATAGAGACGGAGGGCGACGATAGAGAAAAACAGCGTATTAGAAACAGCATGACAGAAATGGAAAAGGGGGCCGTTGTGTAGGAAAGTGCGACAACAAACAGAGGTAATGATGAGAGAGTGACAGGAGGAGAGGGGTTTTATCTGATGGGACTTAAAGGAGACAGGAAATCCAAAGTCAGAGGTAGAAAGATGGAGAATGACGGGGGAATGAACACTGATTTCTGAGGACACGGTGTCTCTTTCTGCCTGACAGCCCTTAGGTCAGAGGTGAAGAGTGAGACCCGAGACAGACACACACAAACAAATGGCTGCACACAGATTCTGACTTAACAGAGAGAAAAAGAAAAGGAAGGTGAAATGGGATGGATGGGGGGTCTCTGCTCTCTTGCATGCCTACTGAAGCGATGACAAAGAAAAACTTGGAAAAAGGCAGCAGGGAAAAAAAAGAGATATTCGACTGAGTTAAGCTGAATCCTGCAAAACCTGCTCTCTGCTCATGACCGAGATTAAATAGAAGCTTGTATTTTAACACATCTCCTGTCCCACTCATGTCTGCAGTCAATGTTTTTTTTTTTTCTGTAAGCAATAATCATCTTTTTCTCCCTAGATAAATATTCTCTGCTGGTAGAGGCAAGCTGCACCCCGCAGTCGCCTTCTCATCCACCTTGCAATTTTTGATTGCTTAGTAGATAAATAATAAAAAAAAAACATCTTAATACAGTGCATCTCAAAAGTGGAGTGATTGTTTTAAAGGCTCCTTTAATGTAACATATATCCAGCACTATAAAGTAAGTAAATATATTTTGGGGGAAATGAAAAAAAAAAGAAAAAAGAAATAGGTGCAAAACCCTGATTGCATAAGTCTGCACCTTGTTAAACTGATACTAAGAGTGAATTTAGTGAATCTGAATAACCTGAAAAAGTTCAGCCGTCTCCATAATATTTTTCTGACCTTTTCATGTTTGCGCTCTTTAGCAAAAGTCAGAATTTGCAGAGAAATTGAAAAGAATCAAAATTTTAAAATTGTACAAAGGTATCAGTGAGAACAAGAGTACAATGTATTATAAATAGGAAAGTTCATACAAAACTGGAGAACATGTGTGAAAGTGACATTACAAAATGGAAGTTTTTCTGAAGTTAATAAAAACTGATAGACACTGGACAGGGAGGCTGGTTTAAGGGCAGCAGCAACACTGAAAGAGGTGTGGAAATTTAGGGCAAATACTAGGTGCGATCAAAATCTATAAAGAATATTTTGCAGTCTGGAGTAAGGCTTCACAGCACAAGAATTTTAATTCAAAAGGGGGGAAAAAGATTTGGATCTGACTAGATAAAAAAAAAAAATCCCAAAATGTTTTGGGGATATCTGATCAATCCAAACTAGATTGTTTTTTTTGTTTTTGTTTTTTTTTTTGGGGGGGGGGGCACAAATCCAACATATCCTGTATATTTGACACAAAAACTACATTTTGAATCACCAAAACAGCCGAATATCCCCAGTGATGCATGGTGGTGGCAGTAATATGGTGTGGGGTTACTTTTCCTTTAGATGAAAGGGGGAAACTGGCCAAAGTGGATGGAATTATGAACTAAGCTGTCATTAAGGTGCCTGCTAGAAAGTGAAAGATTGAAAGGGATTTGATTTTTCAGCATGACATGGAGCCCTCACACCGACCCAAACAACCCAAAAAGAAAAAAATATGAATTTTTGGAAAAACCCACTCAGAATCCAGAACTAAATCTGTCAGAGAATCTACAGGATCCTCTGGAAACAGCTGTGGACATAAGATGTTTTATAATATGTGAGGTAGGTAGAGTGGGCAGATGTTGCTAAGTCAACATATGGGATGCTTGCCAGCTCCTCCCATAGAAGACTGAAGTTGAAGCAGCTTTCAGTGAAATACAACAGAAAGTATTATTTTAAGGGTGCACATACTTAACCAGGGTATGGAACCTCTTTTACATAAAGAAAATCTCCAAATGAATGTGTATGCTTTTAAGTTAAATAGTAGAAGACATACATCATATTAAAGGTGGACATTTATTTTATATATTTTACCATTGTCTTATTTTTACTTCACGAAACCTGGCTTTTTATCAGGGGTGTGCACCCATCTCTGATTATTAGATCACCAGGATTTGCTTTAATCAGCCATAACAACTCTTGAAACACTACTTTCAGTCAGTTTTATGCAAGACATGGTAAACTGTAACCACACAATAACATGCAACACTTGTTCAAACCCCCCCCCGAAAGACAAACAAACAATGAAGGTAAAAGTTGCAGAGTAATGCAGACTGAGCGCAGCCTAAACTTACAGTGCTCCCTGTTCAGTAGCGCTGCCCCTTAGCGTGTGCCAGCAATCACAATAGTGTGGATTAATTCAGTTTTAATATTTAATACAGGACTCTTGAATGAAAACTGATACCCTAAAGAGTGGGACCATTTTCGTTTAAATCACAGCCAAAGAAGGAAAATAAAGTGCACATTGTCATTCTGCTCCACAGCATGGCAATATCAGCCTTTCAAATGAGTCACTATAAATCAAGACGGGCCATTGGTATGAGAGGGTGTGTGTGTGACTGGTTCTGAATACATAAGAACAATTAGAGAAGCTCGTTGCAGTCAAAGTGAGTTAAGTGTTGTCAGCTAATGAAAAGATATGTGTAATTACTGCTTACTGTGGGACCTCTATTACTCTTTGATTATATTTATGCCCTCTTTAGGGCAATGTTTGCCTCCTTTTGTCAATAATGCCAGTGATGAAATATAATATAAAATGAAAAAAAATTGTATGAGGCTTCATCTTTCATTCCAAAACAACTTTTTAAAATGTAATATTAGAGATTTTCTTTTATAGCTCTCTCTACAAATATTTTGTCATGTTTTCATGATTTCAAAAACATTTAATCTTAATTAAGTAATTAATTAAGTCTTACATAAAAAAAGTCTCCCTAACACAACCAAACATCATGTATTTTGTTTTAGCTGTAGTTTTGAAATATTTCCCTATTAGCTGTATAAACTGAGCTCCTCTGCTGCTCTATCTTCACATTGCCACATGAAATTTTCTCATTTCATAATGCCTTCCGTTGGAGGCATGATTAGGATACGGAAACATTGGTGGTTTAGCCCAGAAACATGTACACGGATATGAAATAATTTTTAATTTAACTAAGAGTAAAACTATGTGACACTGATTTGCATTTTCCTAATTTTAAATTAAATCAGAGAAAGTAAGTACAGCTTGAGCTCTCTTAACTTTGTGATAATAGCTCAGGAAAATTTAAACATTATCTCTGATGACAAAATCATGTCTTAAAAGATACAATTAACCATACGATGCCTCAAAGTTTTCTACTTCTGCAAGGGATTTTTTTGCAGTCACTTCCCTAGTCCAGATCATACAGCATGTTCCACATCTGCCTAACTCCGTCGTTCTTCATCTCCTCTGCTCCTTCTGTTCTCCTCTACGCTTTTAAGCCACACTGATACAAATAAATACATTCTACAGCAATAAAATCTTATCAAATGTTCTACTTTCTGGTCCTAAATACAATATTTATTAATATGTATGTTTCAAAATGTGCACACTTTTCTTAACATGCATTTTGGAATTGTAGAAAATTCTAGTGATGTGTTATGTTTTATCTTCCAGAGCTATGTTAAGAGTCATAAGTGTAATGAACCAGCTATTTATCTATCTATCCTCTCCAACAATATAGTTCCACAGTTTATGAAATGAACAAAGGCTCTCACTTGCATTTCATTATAAATTTGATAATATTGTGACATTTGCTTTCATGAAGAGATTTTCCTTGTTTGAAACAAACATTCAAAAGTATTGAGCCAGACTAGCTAGATAAGGACTCCTTTTACCACATTGGATCTATAGATTAAGCAGCGTCACTCTGTTTCTGCTGCAATTGTAGGCAGCTCATCCTCATATTCCAATAAGAGCATACTTCTCTTGATCTAAAATCTGAGACTCAACAAGCTACCAACAATGACTTGCCTGGTGTTCTTTCTCCCCCTTAGTCGATCTCCTTTCTTCTCTGTTGCAAAGTGGAAACATGCGCATAGTGTGAGGCACTGTGCAAAAGATCCTGTTTGCATCCTAGCCTCTTTTTCTGAGTAAACTTATACTTTCAGAGAACATTTCGGGGAGAACTTCTATGTGCTCAGGTCTGGCGATACTAATGTTGGCAGCAATAAAGCCGGTTTGTTGACAGAAGAAATAAGCAGGAACCTAGATAAACAAAAATCAGCACTCTACAGTTGTAAAGAGCAGCATTGTTGGTCATGTTGTATAATATGAAGAGATAAGAGGAGACACGCAACAAAAGGAATTTATTTTCCATTTCGAATTTGAACACGTCTAAAATCTGTCAGGGATTTCATGTTGAGCGGAGTGAGAAAGCTAACTCTCTAAATTGCCAATTACACTAAGAGATAAATTTGTCTAACGCCATGATTCAATTAACCCAGATGAAAGATACCAAAACAAATGAGGCTTCAATCACTTTTAAATGCGCTTAAATACAAAACGGATTTGATATGCATAATCAAATGACCACCATTTGTTTTGTCTCAATTAGTTTATGGTAAGGGAGCTAATATATTATATTTACCCATTTTATTATACCAACAGTTTGACAACACATTTTGAGTCAGCTTTCTGAAGACTGTAATGACTCATACTGTTAGCCCTGCTAAATGTAGTTTTGGATGGATATCCCAACATATGCTGGTTTCTGCCTGAACAAATGAAAAACTCTCTGGTTTAAACCAACCATCTGCACTCTTTTATGAAACAGAGGATCCTGGAAGCATACACCATAACACATGAATTCCACTTGCTTATGGTTATGGTGACATGAACCTAAGATAAGATTTGATTTACCCTAAAAAATGACATTATTGGACATTTGAATACGGATAACACTCAAGATAAATTATTTTCCAATCAATGCACTTTTTCATGCTTTTCAGAGAGTCAGTCCCACTGGCAACATGTGCAGGGCTAAAACCCAGACATCCCTCTTTCCACCAGCTCCTCCGAGGGGTTCTTTAAATTGACCCTTCAGTGAGTTTTGGGTCAGCCTTCAGGCTCCTCTCATGGGGGTATGTATCTGGAAAACCTCCAAACTGATGTGTCCACCAGACAAAGGTGATAAGATGATCAAACCGCCTCAGCAGTAGCTTTTTTACCAATTGTACTACACGTGGCAGAGCTCCTCACTTGATCTACAGAGGAAGCTCATTTCAGTTTGTTGCTGCTGGGATCTCCTTCTTTCAGCCATTACCTACAGTATTTATCTCCTGAGCATAGACGAAGATTGGTATGTAGCTGGACCAGAGTTTAGCCTTGTGGCTTCGCTCTATCTACACCATGACAGAACACAGGAGCAACTATATTACAGCAGATAAGACCCCAGTATGTAGCTCCAGTCCACTGTCACTCAAGAGCAAGACTGCAATAAATTTGAACGTTTCCACTTGAGGCAAAGAATCGCCCCCAAATGAGCCGTCCAACTTTGATGCTTGAAAGAAAAGGCCTCAGAGGGGCTGATTCTCATCCTCCGCCTCACGTTCAGCTGCAAACGACTCCAGTTCACGCTGGAAGTCATTCGCTTGATGATGCCAACAAAAACTACATAATTTAAAAGATATGACCCAAGACGATTCCCAAAAGAGACATTCCCCTCTCCTTGACTACTCCTGTCACTGATTTTGTCCATGGACACAGCAAACACGATTGGAAATAGAAGCAGCCCTGGCAGAGCCTAACCCACATTTGGAATAAATGCGAGTTTTGCGCTGAGATTTTGTTTGATTTTTTCATGTATAAAATACTATACAAATGGGCAATGAATGGATGGATGGATGGATGGATGGATGGATGGATGGATGGATGGATGGATGGATGGATGGATGGATGGATGGATGGATGGATGGATGGATGGATGGATGGATGGATGGATGGATGGATGGATGGATGGATGGATTTCTGTGCCACTCGTTTACGTATTTTGGACATGCATCTTCAGCCACAAAAGCAAAATCTTGAAGCTCTATTTGTATTCAGTCTAACCAACTAGTAATAAACAGAGAACCAAACTTTATAGTTGGCCTTGTTAGAGTAAAAATTAGGATGAAAAAAGAAAATCTGCATAATCACACATTTTTTACCCTTCCCTGGGAGCACCACAAAAAGAAAATGCATTGATTGTCTTCCTGTAAACATGGTCCCCACATTTATGGGAATTTATTGATGTCTTATCAGGATTTTGGATTCCATTAAGTCATTAAAATAAAAAAGACAGACATTTACACAGACAGGGACCTAGACGGGGAGTTTTGCAGAAATTCTAGTGAATCTATTTTGTTTCCTATATTTGATATCGCATATTGCAAGCACCACTGTGTCACCATGTGATTAAAGACTGCACCAACATCTGCAGCAAAATGTTTGTAAGATTTATTGAGGAGTCAGTTGTGTGTGGAACTACCAGATATGCATCATGACTTTTAAAGGGTCTCTAGAAAATCTACACATTTTCTTAAATGAGATGTAAAGATTTACCACTGTAAATGCAATTCTCATTCTTGGTTATAAGAACCTGATACACTTCTATTGATCTGCTCTGTGGGAGCATTCAGTCGACGTCGAAGATTTTATGCGGTGCTTAATGTGCCTAATGTCTTTGTCTTCTTGCCCGTTTTACCATTTATTACCTCTGTCCTTTATTTTATTTCTCTCATTAATTGTCTCTTTCTCTATTTCTTGGCTGCCTAGAACTAATCAGGAAAGCCCAAAGAAGTCTTCACCTGCGTGCCATTGGTCAGAAAGTGAGATAGGCTCTGACAGTGATGTCCAGTCAGAGTTGGTTAAACAACTAAGGAGGTCAATAACAGAAGAATCCCCAGAGTTAATTGTACATTGAATTCCTCCCCACAACGTCTATACAAAACTCTCAATCTGCCACGGCAACACTTGGATTTATTTTGATAAACAAAAGCTTGAACTTTTTCCCTTTCTGTTGGATATAACCTTGCTGAGGCTGGCTGATGTCATCGCTTGCCTCCATCCCTTTCAGCTCCTCCGGGGGCTGAGCCAACCTACAGAGGAGCATGGGCAGGAGAGTGGCGGATCCCACTAATCCGGTGCCTGCCCTGGGAGTTCCTCTGGCTGGCGGGCGATGGGGTCCACTTTGCAGCATTGGGGTGCAGACATCTCCCAGACTGCAGACTCTCCCCTCCATCAAGCGACACAGCAGCCAAAAGACCAACACAGACCAGCCCCTCAACATGGCGACAGAACAAGCACTGGCAGCAGACACACGAGGAGCTATCAGAAGTGAGAGCAAGAGCCTGCCGGTGTCCAAAGAGACGTCTCAGAACGAAATCAACAGCCTTACGCAGGACGACATGGGGTCGCAAGGGTCAGGCAGTGGAGTTTATTGCCAGATCAGGACCATTCAAACAAACCCCAAAGACTCAAAAGACAAAAGGACACATCGGTATATAAATGGGAGTGTGGTCACATCAGATTTGGTGGGAGGGGTTTGCAGTGCAGCAACAGAGGATAAGGAGCCAGCCCAAGAGAAGAGAAGGGTGCAATCTCTGCGAGGGGAAAGCCATCGCGCGGTGTTAAAGACAGCGAGTGCCTGTTCAGCCACACACGCTACCGCACCTCGGCCCTGTCGAATAATGACAACCTCGCCGCAACGTCTTTGTGCGACGTGTGGGAGGAGACGGTCGCAGATTACACAGTGCACAGGTGCATGTCGCAGGAGAGCAGTCAATCAAATAACAGCAAGCCAGACTTTACCTAATCCTGCACGGAAAACATCTGTAGCTCCCCCTCAGTCAAGAAAAGCCTCTGCTGCTCTGAGTTCTCCGTCTTGTTCCAAAAGCACAGACAGAGCCAACCCACAGCATCACACATCAATAAAGAGCGCTCAAACACCCCAGCTGTCCCACACCATGCCAAAAAGACACAGTTCACAGTTTAACCACACAGCACATACTCATAGCCAAACAAAAGACTCTAAGGTGCAGACGAGACCACATTCAGCAGACTTTACTTGTTATAAGGACTCAGCCACACAGACATCAGAAACACACGCATGCTCCAACACAGACAGCACAGCAGCTAACACAACACACACACAAAACACAAAGGCAACCCAACCACATCTAACAGAAAAACCAAATCAGGGTCAAATCCGGAACACTGATGAATCAATCCACAGCTTTTCTAGGCCTCAAACACCTTCCTCTCTCAGCGAGTCAAAATCCAGCAGCATCCCACCTCTTCCACCAAAACACTCTCCTAAGGCGACCCATTTTAAACCAGCAGCACCCGCAATGCAAACTAAAAACCAAGAGAACACAAAGTCACCCAAACAACCCTCGGAACGTATCAAATTCAAAGACACAAAGCAGAAGAGCAAATCATTCGACGACAACACTCTGCCTTGTAAGACTCATATGAAAGCACAATGCAATGGGGCACCGGGAGGACTTTTAGATGGACACGCAGTGAATGTGCCACCTGGGCTGGAGAGGCAGCTTCAGAGTGTGGAGGAGAACCTTCTGTCCAATCAGGAGAAGATCAAGGTGCTTCTCAATGTGATTCAAGACCTGGAGAAGAGCAAAGCTTTAAGCGAAGGGTGAGAGCATTGGGACATTAAGAAATGAGCAGCAAGCAGAAAAGGGACTTAAGGGAAATGAAAAGAAGAAAGATTAGAAGTTTAAGAAAAGGAAAATAAGGGTTGAACTCAATAAAGACGAGGCACTAAAAGAGAAAAGGAAAAAGGGAAGAGATGGTGTCAATGATAGAGAAAAAGAAAAATGAAAGGAATTCACTGCAAGAATAAGTGCTCAAGCAAGAGTGTGATAGAGTGATAAAAAGAGTAAATAGAGGAATTGAAGAGATTGTCAAAGGAGTGCAAAAAATTGAGAAGAGAGTATATTTGAGTTTTAGCTATATTCTGTATACTGACAGGCTTTAATTTTTTTGCTAGAGCTTTTTAAATTTTAGGTCTGTAGAGAATAGTCGTGCTGTGCGTGCACATGCACAAGGCCAACTGTGTGATGCAATCTCACAGAATTACTTGTTTACCTGTTGTCAATATTAGTACTGTTATATATCCCTTGTTCTTTCATTTATTCCCCTTTTAGAGCAACAGTTGCAGTTTAACATTTATGATTTCCCAGAAAACCACAATAATCCCTTTCTGTTTATCTGCACATTTTTGATTCCTTTCTATTCCAATCCTGTCATGCAATTTGTTTATCTTCCACCTTTATATCTTAATCCACTTCATTGTTAGTATCTGGCATTCTTTCCTGATCTTAATTTTCATGGGTATGAACCAAATGCATGTATTGTTCACATATGAACAATATATGCATCTAAAAACCATAGAGTAGGATAACAATCTAGCATAAGATAAGATTTTATAAATTCTCTCATTTGTTGAAACTCATATACTGAATTATGTGCTATTAAGTAAATTTAATAATTATACGGTTATGTACATTTGTGTGTCATCTGCATAGTGCACTAATAGCACAGTGATTTGAAAAAAAGAAGAAGCTTACAAAGTTGCATTAAGGGAAATTTAAATAAGTGTCTGTATTTTGACTAATCCTTATTCCACACAAATCTAAATTTGTGCCCGTCCCATCTTCTCTGCCAATCATCAATTTCTTCAAAGGCTACATCTTCACCTTTACGTGTGTTTAGCCCATTTTTATTACATGTCCTTCTGGTTAACAGATGGTTTTCTCTCAAGACTAATCCCTACAAGATTACCCTGCAATTAATGATTAAGCTGCACAATAAGACTCCTAAACCTAGTGTTTAAGCTGTGGTGCCCTGTCTAATATCCTGAATCCATGCTTTAGGGTGTGCCTGTGGGCGTGAGGGTGTTTAGTTATGTCTGAGATTAGCAGACAGACTGAGAGACAGAAAGATGAGAGTCAGTGAGATACAAAGAGCAGAAATGAGAGACAGATAGACATGAAAGACCAAGCAGAACCACCGTGTTGGAGGGTCTGTAGCAGCACCAGCAATGACAGGACTCCAAGTGGACTGCTGTGATAAAAGCTCCAGTGGAGCTTAAAGGTTGCAGCAGTGTTCTGCTTCGTGTACTATTTTCTTTCCTAAAGCCAATACTTGTCTTCAGTGCTGTTGCCTTTTATAAGAGGTTAGTTAGATAGGAGAAGAATGATGCTGTTTGTCCTCACATAACTGTAATTAAAATGTCAATTTTATCAACATAAATCAGTTAGTCTTTCATCTAATCAGTTCAGCCAAAGGCCAACCAAAGCATCTTGGCAAAACGAAGACTTTTAATTACACGGCAGTGATCATCAGCCTAACACATTCTCACACTCTATGCCTTTATGTCCTTGTTTACATGTGATAACATGGTGAGCCTGTGCAATATTTTAATATTTTGTTTAGCTTTGATTTTGTATTTGTAAGTTAACATTTCTTGACCAGACCTCCTGCGTGTTGCTCGTTTCAGTTCTCAGATAGATAGATAGATAGATAGATAGATAGATAGATAGATAGATAGATAGATAGATAGATAGATAGATAGATAGATAGATAGATAGATAGATAGATAGATAGATAGATAGATAGATAGATAGATAGATAGATAGATAGATAGATAGATAGATAGATAGATAGATAGATAGATAGATAGATAGATAGATATTGCTTATATGATATTATCACCAACTAAGACAGAATGCTACAGATAATTTGGAACATGTAAAAAAATACAATGACTTGAGTGACACAATACAAAAATATGAGCAAATGCCAAAAATGTTACAAGTGCTTCACAAATGTATGATCAATGACTGCTACAAAATGTATTTTATTTTATGATACACCATGCAGACCCTATGTCTGCGCTGATGAATATTTCACTCAAACCTACATCCTTGATGCTTGGAATGGCTAAAGTAGCAGAAAGTTTGACTCTTCTTTCTAATCCTTTCGGTTAACAATTATCTGACAACTTTGAGGCACTCAGACTGTTTACTGAGCATTAAACCTGTGGCTCTAGATGGTCAGGTGACTATGAAGTATGGGGAAATGTAGTGAAACAAACAAAGTTAAATTATTCAAAATGCCAACATGCAGTGACTGGCTGCTGCCAGGAAGATAAAGAAGTATGCAATTTTATATTTTGCATTTCACAAAATACTTTTAGTTTCGTCCAGTTTAAACCCACGTAAAAAAAAAAAAAACGTTTTTAGACAGCAACAAATGTAAAGCAATATAAAACAAGTGTGACAGCAGGCTAGCTAAGCAAACAATATAATGTTATTAAAAGTTATTAAATTCCAAATCTAAAAATCTTAAAGATAAATTGCTTAAAAGTAATGTAGTAAAACAAAACATGCATTTACCGTTGTGAAAAACAACATGCTTCATGGTTCTTTTTCTGTGTTTATGAGTGTCAACATTTGTACCATCTGCAGTCGCAGCTCATACCGAACAGGCCAAGACATAAACAACTGTTCTACCTGCCAGAAGACAGCCTGCATCATCTACAGGTAACAAAATAAAACAATGAGCTGAATGTATATCATATCCAAAGGAAAGACAACTCAAAACTACCTGGATTTCCGTTTGTTTGTTTTTTTGTTTGTTGTTGTTTTTTAGCTTTATACCTCTTTGGTACTCAACCTCGCTCCATCGTTTACTTGTACTTATATGACTAATCACTCCTACATTTTTATTTATAAGAAAACAAAGCTATGAGATTACTAAAGTAATACTTAAAATGCAAACTCTATACAGGAGGGTGTTGCTTTATCCACAAAGGTTATCTACATTTAAAGATGTATTATTCAAGCAAGGCAAATATTTAGTGACATAGAAGATGCATCTTTCCAGCTACAGTCATCTAATATGAAACTTACCCAAATAAATAATAGAACAGTTCGATGCAATTTGTAAAGCTGCTCTTTTACATCTGCTGTATTTTAATCCTTTCATCCCTTACGTCTGATCTTCTATTTCATTCACATATTTCAATTATGGATATTATTCCATCTGTTCACCCTGTGCTTGCAGCATCTTTGTCATCTGTGGCCCACATTAAGCCATGAGATGCACGTATAAGACAGAAATACGGATTCTCGTTTGTGGCTTCATGATAAAGACAAAGAAAAAAAACTATATATTTAGAGACCTGCAGCAAGCTAGAGACAAATGCATCTAGTTTACTATCAAAAGAATATCTTCCTTGCAGGCCAGGATTTCCCATAAGACTTATAAATTACAGTAGCTCTGTGTCTAACCCTGAGGACAAAGAGATGTTTCTAAACAAGGTTGCTTCTCTTTAACTTTGTTAGCCATTTACTTCAAGGCAGCACAGCTTTTTTTCTATATATTCATGCACCTCTTTTCTTTATATCTTCATCACAGCTGATTTCCTTTGTCTCTACATCCTTTTCTTCACTCCCTATTGTCTTAAGCAGCAGCAGAATTATTTTCCAAGTAAATCAGGATTAGCATCAAGGGGTAAGGAGAGTTATATGATAACATAGTGATCCAGACTGATCAACACTCATGCCTACATATGGATATATGTTTAGAATTACACGCTACATTAGATAAAACATGGTGAATCTTTAAGAGTTTTCAAATTACCTAGTCTTGACCCTAAACATAAACTGAGTGTGTCCTTTCAGCTGCTCCATTTTTCATGGATCACCACAGCAAGTTATTACAACTTGCACATAGACTTGGCAGAGTTTTTACACTGGACACCTTTCCTGATCCAGACAGAATTTGAACCTGGGTCCCTTTCATCAAAGACACAGGCATTGCCCACTTCACCACAGTGAAACTTTACCTAAAACATGACAATACATGTAGAGAAATGAATACAAGGGACTAACACATAAAAATCGTTCCAGTGACATCCAGTTTGTGTTTTTCCGTCAAATGTAAAAGTTTAGAGTGCAATTTTGTTCTGTTTTTTCTGAGCCAGGTCGCAAAACTTTCAGCTTCACAAACAGTAACCACCTTCTTTTGAAAATAAATTAGGACGTGGGTGCACTTTAAATTACACAACATTTCACTTAAATGGAAAAGACACAAAAAGCTTTTGTATGCAAAATTAATCCCATCCCCAAAGGCTTTTTGAAAGACAGTGAAATGGTAATAAATATAATGAAACTACAGAACAATGTAAGAGAAAAAGGGCTTTTAAGAAGCACCGAAATGCACTGAACACACAAAGTGGCCATTAAAAACATAAATAAAAAAATGAATTACTCTAAAACCACAGGACAATAATTGGGTGGATGTCAGATCTGCTCAGCTGATTGAACCCACTTAAATATTCCACAACGTGGAGAACAAAGAAAGCTATATTAGATTAAAGAGGTGAGTTCTTGAAAAAGAAAGTTTCATATTTTACAATATGTTCTGTTTCTCCAGAAACTATACGGTGTCTTTATTCTCTGCTAAATGTTATTTTTTCTGTTCCACTTCTGTTGGACACGTGCATATTTAAATTATAGAAATGTTGATCAACTCAACAAAAAGTCCCTCTAGTTGGATACAATGCAAACATATATATGGACCAATCTTTTGATTGGAAAAATATTAATGACTTTGAGAGAGAAATGCTGCTGTATACACAATTTTTTTCCTTTGGTAGGTGTTATTATTCAATTACATAGGTTTCTTTCAAGTACTGAAAAATATATTTTCTAATTTTTTTCACTAAAACAAAGTGAGATGTGATTTGTTTGAGAAGACAGTAAAAGCTTTTCTTAAAACCAGTAAGAGCTTTCTTAAAACTCAGGAATTCAGGATAAAAAGGAAAGGATAGCAAATTTCACCTACAAGCAGAGAATAATTTATGTGGGGGAAAGACACATCCATCTACATGATTTGCAATGGAAAAAAGGGGCTCTGACATGGGCTGGCTGAAAGAAGATATTTTACCGCTGTCAATTCTAATGAATATCCATGATGTGAGAAAAATGTTGCAAAGTCCTGTTTTTTCCACCATAGCTTAAACATCGTAAACACACATGAGATATATACAAGCTCTTCTGCAAACCTACAAATCAAATATTTACCGTCACCTTCTTCTCAGGCAATGAATTACTGGGGGAACATAAATTCTGCAACATATCCACCAATGCAAAGTATTTAATATTTGCTGTTTACAATAACATAGTGCAACTTACATCTTGCGGCAAAAACATATATATTATAATATAAAAACGTTTGCATGATCTTAAAAAAAGCATTAACCAGAGCCATACATCATGATCTCAAATAACTATAGCTAGCCAAGTAAAAAAGTAGTTATGGAGACTTGCAGTTCATAAATGTTCTACCTTGTTTGCAGACAGTTAACAAAGTAGCAGTAATTAAAACTAACATTGACACACTCCCCAACTCGCACAATTACATAATATATCACGCAGCCTTCTCTTGACAGTCATATTCAGTGTTGGCTGGCCGAACAATGAGCTGTCACAGGAAAGCACAACTCATCTATTTGCCTTACTTCAAAATAAGAGTCTTAAATTTGGATATGTGGGGCCATTCTTGAGGCCTCACATCCATGTCTCATTAAAAATGACTTATTTATGTAGTTAGAGGAAGTCGCAAAACAGCTTATGTAACCCCTACTAAATGTGAATAAAAAATGTCAAACGCTGAAACCTGTCAACGTTACGGTGTTTATTGATGTGTAATTCGGGTACTAAAGTTGTTTTAAAAGACTGATTTAATGGCATAAAAATGCCAAATAGTTCTCTGGGCATAACAAACTCAACAATTAGCAATAAAAAATGTATATATACTGTACATCCAGTTTTTGGAGGATCAATCAAAAGTAATAATTAAGGTTTAAAATATATATTTTAAGAAATGTTCCTCTTGCAAAGAAAAACGCCCCTTTCTCAGTTCAGACATCTAAATAGTTTTTGTTCTCAGGGTCAAATGATGGTAACAACCTAAGGTGCTAATGTTATCGTTAGCATGGCCTGTCAGTTCTTTTGCTACAAATGCAGGATGGTCATGTTTCTTCTCATTTACTGTCCAGCTTCAGTACTGGACCTCCGGGGCAGAATGGGATGAGCTTTGCACAAAATAATAAAAAAAAAAATATATTGACTCAATCAAGTGTAGAGATTGAGTTGACATTTCGAACAGCTTTGGAGACACAGTAAGTCATAAAAGGAGATATGTCAAAGAAAAAAAATGATTCCAAGACAGCTTAGATAGCCAAGACTAAATGTTGGTCAAAAATAATTATCTTCATGTATTGCATGTTGTATAGTTTCTTCTGGGAGCAGTATCCTTGTGTTTATGTAGTCTGGATTTTAAATCCTGTCGCTATCATTTCTTTATGAAGACATCTCCCTTCCTCTATGGCCGGTAGAGCTTTAACTTGCTCTTCTACAAAATGATTTCTCTCTTAAGTGCACAGTAACTGATCTTTTTCTTCTCAGGGAGCCCAGACAGGTAATCTTTTACTTTGTCAATATCTCTGTTAGCACTCATCCTCCTCAATTTATTTTCCCTCGTTTATTCTGCAGCAGGCTCTCGTTTTATTTACTCAGCATCGCATGTTTCAAACGTCCAACACCTTCACTCCTCCTCGTTACTTTATTGAGGGACGTGCTGTACGTGTTGTTTAACAGAGCAGCACATCTGTGCCTTTCTACTTTGTGTTCCTCAGTGAGTATTTCTGGTGTGGCGTTGGGATATAGCAGGAGGGAAGGATGCTTAGTTGTGTCTGCTCTCCTTGCCTCATCATGTGCCTCATTAACTCCAGATGCCAGGCCCTATTCAGCTCCACCCCTTTAATCCGGCTCAGCACACACCCGCCCACATACAAACACACAAATAACGTTACCGAAATGGAGCGAGAAGCTCATAGACTACTACATTATGACCTGCAGCGGTGGACACTTCAGAGAGAGAGCGAGACGAGAGAGGGGAAGGGGGATGAGAGCATAGAAAAAGAAAGCCAAGAGGGTCTTGCTTTGAACATTTCTGAAGAGTAAGGAAGTTCCTCCCTTACTCCTTCCTTAAGCTCCTCCATTGTGCAAATGTCCCTCTCTTCTCTTTTCCAGTTCCTCTTTTCATTCTCCTCCCACTCTCATCTCACCAGTCTGTGATGTACTGGTGCATGAAGTGGAGAAGAATACTCTGGACGTGAAATGAGTGCTGAGTTGAGGCCTGCTTGAAAGCATGGGTGTGTGCTGAAGGTGCATACATCCTAAGTTAAAAGCACAGTATGATTTGAAATGCATGTTGCAACCCTCTTCAGTGTGTTGTCGGCGTTTTATGACAATCTGTTCAAATCACAGAGACTGTTTTGCTTACCTTTAGTACTTCTCCTAACATCTTTCATTACATCGTTTTTTTTTTCCTTTTTCCACAGTTTAACTGCAATATCATTTCCTGAGAAATATATGCTACTTGATTATACAGAAACCCAACCTCAAAGCGTAATCCTGCTTTATCTCTTTTTTTCCTCCTTTCTTTTTTACTCGCTCTCTGCCTCCCCTCTCCAGTGTGGAGCATGATTTCCGACAGCAGGAGGGACGCTTCCAAGGGGTGATTGAAGCCCTCGAGGGTGAATACGATGTGCCTGCCCCTACTCAGACCAAGCCCACGCCAGTCCCCGTGTCCTCCAACCGCCCCAGTACCAAGGCACGCGTGAAGAAACTGAGAAAGAAGTGTTTCTGGTGGCTCTAAACGTCACGGAAATCAAAAACACCTTTTTGGCCAGCAGGTGCATGAGGCACTTGATTATATTTCACGTGGACCAAAATGTTCTGTTGTGGAGGAAAGCAACGTTTTCATATGGATGTGCAAAGAGCCCAGGTTTTATCAGATCGAAACCCAAATTTTCTTTCCATCGTTTTCCATGTAAATGGATTTTATTTCCACAGCTGCTCATCCTAAGGCCCGAGAGAATATAACGGTAGCCGTGAAGACGAAAATCGGAGATGGAAAGGAAAGTATATTATAATAGCCACAGAGATTTTCCCTCAGCCTTGGAAGATGATCCCTTCTTTTACAGCAAGAAAAAGACTCCATGGGATCATTTCTCAACTAACTTACAACTAGAGTAAGGATGCTATTTTTTTAAACCAAAGCTGAAGAGGATAAATGAGAAAGAACTGAGACTTCTGACATCAAATAGCTTCAGAAGCCAGCTAAATAAATGGACCAAACTATAGGCTGTCACAGCAATAAGCAAAAGACTTGATGTAAATCCAAGGAATTTAACCACGTGGAATATTCATTTGGAGGCATAGGCAGCTGAAATTAGAATGTAGCATTACAAAATAACTACAGACACGCCGGGGAACACGAGCTGATGACCCATCTGGAAACAGGAGCGCTTGCTCAATGGATAAACAGCATAATGGAGATTGAACTCAGCATACATTGAGGGACAATTGGATAGGCAGTTGAAGAAAGACTGACAAGTCTGTGTCAGATAATTAAAAACAAAGCTGTCAACACTTGCTGACAGAGTGATTGATTCTCTCTTTTATTTTTCATCCAAAATGGAAATTTGTTCTGTGGGCTCAATTTTCCTTCCCCAGGAGTTTCACACATTGCGCATACAAATACTTCCACAAAGAGGGTTCATGACCACTGACTTACAACTTCAATAAACCAACTGAAGTACAAGACGTACCTTCCTCTACATATGCATGCATAAAGTCCACATTTATTCCACTTGCGATCCAAGCCATCTATCACTTTGCTTTTAAAACCTAGCCAGCATTAATAATAGAGAACTGTGTCATTATTTATGAAATCGGAGCCAATAAAGTACCTTAGATTTAAGATTATGAGCGAAACTAAAAGTTGAGGCCTGATTTTTCTTTCTTGAATGAGACAAATTGCACAAAATGATGCTCTGTTTAAGCACTGCAATGTTTTTCAAAATGTACAAAAATGGTTAGGTGTTAACATTTTCCGTGTTATTATTGAAGATTGTTTGGGGCTTTTTCAACCAAATAGATCTGTTGTATAAAATTACTCTACACCTGGCAAAATTACAATGAAATCACAATTTAAATTTGAAGACATCCATAAAGTATTAAAAGCAAAATCTGTGACAGCTCTGCTTTGTTCTATTCTCTTCCATGAATGTACAAATAGTTTTTTTTTTATTCGCTTAGACACATTATTTGTACAACGCTTGCTCCCTTGCCATCGAGGACAGAACCACTAATCTTACAAAAGCCTACTTCAGCATCCTGTGGCCGACAAGTTGCCCCCAGTTAGAATCCTGGATGACAGCACACTTACTAATTATTCAATCTATATCCAGAATGCCCCGTCATACCATTTTTATAACCTGTCCATTAACAGTGCTGAGCTCCAACAAAACCCTTTCCTCTGATCTTCCACTTGTATGTCCAATAAAACGTGTATTTTGAACAAAAGATGCTGTTGTGGCCATGCTTTGTGTTTCAGATTGACACAGAATGTTGTACCATCAATAGAGAAGTGGAGGTTTCCTCAGGTCAACTTTCAACAACAGATGGAATTATGAAGACAAAATAACAAAAGAGCTTAAGATCCTTCATAGATTTATAATAATCTATAATAAATGATCTACAGGATTCCTTCGCAGTTAAATAACTTTTTCTTTTCCAGACTCACATTTCTCAAGCTCTTATTCATGTTTTAGACATTTTTTTAACTATGACTACAAAGTTATCTATAATGTCATGCAGCATGAAAATATGCGCCATAAAACTAATGGATGGATGGATGGATGGATGGATGGATGGATGGATGGATGGATGGATGGATGGATGGCATGGGTAGAAACTTAATTCTGGAAATTCAATGTTTTTCAGTCAACGTTCCTTTCTTTGATGCTTATTCAGACCTGGTAAATACTTTGATTAAATGTTATGCTTTTCCACTTCATCCAAAACTGTGTAGGAACCCTGGATCTGAATGTGAAGGAATGATAGTATGTACTTACAATCAGGGCGTGCTCTCGGCCCATCGTGATCACTGTTCGGTTGATTATCCGCAGCAGAGACACCACAATGTCCTGGATGTGTTTAAAGGTTTCTCCCTGATGGAAACAGATGATAAAGCAGAACAATGGCAACAAGAATAAGAGGAAGAAAATCCATGGGAAAATAATTTATCTGAAGAAAATACACCAAAAAAACACAAATCCAGATAAGTGTACTACAAACCAAAAAACAGTGTTATTTTATATTTAAACTTTTTCCCCTATTAATAATTTTTTCATTCATGTCATAGAACTTTATTCAGAAAGATGACATGTCAGTAGCTACGTTTACATGGAAAAATGTAATCAAAATAAAGGGCTGGTTGGAATAAAAACGCGTCATGTAAACTAGCCATACAGAATATTATGATCGGATTAAGCTCAATCAGAATGAAATTGTAATCTGAATGAGTTGGGTGGTTTATGTCGATTGATAATCTGATCTGCATAAATGTAAACGCTGGTCAGGGTCAAGTTGTTCCAAATGTGGCAAACTGACCCGAGTGCGCCAAATATAAATGTAATGTATTTCCAGGTTGTTGAGTGGCGGAAATACGTCGGGAAGCAAAACTGTCAGGGCTCCCGATACAACCTTTCTATTCGAAACATTGCTTTGTTTGCTATTTTGTGTTGTTCAGCAAAGACGGAAGTTATTCTTCTGATTTTTTTTTTCTGTCTTTTTGGAAATTTGATAATTGCGCATGTCAGAGCGGTTCTATTCTGAATAAAACCGGATGTATATAAACGCGCATTATGATCTGATCGATTTTGCCCCCATATAAACAGTACAATGAGATTATTTTTTGTTTTTTAAATCCCAATACATTTAAATTGGATTGTGAAATTTTGTGCATGTAAACATAGCTAGTCTGAGTTTTCAGAGGATACAGCAGGGATAACAGAATCAAATGCAGTGTCGAGGTCCTCATGATGACTGTCCAAACTCATTCAGAACATCAAATACAATCAAAGTCATTGTGCGGCGTCCTCAGCATTTCATCTGCAGTAGATTCCGCTGATCCACATCTTTATAGAGATCAGATCATCATTTGAGGATCATAAAGTTGCACAACTCTTTTTCTCATCGCCAAACTCATTTCCTTGTCACACTCGATCCGTGATCCCATCTTCCACTTACATATTACGGTACATAAACCTATTGTAAGACGCTACCTCATAAGGTGGGGAGGGTTTGCTTCAACTCCCCCCAATTTGTACCGACACTTTTTAGCTGACCGTCAGACCTGGGAAACATACTTTTCGATATATGCATGTGGATTTTCTCCACAGGCCTCTCACCTTATCTTTTTCTCTCTCTTTGAACCCACTTTCCTATTACATTAGCACACCTCCTCTGTCCAGAGGGAAACACTGTGGACGAGATACCTTGACCAGGCTTTTCTATCTTTCTGATAAGACTTCTGGTCAGATTACTGTTTAATGGTAAGAGAGAGCCTGCAGGTTTAAATAAATACATTTCGAGATGAAATATTAAAAAGGAATGAATTTAAAATATCTGTACTACCATCAAAGGTTGTTCATAATCACATAAAGTGTATTTATTAAATATTGTGTATACACACTTTACAAATAATTGTGTTTAAGTGGACAGATTATTATCCAACTTTTTTTTTTTCAAATTTGTAAAGTGACAGATTCAGAAAATGAGAAAAACCACTTAAATTATGTGACACATTTTATTTTTAGGGTAGACATATTGGAAGAACAGTCGCCCCAGTTTCAAGCTTTTCGCAGACAGTAATTCATTTTCCGAATTTATCCAGCGTGCTAGTTCTTGATAAAGAAAAACATCTGCACAGCGTTGTGCTGCCACCATCAGCACTTTAGAAGAGGTTGTGGTGATTTCAGAAGGATGTATAGATATAGTTTTGTTGTGGCAAACTGGACCTCTTTCTACAACGTCAATCGTATTGACATTCTTCCACAAAGGGCCAGGTTTGTCAAGACTAATACAACTCTCTCCAGCTTCTCCTGAGTAAGTTTGGGCTTTTTTCTGCTTCTCAGATTAACGGTATATCTGCCTTTATCGATTCGGTTAGGTTAGGTTACCATGTCCTGATAGGTTTGCAGCTGTGTCATACTTTTTCCATTGAATGACAGATCAAAGTGCTCTGGGAGATGTTCAAACTTTGGGATAGAACTGTGCTTTCAACATCTTCCCATCTTTATCCCTGACTTGTCTGGTGTGCTCCTCGGCCTTCATGATGCGGTTTCATCAACAAACCTCGGAGACCTTCACAGAACAGCTGCGTTTTTACTCAGATTAGGTGGGCTCTATTTAAGGTTATTTAAGGCTATTTTAGGTTCCTTATCCAGGCTATTGGCTGCTCTGGAGCTACTTTTTTGTATTTATGGACTCCACAGAAAATATGTTTTTTTTTTCTATTTTTGCCATAGCTAAGAATGTGTCTAAGAACCATATCTAGAAGAAGTTTAGATATGTTTATGTATGTATGACCCCATATGCATTTATCTTTGCATGCACTGATTAGCTTTACATAAAAAGGGTCATCCAAACATAATGCAGACAGAAAAACACATATGTTTACCTTTTTACATTGTATTGTGTGCATGTGGGCCTGCATAATGGCAGATTATTTGAAGCGTTTGAGGAGAATTAGGTAGATATGATTAAACTACATTAAAAGCACTGACTCACTGCCCAGGGGCATTGACAAGATAAACAAGTGTTTGTCCTGCTTTCCATACACACACACTCACACTCACACACACACACACACACACACACAGACACACACAGGGAAGGCTGAGGAGCAGCTGTTAAGGCTAAATAAATCAGTAAATCTTTCTGGCTCACAATGGGTATGTTGGCTTCCTGGAAAGACTGTTTCTAACATCAGCCAGCACTGAGAGCTAAACTGCTTCTTATCTTGGCCAAAGTATATTTTTCAAATCAATTGGCCCAACAACAAAGCTATCAAAAACAGCAGCAACAAATTACAATATTACACTAAACTCTGGAATTACTCATATTTGGGTTGAATAAATAATATACATTACAATACACTTGCACCTAATTTGGATGAAAGTTGCTGAGATGCCAAAACCCACAGGATGTTATGAGCGGTACAGTGTCAGAATGCAAAATATGCTATATATTTATCACAAACACAATTCATATTGTTGAACAAGGTTTCTGTGTTTTGTTTTTCACTGAGATTGTTCGTCCTTGATATATAAGAACGTCCAATACTCTTACATACTTGTTATTCTAATGGGGAAGGTGAATTTCTGAAAATGTTTTTAATTATTAATAATGATAATGCATTTTATTTATAAGGACCTTTCCAGTCTCCCAATGAGGCCAGCAACAAATAAAATATAACTATTTCCGAAGCACAAAAGATTTCTGGCAAGACAACTGGACAAGGCTGTCATCTGACCGTCTGACTTTTGTTGTTTAGTTCTGTTGTTTTTTTAACAGTATCAGTAGGATGTTCTCAACTGTTCTTTTGCAATGCCCAAAAACAATGTTTTTGTTTTCTTTTACAACTTGCCAAATATTTCTTATTATACTACACCAGCTAAGTTTGGGACAATGTCTGGAAAAACAACATCATCATGGGGAGTGGTGGCCGAGTGGTTAGAGCACAGAGCTTCGGTCCCAGAGGTTCTGAGTTCAACTCCCGCAAGCTGCCATTCTGGGTCCCTGAGCAAGACCCTTAACCCCCAATTGCTCCCCAAGCGCCGCACAATGGCAGCCCACTGCTCCCCAAGGGGATGGGTTAAGATGCAGAAGTGAATTTCTCCATTGTGAGATCAATAAAGTTCAATTATTATTATTATTATTATTATTATTATTATCATTAAGTGAGACACCAAACCAATTTCTTCCACAAATATTCCAAATATCCTCCAAAACTAGCAAAAGCTTATATCATGAACTGGAAGAAACTCAAATACATGTTTTTTTTATTTATTTATTTTATGACATCTAGCTAGTATGCACTAAAAGCTGCTATAAGTCAACGCAGCTTTTGTCTCTGCTGCTGCTTCTGTTCTTCCTCTCCAAGTAAAACGTAATGGTTTTCTAATAAGACAATTGTTTTTAGGTTTGTGGTTAAGGAAACTAAATAAATCTCTGCTGAATTATATTTGTCTTTCTCTGTCAGCATCCTCCCTTTTTTTAGAGACATTCTCACAATCAGCCTACACAAGCACAAGTGACAGTCACCGGCAAACACCAACAGATGCAAGCATCTGTCTTTCACATAATCTTTTTGCTCTTCCTTTCTTTCTTTTTCTTTCTTTCTGAATATCTATGTGGTTTGAGGACATCTGTGGTGTGACAATTTAATCAGGTACCACCCAGAGTGAGAAACAGTGAAGAGTGAAAAATCAAGGAAAATGAGGAGGTAAAAGAAAGGCAACAGCTATTTTTTTTCCATCTATCCCCCTTAAGCTTGTGTTATTTCTTACATTTCTAAATTATACTTCCCACCCACTATTTTGGACAGACAGACAGATACTTTTCCATATTTTTACTTTTTATGGTCATATCTAAGACATCATCCCCGGCTGCTTTAATTGTTGCATGCTGGCTCCAGCCATTGCAGGGAACAAAGACCAAAAAGCACACAGAGAACTAAAGAGACTGATAAAAAAAACTCCCAGAATATCCATTTTTATCTGTGTTTTCCATTCTTCTCCTATTATTTTCCCGCCAAAAAGTATGTCCCCATACTCCTTCTAAGTGTGTGAAATCGAGCCTTTGTTATCTCAGCTTCTAAAGCTATAGCCCTGCTTAAGCTTCCATTAGTTCTGCTGTTTTTACAACATAGCTTGTTCTGTTCGCTCCCCTGTCGGCCGTGGTGGTGCTTAAAGGTATGAGTGGGACTTAGAGGGCAACACAGCACCGCCTATCTGTTGGTTCGCCATCTTGCGAGGCCATGAAAGTATTTTGTTGTGTTAATTTATGGCTAATTAACACAACATGGCTAATTAACACAACATTATGAATCAGTTTACAAAACGGTATTGATTTCTAATTCAGAAAATTATGTTTAAAACATTATTTTATTACAATGTTTTTTTTTCCCCCTTCTGCTTTGCTTTGTGAACTGCTTGTTTGAACACATAGCAACTGTTGTTGTCTGTTAGGCTTTCAAACTAATTAGGCCTCACTATCAATTCCCTGAAAACACACCCTGGTTTGTAAATATGCATAGGCAAATTCAACTGTAATATCACAGTATTTATTTATTTATTTATTTTTCTGTTTTATTCTTATTGGTTCCTATTTATTATTTTTAGTTTTCCTTATTCTTTTCATTTTTACTTAGTTAAGTTAAGCGTTACTAACTTAGTAAAAGAGTTCCTTGACTGAAATAATTTAATTGGAAGTTGGAGCATTTTGTTATTAAATTCTTGTATTTTGGGGAGAAGTTGTTTATGTTTATCCTGTATCTGTGTGCAGTTCTTAATGTTTGAGAATGTCAGTGTGTGAATTCACTCCATCCATTGTTCTACAATGTAACGCCTCACCTGGCAGGTATTCAGAAACAATTACTGATCAAAACTGAGAACTGTTTGGATATCATCTCTTGATATTCAGGTGGTGCCCCAACTTGGCACTTGTTTGGATTAAAATTAACTTTGTTAACAATTGCCTTCGGCCACTTATTAATAGTTAGTTATAGCCAAACCAAAATATTATATGTTACACAACTTGTATCTCATCAAATTAACTCCACTCCAGTTCATTTATTACGTTTGCTCATTTTTTTTCTCAATGCCGCTGTTCTCTTGGCTCATGCTTCATTAGCACATTGGAATAAACAGAGCCTAAAAAAGCCATATCTTCACTTCAAAGTCTAGGCAGGCTGTCAACAACTTGCAGGCAATTAAAAAGCCCTCATCCTGATGCTGGTGATATATTTGTTTTGCATGTGAGTGTGCCTGTGTGTTGATATCAAAAGTGTTTCGTTCTAGAGCTAACTTTGATTTGTTTTAATAAATGACATACAACGTGTCAGACAACATTAAGTGGTCAAGGCCAGTTGAGATCTGCTTAACACACAACTGGATGACAAGGAGGCCAAACCAGCAAAAGGGCATGAATACATGCAGGTTAATTTGAGCACTAATAAAGAGAAAAAAAACTGACCAATATCACACAAACCTGATAACGTCATATACCAGATAATATTTGAAATTAAAACTAAATCAGGCACAGAGAGACGATTCAATCCTCAGTTATGCTTGCAGATCTGCCTTCACTGTCACCAGATACAGTTGCTTTTATAGCTGTGGCTGACAGCATACTTTTTTAATCTTATATCTCATCTATTATTAAAGTTAGGCTAGGACCACACATACTTTTTTTATTATTGCTGCTTGAGCACATCTCAAGCGACCACTTAGGATTTTGTAATTCTGTGGCCCTATTGACAACGGAAGAAAAAGCAGGAGAAAACCTTCGTTTCTCCTGAGATTTATGGTAAAAGCATCAGGATCAAACTGTTCTCTTCCAACAGATTTTAACATTAAGATTAACATTATGTTCGGAGTCAATATCTGGTGTGAGATGAGCATCTTTCTGATAAATAAATTGCTTGTTGTGTAACTTACCACATTTCCTCTGCTAAGGACCTCCAGGATATTGTTGAGAAGCTCCAAACTGTTTCTCCTCTCATCATGAGGACCATCAGCCATGCTGACAAGTGCACCACTCAGCTCCCGCAGCATCATGGGTAGCAACACGTCACGGCATTCTGTGAAAACAGAAGTGCGATTGTCTAAAGATCATCTGTTTGAGAAGCAGACTAAATACAAAATACAGGTTCTCAAAATGGAGACAGGTGGCAAAATGTTACAAAGAAATTCTCAAGGCACGACATCAAGGTTGCATCCAAACTGATTCATCCGTGGAGAACCTTTGAAAACGCACAAGCCGATGATTTACATCTATTGCTGCTGCACCTGCAGACAAAGGAGAGCCCACACAGCAATGAAAAATGATGCCACTGGACCCTGAAGAAGAGCTTCAAATCCACCTTCAGACGGCAATGGAGTTGTATCAATCAAGAGTATTTACAGTGAAACTCATGTCACCCCCCCCTGCTTTGTCAGATACAAAGTCAACACATTAATCTCGATCAGTTTTTTTTCTTTCCATATATCTCAGATTAATCTTAGTTTTCACTCCTTCAGCTAGCCAGGAGTTGAGGGAGTTTGTTATTGTGCTGCCTGTTTAGCTGTGAAGAGTAGATACATGCTACCAAGTAAAGCAGTTACTTAAAGATTGGTTTTGGCAGAATTTGTGCTCTTATTACATTT
This sequence comes from Fundulus diaphanus, assembly GCA_037039145.1. Lineage (NCBI taxonomy): Eukaryota > Metazoa > Chordata > Actinopteri > Cyprinodontiformes > Fundulidae > Fundulus > Fundulus diaphanus. Next base: position 36,294,057 of record CM073125.1, read on the forward strand.
CTGGTGTGGATATTGACGTATTGTCATAGATCCATCATCTTCACCAGACCTGCTGACAAAAAAAAAAGGGAAAATCTAATGCGTCAATGTCTCTTTAAGAAACTGTTTAGGTTAAGCATAAAGGAATGTTTTGTCAGGGGTTTTTCCTTGATGTAGAAGATTGGCATTACCTTCTACCTCAAGGTAACAACTTAAAAACAGGAAAAAATATATATTTATTATCAGTGACAATATGTTCTGCTTTAATAGGTGATGTAATGCTAAAGATGCTTTCTAAGTCACTCAGCCCTGTTTGCAGGATGTAGTTTGGTAAAAACAGAAACGTTTTTTATGCTTATTTGTGTAAACCACAATGAAGTGCATTTTCTCTGGAAACGGCATGATCTGAAAACAGGTTCCTGAATGTAACGTTTTGCAAAAAATCCTGCTCTCATTCATGTCATGTAAACAGGAAAAATGGGATCTGTCAGTATGGAGAAGCCCTGTCACATGTGCAGTATTAACCTGGCATGCCAGATTGATAATGTGCAGAACCAGTCTGGGTCTGCTCCCATCTAATCCATTCAAGGAAAGCAGGGTAGTTTCAGCAGAACGTTCTGAGCTGATTAGGTGAAGCGATACCTAGATTTCAGCCAATCACGCTATCACATGAAAATGTTGTAAGCCTTTGGTGCCATGAGAAACCACAAGTTCAGCTAGTCAAAGCGCCCTTGTTTGGATAGTGACACTCGTAGCAATCGTGGGTTCTGATGAAACAGATGTGATGGCAGCAGCTACGCGTGCGTCCTCCTGCTCTGCCTTGTTTATGTCAGTTTTGGGGGATTAGCTGTGGGACCTTCTGCTTTTGTCACAGCTGTGTATATCCCGCCTTAAACCATAATACTGCAACGTGATTGACCCGACCCGTTTTGGGTCGGTCACAAACGGTTGAGACAGGAGGGGGACAAGATGGATTCTCGAGTGTTTCTGAACGCACAAATGCTGCGAGAATTCAGCTTGCAGAACAGGTCAGCGCAGTATGACTTGTTGCATGTTGCTGGGTTTCAAAGCCATCCAGTGGCATGGCGGAGGAATTACTTCACGTTTGCCGTTTCCACTAGTCTCATTTGCACAGAGATCATATATAAAATGTTGTCTTGTAGATGATTTAACAGAAACAGAAAAACATGCTCGTTTTAATGGATCATTGTCCTGTGCACTACAGGGGCTCAGGCTGACTCCAGCCTGTAACTAGAAGTAGTTACTGAATTAACTGTGTTTTTGACACCAAACCACCCCTTGTGCAAAATGTTAAAAGTTAAAAAAAATCCAGATGAGTCCTATGTCTTCAGCTTGCTTTGCAATGTTGCTCCAATGCATAACCAAACATGGAAGTGTTTTTTTTAGCTGACCTCCAAAACATACGCCTAAATTGACTCAAATCACTAAAATAGTCAGCTACAATTTTCTCCCAACTTTATAAATTAGTGCAAGACGATTTTGGATTCCATCTTATTAAGCAATCAGTCAAACTGAACCTTTTTTGGGCCATTGGAGCACCATTACCTCTGGAGAAAGAAGAAGGAAGCAGTATGCTGAAAAGAGCACTACACATATAAAACATGGCAATGGCTCAGCTATAATGTGAGGCTGCCTTGTTTGAAGTAGTAATAGAAACCTGATGAATTCAAGCAAATGTTAGGATATCCTGGGAGAAAATGGCACGCTGTCAGGGTGCTGAAGCTTCAGGACAATGATCCCAAACATAAAAAAAAAAATTTGGTGGGGCAGGAAAAAGGATATTGCAGAAAAGCTCTTTTTAGGTCAAAATAGCAAAAGGATGCTAAGTTCAAAAGATATTTGACATAAAGGGGTCTCATAATTTTGGGAGTATAGTCATCATTTCAAATGGAGATGTGTGTTTAATTTGCAGAAACCGCTTTTAATATTAGTTGTGCTGAGCTATACAAATTTTCCTTTTTGTCTTGTAAATGGGAGATTGCTTCTATAGTTTGCATACAAACATAATTAAAAGTGCCATTTGAATTTGTTTTCTTTATCAGAATCAGCTTTATTTGCCACATTTGTGCACGCAAAGAAGAAATGTGTCTATGGTTCCACTTTGCTCCCAGGGTAGATGCTGTATTGTGACCTATGTGCATTTTTTTGCTTCTTCCTGTTTGCATTTATAGAGTATATTTAAATTTTGGGTTTAGAAATTATTTTTCATTTGAATCAAAAACTTGTTCCCTAATCTATTGCTTCTTGTTTTAGTCTGTATTTGAATCCTATATATATAGCTGTTCTCAGAACCTTACACATGTTTGCATAATATATGAATATTTGACTTTGTTGGAGAATATTAATAGCAATTTTTTTGTCACGTTAGAGTTTGCATGAAGCCTTCTATTAACAAACGTGACATAAGATGAATTAACTTTAAAACTCTGATAATCCCATTATTCACCCTTGCTTTCATATATATATATATATATATATATATATATATATATATATATATATATATATATATATATATATATATATATAGTTCTATTTGCTGTTGTTTACCTATGACATTTACTTTAAAAGCTGAAAATAGAATATAAATTCCAACCAGAGCAGTGAACGTCTGGATGAATGTTACCGGTGAAAGAATAGATGCTCACAATGTAATGTTATCAGTGTTAATGGCTAGAAAATGAAGCATTGTCATCAAAAGAACAAATGTTTCAGCTCAGGCATCAGTTGTGTTTCGCATGTTTAAAGTCTGAATTGGTTTTGGAGACATACCGAAATCATTTTTGAACTAATGGTCTCCCAGAAGGTATGAAAAACAGCTGTACCTTTTGCATTAACAGCTGCCTTCATGTACTACAAGCTGAGAGTACACAAGATTTGCAGAGCTGGTTGCCAGTAGAAATGAATGTAATGCTCCTTTAACAAGGCTATCCTTTTAATATTTGTTGAAATCAGCAGAACGAAAGCCCTTTTACGATCCAGCGTGAGCACAATCTATCAGCAGAAAATATTTATCATCCGGCTACAACTAGAAGCAAAATAAAATCCCAATTTGTTTAGTATTAACTGATCCTTCTTCCAGTCTTGACCCCTCCCTCTCATGTCTTCTTTCTCCATCTTTCTGCTGCTTCACATCATCCACCCCATGCCTCTCCATAGCCTTAGGTAGTCAGAGACCATTAAAAGCTCATTTGAGCTCATGCTCATTAGGCCCATTATTAACTGAGCAGAGCCTTTATGCCTGCTGTTGGACTCTCACCACAAACTAATCACAAAAACACAAACTCATGCAGGTGAATCACTGACAGTTGCTGGGCGAAATACATTTAAGTAAAGCAATGGGAAGGCAAAGATGTACAATGATACATAAAGCACAAATAAATAAGGATATATTCTGGTTTGGTAATTATAGACAGCAGTTGGCGTCATAGGTGCTACCAGCCGAGTATTTATCCACAAACCCTGCTAGATCTGGTTAATCCATGACAGCAGAAATTCATCTTTTGCCCTTCCAGATAGAACACAGTGGGTTGTACTTTATGCTACTGTTGTTGCACGAGCTTAAGGTTTAATCCATCCGCTCTCTGGGGAGGATGTAACTCTGAACCTGTGGACCCGCACTCTCCGTTCCGTCGCTAAAGGAAAACCCGGTTTCACACATTTTGTTTGTCATACTGACATAACAACCAAACTCAAGTTGTTATTTTGGGTGCATTGTGGGTCGATGAGTGCATCTATGAAGGTAGCAAAATGGATTTAAAGACGGACCTCTAAATTGATACATTTTATTATTTACATGTATACCGACTTGTGTTTTATTAACATCTTATTTTGCAAGCTTGCACAACAGCAGACTGTTCATCTAATTCAATTTCAAGTCCAGTCCAAAGTTAATCTTCTCACAGTTAAATAACAATGTGCAAAGCAAACCAAGTGTATTAAATGCACCAGTCTATGACCTCAATTAACTCATGATTGCACTTCAAACGTTCATCAGATAATTTTGTCTGCTCTGTGTTATTGTTCTTTCTACTTTACTCTGGCCAAGAAAACGACAGCTTTATTTAGTCGTGTTCTGACAAACCACTGAAATGACTAATACATGACTTAATGTGGTACAAACATGAATAATGTGGCAAAACGACGACGTAGTAGCAGTGAACGAGGATTGCAGTGACCCATTTTCTCAATAAAATCACTGAGTTCAGTGTTGTTAAAAATATTATTAGTTGATGTTTATGTATATATTTATGCTTCACAGTCGTGCAGGCCACATCTGCAGCATGGAAACCTTATGCATGGCTGTAATTTCTCTGTCCACAATTAGTTCAACTGTTGCAATTATTTTTTAAATTGAAAAAATATTCATATATTTTCCCCCAACCTGATGAGTGATGGTAATAACACTGATGAATCAGCCAGAACCTACAATAAGATCAGATGAACACCGTTCATTTAGTCTGCAGCTGCATCCAGCTCTAAATCTTACAAAACAAATGATCTATGAATACCCTTACATTTTGCGTATATATCAGACATCCTTGGATTTCAATGGATTTAAGAGTGTGTCTCTCTTTGAGTTTAATGCAGGCCCTTCCTTCGTTGCATACCTGAAACTCATAAATATGTAAAATATGAAGGAGCACAGCTTCCTGATAGCGTTCATTTTCACCCAAAAGGTGTTTCTCATTTTTAATGCATGACATAGAATAACATCTGGCATATTAGGACCTTTCTCAGTCTAAAACACTGAAGACTTCTTTCATCCGGGCTTTATTCCTCTTATTCTTTCATGACTGTGAGGTAGAGTTGTGTTTAGAGATCACATTGTATATATATATATATATATATGGATCTGCATGTTTGTGTCTAAATCCAAATCTATGCTCTCATTCTGTTATTTTTCTGCATTTTCTTTGATGCATTCTCTAAAATCAACTTAGCAATTTCAGCTTATTTTAATGTCTTCTGTTTTCCTTTATCGACCACACTTTTATTAACAGGAGACAAAGCACTGTAAATCCCTATTAACCTTATATTAGTACCGTGGCTGCAGTTTAGCCTAACAGTGCATTTTGTTACCAGATTACCTCTGATATAATTTATTGCAGCTGATATCTTTGCTGTTGTACAGTAACCCAGTGAGCCAAAAGAGATTATTAAGCTTTCAAAACTCAAATAAATATGGAAAAGCCCAAGGTTTTGCATAATGTTCGCAACAACCAGCTACCAGGGTATCACACATACGTTTTAAATGATTCCCTTTTTAACTTTAATGTATTGTAAAACAGGGCGACAAGTGTTATGAGTTTACCTTTGCCGTTGTTAAAGTTAAAACTAGTCCACGACTTTTAAAAAGATTGCCAAATGTAACTCCTAATTTAATAAACTTAAACCGTACTTGCACAGGTTCACAGGCAAGACAGAGGGATTTTCTAGGAGCCTTAACCTGGGTAAGGAGTCGACATATTCTACCTATCTGTGAAGCTACCTGATGTTAGCTCAGATCATTTACTCCTTTCCAGTACCTGCTGCACTGGCTGGGGTCTTTCTCTGCTGGGACTGGGCACGCCCTCAGTAGGCACCAGTCCTTTTCAGTGTACAAAAATGAACACAAATTAAAATGCATATTAACGTATGTTCCATACCTGCCCAATCTTACAGGTACACAGTGTAGTCAATACATTATCTGCAGCACGTAATGACGAAGATGCAGGCGTCACCCTGGACTGGAGACTAGTCCATCACAGGGTAACGGAGACATTCAGGACAGGCAAGCATGCACACTCATACTCACACCAGAAGGTAGTTTTGTGTGGCCAAATAACCTGAACATGATTGTTTATGGACTGGAGTACAAGAGAAAGCCGAGGCATTCACAGGGGGAACATCAAAATCCTCAAAGAAAAACCTCAGACCTTTATGAACTCAGTACCTTCTTTTTCAAGGCGACAGTGCTAACAACTAAAAGACACCAAAACCCATTTCAGCGGCACAAATTCTGACATCCACCTAATTCCTATACTGGTTTTAATCTTGTAGGGCTGCAGAGGTGGTGATCTTCAGTGGCCAATGGTCGATAGGTGGGGTACCTCCTGGACAGGTCGCCAGTCTGTCCACTGGCAGAATTCATATAATTTATCTAATTAAATTTGTTCATAAAGTTTGAAAATCACAAACACTGTTAATGTGTCTCTGACTGAAGAGAACATTAGTTAATTCGCTAATGTAAGCGCTTTGAAACATTCCAGCGTTTCTAAGTTCCAGTTGCCTGTTTGATTTACTTACATGTTGTAGGTCATTGCCTGTGGTGCAACGGTGCAATAAATCAGTTCAGCCATGCTGTGTAAAAAGGCTTTTCCAACTTGCTCTGACAGATAAATTAAAACCAGGATCTGGCTGTAGACACTGGAATTAATTTTACCCTTTTTTGGCTTTTACTAAATTGCGTGAGTGTATTTGTGCCAACGCACCGGTGGGTACATGCATCTGCACAGATCACTGTGCAACTGCGGACAGGCACACAGCAGGTACTGACGTACAGCACAAAGCACACACCAACAGAGCCCGGTGAACTCATTTACATTCAAACCAAACTCTCTATTTTCTAACTTTGAACCCAGACAGTGACTATTAATTCCGCCACATGTGTGTACCCGGTCTGAATAGCTCTGTGTGCGTCTGATTTGGTGCCTTATTGTCATTTGATGTGCGAGCGCTTGGATCTGTTGAATGTGTGAAAATGTGGTTATGTGTTTGGGTTACAAAGTTTGAAACGGCAGACATTCGCCAGCGTTGGCATGACGCCTCACCGAGAGCAGCTTTGATGGCTCAGCAGCCAGCTCATTCCTTCTTTCTTCCATTTTTCCCAGTTTTTTTTTTTTTTTTTTGCAGCCAAACACAATAATCTGCCGCAGATAATAATGAGATGCAATCTCAGTTTCTAAGAGGTATGTAAATCAGACTTTTCCTCCTCTGTCTCTCCATCCCTGTCTCATCCCTCTTTTGGCTGTCGTGCTCTGCTGTCGGGAAGATAGAGTGATAGGAAAGATGATAATGAGGAGGTTCAGAGGAGCAACGACAAGTAAATCTTCTGAGCTGAAAGGGGGATGGGACCATGCCAAATGTCGTCTCGGTCTGCGAAGACTAAATGTCTCTTTCATGTCACTGTGGGTGTTTCCTACCATCCATTCTCCCTCCATTTTTCATTTGTATTCCTTCCTCCTTTCTTACTTTCTTTTTCCTTGCACCGTCTCAAGGTGTCGCTTTGCATTTGAAGTCACACGTTTTACTTGTTTATATTTAGACTTTGGCCGTCTGTATGCACATATGTGCCGTGCACGCTTTGACAAGAGGAAGAATAGATGTGTTAAGATTTTGACAAAGAACAGCATATTGTTTTGTGAGAGAACGGCCTACAAATGTGCTTGAGTGAATGGCGTTAATGCAAAATGGCAATGATGCTTTAAAGAAGGTTTTTCGCCGTGTTTCTTGCTGTGATGCTGATAAGACTGGGCAGAACAAATGCTGAGAGTGAAATCATAGTAAATAGAGTGACTTCGAAAGATGCTTTCATGAATTAAACGGCTGTTCATTATGATTTACTGTCATGTTTTTCACATTATGCAGTTGCAAAGATAGTGAGTGTTACAAATATAATAAAAGAAAAGGGTGTGCAAGAATAAACAAGGTTTAAGTCTTGTTTCTTTTTTTTCCTTTTGCTTGTTTGACCCTTCATTTTTTTTATTTACTTATTTTCTACTGTGGCTTACAAAAAAAACACATTGGCTTTGAACCTTTTCACAGTTTGTCACATTAGGACCATCGTTTAGTAACTTTAAGGACATTACTCGACAACACACTGCACAAAGTCCATATTGTGAATTGTAAGGAAAAGTGTGGCATGCATGAGTCCAGCCATCGTGAGTAAATATTTTGTAAAACCACTTTTTAAGGCAATTAGGGCTACAAGTATTTTGCAAATCAGGAGGATGAGAGTCACCTTTGCAGAGTTCAGAGCCAGTCAGCTTGGATGGAAAGCCCAAACACATTCCAAATTAGATATAGTTCAGTAGTTGGGTCATGTTAACAGATGAATAAGCTTTAAACTAAACCAACCCATTGTAGATCTGGCTGTATCTTTTACTGCTGTGGTCTTGTTGGGACGTTAAACTATGCACCAGTCTCAAGTCTTTTCTCATCTGTAGCAAGTTTTCTTTGAGGATTGTCCAACCGTTTTGGTCTGTAACTCAATCGTACGTCACATAACATTTTGATCCCATTTAATGACTGAAGCCATGGTTTCCATTACAGTACTATTAGTCCTTGGAACATTGCTATCAATTTAACCCAAGAAGATCAATAGTAGATGAATTCAGTGCATCTAAGTCACTGCCTTGGCTGATAAAGCTGATTTATTCCACAACCAGAAAGCCTTATGTCACAAAGCTGCTGGCCCGAGCTGCGCCCGCATCTGATCTTTCTTCTCAAATCCAGCTTTGTGGGAGTTCTGATTGAATAACAGGGCAGGCACTTATGCTCGAGCGCTAAATCTCTGCTCGTGATATATTAGTGAAGTATATCCAGTTGCTACTGTATATCTGCTGCAACTGTTACTGCGGCTTGTGTACAACGAGAGAGCATCCAATGGGACTATGCTTAGGTTTAAGCACTCCCAGAAATGACTGTTTCTCTAAGCTCAAAAACGTATCTAAGAGAGCTATAGACCAAACTAGAGTGCTCTGTTATGTTACTCCCATCTGTGTTTAACATGAACACGTTTGCACATCTGTACCAGATGAATTATGGGTAAGTGTGGTCCAACGTCGTGTCCCTATCTGCGGTTCTTTTCTGCATTCAGTTTCCACTGAAATCACCCCACGGGCGCAGGCAACAGGAATATAAATGAGACGGAAGGAAGGTGCGAGGCAGAGGCATTTCCCCAAATGATTAAACTCCCTTCACTTTACTCCATTAGTCTCATCCATCCCTCGTTTTGTCCGATCACATCCTCCCAAACTGTGGTCTCTGCAGAGATTGAATGACAGCCACTACCTCTTTCACTCTCATTAACCTTCTAAGCCCATCAAGCTAAAGCCCCACAATAAGTGCCGCTATTTTGGGTCAGCCTGAGCAACATTTTAAAATCACAGGCAGCAGATGGCTTGTCTTCTGTCAAACCTCGGCATAGATTTTTTTACGAACACATGTCACTGCTCGGACGTCATTTACATTTATAACCCTCTACAGCTCTGGCCATCGCTCATTATGGCTGTCTGGGAGCATTACAGAAAAGCATGACCTGAGCCCTATGATACACCCTGTGATATAACAAACGCTAATATGATCTTGTACAGCATTTATTCCAAAAAGTAATGGCAGGAAAGGGGATGAGAACTAAATACATGTCAGCTCATAAGCAGAAAAAATGTTAGAGCTGTAACTGGCTACAGTCTGCAGGGATCGCGACTTGACTACTGCATTATATGTTTGTGGCTCTGATTCGAACTTCCAAATGCGGCATGACGCACAGGAGAGCTCTCTGACGAACAAGCAACCTGTTACATATGCTTATGCCCACACACTGACTGCTACAGTTCAGGAGACAGAAATTACAGCTGCTGCGTTGATGCGGCAAGCGCTAGAAATACATCCCGGTAATTGCAAGACTCTTGAGGTGCATGCATACACTAGCTGAGATACAAGCCGGACCCTTATGTGGAGCACAACCTCATTGCACTCTTCAACAAAATGAGTGTAGAAGGTTTGGGTGTTTATTTTTTTTGTCGGCAGCTACCCCAAAGCTGCAAGTTTACTTTGTTAGTTAAAGCTCTTTTAGAGTCACGAGGGGGCCAAAAGTGACATATCGACATTACTGATTGGTTGAGAAAGTAGGCACAACTGTGAACACTCAGCAATGATTAAATGCTGAAAAATAATAACCTCACAGTGCATCATTCCCCCATATTCATCAAGCACTTGTACACCTCTGCTAAGTAATTAAATCAGGGGAGATAGACATACTGGTACATACTCAACGGTGTTCCGTGATGTGTGGCAGTAAAACAAAAGCAATTCAAGTAATGACTCGGCTGCCTTTTATTTTAATTGAGAAAACACAGAGAAACACACTGTGATGTAGCCAGCATCTAATTTTTCAGCAATATGAGGCTATTTTTGCATTAGTTTTACAACAACAACATTGTGCTTTGCAAATGTGTTCATGCCTCGAAAAAAATGTTTCTACAATTCATGGGGGAAGCTGGAACTGAACCAACAACCATCCTTCTTTTTGCACGTGTCTTCTGTTCCACACCACCCCAGTCTTCAGTTGTGGCAAGTGTCTAAATATTTTGTACATATACAGATGGGCATCTTTATCCATTCTGTTTTGCAAAACAAAACCTAAAGCTCAGTTAGATTAAATGGGAGACTTTAAGAATTGTTGCAGATTCTCAACTGGATTGGTTTCTGGGCCATTTTAAAACGTGAATATGTTTAAATATGCCATGACTGCATGTTTAGAGCTGTTCTGCTGGAATGAGAACCTCCTCCCCAGTCTCAAGTCTGTTGCATCCCCTAACATTTTAAATACAGGATTCCCACATGCTTAACTCCATCCATCCATCCACTCTAACCAGTCCCTTGTCCATACTGAATAAAGCCATCCCAAGAGCATCATGCTGCCACCAACAAGGAACACTACAAGGATAGTGGCTTCTGATGTGCGGCATTAGTTTCCTTCCAAATATAGCATTTTATATGCTAGTCAGAAGTCATGGGTGTCTAATTTGAACAAGGAATCTTCTTATATATATATATATTTGCTGTGTCCCTCTACATGGCTTTTGCACCCTTTAATGGTTTCTCAAAGCCAGATTTGTGCAGTACTGCATACATTTGAGCAGTGCACCTCTGCAGCTCCTCCAGAGACTCTATGGTCCTCTTAGCCTCTTCTTTGATGCTGATGCTCACCTTGCCCAGTTTGTTAAGTTTCGGATTATTTGTTTTAAAAAAAAAACTTAAACATTGAAAGCACTTTAGTAACAAACACTGCTTTGCCTTACTCCGCCATATAAGCTTCTAATGAAATATGCTGAAGGTGTAATGAGGCCAAATGTAAAACCGTTGTGTGACTAACTTTTTAAGCCACTTTATCTTTCAATATGTGAAGATTGCTTTTAGCCATTTCTCTTCTGATTACACGGGAGATGACAACTGGACGTGGGGAGACACGGCCCTTCCTCGCGGAAATAAGACCGAATGTGACTAGCTTTGTTGGATGGGAAGGCAAAAAATGACTGACTCATCTTTTGCAATTAGTTCACGTCCTCCTTGATCTCCCGTTCTTTTTTTTTCACTTCATCAGAGTTGATGCTTTCAATCTGTCACAGTGATTGCCTGATGAAATAATAATTTGCCCAAATTGAGCCATAATGCGCCTTGTGAATTTAATTTGGTCTCAAAGCCAGATTAACCCACATGACAGGACGCACATGTCTGTCAGCGCATGTGGACTGGCTGGAGTATGTACACATTGAGCATGTTTGTGGGTGTGTGGGGATAGGCTCTGCGCTTGCCAACACTTTTAATCCCTGGAGCGTATGCTGAATAAGTCCAATGAGCATTTCTGAGTAAGTGTGGGGCGAAGAGTCTAAATCTCTTCAAATACTGCCCCTGGATGAAACCTGTCATTGCAGAGTCAAGCACGTGGGCAGATGCCTTTAGTAAGACAGACACACAGGTGCTGATATTTTAAACCGGAATTTAGAGGAAAATGAAAACAAATATAGAAACTTCCCTTGAACAGACCAGTTAAAAAAATATAGATTTGAACATTCCTATGATTTTAAGATAATGGCACATATGTTATTTAGGGGTCATGCACTATTCTGTCTTTCACAGAATCTCAGCCAAATGGGCTCATATTAATGTGACCGAGGTGTGCGTTAACTCCCCACTTCAGTCTTATCCAAAGTAGCTTGCGGAAAACAACCCTCACACGCAGAGAAAACCCCTCCTAAACTTGTTCACCAACAGTGTAGGAGCGTAGGAAAAACAAACTCATGCTGCTGAGTTAAATCTCAACAAGCCTCCGTTCCCTGTTCAACCCCCAGTCCCCTTCCGCAGCGCTCAAGGAGTCAGTGGATTCAATATTTTTCCCTCAAGAGTGAGCTTGGCAGGCCTTTTTGGACAGACAGGTGGGGGTATTAAATATGTATTACCGTGCAGTGATAGGACACCCAGCCATTAGCTATTATAAATACGTAATTTAACTGTGCTGCATATATTCTCCCTGCCGAACGGAGGGGCCGTGACTATACAAGCCCACTGATTAGCATCCCACCACCAAAATGCATCTCAATTAGACTCAGTGTCACCCCTCATTTGGGGGAGCAGGATTGAAATGGAATGAGCTGATAGATACAAGAAAAAAAAAAACGTTAGAGCACCGTGTAAAAAAATAAATGTTATACCAGCTGCTGCAAACTAACACCTTTCAGATTTTCTGATGGATGTTTTAGCCTGTTTTAAATGTGATGAAATGCTTTATGAAAAAATAGTTAAACCTGCATTGCAAATTATTTGATTTCAACTCAGGAAATTCTCATAATTTAAGGTTTTGTGGAAAACATGCACAGTTAGAGCCACATATATACATACAGTGTGATGGAAAAAAAAAAAACTTTCAACAAGTTTTGCCATTGTAGGTCAACTGGAAGTACTTAAATGATTTTGATTTTCTAAATCCCAGAACACAGTAAAAAGTGTTTAGTTTAGTTTTTTTTTTTTATGATGTAATCTGGGTCAAATGTTTCTAGTCCTTCCCCAAGGCTCTCATCGTTGTTTGCTGGACTTTTGGTCCATTCATCACGAGCGAACTGGTGTAACCGAGTCCCTACACCTTTTCAGCTCTAACCACAAATCCTTTACGCTACTAAGGCCCCGTCCACACAGAGATGAGATAAGGTGTACCCGCAAAAGTATTTTGTCATTTAGGCTGTGCGTCCACATGGATGTGGCATCTTGGGAGACCGTAAATTATAATTTTTTTAACATGATCCCAAAGTGGATACGTTTCGAAACACCGGTTTCGTTTTTCCCTGTGTACATGTGAGCCACATCTCTTCTTCAACAATGACGTTGTAGCTTTCCAGGGGCGCCACCAGGGGGTAGCCAGGGATGGCCATGGTCCCCCCCTGCCATGTCCTGGTCACCCTACTGGCCAGTGTATATTGTAGTAGCGTCAGTTTAGCATTTCATCCCATCATGAACAGCCAGCAAGACAGATGCTCTTCTTGACCTTCTATCGCGCTTTTATTTTTATCTGGCAGTATCTACTTTCCCCTAGCAACTGTTTTGTTTTCCAATAAATGTCTAAATGTACACCTTATTCCTAATGTAATTCCGCAATAAAAAGGAATTGTTGTTCAACTTAAAATTATAACTGTACTGGTATTGGTCTATGCACATTAGATCCTTAGGAACATTAAAATTTCAGAAAACCATTAAAAACCAAAAGATATTAGTAGGCGTTTACTTAAGTCTTTCTGGTAGTTTTCTACATGCAGCTTTACTACAACAGTAGAATAAAGTCCTGAAATTACAGCTTTTAGTTTCAGTGCCACCCCAAGAGTTTAAGTGGCTCCATCTGGCCCCCCTATGAAATATTTCTGGAAGCGCCACTACCTCACTCTCACAAATGACGACAAATGTGGCGCCATCCAGTGTTTCATTCATGCTGAGGCAAATATTGGCTGTGTTATGGCAATTAGTAGCCTCTTCTGACTCTTCCCTATTAACGAGCCCGCTCCACGCGCCCCGTCCTCCGCCAACCAACAGAAAGATCACGTTGAGCGTGTGTAAGTGTCCCCCCCCATGGTGCTGTGTTTACTTCAGGTGAATTGTCTGAACATGCCCCGCGTTTTTTGCACGTTTCTTTGGCAGTGTCACAGCGCCACCAGTGGGCTCGACATACCTACTGCAGCGTTTTCAGTCACGCTGCGTCCTCTCATGTGGATGCAGATTTCTTTTGTAGTCATTTATGAAAATTTTATGTGTTCATCTCCATTTGGACGGGGGTCTGCGTTAAACCCATTTTGATGACTGCTCCAAAACATTGACCTCGTTCCCCTTGAGGCGATATGTAGCAATATGTAATTTGGTGTTGGTCTTAGAGTCATTGCTGATTCGGAAGAACCGTTTTTGCCCAAGCTTTAACTTGTGGATGGGTGAATTGGGAGGTTGCTTTTATATTCCCACAAAATATATATTCCTCATGATGGCAGCTATTTTGTGCATTGCACTGGCCCCATGTACAGCATAACACCCACAAAGAATGATGCTTCTACCATTGTTCACATCTTAACTTCACACTTAAGATGCTGCTTTCAGGCCTGCAAGTAATGATAGTCATTTTAACCAACGCTAAAATTTTAGCTTTATCAGACAAGATATTTCTCCAAAAACCATAACCTTTGTGCCTCGGTGCATTTGCAAACTCTAATACGTTTTTCTATATTGCTTTTGGGCATTGCTGCTTTCCTTTCTGAATGTCCTGCACACTCATACTGAGCTAATTTCACTGCGGAAAATGATTGTCACAAGCGTCAGCCAGCATCGTAAAAAGATTTTTAGCCTTTGTCCAGGTGTTACATCTTACATTTCCCAGCACATCACATTCATCTGTGGGACACAGAACCTGTTTCTATCCTGAACGGCATGATAGCCAGGCATTATCATAGTTTTTATGCTTGCTGGATCAGATGTTTTCCACATACCTTCAGGTATTTTTAAATTGCACCCAAAAATGTGCCTGTTTAGTGGAGGTTCACAATTCTGATGTCTTTTGATTTTTCCATGAGGTGACAAAATAAATCAGTCTGCTTGAGTTGTTGTCTTTCAATGCACCAAAAATTGGCAGGGAGTAATCTCAATGTAAGTACGGTAGTCTTCTGAAATAAAAGAAAGTAATAACATAAATAAATAAATAATCATTTAGCGAATAGAAATAATCTTTGTAACCCTAACCAGCCTAAAACTAGAATGAATAATTCAGATTTAATGTCAAATAGTGAGTAAAGATAGGTCCTGAGTCTTTTAAACAGAGAATACCTGTTTTTTAAACTACAAATGAAATGTGAAGATGAGTGATGGAAAGGTCTGAGGGCAAAGAGAGCCAGCTAGAGTCTATATGTTGCTTAATATAGGAAACATAACAAGTCAGAGATGAGATGAAAAGCTATACGGAATAGAAAGGAAAACCAGGCCTGAGTTCTTGTGGTCGTTGGGGGATTTTTGAGTAAATCACGATAACTGGCACAGCGCCCGAAAATGGACGCAATACATGTATCTTTGAGAAACAGACTTAAATTGTGACTTTCTTTTTATTTAATAGGGTATTAAACAGATTCACTACCTTGTGACCCATTAAAAGGGCTAAAAGGGGGAACAATTTACTCTTAAAAGGCCTTTGCTTTTTTCCTCATTGCTTTACATTCGTTTCCTGGTACAAATCAGAGTTAATTTCTTATTAATCCATCATCCATTTCTCACATTCCTTCATTATCACTCTGCCTGATCCATCTTTACTGACCATCACTGGCTCTCCATGGCTAACAGTCCAGTTATTTTAAAATGCACATCTACTACCTCTTAACTGTCTCTGGGATGATTCTCATCCAAGGCATTATGACATTCGAACAGATGCTGTAATGGAGATGCTCGAAGATTTAACAACTGAGATTGATGTGCATTTATATAGCTTCAGGTGCAGCTTGATGCAGATTTCTGGCATCCTTTTCTGCGTATCCTTTCACTGCTTAATTTTCTTTCTCCCTCTGTTCCTAGTGACAGAATATAACTCAGAGCGTTTTGACAGCAAGCCAGAGGGCTGTACCCCAGGGGAATCAATCATCTGAGCCAGAATCAATACCAAAGAACCATATCCTGGACCCATGTTGCTAGCTACAAATTTGGGTTGCAGCAGCTGTCTGGCAAAAATCCTCAGTGCAGTGCTAACTTCACAACCACTGCTTTACAAACTAGGAGAGCCTGAATAGTTGATCAGGTTTTCCGCGAGCTCATTTAACACAGACCAGCTTCTGTTTTAAAGTGTATCGGTCCACCACAACCTTTTAGGGTCTACCACAGAAATCTGATTATGCTCCCAATTATTTTGTACGCAGCATCAAAACATCTGATCAATCTCAGTGGGAAAAAACACCATTTATCCGCTCAGTAATAGGAAATTAAATTCCTTTGACAGCTGTAAAAAGATCCTGCGAGGTAGGGGGTGTGATCACAGATGCATTGGAGGCTTTAAAGGCTTTCCGTCAATGAGAAAAAAAGTATTTGAATGTTTTAAAGTAGAAGCAGTTGTGGTCTAAAATCGGACAGGTTTGTAAAAGTCAAAATGCAGAGCGCTGGAAACACTTTCTGACCTATTCCTTTATGATCAATGCGTGATTTACCTCTGTTGACAGGTGCTACTGGTAAGAGACATTTGACATTCTGTCAAGACCTACTACTGTGTTTGAATAGTCCACAATTAAAAAGTCCGGACACATTGTTAGAATAGAGCTAGAAATGAGAAAACCTGAAGTCAGAAGCAACTGTAACCCTGCAAATATCTGGTTATTGTGTTATTTTTAACCTCCAGACAGGTTAATCGCAGAGAGAGTGACTTAAAGTGACATTTACCATCAGTGGAAGGTCTACATTAATGGCGCCACTTGGACTGATTGTAATAAGATGGTATCTAACTGTTTTCTTTGCTCTGATTATGATGATTGTGGGCAAAGTTTACAGTCCTAAAATTGTATGTTATGATATCAACATCCAACATCTGTATTCAAAATATAAAAATAGGTCCTGAGGGACAGCAGTTGGAGCCAAATCAGACGATCAATTGTAACTGCAGATGGAAACAATTTGACCTTATTAAAGTGAATTAAAATAAAATCTACTGGTTTAAATAATACTTCCTCATAAATCCTCATTTCTTAAAGGGTTAACGGTGATGCAGTGTAAACCGCAAGAAGAAAAACATAAAAGAAAGAAAAAGATAAATAAATGTACCATCCTAGGTCTAAGCAGTTATGCATTACAGAATAAAGTTGAAATCTATTTGCAGTGAAATAAACATACATACAGTCACGGCAAAAAATACATTTTCCCCTCTTTCAATTTCAGGCTCTCATGTAAAGTGCACCAATCAGGTTTTTCCTGTCTGAGGCTGATTTCTGATTTTCTTCAAGGTCTGAGGATTTAAATTTTGACAAGTTCTGCTTTTTTTCTTAAGAATGAAATAGAAAAAATAAGATGCAGGTTCACTGATAGAGGCAGCGGTTTTGAATTCCCATTTATGTATCTTCTTAAATCCAAAAAAGGTGCATTAAAGTACAGTCTGCTGGCTCATTTATAGCGCATGGCACATTTAATGAGGATATATTTATAATAAATATTCAGATTGTTTTAGAATGGACGGCCTATCAGGGATTAGAGGAAATAAAAGGCAAGTCTTAATTTCGATGTCTGGCCAGTTGATTGGTGCAACTCTAACCAGACGATGATAAAAAGTATCCAGCTCTCTTCCAAGTTCCAGATTATTTCAACCTAATCTCAAGAGCACAAAGACACAACAAATTCCACACTGTCTTTACTCAATAAACAAACATTAAGCCATAATGGGAAGGTTATTGTGAGGAAAACTAAATAAGCAGTTGCTTGTTTTAGGGATTTTAAAGAGAAAAGTTGAAGAAGCTACTAAAGAAAAAAAAAACACTTAACCTGATCATGGTTAATATAGTTTCCAAACAATCTGAAATCCATCACTCCAAGGTAAAAATTTGTGCTGATCTGTTTGACCATAATGCACCATGCTTAGCAAAAGATACGGGGGTGAAAGGGCGATGATTTGGGCAGGTTTTGTAGACACTGGAGAGCGTCACCAAAATAATCTAGAGTCAAACACGAGGCAGTTTGACAGAGAAAGCGTAGACAAAACTGGGTCATGCAAGCCATAAAGCAATATTGTACAAAATGTGTGGCCCAGCATTCAACCATGAATTGGCTCAAAGGGCTCATACTCCTTATCTGTTTGGCTTATATTTTTATGTATTATGCTTGACTAAGTAGTCCACAAATAAAATGGAACATTAAACCTTCAGTGTAGCCAAGATAAAGACATTGTATTAGTGCTAAAAAACACTTTTACTGGCCAAATAGCAGAGCAGAGACAGTGTTGAACTATTCAGTAGGGATTAATGATGATGAGGAGGTTTCACAGACTTTTTGCTGCCATTGATTACATCATGTGACAAGAAATAAATGTTCAGACAGATTCCCTGGGGTTCAACAGTGAATCGGCTAACTTTTTTTTCTGAACAGAAAGTTTATGACTGGTTCTCCACACATGATTAGGCCTGCTGTTTAATACCGCAGCATTCAGGCAAAAAAACAGGAAAACAAACCCAAAACAATGGTACACACCTTGTCTCTGGAAGAGCTGGCTGCTGACGATTTCAGTCATGGAGGCAACCTTCTGTTTCTGGAGCTTCTCAGGTGGGATGCAGGAGTAAAAGTCATGCAGCAGCTTGCTGAGGGAAGAAAGCAACAGCAGGGAGGGATTGATAACGGTTAATTACATGTGGGGACAGCAATGCTTTTTTTTTTCCCTTCCTTGAAATAAAGCAAACAATTAAAATTTGTGGAGACATTCCTTATGTTTAATATATGTTTAATTTTGTCTGTGACCATCCCTTGCACGTACCCGAAGCTGAGATCAGCATTTTAAGCACCTTGTTAGTATTTCTAGCTCTAATCATCTCACCTCAGAGGTTAAAAACTATGCTGCCTCTTGAAGGATCGCTTGTTGAAGGGAGAAAACATGAGCCAGGAACACGAGGCGAGCGGTGTTTGCCGCATGAAAACAAATGAGCCAGAACATACACACTCTTTAATGAAGCCAACGCCACTAATTCAATTTCTCAATAATTAAACAGCCTGGTTGGTAGCCCTGACGCCACTTTAGAAAAGACTGAACACTCAGGCCACAGCAGTCCTTCTGTCCCTGGCTTTCTCTTTCGCTCTCTAAACTGATCAATGTTCTTCTCATCTTATGCCACCCGGGACGGTATCATTTTCATTAACGGTGTGAAATTATGAAACGCGCACCATCTGCTCTAGAAAAAATAAAAAATAAAAATAGCTGAAAGGTTTGTGCGCCGTTTGATGTGTGCGAGCTGACATGGGCTCACACTGAGGCACCGAGGGCCATCGGAGACTTACCAGGCAAACTAATAATCGGAGCTGAATGTAATTAAAATCTGAAATGCCAAGCAAAGGACAGTACAACTCAGGCACAGATGACAAAATATTTGCAAGCAGCGCCACGCGGATCAGACTGAAGCTAAGTTTACAAATGTGTAGAAACTATAGAGGATAGAAGAAAGCTTTGATGTCCACCTCCTGCACTGTGATTGTAATTCAGTGTGCTTGTGGAAAATGCTTGGGGCAAATCTTACTTTTAAGTTCAGATGGCTCTGATAGGTTTGTGTATGAGAGCATAAGGAAGTGTGAGGAGATTTGTGTTACAGAAGGAGGAAAAGGTGAAAAACATGAATGATAGGAGACAGAATTTGAGGATGCATGTCCTGACTTTCAACTTTACACTTCAGTGCCTTTGCATTGTTGTGTGAGGCTGTGAGTCAGGTGGTGGGAAAAAAAAAACTGAAGCTGTAAAAGATAAACAGGTGGCTACAGACAATGTACAGCCCTTAAAATGACACACACGGGTCAGGGAAAGGTGAAATGAGAAATTATAAGGACAAAAGGCCTCGAAATGGAACTGTGATAGTCAAGTAAACATCAGTTAATGTCTTATTTCTCTAAAGTAAAAAGGTCATCCTAAGGAAATGGATCTATTGGTCGGTGGCCTCCCAAAGGATGAATAAAGAAATGCTAAAGAAATATGAAGCTAAAACAGTAATATAGTGAAGGGCATTGGGAAAACATGCCACTTTCTGAATAAAGAGTACAATGCACGTTTGAATCTGCTTCAAGAAGAGGTTAAGTGGGTCATTCCAAGTAGTTTCACTCTTTAAGAGACAGAAATACAGAACAGTTAAGTTGCAAAGGCACGTACATAAAGAGCAGCACAACGGCCGGGAGTCTTTGTCCTTGTTTCTGCATCAGTTTGAGATTTATATCACCCAGTGAAGGAGAAAAAAAAGGTAAGGCTTAAGCACTGAGGAGTGTGGAGGAGAATGAGGTTAACAGAGGTCAGTAAACAAAACTAAGAGAAATCTGAGCGCTCCCACACACCCAATCCCTCTAACCAACTGGATGACACTTGTGTGTCTTTTTCTGGTTTTGTTTTAGTGGTGATCTTACCTGAGGAGTTTAGCGTCGAAAACTTTCTCGACATCATGCAACACTGTCGGCAGGTACTTCAGAGCAGCAACCTGATGACGCACACATACCGAAAAACATTAAAATCACCGGTCTACCCCCTGTGGCAGGGCACTTTGCCATCCCACCAGCTCTTTTTACATATGAGAACTGATCCATCTCATTTCTCCACCACGCTAACTCTCTATTGACTATCTGGACCTGCTTCACTGCCTTGATGGACATGGTCATAACAGGGGAAAGACGTTAAGCAGCGGATTTACTGACGTGGTCCGAATCGGGAACGACCAGAAGTGGGAAAAATGAGGAAAAGATGACACAAAGAAAGACGGGAAAACGGGGTAAAAGTGAAAGAGGCAGAGAGGATTTGAGGACAAGTAATTACCCTTAGCAGGAGCGTGGTGGTGTAGTCTGTTCTCATCAAGTTGTTGATAGACTCAAAAAGCCTCCTCAGCGAGTCCTCAAACTCGGTCTGCTCCTTCCCCTCGTAGAGTCTGAGAAGGCAGGAAATAGTTTACACAAAACGCAGCGAAAGTAATTCAGCAAAAACATTCAATAAAACATTATCTGTCACAGAGAGAGAGAGAGAGAGAGAGAGAGGGCGCGACAGAATGCAGCATGAATGTGGAAGAAGGGCCAGAGCATCAACCTTTTAAGGAGGCAAGGGGAAGGCAGACAACAGGTGTGGTAAATATTTATTCAAACTGGATGTGGAAGGAAAGACAAACAGACTGAGAAACGAGACGGAGCCTCATCTGTATTTTGCTTTAGTAAGACGTGTCTTTTAAGATTTCTCCCCCTGGTATAGAAAACAAAAAGCTTAGAGCAAAGCGTATTTGGACAGAATTCCACTATCACGGTATTTTATCTTTCACTTGCAACAGGAGTCCAAACAGAACATTATTCTTGCGGTGAACACACGAGAGGATGATCATGAATCATCAGCTGACATTTTTTGAGAAAATTTCAGACAGAGTAGCTTTTATTAAACCATATACTTCATGAGGGGCAGTGAAGCGGCATTTTCTCACATTTAAAATTGCTTTTAAAAAAGACCAACTTGTAATATTAGTGCATGGGTAAGAAGGGTGATTAAATGAATGTACCCAACGATATTTGTTTTTACATTTTATTTCACTTTTTTTCCATAACTGAGCTAAATCTTTAGGAAGCTTTATGTAATGATCCCTGCCTTCTTGTTTCCCTGTGGTAGAAATAGGATGTGACACAGAGGGCCATTTTTCATAGCCACCGGCCACTAGCCTGGAAAACAACCCAAGCTTATCGTGCTTACATGCACAGGGGAAAAGGATGCAGGGGAGGCACAAAAAAGCTGAACTTCAGAAAGGAGTGGCATATTGGGGTCTCCACAACAACCATTCACAGGACAGGGGACGATCCTTTTCAGTCTAATACTGAAAATCTAATACACAGCTACTATGTCTGAGTGTTTTACTACAATTAAAACGAGAGCAAGGAATTGATTTGACTATGACAGAGCTTAGTTGCTTTATTGTTTTATGGTCTGTTACACACTGGTTAATTTTATGGAGCTCTGCAAGGACGGTCTGTTTGTTTGACCCCAAATTTATTAAGGGGCAAAGTTATTCAAGCTAGGAGGACAGTTTGATCCTGATCATTTCCAGGTGCTACAGAGGGAAGAAAAAACAACAACCATCCTCTCTAGTTTTAGCACTCTGTCAGGGTATATCTGTGTGAGAAGAGCTCAAAAAGCTCAGAGCAGATGTGCATGCTGTTGTGTATATGTGTTATAAAAGTTGATAAAAAGGTATAAAAGGTTTTTTCTCTTTTCTCCGGTTATTTAATACTAGTTTTGCCACCACACGTCGCACATGCAAACGCTAGTTGGACTTTGACGGTCAAGAAACCGGAGGGATAGTGGACGATCTGTAATGGTGCTGGCTTGTTGCTCACCTCCAGAGTCCAGAAACCGTGCGTGTTTCAAAAGTAAACTCTTAAGTAAAAATGTGATAGAATTTGCTGGAAAAAATGGAAATGAAAACACTTATATTTAGCAATATAATGAACCAAAGCAGGAACAAACTAATGCGGAAATGCTTCTGCAGACAAACAAATATATACATATCTTTTTTCCACGGCCATCACAGTTCCCAGAGAGGTTCAGGGAGCTGGACAGAGATGTCCATTAGTAAAGACCCAGTGCATTGGAAGAAGACAGGTTGTGCACAGAGGATTGAACAAAGATAGCTGCCACTCCAACAGTGTTAAATGTTACGTAAATGTTCGCAGAGAATCCTGAGTGGTGAAGGGAGGTTGTACAAGGTATTGCCTATAAGTGTAGAACACACATTTCCATGTAATACATATAAAACTTTACATTTGTTATAAAATGAAAGCTTTGCTTTTTCTCATTAAGTGTGTGGTCATGCCACACAGTAACAACTGTACCCTCATGGCAGTCCTTCGAAACATTTAGTTGTTGTTGTTTTCTTTCTCGAATGCATAAATTATCTTTCCATCTTTGTTTTAATCCATAGCCTAAGCAGATGGCGATGATAATCAGTAGAGCCAGGGCTAGCTCTCCAACTACAGTAATTAGGTACTGAAATCATACCTAAAGTCTTGTGTTTGTTATGGGAACGTGACATCAGAGTCGGACTGCCTGAGTAATTACACAGCAAAGCAACACAGGTAATTTGGTGCTGGAAATTGCACAACAGGGAGACACAAACAAATACACAATTATGCTAACAAGACATTATGCTGCCAAGATAAAGGTAAATATTTATAGGCACCAACCGCTGCGTTGACAACGACTATTAACTTAAAAAAACTGAGTTATCTTTGTCGCTGCTATTTACAATCTTTTTAAACACCCACACCGGCCATTATCTATTAAACTTCTCTTCCACCAACCTTTATGCTCATCTATCTCCCCATCCCTCCTGCTACTCACTATCTTTGTGTGATTCAGTTGTGCTGCACATTTGTTAATTATAATTGTCAGAGCTGGAGGGATGGATTAGTGGCTCACAGTGAATTTAGCACGGGGGGGAGAGAGAGATTAGGCAGTAATGCACAGAGGTATTATCACTGGGCTCTTTGCAGAGTATAGTTATGATTACAGAAGCATTGTCCCGTTTAATCCATGAACTCTATTTGTGTTTAACGGTGTGTTTAGAGCGATATCCGGTTGTATCAGGGTCAGTGTTTGTGTTATCGCAGTCGGCTCTGCACTAACACCACGTATTTATGCTCAGCTAAAACGGCTGCACCTTGGGGGAAAAAAACGAACTTTTCCTAATTGAAAATATGCTCGCGGAAGTAGAAAAAAATCCAACGAACAAGGGAAAAACATGACTGTCAGGTTATACTTCTTGAATCAGGACTAGTGAGTATTTTTTACAGACGGCCCAAATAGTTACAGGACTACAAACAAAGCAGAGAGTAAAGGGGTAAGAATAGAAGAATGAAGTGGGACAGAGAGCAAATAAAGCACAATCAATCTAAAGAAATTTAGACCTGGGACATGTTTAAAAAAGTCTGTCATGGCTACAAGTGTAGTTCAAGTGCACAGTTACGTCCTATTCACAAAGCAGCAAGGCATTTCACAAAAATACACACTTTTAATGCTAATAAGTATTTCTTAATTTTACTTATATTAACAAGATCAAGTTGCATTCATGGTTTTCTGTTATTAATTATGTTTACAAAGGTCTTTACCCGAAAACATCTTTATTTATATTTTCTATCAATCAATCAAACCATGCTATAGGTTAACTGACAGGGCTTACTAAAATATTTAAACATACTAAAACAAAACTGATAAAGTTGCTCCATTTTGACTGAAAAGACAATGAAATTACTACAGTCGTCGTAAAAAAAGAGATGAATCTCTGTCAATAATAGGGTATTTAATATAGAAATAATTTGCTCTTGACCAGGTACTAAGGTAATATCAAAACAAACAAACCACACATCATAGATTCCACCTTGTCATTATTTATCAGACAAAGACGCCTGTGAATAGCACACCCCAGAGACCCAACACATGTAGGAGAAATACAAACCCGAGAATGTGGAAGGACCAATGCGACTGTACATAACCAAATTCACAGATTTAAATCATAATGGCCCAAATAGTCATGTCTTTAAATGTTTAATATCAACTAATTTTATACTATAGAAAGGCGTGGGTCAGGGCCCAAAAAAGATTATCTCATCCCAGGGGCAAGGCTGTCAGCTGGCCTGCATCATGTTTGAACACACAGAATTGCGAAGATCGCTGATTGCCTAATATTCCCTCTGCTCTTCTCAACCGTTACAACCCATGTCATCCTAGGCAGGGCAGACCTATTGAAATTAAGTGTTTGCATTCATTACATGATGCAGCTCTGGAAGCTCTCCAAACGCAGAGAGCATCTTTCCTGGCGGAGCTTTTGTCTGCTGGCCGCTGTCCTGTACTGAGATTAGCTTTCATTTGGTTGCCGCACTTCATCAACGATGCTTATTAGCAAAATATGTGCTGTTATCAGCAGCATCTTCTCCGAGAGCCGTCACACACCATTACCTGAACAATGAAAAGTCACAGGCCGCTGCATATATTCAAATAAAGTTTTTTTTTTCCCCTGCCATTCTTGAAAGAAGAAGAACCGAATCTGGAGTGATTGTAATAAAGACCGGTCAAGGGAAAAAACAAAGAACTTACTGGGAGTAGAGCATGCGCGAGCGGACAATGAATTTGAAAATGTACTCGAGTGCTTTGAGGGTTCGCAGGATGGGCTCGCACTGCTCTCCACGGCTGGACACATCCAGGTACCGCTTCAAGACGGACATCAGCTTTCTGTGGGAAAAGGGAGGGAGAGAGGGACAGAAGTAAATCAAACCCATCTAGACTTTCTTTCCCTGATGTTCCACAGTTGGAAACGCTAACCTCCAACCAACTTTTTTTCATCCCAAAAGCAGAAAGAAAAAAGTGAACGAGTGAAACGGAAAAACCCGACGGGAAGCAGGTGGTTGTGGCATGAAAGTCAAATAGCTCTCCCCACATTAACAGATGTACCTGTCACACTCAGACATTTTTATTTGAACTCTGAGGCATTGTGGGGGGAAAAAAAGAAAAATCCTTCCAACAAATGTGCACCCTACAGGCGTCTTTAGTTACAGACAGAAATACCTCAGTGTGTCAGAGCAGCTGGAGAGAGGTGTGGGAGGCACAGAGTTTATGACCTACCAAAGCTCCCCAGCAAATCCCCCTTCCGAGACGTCTCAATGGCATATAATACAACACATATCTGCCGTGGGAGTACAAAAGGTTAAAAAGTTTGTCTGTGTCACAGCTCCATTTTCAAGAAATTGAAAAGAGACTCCCCGCCTAACCAACTTGAAATGTTCTCCAATTAATACCATTTAGTCTTGTTTACATTCGTCTGGCTTTAGGACCAGCGCGGGAGGATTTACTCTTTTTGAGAGCAGTTTAAGAGGGAGTTAAAGACTTTTACATAACAGCCTCTTAGCTGACAGGCAATAAACGACGATGCCTTATTTAAACAGGGTGAAAACCAGCACACAAGGAGGGGAGTCATCGCGCTGTGATGCCAACACAGATAGATATTTAAATGGGATGGGGACAAGAAGGACGCGCCATGAGGAGGAGGAGGAAGAGAGGGAGGAGGATGAGGAGGACAAAGAAATTGGCATCTGGTATAATATCAGTGCAACAGAACCTTTTTGTTACAAGACATAAAGCCATAGTGGGGCAGAAGATCTGAATATATATATATATATATATATATATATATATATATATATATATATATATATATATATATATATATATATAGAAAGAGAAAGAGAATTATAGTTTAAGTAAAGTCATTTATTAAGATGGGCTGCACAGTGGTGCAGTGGGTAGCGGTGTTGCCTTGCAGCAAGAAGGTCCTGGGTTCGAGTACACCCCTGGGTCTTTCTGCATGGAGTTTGCATGTTCTCCCTGTGCATGCGTGGGTACTCTCCGGGTACTCCGGCTTCCTCCCACAGTCCAAAAACATGACTGTTAGGTTAATTGGCTTCTCCAAATTGTCCTTAGGTGTGAATGGTTGTTTGTCCTGTCTGTCTCTGTGTTGCCCTGCGACAGACCTGTCCAGGGTGTACCCCGCCTCTCGCCCAGTGAACGCTGGAGATAGGCACCAGCACCCCCCGCGACCCCATGAGGAATTAAGCGGTTTGGAAAATGGATGGATGGATGGATTTATTAAGATGTTGTTATCAATGTGCACAAAACACACAATAAGCTGGACACGTGACCGTAGTAGGAGAGACGGTGATAAAACTTTTTGTTTTAGAGATGTTTTACATTCCAAGTTTATAATGTTAATAACAGGATATAATCAGGTTTGGTTTTTTTAAACCATTCTCCCATTTACTGTTGAAATAGACATTTTGGCTACCTCATACCTGTAATGCAGTATTAATACCATTTATATGTAACATTCCTTAACTTTGTTGAACGTTTATGGTGTATTTTGTTTTAAATATAACTGATTTCACAATTCAGTCCGATCTATTTCATTATTCCTTTATCTTTTCCTTCCAACCAGGCAGACTTGCTTACATTCTGTTAAAGTGAATCTTTTTAAATTTTGCCGTCATCTTTTGTTTGCAGTTGATCAGGAATTTTACTTCAGCACAGATTACATATCTTACAGCACCAGTAAAATGGATTTGCTGACACGTACGCAGCATCAAAATGTAATTTATTCTTTTTCCATCAAACCCTCTTTAGCCAATGCGCAGACAAATGGCTGTTTAAACAGTCTTTGAAGGCAGTTTTATTTGACATGAATTATGAGCATCATGAGGTGAATCAGAAGGGACTTATTTGGACTTAAAAGACGCGGGTTGTGTAAAGAATCTGATCTTAAACTAATGTCTAATGGATTTTAGATGTGATGAAATGAAGAACAACTCTAGGTGAATAACAAAAGCTGGATTGATGGTACTAAGTACCTTCAACCTTGATGTGAATTCAAATGTACAGAAATAACTAAATTCAAGGGTTCTTCTATAAATATGCAGAGAAGGAGCCGACACAGCTTCAGAAACACCCACCACTACAGTGAGCATTTTACATCTGCTAGTTTCCTTAAATTCCTAACACAAAAAGAGCAACATATTCCCAGCTTGGTGCTGCATCTCTGGCTCTAAGTACAGTACCTGCCAACAAATGTGACTGTAGCCTTCTTATTTGCACTTTGCATTACCTAACAGAATATTTTGGCACTGATAAATTACTTTTGCTCTCTCTGGTTTGCTAATTTCATTCATTTTTGTAACTGTGAAAGCTGTCAGACAACAGTCGGCATGTAACAGTAAATATAACGGCTTATTCTCGTGACTTTGGAGCATATTTTGAAACATTTGATTTCTAGCAATGGGGTAAACAAATTGTAATGCGGTGGATAAAAATACCGACTACAGAATAGAGCACAGGCAATTATGATAACTTCTGTTATTTTTTGGACCTACATCAGATAAAAATACATGACTTTCTGAAATCAAATGTGTTTTTGTCCCCATCATGCCAGGTTCTAATGCATCAATCTTTTGCAACTTTTATCAAAAGGAGCAAAGACGAAAGAGCACAATGAGAGCTGTAATGATAAGCATGAAAAAAATATACATTTTCAATCAATTACTTCCAGGCCAGCAGGGAGCAGTTAAATCAGTGTAAAGAAACGAATATCAGGATGTTCAGGAATTGATTGTTCTGGATCTTTTATTCACTTGTTTGTCTTTAGATTTGCCCGTCTTTGTTCTTTTTTTTTTACCTCAATCAACAGAGCTTCAAGACTCTGTTTGATTGATAACAACTTTAATTGTCGAATTCAGTGCTTACTTGCGCTTGCAGATTTAGCTTATTATGTTAAAAGTGTGCAAAGTGAACGAGACGTGTAGAAAGATCTTGTTTTCCTTCAAATGTGCTAAACGTCAACATCACACACTGAAAGTAAATAATTGAGATCGATTTTGAAATCATGAGCCAGGTTTATTTTTTAATAGATCATGGAAATCAATAGGCAATAACAGAGGTCACCAACATGGGGGTCCCGACCCCCTAAGGGACCGCAGAGGAACCGCAAAGGGGACCACAAGATTTGACGTACCTCCCTCATGCTAAAATACCGAAAGATTAAAACTGTGCTTGACCTCATTGGGCTACAATATATATTTATAAAAAAATCCATCTCTAACAGTATTACAAAAGTTAGACTACATCCATTAAGTTATATGTGCTCAGTTGGCACATATGTCTCAAGGTGATTGGCTGAGCTGTTACAAGGACATCACTGAAATCCTGATCAAAATGTCGATAAATTAAATACGTTCCCTAATCTTATTTGCCCTGTGCTCTGTTCTACGCAAATCAGCACATTTCAAACAGCAATGATGCCCAAAGATCTGCTGCTCTCCCACAACTGTTTCAATGGCAGAGGCATGGCTGCATGTAGAAAGCACCGGGCAAGACAGGAAAACAAGAGGCTCAAAACGTCACCTACTTGTAGGCCAGGGTGGCGCTGAAATGCTGCTTTATGTAGGCCTCCAGAACCGTGTTAAAATGCTGGAACTTTCTGTCGGCGATCAGCCCGATGATATAAATCTGCCAAGGAAAAAGGAAAATAGGCCAGAGGAAGAGTTAGTGACACGTTTACATACAGCAGCAGCGTATGTTTACAAGGCAGATAAGAGTTACGTACAACCGTCTGAGGCACACGGTTTGTTTGGAAAGGATGGGCACATAGATATGTTAGACTCCAGACAGCTTGTCAAGAAGTGCTGCTGTGTGAGCTGACACGCCACACATGCAGAGTCATACCTGTAAAGATTTGCACCCCGCACACTCACCAAGGCGTCAAACACGAGGATGTCGTAGTCGTCAGTCTGGGAGTGCTCCATCATGATGTTGAATAAGGCATCGAGCGTGTCCTGCAGGAACTACGTGCAAACAAAACAGAGCCGGTGTGAACAAACACTCCATGGTTGTTGGGTTTTTTTTAGTTTGCTTGTATGTTTTCTCCAACACTGACCTTGACCACCTCCTCTCCATCAATGATTTTCAGTTTCTCCAGGTTTTCTTTGAGGAGTTCAGGCCTGGTTCTCCATTTGAGCAACCCCAGAAGACCCACTGAAATCACAAAGAGAATATTTTCAGTTCATATGGATTTCCCGTACACAGGTGGGTTCATATACTGCCTGGCTCATAAAGCAGCTCAAAACATAAAATAATAAAAAAATTAATTCTAACCCACTGGGAAAACCTTTCAAAGGTGTAAAATTATTTTGCTGTTTTACTAAAAACTAGGCTAATAGTGTCTTATTGTTTTTTTTTTTTTAATATAAAACAAATGTTGACAATTTAGGAAACAGGCAGGTTGCTTCTTTTCACTTATTTTTATCAGAGGTAAATTAATTCCTTCTGGTTATGAATTCACAGTGATATGCAGGATGGACATAAAGATGGATGCATACCATACACCATACCATAGCTTTATTTATAAAGTGTTTAAAATCAACCAACGGCTGAAACACAGTATTGTACATCACTACAAACTAAAAGACATCCATTAAAAAAAATAAAAATAAAAAGACAATGCATAAAAACACTTTATTGTTTTCCACAATTGAGGACCAACAATAGAAAAGGCCCCGCTCCCTCTGAGCTTCCTCTTAGACCTCCAGGAGATGCATTTCAGCTGACCTGAGGGGCCGAGAGGGTGAGCAGGGATAAAGAAGCTCAGAGAGGTACGGCGGGGCTAGGTCACTCAACCACTTAAAAACCAAAATACAAATTTTAAAATGAACTCTAAAATGTACTGGGAGCTAATGAACTGAGGCCAGAATAGGGGTAAATTGCTCTGCTTCTGGAGTACCTGTTAGAAGATGTGCAGCAGCGTTTTGAACCAGCAGCAAACGAGAGAGCAAAGGCTGATTCACTCCAGCATAGAGTCCATTACTGTAACCCAGGCGGGATGATATAAAAGCACGGATTACTGTTTCAAGGAGTTGTCTTGACAAAAAGAATTTCCATTTTGCCAGCTGCCTTAAGTGATAAAAACATGATCTAACAGCTGCTCTGATCTGACCATCTAATTTAAAATCACTGTCTAATTTAAAACCCAAATCGGTGACACTTGGTTTAAAATATGCTGTGAGGGATGCAGCGCCCTGGGAACGTTTTCATACACCTAGAACTTCACATCTTGTCACGGTGTAACCACAAACCTGATTTTACAGGTGTTTTAGGTGACAGACCAGCACAAAGCAGCTCAACAAAAACATGTCTTACAAATAGACAGATAGTAATACGCGTTTGTATTTAGGCTCCCAAAATCAGTATGCCGCACAACCACCTCTCCTTCCAATTAGAGCTGGAAGCCATTTGGGGTAGACGTCTACCAGCTTTGCACATCGGTTGTTCTTTGCAAAACAGCTCATGTTCAGTCATCCTATATCAAGTCCTGCTATAGATTATCAATTGGATTTAGTTCTTGGCTTCGACTGGCCCACTGTAACACATGACTGCGCTTTGATCTAAGCCATTCCTGAGTAGCTCCGTCTGCATGTTCAGGATGAAAGCTGAAACTCCTCGCTGTAGAAAAACATCACCAGCAGCATGGTGCTGGTTAATGTGCTACTGTCTTCTTTCCGGTTTTGGGTTAATGGATTTATTGGTGCTGCTCAGTAAGATGTCCAAAGCTTGCCATATTGTTTTATCGCTTTAAACTTCTCCACAGCTTGATCCCTGATCGGTCTACTGTATTCATTAGTGTTCTGACTCTTTTTGTTTACTAATGTTCTCTGACAGACCTCTGAGGCCTTCACAGAACAGATCGATTTATCGTGAGATTAAATTACACAAGGGTGGACTCTATTGACTAGTTGAGTCAATAGAGTTGAGGGGCGACCCAATACGTTTTGGCAAAACAGTGTAGCAAAATAGAAGAGAAAGAAATACAGGACATATAGATACGTTTGCAGTATGCTTTATCCTGCGCTTAAACAATGTTAACATCCTTTTGTGCGTTTTCCTTTGCTAGGACACCAACATAGCATTCTCTTGAGTGATAGTTTATCAAATGGTCAGCAGAAAGGAAGAAAAAACAACACCACTCTGGTAATTCTTTAAGCCTTTGTCCATTTACAGCCTGGCAACTATGGATAAAAGTAAAAGCCAAATTGTCTTGAATAGTTAATCCAATATTTTTCATTGTTTGAAATAGCAAACAGTTGGTCGGGTAAAACACCTGCTTATTTAAATGTAGGAGCTTTTTCCCCTATGCCAATAATTTCATATTTAGTCAGCAAACAGCCTGCTTTAAATATGCAAAGTGTCCCTGCCTGTGTTTACACCTGAGCATCCAAATCCCATTTTTCAGTCATTAAATTTGTTACAGTGTTTGACTTGGGACAGATTTCTCTGTCTGCTACTTCAGGGCTCACTGTCCTCCTGGTCAGTTTACGAAACGCCGCGCCAAGCTGGCACATCTGGAGGGTGACCCTTAACGACCCCGTGAGCATAAAGGCCTGAGAGTCTGTGTGTGTGTTTGTGAAGGTATAGGTGATTAATATTGCAGGAAAAGGTTCATTATGGTGATGAACTGACTTCCTGGAGAACAGCTGTTGCGCTGCATCTGTGTTTGATGCACCTTTCTGTCTGGCGTGGATGTGCAATTAAGCACTCGTTGATGAGCTCCTTCTCGTGAATGCATCTAACCTGCGGCGCTGCGTGAGTGGTATTTATAGACAAAGGCATAACAATCCTCAATGATAAAATATATATAAACACAAACATGTCCAGTATTTCAGAGAATGTTATATCTATAATAAATCTGCATCACATTACTTGTCTACTTCAGAGCAGAAATGCAAAGTTTTAATCATTTATATCCTCTGACTTGAAGAAACTTTCATTTGAAGCAGTG
The DNA here is from genome assembly GCA_037039145.1 of Fundulus diaphanus. Taxonomy (NCBI): domain Eukaryota; kingdom Metazoa; phylum Chordata; class Actinopteri; order Cyprinodontiformes; family Fundulidae; genus Fundulus; species Fundulus diaphanus. The sequence goes on from CM073125.1 coordinate 36,326,432, forward strand.
GATTTGACCTTTGCCATCTTCTCAGCCAGCTGATTATTCATTGTCTTGGCTCGGCCTTATTTCCTTGTCGAAAGAAGGTGTTAATTAAAGTTTTTTTTCACATGTCAGGTTTAATTTCAAGCATCCTCTCTGCCCCTAATTTCTGGCCTGTTTAATTTTCTGTGGTTCCACAAGCCCACACATGCCCAGACCAACACTTGCACGTACCGTTTTGGGTGAGTTTAGTGGAGCAGACCAGGGTGGAGATGCAAAAGCTGTCTCTGGAGCTCACTGATAGGCCTCCTCCTCCAGACAGACTGCTGCCGCTGCGGTTCAGCCCTGCCCCCTTGTGGTTGTCACTGTGATTGTAGCGGGTTGAAGGTAGGGACAAGTAGGAGTTCACATCCTCCATGCGCTTACTGTCGCCCTGGCGAGACGAGGCAAATTTGAATCCATTACACAGAGTAGTGTTATGTCGTAGCTTTGGTAAAGAGGACGCGTGATGGTATGATGGAGGGCGCTCCAGCAGGGGGACATGAACGATTCAGCTTTAACTGTCAAGGTTGTGCAAACAAACAAGAAATATGGTTTTGGTATCACTTTGCATTTAATTAAGACATTTTTAGTATAACTATATATAAAAATGACATTTATTTTGTAAATATGCATATATACAGTGTTTTAAAAAAAAAAGACACGGCTGGATTGGGGCAAGTAAGCATGGTATCAATCTGAGCACTCTGACTGTTAAGTGTTGGTCAGCCTGGTGAAAGAAACCATCTCTGAGGCAGCTAATTTTTGCTAGCAGTCCTGAGTAGCGCCATCCCCAGGGGGTGGGCTGGCAGGCTGTTGTCTGTGTGGCTGCTCGGGCCACGTCCAGGAGTGATGGGCTCCAATGGCTCTCGGGGATGTATCGGGCCAGCCGTGGGCCATGAAAGCTACTCCGAGCTCCGGTGGGCTTCCCTCTATCTTCACCTTGTCAAGGCTAACATAACCTCTATGCTGATGATACTTAGCTATACTTTAAGCTATACCATTCTCTGTTCATTTCACTAGCCTCTGCCCGGATATCCTGCATAATCATCCTGCTCCCTTTTCACTGTTTACATGGTATTGTGCCATATGCTTACTGGAAGACCTCCTCACCCTTCACTGTCCCTCATCCACTCTCTGCTCGTCCAACACCAACCTTCTTCACTTTCCCAGGACTCTATCCAGCACCATAGGAGACTGGGCCTTTTCCCGTGCAGCGCTCTGCCTCCTCATCGAAGGGCTCCACAGACATGCTTTTAAACAGGTCTGAAAACCTTTTTTACACATTTTTAATTATATTTTTCATTTTTTGTCTGGTTTTATTTTGTCTTTGCTTTTACTGTACTCTCCACTTTTATTGGTGTATTTCATGAGCATTTTGTTGTTTGTGGTTTTTAATTATATTAATTATTATATTGATTGAAGCACTTTGAAATTGTCTTTAAATGTAAAAAGCATTCTAAATAAAATAGATTTTTGTTATTATTATTGATGACTGCCGCGAAATGCGCCGGCGCTCTGTTTTGAACACTAATCCTAGTCGCACACGCTCATTTTAATGACTGGTTGCTTTTCAGCAGGAACATATCGTGTACAAGTCAAATTAAACTCAGATTTTTCTAACAAAATATTTAAAACGTGATTTATGTGTTCAAATAATATTTGTGAATAAAGTCATGGAACTTTTCGACAAAAAAAAAAAAAAAACTACATTTACCAAACTTTTTACACCAAAAACTTTGACCAGAGGAGGCTTCATCTCTACAGCTCTGCTCTCGTTTCACCCACAACAGTGGACTACAAGTGAGTCTCTGCAGCACAGTAAGAGACAGAAGCCAAGAGGGGCAGAGAGATCAAGAGGAATGTAGGGACAACGAGAGATAATCGGCAAAGAGGGCACAGGGGGGCCATCCATTTGGTATTTGAGTGAATCATGAGTAATTAATCTTCACTGCCTTTGACACGTAATCAATATGGGGATTCAATCTTAGCTTGGGCTCATCAAACAGGAAGCTATTTGGCTTCACTCAACCTGTCAGTGAGGCCATAATCTCCTGTCCAAACTCACTATATCTTTAGTTCTGCTTTGATGGCTCTTATTACTGCAGTGACATTATAAAATGTTTTTGCTCGCTTATTAACTTTTGAATTTGCATCTGTATTCCAAGCATGTTGTAGGTAGAAATTTTTGTCCTCTGTCGGTTCTTGGGTTTCAACTTTCACTTTGACTGGTCGTATCTCTTTTAACATCTATGTCTAATTCACTGTATATCCGATGCTTGATCTGTAAAAGTTTGAAGTCAAAACAGTTACAAATTATTTGCACTACTGTGCAAGTGTAGAGCTTTATGCATTAATTAGGAATGTGACTGTGCATGCATTCAAACACAACGTTAACAGTACAGAGGGCACTTGCAGTCAGACCAGAAATGGGCAATCCCTGCCTTCATCCAGGAGAGGATATGCACTTTTATTGAACTACAATATTTATCGAACCACAATAATTTCTAGTTTGGGGTTAGTTCCCCTTTATTTTGTTAAGAGGTACTGCTTAGTTAAATATTAAAAATTGCCCATTTTTAGGACAAGTCCTAAAGCAAGAGTTTGATTGTATGTGTTTGACAGTGCTATCTTTCAGTTAGAAATAAGAGGAAAAAACGGCTAATATTTGACCTTCTGTTGAAAGGAACCGATGCTGAACTGTGACCTCAAAGTCACAGTACCTTACCCTGACTAATGTGCACCATATCATGCTCTGTAATGTGCTGCACTGCTTGTGCAAAACACATAGCAAGGATTGCATCACTATCATTTCTTGGATGAATAACAATAAGCAATAATCTGAACAAGCATGTTTAGGTGAACTGGCTTATCGGCGATTTGCTACACAGAATGCAGAAATAAAGACATAAGAAATTAATAAAGTCTCACCTTGAAGACAATCAGGTCATGCAGTCCATCCTGCAGAACTGTCCCATCCTCTTTCATCAGACGCACAAATGCCATGGCAAAATTCTTCTCACTTTTGTCCTTTGCTTTAGAGGAAGGAGAGAGATGTGTAAACCAAACCGCAAAAACACAACAGGAAAAAAGGGGTGGTGGGGGGAAAGTAAGGAGGGTGTAGACTTCAGAGTCCACAGAAAGAAAAACTGCTCATTTAAATAATCAGGTGTGAGGAAAGAGGCCATGGGTCATTTTGCAAATTGGTTACAACCATTAGGTGCTGTCAGTATCGCAAAATGCTCCAGGGAACAGGGAAGAGGAGAGGTGTTGAGCTTATTGCTGGCGAAGAACATGCAAGTAGATGCTACTTACACTCCTGTGAAGAGCGGTGTCTGAACATGAATCGCAAATGGATTCTGTGCATTTCTTCCAGAGGGACCGTCACCTGCAGGACATCTCATGTTAATAGAGAACATAATGCTGCGCACGGCCTTATAGAATAAAGTGAAGTGAGTCATGCAAAGGATGTATAGCCAGTCATTTCAAAGAGACTTAAAGAGGTGGCTGGGAGAGAAGAGAGCAACTCAGACACACACACCTTAACTGTCTCCATCCAGCGGGGCTGTTTGATCTGGTAGTAGATGACAGACCTGTACTCACTGACTGGTTTATCCCCAGCTCCCAGACAGATGGAGTTCTATGAAAGCCGGCCAATGAAAAATATGTCAGTGTAACTTGTCAGATTTTATTTTGCAGCATATGCCTGTGTAAGGGAAGGTGCATTGGATGAATTGCCATTCTGGGATAAAGATGCCTCTATGTACTGCTGACTAACAATACATGACACATAATTCTGCACCTGCAAGATCAGCTTCAGATTGCCCCGCACACAAGCTAAATCCCTCAGTTCAAATCCACTAACAGCCTCCATCTCTGGTTCTGTGCTGCTCACCTGTATGACTTTGCCCTCCTCATCACAGACCCACATGATGACTTCCACATTTTTCTGTGTCGTCTTGTTGTACTTGTCAAAGTCGCCGCCCTGTAAGGTGAGATAGATGTCGTTCCGGACGTCCCCTGGCATGATGATCTCCGGGAAGCCCAGCTTTCGTGCAACCACCGTGCTGCGGTCCACCAGGTGAGGGTATTCTTTTCGAATCTGAACTATGTCTCCCACCAGAGCCTTCATGGTGACCCATAATCCTGAAAGGCATAATTGGAGATGGAGAAAAGATATAGAAAAGTAAAACAAATTGGCCTGTGAGACAATATTCTATGAAAAAAAGTCTCAAAAACCTTTTACAATCATAACACTTGAGCACGTATGTCTTTTGATCCCACTAAACTCGGATCCTTGCAAGCCAATAGTTACTATAAAACAGAAACTTGTTTCATATTCTTTGTACTTTCTCGGATGATTACACACCATTTGCATGCAGCACTATAAAATGTAGCAGGTCCAGAGGGGAAAAACAAAGGTCTTTTCTGTGATATTGTCTGCATGCAGATAACCAAATGAAAATAAATTACATAAACTGAGACTATGCTAATGTTTGCTGGGGAACTTTAATTTTTTTGTTTTTTGAGCCGGTCTTTTTTTTAACGGCAGCTGGAAACAAGGTTTGAGCTCAGTGAGCTGAAAAAGAAAAACGTATAAGGTTATGACAGTTTAACAGAAAACTTCACAAAATTTAGGCAGATAATATAACTACACATTACTTGCAGAAAAAGTGCAAAATATATATATACACACTACAGTGTCAAATGTGTAGGAAGGTAATTTACTTGTGATTGGCAACATCCAAGGCTGTCGTCTAAAGTTATATATTACCAATGAATGTGTGTTAGTGTGGAAATGTGTGAGTGAAGTGAAACAAGGAGATTAGAGGCAATTAATACTATAACCTGAAATGGGGTGGTCACAGGTACTCCCTTCATATCTATGCTATGCTGGGAGCTGATGGCTACATCAGAAGGCTAAAGCCTGAGCAAAACAACAGTGCAGACTAACATGCAAAGTTAGACTTGGGGATGACAGCGTCTGCAACTCAGGTTGTATAAGCTAGCCTTGGGGAAGTAGGGAGAAGGATTGGGGATTTGCAAGATAAATAAAATACAGATCACATAAAATAAACAACTAAAGATCAAGGAACACTTTAGCTTGTTCCATTTAGAAGACCAGGATTCAGTTTGTGACTGCCAGGTTCATCTGGCCCCAAACAACAGCAGCACACACAGACCTATGGACAACTTGGCTGCATACAGCACTACCTTCAGCAAGGATTGTCACATGGATGGAGAAACAGAAAGAAAAAGCCTGTTGGAGCTGAACGGTACCTTGGCCGCCGCTGTCTCCTCGCAACGTTGTCACTTTGTTCAGCAAAGTGTGGAGAAAGTCATTTTCAGCCACTACCCTGAAACCAAATTTACACAAAGAAATACAGTTGAATGTGCAAAAAAAAAAAAACTGTTCAAAATCTTGTGGATGCTGACAGCTGCAAGAACACCAACCTGCAACATTTCAATTCTAACAACATAAAGGATCTTTAGGGAAATCCAAAAACAGCTTTGGAATACTTTACTGGTTATAGAAATATAGCATAGAGAAAAAAGCTGAAGTAACCAAACATACGGGAAGAAGGGAATGAAGAACTGCTTCTCCTCATCACACTCAATCTTCCCTTTGATGATGTCACTGATGTCCATCACTACCAAGAAGAGAAAGTAAATGCGTCAGTGAGGAGAAAAATCAAAGCAAACGCTTTATGGCCATATTTGATATATGATGGATTCACCCCAGATAAATGGTAAATGGACTGAACTTTGATAGCGCTTTTCCAGTCACACTGACCACTCAAATCGCTGTACACTAGAGCCACATTCACCCAAACGTACTCACTAACACACACATTCATACACCAATGCTAGGGAATAGATTACCAGACCTCATCCACAAACACTCCCTGACAGTTGTTTTCATGATAGGTTATGTGAAGATATCGGCACTTGTTTAAACAACAGTGAAGAGCAGCATAAATAGTAGAAAAGAACATGTTTCAGTTTTTTCAGTCATGCCCCCTGCTCTAATGTTGCGTGTGTAAAAGACTTTAGCGCTGTAGTTCACTAATGAGGAAATATATCTGAAACTTAATTGTCCAAAAGAATAATAATAATGCATTTGTACTGAAGTGCAAACTCGTGCACTTCAGTACAAAAGTGGCATAACTGGTAAAATCTGATAAAATAGCAACAGCATTGATTATTCTGTTATAAATATTGCTAAACTTGGTTAGCAGCACATTACTGTTTTCCTAAGAATAAGGTTTATTTTTTATGCTCAAAGTTACTAAAGATCCAATGGTCTCCCCTTACAAAAGGAATATTGACCGATTACATTAGATTCTTGCATATTTCTTTACATCATTGTTGGTGCATTAGTTTAGGTTAGTGACACCATCACTGTTTGCGGTAATCTGTCTGGAGTCACCAACACCAACATGAATGTTTGCATGAAATTAAATCATTGCTTCATTGTAAACTCCTAACATAATCATGTATACAGGCAACACATCTGAGAATAGCTTGTACATACAGTATGTCCAGACACAACTAGCAAATAAACATGGGGACCACTGGGATTGTCATTTTAGCTCAACTTGGGCCAAAACAAATTCAATTGTCTCTACTTGAAGTACCTGCCACCCCAAAAGGCCTCCGGAGGCCCAGAGTGCACTTCTTGTTGTTGGCTTCTTTCAAGTCCATCCTGCCCACTCTCACTATCTGACAGATCAGATAAATCTTCTCTCTGCTCAGGTCTTTGTTCCCCAAATCCTGGTGGACAAGGACAAAGAACAAGTAAGCAGAAGAACCACCCGAGGAAAGCCAGAGATGGAAAATAAGTCAACACTGTAACCCTCTGACAGGTAACAAGTTAATTCATTGCCCTGTTGTGCAGGGTCCTGCCAAGCTAAGAAACGGTGTAGCAGTGCCCCCCTGTGGTCACTTACTGTGAAGACAACCTTCAGGTTGTTCAGCATCTCAATCTCTTTTGGAAAGCCACTGCTGCCCCAGCGAACCAAGTAGTTCTCACTGCAAAAAAAAAAAAAATCACAAAATATTAGGGCCACATTTAATCTAAATTGCTGTTTAACTATAATTTTATTTAGTACTGTATTAAACATCAAAAGAGTGATAAATAAAGGAAGAAATGTTTGAATCTTCAAATCACAGACAGATTTTTCTCTTTTTTTTCTTGTGGGGTAAACAAGACATGGCCAGTAAAAATAGGTGAACAGACAAAAAGACAAACAAAATGTGTGGATATATTATTAAATTCAAGAGTCCAGTGAAGTCCATAAACTATGCACAGTACAGTTTGTGTATTGATTGGTATAGTAAAATAATTTGATACTCAGGAATAAACTATAATAACTTCAACAACAAGAAGAGAAAAAAAAGCTTCCTCACTTGCAGTAATACTAATAATTGCAACTGTGCTAAAAATTATAATCAAAATAGTAAATACTATAAACAATTATAATTAAATTACATGAGCTGCAAAAAATGAATAAATCAGTAAAAGGATGATTTAATTAAAATATGGTTTCCTTCTGGAACACTTGGCACTGCCGACTCCAGAGCTGGCAGGATAAAAAAAATAAAAATAAAACAGATAAAATTCAGTGCAAACAATGCATCAATAGCCACCTCATTTGTACATAGATAACTACACACAGTCCACCTGTGTGTAGTTGAATCTTAGTATAAATTCAGCTGTTCAGCGAGGCAACACCATCATGAAGAACATGGCAGATCAATTTATGGAGAGGTTTAAAGCCCGCTTAGATATCAAAACAATATCCCAACCATTGAACATCTCACAAGCACTACTCCATCCATCATCTAAAACTGGAAGCAGTATGGCATTACCAAAAACCTGCCAAAACATGACCTTTTGCCTAAATGACAGGGCCACACAAGGAATCCATACATCAGGGATGTGGCCAAGAGAAGTCCCATTTTGCTTTTTACGACAAGCCGTGTATAAGAAACAAAGAGCATGTGGAAGAAGATGCTCTAAACAGATTAGACCAAAACAGAACCTTTTGGCCTCTATGCAGTGTAAAACGGCTGTGGCAGCATTATGCTGTGGGCATGCTTTCCTCCTGCAGGACACAAAAGCTGGTCAGAGTATATGAGAAGAAATTTGTAGATAAATACAGGGCAATTCTGGAAAAAAGGCTGTTAGAGGCAACAAAATATCAGAGATTGGGGCAGCGTTTCATCTTTAGACAACTCCAAGCATGCATCAGAGTCACAATGGAATGGTGTCAATTTAACCATATTTAAACCAGTTTAAATGTCTTAGACTTAAATCTAGTCTAGAATAGGTGGCAATACTGGATAATGAATGTTCAGAGATGCCCTTTTTTTGCAAGCTTAGCTATTTTGCTAAGAAAAATGGGCAAAGTTTGATCTCTATTTTACCAAGTCAGGTAAAATAGCAAACAACATTTGCATCTATAACTGCACCAAAAGATGCTTCTATACAGTACTGCCTCATGGAGGCTTTAGACAAACCACACTTTTCAGATTTTATAGGTTAAGAAATAAAAAAAAAAAAAAAAAAAATCAGTTTCATGTAAAAGGTGTAAGAAAAACACAAAAGCACAAAGACAGAACAATAATAAAAAGTCTTTGGCTAAAAGCCAGTTGAAAGAAACACAGCAAACACATAAGATGAAAGAGAATCAAACCTCTGATCAAATAGCACTGGAGGAACAATCTTATAGTAGTTGATATTTATTGAAAAAGCGATGACTGATTTAGACCTAACGTAATACTTGCAGCCTCTCCGGCTTAGACACAGATATAGCCGGCATGACAGTGAGTGACGGGGCTTAACATCAGCTCCGTCAGGCTCCATACAGCCCTGCCACTCAGCCTCTGCTGGACTATAATTTTAATTTCCTTATGTCTATTTTTTGCAAATTGTCATAATTTAGTGTTGCTCAACAATGGAAGAGAAGGGAAGAGGGAAAGGTGTATGGACAGGGAAATAAAGAAAAGAGGGAGAGAAGTGTGTGTAGGTTGGAGAGTGAGTGTCCATACATGTTTTATACAGCTAAGAGATGGAGGCAGAGATAAAAAGGTTTAAACTGAAATTTAGTGTTTTATCAATGCCATTAAAATTAAACTCCAAAACATCCTCTTTTTTGAATGCTTGTACGATTTTAGATAAAAATAGAAAACCTGCGTTCAATATATCACGTCTAAATCATAACATACAGTTTTGCTGCAAAATCTCCTAATAAAAACATTTAATATTTGAATACAAGTTGGGTTTCAAATGTACGACACATCAGTTATTTATGCCAGACTGATTTGGACAGGAACGTTTTCAAAACATTTCATCATGTGGTGAAATCCTTTGGAGAGCAAAGCTGAGGCAGAAGGACCACGGCTACCTGATGATGGCTTGTTTGACGGGGTCATACAGGGACATGAAAAGCTCCGAGTCTTCTCCGATGCGACACACAAAGTTCCTGACGAAGACGTAGAGACTGTGGGTGGGGGAGGACTGAATCCGTGCAGAGATACCACTGTGGTCGGTCTGGATGTTGGACTGCAGGGAAAAGCATAGGATCACTATCTGGACTATAATCGTTTATTGAAGTATTATATATATACTGTTAGAAATGTTGCCATGAATTCAATGGCTATTAGCATCCCCGCTGTTAAAACTTGTGCCAGCAGCGCTCAGTCTTTTTCAACAATTCACAAGATTGGAGCAAACAGAATAATCTTTCACTTGGGTGCTCTTCAGCTCACCCCACGGGCTTTCTGTAGGATTTGGTCGCAGAGGCTGAGATGACAGGGGAAGAAGGTTTTTTGTGTTGTGGTGTGCCTTTTGTGTTGATTTTTCTATATGCTCGGGATCATTATTCTGCTAAATGTCTCAGTGATGATTCATTTTACAGATACAATACTGCATTCATCCAAATCTCCTGGTATTTTAAAGAGTCCATGATGCCATGAACTGTGACGAGGTTTTCAGGGCCAACCATTAATGACAGTGGGCATGGGGTGCTGTCCTACACAGTCATACTTTGTTTCTTGCATGAACAACCAGGTGTTTGTTGTCAAAATGCTGAATTTTAGTCCCATCTCACCAACGCACACGTTTTCCATTAACATCTGTGTAGCATTCAGCAAGTCCACGTGCCTGTGGCTGCATCCACATGGAGCTGAATACTGTTTTCACACAGAAAAGATTGAGAGTAAAGGTGAAACCACACCAAGCCGGATGAGCCAGAGGCATTGTAAGGCCTATGCCAAGAAGGAAGAAGATCAGGATGAAAACAATGAATGCAGGAGAGAGAAAGGAGGCACACAAACACAGTAGAAGAGCAAAATGTGTTGGTGTGTGTGAAACGCAACTGCAACTCTGAAGTCTGCCACTGTTTTGGTCTGTGTTAGCGCATGCATGTTAAGCGAGGTCTGCAGTGACTCACATGCGCAAGCACGTCCGTTTGTAGGCGGTTATTTGGATGGGGGGGTCCAGACAGAACGCCGCAGGGAGGCGGCTTCAAACTTTCCCACTCTGACAGCTGCTTTCACAGCCGCTTCATCTGGATGGGACCCCTATGTGACTGAAAAGCTTGTTGGACAAAGCCAAACTCATCTTCATGTGTTAAGATTGAAACTTAATTGTACTAGTAGGACTCCAAAACAAATGGTTGGTATGCAGATCAAATCCATTTTTATGCACAGTAGATTATCCCATTCTTTTTTCTGCACTTCTCTCACAAAGAGACATATTTTACCTCCTTACCTATCCTGTCCACTGTGTGTGAATAAGCTTGTTAATTACTGCCCTGGCTGTAGTTATGGGCAAGTACGGGTGATTAGCTATTGTCTTGTAGCCATTTTCTGACTTGTGCATGTTCTCCTTTCTTTCCCATTTTGAAGCGAAATTTGCCTCTTTGACATGTCATAATGAAAGAGTGAAGTAGCAGTCATGAATTACTTTTTAAATAGTCCCAGAAACTATGTGACGCTTAAAAAAAAAAGTATAAATCATAAGATTGCTTCAGTTAGATTTGTTTAAGAAGAAATGTTACGGGTGCCAGTATGTGTGGCTCTGGTAATTTTGTGAACATTTGTTTTTCCACCGTGGAATCTTTTTTGGCTCATTTATTTTTGGAGGTTGGATGTCTATAAATGTTCTGAGTTCAAAAGAAGACTTTTTTTAAGCATTTTTATACATCCTTCTGAAAGGTGCTGATGAATCAGGCTTACGCTGTGTCTCAGAACTGAGAAATCTGGTTGGCCGGCATTAAATTTTAAAGTTAATTTGAAATAAATCAGCTGCAACATTGAGACTATTGGTGTATGAGAGAGAAAGGAAGATTTCTGTGTGGAAAAAAAGTCCTAATACATTGCCATTACAATTCAATCAGTGGTTAAATCAATGGTGAGATGTAGAAATATCTGGATGGAAGGAAACTGAAGTTAATTCAATTTGTAAGCAAGCGAACACTTCATTTATTTAGCTGGGAGACGACCGACATACAAGTATAACTCAATTAGTATCTGTGGCTTCAAACAGATAGTTTCAGTGAAGAGCTTTTCTCATGCAAAAAAAAGGAAAGTGAGGATGAAATGAGAAAACTGTAATTTCATCTGAGCGTAACTGAGAACAGTTTTATATTTATAGATAGTGCTTCATTAAAAAGAAAATCTAAAATCTTTTTAAAATAATTGGACACCCAACAAATCACATTAGTGTCAAAGCTGTTAAACCCTTTGTGTAGCCCTCCCCTTCACATTTTGTCTTGTACCTGTTCCTCTTTGATGCGTTCATTGATTTTGGTTGTGGCCTCCTCGTGCGCTCTGAAGAGACTGATGACATTAGCCTGCTCGGGGTCCAGGATGTTCCCATCCTCGTCGCGAACAACCAGGTCCAGCTCAAGGATCCTTCAGTGGGAAATAGCAAAAGCAGCATTGATGGAATTAGATCGAGGGTGAAGAAAGTAAAGAGATTTTACAAAGGAGGGCTATTAGTTGAAGAGATAGATGACCAGGAAAAGAGGAGTGGGAAGACAGAGTCTTTAGGTGAAAAAAGCCAAAGGGTGAACATATGCTTTTTACAGCTTGTGCTAAACTATGAGGGTAAAACCTAAGATTAAATTATCAGTGTAGACATACTTGTTGCCGTAATCAATCTTAGAAGTAACTTTTTGCTTGAGCTCCTTAAATTCGTCACTGGGCAGTGTTCCAGACAGGAGCTGGGAACGCCACTCCATCAATTCCCACATCAGCCTCTGGACCTGTTTCACACGCGCCTGTTTGTTACTCTAGAAAGACAGGCGGGGCGGGGCGGGGGGGAATAAAACATGGAGTTAAAGACCCAGTCAAGCAGACTTTAAATAAAAACAACTGTAAAAGTTTGGTTCGTACCACAAACAGCTGCTTCCATATGGTGCCCCACTCCCTCAGTGTGGTGGTCACCTCTTTCACCAGAGGCATCTCTGCAGATGTCACAATTTCCTCATATCTAAAGTTTGCCCAAACAAAGGCACATTAGGTCAGAACACATTTAAACTCCTCCACCTTTAAGGGATGGTCTTCCAAATCCGCTCACCCTCGTTTTTCGATGGTGGTCTCCTTCAGGTGGATAAAACTTGAAGGGAATACTCCCTGGAGTGGAAAATATGACACAAAGAAGAACAGGAGAGAAAGTCAGTAACAGCTCTCGACACCGACAATCGTGTTATTGCAAATGATGTCATTAAAATGCACGGTCAAAATGTGTCCTCTTACCTTTTGGGCTTTGTTTCTTGCCAGGTATCCTTTGTACCACCCTGAAAAACAGTCCCAAGGTTATCATAAAACTACACGAAAAACCAGTAAAGATTGTTCAATATTGTAATAAAACAAAGGCATGAAGGCAGTCATCCCGGAGTAGTTTGCTTGTGATGAGATATTTAAGAGTTCGGGACATTTCACCCCCTTTGCCTTTTGATACATGTATAGTTTTGATAATTTTTTACTCAACTTTTTTCCAGGAATAAATTCTAAAGCTTCATATGCTGAGAAACGTTTTGCAACGACCATATGTTTCTCTGTCTCATAGCAGCTTGGAAACATTTATTTAATCTACTCATAATCTACTGCAAACCAAGTTAATGTGGGTGCCCCCAGTAAATAAGATCTACCAGCAGGAGGTCACTCATAGTTGCTTAGGTTTTCTCAGGATTTATAATCTATCATATATCATAAGACTCAACTGGCCCAAACAGGGACTAGAATCACAATCAATTGAAATATTGTGTAATTTTGCAAGAATATACAATAACATTTGAATATAAAATCGCATTTTATGGTTTCTCATATAAGAATTCATAAAAATTCTTGACTGCCAAAAAATAAATATACAAAGTATTTTCGTGCACTAGTGTAAAATGGAATGTGAAATGAGGGTGTGACTTCTGGAAGGGGCAAATTAATACAGAGCAGATATATACTCAGAAAAAAATAGTTTGTTTTTGAGTTTACAAAGTAATGATGCAAAGCTTAAAAATATTTACTTCCTACCATTTTATCTTTCCATATTACCATGCTTCAGAATTATTTGTGCTTTCATGGAGATGTTTGAAGGGAACACATACAGAAGCACTGCATGGTGCATTTAAGTCGCCATTTTTAAACCAAAGAGTATGTAATAAATTTGCCATAAAAATAATCATTCATTGTAAAACTTACTTAACAGCTGCTTAAGGAAATTTATTTATTTCCAACTTGTCTTACAGAATAAATTTGATGTTAATCTGCCAAAAGCATCAGTCTGTTGTATAGTGATAACTGTTCAAAATCATATTATCAGAAAGTTTAACCATACACCCTACAGTAGCCTCTAAATGTCATGTATTAATAAACAAACATAAGGCTGCAAGTGCAGGTTTGCTTTTTAGCTGGAAAAATATATCTTAAATTAATAATGATATCAAAATGACCAGCTGCATTACAGAGTGCTGCACCTTCAAAGGTCACTGCACATTAGAAATTACTGACGTAATTGGCTTATTCTACTAATTTAACTAATTAGTACAGAATCCTTATTCCCATTTTCCTCAATATGTCCAATGTGCTTTTCAGTAATATCTGTCCAACTGATGTCTTCCTGTGTGTAAAATGATCAGACAAATGTTAAATAACTTTCTTCCTAATCTTTTCTGCACCAAATTGTGCATTCCTTTTTAGATCTTTATGGGTCTTAAATGAACCTTAAACTCATAAAATGAGAAAAAAAAAATCTAAATACTTCAGATCTTAAGCTATTGCTGCTTCAGCATGACATGCTGTGTTAGGAGTGACTGTACGTCTGGTTTGACTTATTGTATTTGCAAGCAAATTTAGTTTTTTCCAGACTATATTAAAATAATTAAAGGCAGCAGACATGACTTAGATTTCATTATGAACTACAGTATATTATTACTTTGAAAGGTGAATATAAAACAAATATGTGGAAAACACAACTTACCATCACAGACCTCTGTGATGTGGACCGTGTCTCCCACTTCCAGGGACAGATGCTTCTCTCCATGGCCGACAAAATTCCACTTAGCTGAAAAAGAAAAAAAAATATGGTCATGAATGGTACAACAAAATAAAAAAGCAAATTGCCCAAATGAAAAACACTCAGTTTCCGTTCAGTTTGTTTTTCTTTGTATCACACCAGATTCACCACCAAAGTCACCTGGGACCACTTTACAAGAGAAATAGATTCAGCTCGTTTGCAATTATTTAGATACCATATTGGTCCAAATTCATGTCAAATCAATCCAGACACAATGTCAGATTCAGATCCAATCCAGACCAAATTACGTTGCAAAAACCATAAATTTCAGTTCAGCAAAAATGATCAACCCACAAATGATCAATCTAAAGAAACCCAGAAAATTTCACTGAGCTGTTGAAGATGTTCTTATGCAAATATTAGCACAGGCACAAATTTAGCTTTATGAATGAGACACCCGAGTCTATTGCTAACCTTAGTGACAGCTGACAACTCCACATTCAGTTGGAGGATCAACTGTTGCAAGAAATATATAGTTACTTTGAAACAAGTGAATATAAGAAAAATAGTTTTGAAATCAAAAAGGGCAAACTAATACAAAATAGCACTGATAGGAATAAAAGCTAAAACGTTGATGGTATCCATTGCAAAACAAAATAAATAACGAAGAAAGAAGAAATTGCCATCCTTTTGATGGTCAACATTATTTAAAACCTTTCTCATTTTATTGCTAATGGTTTTTACAGTTAGGGGAAAAAGCTGCGTATTTCCTGCTCTGCATGTTATGAGTGTGAGTAACGGCTCAACATCAGTTTGAGGTTATTAGGTTGATGCATTAAAAAGAAAGGCAGATAGTAGAACATTAGCATTAGCTTCTCCCTACAGATCTCAGGCTGTGCTCTAGGTATTTTGAGTAAAAGTATAACCCAAACAGGGTGACAATTAAAACCTATTAGCTCTGTGTGGTAACATAAGGCCAGCGTATTTTAACATGGATCTTCAGCTCACATTTCAGCTTTAAAGCTTTAAACTCATACAAACTTCCTTCCTTCCACCACCACTTCCTGTGTTCTAGACTCGCACAAACTAAGATCAACAGTTTTCCCACACACGGCGAACGTTGAAGCAATCCTTGTTTTAGGTAACGTTATCGGTCAATGCTCCTTTCATCGTCTCTCGGGTTAAAAGCTGCACTACCGGGTTGGTAAGAGGTTTGACTGACCCCTCCTGAGAGATAAATACGCAACATTTTTATCAACAATTAACGGCAGCAGAATGCTTTTCAGTTTCAGTCATTTAAACCCAGAACAGAGGTCAAAAAAAATAAATCTGTGTCCTTAAAGTTTTTGGCAGCATCGCGTATCTAATGGAAACACAATGTGATAAGCTCCGCCATGTTAAACCACACGCCTCATTTACGCTGCACTGAGGTTGTTTGCAAAGTCTTGCTCCAAACCAAACCCTAACATCTTCGTTTGAAATACACATTTCAACATCAATCTAGCTCCCAGCATTTATATTTCTGTTGCTTTATGTCTCAGGCGGTCTGAATTTTTACAAAGCACCGCTGCTCTACTTCAACTCCCCTTGGAGTTCCTTGTGTCGAAGGTTTATGTGTAGTACTTGAGATTTTCAAATCTCCAGGTTGGAGTTGAAAGACCTCTTAAGCTACTTACACCAGCTCACACAGCATCAAACAGAAATGTATCCATTTTTATTTGTCCTCAGTACAGCAAAATGTTCTTTGGGAGTGTATGCACCCACACACATACAAAGGAACTCAAAACCGGGGACCTTTTAACTTACCTACACCATACCGCTCTGTAGTAGTCATTGTCCAAGGAGCCATGATTTCATGTATTCTGCTCCGCAATAGCCACTGTTATAAATGTGTTTCTGCTTCCTTTCCTTTTTTATCTCTCCCGTAAACTTCTCTTTTGCATTTTTTGTAGTTCAACTGAAAACAACAGGCCCTACCCCCTTTGGCCCTTCTTCCTCTTCTGTCTCTTCTCGCTTCCTGCCTTTTGCGCACTTAAGAGGAAGTGGTAGAATATGACAAGGTGGAGTCACACCCAGGTTACAGTGCCTCTGTGCTGATAATTTAGACTGTCATCAACCAGAGTCAGTTAAAAAGGAGCTAATGAAGCATTGTCGCCTATATTCAAAGTCAAGCGTCAGCACAGGTGAAAATGTCAAAAGGATGTATAGTTAGGTTAATTTTGAAACTGAATATTTACATGTAACAATTCAAACCATCTCTAGGTAACCTCCAGGTGGCTGTGGCTTAATGGGTTGAGTAGTTGTCTCGCAATCGGAAGGTTGTGGGTTTTACAATACGAGCAGGTCTACCCAGGGCCGGACCTGGACATCTGGATGCCCTAAGCAGAGTATGTTTTTTGGCCCTTATTTTATAGACCGTTAAAGACTCTCCAAACCAAATGCAATTATATACATTATGCATAACACTAGATCACCATTGTTGCCTTGCAGCAAGAAAGTCCTAGGTTTGAACCCAGGCTTGGCGTCTTTCTGCATGGAGTTTGCATGTTCTCCCTGTGCATGTGCGGGGTCACTTTGGGTACTCCTGGCTTCCTTCCACAGTCCAAAAAACATGACTGTTAGGTTAATTGATCTCTCTAAACTGCCCTTAGGTGTGAGTGTGTGTGCAAGGTTTGTTTGTCCTGTTTGTCTCTGTGTTGCCCTGTGATGGACTGGCAACCTGTCCAACATGTACCCTGCCTCTTGTCAAATGACTGCTGGAGATTGGCACCAGCCCCCTGCAACCCTGCATAGATAAGGGGGTGTATATGATAAATAGATGACATTTGACCTCTATGACTATAGTGTATCAAAGTTAAGTGCTGAGCACTCACTGAAAATGCTGTATGAATGCATGTGTGGATGGGTAAATGAGGGCACAGATTAAGGTACTTTCAGTGGCCTGTTTGGCTAGAAAGGAGCTACATCTATCTTTCTATCTATCTATCTATATCTATATATTTTTTTTGTTGGACCAAGTCAGTGCTTCTCAATTCCAGTCCTTGACTAACCTGACAACAGCCAGCTGTATGTCGTTCCGCCTAGCTCCACTCACATACATCTGGGACACCGCCGGTAGAGAGTGATTTCTCCAACCAAATTTATGGTCTGGCCAATCAGGACGCAGGGCTGGAGTTTCATAGATGTGACGTAGTGGAGACGCGACCATGACGTGAGACTGTTTTGATAGCAATGGCGGCTAGTCGATGCTGCTATTTCTTCCGTGTTGTCCAATCTACCTAATATCGTTTCATTAAAAGAACATCAGAGAACGCCTCTGAAGGCTTTTGTTGGTGGAAACGATGTTTTCGCCCTTCTCTCGACCGGATTTGGCAAGTTTTGTTTTCCGGGACCAGCGGACGTGCCGACGCGGACGCGCCCCGGAGCGGTTAGCGGTTAGCGCTAACTATGTTAGGAGGCCTTTAGTCCTCAACGCGGTCGGCCCGGAATCGACTCCGACCCGCGGCGCTTTGCCGCCTGTCTTCCCCCCTCTTCCTGTCAGCTCACTGTCAATAAAACACATGCCACTAGAGCCGCAAACACATTATTATTATTATTTTTTTATTTATTTTTTTTCCTGCGTCGCTATCATCAGCGTCACGGGTTAGCTTCGGTGTGAGTGGTTGAAATAGCACGTCAATAAAGATGACAGACAAGTGGCTTATCCAATCATATGCAAGAATTTTTGATAAGGCCCAGCCTTCTGTAAAGGCAATCCCTATGGAGATGTCCCAGATGTATGTGAGTGTAGCTAGGCGGAACGACATACAGCTGGCTGTTGTCAGGTTAGTCCTTGACTGCCGGTGTCCTGAAACATATTTGTTACTGTGCTTCAACACACCTGAGTTAAATAATCTGGTCATCAGCAGGACTCTGGAGAACCTGACTACAACCTTTCATCCTTAGAACCTGAGAATCTAGTATGAGCAACAATACAGACCCTGTGGGAATGATTTAAAGAGTTTATTGTGACATACGTACAAGGAGATGGTTTTCGGATCTGATTCCAGGGTGGCACTAGTGGGAGAGGTGTTTGATTAATAATCAGTATTGAGATGGTCAGGTCAGGAAAATCAGGAATGAAGAGGAGTCTCACTGGTGAGGAGGAGATTGAAGTTCCCGAGGGAGGCGAGTTCATCCACAGAGACCGAGGTTAGCAGGAGACTGGTGTACGGCAGAGTGTAATGTTTGTGTTTTCCTCCCATGTTGATAGCCAGGACCAGTGACATGTTGGAGGGTAAGTGGACTGGAGGTGAGTGAAGTGAAGGAAAATCAGACAGTTGTCCCCAGGAGGGGAGCTAGAGGAGCGGTGCAGAGAAACCAGGAAGGGAGCTGAAAATCATTTCTCCACACAGACAATAGGAGCAAGGAAGAAGACTACTGGAGCCCAGACAACTGACACCCAAGGAGAAATCTGGTTTCTGTCAAAGAGAAACAAGGGATGCAAGTACAGGCAACTCTAAGGAGCAAAAACACAGCAAGAATGGGTACCTGGTTATCACTCACGTGAGCAAAACAATCTAGCATTTCTCTCAGGGAACCTGCTCCTCTTTCAGCTGAAGAGCCTTAATGAGTTTCAGCTGCTGCACCTGCTGGTCACACAATGGAAGCAAAGCAAGATGAGGCACAAACACACCGACTTGCACTCACACCATTTCTGTCAACTAGGAGCAAAAAGCCAACATTTCACCAAACATGTTAAAGCACTTATTAGTACTAAGACGATTCAAAGTGCTGAAGGGGGGGGGAAACATTACAGAGGAAAGAATATATTACAGAGACAAAGGGTAAACATCACAGAGGAAAGCATATTGCAGTGCAATAGTGGCAGTAAGTTAAGATATAAGACAAGTTGGACTACTAACATTCAAAAGCCACTTTAAAAGAATAGGTTTTTAACCTTGATGTAAATCAACTCATGGTTTCAGCACTTTTACAGTCCCCTGGGAGTTTGTTTCAGATTAGTGGAGCATAAGATATCCAAAATGTTTAATCCAGGCCATACAGCTTAGAACCAATGATACCAAATATTAGGGACATGTTTCACTTTAAAGGAGCAATAAGCCAAATTTCATTATTTTAGATAGAACTAAAAAGAACAGGTATGCGAAGAAGGTAATATTTCATATGGACTATGGTATGACGCCATACTGCATCTCTATTGTTCTCCAGCCTCTTGTTTACATACCTGGGCCGGCTGGGCGTGTGTGTGAACAGCTGCCACTCAGGGCTTAGCCCCTCCCTGCCCTAAACTACCACCGTCAGAGCAGCGCAGCATTGGGGCAACAAATGGAAAGCCCCAGCTTCTCCCAGCAGATCAAAATGTTCTCTTGCTAACAGCATTATAAAATTGAGTTACTTACTTCACTAGAAATGTTCCTCCCAAAGGTGATGCTGTTTTGCCGGCGACGCGTGAGAAGGGAAAGGAGGTACCAGGTGGCATCTGGAGTGAAGGTAAAGAGAGCCACGGTTTGTCACACATCTAGTTTTAGTCTACAGACTGTGGCATCACTTGTTGCTCCTTTAAAAACGGTGAGAAAAACATGTTATGTGACTTTATGTAGTCCATGTAAATTATACCTTATGGCCCCATTTCATGTCAGGAACATGGATTTACTAACAAACCTAGAACCTCTCTTTTTCAATAAGCTCTTTCACCATGTAAGACCAGAGGAGGGTCCTAATTTCTGCAGTCGGCGTCATTGTGTTCCTCAGTAAATACATTTCCATGCATTGACAAGAAAATCACAATGTCAACAACACCACAAATAATCCACACATGCACTTAAGTCCACAAAGGCCTTTTAGAAGGAACAGCAGTCACTGGTGCAAAAAGTAAAATCAAAGTGACCTTGGCAAAATTAACTAAAAATTCTTACTCAAGCAAAAGATACTGATGACAGTAATGACCATGTATAGCTGTATAAAGAATCGAATTAAATGCATAGAAGTACCCCTAGATTTGAGAACAGTTTCTAAAATAAAATCCCACCTAATCGTGACTTATTTCTAAATACAGGAGACAGCGTTAAGTTGTCATTGTCAAGAAAAGCTTTTGCACAAATGTCTTAATACATTCCCATTAGTGTATTCAATATTCATTCCCCATGTCGTTCCAGTGTTTTACCCATAACTTACGTTTTGCACCAATTTGCGTTTTTTTTATTTCAAGAATGACTTTTGTTGTCAACACATGGTTTGAATTTCAGTTTAATAGTGGTGGTTTGATTACAGTGGAGTAAAAAAATCTGCAAGGGTCATCAGCAGAACAACTGATTCTGAACCATAGTATCATCCAGTTATACCCCAGAGGTCTTTATTTTAACAAAATTCTCAGGAAACTTAAATGTTTCTTCCCTACTAATAATAATTATAGCTGTTTTTGTCATGATTTGCAGGAAACTTGTGACCCCCATGCAAGACGCTCTAGGGAGATAATAAAAGTCTTTAGTTTATTGAACAGGTTGATAATGGTGAGAACGGTTTGTCAGAAGGAGTAGAATCCGAGCACCAGAGCAATGCGGGAGAAGAGGGGAGAAAGATGAGCAGAGCTGAAGAATCGGACGGTGTTGTAATCGTGACAAAGAAATTGGCCTTACTGGTTTGAGCTGTGGATTGTTTGTCATGGAGGAGTGAGCAGAGTCCAAAGCTGCTTATCTGTGTGGCAGGCTGGTTTAGATAGGAAGCAGCAGGAGAGAAGCTGAAAGGCTGGGAGGTTCTGATGGTGAGAGGAGAAAGCTGATTGTGGAAGCTGCTGTCCAGGGAGTTATGGCCTAAATAATACAGAGCAGAGGATCCAGGTAGAATCACTTGGGAGGCTGGTGCAGTGGTGATCATGAGAGGAAACCTTGGAGAGAAATAGTAAGGCCGAATTAGCAACAGCCAGGAAACTAAATACGTGACTCTACTGAGGAGAACCACAGAGACCTAGTGGTAACACAACGGTTGACACTAAGGTAAAGAACGATCCGCTGCAGCTCCTCTTAAGCTCCAACGAACAAGGCTGACTGAAAGTAGGTGTGCAGGAGCACACTGCTCGGCCCCGCCTGGAGAAACCGCAGCTCTGGAAGAGAGTGCAAACAATCCCAGATCCAAGACAGTTTTCCTTTCATCCAACACAGTTTAATAGTATTTTGATGCATATTTAAAGTCAATCAAAGTGTTGATGGTACATTCAAATTCAAAAATAATATTGATGTTTACTTACACATAAGTCAAAACGTCTTCAGGTTAAATTTTCTAAGCAGTGGTGACTAAAAGAAACAAACTCTGGCTTTGACCCCGTCTGCCGCACACTGTCTTCATTCAAGATTTATGTGTAGAGACGCTTCTGCAACATGAGGAAATATTTCTGAAGAAAAATTCACTTTGTATACCTAGATATCAATTTCTTATGAAACACAGATTTGAAATGGAAGTTTGGTTTGGTTATAATTTTTGCTTGGTGCGAGAATTATTTATAAAGCTCAAATACATTTCGACATTTCAAAGAAAATGCTCCTTCATGTATTTTTTTTTTCCTGAACCCCTTCAGATCATGTTACCTTGGCAACCATTCCATCAAGTGAGGATCCTTGACAACATGACTGGCAGCAATTGGTGTTATAGTTAAAAACCTTGTGGAAATATTACTGCCTCACTTTATTTGGCTTGTTATGGGCAACAATTTTGGATTAGACTAAACTTGCTCTGAGTAATAAATAATACCATGTTTGTAAAGCGCACTGTATAGAATCTAAATATTTTTTTATTAAAAAAAGTTCTTCAGTTCCTACAAATATATTTTTCTGCATAGGAACCCTTTATATGTCTGATATATACAGAAGTGCAGTCTTTTAAAACAGGTTAGAGGCCATTATTGTCTTCCTCCTCTGAGTAAACTGAAGCATAATCTCAGCCTTTCATTAGCATTGCCATCAAGCATTCTTTTTGTTTACAAAGTAATTATATTTTCAAAAGATAAACTGCCTTTAAAATGTTATTATACTGTATGTATGACATGGGCTTTCCACATTTTATGTTACAACCTCAAACTTTAATGGATTTTGTTGTGATTTTATGAGAGGGAGAAAAGCACAAAGTTGTACATATCTGTGATGTCCATCCATCCATCCATTGTCCCAACCGCTTAATCCCTCATGGGGTCGCGGGGATATCTGTGATGTCAAAAACCAAAAGCATGCACATTTAAAAAGAAACTATAAATACAATTCTGAAAAGTGTGGCATGCATTAGAACGAAGAAACCAACTCTCTAATACACTTAAAACGATTATAAATGGACTTCATCCGTGTGTAATTTCATATCAGTTTAAATACTGCTTTGCTGTGAAGGCCTTTGAGGTTTTTTAGTGGACACCGTGAAGACCCAAAAGCTTTACAGATACATAGCAGTGATCAGTCCATCATCAAAAAATGGAAAGAGGATAGCATAACTGTAAACCTAGCAAGACCGAGGCCTCCATCTAAACTGGCAGGCAGGTAAGGGGAGCATTTCTTACAGAAACTGTTTGACTGCATAGAAGTACCCACAGAATATTTAAAATTTGAGAACAGTTTCTAAAATAGGTAAAAAGGCCCACCTAATCATGATTTATTTCCAAATACAGGAGATTATTAAAGTATTTCTGATTCTGATAGTGTTAAGTTGTTATTGCCAAGAAAAGTTTGAGAAGCCCAAGGTAAATCTGGAGGATCTGCTTTGTTCCACTGCTCAGTAGAGAGAAACTGTGTCAGTTATGGGATTAATTAAGCCTTCGTGAGCCTTTCCTTTATTAACCCCCACTACCTCAGTGCAACCAAATGCATATCATCCTAATGCGGCCCATTTTGTAAGAAACTAACATTTTGTTACATGACTTCATAGAAATAATACAACAGCTTTGTTAAAATACAGTTTAACTGTACTGTGTATGTTTGTAAATGTTGGAGTAGCCTACAAAAGCAAATTTCCATTTGGGGACAGTAAAGTATGAATCTAAATCTGAAACAAAGGTTGATCTGTTCAATGGTAGTCTAATGGTATAATAAGATTGTTTAGATAATTTTGCCCACGTGTGACAAATATACAGTATGTACTACGGTTTGACACTCATTCTAAGGTAGTCCTGAACTCATTCTGTTCTGTGTGAACAGAATTAAGGTTTAATGAAAGCTCACTGAAAAAATGTTTAAAGGATAAGTTCAATAATCCAGTTCAAGGATGACCAGTATTAATATTTTAGATTTCGAACAGGAGATGAACAAATGCTATCTAAAGTCCTTAAAAACAACGACATAACCCCTTATTACGGACAGAGTTTGAAGCTGTGATACAAATACCAAATTCAGTGTACAGCAATTTTCTTATTGTCTCCATATGAAAACAAGCAATAAAGCAAATTTTAAGGGCCGAACTGAGTGTTTATTATGATTTTCTTCTTGGCTTGTGGCTCAGCTGGATAAATGGCTACTTTAGCAGTTAGCCATACTGCAGACATCAAAACCAGAGACTGTTTACAAAACATATACTATCCATGCACTCCACAAATCTGGCCTTTATGGAAGAGAGGGAAGAACAAAGCTGTGCTGATAGAAAGCCAGTCCTGTTTGCAGTTTGCCAAAAGCCATGTTGGGGACACGTGAAAAGAAAAGCTCAGGAGGAAGCCAAAATTAAATTTTTGCATTTCTTTAGTGTACATCCAACTGGTTGTGTGGTGGAGAGCTAACAACAGACATCGTGAAGACACCATGCTTACAGTAAGTCAAAATGTTTTACTTTATGCTCACTCCTGTCTTTGGAGAGGCTTTCCATTTGCAGGGGCATGGATGCTGATCAGAGTTAATGGATAAATAAAAGAAGAAATAAAAGACTTGAGACAGAGGCAGAGAAACTACAATTGTTGTGACTTAACGAACAACCACAAATTATTCCGCATATTTATCTTTTAGTACAGATTAGTCAAATTCCAAAACTAAATCCAATTGAGAGTTTGTGGCAATGCTTGAAAGTTGATGTTCATAGATGTTCTCCATCCAATCTGACTGAGTTTAAGCCGTTTTGCAAAGAAGAATGGTCAAACATTTAATTATGTGGAAGAGACACACTCCAAAAGATTTGCATCTGTAATTGAAGGAAAAGCTGTTTCTACACAGGTGTGCTAAATACAAATTTAGGCCATATTACTTTCACATAAAACCTGTATGAAATACACTGAGGCTTGTGGCTGTGACATGGAAAAATTCGAATTGGATGTGAATACATTTGCAAGGCGGTGTACAAACTGGTAGGGCTGGATGATATAGAAAAAAAGCTTATCGATAAAAAAAAAATGCATATTGATCGATATCGATAATTATTGAAAATATTTAAAACCATATTTTATGTGCAGCTCTGCCTGGACATTTTATGATATTGGTAAATTATTTAATTTTAATAAAGAACACAAACACAGAATTCCAATTAAATCTTTATTTAACCAACTTTTTTAACCACAACAGAATTTTTTTAAAGAAAAATAACTTAAGAGACCTGAGTTATGTTATTAAATAAAGACCAAAATAAATATACCAAATAAATAAATAAAATAGCCTATTTAGGTGGGAATAGTACACTAGTTACTTCTCAGGTTTCATAATTGAGAGACTGCAGCTCATTTTGCACTGATTCCCGGCACTCGTTGCACAATTTAGGGAGCGCTGTTAGAGAAAAACTTGCGTCCCGGAACTTTATATCGCGGACTTTATACCTCGCGGAGTGGCGAGTAATTGTTTGAAGCCAGGTTTTTTAACTGCAGACAACTATGTCCGCGGTGTCGCGCGGGGCTGCACAGCTCGCGCAGCAGCGCGTGCGGTAGTGAGCGGCTGAGCGGCTTACGTGATGAAACAAGTTGGTTGCGTTACCAGACTTTGTTTTTACCGGTTCCTTGCAAGTTTTACAAATCACTGTGGTTTATTTCTGTCAGACTGGCGAACTAGTAAAACCCCGTTTTGGGACCGTTTCCTTCGCCGCTCCTTGCTGCGACATATCCACATGCTCTGTGTTGTGGTTTGAGAGGGCGGCGCTTTGTGACGGCGTGCCTGGGTCTGCGATTACGATTGGTCGAGAGGAAGTAGTGAACTAATATGATAGGCCGAAAGGAAGGAAGGAAAACTGTTTCTATCGAACATTTATCGACCCTATTTTTTCCTATCGCGCCACAAGTCTATCGATCGATATATATTGAATTATCGTCCAGCCCTACAAACTGGATGGATGGACAGACACACACACACACACACATATATGTATACATAGTCAGTTGGATAGCTCAGTTGGTAGGGTGTCTGACTCCCATGCATGGGCATATGCAAATATACATACGTATATATAGTGTGCATATGTATATAGTGGGCGTATAACGTTGTCCAGTGTTGGTCCTTCTTACCACTCTTCCATAAAAGACCATTCAGGCTCACTGCCTTCCTCATATACATGATGAGAGCGCATAAACAGAGAACAATACCGGCCCAGACGTTGCCTGGTGAAACAAGGTATGTGTCAAGTGTTGAGGAACCAGGACACTTTGAAGACAAAGGCAATGGACTCAAGAAGACAATAAGGTACTATTGGAACGCCGTTGTGGGAAGCAAAACCCCTGCCCGGGATGTACCACCGACAGATAGCTCAAGTGACTGATATGACCAAATCCTACCAATGGCTAGAGAGGGCTGGACTGAAGGACAGCACTGAAGCACAGATCAGGGCAGCACGGGAGCAGGCCTCGAGCACCAGAGCAATATGTAATGATCAGAGGTAGGGGACCCAGAATTCCACCATACCAGCAGAGGTTCAGATGAGGTTCTTTATTAACAAAAATCAAAAACATGGAAAAAAACAAAAAATACTGTCGAACCAAAAGATGGCAGAAAAACAAACAGTCCAGCAGGGCAGGTAAAAATATGAACAGACAGGCAGAACAGGATGGCTCAGGTTTCTGGAGATAGCAGGGTCAAAAATCCAAAAGCAAAACATACAATGAACGTTGCAGGAGAAGACTCACCCGTAAACTCAACAAGACAACCTGACACTGATGTCTGGTCCCAACAGCTTATATGGAGGTGGAGGCAGGTGAAACCGGTGAGAGGTGATTGCAGCAGGGGAGGAGTTAGGCAGGTGTGCAGAGTAAGTAATTAGACCAGACATCAGTGCCGAGGCCCAAAACAATAACAGAGCAGAAACCAAACCTAAAAAGCTGACAGGACAAGTGGACAGAAACTACACCAGACTTGCTAAGAAACAAAACCACCCTGAAGTACAAACCTAAAACAGAAGATAAAGCTAAGACTAAAACTGATGACACAACAGGATAAACTAACAGTAAACAAGAACCTAGACAAGACAAAACTCAAAGCAACCAGATAACCTAAGGCAGGAGAGCAAGATAACTTAAACATAATTACAATATTACACAATAGAGGCCCAAATCTACCAAACCAGGCAAGATCACAGGTGCAGGCTATGCAAAGGTGCCCCAGAAACCACCCAGCATCTCACAGCAGGGTGTAAGATACTAGCAAGGAAGGAATACATAAAACACCCTAACCAATTGGCTGGTATAGTGTACAGAAACATCTGTTCAGAATACTGACTGGAGACCCTCAGGTCAAAATAGGAGTCTCCTCCTAAGGTGGTGGAGAATGACAGAGCTAAGATCCTGTGGGACTTCCAGATACAAACAGATAAAATGATAATAGCCAACCAACCAGACATTGTGATCATTGATAAGCAGCAGAGGACAGCTGTGATCGACGTTGCCATCCCTAATGATGGAAACATCAGGAAAAATAAGAGCATGAGAAACTGGAGAAATACCAAGTGCTCAGGGAAGAACTATAACGAGCCTGGAAGGTGAAGACAACCATAGTGGCCGTGGTCATCGGAGCACTCAAGGCAGTAACCCCCACTCTGGAGAAGTGGCTCCAACAGATACCCGGAGAAACATCAGACATCTCAGTCCAGAAGAGCACAATGTTAGGAACAGCTAAGATACTAAGAAGAACCCTCAGGTAGAGGACCTGAGCCTGAGAAATGGAGAGCAACCTACCCTGCTCAGGAGTACGAGGGATGGGTGAGAGAGCAGTTTTTTTGTTTATTTATATACTCTTTCCTTTTCCTTCTACTTTTGTATCCTTTCTTGTGTTTTCTCCTACAAACCGGTTTACTATGAACCAAAACCCAATGAAACCAACAAACATCTCCAGAGGGTACCGCAAGCAAACGCACGGTTATAAACCTCTGTCATAATCGGGACAATTGAAAAGCGCTTTTGATGTCACAAATACGCTGTGGATCTATCTATCTATCTATCTATCATCCTCAAACATAAACATAATATCATTAGATGTTGTAGTCTGACTCCAACAAAACATTCTGAAAGGGAGAGTGAAAACTGACAGATGTGGGGAAACATCTGAGGATAAAGAAAAGTGAGATAAAGACAGATTCTATACAGAGCCTATCGAGACTTCCAGACATAAAGATAAAGGCATAAAGAGAGGCGGGTGACACAAAAAGAAACAGGGAATTAGTTAATTCAGCTTCAGCCAGGATGTTGGGTGGGGGGGGGGGGGGTTGCAGCCATGGACAGAAAAGGAGAAATACAATGGTTTGGCCGAGTGATAAGAAGAAAGAGAAAAAATGGACAAAGGCAATAAAAAGAGAAATGATAATGACTTTGCCTCGAGCTGAGAAGATGAATTGTCATTGGAAAGAAAAGGAGAAAGGAGAAAGGAGACCCGTCACAATGGTAACCTCAGCCCACGAAAAATAGAAAGGTTGAGGAAAGGGCTGAACTGATGGACCTAACTTCACTCCCTTTATCCAAAATCTTTTAAGATTAATTTAATTAACAGTGCAGACGTCTGCGAGTGTATTAAAACATAAACACAAGGAGGGGGTGGGGGGGAGCATTACCTACAACATGTCAACCTCATAGACCTCCTCACCAGCACATTCACTAGGGCTTGAAAGTAGCAGGTTGCTTGACATAAAACGTGATGATGATAATAATGAGGAACCTTTTTTTTTTCAAGGAGAGCCGTCTTAATTGTAGCAGCTGCAGGTTGGAAGAGATGACAAGAGAATGAATAAGCTATTTAAGTCCTAACCAAAGCAAATTGCCCAAAGAGAGGTGTAAAACAGAACAATAGTGCAGACTCAGAGACACAGAGTGAAAGTTAAAGAGAGAGAGAGAGAGAGAGATAGAGAGAGAGAGAGAGAGAGAGAGAGAGAGAGAGAGAGAGAGAGAGAGAGAGAGAGAGAGAGAGAGAGAGAGAGAGAGAGATTAAAAAAACCTTCCTCGCTCGCTTTCTCTCCTCTCTCACTTCCTCAAGCCGTTGCTGCACACACTCTCGGTGAGACACACTGTGGTTCTCTCTGGGAGAGCAGCTGAGTAGCAGGAACATCAGCACAGCGAGAGACAAGCAGCCCTGAGGTGAGTTTAGATATTCATGTTTGCCGCTTATTTTACGTATGATGTGTTATTAGGTTTGAATGACCTGAGGGAGGAGATGACTGTACCACTGTCGCTTTTCTATTTTTCAACCTTTCTTTTTCTGTGTTACAGCACAAGTAGGCTTTGTCAGTATTTTCTTGGCTTATTAAAAGAACGGTGTTTAAAAATTTCCACAACTGATTTTATTTAATATCCCTGAAGAGTGTGTTTTATTCTTTATTTAAACTGTGTCCACAATAATGACAGCGCGTTTGACTTGATATGTGACTCAAGAGCCTTCTCACATTTATTTGCACTCAAATGCAGATGCAGGGAAATGTCCATTTAGAGAAGCAGCATTTGTGGTTAGTTTCACGCGTCTTTACTCAAAAATGACGTGCTATGAATTGTAATCCATAAATATGCATTTGTGAACCTGAGGTGAAAAAGCAAATCATTTTAGCAAGATTGTCTGTTTTATTTTATACCTTTTATTATACCAATTTTATCTTGTTTTGATAGGCACTTTGGGTTACATTTGTGCTTTAAAAGTGTTATGTGTAATAATTTGGATAAATTGAAGAGAACAGGATGTAGACATCTACAAAAGAGGGTGGTGTGATCAGAATATTACAATATTCTACCTGTTCTTCCAATGAATCTTCTGGTCTGAATTTTAGCCTCTCCTATAGACATATATGTTTGAAAAATGTAGCAGAATTAAACAAATATTCAGATAGGAAAAGTGAGGGGTTAAAGCAAGCCTTTTGCGCCAAGATCTTTACTGAAAGCCAAAAAGAACCCAAACATATACTCATGCCCATGTTGGACTATTCATGCCTAGCTTTATAGTTTTAATTATATTACATGTCTGCTCAGGTTTCATTTAAAAAAGAACTCACTAAGATTTGGGGAAAACATCAGGTTGAAGGTTCATATATTGTCTATGGCCATTTTAAATTTACAAGAAAACACATCTCCACCTTTATTGATTTTTTTCCATGTATTAAACCTCTAGAGTAGCCATATATGTCACATTATTTCTATGTATACTGTAAATACATACTTGTATAGACGTGAAGCAAAAAGAGGAACCTTCAATGGTAAACATCTTGACATGCACTGACGCTGTATGTGTCAAGGTAACCATAAGGAAAGGTTAAGGGTTATCCTGTTGTTCCTCTTTTATTTTGAAGGACTATCTAATTCAAAACTTTATCCCATGGCCATATTCCTCCACTGCGCTGAATAAACATTTATTGCAGAGAAGTCATTAGAACTTGAATTTCATGTCTGAAAGTGGAGACTTAATCGCTCTCACTAAGAAAAGCAAATATGCACAGTGAACCAGTCCGATGTTGAGATGATGTGCTTTAGTCTCATGACACAGTCAGAGAGCATCACGTCAAGCCAAGCCCTTTAGAGGAAGCATCTCTTTAAAAAGAGCTGAAAAACAAACGTAAACACAAGATTCAACAGAAAACCGGAAGATAGAAGAGCCACGTGCTTTTTTTCCCTCCATGGTTGTTTTACCACGAGCTTTCTGCACAGCTGCATTGTTGGAATAATAGAAGTGCAGTAAGCCTGCCTCTCTGAAGCCGATCAATTATCCCTACCTGACCTGCACTTGTTAGCGCACCTACTGTATGTGTCCCCAGGTGTGTGTGTGTGGCAAATACTTGCTGTTATTGTGCATTAATATTTGATTTGTTAGATCCCCCTCTCGGTCTCCGATAAGACCCGCATCGCTCAGTGTGCTTCAATTTCTCACTTCCAGAGTTTCCCCTCGGCTGGATAGTAGACACAACGGTTACCAGGCAACACCCTATCCCAGACCTTTTCTCTTCTCCGGCGTTTATATCTGTCCTTCTGTCAAGAAGCAAGCAAAGAAAAGACAAGCAGACAGATGTGTGCACACAAACAAGCACAAACCTTCACACACACACTGTAAGAGTCACACACACATTGCTACAGAGAGTTTATAGAAGCAAAGGAGCCTACTGTTTGGCTATATGTTGAAATTCATTAAGATACATACAGCATTCAGATAATTGAGTGCACTATACTAATTTCATTATAGAGCTTTTCAGTATTAAAAAAAAGGACAGAAAATAATTACTTACTGAAGCAAGTTAATCAATTCCTATAAATGTCTTATCTGAACTATTGTTTTACCAAGTGTAGTGGTTTTCACAGCCCCTTTTTCAGTCTTAGATGTGTTTATTCATAGTTTACATTTGTGTCTTTCTTCTCATCATGATCAAAAGTAAACTACCATGTAAACATTTTGTTTTGAGTACACTCTTGGGCAGTCACAATGTCTCCAGGAAATGAAATTGTACAGTGAATGATTTAAAAAAAAAGTTGTTTTCATGTTTTGTGAGGATGATCTTAATGGAAAGGTTGATTTCCCAATCGACTGACAACTCAGCAAAGTGTGAATTTAACTACCATTTTCTTAACTCCACACAAACATGTTCAGAGAAATTAGTCTGTATTTCTGGCACAAGATGTGATCGCTCTGGTAACATCTTAGAGTTTGGCTTTAATGCTAATTTCATGAATCCCAATCAGGATGGTGAACAAAAAAGTCAATAGATGTACACCTGGTGTGCTCAAAACCTCAAGATTTAAACAACAATCCCAGAGGAATGATAAATAACCTCATGATTTTAGATCATATGATCTAAAGCGTCGCTCCTGCAGGATTTTGTTTCTTTTTTTCTTCTTTTTTCATGCTCGCCTTTCATCATACGCAAAATTGGGCTCTTTTCACCAGAGACTTTCTAAGCAGCAGGGGCCTCCATAAAGCCGAATAAAACCTGTTGGGCTCATTTGCATCTTTTTCTTGGGGGAAAGGCAAAAACTAAAGGAAGCCGTCAACAAGCAACTAGAATTTAGTGCTTAAAATATGAGGTTCGTCTTAGTTTTGCAAAATAGCAAATTATTCTATAAGTAACTGAGGGGGATTGGTTTTTGTATTTATTTTTTTCCCATGATGAAATCGAAATAATGCTTGAGCAATCGCTTGTGCACATGGGAGCAATTTAATGGACTTCAAACCAAGCAGCTCAATGGGGGAAAAGGGGATCTAAGTGATTTTGGACATGGCATGATTGTGAGTGCCAGACTCGCTGGTCGGGGTGATTCAGAGACTGCTGATGTAATGGGTTATACACACACAAAAACGACCTTAGATTCACATAAAATGGTCAGAAAAGAAGAAAATATCCAAAGCTTGAAGAAAATACCTTGCTGATTGTTGTACAATAATAAGTATTTCACAGTCAGGCAAAACCTAAATGCCAGAGGCAATTATTAAAAAGTTACTAATTTTGATCAAAATTAAGAAATCGGAGCACCTTCTGATTTCCAGCAATTAATAGCCCAACAGTCAGTAATTGTTTTCTAAATACCTGCCTGGTGAGGTCTGGCATTATGGAACAACAGATGCATCCATCAGTTTTCTATACCTGCTTACCAGTGCAGTGTCTCGGGGATGCTGGTGCCAATCTCCAGCAGTCATTGGGCAGAAAGGCGGGGTACACCCTGGAGAAGTCGTCACTCTATCACAGGACAACAACGGAACAGATGAAGGAGTGAATTTGTTTTTCTGGTGTTCTCAAAGAGCAAGCCCTTCAGACATGTATAAAATAAACACAAATAAACTTCTTTCCAAAATACAAAATAAGTTGTAAACAAGATACTTCAACTCCAGTTCAGATAAGTCTAGAAAATAGTTACCTTAGCTAGTACCATTTAACTGAACTAATGGGTGAAAATGACAAGAATAAGGAAAACTAATAAACTACAGGGAAAGAAATATAAAAGGGACAAATACGAATGAAACTGGAACCCTGACAGCTATTAAAGTGAAGCGCTGAAATCACAGTTCAGGGCAGAATTTAGTGAAGACAAAAGCATGGATCCATTCTTCCTTGCATTAACACTTCAGGTTGGTTCTGGGAATGTAATTGTATGGTGATATTTTCTTTGCATACCACAGTCCCCTTAGTTCTAACTAAGCATAATTTAAACACCACGGCTTCTATGTGTTTTTGCTAATTATGTCCATCCCTTTATGAACCTTGCGTGCCCAGTTTCTAATGACCTTGTCACAAAGCTCAAATCATCTCAAACAAGTTTCTTGAACATGACAATGACTTTACTCTCAAGTGGTCTCCACGGGTGGCAGGTCTTGATCCAATATAGAAACTTTGGGATGTGGTTAAATGGGACTTTCACATCATAGATGTGAACATATCTGAGGCAACCATGTGATGCTATCATGCCAAAAAAAGGATGAGAATCTCCAAGGACAATTCCTAATACCTTGTTGTATCTATACCAGGGGTGCCCTCAAGCCCATTCTAAAACTAGCACAACCCTCCAGTGAGCTGTATCTAAAATTTTATTTTATTTTGTCGTTCTACTTTTGTAATCACCCTTGCATTTATATAGATTTTAAAATAGCAATATAAAAAAGGAGCATAGCAATATGTTTATTGACTCTTCTAATTCAAAGATCAGTACTGGTAGCCCTTCATGTGTCACAGTACCAATGAAGTAGCTCTCATTTTCAAAAAAGTTGCTGACCCCTGATCTATACCAATACAGATTAAGGCAGCTCTAAAGGACAAAAGGAGGTCTAACCTGGTACTAGCAAGGAGACTGAATAAAGTGGCCAGTGAAGGTAACATTTATGTAGAGTAATAGCTCCAAATAATACAGTATATTTTTTATACAATAGAAACCAACACAACACTGAGCTAATGGGTCATTCAAGGGTAGAAAGAATCACGTGTTTTAAGTGGACTGTAAATGATAGACCTGATACCACATCCTGATGTAGATTTGTATTTACAGAATGATAAGGGAAGGTAAATGCTTACTTTTCACTCTGAGGCATGCTTCAAATTCTCCTTGTGTTCAAGTGTGACACATTTAGCTAACGTTAATGGAAAACATATCTAACCCCATCCATCAATTCTTAATAACCACAAGAGAGGAACAAATATGTGAGGTAAAGAGCGGGTGATTAATGTCACGGCAGGGAGTCTTTTTTGATTGATGCCAACAGGAGCGCGCAGCATCGGGAGCACGCATGCAGAGAACAGAAAGTACTTGGAAGTTAGCATAGACTACGTCTCACTGACTGTAGAGGACGTAATCAAATTAACAAAAAAGTTTATAGACAATTTGATGAATGAGAAAGAATTTTCATCAGCAACACAAACCTGATGTATTAGATCAAAGTGGGCCCAAGACAAAGAGAGTAGACACAGAGGCTGAAGTAATATGAAAGTAGGTGTAAAGTCAGTCAACCCTTTTTTATTGCACTCTATGCAGGCAATATAAATAGATTTTTATAAGCAAAATTGTACATCTAAAAGTATACAGCTTTTGGAGGAGAAGAAATGTTAAAAATGCACCTGAAACTGAATCCCCAGCACCATTTTAACTCCTTATAACATGCAAGCTAGTTTTAGCATTGCGACGCAGCTACTAGCTAGAACAGGAAGTTTGAAAAGTAGTTATTTAAACCTCCCATAGATCTTGCTTTCTAAGCTGTCAGCCTGCTGATGATGTGGCCATTAGTTTTGTGCAACAACATCAGGATTGGAGTCAATCAATAAAACTATAGCTATGGGAAGTCTTGCATGCAAGTATTTTTGTGAAAGATGTTAGCTCCACAATAATCTGAGGCTGTTACATGTTTATAGTGAAACGCATAAAGATAAAAACACTGGTTTGAGTTTGTGCAGACAATCTTAAAATCATTCTGAAGATGCTGAGAGTCCACACTGACAGTGACAGATGAATGATGAGAAATAACAAATCTGTTTGTGTAGAAGACAATTACTGAAAAAGAATGAAAACTACAACATGAAGTCTCCAAAGATTATTAACCAAAGAGAGAACTGATAAACAATAAAACAAAATTAGGATTGGAAGTTATCTCTCTCTAGAAGTAAGTTAAACAAGCACCAGACCTTGTTTTGAAATGAATCAGGAATACAGACTGTGTGGTGTTTTAGTTGAGATTTTGAAGTTCAGGTGGAGGAC
Source organism: Fundulus diaphanus (assembly GCA_037039145.1). NCBI lineage: Eukaryota > Metazoa > Chordata > Actinopteri > Cyprinodontiformes > Fundulidae > Fundulus > Fundulus diaphanus. The sequence goes on from CM073125.1 coordinate 36,361,525, forward strand.
AAATAGAGCCTCTCTTACGCTCCTATGACTTGGGAGAATGTACAAAAATGTGTGAGCATGAATGCATTTCCGAGAGTCTATTTAGGCAGAAATCAAGATACCTGGAACATAAAATATGATAACAAATGCATGCATGTTTCTGAGTAGACTCTGAGACCTAGCATTGACAATCTTATTTTGTTGAACTGTTCCCAGTGCTGATTTTCCCAGCTTAAACGTGGATAAAAAGAAAGGCGTACATTATGTTAGTGAATGTCTTTTTATGTTCTGCTGTAAAACCTTTACTGTAACTAGAAGATAAATGGCAAAAAAAAAAAACAATAAGTAAAACAACCCAAAGATTTAGTGATGGTTCGGATCATACATAAAACTTGCCTATGTAAAGGCAGACAATTCAATAGTCACTACTTTCTTTAGGTTTTAATAACATACTTTAGAATCAACAAACTTCTTCACACATAGCTGTGTGTCTCTTTTGCTTTCTCATCAGCAAGGCAAAAGCAATCTAAGGTGTTAGATTTAGTTTATTTATAACTGACGTGCAGGTACACTCCACTCTTCATTCAATCACTCCCACCTTATCAAAATCTCAATAAACCCTTTGTTGACCCAGCATCACTGAATGCTTGGATGCATAGCATTCAATGATTATCACGCTGCCTCCACATTTTTTTTATCAGACAATGCTGTAGATTTTCATTTAAAAGCCTTTCTGACTATTGTTGATACTATTTTATCAGTGATTCTTGTATATGACATGCTGGTGAAGATTCTCAGTCATCCAGGTCATGTTCATTCCAAAAAGAGTAAAAAACAAAACAACTGGACTTGTTTTCCGAAGTTTGAAGACGTTTTGCTTCCTCTCCAGGAAGCTTTCTCAATTCAAAAAGTCTGGAGTAATGTGGAGTAACAAGCTTTATACTACTGCCCAACAAAGGCCTTGTAATGGTTTAGATAACATGCAAATTCAACAGAAACAGGTCCACCCCTTAGTAATGGGAAGTCGTTAAAGTCATTAAACCAGTAGATTGAACCGAAACTGGTCCACTCCTTTGTAACGAGGAGTCATTAGGGTCGTTATTGGCCTGTCTTAAAGGAACAATGTTTTGATCACCCGTATGAGGGTGAGAATTTAGGTGATGATTGGCTGGAATTAATCCTATAGCTCTATTATAGGTTTTTGAGAGTTGGAACCTAAGTCCTCCTCCTCTGTTTAAGGTTGGTTTTTCTCTCTTTTTTGGTTTTTCTCTCTTTACGTAGATGGCTTCCTTCACACCCTTTTCAAACCATCTGTCTTCTTTGTCCAAAATGTGAACATTTTGGTCCTCAAAAGAGTGTCCTTTGTCCTTAAGGTGTAGGTGGACAGCAGAGTCTTGTCCTGAGGAGGTAGCTCTCCTGCGTTGCGCCATGCGTCTGTGGAGAGGTTGTTTGGTTTCTCCAATATAAAGATCAGACGTCCGGAAAATCTGCTCGTAGCGTTGTTGTTTATGAGAGCCCAGGACTGAAGCTGTAAACATCCTTCTGCCTTTTAGATTATCCATCCATCCATTTTCTAACACATCTATCCCTTGTGGCGTCGCGAGGGGTGCTGGTGCCTATCTCCAGATGTCAATGGGCGAGAGGCGGGGTTCACCCTGGACAAGTCGCCAGTCTATTGCAGGCCTTTTAGATTAAATATGGTAAAATATAGTTACACAGTTCAAGAGTCTTTTTATTACTACAGAAGTCTACAATAGAAACACTACATTATTCAGAAAAAGAACCTGGGGTGACCGCAAACTGGTAAAATTATTTAACATTTCTCTGATTCCTTTTTCCTCTTCTTCCTTTACCCTCTAGCGAGCCCTTCGTATTTGATCTGTCCCGCTTTCCCTTCAGAGGTAATGCATTTTCTACTTTCTGTAGACTGATGGTCACTAAATGCTGTGAAACTTTTTTGCTTTAATACAGAGGGAAAAATCTTGTCATAATTTATCCCTATTACCCTCTATAAATGCATTATTTTTTTGTTGATTTTCTATATTTTTGTGTAATTTTAGGAGTAATGTGTAACGTTTTATCCAGTTCATATAGATTCAGATTTATAGGTGTTTTGTTGCATGGTGAAAAAAAAAATCTCCATGCAGTTTGCATTTCTTAATGGATTCAAAGAAACCTACTGCTCTTGCTAACTGTACTTATTATCCTTGTCCACTAGGTGTCACTACATCTACAGAAAATGGCATTGAAGGCAACACTGAGAGCCAGGCAGCAGAACGCAAAAGGTTGCGCCTCTAAGTCACAGTGCTTGTCTTGGAGGGAAAGCTGACTACCTTGCTTTGCTCTTGGATGAAAATGTTTGCAAAGACAGCAGTCATGAAACCAGAGAGTCAGAACCTTTAGGGTTTTATCAGGAGAATAAGCACGTACTTGGAGGGATAAGCTGAATGGACAGCATATTTTAAAGATCCTTTTGGAACACGGAGCCCCTGAACATCAGCGGATCATTTTTTAAATTATACCGTCAGCTTGAGGCTTGTAAAATGTGTCCGCTTCTTAAGCAGCGAGCATCTTTCATCAGATTAAAGGCAAAGCATAAATCGATGGTTCACCAGCAGCCTCAACAGCAGTGACTTTAGGTTGTCTCCCGTGAAGCACCAGTAATAATGTTGTCAAAAGTGATGCTGGGTGTCATCCTGTCCCTCCTCATCCTGCTGACTGTGGGTGGTAATGTGCTGGTGTGTCTAGCTGTCTGCGCCTCACGACGCCTCCGCTGCCTCACTAACTGCTTCATTGTGTCGCTGGCGGTGACAGACCTCCTGCTCGGCCTCTTGGTCCTCCCATTCTCCGCCCTCCTCCAGCTCAGCGACGAGTGGCCACTCGGCCCTGTCTTCTGCAACTTCTACATCTCCATGGATGTCATGCTGTGCACGGCCTCTATACTAACGCTGCTGGCTATAAGTGTGGACCGCTACATGGCAGTGACCATGCCTCTGAGATACACCTCTCTGGTGTTGCCATGGAGAGTTGCTGTAGCCCTGGTGAGCATCTGGACGGTTTCAGTGGCCGTGTCTTTCTTGCCAATTCAAATGGGATGGAACACAGTTAATGGGACGGTGCAGAATCACGGGCCCTGGGCGTCTGAGAGGAGATGTCGCTTTGAACTGAACAAGCCTTATGTACTCACAGACTCTCTTCTCACCTTCTATCTTCCTCTGTTGGCTATGTGCTGGACCTACCTTCAGATACTCCGCATAGCTCGGGCGCAGGCCAAGCGTATTATCAGCACCCGACCTATTTGCATCACCAGCTACAACTGCAGGAACAGCCCCTCCACCAGTACGACTCTGGCTTCTGGTGTTACAGCTGTGGCACTGAGAGACCACAAAGCCACACTGACATTGGCAGCTGTGATCGGGGCTTTTGTTGTCTGTTGGTTGCCTTATTTCATTTTATTCACAGTGCTGGGTCTAAAGGAGCATCCAGACCCCGGCATAGTACCAGAATTTCCTATTGTTTTGTGGTTGGGGTACGCCAACTCAGCCCTCAACCCTGTCATCTATGGAGCCCTAAACAGGGACTTCCGGTCAGCTTATGCCCATCTACTGAGATGTCGGCTCCATGCTCAGAGTGGCTGGAGAAGTCAGCAATCTTCTCCCACTTTTACCACAGGTGATGCAACCATTTTGGCGCTCTTAAACGGGCCAAATAATTTTCGAACCGGATAATGTATGTCTTTCACCATATTTGTCTCCTATAAAATAACTTGCCTGTTCTCTTTCAACTCTTAGTAAGAAAGCAGCTCACAGAGGTGACACTGCTGTGTGGTCACACCTCTGCCACCTGCACAGCAGCAGTGACAGCTCAAAACGTCATGCTTGAAGAAATGAGCAGCATAGGAGCTGCTCCAACCACTCACTCCACAAATGGGACAGCTACCACAGATGTCAGTGGCATTCATGGGTAATTTGATTTTCGGCTTTTGGAACGTTGTGTATTTAAGTTAAATGAACGCTAAAACACTTAGATTAGCTTTGTTTTATCACTTATTCTGTCATTCTCTAAAATACGAAGTTCATTCACTTTTCTAAAGATATGCGTGTTATTTCTTTGCATTAATTGAGCCAAGGCTGTAACGAGCCTGTGCTCAGTGTACACCCCTGATCCAGCGTCAGTCACCCTGATGAAAAAGAGCAGCAAACAGAGGTCAACGGAGATGTTATAAACCCCCACACATTCAGTGCTGCACCAGAACCAACCATAATGCCACATGTAAGTAGATATATGCCACGTACTGACATCAATATAGCCCCCACAGGCCATATCTTGCCCAGAACAAATGAACTGTGACACAGATCCTTGCTGTGTCATCCACGGTGCACTAGGCCATATGGCAAAATACGTATTAGGCCAAGAGATTTGCTTTCAGCACTTGTTATCCAGTTTCATTGCTTGCTCTCATTTCCCCTGCAAAGATTTCATGAGAAGTTTGGGGAGAGTAAATTAGTAAAGCCACAACTTGTTTCCTGAATACCCAAGTTAGAAACACAGCATAAAGGGTATTAATATAGTTTAATACACTCACAAAAAACAAATCATGTTTTCCCTCAGATTTTTGTATGTTTGAGTGTATTAAACATAATGTAGTAAAAGCTAGATAGAAGAAATAAAACAAAAAATAAACAAAAGTAATAGAAAAGTATAAGAATATTTACACAAGTGTATGCATATTATATATATATATATATATATATATATATATATATATATATATAAATAAATAAAGTATTGGTTGCTAAACATTTTGCAAATGCAAAAGCTTTTAACAAGCAAACATCTCCACAAGTAAATAGTATATCCTTTTTTTAATATTTCAACAGTTGAACATTTTAGCTTTTTTGTATCACTGCAACAAATATTTGATGCATTCTGTTAAAACTGTATATGAGAGATCAACACAAGTTAATTGTGTGGTGTCTCTTAGGTTTAGAAAATCGACCGAGAATATTAAAATCCTGCCGTGCGAACCAGGCTTAAGGGTTTTTCAGAGTTCAGGTACTTTTTTTTTGGCCATCCTTACCTCATGACCATAGGTTGGAATGAAGACAGACATTTAAATAAAAAGCCAGCCTTTCTACTCATCTCTTTCTTCAGCACAACAAACTGGAGCACTACAGCAGACGTGTAATTCCTGAGGGTCTTTTCCATCTCCAGTTCCTTCCTACCAGTACTCAGTGATTCCCTAAGATACTTGACTGACTCCCCCGCTAAGAGGAAGTAGTCCACCACTTTGAATTATGGCTTCAGACTAGGTTCAGACTAGGTGGCAACAGGGAAACTGTTTCCCTGTTGCCACCTGATTCATTGGAATTGGTAATATCCTGATGGCACATTGAGGAGGTAAAGCAGTCATTTAAATCAGATGATTTGAGTGATTGGTGATTGAGCAAGGACACAAGCAAAACATGAAGGGCCAGAGGGCCGTGGGGACCATGGTTGATGACCACTTTGTTAGATAACTTTAGTGAAGAGAGCACCACAAAGACCAAGAAACACACCAATGTGGGGATGAAGTTATGGAGAAATTTAAAAAGTGGGGTTGTGTTATAAAACAATCTCCTACACTTTGAACATCTCATTGATCATTGTTGAACCCATAATTTGAAATTTGAACCCCGACAAGGACTTCATTAGTCTGAAACTAAAAGGCCCAAAGAAACTGAAGCTGCTTAGATCAACAGCTAAGCTGGTGTCAGTAGCACAGCTTTTTGTTGTGTCGCCACAAACCTGAACTTTATTGAAAGTAAGCCTGACAAAGTCCAACGTAATGTTTGCCACAAGCCACATAGGAGACAAAGCAAGCATGTAAAAGCAGGTGCTCTGGTCAGATTAAACCCAAATTCAGCTTGTTGGCTTGTACTCAAAAGGCTACAGAGTATGTTCTGGAAAATGAACACTCCACATTAGCCTGGACATCCCCACAATGAAACATGGTGGACACAATGCATCATGCTGCAGCAGGGTCATGGAAGCTTGTCAGAGTTGAGGGATAAAGGAAAGTTGCAAAATATAGGGCAATCCTGGAAGAAAAAGACTGGGGTGGGCATTCACCTTTAAGAAGTTCAACAACCCTTGTCGTACAGCCAAAATCTACAAAGGAACGGCTTAGAACAGACCATAGCCATGCGTTAGAATGTCCCAGTCAAAGCTCTGACTCGAATCCAATTGAGAATTTCTGACAAGAGTTTGAAACCGATGATGAAAGACCGTGTCTATACAATGTAACTGAGCTTCAGCTGTTTGTGAAAGAAGAATGGGCAAAAATGTCCAAAACATACCTGCAGAGAAAAGAGATTCTAGTATTTGACTAGTATTGACTCTTGCAGTCTGAACAAAAATGCAAAGCGCACTATTCTGGTTTTTAGTTGCTCCTTTCACCCTGGAAATCTGCACTACTTTGTATTTTCATAAAATACCTAAATGCTTTTGCAAAAACATTCTAAAAGGTCTACCCGTTCCCCCGGCAGTCAAAGGACTTTCATGAGGCCCTATAAAATGGAAAGAGAACACATAATTGAAAATAACCTTTGCAGTCTATCCTGTCCCGGGACTTATTTCCTCCTTGGCCTTAAGATGCCATTTCAGTGTTTTCTCATGACATTGTTGTTCTTCAAAAGTAGTCAGTCCACCGTGCTGCGCCACGTGGTACCGAGCAGGATCTGCACTGGTGGCAACACAGTTCTGTGGTGCACTTTTTGTGACAAATCAACCTGGAAACCCTTGGATGTTGCACGCAAAGAAACATCTCACCTTGAAATAATACTTTCCTGATGGGATGATTGTAGCTGTATTTTTTTTGCATGGTTTACTTGCAATTATGATATTCAATTCAATTTTACTTATATAGCGCCAATTCATGAAACATGTCATCCCAAGGCACTTTCCAAAGTCAAATTCAATCAGATTATACAGATTGGTCCAAATGTCCTAAATAAGGGAACCAGTTGATTGCTTCAAAGTCCCGACAAGCAGCATTCACTCCTGGAGAAGCGTAGAGTTACAGGGAGAGTCGTCTGCATTGTACATGGCTTTGCAGCAATCCCTCATACTGAGCAAGCATGAAGCGACAGCGGAAAGAAAAACTCCCCATTAACGGGAAGGAAAAACCTCCAGCAGAACCGGGCTCAGTATGAACGGTCATCTGCCTCGACCGACTGGGGGTTACAGAAGACAGAGCAGAGACACAACAAGACAGACAAACAAGCACAGGAGCACACATTGATCTAGTAATCTGTTCTACATTAGATGGTAATAGCAGGTGATCTGTCTTCTCTGGATGATGTCACAGTTAACAGAACGTCAGACCAGGTGTACCTACTATGAAGGAAAAAAGAAAGAACAAAAAGTTAAAAGCTGAAATGACAGTCATTTCAATGCAATGCAAAACTAGAGAACAGTAGAAATCAGTAGAGTGAGAAAAATAGGCCCTGATGTCCTCCAGTAGCCTAAGCCTATAGCAGCATAACTATAGAGGTAGCTCAGGGTAACATGAGCCACTCTAACTATAAGCTTTGTCAAAAAGGAAAGTTTTAAGCCTAGTCTTAAAAGTAGACAGGGTGTCTGCCTCACGGATCAAAACTGGGAGTTGGTTCCACAGGAGAGGAGCCTGATAGCTAAAGGATCTGCCTCCCATTCTACTTTTAGAGACTCTAGGAACCACCAGCAGACCTGCAGTCTGAGAGCGAAGTGCTCTGTTAGGAACATACGGGGTAATCAGAGCTCTGATATATGATGGAGCTTGATTATTAAGGGCTTTATACGTTAGAAGAAGAATTTTAAATGATATTCTTGATTTAACAGGAAGCCAATGAAGGAAATCTAAAATTGGATAAATATGATCCCTCTTGTTGATTTTCATCAGAACTCTTGCTGCAGCATTTTGGATCAGCTGAAGACTTTGAACTGCATTTTGTGGACTTCCTGATAGTAAAGAATTACAATAGTCCAGCCTTGAAGTAACAAATGCATGGACTAGTTTTTCAGCATCGCTCCTGGACAGAATGTTTCTAATTTTGGTAATATTCCTGAGGTGAAAAAAGGAAACTCTGGAAACCTGCTTAATATGGGATTTAAATGACATGTCTTGGTCGAAAATAACACCAACATTTTTTACTTTATTACCAGAGGCCAAGTTAATGCCATCCAGATTAAGTGATTGATTAAGAAGTTTATTTTTTGAGGACTCTGATCCAAAGATATAAACATAGTGACAAAAAGTTAACTGACCATTTTGTGCCAGAGGACCAAGAGAAAAAAAAAAAAAAACATGAAAATAGTTTTCTTGCTGTACTTGCGATAAAATACTGCAGTTCTTTACAACCAAATATTATGCAACTGATCTATCTGTGCAGCAAAAGAATGTAAGACGTCACCATCAAGATAAAATGGTTATAAAACATATTGTTTTTCACTGCGGGATGTTTTGCTCTGTAGCCATAGCTCTATTTTAGTCAAATGTGACTTTAAATTAAAACTATTTTCTCCTGACCTTATATTGAAAGCAGGCTCTGTATAATAGACGGTGTAGCTTTAAAACTACCTCAGTTTATTATTGACAGCAACTCCTCTATTAACCTAGATAAAGGAGCCTCTTAGCACTTTTTCCAAGGTTTTGAACATCCCTTCTCAGACAACATGGTTCACTTTGAAACTGTGCCATACTTTCAGAGTTCAAAACATGAAAATGTACGCCCCAAAATAAATTATGTTGATCCAGTGACAGTTTTGTTTCCATTTATTTATTTTTTATGATACATTATGATGAATAGAGAAACCTTCTGTCGTCTTTTTGTTTTCTCTTTTAGTATTCAACATGGCTAATCCTGAGCAAAAAAAAAAAAAAGGAGAACCCAAGACCTCAACAACTCAAGACCTCACCAGTAAGAATCAATAAGCCCTCACAGCAGGATTGCGAATGAAAAGAAATGAAGCTCTGCAGGAATAAATGACACCAGCCAATTAGCTGGTGTCACCACGTTCATTAACTAGTGGACATTTCTCATCCTGACTCCAGAGTGCACTCCAGTGGAAACATGAAGTAACACATCTTCAGCTTGGAAAGAGACTTTTACCAGGATATGTGTGTTCTATGAAAATCAGACTTTCAGTAAATGAGCCCATGAGTTGAATGTGTAGCATGCAATCTGATGTTATGTGTTCATTTTGAAAAATATACAACCCACAGACCTACACATTATTGTTTATACTGATGTGCAAAGTATGTATATATTAAATTGAAATATAAACACTACCAGTGACTGATAAACATATGTGTTGTTCCAACAAAATATTAGATAATAAAGAAATACATGTCAATAAAGAGCAAATCAAAAGAAGACAGCCCTACAGTACTGTTTTTGGTGACAATACAGGTTGTTGAGCTCATGTGCACATGTATGTGTTTGGTGAGTGCAACAAAAACAACTCATAGTGTGAAAATGCTGCTTCAAAATGTCACACAGGCAGTGAGTTATTTCCTTTGAGGAACCCTTTGAAGGTGCACAAAATACATAAGAGATTGTGTACTTTGCAGTGTATTCGCCACACAGAAGTATTAGTTGGATGTAATCACATTTCTAATACCTACTAAAAACCACTCAAATTTGGCATTTAATCTGAAGAGTTTTTTTATGCTACAGATGTTTTTTTCTTTAGATTTTACGTGAATCATTTCAATAATTATATGTATTTTCGTCACTGTTAAAAATATATATCCTGCCTACAGAATTGTTTTGGAGCCCATTTTAAAATATCCATAATTCTGACTGCATTACCAATCCTGAAGTGGCCTTCTGACAGCTGATATGGCAAATGTGACTTGCATACTTTGAGGCAATGGACATTAATTTAACTATAGTTTAAAGTGGCCGTGCAACTTCATACAAGAAACAAATACAATACTTAGAACTTATTCTGATACTGCTAAAGCAGCAGTCTGTCCAAGCCAAAATAATTTACTGGAAAATTTACTTCTGGCAACCTATGAGTAGCCCTGGGATGGACTGACCACCTGTCCAGGGTGTGCCACGCCTCTCGCCCAATGACTGCTGGAGATGACCAAACGATGAATGGAAAACAACTGGGTGACGTGAACATTGAACATCTAGCAACTAGGGGTTAACAGGTAAATGCAAGTTCCGTTTACCACCTTTAATTTGTTTTAATGCGCTATTAACACATATGCTTCTGTAGTTTTTGGGCCTCATCTGCGCTGTAGTTTGAATGTTATTTAATTTTCTGCTTCAGCTGTTTCATGTGCCTCAGACCCCATCCACACGAAGACAAACGGCATAAATTTTAATGACCAACAGAACGACACGACGACAAAAACCCTCTAGTAGGTAATCTGGGTCCACTGGTGGTGCTGTGACACTGCAACAGAAACAGGCAAAAACACCGGACATGGCCCGACAGCTCACGTAAAATAAACAGAGCAACTTGTCGGGGTTTCAGACACAAACATCTGCATGAGTTTAATATGATCTTTATGGTGTTTGGCAGGGGACAGGCTGTGTAGAGCGGGCTCGTTAGAAAGGAAGAATACGAGGACGCTATGAACAGCCATAACAAAGCCAGTGTTAGCATGAGCACAACACTGGGTGTCGCCATCTTTGCTGTTGTGTGCGAGTGTGAGGCTCATGCAGGTTACAGAGAGAGGCGAAGTTATAGGACGTCATTTAAGGACAGATGTGACGCGCATGTACACACAGAAACATGAAACAGTTTTCTAATTTCCATCTGGGACCTGGTTTCAAAAATAATCTCCCAAAATACCTAAACGACAAAATACCTTTGAGAATCTCGTTTCCGTGTGGACGGGGCCTTAAAAAGTCGGGGAGACAGCTCCACTCTGTCCCGCCTCCTGTCCATCGCTCCCACCCAGCGGGCTCAGAGCAGCTGTGGGCGGCGGCGCTCAGTAGCAGCTGACAGGATAAGAAACACAAAGAACCTTTGGAGTTTTTTTACTGTTGTATACAAAGACACGTAGCAAAGCATAATTTCTCATGCAGTTTTTCAAAACTGAAACCACACTAAACCTCTTTGAATAAATAAAAAACATGAAAATGCAAAAACAACAAGGACTTTTTGTTTTTAGGGGTTTGCATAAAACACAGAGGTATTCAAACATCATTTTATAGGATGAGTCCTGGTTCTGGATTACACTCCCCATTGTTGCATTTTATTCAATGTACTTTATTTGTGTCCTCATTTTAATCCCACTTAAAATCTGTTGCCTTTGTTAATTTTCCTTCACGGTAGGTAAAACAGATACTTTATCCCGAGGAAAATTTGAGCATCCAGTCCAGTAGTATGCAAAACAAACTATTTGAAATGAAACAAACTGATAACACAGTAGCTATCATAAACGGCACATTGGTGCAAAAATAGGTTGGTATTTTCTTACTTATTGCAACTGTTTTGAAAACTAATTATTTAGAAGTTTTTTTAACTTCTAAATTTTGTCCAATGCAGTTCAGTTTTTTTGTCTAACACAAAAACCTGAACTGCATAGGGAAAAAAAAAGTAATAAAACTGAATAATTACATCCTATAATCATAAGTTCCTTAGCAGTTTGTTGCCTAAATTTAGAGTTCTGTGTTTACAGACTTGACATTGTTTTACGTATTTAAGTAACCAAAAGAATTTTTTAACTGATACAATGTACAGTATTAGATTCATGGTGGTGTGCTGGCCAGAGCCTGCTGCAGCAAAGCATCCCTGAACCTTCACAGTTAATACAAGATTATTTGATCATATTTAGATGATACACCATTAAGTTGGGGTGTAGTAGCACTGCTGGATTTCAGAAAGAAAATCTCAGGTTCAAAGACCCAGCTCTGTGAATGCCTGGGTTCCCATCGGGTGCTCCAGTTTCCTCCCACAGCCAAAAACATGACCTAGGTTAAATGGCCTCTCTAAATTGCTCTTAGGTGTTTGTGATGATGCTTTGTCCTGTATGTCTCTATGATGGACAGTCGACATGTCCAGTACCGCGCCTCTTGCCCAATAACCACTGGAGATAGGCATCAGGAAATTGTAGAGTTTGAGACTTCTTGTAGCATCCTGTGGTCTGCTTTCAGAATGAGCTACAAACTTTCTGAAGGCTGCAGAGAGCTCTTTAGATGTTCCATTAAAAATTAATGTCGATATGTCATGATTTTTGGTCATTTCAAAATCCATATGCAGAATCAACAGGCCACAGATCGTAAATGCAAAGTAGTTTATTAGAATAGGAGCTTACCTGGACTGAAAAGGTTCTAGGTACGAGTTCGGTGATGTCTGAAACGCTGTCGATAATTAGTAATGTTGAAAGTCCAACAGAAGTCTGAGAAGGACAGTAGAGTGATCCATTTCAGCTTACCATCTCTGAGTTTGAAGACAGCGCTAAGAGAGAAAACATTATCCTGGGTTTGGAGATGGTAATGACGGGATAGTTCGAGGGGTCCAAGGGGCTTCTGTGAAGGAAATGAGGCCCTGAGGCTTCGGAAGTGGAAGGACAGGGTGCTGGGAAGCGGGCAGACCAGGGGGAGAAGGCGCCGTGGTTGTCTACAGCAGAGAAATGAGGAAGAGGAAACAACTGAACCTGGGAGGGCAGAGCACAAGGGGAACATAGCAGAAGGTAAGTGTAATCAGCTACCGCCATTTAGGACCTTTGAAAATAACTATAGAAATAACATCAAGAACACAGACTGCTTGACTCTACCACGTAGGATGATCTTCAGGCCAAGAGTGATAGGCCTGCAGCTCCTCATATTCCCGGCAGTAGATGAGGGTGATTGCTGTCAGGTGTGCTTGTCTGCTACCAGTCCACCACGCCAACCAGCAGGGATCCTCTTTTCAGAAGACAGACTCATAGACACACACAAACTAACACCCGTGGATCACAGCAGTCTGATTAGTAAGATTCAAACCATGCACATCCATGAATGGTTAGAAGCCTGAGTGTTCGCAGCCATTTTAAGTGCAAATAAATGAGGTGTCCAAAGTTATTCCTCCCTAAATTCTGCAATTTCTATTAGATTTTACAGAAATGTGCAAAGATACTTTCTCTTCAGTTTTTATTGTTTTATTATATAACTTAAATGTTTCAGTATTGCTGTAATTGATATTATCCATTTATCCAATATGTTAGACCAGCACACAGACTCAGTTCTAGGACAATCGTACGTTTTCTTTCAGGAGGAGTGAGAGAAAATGAGAAAATGTTTGGACCAAAGAATTGTAGTTGAGGCCCAAGGAAATACAGTCGCAGTTCTTGAACACTGCTCATAAGTCAAACCAATATTTATTCGTCTGTGGGGCTGTGATCAGAACATGTTAAACATACAGGAAATGTCACAATACTTCTATTTGGTCTCACGTTTCTGAGCTTTGGGTGAAAGTTTAGAGAAATGTTAACGTCATTTAAATACATTCATCAGTCATAGTTAAAAACACAAAAGTGCATAAAGAATAAAACCGTTTACTTGATTTTGGTGCAGAGGCTGCTGAAACCTCTTTAGCAGCCTTCGTTTGCACAGTAACTGTGGATTTTCTCCTTAAACGCTCCCACCAAAATAATGCTCGGAGGAGTAAGGAAGAATGATTACCGTACACAACTCTTGCCATCGATGCGAGGAGTGTGAGTATTTATTAGCAGCAAAACACCCAAACCCAAATTTAATAAGAGCCTTTAAAAAGATTTTTTAATCTAATTTTGCCTGTAGTGTGGAGGACAAGACAGGTGGACGCTGGTTAACTGCTCTTATTTGCCACAAATTGATTCAGCTTTCTTCTGCTCCTTTTTGCCAGAAAAACAACACCACGTCCCTTGGTGATCCTGGTCACTTGACACCCTTTTCCTGTGACCACTGACATCTCAAACCCCATGAAAACCATTCATCACTGCTCCTTTAGCATCCGATGAACGCGGCGCAACCAGAGCAGCGTACGCATGCATACTGAGGCACAAAAAGCGCACGCACACACACGACTCGCTCCAGATAGGCTATCAATCATGGATATTGTCATTATTCTGTGTCATCGACAAGACACTTTTTCCCCTATCTCTATAGTCTGTCTTTCGCTTTATCCCCTTTTCTTTCCTCCGTCTCTCTCTTCAAGCACACACACACACACGCAGACACACACACAAACGGAGCGGATCATGAATCATAAATCTTATGAATGCCATCTAAAGACTGCTCAGCACTATGAGAAAGAGAGATGATTGATAGACGGGTGTAGCAGTGGCGGAAGGGAAGGGGATGGACGGATGGCTGTGAGAGGCAGCGGCGAGGTCGGGTGCCGTGGTCCAGGGTCAAACGCATCACAACGAAAGCGTGCAACATGGCCGAGAGACAAGGCGAAAAGGCTGAGGGACTTTGGGGGGGGGGGGGGAAGAGGAGAGAGAGGGGAGGGAGTAAAATGGTTGAAGAGGAGAGGGAGAGAGGAGGGGTGTGGTGTGCTGCCACAGTGAGGCTAAAGCCATAACTCATCTTTTATTAAAAATAATGAAAAAACTTAATGAGTTAATAATATCTGCAGAAGGAGATGGAGAGAAAGAGAAAGGAGATGGAGGAAGGGACAGGAGGACAATGGAGAAGGAAGGAGGAGAGAAAACAGCCTATATGAAGGAGAAAACAGGGTCAGAGTGGGTCTCCTCTGGTCATTTGTTTCACTTTCCAAAGTTCACTCAAGATTCATTAGACGGGCAGGGACAATCACGGCGAACGCTCTCTTCCTGCACACCCAAATCCCAAAGCCTGCCTGGTAATTAAAGGCACTTAACAACCAATTAACAGTGATGAGCTAAATTAGCAGGATATTATCTGCTTTGAATCATCCACTGCATTATCAGTGTATTGAAACAGCAATGAACAAACCTCAGTGGCCTGCGTTTGCATGTAGGCAAATGACGGATTAATTACTATTAAAACAGCAGCATCTTAATGAGCTTGGAAACAATTAGAGGGGTCGTTAGCATGTGGAGGAAGGCTGAGAACAGCGGGAACAGAGGGCGTGTACAAAACGAGAGAAAATCTTCATTGGGAGGCAATACTGATTAAATGGACGTACGGTCGCACTCATCGCCCAATATCCACGGACTTATTAAATACATGACATCACCATTTGTCTTTTCTACCATCAAACTACTTTCCTGCTGCCATTAGCTTTCCCCCCTTCTTCTCAGGCTTCCCCAAGTCTGCCTTCGCTTCATCTCTCATAAAAAGCCTTTTTCTTGCTCTTCCATTTCTTTCTCCACTTTCTGCTTTTTTAACTCCCATCTCTCCCATCCCTCCTTCATGCTTGGGGGGCACAGTCCTGTGGAGGAATTTAATATGCAACTTTTATATGAGAAACCAATCGCATACGTCTGGGTCTATTGGGCTCGCAATCTATCGGCCTGGACGGCTAATGCAATAGAGGGAGCCGGGGCTATTTATCACGCAGGGAGCTATCTTTTCCTCTATCTCTCCCACTCTGCCCTCGCTCTCTCTGTCTTTATTCAAGCCCGGATTCCTGGCTGCCACTAAATCAGGCCAACTATGAGCTATGGCTGCCCAGAGGGCATCTCCTCTTTTATGGGAGGATTTGGATTTTGTATCTACTGGTTCCTCAGTGGTCGTTGAGACTGTGCTAACGGAAGCTATAAACATTCAACAAACAAAGGCAACAACTTAAATGCCACCCCCACCAGCACCACCGATCCCAGCAGTAATGACTGTGAACGTGCAGAGAAATACAGCAGGAGGAGGATGAATAAACCTGATGAATAAGATATCAGGGCCATTTACAATGATGCTGCGAGGATTTGTTTGCGTGCATGTCATCAAATGGAGAAAGAGAAACGATTGCACGTGCACAGACAAGAAAGTTTACATTCAGTCATCGTGCACATTAATCTCACCCTGACAGCAGTTTTTTTTTTTTTTTTTTGCCAGCTACGCTTCAGAACGGGTCTCGTTTCTGAGCCACAACAAGCGAAAACATGCAGTTTAAAAAGAGGAAAAGAATTTTGTTAATGGGCTTTAACTTTCGCTGCCGGTTAAAAAAGGAGTAGGTCCATGCCTAAAAGATTCAATGTTCCCCTGTTGCCTTAAATCTGAATCCAGCTTCATAGCACAAACTCTCAGCACAGACCAAGTTTGCTTTGTTTATCTCAAAAATCATTTTTTATGATTACTTTTGTAATTGAGTTCGAAGTTATTGAACTTAAATGGTTTAAAGTTAGGCTGGAGAATTTAGCTCCGCTTTATTTATTTATTTATTTTTCCATTCCCACTGACAGCAAAGGAGTCCAAAAGGATGAGGTTTCCAAATTCTCTGGAGATCAAGTGCTTAGACTTTCCTCCCTCTTGTATGAGTCTGTTCTTTGTAGCCAAACAACTTAGTTTTGCTTCACTTGATTGTATCTTTCTAGCTCAACTGCAGTTACAGTTGCACTTTAAGTGGCTTCATATTAGCAAACTGAATGTCTGAAACTATTTATTTTTTCAAGTGAGGCTCAACATTTGATCTAGAACAGGAGCAGCCATCCCACCATGATTTACCATTTTATTCAAATGTGTTTAAAACTCATTCGGTCAATGAAGCTGCACAGCATCCAACCCTGTTGTGTTTTTTTCCAAGCAGTGGGAGCATTTTTTTTTTAATCCCCAAGTTCTGTACCCACTGAATGTAGTAATAGCCTGTGAGCAGATGCTGTAGGTTCTCTGTTTAGGTCTCATATAGGAAGTTAGATGTACTGTTTGTAAGCCAATCACTGATTTGTAAAAGAAAATATACCAACGCAATGGTCGGCATGTAGAAAGTGAAGGGCAGTTAAGTAGAGAATAAAGTCCAATGGTGGGTGAGAGGTTTACATCCTGTAATGATTCTCAGTGCTCAATTATAAACAGCATCCAACATCTGTAAAGAGCTGATGGAAGTGTTTGCATAAATATCTATCCATCCATCTTTCGCTTATTCATCCACCAAGATCGGGTCATGGGGGCCACATTTCTAGGAGAGAAACCCAGACATCACTTCCCCAGTGACATCCTCCAGCTCCTTCTGCAGGATCCTAAGGCGTTCCCAGACAAGGCGGGATACATAGTCCCTCCATTTGAGTTCTGGGTCTTCCCAGTGGTCCCTAGTGGAACATGGCTGGAAAACCCCCAAAGGAGGTCAGATGATCAGATGCCAATACTACCTCAACTGACTCCATTTTTGATGCAGAGGCTACTTCGAGCTCCCCCCCCCCGGATAACAGAGGTACTCACCCTATCTCTAAGGCTGAGCTCGAACATCCCCTGGAGGAAACTCATTTTGGTCACTTGTATCCGGGATCCCGAATACATCCATACCTCAGGACCATAGGTGAGGGCCAAAATGTAGACAGACCGGTAAATCGAGAGCTTTGCTTGTTGGCTCAGCTCTTTCTTTGCCATGACAGACTGGAGCAGCGCCCGCATTACTGCAGGCAAAGCCCCAATCCATCTGTCCATCTGTCGTTCCATCCTACCATCACTCATGAAAACGACCCCCTGATACTTTAACTACTGCGCTTCAGGCAGAAATGGACATTGTATATCATCACAATCAGCGTGAGGTAAGAAAGTGGCTGTGACAAGTCAGGGTGTTTTTTTCCATGCTAAATGTAAAAGTTTATTTATTTCTGTATTCAGTAGTCATAATGTTCAGCTGTTAGATAAAAGGTTTGATGTTACATGTATGCTTTTTTTCTTAACAACACTGGTTGAACATCCTCCAAGTATAGTTTTGAGCCCAACCATGAGAGGAACAAAATAGACTGAAATACGCACGGAGAACAAAGGAGATTGGGTACAAACTCTAAATCCCAGAGCGATTTTCATGACGGGGGATTAACAGCGAGAGTCCCTGTGACATCAAAGAGTTGCAAAACTCTGCATTGAGCGGCTTTATTTCTTCGCACACAACTCTCCACAGGGTGGACTGGAGCAGACACAGTCGTGAGCGTCTTGATCTGGGTCGAGGTATAGACTGCATCTTCGAAGAAACCTAGGATCCAGACTAAAGTTAAGTCTGATGTTTGTGTATCTATGACCACACCCTGGCCGAAAACAAGAATAGCCGCTAGAACCTGTCTTTGTGATTTCCTGCAGAAAAGAATCAATAAACAATTATTGGTTCCCTGAGAAGTTGCTGCTTCTGTGCATTAAAAGAAGTCAAGTTGATAGGAGACCCTGGGCAAGACCCCGTGCTCACTGATGGGATTATACCCTCCATCCTGGTAATGGATGGGTGGATGGATGGATGGATCAATGTTTATTTCAGACAAAACTTGACATGGACAGATTCCTGTGTGTCAAGCTATGCTATCATGTAATTCAAAAATGAGACTAAGAGCATAATTCGTACTACTTTGTCGGCAGTGGCTCTAACAAAAACTGCTGTCTGCAACAATGCATACTCAAACTATGTTGCGTAAATCTTGCGCTGTTCACATAGCCGCAGCTGCAAACCCTCAAAAGTTTCCTGCTGAAAGACAAAAGTGACAGCGTGCGGCGGACGCTGCCCACCTGCAGCAATTAAAATGCCCCAGAAAACCAAATTCATTTCAACAAATTAGCCACATTACTGGCCACTGTGTAATCGCTGATGGCAATTAATAAGAAATTAGTCACAATCAGCCCTATATTAACATCTCACCCAGGGGCCGCGGCTGGAAATTAATAACAAGAGATTCATCTCTCTTACTGTCTATTTGGCTCGCTCCCTCTCTCTCTCTCTCACACACACACACACACCTATGCTCACCCACCTTTACTGTTCATGAATCACCTCTAAGACGCCCATTTTCTCTATGCAGATCATCTCCTTTGAGCCACAATCTGCTCGTGTATGCCGGCCAGCTTCCTCTTTACCAGAGTGTGAAAACCCCCTGATAGACACAAGTGTGTGTGCGTGTGTGTGTGTGTGTGTGTGTGTGTGTGTGTGTGTGTGTGTGTGTGTGTGTGTGTGTGTGTTCCCACTTCTTACCAATATAATCAACACATGTGCATGACAACTGTGTGGACAAGCTTGTATATTTACAGATACAGCATATTGTATGGTTGTGTGATGTTCGCTGTGATGTGCATGTGTGTGTCTAAGGTGCTACTCAAATGGGGAGGGGGGGGGGGGCGCTGGTGGAGACTGGGCCCGCCTCTAGGGGGGCTCACACCAATCAGCAAAGCACACCAAGAATCAATTAACACCAGTAGGAGGGGGCAAAGGCTACGCACACTTAGACACATGCACATGCACGCGCTGCACTGTCTGAGGAGATATCCATCAGATCAACGTACGGCGCTGGATGCCAAACTGCGTACGTGTGCGTCTTTGAGCCCTTTCCCAGTGTGCCCCAGCCTCTCGTGGTGTGAGGTTGGGGAACAGATTGGGGGTCAGCAGGGGGGTCAGGCCAGGGTCACCCCCCATCTGAGCTGTGTGTGCGCGTGTGCGCATGTGTTTGTGCGTGTGTGTCAGTCTGTCAGTGTGTGTGGACCAGCGCTTTCAGGGCTCGCTGGCAGGCAGAAGAGAACAAGATTGATGGTGTTGATTCAAGCTACAAATTCATTGTTGCCACCAAGTCCTGGGAGGATAAATACATCCGCAGAAATTATGACGGAAGGGACCAAAATGAGTATCTCACATTTCATATTCGTCTCTCGCTCCTTCCATTTTTTTTAAGCTTCTCTCTGGTGAGGGGACAGCTGCTGGCTACATGAAAACCATTCATCATTGCATCTTTACTGTAAAATTATTGACAGAAAGGAGCTCCAGCAGGTATATTGGCTGCGCTGTACAAGTCGGGGATTGAAGATATAGAAAACTTTTGATTTGAGCCGCCTGCAAACAGATTTTGGACGATTGGCTGAAACAGAGAGCAGAGAGAAGACATTTCCGCCAAATAAAGTGATCAAAGAGCGTCTACCATTTGCCCGTGACTGTTCCTCTGCAAAACCCCACCTCTTTCCTCTTCCTCTCCTTCTACATATTGCCGTCTCCATCTGTTGGCCCATTGCATTCGTCCGTCCACTAGCCCCCACTCTCTCCCTTACTCGTTTCCTCTCCTCTTCTGCTCCTCTCTGGCCTTCCTGCCCGGAGGGAGGTAAGGTGATCTCCCCGTGCTGCTGTAAGTGACTGGTATTAGTCTCCTTCTCTGTCTGTCTGTTTGATCCCGGCACTAATGACTCCACGGGGACTAAGGGTCTGATAATGGGAAATCAATATAGAGAATAGCACTCTGGAGTGGCCCCACTTAGCTATCGCTGTTTCACGCCTCTCAGCAAAGCGCCTCTGTGTATTCCTGTGTGTAGGAGTAGGGGCTTAGTGTTCAAGTGAGCACAGGAAATCTGTTTACACACATCGCCTTGCAAAAGTATTCATATCCCCTGACCATTTCACGTTTTGTCACATTATAACCATAGGCTTCAACGCATTTTCTCGGCTTTTGGGTCATAGACCAGCACAGAGCGGCGCACATTTGTGATCATCGCTTTCAACATTCCGGTTGCCTTTATCCCCTGCTGAAACACTCTATGTATCTATTTCATGGTCTGTATGTATGTGGACATCCACGTGCAGCCCAGATTGTCGTGACCATGCTACACTGCAAAAAGGGAACTAAAAGTAAGAACGATTTCTAGAAATTAGTCTATTTTTCATTGATTTGAGCAGGTAAATAAGACTATTTGCCAATGGGATTAGTAGCTCTATCCCTAAAATAAGATAATTAGATATTCTGCACTTGAAACATGATGATGGAGATGAATTGTTCCTACTTTAAGTGCAAAATTCTTATTCCATTGGCGAATAATCTTATTTACCTGCTCAAATCAAGAAAAAATGCACTCATTTCAAGAAAAGTTTACTTAATTGTAGTTCCCTTTTTGCAGTGTAACTGTGCATCCCTACAGCGACAACAAAAAAATCTACCAAGCGGTACTAAAAGCAGTTCATCTCTGAGTCGAATGCTGATCCTCAGCTAAAAAAATAATTATGAAAGTAAGCATGTGCATATTTTAATAGCTGAAAGAGACGGACGCAAGAGAGATGCAAAGCCCTATGGCTTTTTATCATGAATAGAGTCGCCCATGCAACAGGAATAATATCCCACCTGGACTGTGATCACTGTGGTTTCTCCTGAGTAGGTCGCTTCTCTGATGAATGTTCTCCTAGCCTAGACTGTCAGTGTAGGTGGACAGCTGCTGTATGTCATCAAATGACGCAGCGCTCTCTGAGATGATCAAAACTTGAGATGTTGTTGTAGAACCTAACACTGCTTGACAACCAATCCACCGCGTCATCCCTGGCCTGTGTTACTTGGTCTCTATGATGCAGTTTGTTTGTCTAGGTTTTTTTTCTTAAAAATATCTGAGGCCTTCACAGAACTGCTGTGTTTGTACTGGGATTCAATTACGTACAGATGAGCTCCAATTACACATTAGGTAGCTTCTGAAGTCCTGCTCTGTTTATTTAGAGGTGCCAGATGAAAGGGGCTGACTATAAATGCAAACAACATTGCTGCTTTTTTGTGTGGGGGAAAAACATGCTATATTTTGCTTCAGTATGTGCTGCCTTGTGTTATTCTATTACATACTATCCCAATAAAATAGACTGAAGTTTATGGTTTTTGAGGCAATTAAAGGTAAAATTGGTCTTAGGTGTACGAAAACCCGGTGCATGTGTGCATGACCCGTGCGGCTTTTGTAACAGTTTAAATTAAGACTCTCTGGATCAAATCGTGGTTAATGACATGTTTGAAGTCAGCTGGTTTTGAAATGCATGTGGCTGTGTGTATCTGTGTGCCTAATCGGTCGCACCGTGCCTGGGGCAAGGCAGGTGGAGCTGGTGGCATGAGACAAACCCCCAACCCCCCCCCCCAACCCCCAGCCTCAGAAAAAAATAAAAAAAATCCAACCCTAAGGGGCCAGAAGGCCCAGCAAAGCAGGAGACTGGAGTAGGTTTCTCTGCCAGGCACCAGAGCACTGCGGCTGGTGGCAGCTGGTCCTCCACTCCTCCCTCCCCTCGCTCCCCTGCATGAGTGCCCCGCAGGCAAGGCAACAGGAGGGGTGAGGAGGTCAAGAGGCAGGAGAGAATGGGCGACATGCACCATAATCGGCTTTTATGAAGTGGGGAGGACACAAGCAGAGGGGAGACGGGGCTCACAGCTCTGACACAATGCAGCTGACTACAAGCAGTAATGAATTAACACATTAGCTCCATGACTGGGGCGTTCGGGAGTAATCAGCTGCTCTTAAACACAAACCCTGCCTCCAACGCCCTCTCTCAGAGATAAATCACTCATATGCAATTAAAGCAATGACAAACTAATTGATTACATCAGTCATTTTGTCAGCAGGATGTCTGTGAATGCTCCTCTGCGTTGGACCGGCGGCTTAAAAGCAGAAAAACTTTTACTTAGCACTCACAACCGATAACACAGAGGTTAACTCTCCCACAAAGACGAAGAGACAGTCCTGAGGGGAATCCTTCTGTCCAAACTCAAACCATGTGTTCAATTATCATCATCTCTAAATAATCATCAGTAATGCTTTAAATCTTTCCCTCACGTCCCAGTCTCAGCCATCCTGATTTTGCTCTCGTCCATCCCTATAATTCACCTCCGTGTGGTTGCCTACTTCCTTTTTTTTTTTTTTTTTTTTTTTTTTTACTGTCTTCCTCTTCTCCCTCCCTCCATGACTTTTAACCAGCGTGAAGAGGCAGCCATGCATTCAACCATCAGACAGACGAACATGGTCTGAGCTCTCATGCAGAGAAGAAGCATATTCTTCCTCATGAGCAGCCAGAATGCAATGCGAAGTGAAACAAATGCCCATCAGGGAATATTTGAATGCGAATATGTGCAAAGACCCGACCAAGTAAAAATAAAAAACATAAATAAATGCTTTTACAATAATCCGCCACAACATGTAGAGCACTAAACCTTTGCCGTCATATGTCCTTTAGAGAGAAATAAAATATATCCCCTCCAATAAAGAGACTCTTTAGGGACTGTAACCTTAATATCTGGTAATTAAAATCCTTTAATATCTTCCAGGCGATATAAGTGTGACATTTACAGTGACATTTTAGATTGTTTTTTTAACTGTCAATCAGATGAATTGTGTCCATGCGTACTCGGCGGCTTACCAGTCCTCTGGTAACAGGCTAGGATAGATGTGGCTAGGAAAGAGGCGATATGGCTCTCCACCCAGGGCGTCATTTTAAAAAGAATACAAGAAATCTGTCAGTTGCACGTAAAGTTGTCTCCCTGCATGTCAGTGCGGGAGCAGCAATGCAAACTTTAACAAAATATAGGTGTATACGGTGGCTACCTACTGCTTACATTTAGGTACCTGATTCACATATTTCAGGTCGAAGCTAAATCGAAGCTCTTTTTTTAATAAAATCAATCCAGTTTTTCATATTGTTTTACAAAGAAAAGGTCAATTCAATCAAAACATACAGATTGACTCTGAGTCAATTACATGCATGTAAACTGATCCTAGTTATCAAACAATGCCGTTAAATTCAGTTTAATTTTCAAATTGGTTTAAATATGTTCTACCTCAAGAAACCCGGCAGTCATTGACTTGCAGTGTTCTCTCCTCCTGGGTTAGGAGTAGGGTGACCAGATGTCCCGATTTGTGCGTGACTTTGCATTTTTCACTCCTGTCTCTGTGTATCACAAATTGAAATAATATCCTGCATTTGACCAGGCAAAATTCTGAAAAGTCAAAAAAAATAATTTCGACAGGCGCTTTCCTGAAATGTAAAGAGAGCAGAGCTGCAGTCATGGTCACCGAGCTGCACCGGCGGTCAATCAAAATACGCAGCAGCGTCCCACGTCATGACCAACCTGTGCACCACGATGCTAGTAAAATAAAACAGCATGAAAAGGAATTCCTGAATATAACGGAAACTTAAATCAACAAAAAGAAAATGCAGCTATGACAAAGACTGGGGAACGGTTTAGAACTGGGTGAAACCAGGGAAAGGTGAGCCTCAGAAAGCTTTGTGTGAAGAGTACAGAAGTTATTTTCCTATTTCAACACTGTAAAAGTGAGTTGCAAAACAATCACTCAGGGAAGGGGTGGTGTGACGCTCACAGCTCCTCACTGATGAAAAACTGAAATCAGAGACATTTCCAGTGGCAGCTTTTGCCGGGGACAGGTCGTCCAAAACAGGGACTTCGATGGTCACTCAATGTTAAATAAAAATTCATGACATCATCATAGTGTTGGTATTGTGTCCCACAATGTCCCTCAAAAATATCTTTGATGTCCCACATTTGATTTTTTTTCTTGTTTTTCTTTTGTTTTGTTTTTTAGATCTGGTAACTCTAGTTAGGAATAATTGTCGCATTTTACTACTTTTCAATAGATCTGGAGTGAATTTACTCAAAATGCTTATACTTGTATACCCAAAAATGAATTTTGCTATGCCAAAAAATATATTTTTCCTAAAACAGAATATGAACCCTTTATACCTGCTACTAATAAAGAACACAAAAATCGCTTTTTCAATGCCTTTTTTGGCATTACAAACACATTGAATTGAGAGAAAAAAGTACAATGGGCAATTCTGGTAAAGTACAATAACAGCATAGGACAGACCTGTTTTTAGTTCTTAAAGTATCTCAAAAGTAACATAATACATATAAAATAACTTTTTTCGGCCCCGAGTGCTCCGATGACCACGGGCACTACTGTAGTCTTCACCTTCCAGGCTTTTTCTAGTTCTTTTCTGAGCCCTTGGTATTTCTCCAGTTTCTCATGCTCTTTTTTTCCTGATGTTTCCATCATTAGGGATGGCCACGTCTATCACAGCTGTCCTCTGCTGCTTATCATTGATCACAATGTCCTGTTGGTTGGCCATTACCATTTTGTCTGTTTGTATCTGGACGTCCCACAAGATCTTAGCTCTGTCATTCTCCACCAACTTGGGAGGAGACTCCCATTTTGACCTGGGGGTCTCCAGTTGGTATTCTGAACAGATGTTTCTGTACACTATACCAGCCAATTGGTTATGGTGTTCCATATATTTAATATAAGTAGTATTATATATATATATATATATATATATATATATATATATATATATATATATATATATATATATATATATATATATATATATATACATATATATACATATATACATACATACATACATACATACATACATACATGGTAAACATCTAGAAATGAGGTGTAATGGAACTATGTGACTTATTTAAATTGGTTTTATACCTATATACAGTGACTGTTGTAGACCAAATTTACCAGGTCGGGGTGGGGAGGGGGGGCACTGTGGCTGTTTAATTTGAGCCACAGTGCCAAAGAGCCACTTGCGGCACTAGAACTGCGGGTTGCAGACCCCTGATCTAGCAGATGAAAAACTGTGATCCAATGGCTGAAGCTAAAAGTGCAACATCTTAATTTTGTTGAAGTAAAACTGTGATGGTAAAAAAAAAAAGGAAATTGGGACCAATCAGTTACGGTTCATGTGCCAGTGCATATCAGCATAAGAAATAGAGATATGGCTTCAGTACAGGGGCCATAACAGGGGCCAGGACCAGTTCTACTGGGGCACTTGCCCCCACTGGTCCCTGTCTAGGACCGCCCATGCTCATACAAGTAGAAGCAGGTTGCAATATTGTAGTATAATGAATATGGAAAATGGGTGGGCCAATATAAGTTTATGCTTCTTCTCACTCCTTGAATGTGTATATTGGATATATGACATGCTGTTGGTGCCCAGGGCGGTATTCGAGCAAGAACCGCCGTTGATGATGATGGTCCTGTCCGGGTCCCTGATGGGGGATCCCATTGCTCTCGTCTCATCCAACAATCCCACTGAGCATGTCAATATGAAACACTATCCCTCCCTCACCGAGGGGAGGCCGTCCCTCCCATTAAAGATGGGCCTTTATTGATGGGAGAAGCTTACATCTCCGTGAGAAAAGATGGAGAAATCAGTAACTCGCTGTTTTTCTGTCCCGTTCTTAAGCAGATTTACACGACTTTGGTGTGGATGGGTTGAAGGAAGGGTGGACAGTAAAGCTTTGTTTGCCCAAGTTTTTTTTGTTTGTTTTTTGAACAACCTCACAGCTTTGTAAACGCTGCCATATGGGCGATGCAAGTGTCTTTCAGCTTAATACTACCTATATTAAATAGTTTAAATATTTCATAAGGGCGGGTTTTTAGAGCGAGGGAGGGGAAATCGTTAGCTGCGGTAAAGTTTCATTAACTGGTCCCCCATTTCGCTGCGAGGCAAACTCATCTCCTCTTATTGTAATAAAACAATCTCTGTCTTTCTGCCGGTGCCGCTCTCCGCTCGTCTCCCTCCTTCTCTTTTACATCATAATAATACACTACATCCCCCTTAAATGCACTATTACTTACCGCTGCCTTTTCATATTGTAACATCACGGGCACTTTAGCGACAATATAAAAGCGTGTCATTCATTATTCAGAGGCAGCCGGCCTCGTCCCCTCCTTTTAAAAAGTCAGGCGCTCCGCTGAAATTGATAACGGCGAGGAGACGCGCAATAAAAACGCAGCCCCCGGGTACCGAGCTGCAGCCCAAAACCCCCCGATTATGCAGATCAAGTGGTAATTTCTCAAACAAATCGCACTCTTTCACTCTTTTGTTGTCGCTTCTTTTTTGGACTTTTGGAATCAGGGTGTCAGCTTTTATATCGCCCCCGGAAAGGAAAAAATAAAAGAGAGCGAGAGGGAAAGGGAAGATTGATGTATCTGCAATTGTTCATGCGGGCTCCAGCTTTTTAGAAACTAAATATTTCGCTGTGAACGAGATGACCTCCAAACTGCTTTTACGCGGACGGTCTGCTTTTGGGGCTGTTCTGGAGCTGTGAGCCAAAGTACTGTCCTCCCCATTAATAAATCCACATCAGCTGTCAGCCTCCTCATCCTATAGAGGTTCAAACAACGTCTCGCCATGTTTAGATTATAACTAATCCTCAGTGAATGGGGCTCCTTCCGCTCAAAGTGTGGAAACTGACAAAATGCATCAATTCTTCATCTCGACCACCAAGCAGGTATTCGGGTCAGGGCACAGCTCACCACACGGGTTCGTGCCACTATTTGTACTGTATTACTTGTATTTGCTCAGGCAAGTTCACCCTAAAGGTAATTTCCGATCACAAAAGAAATGTAAATGAATAGAAAATATAAAACAGACACATGCAATTGACGTGGTTGAAGATAAAAACAATATTTATCTCCAGGTCTTTGATCGCTGATATGAAAAACGCTCACCCCTAATACCATAAATGGGCAATGACGTCATAGGGTGAAGTAGCATATGGTCTACTTTGTTATCGGTGGCGAGTGGTGGAGAGTTTTTGATATTTTATGTATATTTAAACCTAGTGTATTAATCTGTGTACGTCGTTTGTTTTTTTTTTTTGAATTTTTAGTTTTACCAAAAAAAATAATATTATACTCTTAATTGACTATGCTAAACCCTGTATCTTCTTTTCCTTAGAACTTTACGGCCTTATTTTCACCTTGTTTACACATTTCATCTGTTCTGGTCTCCGCTCCAGATCCAAGTTCGCTTCCCCTTGGTAACAAGAACTGTAGATCATCAGCCCTTTGTCAACCTCCAGCTTGTGCTCACCTATTTACTTGTTAAAACAAAACAAACGGGTACTAATTGCTCAGGGTGACAAGAGCTGTAAACCCAGTGCATTTTAGGATCTGGGTTTTTCCAAGATGTTCTTCCATGTTTGTCTTTTACTGCAACAAATGTAAAGGAGCACATTTGTGGAGTTTTGATGGGTTTGTCCGGGGATAAGTATTTTGAAAATATTTTACGCATCTTTAATAGCTTTAAGGTGGATGTGGAAAACACGTAGAGATATCAGTGGGTGATTTGCTGGGGGCTTTTTTTTTTTTTTCTTGGCCATCTATAAAAAATTATGTCGCATTTGATGTTGCTTATTTCATGGTTTTTGCACATTTTGTCTTTATTGTAACATCTGTCGAACTAGTCCAAGTTTTTTTTTTTATCTTTTCTTAACTATTTACTCAACATGGAGCTGAAATCTTAATTCCGCTGCATCGTCGCCTTTTGGTGAACAGATGGTGTTTGGCTATCTCCATTTTAATCTTTTTTTATTATTTTTTTAAAACTAAATTCAATGCACTAACTGTTCAACAAGTGTCAGAATCGTATTATATGGCACAGTAGACCTAATATGTTGTACATGGGTGCATATGGTAAAATCTGATCTTTAAGCTAAATTGTTTAGCTGTAAACGCCATCCACAGAAACATAAAATTGTCTAAAACGATGACAGCTTTAACAGACCAATTCTCCCCCATCAAAAGCCACCGGTGAGCTCACATATGGTCAGGGTGAAGCAGCCAACACTCTGACTCTGTCCATATTGCCAAACAAACACCCCGGGCCTTGTTCCATCCCATCATATTGCTTTATAACACTTCATTGTAAGAGGCAAGATGTGGCTTTTTTTTAGGTATATTTACATTCCCATTAGAATTTGGAGGTCATGACATCATACATTACAGCTAAACAAAAAATATATATTTTATCAAAATTACGCAGGTTTTTAATGCAATCATAATAGATTATTTGATGGTTTTATTTTGGTTGCAAAAAATATTAGAAATTAATTGGAAACATACTGCAAAAAAAATTAAAAGGATATGAATTACAATAAAAACTGTGGTTTTCTTCTACGTAAAATACAAAAAAATTGTGTTAAATAATAAGTAAGCTGGAAAAAAGAGTGTCGATAAAGTGCTGTAATGTGATAGCTTCAAAAGCCACCTGCCGCATCCAAAGCTGACGCGCATTTGTCTGTCCATGAGACAAGTTAGTGAAAATGAGATTAGCCGGTCACTTTGGGTGCCTGTTACATTGAATCTGAGCGCTTAGCAGCTTCCAGAGCCCGGCCACTTTATCTGGAGTAGCCCGTGGCTTTCCCTTGTCAGGTCATTTAATGTGGCCCTGGCCATCACAGGAACAAATAAGGCCGCGTAAGGAAGGGTTTGCCAAAGTCAGTGGGTGCTGTTTTTACTTTTTTCCTGCCGGTGCTTAACACATGCAACCTTTTCTTTTTTAAAGAGCGTGCGTAATTACGCACTGATTAACAATTAAAACATGTTTCCTTATTATTTTTTGTTTTCAAAAGCTTCAATTTTTTACAACAGAAAGGTGAAATTGTTGCACAATTTAGAGATTCAAACAATAAACATGACAAAACATGTCTGGCTACACATTTTGCGTATAAATAACACGATGAAAATAAAAAAAAAACACATTTATACAATAATCTAAATGACGGGAAGGGGGTTTCTTTTTTATGTCTGAAGTGTTATATTTGATTTATTTCGAGTCTCTTTTATGAGACATGCTGCACAAGTAATCTCCATCTTAACGAAGCACAGCCTAATAGCTTCAAGACAGTATTCCTGTGAGGTTAGTATTCACGTACTTTGCTCAAGTTTGAGATAATGCAGACTAAAGATGTGCCAGAAAGACTAAGGGGACAAATGAGGCGCAATGACTCGCCCGAAAAGGAGAGAAACATGAGCGTAGACCAAGGACTATAAAAGTTATAAATTAGGGCTTTCAACACTGCTGTCAGAGCTCGCAAAGCCTAATTTGACTGTAATAATCAATTTCATTGAGAACATTGGGTTATCCTCAAATGTCCATTTTCTATGAGTCACATAAATGTTCCCGGAGTTGAAGAACTCTTGTTATTTTTCATTTATATTATTAAAAATGTTAAATGAAACTGGCTCACTGAAGATGCCATACCTTACCATATATACATATAAAACACCCTGGCACCCGTGGTTATGGGAAATCTTGTTTATTGTGCCAAACCGTTGGCCTTCCCCTCCGCTGACATTCAATCAGTCATTCCAGTGCCAGCCAATGAAAGGTGCAGAGGGATGGAGGAGGACGGAGCTCCAAGAAGGAGCGTTTTGACGAGGACAGAGCGTCACATCTCTCCAAACGCCCATCAAACTTTCGGCAGAGAGGACTCAATGCTCCAGAAGAGGCCTGTTAGAGAGTATGCGCTGATATATTTTTATTTTTATTTAATTTTATTGGATATGCGCAACGATGGAGAGACTTTTGACGATGAGTTTTGGTGCAGTTTGACAAGATTGTGATCTCCCTCTGAAAGCACCTTCTCCAATTTCCCCATCCTTTCAACGACCGAGCGAGGGATGGAGCAAGCACCCAGCGCGCCGAGTCCTCCTCCAAAACCAGTCAACCACGAACCCATCAGCTTCGGCATCGACCAGATTCTGGGAGCCGGGTCGGAGCCGGAGAGCGGGCGCACGCCGGGGAGACAGAGTGGATCGGATTTAAGCAACGGGGACTCCTACTACAGCTTAGGAAACCCGAGCGCTACCAACGCGCCCTCGTACACCGCGCTGTCAATCTCCCTCTCTGGGATCATGCCTCCAGCGGATGCTTCAGGTTCGTACGGAGAGAGCAGGAGTCTGGGCAGCCGGGGTGTGATACGAGTGCCGGCTCACAGACCTGTAACGGCCCCGGGACCCCCGGCACCTGTCCAGAGCGCAGTTCCCGGGTATGGAGGGCTGTGCTTCCCCTGGATAGGAAACAGGTTCGCCAAGGACAGAATATCAGGTAGGCCAGCTGGCAGACCTAACGGGATCCCCTCATTAATATTTGAACATGCTTAAAACGGCAATAACAGCTCCTCTACCAATAAAACAACACTCAGCTGGTTTATTACAACCAACAGACACGTTTTTTCCCCTTATTATCTGAATAGTTTAAAGAAACATTTAGAATTCTAAAGAATTTACCAACAGTTATGAATACATTATTATTAATATTTGCTTTTATTATTTATTTCATTATAATTTATTTATAGAACAGCAAATGCTTAAGAGGTAAATGAAAACAAATGTGCAGTTAAGATATTTTAAAAGTGGTAAATGGGCCAGGTCCAAACTATGTGAAACATTACTCCGTGTTTCTGATTCCAGGCTTACTGCTGCATCAGTCTAGAAATGTACCAGATGGAATGACTGGGATAAAATGAAATAAAATGACAAAATTACATTGAATATTTTTACTATAAAAATAAGAAAAAGAATGGTTGTAAGTCACACACACCTATACGTACACACACACACAGCACACAAGCATATATATATATATATATATATATATATATATATATATATATATATATATATATATATATATATATATATATATATCGATGCTGTTATACGTTATTAACTATCATTATAATTATAAATAGAAGCCTCTAAGATAGTACATTGTAATGTGATCATGAAGAGACCAAATGTGTACTTGGAGTAAAACAAAGCTAACGTTTTATTAAAATATTTTTATTGATGTGTATTTTTTTTCAATAATTGTATTTTTTATGCACACTAAAACATGGTAAATCTCCTGTTAGTTAAGTTTTATCCTAACACAAACAACGTGAATAAGAAAATGTTGTCCACCATGGAGCAGATGAGTGATATTCCACGCAGAGAACTCTGATTGAATGTTCGTTACGCCTTGTGAAAGAACATTTCTGGGTATTTTTTCACTCACCTCCTCCCTTCCTCCTTGCAGCGGCTCTAGTGCCTTTTGCAGTCACACGGCGGATAGGTCACCCGTATCAGAACCGGACCCCTCCCAAGCGGAAAAAGCCCCGAACCTCCTTCTCTAGAGTCCAGATTTGCGAGCTGGAGAAGCGCTTTCACCGGCAGAAGTATCTGGCCAGCGCCGAGCGGGCGGCTCTGGCCAAGAGCCTGAAGATGACCGACGCGCAGGTCAAAACCTGGTTTCAGAACCGCAGAACCAAGTGGAGGTTGGTAGGAGACTTGAACCAGCAACCAAGTTGCTCTGTTTCGATCACGACTGAGTGTGTAGCTTTCCGTTTTACTTGTTTCTTTTTTATTATTTAAATTGTATTTATATTTGTATTTAATTAAATATATATCTGAATAAATGTGTATAAAGACAAATACAAATAAGATTTTTGCAAGCATAGCTTTGTGTGTGAGTGTGTGTGTGTGTGTGTAGGCCTATGCACTTTGTAACCTCTTGTGACCTTAACTTTAGACAGATTTAGACCATCATTTAGACCTTGAATTATCAAACTTAAGTTTCTGCCTAAAGGAAGGTCTCTCTGTCTCGCTGTCTTATGTTTAACGCCGTTGGTTTTCCGGGGCAATGACTTCCTAAAGGTTTTATTCCTCCTGCTGCCGTCTTTCAGGAGACAGACGGCCGAGGAGAGGGAGGCGGAGCGTCAGCAGGCCAATCGCCTCATCCTGCAGCTGCAGCAGTCCGCCCTCCAGAAGTCCCTGAGCGAATCGGCGGTGTCGGATCCACTATGCGCCCACAACTCCTCCCTGTACGCGCTGCAGAACCTCCAGCCGTGGGCCGAGGACAGGGAATAGGGACAGATAAATTAAATGAAACCACTGGGACTTACTTTGATCCATGCTTTATGGAGGAGCAAATGTGACTTGAGACTGAAGCGTGGGTCGCATCTATTTAAGCGGAGGATTTTAGAACCGGACATGAAATTCTGGTGAGTGATGGCGCACTCAGAAGCAGAAACTGTGGATTATTTTTTTTGTTTGTTTGTTTTTCCACGGTGAGTGGGGTGGAAAAATCAGAACTGTGAAAAACATATCTGAAACAGACTTATTTAAAAAGAAAGAACCGTGCCACCATGTAATTGTCCTCTTATGCTTGCACTTCTGTTCGTTAGATTAAGAAGGGGGATATGAAATGTCGTGTATGCAGTTTGTCTGAGGTATGTAATTAATTTGACAAAGTAAAACATGAGAGTCTATTGTTTTATGAGTCTGTTTGTCTGTTCGCACACGCCTTTCTGGGTGCGTAAGTTCTGCAAAAGTGCAAAATGTGTCAAAGAAACAAAAGCTGAGATTGTTTCATCATAATTTATTTTTTTCTTCTGTTTTTATGGTGCTTATTCAATTCCAGTTCATAAAAGCATTTGTAATCCACCCTCACAGTCCTGCACAAAAAACATTTTGGGACAAACAAAAACATGCCAAAAATATTGCATTTCGGGAAACGTTATTTGAGTTGTAATAAAACAAAAACAGGCTTCGAAAGATAAAGGAAATTCCAGCCATGCTGTAAGTTAAGATAATAAAGGGAGTGATGCATGCTCAGAGATGTTGCTAAAGTCTTTTCATATGCACATTATTATGTTTTTGAATCGAGCCAGAAAACTCTGTTTTGTACTTTCACTGTATATGTGTAAATAACATTATAAACTGTTGTTGTGATCTTTTGTTTTTTTATTCATGCTCCTTTCTGGCGAACCAAAAAAAAAAAAAAAGGAAAAAGATTTTTAGGTTTTTAACTCGTGTTATTATAAAGCACAGAAGGGTCAAAATGAAAAGAAAAAACATGACATGAGTTGGGGGGTTTTTCCTGAAAAGTTTATTGATCAATATGATTTTATACAATATTTCAATACACAAATCATTTGAATTGACAGTCTTAAGTGTCTATATGCCTGTCTACCTCTCTGTCTTTTTGTCTGGATTCCTGCGGCTCATTCAGCTGACTTTATTGGGAGAGCACAGTGAGTAAAACCAAAATATTTAAATCCCTCATTTCTGCTCAATCTCCAGTACGATGGCTCTTGTTTGAAAAATGGCTTCCATTCCCCCGGAATCAGTGATGAGGTCTAGCTCTTGGATCGTCGCTTTCCTCCGTCACCCTTCCGCCCCTCACAGTGAAATGTTGGTCACTCTGAGTCAACGTTGGGCTTTTTAAACAAGACACACCTGAAGACACAACCCTTCTCTCTCCCTAAAACATGCTTCTTTCCACTGAAGGATCCTCAACATGAACTGATTTTTATGCACATGCCCCAACATCAAATAGTTCTGCAAGCAGGACGTTAACATCATGACACACACACACACACACACACACACACACACACACACACACACACACACAGGTATATTCATGTCCTGCTCACTACCTGTAAACCAGTCGATGAGCTCTTCATTTAGCAGTTATAGAGATAGGCAGTGTAATTACAGTTATACCCACTCAGACAAAAGGACAGACGGGTAATCAGGATAAGAAACACAGACAAACATCAGACGTTAAGAAAAAAGCCACAGGAACAACAGTTAAATATCTATAGTACAGCTTAGTTGTTACAACACTGAAGAACTGACTTACGTCACGTTAACGCACACTGACTGATTTCATCTCCGCAAACAGATCTGCATTCTCGGATAGAAGCACTAAGACAAAATAATCTGCCACCAACTCTGCAGAAATGCATTAAATACGGTATAGTGTTGGCCTCTGTCCTACATGCTTCATTAACTGCCAATTTTTTTGCTGCACTGTTACGTAAAATTATGCTGAAAGCGGATCATTGTTTAAGACAAATCGCCCGTAAGCCGCTTTTCAGTTTTCAACCCATGGCACACTGGACCAAAGGTGAGACTGGCGGCGTATTTGCTCAGTTGGGAAGAAAAAAAAACCAAACACAGTCCAAGCTGACTGTAAGCCACAACAGCGACAAACGAAGGAGGCAGACACGAGGTCGACGCTCAGAGAAAAAGCAAATAAATCTGAAGGACGTTTCCCAAAATCAGTGAAGGATTTGTCCCCAAACGTACATTTCTAAACCCACAGTGGCAGTTAAAGCTCCTTTTTTTTTGCTTCTCTCTGAGGTTTTGATGTTTTTTTACTCCTGCAAACTCTTGTCCATTTCGCATTCTCCTTATCTTTCTTCTTTCCTCATCTCTTGCTCTGTGCTTTCATCTGTTGCTCCACCTCTCTCCTGGCATTTGTCATTTAGATGACATTTTCAAAGAGCTGCAGAGACCTCATGATGTTTTCATCCTGAGGGGAAAAAAGAGGGGGAAAAATTAAAAAGCTTAACTTCAGAGAAGAAAGCCATCCAACAATCACCCTTTAATTCATTTTACTTGCCACCAGGGGGCGGTATAGGGCAATACAATCTGAATGATCTCTCCCAACACAAACACATTATACGGAAGACAGCAAAGGCCATAATTAATAGGCACCATTGTAAGACTTGCAAAGGTAGGAGGCCTTTAATAAATGGTGAGTAAAGTTAGTTTTATTGGATGGATAATTTTGTGCAGATATTTTAAGAGGTCAAATCTGGGGTACATTTATTTTGGCTTGTAGAAATAAAACAACAACAAACTCAGTTGTAATGTATTTTTAAACAATAAGAGAAAAATGCACAGCACCCTCAGTTTAAGTACTTTAAAAGATTAAATGTACCTCTTGACAGGAAAGGATGAATTCATCAAGTGTGACAACACCGTCTCGATTTTTGTCCATTTTCTGAGGATAGATGAACGTGTGTTAAAGACAGACAGAATTTTGCACATATACTGTGCCTTACAAAAGTAGTCCTTGAGCCTTTCCACATTTGGTCACATTGCAGCCATAAACCTCAAGGTATTTATTGTGTTTAATTTGGCAGAACAAACGCGTAAAAATGTGAAGTGGAGACACAATATGCATAGTTTTAAAAATATTCTACCAAAAAAAGTCAACTGAACCTAAAATGCAGCATGTATTTATATTCAATGTTCCATTGATCACATTTCGTAGAACTGTGATCAATGGATTTTTGCCAAAACTTTCTTTGAAGAAAAAAAATGGATGGAGGGCATTCGTGAGCATCAATTTTCAACTCTTGCATCAAAATTGTTTCGAAGTCTGGACTTTGACTGGACCATTCTAACGTGCATATGCTTTTGGGGGAGGGGGGGTATTTCCCCATATATAGTGTTTCACATGTTGCCCAAACACATCAGTTTCTGTCACATCTGTACAGAACATCTGCTCCCGGACATATGTCCCCGGTATAGCTTGAGGGAAACCGTGGATGGGAATCATATGGATTCATTTCACCAAGGCCTTTTTCATGACACACTTCCATAAAGGTCAGATATGTAGTCTGGTTAGTGCTTTCCTTGGCTGTCAGCTTAGATGAATGACCACGTCTTGCTAGTTTTGCAGTTGTGTCATCTTCTTCCCTTCTCAGATGATGGATTGAGCAGCGCAGTATGAGATGTCTAAAGCCTCGGATGTAGGTTTATAACCTCCGTTCAATCTTATTCACACTTTATTTCGAGCCTGTGCTGCGATCTTCATGATGCTGCTTCTTCACTACTCTTCTCTACAAAAGCTCTGGTTTTACACCCAGATTAAATCATGATCAGGCTGACTCTGTCTACTAATCAGGTTATGTCTCTTAGTTGGATTTTTATGGGTATCAGAGAAAAGGGGGGAAATGGACTCCAGCCCTTTTACGATTTTGTTTGTAAGCAATTATGAGGGTCACACATCCTTTTCTTTCCACTTTACAATAATGTCCAACTTTATGTTGACCTATCAAAAACATCCCAGAAAAATACACTTACGCGGTGTTGTAACATGACATAATCTAAAAAGTGTAAAAGGTATTCATACTTTTGCAAGACACTGCACCTAAACTATGTCCCCTTTGTAAGACTCAACAGTTAAAATTGTGAGGTTAGCATCAAGTTTAGTTTAGACGTCACAGCTCACTCTAAAATGAAGGTTTTCCTTCCTTGCAGCTTCCAGATGTATTAAACACTTACAGGTAGAGCTCAAACGACTAGAATATTGTGAAAAAAATTCAGTGTTCTTGTCACTCATTCCAGGAAGTGAAATATTATATTGATTCAGTAGACATAGATTGAGTCACTTCTAGCCTTTATTTCTTGTCATTTAGAGGATTATGGCTTACAGATAATTAAAACCCACACCCTAATCAGCTAATTAACTCAAAGCACCTGTAAAGGGTCCCTGAGCCTTTAAACAGTCTCTCACTCTGGGGCTGTAGGCCACACAACGACGGGGAAGACTGCTGACTGGACAGATGTCCCGAAGACAGTCCTTGACACCCTCCACAAGGAGGCTAAGCATCCAAAGTGCATTGCTAAGGAAGCTGGTTGTACACAGGGAGCTGTATCCAAGCATTTTTTGAGAAAGTTGAGTGAAAGAACAAAGTGTGGCAGGAAGAGGCGCACCAACAACAGGAGCAACCTCAGTCTGGAAGGGATTGTCAAGTAAAATCCATTCAAGAATTTGCAGGAGGTCTGAGACTGGGGTCAGCGACTCAACAGTCACTACTAGGGCTTGACAATATAGAAAAAAAGCATATCCATAAAACAGAAGTCATATTGATTGATGTCAATAATTATCCAAAAATTCAAAGCATATATTTCAAGTGCAGCCCTGGCCATTTTATGCTGTTGCCTGATGACCTATTTTTAAATAAAGAACGCTGAATTCCTAACACCACCCTTTATTTAACCAATTTTTAACCAAAACTAAGTCTTAAAAAAATAACATGTGCCCTGTGAACTCTTTGAAGCTTTGGTAAGGAGCTTTACTGGGTCTGTGTTTGTAATTGATTGGGAGGATGGAAAGACTGTAGTATCATCCTACATGATAGGCTGGAATGCAAAAGGAAGGAAAACTGTTCTTCTATTGAACTTTTTATCGACCCCTTTATTTCTATTGAACTAAACGTTTATTGATTGATATATATTATTGAATTTTCATCCATCCCTGGTCATTACGCAAAGATGAATCCTACACATGGGCCACAAATGTCCCTTTCTTTGTGTCACGACCCAAATTAAGCGACTGGAAGACACTGGGTTGTTGCTCTGTGGTCCAAAGTCCTCCTTTCTGATGAAAGTAAAGTTTGCATTTCATTTGGGAATCGATATCCCAAAGCTGAAAGAAGAGTCGAGAGGAACAGAATCCAAGCGCCTTGAAGTCCATCGTGAAGTCAGAGATGGATTGGGGTACCATGTCATCTGCTAGTGGTGGTTCATTTTCTGAAGTCTACAGTCAATGCAGACATCTGCTAGGAAATTTTCACGCAGCTCAAGCTTTCTTCTGCTAGCAAGCTTTAAGCTGGAAAATAAGATGCTGATCTTATTTTCCAGCAGGTCCTCAATGCCAAAGGTACCAAAAGCTGGTTCAACAACCATGTAGTTACTGCTTGATTAGCCGGCCAACTGGCCCGATCTGAACCCCATAGAGATTCTGTGGAGTAATGCCAAGAGGAAGATGAGTCACAAAACCCAACAATGCAGATGCAGCAGAACCACAGGTTGGTCGCCTCCGTGCAAAGCGGCATTGATGCAGGAATTCATGCAACTGGAGGCCTAACAAAGTATTGAGTACTTAGAAATAAACATACATTTCTGTTTAAAACCAATTTCTATTGATTTTATGTAACATTTAAATTTTCTGAGATACAGAATTTTGGATTTTCATTATCTGTAAACCATAATCATCCAAATTACAATAAATAAAGGTTTGAAATGTTTTACGCCATGTGTCATAAATCTATATAATACATGACTTAGGCTATCACAAATGGGTAAAAATTTGTATTTTTTTTTTCACAATATTCAAATTATTTTAGGTTGAACTTGCAATTTTGCCGTTAGTGTCACTCGTCAGTGTTTGTGCTTTATCAGATTTAAATAAAGCAATCTTGTTTTTTTGTACCTGGAAGAAGGCATCCACATGCTGTTTAGGAGCATCAGTTTTCAGGACAGGGTACGTGTACTTCCCCATCATGTCATATATTGCTCTGACGATGTCTGTCATCTCCTGTGAAACAGAACAGAAGCAGAGCCTTAAAGAGGCCCGAGGTATGAAACCCCACAGTTGAAAGAAACGGATAAAAAAAAAAAAATCAAAAACCTCTTTGCTGATGTATCCATCTCTGTTGATGTCGTAGAGATTAAAGGTCCACTGGAGTTTCTCTACGACAGAACCTCTTAGCAGGATGGATAAAGCGTTGACAAAGTCCTGAAAAAAAAACAAGAAAGAAAGACAAAATCACAAACTGGAAAACATCCGAGAGGGGAAACTCCTTTACGTGGCAACAATCAGCAAGGAGAGCTGTGGAAACGAGTAAAGCAAACCTCGAACTTTATTGATCCTGTCTGTCCGGTGTCAAACGCATTGAACAGGTAGTGAGCGTAGGCGCTGGCATCTGGAGAGGCAGGAGAAAAAAAAAAGCGCACTTAACAACCTAACTTGGGTTAATAACGAGCCAAAACCGATGTGCACAATCCTCACCCCCATGTGGAAAAAACTTTGAGTAGATTTGTTTGAAGGTTTCCTCGCTCACGATTCCACTGGGACATTCCTGAAAGGAGAGATGGGGAGAAAATGGACAGAGGTGAGGAGAATGTGCTGGGACAGGAATAAGGCCCGACGACAAACAGACATCTGGGTAGGTATGCCAAAGAGGAAATAATGCATGTAACACAATCGAATGTCCTTCGAGGAAGAGACGGCCTGAGATAAATTAGTGATGGGTGAGATTTTAACAATCCCGGTAGGTTGTTCCTCTTTCTTTATTTTAATCAACTTTTGTGTCAATTCTTATATAATCCTCTCTGAAAATTAAATAAACCCAGAAGAGACTAATTAATAATTTATTCAGAGAAAAAGTAAAGAATATTTTAATCCAGTCGGTAACACATGTTTCTCTTAATCAAGGTTTAGATAATTTGTTTATGTGTTGGGGTTAATCCCTAAAATCCTGTCTCACAAATATTTCCTGCAACATTAATGCACAAATCTATTGCCTTAAGAGTTGGAAGACATTTTAAATGAAATAAAAAGAATGCAAAATGCTGGAAAACAATTATGCAACACATAAAACTCTCCACTTTGGTTTTACTTCTAGTTTTTCTTCCAAAGAAGATAATTCTTTTTAAGAATGTAGTTCATAACTTCAGCTTGAAGCTAAAAATGGGTCTATAATAATGAAGAGAAAATATTAAAAAATGCTTGACATAATGGTTCATAGACTCAGAGATATATTAACAAAAAAGGTCAGAATTGTTCAGATGCTATAAATCCTTTGTCGGGCTTGAATAAAACAACATCTTGCTTTCATAACTACAACGTTTAGTCTCATCAGCTCCTAAACACAGTGTGTTTGGTTAAAACCAGAGGCGGTGCAGCACAGCATAAACAACCACTAAATGTTGTGTCTGAATCATTTGCAAACCATAGCGGTCCATCTTACTTATGTTTAGTTACAAGACAGAGAGCGCCCTTACATTTCAAACAAGAATGTAATCCCACTATCTGTTTATGTTCACCGGAGAATAACCTACTGTTATAAAGCAATTCCTGACTGAAAGTAATCATGTACAAAACGCAACAAGAGAGTTCAGTAAATATTCTTGATATCACAGCTTTAAACAAATAAAGAGGAAATATTTGGAGAAAATAGATTCTCAGACTTCCTCTTCCCGCTACACTTGTAAGGACTCTTACATTCTTGAAGCCCCTGTAGAGGACTTGGAGCTCTCTTTTACTAAAGCTGGTCTGAGCTTCGAGCTGGTCGAGGCCCTCCGGCCGATGGCACACAGTGGTCATCTCCAAGTCATCGTCGGCTTTGTCTGAAAGGGTTGGAACCAAAAGGAGGAACGCATCAGTATAACACCCGGCTCATTTCTACACATTTTTCATGTCCAAATTTTATTCTTTTTCAGACTGATTAGCAGAGTTCTCAGTCTGATTGGAAAAAATACAAAAGTTCAAAATGGATTTACTGCAGATGGTCCCATCAGTGACAGGCTTTAAATTCATACCCTTCAAAAGGCAATGATCCGAACGCTTAAGCCATAATACAGGAAGTCATAGAAGCCCTTAAAGGATGGGGTGTGTGGGGGGACCTCAGTGTAGAGATTTATTTTGTAAGACCTAAAAGGGGCTGGAAGTTGATCCTGCTGTTAGCATTGTTGACTTGCAGCCAAAAGATCCTGGTTTTGACTCCCAGCCAGGTTTTAATGTTCTCCTCTTGCATGCGTGGGTTCCCTCCAGATACTCCAGCTTCCCCCAAATAAAAAAAAACATAAATATTACCCGTATCGCACGTCCCCTTACAAGATGGAGTGGCAAAGCACCAATATGATCCTCGAATATAAGCTCAGACTTCGTGGAGCCTTTTTTTTTTTTTCATAAAAAATTTTTTCTAGTAGAAGAGAGGATGAAATATAGCAGTGCAGAGAGGCAGAGGTCAGATCAGCAACCTCGTGTTCGTCCTCTGTCGGGCCCTATCATTACCAACTCATTATCGTCCTCGCTGCAGGGGAGGGGAGGAAGGACACATTGACTCCTCTCTCACACACACACACACACACACACACACACACACACACACACACACACGCCGATAGGTGAACATCCCAGCACACAATCAAACACCTTTCCTCCATCCCTTCTCTCTAACACGCCCATCTTCACAGCTTCACAGACCCCTGAGCCATTCACAGAGTAATAATTATGCATGCTGTTATAACTGTGCATAATTTAATAGAAGTAATAAAATAGTACTAATAAAAATTCAGAATATGATAAAGTGGTCATAATGGGAGGTAATAAAGCTCGGAGCAAAAAAAGGGGGAAATCTAGGACATGTTTAGATTATAAAATGTGATGTTTAATGAAGGCCCTTTAAGATATTGTCTAAGTGACGGAGCAGCGTACGAGTGGCCAAAATAGATCTGCCTCACATATAATATACCTGCAGCGAGTCTCGAGCTGCACGGCAACCCCAGAAATTCAAAGTTCTAGTCCACAACCACGGCTCCACAGCATGGGCAGTCTAAAGTAATCAACTGTAAATTGCTCTTTTTCCAGCTTTTGTGAAAAAAATCTAAAATACAAAGTCTCACCCTTGATAGGCTAAAATTTTACTTCTAAATCTGGATATTTAGTTTTGATTTGAACTGATAAACCTGATAATTTTAGTAATGATGGTTATCATATGAACCTTAAAACATGAACTACGCTAGTAATGCACAGTTTAAGGCTTACTGCGTCCTTTGCACTCAAGACTTTGAAACATTAGCAATTCTGAAATTAAGATATTTTTATCCCTGGGGAAACCATGTGGACTTTGCCAAGCCTCATTACTTCCGTGCCTCTCCAAGTCCATCCTCTCAATAAATCCTGGGTGCAAGGTTGCAGTGCAAGCTTAATTACTCTGAGTTACAACACAATCAGTTTAACCAATTAAAATCCAGCACACAAAGAAACAAAATGCCTCTACCCATCTTACATCTCATTAAAAATGTTGGACTTGAACTTTAAAGCCAGTTTCAAAATGCACAGTTTTAAATATATGCTACATACGTTCTAAACTCAGATCACTCAATGTTTAAATGCTATTAAAAAACACAATGTTGTAAAGATAAAATATGCCTTTTTTCAATGCTGCCCATTCTTTGCCCAAGCCTTATGAAGTTTTAGAGCTCCAAATCCTGAGTAACCTCTAATGTCCTTCGTGAATCTTTTTGACAGACATACTTCATAAAACAGCATCCTATCAGGAACTGCAGTTAAAAAGAGACCCTCCAAGGAACAACTGCACGCATAAAACTTTATCAATGCTTTAAAACATACCTTTTTCATGCAAAATGCTATAAACTACAACATTGAAAACTGAGACATCCATAATTTCATTGTAAATAGCAAAAGGTTGGTTGAAATACAGTTCATTCGTGAACTGAAGCCACTGCTGTGCAAAACGTCCCCTTTTCTAAGGATACATCTTGTAAAAATAAGCTACAATTAATGCAGGATATAGGAGAAGCAGCACGTTGTGCAGAGGATCTAACCGTATTTTTTATTTAAAAGATGTAAGGTAGATGAGATTAACAGAGTTAACAATTTACTGCTTACTGTATGTAGTAAATACCATCCAAATATCTCTCAATTTAAATAGATAAACAGGATCTTAACTGGAGGAGAGGCATAGCACAAGGACTTAGCATATAGCATCAATAGATGTGTTTGCATTCAGTTGTTTATTGTTTCCCAGTCAAACGGGATTAATCAACATCAGAGCAAAAGTAACTTCCACCTGCTCTATTGTCATGTCTTTACCGAAGCGATAAAATATCCATATTTTGTTTAAGATGTTTGCATTACTAGATAGTATAAATCTAAATAAAACATAGTTGCGCAAAGTAGTGCGGAAAATACGCAACATTTTTATTTACAACAACTGAACAACCAACAGATACTAAGAGGTGGAGGAAGAGCAAGATGTACTATTTATACCGTTTCGTTTTCCCTGATCTTTTGCTTCCATGACCTTGGTGAATAAAGGCTGAAACAGTCGTTTCTCTGACTAGATCTGACCTGGATCACAGCTGCAGGGAAAACTCACCCTCCATAGAGATGACTCCCAGCAGGTGCAGCAGTTTGACAGCTCCACAACACAGCAGGATGATGAATACAGTCTGTAAGCTGTTGTCCTTCTGCACCTCTCTTTCCATGCTGATCACTTACCAACGACAGCTTCACATAACGTTAAACAAGAAACTTCCAAACTGCCTTTAATGCTCTCTGATGAACTTTGAGCCTCCATGAGCCTGCTCCACCAGCAGAGATATCTGCTATCTGCTTCTTTTTATCCCCTCATCTCTCCATGTCGCTGGAGCATCTCCCTCCAATGTCCCCACCTTTTCTCCATCCCTTTAACTCTTTTTCTATCCCCCTCGACCCCGTGTTCCTAGGCGTTTTACAGTCTCTGTGTCCTTCACAGTTAGGAGCTGTATTTTAACAGCAGGGTACACTCATATCTGCACAGTCACACCATGACTTCACCTTCATCTGTATGGTATTGTGTCTCTGTACGTCCTCAAACAGGTCAGCACTTGATTCATTTCTCCATTTACATATGATTATCTTCACTGAGCGTAAACTATTCATGACAAAGTGACTTTTCTGGCAAGGCATGCTGGATTCTTACTCTAAAGTGTAACCCCTTTTTTTTAAAATCAAAAGTCCTGGTGAAAAATGAAATTGTCATTAATCAACGTTTATAGCCGGGAGCAAAACAACCAGATGTTTATCCACCAGCAGGGGGCAGCAGAAACCAACACAAAGCTGCTCATGTAGCACTGATATAAACAAAGCTATAAAAAACATACCTTATTTTTCTAATAAATTATGGCTCAAAACATAAAGCCTACTTGGCGGGTTTATAACACAGCATGTACATGTCACACAAACTGTATTATAGCCCCAGATGTCACTGAGCCTAAGACATGAACACTATGGTATTGAAAAATTGATTTTGATCTCTCCTGATGCTTCATGCATGCTCAGTATGAGGTATTGCTGCAAAGCCATGGACAATGCAGACGACTGTCACTGTGGCTCTACGCTCTTTCAGGAGGAGTAAATGCTGCTTGTCAAGACTCGATGCAATCTGCTGCGTTTCCTTAGATAGAAAACTTTTTGACCAATCTGTCTGGATGATATGATTGAATTTGACTTCATAAAGTGCCTTGAGATGACATGTGTTGTGATCTGGCACTATATAAATAAAATTGCATTGAATTGAACTGAACTGAATAGAATTGTGGGAATCTGTTTCTATAGCAGAGCCGGAAAACCTCCTCACAGCTATTTGTAAAATGGCTGAAGCTAAGATGCCAGATCTTTTTGGGGGGAAAAAATATAATGTTTGAAATATATCTACTATAGGAAATGTGTAT
Organism: Fundulus diaphanus; assembly: GCA_037039145.1. Taxonomy (NCBI): domain Eukaryota; kingdom Metazoa; phylum Chordata; class Actinopteri; order Cyprinodontiformes; family Fundulidae; genus Fundulus; species Fundulus diaphanus. Next base: position 36,406,203 of record CM073125.1, read on the forward strand.
TAAAATGTTAAGAACCAGCATCTTTTAGGCTTTAAAATAAATCAAATTTTCAAAAATAGGATGGATAAATTTTCTTCTATTTTATGTTATTTGCAGAAAGTGGTGTAAGAAAATCAACACGTAATTTCCAACACAATGACAAGAAAAATTGATTTTTACATTAACATTACTAGTACTTTTAGTGTCCTTCTGTTCTTGATTTTTTTTGTAATCCTGTGAAAAAATTAAAAACTGTTAAAACCAGATTTGATTTTATTTCTATTTAAAGACATTAGTTGGTTATTTGTCATTTTAGCCACAGCTGCTTAGAGCTATTGTGGAAAGTCCAAAGACCCAGACCCCAGAGCTACAATTTAATGGTTTACATCAAAGAACATTGTCAATAATCCATCCATCCATCTATTTTCCGTCACACTTGTCCCTTGTTGGGGTCACGAGGGGTGCTGGTGCCTATCTCCACCATTCAATGGGCGAGAGGCGGGGTACACCCTGGACAGGTCATTGTCAATAATATAACTTATAAATTGACTGAAGTGTTTTTCTGAAAAGCACAATGGGCAATAATATCAGTCTTTAACTTTGTAAAGTTGGTGGAGAGATATTGCGAAAGACTTACAGACCTGCAATAGAAGGTGATTCTGCAAAGTATTGAGTTAAGCATGTCTAATACAAATCAAAATTTTCAGATTTTTTTTTTGCCAGAAGATTAAATACAGTATAATTTCCTTCCACTTCCGGATAATGCTCTGATTTGTATTTGTCTATCACCAAACGTCCTATTAAAATAAGCTGAGATTTGTGGTTGTACTTTGACAAATGTGAAAAAGTTAAAGTGCTTTAAATCCTTTGGCAAAGCACTGTGTACAACTGTCCTAATAAAGACAATCACTGTGAGCGTGTCCTAGCCTTACAATGGTGTACACATCTCTCTGTGGGTGTTTTGGATCATTACAGTAAGGTATAGCCATAAAATAAATAAAAATCCCTCCATCTACCTAAACTTACTCATGAAAAGCAATGTCTGTATTTCCACCACTTTATCTTTCTCAGGAACTCTGTCTTTCGTTGCCCTCTCCATAAACACACTGACAGTATCTTATTCCTCCGAAGCTTGGCTCTTGTAAATTGCTTCTGATAAACTCCTCAGCCAAATTAGTACATGTAAATGTTGATGAAAAAAGGAGGAATGGTGGCTTAGTAGTTAGAGAGCAAGGTGCTTGTGTCCTGCAGAGGCTGCAAGGTTGCTGGTGTGACTCCCACAGACTGCCACTCCGGGTCCTTTAGCCCCAGAATGCTCCCCGGGCGCTGCACAGCGACAGCCCACTGGTCCCTGAGGGATGGCTAAATGCAGGGGACAGATTTCACTGGAATGTATGTTGCAATGACAATAAAGATGTGTATTATTATTAAAAGGAACAAAGTGAGCTCAAGTGACGCTATAATCTTGTAGCCTGCAGGGGGCGCTATTGTATTACAGAATTGTTAGTCACGTCTTTATTACTTACTGCTTGGAAATTACAGCAGGAGTGCCAAGAACAATTGAGTTTAATAGAAAGGTTTAGCATTTCATCTTATTTTATGAGACATTTTGAAAAATATTTCTCAGAGTAAAATTTGTTTTGAAGGCCAATAATCTCGTCATGTCTGGTGTTTATTCAGGTCATAAACTGTGATTATTTAGGAACAATCCTATTTGACAAGAAACACCAACCCAAAAGATGTATATAAACTCTGCAGTAGGGATGGCATACTAAAAAAACACCGTGCCAAGCTCCAGCTAATAGCTGTACAACAAAAACAACATATTCCTATTTGATGTGACACTAAAATGAATCACTTCACATCACATAATAGGGCATATTGTCCTTCCAGGAGTGTGGACCATATCAGAAATGTTTGTTAACACACCTTGTCTTGTTTGAACTGCACAGAGGACAAACCAAGGCTAAAGAGAATTTGGAGTGCTGCTAAATTAAAAGTAAATACAAAATGAGCCCATCTCAGTTAGGCAGACAGCGATAGATCAGGCATGTCCCCGCTGATTAGGATGTAAAAAGATTTAACACATTTACCAAACCATACCACTTTACAATCAAAGGACTTCACGTCATCACGACATTACGTTCTTCCACAGTTTTGGACCCACAACAGAGAAAGCTCTGTCACAACGGAGCTTGCACTGTACCATAGAGTCCATAAGAGCATCTGATCAGCTGACCTCAGAGAGCGTTGTGGGACATATGACTGCAGCAGATCAGAGAAATTAGAGGGGGCACAACTATTAGAACATTTCAAAACATAGAAAAGGATCTTAAAATGTATTCTGAAGTGAACCGGAAGACAATCAAGGGATACCAAAAACTGGAGAAATTTATTCTCTTCTGCCTGTAATTTATAATTTGTTGCTTTTAAAACATGAAATAGGTGAGTTACAAACACTTGTAATGTAGTTATCACAATGTTCAGGTGGTTATTGAATAACCAATCTATCAGGTGTGTAAATGCTACTCTGTGCATAACAGATCTGGCTTAGTGCCTTGTGAGTAATATGACTGTGAGCCCCGCAGATGTAAGTTGTTTACTGACAGGAAAGGTCAAGTGCAACAGCTGGTTGAGAATATCATGTTTGCTCTAAATGGCTTTAAGGCCATGCAGGATTTGCATAGATGACAGTATTCAGTTCTGCAGTTATTACACCGGACTCACGTGTAATGATGAAGTTAGCACAAAAGAAACTGTGTCTGAGTAGAATAAAGCAGATTCATTAAGCGTTTGCTACCACTGTTCAAAAAAAGTTCACTAAGCATAATAGTCTTTGAACATGATGATGATCATGGTCAAAACATCTAAAGTACTTGTTGGGCATCTCTTTAAATGTAGCTGAAAAGTCACATATTTTTGATACTCCTCTAAAGTTTGAACTTATATGTGGAGCAATGGTGTATGCGTTTCAGGACCTGGGACAGCGCACACGAGTGACAAACTTATGACGCAAACAAGGAACCATTTTAAAACGATTGGTGACAACTTACTATCTCTAAATCCACCAATAAAATGCTCAAATAGGAACATCAATTCATTCTACATTTCAGCCATTTTTGATTATTTGAGAGCCATCTAAACCTTTGAAAATGTTTTCCATTTACTTTTTGACCTGGGGCTGCACAGTGGTAGAACTGTTGCCTTGCAGAGAGAAGGTCCTGGGTTTGAATCCCGGCCTGGGATATATCTGCATGGCGTATGTTTGTCCTCCCTGTGTATGTGTGGGATTTTTAGAGGTACCCCTGCTTCCTCCCACAGTCGGTTAGGTAAATTGTTCTGTCTACAGTATGGAGTTATTTGCTCCATCTGTCTCTATGTTGTCATATGTTGTCTGCCTCTCACCCATTGACCCCTGCAAAGAAAAGCAGGTAGAGAAAATGGATGGATGATTTGCTTGTGTGTGTGTGTGTGTGTGTGTGTGTGTGTGTGTGTGTGTGTGTGTGTGTGTGTGTGTGTGTGTGTGTGTGTGTGTGTGTGTGTGTGTGTGTGTGTGTGTGTGTGTGTGTGTGTGTGTGTGTGTCAGAAAGTCCTGTACCTGTTGGTTTAAATGTAAAAAAATAATAATCCAAATCTAACTTTTGTGAGGTTGAAAAACTGAGAAGAACGCAGAACAAAAATACATTAAGACAAAATATTTCAATCTGGGAGGTTATTGTTAAACTAGAGCTGGATTGCATGAGCCAAAATTGGGATTTGAGAGCAAACAGCATCAACAGGTGTAACCTTGAATAGAAATTTGTTTTTCAATTCAATTCAATTTTATTTATATAGCGCCAAATCATGAAACATGTCATCTCAAGGCACTTTACAAAATCAAGTTCAATCATATTATACAGATTGGGTCAGATTATACAGATTGGTCAAAATGTCCTATATAAGGAAACCAGTTGATTGCATCAAAGTCCCGACAAGCAGCATTCACTCCTGAGGAACCGTAGAGCCACAGGGAGAGTCGTCTGCATTGTACATGGCTTTGCTGCAATCCCTCATACTGAGCAAGCATGAAGCGACAGTGGGAAGAAAAACCACCCATTAACGGGAAAAAAAAAACTCCGGCAGAACCGGGCTCAGTATGAACGGTCATCTGCCTCGACCGACTGGGGTTACAGAAGACAGAGCAGAGACACAACAAGACAGACAAAAAAGCACAGAAGCACACATTGATCTAGTAATCTGTTCTACATTAGATGGTTTCTTCTCAGAAACATTGCAACTGATCATGAATGAACCCTCACAGCCTAAACACACAAAAATACAGGCTTGTCTGCAGATCTACACATGGACTTGATTTGTTGCTTCTCTTCATAGATGTTTTCCTAAATAGAAAAGAATGAGATTAACCTTAGGAATTTTAAGGAAAGTCAAAATGCAGTTAAAATGATTGATGCAGGGACTCATATTTACTGGAGTTATGAATCGTTGCAAAAATGTGGATATGCTTCGAATCCCCTGATTTTATTTTTGTTTCAGTACCGCCTCAACCAAGGAAGCTGTGGGCTTTTTCCTTTAATAAGAATAAAGTAAATTGGAATCAGTTGTGTGATATATGTTATTGATGTTATATGTTGATGTTTTATGTTCTGTATCAATAGAGAAGCTGCTGTTATTTTGATTTTTGTTGAAGGCATCTGGTTTAATAAGGAGCAAAGTGGGGACCTTAGTTTTTCGCACCACCCTTCCCCTACCTTAATATTTATCATCATATGATTACTTTGCCACCATAAACAAAGCAAAGTATTTTCCTAAAGAAAATTCTTACACTATTTAGATGAATGAGTGGAGTTCTGCAGAGCAACACAAAATACTGTATTACTGTTGCTGCCTCAGTTTTTATTAAGGTTAATCGTTGCAATGTGAGCTAAATGTTTCTAAGTCAAGGTAACTTTTATAGAGCAGGAAGAAAAACACAAAGCTACTTTCCCTGTCATTGTTTTAAAGTTTTTGGTCATATTTAGCTCTATGAGAACTTAGTTCTTCAAAGAGAGATAAAATAACCTTAAATTGCATCAAAACCAAACTATTTGATGCATTTATGTATTTGAAGGCCATAAAAAAGCTTTCAGTGAATGGAATTTCTAAGGGATTTTTCTGTATTTGATCTGCTAGTCATCGCTTTGATCAAGAGAGAGTTGATTGGCACACCAGTGGTTAATCCCTAACAAAATTTACGAATGTGTTCAATCCAAGTCTTGTTGGTCAGCTGCTCACACCTTTCACTTTATTACAAACTTTAAAATGCAAATTCAAAAGCACAATTTTGTCTCGCTCCAACCATCCAGTTTGTTCAAAATGAGCAAGAGAAAAAGGTTTTAATAATGTATAGCCAGAAGAATATGAAATGATAACCCATATATTGTCTCAGTTCTTGCCTCAAAGTCTCTGATCATCATCCCTGCTGAGCCTTCAAAGACCTAAATAATGAACCATTTTTCAACACAATGGCTGCAAAGCTTCAGATTCAACGAGATTCATGTAGCTATCAATGTTTGGGAGACTTTCTTGTTTGTTTGTTATGCATTACTAGATTTTAAAGATACAGTGTGTGACAATAACAACGATCAAAGATAAATATAATTAAAGACGTTGTTTCTATCAGTATATAATGGGTGTTTATGCTTTTATTGCGTTTAAATGCACCATTTATATCTATTTGCACAGCAGCTGCTTCCGCTCAGGAGACTAGCCGCATTATAGCCATAAAGGTTATGTTCAAGAAGAGTGCTGTTCAAAATGGGCAGCTGTGGTTCAATGAGAAGAGTAGGTATCTGGTTATCAGAGCCCGAATGACAGAATCCCCTGGTACAACTCACAGTGCCCTTGGACAAAACACTTAACCAGATTTCTGCTACCAATATGTGATCGGTGCAGAAATTTGTAGACCTTGTAAGTGCAGACGGATGAATTAGTCTTGTGGGGTAAAAGCAATTTAAATTCAGTCCATTAAGAAGGCAACAAGAAAAACAGCGAGAAGGAGTCAGTCACACAACAGTTTTCCTCTTTTGGCTTGCTGGTAATATTAGACATCAGGTCGTTTTTTAGATTGGCATTTCTTCTAACGTTCCCTAGCTTATCAGGCCTTCCCCTAAATACACAGGTAGCAGTCAATGAGAAAAAAACAAAAACACAGCAATAGAAAATGAGCGAATTTTACAAAGCAGAGCCATCTCCTCTAATTTTTGCATGCTCCGCGCACGCTATATTGCATTATTTCTGCACCCAATTCTAGGACGCAGATTGCACTAAAAGTGCCAAGTGCAGCAGATGTATTTAACTTAAACCTATTTTTATGTCAAGATGCAGTTGCTCCGTTTTTCCGACACAAGCAAAGCAGGTGCAGAGAGAAGTGATTGAAAGGACCAGAAATGTTTTTTTGTTTTTTGTTTTTTAAATATTTGAATTAACAGGGAGATCCAGTACCTGACATACCCCTCAAAACATCATACTGCAGTATGTAGGACTAATATTCAGGGCAAAATTCCCAAAATCATTGGGCAAGTAATGTCGGGCATTTTAACGCACTGCTGTAGATTTTTAACAAAGGTGAGTGTTAAAAGTATAGAACTAATTCAATTCAAGATTCAAAAACAAATCACGCGAAGCAGGGACGTCTCAATGTGACTCACAAACATTGCATAAAGAGAATGGATCTTTTTCACTCTAGTTGATACTGTACCTTTCTCTTTTGACCATAAAATGATGGTAGATGCATCAAACTGATCCTTTAAAGGCCAGAACGGACATTACGCCAGACTGGAACCAAAGCAGAACTTTTCAAACATGTTACCCTCTGTAGTTATCTTTCCAATTAGCAGATAAAACCAACATAATCTCCTCTCACTAGGTTTTTATTTTGTTTAGTTTTTTTCTTTTGTGTAGATTTTATATACATATGAGAAAGTTTCCAAGTCTTGCAAGACAGATGCACAGTAAAAGATCAACATTTAATGTGCAGGTTAACAAGGTTTTAATGGCCTTGGGGATTATATTTCTTCTCATTTTTGATACATTCTTTCATCAAAACTCTTTGTATATAATTTATTAAATTCTCAAGTTTAAAGGTTCTGAAATACTGGAAAGTAAATAGTCCAGAAGGGGTTTCTATGAAAGTGCCATGGTTGGTATTTCAAGCATTCACAGAAGATTAGATACGGTGAAATGACTCAAAAAGGTAATTATTATCCAAAATGACTGCTGAGTTTTACATTACTCAACATAATCCATGGAAAACATTAATCAAAAGTGGCCTTCAGTAGTTTGTATTTGCAATCAAGTGGTTAAAAACATTGAGCTGTGAAGCTTTGAATTTGCATGCAAGTCGACTTTTTCACCAAGTTCCTGGAAATATTTTTATAATTTGACTCTCAAATCTGAAGAAGAGATAAAAGCTTTTCTAAGTAACTACACAATGTCTATTTAAAAAAACGTCTATATAAAAATGACAGAACATTTGGAGTTCTTGCAGGTCATTAATAAGAGTTTCATTCAACAGGTGCAGTCTAGAAACTCATCATTCATGTTCGGGAACAATACTTGCGAATTTAGCAGGTGAAAGGAATTTCAATGAACCTAACCTAGAAAGCAAACTTCAGAGCAAAACCTTTTTTGTATGAGCTGATAAAAACTGTGGAGTATGGTGACTGAAAACAGAACATTTCTGCTGGGAAGCGCATTTAAAGCCCTAAAATCTTTAACCTTGTCTTTCTATAGCTAGGACAACCTAAGGCCCTAAACTCCATCTTTTCCTTTCTTCTGTTTGCTACTACTTTCTCTCTGCGTCTTATCTCTCCCTCTGCCAAACTTCCCTCTCAGCCTTCCACTCTCCACTGTGTCCCGTAATCCTTGCCAGAGTGTCATTTACATAATCTGAATTAGCCTAATCGGCTATCCTGGCCCACGGAAAGGGGTCGCTTTCCAAGAAAGTAACAGCTCCTCTGGCCGTGAGCTTCTGGGGAAGTGCGGAGGCTGCATGGTAAAAAAAAAATAGATTTTATCTGCAACAATCGCTGTTTGCTTTAAAGTGCTCATAATAACGTTCCATACAGCAACACTCTTGGATTGAGATCCATTGTTTTCCACAGAAACAAATCCAAATCCAGAGCCCCTGACAGGCCTGTTGGCTGGTTATGGGTAAGTCCAGCGACCCGCTGACACACAAACACAAGAAGGCTGAACACATTACTTCAGGAGTCATTGAGAACCAAAATATTGTTCGCATAAAACAATTTGCCCTCCCCTGTCTACGCATACACTCACATCAGCCCATGAAGGAAAACTGAAGCGCTGGAGGGTTAGCTGCAGCGTTGCGTGTTTGTGCAAGACAAAGAAATACACACAATGCCACTTCCACACATATTAGTGTGTCACTGTTGATTATGTTTAGTAAGAGTCAGTCAAGTACTGCTCATTTAGAAACACTGAGCGGCACGCCAATATTGATTTTTGAGTAAACACACATCTAAATTCCAGATCTGCAGGAATACAAATGCACGCACACAGTTACTGCTGGGATGCCAAGGGATGACGATGACTTAATAAGCATTCCCACAAGTTAATGAGAGTGTGGATGATGGAGGGAAAGGAGTGGAGAAGAATAAGAAAGACAAAAACAAGGGGGAGAGGTATTGTGATGAGGAGGACCGCAGGAGCAGTCTGTGTTGGCAGCATGAGAGCGGAAAAGTGGAGGAAAGTAAAAGAAACACAAACAAACATGGGGAAAAAATATGAGTGGGAGGAATAAATGGGAGAAGCCACTGGGAGAGAGTGCAAAGCAAGAACACAAAAGACGCTTTAGGAAGCAGGAGAAAGCAAACAGTGAAAGGCAGGATGAGAAGAATGGAGTGAAAGGTAAAAGAAGGAGAGAATGTAAGAAGTGGAATGGCACAGCTGCAGGGGGAAAGTGAGGAAAATTCAACAGGGAGGTAAAATAAAACCAAACAACCAACACTAGAGGTTAATATATATATATATATATATATATATATATATATATATATATAACAACAGAGGACAGAAAAGGTTCGCTGCAGAAACTAGTGATAACTCTAAACTTGGCCTGTAACCTCTAAATGATGCAATCGTAGTCTTTCCCTTTCTGAGATGTGGTCATTCTTGTGATCCCGGGTAACTTATCCCCAACACCACAGAAATAATGCCTCCATTTACTGTCGCACCAACCATACGTGGAGCTAAAGCATTGGGGCGTTGCTGAGCAAGCAACACAACACCAGAATTACAAACAACCCCCCAAAAAGCCCGAGCTTCACGCCCCATTCTGTCATGTTGTCACGGGAACAACGTGAGGGTAATCAAAAGCCGTGTTTTCATTTGCACAAAGAATCGGCTTTCGCACTTTTACACACTGCGAAGGCTTCCACAACCACCTTATTTTTTTCAAAATGGAAACAAATTTATGCCTTCCCCTTTTTTCACACCCTCAAGGAAGGTGTATGGGCTTGTGGGGGAGGAGGGGAGGGAAAAAAAAGACTTACTCAACAGATCAAACCAGCCATATGCACTCATTTGGAAAATATCCTGTGTGGTCTAATTTGGACTGAAAGCTGATAACAGCCTGCCTGGAGACATAAGCTTAAATGACTGCACACTATTAACAGGGGATATTTCCATCCTGGCACTGATCTCCCGCTTTATTGCGCTCATTCATTACTTCGACCAATTTGGATTTGTTCAATATTGTACGGGTAAAGGTTTCTGTGAGTTTATGAAAAGAATCAACGAGGCCAAAAAAAGCAACAGGTTTCTTCTGAGATGATGCCACTGCAGGGTTAAACTGCAGAAATCCATCTGTCTTTCTGTGTCTTTTGCTTACTTACGGAAAGCCCCCAATCTCATCAACACCTCCCTCCCCCCCACGACCCCTCCCGCCCCAAAACCCACTTCTTTTGTTGCCATGGCTACCATGCTTCCAAGGTAACAGCAAGACAGAGAAGCAGTGTGTGAGCAGAGTGACAAATACCTCCGACATGTGTGTTTACCAGCACTGACGCTTGTACCCGTGCACACAGCCAGACAGCACTCATTCAGGCTGGTGGTTTTTCACTACTTGCTGGAGACTCTTTGACACATTGACCATTACACCTCAATGCTACAATTTAAAGCTGTTGATAGTCTTCAGATCAATAAAGAGTGCACTGAGATGTTTAGTCCTAAAAGTTTAATAAAACACAAGTATGTAGGGGTTACCACAGAAGGCTGCAAAGCCACACCGCTTCCCTACTGGTAACAGAAGGACATTACAACTTAGTGCAAAAGTAACACAGGCAGCAGCAGAAACCGCTTTTGAAAATTAAGATGCTAACAGAACTAATGTGGTTAGAATAGTTAGGAAAGTAACAATTTAAAGCCATGTTTACACTACCACACATATTTTGAATATATTTGATTTCTCTTCCCCATTTGGTTTCAGACACAAAGCTTTGCTTTTATAGGAGCACAGCGCAAGTTCCAGGATTTGTTGCTGACGTCTGCCTCCTCTGGCGACAAGTTGAAAAGAAACCAGTGTTGTGTCTTTTTTTTAAAGGCGTAATGTCTTCTGAGATAAGACAGTTAGAAATATGATTTATTATATAACATTATATATATAATATTATTTTGATGAGTCAATAGCAATTATTTTTAGGGGGAAAACATAGCTACCCTTTTAACTGGTCAATAACGTTAACAGTAACAGACTGGCTATCGGGACCAGACAGCGGCCTGGCCCAGTCCGCTAAGCGATCGCAAAGGTTCAGGTCGCTCTTGATAACAAAAACAATACATGCCGTTCATGTAGCTCACTCAGGTATCTGCCTGGCTGAAACTCCTACAGATTGCAATTGTGAGTTGGAAAAGACAGACACGCTCCCTCACCCCCTCCTTTCATTTTTGCCAGCGACTTTTCAGACCCCTGCTGCACTGATTTTTTTAAATTTTCATAAAAGCTACCTCTCATATTTTTTTTGTGCTATTGGCGACTTCACGTGAAAGCTCCATTTGTTCTCCAATTACTTTCCACTTCTGTAGCCAGTCTCACAGACAGCAGCAGCTACCTTGTCCTGACTGCAAACCCCACTATGAAGATTCATACCCGCCTGCAATCTGAGCAAAAAGAACAGGAGACCCACTCGCCGATAAGACACCAACTTTGCCCTTTTTGTCGCTCTGGAGATTTTTTTACTCTTGTATGGAGTCTGTGATTGGCTCTGAGATGTGCTTGTGGCTTAGAAAATAGCTGCCTATGTTCTCTTGCTAATTCATTGATTGCGGCAAAGACTCAACAAAGTAGAAAGGTGAACGAGATGATACAACACGTCACGCGCACGCCCAGAGGATTTCATTCTCTCATGAACTGACTAATGGAGCCTACAGAGGCAACTGCGATAAATAGAAGATAACTCATTTTACACACCGGGCAATTGTAAGGGCATATATGGGAAATAAATAAATTATATTTAACTTCAAAACTTGCACAATGCACCTTTAAAAGTTATATTTTTTTGAAAATTCAACATTCAAACAATATTATACATGCTATTCAATTTAATTTCAATGGCAAATTACAAAACACCTTACACTGTAGCATACATAATTTAATCTTCCGCGAAGCCAGGCTACAACAGATTTTTTTGGACATTGAAGATTTCAGTGGTATGAGCGCAGCAGTTCTCACATATATAAATAAAATATGTGACACTGCCTAAAAAAACTATGCCTAAAGTACCACAACAATGCATTAGTTGATAGATGCATTATCACATCAGTAAGGTATTTGGTCAGTACCCAGTAGGACAACATGAAATCCACACCCTTGATCCTAATAGCTCTGTTCATAATGAGAGCGTTTCAAAACACATGTATCGAAGAAATGACAAGAGTTGACGTAACACAAAATCCCCTTCATTTCATCATGATTAGTGCTACACAGCTTGTTTTTGTTTTTCAAAAGCATTCATAGAACATTACAAAACAGTGTGATGGCAGCTTCTGAAAATATTACCCACTTTGCTTATGCCAACCATGGCATTCTGTGCTAGTGACCACAACAACAGTGAAGACATTGTCATAGCTTCTTCCACATCTCACATTTTGTCCTTGCCCTGTTTCCATTAAACTTCAAGTGTGTGCTAAAGCCATTCATGAATGAAAGGAAATAATAAGCAGTCTCAAAGGGGGGAAAAAAGTTAAAATAACTTTGGGATAATCTTAAATATTGCACCATTTCAGTCATGATGAAGGATCTTGTTTGAACTTTGATCTTTTCTTATAATGCATTCCAATTGCCTTGGAAGTCTGATCTGGAAATAACGTCAGAATTTAGTTAAAGGAGCTATAAGTAATACTGACACCTTGTGGCTTAAATCGGTAGAACAGCTTGACAATCACAACAATCTAATATGCCGTTTTTTAAACGGTGTGTTGCTGTTGTGAATTTTTACTTACACGGGATAGGTATATGATGTTGTATTCTGTTCTATTTCTGCTTCTCTTACTGGCTTCAATGTAAGCAGGCTGATGGTCTTTTGCCAAGATAAAATACCAAATGTTGTGCTCTGTGTTGGAAACCCTGTGAAATATAAGATTGGCTGAGGAAGTAAACATGAACTACACTCTGAACCAAAGTAGTTCTGCACCGTACTTCTAGGTTTAAAAGGAGAAAAACGTGACTAAGACATTGTTGATGTAAAGGCCAGATTGTTTTTAGGGAATGTTACTTCCATCCCAGGTGACTGATGAGAATGATTTAGGTTGATTTACAGTAAATGTCTTACTTATAGCTCCTTTAAGAGTGACATTCATTACTTTTAACTCTGCAAACTGATAATGCATTTCTGTTCATTTTTTACATTTAAACACCAACAGTACATGTTGACAAATAGAGGATATACAGTCCTGTTTTTACCTCTGGCTTAATGTGAAACTTCCAGGAGTGCTGATAGTTTAGATCTGGAAGTTTCACAACATTTTGTATGAGATATTGAACTTAGGGCTGTTTGATGATCAGGAGGTTCTTGTTGTATTTCTGACTGGGATGTTAGAAAATCTGGATTTGAGAGTACAAAGACAACAATTAAAGTCAGCGCTATAGACCCTCTGCCAGTGTGGTGAATTAATTAGATTTTTTTTAACACACTGTTAATGCTGTTTTTAAAAACAGCATTTGTTTCTTTCTTTACAGTAAAATCTGGAATATCATAGTTCGAATGGTACTGTAACTGTTATGAACCATTGATTTAAAATTTGCAGGATTAGTTATAATTTATTGATTTTTGGAAGACATTTAGGCAAATAATGAATGTGGTAGTTTTAAACATTGATGTTGATGAGGACAGTAATGTTATCAATCCAAAAAGTGTCCATAGCAACTGGATGTATGTTGCCAGTAGACACATACTGTATCTACAGCAAGCAAAAAAATAGTATTTAAAAATTTTTTAAAAAAGGTCAAAACAACCGCAATCATGTTGTCAAACTAAAACTTCACTGTTGAATAAACAGATGCAGTCTTCTCTCTGAGACATGTCCTTTCCTCAAACTTTTTCATTTCTGTTTTCATTTATCTCAACAGAAACACCAGCAGTGATTCATCTTTACGATAGAGCTTGCATGTGTACGCTATATTTGTTCTGAAAGTGTGTCTCAGCTTTAAAATCTGAAGTTTCTCCGCAGAAATATTTAGATCCATGCATGAGTTCATGCCAATGAGTGGGTGAGAGGCTGTGCATGCATCTTTCTGTGTTTGTGTGTGCTCCCTCACCCCTGGACAGCCTCCTCTGCTTGGTCTGCATGGTCAGCGTGCCAACCACAGCCCCCATGTTTGCCGCTGTCGTTGTGGAAACAAGTGCGTCTGGATGCTCAAGTCTGTATTTCTTCGTCACGTGTTCGGACGGCTACAGCACACACTCCCGCGCCCTCCTTTCCTCCTCTCATCCTCTTCCCCTTTCCTCTCTCAGTGGCTCAACATAAACCTTCTCCCCATCATCCTTTCATGCTTTCTCACTCCGTATCGCAACGGTCCTCCTCGCTCGCTCTCTCTCCCTCCCTCTCTCTCTCACCCCTTTTTTCTCCTCATACCCCTCCCCATTCTTTTTTCATCAGGGGTTGTTCGCTCCCTCCCTCCTTCATTCCCGTTTTTCCCTCTTTCTCAACATAAATATCACACTCCCACCTTCACTGAAAGCCCACTGCCGGAGGAGAGCATCAGTAATTCGGCATGAAATCAGCAGGATGTTGATTCACTAAATTATGAATTAATATGAGTGTACCCTTGATATGATAATACTGAGTGAATCACTCTGCATGAAAACAACAGAAATACTCGCATTACCATTTGTCCACCTAAAAGCACCTGTTAGCATCTGACGAAGAACGAATATGCAGATAAATTCAGCCTTGATAGCTTAAAACCGTGGGGAGAACATGTGACTGTGACGGAAACAAAGTCCATGAATTTTGGCAGCATGCTTCATGAAAAGGCCACTGCAATCTATCAACACCTCCGTCTCCTCCATCCATCAGTCCTGCTCATTCATCCACAATGCCCCAACATTCTCATGCGCACCAGCAAGATGGATCAAGGGACCAGAGTCTGTGTGTGCGTGGTGGTAGATTGACTCCCGAGGCTGGGGGGGTGAAAAAGAGAGATAGGCTGAGAAAAAAAAGCAAAGAAAGAAAGCGCTTAAAGTCGAGGATGTGAGAAGAGAGGGGGATTAAGGGCAGGAGGAAGCTGCTGAGACGTTTAATAGGACAGAAATAGGGGGATCAAGACAAGTATCTGATAATGTAGCAGGAGTGTGTGCTCTTGTCAGTAAAAGCTGAACACACAACATGTTGGAAATATATTTTAGAGCCAACAAAAACTGGAAAGCAGCTCCAACTTCAAATACGGTGGCTTACCGTTCAGCTTTTCTATGCTCCGTCTCATTACAATCAAACACTTCAACATACTGTATGGACCCTGTATGTGATAAAACAACTAAAGTAGTGCATGATTGTAAAGTTGGAAGGACAGGATACATTGTATTTTAATATCTGAATTTGCATTTGTATTAAGCCCCTGTAAGCCAAGATGTTGTAGTACCAACAGCCGCCACAGCTGCCTCTACCAGCTTCGCTCATCTACAGACGGGAGTTGCTGCCCATTTATATTTGCTCGCTCGAGCCTAGTTAGAATGAATCAAACCTAAATCTGTGTGAAAATGTGTCGCACAATATCAAAACAGATGTTAACAGATGCTCTCCATCCAAACTGACTTGACCAAAGTCATTCCACATCAGTCCTGGCTGTATCTTCAGGTTCGGTGTCCTGCTTGACAGTAACCTTGCTCCCCAGACACTAGTCTTTTGCAGCGTCTAACAGGTCTTTACCAATATTTGCATCCTTGCATCTCCATCCTACTAACTCTGACAAAGCTTGCCTTTCCCTGTAAAAGCATCTCCATAGTATGAAGCTGCCACCAGTGTGTTTCACTTTGAGAATGATGTTTCCATTGTGATCTGCAATGTCAGTTTTGCTCTGCATAACCTCCTATCTGACGAGAGTATCTTCTTCCAGATGTTTGCGACACCTCCTACTTGAATTGTGGGAAATTTGAAACAGGACTTATTAAGGCTCTCTTTTACTAAGTGTCTTGCGTTTGTAGCCTTTCTGTCAAAAAGTGTTTTTTTTATGGATTAAAGGATCCAGTTAAATTTCAGTTCAGTTTAATTTATACAGGCCCAGTTCACAACACATGCCATCTCCATGGACTCTACAAAGTGAATTATATCTATTCATTGTAAAAGACCTTAATAATAAGTGTAACAGTATATACACCTCCCCTGTTGGAAACTTCACATTTTATTTACACATTTTATCACCAGGAACTGTTGGTTACTAAGCTTGTTGATGACAGTTTTGCAATGGGAGGTGCTTTTGAAATACATTATGTAATCCTACGCGTCTTTCCTGAAACATTGCTCACTCTGTACCATTTGTTGTTGTTGTTGTTTTGCCAATCTGACAAAAAATCCTAAAAAGTTATTTTATTTTATCAACCCAAAAAAGAGAAAATGAAAATTGGCAAAAGGTGTGTGAGCCACAAGCACCACGCTGAGGTTAAGATGTACCTAAGTGCACATAAACCTTTAAACTATGCAATTAAATAAAAGAAATGAGGCACTTGTACTTTATCTCTTTTTTTAATTTTCATTGGCAATGTTCTTTTAATGATGATTCAATTGTTGACACCATTGAATTTTGTAATTTTTCATGAGCCCAGATATGTATTATCATTATTATTATTATTATTTTCTTTTTATTTATTTTTTATTCATGACCCAGAGTTTTAGATAAATGTGCATATGTTTTACATCAGTATCTGGGAAGTCCTGTGGTGCTTGATACGGAAACGTTTGCCAATCCATGGATTGGGCTTGCTTCAAGAGAATTACACAATCAGACTGCGATTTAGGGGAGATAGAAAGGCCAGGTCAACATCTTTGGCTCTTTGTCTTGTCACCCATGCTGTTCTGGGACAGTTTCTGCTGTGTGAAAGGATGCACTGTCCTGCTGGGCGAGGCATCTGCCATCAGGAAGTTCGGCTGCCATGAAAGGGTCTGCAACAATATTTACAGTGAAAATGAAAGAAATAAACACCATTTCAAAGGCCTGGGTTTTTGGGGTGTAGAAAATGCAATGAATTTCAGAATGTTTTCATCTCCACTACGACATGCAGTGCTAGAAAAATAGTGTCTACTTGCTTAAAGGTTTCTTCTGTTTTTAACTTTTGAACTTTATACAGTTAAATCCTCAAATTCCTTAAACTACGATTATTATCACTGAGTAAAAATAAAATGCAAATTTCAAATAATGATTAGCTTTATAAAAGAAAAAAGCACTCATAACCAACCTGCCCCTGGAGTTTATTTTCACCAGCCACACCCAGGCCTGACAACTAACAGACCTATGGAATCAAGAAATCACTTAAATAGAAACTATCTGGCAACATGAAGAAGGTTAAAAGATCTCAAAAAGCAACAATTTATACCATAAACAAAATAATTCAAGAATAGATGGAAAAAAAGTCATTAACAATCATGAGGTTAAAGCCCAGCCCCTCAGGATCTTTAAAAAATAAATTACCATCCTATGCAACTGCAGCAATGATGGAGCTTTTCAAGATGCCTTGCTCATGCAGATCACATATCCTGCCTCATTGAGTTTGTCATCAGGGGTTCCTGACAGTGTGAACGTCAGACAATAAACCAAATGAAAGCCACATGTTTGCCCTGGTTTGGACTTTTTGAGGCACGTTTCGTACACATTTGATCAGCTAATAAACAGTCTGTTCGAGTTTAAATGCAGTTTTCTAAATTTACCGGGTGTATTTGTTTTCTCTCTTGCGTTTCCTTCTTCTTTTTGCATCCCAAAGCTCAATTTAAACCCTGGCTATAATCCGCCAACAGAAAAATGTGAAGACTTGCACTTGCTTTGCCAGTTACCCAACTTTAATCGGGAGTGCCTCACCAAAGGGGGAAAAAATTTATTTCTTTATCATGGCCCATTTTGTTTTACATCACAAAAACCCAGCATTTTACCAGAGGTGTGTATGTTTTTATAACTGAACACATGGAGCATTTGTGTCAATATCCCATTGTTGTATGTAGCTTGTATGTATAAGGACAAATAAAACACCTTACTTTACCCTAATAAATAGACCATTGTATTTTATTTTTAAACTTAACTACATCAGCTGCATGATTTGGTTAAAGGGTGTTTATTTGTAGGTTAAGGAAACGCATATGTATTGTATACGTGTATAAAGTGTAAAGCCATATTGCATCTTGAGCTTAATAAAAGCTTGTAAGCATCAAGGTACAAACTGCTACAATTAATCAAAAAAATAATGATTTGTTATTTTCTGTTTATTAGAGTGTCAAATATTCTTACAAACGAAGCATATGTCTGTTTTCACGGCTAAGTTTACAGCAGCCAGTTTGTAGAGTAGACACACTGACTCATTATTTAAAGCCATCTGTTTGTAATAATGACTGTAGGAGCTATTCAACAATAGGACGCCATGGCTCAGCAAAATGATTGGGAATTAAGTGTAATTGCAAGGATGCCAGAAGGGGAGTTGGTAGGAAAAGATTTGGTTTGGCGAATTAAAATCTGCATTCTGCTGTAGTGAAAAGTGTGTGTATGTGTGTTTTGTTCATTACTCAGAGCCAGAACTACAGCGGGTAGCAATCGTTTCACCCTGCCCACTCACACACATGCTTTCACAGACACAGAGAGAAGCACCCATATGGTTGCACATACATGTTGCACATTCACTGACCACGACCAGACAGAACGATCAAGGGTTGAGGTCTGTGTGCGCAGCCGGCACTACAGAGCAGGACCACATCCTGCCACGAAACACAAACACGCTTCTCTTCCTTTCTGCGTCCTCTACCCGTATCTCCCTTTCTGGATTTTCAGGCTATAAAAACTATGCTTGACGTCTCAGCTGCGCTCCACTTCATCTTTAGCCCCAAACCGTACACAAGCACCTCTCTCCATCCCGCTACGTGTCTGTTTTGGTCGTACAACCGGCTCACCTTTATCCAACCATCTCTACCCATAAATCCATGTGCCTGTACTGGAGTAATGTTCCCGTCGCTTCAAACACAGTTTCCTGCTTGTTCCAATCTCAAATCTTCATCCCCCCGCAGTGTCTGACAGGTCCATTTCCACACTCTGACAGAAATGTTTCTCCATCTAGTAATCACTTCAACGTCTGTCTGCGGAGCACAGAGAAAGAGCGAGAGGTTGGAGTCAGTGTGTGTGCTTGTTTTCTTCTATTTTTTTTTTTTTTTGCGCTTGTGAGTGGAGTATCAAGACTGACTTGTCTGGTGTTTCCCTACAGGGATGTGAGAGAACAGCGGCACGCTGTTTCACAAGGCCCCCGTCGCACTTTTCAGCACGGAGATGAGACGACAAAATAAATTGCATGAGTATAAAGTGGGTAGATACGCCTCTTCCTATGTCTTCCACTGATGGATACAGAAGAGGGTGAAACGAACTGGAGCATCGGAGATGCAAACACGCTTGGCAGTGGGTGATGAAGAAGAGGGCGGATAAAGCACACCGGAAAAGCTTCCAGCGGGAGATTAGGGTGCGATGAAAGAGAAAGAAGTGGTTCAGAAACGACAGAGTGGGCGACTGGTACTGCCAGATAGAAAATGCAGAAGAGAGCAAAAGGGGGGGGGGGGGGGGGGGGGGGGGGGCACGCAAACACACTTCCAGAGAATGGGGCGGGAGAACAAAGAGAGCGAGCAAAAACGAGGGAGTGAGCCTGAGAGAAAATTAAACTGTTAAGATCTTGATTAAGATTAGAACACAAGGGGAAGCTTCAGCACATCAGCTCTACAAAGTCAACGGGGCATATAGAGATCTACCTCAGTGCTGATCCGCTGAGGCTCATTCTTTACCCGCTCTGAAAGATTCATCTCAACAGTTATATATCCTTCACATTGCTGTGTGACCGTCTCCTGTCAACACACGAAGCATCTGCAATTATTCACCAGGGTCAGCATGGCTGACGGGCAACATGCCTGTAAAGAAAATCTACACTAATATTTATAGGTGCACCGATTAATCCTAACAAGCTGCACCTCTGAATCATCATTTTAAGACACAGTCCAGGCTTCTTCTCTGCTTCAGCCTGTGAAAATACTATATTGATCTGCTATAATATGGAGGAGGTAGGGTAAGAAGAAAAAAAAGGCTGAGGACGGGTTGCATAAATAAATAAAAGGCAAAAGATCAAAAAGAATGGATGTGGAGCAAGAAAACGAAGACATGCTGTGAATCGAAAAAGAGGTTTAATTTTACATGCGAGAATAAAAGGGTAAGGTTTTTATAACGGATAGCGATTAAATTGGAGAACTGATGAACTGAGACTGAGCCGGCCAGAAAGACTAAT
The DNA here is from genome assembly GCA_037039145.1 of Fundulus diaphanus. NCBI lineage: Eukaryota > Metazoa > Chordata > Actinopteri > Cyprinodontiformes > Fundulidae > Fundulus > Fundulus diaphanus. The sequence continues at coordinate 36,426,188 of CM073125.1, forward strand.
GGGATTCAACTTTTTAGTGTTATATATATGCAGAACAGCACTGAATGGTGAGGCCTTTGAACAGAAAATAAAGAAGCAACAGGTAGATGATCACATTCAGCACGGTTTAAAAATAATTGCCACATTTTTACAAGCCAGAATTAAAAAAATAAAAATAAAAAAAAATAACTGCCTGAAAAACACTTGGGGTGATGAACTGAGAAAATTACCTTCCGGGTGAAGAACAAGCAGCTTAGCAGCAGGCAAACTGGAGGTCGTCACAGAGGTGCAATAAAACTGGGAGAAAACATGAACACTACAGGGGAACGTAGCGGGTGTGACAGACGTGAGTCTAAGCAGCTGATCTGAAAAGGCTGAGGGAGAACAGGGAGCAGAGGTCCTGACAGAAAGTAACGCCTGGATAAGGGGAACACAGAAACTGAGGAAGACAGACTACTGAGGCAATGAGACAATGATCTAAAGAAAATAAAGATTTAAAATAATCACTTAACGTTTCAACAACTTCTCTATAGAAACTGAAGCAGACGGCAGTGGACCAAAGGTCTCGATGGCTACTCAGTTTGCCTAAAGTCAGAACTTGGATTTGGGAATAGCAACAAACCAGACTAAATCAGATTTTTTTTAAATCTTGTTACAAGGGGAAATTAAAGGGGCCATGACAAGAAATTAAATTTTTCTGAGGTCTTGGGGTTATAATATGGTCTGTTTTGCACTGATGAGGTCATGTGAATATCAACAGCTGGTACCAAAGGACCTGCTCAGGTAGTAGTTGCTGCAGCTTTGTTTCGTTGCTCAAAAACAGTCAGATCAGAAAACGGGTTATATTTCTACGTAATTCATATTCTCCAATCAGAGCACGGCACCAAGCAAACAGCCTTCCCTCTACCCTCTCCCTCCTCCCCCCAGCTGATACACCGGCAGTGAGTCCGACTGCTCCACTTGACATCTGCAGCTTTTCTGCTTTAACAAAAATATGATCCGAGCACCGTTATTGGTCATCTGAAGCCAAAAGATGCATTTCCTGCATGAGCCACATGGACAAAATCTTTACCGCCTCTTAAAGAAGTCAACCGACAACCAGGTCAGCCCATTTCTAATAAGCGTCAAAGAGCAAAATGTTAGTTATTGCAACAGAAAACCCATTATTTTCAAGGTGGCCGTCTTGGTGAAATCGCACACAACTAAAGTGATGACTTGCAATGCAAATACTGTTTAATAACATGTGGTTACCATAGTAGTTGCTGCTGCACTGATATTAAACCTGGATCTGCTAAAGATGATGAACTTTGCAATTACAGAGAGCATAACATTTTTTTTTTTTTAAGATGTGACTGCTTCCAAAAGATATAGCTTTTTAAATAGATAAGCATAAAAGTAATAAAGAAGTAAAAAAAATAAGAACTTTAAGTATAAAGTTGGGCTTTGTATTAAAGTGATAATTAATGTGTTGCTTTGTAGCATGGAGTGTGATGGATGACATCTCTGAGTTGGTAAATTAAACAACCTGTGAACAGAAACAAACCAGCCTCATAGGGAAATGTAAAATTCACACAAAAAATAACAAGAAATTTGCAGTAACAGGGCAAAAGTTCCTTATGTTTTCATGGCATACACTGAATTTCCAGCAATAGTGTGCATGCTTTTGAATGTTGCAACTTGAAATTATATTTTAATACGGTTGTTAATTTGTTTTATTCTGTTGTTTTTTTCTGTCAAACTCCAATAACACAGTTTAAAGTCAGACTAAATAAGCAGCTTGTAACATTTAAACTAATGGCTGAAAATGTCATTAAGTGACAGCTCAGTTATAGGCCTGTATAAAAAAACTCAGAACATTTATCCAAGTGGAACATCATGAAATCTATAACCTTACCTTTTTGTTTTTGTTTTTTTACAACATGCATGACACATTTGATTATTTTTTAATTGAGCACCAAATTGTTGATTGCTCATCAGTCAATTTTGCCCACTCCTGATGTCAAACAGGGGGGGGCAAAGAGAACAGGTCGATCAACTGCTGATCCAAAAGCAGTCATGCTTCTCAATTAACACGTGGAATGACGTTTTTCTCAAATCTGGCGTCGCTTTCCCAGAAACAATGCAGAAAAAGGGATGATGGAGACTACAAATATATGAAAAGGTCAATTTAATGAATGCTTTTATTAAAACAGGTTATTGCCAATGGAGATTAGTGTTAAATCAGAAGATGGAAAGCAAGTAGGTTTTTGCAATCAGAGGAGTCAAATCAAAAGAGTTAAGGTCCAGGACTAAGAAGGAAGAAGAAAAAATATTTCCTCAAAGAGAAACATTAAGTGTCTGTGCTTTAATCTGCACTTATTGAAACAGCAGAGCATTGTTAACATAACTGTATATCTGCAGTCGGATTCGCTATATTAAGTTCATCAGATATATGTCAGATACTCTGAAGGTGGGGGAGGTATTTAAGCATTCTTGCCTTAATTTCAAATGTGTGCTTACATTGGGTTTGCAGTGATATGATCTGCCGATCTATTACAAATACTCTTCCCCTGAGGTTCATGGGTAATTGATCATTTCTCTTTCGCATGCACACCTGTCTTGGGTCACAGTGTTGAACTGATCCAGCTTACACCTTAATACTTTGAATCTGCTCATTTGCACTTGCAGGGTTTTCTTGAGAGTCCATTACTCAGTCTTACTTAAGATTTAAGAGTCACGAGTGTCATGTAAAAAAAATTCAATATTTTCAACATACAATGAGCAACATTAATAAGTCAGGTTTTCTATTTGGGATTCAGACGCAAAACAAAGCCTTTATAGAACATTTATGGAGGAAAACTGACAAGAAGTGAGCCAGTGAAGACCAGTATGTCACCTTTTTAGATGCTTTCTATGGAGCATTTATGTTTGCAGGGTCAGAGGTTGGAACTGAGGTTGTTTGAATAATTTAAGTTTTTACCATAAGAGCTTCGTTTAATGTGACCTGTTAATTCTACTTCATCAGATAAACTGATCATTTGGCCTGTGATAATAATGACTAAGAGGTGTATATGTTTGCTGTGGTACGTTATTCCTGCTTTTGCTTTGTTTGGTTGACGGAGCCATCTGTTAAATCTGAAGCAGCCCTAGTGAGCACTTCCTAAAGATAAGTAATGATGATTCTTCCTTCCTGGATTCATTTTTGTCCATTATCGCAAAAAGGAAAAAAAAAAAAAAAAACATTTTCTCTGTAGAAACAGATCAATAGATTCCATTTTCATGCTGTTGTGCCCGTTTGGCTGAGCGACTCAGTTGAAATGTCAGGGACAACCATGATGAATGTTCTGGCTTCCCTTTGTTCCTTTACAGAACCACTTATTTTGTTTGTTTTTAGCTGATCATTGTGGCTGCTCATATTGACTTCATATTTTGTTCATGCTGCAGAACATGTCAGTAATTTAAAAATTGCAATGAAAAAACAGATTTACCAAGCAAATTGTCCTTAGTAATAGCTTTTGAGTAAAAAAAAAAAAAAAAAAAAAAGATTTTAATTCATATAAAGCTGTAGCTGGTAAACCAGTTCAGAAACACTTTTTTGTTATACTGGGTAAAATCATCCTTCCATCCTGAAAGTAGTCAAAACATTATGTATTCAGAAAAAGGATGTAATAAAAAAAAAAAAGATCTCTCTGAGAGCTGCAGGGCTGTGAAGCTGCTAACATATCACTGCTCTTCACACCGAAGAGCAGTGATTGGTCAAAGTTTTGTTCCTGCCCCTCACCACCCTCTGTCCCTCAAGTTCTGGGGGAATAACGTTTTCTATTGGTTGTCCCACATGCCAATCAGTCTGATGCGCTGTCGTAACGCCAGTGTGCGCGCTCCTTCATTATTAGTTTCTGCTTCCTGGCTGCACATGCACACTTCTAATGTTTATGTATCCAGTTAGCTTAGCGGTTAGCTTCGGTGTTAGCCATTCATTGTAGCTCCGCTGCTCTCCTCGTATACGTTCAACATGGCTGACAGTTACAAGAAGCAAACCGCGTTTATGTTTATGAGAAGAGGAGGAAAGCATCAGTAGAAAGAAATAAGACCAGAGCGGATTTGGGAGATTTTTTTTCACCCGTTCCCCCTGAGGAAGAACAAGGTAAGACGATCTCGTGCATGTGCAGTTATTAAGAAGGAGACTTGGGGAAACGTCCGGAAAAATCGCCGACCCTAGTGTTAAAGGAGTATGGGGGGTGGGGGTTGCCAAAAAATACTCTCTTGTAGGAATCAACTAAACCAAAACACTTTGACCTCCCTTGACACCTCCAGAGCCACACCACCGACCAAGATCAGATTTCCCGCAGCGCAAGCAAAACACCTTTGTCAAGGAACCAGCCTTCTCTTTACCACTCAAAGCAGTGGGAAAACTAAACCATCTTCACCAAGCCTACACACCACACATGTTGCCATCTGGCAGTGAAACCAGCTCCTCTCCCAGCTTTGTACTCTGCTCGTCAAGGGCAAAGTGGAGTCAGCTGTGCCCTCCTGGCTGCAGGAACCCAGCAGCAACAACCAACCTTTATGATCCCTCGGTTTGGCTAACATTAGGGCGTGCGATGCCGCTGCTGATGACTCCCAAATAAACAAAATGATACAACACTTTGGACTATCAGAGTAATGAGCATTATCGTCTGGGTGAAGAGCATCATTTTTTTGTTGTTTGGAGAAAGACGCTTTATTTTACTCAAAATTAAATTTTGATTTTGACTAAATTATCAAATTCAGCTGGTTAGCTGAACCAAGGAGAAAAGCAAAAAGTCTGAGGATGCTTCACTTAATATATTTTGAAACTGTGTCATCTTTACTTAAGTTTGACTACTGTCATAGCAGCCTGTGCTTATCGTGGAGTACGAGTAGCGATAACTCCCGCATGAGTGCATAGAGACTATATCTTTGGGCCGTGCTGCACCGGCTGCTACGAGATCACGTCTAAAACAGGAACTTACTTGAATTTGTGTTTGCTGGAAAATAAGATGGAAATCACTACAACTGTTGATTACTCACATCAGAATCAAGTATTCAGTGCACTGTTGAATTGCACTGAATACTTGATTTTTTTTTTTTTTACTGCTTTAGTTATAGGTGCATCTTATGTGAATTTTAATCTAATAACAAATCAAATTTTTTGCCCCTGACCCATCTATTTATACGCACAAGGACCAACCAAAGCATAATTATATTAAACGTGGGAGAAGGAAGTAAGATAAAAATGTAACTCAATGTTGGGCACAGATATGTTTCCCGCAAGGAAGATGCAGGTGTAAATAAATAATAACGATCATGTTGCTTAAACGCCTGCCTCAAGTGGAGAAGTTTAAGTATCTTGTCTGGTTCACGAGTGAGGGGCGAAAGGAGTGGGAGATCGACAGCAACAGAGCATCCCTCCTGGGTCTGCTGCCCCTGCAACCTGGTCCCAGATGAGCAGAAGATAACCAGTGCGAGTGTTTGGTGCAATGTTGTGTTTACACTAATTGCATCCATGAACTGCAGCACTAATTTTGATCTAATGATATCCTTCCGTCATGACTGTGCATACAGGCTTGACCGTATATATCTAGATTTGTGTCTGTGGGTAATGTGTGAATTCTGAGCTAGTGTCTCACCAAAATTTCATTATGGCTACACAATGACAATACAGATTCTTGATCCTGATACTGTAAGAGTCCATCTATATTCACGATCAGCATCTCTTCCATTGTTTGCTGTGTTTCTGAGGCCTGATGAGGGCCCAGGCAGGTCTGAGCCTCAGATAAACTGTATTGAAAGATTTTTTGTTATTTATATTTAGAATAACCAAACAAAGAAGTGCTCTGAAAACATCATGTAAATAATGTATTTTTATGTCTGCTGAAATCTGATTCTTTATTGGATAAAATGCATGAATGTGGGTTTCATTCATTATGCTGAAGCATCAAAAGCTGCCAGAGGATCCTAAATGGCAGGGTGGTTTTTTTTATTTATTAAAAATAATACCTGCTGAGAATATCTACATGGTGAGCAGCAGAGTGTGAAGAAAAATTAGATCCTGTAGTTTCCAAATCTCTCGCTGGAAGATCAAGCACATGCTCCTGGCGTGGGATTAACCAAGAGAACGTTTCATGACAGCAATTGCCCAATAAAGCTCTTTTGCTGTCCTAATTGGCCCTTTTCGTGGACGCCTTTTGATGTGAAGGGTTTAGAGCAAGAGAGAGGGGTGAAAACAAGGACGCTTAAAACAGGAAAGGTCTTCTTGTCTTTTCAGCCCTTTCACCCTGCAGCAGAAGGAAAGACTGCTTGGAATGTTCTCCAGGAGAACTGAGAGAAACCCACTTATTTTTCAACATATTCTGCTGAACCCAAGCTAAAAATGTTTAGTTCAGAGAAACTTCAAACAGTTGGACTGATCATAGAGCTGGCCAAGGCTGTGCCGAAACTCAGAGGAGAAAAAGTTTTGAAGATTTGAGGGCACAGAAGAGACAGCAAAGGCAGGAAAAAGATGCCGCAAACGGAAGATGACAACTCAAAAAGGAGCAACTTTTAAAAGGCAAATTTAAAAAGTTGAAATGAGGTGAGAACGGGTAAGACAGAGAAAAAATAATTTGCTTGACATGGTGTGAGGGAGCAATGAAACGAAGGCAGAGGCAGAACCAAATGGAGCGAAACAACAGGGAGATAAATGTGTCTGCAAGGTCCAGGTGTTGTAGTTTACAACCTCTGGGAAATATTTCACAGATCCAGAGCAGTTTGGGTATGAATGGAAAATGAATTTCCCCATTTTTTTTGCCCCAGGTGAAGAAAAACACACACTGATAGATGTCTTACCGCCAACCTAAGCCCTTACAAGCTGGTGGGCCAGTGGCAACTAACGCCGTCTCGTAGCCTTTATAGCTAAAAATATATGTAGGTCACGTCATCCATTTAGCTTCGCTCAGTAACTGACACGCCAAAACACAGAACAACTTTTGACATAGTTTAGCAACTGTCTTTTGTTCAGTTTGCTCGTTCATCACTCTAAATTGCTCTCAATGGGGCTGTAACTGGACTGCATTCATCTAAAGAGTGAAACTGAGCTTGCCTGCAACACGGTTTTGGTGCTGCGTGGCTTTAAAACACAAAGATGATGAAAACAGAAGAATAAAAGCCTCTGGGAACGCACACACCAGACTTCCTGCTACAGTCTCCCCTTGTGTGTCATGTCTGCTTGCTTGTTTCGACATGTTCTCTTGATGTTTGGCTGCATTGGCAAAATTGTTGAGAAGCTAGTTTTACGCAAATTAAGCCAGTTTCTGAGATTATGCTACAAGCTACGCTTTAGAGCTGCTTCCCTCAGTGTTTAACATTGGATTTTAAGCTTACAAGCTGCTTTTTTTTTCCATATTTGGTTGTCTTTGTAGAAACCCAATCATGCAACTGAAACCAGATATTTAATCTCTTCTCTACTCGCTATCATTAATTTAGACAGCGCGTCTGTCTTAGGTTATTTTGGAGCATCGTGATTTCTATTTCTATTATTTCTATGATTTTTGTTTTTTTAATGGCATGATAAGACACAAGAAGAGCCTTACCTTTTTTTGTTCAGATAATACAGGCCTTCTAAATCATTCTAAATGTGACAACAGCACCCCCTGCTGTTCGGTCTGTACTTACGGTCAGGAATATGCTGAATATTATTAAAAAACTCCTAAAAAAGTCCAAAACGTAATGTAACTGAAGTTTGTCTTTAATATTACTGGCTTAACATGATTTTTGCCCCATGAGGTAATAGCTAGTTAAAAGTGACGTGCCATCTTTCCAGAGAAGAAACCTGCTGTGTCTTCAGGCAGTGAACATTTTTGTTTCATCCTTTGTTTTGACTGCATGTACGAGTCGAGCTAAAAGCCATTTATGTTGTTGCTAATATTATAAAGTTAAAAAGTGTGGCAATATAGAAACGTTCTAGTTGTTAGAAACTATTGTTGTGTTATAAATTAACCAATATATATGTTGTAAAATTTTAAAAGGGATTCTGGGTAGTCTTCAGAACAACAGGTTTAATGTATTAAAACAGAAAACAAACAGTCAACGGCAATCCTAAACAAACGTGTTTTTAAGCTTGATTTAAAAGAACTCAGGCTTTCAGCACTTTTTCTGGTAGAAGCCACTTCTTCACATTAAAGATTAAAGACCTTGATTTTAAAAGGCATGTCATAAAGTTTGATTGGAGTAAAACTGAAGCGTCTGGGCATAATGACCCTTGTTAAACTTGGTGGAAAGCTTGCAAGCCTGACAACACCTTGCCATTTGCACAGCATGGGGGTGCATCTTGTTATGAGGGTGTTTTGAAGGGGAAGGGAAGGGCGCGCTTAACAAAGTAGATGCCGTCACAAGGAAAGAACATTATGTGGAAAAATAGCGTCTCAAGATATCAGCCAGGAAAAGTTTGGGTACAAATGCGTCTTCCAAAAGGTCAGTGACTCTAGGCATAGAAACAAATTAGCCAGAGTAGCTCAGGGACCACAAAGTCGACATCTTAAACCAGTTTTGCCCTGAGGAATGGTTCACCTAAAATGTCTGACCTAAGTCATACTGATGATCATTGGGTGTTTGTGTTCTGATTTAGTCTGTCCTCTGTTCTTGTTTCTATCTTTATTTTCTTCCTGCGTTTCCCCCATGTCTGCGTCTACAACCTCTCTCCCTCAGCCTTCATGGCTTTCACCTGTGCTCCATTATCCTTCTGAATAACTCCACCAGTCAGTCTCTCTCTCTCTCTCTCTAACAGTCTGGAAGTCTATTTCCTCATTAAAAATCTTCATCTGCATTGGTGTCCATCGCCTACCTGTATGACACATACAATTTAAACATCAATTCTACCAAATACTATGGAAATCAATGGGAACGATTGAAATTAAAATACAGTTATGTAATAATTATCTAAAATGTATCTTCCTTACTATTATAACGTTTGGTAAATATAATTATTTATGATAATCCCAAGTGGCCTAAAACAGGAAGAGTTTGGTTTGAGTCAATGGGTGATTTTAGTGGGTGTAAATATTTGATTTTAGCTCTATATCAGGAAAAAAAGAAGAAACAAAACATGAAACACCTTGTGATTGTAAATAAAACTCTTTGCTTAAACGATGATTTTGTTTTCAATGCATTATTATTATTATTATTATTAATATTATTAGGTAGGGTTTCTTCTTGAAAACCCATTTTACTGCTCAAAGTCATCACTCAGCAGAATTTAATTCTTGCTTGCTGTAAAAATCCTGCTTTCCTGTAGGATTAGCAGAAAGTTGAAAATGCTGTCTCTGCTGACTCAGAAACGTCTCAGCTCTGCTGTCACTGCCTCGAAAGACTACGAAGGAGAGTCCTCTTGCTACAACTCTCTGGGAATCACGCTGTAACTTTGCCAACTCTGTAATCCTCGGTGCCTACAATGGTACACAGTGGGCAATAACAGCAGATTCTCCCTGTTATCCTTTCTGCTCTGAAACCCTGAGCTTGGATTTCATCTATTAGTAAGTGGAAAATAGCTATGAGAACATAACTTGGATAACTGGGAATTGTATGGTTCTATTTTACTGTCAGGCAGCATATTCACACATGTAGCAATCAAAGGGTGCCGCACCTCTCACATCCGCAACATCTCAAGCTTACGGTGAGATCCACAGTTTGCATTCAGAGGGTTTACAGACAGAATTTATATTCAGATCAGCTTCATTTACAAATACGTGATTAAATAAGACCTTTACCTAAATAATTAGCTCTGACTTTTTGACACCAGACCCAGTTATTTTACCTCAGGGAACAGTGAATCTACCGCTTCTCTTTGTCTCACCCTATTAACTTGTGTTTTTATTTGACAAAACAGCAAAAAGAAAAAAAGAAAACCTTTTTCAGTCATGCGGATAGAAACGTTAACAGCTCCACCAGTCTGCACATTTACACATGACGGTGCTGTCACCAATCAAAAGTTCTTCAGGAGTGTTATAATAAAAATGTGTTTGTGTCTAAGAACATTAAAATCATGCCTCTGAGTGCTCCACTGTGCTCATTAATCGATGTAAGGTGTGTAAAGCATTGATAAATTATGCAACAGAGAGTAGAAATTGTGGCCATATCATTTATTTGGTTTAGATGACAAAAGATAAATGCTCACTAGAGATATTTAATGTCTGGAAAGTGCTTTTTTTAATTTAGTTTTTAAATATAAAATAGTTTCACTTGTAAAGCCATGGTAAAAGCTGATCTGCGTACGACTGCAAAACCATCTGTACAAGGCCATGCTGAAAGTGATGCATTTGTCTAAATTAATTATAAAAGGCACTTGAAATGAATAGCATGGAGGAAAACTGGCATGTTGAAAATAAAAAAAAGCTTCACACTCTTGTTTTAGTAGATAACTTAAAAGTTTGGCTAGATCTTAAATAAATTGTAATTAAAAAAGGCACAAAACCTTTTGATTAGTAGCCAAACATATAGAAAGATGCATTGTATACTTTAATGAAACAGTGATTAAAAATGATGTCAGATCAATTCAGATAATTACTTTTAAAAGAAATGGGAATAAACTCTAATTGAAAGCAACTGAAAGTACTTAGGAATGTAACTGTGTGCTTGGCGGTATCGTCAAATAAATAATAGTTTTGTCTTTAATATTGTTGCTAATGACAATACCATGTTAACAAAATCGTGTCATCCAACATATTTTGTGCAATATTTATAACATAAAAATTGAAAGGTGATAAAATCAAGTATAAATGAAGTATGAATAAATAATCACCATTAATGAGCTAAGCAAAAAGAAGAGCACAATTTACAAACTATATAAATACATAATCACACTGAAAACAAGCACTCAAAACACAAATAATTAATATTAAAAAAATTAACAATCATAGCACTAATAATTACCTGATTGGACTGAAAGCAATCAAGATTCAAAACAATTAACTGACTTACAGTCTAAGAATTACTTAGAGCTAATCCGGTTGTCAGAAGCCAAAGGAAAAGAGGATTTTAAGGCCTCAATCTGACTTCTGTTCCTAATCTTAACCTAAGGGATAAGGTGGGGAGAGGAGATGTGGAGATGAAAACCAAAAGCCATTCAGTCTGCTAAAAGGGGAAAAGCAGAATAGCTGCATTTGTGTCTTTTATCAAGTCAAAGCAGGTTACAGATTCCACCGAGGTATCTGAAGTCAAACTGTCTCCGGGTCCATCATCTCAATCAGTCACCTAAACCAGAACCAGAACCAGACAGCCACCACAGAAGAAAGATGGCGCGCCTTACTTCAGGTCTGGATTGTGCTGTTTTACATAACAAGCAACCTCGATCTCTGAAGGTACGAACTGGCTTTGGCTAAATCAGGGTGAAATGTCGGTTTGATTTGACATCCGAGGTCCAACTCAATCCTTAAAATTTGACAAGTGGTAAAAGAAAATTGAGAAAACACATAAAAGTATCAAATAGGTAACTATAAGTGTTATTCTCTGAGGGTAAAAAGCATGCAAGTCATCAGTTTCTGAATTGGCCAAGTCATGTGGTACGTCGCCAGCTCAGCCAGGAGCTCAAATTCCCAAACACATTTTTCCTTCAAAGTGCTGACACCTCAGCGATTTAACTTTGAGTCCTTTTCAGCTGGCCGTTCCCTCACATTGGGCCGTGATCAAGGGGGGCCAACCCTTCCCTGCCAAATGAATCCTGCCCTGCTTTCATTAGGCAACTTTTTTGCACTGTAGCAGATGGTGAACACGCTTCCATCCACTGACACACACACACCACGGCCCCTGAGAAGCAATTGCGCCTCCTCTCTCAAGTTTCCTCATTTTTCTTCACCCCCACTTTCTCTCATCTGTTTCCTCCTCTTCGTTCCAAAGCCGTGAAAACTTGAAAGTTGCAGATATTTATAGGTTCCACTAATTAAAGAGGAGGGATTTTGACAAAAAAAAAAGATTTAAATGATACAAAGTGTTTGAGTTTCTTTTTAAACATTGTTGCAAAGCCAACTTTTTCAATAAATGATTAAAATTTATTCAGGAGAACTCATCTACTTTATCTACACGACTTGCAAGAACAGATAATTGTTGTGAAAATCTGATTTTAAAAAAAACTGAGCTGTTTATTAGAGGCTTTCTACAAAGCAACAATGTATATGTTAGGCTAATTTGGTCAAGCAAACCAAGAACACATATAGAAGGAATGTGTAAACTATTTTAACAACATATTTACCCAAAGTGTTTTCTAGGCTGGTGCTTACTTTCATCCTAGAAATACTTTTGTCAAAAATGATACTCAGCTGCTCATTTTGTATAGAGCAATATGGCTCATCGTCCAGGATGGCAAAGCCTTTTTCTATGCTTTTATTTTTGTTTAGTGGACACCCACTAGTGAAAAATAAAGCCCCCACGATATGCATGGCTTATGTTGCTGAAGTCGGTAAGTTATTCACCGATTTTAACCTAAAAAACATTAAAAAAAAGTTAAGATGAGCTACATTACATAAAGTTATTGTTTATCCAGAAAGGACTTGCGAGCGTGCGCGTGCGTTTCTGGTGGAAACAAAATGAGGGTCTTGCCCAAGGTGCAGGTCAGCAGTGGCAGTTCTGAACCCCCGCTGATGATACACTTTGGTATTACAAGGTTAAATATGTGCCTTAAGGATCTGCTGAGCACACATCGGGCAGCTGCTGCCACGCGGGTCAGGAAAAAAAACAACAACCCACGCAGAATGCTATATAAGCCAACAGTTTACGGTCTTTGAAGAGTTTTTACAGCGTTGCTCCGACTGTAGTGTTAGACAGCTAAAGTAGGAAATACAGACAAGCTGAAGGCATTTTTCTCCTTGGCTTTCATTTAAAACAAACAGTTAATATCAACGACCAAACCATGAGGTTTTTCTCAGCATACAGCAGAATGCAAAAGTATTCATCAACTGGTGGCATTTCTCAAGCTTTTTAAAAGAAAAACCTGGAATTAAAATGAATTGTTTGGGAGTTTGCATCGTTTCAGTTACAGAACATGCCTACAACTTCATTATTATTCAGAAGAAAACAACAAATAGGACAAAATAGCAGAAAACTTCCGCTTAAATAATTGTTAAATTCCCAAAGTCAGTACTTTGCAGAGCCACCTTTTGCAGCAAATATAGCTGCAAGTGGCTTTGAATGAGTCTCTGTGAGCTCGTCCCTTCTTGCCACCGGGGTTTTGGCCCACCCCTCAAGGTAAAACTGCTCCAACTCCTTCATGGTGGATGGTTTTCGCTGGAAAACAACCACTTTTAAGCCTAACAACAGGCTCTCAATTGAATTGTGGTCTGAACTTTGACTAGGACATTCCAACCCATTTAAATGTTTCCTCGTAAACCACTCAAGTGTTGCCTTAGCCGGATGCTCTGGGTCATTGTCCTGCTGGAAGGTGAACCTCCATCCCAGTTTCAAATCGCAGGCATCCATTGCACTTTACAGAGTTAGATTATTTTGTGCAGATCCATCGCATTAACTAAGATTTAAAAACGTCTATATCACAGGTTGGAATGTAACAAAAAAGGAACAAAGAGAAGGGGGTGAATACTTTTCCAAAGCACTGTATATAGCCTTTTCCAGTCATTGAGGTTGGTTCTCCAATCAAAGATTTTATTAATTGTATTATCTCTGTTTCCAATAGACATTTAAAAAAATAAAATCTTGACAAGTTTTGCTCCCTGGGAATGTTTGAAGTGCCTGGGTGATAAACGGCAAGGTGTGAGATCAACAAACACAAGGCACCGTCCAAAGATTACACCGCCGTGATTTACAGCTCAACCACGCGCAATCACAGCCGTCACAGGAAAACCACCGATATTTTAGAACCCTTAAACTAACTTGGATTATTTATTTATTTATTTTTTGTAAAGCTGCTCTCACTTAGGTATGCTAAATAAACATAAGTGTGTGAAGTGTCAGCAGCTGTCAAGCAGCAGCGGGGCAGACAGGAAGCGGGCTGGTTTGGAAAGTAGTCGGGGAGATGCCATCGCCTATTATAGGCATAACCAGTGGCACGGCCACAGAAACACAAACACACCAAGATTCCCAAATCCACGGTTCAAACAGCAGACAGGTGGCCTGGAGAGAGTGCGCATTATTTTTTTCCTCCCAACTTGTGCAATATTCATGTTGCCGAGAGCAAACGTGCAGTGTGGCTTCACAAACATGCTACATGACAGCTGCTTGCATGTGCAAATAGTCACCAAACACATACGCACACGCACACACACACCATTGATCCGTTTTGAAACACAGATTCTTACCTTTGTGGTAGAGTCCCGTCTTGGACTGCAAGGAGAAGGTTCCCATCACCGGACCCATGTTGACTTCTCGCTGTAGTAGAGGTGCGTGTGAGCCTGTGTGCGCGCGCTGTGATTAAGGTGTGTTAGCGACTGCGCACCCAGCAGGTGTGTGTCATGTGCGATCAAGTGAGTTCGTCAGCCGGCTGTATGTGTGCAACTACGGATATCACATCTCATGCCGCCTCACACCCACACAGCTCGGCTGCTTCTGCTTGAGGGTGTATGAGTGAATAAGAGAAGGTGTGTGTGTGTGTGTGTGTGTGTGTGTGTGTGTGTGTGTGTGTGTGTGTGTGTGTGTGTGTGTGTGTGTGTGTTAATGAAACGAGCTGCAGACGTGCACTCTGAAACTACCTTTGTCTGCGATGTCACTGGAGCTGCCTATTTCTCGTGCCTCTGGTCTCTGTCTACTCTTCACAGACCCACCCTCTCAGTGTGAACCCCCCCCCCCCCCCCCCCCCCCATTCAACCCGAAACCAGACTGTCATTCCATCAGTTCCTCTGCGCCGCTTTATGTGTTTGTTCCTCCCGGCTCCCCTCCTTCTCTCCTGTTCATCTCAGTCGCTCTGTCTGTCTGTCTGGTGGGGAAATAGGGGCTGTACACTGTTGCACGGGGGAAGACGGAGACAGATAGAGGGGAGGGGAAGTAAAGGAGGGCAAAACTGAGGGGAGAACAAAAGGGGGGGGGGGTGATGATGGAGAAAGGGGATAGAGCTGATGTGGGGGTGGGTGGTTGAGGATGAGGCAACGAGATGGACGGAGATGAAGAGAGCAAGAAGTGAATCAGCCAGATTGATATACCCCCCCCCCCCCCTTTTGCTATTCGGGAGGCAGACTGATTGTGGAGCGCGTACGAGCAGCTTTATCTCTACATGCAGGAGTGTGACAGGTGGCATGTACGTGTGATTACTCCACCACCAGAGGATGGGGCACCAGCAACATCCCCGCACAGCTGAGGCTGACACGCTGCTGCACGCATGCAAGCGTCTGCATCCACACTTTGCGCCAGACATGCTCTGACTGTTAAGTCCAAATATATCAGCCTACTCCCGTTCCCCTTCTCCGTTACAGAAAACAAATTTGTCATGACCCTGTGAGAGAGAGAGAAAAAAAAAGAAAATATCGCACGCAGCATTACAGCTGTGAGAGGGCATGTTTAGTTTTGAGATTTTTGTGCTCATCTGTTTGTTGAATTCCTAAATCATGTCCAGCATCAAACCAGCATCATGCATGAAGGCTAACAGTGAATGATATACAGTTGTGCAAATATCATTTTGTTTGTTTTTTCTTGGAGGGTGGGTTGCCATTTTTTAGTAAAATGTAAATAACTTTTCTGACAAAAAAAATGCAGTTCATACAAATATTCTGGCTGTCTTACATGAACTGCACTTACCTAAAATCTTTCTAAAGTAGCTGGATCATACTGAGGACCAGAGACCGGGATTGCAACTCTAGAACCTTTTCTTTTTAATGCAGAAACCATTGACAGGTTGACTTGACTTTCCGTTTTAGGTTATTATTATGCTTGAACATCTGCGTAACCCCCATGTGGAGCTCCAGGGCTGGTAAGTGCAAATATTCCTTCAGTATTTATAGGCAAATACTGAACGATTTACCCGGCTGTAGCTCATACATCCCCAAAACATCAGTGCTTTGCTTTTCATTGCAGGTATTGTCAATGTTTATGGATGTTTAACTTTGGTCTCATGCCTCAAAAACAAGTTTTTTCCAGATGTTAAAGGCACGTTGCTGTGCAGTTTGATGTATGTCATGTTGGGTGGAATCGACCCAAGGGTAGACTCCAACAAGGGAAGTCTCATGTTGCTGGTGAGGATGATTTATTAAAATAAAAGATTTACAAAAATTAGAAAAAGGCTCAAGAGGAACAGAGGAGCATCTAATAAGAACAAAAAAAAACTTTTGTTATAAAAATAAATAACTTTTTTTGAAATCACAGGAAAAACAGGCAAGGAGTAGCCTACTAGAGGCAATGGATCCGACAAGGACTAAATGAAGTTGACTGCCTTTTAATTCCTGAGGAGGTGATGATGAGATCAATCCAATTGAGAATATATGGCTAGACTTGAAGATCGCTGCTCACAGGTGAAAACCATCCAACATGAATGAGCTGGAGCAGTTTTCCATTGAGGAATGGGCAAAAATCCTGGTGGCAAGATGTGGCAAACTCATGTTCTTAACCAAAGCCACTTTTCTGTCATTGTGTCCCATGTGTTATTTCCTTCCCAATAAAAAAAGTACATAATCAAAGTTGAAAGCATGTTCTGTAAATGAAACCGTGCAAACTCTCATACAGTCAATTATAATCGTCAAGTTGTGAGGCAAAAAGAAACATTTGCAAGGCATTATAACTGAGCACAGATCTAACAGCAGACATAGGGAATCTCACTAAACAAAGCCTACAGTAACGATGAACACTAAACAAAGAAGCCAAATACATGCATAAAGAACAGTAGACAAAGAGTTTGACAAGGCAAGAAAGAATCCCAAAACAAAAAACAAGCCACAAATAAAACGGTGTTAGTGATGAAAACTAAACTATAATAAGCTAAAATTAATCAAAGACAAAACGAAGTGACAACTAAAATACTAAGACTTACGGCTCAAGTAGCAATATAGGATTGTCGGGTTTCTTCTGGTGACTTGAAGGCCATGTTTTCTTCAACTGCCTCCTTATTGTGCATCTTGAAATCACCACAGCCCTCTTTTAGGGTGTTGTATGCCAGCTGAAGTTATTCATCAGGTTTTCTTTGCATCTTAGATTTTTAACTCTGCTAATCAGAATTGTCTGTTAAGAAATTTTTAATTTAAACTACACTGCTCAAAAAATAAAGGGAACACTAAAATAACATGCTAGATCTGAATGGATTAAATAATCTCGTTAAATACTTTGCTCTTTACATAGTTTTGTGGTCTGACAACAAAATCACACAAAATGAGTCACACTCAAAATGAAAGTGGAAAAACACACTACAGGCAGATCCAACTTTGATGTAATGTCCTTAAAACAAATCAAAATGAGCCTCAGTAGCATGTGTGGCCTCCATGTGCCTGTATGACCTCCCTACAACACCTGGGCACGCTCCTGAAGAGGTGGAGAATGGTCTCCTGAGGGATCTCCTCCCAGACCTGGACTAACACATCCACCAGCTCTTGGACAGTCTGTGGTGCAACGTGGCGTTGGTGGATGGAGCGAGACATGATGTCCCAGATGTGCTCAATTGGATTCAGGTCTGGGGAACAGGCAGGTCAGTCCATAGCATCAATGCCTTCGTCTTGCAGGAACTGCTGACACACTCCAGCCACATGAGGTCTAGCTTATTCTTGCATTACGAGGAACCCAGGGCCAACCACACCAGCATACGGTCTCACAATGGGTCTGAGGATCTCATCTTTGTACCTAATGGCAGTCAGACTACCTCTGGCAAGCACATGGAGGGCTGTGCGGACCCCAAAGAAATGCCACTCCACACCATTACTGAGCCACTCCCAAACCAGTCATGCTGGAGGATGTTGTAGGCAGCAGAACGTTCTCCATGGCGTCTCCAGACTCTGTCACGAGTGTCACATGCTCAGGGTGAACCTGCTTTCATCTATGAAGAGCTCAGGGGCCAGTGACAAATTTGCCAATCTTGGTATTCTCTGGCAAATGCCAAACGTCCTGCATGGTGTTGGGCTGTAAGCATGAACCCCACCTGTGGACGTCAGGCCCTCATACAACCCTCATGGAGTCTGTTTCTCATCGTTTGACACATGCACATTTGGTCTCCTGGAGGTCATTTTGCAGGGCTCTGGCTGCTCCTCCTGTTCCTCCTTGCACACTGGCAGAGGTAGCGGTCCTGCTGCAGGGTTGTTGTCCTCCTACGGCCTCCTCCTGGTCTCCTGATGTACTGGCCTGTCTCTTGGTAGTGCCTCCATGCCATGGACACTATGCTGACAGACACAGCAAACCTTGACACAGCTCACATTGATTTGCCATGCTGGATGAGCTGCACTACCTGAGCCACTTGTGTGGGTTGTAGACTCCGTCTCATGCTACCACTAGCGTGAAAGCACCCCCACCATTCAAAAGTGACCAAAACATCAGCCAGAAAGCAGAGGGACTGAGAAGTGGTCTGTGGTCACCACCTGCAGAACCACTCCTTTATTGGGGGGGTCTTGCTAAATGCCTCTAGTTTCCACCTGTTGTCTATTCCATTTGCACAACAGCAGGTGAAACTGTCAATCAGTGTTAAGTGGACAGTTTGATTGACTTGGAGTTACATTGTGTTGTTTAAGTGTTCCCTTCATTTTTTGAGCAGTATATATCAAATCAGATTTAAGAGGCTTTTGAGCAAACCTGAACCATGGTTCATAACCATATTTCTATTGATTGAACAAACCTGATCTGTATAACTTTTCTTAGTGGACATGCTGGTAACACTGTTACCTTGCAGCAAGAAGGTCGACAGGGTGTTTGCGTGCTCTCCCAGTGCATGTGTGGGTTCTCACTGGATACTCCGGCTTCCGCCCCTGACTGTTAGGTTAGTCTTTCTAAATTGCACTCAGGTTGTTTGTCGTTGCCCCCATCCAGGGTGTACCCTACCTCTTGCCCAGTGACCGCTGGATGGATGACGGTTAGCAAAAACTGCTGAGATTTTCTTTAAAGACACCATCAGGTCAGACACTGTTTAAATGTTTCAAGCTGACCACAAAACAGGCCTCTTCCAAGAACAGAGCAGTAATTGTTGAACTAAACTTTCCCAGCAGCTTCTACTGTTGAGCTGAACAATACAGTGTGAGTGCTCAACATCAATGCACACTGATAAAATTATACCACTAAAAGGGTGGAGTTGCTCACAAAGTGACAACAAATAGTGTGTGTGTGTTATTTTGAGGAGATACTCCATCCATCCATCCATTTTCTAACACGCCTATCCCTTGTGGGGCGTGAGGGGTGCTGGTGCCGATCTCCAGCTGTCAATGGGCAAGAGGCGGGGTACACCCTGGACAGGTCGCCAGTCTATTAGAGGGCTGAGGAGATACTCTTGTATAGGATTTGGGTTTGTGAACATATAAAACTCAGATATACTACTTCTCTTTTAAAAAGACAGCAGGGAAAGCAGCTCATAATGCCACCTGTTGGACTGAAGTGGCATCCTGCTGAGATAAATGCTGTGGCAGAGCCGGCTCAAAAATCTCACAGACTGAAGAGCCTCAGCAATGTCTGGGTGGCATTACAGAAAAATCGAATCTGAAAAAGCCAAAACAAGTAACGTTCAACCAACAAACTAAGAAAATGTTACTTGACCCGCAGTCTGTCTCGGTAAAGTCTGGTTCTGCTGGAGGTTTCTTCCTGTTAAAGGGGAGTTTTCCTCTCCACTGCCACTACATGCATGCTCAGTATGAGGGATTGCTGCAAAGTCAGAAACACAATGCAAGCAACTGTCCACTGTGGCTCCATGCTCATCAAGGAGGAGTAAATGCTGCAAGGCAATGACTTGATGCAATCTGCTGGGTTTCCTTAGATAGAAAGCTTTTCAAACAAGCTGAATAACAAAACTGAACTTGACTTCATTTTTTGATAACTAGGATCAACTGGCATGTATTCATTTGACCTGGAACCTGTCTGAATGATTTGAGTGAACTGACCTTTTTTTAAGTAAAGCGCTTTCAGTCAAACTGTGTTGTGAATTAGCGCTATGTAAATAAACTGAATTGTTCAACGGTTTTGCCAGTTTGTCACTATTAGTGACTTTTGTCATGCCTCCAGCACCTCCTTCAGGCTAGCACTCAGTTAGGCTCTAAATCCATGTCACAGATCCCAATTCAGGACCTAAATCCAATTAAATCACAGTGGGTGGGATGAAACATTCAGCGTTAAATCCTGTATTTTGCAGTCAGGTATTGCCCACATACAAAAACAGATTAGCGCTCCAACACAAATGGAAGAATGATGCTCTTCTGCAGCACAACCCACCTCACATTTGCTCTTCTGTCGGTTGCGTTTAACCTCATCCTTCTCCCCTGCTGTTGGGGTTAGGAAGCTCCACTGATAATACTGATGACACCGCTTATTGAAATTCCTCTCATGGCTATAGTTAAAGAAAACTATTTACAACCAAGCCATCGATCAGGATGACCCAAGGCCGCTAAAGCCGATGCTAAAGCTATTAGGCCAAACCCTTGGCTGTACATTGTTGCTGGATAAAACGGAGGAAAAAACATAAAGTATGGACCAAAAAATAAAAAAAAGGAAAAGCAGGATTTCATCTGTGTGAGATCTCAGATAAACACATATTTCCTCTCTTTTTTAAGATGAAAATTTGACAGCATGTTCTGATTGTAACATGCCTCATTTCACACCTACCACGCGTGCTTACACCTTTTACGACGTGCGCAAGCGCCGGCAGTAACAGCGAGCGATAATGGCAATATGTCAACCGAACAAAAAACAAGTCTTTAAATACACGCCAACAGTGATGCTACAGCATCACTGGTGGGAGAAACAAAAAGAGACTCTGCCTGAAAAGACGAGATAAGAGAACGCAATTTGTTGTAACGACAATCCTTGACTTCAGTGGTGCCGTTATGTACACATCTATCAGTGAAAAGGCAGCCTTTTTTTTTCCTGATCAAACACTTTGGAGAAGAAAAAGAAATGTCTGAATGAGCTGAATAAAAGCCCAGAAAGGCTGAAAACCAGTTTGATCTTTTGGTTTTGATCTCTGTAAAATTGACAGATTGCAAACACAGTTTCAGAAAGCAATAAACAGAGCAGAGAGAGAAAAAGAAGAGAAGTGAAATAGAACAAAAAACAATAGAATAGCCATCATTCTCCAAGACTCAGCCAAGACTTATTGTATATTATGCCTTCAATCGTTTGAAGCAAATAATTTTATGTTCTTCTGGAGAAAAGAAAAGGTAAGAATCTTACGCACCTTGTTCTACCTACAGTAGCTCCCTATTCTAACACATCAACCAGTATCTTGCGGTATAATTTCTTCATTAGTTTTCACATTTCTGGACTGATTTAGATGAATCAGCAGTTTCTCACACCATCTCCTTCGATGTATTGCTGCTGTTTTCATTATGGTAATGTTATTAAATAAATATCACGCAGTTGTTTTTAATCAGTCGATTCCAGTTTACACAGGCTAAAGGATGTGCTTGAAATAGAAGAAAACATCATCGTTTTTGGATGAAACTTAAGGTGATGATAGCAAACAAATGCAAATTGTTTTAACTGCTGAGAACAGAATAAGTCAATTTTATTTTTAAAAAAAAGTTAACTTTGCTCCATACAAATGAGCTAATTAGATTAAAAAACAGCTAAAAAAAAGTTAATATACGACTCATTATTTAAAGGAGCTCTGTGTGGGATATGTGCCACCTGGTGGTGAAGTTGCAAACTGCAACAACCTGAAGAACCAATGTTCTCATGTCTCTTAGTTGGTTAACAGACTTCAGTCTTCTGGCTCAGTGATTGGTTAAAAACAATCTATATTATCTATTATTACAGCTTTGACAATGTAATTTACAAGAACTGAATGTAAATTTCTTAATTCATCACAATCATCATTTTATTTTAAGACCTCCCAGCTTTTAAAGAAGGACAGGCAAACGTGGTTTCAGTCAACAACTGTGATAGCAACAAGTTGAAGACGTCAGGATTAACTGCAGTTATGAAATAGATGCATGACTCCCATTCAGAGTTCACACTTATGCAAACGTAACGAACCGAAAAGTTGTTTCATGTTTGAAAAATGACTTTACGGTTGAATGTGTTAGAACCAGCAGCATTAATATAATCATATTGCATAACTGCTTTGTGAACTGCTGTGAAATCGGGTTCATCACATCATCCGGGACGCTGTGAATCACTCTTAGTGCCAGCCAGCTTTTCTTTTCATCATTTATTAACCATCATACCACAGACCTTTTACAGGCTCGGGATGGCAGTGTGGGTGAATAAATGGAGACAGGAGGGGAAGATAAAAAAAGGATTGGTTTTGGCTATCAAGTTGAAGGATAAAACGCATTTCTCTGCAGAGACAGAAAGTGTGTTGACAAGCACAGAAAAGGGTGAACAAGCATTGAATAATAAAATGGCTGGTTAGTTGCTGTCTGGGCTTATTAGAAGAAAGCCGGATGAAGGCTGTCACAGCGTAGACCACAGAGATAAGAAGGTGATGAAAGTGAAAGCGGCAAGCTCTGGAAAGATGGACAACAATGAGAAGGGGGCAAGCAAGCTGACAGGATGGATGGGTAGTGAAGAGGAAGAGAGCCGAGAGCCGGCAGCAAAAACAGATATCAGAGGTAAAAGGTGAGCCGGGATGGAAGGACAGAGAGAGAGGCGGGGGAGTGAAAACTCTACCTGGCCTCAAACAATCTTACTGACATCTGAGTTATCACAACTAACGGATTTTTTTTTTTTTTTTACTCCAGGGAAGAGCAGACCCAACCATCCCTGTCCTACATGGGAGAGAGATAAAATACCGACTGCAGGTCTGCTTTCCTCCAACAAAGCCAAACCTCCGGCAGCGGCTACAAAACTGGACTAAAGACCGAGCTCTGCACAACATAACCAATATGGAGCGAGAGAACAAGCAGAGCCAGAGTCACTTTACCTGTTTGTTTGCTCATTATATGATATAGTTTCTGACATCATTATCTCTCAAGGGATAAATTGCATTAAATTAAAGAACACTAATCACCTCCTTCACACTCACGTCAAGCAGAGAGCAATTCTTTTGCTAGTTCTGTCTCTAAGATTATGGGACGTCCAACGTCATATATCCATCGGTCCAATATATTTGGGCATATGGATATTTTATATTCAAGATATAAAAATAAACAATAACTAAAAAAGTGTAATGAATCTACAGTTTTTGTTGAGCAACAATTTAGGACACTTTTTTTTCTGATAAAGAAATTAACATTAACAAATTAACAAAGCTCGTTTCGCTTTATTTTGTTATAAGTTTATTGATACTTGCTGCCCTGCTGCTGCTGTTGCCGGTTCAGTTTCTTTCCATAACAACAACCTGCTCTCCTCCAGTCGCCACTGCATGCTGCTTAAAAACTTTGTGACGTCTGTCAGAATGGCAAAAGTATTACCTGGGAGGTGATTTAATTTTGTACAAAGATGGCGTACTTTGCAAAAGTTTTCAACCTGTCAGAATTTAAAAATGAAACTTGCATGAGACCAAAAAAGCCTAATTTTATTTATATATTTATTTATGTTTGCTGATTTTCTTTTTGTTGATTTTACAGATTGCATCAGCCTGCCTGTTGTTATTTTAACTGAGGCTCCTTTCCTCAACATAAACGGTGAAAACGTGACAAACCAGAGTGTTTGGCTTCTGAAAAGTGAAGTTTGCATGTTTTTTAACTGCAGTATAGTTAATTCCCTGAACATAGCAGCCCAGCGTTAGTCTGAACTGAACACAGACTCTTCCGGTGACTCTTCCCCCCCCACACAATTTTCCTTGCAGAAGATGATGGAAGTGTTAACTGAGCCCAGATTTGTGACTTAATGCTTTGCTGAGTGGGGAAAAAAGCATCTAATCCCCAGTGAATTTTTTCCGTGGGAATTTTAATGTGCTGCAGTTTTGCATTAAACATATACTGCCCCCCCCCCCCCCCCCACCCCCCAACCCCCAACCAACCCCTTTGCCCATTGACAGTAACATGACAGCATGCACACACTAAGAGAAGTGAAACTCTGGGCAAACTACACACGCAGTCACTTCAGATTATCTGTGCACAAATGCATAAATATGTTCTCTCACATGACAAGAAACTGCAATCATATGCACAGACTTTGCTCCAATTCGCTCATCGTTCCCTCTTCCCTGAATACAAACAAGCATCCATATCCCCTCCTGACTCAAAGCAGGATGGGGACCTCAAGCAAATATCTGATGGAAAATGAAGTTGTTGAATATTTCATTAAGCGCTTATGGGGAACGCAGCAGATCTGGCTGGCTGTGCAAGATGACAGTGAATCCTAAAAAATCCACCTCGCTGTTTGTCATTCATCAGCCATCAGGGGATGAGCTGCCTCGTCAGCAAGCGCTCTGAGACTCTGAATATTTAAAGCTTCATTTGGTTAAGATGACTCTTTTTGCTCTTATCTGCTCTGACAACGTGGGAACGTGTGGTTTCAGTGTTTTAGCGAGGGGGGAGGAAGCGTTTTCTGATGCCCTCTGCTGTTCGGAGAACAAAGATCTGCTGGAATAACAGCAGCAAATGGTCAGTTTATGGAAACAGCTGGCAAAAGAAAATTTGGTTATTATGAATAAATATAGTAAAACATGTATTTAGCTTAGAAAAACTATGAAGCTAATCTTAGGATATTCTTTTACTATTAAATCTTCCTGCTGAGATGGTAAATATAGCTTAAGGAGAAGGATGATTAGCATTGCATGCCCCACCTGTTCCAATTAAAGGAGCACTTAGAAACCTGAAAGTGAAGTCGGTGTTGTGAATTTCTTTGTTCCTTTCAGAGAGCATGCAGGATAAATGAATGAACTATTGAGTTCCATAGAGATAGCCGCCTATTTTCTCAGATAATTTGCAAAAGAAGAATTTATTTTCTCCGCCAAAGGGGAAATTGAATTGTTACAGCAGCCGACGGAGTAAAAGGTCCACAACTAGGAAGATCACTTTAAGGAAATTATTAATAAATATAAATAGTCCAAATAGGGCAAGCAAAAAAAGCCAATATCTAAAACAAAGTTACAACTAATATGAACACTATACATATAGAAAAAAAGAGATATAAATGAGCTGAGGTTACAGGTCTTACAGCTGATAGGAGGCAGGACTTTCTGAAGCATTGCTTCATGCACTGTGGCAGCCGCAGCCCCCTGCTGAAGGAGTTGCTATGAGCGTCCACAGTATCTTACAGGGGATGGGGATGTCAGATTGGCCAACTGAGTAGTGTCCCAGTACACTGGATCATTACAAACCTCGCTGACAAAGAGAGAAGGAGATGAGAAGCGTGGCTGTGGCTTTTCAAACGAACGGGATATAGTTAGCCGCCACCAGGAGCCTGTAAACATGTCCGTGCCGCTGCAGGTCGGCAGCTGGTAGAAAGGAGAGCTGGCTGCAGGGAAAGGATCAGTGAAGTTATAAGCTGTACCCAGCCTGGTGCAGTTTGACAGGACATTTACAGAGACAACACCAAGAGGACGTTTATGGCTAACAGTGTGCAAAGAGCAGATGACCAGAAAGGAAACCAGAGTTGGGATTTAGTGCAGGGGTGTCCAAAGACCGCCTTGGGGGCCTTTTGTGGCCCCTGGACTTATTTTGTGTGCCCCCCACCCCAAGTACAACAATTTAGCCCACCAGTATGAGTGCTTGATGTGGTTGGAGGACTTTTTAATCTTTAATTTAGTACAAGATTATTACAGATAAATTGAAATCATATATTTAAAAATGTTAGGTAGAATTCAAAGTATCATTTAATATCACTTTTTACATTCTCTTTAGTATTATACTAAATAGAACCACATCTATCCAATGAGTTTCAGTCGAGTGCAGATTTCAGTGCACCAAAATCTGATTTTGATTCATTTTTTCAAATTGGCTTATTAGAGTCAGCGTTGGGATAAAGCGAGTAAGAAAATTGGATGGATGGATGGAGTCAGCGTTTTCAAAGGACGACTGAACCATATCCTGTTCTTATTGATGTTAATAGAGACATTATTTTTCCATTTTTTTTACATCGATCCCAAAATAATTTGCAAACCGGATGGCCATCTTTAAACAAGGCAGCTTTTTAAGCTTTGGATCTACAAGGATTTACACATCCTCTAAAATCCCTTGTAAAATTCTCTGACTATATCTAACTGGTTAGATTATGAATAACAAGAAGATATAGTAGTTATTTCGCTTTTAAAAATACACAGTAAAAAGCATGTTTTAGGAGCACTAACAAAAAAGTATAAATGTGCCACAGTTTAATACAACATGATGTACTCATCGGAGAAATTAGCACGTCAAATAAAAGTACAAAAACTGAAGTCCAGATTTCCCTGCTGGACCTGTTGCCCCCGCGACCCGATCTCCAACGGATGGATGGATAGATGGATGATAACTGAAAAACTTACAAAGGCAAACATAAACAAGTGGCAAAAAAATAAAATAAAAATGCATTTAATATGCACACAGCCTTTCAGATGAAAGTTATTGATCAGAAAATAAATATTTAAAACTACATTCATTTAAAAATCTAAGAGTTAACCTGGAGCTCATGAGTTTCCCAGAAAATGAAAGCTGAAGGATTTTAAGGCCAAATTGTGAACTTCAGCACTGAAATTTGATCCAAGAGAGGAGAAGAGGATTAGAAAGCTGCTGCTGTCTCATGGAGCCAGCCCGGGTCTTTGTGAATGTGTGGTTCTGAGTATGATCCTTTGGGGCCATTTGATGGGATCCACCTGAAAGACCGCTCTCTGGGTTAAAGTTCACATTAGCTGTGTGCTTCGCTGGATATTTAGATAAACCGTTGCATTTTTGTTTTATTTATTTGGTTTAGTAATTGAACTATTAGGAATTGATTGGCCAAATGTTTATTAAAATATTGTGTGTACATTTTAAATTCCTTAGTGTGAAAGTTATACATTTTCAAAGTAACATAGTGACTTTTCTTCACATTGCATGCTACTCTATGTTTTGTAATTATTTATAATGTTAGCTAACCAAGTTACACCAAAAGATTTCTTTAAATGGGGATTTTGCCCAGCAGACATGGGAATTACATTTTTTTTCCATGTATATTTTATGTTAATTTGTTTTTCCTCTTTTCTTTAATCATGACAGATTATCTTTACAAATGCGTGAAGGTTGTTTTCTTCTGATTAACTTGAATTTTGGTCAAACTACCACAAGATGTCAGTGTTGCTCTGTTTAAACAGCACGCTGTGGAACTCTGAGCGTTTCCCTTTGAAATCTTTCCTTTCGGCATATTCTTGAAACAGAAACAATCTGGATTTTCTGTTTTAAGACTTTATCTATTACTGTGACTAGAATGGTTTGAAAATAGTGACAAATACAATTAAAACAGACTAAACCTTAGTATGCAAGGCCTCTTGGAAAGAGGAAAAAAGAAAGAAGTTATCCACATAATGTCAGAGCTTTAAGAGGAAACAAGAAATAGTTATTTGATAAATGAAAAAAAAAACCAGATAGTTCAAATGTAAGGTGGCAGCACTAATATGTTAAATGACCTGGCATAAACTCAGTTAAGTTCATGTTTCTATTCCCTTTGTGGACAGATGCATGGGTAGCTAATCTGTGGGTGTTTCTTGGCAGACGGATGACTTACAAAACAGCCCTAGCAGCAAATCCGTGTGCTAATAAAGCCAGTAGTATGAACAAATTAAGGCTTTTCTCAAAACTAAAAAAAGACTCTTATGGTAGTTATTAACTGCCTATATTAAATTAAAATTCTTAGCTAAATCAACATTGGAAAAATACAGGGTTTTTGTTTTCAATGCACTGGCTTATTGGAGAGTTAATCTTCTGCTTTCTAACTTCCTTCAGCAGCTAGCTGTGCCGCAGTGCGAGCTGTAATTTATCTACAAGCATAATGTAGCATGGGATGATTTTTATCTCTGTCCTCCTCTGGAACGGTGCTACAGTTAGCATCATGTTTGTTTAAACCTCAGGGTATAAAAAAATACATTGTCTGCTGCTGCTTAGTTTTCTGTCGACATGTCCCTGAGTCACCACCAAGGGAACTGGAAAAAAACAAAACAAAGATCTCCTAATTTATTGTCCTAGGTATCATTGCGGGTTATTTAGGTAAGGTGAGTTTGGATAAGGTAAGTTTATTTATATAGCATATTAAAGATCAAGCCTTTGCCAACGAGTCCCAATCTTATGTTGTCAACATCTTAACAGCTAACAATATTTTTGTTCAACCAAAACACAGAGACCTTTATTATTTGTTTATAAAGATATATAGTTAGAAGATATTTAAGTACATTTCATAAAACATTCTCACCGTCTGACAATAAATGAGATTAAACCATTGCCATTTTAGGTCATTTAGGATTATGAAAAACATTTCTCTTTACAAAAGATAATGAGAGTGAGATTTATTTTCTTTATTCAAAGTCAAACATTCACATTAAGACTCCTTTAAAAGCCCAGATGATGATGTTTTGGCTTTTATAAGCTTATCTTACCATACCACCTTTATTTATAAAGCACTTTATAATAACGAAGGTCAACACAGTGCTGTACATATACAGCTGAAAATAACAGTATAATTAAAATAAATAGACAAGTAAAACAGAGACAAGCTAAAATAGACTAATACGATTAATCAAAATTGTTAAAAATAATTACAAAAATTAAAAATAGAGTCAAAATCTCAGGATGTGCAAAAGGCACAGAGTCTTAAAAAGAGTCTTAAACTCCGAAAAAGAGGAATGCCTGACATGCAAAGGCAGATCATTCCACAACTTTGGAGCCGCTACAGCGAAGTCACAGTCTCCTCTTGGTCTCCTCTTGGATTTAAGGACAGTAAGGAGCTGCTGGTTGGCAGACCTAAGGGAGCGAACAGGTGTTTGGGAGTGCAGCAGCACAGAAAGGTAGGGGGAGGGCAAACCATTGAGAGATTTAAAAGCAAATAAGAGAACTTTCAAACGGATCCTAAAACGTACACGCAGCCATTGAATAGAACTCAGAATGCGGGTAATTTGCTCAGACCTTCTTGCTCCAGTTAAAAGTCGTGCTGCAGCATTTTGCACAACCTGCGGGCGCCTGATGGATACATCACTAACCCCAAGAGTTAGCAAATTACACTAATCCAGCCTAGATGTAACAAATGCATGAATCACGGTTTAAAAAAGCCGCCTTGATATAAATGGCTTTACTTTGGCTAAATGCCTCAAAAAAACAAAAAAAAAAACATTATTTTACAACCACCCTAACCTGGCTTTCAAGTTTAAGATCTGCATCCATCTTAACTGCCAGATTTGTGATGATCGGCCTAACACATCGTGCCAGAGAACCAAGATCTATGCTGGAGGTGTCAGGTAATCAGGTAAAAATATCAGGGAGAGAACAAGGGACAGCCTGGTTCTCCTCTACGCAACACTTTTCAGATGCCTGAAGGTGCTCCGCTCTGCTTTTCAAACAATGATAAGCAGGTGCAAAGACCATGCGGTTGTCCATTCCACACACCAAAGAGGAAAGAGACTCATCTCTGAAGAGATGAGTCTGATGAACATTTAGTGGTGGGCATCAACTGTAGAACAAAAGCAAAAGACATTATGAAGCCCTGTTGCCTTATGAAGCTGGTAAGAGAGTGAACTTAGTTCACAACAAACTAAGTTGTGTCCCAACATGAGCTGCAAGGCCACTTAGAGAGGAAGAGGGCATTACTCCAGAAGACAGATTACACAGTTTGCAAATACACTGTGGGTCAAAAGGCTTGCAACTAAAATTAAACTGTTTGGTCTCAATGAATAGCACTGCTTTGGGAGAAACAAAGGGAGAAGCCTGGAAATTTGACAAAACCATTGCAGCTGTGAAGTACGGGGTTAGCGGCATCATGCTGTGGGAGGGTCTCGCTGCAAGAAGAACTGGTTAAAACTTAGGCACAAATGGATCTTCAGAATGGAAAACGACCACAACATTAATTGCAAAGTGGTTTAAGAAAAACAAAGTCAATGTTTCAGAGCGTCCATCACAAAGCCCTGATCTCAGCCCTTTGAAAATTTCTGGAAAACAGCTGAAAACAGATCATATGTATCTTTAATCAGTGTATGCAGATCAGTTTCCTAAAGTGCTAGCATTTTTTTATCTCTGTTTTGATTTGACTAATTGATAATTCACTGTTAACGGTGTCCAGACAAACCTACAGAAAAGGTTGTTCTGCTTTTTCAAAAATGTGACGCGGTGGTTCCAACATTGTGAAAGGTACTGTCTAGTGTTTCTGTTGATCTTTGCCCGGTTCTGAGCCCAGCCCACAGTGCAAGTCTCATCACACAGACAGATAGGAGGCTGAAGCAGCCGGTATAGTCTCTCTTTAAATAATAATAGTGCTGTGAAAGGACAAGGTGCTTTGATAGCAAGGGGGGAAAAAATGATTTTTTATTCAGATTAACAACCTTATTTACACAGCCGAATGAATATAAAATCAGCCTGTGATTTTGAAACACTGACCGAACAAAATCCAGGTGCACAGCTCGTTGGCTCTGTGGGTCTGGCTGACATAAAATTACAGACAAAAACTGATACTTGGGACAAGTATGACATTTAGCTCATTGGAAATGTTTTTTTTTAAGATCCAAGCTATTTTGAACCCTTTAGTAATTTGCATGGGGAGTTTAAATGATGGGGCTGCTAGATTAACTGGTCTCCCTAAATGGTCCCTAGGTGTGTGTGTGTGTGTGTGTGTGTGTGTGTGTGTGTGTGTGTGTGTGTGTGTGTGTGTGTGTGTGTGTGTGTGTGTGTGTGTGTGTGTGTGTGTGTGTGTGTGTGTTGACCTATGATGGACTGGCGACCTGCCCAGGGTGCACCATGCCTCTCGCCTCAGATAGGCACTAATCCTCCCTCTGTGACCCTGAAGGATCAAGTAGGTATAGACAATGGACGGGAGGACGGACGGATGGATAAATGTGCAACCTGAACAAAAGCGGATTAATACAAATCTGAAAGCTCCTTGTTCAATTTATAGCGTTTAACATAGATTTAAAAATGATTAGCTGGTTTTTCATGGTGGCTTCTGGAAGGAACTTTTGTCATTTTCGTTTCATCTTTTCCAGTCATCTTGAGAAGTGATAATTAGAAACATAAGACCATAGACACCATTATTCACCGTCTGAACAGAAATACAAACAGCCAAATGAAACCACTCTTGTTCTCCTGTTTGTGCTAAATGGCTTCACAAAGCATTATTAAATATCCGGTTTCCGGATCCAACATTATAGAAAACTAACCAAAGATACACTCCAGCTCTGGCCAAACATTTAACTTACAATAAAGCCATAAAAAACAACCCCCTTTGTGCACGTCTTCTTTTTTTTTTTATATAAAATGTGAATTATATCCATGACACTAGTGACATGTCCCTGAAAGGGGACGAAGCATCGCTCTCCCATAGCAATATGGATGATGACCGATACATGCACAATCCCTAAACCACCAATGAGTGATGCCTCTTTAAGGAGCATGTGATGGTGTGCACCAGTGTTTACCTTTGACCAGCACCACTAATCAGATTCAGCTTCTGCCAGAGGTTTGAAGAAGACCAGATGTGGAGCAGGGCCTGTGTGCGTGACGTTTTGCTAAAGCAGATCCCTGGCTCCTGCAGTTCCTTTTGCTTCTCATTTGTGTGGGTGTTTCATTGTCAGGGTGTTCTCCCCGAGCGTCTTTTCAGCATACGTTTTGCACGCATATCCAGCTTTTTAGCCTGCGTACATTTTTGTGTTCTTTTGTGTTATGTTTAGGTTTTCTTCAATAAAAAGGAGACTGTTCCAATGTCTGTGCGACTCCTCCGAGGAGTCATTTATTATGTAACCAAAAGCTCAGCAAGCAGCTCCTTCGTGACGTCACCGGTGTGCGAGACCTCGGGGGCAATTCTTCCCACTGTGGCTGCATACTCCAGCCCTCCAAGACCACGGTGTGAGGGAGGGAGTGTGTCAGCTGGATGTGTGCAACTGACTGACTTCTTTGATGTCTCCCATCCCTCCAGACAAAATGTCAATAGCTTCTTTTCTTTTTTCTTTTTTTAAAGAAGCCTTATCCTATGTGTGAGATTTTATGCATCACTTTCTGTGCTTCCCAAAGTAGCAATGCCAGTTTAAGATTTTAAGGTTGCACAGAAACAGACCCACACACTCGCGGGGTAACAATTATTGCACCGCATTATTAAAAAACCCTTTTTCCTTCCTCTCATCTTTGTTTGTTTGCAGCTGGATTCCCCCACCCACCACAGGGATACGCTTCATTGCCAGCAGTCACCTCAAGAGGACGATCACGCGTGTAATATCCCCTCTGGATCAACCGCTTCTTTCCTCTCCTTTCTTATCTTAGCCCCCCCGCCCCCTTCATCTCCGTCTCCTTCGCTCCAGCCCTCATGGGCAACACGGTGAGCACAAACAAAGGTCACCGGCAGACGGAGGGGAGTCGAGCAAAGAGTGAAGGTGAAGTTGACCCAACTTTGACCTCTTTTTGTGGCCGCAGATCAGAGTTCACTGAAACTCCATCCTTGCTCTCAGCTCAGTAAAAAACACATTTTTTTTCACCCGCTTGCACTTTTACAAAACGCAACACAATCTTTTAACATACCTTTGATGAGCGTCCCAGTGAGCAGCTTGTGAAGAGTCAGGGCAAACTTGACGAGTCCCTGTTTGCAGCGCTTGGCACACCCCGTCATCCTGTCTGACCCAAGCAAGAGACAGCTGGCTGAGCGGGGCCAGAGGGGGCCAGGGGTCCCCAGGTGCGCCTCCGACAGCTGCAGCAGATTCCGGATCAGAGCGCGCAAAACTTCCCCCGTGGAGCCGCCGTGTATGAATCCAGCGCTGAGGAGAGAGGCAGAGGAAGTCCGCTCCTCACACTGAGCTTCCACCCCCCTCTACGAGGCTGGAGGGGTGAAAGAGAAACTACTCCTGCTGCTTTGCCTGCATTCCCTCCCCCGCTCCTCCTCCTCCTCCTCCGTCTATCTCCATCCCACCTTCTCAATGTGTCCAAATTAGTGCCTGCTCAGGACTGAGATGCGGGGCGGGAAAAACAAAGATGTGGTAATCAGGGAAACGTGTTTAGGTAAAATAAGTCCAAGTTTCTGTAAAAAAGACAAATAAAGGGAAAAAAACTTCCCCTCAGTTCGCAGCCAGCCGATGGGAATGAAGTAATGAAGCAATTTGCTGAACTCCTCTTGGTTTGCGCTTTCCTCTTCCTGCTCCTCCTCCCCTTTCATTTCCTCCTGCCTAACAAATTCACTCTTTACTTGAGAGGGGAAGCAGTAATCCAGTTATTCAGCAAAGTGACAATGGACAGCTCCCACCCTGGGGAGGAGACCCACTGAGCTCGATCCGCGGTTCTCTCACCCCAGAGACCCACAGAGACCCACAACCCTCCTACTTCAGCCTCAGCAAACCAAGGACTCACTGGGTTAGTGTTTGTTCATCAGCTAATAAAAATTAAATAGTTATATAGTTCAGGAGAAAATATCTGCAAAACATGAAACTACTATTTTCTTTTATTTTAAGATTCTAATATAAAGTATGAAATTATTATATTATTTCTGAACACAGAGGTCTTCATAAAAATGTCAAAACAAATTTTTAACTACAGCCTATAAAAAAATTACCTTAGATTTTATAATGTTTTGATGCATATGGGATTTCCTCTCTGCTCTTTCTGCTATTTTATTTAGTTACTTTTATTAGTTTGCAAATTTTAAAAGCAAAGGAAATCATTCAAGTTTTAAAACGTAAAATATATCACCACAGCAGACCTTTACATAAATACTAGAACTCAACATATTCCCACTGAACAGATGCACCAGTGTCATAACGAAGTTTAAAGTGTCTTGAAACTTCCTTTAAGCCAAACACTTCTGGCAGGTCTAGATTTAAAGATATTTTCATTCATGAAATAAGCCCTAATAAAACATTTTGAACAGAGTAGGAATTTAACATATTTTTATCTACATTTATTTTAAAAATGCCATGTCAAAAGTTGTTTATGCTCTTCTGAATACAGAGTGGAATAATGCTTATAGGCATTTAAGATATAAAAGTCTTATTATTATTATTACTGACCAGCTTTTTGTTCATTTATCTTTGGAGATGATAACCTAACTCTGCTTCAACTTTCCCACAACTTCAACTTCCTCGCTGACAGGTCAGCAACAGGTCAGCGAGCAAGTTGGTCCTCGCTCTTTAAGATGCTGTTTGTCCTGCATCAAACCTCTGAGGCTTTCACAGAACAGCTGCACTGAGAGTCCTAAATTACACACATCCTAGTTATGTTTAGTGACAAGGGCACTTTTGAAAGCAGCTGGTGCGCTGGATTTTCAGGATTTCCGGGTGTCAGAATAAAGGGGTTTGAGTTGATTAAAAAAATCTAATTGAACAAATTAACCCTAGAGGATGTAGTCGGGGAAAAGCGTGGGGTGCGCGATCAGTTTTTCAAGGTATTGTTACACAAAAGCAAACTGTAAAAACAAAATGGTAAAAAACAAGGCAAGTAACTTAATTTATGTAGCATGTTCTACAGATGAAATTACAAACTGATTCACAGTAAACGGCCATAAAAAATTAAAATACAGAATAAAATGGATATTATTACAAACAGGTTAAAATTAGTCCAATTAAAAATAAAGGTAATACGAGAATCACACATCAAAATGAGGGTGTGTGTAAGTTTGGCAACGAATTACACAGAGTTAGAGCTCTGTTGATTCATCCATCCCTTAGCTCTCAGCAATAATAACTTCATGGGATTCTTCATAAATAAAATTTATTCTATTAAAAGTAAAATCATTGGCATCTTCCCAAACATGATTACCTCATCCTCAGTAAGTGAGGCGGTGTTGTGCCAGTACTTGTCCTGTTAGATCTCAGTGCTGTATTTGATACAGTTGATCGCAATATTCTCCTAGAAAGACTTGAACATACAGTAGGGATTAAGGGAAAAGCATTAGGCTGGTTTAAATCTCATCTGTCTGACAGATTCCAGTTTGTCCATGTTGGTAAGAAATCTTCTTCAAACTCTAGGGTCACTTGTGGAGTACCACAGGGTTCAGTCCTTGCCCCAATTCTCTTTACTATATATATGATCCCAATTTGTAAAATGATCAGACAGCATGGGATTAATTTTCACTGTTATACTGATGACACTATATTTAGCTGAGTGTCATATTTGTCCATAAATCTTGACAAATCCAATCAATTACTTTGACTACAGGCATGTCTTGATGACATCAAAACCTGGATGATTTAAAAAAAAAAAAAAAAAAAAACTTTTAAATTCTGACAAGACAGGAGTTGTCATTTTTGGACCAGAGTCCTTAAAAAATAAACTTCATAACCAATCACCTAATCTGGATGGTATTAAATTATCCTCTGGTAATAAAGTAAAACATCTTGGTGTTATTTTGACCAAGACATGTCATTTAAATCCCATATTAAACAGGTTCCAGGGTTTCCTTTTTTCACCTGCGGAATATCGCCAGAACATATTCTGTCCAGGGGTGATGCTGAAAAACTAGTCCATGCATTTGTTACTTCAAGGTTGGACTATTGTAATTCTTTACTATCAAGAAGTCCACAAAATATAGTTCAAATCCATCAGCTGATCCAAAATGCTGCAGCAAGAGTTCTGATGAAAATCAACAGGAGGGATCATATTTCTCTAATTTTAGCTTCCCTTCATTGGCTTCCTGTTAAATCAAGAATATAATTTAAAATTCTTCTTTTAACGTATAAAGCCCTTAATAATCAAGCTCCATCATATATCAGAGCTCTGATTACCCCGTATGTTCCTAACAGAGCACTTCGCTCTCAGACTGCAGGTCTGCTGGTGGTTCCTAGAGTCTCTAAAAGTAGAATGGGAGGCAGATCCTTTAGCTATCAGGCTCCTCTCCTGTGGAACCAACTCCCAGTTTTGGTCCGTGAGGCAGACACCCCGTCTACTTTTAAGACTAATCTTAAAACTTTCATTTTTGACAAAGCTTATAGTTAGAGTGGCTTAGGTTACCCTGATGTATCTCTGTAGTTATGCTGCTATAGGCTACTGGAGGACATCAAGGTCTATTTTTCTCACTCTGCTGATTTCTCCTACTGTTCTCCAATTTGCATTGTTTTGTTATTTAAATTTTTTACTTTTTTCTCTCTCAGTCTTTTTTCTCTTCATAGTAGGTACACCTGGCCTAGCGTTCTGTTAGCTGTGACATCATCCGGGGGAAGAGATAATCTGCCATTACCCTCTAACATAGAAAGGATTCCTGGATGTTCTTCTGTGCTTTTTTGTGTCCCTGCTCTGTTTGCTTGTCAGGACTCGATGCAATCTACTGGGTTTCCTTAGATAGGAAACTTTGACCAATCTTTGTGATTTGATTGAATTTGACTTTATAAAGTGCCTTGAGAAGACATATGTTGTGAATTGGCGCTACATAAATAACATTGAATTGGGTGAGGATCTCCTTCTGGGATCCAATAACCAACCAAATACACATGCAGTTCCTCAACGAAGTTCATCCTACAAAAAAGAAACAGCCAAAAAAACTTTTTTATTATTTCTCTAAACAAAAACATTAACATTATTAACATTATTTTTAACATTAACTATTATTTTCCCAAACTGTTTGTTCAAAACATCTGTAAACATTGTGGCAAAAAGCAGTCCATATCCAAGCCAAAATATTTGGTTTTCAAACTTGTCTCAATCTAAGGAGATCCTAATAAAAAATAATCGCTGATTTTTTTTCACAAATAAGAAGAACGTTTCACAAATCTCACATGGTGTTTTAAAGAATTTCTGATGGGATAATTCAGTTCATGTCTGACCAATTTACACATATAAGATTTTGAACTAAAGATCGTCTAACAATATCCTTCTACAATGTAGAGCAGCCATTCCCATAAACTGAAGATGAAAGTAAGTAAGAGAAGGCTCTGCTGATACCAACAGTCTTTTATTCTTTATTGTATTTTATTTGTTTATATTTGGGTCATTGCATGCCGCCTACGTCATACCGCCCTGGGAAGATCGCTGCCACTGATACTAACTGGAAATTGTCCTAAATTGTGGTTCAGAGCCGGCCTGAGGCAAAGCTTTCTAATTTGGGGCCCTAGATAGGCAGGAGGAAACCACAGGCATTCAGTTCTCACACATTGTAGACGCAATTTGTTTGGTTGTTTATAGTCCAGTTAATTAAGAATAATTGATTCATTTTCAAAACCTGACCATTATTTTTAAAATAGCACATTTGAAAAAGACATTATTGATAAACAATATTGAACATAATTCAATTATTTGTTTTTAAATAATGGAAAATTTAAAAGTTTAAACGTGTGTTTAATAGTGTAAACATACAATTGCTTACTTTGATGGTTTTGTTTGTAAAGCTTTATTTTACAGTTTATTGGTTTACTGATTTTTTTTTTATCTTTACCAATAAACTCAACCATACTCCTATGGGGAAGAACAAGCCAGATTCATTGGACCAGAAAACACATTTGTTTAAAATAAATGTACAGTATGTAATTAAAAAGTGGTGCTCTAGCTTTATACCCATAAATCCTTGCTTGATGTCCAAGTCTTTGTGATTTATTTAATTGCTGTTAAGGTATTAGGCACAAACCATGCTTTAAGTGGAAGAAAATAACTGCAGGTACTCCCCCCTTTTTTGAGGGGGGGGGGGGGGTCCAGCCAGAGTAAAATCATAGTTATAGTAATCATAATAATTAAATATTTAAAATAAAAATGTTTACTGCATGTTATTATATATAAACAATACAAAGATAGTTGGTCAAGATAAAGATGGTGCCCCTCCATGAGCCCAATATGTAATTGAGTAGTGAAAGAAGGTACCTGCGGGGATTCAGCTAGAAGTCCCGGTAAGAGAAAAAGAGAAAGGACAGAGGAACTAAGAAAAAAATATAGACAAAAATGACAAAACCCAACAACCCGCTCCTACAAAGAAATCCTCCTACAGCCTCTGTGGGGAAACCGGGGAAAGACAAACATTAACATCTGCAAAGAGATAAAACCAACAGGAACAAAAACACAGAAAGCAACAACACCAGCAGCAAGAATATGGAAGTAGATTATCAGTAGTGATGAAGGACTACAGAGCAACACAGCTGCTGTATTATCAGTGTGTATGAACATGCAAAGTATGTGGCATGAATTGTGCTCCGTGATGGGTGCAGAGGGAAAACACTATTTTTTATGTTATTTTTTATCCTAAAAAAGAAAGGAAAAAACCTATTGTATTATTGTGGCTGTAGTTCAACAACTTGTGTTTTAGCTGGGATCTCATTTAATGCACAACGTGACTGTGTGCAAATAAATCTCAATAAATCAGCAACTATCAGACTGCTGCCTCCCTTTTGCTCTAAGGAGCGTTTCTGCAGATCTTTCTTCCCGGCTTCAGTCAGACATCATAACTGATTACATTATACTAATCGTTGCACAGGTTCTGATCCATCCATTAATTGTTACACTGTTCCCAAACGCTAAGGTAACTTGCACACACCTTAGCTAGGGATACTGCTGCACTATTGTGTATATTGCATATTGTATTATTGCAACTTATGTAAATATTGCATATTCTAGTATTGTGTGTTATGTAAATAGGCTGGAGTTTTTTTTTCCACAGTCAAATAGTTTTTCCTTTGTTAAATATTTACTCTGGTTTTTAACCTTAACTTCTACTCTTTGTTTCTCTTCTACTCTTGTTTCTGTGGGCGCTAGGGAGCGATAACCCAGTTCAACCCAGGCCCGGCGTTGCCGCCTCTCTGGACCTGGTCTGGCCTAATTCATCAAGCTCCACGCTGGCTCTCTGCTTTCTCCCTCGAACTGTTCATGAGCACCATTAACGTCAGGGTATGACTTTGACAACAACATAATGGCTGATTCAAGTATGTGAAAAAAGCACAAAGCATCTATTAAAAAAAAAAACATTTCTACCTAAAATGTAAACAGTTGCATCAAATATGGTTATAATTTTTCCCATCCTGTTGACTTCTTTTCTCTTGTAACTCATGAATTCACCGGCCTGTCAGAGAGTGTGTTTGTCCTTTACGTGGCCTCTGATAACTCCAGGATTTATATTGTGCTGTCTTAATCATCTTCATCTGAAACTGGCACATAACTCAAGAGAGATGAAGGCTAAAACAGAGAAGATATTATGGGAAAAAGACAGGGTGCTCATGTGAAGGGGGGTAGAGGAGAAAGACGATGCACAGAGATAATCTTATAATGTTTTACCCAGGCTATATTTAGTTGTGAATCGTGTTTGGCTCCTGGACCAATAGCTCTAATGAAAAACGCAGAAAAAAATAGCCCAATAATGGGAAAGTTAAGATGTGGAGAAATGAAGAAACAGATGAGAGCAGGCACAACGTGAGGGAGGAGGAGAGGGAGGCGAGCAGTGTAACAATAAACATGCAAATGGAAAGCATGAAAACAGAAGAATAAGAGAGAACTGATGGAGGACAAGGGAAATGAGATGGAGAATTTACCAAGAGGAGGAAAAAAAGGAGGCGGGAGGGAGGTGCAGCTTGAACGGGGGTGGGATGCAAAACTCACTTCATCTCTGGGTTATCTGCGATCAGAAGTGAAAGGTTCAACAGGAGGAATCAATGCTTTCTTAGGAGTGTCTGGGTTCACACATCCTGGAAACACCTGGAGGGTTTGGAAGAGAAACATGAAGAAGTCAAATAAGCAAAAACATAAAATAAATAAAATAAAATATCAAGCACACCTCCTGTGTTTTGGCTATCAACGCATGCAGGAGATTACAGTGCGGGGGGAATTTGCATAAACATGCTTTTCGATTACCGCCCCCATTGTTCGGGATTAATGAGATTAAGTTTGCCTTTGCAGGCACATTCAAGGATGTAATAGCAACTAATTACTTGTCTCTTCCCACAAATTAGAAGCTGCTCTGCTTGATGTTTGTTTCAGCGTGGCCATACTCGTTGGGGGGGGGGGGATACAGAACGTGGAAGAAAAAGATGGGGAGGAAACTGGGAGGATACAAAAGTGGAAGAGAGGAGAGATAAAACTCTTTTCAGGAGATCGAATTTCCCGATGCACGGCTGTCGTGAGGCTCAGACAAAGAGGGAAAAGCTGAGAGAGACGGGTTGTGTGGGGTAAAATAAAATACTCTGAATGAGCCTTTGAAGAAAGGAGATCAAAGTGTATACAGGAACATGGCAAACAAATGTGAAAAATAGAGAAAACAAAGCAGTGTTAGATCAAAATTATGTAAGCGAAGAGGAAAACAGATGAAGTGAAAAGAAAATAGATGATGTCGACTACAAGGAGAGAATACGAGGTAGAAGGAAGAGGTGGGCAGAAAAACATAAGAGCAGGACAAAATGAGAAGAGATTGCTTTGAATGCTGTCAGAATTGAATCAGAGGCGGCCAGCTGTAAGCTCTGATAGTGCTTTGTCTCTAAATATATCAGCTCTGAGATGGACTGATAGGACCAGCTGGCAGAGACACTAGAGGAGGGGTTTCGCAAATCCAAAGTTTTACAGTCGTACACAGAATGAATTATTTCCCTTCAGCTGGTTATGTTCAGCAATAGTTGTGAATCTTAGCATTAAAGACGCCTGCAGTGGCTCCCAGCAGGGATAATGTCTGTCACAATGCTGCTGCATCAGATCACAACAAAACATAACAACCTCCCAGCATCAAAGACCCATCTGCCCAGACACAACAGCAGGAGAAACCCACTTATTGTGCAGCTGATCACTGGGCGTGAGCGGCCCACACGCCAAACCCCTACCTCCACTCATCGGCCCCCCGACTCCTCAGGCGTCAGCAGCAGTGATGGAGCAACGGCTTCGCCTCGGGGCGAAATTACAACCTCAGCACCCCGTCCCTCCTCTCCT
Organism: Fundulus diaphanus; assembly: GCA_037039145.1. Taxonomy (NCBI): domain Eukaryota; kingdom Metazoa; phylum Chordata; class Actinopteri; order Cyprinodontiformes; family Fundulidae; genus Fundulus; species Fundulus diaphanus. The sequence continues at coordinate 36,467,071 of CM073125.1, forward strand.
CTGTCTCGTTCGCCTCTCCTTTTCCAGAAAGCTCCCCTTTAACCTCGCTGGTGGCAACTCTGTCTCTCTGTGTTCATCTCATCACACACACACACACACACACACACACACACACACATACATATGGTTCAGAGATGCACACACACTCTCCTGCAAGTTGGAGATATATCCTCTGCAGGTTTCTCACTCACAGACACAGAAAGAGCAGAAGGGATTTTTGGTAATATGACAGAACATTCTGATTGAAGTTATTGACACCATTTTGTAAACTTATCATTATCCCTTCAACCTTTTTACATTACAAACATGAACTTCAGGCTTTTTTGTTTGGATTTATTACTATAAACCAACACAAAGCAGTGTTTAGTTGTGCTGCTATAGACTTCAGGGTCCATTTTTCTCACTGCTGAGTTCTCCTACTGTTCTCCAATCTTTTACCTTTTTGTTCTCTGTCATTTTTTTTTCATAGTAGTTACACCTGGTCCGGCATTATTTTACCTGTGACACCATCCAGGGAAGACAGATCATCCACTATTACCATATAACATATAAAGGATTCCTGGATCAATGTGTGCTTCTGTGCTTTTTTTGTCTTGTTGTGTCTCTGCTCTGTCTTCTCTAACACCCAGTGGGTCAAGGCAGATGACCGTTCATACTGAGCCCAGTTCTGCTGGAGGTTTTCTTTCCTGTTAAAGGGGAGTTTTCCTCTCCACTGTCACTTCATGCTTGCTCAGTATGAGGGATTGCTGCAAACCCATGGACAATGCAGACGACTCTACCTGTAGCTCTACGCTTCTGCAGGAGGAGTGAATGCTGCTTGTCAAGACTTGATGCAATCTGCTGGGTTTCCTTAGAGAGGAAAAGTTTTGACCAATCTGTATAATCTGATAGAATTTGACTTGGAAAGTACCTTGAGATGACATGTATCATGAATTGGCACTGTATAAATAAAATTGAATTGAACTGAAAAAAAAAGTACTTGTTTATTTATATTTCCTTTTGAAATAAAAACCTCAAACGTGTAGCACTTGTTTGTTTTTAGTGATACCCTGGAATGAAATCCATTTCAGTCAAATATCATTAGTAAACAGAGACCAGCTACTGTTAAAGGAAAGCAGTGAAGGAAAAAACAGTATGGAGTCCTATTTAAGGCAGGTCACAAGCCAAGGCTTGTGTATCATCCTAAACACACAATCTCCATAGTGAAACATAGCAGTGGCCTTATCATGCTGTGGGGGATGCTTCTCTTTAGCGATAACAAGGAAGTGAAACAGATGTAATATGAAGATGGATGGACTGGACAAAAGACTCCAGCAGGGCGACAACCTGGAAGACACAGAGCTAAAGTGGGAGGGTTTGGATCAATGCATATTCACATCTCTAAACAGTCCACACCTGAATTCAATCCAAAATCTGTGGAAAGACTTGCATATGGATTTTTTCGACCAATGTTTTCCATCAAATGTGAGTGACCTTCGGCAATTTTGTGAAGAAAAATGGTCAAACTTTCAGTCTGCATGTGCAAAACTGGTGGAGACATGCCCCAAAATATCTGCAGTTGTAATTGCAACAGATTTTCATAATTACGAACTTGTCTTTGTCCATATGATAAAATCCCAAAACAAGACATTAAGGTTTATTGTTGCAATGTGACAAAATATGGAAGTCAGCCTCTAACCCCCACCGCGGACTGCATAAGTAGGATCATCGACATGCAGCAAGAGAAATGGATCCCAGAGCGGCTTTTACTTCAGGTAAACAGGACTTCCAGCAGGTACCACCGCCCTGTGCCTGGGTTTCTTTGACGTTCGTTAATAATTAAGACGAGTCTCCATGGAGAAGGAATCGGGGGGTCCTGTGGCTTTAATAGAGCCTCTTTAGTCTTAGTGGATAATATACTGAAGGGCTTGTTAGGTAATGGAAATCTTTTACATTTAAAACAGGAAAAGGGTTTCTTCTTATTGAGACCATGTAAAATGTTCTATAAGTAATTTCAATGGCACCTTCTACAGTGAAATACAGATGGGTTATTTTTTTTAATGTGTTTTAACCCAAATCTTCTGTAGCTTGATCTCAGAAGTGATGAAGCCTCTTAGATTGACACTTCTTGCAGCAAGCATAGACCACACATGGGGGCCACCTTTGTGTCAGAGGGCTTTTATTATTGAAACCATCCTTTCTCTCAGTTTTCTATGGGGCGTGATTTTTGTGCTGATGTCGGGTTATTGCGACATAGTGGTTGGGAGCGAGTACATGTAGAACCCTCTCTGTTTATTTCTGTGGCGCTGTTTCACACAAAGCTCAACATATTGTGACAGTGAGACAGTAAAGGCAATATCCTGAAATGCCTCTCAAACAAACAGATAAAGTAACTTGCAAAAATATTTTGTCATGTAACAGCCACAAACTTCAGTGTATCTAATTAAGTCCCTGGTTTGTACTGAAGTGGAAGGATCATTTTTTTATATTAGATAGTTTTCAAAAATAATCTTAAAAGTGTGGCATACATGCATTTTTTGGCCCATTTTACTCTGATACCCCTTAATAAAATCCAGTGTACCACCTTCAGATGCTTTACTAAATTCACCTCGTTTCCAATACTCTGTGTGGGGGAAAACTAACATGGCTCCTTGCAGCGGACATCCCATGGGCACGGTGAAGCCTGGTGGTGGCAGCATCATTTGTGGGGATGTTTTCCTCAGTTGGGACGGGAAAGCTGCCCTAAATCGATGGAATGATTAAAAAACCTGTTAGAAGCTGAAAAAGACCAGAGAGTGAAGTGAAGGTTCACCTTTCAGCAGGACAACAGCTCTGCCAGAGCTACAATGGAGTAGCAAGGATTTAGGGTTATTCATGTGCTAGAATTAAAAGTCCAGAAACCAGATCGAGCATCAGTGGCAAAACCTGAAGATTGATGTTCACTGAGCTATTGTGCAAAAATACAGACAAGTAATAATTGGGGAAATATTTCTGTCGCAAGATCTGCAAAGCTGGAATATACGTCAAAACACTTGCAGTTGCGATCCCAACAAAATGTTTTATTGTTATGAGAAATTGTGTTTAGGGGGAAGGGGATTAGCATGCCAAACCTTTTAGATTTTCATATTTAATAGTATTTTAAAAACATTTTTATATTTATTTCCCACTCAGAATTACGCATTACTTTGCCTTGGTTTAATCACATGAAATCAAGAGAGAATGCAGAAAAGTTTGGGTGTAAACATGACAAAAAGAGAAAAGTTTGCAGGAGTATGACTACTTTTGCAAGGGCATAGATGTTAATAATTATGGAGCCCTGCAGGCATATGATGCATTTTGAAATCCGTGACTAGACAGCACAAGTAGCTACCCATGCAGTAGCATCTACATAAACTACTGCTGATTTGTAATCACTTAATACAGTAATACAATAATACATGACTTTTCAGAAAGTGGGGAGGTGATCAGAACATCTAGAGAAAATCAATTTTTCCATGAACGCGCAGAAATAGACCAGCTGAGCTTTAAACGACACTATTTCTAGACACACACAGCACACTTTAACCTGCTAATTTTTATTACTTTGAATAACTATAATAATCTCAAAAGAAGCTTGTTTATCACGCAGAGTGAAATAAGAACCCTGTAATAAAGCACAATAAGTGTAAGAATATGTGAGAGTCTGCATGGTTGGCTTGTTTGATTTCAACATCACTGTGGTGCTCCTCTTCCATAAATAAATCAAAATACTTATCCCGCTGCTGTAGGAATTATCGGCAAGACTAACATTTTAAGACATATTCTTTGTAAAGTTGATTTACCATGCAGCCAGCTTGAATCCGTAAATTTTACACCTACAGTTTTAACACACACTCCCCCTTCACTGCCCGTAGGCCCATTCTTTCTGCTGAGCTCAAGCAACAACCGTCTCAGAGGAACCCTCAAAGCTGCCGAGCGCAGCAGGTGATTAATATGCTCCTTTTAGCTGCTTCTTATTCTTTCACTCTCAGTCTTTGGTGTTGTGTGTGCTTAGTCCTGAATGAGGTACAGTCATTGGGATGGTTGAAGCAAATTAAATTTCAGCCATTGAAAGAAAGCTTTAAAAACACCTGTCAGATTTGACGCTGGTGATCTCCTAAGCTTGTGTCTTTTGACCGCCATCTAGTGTTCATTAGGAGGGGATGCATGTTTAGCGCCAATGAAATGTTTCATTGCAGAAATAAAAGGAGTGTATGCTTACTCTCTCTGGAATATTATTTAGCTAAAAGGAAAAAAAAAGGATATTTTTAAGAAACTAGCAAAAAATCTTCAACAATTATTCTTGTATTTGTGAATTTGTGGCGCATAGACAGGCACGCACACACACTGTAATGATAGTTAATATCTTATAAATGTTTATTCTTGGTACAGTATGAATGGATCTATGGGAACTCAGCATCAATAACTGATAGAAAAATACCTTTGTTGCACCAAGATCATTCTACACACACATACAGAGCCAGTAGGAAAACAATATATTATGTGTGTCGTGAACATTTATCAAAATAAAGGAAAGTAATCCGAGTGCAAACATTAAATATGAAGTGTCACCCATACAAAAAGACATACAGTGTGAGGTACAGCATATTGGCATATGATTTTATAATATTCTCTACAAAATATATCAGCGATTATCTCATTTTTAAAATTTCTTCTGTAACATCTGAATAATCCCTGTGTGCAAATTTTTTAATTTTAATTTATTCTTCTGTGGTGAAAGAAATCCTATAGACCTGTGAGAGGAGGGGGAACAAACGAGTCTTTGGAGTGAATCATCTTAAACATATTTGGCTTCATATATAAAAAAAATCAAGTAGTGAGAACGTCACGTCCGATGTGTTTTCAGTCCAGAGGTCTTTAATGTCCGTTTCAGCGTTAGAGTCCAGAGAGGCAGCGGTGGAGCTCTTTAATGAAGCATAGGATCCACACAGTGTAAAGGACGCAGACACCACTCCAACATGATCATGAACAGTCGGTGAACGTCGGTGTCACTAATGAACTTTAAGCTCGAACACGCTAGGCTTCATGAACAATTTCTCATCAGTTTTTATTATCTTGCTTCATTGGCATCTACTGCAGTGTTTTGACAACACCGTTTCTGCAGGTGTTACTCCAACACCAAAGGAGTAAAGGAGTAGTTTATGGGGGTTTTTTCCACAGAAAATGACCTTTGATTGCAGAGACAGAAAACTCACAGAGCTTCCTTTGACATCTTCATGTAACTGAGGTTTAAGGGTCAGCTTCAGGTTGTTGCCTGCTTAAAGGCGGGTGAAAGCAATGTGAGAAGTCTTTTTCCTGACTGGTTGGCTGGATTCTCCTAATGGTGCACAGTTGTTCCAGCAGAGTTAGCTTAACGGAGGTCGAGGGTTGGATGCTCCCACAGAGAGCTGCAGCTGTGGATGGCCGTGCACTGCAGTGCAAACACACACACACACAGGACAAAAGACAAAGACTGTTACAGTTTGGGTTTAAACTTTAAAGAGATTTCTTCTATTGATACACAGAAAACAATAAAACAACTGTATCTTATCCGACTAGACTTACAGTATCCTAAGGCTAGGGTTCCCAAACGTTTCAGCCTGGGACCGACAGAAACTGCCGACCCCCTTCGGTCTTCATTGGGAAATTACGAGAATATAAGGAAATACTAAATCTTTTAGCATCACATCAGTTTTAATATGAAAAATTTGAAACCATTGTGCAAACAACTATGTGACTTTATTCCCCTTATATTACAACTTTTTTCTGGTAATATGACGACTTCTCTTAATGTTCCGATTTTATTCTCTTAAAAATAAAAGACAGGATTAGGGCCAGTGTAAGTTAAAGAAAATAAATTATTGGCCACAGAGGAATTAATAAGTTTCCACAAAAAAAATCAAAAATTTGGAAATCAATTCCCCATGCAAGAAAAAACTTGTTAATGAGAGAAAATAAATGTTCTCTGATGTCAAAAAGTCATAAATTTACGAGAAAAAACTAGTTTGCCACGCTCAAAGGCATAAATTTGTTATATTAAAACTTGAATATGCTCTAACATTGCAAAGTCAGAAATCTGGAGGGTATTCGACAGGGGATCATCTCGCGAAACCCACCCTGGGATCCCCTGCCCTAATGTATCATGATGTAATTTGCATTTGAAAAACCTCCGTCTCTCTCCCTGCAACCAGCAGTTTTCTGCCAAAGTCCTTTTCAGCTCGGCTCGCTAGGAACGCTGGCCAAGTAGATTCCAACAAAGTAGCCGGCACTAGGGCTGCAGCTATTAATTATTTTAGTAAGAGATTTATCTATAAAAAATCTTTTCAATTAATCTAAAAAGAGATAGTCTTAGTAAATTAACAAACCTCAATAAACCACCGTTTTGAATAACAAAAACATTTCACATTTTAAATGCATTGTAAATGGCAAAAACATGTAAACAAACTAAATCCAATGCTTACAGCATAGGATCAATCAATACATACACACATATACATACACACATATATACATACACACATATATATATATATATATTTATTTATTTTTGGCAAAACAGACAATATAACTAGGGCTCCAATAAGTTATTGACTATTTTTTTAATTAATGGATTAATAATCCGAACACAAAAGGTGCTTAATAGGATATTTTCCTTTTTTTTAACAGAATTTTAACCAGGTGAAGCTAGAACAGTGCCACTTGAGGAGGTCTGGTAAGAACATATTTAAGAAGGTTTTTCATTTTAGATGCAAAATGTTCAGAATTACTTGTACAGTTCTGGCTTAGTTACTGCTCCGAGTGGGCTGTTATCTTAGCAAAAGGCTCGTTTTAGAGTCTGTATATTCTAGTTTATGATTATTCAATTATTAAATTTGTAGACGGTTATTTCAATAATTGATTAATCATAATTAATCTGATTAATTGTACCAGCCATAGCCGGTACAGTAACAGCCTTATGTTTCACTGCAGAGGTGGTGTTTTCAGAGGGATGTTCAGTGTTAGCGTCCCGCTACACTTAGCATAGTGGCTAATCAAATAAGAAGACAAACAGGCTAACGAATGGTTGAATGTTTCTATAGAACATTTGCTGAATTTCATTAGTTACACAAAGATCAAATATTAACATCTAATATTACCTGCTGCTTGGTCCCACTGAGAGGTTAGACGTGATCTAATGGCTAGTTAGATGTGATCTAACCAGCCAGGGTTACTAGCCTCTGTTTGAGTTGGGATAAATGGTGTAGACACTTTCAGAGTGGAGTCCATTAGAGCCCAGGGTCTGGACACCAATGTGGACAGGGACACTAAGGTCGATGTTCTCCAGAATACACTAAAACCAAAAACACAATGTATAGCAACTATGGGTATTTGTTTTTGGTTAACAAAAGAAATTTGAAAGGTTTGGCTGTAAAGTGGAAGAGGGGCTCGTACCTTGGTACACGCCGAGCTCATGACAGATTTGTGGAATTCCTTGTTTACAAAAACCTGAGGGATGAAAGAAAAAGCCGTATTTGTACAAGTAATAAACCCCTTGGTTATAAAATAAACCAACATATGCTAATCTAAATAGCGCAGTTTTTTTTTCTACCCACCCTGTACCCGTACACAAACGTGGCATTGCTGCAGCCGAGCTCGTCGAGATGCGGCCTCTCCCAGCCAATCAGGAGGCTGCTCTGTCCCACCGGTTTAATGACCTCAACAGAGCGAACCTCTGCTGGAGCTCCTAGAGAGGGTTAGGCAAGACATTTTTGCCCATTTACACCCTGTATTCATTTCCTTCAGTGTTGAAGGACAAGCTGTTTTCATATTTCATATTCTAACCCCAACAAGGGAAAACACCACACAGTACATTCGGAGAGCGCTAATAGGCCCAAATGATACATTAAAACGTAATAATCGTACACAGCAGTGTGTTGCACAGGCAATAAAATGGGGAACACTAAACAAGAATGTGCACTGGAGTGTGCTGCAGCATTTTCATTAATTTAAAAGACAGGCACGGAGAAAAGGATATATTTGGAGGGAGTAAAATCATATCAGAGCAATATGCAAAGAAAAAAACACTACACTGCTGTATGTTAGCGCACCATCTTGAACGGTGAGGTGCAGAAACAAGAGGACTTATTGTCAAAAATATATGAAAGCTTTTAAGAGTTTTTCAGAATTCAAACCTATCGCTTACAATATTGTAAAATTTGTATATATACATATACCTATATAGCTACTACACTCACATTTTAGAGTAGTAGACAACAAGGTTATCAGGATGACTCGGATGTTAGAGTTTTAATATAACTGTTTGCCAATAATACAAGTGTTGCTCACGTCTTCGTTTGCTTGAATTTTGTTCCCTCTCCATAAAACTTAGGAGTGTGGGAAGTTGTGCAAGAGCGTTCAAGATTCCTGTAATTCCCTGCAAAGCAATAAAATGCACTCGGATGCATATACCAGGTATCCCTGGCATATCCTAATTTGATGCCAAACGAAAAGCTGCGTGTTGTGTTTATGTCTGTCTCAGAAGTCGAATAACTTTGAACCAAAACACAGCAAATTTAATTTTATGTTTCTGGAAGGGATAAATCAGATAATACTCAGCTTTTCAGGGAGCACTCACTGCCCATAACGACTCATTTTTCTTTGCGGGGGAAATCAAGCAAAATGCAGATGCAAGCGTGCAGTAGAAAAATCCTGAAATCTTAATTCACACATTACCTGGTCTGGGTCTTGAAGTATTTCCCAACGCAGCAGTGAAATCTGTGGCAGCCTCGTGGCATCTCTCAGGAGAGAGACGAGCAGACCGACCGCAGGCTGGACTTACTGCATCCGTACGTGCAACATCAGGCAAGTCAAGCACGGTAATGACTTTCTTTTTCTGATTTGTGTGTGCTGCTAACTTGGTGTTTTCAGATGAAATGGAGCTGTCTTTACTGTGAGTTGCAGAGCTGAAAGGAAGATCAGCAGAGGTTAAAAGTTCTGGTGTTACAGAGCCGTCTGCTTTAAGGTGACAGGGAGCAAACAAGCTCGGACTTAATTTGGCGTTAGCGCAGCGAGATGTAACTGCATTAAAAAGAGTCGGTGACTTATTAGAGGAGTCAGATTTAGTAGTTACAACTGGAGGGTGTTTAGTGGGGCAAAATAATTTGGAGACTGGCAGAGAGTCAGCATGTTGGACACTGAAAGAAAAATGTCTGTGTAGGTCTGTAGGCGCTGAAGGTGAGAGATTTCTCCGGGGCTCCTGTCCTCTTCCTCTGCTCTCTGGTGCCTAAACATAAAACACAAACCAGCTTAAACTTTTATTTTACTTTGTATCAAAATATATTAGAGATTACTTCAAGATTTCCGAGAAACACTTTAGGAGTCTGTAATACTTTTAAGTATCCTACCCAACATCTGTACCTGAAAGCTGTCCATCAGAGTCTTCTGCAGCTCTTCTTTCAGATTGAGAATCTTCTCAGGACTGCTCAGCCTCCTGCTCGGACTGACTCGTGTGCTTGACGACGCCATGGAAGGACTCTGCGAGCGTTCCCCCACCTCGGCTGTATCAGGGGAGTACTTCTCTTTCACCTCCAAATGACAAAAGTCCCTTTTCTCTGGTCGGCTGGTTGCTTGGAGCGGTCCAGTGGCAGGAGACAGCTGAACAGGGATTGATAAAGAGCTGTGTTAGACTGACGTTAATCACAAATCAAACTAGAAGCTATCACACGAATCCTTTATTTCATAAGTCTAAATGGTAAATGGCTTGTACTTGTATAGCGCTTTATCAAGTCTGATGACCCCAAAGCGTTTTACACTAGAGTCAGTCATTCACCCATTCACACCCTGACGGTGGTGAGCTATGCTAGTAGCCACAGCTGCCCTGGGCAGAGGTGAGGGTGCAATACAAGTCTACTCAACAACCCAGACCCTACAAACACAGATTTAATTTAATGTTTAATGGGTACAAAGATACACTATGACAACATCCTTGCAAGGAATTTGTACCAGTGTGGTATCTACAATAAATTAAGTGATAGTACACCTGTAAAACTGCTCTGCCTGACATAAAGCAGCCTCTTTGTGTTAGCTAGAAATAAGGGTGTTTGTACTCTTATTTGTAAGTATTCGTTTTCCTGCCTTGACTTGCATATCGACTTACGTAGAGCTGGACGATATGGCCAAAACTTATATCACGATTTATTTCTTAATTTCTGTCGATACGATATCGATATAAACAAAATAAAAGCCTTAATAAGATTGCAAAGAATGCCCAAAATACATTCCTGTACAAAGGACAATTATTTTGCCATCTTTATAAAACTCCAATATAACATTTTAGAAATATTTGCTTTAAAAAATAAAAACACACAAAATTACATAAAACCCAGAACATCAGTCAGTGACAAATGCTGTAATCAGAGTCTAATGTATATTCAATTATTGGAAATGTTTTATCACAATATATATTGATATTGAATTATTGTCCACCACTAGGACTTAAGCGACATCCCATTCTTAATCCATTGGGTTCAATATGACATTAGTCCACCTTTTGCAGCCATAGCAGCTTCAACTCTTTAGGGAAGGTTGCCTACAAGATCCTGCAGTGTTTATGAGAATATCTGACCATGTTTCCAGAAGCGCATGTGTGAGGTCAAACACTGATGCTGGACGACAGGGCCTGGCTCTCAGTCTCTGCTCTGATTCATCCAAAGGTGTTGTATCAGGTTGAGGTCAGGACTCTGTGCAGGCCAGATCACCCACACCAAACACTCTTATCTATGTCTTTATGGACCTTGCTTTGCGCACTGGTGCACAATCATGTTGGGAGAGGAAGGGGCCACCTCTACTCAAACTGTTCCCACAAAGTTGGGCGCATGAACCTGTCCAACATCTCTTGGTCTGCTGAACTACTCAGAGATCCGGGGGCCTCATGTATGAAGCGTGCGTACACACAAATGCCACAATGTTTAACAGCCAACTTGGCATGTACAGAAATTTACGTTGCATCAAAGTGTGCAGTAATCCATGCAAATTTTTGACCTGCGTGCAAACTTCTTTAATAGACATTAAAAAAAGTTTAGTACTAAAACTCATCCAAATCTACTGATATATAACTCCATTCGGTTTTATTTAACCCAAGGAGCATCAAACCTCATTTTTTTTTTCAAGTTAGAGCTTTTATGGTTCAAACCTGTACAAAGAAATAGAATCTCATTTAGCATCATATGATAAAGTAACACGCAGCGAAATGATGGAAACAACCTCAATCTGATGGAAACTGTGAATATTCTTCTGTTTTTGTCACATGTAGATGTAAACGTGCATCGGTCTGTGTGCTGATGCATGTGAATCATCTAACAGGTTTTTCATTCTCAGTGGAAAATAAAACGGGGTCAGTTTAGCAGAGCAATTCCTAACAAAACAGGCGTTTTGATTCCTGCAGCCGCGACAATCACGCTTGTCCATAAATGGCTGCTTAAAGTTGCGCATAATTGTGGAACGGTGGCAGCGTTGGGACTGCAGGACGTCGCAGATGGAAGAATGCAGAAGGATCTTGTGTTCAGAGATCCTGCTGACCTGCTGGCACATGATGATGAGTGGCCTTTTAACCGGTTTTCCTCTGTAGCTCAGCGTTAGCGAGGGAGACTAGGAAGAAACGCGTGTCGCCGGTGCCGTTTCAAGTTCTAACTCTGCTGCGGTCTCTGCAACCGGAGCGTTTCAGCAGGAGCTGACTGACAGATCGAGTAGTTAACATTCCTGAGCCGTCCCAAGCCGGCCCCCTGGGACGATCTCATCCATGTTGTTCACATACAGAAGAATCCCTTAAACCGTGGCTCTCGTTTGCAGCAAGGAGCCGATTTCCAAATGTAAGCAGGGATATGACTGTCCTCATATTGCTATAATCCGGCTCAACTCAGGATTCCACGATACTACCATATTAATACTTATTCTCATTATAATAGCTGTGCCTGGAGTGAAATAAGAGCAGGCTCCATGTGCGATTGCTGACTCGTGCTTTTTATGCAACATCCTGACTTGTCTTAAAGATATAAAGTACTCCACATAGTGAGTGTGGGGACAGACGTTCTCAGTGGCGTATTGGAGGCATATTCACTACATTACAATGATCAGCATTAAACTATAATCGAGCTCAATGCCACAGCCAGACGGCGGCGTTAGAATTTGATAAACATTGTAGAACATAACAGGTACGATCAGACAAAGTTTTTCATTTCAGCCAGTTTCTTAAATGAGTCGGTGATGTCACTCAAGAAGCTGTTGGTTGGCTGTAATTCACTACAGACATCCTTTGAGGTGCCTCTGTGACTGTCTGACAGCTCCGTTCCCATGGTTATTTGGATGCGTGGCGGGTGTCTTCCGAGTATTTTTACTCATTTGCATATGTAATTAGGGGCGGGGACTGGGGGCGCTAGGTACACCTGCAGGTGCATCCAATTCCAAGCAGTAGATTATCAAGGCATTGCATGCGGCGACTCGTCTATGCACGGTTTCGTACATCTGAATGTTTTTGTGTGCCTCAACTTTCAGGATTTCTCCCTACCGCCAACGTTTAAAATCAGAGATGCGCACTCTTTCATACATGAGGCCCCCCTTTCACCGGAACTAAGGGTCCAAGCACAGCTCCTGAAAAATACAACCTCGCACCAGAATCCCCCCTCCACCAAACTTTATACCTGGCCCAGTGCAGCCAGGTAGGTACCGTTCTGCTGGCCAAACCCAGACTCATCCTCGTCCTATCACAGACCCATGCTGAAGTTCACGGAGCTCCTGAGAGCGACCCATTCTTTCACAAATATCTAATATATATATATATATATATATATATATATATATATATATATATATATATATATATATATATATATATATATATATATATATATATATATATATTAATATTTGTATTTATTTGCAATAAATATATTTTTCTTCTTCTTAAAGGTGAGCCATTTATAGATAATTGATTCTAATCATCCACGCAACAAAAATTCCCCTGAGAATTTTCTCAGAACGCAATATATCGGGGAATTTCAAACCTAACAAAACAACTGCCTCATCCCAAAGACAGAACACCTGAACTCTGAATTTAGGAGCAAACAACCAAACGTCTAAATAAACGCATGGCACAGTACAGAAGGGCCAGCAGCTCGAGGCAACATTCAGCAGTGCACTTGCACCTCAAGAGCAAAGGAAACACTTTCAATGACAACGATGTCCGGATTTTGGAGAGAAAGAGGAGAGAGGGAAGCCATCTGTGTCAGAACAGAAGCGGAGGATTGCGGTTTCAACTTTAGAGCATATATAATCTCTGCTTTGAAACTCCAAAGAGATTACATCAGCAGTCTCATCATCATTCAGGTGACCAAGTACTCCACTCACACCAAGCAATAGCTTCTAACGACCCAGGACAGTAACGGTCGTTGATTTGCATCTGACTTGAATGTGTCTAGGAGGATGAGCCTCCATGTCCTTAAAAACAGCAGCGCTCCAACTGCAGGTTGCTCAAGTGCGAGCCCCCAGAACTGACAAAGACTCCTGGATAGGTGTTGAAACGTTTTAAGAAAACTGAATCTGGTTGCCTCTAATTTAGAATTCAAAAGGATCTAAAGAAGTTTGACCAATTGTCAGGGTTCTTACTTCAATGTTTGTATAATTTCACTGCTATTTCAGTGATTGAATTAATCCTTCACTCATTGAATAAAATAATGCCTGTCCTCAACATTATCTACGCAATTTTTGTCCTCCTTGGTCGTTTGCGGTGCTTTCTCTTTTTATTTAACCACCAGTTAGGGAAGAACTAAACCATCAGATTAGATTTCTTGAACATCTTTACTTGTAACCTTCTCTACATTATAAGCTGTGTTTTAAAGATGTTTATATTTCCTCACCTGGGGACTGTTTGTGACCATGCTCTCCTTTAATTGGACAACGGGGGACACCGCAATACTTGAAGGTGAGGTTGACCCTGGGGAGTTTTCCTTTAGCATTTCTGTTGCTGCAGGTTCAACTCTCCAACAGGCTTGAGGATTTGCTGAAGTCTCATTGGCAAATATCGAAGTGCGTTTTTCACTTTTACCACACTGAGCTCCAGATTCAGGTGTGGCCTCATTTTGCTGCTTAATCAAACAGCTGGATACAACTGGGCAGGTTGGATCCGGCATGAATCCCCTGTTGCAGCCTAGAAATGCTGAAAGAAAATCGTGGGTGAAGTCACTACAGTACTCTCTGCGTTGGATTTTGCTTTCTGGTGAGAACGCAGCAGAGTAATCCTGCAGAGAAGCATCACTGAGCAGATGCTCAGCCTGCTGCGTCAGCCTGGGCTCCAGACAGCCTCGTCTGTGCATGGACTTCATCATCTCAGCTAACAAGCTGTTTTTCTCCTGACACTTCACCACCAGGCAAGACAGCTTGGCCTGTTATTGGGGGGGAAAAATGCCTGTTAGCAAAAAAAATCAACCACAGAGAGCTATTTATCAACAAAAACAAAAGGGACACAACACAAAACAACAATTCAGGAGCACAATTATCCCGTTTTCTCACCTTTAAGGGCGCAACATCCAGATCAGTTTGGCTTTTTCTTTTAAGGAGTGCATCATACTGTAAAAAAACAAAAAAAAAATCAAACACATTCAATCTTTAGACAAAAAAATAAAAGCAGAAACTCAAAATGCTGACTGGTTACCCACCTTAACTCTGATGCCGTTGTAGCGTGCTCTGAGGGAGACGAGAGCGGCGGCCTGATCCTCCCTGCTGCCCTGTCCTCGTTTCACAGCGATGTACTCGGAGTTCAGCTCCTCCAGAGCGACGGTCTGTGGAGGGTTACGCACATAATTCACATCAAGGACAAATTAATGAGGTTACTTTAAACAGCTGAAGAACAATGGAAAATGTCAGCATCATCTTGTTATATGCGTGTACAACATCAGTTTATCAGCCTTAAGTCACTGCCGTGTGGTTGTTACTTGAATAAATGTCCCTGAGAACTAATGCTGAGACATAAAGAAAAACAAACAAGTCGTGCCTTTGCTTTGAGCTGAGCAGAAAGGATGTTATATTGCTCCTCTGTTTGTGCCTTCAGAGCCAAAGCATCATTCTTCTCCCGGAGCTGGGCCATCAGTTTATTCTGCAGCGCCTTCACCTGCAGCAGGCACAGCCACCAGTCAGACGCAGTGCATATACGCTCTGCTTATTTGAGCTTGAACAAGGGAGAGCAAATCATGGTCATAAAGGCTTTTCAGGAACATCGTCAAACGGACATATATGCGGGGGTTGCAGAGCAAATGCAGAACAAAACCGCTGCAAACGTGCATGAAGACTCTGAGCCGCTTCAATCTGAGGAAAATAGTTCAATTTAAGTCATATGAGGCAGAAAGATTTAAAATGATGAGGACATTTGTTTTATATATAAGAGGAGTTCTTTGTTTGAAATGAGAGAGCAGCAATAAAACCTCTAAAAACAAGAATCTGAAAAAGCAATACTAATGAGGCAGGCAAGAGATGGCTCAGAGCTAGATTATAGGTTTTAGTGAAACTACACTGGAACTGCTCAGGTGTATGGATCATTAGTATGCCTGCTGTAATGAATCGGTGGTTTGTTCGTTTTAAAAAAAATCCACAAATTGATAGATTTTGGGCATAAAACACAGATTTATTTAATTTACAAAAGTCTGGATTTTATTTTTCCGACTACATCTAGAAAGAGTGAAGCACAGGAAAGGTTCCTCTTTCTGTTGCGGTAAAGTTTAGCTTTTAGGTGCAGCAGTAAAGGCATCGTGAATACTTTGAAATACGTCAAGCCAAGTTAAAACTGATTTTAGGCTCAGGGGAATATTCTGGGAAAATATCTGAATGTTCATGAACATTTCTAGATTTAAAAAAATAACAGCAAAAGAACTAAACAATATTGACCACAAAGTTTTACATAAAGGAGCCAGAATACTATTTCTAGAAAAACAGCAGCTTTATCTGGAAATACTGAGCTACAGATTAGTATAATTCAGGGGATATTTAATTTAGGCTCGTTTTAAACACAAAGCAGGATTTTTCTGCATGAGAGATTTATCGCTGTGACTATTAATACAGAACTCAGCTTCATAGATGTGAAAGTTTTTTTAACATCACAACAGCACCTTAAGGGTGAGGGGGTTGAAATAATCCAACTGTAATCAAATATCTAATCAAGTACCTGCATTGAAAGGCTCTCGTTTTCCAAAATGATGTCTTCCTTCTGATTGGCTGATTCTGTCAGCCTCGTCAGCTGCTCGGCTGCCTTTTTTTCTACCACTTCCCGCCTGGTTTCTGACTGAGACAGCTCACTATGCAGCTTCCTGATCTGCAGGAAAGACAATAATTATCATGTACACAAAAGAAACGAAAATATTAATATCTGATGCCATTACAAAGAAGCTGCTCAGTCACCTCTGCATGACTCTTTTCCACTTCTTCTCTTGACTTCTTTAGCTCAGCTACCAAAGCTTCAATCTCCCTCGTCATGTCCCTTTCTTTCTGTCATCCATCAAAAGCGAGAACACAGAAATTAGCTAAATATGGTAGCTGCACTGCGGCACGGCACTAAATTCAAAACGAAACGCTTTTAGTTGAATGAACAGGTCAAATTAAATTACCCAGAATACCTGCACAAATTTCCCTCTGTGGTTACCGGTCTCACATGTCGTAGCGTCATCTTTTTGCCCGGTCCTCGTTTTCATACAATCACTTCGTAGCTTCAGCTCAGGATCGGTCTCCTCAGCTTGTGTTTGAAAGCTGCATCTCTCCTCCCTTAAACCCACAATTATTTGCTGTATGTTGTTTTGCTCTTGCTTTAAGCCGATGACTGATTGCTGAAGTTTTTCCTCGTCTTCTTTCAAACTGCTGACAGACATCATCAGCCGGTCACGCTCCCCTTTTAAAGCGTGAGCTCGTTCCCTCTGGTCTCTCTGTTCGCTCAGACCCTGGAGGGACTCGGATAGTTTGTCTCGCTGTTTTTTCAAATGAAGAACGGTTTGGCTTAGCTGGTCGCTTTCAGCCTGTAAAGTCGGCACAGACTTCCTGATCCCGTCTCTCTCTTCTTCACCCCTTAAAATAGACTCTTTTATCACATCTTTATCTCTTTGAAGAGTTGATAAAGAACGAGCTAGCTCCTCTTTCTCTTCATTTAGGCCACTGATGGACCTTGCACACTGATCTCGTTCATCCTTCAGACTGCTGACGGCCCTGCTCAGCTTCTCTTTCTCTCGTTGGAGTCCATGTAGAGACTGAACGATGCAGTCCTTCTGCTCCTTCAGTGCCCACACTGAGCGAGTTAACTGCTGTTTTTCCTCTGTTTGTCTTTGGAGAGACAGTGTGACTTCTTTCTGCTCTTCTCTGAGGGAATTGATGTTGGCTGTCAGATCTTTTTGTTCTGATTTGAGGCTCTGGACTGAAGTGTTGAGCTGGGCTAATTCATCTGTCAGAGAACTAACATGCGGACTGTTCTGCGAGCGGTTTTGTAATGATTCATCCTGAACATTTTGCTGACAGCTAGACGAGGAGGCTGTGCTCAAACTGTCAGTTTCTTGACTGAAAATCAACTGGGCTTCTTTATTTCCTTTAAGCAAACTGTCTCCTGAACTTTCCACACATTCTTCATGTTTTTTCTCTTGAAAACATCCCGGTACTCCAGCTTGGTGGTCCTTCTGCTCACCCTGTGGCTCCTCTTTTCTCTCTTCTAAGATTTGCCGAAGCTCCATAATGGTATTCAGATCATCCTCGGTCTTCCTGGTGAGTTCTGAGATCAAACTAACTTGCTCTTGGTTCTCCTGCTCCAGCCTGACGCCATCCTCCTCCAGCCTGTAAATACGCCCCCTCAGGCATGTTTGCTCCTTTTTGATCTCCTCTTCTCTGAGTTCAATGTGAGCCAGAAGCTCTTGGATCCTATCTGCCAAAGCCCGGTTTTCCTGATTAAGGGCTTGGATGAGCTCGCCCTGTGTGAAGTCCTGAACTGAATCATCTTCGGCAGAATTTAACGATAGACGATGATCACCATTACAGGTGGATGATGTGATAATCTGCGAAACACAGCGATAACAAGATGCATATTGAACACAAATATTTTGGTAGTAAAGCTTAGTTTTGAAAATATTTTAGAGAGTAAAGACACATAGAATACCTTTTCTTTCGATGACCCCTGCTCTTTTGCACTCTGTTGCTGTTCAGCCTCTCTCCTGAGCTGTAGCTTTAATTCAGCATTCTCCTGAGCTTTAGCCAGCAGCTCTGCTTTCGTGTGCTGAAGTTCAACCTCCAGGTGCTCACGTTGTTCTTTCAGAGCTTGCAAATCGTCACCGAAACCCAAGCTGTGGAAAGCTGCCATCAGGGCATCGGATTCCTCACTAGGAAGTTCCTCCATGTTTCCCATTTCAGGCTCAGTTAACGCCTCTGTGGAGAAGGAAAGGGACTGGACACCTGGGCCGGCTCTGGAGCCAACGTGTTGATGGAGGTTGAGAGGATTTTGTTTTGGCTTTTTTGATTTGGCTGGTGGGAAACGAGCCTCTCTGTTGTTCTGCGTGTGCTCTGCTGCGCCCTGATGGTCAATAGGTGGAGTTGCAGACAATCGAGGCTGAAGAACATAAAATAATAGTAAATGTTGAATAGAAGCTAAAAACAACCTAGGATCAGGTGTAAATGATTCATGCATGTAGAAAACTTTTAATCCAGTTGGCAACTGAGAAATGTTGACCAGTGTTTATTAATATAATACAAAAATAATCCCTGTAATATTAGCACATGGGTTGTTATAGGTGCTCCCTTCAGTCAGCCATTTTTACTCTAAATAACTCAAATACTTTTAAAAAAATATATTTTTTCTCAATTCAATAAATATAGAAAAAAAAACATAATGTTTAATCTATAAATACATCAACCAACAACAAGTACTTCCGTTGACTTTTTTCAGCTACGTAAGAATCACATCACAGATATATGATGATCAATGAGCATACAATCTTGTCATTAATTTTCTCACGGTTTCAATATCAGAAACAACAATTTGACAACACCATTCATTTACCAATCAACAGAAGGGTGCTAATTATTTCCAATCAGCTGAACAGGTTTTGCCAGATTTTATGAACTCTGCATCAGAAACTTGCAAACATACATATAAACAAAAATGACCCCTTTCACCTCTAAATAAGTCATCGTAATTTTTTTTTAGATTTCTAAGATGAACAATTAGGATTTCCAATATGACAGAGCATTATTTTCCTGTGGGGAGACTACAGCTGTCCAGGGTTGGGTAACTCATGGACTTGTAAAAAAGTTTTGTGCTTTCATGTTATTCACTTTAACCTAAACGACTCAATAATGTTTTGTTTCTCCTCGGTACATCACATTACACGAGGCACTTATGGATTAGATTAGAGTTACCAAATAAGCAAATAGACTGGACCTTTCTGCTTTTATGATACAAACTGTATAAAAAATAATAAAAAAGCAGAGCTAATTGACTTTCTTAGTCTTATTATAATAAAGTGCCGCCTGTTTTCCTGCTGATTTTGTCAGAAGGAGCAAAACAGTCAAAGCTGAGATGAACTATAAGTTATCATGTGATTATAGAGTGCTTCTTTTCTTTATTACTGTCTGCATTTGCTCAGTTATAGTTTTAAAGAAGGGTTTGACCTAAACAAAATACCCTTATCAATTTCTCGTCATCATTATAAAGTTACTGCGATAGACTGGCGACCACTCCAGGGTGAACCCCGCCTCTCGCCCATTAACAGCTGGAGATAGGCACCAGCACCCCTCATGACCCCACAAGGGATAGACATGTCAGAAAATGGATGGATGGGTGGATGGATGATAAAATGAGCTGATGTTTACACACCTCTCCCAGGCTTCTCGTCTGGGATTGTTTAACTGCGGTCCCTTGTGACAGAGGGCTGGAAGGTGAATCTGGGCAGAAAGGCAACTCTGCTCTGGCAACTGTACACATTGCCTCAGGTTTTAAAGATGACAGAGGGGGTGCGGGGTTAGCTGCATCCCTGAGGATCTGCTGGAGGCTCTGGTTCTCCTTTCTCAGGTCTTCAACCTCCTCCATCAGGGAGCTCTCTGACTGTCTTCGCTGATGCAGCTCTGCCTTCATCTCCTCCACTTTGCAGGACAGGACGTGGCTGTTTTCCTGAGCCTCCTGGAGCTCCTCCAGCAGTTTTCTCCGCTCCGTCATTGCTTCCTCCTCTCTCTCCAACAGCACCTTGAGGTCCTCCTGCAGGCTGATGATGAAGCTTTGCAGTCTGGCCTCATTTGAAGCATGTTTTGTTTCTTTGTCTCTTCCTCCCTCCTTGTCCGTCTCTGTCTTACACTCATCGACCGCTGGCCTTTCTCTTATCGCAGTTGCCCCGTTTGGTTGCCACTGCTTCCTCCTCTCTTCCTTGTGCTCCTCTTCTCCTTCCCCCTCTCCTCTCATACAAGGTAACTTGTGTAGCTCATTCATGTGTATTGCAGCTCCAGCGGTAATTCTGACGGCTGCCATTGTTGCCGTTCCCGTAGCAGAGCTGACGGTCACGTCCAGCAGCTGCTTTTCCAAGGCGTAGATGCGATTCTGCAGGCTCTGCTCTCTGTCCCGGGCCAGGCTCAGCTTCTGTTGGAGCTGGGTTTTAAAGTTCTCAAAATACTGGGACTGGCGACTCATCTCCTCATCCTTGGCCTTCAGCTGCCTCTGACAGCGCTGCAGCCGCTCCCGCCATACTCGCTCCTCTCGATCCTTTTCCTGACTCTGAGCAGGAGCAGGGAGAGAATAATCGCATTAGTTGGATAATATGATAGCAGAGTTTAACGGCAAGCAGCTACTGAAGGATTCTACTGCCTCGTGCTAAAAAATGCAAAACTAGAGGAAAAAACAGCCAGAAAACATGAGCAGGGAAAAGCGTC
Source organism: Fundulus diaphanus (assembly GCA_037039145.1). NCBI lineage: Eukaryota > Metazoa > Chordata > Actinopteri > Cyprinodontiformes > Fundulidae > Fundulus > Fundulus diaphanus. The sequence goes on from CM073125.1 coordinate 36,487,972, forward strand.
TGAGGTCAGCACCTGTTGTCTCATGGTTGCCCCTCTAGTCCAGCTGTTTCTATTTTCATTAACACCAAAGTTACCAAAGTCAGCACCCCTGATGCTTAATTGACTTGATGCTATACTCCTGTTAAACAGTGTCCCTTTAATGCTTTTGAACCGTTACATTTCATTCTGTTTTCACGCATCTCCTGTTGAAATTATCAGTTTCCTGTAATATTAAGGGCAAAGTTGTGTGGGTAAAGTGTGATTTACATACAAATAAATAACTGAAGCCGGAATCTGCCAAAGACACCTCCCAACACCAATGCTTGAACCTGATCCCCAAACGTGCTGCAAAATTAAATATGTAAACAATAAATGAAAATAAAGCAGCTTACTCGCTACAAAAATGACACTGAATATTCCAAAGAAGTATTCTTTCAAATTAAATTTCAAGTCATAAGCTTGGTTACATTGCTTTGTCCGTGTAACAAAATTTAGAGAAACATTTCTGTTCCCATCTGTGGTACTCATAAAATTCTAATTCAGCTTGTACAAAATGTCACATAAAAATACAACTTCTTTTTCCAGAGCACTCACCATCGTCCTGACTTCCTGCCTGAGCGTGTGGAGTCTCTGGTCCAGTCTCTGAGAGAGCTGCATGTTGGGAGCTCTGAAGCGGTGGCTAGCTGATAAAGCCGTGGCAGCGGGCGCCTCTTGGACGTCTGCGCCTCTCCGACGCTAACAAAGTAATGAAAAAACGTAATCTCATTTTCAAAACTTTTCATCAAATTTCCAAAGGGAAACTGTAAAGACTTCCTTAAATTAAAGAATCTAAGATGAGGGTAAAACCTCCTGAACACATTGCTTTTACGTGACAGTGCCCTGCAGGCAGTAGCGTGTGATACCTGATATCTCCTCAGCCAAAAGTGAGCAGATAGCAGCAGGTGTCTGTGTGTTACTGGATCCCACCTCCTCCGGGTTTCTCACCTGTTCCTCAGGATGGCTGCACTTGCTTTGTGCTCCAGGTCCTTCCCCCTCCGTTATACCGAACCCGCAGGTCCGTGTCAGTTCCTAGTAACTGAGCTGCTTCTAGAACCCGCTCTGTGCGATGAGGTCATGTGATCCTCCGTAGATCAGCCTGGGTTTTCTCTGGAAAGCTTACTTGCGGCAAAAGACCTATGAAAAGTGAAGGATGGACGTCTGTGAGAGATTTTCTGTTAACTTTTACTGGATGCATGTTTAGTAAAATCTTCTTTTCTGACATAAAAACTGACAGACCTAAAATATCTTCATCCATTATTCAACATGTCAACAGCTTGCTGGCAAGTTGTTGAGCAGAGGTATTGCTCAGGTTACCCCGCCTCCTAATTATCATCCTCCTTCCTAACGCTCCTACTCTACCACTCTGCAGGATACATCCCTACATCTTTGGGATGGTGCCGCATATTTTCAGAGCTCCTTTAGCCCAGTTAATCATCACCACAGTCCACAGGGTCTCATACTGTCATTAACTCACCCGATGCAAACATGAAAAATGCGGCCCTGTGGTTTAGGACTGCTAAGTAACCTAGAAAGTCTGGCACATAGTTGACTTGCTTGAAACTTTAAAGTCGTGGATAACAAGTTCACAGAACCACCATGACATAAATTATCAGATTCAACAGACTTTTACTTGTGTTATCTAAAAGTTTGGGGGAAAAAAATCAAAACACATTTTACACAAACGTCTGAGCAATAGATTTAGAGGAGAAAATTAAACTTTTATACAAACCTGAGTTTGCATTTCCGCCTCTTAAGGTTTTCCCCTTCCAGTGAGTTGAGAGAGATATGTGGACTTTGTTGTACTCTTGTTTCCATAGTAACTCCGCCGACTAGTTACAAGAATCCTCGACATGTATTTCGCTCTCAGTCTGTTCACCCCCTCCCCCACATCAGTCCTGAACTTTAACTTTTCCTCCCTCCATCCCTCCTTCTCCATTCAGACACTCTTTCTTGCTGTGAATTTTCTCCGCCTCAATAAAATGCTCAGAACTCACAATAAATCTTTGTTTGTTTGTTGTTATTCCCACAAAGAAGTCCAGCGCTTCAGGTTCAAAGACAATTGCAAAACTGTAATAATAAACGATGTCTTCTAAGTATATTTAGATATGATTATATAATGTTCTAATCTGCTTGCATTCTGAGTAGGGGGACTTCTGCAAAGTGCATATTTATCAAAAAGGCCATAAGGTTCTTTGTAACTGTCAACAAAATATAAAAAACAATTAAGTTTTGAAGCCTTGCTTTGCTCCATAGCAAGTCAACACCTAGGAAAGCAAATAGAAGAAACATTTAGAATGACTATCCTATCCACTATTAGCATGTTATAAGAACTGCAAAGTAGTGAGGTCTGGTACGACATAACTATAGAGGTTTTACCTGATGAGAGTCCAGGGTTACCTTCGTTAAGGCCAAAGAATAAATGCTAAAGAGAAAAATAAGAAGAGGAACAAAAACTAAAAGGGGGGAATGTGGGATTTTTGGAAAAGAGAGAGAAGAACAGAAGAGGATGTCAAAAAAAACAACAACATCAACACAGTAGCTTCAGTGCCTGAAAAAAAAAACTTTACCTTCACATTTAACCTGTTACAACAACCACAAACTATAATGACATTTATTGGGATTTTATGTGATTCACAAACACAAACTAGTGCATATTTGTGAGTTGAAAGGAAAATGATATACAATTACAAACAAAATGTTGCAAATTTAATTCTGAAAAGTCTGCAGTGCATTTTGTAGGGTGGCTAGTTGCAAAACCTTATGTGGGCAGAAAACTAACATCCCTCTGAAAACATGGGGCATGGACAGAAACACTGGTCAGAGATGTAGAAATCAGGATTGAGTGAGACACAAGGAAATCTTTAAAGAGAACCTTCAAGAGGCAGCAACAGGCTTAAAACTTGGACAGAGGTTCACCTTTCAGCAGGTCAGTTGTCCCTAAACATCCAGAGCTACAAGAGCTTAGATCCAACCATGTTTCACGGTTAGAACGGCCCAGTCAAAGTCCAGGCCTGAATCTATTTAGAATCTGTGGCAGGATTTCAGATCTGATGACACACTCCATCAAAACTGATTGAGCTTGAGTTTTTTTTTTTTTTTTATAATAGGAAATATTTAGTTTTTTTTACATACACATAAACAAAAGACCTGCAGCTGTATTGCAGCGAAAGATGATTCTACAAAGTAGTGACAAATCCTTTCACTTCACAATTATTCACAAAATGTTTTTGTCCAACACATAAAATACACTTAGTGGTTGTAACAATATGTAAGACCGTTCTATGGGGTATAAAGAGCTTTGAAAGCCAGTGTGTGAACTGGCAAATACTTTAACATACTTGTTTTGCTAACAGTGACAAAGCATTTCAAAACAAATCTGAGCTTGTACCTTTTCCTCTATCTCCTTTATTTGTCTCTTTTGCAAGTCAATCCTGTCCTCCAATTCTCTAATTCTCTGCAACACAAAGAGACAGGCAGTTAGCTGGTCAAAATATCATAAAATATTGACACAAGTCTATTCAGAATCATTCATTTAATTGATGCATAATTTTACAAAATTGTTATTTGGCCCTTATTATGTTTTCTACTACAAATATTTCCTCTTCTGCTTTATCTTGAAGGTGCTGAATAGAAATGAGCATCTAGAACAATTACACAGCCAACTGAACAGTAACGGTGATACACTCCTCTTTTGTCTCCGACATTAAACTTTATACTGAACAGATATCTGTACACTTGAAACATCTTTAAAAGCCTTTCTTTAGACATTTTGAGTGAGTTAGTATTGTGCATTTTTGATTTATTAGTGTTCAAAGTGTTCATTGGTTAGAACTCGTCATGCTAATGAGTCAGAGTACAACAGGTTTAAATGATCTTTAAGGGGTTGATGTGGATTAATGAACAACAAGTGCACAAAAACATGCACAAAAGTGTGTAAATGTACAAAGAGGGCTGCTTGGAGGAATACTAAAGGCGTGAGGCTGCTAAATTCACAATGAAACACACACAGTCACACGTTGATAACTTGAGTCTGTCTCATCTTTTGCTCTTCCATTTCTTCATATCCACTTTCAGACAGAGTTACAGGGAGAACACAGAGGGATACTGCATCTTTTTCAAAGCACCAGAGCTCTGGTGGGGTCAGAAGTTTCAGACAGTAATCAGGGGTCAGACTGGGGACAGGCAGGACTCAACAACCTGACTGGGTTTGATTTGAGCCTTACCTGTTGGGCCTGCTGTAGGAGCTCCATGCGCTCCTGTAAGATCTGACTGTCATACTGCCGGCTCTGCCGGAGAATCTGACGCCGCAACTTGTCCACGGCTAGCCTCAGCTCCTCCCTCTGCCTGTCTGTCAGCGACTCGGCCACCGCCTGGCATGCCGGCTGCTCCTGCTGCAGAGCGCTATACAGCGTGGCCTCCAGCTCCTCGATCCTCTGCACAGCCAGCCACATACACACGCGTACAGGTACAGAAATACATACGCGCAGGCGTGCACATGCACATGCACAGACACATACAGGCATGCACGTGGGAGCACACACAAACAGAAACACAGATTGCACAGAAACACACACACGCACACACACACACAGCACTGTGACCATGTTAGATATAGGAAACATTGTTCCACTTAGAAGTGCTGCCTATTTAGAGATTAACATTAATGGAGTAATCCTTTTATGAACACAAACTGTGTTTACACGCTCATTCTTTACCAGAACAGGTCAGTTTACAAAAATACAGTGAATATAAAGGAAAAAACAGAATGTCAAACTAAACTTTAAAATAAAAACTACATCAAAAGTATAGAACCAGAATGGTTAGAACATGGAGATTGACCGAAGACCTATCCAACGTTAAATTAATGTGTAAAGTCTACATAAACAGGAAGAGAACAGGGATTTAGCTCCTGTGTCCAAAATGTTTAATTAATTTTTATTCAATTTACCTCATCAATTAACCTCCATTTCAACCAAATTCAATATTAAAATATGTTAAAGTAATATTAAAACATCTGTAGTTTAATTGATGAACAAGGAAGTAAAGACCGTTCATTTAAGATCAGGCCAGAAACAAGTAATTACCCCAGCCAACTGAGTGTCTTAGACCACTCCCAGAATGTGGACTTATGTTGTAAAAGATGCAGTATCCCAACACAATGTGAGAAATGTTCTTTCTATGAAACATGTTGCATTCATGAACATTAATGAGCTCCTCAATGTTTATGGCACATGCTGAAATGACAATGTTGTGCCCTTGCAAGTTTTAATCAGTTAATAGAGTAATTATGCTCTTTACACAGCTCTGATAAAAATTACACAATATATATGTTTTATTATGATCAAAATAATAATAATACTGCAGATATAGCCAAACTACATGGTGCCCCTACTGGACTCCTACCATGTAAGCCTGATCCAACGCCTGCTTCCTGTAATCCAGCTCCTCTTCGAGGAATCCCTTCTGCTTACTGAACAACTCCTGCAACAAGTCAGCAATATTACAGGGACTCACAATAATGGGTTACACGGACATGTGAAGTCAAAATATATATAAATAATTTGTGTTTATTCATTCTAAGAAATGACATCTAATAGTTATAATTTTGCCTCTCGCTCATTGACAGCGGCAGATAGGGACCAGCACCACTCACGTCCCCAATAGGGATAAGTGTGTTAGAAAATGGATGAATGGATGGATAGTTATAGTTTTGGATTATAAAACGTGTGACAGCTGAAAAACAACTGAAGCCTTAATTGGGTTCTTACTTTGTCGTTTTCGAGGTCGATCATCTTCTGAGTCAGTGCCGCCTCAGTGCTGTCTACCTGCTTCAACCACTGTACATTAAAAGACAAACGCATATATTTAAATATTGTAAAAACATAACTTGGGTTGAACAGGTTCATGTTACAGTTGCAGTACTGCATGTGTCCACATGGTGTCACCAAAAACGCAGGATGCCAGAGAGGCTTTTGATTCACCTTTTCGCAGAGTGAGATCACAGTCCCAGCCTGGATCACCGCCACCTGCTCCTCATTTCTGAGGTTCTACAAACAAAAGTTGAAAGGAAGCGTTATCAGAAATATGCTGACTGGTTAAAATGGCTAGCTTTAAAAATACAATGATCAAACTAACTCCGTTATCTCCCAGAATATCCAGCTTTTTCATCAGCTCGGGAATGATTACGTCCTGCACAGAGGTGAAAATTCAGACATTCATCACATCATGAGAGGATTGAATGTCAGAAAACCCCTGAACAGTTTTCTTTTTATGGGTGTTACCTTCACTCCCTCCTGGCGGCAGTACATCTGCAGGGCACTGCTGCTGTTCTCAGGGAACGCAGACATGTGGAGATTGAGTGCAGGAGATCTGCGTTCCCTTTCCTACAAAAAAAAAAAAACATACCATCTCAATACTACCTATATAAGAACAGCCATACAGTAATGATTTGTGACGTTTACGGTGCTAGACAGTTCAAGGAATAAAATGTCTGATATTCAATGTGAAAAGAGAATGAAGGGAAATGGGAGGGAATGAGGATTTACTTACATGACAGTGAAACTATTGGTCAGGATCTGCCAAAACGATGGAGGTGAAACTCAAATCGACAGGGATGCATGCTAAAACCGAACACTAAGAATGCAATCTGACATTTTTCCTAGATGGAGATAAAACTGCTGCACAAAAACATAAGACTTACTTGTTGATACATGTAGATTTACCTCAGTTGCAAAAAGTCTTTTACACTTCAACCTACTCAGACTAATACTTGAAACGAAACTATTCCAGCGTCGTCATTTTGTCATTAAAATGCAAGTTTTACCTTTTAAGAAGCATGCACACAAGAAAATGACAAACTCAAACTTTGAAATGGATGGTGAACTTAAATATCTTTTATTCCCATAAAAATAATATTCATCTTCACAAATGTGTTCATAAAACAACAAAAACAAATCCAGTTCGGTGAATGGATATGCAAACAGCTGCCATGCAAGAAACAAAACAGGAGAACACAGGTGCATACAACAAGGAACAGTCTCTATAAAGTTACGCATGCATGTCTGAGGGATCACTGTATGTACGCTTTGCGCCTGGAGCTGAGATTGTTATTTTCGCCTCCCACTGACAGTTTGATGGTGGGACAGTCTCTTACTTCCAGTTCAAGCACCCTGAATTCAAGCAGCTCGTTTTGGTCCCGTGCGTCCTGAACCTCGGCCTGCAGCCGCAACTCAGCCTGCTGCAGTGCGCAGATCTGGAGACACAAAGGGCCAGAAATGTTACAGAACATGGCAGATAAAGGTTTTGCTTGTAAATTAGCAATCATGAATACTACAGAATGCAAGATGAGACTAAAAAAATTATAATTCTAATTTTTAAGGTTGGTTAGTGAAGAAGTGTTGCCATAACTATTCTTTCTTTAAAACACTTAACACTGTTTTCCTTGAACATTGCTGTATGTCAGGAGAGTCCTGGCTGCAGTCTGTAACAGTTCTTGTGTTATTGGTTGGCTTCATGTGAAATAGCTATTAAAAACCAATAAGGTGGATAAAGCATCTGCTTCAAAGGCAAATGAACTGGTTTCTAAGTTTTTCAAATAGCTCATCTTATAACAGTAATGATTAAAAGTGATGATTAAACCCTCTGTAAGGTTTTGTTGTGAAGCACAGCAACACCAGCGCCATGCATGGTGAGCATTTGGTTGATATCGAAAAAAATCTAATTTAAATCATCTATCCAACCATCCACCCAGGTAATAAATGCAAATAATTTCTAAGGCATTATTCCATTATTACTTTTTTAATGTAAAAGTTGTTGAGTTGCTGAAATAAGGCCTAAGTTTGTTCGTTTACCCTTCAGTCTCATCACTCATTCTTTGATTAATTAGGTTTTTTATTCATAAAAAATAAGGTAATATGATTTATTTTTGTCATGCTGAAAGAGCACACCAGAGTTACAAATTTCTTACTCCAACCTCCTTGTTTACATTTTAATTTGTGGTATGCAATAATGCTGAAAGCTGATCATAAAAATATAATTTTTTTGGTCAAACTGATTTTTTTTTTAAATCAATCGATTGCTTAGTAAACAAAATAAATAAACAGCCCTAGTTTTAGTTTTTAGGGGAATTGAGCACACTGATCAGACTTGTTTTTATATTATAATTTACTGCTTCAGTAATCAGTGTATTTTGGAATGTTAATTACATTTTCTATTTTGCTTAGTAAAGTCTTAAACCAGCTGTTGTTTAGCAAGACTAAATAGGATTTACACTAAAGTAAGGACACCAACACAGTACAATGCTTGTTGTTTTACTCAAACTGTGAAATGTACTGCTGCAAATCTGAAGAATAAGGCTCTGAGTAAAAGAATAATAAACTGGAACAGCTTATGTTGAGCTAAGTGATTATATGCTATATAATCTACCTTCTCGTGCAGTTCCTGGTTGGTCCTGACCAAGCATTGCTTCTCTTCCACCCACTTTGAATCCTGCCATAACAACCAAACACAACATCAGCAAGAAAGGACTTGGCAGCAGGGGGAAAGAGATGTCCCCAGAGACTGGGTGTAATGAACAACGATGTCAGCAAACATCGCCGACAAAACCTAAACATACTGCTCAATGCCTTTTCAAATAAGGCTGAGCGGCACACTTTGACGTAACACGGAAACAAAAAGACAGGAGCAGAGTGTGAGTAACACCAGTTTATTGATCCAGGCAAAGAAAACCCACTCTTGTGAAAACAGAAAATAGAGCTGCACCCAACAAGTGTTCACAGTAACAGAGCAGAAGGCAATCTGAGATGAAAAACAGCAGAGAAGCAAATGGGAGTAACAGGGCTGCATCAAGCCACATGGAACATGCACCATGCAAAGAAACAAAGATTTATTTTCTTTTTTTTTAACAATAAATGTAATTTAGAGGTCTTGCATATCTGTTTTAATGTGTATTGTGATATATGAACATTAAATAACAAGCTTTCTTTCACTGTACTGGGTGTTTTCCTCTTTCATGATGATTGCTCCCTTAAACCTAAATTACAAACTTCAATGCTGCCGTGCAATGCAGGGTATTATGAAATTGAGATCCTTTGTTCGTCAATATAAAACGGATTCAAGTCAACTTAGTTCAAAGGTTTGGGTTGGCAGCACAGCGACCTGATACAGACCACCGCCACAAACAGGAAGAACAGAAGGTGAAGCCGAGCATGCGGTCGCACAGCTGAGAACACGCATGCAGGAGGAGTTATCGCAGGATTCAGCGGAACACCTGGTCAGCATAGCGCCATCCCAGGAGCAGAGCAGCCAAGCCGACATGCAGGAGGGTCAGCAAGAGCAGGACCACTGAGCTCCTGTCCCCATCCCCTGTCTTTATTACCTGTCCGCTCTCTGCCAGCGCCTTCTCCAGGTCAATAATCTTTGCCTGGCAGCTGCTGAGATCCATCTGAAGCTGCTCACGTGTCTGTGGGAGGATAGAGCAGAATCTTGTTGCATTTATGCCCAACAGCCAAGACAAGAAAGAAAGCAAGCAGATACCTACTCTGGCCTCCCTTTCGGCATCCAAAGATCCGCCACTCTGCTCCTGCAAGAGCGCGTAAGCTCGCTGAAGAGCCTGATACTCTCTGGTGAGCTGACGGAAACGGAGCTCTGACTCCTCGCGGGAAACCGTCTGTCACAAAAAAGTGGAAAAGATCAAATGAACTAACTTCTTCCAGTTTGAATCCAGCGTTCTAGCAGGCGTGTCCCAGTTACTGCTATCAAAGCATCCCAAGGTCTTATAACATTACTGTTTCAAAACTACTAAAACTTTCCATCATACTCTTTCTGTGCTTTAAAGTGCTCTTAATCAGATGCCAGAAGAAGAGTAGGGCAGCACTCCCCACCTGTTGCTCTGCACTGCTAGTCAGCTGGCTGAAAACGGTTAGTAGAAGCTTGTTTATCAAGCGTTTATCCCACATATTTGCTTTAGATTACATGGAAATGATACATAAATGTTACATAATTGCACAAGCTATTGAGTTGTATTGCTGTAGCAGTGATGGGGATCATTTTTGTTTTTGTGTAAAAGCCTTCAGCTCGTGTTATAAATCCGTCTTTATCTTTGCATTAATACTGTGATGCAATGAAACCGTGGTACTTTTATTCATGCTTATCAAACCGTGAGAATCCCATACCGACTCATTACCAATATAACTGTAGAGAAGTTATTTCTTAAGGGAGGCAAAGAAATACCTCCTCCAAATCTTCCTCAGGTGTGGCAGGTGTGCGGTCAGTCAGGTCGGTGTTAAAGGAGGTAAGAGATGACGTCTCAGAGTCTATTGATTCTTCATCAAATCCAAAATATGTCTCCACAACATGCCTCTGCGGGAAAAAGATGAGAAAGAATGTATATTCTGGATAAATGTGGTCAAACATTTCCTATATTTCTGTGAGCACCATTTTATCCATCATTCTGCCTGAAATCTAATCAAAGCCATATAAGTTATCCTGTCAATAATATCATTTCTAGCAAATCGGATTAACTAACTGCATCCTTATTCGCGTACATTTTTCCCGAAACGTTTCCAGAAGTTCTTGTTCTTACCATCATGTTTATAAGTCATCTCCTGGCAACCAGAGAAATAAAGGCAAACTAAGGCACACAGACAAATGAAGGAGGAGAAGTAGAGGATGAGAAGGAGGTATTCTGTCATGGTCCAAAACAAAAGCAGCAACGCTAAATGGAAAAAGATGTCCTCCGAACTCGTCTGTTATTTCCTGGACTACAGCAGCTATTCTTTTTAAAACAATCCAAGGCTCCAGAGATGTAAGAAAGAGCAAATCTGCTGTTCGCTCACGCCCACGTAAAATGGAAAAAACAGACAATGAAGCTTGCAGTTACAGACAAAGACCTCCAAAAAAAGCTAAAAGTCAACCAATGGTTTTTTTCTCTCTCTCATGGATTATTCCCCATGTGTTTTATATTCCTAAAAGGTGATCCGATCGTCCAAGTTCGTGTCTAAAACCCAAACGCCTGTGTCCAACTCCTCTCCCGGTGTTCAAGCTAAAAAAACGGATCTGTGAGGAGAGATGGAGAAAATACAATGCAACGAGAAACTCCTCCCAGCAGCATCAGTGACTTTGAAACGTCCCCTGACATTAGTTCAAACAAGCCCAGTCATATGCACGTACGTCAGAGGCCATTATTTTTTCCAAACACCTTCACCTAAATCAAAATCCCTTGTTACCTGGTTCACCTTTAAAGAGAAAAAAAGACCTAAACAGCAATAAATAAACAGAAATTAAATCAAACCTAACAGAGAAGTCAAAAATCCTTTTTTATTCAGCTGTGAGGATTGTTCAGGCAGGAGTCGAATGCTTCCTCGTGTTGTCATTATCGTCCCTTGAGCTTAATTAGTCAGAAACACACAGAGTACTGACTGAAGAAATACTTAAGGATCTGTCAGGCACAGACGCGACAGTTGCTTAGTGACGCACTGTTGGTTTACAGATGTGGAAAAGCATTCATGAAAGCTTACTTTGGGCAGCTTGGTTGCTTTCCGTCTGTTTTTCTTGCTCATCACCAATCGATCACGTTCCTTTGGAAAAAGAAAAGAAAAGAAACACCACAAATAAAAAATAAAAAAAAACATCTAAATTTGACTCTATTCTCAGACAACACTGAATATAAATCAAAGAAAGGGCAATCATAAGAATATAATACATCATAAAATGCTTTCAGTAATTACTCTCCAAACTGCAGGGTAGTGAAATGAAAGCAGCCATTTGAATAACAACTATAAACAATGTAAAGTGACTCTTTGTGCTGAATGAGGTAGTTAAAGATGGTGCACAAAAAGAAAAAATTAAAACAAAAAAAATTAAAGTCAGAGTAAAAACAAGGCAGCTTTCAGCGCAAAAAAACACTAACTGGTTTGGTAGTGTGGCCCATTACTCTGTAATCTGGGTAATTCGAGGAAATTGTATTAAAGTTAACAGATACACACTGGGCTCTTTACGTGACCTGTCTAGAAAAAAGCACATGTAGAAAACGAATAGACGAATGCATCCAGATGTCAACGAGGGAGGAGGATGAGGGTTAACATTAAAATGTTCTTATAAAGTACTGTACATTACAATATTGGAAAAAAAAAACTGGTAAATATTTCATAACTTCAAAAAAGACACACTCAATAATGAAGAAGGAAGAAAGATAGTTAAAATCTGTTAATTTGAACCATATTAAAAGAAAGGTCATAGAGAAAGGATTTATTTACATGCAACACCAACGTTTTAAAAAACCTAATAACCTGCGTGAGCTCGTCAATGATGCCACGTTGCTCGGCAACCTGCAGCTTGAGGAACTCCACTTCCTGTTCCTCGTGGGCGTGACTAAGGTCTGTCAGGGAACTTGGTCGCTTTAACGGAGGCTGAGTGGTTTGGTGCTGTGAGGGTGGCCGAGAGGAAGACGCCTTTTCCTTCTGGGGGAGGGAAACGAGACAAATTAGGTCTAATGTTGTTCCGTTAATGGCCACATGCGGTCATTTTTCCAACAGGAACAAAAAAACTTTGCAATACCCCAGTTAGTACAATCAAAGAGGCGTGTGACATGTTGGCTTAGGGCTCACAATGGTATTTTGCTAAGTGGCCCTGATATTGATCGCAGACAGTATGAGCAACTCAGAAACAGATGCTGAGCTCTTAACAGGAGAAAATAGAACAAATACACAAGAATTATGATTACCATTATGAAATTAAACTCTAGTTGATGATGTTAAACCCCCGAAACTGACAGTATGATTACACTGCTTCACGTGGAATGAAGCCCGTTTGATAATAGGCAAGTTTTATTTTTATAGCAGCATTTGTTTTTGTGAGTTTCTGACTGCAGACAGTAGCCGATTTTTAAAAGCTTTGTATCGACACTTTGAGTGTGTTTTTCTAATAATTTGCACAAAAAAAGCATAATGTATTTGTTAAAATAATACAAAATAAGATATACTGTAGGTTACAATAAGTCTATATTACTACTGGTTCAAAGGTTTAAAGTGTTCTTTTTGATCAAGTAAACCAAATAAATTGCTGTAAATTCTTAATTAATTATGAATCATATAAATTATGATCAGAAATGTGAATGTGACTGAATAATTGATTCTATTTTAAGTTCACAGAAATTTGGGGAAAATTATAGTCTATATAGACGATTAATTATTTCCTATTTATAGTTATGTCCACATAATAGCTTTTTTTTCTACTATGTTTGGCTCCACTATATACTAAGTAAGATGATGGTTCCTGTAACCCAGGATAAAGTTTATAGGTATAGATTGCCATTAGAACCTGTACAGAAAGCAATTAGGTTTTTTGCTTCTAATATTTTTATTCACCAGCACTAGGGATTGTTTTAAACAGTTCCATCTGTGAAAAAAAAAAACATTCATAACGAAGAATTGTTTGTGTGAACTTCATTTGTGAAGCAACCAAAATGTGTACTCATGTTACCTGAAATTCAAAAAGTTAAAACAGGTGTCTGAGATTTTAAATGCCTATTTTCCTGGATCAGAAGCAAGGTTCATAAAAACAAAGAAGCCTGATTTCTGTTCAGATCTTATATTATACTTCTTAGTAGGTCACATGAATGTCTGTGGAGATTAACATTCTTAAGTTAAGGATTAAATAGGCATGTTATCCTACACATACCACAACTAACGAGACCACAAAGAGATATATTTTATCTCTTAGGAGAATTTGCACTAGATGAGGTACCAAGGAAAGTGACGTTATACACACACGAATGTTTAACAACCTCTAATTTTTTTAATTAAAGCTGCATTATGGTACTAGCCAAACCTTTGCAGCTATAACATTTTCAACTTGTCTAGAAGGCTTTCCACATGGTTGCGGGTGAATATGTGACCATTCTTGACAATGATATTGTATCCAAAGGTGTGTATTGAGAACCCATCCCATGAAGCTCCATGCACTGTTCTTGAGTTAATTGAAAAGCCACATGAAGCTTGGAGGCGGGTAGCTTTTGAATCTGCAAAAAGCTTCCAACCTTTAGCCGGGCATACACTGTACGACTTTTTGCCCTTTTCGGGCCAATTCTTCAGTCGTGCGAGAATGTTTTGGATCGGGCCGAGTTTCAGCTTGATTGTGCGTCCTGCGTCGTGTAGTATACAGACGGTAACGAGGGGCGATTAGCCTCTCACAACCACCTCCCAATCAGCAATAGGACGGTCGGTTGAAAATCAAACATGCGTCGTGCTGTTGAAGCGGAGTTTCGATCGTCTACAAGCCGATTTCCCCCGACCTCGCGCACTGCGCATGCGCAAACAAGTATATTCTTCTCCGTCTTCTCAAACGAAAACATAGGAGCGGAGAGAAGCTTGACGGCGGCACGTGTGACATGGAGTCAAACTACGGAGGAGCAACTCGTACAATTGCCAAGGCAGCGCGTTTTGTTCTAGTGGGCCTCAAATTTAACCGTGAGCATCGACACTTCCGCCTTTTTCCTCTTCTACTGTTGACACTGGCCGAGTAGCTCCATCTCTCTACGAGGCTGAGTCCTACGTGTGGTTTTTGAACGTACAGTGTGAGCAGTCAGGTCGCATCAGAGCGTCGGGCCGTACAGTCTAAGAACAGATATCGTGAGCTTGTAAAAGGGGTCTGCATGCCTAGGTGCTGGACTTTATGCTCATAAAGCAATGGAATTGATTGGAATCCCTAAATTCAATGATTTGAAGGGTTGGACCAATTATTTTGGTATGAATGAAACTAAAGGTATGGGAACTTTTACTTTACCCTTAACATAAAACGTGATCCCATTTAGACAGTGTCATCTCACCATCTCTGCATTTTCTCGACTCAGGTTCTTGAGTTTCTCCTCCATACGCTGTAGTGTTTGCAGGAGGTCATCATTCTTCTTGGACAGCCGTTTATTCTTCTCAAACATGGGCTTCATTTGGCTCTCGGCCTCCCGCACCCGCTTCAGCTGAACAGAGGAAGGAAGCAGGGTGGGGAAATACTGTAATCTTAAGTCTTGACCTCTGCTGACACAGAATTCCAACATGTTCAGGAGAGAACAAGGTTTAATGTTTTAAGAAAGATCTCATATGTTGCAATGTTCTTATGCATGTCCGATTATCCTGTTTATCAAACCAATATTTGTAAACGAAGTGTTTCCCATGATAATATATAGAACCGCATGAGTGTTTCTCACTAGTTCATTCCTCTCGTCTGCCAGAAGTGCATTTCGGTCCTCCAGCTTCCTAATGACTGAGTGGAGCTCTGCGATCTTCAGCTGGAATCTCCTCATGTCTCGCTCGTCCACCTCCTGCTGAGCGGGGGGGAGGGGGGAGGAGAAGGAAGACGACAACTGAAAAAGGGGACACATGCAGGCCAGCAGGTAATGGAGGTGGACAGGAAGGAGGATGTGGGATGAAAGATGAATTGACATTTTAAAGGTGTGAAAGCAAATTTGCTAGAAAACGGTAAACGTGTTTTAACTCTTGTGTAACTTTGAAGGGTAGGATTCCTTGGAAATAATTAAAGAAACTTAGATGATAGAAGCATCAATTAAACAGCAATTTCATAGTTGGATTCTATAAAAAGTACTGAAAGGAGGTTATATAGAGAGCATTAAGGGTTTCAGATGTTTAGTGGTCCAACAGTTTTTGCTTATACATGAATAATAAGTAACAACACATGTAGAAAGCCTGTGCATGCATGTGGTTTCGTCTGTGTGTCTGTGCATTTGTACCTGGTTATTAAGCAGGTCTGGATTTTCTCCCAGCCCAGGCACCGCCTCTCGCTTGGGGCTGCCGTGGTTGTACTTTTCAGCCTCTCGTACCTGTCCCAGCTGTTCATCCAAAGCTTCCTTCTGAAGCTGGAGCTTCTGGGCATAGCCAGCCTGCAGGCCCAGCTCCCTCTCCAGGGCACACACCACCCGGTCCTTTGCCTTTAACTCATCCATCTACGAAAAAGCATCGACAGGAAACACTCAGAAAGTAAATCGAACAGGCACCTTTCCAACAAATATACCAAAAAGGGTTCTCACTGAGTGTTTAGAAAAATCTCTGTCTGAAAGTTTCAGAAAGGTTCATTTCAGATTATTTAACACTTACCCTTGTATTTTATTTTATATATAAAGAAACACACTTTTAGAACAATGATACACCGTTCATTCTGAATGCTTTAGCTTTGACTAATGTTAGAGCCTTGTTTGTGTCTGACATTGTTAACGTTTTGACTTCCCTCCGTATTTTGTTCTTTAACACCAGGGTTTCCTGTGTCGCTTGCTATTCATCTGTCAACAATGAGTCATTTTTTTTGTTTATTGCTGCTCAAACATTCCTGTATCAGCTATGATGACTGTTATAATAGTCCTGCAGCATTAAATGGGGGTTAATGAGTAACTCAAACAGGTGTACAGGCTTTTGTTCTCTGAGATAAGGACTACATGGTAAAGATAAACCCCCAGCAGACTCTGCAGCAATTAGTCTCCTACCTTCAAACATTTAAAATATAAGCTTCAAGGTGGATCTGAACTTCATAAGCAGAACAAGTGTCGGTTTGACAAGATTCAGTCATAATCAAATGTGATCAGTGCAGGCTTGGACAATAAAATAAAAGATGCCACATATAAAGAGTGTAACTACTACAGGAGTCTGGATATAACTGCTGATGGTACAGTCTTTTGTTTTTAATAATATGTCTGTATAATACTCTCCATTGATGGCGCAGCATCCATCTCTTATAAATTAGTTAATTTTGTTGTAAGTAACCGAGAACTTAATCTTATGCTGATTTCATGCTCTTTAACATGGTCTTACCAGTCTGCGAATGTCTTTCTCGCAGTCGCGTTTAATGCGATGAACCTCATCCTGGTGTTGTTGGTAGGCTGTGCGCAGATCAGCTGCTTTGGCTTTATCAGCTTGCAGGGCATTGGCCAGCGCCTCGTCGGCCTGCTTCCTGGCTGTTTTCTGCTCCTGAATCTAAAACATAAAAAATAAAAATCCTACATACAGATTAATATATAAAATTTGAAAGCGAAAACAACTGAGACAGAGGTTCATCCATGTATAAATACTTGTTACCCCATTAAAGTGCTGTAATGGTTATTAATGTTCTGTTTGTCTGCAGAACTCAAAGTAAAACAATAGCTTGGCAGGCTTTCCAACCTGCTTCCTGTTTTTCAGCCGCAAATTCACGAAGGTGTATGAAGCATCACAAGAATGCTGACCCACCCGCGCACATTCACACATTTATTCCCAGTGAATGTGGCTTTTTAGCCACTCAAAGAAAACAAGGCATTAAAGCTGCTTAAAGTCCTATGGGCATTCATGATTCCAAAGAAACAAACGTTAACAGCTCACAGAGAACGAACCAATAATGAATCCTCTGGGTCGATTCTCCTCTTTAATACTTTGTACCCCCCATATCATACCTACGCATTACAATAAGTTAGAATATGCATTTGTTTGTCAGATTGAAAGTACCTTTTGGTATTAAACATGCTTTTCATTAAGCCCCCATTTCTGCATCAAAAATGTTGCTTTTTTTATTGGTCTGACACAATATTCTAATTTTAAATGCTGTATTTTTATTAGCTGGAGGTGGGAAAAATCATATTTATTGTAAATAAAGGCTTTAAAACACAATCAGTCTGTGTTAAGCTATATAATGTGCTTCCCTTAGAGTAACTGAAATAAATGATTTTTTCAATAATATTGTAATTTATTGAATATGACTAAACAAACACTTTCATCCACAGTTACATAAGATTTGCATATCAGTCTTAGTATTTTAGTTAAGTATATTCACAAATTGTTGTGAAAAACAATAATAAACATGCTCAAATCTGAGGGGCAAAAGTATATTTTGGGAAGATTCTACGCCTAATAATTGTGATACAAGTTTAGATTAATTGAATCCTATAAATCTAACGTTTTTGACCGCTGACCCTATTAGCATAACTCTGAGTGACCCCCTGCTAGTAGGTATTGCTTATTAGAGTCACATTTAATTACAGAATAATTGTAGAAATTTACTATAAATCTTCGGTTGTCAAAGTAGATACTCAACATCCCGAAGCGTTTAGGAATTGACGAATGGTCAGTACAAAAAGACCCAAAGTGCAAAAGTAAACAATGGGAAGGGAAATGAAATGACAAGAACCCCATCAGGAAGCTTTCTGTCACAACCCACCTCCTGCTGTAGCTTTAGTCTCTCCCCATCAAAAGCTCTCTTAGCCTCCTCCCGAGCCTCCCCGAGCAGGGCGTTTTTGAGCTTGTCGGCGGCCCCATCTCTCAGCGCATTTACCAGCCCCTGAAGCCTCTGCACCTCTGCGTCCCGGATCTTGATCGTCCGGGTCAACTCGGCTTCATGCTGCCGCGCCAGAGCCTCGCGAGCCGCCGCTAACTCGCGTAGCTTTTCTTCGTGGAGTTTGGCGCGCAGGTCAGTGAGTGCCACAGCATGTTTGTGCTGTTCAAGCTCCCGGGCCTGTCGCTGTTCCTGCACACGCTCTCTGAGCTTGCAGACCTGCGAGAATAAAGATCCTGTGACTGCCTTAAGCATCAAAACAGAGTTGACAGTGTTGAACATGCATCCTGTAAAAGTGAAATCCCACTTCACAATGTAAGCATAGATAGATAGATAGATAGATAGATAGATAGATAGATAGATAGATAGATAGATAGATAGATAGATAGATAGATAGATAGATAGATAGATAGATAGATAGATAGATAGATAGATAGATAGATAGATAGATAGATAGATAGATAGATAGATAGATAGATAGATAGATAGATAGATAGATAGATAGATAGATAGATAGATAGATAGATAGATAGATAGATAGATAGATAGATAGATAGATAGATAGATAGATAGATAGATAGATAGATAGATAGATAGATAGATAGATAGATAGATAGATAGATAGATAGATAGATAGATAGATAGATAGATAGATAGATAGATAGATAGATAGATAGATAGATAGATAGATAGATAGATAGATAGATAGATAGATAGATAGATAGATAGATAGAGTTGGTTTTTCATCTATATTTAAACAACATATGTTTCATGTGTAGTAGGCACCATAAAAACACAGAGGTCATGTGAGGTGGCTGACATTGTCCAAATAAAACAATGAAAGATAAAAACGGATCATAAAGGGAGTGTGTACGTCAAGAGGAGGATACAATTACAGACAAACAGTCCTTCCTCCTGGGAGTAATCCTGCAAGCGAGAGACATCTTTCCTTTGGAGCTTTCTCCTGTTATTGTTGGCAGAACCTGTCATTCAAAACCAGGTAGGATCATAAGCATGGCTGTAAATGATGTTGAGGCCCGGTCACAGCCTTTGTTGAATTCATTCAATTTAAAGGACTTTTGATTTTCCTGAGCCTCCCATATTACCAGATTATTAACTACAGAGCCAACTTTATTCAGCCAAGTGTGTACACAGTCAAGGAATTTGACTTTGGTTACAGTGATCAGTGTTCTTTGTGTAATAAAATCAAAAAGAGAGGTTGTGAAAGTGCCATGTACTTATTTTGTTTCCAGCAGTGTTGCT
This sequence comes from Fundulus diaphanus, assembly GCA_037039145.1. NCBI lineage: Eukaryota > Metazoa > Chordata > Actinopteri > Cyprinodontiformes > Fundulidae > Fundulus > Fundulus diaphanus. The sequence continues at coordinate 36,507,553 of CM073125.1, forward strand.
GACTAATACGGCTGTAAGGTTGTGTTCATCACAGACAACCTGGGGCAAGACACTGCCTCTGTGGCGGCTGGTTTTTGCAAATAGCCGTTTGGTACATTGACCTGCGAGTATGACATCAAAATGTTTTGTGTACAGGATGTGTGGGGTCTGCAGAGTTGTTTTCTGCCTTTTTCCTGACCCTAGACCCTGATCCTGACCTCCTGGATGGAGGGAAGCTCAGTCCAACAGGCCTAACTGCTGGTTGCAGTTTATACCTGTCCTGTTTTGTGGATGAGCCAAACCACACAGGACAGACTGAATGATGGCAGAGCAGAAGATGAACAGCAGGTCCTGTGGAAGGTTGTACGCCTGGAGTTGCTGCAGGTAGCACAGTCTGTCGTGGGCCTTCTTCTGAACAGTCGATGTGTTCGGGATAAAATGAGTTTATAAAGGAGAACAAAAAGAGAATGAGAGTTTTGACACCTGTGGTTACGGGGTTTAGTGATGCCAGATGAGTCTAGTTTGGTTGGCTGGTTAAGTCACATTTCTGCAGGTTAAACAACCTGCAAAATAACCTGCAAATCATCACTTGTCAGTATGCTTCAGATTGTTGCCTTTGAAAATTGTAGAACTTTTCAACCAGAGATTTCTGGAAAGGATTTTTATAAAGAATCATTCCTGATATAGTTCCTATCTGGCCACCACACCATCAGTGCCTGAATGGAAATGTGCCTCCTTAATGATTGTCCTTCAGGCCATAACCCTGACCCACAGTGCTGTGGACAATGTGCACTTGTTGGTGTTAAGGAAAACCTTTACTAACGGAGCAACTAAAAGGCTTACTGCCCATGTGGTTTACAATAATTACGCAGCTGGCTTTATCGAGAGTAGATTTTAATGAGAATCAATAATAAACTCGTGGTAGTGATTACAGTGGTATAAGCAGGCTGTGCAATCATTCTTTCCAGAGGCTCTGTTTACAGTGCCAGTAAATGTCATATTAATTTTAGGTTATGATTATTACATATAAGTGATTTTACAGCAAACTGAAGATTTTCAGAACAAGAATTAGGCGGAGTAGCTCATTAAATGTGGTCAGTGTCCTGCCATCCACTTTTAAACATAGTCCATATCTTTTCTACGGGGTTGTATTACAGAAGCACAATGTTAGTCCACTTTATCCATTTCAAGACTAGGTTTAACGTTCATTATTTCATCCACTTTGTGCAATGCTCCACTATCACCACCAAGCTTGATGGCTGGTTCGCCGTTCCTAGGACTGATCAAGTATCAGAGCAAAGGGTTTATTTATCCAACTATCTTTTAAAGGCCTTCCCCTCTCTTCGTCCTCCTCCTCACCTTGCCACGCTCCTGTTGCAGCTCGATCTGAATGTCCATCAGTTTGCTCCTAAGTTCTTCGTTGGTGGCCTGCGGCGAATCAGCCATGGCCTCTGATTTCTCCGGCTTCCTCCCCTTTTTAGAGGGTTGGGCCGAGGAGGGCGTGGTTGATGACATAGCACTCGAGCCGTCCCGTCAGGACGGACATAGAGCGCGCACGGTGGCGAAACGGAGGGGCGCGTCAGTCACTGCTCCCCCTCCCTGCGAGTTCCTGCATCATCCTCATCCTCATCTTTGCATCCCCATCTACATCGTTGCAAGGAGCTGCTGGAACTTCCTGTTTAAGAGAGAGAGAGACAAGCAAAGAGAAAACAGGATAAATGAGTGAGCTGGTATTAAAAGCTGGATTACACAAAACCCACTCTGGGCCCAGGCCACATGATGCACCACCGCCTAGGAAAACAGACGATTTTGGCAACATCTACACTCTCCTCTGTCACCGGTTTCACTTTTTATACACAAGGGTCATTTATCATCCGCCTGTCGCATTCCCTCGCCTGCCCTTATAAGCTACATAGAGCATGAAAAGTGTCTGCCGTACTGCCTTGTCAGGTGGTTCTCACTGGACCCGTTTTTCTATCTGTAGACAACGAAACCATCACGATGTGCAGATAGAAATCTCCTCTGAAACCATCCCAAAACCTGCATCACTAGTTTCATCACAAGTCTTCTCTTTCATCAGAGTAAATCCCTCACAGCCTTTAGTGGTTGCAGGTTTGTGGCTGGCCGCCTCCCACGGTGGATCAGACAGAATAATGGGTCGACTTCAACCCTCCCGTTCTCCTGTGGGGAGCGTACAGCTGATCGGGAGGCGTACGCAACCCGTAGATTACAGAGTGAAATAATGATCCAGAAAGGTGTTCGAGACAACCTGCTGTTATGGAGCCCTGAGGAAATGTACTTCATTTGAGCCAGACATCTTGGCTCCATTCATTTATTTTTTTTTTTTTTTTCACTGCTGTCTCATTTGTTACTGCAGTGGCACCATATAGAGTAACATGGTGTTGGCCCTGATGCTGTGAAGTGCAGGTGTGGAAGTGTTGCATCAAAGGAAGTGCAATGTTATGAAACACAAGCTGACAAAAGCGTTTCAGGCCACGGCGCATCTGCACGAGTCAGGCCAGAGTGTGGAAATGACTGAAAATGAGAACCAGGAACACGCTTTATCAGAACGGCCTTTGCTACTGTTGATAAAGTGCAAATGTCTTTAATTTGTTGGATTTTATCTGAAGGTAAAAAAAATAAATAACACCAGCATAAATATTATATTGCTGGTTTCAGTGAAGGGTAATAAGTCTAAAACTAGAGCAGTGGAGTGATCCTGCTAAGAAGTTGGTTTGTATTACTATTAATTATGTAGAAATAAAATAAAATATAAAATAAATATCCTAAAAAGTAAATACTTACTAATATCTGTTCAAGATATTTTTAGATTTCATTAATTTGGTCATCTACAAAAACAGACAAATATAATGATGCAATAGATTAATAAAAAAGGAATAAACTAGTCAGTAAATGATCCTCTGCTGATGCTCTGACCTTGTCTCCGCCTCTCTTTACAATCAGAATGAGATTTCAGAAACCGCGATAGCAGTTTGAATTCCTACAAAATGGCTGCTGGTATTTTTAGTGAGACATAAAAGTAATTTTGAACATATTTATCCATTCTGCCTTTGCCTAAGCTGGTAAAAAAAAAGTAACCAAGGCACAGAAGCCTACACAAATACAGAGAAGTTTAAATGAATAATGACTTATCCGCTCCTTGTTTTCCAGCTCGGGGCGTCCATTTCTCCTGCCCAGTCTGTGGTACATGTGTTGCTGCAGTGACGCGAGTCCGTCGAGCCGAAAGTGGGCTGTTCTGACCTCGTCTGCAACCCAGTGACCCCAGAGTCTTTCTGCTGACTTATTAAATAAATAATGCAACAAGGCGAGAGCTGAAGCGTTCAGACCCCGGACGCTGCCATCCTTTCGACACACATTTGCTAAACATCCACACGGTGTACACAGATGGCAGAAATTGTTACCAAGGCAACTCTTGCTCTCAAAAAAACTCTCATCTTCTGAAACGCGAAGGATGATGGGATCATGGAGGAATCCATTGATGGATAATTTTTAAAAAGCTGCATGGAGGTTGTACGTACGGTAAGAAGCACCCCTAGGTAAACACATGGGCTTTGTTTCATCTTTCAGTCGATCTTGACTGAGGGAGGTGCATTGATTACAGCGAGCATGGGAGCTTCGTCCCAAAGAATTTGCACAAGGCGCTCGTGGGAGATAGACGGTCAAGATGAAAGAGCGACAGGATGAAAGAAAGACATAAGGTTTATCTTTAGGAGAAGCAGAGTAGATAGAAATCTGAAGGGAGATAAATAGACCTCAACCAACCTTACCAACACCTTCCCCGTCGTCTCCCTGTTTTCCCCAAGCTTGCTGCATCGCTCCGACCCGCTTCACTGGCACGGCGATATTACTGATCTCACGCTCATTCACAGACGCGGAGAGAAAAATCATTCACACACAGGGAGCTGAGCCACAAACGCGCGTTCTCTCAGGCTTTAACTGAACAACCAGGGACAGACGCAGCTGACACACGGTCACACTGGCACCAGAAGCTCCTATCGCCCATTCACATCAAGAACAAATGTTTTATTTACAGCCGATCATGAATCTGAAAGTTGTTGTTTTTTGGGGGCTTTTTTTTGGATAAGCTTGCCACCATTTTTGACATGTCTATGCCTGCCTGTGTCATTGGGAAAGACCAGGAAGAAATGGCTGGGGGGCTGAACGGATGACTAAGGCAGCGTGATTTTATATGCTACTAACATCTGGATGAAAGTCTTCCTCAGACACCTAACAAACACCTTTTCCATGATTTTTACACTGCGAAAAGAGAACGAAAAGTAAGCATATTTTCTTGAAATCAGAGCATTTTTCCTTAATTTGAGCAGGTAAATAAAATTATCTGCCAATTGGATGAGTATTTTGACCCCTAAAAAGAGATAAATAGATACCCTGCACTTGAAATAAGATGATAGAGAGCAAAAACCTTTTTCCATTGGCAGATCATTTAAACTTGCCTGCTCAAATCAAGGACAAATACACTCATTTCAAGAACATTTTACTTCCTTTCAGATCCCTTTTTGCAGTGTATCTGTTTCAATACTTACGAGCTAAAATGATTAAGTCCAGACAAGCGCGCATGTATACCTACAACTACAATAAGTGACACTTTCCTCAAGACTGTAATGTTACATTTAGCCGTTAGATTTGGATAAAAGTGCAGATTCAAGTTTATGGTGTTTTGGAACGATGAATTAATAAGTGGTGCTTTAACAGACAGAAGTATCTCTGTTATTTCTGCACACATTAACCAATGTTAGCATAAACTAGTTAACTCTACCAGGAACTAAAATGTGTCCATAATGAGACAGACTAACAGTGCACTAAGGAACTGCTCCTAAAACATGATCTCCTCTGTTTTTCCCCCTTTTCTCACATGTAAGTTAAGTGTTTCAGGTCATCAAAGGTTGTTTAATATAAGACAAAAAAATAATAATACAGTATCCAAACTTCCCTAGCATTACGTTGAGATGTCATTTCCCCCCCCCTGTTAAATAATCAATAAAAAAAAAAAAAAAAAATCACCTAAATAGAACCTGTCTTGACAACGTGAAGCAGGCTAAAAGATCTCAAAAACCAACTCATAACGTCCTGATCAAAAGAAATTCAGGAACAGATGAGAAATCGTTGACGTCTATCATTCTGGAAAACGTGACAAAGGCGTCTCTAAGGATTGGGGATTCCAGTGAACCACAGTGAGAGCCATTATCTACAAATGGAGAGTGCATGGAGGCTGAAAGTCCCCAAGAGAGGCGGCTTACTGAAATTACTCCAAGAGCACATCGGCGACTCATCCAGGAAGTCACAACAACAAAAAACAGAGCATCGCCTAAAGGGCTTTAGGCCTCATTTGTCTCAGTTAAGCTCAATATTTATGGTTAAAAAATTAAGACAGCAGGTAAAATGCCATGCCGTGAGTCTAAAGCAAAAACCAGAACACCACGGTCATCTCATCCTTGTTAAAAAAACAAAACACATATTGACTAGTTTTGTAAAATATTCTGTGGATAGATTGGTCAAAATTGAAATTCTCTGGAATCTCTAGTAAAACTAACACAGCAGTTCAGAAAAACAACATCAGCTAAATATGCCGATGGTCGTGTGATGGCCAGATCTGATGGAACCATGAGTTTTGATCTATGCCAGAAAATCCTGCAGGATTGGCAACCTTGAACAGAAACACATACAGGAGGCCAGTGATCTGAAGAACACCGGTAAGTCCACCTCCAAATGGCTCAAATAAAGCAAAGTGAAGGTTTTTGGAATGGCCTAGTTAAAGCCCAGCCTTAAATTTGACTGCGATGCATTGATGTAACCTTTAACATGCTTTAAGACCCTCTAATGCAGCTGAATTAAAGTAATTCTTTAAAAAAAAGAAGGAGCCAAGTTTTCACTTCACAGCAATGTACGAGACTCATTGCCAGTTTTCACTAAATGCTTGAAGCCACTGTTGCTGCCAAATGCCGGCACAACCAGTTGGTTTACCCGGTTTTAAAGGGAAATAATAGATCACACAGTGCAACGTTGGTTTGGATAGCTTTTTTTTTACTTAAATTTAAACATCATTTGAGAGGATCTTTTTAGATTAACTCACTTTTCAGTATGGCACTCAGAGAGTTTATGCAAGCCGCCATGGAGCCACATGTTCCCAAGATGGCACATAGGCACTAATTGTCAAAGTTTATCGTTCACTGAAAACCAGGAATGTTATACGAGAGACTGGAACATTTTATAGGGGCGCTGTGACGCTACCAAGCACCTTTAATGCTCACAGAAGCAAACATATGTCAGCATTGGTCAAAGGCCGTAAATTACCTCATCCCGTTCAAGTAGAGTCAAGTTTACATTCTGCAACAGGCCGCATGGCCCAAGTAAATCTTTCAACAATAACAAATGATGGCCCAATATTTCTTCTTCTTCTTCACGCCACCCGTATGTAGCCGATACAGCCTCACATTCTGGTACAGACTCCAAAAACTCTTCAGATATTATTTTTGCAACAAGCTGAATTAAATGACTAGAAGACGAACAACAATGCTACTTCGAGGACTAGCTAAAAGCAATCAATGCTCCACTTCAGATAATCAAATCAAACACTGACGCTAAATTGCTTCGTTGCAACTGCAACAGCGCTGTGTTTGTGGGAGCGATAATAAACCCATCCGAAGTGGACTGCTATGTAGGAACAGCTAAACATGTATCCAGATGACTGCAGACAGGACGGCCAGCAGATGCACGACAATAAGGTTTGAGCTTGTACTGCTTTAAGCTCGATCTAAATCTGGCTGTATAAAGTGTCACCGATTAAGCTTTACAAACATCAGCACTGGGTTTTAGTGCCTTTACATGTTAATTTTAATAAATAATAGCAGATGAATGATGTTCAAACATTTATGTCTTAAAATAGGTAATTATTGTTATATTTTTTTCTTTTCTACAGGCAGTGGTTGGAAATGTTTAAAATGTAAAGTCATTTAAACAGCTGGAAACAGTTGATCATGTTGAAACCTGAGGCCCTTGGGGGCCATATGCCAGTCAACCTTTCTGTCTTCATGGAGGTTTGCCAAACACTCAATCTCATCAAAACAAGATTTTACTCAATTTCAATCCACTGATGGTTAATTGATAGACTGTGAGTGTTTATTTAGTATAATTGACGACACCTTGGATTGTTTCTGTAGCACCGTTTCACTTCAGTCTACTACATAAAACCTAAAAAATGCTAATTATAGTTAGAGATCACCCAATAAAGCTTTTCGTTTCTCTGTAGTCAGAGCATCCGATTCCGATTTCTTTTTTCTAAGAACCAAAGCAAAGTGTAAAATTATTCAAAACCAAGAAATTCACCCACGTTTGATCCCGAAATACATCATCCAATAGCGTGTTCTCTGCACTTTAAAGAACATTTATTGTAGTAAACTTGGGATATATGCTTTGATGCATTTTTTTGTAGAGTTAAACAAAAACAACACCCTATCAAGAAACCTGCAACAGATTTCTTTCTCTCTCTTTAAAAAGGTATATAGCCACATTATATACTTATTAAAAAAGACCAAAAATCGTTTGATAATGATAAAAAAGTTATATACACCAAGTGTCCATCCTGATAATGTTTTGATGGTCCTTTTTGTGGATAAAAATAGCCCCAGCACCAGGCGCCATGAGCAGATATAAACAGACGTGGCGCCATCTACCGGCAGTATCACAGAACTATCATAGTGCCGGTTTGCTTAATTAATAAATCAAAATTAAATAATGCCGGACCGAGCCTGACCCTCTGCAATGCCTCGGAATAAAGCGCCAGCTCGGCGTGATCGAAGACCAACCGTTATTCATTAAATAAAACAATCTACAACAACTTTAAGAGCCTACTATCAGAACTCCCATCAGTCAACTCTGAAGTCACGTCTGAGCAATCGGCAGGTCATACTGTAATCCCAGCAACATTCCAGTCTTTTCCCTCTTGGAATCATATTTTCTATGCTTTTTTTTTTCCACTGGATGTTTGGACCTTTCTTCATTGTTTCGCTGGGAGATGCTAATAGCCGTTAACCGCTTCCTTGTTTTATCCCCTGCAGCGCATGCACAGTACGTACTTCCACTGTTATTATAAATATGCACTTAATTAACTAACAAATTGAGCAAAAACAAAGCAAAGCATAAACCACCAAAATAACAACTAATATCCCATTAGGACGTGATAATCTTTCATAAAAACTTTGTATGCAACCAGAGTGAGCTACTGACGTATAAATTAAAAAAAAAGTCATATAACGTGTGGCTATGCACATTTAAAGAACAGCAAACTAAAATCAGATTTTGAAGTATTTTGACCCATCACAATCTAATAAGAAAGTCAATCATCCGATCTCTGGACCAGTGGTTGATGCATCCCGAATAATATCACAATGTAAGATAAAGAACAGTATTCAATACCTAAAACTGCAAAGTGATGATTTAATACTTGGGTGGCAAAGCTTTGTCCTCCCAGCAAGAAGCACAATGCCTCAGAACTCCGATGTGCATTTCTTTTGGTGTTACTTCATAACAATAAGTAAGATAATCATTAAAGAACGTTTGCATTTTCAAATTTATCCCATGAATTTACACATATTAACATTTTTGGTTTTGTATTTTGTTAAAGCCTGATAGACCAACACAGATCTACCATTGTCTAACAGCAAATAAACATCAGCGCAAAATAAAAAATGCCCAGCGGCCTCATAGGCAAATGTAAGCTCAAATAAAGACGACTCACACATCTATGCTTCAATTAAACTTCAACTCAGCCAAGCTGATTTCAAAATAGGGCTGCACGATTAGCCACATCTACAAACATCTTTATCTCAAGGCAATTTTTGTTGCTTGTGGTAAATGCAGCGAAAAGTCAAAATGAAATCGCAGTTATGGTTGAAATACATTGCAAATTTTTAGTTTTGGCAAAATCGTGCGGCCCTCGTTGAAAGTTTATGTTCCCATTCATACCACGCCATTTGCTACGATGCTGGCAGGGGGGGTTACACACCGTCACACGCTTCCCATTGCAGTAACATCAGCAGGTTGTAGAGAACCAGAAGAGGGCTGGCGGCGCTCCAGACATCCCTCCACAGACCACACATACCCAGTCAGCAGTCTAGAGACTTCAGATATGGTAAGGATCATTGTCACAGACTGGGTGAGCTACACTGGTGCAGCATATGACCTGAAAAGTACCATGGCACCTCAATCACTACATGTGACGCCAATGGCTGGTGAAGCTAAACAGATTAAATAGAAACCTTTGATTGTTAGCGTTATTGGCCAGACTTTAATTGCTTAATAACACGTCGTCATATCATAATTCTCCTCATCTACTACAGGAGAGATATTAGGTTCTGCTTTGGCAAGTGCAACTGTGCATGTTCTGTTTGCTTTTGCGTTCATGGGTACATCGGTTCGCTACAATCACCTCCTGCGAAGGAGTAATAATAAACTTTTTGCTTTAAAAAGGAAATAATTACGCTCCAAAGAGAGGGTCTTAAACACACAAGTGTAATAGTTCAGAGGATTTTCACGGTAATATGGAGTTTGTCGGTGCATTACGCAGAGCAGGGCTGGGCAGGGATAAGAAGGAAATAAGGGATTATAAATGAGAAATAAAATTGGAGACATGATGTCCAGAAGAGAGTCGTAACAAAAAAAGTTCGTGGACGTATAGATCACACAATAACTAACAAGAAATTAATGTCAACAGAAAAATTAGGCCTCCCATTCCTCCTGATCGGACATTAGTGGGAGCAATGTGCATGTTGGCTGTCCACTAGGGCTGATTTACAAGCCCCCAGAGCTCCTGACATGACGGCTGGCGAGGGGCTGTGCTGGGAGATGCTAGGGGTGGCCCTAATGCGACGTGGCCAGACCCCTGATGGGAAGTCAACCCGCACATTAAAGGGCAGCGGGTTGCTGTAGGGGAGTCGGTGCTTATCCGGCTTGCCTGTCAACCACACCCCGCGGCGACATGCGAGGCGCTGCCTGCCGCAGCATCCTCCAGCCTGAGCGGACCGGGGGTGGTGTGAGGGGGTCCGTCTTTAGGTTTAAGCGATCTCTTGTAAAATCCTATTTCATCATAAAAGGGTGGTTTAAATGAAGAGAAGTCTGTCAAGACGGAAACAAGACGTTGAGAGCAGTTAATTACTGACGTTGGGCAGCGTTATCACCGCGCTCCAGGCTTCCTCTTTGGCTAGCGGGCGGACTGTTTGAGCAAATCTCCACAATATTCACATTCTTTAACGGGTCAAGGAGCTCTTTTGGCTACTGGGGGTGGGGGGCAAAGCCCAAACTCCCGATACCAAGACCCTGACCAGATGAAACCTCCGGTGTGGAAGTCCTGTGCTGCACCCTCCCTCCATCCAACGCGGGTAACGGCAGCGGTTAGCCGCCTGTCTGTCATTCCACAAATTAGCTGCCAGAAGTTATTTCGCTTGACGACAAGGCCAGCGGACTCACCTGAAATGGAGGTCCAAACCGCCTGGTCACTAGTGGCTGGGTGATGGTGAAAGCGTCGCTGCTTTTACATCCAGGAAGGGAGGGAGGCTGTCTGCCTGGCTGGCTCCGGCCGGGGTGGGTGGGCTACGGGTGCGGAGCTCCGAAACGCCACACTTTATGCACTTTTCAGATGCGCAGCGCCGCCTACTGCGCTCGAACACGTATTCTCATTGAATTCCAGTCATTTGCAGGAGTTAAAACGTCAACTGAAAGTGTATTTTAGCCACTCTCTCCTCTGGCGACACACAGCCAGCCAACAGCAGCGCAGCTCCTCCTGGCTTTTTCTCCTCCCCTCGCGCGCGCGCGCCAGACGTTATTTTCCTCCGCACACACACACACGCGCAGAGGCTCGAGCTACGTCATACGTTCCTTTACATTACATCTCCACGAGGCCGATAAATTAATAAATAAGTGCAAGCGCCGCAGCCTATCCGCGAGGGCGTAGCCAGCAGCGTGATAGAGGTGCGACACCTGACTGCGTGTTCAAGGATGACACCGAACGCGTGTGCAATTGCGTGAACACGCAGCCCGGTGCGGGAGAGGAGACGTACAGGATGTACGGTCTCACACACACACACACACACACACACACACACACACACACACACAACACAAGTAGTTAACCAAGACATGGAGGAGAACGGACACCGTGTTTTTATGTTTACATACACAGAAACGTAGAAAAACACATCTTTACTCAAGAAAAAACGCGTTTGTTTGTACCAGCACATTAATAGTGGTATTATACCTGCACGCTTCCGCCAGCTATTGTGTCGTTTAGCCTTAAATCCCACTAAAAATCAGACAAATGATTCCAGTTATTAAAGACCTATATCAAAATGTGCGTAATATATAACAGCCAAAATCACATAGAAATATATGTGTAAAGCTATGCAAATGTGCCTTTGAATTAAAGCGGTAAGTATAATGTCACATTCTACTGCCCAGTTCAGTAAAGTACAGTTCAGTTAATATTTCTCATTTTGCCCTAATTTTTTTTTTTTTTAAATAGATTACATCTTCTGATATGAATCAAATGAACTGGTTCTTAATAGAGATTTTAGTGAAAACTGGTGTGTGGGTTTTACCTCTGCAACAAAGAATTTGAAAATAATTAAAATAAATTGCATGCCTTTTTCAAACACAAAAAATGGTTCCATGTTCCTTTGTGAAAATTAGAAAGAATCCTACTTTCTCACTCAAAACTGAACCATTTTGTTTATCAAAATGGTAATGGCATTATTATTTAACAAATATAAGTTACTTAGAATGTAGACATTAGAAACTAATAATTAAATGTTTCTTAAAGCTTCCTACTTTCTCTGTCTGACTAATTTCACACCATGAAACCAGGACAATTAGTGGAGCTAGATCCTGCCAAGATAAAAGAGCCTATAAAGAATTTAACTGAGTTCTATCTTTTTTATGGTTACATTTAATACATCTAATTTATACTGAAGTTCAATTCAATTCAATTTTATTTATATAGCGCCAATTCATGAAACATGTCATCTCAAGGCACTTTACAAAGTTAAGTTCAATCATATTATACAGATTGGGTCAGATTATACAGATTGGTCAAAAATGCTCCTATATAAGGAAACCAGTTGATTGCATCAAAGTCCCGACAAGCAGCATTCACTCCTGGAGAAGCGTAGAGCCACAGGGAGAGTCGTCTGCATTGTCCATGGCTTTGCTGCAATCCCTCATACTGAGCAAGCATGAAGCGACAGTGGGAAGAAAAACTCCCCATTAACGGGAAGGAAAACCTCCGGCAGAACCGGGCTCAGTATGAACGGTCATCTGCCTTGACCGACTGGGGGTTAGCACAGAAGCACACATTGATCCAGTAATCTGTTCTACATTAGATGGTAATAGCAGGTGAGCCGTCTTCTTTGGATGATGTCACATTTAACAGAACGCCAGACCAGGTGTACCTACTATGAAGATAAAAGAGAGAGAACAGAAAGTTAAAGCAGAAATGACAACACGTAATGCATAATTGAAGAACAGTAGAACTCTATAGAGTGAGTAAGTTATCAAACATTTCATCAAGGAAATAGTTGCACCTTTTGCCTTTTGACTTTCTGTCCAACAGCATCCATATTTTGCCGTATTTCTTTTGAAAAAAAAAATTCTGCATTTTCAAAATGCAGAAATAACCTTAGGACAACACAACACGCTGAATCATAAAAGTGGGCGAAACCATTTGACGGTGTAAAAGTGGTGTGATTGTGACCCAGTTTCCAGAGAGGATGCATTACTTACGCACAGCTGCCTGTCTCTGCCGTTCCACACTTTGCCAGGCCGTCTGCTATTCATGAGCAGCTACAAACACATCCACACAGCACAGCACTTCGTAGATGCAGCATATGTAGCTCATTGCTCCAAGGCAATAGAGGTCACAAGAGGAAAAGCACATGGACTGGGGGGTGCTTCAGCAGTGTTCATTTGCTCTCTTTATATACAGGTGGGCTATTTTTATATGTAAGACAGTTCAGAGTGATAAATCAAAGAGGAAAGGGATGATTTTCATGAAAAAAAAACAATGTTGGTGCAGGCTGGGAGCAATTGGGGGCTGAGTCCCGGTCTTTTTTTTTTTTTGGTGAAAAATTGACTCAGGGAGCAAATGTATGTCACAGTGTCTGTTATTTGTTTTGCCTGTGGTGTCATTTTTTTCTCTCTCCCAGCTTTAGGGAGCATGACATTTTTTTCCAGGTTAGTTTGTGCAATGCCCTCTGTTGAAAATAACAGCAGGAGTGCAGGTCACAGTAGCAGGATGAAGTAAAAATGATCCATCTGACGTCACACTAATCTTGTGATAAGGCCTTGTGATTTCCCACTATTGACTGAAATAGGAACTCAAGGTGTTTAAGGAAATAATATTAGTGACAAGTAAAGAGTAAAAAGTAATGATAAAAACAGAGGGAAGTTGTGCGTTCTTCTTGTATGCACCTCTTGTACCATGCCCTGTTCCAACCAGTCCAGTCCGACAGTTTAAAGTTAGCCACGAACGAGTCAATGAGACAGAAAACGTGAAAAAATGGGCGTTCTTGTCAGAACAGACTCACCCTTTTGGCTCATATGGAGACTACTATCTATGGAGAGGAAGAGTAAACTTACACATCACCCTTAAACACCATTGCCCTGTAAACCATGGTGGTAGCATCATAGTAAGGGAATGCTTTTTTCAGCAGGGAAAGGGAGGTTGGTCAAAGTTAATGGGAAGATGGGTTGAGCTAATACGGGAAAACCTGTGAGAGGATGCAAAACAATGGGAAATGGGACAAAGGTTCACTTTTCGTAAAAACAACAAACGTCCAAAACTTCCTGCCAAGAGCAACCAGTGATTTAGATCAGTAGTTCTCCAAGTGGTGTGCCACTTCAGTAAATACCAAGGTTTCAAAGTATCACCATCTTGATGGACCTTTTAAAACCACATCGAAATTGGACTCTTACCATTGGCTCTGCTCAATTTATTGAAGGATGTTGTTTAATAATGTGTCTTATTTTAAATCAGAAGTTAAAGCTTCTATGTTTAAACCTAAGAAAATCCACAGAAAGGATCTTGGAGTCATATTTTCATGTGGGAAAGTCAGATCTTTCTAGCCAACCCAGAACTCAAAATCCATTAGGTCTACCTTGCATTTCTTCCGTAATAGTGCAACTTTTGAAGTTAAATATTATTTATTTTCTTTCCCATGCATGCCCTTACAATTTCCAGACATGTTAAATGAGTTATCCTCCGTTTACTGCAGTTGCCTCTATAGGCTGAATTAGTCAGTTTATGAGAGAGTGATTTTGGGCCGAATCCTCTGGGCGTGCGTGTGACACGCTGTGCGCTCTCATTCACCTGACTACTTTGTTGAGCCGCCACCATAATCTATGTGTTAGTGAGAGAACACAGGTTGACTTCCATTCATAACTTTCTTACCTCCAAAAACATCACGACTCTAAACAAAAGACCTGTGCAGTCGCAGCTACAGATGCTTTTCCTCCCATGCGTGTGCACAACACTGGTGTCATTTCAACTTGTCGCCAGAGGGGGCAGATACCTGCAAAAATCTTGGAACTTATGCAAGGCTCCTTTAATGATAAGTGTGATTCGAAAACAAGAAATAAAACATTTTATCTTCTCTTCTGATGACTTGGATGTCATTAAATCTTTCACACACTCTGTAATGTACAATCTCCTTAAGTAAAGACGTTGCACCAGTGTTATAATACTGACTACTGAGGAATATACAGCTATTAGCCTGTATTGCTAATACCTGGAATGGTTACCTTATGGTTTATGTCACTACCAGATCCAGGTTTCAACTTCATGGATAAATAAAATTAAATTTGTTAAAAGGATAGAAACAATTCTTCTGCAAAAAGGTTGCCCAACTACCTCCATTGGCATTCCTACCACAGTCGTATAACCATGGGGTTTAGAACAAAGCATTGTGATGTGTTAACATGGCCTGTTCAAAGTTCAGACCTAAATCCAACTAAAAATCTGTGGGAAAACTTGAACACTGATGACGCGGTCTCTTTCCATACGATTTGACTGAGCTTGAGCAGCAAAGACAAATAGTCTTAGAGGCAAATCTGGTAGAGAGATACCCCAAAAGACCTGACTTTTCTTAGTCAGGCAACATCCATGTATCATTTCCTGACCACTTTACAATTATACACTACATTATGTTGATTTATCACATCAAATCCCAACCAATACATTAAACTCTGCGGTTGCTGCATGACAAATCATTGAAAAGATGAAAGGTAGCGGCTTTTACGAGGTACTGTAACTTGGCAGTTTAAGCCTAAGGAGCAAAGTGAAGAGTCACTTTTCCTGTTTAACTTGAGCTAATCTTCTTATTTTCAGCATATTGATTAGAACTGTCCACAGTGAGCTTAACAGATTCATGGCTGTGCTCTGAATTAGACTTGTTACAGCTTTTACAGATGCCCTTCAGAGCCGAAGAATTAAACTGATTAAGAAGATTTAGTTGAAAGCTTTACGCAAACAGTTAAGAACAAATAGCCACTGAGTGAAACTGAAGATTTCAGAGGCAGTCCACCGAACTGACCCATTTTATACAACCTAAACTCAAGTGCCCACTGTGACGTAACTTTTTCTTATGAAGGTAATTAGGCTTTCCCTGGGCATGAGTCACCGCCATTAGTCACTACGAAATTCTGAGCTTGTGTTTCCATTTCTGTGCCCAAACCCTTTGTTCCTAATATCAGAGGACAGCTTCAATGGCTTGCAGTTCTCTGTGATTTGTTAAAATTTTTATCTAAACCAATGTCAAAGCCTAACAAGGTTACTCAGTGGTTATTCAGTTACTATTCTTTGCTGAAATAAATGAATATAATCTATTCAGAAAACCTAGAATTGCAATGCTTTACAAACGCAGAAAAACGGCCACACCTAGAAGCATGGAACCGTTTCTAATGTTTAGTCAATGCAAAAAGTGTGAGTCAACAAGTTGGAGGCAAACCAGCTTGCTTCATTAACATTAACTTCATAATGGAAATTAGACATGTTTACTTTCAGAACAAGGGTCTGCCAACTGTGGCTACAGAGCCACAAGTGGCTCTTTGGACCCTCCTCATTGGCTTTTTTGTAACTTTAGCTGACAATGATACAAACCGACTAATGTTTTTAAATATAGATATAATAACAAGAGCAGGTTTTCTAGCAGTTTTTCAGTTTTTTTAATTGAACAGTTGCATTGAATTTCCACCACGGAATGACACTAAAAGTACTAGTGATATGTTTTTACATACATATTTCCTGCATATGTGGCTTTTTTTACATAATCTTCCACAAATATCAACATCCAATAGAAGAAAATGTATCCATCATCTTTTTGCTAAAGTTGTATGTTTTCTTCACTTTATTCTAAAACCTAACAGTACAAAAAAATAGATTTTCTTCCTATCGTAGATACGTATCAAAATGATCTATAACTTGTATTTTTTTCAAAGGGTCCTTTGACATTTGCGTCTAAAAATGAGTTTTATAAAATGGCTCTTAGGGTTGTAAAGGTTGCAGACACCTGCCTTAGAATAACATCTTCTGTAATCTCATTGGTTTCAACTTTTCAGCTTTTCAGTTTAGCTTTGGCTTGGGACTCCATCACTGGTTGAAATATGAAAAAATATATGCAATTCCATTTTACAAAGATCATGCTGATAAGACCAATCACATTGTTTGTGGGCAGGGCAGCACAGTGTCTTGGTGGTGGTCAGGGCTGTTGCTTCAAAGCAAGCTTTTCCACATCTCCAACCCACCAGCAAGTAGGAGGCTTAAGCAGATCCAGAAAGAAGATGGGTGGATATTTCATATTCCTATTTGTCACAATATCCATTATATCATTTTTTTTTATTTTGCTTTTATATTTGTGGAAACTTTCAACATATTATACAGTGCCTTGCAAAAGTATTCACACACCTGAAAAATATTCATGTTTTGTCATGTTTTACCCATGACTTTACATGCATCTCTGTCATTTTTGTTTTTGCCTTGTTTTATACCAACACAAACGAGCACGTAATTGTGAAAAAGACGGAAAATTATTTGTGGTTTTTGAACAAGTTGCAAGAATTTTGTATTCAATCCCATTTTACTCAGATACCTTTAAATAAAGTCTGGTGCAACCATCACTTTTGGACAGCTGTTCGGTGATTGGCTCACAGGTTCCTTAGAAATTATTATGTGAACAAACAGCCATCCTGAAGGAACACACCACAGAGGTCAGGAAAACAAGTTGTGGAGAAGTTTAAAGCAGGGTTCAAATCTCACCTCTTTGGAATGACAAACAAAACTCTACGTGGGCCAAAAACCACACATCACCCTGGGTGGTGGGAGTAACAGCTGTGGGGATGCTTATCTTCAGCAGGAACAGGGAGGCTGGTCAGAGTTGACATGTAGATGGATGTAGCTGAATAAGTGGGAATTCTGGAAGAAAACCTTTTCTCCTGCCAGATCATGAATTTCCAAGTTCAGCTCTCTAGAGCCAATGTACTGCATGGTTTAGATGTATTGCTGCTGCAACGCCACTGACTTAAAAGGCTAAATTAGCTCCTGAGTGTGTCAAATTCAGCTGGAGCATTGTGACCCATTCATTTGATTCAGATGTGTTGAACCAGGGCAACATCTAAACCACTGAGGACTTACGATGGACATCGCTGGTTTAGATCAAAGCACAACCCTGTGTCAGGAAGGCCCAGTCAAAGGTCAGACCTACATCTAGTTGAAAATGGATGTTCACAGACACACTCCATCATGTCTGACTGAAGTTTGTGGTTGGAAAATATGAAAAGGTTTGAGAGAAACGAATATTTTGCAAGAGACCTCAAAAGTGCAACCAGAGCCCACCCTTAGCATTACATTCATTTACTCTCTGTTACCTTTTTACTTCACTGGCACCACACAGACCCAGTAATAGCTGCTGGTCAATAAAAGGAAATGCTGAGAAAGAGAAACGAATCACCAGAGAAGGGTGTGAAGTTTACCAAATGATTAAATGTGTAAGTACAGCAACCCTTTATACAGTTCATTTATTGAGAAACAAAAGTTGCATTCTTTCACCCTTTTAGCCAGCAAAACATACACCAATGATACATTATGAGTAATATAACTGCCTTTAGCTGAGAAGTGAATGAAAGTATGGATGCAATGAAAAATCTACTTCTTTAAATGTGATTAAAGAAAGACATCATATTAGACAGAAATCCTGGATGTCAACTGAATTTGTCGTTGAGAATATTTCTCTTCAATCCACTCATTATCCTTTCACATGTTGATGTGGTTCCAGGTCGTATCCTTCCCTCCCTAGGTTGCTCCACATGGCAGACAGACTACTGGACGAGCCGGTTCTGCTCATTCATACAGAGACCTGCTCAGATCAAAGTCTGTATGCGCTGCTGACCACAACTCAAGCTAACAGCGCTGTAATTTCTGACCAATTAATACAAAACATGACTGAGTCATGACTTGCTTGAGGTGAGACAGAGAAATAACAAGCAGACTGGAGTCGCAGACCCAGCTTGTTCCAATTTCTAGAGAGTAACGATGCAAAGTAATGACTGTTTGGTAAAAATTGGTCATGGCTGTCTGAAGCGGAGGCCCTTTGGGGCTGACAAACCACAAAAGGGATTTACATATTCAAAAGATCTGAACTTATGACAAGCTCATTATAAAGAATATGCGCTTGAGCTGTGAGTGTGTGTGTCAAAACCCTGTCAAAGGACTGATTGCCTAATATATTCAAAGACTAAAAGCACTAAAAGGGGGCTGCTTATCCTCTAAACTGGATTGTATTAATCTACTAATCACACAGCATGCTTCTCTGCAGCTGCGCTGAAGCAATTAGGACCCTAATTTCCTTTTCTTTGGCCATGGTGTAATTTTCTACTCTTTTTCTCATAGTTGAACTTTAATCTCAGTCCTCTCCCTTGGGTCTTGTTGCCTTTAATGTCCTTTAATTGTTGCTGCTTTTAACTCATCTGGACACATGGTTAACCTCAATCTTTTCATCGGCTTTCCTGTTTTCTCTCCCTGTCTGGTTTCAGTTTACAGAATTAAATCATTCAAATAAAGGTATTTATATCACATTCTTTACAGTTTGTAGATCATTGTGTAGTCACTGTCATCATGTGATTACTTCTTGAACACTGGATCACATTGTTGTGAGGTGTAAGCACCTTATACCTAAATGCCACTTTTTGTCAGCTCTTACACCGGCTATTTCCCCCCAGCTATCAGCATACTACATTCCCATAAACCCCGATTAAAAGGTCTCTGAAACACAAGGAGCCCGTTTGTTTTTTTTAAAAAAGAACTCCATTCCCTAAAAGGAAGCTTTGGTTTTGTGGCAAATGTTTGTTTAAAAGGGAAAACGGCAAAAATTATTTGATGTTGGCTTTATTAATACATATTTACATGTGTATTTTCCTGTCTTTGCATCATAGTTTAATAAGCAAGACCACAGATTGTTGGGTGGATTTTTGAAAGGAAAATTACTAAGGAAAGCACATTATCAAAAACAAAACGTTATGTGCTGACATCTGCTGGTGGTTAACTGTTATAACAGGAAAGTGAAAGTGAATAATAGCGACAAAATAAAACTAAGAAATAAGAAAACAACAAGCAAATATTTTTTGATTCTCCTTTGTTAAAATTGGTGCTGTATGATGTAACATGCAAAAACTGCTTTTAGGAGGTTAATAAAGCACGAGTGGATGCGTCTGAATTCCTATATTCAGCCAACTCTGTGCACTGCTTGCAACATTGGTAACACCGTCACCGTTACAAAATTTTAATAAAATACATCGGGATTATTGGAATAAATGAAATTTTAAAGAGATGACAGGTTTTTA
The DNA here is from genome assembly GCA_037039145.1 of Fundulus diaphanus. Lineage (NCBI taxonomy): Eukaryota > Metazoa > Chordata > Actinopteri > Cyprinodontiformes > Fundulidae > Fundulus > Fundulus diaphanus. The sequence continues at coordinate 36,527,449 of CM073125.1, forward strand.
ATGCTTTCCTATTTGCACTGCCTTTTATTCAAGAAACAATGTTTTACATACAGATTTAACTCTGTGAAGTCTGGCCTGTGATTGGAGAACTTAGATCTATGTATGACACATTTTTAAATTATAAGAAGCAGGTTAATTACAAAAGATTAAGATTGTAGCTCGTTGTCATAATCATTGTAACCAAATAATGCATTTTCCTAACATAATGAATAGTGAGAGTAAATATTATCTATAATAAAGCGAGAAAATTACTCCGCTTAGTGGCAATAGCAAAATAAATGAACTGCGGTTTGTTTTTAAGCATCACAGGAATTTCAGTTAACATCAATATCACTTTTGAGGGTAGTGGTTGGTGGGATAAAATCTGTAACGCATTTTAAATGAACTTTCCTTAACCTTACTGGTGGATACTCCGCCTTTCCGACCAGGAACACCGCTCACCTCACGGGACTGCTAAACGAAGCTGATCCCGGAAATTAAAATCCCCTTCCTCCCTGCTGAACCAATCATGGTGGGCGTCGTCACGCCAGTCCATGGTTTTACCCAATCAGAGCCCGCGACAGAAAATGTAGGCGTGAGCGCTATCTGTAGCTGCCGTAGACTTTCCTGAGCACTGTTTGGAGTTTGACCACTGTCAGAGGAAAGGACATGTCCATTTCTCAGGACCCAAACGGAGGAATGACTTGAAACAGCCTGGAACAAGAAAACAACCGGAAACATTTCAGTAAACCTTGAGATAATCGGAAAGGTGAGCGGTAGCCAGCAATTAATGTTAGCAATATTAGCTACAAAGGGCTAGGCTGTCTTGCTGAACAGATCCGTTAAATGGCACGAATGTGTTATTGTTATGTAACAATGGCGGTTCCCACTGCTGCAAATAGACTAAAAAAAGTGTTCCAGTAGGTTCAAGGGTGTCACCTTCTCAGATTAGCCTCTCAGCTCAGCTTGATGATGTCTGAAATAGCCCAGATGACGAGGTTCAAATACTGATAACAAGTTTCCTCTCAGACGACCTTAACCATTCATCCGTCTGAAATAACCTCGGCGGTGTGGCACAGAGAACAGGTTAAATAAATATGATGTAACCTATGATCAACTTTCTTCCTCAGGGTTTAATCATAGCACATTAAGACGCTGATGGTGCATTATACTCCTATGCTGGTGAAGATTCTCAGTCAGCCAGGTCATGGTCATTCCAAAAAAAAGTAAAAAACAAAGTAACTGGACTTGTTTTACGTAGTTGAAGACCGTTCGCTTCCTCTCCAGGAAGCTTTCTCAATTCAAAAAGTCTGGAGTAGTGTGGAGTAACAAGCTTTATACTACTGCCCAACAAAGGCCTTGTAAATAACAGCTACCCTAGCCAGCGCCAAACCACCTCCCTCCAATCTCACACCACAGGAAAGGAAAGCCATAACATCGCTTAGCTGGGACCAAAGCATCACCATATTACCAGCAGACAAAGGAAGATGCACCGTGGTCCTCAACACTTCAGATTACCAGGACAAAAATCTGGGTGACACCACCACATATGAGTCTTTGAAAAGGGATCCAACCAACACCTACAAAAAGAAAATCACTGACTACCTCCAACAACTAGAAAAAGACAAGGTAATTAACCGCTCATCTTATTATAGATTATATCCAGGGGAAGACATTCCATGCTTATATGGACTCCCAAAAATTCACAAGGAAGGAACACCACTCAGACGCATTGTCAGCAGCATTAACTCAGTAACATATAACATTGCTAAACAGCTTGCTAGTATTTTAGCCGCCCTGGTGGGGAACACACCACATCACATAGAAAACTCCAAGGACTTTGCAAACAAAGTCAAACATTTAAAGATGGCGCCAGGGGAAACTCTGGTGTCTTTCAATGTCACTTCACTTTTCACTTGCATACCTACATCAGAGGCAGTAGAAACAGTCAGGAAACGTGTTCAACAAGATAGTGACCTAAATAATAGAACTAATTTCACTCCGGACCAGATCTGTACCCTACTGGACCTTTGTCTCACTACAACTTATTTCAAGTTCAGCGATCATTTTTACAGACAGAAGCATGGTTGTGCCATGGGATCTCCAGTGTCACCAATTGTAGCCAATCTTTACATGGAAGAAATGGAAAAGAGAGCTTTGGGAACCTTCAGAGGAACACCACCAAGCCACTGGTTTAGATATATGGACGACACTTTTGTCAAAATCCAATTAAAAGAAGTGGAAGCTTTCACAAGCATGTCCCGACTAAAACAGAAGGGAAGCACAAGGAACAGAAACACATCAAAGATGCTCTCCAAACCTGTGGGTACCCTAACTGGGCTTTTGTCAAATCAGCAAGAAAATCCAAAAGACCCGCTGCAGAACATAATGGTGAGAAGAATAAACGCAAAAACATCGTCATCCCATATGTTGCTGGAGTCTCTGAAAAACTCAGGAGGATTTTCTCCAAACACAAAATCCCAGTACATTTCAAACCAAACAGGACCCTCAGACAGAGGCTGGTGCATCCCAAGGACAAAACCCCCAAACCTAAAATGAGCGGAGTGGTGTATGCAGTTCAGTGCAGTGAGGAATGTTCTGATCTTTATATTGGAGAAACCAAACAACCTCTCCACAGACGCATGGCGCAACACAGGAGAGCTACCTCCTCAGGACAAGACTCTGCTGTCCACCTACACCTTAAGGACAAAGGACAATCTTTTGAGGACCAAAATGTTGACATTTTGGACAAAGAAGACAGATGGTTTGAAAGGGGTGTGAAGGAAGCCATCTACGTTAAGAGAGAAAAACCAACCTTAAACAGAGGAGGAGGCCTTAGGTTCCAACTCTCAAAAACTTATAATACAGCTATAGGATTAATTCCAGCCAATCATCACCTCAATTCTCACCCTCATACGGGTGATCAAAACATTGTTCCTTTAAGCCAGGCCAATAACAACCCTAACGACTCCTCGTTACAGAGGAGTGGACCAGTTTCGGTCCAATCTGCTGGCTTAATGACTTTAACGACTTCCCATTACTAAGGGGTGGACCGGTTTCTGTTGAATTTGCATGTTATCTAAGCCATTACAAGGCCTTTGTTGGGCAGTAGTATAAAGCTTGTTACTCCACATTACTCCAGACTTTTTGAATTGAGAAAGCTTCCTGGAGAGGAAGCGAAACGTCTTCAACTACGAAAAACAAGTCCAGTTGCTTTGTTTTTTACTTTTTTTTGGAATTATACTCCTATAAAGCAACACACTGGATTTGGATCGGCCAGACGTGTTGTTAGGCGGTGTGTTTTGTTTGCTGGTAACAGGGCAGTAAATGCATGTTCGGAAAGTTAAAGTTCAATTCAACTTTGTTTATATAGCGCCAATTATTGATACATGTCATCCCAAGGCCCTTTCCAAAGTCAAATACAATCAGATTATACAGATTGCATCAAGTCTTGACAAGCAGCATTCACTCCTCCTGAAACCGTGTCACTTTTTTAGCCTCATGTTTCTTGTTGTTTAGGGGTACAGGATGAAAACATTTCCTAAAACGTGTCTTATTTAGGACCCTCTAAGAAGAGCTCGGGTTTACTTTGACAGGCTATAAAGTGAATCTCTTCTCTAGTTTTCTTCCAGGGAATGCCAAGTATTTAGCTCCATCTAACCTTTTCAACCCTACTGACGAGAAGCATCCCCACTGCATCATGCTGCCACCATCGCCATGATGTGTTCAGGGTCATGTGCAGTTTTAGTTTCCCCTCACATACGGTACACACGTTGTTTTGCATGTCGGTTAAATAGTTTGGGTTTTGAATCAACAGATTCTCCCACCCGAGTGGTGAATCTCTGCTGCACCCCCAGAGTAGCCACGGGGCCACTCTGCATTTGCCCAGTAAAACAGATCAACTGTACGCATAATGAGGTTAAAAAGCACTGCTTGGGACAACTTTTAAACACAGTTGGTTGCACCGGATTTTATTCAGGGCTGTCGGAGTAAAAGGGGCTGGATAATAGTCAAGTCTGTACTTTTCAGACTTAAATGAAAAAAAATATATACTATGTTGAATTACTTTGTGTTGGTCAATCACATAAAATCTTGCCAAAAATCCATTGAAGTTTGTGGTTTTAAGGTGTAGAAGTTCAAGGGGCTAGAATACTTGTGCGATGTAATCTAAGACCGATCAGACAGAGGCCCCCCGCCTCACTCTAAAGGGAAATTACTAATGTGTTTGGTGATGTAATCTGGCAGATATCAAAATAAATTCTTCTGAATACTATAATCTTGTCCTTGTTCTTTTTCCAGCCATGGATCCTTCATCTACAGGCAACCTGCCCACACCAAAGCTCAACCCTTCATCCCCAACCTCCATGAGCCCTGGGACTTCCTCCCTCGGCTCATCCGTGAGCTCCTCCACCCCTGAGCCAAACATGCATAAAGTCACACTGCCGACGCCTCCGACCACGCCGGCATCTCCTCCTTCCACCGCCTTGCCTCAGATACCGCCAAGGCTCCATTCTCGCTCTTCCTCCCTCTCCACGCCGACAACTGTGACTCCCCGCCGGCCCACCAGAAGCTTTTCGCAGCCGGGCAGATCGCAGCTCAACGCAGCGTCGTCAACAAGCAGTCTTCTGAATGGATCGTCAGTTGCTGCGGTGCCTCCGTCACCTGCCTCACCTGAACCAGGTAACATGGGCCTTTGAGCTCATACAGGAGCTTTCGGGCTTGGTTTTACTTTGCAGATTTTTTTATGCAATCAGTGCAGCCAACACTGCCAGGTGCTGTGGTGTCTCAAAAACAAACATGCAAAGCAGCCGCTCCCTTCCTGCTGGTCTACGGAGAAACACCAGAGTTTTCCTCGAATTGTTTTTCTTGCTGCTTCTGTTTGTCATGTAGCCGTATAATGGGTGGAGAGCTCTTATTTACATTTGTAGTAGCATATTTTAAGTGTTTAAAGTCTTTGCAATGATATCAAGATATGTAACTTTTAGGTTTTAGCAGGAAGTGTGAAACGTTCACTTTAATTTCTGTGAAAAATATGATAATTAGTAGAAAAAAGCAATTTACTGTAATTGAAGTAAGGGGGGGAAAACAGCCATTTTGAGTTATTAAGAGTGGATGTTACTTTGAGAAAGGCGGCAGCTGTTTACTGCACTAAACAAACAGTTATTTTAGGGTTCAGAGAGAGCGTCAGAGTATGAGCAGTGAACTTGGACAGCACAAGAGGACATCTGATGCTTGTTACTGGATATCATCAGTATTTTCTTGCGCTCGCTGACATTCAGACTGACAGCTGCTTCACTCACCAGTATCGCCTACAAGCTTTGGAAATGTTACATCTGGGAAAGGTTTTCTAAGGTTTTAGCTGATGTGGTTTAAATGCATGTAATATGCTTATAAAAAAAGAGCAAAAACTGTTTGATCATGATAAAATAAGGTTATATAAACTAAGCCTCCATCTTGATAGTGTTTTGATGGTCCTTTTTGAGCCGAGCAATAATTCGCTCTCGGGCGCAATGAATAAATATAAACAGACGTGGCGACATCTAGTGGCAGTATCGCAGAGCTATCATAATGCCGGTTTCCTTAATTTATACATCAATTCTAAATAATGCCGACAATACAGCGGCAGCTTGGCATGATTGAAGACCAACCGTCATTAATTAAATAAACCAATCTACAGCGACTTTAAAAGCCTCATATCAGAAAATTTGCTCACGTCAATCAACTTTGCAGTCACAGCTGAGCCTCGGCAGACATTCCAGTCTTTTCCTTCTTGGAATCATATTTTTTACGCTTTTTTTTTTTTTTACTGGATTTTGGAACATTTTTCATTGTTTCGCCTGGAGATGCTAATAGCCGTTAGCCAGTTCCTTGTTTTTACCCCTGCTGCGCATAAGCAGTACGTACTTCCGTTAATATCGTAAATAAACACAAAGGGCTTCATTTACTATAAAATTAAGCAAAAACAAAGCATAAAACACCAAAATAGCAACTAATAAACCAGCAGGATGTGATAATCTTGCATAAAAACCTTTTATGCAACCAGAGTGAGCTACTGACGTATAAATAAAAAAAAGTCAAATAACGTGGCTATGCGCCTGGAAGGTTAAGTTGTCGCTCCCACTGGAAACTGGGAATAGCAGTGATTAGGTCATTGAATGAATGAGGAGGGCAGTGGAAACAAAACAAGGTAATTTCGGGTTAAAACTGCTGCTGAAAGGAGCTGTAAGAGGTAGGGCTGTACGATATAGAAAATGCTTGGTTCCTGGATCTGTGTTTGTGATTGGTTGGGAGGATGTAGAGACTGTAATATTAACCTACATGGCTAAAATGCATAAGGAAGGAAAACTTTTATTCTATTGACCTTTTTATTGACGCTTTTTTCTATCATCGATATGTATCGTTATTGAATTATCGGCCAGCCCTAGTAAGAGCCTTTGTAACCTGTGTCCTCACTGATCCAGCTTCCTTTAACCTTCCCTCTTTTTGTCACTTTAGAACAGAAAACTTGGGGTATTTAATTGGGATATTGAGCAACACAATAAATGATGTGCTGTAACTGCGAAGTGAAAGGGAAATGATGCATGGTTTTCAAAATTGTGTTTTTGTTTTTGTTTTTTACAAATGAAAATGTGAAAGGTTTTTCCTGTGTATGTTGCAGCCCCTCTGAGTCATTGTAAACCCACCTCTTGCTGCTGTCACAGCTCTAGGTGGTTTGCCATATGTCGCTAAAGTTGCACATTTAAATGATCTTATTCCTATTTGTTATAGAGCTCCAGCTCAGTTAGACTGGATGGAGAGTTTCTGGGAACATCTTTTTCCTTTTTTAAAGTCATGCCTCAGATTCTTGTTTGGGTTTAAACCAGTTCCTTCTTTTCCATTTTAACCAATGAATATCTCTTTGCTATCTCACCGCCCAGCCAGGTATAGATCGATTGAACCCTGCTGCTTTGTGATATGTTTAAATCTCGTTTCATACAGTAGCTCAGGCTGAATGTTTGAGCCCATCCCAGTGTTATTTTTCCATTACACATATCATTCTGTATGTAGGCCACAAAAGTTCACATTTGGTGTCATCTGACTAGAGCACCTTCCTCCACAGGCTTGCTTTGTCCCCTTTGTCTTTTGGCAGCCTTTAAACAACACTTCTCAGGGCTTTTAGGCTATTAAACAGCTCTCTTCTTGCAACACCGTCAATGGTTCTCTTGGGCCACTAGTGAGCCCACGTTTAGTCATTGTCAGCTTAGGTGGACGGCCTAAACTTGATGTCTTGATAGGTTTGCAGTTGTGGATATATTAAACAGTGCTCTGTGAGATTTCTAACGGTGGACGACACGTTGTCCGCGGACCGACTCGCGGAGCGGGGGGTATCCATGTGTTTTTTCCCTGCCATTCACGCACGCGCGAAAGCAACAACAACAAACCGCGTGTTAACGTCACTTTTTTTTTTTTTTTTTTTGGGAATGTTGGCGAGGCGGTAGCGTGACTTTGGCGAGGCGGCCGCCTCGCCAAGATAGCGCTGCGGGAAACCCTGGGAAGCGTAGAGCTACAGGGAGAGTCGTCTGCATTGTCCATGGCTTTGCTGCAATCCCTCATACTGAGCAAGCATGAAGCGACAGTGGAAAGAAAAACTTCACAAGCTTGTTTTATTTTAACAGTAGATGCATCTAAAGCGCTTGTGAAGAAGCCGACCAGCACAGAGATTAAGTGTTTTGCTGCAGGCGGACCCAAGACAGATTTCATTAATGCATTATTGTCAGACAATGACTCATACAATATAGTGGACTGTTGAACGTAGTGTCTCAGTTGTAAGTATCTAAAAAAAACCTGAGATTTAGAGAGAGAGAATTTGGGCTGTAATTGTTTTGAAGGATCCCAAGTGTCCACCTATATAGAGGTACTTTAAACAGACAATGCCCTTCCGGCTCCACTCTCTGAAGCCAGTATCTGTAAGGGATGGCAAAAAAGCATGATTCTGCCAGATTGGAGCATGAACCTAGGTTTGGGGGACTGCAAAATGTTTTCTAAGTTGGTACCAGATCATCTGAGTGTTTAGTAAAACAAAACGATCCTTCCTGTAAACCGCAGGCGGCCTTGGTGGCGAAAATAGGAGAGCTGGAAGAGAAGTCATGTGTGCTAGGCTTTTTTCTGTGGATAGCCAAGGAGGTGGAATGCCCTCATTTCCCCTCTCAAAACCATATTGCCAGTACACCATGACTCTGACATTGGCAGCACAGTAGTAATGCAAAAAACATGTCAGGCCCAGGCCTCCATAGTCCCTTGACTTTTGAAGATGACTTTTAGCAATTCGATGTGATTTGTAACCCCAAATAAATGGCATAATAATGGAATCTATATGCTTAAAAAAGGATTGAGGTACAAAAATGTTCTGAAATAAATGCAAAAATCGAGGTAGTGAAACCATCTTGATGGCTTTTACACATCCAATCAAGGATAAAGGCAATGTTCTCCCTGCTTCAACGTTTTCCTTGAGTTTGTCAAGTTTTTAAGTGAAATTCAAACTAAAAAGTTTGCTTGGATTTTTTGAAATTGTGATGCCCAGGTATTTCACATATTCAGAGGTTATCTTAAAAGGTGTAGTTGCCAGCAATAATGGGTCTAGGTCATTAGCTATTGATTAAAGCTCGCTCTGTAACCAGAGACCTTTCCAAATAAATCAACAAGCTTGAGCAGATGTGGAATTGATTACTCAGGGTCTGATACAAAAAGGGCCACATCGTCTGCATATAAGGAGATTTTATGATCACCCAAAGTTATAGGTTTAATGAAGGCATGCTCCCTTAGGCTAATTGCCAGGGGCTCAATGGCCAATGCAAAAATGAGGGGACATTCCTGACGCGTCCCCCTCTTCAAAGCAAAGGAGGGTGACCTGTTTTTCTTGGTGAGAACCAAGGCTTTATGCTGTGAATACAACATGCGCACCCAAGAGATAAAAGATGGGCCCAGACTAAACCTCTCCAAAACCCTAGAGAGATACTGCCATTCCACCTGTCGAAGAGTCTCTGCGTCTAGACACAGGATGGCCTTCTTAGAGCTTTTCTCAAAGGGACAGTACATAATGTCCATCACACGCCTAACATTAAAGAAAGAGAATGGATTTCCAATTAAGCCCGTCTGATCAGTGTGAATAATGGATTCTACACATGCAATTAACCTATTTGCAAGTATTTTAGTAAACATTTTAAAATCTAGGTTGAGTGTGGAAATTGGACGGTAAGTTGAAGGTTCCATTTCATCTCTGTCCGGCTGCAGCAATAGAGAAATATTAGCATCATGTAGGGTTGGGGTAAGACTTTCAGATGTCACTGAGTGTAAGAACATCCTATGTACAATTGGAGTTATTTGATTTGCAAATTTCTTGTAAAATTCAATTCCAAACCCATCTGGTCCTGGGGTTTTCCTTTTTTGCATGTTTGGATAGAACAGAGTTTTTCTTCTGGGGATATTTCCGCAGTAAGGACTTCACGAGAGGTTTCATCCAGCTTTGGTACGTTTAGATTTTTTAACCAGCTTTACACATGACCTGTTGAATTTGATCCGTAAACCTCTTCATAATATTCACTGAAGCGAGGGTTTATCAGCTTTGAGTCCGTTAGGATGACACCAGAGCAAGATTTTATTTTTTGAATAGCTCTGCTAGCCTGTTGCTAAAAGTTTATGTCAGAGTCAATTTCATCAAGGCGAATCTTGTCACAAATTAGACGGAGATTAGGTGATATACTGAGAGGCCCGTGGTGCTTAAGAAGGATTCTACTTACTTAGTTAGGGAACCTAAAACCCCATTAATACTTGTTCATGTCACACTTTTCAGATTTTAAACTCCTTTCCAGTTATTCACTATTTTGTTTTTCAATCACACGAAACCCCAATAAGGAACACCTCAAGCAGCATTAATACATTTCCCCAGGCACTTTAACAGGTGTTTATTATGGAGAACCCCTTTAGACATCATAACGGTAAAACCCATAATACCTCTCTAAATTGATATTTCATGTTTGTTTTTCAGATGAGCCGGAGGAGGAGGAGGTCCGATTTGAGGATTTGGAGGAGAGGGCGAAGTCAGGTGATGCTAAAGCCCAAACAAAGGTCAGTGAACATACTGCAGATATTGTTGAGCATATGTTCAAGACAGATCAGCTGAGTCATGATAAATGTTTGCAATTTAGCCGCGCTATGGACGGGACAGCGTGCCACAGCGGAGCTTGTTTGGCAAGTTTCTAATTCTTTCTAACTCGCGTGTGTCCAGATGGGCCGTTACTTTTTGGCCTTGGCTGAAGAAAGCGACGAGGAGCTGAACAACTGCACAGCGGTCACTTGGCTGGTCCAGGCTGCTAAACAGGGCCGCAAAGACGCTGTGAAACTGCTGCAGCAGTGCTTAAAATCCAGAAAAGGTGACCTAAAATTCACCTTGTTTCCCTCAAACTCCTTCTGAAAATTCTGCCTTTTTTAATCCCAGTTTTTTATGCTGTGGTTGGTCTCTTTCGTTCCTCAGGTATCACTCTGGAGAACTTTGAGGAGGTCAAGAGGTTGTGCACAGAGACTCGTTTCGAGAGGGGAGTCAGGAAAGCAGCTCTGCTCATGTACTACAAGCTGAACCCAGAGAAGAAGAAGTCTGTGGCGGTTTCTGAGCTGCTAGAGAACGTGGAGCACGTTCACATTGAACCAGGTGCAAAAAGGAAAACTTTTTACACTATTTAAGCTATTTTCCCTCCCCTAATCATGTGTTATTTACATCTGTCTTCTGTTTCAGGCAAACCCATCTGCTCAGGCCCGCTCAACAGCTCTACTAAGAAACAAAGGCGAGTCCTGGAGAGGATGGTCTCCAGAGAAGGTGGGTATATTCTGGCAACCGCTCGTATTTGGGATTAAAAGATGGCGACCCTATGATTACTTTTAACATTTCCAATTCAGAGTATTATGAATCATTATTATGAATTTTAAATAGTCCGGAAAAAGCTACGGGCAGGTTAAAGTTGTTGTTTTTCCGCTTTGCAGGCAGTTCTCATGTAGGTCTGGATGATTTTGTTGAGATGACAAAGAAATACGCTCAGGGTATTGCGCCGTCACCTGTCATGGCGGCTGCAGCGGACGATGACGACGACGACGATGTGGCGGTGAAAAATCCAGATGAGCTGCCGCTCCACCAGAAGGCAAGGCGTTTATTTATTGTTTTTAACCTGGCCTGAGAATGGGCTTTTAGCTTTATTCTCCACTAGTTACTGTTTTGTTTTATGCCTCTGTATCAGGGTTGCATGTGACGTGCATAGACTAACCCAGGGGTCTGCAACCTGTGGCTCTTTGGACCTTCCACAGTGGCTCTTAATAACTTTGGCTACAAATTATATTTTTATTATGGTATTTAAATGTAATAATGATAACAAATGCAGGTTTTTCTTGGAATAAAAGTTTTTAATTTTCACAACAGAATGACGCTGAAAGTGCCAGTAATATTTAATTTTAAATCAATATTTTTTCGTTATGTTGGAAACTATGATTTTTTTTTACATCATTATTCACAAATATCAACATCTCGTCCATCCTCTTTTTCTTTTTTTTTTTACCTCAAAATGGACATAAAAGGGCGTTTCTGTAAACGTTATTTCCTACAGTAGCTCTTTATCAAAAATTATAACTTGTCTTTTTTCAGAAGGCCAGGCAACATTTGCGGCTCTGAACGAGTTTAATTCAAGTGGACTGAAGGCAAAATGGCTCTTTAGACTGTAAAGGTGGCAGGCCTCCTGGACTAACCCATTTGGGAACGTAAAAAAAAGTTTTGTATAAATCTATTTATATTTGAATCAAACTGACCACATTGGTCAGTTTGAGCACTTTCTAAGCAGAGGACGTCTCTGCAAAGTCGGACATGCTACAAAGCCAGCGATCGTGACAAACAGAAGGCGCTTTAGTCTCCACTTCATGCTGACTTCCTCTGTTTTTCTTGCGTTTCTCTCAGTTGCTGAAGTTCCCGCTGTACGCGCTGCTGGAGATAAAAGAGCATCTCATCGACTGGGCGTCGCGGGCCGGCATGCAGTGGCTCAGCGCCCTCATCCCCACTCACCATGTTAACGCGCTCATCTTTTTCTTCATCATCTCCAACCTCACCATTGAGTTTTTCGTCTTCCTCATCCCCCTGCTGGTTTTCTACCTCTCCTTCTTCTCCATGGTCATCTGCACGCTGCGTGTGTTTCAGGTCAGTCCCAAGTCTGTGACACTGCGGTTTAGATGTTGTGAAGCGTTAGCCGAGGAGGCAGACAGACTAATGATGATTTATTATAATTATTAAGGAAACCTGTTTGTCTTTTCTAGAACTCAAAAGCGTGGGAAAATTTCCGAGCGCTCACAGACCTGCTTGCTCAGTTTGAGCCTGGCCTGGACCTGGAGCAGGCCGAGACCAACTTTGGACGGACACACCTAGAGCCTTACCTGTGAGAGCACCTCTGTTTACTGATTCTCTTTTCATTTCATTAGATTTTTAAATAGTTTTTCTTTAAAATGCTCTTATCATGGGCATGAATGTTGTATTATTTTGGGTCTTTTAATCGTTTATTTTTGAGATTTTCTTTTTTATAGAGTGCATTAATAATACAACTTTGTTGGTTTAGAAAAATAATTTGTTTCACAAGTTTGAATCTATTTAATTATATTTCCTAAGCGACTCGGTTGAAATGATACATATTTATGTATTTGGAGAGTTTAGCTTTTAAGCTCTGTGCGCACGTTTCCAATAGTGTTTAGGGTTCGGTTTCAAAAGCCTAATGTTGGCTTGTTATATTTACTCTATATGCAGTTTTTACTGGTTTATGGGCCCTTTTTCCCATTTGAAGACTCAACTGTCTGCATTTCAGCCATTTAATCTGATTTTAGAGCCCCTGTCCCCATGGAGGTGAGATTTGCTGTATCCACGAATGTATTTGGTCATTTAGGCGTTGCATTCACATGGACCCGGCGATCCAAAAAGGATCATTTTTCAAACCTGGTCATTTAAAAAAAAAATTCAAAAGGGCTGGTTTCTTATTTTTGTGTTTTACATGCCAAATGTGTCTTTTTCTGAAGCGATAACATCAAAGTTTCTCTCTCTGTAACACGCATGCGCTTGCCCCTCATAAATAACAACAAACTCGGCGTTGTTCGGTGTGGCGTTCAAGCTACGGCACTGCAAAAGGGGAACTTAAAATAAGTCTAATTGTCTTGAAATTAGTGTATTTGTCCTTGATTTGAGCAGGCACGTTGAAATGATTCTTTCACTTAAAATAGGAACAACTCATCTCCCATCATCTTATTTGAAGTGCAGTATCTAATTATCTTATTCTAGGGGTCAAATACTCATGCCATTGGCAGATAATCTTATTTACCTGTTCGATAAAGGGCAAATACACTAATTTCAAGAATATTTTTACCTACTTTTAGTTCAATTTTTGCGGTGTATTGGATGTTCCTGTGGCAGCGTCACATTTTGCCAGCAAACGGTCAAAAAATTGATAACTTGGTGTGAAGCTTTAAACTGAATAAATGAACGGTGTGTGTGATGCCAACAAACAAATTCTGACTATGATCTTAATCTGCCTTTATGATCGCAAATGATGCCAAGACAACAAGGTGTGATGAGGGGAATCACGCGCAACATTCAATTCAATTTTATTTATATAGCGCCAATTCATAAAACCTGTCATCTCAAGGCACTTTACAAAGTCAAATTCAATTATATTATACAGATTGGGTCAGATTATACAGATTGGTCAAAAATTTCCTATATAAGGAAACCAGTTGATTGCATCAAAGTCCCGACAAGCAGCATTCACTCCTCCTGGAGAAGCGTAGAGCCACAGGGAGAGTCGTCTGCATTGTCCATGGCTTTGCAGCAATCCCTCATACTGAGCAAGCATGAAGTGACAGTGGAAAGAAAAACTCCCCTTTAACAGGAAGGAAAAACCTCCAGCAGAACCAGAACCAGTATGAACGGTCATCTGCCTCGACATCACGCCAACTCAGTTCTTGAATCAGTCCCGTGGTTCTGCGGGCCTTTTAGGGTTTGAGCTCCAGCGACACGAGCCTCGGTACGCGCTTCGCAAAATATCTGCCTGGATTACTCGACACGCGCTTCGAAGCATCGGCCCACTGGACACATCACCGGTGACAGTGCCACCTATGGGTCCTGGATACCTACGACAGCTTTTTCCCTGATGCGTCCTTTCTTGTCGATGTTTTCTTAATCATTTCTGAAAATGTACAGCGTTTGTCTTCGTGTGGACTAGGCCTGGGTGAAGATGGATCTGTTCAGTTTATGCATCAGTAACGCTGTCAGCTTAAAGGAGAAGTCCGGTCAAAATCAGAATTCAAACTGCTGAAAGTACTTTAAATATAAAACTACTACATACTGTGCAAAAAATTATAAGTTTTTTTAATTAATAATAATTCTCATTTAATCATGTTTATGTGGAGGAATCCATCTTGGTCAAGAATAGTACTGTCACCTCCCATTTTTTGACGTCACTCGGCGGAGCCGCTGTTGAGCAAGTTTCAACGCTCTGTTTGTCACGGCGCACTATTTTCCAAGATCAAACTCAGTCGGGTCCTACAGTATATATCTATACACGCGTGTGTGTGTGTGTGTGTGTGTGTGCGCGCGCTCCGCACAGCACGGCTTTGCCGCAGCAGAGCGCGCGCACACACACACACACACACACAGCGGAGGAGAGATCGCTGAAGTGACTTAAGTTAGCTGATTATTATAGTATAAGTATTAAAATATAAGAGCATTCCAGCACATGCTGGGCTGAGCACGGCTTTGCACCGGCGCTGCAGCTGAGCGCGCGCGCACACACACACACACACACACACACACACACACACACACACACACACACACACACAGCGGAGGAGAGATCGCTGAAGTGACTGTGTTGAAATAAGCAATGTTTTTTCCTCTTTTACCAGTTGTGTTGGAACATCCGATGGCCATGCACGTGGGCATTGTTGCTTCAGCAATAGCTCTTGGGAATGTCAGCGGTGAAGTCCTCTGGAAATCCAAAATAATTATTGATGATCGCAGCTGTGTAGAACGGCTCCTATTGACTTTGCATGGAAAGCGGAGAGAAATGCTGTCGCCGCTTCCGCTCTTCCACGTCGCAGGATGTGATGTCAAACGCCCCTTACTGCCCATATTTGGGCAGTCATGTCAGCCCCCATACACAGTGATTCAGACGACAATTAATGTTTTTATTTTCTTATTGATTAAAGATAAGTTCATTAAATAACCACGAACGTATTAGTTTTAGTTATAGCTAATGATACCCTGATTTTTCCTTGTTGACCGGACTTCCCCTTTAACACATCATGATGCCACCACTATCACGCTTGCTGTCGGTAAAGTGCTTTAGGTCTGAAAGCTTCCTCATGACCTCTTCAAATATACTTTCATGCCATTGTGACCAAACAGCGCAATCTTTTGTCTAAGCTGACCGTAAAATTTCTATCCATGAGCCATTGGGCTTACGCCTGGTGGCAGCAGCAGATCTCTGTCGAGTTTGAAGATGCTGATTATTGAGCAACGTCTTCTTTTTTTCTTTTTCTGACTTCACTGTGGACAGACGCAACCATTTCCAGGTCCTGACAGGCTTATTCTAACCAATTTCCTCAAATCTGAGGGGGACCATTTGGTTCAGGCTGAAACTAAGACAACATTGGGTTTTTCCTTCAGAACATTGGTCTTAAGTTTAGGAGGATTATATACAGAAGCTCACTGACGGCTACAAGAAGGTGTTTGTCCAGGTGCGGCATGCTGAGGCACATTTAAACAAATAGTAGTTTGGGTCTATTTAAATATTTGGGCCTGTGTGGATGAGCTGGAATCCACTGCCAGTTGAAACTCTTACATCCAATTCATGTTTAAAGAAACCTCAGAAGCTGTGTGATAGATTATCGCTCTGTATAAATCACTGTTTCAGCGGGAACCTTTCACCAGAACGGTCTGAACTCCTTGTTTTCATTTCTCTCGCAGGTACTTCCTGCTCTCGGTGGTCTTCGTCGTGTTCTCCTTCCCCATTGCCGACAAATCCTGGATCCCCTGCTCGGAGCTAGCCGCCGTCGCCCTCTTCTTCACCATCACGGCCTTCCTCAGCCTCCACGCCTCTGCCCAGCTCTTCGCCCGTAAAGCCCTTCTCACAGA
This sequence comes from Fundulus diaphanus, assembly GCA_037039145.1. Taxonomy (NCBI): domain Eukaryota; kingdom Metazoa; phylum Chordata; class Actinopteri; order Cyprinodontiformes; family Fundulidae; genus Fundulus; species Fundulus diaphanus. Next base: position 36,543,611 of record CM073125.1, read on the forward strand.
GGTCCTCTCGGGGGCGTGCTCCCTCACTCAGCACCTACCCGACTCCCTGTGGTTCCTGCGGATGTTTGGCTGGACGTTCATCACGGTGCCTCTGGGAGACGCGCTGGCGTTAAACCTTGGCATGCCGTGGCTTCTGTACGGACACCTCGTCTATCTTCTCCTCCGCATGGCCCAGCTGAGAGGCTTCAAGGGTACCTACCTGTGCCTGGTGCCCTACTTGGTTTGCTTCACCTGGTGCGAGCTCTGCTTGGTCTTCCTCAACAACGCCACAGCCATAGGACTCATCCGGACATGCGTGGGCTACTGCCTCTTCCTGTTCGCCCTTCCTATCCTCTCCCTGGGTCTGGCTGCCATGGTCACGATCCAGTTAGTGCAGTGGTTTCTCACGCTGGAGGTGACCAAGATGGTGGTGACGCTGGTTGTTTGCTTTGTGCCCGTGGTGCTGCGGCTTTGGACTCGCTTCAGCCTCAACCCCGTCGCGGTTTTCCGGTCCTTGTCGCGGAGCAGCATCGTCAAGCTCATCCTGGTGTGGCTGAGCGCAGTGGCGCTCTTCTGCTGGATGTACGTCTACAGGTCCGAAGGAATGAAGGTGTACAACTCAACCCTGACGTGGCCCGAGTACAGCAACCTCTGCGGGCCGCTGGCCTGGAAGGAGTCCAACATGGCCCAGACGCAGATTCTCTGCTCTCACCTGGAAGGCCACAGGGTCACCTGGACGGGACGCTTCAAATATGTCCGTGTGACGGACATCGAGAACGGGCCGCAGTCGCTCATCAACCTGCTGCCTGTCTTTCTAGGGAACTGGATGCGCTGTCTGTACGGCGAGCCCTATCCGCTGTGCGAGGAAGGGAAGGCGAAAGCCCCCGCCGAGCCGCTGCCGGCTCCAGCTCCTCACCCGGAGGATCGGCTCTGCAAGCTGAAAGCGCTGGCCAAGCACGAGTGCCACGTCAAGCGCTTTGATCGGTACAAGTTCGAGGTTACCCTGGGCATGCCGCTCGAGAGGAAGACGAGAGACGGCACGGTCATCGAGGACGAAGACGCCACCAAGGACATAGTTTTGCGGGCGAGTAACGAGTTCAAGTCTGTGCTCTTGCACCTGAACGCCGGCAGCCTGGTGGAGTTCAGCACCATCCTGGAGGGGCGTCTGGGCTCCAAGTGGCCCGTGTTCGAGATGAAGGCCATCCACTGCTTGTCCTGCGGGGACGCGCGCGTTCTCAGCCGCAGACAGTACAAGATCGAGCACGACTGGAGGCGCACCGTCCAGAACGCCCTCCAGTTTGGCTTCGACTTCTTCTTCAACCCCTTCCTGACCGCTCGGCTCGAGGAGCACCCCGAGACGGAGACGGAGAGCGGATAGAGGGAAGGAGAGACGCCTCATAAAGAAACTATGGAAGAACGCTAACGATTGTACAACACTGTTTGTATCTGCAATATTGGAGACCGACTACAGGAGGCTGCTCGGTTTACTGGCTCTTCTAAAAGCACTCGTGCTCCTTTAGCCTCTTCACATTTGGTCACATTACAACCACAACATTCAGCGCGTCTCACTGGGTGTCAGCAGCTGGAAATCTGTCTGATCTGGTAGAGAACTTTTGTTTTTCTTAGCTGGATTTAGGTTTTGGGCTTTGACTAGGCCATTTTAACAAAAAGATACGCTCTGATCTAAACTATGTCATGGTGACGGTTGTATGTTTATGGTCTATGAAAGCTGAACCTCTGTCCACCACAGCCTTTAAAAAGTTTTGTGATTGCTCCGTATTTAGTGGCCACAGCCACATCCTGCTGCCTCCGTGTTTAACCGCAGGGATGGTGCGTTCAGGGTGTTTGCTGCGTCGCCTGCAACTTCAAAGTGGCTTTCTTTCGCCCTCGAATAGGGGACAGGTTTTTCCACCTGTGCTGTGAATCACTGCAGCTCCTCCAGAGATTCCCTGGTCGTTGCTCCCTCTCCAGCTTGTCTGATGTTGGGGGACAGCAACGTCTCAGTGGGTTTGCAGTTGTGCCATAAGCTTGGGACATTGGTTTATACCCTAACCCTGCTTTAAGCTCCTCCACAACTTCACCCCTGACCTGTCTGCTGGGCCTCCTGCTCTTCATCATGCTTTTCTTTTCCACTAACAGCTGTATTGACACTAAGAGGGAATAGGATGCATTTCTGAAAGACATTGGTTACTCTGTATCAGAGTGAAAGAGATCTTCTCCTTGACTTCCTGATGTTGTTGTTCTGTCACGTAAAATCCTATCAACTCAGATTGATTTTCACGGTTGTGATGTAACAGACTGTCAAGAGTTCATTAGGGTGTGCATACTTTTACAAGGACCACGAGTTTGAGTTCTTGCAGCTTTGGAGCCAAAACATAAAGGTGACAAAAGACGGAGCGGAAGCACAAAGTGATCAGGATTTCACTGCCCACTGCTACGGTTTTGCTGTGAGTTATTTAGGAACATTTTATCCGATTTTAGTTGCATGTTTGCTGACCTTGGAGTTAATCAAGTAAAATAGTTCTGTTTTTGTTTTTTTTGCCATTCAAACACTCTTTTTACCCCAAAAATCCCACACTTGGTGGCTAAAATCGTCAGTATTAAGTAGCTCCAGCTTCCACTGTAGACTGCTCTATGCTTTTTTTTTTTGTTTATCTCATAACTAATGAAGGATATTTACTTTGAAGGACCTACGCTTTTGTTTTCTGTCAACATTACATTTATTCTGTTTTTCCTTCTTTTTTTTTGCCAAATTTAATGTTTCAAGTCATCAAACAAATTTTAATGTTGGACAATTATATTCTAAGTAACAACAGCAGCTTTAAAATTAATATTTCTTGTATTAAAAAGGATAAAATAAACTAAAGTATTACCATAAACCTAAAACTACTGGTAGTTGTAGCACCGCTAGTAGCGACAACTAGCACCAAAGGTTTGCATTAATATGTCTCGAGGGTTTACCATCACCACTGAGGCATTATGGCCCACTCTGCTTTGCAGAAATGTTTGAATTCAACGCTGCTGGGTTTTCTAGTATGAACAACATGTTTAAGGTCATACTACGATATCTGAAGTGGATTCAAGTCCAGACTTTGACTTGACTCCTGATAAACTTTGGTACCCTTGTGTCATCCAGAGGTGTCCTTGCTTCTGTGCTCTGGATAATTGCTCTGCTGCAGAACCAGAGGTGTGATTGGTCATAAGGTTCTTTACTGATGGCTGATGCAGGATGTTCTGGTTGGGAGAAAAAAAATATGTTCATTAATTACAGCACATTATCCAGATCCTAAGGAAGCAAACCAGCCCCAAACCATCACACTATTGTATTTTTCGGACCATAAGGCGCACTGGATTATAAAGCGAAGAGAGGTTTAAGGATTTTAAGTGCACCTTATAATCAGAAAAATACGGTACCCCCGCCATGTTTCACTATGAAGGTCTGTTTCTGAAATGCTGGCTTAGTTTCAGGTCATGTGACAGGAAACACACCTCTCAAAACGTTCCACTTGTGTCTCCTGTCCACTGAATATTCTCCCAGAAGCCTCGGGGGTGATTTTGGTAAATGTGAGGCGGGGCTTCATGTTCTTTTCTGTGTCAGCAGTGGTTTCAGCCTTGTTTCTCTCCCACGGAGGCCATTTTGGCCCAGTCTCTCCTTCATACTGTTAAATCATGAACTCTGAGCGTAACTGAGTCAGGTGAGGCCTGCAGAGCTCTCTGGGTTGTTTGGCGACCTCCTGTTTGGATCGTTGCATGTTCGATCATGTTGGTTGAAGGGCCTCTCCTGGGAAGGTTCGTCCTCGCTGCATGTTTTCTCCGGACGATGGCGCTCACTTTGGTTCCCTGGAGTCCTGAAGTCTTGGAGACGTTTTCGTAGTCCCTTCCAGACGGATAAACATCAACGATTTTGTTTTTCTGCATTTTTTTTGGACTTCAAATTTAGATGAGTTGCTTATTCAAACGTCTCAGCCATCAGAGGTTTTCTTCATATAATTTATATGTGCAGGTCGGGTAATAATCAGGCCGGGGGTTCCTCTTGTCAGCTCAGCTTTCTAAAAACTTTAGTTTAATCACAGTTAATTCAGGATTTAACGAGGAGGAGCAATTACTTTCCGCTGAGGGCCAGGTTGGTTCCAGTGGCTCTTTTCCCTTAATAATTTTTTTTTTTTTTGTATTTACTCAGGTTGTCTTTATCCAATACTAAAATTAGTTTGATGATCTGAAAGAAAAAACAGAAGACATCACCACTGTACGCTTGGCAACGGGGCGAAACTGTTGCCTCCTTCGGTTAATTCTCTCATCTTTGTTTCCGACGGTGTTTGTCTGTCTCTGCTGTGCAGGGATTTCATTTACTGAACATTTAGTTCCCGATTGAGGGTGTGTGTTTTGGATGTCACTACTGTTTTCTCTACTGTGACCCATAAATATGTTGGAATATTACATTCTGGTTGTTATTATTAAAAGCAAATCTTCGAGTTCTTTGTTTTAGCTCCCCTTGGTCATTTATGTAGCACTTTCCTTTTTACCGTTAACTCGGGGTGATTTTTATTAATCATGATGTATCGCAGCCACATCATTTGGTGGGTTTCCTAATTTTTAGCAGGTAATTATATTTATGTTGTACAATAAAGACAAACAATGTCACATATAAACCTTTTATGAGTACCTAAGCACACACATAAATGTTAAAAGCCAGGTTTTTTGAGATATAAAATAGAAGATCATGATAAATAGTGTGACGCATGTCCTGCACAGTTGAGTTATATAAAACTGACTGTTGGAGGTAAAATAATAAAAATTACAGCAACCTGGTTCCTTAAGTGTGCAAACCCGATAAGAATACTTTGTTAAAGCACTTTTTTGATTTACTTTCAGCATTTATTCTTTGGCAGGAGTCTATTTTCATATCCTCTCTTGGCTTTGGCAGTTTAGATGTGTGCTTGCTGAAAACTATAATCCCTCATCTTCAGCTTTTTAGCCGCCACCTGAAGAAATGTGGGCACAACAAACTGGTATTAGGAAGCAAATGTAGTTTCATCCACTTTGACTGAAAACCCATCTCTCCCTGAAGAAAACTAACCCCAGAGCATCAAACATCCATCACTGCAGGTAGGTAGGGTCGTTCTGATTATCTTTGAGGTTTGCTTTTTGTTTTACTTTAGTTTCATCAGATTGTCCCACAAGTTTTTGGGAGATTTTTTAAGAAGGTGTGAAGAAGACGCTTCTGTGTTGCATCATTAGGCCGTACTCCAGACATTTAGTGAACGCAGGAGAATGGGTTCACATGTAGAAGAGAAGCACCAGTTTAGTGTTGCTGGTGGCCTCCTGGGAATCTCTCTAACGAGTGTCCATCTTGTCATTTCCTCTATTTTGCATAAATATCCAGTTTTTATAATGACATTGTTCCATATTCATCCTCTTACTGATGAATTCTTCAACATGACATGGCACACAGATAATACTGCAGTAGTTTTGCATCTTTGGCCTGACGGATACGTTAATATATTTATGTAATATGTAAAGCCTCAGCAAACTATGACATTAGTTAAAGGCTGCAAATTAGAGTTACTTTGTCCGGTTTAGTGATAGAAATCCCACTTTTTGTTCTGGAGTAGCCTATTTCAAATTTTGATATGTTGTATTAAATGTTTTTTTAAGGATAGTATTTTTTTGACATGCAGTCACTGCCATACAGTGACCTAAAAAACACTACAAGAAGCTGTAAAAAGTCTTTATCCATATCACAATAGTACTACAATATTGCGTGATAAAATTTAAAGTTCGTATCGTCCACCCCTACTGCAAATGTCAGAAAAGAATCCTGTTAAAAAGCTCTTTATTCAGCGTAACTATCACTCTGAAATAACTACCTTTATTTCAGTTCGATCAGATTCACTAAACTAATGGCAGGGCACGCTGGTGCAACCAATTTATTGTACCTTTTTCACATTTATTTCACCACAGGATTCTTTTTCAGTTATTATGCAAGATATATTTTGCAATTAAAGTTTTTTATATATATAATTAGTTAGGCCAAGAAGTATTTGGACAGTGACACAAGTTTTGTTATTTTAGCTGTTTATGAAAACGTATTCAGCATAAAATTACATAATCAATATGGGCTTAAAGTGCAGACTCTCAGCTATAATTTGAGAGTATTTACATCCAAATTGGAGCAAGGGTTTAAGAATTACAGCTCTTTAATACGTAGCTGCCTGTTTTCAAGGGACCAAAAGTAATTGGACAATTGACTCAGAAGACTGCAAAATAAATAAGGCTGCATGGGCTCTTCCCTCGTTAACCTGTCATCAATTAAGCAGTTTAAAGGTCTGGAGTTGATTCCAGGTGTGGCGTTTGCATTTGGAAGCTGTTGCTGTGAACAACATGCGGTCAAATGAGCTCTCCATGGGGAAACAGAACATCCTCAGGCTGGAAAAAAAGAAGACATTCATCAGAGAGAAAGCAGAAATGTTAGGAGTGGCCAAATCAACAGTTTGGTATATTCTGAGAAATAAAGAGAGCACTGGTGAGCTTTGTGAACTCAAAAAGGCCTGGAGGTCCATGGAAGACAACAGTGGTGGATGATCACAGAATCCTTTATATGGTGAAGAAAAACCCTTCACAACATCCACTCAAGTAAGGAACACTCTCCAGGAAGTAGGTGTATCAGTATCCAAGTCTACCATAAAAAGAAGGCTTCATGAGAGTAAATAAGGATTCACCACAAGGTGCAAACTATTAATCAGCCTCAAAAATAGAAAGGCCAGAATTGACTTTGTCAAAAAACACCTGAAGGAGCCAGACCAGTTCTGGGGCAGCATTCTTTGGACAGATGAGACTAAGATCAACCTGGACCAGAATAATGGGAAGAAGAAAGTTTGGAGAAGAATTAGAACAGTTCATGGTCCAAAGCACACCACATCATCTGTAAAACATGGAGGCAGTGTGATGGCATGCATGGCTTCCAATGGCGCTGGGTCACTTGTGTTTATTGATGATGTGACAAAAGACAGAAGCAGCCGGATGAATTCTGAAGTATATAGAGATAAACTTTCTGCTCAGATTCAGCCAAATGCAGCAAAGTTGATTGGATGGCGCTTCATAGTACAGATGGACAATGATCCAAAACATTCTGCAAAAGAAACCCAAGATATTTTTAAAGCAAAGAAGTGGAATATTCTGCAATGGCTGAGACAATCCCCAGATCTCAACCCAATCGAGAATGCATTTAATTTGCTCAAGACAAAACTTAAGGCAGAAAGATCCACAAACGAGCAGCGACTGAAGACAGCTAGAGTAAAGGCCTGGCAAAACATCACTGAGGAGGAAACCCAGCGTTTGGTGATGTCCATGAGTTCCAGACTTCATTCAGTCATTGTCTGCAAAGGATTCACAACGAAATACTGAAGTAACGTTTTACTTAGGGTTATGTTTATTTGTCCAATTACTTTTGAGCTCCTGAAATAAGGAGCATTTGTATGAAAATAACTACAATTCCTACAGGTTTAATCATATATTTTTGTTCAACCCCTTGTATTAAACCTTAAAGTCTGCACTTCAATTACATTGTAGTTGTTTCATTTCAAATCCAATGTGGTGACATGCAGAGCCCAAATCATGAGGATTGTGTCACTGTAAAAATATTTCTGGGCCTAACTGTAGATAAAGTGATTACACCGTTCTGCATTTCCAGAAGGGTTTAGAGCTCTTGAGTTGCACTGCACGATTCTGTTGTGCATAAAAAGTATACATGTGTACTAAAAAGGTTAAAATTACATTTTCAGAAAGTTCATGCATTTTGTTTCAGTGATATCGACAAATTATGCTGTCACGTTACAAGTTGTTTGAGGGTTTGATTTAAATCGGGCACGATTTCTCGTCGAAATGCAGTAATGATGTAAAGCCGCCAGGGGGCGCATGAGTACACAAATGAACAGTTGCAGCTTTTCCAGCCACATGCAGGTTTGTCTTTACAAACAAAAATCACAACGGTGTCCTCATTGGGTGCAATTTTGTTGAGTCCTTTATTGGAAAAAAAGGAAAAAAGTAACATATTAACATTATTTATAACTGTTCATTTGACAATCTTGTCAACATAGATTTAGACAAAAATATGTGAATCAACTGTAATTGATGAAAACACGGAGGACGACCGACACATGTTCCAAATAAAGAAGCGTCCATCTTTTAAAAAATAACTTCTGGACATCCAAAAAAAAAAAAAAAAAAAAAACGTTATCAGTGAGGAAGGCCGAAGAGATAAAGTACCATCACTCCGCTGTAGCTTTGGAGGCAAATCTGTGGTTGTTTGACAGAAGAAACTAAACCTCATACATTTCAGAAACAGAGCTGTTATATACAGACACCACTGAGGCTGCTTTAATATTATTATTATTATTTTTCGTATTATTTTAAAGGTACAACATTTAGTCTGAAACATTCCCCCGTTTTTCTTGGTTCTCAGTTTTCGCTGAGTTTTGTCGACGGCTTCATTCAAAATGGACGTGTTACAAACCGAACATGAGTAAACATGCTTCAGCGTCTAAATGTTCAAAGAAGGCAGCCAAGTCAGTCGGACAGACAATTTATAAAGTAAATCTGTTGGACATGCAGCATCTTTTTGCTTGATTGTTGCAAATATTCACTTTTTTTTTCCTTTTTCTTTTTTTTTTTTTGCTTTATCTGAGTTTAGTGTTGAAGCAGCAGCAGCAGCAGCAGCAGCGCACACAGGACAGCCCTGGACCAGAAGCAGAAAACAGAAACGGATATGTTTGGACGTGTTTAGGCCAAAAACGAAAACAGTCATTGCTTAAACAGCCGCTGTGTTGCGGGTTTGTGTCTGTTAACGTCTGCTTCTACCTGCAGGACTGCGAATGTTTCTACCCTCAGAGGGGTCTGGTGCAGCTGGGTTGAGGGGCGAGTCACGGGAGGGGGGGTTCATCCTGGACTATCACACATCGCTTCGTTTAGACCATCAGATCTGCCTTCGTCATCAACTTTTAACAAGAAGTTACAAAGAAAACCAAAAAAAAAAAAAAAAAAAAAAAAAAACCCAGAGCATCTTATCTGGAATGAAAAACAGACAGTTATATAAATGCCCCATTTTCACACAAAACAGTGGGCAAAAGGGGATAAGAATAGGCTTTGCTGGAGCACACGAATACAGAGAGGAGAGGAGGAGGAGGACGCAAAAAGGGCCTGAAGAGTTAAAAAAAGGACAAAGAAATGCAAGCATCCTTCCAGTCTGAGAGGAGATCTGATCCCACTCACAAGCCGATCTGTGGCGATTAACATACCATTAACCACAATCCACAGGATAACAATAAAAATAAACACAGTTTGGACAATTTTCAATTAATAACCCATTGCGTAATCCATCCAGTTCCCTTTTTTTTTTTATCCCCGACTGGACTCCGTTCAGTCGTGGGAGAGGCTGAGGAGGAGATAGGTGTGTGTGTGTGTGTGTGTGTGTGTGCATTCGGACTGTGTGTGTTAGGCATCTTCCTGGGTACTGTGGGCCAGTGGTTGAGTCTGATAATGTACATTCTAGCATAGTGGCGCGTTTGCTTGTAAACTCGTTTGGGCCCGCCGCCGGCACCCCTTCATCAGTGCATCTCGGAGTTGAGTTTGTCCTGGAAGATGTACAGGTTGTTGGTGGCGGCGATGGCGATGATGTTCTCGTTGGGGTGCCAGGCCGTGTGCAGGATCTTCTTGGTGAAGTCCAGGCTGTCCACGCTGATGTCATCCTTGCGTCGTTTCCCGCCGGCGGCGCAGATCCTGCGTGGCTTCAGGACGGCCCTGGGTTTGCTGCTCTCCCTCGAGGCCTCCAGGGTCACGTCCCGCTTGGTGTTGCGGTCGAACATTCGGAAAAAGTTGTTGTAGGCGCCGGTCATGATCACACTGGACACAAAAAAGAAAGGAGGACAGGAGACTTATTTTATTATTCTCTTTCCTGTCAAGCTGCACTGTTACCCCTTAATAAAATCCAGGATGTGTAGAGTAAACGGAGTCCACCTGAGTGTAATTTAATTATAGGTACCGCTGTCCTGTGAAGGCCTCAGAGGTTTAGAGAACATTAATGAGCAGCATCACTAAGTCCAAAGGACACGGCAGATAGGTCAGGGGAGGCGTCTGGAGCAGGATTATGTGAAAAACATCATCCCTGGCTTTGAAAATCAGTAGTTCTGTTCAATCCCTCATCTAAAGAAAAGACTGCGGCTCAACTCAAAACCTCCAAAGACATGGCCGACCACCTAAACCACAGGTGTCAAGCTCCGGTCCTCAAGGATCAGTGTCCTGCAGCTCTTAGATGTGTCCCCGGTCCAACGCACCTCGAATGACCTCCTCAGCATGCAGTCCGGTTCTACAGAGCCCTGCTAATGAGCGGATTATTGGAAGCAGAGACGTGTAAAAGCGGCACGGGGTCGGATCTCCACACCCCGCTGAGCTGAACTGAGAGGCCGAGCAAGAGGAGCATTGGTCAGAGAAGCAGGCAGGAAGCCAGTGGTAACTCTGGGTGAGCTGCAGACACCCACGGCTCAGGTGACCCGCTGACAGGACAACTATTGCTTGTGGCCTTGGCTAACCTGGTCTTGTTGAGAGATGTCATGAGAAATCCCGTGTAATGTTTGCCATAAGCCTCGCAGAGGACACAGCAGACGTGTGGAGGAAGGTGCTCTGGTATAGAGACCAAAAAGTAAAAAAATGCTCGTGTGACCAAACGTTATGCGCGGGTGAATAGTGCACATTACTCAAGAGACCCCCTACTGAAGTCACAGGGTGCTGCCATTTTTACAATCAATGATCACACGAACGTTTTGGAGACATCTCCGTCTTCTTCGTATAATGCGCAGAGACTGAGAGAAAGGTGAGGAACCGTAAATCTAAGGTCAGTAGATTTAATACCTTTAGTTTATCCCCTCCCCTGATGCCCAACCCTGACATTGGTGGATGAGAAACCTAAACCTAAGATCGGTGGTTTTAACTTCCGGCATTGATTGTAAAAATGGCGGCGCCTTGCTACTGCAGTACGGTACTGTAACACTGGACAAACAATCCCCACCAGGAAGCATGGTGGTGGCAGCATCATGCTGTAGGGATGCTGTAGTGAATTAATACAGGGCGTCAAAAAATGACTTTCAGAGACAAAGATAAAGCATCCAGCCAGAGTAGAAATGGCTTAGATCTAACCACATTCATGTGTTAGAATGGGGAAGTCAAAGTCAAGACCTATATCTATTGGACCATTTGCTGCAAGATTTGATATTTAGTGCTTCCAGACTGTTTGAACTGACGGGCAAGAATTTCAGACTCCCAGAGTGCAAAGCTGGACGAGTGACACCAAAAGATTTTCTTACTGCTGTAATTAAAGTAAAAGGTGGTTCTACAAAGCATTGACTCAGGGGGCTGAATGCAAAGGCATGCCACACTATTCAAATGTTTCTGTAAAAGGTTTTGAGTTTCATCTGTCTACCCAGAAAGTAAAGAAAGTCTGGCTGCTGCAAAAATGTGTACAAACAATTACAACTTAGGACTTTTGCACATCAGAACAAAAAGACAAACAGCACTGATACACACGTCACATATTTAAAAGAACCTTGTAAAACGAGTTTCCAGACAAAACTGTAATACATGACTTTACCGCTAATATTATAGACTTGTGTGTAGAAACTCACCGAAGCTGTGACGTTTTTACACGAGACTTATAAGGTGACAAATGTAAAGATTTCGCAACAACAATTTCACTGTCACATTTCTGTTATTTTTATATCTAAATCTTAAATCAATATCTAAATATGTATCTTGCATCAAGATATTTTTTATATATATATATATATATATATATATATATATATATATATATATATATATATATATATATATATATATTAAATGTTACGTTTAAATCAAAATCTTAGGTCTTGCATCTTTCATCTAAATCTTAACTCTAAATATATATCTTATATTGTCTTTTTAATCTTAAATCTAATTAAATATCTCATATCTTAAATCTCAGACTTAAGTCTTCATGAAATATGCTAAATTTATTGCAAAATCTGCTGATTTACATTTAAGATTTAGCTATAAGTAGATATAAATTCCAGATTTAGATAGAAATATAACATTTATATCAAGATATAAGATGTATAAATAGATTTAACATATTACTATAGATAGAATATTTAGTTATAGGTGTAACATTTGTATTTAGCGTTTCCAACAAAATGTGAGAAAAAGGCCTTAATGTGAAGAAAGTGTGCTAAATAACAGAATTGTGAGAAAAACGTTTGTGCTCAATCTTTACATTCAGCACCGCATAGAGACTTTTACAGTAAGTGAAATCCATTTGAATGACCAGTACTGAACATCTCCTAAACCATTTTTTGTTTTTTTTATTTCTGCTCATCAAAGAACAGAGACCAACTGATTGAAGGAGTTACCTGTCCGAGCCGTTCCAGGCACACTCAAACTTGTCGAAGATGCAGTCGTTCTCGTAAAGGGAGCACAACTTGCTGCGGAGGTAATCGTGCACCTGGAGGAAAGCACAAACGTGAGATTAAATATCTGGGTCAGGGCACAGCTCCATCACTCAGAGGCACTGGTTCACAGAGAACAGAAAGACGGGAAGACCGATCTGGCCGAGCTGCAACATCCACACCATTCTTGACTAGTGCCTACGATGGGAGTACGCTCTAATTCAGCCTCCTCTTCCAATGCACTCCGATTCATCCACATCCAATTCTGCTTCATCACAACTTGACTCAGACACACAGACACAGAACAGTTGTTGTCCCTCGTGTCTCCAGTCGACCTGTCTGGCTCAGTGCTGTGTCTGTCGGTGATGTAAGTGTTTGAAATGTGCATCCCATCCCCACCCTCCACACTCTGCATAAAGTCAGTAGTCAGTCGCCTTGCAATCAATTAAAGGTCAAGCTGAGGTCGCTCTGTGCTTGTGCATCACTTCCTGGGACATTTTTGTTTCTCCCAGTGGGCCTTTCTACACGGGGTCAAAACGGACAACGCCAGCCGGAGCTGGAGACCATTTTCTTCTTCTTCCAGATCTGAAATTCTGTTTTTTAACCCTTAGTTTGGCTGTTTATCGGTTCTGTCAAGTTAGATTGATATATTAAGATAAGATAAGATAAGATAGTCTTTATTGATCTCACAATGGAGAAATTCACTCGTCACATCGGCTCATACAAGAAGGTGCAGAGTAGGGAAGGTGCATTCAGTTATATACAATGTACAATATTAGAGCTCTTTGCTCTGTTGTCTCATCTCATAAAATATTACATGTCAGAAAAGTTAAACGAAAATATGCTCGCTATGAGCAAAAAATAAACAAGAAAAGGTTCCCAGTACTACTGGTGCTTTTTTAAGGTTGTTCTGCGTCTTTTTCAGGTTAAGGTCTGGATAATCAGGTGTTTATTTCCAATAATGTGGTTTTCACGTAAAAAAAAAAAAAATACAAAAACAAACTTCGCCTGCAGATTTGCCTCATTGTTCTGGCTTATTATCCTGCAGCCAACTTCTACCTGACCTTATCCATGTATAATGAAAGCAACCGTTGCGATATGTCTGCTCATGCCGGGAAAAACATTTTTGAGCCCGATACGGAAAAATAATTATTTCTGGGTTAAAATAGTTGAGATCCAAAAGTTTCTGGCCCAATTCCACCGACTCCCAAGGTGCACGGAGAGGGCCGAGGATCAGCTGAAGACTCCAGCAAAGCTTGAAGAACTGGAACACAACTCCATTAGCTGGTCAGCGAATAAAGCCAGAAGTTCTTGTCAAGAAACATTTTTTTTTTACATTGATGAAATCCAAAGGCTTAATGTTATACATTATTTTTCTATGAGCATATTGCCAATACAGATTTCAATGGACATTTTTCCAACCAAGATTCACTGTGCTTTTTTAAAGTTTAAGTTGAGTTGTCCTAATAACTTTAGTGAGTATCTAAGACGTGGTCTTGGTGGTAAAGTGCCGGGTTTTCCTGCTCTACATCCCCGGGCTCCCTTTCTCAACAGATCCGTCTTAGATTTGTGTTTATCAGTGTTTCCATCCCTTAATATTCATACATACAGGGTTCCTACATGTTTTCCACACCACGTTTCCATAATTTATATCTAGATCTTTTGTTCTTGTTTAAACGAAATGTACAAATGAAAAAGTTCAGTAGGAATTTATTTCAGACAGGTCTAAAGAGGTCGCAGCAGCAACCACAGGAGGTAAAGAGGTTGGATGGAAAGATGGCAAAACCAAATGGATGCAGGGATGCACCTTTTAGACAATGGGACAAATAAACAATGATTCTTTCATTCTCTATTCTCATTCTCATTCTCTTAGACCTGGAAAATCTGTAAATCAAATTCTGGTCTTTTTCAGACTGTGTTGGAGCTCTGCAAAGCTTTTGTGTAATCCACGGTAGATCAGATTTGAAGCATGACAGCCGATTGCAGCTGGAGGCCCTTTTAATCCCTGTTCACTGAGGAAGAAGGAATAAACATTTTATTTCCTCGATGTTACAACATGAGGAAAACAATTTAGCCGCATATTAATCACCAGTGTTCATTCTGTAATAAATTACCAAAGGAGCTGAAGCAAAAGTTATGACATCTATCTCATAGAGTGCCTATCCCTTTGAATTTCTCTCAGCCGCTGGATTTAGAAATTTTGGCAGCTTTTTCATTCTCGAACACACGCGGAGACTGTTTCAGTAATGCTGGCCGTCCTTATCGCTCAGACCAGGTGAAAATTTCAACTCAGATCTTTTCTTTTAAAATAATAGAAAAACCTTGTTTACACTGAGTAATTTCTCTCTCAAACAGCGAGGCATCTCTTCAGCCTAACTGATGATCGTTGTTGTCATGGCGGCTTAAAAAAAAAAAAAACATTTCCAGTGCTATTCTTATATCTTCTTTGTCTACATCGTAGTTCCTACAGAGAAATCAGAATCGGCTCAAATTAGCATGTCACATTTTTAGGAAATGTGGAGATTTAAAATAAAACACATTTGATGGCTCTCCAGATATTTGGCATTTGTTGCCACCAGCAAGTGCGTCCTGTAAATGCTGGAGTTAAAGTAACTGTGATCCACATGCCGCTTGTTCTTATTCTGTCCATTATTGCCCCTTCAGGCTATGTTTAGAAGTAATTACAACAATACGGCTATCGCTAAACAATTTTCCTATCTTCTTGCTCCTTTACGCTCCCCATTCTTCTCTTCTCCATCACACTGTCCCCAGTCTGCCCCTCAGACCACATCCCGGTTCTCCCCCCCTCTCCCCCCTCTCTCTGTGCTGCATTGCAGATCTGGGTGTCAGCTACTGTGTAAGGTATCCCTCCTTCCCGCTTTACTTTATGAGTGGAGGCTCTGCAGCCTATAAATAGCTCCAGCGCGTTGTTGCCTCCCACTCGAGGCTGCCTCGGGGGCCCTCACGCGTCAGGCCTACGCGCCGACGGACATGTCCACCTAAACACCGGCTGCAGGAACACTGGACACTCAGAGAAACTCATCAGATGCTATTAAATAAATAAATAGAAACATGTGTGACCTTTTTTTTTTTTTTTTGGTAAACAATCAGAAATGGAACAAAAGATTTTTGTTAACTCTTTAAGGAAGAGATTATTTTTTTCAACTTTGAGTTTCATAAGCATGCAGAGCTGTTTTAATCCGTGTCCTACATCCAGTGCACCTCATTTGTCAAAAGTTTTAGAGCTGACAACAGCGGGAAACTTACTCTGGCCTGAATTTTGATTTCTTTACCGAATGGTTATGGAAAGATGTAATCTCTTGGTTAGGACTGTGGCCATGTGAGAAGAATCTTCTTCCTCATGATTAATTTTAAAAACGCTGCTTATTATGGAGGATTGCAGCAACACAACATTAGTCAGCCAGCAGCAGAGGAAGAAAGTGAGCACAACACAGGTTGGGGTGCATAAATCTTAGGAGTACACTTCTAAGGAAAGCTATCAGGAAGTCTGATTTTGAAGAGGAGGCTTTTCAGCTTGTTTTTGACTGTTTTAAACACCCAAACTGGCAACTTAAACATTTTTTTAGTCGAAAGGTTTTTTTTTAACTCTTCTGAGGGTTTAAGGTGACTGAGAGTCCATGCTGGTGTCACTTACCGCTTCATAAAGGGGCCTGTTTACGAAACAAAATACTTATAAAGCGACACCAAACAACTTTGCATGTCTGAATATGCCTCGTTTCCCTGAATTTCCCCCTAGTGTCAACGTGGGCTATTTCTAGTAATAAGAGCAAACCTCATGCTAAGAATAGTCCTGCTGTCGGTGATGAACAGACAGCGGCAATATGGGAATCCTCACAGATGATTCCCATAACCTTTTGAGTGGGAACAGATTTCTTAAAGCATAAGCCATTTTTCTCTATTTATGACATGGATGTCTTAATTTACGTACCAGTACATGATACCCTAGTGACAAATTAACATTAGGTATAAATATAATATACAGTATAAAGAGAAAATGCATAACAAATAGACAATAATCAATTAAATTATCTTAAAACTCTGATGTTGTGGTTTAATCGTAAACAGCATTCGCAATCTGGTGTTACTTTACTTTATTCTATATATTTAATTTAGCCCTGAAAATAAGTATTGAAGACATCAGTGTTCACGATAGACTCCGCTTGTTTAAAGTTTGCTGCAGTGCAGAACTGGTCCACATACATCACTCCCCCCCAAAAAAACAATACCAACAGCAAAGTTTGGAGACAGAAATGGTTTTCACCACAGGGTGCTGACACGTTTTATCTGGTTAAAGGAAACATGATTGGAGAAGATTTCTGAGACATTCTTGATAAGAATCTGAAGATGAACCGAGGGCAACTTTCAGCAAAACATCGTCCCCAAACACACAGTGAAGGAAACTCTTAGTTAATTTCAGAGTAGAGTAATAAAATCAAGCTGTTAGAATAATGGAGGAGATACCAAGAACATTCAGGATTTGGAAGAAAGGATCAAAAATGCATTTGAACAATGTTTGAAGCTATTTTCTCCATGCAGGAGACTTCTAAAAGTTGTCATCCCCAAAAAAGGCAAAAAGTATTGAAAAATGTCAGTCTGCATGTTCTTTCCACCATATTACATATAATTACATTTAGGAATTAAGAAGACATCTTAACATGTCTAACCCTACTTTTCCACACTACATATATATACACTACTGCTCAAAAGTTTGGGGTCACCAAAAAAAATTGTTTTTCCAAGAAAACTCACATTTTATGAATTAAAGGAGTTGAAAATTATTATAAAATATACTCAAGACATTGACAAGGTAATAATCATTTGTACTTAATAATAAGTCTCTGAGTCTATAATAGTAGGGTTGAAATCTAACTGTGCTGACCACAGAATACCACGCTGACAGTGTCTAAACTGCCTCTCTGATTAATTTAATGTTATCGTATTTGAAGAAAATGGCGCTTTTCTTTATATATTACATATAGATGTATACTATCCTCCTTTGTGCCTGTCACACATGACTGGTCGAACACACCTGGTATGTCTCCAGTGGTTTACTCTCCATGTTGAGGTCCCACACCTTTGCAGTCAGGTAGTCTCTGGTGAGCAGGTAGCGACCGCTGTGGCTGAACTTCACATCTGACACCGAAGAGATAATCTCAGAGAAAAACGAGCGAGCGCAAGGATCCTCGGGCTCCTCAAACACTGCAGAAAGTGGCGAGATAAACGAGAAGCAGGTGAATAGCAAGGTATTGAACTTTAGTCTAGAGATAAAAGGCTGCCTCTTATGAGTTATGGTGACAGGCAGGGAGAGCCTCTTTAAATTTAGTGCTCTGAAACGTGTGTTAATCTCAGCAAATTCTACAAGAAATAATCAAAGTTCTTTCTAGAACATGATTTTCCCAATGAAATTCAAAACCCCAGCTCCAAAATAAGCAAGGCTTGTGCAGGAACTCTGCATCACTGACTCATGGTTGAGCTGTAAATCATGTGGCAAACATTTCAGCGGGAAGAAAAGGGGCAATAAAACATGCAGCTTGTGTCCCTCCGGGCTCTAAAGACTAAATCTACTATCAACTGATTTGTGTCCCTTAGTGGAGGCAGATTTATGAAGTACTCTTCCATGTTCCAAATAACCAACCCGTTATATGTCAGATGAAGTACGCAGCGCTTCCACACTGCCGGGAACCTATTGCCAAATTTCCTACACTTTAAACTTAAATAGGTAGATCACCTAAATAGGCTTTCTTGCAGTCCATGGTCTGTGCAACATTTAAATATAAGACAGCAGTAAAACATTGAATCAAATAGGATTTGGTGCAATACAATAATATAATGCAGTTAATTTAGCTTAAATGCCTGTGCAGATTCTCCACCGTCCAGGTTCACGGCAACTACAAATCAAAGACAACCAGACTTTTGATCAGTTTTTGCGTTTTGACAGCTATACAGGAGTCTTTGTCAGAGGGTTGAGCAACCAGGAGTTTGCTGCTCCAAGGAGCGTTCCAAGTCAGATGCAAATCCACGACCTGGGTCGTTAGTCTATCGTTTGGAAAGAACGATAGACTATGGAGAAATGGAAAGAACGAAAGAACGAAAACCTGTCAGAAAATCACTTCAACAGTATAGTTTTCCAAACTGGGCCTTTGTAAGGTCAGCCAACAAAACTGGCAGTGAAAACACCACAGCTTCAAACAGAAGACAGAGAGACACGAGCATCCTGTCATTCAATATGTGGCAGGAGTTTCTGAGGAACTCAGGAGAATCTTCTCCAATTAACAACCTACAGCGTCAGTGAATTTTAAACCCAACAAAACTCTTAGACAGAGACTGGTTCACCCTGAGGACAGAACATCCAAACCCACGCTGAGCAGCGCTGTGCGTGCGTTCCACTACAGCGACGAATGCTCTGACTTTTACATCAGAGAAACCAAACAACAACTGCATAAACATGGGGCACGGCACAGGAGAGCCAGCAGCTCGGGATAAGACTCAGCAGTCCCCTTGCACCTCAAGAGCAAAGGACACACTGTTGATGACGTTCATATTTCAGACAGAGGACAGATGGTAAAAGAGGGGTGAAAGAAGTCATCTTCCTGAGCGGGAAGGTTACGGCTTTAGCTTCTCAGCATCTGTAACCCAGCACTGAAATGCATATAAAAGAAATTACACAAGCGGTCTCATCAGGATTCTGGTGGCCAAGTTAACAACTCCCACCACCAAACAACGGGCCAGGGAAGAGACGAGCAGGTTGCTGATTTGCATCTGACTCGGAGCGCTCCTAGGAGGATGGGCCCACATGTGCTCAAAAAGTAGCTGCTCCCAAACTCAAGGTTGCTCAACGGCAACCCTCAGGAGGTGACAAAGACTTGTAGGTGTCAAAAACATATTCACAAAAACTGAGTAAAAATCTGGTTGCCTTTGATTTGAGTCTGTTTTAGGCCCCGTCCTGACGAAGCTGGGTTTGGCTGTGTCCAATTAACTTCCTGGTCGGACGGGGGGTTCCATCCAGATGAAGCGGCGCAAAGCGGCTCCAAAACCATGCTGTATACACGGCGTATAAGTGTCCTAAGGAGGCTTAATTATTACTAACTGAATTAATCATAAAGTAGGTCAGACTGCTGTCATTTGGAGCCGCTTCAAGCATTCAGCATGCCGAGGCGAGTCTTTATCACTGCAGAGAGTGTCTGGATTGCATAGCGTGAGATTATGTAACGTTGATATAAAGTAATTACTGAGATATTTGTCTGACATTTGTGTACATTTTGTAGCGGTGGGGTTTAATATACCGTTAACAACTTGCAAAGTTCATGCAATGGAGTCTTTCGACATCTCTAAAAAAAGTCTTTGCACACTGGCTTAGCTGGAGCCCAAATTAAATATGTTACAGTATCAGATGCAAAGAAAGGCAATGCTGAAACGCTATTTACTCTTTGCCTGCTATTGAACACAAGACAGATATGAAATACTATGAGCAATGTAAGTATAAACGTTTATAAAGTGTTTCTGTGGATCCAGAGCTTTTTGATTCACTCATTGTTAAGGTATTAAGCTATGAAACAATTTTTAGACCTGCTGTAACTTAAACCTGACAGTGATGCTGGTTTTGCTCAGAGTGCAGTTTTGAGATTGAATCCGTTAATGTGTCTCTGCTCCAACAGTCAATGTAATTTCACCGCCATTTATTCTCCTATTGGGAAATAAATGACATTCAAAACAACAAGTGCTGCTTTATTTGAGATGTTTTAAAACACTAAACGTGAAACTGTTGAAACATGTCAAAATAAATTAAATTCATCAACAAAAACATCGGAATAAAACTATATTGTGAACTTTATGTCACGATGAGCGTTTTCATCTTCATTCACATCAACAAAATGTACTAAAAAACAACCACTGATCATCACATTTCTATCAGGCATCCATATGAACATTAGCTCCTGTTAAAATCAAAAATTACTATTAGTTTTGCTCATTCCTGGATGTTAGTGCCCCTGATATGTTAATAACAGCTTTTTTTTCATTACCGATTGTTATTTTGATAAATTATGTCATGTTAAGGTTTTTAGTGGGCCTCTAAAAGTAACAGAGAGCCAATATTTTATGTTCTGTGTATTTAAGTATCAAGCAGGAAATCCCAATTGTTTATTTGGTTAGAAGGCCCCTAGAAAATGAAGAGAATTATATTTGTGCACCTTGAAGAGTCAAAGAGATTAGAACGGACCAGCCTTGGTCGGAGAACAAGTTGGGGCCAGAAAACATAAAGAAAGCTGTACCAGGGAGAGCACCTCGGCTTTAACTGCATTAAAAGTGGAACGTGGAAAAGTCAATTCAAGGTTAAAACACGGATGGGCAAAGTTAAAAGGATTCAAACTCTGAGAAACATAAATGTTTACTTAAACATTTAACTAAAGTAAATTTTGAGGTTAATTAGGTCAACGGGCCACCAATCACTACCAGACTTGAAGATCTGCTACCTCTATGATTGTAAAAAAAAAATGTTCTTCTAACTTTATAGAAGTGCCCAGCGATCAGTTAATCACCATAAAAATGTTGTCACCCAAACATCCAGGTGTAACTAGACAAAAAAAAACCCACAGTATTAAAAACCAACTAAAATGGAGATGACTAAAACAGCATCTCAGCGTGTCTCAGCAGGAGTGCTCACATTTGGAGTGCTTGTCGCACAGCGCTGCTTCCCTCATGTCACAGAGGCGCAGGGTGCCTTTGCTGCTGCTGTAAACAAACAGGTTACAGTGGTGGGGGTGAAACTCCGCGGCTGTGATCACCTCCGTCAGATCCTCCATGTTTACTGGTTTGATGTCCACAATGTCTGATAGAAAGAGGCGTCGCTCAGGGAAACAGCAGAAGATCGGTCTTCGATTTTCAAGGGAACTGCTTCATTTGGCAAAATGAACTTATTTTAATTATCTATCAATCTTCTTAGAGATTAGATTAAGACATTGTGTTTTATTTCACAAGAAGGTCCGTGCCAAACCTTAACATAATGTCAACACAGCCAACGCACGCTACAAATAATATACTGCAGAATATAGCAGGCTAATAAAAATATATCTTGAGGGGAGTTGTTGTTGTGGGAAAAATAATAATAAATCCCGCCTGGGTCGGGGATGTGACTGTCCTGCGTTCTGACCTGGATAAGAACTCTGAAAAGAGCTGGAATATTTATGCAGCCTCTGAATTATTCATTAGGATATAGTTTCATTCCTCAACAATAATGCTCCCCTCCCCCCCGAACTGTGTGGGTCTTTATGCATTAATCTATACAACAAAGTGGGATTTGCAGAGTGGAAGTTTTTATGCGCTCGTACGTTGGGGGTGGGGCTCATTACTAGGAATTTGTAAGCATGGAAGAATGAGAATATGCTTTATGTGTGTCTTTGTGTGTGTTCCTGCTGGAGTGCGCCGAAGGATACTGAAGCTGCGGTCGGTGATGTCGAGATGCCAGAGGTTGATCCTCAGGTCGTCCGCTGACATGTAGGTCTCGTAGTCCGAGTTGACCGAGATGGAATTGATGTGGTACGTGTGGGCATTGGCAAACACTCGCCGGGGACTCACCTCCACCATCAGGTCCATGGGCTTCAAGACTGGCACCTGGAAACAAAAGGCAAAGCAGCATTATGTCCATTCCCTCTGCTTGGAAGGAAAACAGTGAAGCTGAAGGACATTTATTCAACTGGGGGGTAAAAAAAACACTATCCTATGTTAATATTTAACGGTCCAATCCATTTAAATAAAAAATAAAAGCTTGTGATGTTTACTAGAAAATCAAAATGCAATTTGTTTAACTTTGCTGCAAGTTTGTGATTGACTCGAGTCCTATTATGAACAACACTAATGCTTTGAACAATTTAGATCAAGAGCAGATGTTCAGCTGGAGCAGCTGCTCATGGTGAGGGATTCCACCTCCCCCATAAACTCATACTTACTCATGTGTACCTTGTGCTACTGACCCAATTTTGTACATGAATCCACTGACCCAGTTTCATTGCCCAACTAACCAACCGATAAGATAAGATAAGATAAGATAAGATAAGATAAGATAAGATAAGATAAGATAAGATAAGATAAGATAAGATAAGATGGATGAATTGATACCTGCAAAGAGGTGACTGTGGAGATATCCTTGATGCGACCTTCCTCATCCTTCAGGTTATACCCTTCTGGTCGTTTATCTCTTTCACTCACCTTCCACAACTTAATGGTCTTGTCTGGAAAACAAACAGAGACAATTACATAAATTATGCTGGGAATTTCTAAAAAATAAATAAATAAAACTAACAAAAAGCAAAAAAAAAAAAAAAAAAAGGAAGAAAAAGACTTTACTTGACTCATTTTTCTCCCTTGGATTGCAAGGTTTACAATTAGGTGTGAAGTGTAGGTGTAGACCAAATAGTTAGTGGAAAAAATGTTCAAGATAAACAGAATAAGTGAAGAGAATTTAATTTAAAGAGAAGTAATTTAACCCTTTATTGTGACAGAAAGCTTGTTGCAGTCTCATAATAACCAAACTGCAGCCATTCTCATAATACTCCATAATTTATAAAAATATGAACCCCCAGGAACCACAGTGCTTGTTGCAGTACCGTTTTGTTCATTTTGTTGCTATAAAAGCCAGTCTTGTGGAAATATACTAATTGCATATGAAGCTTTTTATTGACAACACATAAAATGATGGAGTGAGCACTCTTACTCATCCCAAAGAACCTGGGAAAGCGAAAGAGTACAAAAGGCGCTCTCGATTTGAAATACGTCTTACCACAGGATTATTAACAAAACTTGTGTCAAAATCTCCTAAGAAAGGAGTCTTGCAAGGTAAAATAATGTATTAAAAGGTATCCTACGGTTCATACCACAGCAACGACATATAACTCTAGAAGAGTGAGCAACCTGACCTTCTGAGGCAATCGTGTCCGTAAAGCGCAAGCATGAAGTATCTCAGGTAACAAAAGTTGTTGTTTAAAATTGTTTTTTGGGTATTTATATAAAGGAAAACATCTGATGACATCCCTTTATTAAAATAAATCAATGTGCCCCCACCAGACTTTCCTCCTGCATTGTTTTAACTATGAGCAGCTGCAGCAACAGCACCTTTTTTTTTTTACCCCTGAGTCAAACTAAATGATTATTTAACTGCAGCTGCTCTCTGATTATAACAGAATTTTAATCTGTTCACCAACATGGAGCGCCACATGTGTACCTGTAGCTGGAAGCAGATTTTTAGGGCCGAACCACATCTTGTTGCTAGGTTTCTTTGGGGTAACACATTTTCATAATGATTAACTACAGGGCTGTAGTGCAGTTAACCCATCATCAAGAAAAATACTGACTACTCGTGGAGGCTGATATCTGCAAAAAGCTGATTTAAGAAGACTAAACATATACAGTTTGGC
Organism: Fundulus diaphanus; assembly: GCA_037039145.1. Classification (NCBI taxonomy): domain Eukaryota; kingdom Metazoa; phylum Chordata; class Actinopteri; order Cyprinodontiformes; family Fundulidae; genus Fundulus; species Fundulus diaphanus. The sequence goes on from CM073125.1 coordinate 36,567,492, forward strand.
TAAACCTCGAAAAAACACAACAGACAGACATGTTGTTCACATGCATTTGATACTAGTAGACTGGAAATAATGACAGCTTCTCCGCAGGTTCAACACTAATCTGCTGAAGCAGCTTTTACATTTTTCATGCCCTCCATCATAAATAATACAGTGCTAGAAGAAATCAATAATGTGGCTCTCAGGGTAAATCTATAGATCTTACCGTATGGCCGTAAACTTGGGATGCATAGTATAAATCCAGACCCCTCTGCCAAGCAACACAAGCTTTGGATGCTAATGCAATTTTAGATTTGTGAAGAATCAGAGCAGTCACTCATCTTTTCTTAGGGTAAAATGAAATCCGCCTCTGACAGAAGTTACTAAAAAAACAAAAATCTCAATAAATCATATCTGTCCCTCACATAAATACAAATACTGAAATTCAATCTGTACAGACTTACAGCTCTAAAAGAAAATAAACAACATTTATATATAATAAACAGGAAAATTGAAAAACAACAATCTGTATTCAAAATAAAACCTGGAGAGGTGCTGCTCAAAAAGAGGCAAATCATCCGTTCTTTTGGTCAGAACTCTTCATTTTTATATATTACCTGACTTCTGTGAAACCAAATGTGTTGCAGTTTTTAAACTTCTCAGCTGTGTTTAAGGGTGGAGGATATGGTAAAAGCATCATAACATGATTTATTTTTTCCCCCATAAAATTATCAAATTCTTCTCAGTATTTCTCTAAAAAAAAAAAAAAACACAGCCCCTGAAGAACAGCATATGACTCAAAAACTGTATTTTCGTTTAAGAAGGTAAACAAAAAAAGCTTTCGTGAAAAACACATGGCTTCAAATTTTATTTCTAAAACGTTCTCAAAACCAGAGGTCCTCAAGGGCAAGCAGAGTACGTGGTTTAGATGTCCTGAGTCACCCAACCTGAATCATATAAATGGGGCATTAGTAGACCTCTGCAGAGCTGCCTGACATTCTGAGGGAGTAATTTAGCTGTTTGACTGAGCTGGATTGGTGCTGCGACACATTTACCTGCAGGGCACCGACCCTTGAGTGCTGGATTTGGAAACGCTTACAATAAGTGATTGAGCTTCAACGCCCAACACAGTCTCTCCTTTACTGCTCCTTCACTTTGAGCATCAGTGTGATGAGTGAAAAACACTTAATCCCTGGTGAAGATTTCCAGATACGCTCGGTAAAATCCAAAACATAACAAATTCCACAATACTACACATTATAGTGTCAATCTGTACTGTAGAAATTCCACAATACTGTAAGCATTTTCCACAACGGAAAAATGACAATGTTCCACTTGTAGATAATATCAGGATCTCCATGCTTTGGCAGATGGTTCAGACCCATTAAGACCTAATATTGTTGTACTGTCCACTTCTAGTTAAACACGGGCCCTGGCTTCTTTAAGATGTGTGTGTTGGGGGTGGCATGTGTATTGGGTTGTTCTCTATTCTCACCATTGGTGGAGAGCAGGAAGTTTGCGGCGTTCTGTTGAGGCAGCCATCGGATCTTATTGATCTTTTCCTCGATCTCCAGACTCTTAAGGTAGTCGAATTCGGGCTCATGGCTCTGAAAGGTACTGTACACGTTGTACTCTCCCTGGGAAAATGGCTCAGACTTGCTCTATGGGAAATAAAACCAAAACAAGAGTTAGAAAAAAAAAAATGTTATTTGTTCAGACCATTAGTGTGTGCTCCTACTTCTGGTTCCCTCTGAAAGATAACCACACGGCCTCCTTTGTCCCCTGTGGCCAAGAGCTCTCCTGTGTGGTTGAACTCTACGGTGGAGATGATATCCGCTGGAACAAACAAGACAAGGAGACATAGTTTGAGAAGAAAATGGATGGGACAGAGAGGATAGGCATTAGACGACCGAAAAACCACACATTCATTTAATTCAATTCAATTCAATTCAATTTTATATTATATAGCGCCAATTCATGAAACATGTCATCTCAAGGCACTTTACAATGCTTTTTTGCATTATTACACATTCATCTGTGTAATAATGCAAAAAAGCAACAAAAAAAGAAAGAAATGCAGCAAAAAATATTTGATTGCCAATACAATCCACACGAAAGCGTTACCAGCACATGTACAAAGGTTTTCATACTGGGCACAGGTGTTATCGGTCATTTACTGTGACACACAGGCAGTGGCGCGAAACACTGTCATTCCCTCTGATGTGTGCAAGTCTTTACACAGCAGTGTGACTGAATTAGTGGCCAGATAATGCATATTTTTTATAATCCGGAAGAGGAAACAACATCATTTTACCCTAATCCTGCCATTATACCATAATCCATCTGAGCGCAGGTGCCTCTTGTAAGATTTCTGAAAGGAGTGATTAAAATAGTTGTTCAAGAACCTAGGTACACTCACAGAGAGCTTTACGAAGACCTTGCACAGCAGGTACAGTTTCTCCCATGAAAAAAAATAACAACTCTAATATCTTCTATGCACACTCACTGCGCAAGACTCCACCGCCGAAGAAAAGGCTTAAAGCTTGTTTAAGGTTTGCTGCAGGTGATCTAGACAAACCAGGGAAATGCTGGGAGAAAGTAATCTGGTCAGACGAGGCCAAAGCTGGACTCAGTGAACACACCATGTCAAAAGTTACATTTGTAGATGGGAACATCATGGTGGGGTAGAATATAGCACTGGAAGACTTCATTTATTTGAGGTATTGATGAACGGACAAGCAGGCAGGGACATTCTTGATAAGAATGTGAAGATGTAATGAGTGTTGATTTCTGAATGGTCTTAAATTCACAGTGAAGGAAACCCCAAACTGATTTTAGAGAACGTTGTCTTCATTCAATTACCTGACTCATATCAAATTGAAATTGGAAGAAAAATGCAATAAAATAAATTTATGAGTGCATATAAATGACTTCCAGAGCTTTCAAGCTTCGAAATCAAAGACTCACCCCTGAGCAATGCATGTAATTAGTTTCTCTGTACTGAAAAAGTCTTGAGGTTGCAATGACCACAAAGTATTTAATACATTTCTGTGATTAATACTTATTCCATGTGTAATTGCATTTTTTACCCTCAACTTCATCCTTTGGACTAATTTGCTTTACACATTAGAATTATTTGGGATCTTGAGGGTGGGCACATTAATCACCACTATTATACCCACTCATTGTTTTCTAGGGTCAATTCTGTCTCACATGACAAGACAAACAAAAATCGAAAGATCTCAGTTTTGCCATCAACTTTTTTTAAAATAAATTGTGGTCTAAAAGCAAAAAAAAAAAAAAGACAGTAATTAAAGCTTTTCTAACAGGCGGGAACAGAGATTATATCTTTATGATTATAGACTCTTTAACAGAGCATCATTGTGATCAGTTCAAGCCTGCAGGTTCACTTGTTTTGTCTTCCCACAACAATCATACTACGTAATCTTCAACCTAATTCTTTTTGAAAATCACAGATGAAAACAGATCATCACTCCTTTTACTAATGTCAGCTGAGCTGTTAAGTGTCAAATCTGCCATCTGCACACTTGCAAATATGAAAAAATGTTTGGCATCCCCAGGGTGATGACTGTATAGTGTCCATCGAAAACAAATGCACAGATGCCCAGTGTTTTTCATGGATTGTCCTTCCGTATGTCCTTGTGCATTCATGGGATTCACACCAAAATGCTGTGACATATTAAATGTTACATTTACATTTTCACTCCATAATCTATGGTGGGAAAGTGACACTATATGTTAGAAGCATCTAAAATTACACAATTTTCTGAACTGCATGTGATAATGTCTTTAAATATTAGACATGCCTAGGAATGTTTGCTTTTCATACTGACCCAATCTGTATAATATGATTGAACTTGATTTTGTAAAGTGCCTTGAGATGACATGTTTCATGATTTGGCGCTATATAAATAAAATTGAATTGAATTGAATTGAATACTGAACATAAGAAGGTCATGATCTAATTGGTTTGGGGTTCCCATCTAGATGATTTTTTTTTTTAACTAGCAACATTATTCTCCCTATTTTCAGTCTATTTGACAAGCCACCCCCCCCCCCCCCCCTGTGTAGCCAGACATTAAGTTAATTTTCTTATCTTGTAAACTCATTTACTGGATCAAGACACCTGCTCTGTCCTTGCGGTAAGTAATGAAAGGATTAAAAACAACGTCATTAAAAATGTTCATCACATTAAAAACTGGCAAAGCATTCCAGTTCTATCTTGCTGTCCAGAACCATTTATAACCCGATATACAAACTGAACTTAAAGGAGCATTGTCCCAGTTCCAGGATTTATGCAGACGTCTCCCCCCTCTGGTGACAAGTTGAAATGACACCAGTGTTGTGCACATCCATGGGAAAAGAGGGAAAGCACCTGCTGCTGCGACTGCACAAGTCTTTTGTTAAGAGGCGTAATGTCTTCTGAGGTAAAAAAAAGCTATAACTATTGAAGTTAGCCCGTGTTTTTTTCACTAATGCATGGATTACGGCAGAGACTCAACAAAGAAGCAAGGTGAATGAGAGCGTGCGGTACGTCACACCCATGCCCAGAGGACTCGGCCCGAATGAATATCTCATAAACTGACTAATCCAGCCAATAGACCGCAGTAAATAGAAGACAACAAAATTACAAAATTACACGTCGGGCAATTGTAAGGACATGTATGGGAAAGAAAATAAATAACATTTAACTTCAAAACCTGCCCTATTCACCTTCAAAACAAAATCCAAGCTATGTCAACCCTAATATTTGACCACACTATCTTTAATGTGTATCAACCCTCCAGACCACTAAGGTCTTCTGGCTCAAATCTACTCTGCATACCCAGAACCAGAACCAAACACAGAGAAGCAGCATTTAGTTTTTATGCTCCACTAATCTGGAACAAACACCCAGAAAACTGTAAAAGTGCTCAAACCCTGAGTTCCTTTAAATCTGTTTAGAGCTGTTGAAGTTTGTAGTCCAACTTGTCTTTTACTGTATCTGACCTGCTGCTACTATTCCAATGCAAAGTAAATGCCTCTGTGATGCTTTTCTTTCCTCTGTTTTTTGTTTTGTTTATGTACAGCACCTTGAAGCGTCTTATTACTGAAAAGTGCTTTTTAAACAAACGTGCCTTGCCTTGCTTTACCTAATGCCAGTGAACAACTGTGAAGGTAGCTTCTTGCACCTGTCTGTCACCTTTGTAGATTTTTGCCGAGGCAAATGTTGGAATGAACTATTTTAAAGTTTTCACGCAGAACTGTAGCTCAAAACAGTTCCCCATCTTCTCAACAACATGTCTTTTGTGGATTTGGCTGCATGTGCCTAACGTTGCACATCTAAAAAAAAAAGACAAAATCTTCACCTCTGATATAATCTTAAAACAAAGGTTGAACAAATTTATGTTATTTCTTTGCTGTGACAGGGCTTTCAGGGGCAAAAAGTATTGTGCCCTTGAAGATCTTGTTTATTTTACTTTAAATGGTTCCCCTTTCTCTGGAAAACGCAGCAGGCCAAGTTGGGATTGAGGTCAGGACTGCAGACCATTCCTCCCTCTCCAATCTGCCAAAGCTAGTCTCTGATAAACCTCACTCAGTGGCAGTGAGAGAGTGGAGATATGGGATTGATATTGTTATACAATAATATAATATAAAAATAAAATTTTTTGTTATTATTATTATTATTATTATTATTATTATATACCATTGCACAGCCTCCACCAGAAGCTGTTTGCCATTGACAGAGAGGATTTAGAAAGTTTAACACAGGCACAACCAACATGACTCAACTTTGCTGCTCAACCCACAAATGCATTATTTCATGGGAAATAAACAGGCTTTCTAACTATATAAGATTTATTACCAAGACAAATTGTTGCAATGAATAACTAATCAACCAAAGACAAAAGTCTTTAGGTTCTGTGCTAAATTTTGTTGTGTGTCGGCTAGGGACTTTTATAAGTTTCATCATTTCAGTCATGATGGCACCGCAATAAGGTAGCTTTTACTTTTTATGTGAAAACTAATTGGAGGTTTTTAACAAGAGACCCATAAATGTTGTTTTCTATTTCATGATTTTGAGGTCTGGTCTATACCCTTGATAACTATTTAAATTAAAGAAATTTGTTCATTTTCATTCATTTCTATTTGTATTTTATTTCCAATACTGTGGTTATGAATTGTGTCGATTCAGTTCAATTCAAAAACATTTTATTAATCCCAAAGGGGAATTAAATGCTGGTGTAACTCAGGGGTTTCTTTAACAAGTTATTGTAGATGGTGGTGGCTGCAGACAGGAAGTCTCTCCTGTAGTGGTCTGTCTTTGGAGAAGCCTCTGACTGACAACTAGTCGTTTTATGGAAGTCTGATGCTCAGGGTTGTCAATAATGTTTTTCATTTTATGAAGAATCCTTCATAAGTCATTGCTAGAGGTTCTAAAAGAGTCCCCAGAACAGAGCCGGCCTTCTTTATCAGGATCAGCTTCATTGACAGCATCTTGTTGCAAACCATGAAGGACCTGACTCCCTAAGGAAGCGTCAATAATTCTGACCAAAACTGTATAAGTGAGAAAATAATTTTTTTTGTGCAGAAAGCGCAGATCCGCTCCGACTCGAACAGAAAAACGTCACCGCTTTGCTACTGGGAATCCACATGGGTTCGTTTTTATAGATAAGAACATGTCCACACCGGCTTTGTCTGTAATAAAAATAGAGCGCGGAGAGCGTATTCATTGAAAGCCAGAGCTGAAGCCTGTTTTATCCCGGCCTTGAAAGAGGGGCAGAGAGAGAGAGAGCGAGATAGATTTTATGATAAGTGGAGGCAGGGTCTCATCTTCACACTCCACACCAACCCAATACTCCTCACCCTCATTTTTAACACACTGACCGCAACTGGTTACCTTTTGTACTGTGTTACATCACTGTGTTACGTTATTTCTGCATATCTTATCTGATTTCTAATCATTTTATTTATTTATTTTTTATTTCTCCCGCAAATTCTTTAGTAATCTGCATTTCACATTCCAAAAATCTCCTTCGGTCTCTCATTCTGTCTTCTCTCATCCCAATCGCCAGCTCCCGGCTGTCTGACTGCACCCAAGTGTGTACGTATTGGAGGTGAAGCTATGGGGTGGAAGAATGGGACGGATGGGAAAGGAAGGTAGAGGGAAAAAAGGCCTTGGGATGGGAAGTGAAAGGGAAAAATAGGGGGAAAGGGTCCTCCACTGGTGAGTATGGGTTGCCACGGCAACGAGCAGAGCCAGCCACTGGCTGCGGTTCTCATAACAGCTTGCCGTATATGGAAGTGTGATGAAGGAGGAAGTGGGATTCATCAATCTAATTCTCTTAGGAAGATGCAGCGCGGCGAAATAATTACTCTGCTGTTTGTCCGCTGTCCAAAAAAGGCTGCTGAATTACCACCGTGGGATGGAGCACACACGCAGCCGCACACCAGCATGGACTCAAACTCGCTAACAAGGACAAGCCTGGTCACCTGAGTGCACACTTGTAGGCAGAAAAGTGCGCTCTCGATGCTCTTTGTGCGAGAAAGAGAGTTGAGAGCTCAGCTGAGCAAAACCACAGCAGGAGCACACAATGCAGCTGAATAAAATATGGAGCAGACACTATCTGTTGTCAAACTCCACCCTCCTCATCTTTGTGATCTGCTGTTTACCTCCTCTGCACACACAAATCTCACAACCGTCTGCCTCTCTTTTGATAATCCTCATATGTTTGAGAAGTACAGAATAATCAAGCATCACAAAGGACCAGGCCGCTACAAGGTACAGCTATCCAGCGCACCTTGTTTGAACGTGCAAGGGGCCTGAGAGTAGGGATCTTTTCGGTGCTGTACGGTATGGGAAGTCAGCCATGTTTGTATGCAACAAACAATGTTTCAGCGTTAGCAGGCTGGCCTGAATAACAGTCACTCTGCAGAAGCTGAAGGAACGCATCGTGACTGCAAACGCATTGGCCCACACACTGCATATGAAGACACACGACCCAGTCACACAGAAAACCACACAGATTATCAAAAGAAAAGGAAAGTGTTAGAGGGACAGCAGCTCACTTATAATCAACAGATCTGCTTTTATTACTTCTACAGACACGCATGGATGACGACATACAGGATTTCTGAAAGTATGCGCCAAGATGTTGGAAGCAAAACTTTTACATTTGCATTTATAGTACAATGGAATTGTCAATTAATTCACTAAAACTATCTGCTACTGTGTTTTCTGTTACTTTTTAGGAGCTTGGTCAACCAACAGGAAAGTTTGACCTAGAGATTCATTTTTCACACAGCTGGTCACAGTGGATAGGAAGGTGAATGAAGTGGAAATCTCAGATTTCCACTTCTTTAATTATAGGTTCCCCATTTTCTGCCATTTTTATGGAGATACCTGAAAGAAGTTTGAACTAGATAGCCAAAGAGCAAAACCTCAAAACCACAGTTTAAAAAGGATCCGCAGACCAACAGGTTTTAAAGCAGAAACTAAATGATTTTTAAGCTAGAAATCTTTTGTTTAACCCCTTTTTTGGTGCAACAGTGGGACAGTAGCAGAGGAGCAGCGGTCTATGAGAGATGAGGGTGGTGGTGAAAGCCCAAAGAGGGGAAATCCTTTCTTCCAAGGTTTCTTTTGGGGCTATGGAGGGGAGGGGGCTGATGTTCCAATTATAGAAATCTCAGTTCTGGGTAAACATGGACCATTAAAGCCGAGCCAGAAACACACACTTCTTTAAAGCAGTGAAGAGCCACCACTCAGCAGGAGACGTGCGTGCATGTGTGTTGGAAACGGCTTGTGTGTGCATGCTGTAGCTCCAGCACCCCACGTTTCCTGTGTGCATGTGCACAATTACCCAGCAGAGAAATAAACAGGATGGAGGGAGAGGAGGAGGAGAAAGAAGCGCCGGAGGGAGATGCTAAATTGATCCCTGTCCTGCAGTTTTGCAGTTATCGTGGGGGGGAAAAGCACACACGAAAAAAAAAACATTGTGCTAGTGTTTGTGCTAGAGGTGCACATGTGTGCAGATAAGTGGTTTAAGTCCAACACAGCAGGGATTCTGCTGTTTCTCCAAACACGTATCAGCACAATGGAGCAGGGCTGGTGTGAGCCTAATGGTTATAGACTCAAAACAATCGTAACCATAAAACCAGGCCTGCTTCATGCAGCATGTGTGGCATACGCCTGCAATCCCGCTTTCACTTAGCTGCAAAAATATTATTTGAATACAACAAATTTTAAGTTGGGGAGAGGGTTATTTGTTTGCAAAAAATGCAAACACAGAAAACGTGCTTTAAAAGATCCATTGATCCTGTCATAGTCTGCGTACTTATAGCTATCTTAAGCACAAAATGTTGACATGTTGCAAAGGATGCAGTCTTATGAGTGGATTTCGGCACTTTAAATGTGTTTTGTTTTGTGTTAAGAGATTCAGAGAGCAGCTCCTCCTTATTAGCATTCCCAGATATAAACAGATCCGTTTTTATTTTTAGCTTCTATTAAGAAGAAGTCGAAGTAAGACGGCTGAGCTTTGAAGAAGGCAGCATGTCCTCCGAGGTTAAACTATTTAAAGATATTAGGATCGCGTAGACGTAATTCACACTGAAGCAGGCCGACTGAGACAAAAATAAAGCTGCGGCTACAAGAATAAACACACCTATTCAGGAGGAGGCAGACAGACTGAGACAAAGGGATGTTTGAGATATTTATAACAGTCAGACTCACTCGAGAATCCACCTGTCTCCTGCACACACTCCTAATGGCGCATTCTCACACATAAAATGTACACACAAAATCTATCATGTGTCATTCTGGGGTCATGTGGCGCAAATGTGTGACACAGATAGGACCTTTGGGATAGAAGAGGATTTAGAGAACACACCTTCAGTGTAAGAGGCAAACGGCTCAGGCTCCAGAGAAAGGGTAGTGATGTCGGAGCACAGCACCTGGATGGGGCTCAACATCCTGGGGGAGGACTCCAGGGTGGAGAGGGGTGGACAGGATGGGCGGAGCTCTTCAGGCTATAGCCAGGAGCAGCCCTGTAAGAGGAGCAACGGTGGACGGCAGGGGAGGGAAGGGAGGGAGGCAGAGGGTGAGGAAGGGGAGAAGGGCCGGGCAGGGTTAAGGGTAGGGACTGAGTTACTACATCACCACATTCGGGCATGAGTACTCGCAAAAATAAAAAAACAAAGAAGAAGAAAAAATCTACAGGGAGTGGATGTTCATGATGATATCATGCCTATGCAACATGAAATACTCACAGGCGGGATTCAGCAGGAAGGTTACAAAGAAATGGAGATGAACAGATATAGATAAGCTACAGAAAGTCCTTCTTTGTCTTGTTTGGTGCTATTAATGAGATTTAGCAGGTGATAATTGTGCTTAGAGAAGCAGACCAAACCAATTTCCTCTGTGACTAATGATCTGATTTTCTTTTTGATTTTCTTCAGTGAACGTTTAATCAGATTCAAAAAATGTGTTTAAATATTTTCAGAGGCACCTTGGTCATTTTCCCCCTCTATTTATGTTCACACAGATATAAAATGATCTATCGTGTAAATGTGTCCACACAGCTAATACCGGCCCCCCTTTTTGTTGCCCTAGTCACAGAACAGTTCAGTCCTACAGCCGCAAACACAACCCTCTCTTTGAGCTGTCTGGAGCAGCCATTTCCCACAAACGCGGTAGTTTTCATGAACTGGTCTTGCTGCATCAAGGAAGGTGGGGAGTGGAACTCAGCTGGGTCGACACTGAGGGCTGCTTTTAAATGTGCACCAGACACCATAGACTAAATATTGTAATTTATTTATCAAATCCGAAGCAGAACCGTGTAGCTGTGGTACACTGCTAAAACATGTCAAACGTGACAATAGTTTAAAGATTAGTCAGCTCTGGTATATTTGAGATTGGAGTGGTTTTAGGATGGCAGAAATCCATGCTGGGCTTGGCCCTGCTCCAAGTAGCCCTTACCTGCAGTCTGCAGGAGAGACTGATCTGGATTTATATTCTTAGTGAAGATGCCAAGAAACAGCATACTGTGGGCAGGATAATAATTTCTTATAACACATTAGGAAAACCTCACGTTAAAAACTATTTTTAATCCATCCGATCTAATTGACGGTCTGTCATCGCTACATCCCACCACTGGCTTATCGGTACAGCAAGGGAACATTGCTGTACCGATAAGCCATATCATTGCTGTACCGATAAGCCATATCGGTACAGCCACCATGCAGTACAGCCACCGGTACAGCGGTACAGCCACCATGCAGGCTTATCGGTACAGCAAGGGAACATTTCTGGCACTGTCACTATCTTCCTTGGCATCTCAGAGGTGCAACAGCAACTGCTTGGTTAAGCCTTTCTGGTGACCCAGTAAATCATAACACAGAGATGGACAGGGGTGTTTGAAGTTTTTTTTGTGAACAGGGCTCCACTAAAGCAAATTCAGATCAGATCCTTTAATTCTTTGAACTTACTGTTCAAGACCAGAGTGCTTCCTCTATACATTTGAAAAATATGGACAAATATTGAATAAATCCAGTTTCTTGTGCTCACTTTTCCATCTTTGTGTCAAAACTAGGGGCCTCCCTCTTCTCATTGTGCTGTAGGGGAAGTTCAAAGTGGTAATCTATGATTATTGCTCCTAAAACTAGGAGAGATCTATTCAGCAATCATGTCAGCAAGTATATTGATGCTGTTCCATCTTTAGATTTTTTGTTATTATAGCTACTGTTCACTAGGAAGCAACCTTTTACACAATTGTGTTGTTTAAGGCTAGCACAGTTAACAAGATGAATAATGTAACAAGTCTTGTATTAAGACTGGCAAAAAGATGTTTAGGGATCATTCCAAATTGTCATTTTTGGGCCTCCAATTCTGTATGGGGAATATTTTAAAATTACTTTCCCTCTTGGCACAGAATCGAGTTAGAATCGATGGGTAAGGCTAACCCTCAGACACGGGATTCCCCCACAGTACTGGTTCACACCCCTTCCTACCAAATAGCGGTCTTGAGAGAATCCATTAGCTCTTTTTTTGCCTGACATGTACAAGGGAACACCATTTTGCTAAAATAGACTGCAACCATCCTGGAATAAAATTTCCCTGCAGGGAAATACTGGGTTAGCATGAATTTTTAGGTAAGTTCTTCAGCGACACCAATGACAGGCCTAAGCCCGGGCAATAAACCGAAAATTTACCAACACCAAAATTTACGATAACCAACATCATTTTGTTGGTATTTTCAGTATTAAAAAAAATTAAGAAAAAGTTGTTTTTATAGGTAAAAGTAGCCTATGCTCCTGTCCCTTTCAGATGCTATGCTATGTGTACAGTGAGTCAAGTGACTCCACCCCATCCAGTCTGAAACAAGAAGTGAAAGAGACGGTGAGGTTGAGAAAATTAAATTTGCCTGCAAGATGAATACTTGTGTTATTTGTGCATTAACAAACACACAAGAATCCGATATCTTGTACCGCGCCGACTTCAACCGTTTGTGTCCGAACCAAAAAGTGTTCGGGCCAATCAAGTTGCAGTATTGAGGTTTAAGGCGGGACATACCGGTGCGACGAAAGCAAGACGATAAACAAGGACCTTGTGTTTCCCAGCAGAACGTTGCTCGAAGCATTGCCTTTTTCCTTGTTGAAAGTAAATCTCTGACCAACATGTACATAGGCCAATTTAAAAAAGAAACTTTCAAAAGTAGAGAATCTGACTGCGAATGATACCGCCCCACTCGGGTTGTAACTTCTTTCCTGCCACGGGGTATTGCTATTTTAATGCAATAATATAATATATAATTTGTCTAGCGAAGTTAATTTCTACACATCTCTAATATTAAGGTGTGTGCTTCATGGATTATTCCTTTACTGTTTCTATGTCTAGGTTTGGTTCTTATTTTGAAATAAAAAAGCTAATATCTCTTCAGTTGCCCTGTTGTGTAGACGGGATCAACTATTAAAGTTGTCCCGAAGGATGACTACACTCTGTTACACAAGCATGGCTGAAGCCACCAAAATATTGAAATTGAAATTTGTTATGGGACAGCATTTTGGTAACTTGGCAGAAAAAAATGGTGCCAAGAAGATTTGACTGTAAGAACGCTGCGACAAACTAACTGCTAGCTTGTGATGGTGCTGAAATAGCTACCTGATCGGGGCTAAACAATGTGGTCCACATCGTCTGTAGTTCAGAATCTAAAATACTTTTGACTGGTCACACCTGAAGTGGATAATCCAAAACTGCACAGAGATTCTTTAAAAGACCATTTTAGACCCCGTCCACACAAAGACAGGTTTGGCTTTATCCTACAAACGTTTTGGTCAGACAAATCAGTCTCATGCAGACGAAGCGGCCATGAAACCAGCAACATTTGAAACCAGCGCCCAGAGTGGAGAAGTTTCACTACAAAATTGACTACAAACTGACGACCTCCCCACTCCGCTAACACGTACATGCTAACACAAAGAACAACAATAAGCAAACTTCTGATTGCGGTTGTGTTTCAGACACTATTCAATTTATTGTGGACTTTTTCATCCTCTACTGCATTCGTGTGGACTGTCTTATCGTCGGTCCACACAAACGCCTCTATCTCCCTTGTTTTTGCCCCGATCTTCTTCCGTATTTAATTCTGTGGCAGCGTTACTGCGCCACTCACTGGCGTGGCATAGGTACCACAACACTAATTAAGCCTCCTCCAGCTTGGTGTGGTTTCATCTGTATATCTCAAACCTTTCCATGCGGATACAGTATTCAGCACCGTGTGGATGTAGCCTTAGATTTATGAAACCTTCATTCTATTTGTGAAAACGCTCAAAGAAGAAAGATCTTCAATGCTTTTTAGGCATCAGGACAGTCATTGGACAGCCATTAAAAAACACAATATATGGACTGGTCAGACGTGGACTGAAATATGTCCTAATGTCTCATTTTCGTTAATCCAGTAATGTGTACTGTCTCATTGGGAGCAACACCCCAACTTCTCACAATTTTTCTTCCTAATAAGCTTTTTCGGCAATCTAAGTAACCGCAATTCTTCTGGTATTTGACACAATATCAGGCACTTTTTGCTTTATATCTGCAGCAGTAATCCTTGACCACCTATGACCTTGCTGCCACTAGAACAGTTTTTCTTCCTTCATTTATCTGTGGTAGGTTTGGCATAAAACCTGAACATTTTCAACAAACTACCCTTGCACAGTTGCTGTGGTTCTGCTGTCCTTACATCTTAATTTAGCACTTGTTAAGTTTTTCCAAGCCTTAGAGGTAATATCAAGACATGTCATTTAAATCCCATATTAAACAGGTTTCCAGAGTTTCCTTTTTTCACCTCCGGAATATCGCCAAAATTAGAAACATTCTGTCCAGGGGTGATGCTGAAAAACTAGTCCATGCATTTGTTACTTCAAGGCTGGACTATTGTAATTCTTTACTATCAGGAAGTCCACAAAATGCAGTTCAAAGTCTTCAGCTGATCCAAAATGCTGCAGCAAGAGTTCTGATGAAAATCAACAAGTGGGATCATATTTCTCCAATTTTAGCTTCCCTTCACTGGCTTCCTGTTAAATCAAGAATAGAATTTAAAATTCTTCTTCTAACGTATAAAGCCCTTAATAATCAAGCTCCATCATATATCAGAGCTCTGATTACTCCGTATGTTCCTAACAGAGCACTTCGCTCTCAGACTGCAGGTCTGCTGGTGGTTCCTAGAGTCTCTAAAAGTAGAATGGGAGGCAGATCCTTTAGCTATCAGGCTCCTCTCCTGTGGAACCAACTCCCAGTTTTGGTCCGTGAAGCAGACACCCTGTCGTTTTTTAAGACTAATCTTAAAACATTCCTTTTTGACAAAGCTTATAACTAGAGTGGCTCATGTTACCCTGAGCTACCTCTATAGTTATGCTGCTTTAGACTTAGGCTACTGGAGGACATCAGGGTCTATTTTTCTCACTCTACTGATTTCTACTGTTCTCCAGATTTGCATTGCATTACATTGAAATGACTGTTGTCATTTCAGCTTTTAACTTTTTGTTCTCTCTCTTTTTTCTTCATAGTAGGTACACCTGGTCTGACGTTCTGTTGACTGTGAAATCATCCAGGGAGGACAGATCACCGACTATTACCATCTAATGTAGAACAGATTACTAGATCAATGTGTGCTTCTGTGCTTTTTTGTCTCTCTTGTTGTGTCTCTGCTCTGTCTTCTGTAACCCCCAGTCGGTCGAGGCAGATGACCGTTCATACTGAGCCCGGTTCTGCTGGAGGTTTTTCCTTCCCGCTAACGGGTGTTTTTTCTTTCCACTGTCGCTTCATGTTTGCTCAGTATGAGGGATTGCTGCAAAGCCATGGACAATGCAGACGACTCTCCCTGTGGCTCTACGCTTCTCCAGGAGTGAATGCTGCTTGTCGGGACTTTGATGCAATCAACTGGTTTCCTTATATAGGAACATTTTTGACCAATCTGTATAATCTGACCCAATCTGTATAATATGATTGAACTTAACTTTGTAAAGTGCCTTGAGATGACATGTTTCATGAATTGGCGCTATATAAATAAATTTGAATTGAAAAAATTGAATTGAATATCCCTCCCTCACCTTGGTACCACTGCTTGGAGATCAGCGGTCACATCAGTTAAGATAACTTATGTATACATTTAAGAGTAAAAACCCTTATGACATAAACTAACTTTCAGATGCTCAACCACTAACAGGAAAACCAGGAAATTTATCATCAAATGAAAAAAATCATTACTAAAGGCCCTAAGTAATAACCTCCAGCTGTTCGCTTAAAAATACAACCCTAAAACCAAATTACCATTTAGTATTTCATGAAGTAAGAGATGAAAAGAGGAACTGGCTGGAGACCAGTATGTCAATCTGCGTCTTAATCATCTGTGATCCCTGCCCAGCTTCTCATAAATCCAAACATTCAGTGAATGCACCACACCACCTGGGCCTTATCAGGTAAGCATTATGCTGTTTGGTATGGATGCTGTCAATGAAGGAGGAAGACTCAAAGTTAGCTATTTTCAGTATCAGTGAGGTGTTTAGAATAACGTCAGAACAGCCACACAGATGTAAGAAGCTTTTAGGAGGAAACTATTTACAATATTGTCAAGACATCTTGGAGGATTCAGTGAACTAACAGCAAGGCTAAACGCATTACCGAAAAGTGTGTTTTATCCTTTAGAGCTTTCAAGCCATGTCTCTTTGTGAAAGATTGAAGCTGGATATGGAAATGTTGGTATAATTTGTAAATTTCACAATTGAAGAATATTCTCTCTGAGAAATACATATGTGCTAATTGCTAATGTAAGGCGCTAAAGCCAATAATTAATTTAGTCCTGTATAATTTTAATGTTCCTGCATTCATTTTTGATATAATCTGAACAGACCTAGGTAAGGTGTTCACAATGAAAAAAAAAAACACAAAGAAATACAAATCTGACAATCCCTCTTTAAGTAAAGTAATTCCTCATGAACATGAATTTGTGATACTTATGTAACTGAAAAATAAAAATACCAGATTGCGTCTGTTTGCATTCATTTCACTTTCATATTTTACTTTCAGCTATCACATGCATTTATTACGAAAAAGCAGATAAATTATGATTTCGTGGCTATTTCCTCCTCTGTTTTTGGACACAATGCCTCTCCATCTGGAGGGGGAGGATGCAGCCGAGAGATTTATTTTGGAAGCAGGACAACATGTGAGGGGAGTAAAGTAAGAGATGGTTGGAAGGGAGGAGGAGAGAGCAAAGAAAGAGGGGTGCTAAACATCCGTCCCAGTAGGAGTAAAAGGGGCGAAGGGAATCCCAACGTGCATGTACAGTATGTGCACACACATAAAACAGTCGCACACACACAAACGTCCATATACACAAACCCGAGCAAACAAAAGGGTGCGCATTATATGCTCTAATAATACATGAACGGATAATACTAAGGAAGGAAGGATTTATATTTAACAGCTACCTTCAAGTATAAAGTCCCATCTCTCTTTTTGAATTTACCACCATCTTTTTTTCCCCCTCACTCACATCCAGAAGCACATTGTGTTTGAGCAGCCCCTCAGAGCACTGATGGGTAATTATTTAGTAGACGCACCACTTCAGTGCCGGACAATGCTGCCGGTTGCATTGGAGGACCGACGGGGGGGGGGTGGGGGGGGGGGGGGGGGGGGGGTTTAGGAGGAGAGCAGAGGTGAACATGGATGTAAAGTGAAGGGAAAGTGGAGCAGTATGACAGGGAGTGGAAACCTTATTTTTCTCTGTAATGGGGAATAATTTTTCTCACAGGAGGACTGTGAATCCAACTTATTTTTAGCGTATCATTTGCGCCTCATTCTACATTATCCGCCGCAACAACCTTCGGCGGCGTGTCCACCTTGGAGCGAGCTCATCAGCAATTCAACCTGAACAATGTCTGTGACTGTGCCTGAGATGTGTGGAATAATTAATACTGCCATTATTGGTGGGTGGAGACGGCCCGTCAGTCATGCTGGTCAAGCATGAAAAGCAGCATGTTTATCACAGCTGACTGTTTCTATGGCGATCATAGACAGGCTATGGGTAACAGGACACTTTTTACTACACAAAACCGGCCTAAAAATGCCACAAATGTGCAGACGTGCCGCTCAAGGAAACAAGAAGCTCATTCACACGTGCAGAGCCAGATACCTCGTCACAACAGAGAAACACCCAGAACCATTTACACAATCAGCAGACAGACCTGCAGTATCTAACCTGCATGTGTCAGACATGAGCTTACAGACAGCGCCTTGTCAAACTACTCAAAACTCTTGAATTGTTTCACATCTTCTGATGTTCCGGTCACAAACTTTGATATATTTCATTTTGGATTTTATGTGATGGAGACCACCACAAAGTAGTGACTAATTCTGGGCTCTCTTTTGAAATCTGAAAAGTGATGTGCATATGGGTTCAGCCACACAAGTCACTACTCCAAACTGACTCGTTCTTCTTTGGTAAATAGCCCAAGCCCATTGATCGATTGGACGAAAAGCGTCGGTGAACATAAATTTTCAAGCCTTGCCACAGATTTAATATGATCTAGGCCTGGACTTTGAAAGGGCCATTCTACACCGTTCTATTTTACCTGTGGCTGTATGTTTAGTCAGAGAATGTCACAGAAGATGAACCTACACCTTATTTTCAAGTCTTTTGCACCCGTCTCTGCTGAAAAAACATATCACAAAGGAATTGAAATGTGTTGAGGGTCAGGTGCGGTGTTGTTTAAAGTTTGAAGCTTGGTCTCTGATGACCAGAACACCTTCTTCCATTGGCTTGCTCGGCCTCCTACAACGCCTCTTTCTTGTGGCAAACCTTAAACCGGGCTTTCACTTTCATTCCACACTGATTTCCTCACTGCCTCTCTTCCATAAAGACCGGATTTGTCGACTGCCCAACTACCTGTTGTCCCATCAGCAGATTCTCCTGAGCTTGTGGATCTCTGCAGTGACCCCAGACTTGGCAGTTTAGTTTGACTGCCATGTCTTGGTGGGTTTGGATGTGAGCCACGTTCTACATTTTCAGATGAGGTGCTGAACGGTGCGTCATGTTAGATGCTTAAAGCTTCGGATATTGTTTTATTACCTTGTCATACTTTAAACTTTTCACCACAGCTTTATTTCTGACCTGTCTGTTGTGATCCTTGGTCTTCATGATGCTGGTTCTTCACTAATGTTCCCTAACAAACCCCTGAGGCATTCAAAGCTGTATTTGCACTGAGATTAAATTACACATAGCGCACTCCATATACTAATTGGCTAATATCTGAAAGCAATCAGTGAAAATAGGTTTTATTTATGGGGAACTGGGTAAAAGGGGCTGAATGCACATGCACAGCACCCCTTTCAGATTTCTATTTGTCATTTTTACGTTGATACATCCCATAAAATCCCAATCAAATACACTTGTTTGTGGTCGCAGTGTGACAAAATGTAAAACGTTTCAAAAAATACTTTTTGCATGCCATTGCATGTTTCAGCTGAAACACAGGTTGCCTAAATCCCTTTCTACACCAATAAGAGGATGATAAGTAAGCTTCTAACGCTGGCATGACCCCCTAATGATAATCTGGTCTGAGAAGTGTAGCTAACAATGAGCAGTAAGAAGACCAGCGTGGAAGGACGGACAGGGGATCCGGTGTGATGGTAAGAAAGAGGGTTGTAAGGAGATTCAGTGGGTGGTAAGTGCTGCTGAATTTTTTAATAGTCCCTCGACACAGGCTTGATATGGATTCAGTGTGACACATGCACCTATTTTAAATTCGAATGGTGCAGCAACAGACTGTAAGAGGTGACATGAGGCTTAGTACATATTCAAGAATGCAGCTGAAGTTTTTGGTACGTTTTTTTTTTTTTTGGGGGGGGGGGGGTTAAGATTTCACCCTCTTTCTTCCTCTCTCCTTCGCGCTTGCTGTCTCTCTCGTTTGAGTCAAACACAAAAGACATTTAGATTTGGACCAGATCAATTCTATCCTGTGGTGTAACAAAGAAAAACTGTGTTGCATCACAGTGGGTCAGCAGTTGTGAAAGCACAAACAAAGCATACAGGGTTCCTCCACAAAATCTCCTATTTTGCCAAATTCAAGTCCTCGGTCCTTTTCAGACAAATTTTAAAGTTACAATAAAAATGTTTACCACGAATTCATAGAGATATTTCAACAGCCACCGGGATTTAAAAATGGACCCAGCAAAAACCAATGGAAGGAAGGAAGGAAGGATCAATGGACGGAAATAACTTTTGGCCAATGACATAAGGAATAAAGTCTGAAAATAAAAGCATGTTTTACGTACTATTTTTGCACACATCCCAGAAGGCACTTAAATCAAATTCCAGACTTTTCTAGATCTTGCAGGAACCCTGAGCCCAAAATAACAGAGCAGCGACTGAATGAAGGAAGAGAGGAAAACACGGTTTCTGACTGCAGCTCTGTCGGAACACATCAACACAGAGCTTAGAGAAGATTAGGAGTCTACCCTAAGCTTGTTGTGTCCCACGGTGAGACAGTGTAAACACACCCAACCTCTTCTGTCTGGCGCTTACCTTCGGTCACATAGTTGTGGTCGGGGAGGAAGCCGTGGTGGTTGAGCGTCGGGGTGGCGTCAGTGTCTTCGCCCATCAGCGGGGATGGGGGGAGCGCCCGGCTCGTTTGGGCAGCGTGGTGGTGGTGGCAGATTGGTGGCGGTGGAGGGGATGGTGGGGATGCCGGCCAGCACAGCGTCCATGCTGCTGCCCGCCGACGCCTCCTCAGCACAGGGGCGCACAGCGGACCATCCTAAGCTGAAGGGATGATGGGTAGCTGGCAGGTCCCTTGACAGATTGGAGGGGGTCTTTAAAAAAAAGTCCTCGCAACTGCGTCTGACAGCCAGATGTCAACCTGAGGATGGAGGATCATTTGAAAACATCAGCATCCCTCACGCAGTGAGGAAAATCAGCACATGTCCACCCTGCAGTGGCTGGCTCCAGGTGTGGCTGCTCCACATAATTCTCCAATAAACTCTCTCAGATGTCACGGTCCTGGCTGAAATGGGTAAAGTCAGGGCTTGCTGCTGGATTCTCCAGAAAAAAAAAAACACATGAGAGGATGAAGAAGAGGAGAGAGGGGGGATGGGAGGGAGGGATGAGCAGAGCAGAGCTCTTGGTCGAAGTATCTGCAGTGCTGCTGCTTCTGCAGTGAACCCACTCACATGGAGACACACACATCCGATGAGATAAAGACACGCTTACCTACACGCTCAGCAGATTCTCCGATTCTCCTCCTCAGTCAGTCGTCCATCCAGGACCTCCGCAGCAGGTAAATGTCTCCACCTATCCAAAAATAAAAAGGGAAAATCCTTGCTGGCTCTGCTGCAGTCTGAGCTCTGGCGTATCTGTGAGAGGAAGAGTGAGCGGTAAGGAGAGAGGGGGAGGCGGAGAGGATGCGTCCTGCTGTGCTGGTACGTTTGGATGATGCATCGCTGGAAGCTCCACCTTCCATCAGGAGGAGCCAATCATCACAGAAACAAGGCTCTGCCCAACCACTGACTGTAGGTGATTAACTATGATGAAGAGGCAGAGAGGATGGAGAAGTAGCAGACCAGAAGGAGTGACAGAGGATCTTATAAGGTTGTGATCAATGAGTGAAAAGGCAGGAAGAGGGCATCAGGCTGTTTCACTGGGTGCTGAAAACGAACAGGAGCACAGACATTTCAGTGACGTATCACATAAATGACCCAATGACTTAGATGTTGCACATCTTCTCCACTGAAGCCAACAAGGACAACCGCAGATCATGAGACAACCACCACAACATTCTAGATATTTTCAGTGTTTCTAAACAGCTTCTGAGAGTTAGAACCACAAGGCTGTCAGAAACAGATCGATAACTACCACGTGACCCTAAAGCCCAGTGAAGAACAAAACAAGTCGTGGTTTTATGGCGTATGGCACGCAACAGAGTGGTCTTATTACTGGAAGGAAAAGGGTAAACCGACAGAACATTGAGCGTGGAGAAACACGTTTCCTCCATAAAACTATGGGTTCAGTGTTTGTTCAGATCAAATAAACAAGATATGAGGAGGGAACATGCTCTGGGTTCATCCACCCACAGGCGGATCGAGCTTTTATTGGGGCCCTTAACAGACTTTGATGAGCTGCGCCCATCACCCACCAGAACCACAGCACCAGTAACAAAGCATTGAAAATGAACATTGAACACATCGATGCCTTTCCCAGTAAATATATTTATAGTGGGACTACTGTCGAGAAATTCACTCCGTAGGTCTGTAACAACCCAAGTCACCCAACATTAAGCATCCAGAAGACAATCCTTCTTCTCATCTCTGCAAATTAAAGGAGCAATAAGTAATAATGACACCTAGTGTCTCTAATCGGTACAACAGCCTGACAGTGACAACAATGTAGTACGCCGTTTCTAAATGGTTCTGTTGCTGGTCTTAATTTTGACTTCCTCAGAACAGGTGTATGATGATGTATTTTGTTCTATTTCTGGTCCGCTTCTCTTACTGGCTTCCATGTTAGCAGGCTGCTGCTATTTTACCAGTAAATTTCCTACTTATAGCTCCTTTAACATCAGCTGGTCTGGTCCTAATTGATGACCTGTGAAAAGGTTTCTCATTAACAAAGCATCACACAAGAACCATCACCGGATGGATAAAATAAAAAAAAACGAGGAAACAGAAACAAGAATAAACTGACTAAATCCATTATGAACAGAATGCTAAATAGAGACAGGAAAGAAGAGGGAAAGATCTAAATCTATAGACCAATGAACAATGCTAAAAAGGTGAAAATCAGAAAGATGCACGATCCCCAGAAAACTAAACTAACATAAGCTAAACACCTGGGTATCGTGACATGTGATCAAAATTTTAGTTTTAAATTTATGTCTGTGATATATCCAATCATTCACTATAAGAAGAAAGCAATGTCATCAATACCGAGACACATATATTCTCCATATTACCCATTTCCCCTTCATGAGATCATTAATAATCACTTAGTGAAAGACACACATACAGAGGCTGGAGCTGGTGTGGCAGCAAAGTGTGGGCTGCCAGTGACAGTTGGTGCCATCATCGCTGCTGGCTGTCTGCCGCCAGGCTTTAACCCTCCTTCCCAGGGAGCAAGAAGTGCTGTTTGTCAGACTTACTCTAAGACTGTCAGCCTTAATCTCCCCCAGTGACTGCTTACCAGTAACGAGCAGCGCTCCTCGTGCTACGGCCCCACATTGAACTTTACGGTTCCTGGAAGGTCCTCACGAAAATCGCAGCCCACTTATTGCCATGTAGAGACATTTCAATCTATAAGTTTATAGAAAAGTACATATAAAGTTACATACTTTTTTTAAAAATACTCTTAATTGTTGTTTACTTCTATGTTTTTTCTTATAAAAGTCCATGCTGACCCTGTGGTGCATGACAATGAGTAGACTTTAAGATTCATATTGCTTCGAAGAGGCTAAGGCAATGTGTTCACAAAATATTAAGATGATTTTGTTTATGACTGAGACATTTTGAAAAGCATAATTAAGTAGAGTATCACAAATTAGCATTACAGCTCAAAAGTTTAACAACAAACAAGGCATCTTGGACAACAACCTTAATAAATCAACATAATCTGTAAATTCAACTGTACTGTTTGTCTCAAAATACAGTCATAATTGTATTAGATGTAGTTTTTTTACTTATATGATTTAGCTTGATGTATTTTTGTTGTAAAAATTTTTTATTCACAATAAACTATCTTTGTGAAAACATTTTTTCTGAAAGGTAGACCAGGTCTCCCCCTGATGATATCAAAGGTGTAGGTCAATCCAACTATTACATCCATTTGACAGCTTTTGTCTGTGTTTTCCCTCTTTATCTGATTTGTTTTAAATCTAATTCAGCCCTAATTGGTGTTTACTGCAGCAAAACACCTAAAGGGTACATAAGAGCACTGCATGAATTTCCAGATAAACACACGGAAAGCAGTGAAGAGAGCTGGGGCCATCGGCCAGATTTCATCGTCGATAATCTGTAGTGATCATTTTCAAACAAAAAGCCAAAACTGCAACTAAAAGAAGATTTTCAAGTCCTAATGATATAACCATCCAGGACAACCTGGGGTTTTAACTCCAACAAGTCTTCCCATGTATAACAGCCTTTGCCCTGATGATCAACCAATTCATTACTCCGTATGTTCCTAACAGAGCACTTCGGTCTAACTGCAGGTCTGCTGGTGGTTCCTAGAGTCTCTAAAAGTAGAATGGGAGGCAGATCCTTTAGCTATCATGCTCCTGTCCTCCCAGTTTTGATCCGTGAGGCAGACACCCTGTTTACTTTTAAGACTAGGCTTAAAACTTTCCATTTTGGCTTAGGTTACCCTGAGCTATCTATGCTGCTATTGACTTGGGCTACTGGAGGACATCAAGATCTATTTCTCTCCCTCTGCTGAGTTCTCCTGCTGTTCTCCAGTTTGCATTATTTGTTGTTATTTCAACTTTTAACTTTATGTTCTGCCTGTCTTTTTTCTCTTCATAATAGGTACACCTGGTCTGGCATTCTGTTAGCTGTGACACCATCCAGGGAAGACAGATCATCCGCCATTACCATATAACATAGAAAGGATTCCTGGATCAATGTGTGCTTCTGTGCTTATTGTGTCTCTGCTCTGTCTTCTCTAACCCCCAGTCAGTCGCAGCAGATGGTGGTTCACACTGAGCCTGGTTCTGCTGGAGGTTTTCCTCCCTGTTAAATTGGAATTTTCCTCTCCACTGTTGCTTTGGGCATGCTCGGTATGAGGGATTGCTGCAAAGCCATCAACAATGCAGACGACTGTCCCTGTGGCTCTACACTCTTTCAGGAGGAGTGAATGCTGCTTGTCAAGACTCGATGCAATCTACTGGGTTTCCTTAGATTGGAAACTTTATGACCAATCTGTCTGTATGATTTGATTTTGTAAAGTGCCTTGAGATGACGTGTTGTGAATGTATATGTTCTGTAAGGGTTAGGGTTATCCTTATCAAGGGGCTATCCTTGAAACTAAAACAGACTTAAAAAAAACTAGGCAGAACTTATGTAAACCAAGATTTTATAGCAAATAATCTGTAAAGATGCGGAACATGAACAAACCTGGGATAACAAATATTTAGGGACTACAGAGTAGAGGAGGCAATAGACTAAACTCTCTGAGGCAAAGAGTGTTGTCACCCATTTTGTCACAAAAACGAGTATAATTTAAAAAAAAAAGCAGATTTTTAAGTTATTGAAAAGAAATTAGTCCTCATGGTTAAATGGGGCCAGAGTGCTTTGATTCTGAATATGCAACCAGAGACGATGACACAATAAATAATAGCGAAGCAAAGTTGTCCACTGGGCGGAGCTTAAATTTTAAAGTTAGGTTACCATGTCTATTTAACGGTTTTAACATACAGTTCCTATTCCCATTAAAATAAGAGCCCCTTTGTTTTTAAGACTATCACAGCCACTCATTCTGGACTAACTTTCACCCTTCTTGACCACCTAATAATGTCTATTAGAGTATAATCTCTATCATCGGCCGTTCCTGCTTCGCTGTACGGTAAATCCTTGACAGCTTGCTCTTGTTAACCTGTCATGACCCTGACGGGGCCTTCCTGTGTGGTTACAGTCTGTCACCTGCTGAGACCGAGCGTTCTGGCGTGAAGACTTGGCCACAGACCATCCCGTTACCATGGTGACTGCAAGCGTGACCCCCCCCCCCATCCATCCCCGACTTGGACCCTTTGCGGTGCATCTGACTTGCCTTTGTGCCCTCGCATCATCCTCCTCCTTCAGTGCAGATGGAGGAAGGCTGTGGTGAGATTTAACGGGAACGTTCAGCACAAATCTGCGGCGGAAGAGACAGACGGGATTATTCGTGTCACGCTCTGATCAGTCATAGAAAAGGCACAACACGGACCTGTTGTTGGAAACCTGGACTGACTGGATTTGCATCTTGAATCAGAGCAAGAAAGCTCATGATAAAAACAAAATGGTGTGCAGAACCCGCTGAAGCACAAATGAGCTTTGTTAAATTCATGAAGTATTTTTGAATATCATATTTTTTTATTAATTTACCAATTATTATGTTTCATAGAAACAAAAAAAAGCAGCTAAAATCCTTTTGATTAAAAGGCTGGATTACAACTGACTGTGACTTTTAAAGCCACTGTCCTGGATGTCAAAATGATTTCAGCCTCCTAGAAATCAAATGTTAGAGTTAAGTTTCACTCTGGAGATGTTTAGTGAAAATATAGCAGTTCAAATATCTTTTTTTTTCTTTTTGGGCTAAGGAGTAAACCTTTAGCTATGTTGCATCCTATTTGCTAAAAGATAATTCTCAAAAGTTAATCAACAAAGGCCAAATGAGTATTAAAGAAGCGTTGCATATTATATTTAAGGGTTAAAATGTTTTACTCCATTTTACTTCATAAAGTTCTCTGTTGTAGGGAGTTTTAGATTTCAATGTGTTCATGTAAAGAGTTATTCTTTTTTTTCACAACATTGATATGGTGCTGTGATCTAGCTTGCTCCATAACCTCTGGATATAAACATGTTTAGTTAGTTTGTTTGTATACTAGCCTTTACAGAAATTGAAATGTATTAGTTTAAAATAAACCAACAACAAGACTGAAAATATACTATAATTTGTTTCCTGATCGTTTTCGATAATTCCTCACTAGAAACAAAAAATGTATACAACTACATTAAGATGGGACAAATTAACCGTAACACTTTTACATAGTTTAATGTCTTTATGGATGACCAGATGGTGAAGTAGCCTGTGATTTCAGGCACATAGCCTGAACTGAAACTGCTTTCTGTGTGCCAAGTTCATAAAGCTTGATTTCCAAATCTGTTTTTATATATTTTTCATAGACATGCGATGAATTGTGAGCGGCCTCCCCTATGTCCCTCTGCATTGCCAGATACAGTATGGGGCAGTATTAATATCCTTTGGATTCAGACATTTTTCTTTATCAGCTTCTTTTCCTACATCTTCACCTTGTGGAACAGAGAGATTAGCAGGCGGTCCCTGAACCAGATAAATTGACTTAATGCTCCATAAAGGGCAAAATGGCAGATCCCATCATGATTCAGGCCTACACCTCGTCAACATGATAATGATCACCATCATTTATCACAGGCAATAAGGTGCGTCCAATCAGAGGCAGCATCGCTGGAGTCTGCCTCTGTTGACCCGCTGCCTCTCTCCCGTCTCACCCCCCACTTCAACCGTGCAGACGCGCGGTTTCTTAGCAACCCGCAAGCAGCCGACGGAGAACACCGACTCAAACATGCCGTATCTCATGCACACACACTCACACATTCGAAAACCTGAGGGAGGAGGATAGCATGTTTCCACTCTGCCCCGCACCTCAGCCAACAAATAATACAACCAGGAGACACTAACGAAACCTGCCTGCCTTCACAAAGTCAGACACGCTGTACATCAGCTGTACATCTACCCGACACCATCTGCATAAATGGTAATCGTCCACAGTTTGCGACTGATCAACAATTGTTAAAAGCCCAGCGACAATAAAGTCTGCACTTTCCAAAAGGCTGGCGGCATTACGAGATGAAAGTTAAAAGGCCTGCAGCAGCCATGCTGCTTTACACCATTAGCACATTAAGGGAGAGCTTAAATACAGTCAGCAGACGATGGATCAACCAGTGCCCTGAGCAGGAGACAGGGCCATAATTCCTCTAAGGTTTGGGGGGGGGGGGGGGGGGGGAAGCTCAGTACTTTAATAGCAACTTGCATGAAACCACAGCCTCTGGAGAGAGATGGGACTGGGTGGATAATGAACAACCTTTGGGTAACTCCAAATCCCATACAGCCTCTACAGACGTACAGGTTGACACGCAAAAAAAAAAGGCATCTATCTGCAGCTACTAGGTGCATAAAATGCATTAAAGTGTCTCTGAAAAAAAGCAATAAAAACAATCTGGAGAGAAAAATCTACGTTACATGACATGTTTAGAGAGGGTTTACTGGGGAATTGTTTTAGTTTGGGCAGATTATTATAAGGTGATGGGCCGAGCACGTTGGCTGAAAGCAGGGAAAAGGAAGGACGCTGAATGTCTTATTCTCTTCCGGAAAGTTACAGTAAATCTTCACTGTATTTTTAAGAGGCAAACACAAAGTAGCGCATACTTGCGATGTGGGAACACATGGTTTGCATAATTGTTTTACAAATGCAAAGCTGAAAAGTGTGCTGTGCTTTAGTGTTCAGACCCCTTTGCTCTGATACCCCTGAATAAAATCCAGCGCAACCAGCTGCCTAGTTCAAAAACAGTTCGGCTGTCTGCTATTTAATCTCATCTCAGCTCCAGCTGTTCTGTGAAGGTCTCACATTAAAGTTTATGGTTTTAATGTGATAAGATGGTCAAAAGTTCAAAAGCTATACTTTTCCAAGACATTGCAGATCCATCCCATCGCCGGTAGAATATCCCAGGGTGCCTGTACACTTATTTTTTATCTGATTTCACCCGGCAAAACAAGGTGAAAAAAATAAAGCACCTCACGTTTTGCCTTTTCCCAAAGCTTGTGAGGCAAAGCGATCATATAGCTGGTCCAATGTTTTCCTCCTTAGGTAAAGCTGCTTTGAACAGATTAAAGATTACACACAACTAAATACATAAACAAAATAAATACTGCATGAAACGCTAACACACACACACACACACACACACACACACACCATTGAGACTCCAATCCGTGCGGATTAATGACTATCTGACCTTATGCTTTCAATAACACACAAACACAGGACTGAAAGTGTGTGCACAACCTCCAGCTTCACCCAGAGATGATCCAACCCACCCACATCAACTGCAGACATTCAACCTTTATCTGAGTCAGGTTTATAAACGCTAGAGCCCTTTAAATGAGGGACGCTGACATTAATGTTCGCTTCCTTTTGTCATGTTGCACAGCCTCTTCTGGCTTTGCATTCTTAATAAATGTCCAGTCTTTATGGCTGAGGCAGGGAGGGACCTGCACACAGACGCAGGTGACCTTTAAGGGGGAGGGGAGGTCAGTGCATGTTGTCTCTCTGTGAGCAGTCCATGCACTCAGCAGCTTTGGTGCTGGTTCATGCAGAGCCTGAGCCAGACCTCCCTCTGCAGTGTGCAAAAGACGAGAGAGAGCGAGGCGGGGACAACGATCCCATCAACCTCCGCACAGCGCACACGCTGAAGGCATGTTTAGGCTTATAACGAGGGAGGGAAAAATATACTAAGATTTAGTTATCTGTGTTACAAAAACCGAGGTTTTCTTCATTTTAGAGTAAAAATACAGTAAATTACATGAGTGGCAACAACCAAAAGAGCTTAGAGTAAATTAAAGGTAGATTCAGATATATCTTGGACAATTAAACCCCTCTTTTAGTTTCTGCTATTTTTTTTCCACAATTACAAATAAATTATTCATTGGAACCCCAAAAGAGGAGACATGCTTAAGGAAACAAACATTTATTGGACATATCTTGTGTGAAGGATTTAAAATAAACTTTTTTTTTTACGACGGGCAAGGATGAATACAAAAAAAGTGGAAATTACAAATTTTACATACTTACGGTAGTTATATTTTGCCATTTAGTTTATATATAAGTAAGGTCTTGTGCAAGTAGATACAATGAACTCACATTTTGACAGATTCAAATAAAGTCTTACAGGAGAGAGACCACGATGACACAAATCAGCAGAAAAAGATGTGACAGATGTAGGGCACAACGAGGTAAAACATGCTGAGAACAACATTTGCATCGAAAATCTGTCTGCAGACATTTTTGTCAACCTTTTCTGTATTTGCACTGCCCCCTGGTGTCCGGTGAAAGACAGTGCAATTTCCTGGCAATAAAAACACAGAATGCTAAATAAATGAAAACAATCCTCTTTATCACTATATCTACCATAACGCATTTCACAGCAGTCAGAAATATAAATAAACTTGACAAGATGTACAGTTAGCTTAGAGGAGACAGTGCAAACTGTGCAAAATTTTAATATAAACTTGAACAGACATTTCATTTACGCAACTAAAAAACCATCTGCTATGGTAAAAAAAAACTCGCTGTACATAGAAGCAAACTGCAGAAATTTTGATTTTAATGGGAAGAAAGCAAATGTCAGAGTATTAACCAATACACAGAAAAAGAAAATAAAAAAAAAAGACTGCAGTCGAACCAAGGTCGGCATTGACAAAGCGTAATAATTTATGGAGCCACCGGTTGCTTAAGATGCTTAGTAAACCATAACAGGAGCCAGTATAGACAGAACAGTGCGTCTGATAACAGCAGAAACAAAAAGAGCACAACTAAAATCTAGACGCTATGAACTCCGTTGGAATATCGTTTTCCATTCTTTGAAGTCTAATAGTTTAAAGAAATGAAATGGTCACCAAAGAGAGTTCACAGGAGTACCAATTGTATTTGTGTCATACTCTTCCAAGTAATTACTTTCATTTCCACTACTTGACTTTAAAAAAAAAGAGAAAAAAAAAAGAGAAAAAGAAAAATGTAACCATTTTTGCCTCATATACCAGTTTTATACAGGAAGTTACGCTGCCAAAAAGCTCCTGTTTCAACAATAAAAACTAAACTGCTGAACCTTTGCTGTGAATATCTCTCCAACGAGGACAGATGAGTGCAGGTGCATATGAATAAATTAGGATAGCTACGCTAGTTTTACTTTAGTAATTAAATAACAATTAAAAAAACAGATCTCAGTCAGGCCAGTGTGGGTAGGTGCCAGGTCCTACTAGAAAAAAAATCTATATTTATTTATTTGTTTACCTCAACAGCTAATTATGTTCACAGATTACTATGACCAGCCATTCACATCACACAGAACAAAACTATTTGACCTAAATGCGTCGACAGACTCAAAATTAGACAAAAAATTAAGGATAAATATTCCAAAGCACAAAAAAGACCAAAAAGCTTCAATAGTTTGAAATTGCTACAAAGGTGCTGTGTAATAACTTAAAAGTCAAGGAGTTCTTCCCCCTCGGTCCGTTTCTAAATGAGATTCTGGTTTATGTCCGGGTCCGGCTGGCCGTCGGCGTAGTAGGGATCCCCTTGATGGACTCGGTAATTGTGCACCCTCAGGTTTCCCCTGTGGGCGAACCTCTTTCCACACTCTACGCAAGCAAAGGGCCTCTTCCCCATGTGAACGTCCCGCTGGTGGGCTCTCAGGTTGCCGCTGCGGGCGAAGCGTTTCCCGCACTGGGCGCAGCCGAAGGGCCGCTCCCCCGTGTGCGTGCGAGTGTGCACGGTCAGCTCCGACGGCGTGAGGAACCTCTTGTCGCAGAACTTACAGGGATGCAGCCTGACTCCGGTGTGCCGGAGAAGGTGCCTGCGCTGATGGGAAGGGTAGGTGAAACACTTTGCGCAGTACGGGCAGGAGTAAGGCCGCCCGTTGCCTCCGCTGGGAGTTGCGGGATGGCTGGGAGCGTTCGTGGGTCGGGCGGCGAGCAGCTGGGAGTTTGACTGTGGCCGCAGAGGGTCTCTGGGGGCGAAGTTGGTGAGCCGCCGCGCGTGACCGATGTGGCCTCTTGCGCCTCTGTCCTCTCTCGTCCGCCATTCCGTTTCATTGGAGGTGGCCGCAGTGAAATCTGCCCGGGCGTCGTTTTCTCCTGGACCCTCTTCCGAGTTCTGGCTCTCGGACTCCGGGTCCAGAAAAGCCAACGAGGCGCCGTCGCCTTCGTTGCTGGTCTCGTCTGACCCGAAGCCGCGGCGGAAGCATGACGGGTCGTTGCCGACGCTGCCGCTGGCTGTAGCGGAGCAGTCCGTCCCACCCGGCTGCAGGTTCTCCGGACCTGAAACGCCACCTCGAGGCAACCACTCTCCTGCCTGAAGTAGGCTGGGATCGGGCTTGGGAGAGCAATGACCGGAGATGGAGATGCAAACATTTTCATCTGCTGCTTGGATTGTAACAGACCCCGATCTAACACGCTGTTAATAAAAGGTAGGAAAAAAAAGAAGAAAGAAATCAGACAGAACATAAATCTTTAACTGGAACATGTGAGTAAATTCATAGCAACTAAAGGCTGGTTAACACGGCAGGATTTTAAAATAGTCGAACGATTTTTCAAAGCCTGAGAGACACCACACGTAACATTCTGGATAAAACAGGTTTGCTCGTAAAAGCGCGTGGTGTCCGGTCAGACGGCGAGCTCAACGCACCACACACCAACAGCTTTCACTTAAGAACATTCAGATATCAAAATCTTGTGAATCCTCTGAAGATCAAACATGAGTTCAGAGTAAATAAACATGGATGACCAAGAAGAGTAATGGCGATACTCTGTGGACTAATTTTAACAGAGAAAAGACACAAAAAGAAAAGGCCTTGGTTACACAACACGGCCGGGGTCTCTACCCTTGCTGCACTATGATATGGAAGTGAGTTGGGTTTTTTTTCCCCTCTTAGGGAATCCCTCACCTCGCTTTCTGATTGGCTACACGCCACATTCAGCAGGCTGTGTGCTGTTTGTCTTCGGGGGACACCACACACGCTAGGATATGAGGGCAACACAGTCCAACATCTTCAATATCCCCGATTTGAGGTCGGAGCGGTCCCCACGTTCCACCGAGCGGACCGGATCGCTCTTAACACGCCACACATGGCAGGATTATCTCTTAAGATTATTTTAAGAGACACGCCGATAATCTGCGCCTCTCGGAAGGGGGAGATGGGGGTGAAAATCGGGCTAAAAATCCTGCCGAGTGAACCAGCCTTAAGAATTATTTACTTAAAATAACCACACAGACCATGTGGTTGTTGTTATATAAAGGGAGTAGCAAGAAATCTCACCTCGTGTTTTATGGAGGCTCCTTCCTGCCCTGTGACCTCTTCTTTCAGCATGCAGAGTACTTCCTCTGGCTCTGAGTGAGACCGATCCTTCCCCACAGTCAGTACTAGACAAAGAGAAAATAATCTCTGGTTTAACTTGTAAACCATCTTTATTGCATTTAAAAAAAATGAATAACATGCAACAGAAAACCAACAATAAGTATTTGTTTTTATGATAAAAGGCTTCAGTAAAAAATTAGAATCAAAACATTAGATTAGTTAGTAGTACCTTCTGTGCATGGCGCACCGACCCAGACAATGGCCCAGTGTGCGCGACGTGACACACGCTCTCACAAACAATCAGAGAGATATGCCTACGTAGCCTATTTCTAACAAATTACAATAATAAAAAGGCTCCCTCCTAACCCTGATTCACGCGATCATAAGTCTGCGTAATGCTGGAGAGGAGGAGGACAGAGTGCCAGGCTCAGGCGCTTTGTCTGTGACATCCAGAGGAGCAGGTGAAGCGACAACATCCGCTTCATTTCCACTCTTCTCGGCAAACGTTTCAACCAGATTTAACAGCTTAAAAGTCTCAAGTTTAGTTAGCTTCACCGTAGTCACAGTAAGCTTATGGAAAAAAAAAAGTGTCAGCTGGCAAATAACGAAAAGTAAACTCACCAATTAAATTTTACCACGGTCGTATGTAGGTTTTGCCACAAATGACTATTTCTGATATTAGTTTCTTATCAGTTTTAGTCACAATAAGGGGGGGGGGTCAATAAAAAGTCAAATAATCATGCTAAGAATTTTTCTTTTTTAAATCTAAGAAAATCAGATAGGCAAGGCATGATCTGTAACAGCCGTACAGCACACCAGTGTAGATTATTTACGTTTGTCGTGGTCAGTATTTATACATCGGTGGCTTTCATTAACGATCATCATTCTTAATAAATGACCTGGATAACAACAACAGGTGACGGTACATTTTCAGCACCGCAGGTGTGTGAACAGCGACACAGAGAGAAGTCTCCTATTTCTCTAATAAAACACTTTACCGCTGATAAACGCAGAGAAACACTTTTCCATTCCTTTGTGTGGGGGGAAAAAAAAGCACGTTCCTGAGCTCTGCAGCTCCTTACGTAATTTCCATTAAAAAAAAAATTCTAAATTACTTCTCCACTTCTATTGATGATTAAAAGTTGATGAATCATCCTCACGTTGGTTGGGTGGGTTCAACTGTATGGTTGACAAATTGAGATTAATAAAGTTGGCCACTACACAAAACCCCAAATAATAGCATTGTGCCTGGTGTGATTACTTTAATTTCCTCCTTTGCTTAAGATGGAAAATAATGTAATACCTGGTCCTGTCGGGGTCTGCTGCTTCAGGCTGCCTTCTCTTTCTCCTGATGCCAGCTTGCCGTCCTCGGCGCCTCCACCCTTAGCTCTGTGCCTCCTCTCCGCCTTGTCCAGCCTGCAGCGGAGCATGGAGATCTCCTCGGCTCTCTGCGCCAGCTCCGCCTGCTGCTCGCACAGGCTGCTCTCGAAGATCTTGGCGATCTCGCACACGGCGGCGGCAAGCAGGGAGTCCATGACGGTGGCCAGCTGAGCGTGGAAAGCACTCCTCACAGACTCCATTCTCCTTGTTTTTGTTTGAAATTAAAATCGTTTGAATGCCCGAGGCTGACCGACAGCACACCGCTGATGGCTTCTGAAAAAACGACACATGCTGCCTGAGCTACTTCCAGGACACAATTTGTTGTTGATAACAAACTAAAGTATTGGACTGGAGGTTTTATTTAATCATGTTTATATAAAAAAAAACGTAAACAGAAACAAGAAAATCCCGGTCTCGCATTCACGTTGTCGCTAGACGATATGTAAACAAGGACCCAACGACGCAATTAGCTTGTTTTAGCTAACAATTGGGTTGACTTCGTAAATACGAGACAACGGGGAAACAAAACCAACCGAGACACGTGTCGGTTGTTATTTACTGACTAAAAAACATCTACTGGTTAAGATAAAATGGACGTACTAGCCTCGCTGTCAACGAAAAACGCACGTTTCGGGTAGCAGGTCGGCACCTGTAAAGGGATGGCAGCAAATCTCGCGATAAGAAGAAAATAACGTTCGGCTAGGGTTGCCAGATCAGACTGTCTCCAGCCCAAACACAACGTAAAACCCGCCCAACTAAAACGAAAAAAAAAAAACATCCCAACCTCAAATTTTTCGCACTCATGTTAAAAGCGTACAACTATTACACATACAATGAGGGCGACAGCATTAACGCACAACTGCGCTTAAGCAAAGAAAAAGTCCCACAGGCTCTACACAAAATGCGCAATCATATAAATAAACAAATATCACTTTCCAATCATGTCGTCGTAGCAACTGCAAAAAAGTTAGCAAAAAGCTATACACAAATATCTAACTACATTTATATCTCCCTTTCTGGCTCAAACTGACATTTCTCTTCCACACACCGTCAGGGAGCATTTTCAAGTCAGCTACAATTATCAATCCCATTTGGAAAATTTACAATTGACGATCGATGACCAATTCAATTTTATAGTGACACTTGATAAACCAATGACGTCGTGTTCGACCGATTTTAGACATTTCAAAATAAAACAATGGGTCCCAGCCCAGCCCAATTGCGCGCAAACCCGTCCAATCTGGCAACACTGCTTTCTGCAGACGTGCGGGTAGGATTGCAGCTTTGAATCAGTTAAACTGAAAAGACTTATAAACAAAGAGGGTTTCTAATAGATTTCAAAAATAAATTTAATATAAATTTTAGGTGCAGAACAAGCAAACATAGCAGAACAATATGGAAAACAATTGCAGTGGGAACAAACAAAAAAAAAAAGAACTCTACCAAAATCTAATCAGCACTCCAGGATGAAACGTCTTGTAACCTTCCATTAAAAAAACAAAAAAAAAAAAACTTTTGCTGCCAAATTCTCACGATATATTTACAATCTAAAGATTTTAATATTTTTAAATCATACATCTTAAACGTTTAAAAGAACTTCCCAGTAAAATGTGTTTAAAAAAAACAATTGTAGTTTCTCTTAAGATAGTTCATTTCATTACAAACCCCAACTTCAACCGCACAGAAGAACTGCGATCCAACAGATGAAGAAATTTAGAAACATTTTAAAAACCCCGAGTAAAAAAAAATGTAACAAAGTTGAAAATCAAAAATTATTTAAGGGCGTGTAATCATTTTAACGGATGACATTAACGGGGTAAAACGGACAGAACTTGAAACCAACGATTCATCAAGTGACGCAGTTATATGAACAAAAAAAAAAGTAACAATAATATATCACATGCAAACAAATACAACAACAAATGATTGCAGAGATAAGACCATTACGTTACTTAAAAGCAAAATAAAAAATTCGACAAAACGAATCAGATTGAGCGTAAATGTAGGGACTTTTAGGCTAGGGTCAGTATCAAAGGGACGATGAAGCACTTGGACTTACCAGATGTTTTCACCTTCTAAGGATTCAACACAGCTGCATACATGACTAACTTTAGCCACAGAGAACGACTGAAGACGAGTACGAAAGGTAAAAGTGACCACTTTCTCAGAGAAGAAAAACTGTCTAATTCAAGATGATCTCTCACCATGTTAGCATTCTAACTGAAATGGTTTTAAAAAAAAACAAATTACGTTTTCTATTTCAGATTCATAAATAATACAAAGACAGTATGGTGGCTGTAAATGACAACTTCCAGAGTAACCATGCCCAAAGACGGCCACTGTGTAGTAGGTTTCTGCGCTTCCTGAGGTGTCCTCTGGCAGAGTTGGCCGTCTTGTTGAAGCCTTACTGCATTTATTCCTACGTACAGTAAGGCTGGAGGGGAAAAAAACACGTTACATGGAACATAACAGCTGAGCTTCATCTTCCCTGTTCGCATGCGGAAGCGTTTCATCCCGAGTCACAGCTGACAGAAACTTGTCACCCACAGCACAGCCAAAACCTCCCAGGACCTCCGATCTGATTATTCGAGCTGTTGTTTGGGAGTTTAGGCGGAGTTGTGCGTTTTTACTGGCTGTGGCTGAATCCTCGGCCTTCCTCGCCATCTTCCAAAGGCTTAGACCGTCCCAATTCTCCCTTTTTGTCGGTGAGACGCGCGCCAACTCCGTGCATACTTTTCATGTGTTTCTTGAGTTCCCTTTTCAGACCAGACCACTTCTGGCAAATGCTGCAAGTTAGCATCTCATTATCATCATTATTATTATCATGACGTCGCATGTGCTTTTTAAACTTTTTGGGGAACTTAGTCTTGAAGCCGCAGTGTTGGCAGACGAACCTTTGGATGGAGGGTTTGCCGTCGCCAACAGAAAACTGCGCGGTTCCGTTCTTAACCTTCTTCGTTTTGGTGGTACTCCGCACATTTTCTTCATTGGCAGTCTTCGCGCTGCGTTTCCACTTTGTCTTCTTCAGCGCCTTGTATTTTTCACAAACCCTCGTATGGCAGTTTGCGGCATTTAGGAAGCAGAAGGCCATGTTGCAGCCCCTGCATGTCTTCTGGTAACGCTTGTGTAGATTCAGGCCCCTTTTTTTGTCGAACACCTTGTAGCACTCCCCACAGGTGTATTTAACTCTCTTGACAAGTTTCGCTCGCTGCGGTTTCGCCGCGTCGGATTCACTAGCTTGGTGGTTTTTCTGCTCATTTATTTGCAGGGGGGACTCTTCGTCTTCTTCTTCTTTGGCTGTATAATTTACTTCACTCGTCTTTCTATTCCGAAGGCGGTCCAGACCCTTCAGGTTGCAGTAGTCCTCGTTGAGGCCTTGGAGTAATCTTTTGAGGTCCTTGCCAATTTTTGGGGGCTGGGATGCTTGTGCTGGCTCTTTCACCGGCGACCGCGTCTGTGTTCCACTCGTGGTAGAAACTGGAGAGGGGGGGGGGGGGGGGGCAAACAGACAAACAAATGCAGAATACCATTTGTGGGTGTTTGTTTTAGAAAAAGTAGTTTGCAAACAATATTGCAAAACAGGGGTCTGATTTACAATAACCTTAAAAAAATGCCTCAATTTGTCTCCATTATAGTTCAAAAAAGTTTGTTAAAATAAGTTCTCATTTGATACTTGATAGCCTCAAAGTTTGAGGCTATTAATCCCCTGGAACACAACTTTTTCATTGAAGAAAACAAAAACAAAAGTAGAAGAAAATGCTGGGGATGATTATACCATATGTACAGATTCCCATTCAAAGATTGGGAGATGGAAGTACATATAAAACAGCTAAAATACATAAAACCCTCTAACGGCGTCAAAGAATGGCCAATAATGCTTCATAACACAACTTACTTCTTTTGGATCTCCTGACACCTGGAGATCTCTGGAGGTCTATGGTGCGGTTGGCAACCTAAAAAAACAACAACAACATGTCTGGTTTGTTAGGTCATAAAAAGTTTTTAAAATGATCTTAAAGAAAACATAAAGAGGAAAAAAATTCCCAGTTTTTTATAAGGTTCAGACCTGGCACTAACATTTCTCTTACTTCAAATCATTCTTTCAAATGTCGTTTTCCCGAATAATGTTTGTGAATGGGCTGAAGAACATGTCAAATGTTGTTCTAAATTGGTCGACTGCCGTTATAGACACAACATGGATCTACAAAGTCTGAGGCTTCCCTAGGTTTTCAAAAGGGTGTTCATGGCGTTTTATTAATGTTTATTTAGAAAAGTACATGTGTGAGGCTCAAAATAATGGATTTTTTTGTTCACACGCCAATAAAAATCTGACAGTAACAGTTGCAATAGTGGTTAAATTGGAAAAAACATTATTATTATTATGTCTTACCTTTACACAGATACCAAAAGTTTGCATTTGGACTTTATTGTTCTTTTATTTTTTACTAAACTTGGAGTCATGTCAACGCCGGGTCTGAATAGGGGGCGTTGTCAAATTTAGAGTGAATGTAAAGAAAATAAACACTTTTGGGTGGATTCATACACTTCTTTGTGCACGTGTAAGGAATTAGGCCACAGGCTCCTTGGACTCATCCCGTTCCATTTTTACATGTAGAAGCAGAGTTAAAACTGCACATCTAAACCGGAGCTTTGTTTTATTGTCAGCCGATTGGCACCATGCGTGACATTATACACTAATTGCAAAGGAAAATCAACTAAGAAACCAGTAGTGCTTGAAAAAAATCAGCTTTAACACAAGTAGCACCCGGGGTTACTAATTCACCCACAACACAGCTCAAATGGAGTGATTTAAACTGTAGCTACAAAAATGAAAATATTTTTTTTTATTTAACACCTGCCTTTCAAGGGAAGATTTTGACATTAAGGTTAAGTTTGTATCAGTGCATCATAAGGTTTTTGCCATTTACTTCTTATTCTGTGACCGCTAAATCAGCTAAGTGGTAAAAGTCTTTGAACCAACCAAAGCCCACGTGTGAAGAGACTCTTACTCCAAATCACATCGCCCCAGAAAGTTTGTACTGTCGTCCCACCATCACGCGTGTTCCCCTTTCATCTACACACCTCGTGCTTCACAAGTGGAACAGGGGAGAGACGAATGGAGAACTGCTTCAGCCTTACACTGGGACAAAAGCCCTCTTCCTGCTTGTTCGGTGTATCGTAGCCCAGTGGAGCGCACCAGTCATCAGGCACTGCGCAAAAGCAGACACACAAAACAAGTTTAACCCCTTTACTGCAAATATTCGGATGATTACATTACATTTATGGATATGATACACTGCCCCTGTCCTTTAGGAGTCTTGAAGGACTGTTTGTATAAATATCACCGTAAAGAGTGCTGAATCCAGCTTTGTTTCCAAGCATAGGGCTGGACGATGTGGCCAAAAAAATATATCACCATAAATAACTTCATTTTGGTCGATGCAATATAATTACAGTTTTGATATAAACAAAATAGAGGCCTGAGATAGACTGCTAAGAATGTTTACAAGCAGATGCCTGTACAAACTTATGACGATTATTTTGCCATGTTTAAAAAAAAACTCCTCCAATCTAACATTTTAGAAATATTTGCCTTAAAAGACAAAACTATATAAAACCCAGAGCGTCAGGTCAGTAACAAAGGCTGTAATCATAAACTGTAATGTATATTGAAATATCGGAAATGTCATATCACCGTTATTTAATTAATTTACATCGTGACGTGTATGATACTGAATTATTGTCTCTAACATCAATAGTTGTTTTCAATGCTTTTCACTCTGTTTCAACTCCCTCCGAGTCATTTCTCTCTACAGCTTCCATTTTACTTTGTGAAACATTTCTAGTTTTTGGTGGCGGAAAAATATCAGAATTGAGGTTTTCTGTCAATATAACCACCTGTGGTACTGGTCCCTCCATTCTGGTAGGGCAGAGTCTCAGCCGTTTGGCGCTGGTGCTTTTAACCAGTCTGAGCCTGAGTCTTTATCAGTAACTGATACTGTGAAAACACCTGCGGCCCACAAACTCTTCTTTAGACGTCAATCTGTTGGGTTAAATATTTCCTCATTGATGGAAACTTGCCCTTATTGACCTGATTCGTCCCAGCTACCTTTAAACAGCTTGGTAAAAGCCTGTGGTGCAGCCACTTCATCATATCATCTTATTCAGACCTATTTCCAAACTGCCTGTTCTTTTTTTTTTTTTTTTTTCGATAACAGTATTTCTGAAAAGTATCAGCCAGGTTTGAAAAAGTGTTTTAATGGTCCATTTTTTATAAATGTTGCTTTGGGAATCCCTGCTTTTCTGCCTATTTTAGATCCAAGTGCCACAGATCACAGTGTCCTTTAATCCAGGCTTGAGCATGTGTGGCCATTAATGGCTGTGATCTACAGTGGATAAAGTATTAACGGATAAAAGCTTCTCAGTCAAGATGGATTTCATTCCTCAGCACCTTTTTTCTTCTGGAGATCCCCAAGGATCCATCCTAGGACCTGTTGTACTTTTCCTGCTATATGGTGATCCTAGGGTCTATTTTTAGGAAATGTATCTCTTTACACTGCTTTGTTAATGTCATTCTAGTCTATCTGCCCGTTGATAAAACTTTTTGAAGCCGTTATTGGACTGCCTTGTTAATATAAAGGCCTGGAAAAACTAAAACTTCCTCCATCTCAGTTCTACTAAAACAGAGGTTATGTTTCTTTCCAATACGATCCATGAACCATCTCTGTCAAACAACTGCTCTTCTGTCAGGAACCGTGGCATATTCTTTGACATCTCCTTTAAAATCTCAAACCAAATGAGTTCAGCTGTCTAACTTTTTCAAAGACTTCTTGCCAAAGTAAACCCGTATTTTGTGTTTAAGGATTTTTGAAATGGTGAGCCATGTTTTTATATTAACTCGCCAAGATTAGCGTACCGTATTTTTCGGACTATAAATCACCTTTTTTCCCCCATAGCTTGGCCATTCCTGCGACTTATATTCGGGTTTGACTTCTATATCAAATTTAAATGGTAATTCATTTTGAACAGCATGAATCAGGGAGTAAACATTACCGTCTATAGACGGGCTTGCAAGGCCTGTGAAAACTATCCTGCGACAAAATGTCCCTGATTTCTGGGGACTGTCCCCGTTTTTGATAACCTCTCCCTGATTTCAGTGCATCATGATGGAATAAAAAAAAGTTTAGCTCAACGAGAGGTATTCACCCGGTCCTGCCGCTGTCCCGACGTAGTAGAAGAGCTGAGCCCAACGCGCCTTCCCCGCACCAGATTTGTTGAGTCATGGGGTGGACGGGTCGGGAAAATGCGTGACAGCAATTGCGGTGGGGGGCAGCCGGCGGTGCACAAACCCCGCCGGCCAGCCGGCCGGCGGGGTTTGTGCACCGGCCGGCCGGCACCACAGCAGTGGCCAATAGGCCGGAGCGGCGCTTGGCTGTGAGGGCCGATCAACGCCGCTTGCGGCTTTAACATCCTTCATATTTGGCCTATCAGCGTACCTCGAGTCGCTGTTGCACGTTCCATAACAACAATGTTTAAAAACCATGGTTAGGAGACGTCTTCGACTTAGAAAAAGCGGCAGTTTTACTGAGTAAAACCAAGGGTAACGTACAGCGAAAGAGTGGAGGACAACGCATATTTGCCCGTACCTCGTACCACGTGATATGACGTCACGTTCTAAAAATAGCTCGCTCGTGGTACGCCATTGAGAAAGCTTCCTGGAAAGGAAGCGCAACTACGGAAAACAAGTCCAGTTGCTTTGTTCATTACAGGAATTGTTACAAAAATGTTGCTACTGTTTTTCGAGGGTTTTATTGGTTTTGCCCCATCATATTTAAAGTGTAGCTCAACCCGACATAAAGGTTCGCCCCAGGCACCTTTTGAAAAACGATGCTAAAGTACGTGGTTCCAAGAGACACGGCTAAGTGTGAGGATGAGCCGTGGGTCGGGATCTTGGGATGAGTTACACTTTAAAAGGATCTCACACGATGCCATACATGCACAAGAAAACTAAGAACAAACCAACCAGTTCCTCTTAGATCTTCCTCGGTCCAACTAGAAAAGTAGAGATGATCTGCTGCTGCTTCAAAACTGTGAAATTACTGATTCATAAAAGAGCTGCTCATAATTTTAAGACTTTCACGTTTTTTTTTTACCCCTCCTCTACTCCTTGGCCTTTGAATTAAAGCTTGATGTCGTAACTATTTCTACATTAGTTGGATCTCCTTCCAACTAATTAATTACTTTATTCACGTCTCCTGCCGTTCTTTCTTTCTAACTACTAAGAATGGTGAGGTTGCTATAAAGTGCTATACAGATAAAGATGACAACATTAAAAACGGGCCAGGACGTAGATTCTTTATCAATGACAGCTTTCAAAAGCGACAGCATGTTACTTTAGGAAGAATAATAAAGCAACCACAATACCTTCAACATCAATCTCAGGAACTGTGGTAGACTGCTCAGGGACATCTGGGACGACTTCTGGCTCTGTTTGGCTTTTATTCCTCTCTGCTCCGCTTTGCTTCTTCTGATCCGACTCTTTGAGCTTTAGTTCTGCAGTTTGTAGCTTCACTTTAAGCTGAGCGATCTCTTCTCCTTTGTGCGCCATCTCCATCTTATGGTTGTACAGCGCGCTTTCAAAAATCCTCATGACCTCAAACACGGTCGTCCTCAGGAGGGAGTCCATCGTTGTGGTCAGCTGGACCCGGACGCCTCGCATCATATGGTCGGACATGGTGGAAGAGGACTGACAGCGGCCTTCGGATCTCGTGAGATGTGGTGGAGGTCCTTACTGGCTAAACACAAGGACACGTGATCGGATTACAGCGGTCAACAACACAAAAAAGTTATTTACGCAGCTTTGTTGTTTGTTTTTTTTTTAACCATCATGTCTCATAAATTAAATAAGGTGAGATGCTTCTGTTTACACCAGTTCGCAGTAGAAAGACCCGTTCAGAGGACACTATAGTGCAACGTAACACAATCAGAAAGTCAGGGTACAGAGCACAAGATTAAAAGCTTACTTAAAATAAGTAGTTTATGTAATATATGGATGACTTAAACTAGTCTGCATAGTTGCAAATTTAGTGACGTTTGAGAACACCTGAAAGGTGGCCAACGCTCAGGCTCCGGTTGCAGTTTGGTACTTTTCGCGCGCGTGATCTTCCTCATCGTCAGTACCTGTGAGACGTACGAGGCGTGCTCGATACGAATGCTAACGATAGAATACATACGTGAATAAGCAACCTTCCCCGCGTCCTACCGAAGATTAATTTAATAGACGGATTGTGGAACTTCTGGCTTTTAATAAACAAAGCTTGCTGCTGTCTATCAAAATCCCTCCACAACAACCCTAATGAACTTAGAGCCACCTCTTGCAGACACGACCCGTCCGAACATTGTTAAGTACAGCAAACGGCCTTGTCTGGTATTACTGAA
Source organism: Fundulus diaphanus (assembly GCA_037039145.1). Classification (NCBI taxonomy): domain Eukaryota; kingdom Metazoa; phylum Chordata; class Actinopteri; order Cyprinodontiformes; family Fundulidae; genus Fundulus; species Fundulus diaphanus. Next base: position 36,610,687 of record CM073125.1, read on the forward strand.
ACATTTTTATTCTTAATAACTTTGTACTTTTCTCTCCACGTACCAGGATTAAGCATCGAATTTTACACGCAATACTGGAACCACACACTTCATTTGAAAGCAGTTTTTCCCCCAAAGTTAGGTGAAGAATTATATTAAGTTGAATGTTACATTAACTGTTAATAAACAACTTAAGACTTAAATATTACCATCAGCGTATGGTGGCAACCTCAAAAGTGACTGATACCGATGGAGAACGGGATCTACAATGTTCAGTAAATACACAAACAGACCCGGACTTTGTTAAAAATGTCCTCGTGAGTGCGACTTTATGTAACCGCTTTATTACCTTTGTTTCCAACATAATAGACTTAGACAACTTTATTTGTCATTTTGTATGCACAGAGTGCGTACAGAACGAAATTTCGTTGCACACAGCTTGTAAATTGCAGTAAAATTAAATTACAGTACAAGGTGCAGCAGTGATTTAAAAGTGAACAATTGAAATGTAGACAATGCAGGAGAAAGTCACAGTGTACAGGTGAGTATTTTTAAAACCATTTGTATGTGCAGAATTTATTGTAATACGCTAATAATACGCTTAATACGCTATTAAGGGAGTTTTACACCTTTAAAATTGCATTCTACCATCTAAATTGCGCTGGATATGTACATCGATGTAATTTGTTGTGATTAAAGCAGACCAAAAACTCTGCACTTGTTAAAAGTAAAAAAGCAAAAGCTCCAGAGAACGGCTATTAAAGATAGGCATCAGATGAAGCCAACGGAACAGAAAACTGTCTGGACAACCACGGCTCGTCTACTTTGCTAAGCTAAACGAGGAAATGAGACTCGCCTCCGCCATGTTTTCCTCAGCTATGCCCGACATGAATGTAAGCGGAGGAGAGCGTTCCGTGCCCCACTCGCTGCGTAACTCGATCCGTAAACAACTCGGATCAACGTTCTCGCTATGCTACGCGGTACTGACAGTCACGCATCGTGGCCTAGGAAGATACATCGCGTACAGACACCGTCGGCATAACCCAGACACCTCAGCGGTTACCAGAGCAACGCAACAGGCATTCAAAGATCCGTACCTGGAGGACAGCTTCATACGAGGTCAGCTTTGGCTCACCTATAAGGTGTTTTTTTTTTCTTCTTTTTTTTGGGTACGAATTCAGGGGAGACACGTGGATGGTGAGGGTTCCACAGCCCAAATGGACTTTTCCCGCCGAGTATCGCGATGACGTCGTACCACACTGCTTCTCACGCAGCCGCAAAGTTGGAATACGGCGGGGCGGTGCTTAACTCTGATTGGTTGATGTGTTACCAAGGAACTTCCTGTATGGAATGTTAAAAGGGACATTTTTTGTCTTCCTTTGCCTTGCAAAAGTTAAGTTTATCTCTTGTATATAACTGTTATTTTCTCTTTTTTTATAAAAACGCAAAGTGGAGATTCCTACTTGAGCATGTAATTAAGGTTAAAAAAAAAGAATAATGAATGTGAATTTATCATGGCGTCAATAAACGTCCCATTTAATAACTAAATGTTCCATTGAATTATGTTTTGCCTCACTTTTCTCTCTTCCTTTTTTCTTTTATACTTTTCTGTTTCTGTGTCCATTGAATTTTAAATATTCCCAAAATAATGGCCAATAACGTTTTTTTTTTTTTTTTTTGCATGAGTATTAAGCGGAGCACTGTAGTGAAAGCATGAATGAAAACCTTGCTGATTAGGTAGTTTCACAAACGTCATGTAGCATTTGTTTTTCTTTAGACTTTGCAGTACTGTCAACACCTGTCTTGACAGGCAAGGCAGATTTTTTTCCATGTATTTATAGACACTGGAAATACAATTAAGTTTGCTGGATAACTGTGTATTATTGAACAATAATAGATTTTTTCACCCCCTAATCCAGAATCAATACGTTTTCTTTTTTGACAAATTACAAAAAAAACGCAAGACATTTTGATCACTGAAAGCAGTAAAAGCCTAGATGCCAACTCCAGTTTCACGGTCTTGATTTTACATGTAATGCCTAGGGCACACTTCAGCAACAACCAGATGTAACCTGTCACAGACTTTGCAATGACAAGACATGTAATTATAAATTATACATTAGCCTCTCCCCTTATTTAGAGATCTCTTTTGCGACTGTTTTCTATTTAATTAGACACATTACAAGATGTGTAAATAAACTGGACTTACCAATGTTTTATACAGTCAGTTAACTCTTCATGCAAAATATGGGGGCCAGGTTATGGAACAATTATATTAAACTTGCACTCCAATGCATCTCTCTTGAACGTTTTAAAGATAAAAAAAAAGGTAATTTGAGTAAATTTTCAACAGTAGTGTGCACTTATTGTCTTCAAAGTGTATACATGTTTGTACACGGCTCTTCTTCCTCAGAAAACTGAAACAGTTTGGACTTTCCACCAATCAGCGAAAACACTTCTACATTGCTACCATAGAAAGCATGTAGGACTTATCACGGGTGTTGAGGTCAGCAAAGGGGATCCTGGGATGCCGTCTACAAGAACTGGACTCGGTTTATGCAGCACAAATCCAGAAAAGGGTCAGATATTTCACCACAGCAACATGCAGTGAAAATAAAAGGTTCTTGGTTGATACTTAACTGTTTAAAATGACTGCAGATTGTTTTATTGCGTAACTTAGTGTTTTTATATACGTTTTAAGCTTGAAATATAAGCCAACATGTCTCTTTTCTACTTTATAATTTTTTAATCAGGTTATGATGAACACCATTGTAAAGCCCTATTTATGGTTCAGCTTCAAAGACACAGGAAAATACTAAAGTTTTTAGGCACAATGCAGTATCAAGCTTTAAGGATTTGTTCTGATGCCATAAAAATAAGTAGTTTCTCCATTGCTGGTTGAGTGTTTTGCCATTAGATCTTAGATCGCAGATACCGTTAGTTTATTGGGCAATTCTTAAAGGACATAATGAAAACCATCCTCCAGGTTGTTTTTCAACCATGTTAAAAACTAAAGCAACCTGATAGTTTCAGTTGGATAAGTCAGAATAAGTAAAAAACAAAAAAAAATAGCCTAATAAGTAACATCATAGAATAGATCCTTGGAGAGGTTACAGCTGACTTATTTTTGCTTGAAAAGGGGAGCCTAGAAGTGGGTTAATGCGTTTAAAGGGAATATTAAGAATATATCAAGATCTTTAGAAATTGTTCTAAAATGCTAATAGCATAGATATACATGTCATTATTCTAGATTTAAATATGAAAAATAAAATAATAGCATAAGCTAGCAGTTTATCGAGAATTAATGGGTAGGATCATAACTAAGTGGGCTTTAGTTGTTTAGACTCAAGTTGTGCAGTAAAAGTATTCAATATATGCTTTAAAACTCTATTAAAGTCAACAGCATATTAGGAATAACTTATTCCATTTCTGGGGAAATAATATTCTAATTCATTGAATATGACTGTATATGTGCAAAAATTAGGTTAAGGGGTCTATTAAACTACATGTTATACAGAAATGGCAAGAAAAATGGAATAAAAAAATTAAGGCTAAACATATTTAAAAGAAGGTCGGTGATTTTTGAAAATGCCAGAATAAACAAAGAAAAGGGTGTTATAGCAAGCAGATTTGGTCATACAGGATTAAAGAGCCTGCCTAATAATTAAACGTGTTTTAGGAATTTGTGATTATTGCAGACAAAAGGAAACAGTACAACATATATTCTTAGATTGTGATAAATATTCACATGACAAGTATTAGTCAGAAGTCTTCATAAGAAGAAGAAGAATTTAAGAATAAGATTACTTACAGGAACATATAGGGGTATAGTCTTTTGTTGATATATATATATATATATATATATATATATATATATTTTTTTTTATTTTTTTTTTAACAAAACAGCAGTTTTTAAAAAGAATAATGATGATACCATACTTCCTGATTTATACTTTAACATAAAAGGTGGCGGTAATGCAGCACGCTATTAAAAAAAACCATAAGATCTACAGGGTTTGTTTGATTTATTTGAATAGCAAAGGATCAGTGCAAAGCAAAAGGGTCCAGTTAAGTGCTTCTTAGACAAGCTCTACAGTATTCTGGCTATTCCAACTCAGCTTCTCAATGTCTTTGTTCTTCATTTTAACACTTTTGACTAGGTTTGTAAAGTAGGAAAATGTTGGAATGGTCTTCTGTTTCAGAGCGGTGACCTCCATCTCAGCCAAACGTAGTGTTGTTCCAGGCCACGTTGGCTGCATCCATATCCACAAAGTTAATGTAAATCCTAAAATAGATACCAAGACAAACAGGTTAAAAGGAGCCGACCTTAGCATTGCACACCATACGAAGTGGCCGTGGCGCATTTGTTACCTGTCAGAAGAGATGCCCAGGTGTTTGTTGAGCAGCCCGCACAGGAGTTTCGAGTAGTGCTTGTTGTGAGCGCCGCTGATCTTACCAATGCTGTGGAGGGAGCAGAGTGCGCAGGGGTCTCCCTTTCCTCCAAACATCATCATCTGGTCAGGATTGATGTGCACAGCAATGTACTGGTACATGCAAGATGGATGCAAACAAAAAAAATTATGAAAATGGAGTCAGTTACAAATGAGAGGATCAGTTTTAGAAAAGTACACAAGAATACTGATGGGATTGCAGCTCTAATATTTGTAATCTATTTGCATCTATTTTTAACACTATATACATTTATTGAATTTTGTAATTATATCTTAATATAATTTTAAGACTTAAAATATTTTTACACAAAAAAATACTTGTATGTCCTTACAGCTATGTTCTTTGTTGCTTTTTTTATTATTATTATTTTGTCATTTAAGATAAAGCTGAATATACATAAAAATGCAGTAGTCTTTGTGATATCAACCTGTGCACAAGGCAGTTTTGCAGTTTCATGCATTTCCAGTTAAATCCTTTTCCAATCTGGAAGGTGAAACATTTTGGCCAGTTAGATGGAGTTTCCCTCTCCTTGATGGACAAACCTGGTATGGATTTTATTGGCTGACATGCTAAAGCTTACAGAAATTGATCAGAGCAACCCGATGTCGGAAAAGAAAGGTTATTGGGAAAAACTGTCTAAAACCAAGAGTTGGTGTGATTCCCCTGCTTTTCTTTCACATGTTTCATGTTACGTAATGTAAATAGACCAATCTGTGTCCCTTCAACATTTAATTTGCCACCAAATCCTATGCAGGAGTTTTGTTTTTAAACAATCCTTGTAAATTATTTTTTTATTCTGTTGAGTTAAAATCCTTTCGAATTTCACGTTATATTGACTTTAAAAACCTAAAAGATATTTTCCCATGCACAAGCACATCTGCACACAAAAAATTAATAAAAATTTACATTTTGCCAATGTCAATACTGCAGGGATTTTTTTTTTTACATTACCAGGTTTAACTAAAACCCCACATTCCGTCCAAAAACAAAAAAATATGAGGACTTTTTAAACAGTGTTTTTTTTGTTCTCTTTAAGGAGGACTAGCAGAGCATAAAATATTTTTAATATCCATTTTGGCCCTGCTGACTTGAGCCTCTGAGCATCTCATGAGGCTTTTAAAATTTTCTAGGTACAATTTATTTTTAAATGAATGCAAATCAAAAGCAAATGCGTTGATTTAGAGTCACCTGAAACAAGGTGTCCCATTTGGTTAATCATTCATCAGTGCTCAGCCCAGTCCATGTTTGCACAAGCATCTGCTCACATAGCAGAAGAACTGGGAACTGTAATCCAGTAAATATGTAACATAACATGGCCACACTGCATGACAGCAAAAATAAAGTGGACCCATGTGCACAACAACGCGGGCATATATCATGAGGTTCACGCCGATCGTGCAGCTCGGAGCGAGCCCGGGCCTACCTGCACGGGTTTGCCCATCGCTTTGGCCAGTTCCTCCGTGGCCTCGGACAGAAGAGCCGCAGGGACGTCGCTTTTGGCCACGTTGGTGTTCACCACGAACATCGGCATGATTGTTGCTGGATTTTTCCTCCACGGATCGAGCTACTGCAGAAGCTTCCCTCTCTTCCTGCTCACAGACGGAAGAAGGCGGGAGAATTTCCTGTTTCTTTTTTGTAGTTTTTAAACAACAATAATCTAACAAATCAACCACAGCGCCCCCCTCCATCCCGGAAGACTGACGCTTGCAGCTCCTCTGAGAGGATGTGACGTCCGCGTATCCGTTCAGGTGTTGGCACCTTTGGTTTGTTTGATGTAAATAACGTTAGTTTTCGCATTTACATTTACCTTAATCATTCTGAAGAATTATCCCTATTGAAGATTATTAACATGACATGATGATGATCATTAAACAGGGCCTTCAAAGTAGTCCACCAGTCAACTAGCGAAACAATTTAATATTCTAAATACTCATCAAATATTCTAACAAATAAAATAACAATCTCGGACCACAATAGACCAGTTCATTGTTATTGTTTTGATGCGGGTTTTTCGCGCATGCGCGCCGGACCGGTAGGCAAAAGACGAACACAATGGCGACGCAAACAGAGAAACTGACGAGTTCTCCACGTATTTTTCTTCTTTAGATAACGTACTACAAGATCGTTTTAAGAGTAAGTTGATGGTTGATGAGCAGAATAAAGTTGTATTTACCGGAGATGAAGTGTAGACTGCAAATTCTGTCGTAGTATGATCGCTCCCCCAGTCCATTGGGATTATCTGCCTGCGCTCTTTTCATTGAAAATATCCAATTCTTTCTGCGTCCTTCCTCCTTCGGTAAACGACAGAAACGTACATCCAACGATTTGGAATGCCTCTGTGTGCAACCGGGAGCACAACAAGTCGTAGGCATTGCTTAGATTACAAAAATAAACGAACTAAAAGTATGCTCTAAATCACCCGTTTTGTCATGTTGTAGACGAGAGCAGCTCTGTTTTTGCCTACCAGCGGGACCCGGAAGTAGCGCGGACGTCACGCGTTACGTCACGCGTGAACTACCCTATAGTAGTTTTATGCACCCTGATGGCAGCGCTGCAAAACGATAAGATAACACAGTCACAGCAAGAAGCAATAGTGAATTTTTCTGGTCCTCCATTAGGCTGCTTTAGTTTTCTCAAGATATGGTGACTTCCTATAAAAAACAAAAAATAAGTAGGTTCATTTACGTACCCCTAATATTACTTTATTGTCCTATTAGTCACTTTATATTTTTATTCTCATTCGTTTTTGCAATTTATCTTTAATAGTAATTATTATTTATCTGCCTTTATAAATGATCAAGAACATTGATTTGTTTTAGAGTGGTTTCATTGTACCTCTTATTTTCCTAGGTAGCCCATATTACAATAAATATTCTTCAAAAATACTATATTTAGTCATTGTGGTGTGGTGCTAAGATTTAAACCACTTTAGACTTTAAGAGTCGCATACATGGTATTTGTTTTATCTACCTGTCTTACTACTTTTTTCAACTAATGGTTATAATGGTGGTGATTTATTTATTTAATTTGATCTAATAACATTTGTTTTCAAAAACATTTTTACTTTTCGAGTACACTTAATATGTCACATGATTACAAGAGAAACTCTCTCTAAGATAATCGAATATAATAATCCTTTATCGTCCCAATGTGAGGAAATTCATCAGCAACAAGTAAGGGAGAGAATCTGCAATAGAAAAAAAATTACTACTAGAGTTATTGAAAAAAATCTGCATACTCGGATTTGATGAAATGAGCCACTCGGTAGGGTTACTTAAAAGTGTGCATGTATAATTGTGCATACAGAACAGCAGGGGTTTAAACAACTTATTGAGCTGATGGCCATAAAGTCTTAACAGCTGCTTGGAGGAAGGGTCTGCGATAATGCTTCTTTTTGCGTCTATTTCACTAAACCTATAGTTTAAATTGGAAATGTAACCCACCATTAGAAATACATTTGGTTTGTTTTGCAGATACGCTAAATGGAGTGGTGATTTTTTTTATTCTATGGGAACTATTTAGTGTCAGGAACAAAATAAACAATACAAATTGTGTGTGTGTGACTTACTTTATAATAAATTATTTCATGAGGTAAAGCTTCTAATGTAATTAACGGGGGACTGGTCTGTCCCGGGTAATCCCCGCCACACACACATAAAAAAACAGTTCAGTAAAAAAAAAAAAAAAAAAGCATGAGTATTTTTTTTAAGTTGCGCTAAACGTCGCAGTAGGGTAATTACGGTAGTGGGCAGACAGCGCTGAGGGAGCCGAGGAGGAGGAAAACAGCAGCAGCGCAGGAGGAACGGAGACGGACGGGGCTGAAGTTGGACTGCGCTGCCTCTTTTTTTATCGACGCTATCTCTCCGCTAAAACCCCACCGCGGTCGGTAGAAGCCCACTGCATGTTTTCATGTTACGTCCGATGAATTAATACGTCGGTCATCATCCGCAGAAGGTGCGTATGAAGAGCTGAATTAGCCTCGCTGCTAGCGCCAGAGACGCCGCTGCGGTCCACTTTAACAGTCTTACACGCCACAGAGTTTACTAACACCGACGAAGATTTTGTTGTTCGGCATTTATTTAAAATATAAATGCGACGTCGCCGCCTTTACGACTTATAGGGCGACGGTGTAGTTAAATTGTTACAGGTGTGGTTAAGTACATATCTACCGAGTCCGCTGAGATTTAACAGTTGATTAAAGATACAGGAGCAGCTAGCTAACTGAAAGTAACGGCTGCTGGCGACTCAAGTGATTTATTACATTTTTTTCATCTTTTCTTTAACCGATTGGATTTGATCGACTTTCAGGACCCAGTTTGTAAATATGCTTCGCGCGTTAATCTGTTTGGGTGTTGATCGGATCCACAGCTCTCCGGGTCCGGGACGATGGAGGAGTCGGTGAGCGCCTTCGAGACGCATCTGACGGCCGTCATGGACAGCCTGATCCGCGCCTCCGTGTGCGAGATCAGCAAGCTCTTCCAGGAGACGGTGAACGAGTACCTGGTGGAGCTGTCCCTCAACAGGAAGGAGAACGAAGCGCTCAGGCTGCGGCTCAAGCTCACCGAGAGCAAGCTGAGGACGGAGCGCAAGTACGGGATGGGCTGGGCGGCCGGCCGCCGCAACGCCGGGCTGGCCGCCGGCGAGGAGGTCGGGGGGCGGCAGAAACGGAAAGCTGACGCCGCCGTCGCCAGTGAGTATTTTAAACCAGAGTGGCTGAAGACTTTAACACGGCCTTTCTCCAACTTACACCCCGAGCGATTCCAGCACACATACATGTACCTCTTTTGTTTGTGTTTTGCTCGGAAGGAGCTTTAATTTTGCTGTGCAGACAAACTGACACGCTTGTTTTGTTGGAAACCATCTGGCGAGAGCTGATCTTTCTCTCTCTCTCTCCCTCCCTCCTCCTCCGCCTCCTCTTCATGATCTCTCCCTCCATCCTTCACCTCCCCCCTCTTCTCCTCTCTTTCCACTGCATTCTGTCCCTCCCACTCCTCTTTGCTTTTGCTCCCTCCCTTCCTGCCTCGCTCCTCTCCTTCTGGCTCCCTCCTCCCTTTCCCCGCTCCTCCTTCCGCTCTCTCCTCCCCCCCCCCCCATCTCCTCCTCCTCCTGCTCTGGTTCTCTCCTTGATCACGTTGCACACACACACACACACACACTCTCCCCCGCCTCCTTTCCTCTCCTGCTTCTCTCTCCACTGCCCGCCATAATTACACACTCAACTTCTCTCCTCTTTTTTTCCCACTTCTTCACGCTCTCCTTCCACATGCCATCCTGTTTCTCCTCCTTCTGAACGACTCCACTTCTTCCTCTCCTCTATCATTTCTGTCACTCGTTTTTTTCCCCTCCTTCCCGCTCTCCTGTGTGTCCTTCTACGCCCCCTCTCCTCACTTGTTCATCATGCTTACTCCTCCCCCTGCTTGATTTCTTCTCTCCTTCACCCCATCCTCTGTCCCACTCTTTTCCCCATCTGCCTCTCCAACGTCCCCCATCCACCTCCTCCGTGTCTCCCTCCCACTTCTCTCCTTCATCCTTCACTCTTTGCCTTCCAATCATCTCCTCCCACTCATCTCTCTCCCCCTCATATTTCATCTTCTGTCTCCCTGTGCCCTCTGCCTCCACACCTCCCTTCCTCTCATCCCTCGCCACCCTCCCCTCTCCGCAGGAGGGAAGCTGAAAAAGGTCCCAGCAGCAGCCCATAGCAAAGGATGGCCTGAAGGTGTGTGGGAAGAAGAAGAAGAAGAAGAAGAAGGAGGAGGCGGCGGGGGAGGAGGAGGAGCCGGAGTTTTAGGCATAGCAACGGGAGCAGGAGGAAGAGGGGGGAAGGAGGCCAGGGAGGCGTACCTCGTCCAGTTCCCCCAGGAGGAGGGAGACGAGGGGGAGATGGCGGAGGACGAGGACGGGGAGGGCAGCCTCGGCGGCGAGGGGGAGGAGAACGCCGACATCAAAGAGGAGGTGAGGGAGACGGGCTTTCTCAGCGGAGGAGTAGGAGGAGAAAGTGGCGCAGCATCACCGTGTTGCTCGGCAGCTTCATGTAGACTGAGCAGGAATGTTGACAGAGAGATAATGAGGAGAGGCGATGAGAGCTTCGCTTGCGTTTCACCACCAACAAATCATGGCAGAGATGCTGAGGATAAAGGGAACGCTGCTGATTTGATTTATTTTATTTTAGTTTTTTTAGTTTCTAGAGTTTCCCCCCCCCCCTTGAGTGGAAACCGTCAATTCTCGAGCACAACGCCCCTTTATGATAATTCTGGCCTAGATGAGGAGCTTTTTGCTGTGCAGCCACACAACCAAGTGGCACCTTCGCGTCTCAGCTAAGTCTTGCCGTGTTTGGGGGGGAAAAAACGGCGTTAAAAAGTGAAGCGCTTACTGCGCCTCGCAAAAATTATTCACTTGAACATTTCCATGTTTTGTCACGTTACAACCACGAGCTGCAACGTATCTTCCTGGGATTTTATGCGACACACAAATTAAAGTCGTGCATATTGGTGGAGCTGAAGGACAACGATGGTCTAAATCTGAAAAGTGTCCAGCCCTCTTTACTCCACCGGTGCCGCTGACTGCCTTCAGAAGCCACCTGATGGGTAAACAAGAGTCCACCCGTGTGAAATGTAATCTCAGTAAAGTGTCCTGTGAAGACCTCAGAGGTTTGCTACAGAACATCAGGGAAGACCCAGCAGACAGGTCCTGGTTAGGTTATACAACAATATTCCAATCTGTGGCACAACATCAATGACAGGGACGTCCACATTACTCACTGACAGGATGGGCTTTAATCGGAGAAGCAGCTGAGGGGCCCATGGTAACTCTGAAAACACCATCCTCACCGGGAGGGCTTTTCTTCAGCAGGGAATAGAGATGATAGATGGAGCTGATAATTCATTTCAAGAAGAAAACCTGTTGGTGTCTTCAAAAGACTTGGGACTGGGACAAAGACACAGCAAACCCATTCATGTTTGAATGGTCCCGGCAAAGATGAGAGACAATCTAATTAAGCATCTGGGTTAAGGTTTGAAAATTAATATTGGGAGATTCTCTCCATCCATTATGACTTAAGCTTGAGCTCAATTGCAGTTTTTAGTTGTCCAAAAGACTTCCAGCTGCAAAACAGTCAAGATGACTGAATACAAATCCACACCATAGTTTCCAGATTTTTATTTGAAGGTTTGTGGTTGTTGTGATGGAAGGCGAAACCATTCAAGGGGGATAAATACTTTTTGGAAGGCGTGTATGTGTAGAAACACCACCGGTCCATCCCTTGAGTTCAGGGGACTTATTATACCTGAATACTGCATAGGTCACAGTGGAGGCACTTTGTATTTCTGAAAGTAACCACTTACAAATGGACTCCATCGCATCCATACAAACTTCTGACATTGAATGATGTGCTAATGCAAGTTTAACTAAACAGTGGCCATACTTTGGCTTTTATTTGACTATTAGCAGTCTTTTTCCCCCTCCAAGCTGAAGCCACACCAGCATGTCTCTCACATCAACAGCTGCTTAACTATATTTTCATGTCAAGGAATGGCAGCATAAAAAGTTTTTTTTGTTTACCCACTCACAGCCCTCTGCAGCTCTGGATTCACCAATTATTTTAGTTTTCCACGTGCTAGGAACTGTCTACAGGTGCCTGCAAACAGCTGTTTTTTAGGACAAGGTGTGGAGATGTTTCTTTTCTTTTTTTCTTTTTTTTTTTTGGTATTTACAAAAATTTTAAACATTCCCCACTTGACCTTCAGAACCTAACCAAGCCCTAACAATTAAACTAAAGCCTGAGATCTTGGAAATGATAGTAAATCGAGTCTTAAGTAATATTTTTCCAATTGAAAATGTTTAAAAAAAAAAAAAGAAGTGAGATCTTGCGTTTTAACTGATTAACAAACAAATCTCATTTCCTTCCATGACTCTGGTGTTTGGTCTCTAACTCTGTGGTTCTCTGTGCAGTTTTCTCAAACTGAGGGCTATCAGCCAGCTTCTCTGAGGCTCATAAAGGAAGCTTTGAAGATGAATCCGCCCAACCAGAACCTCCACACTGGCTCAAAACCCCAGAGTGAAGGTAATGAGCCCAGGACGCTCAGACTGAGGGAGGGCAAGTTAGAAAATCTTCAGACAAGCAGTTTTAAAGAAAGTGGAATTGATGCCTCGAACCAACTCTCTCCTGGCTCTGTGTCTCCCCCGCAGACGTCTCGGATCGCCCCCCGGCTCTTCACCACAAAGCGGAGCAGGACTGGGCTCTGAACCGCTCCGAGCCATCAGACGGGGGCATGACGATGGACGAGCTTCGAGGGCTGGAATCCGCGCTGATAGCCGAGAGAAGCCGCGAGCAGGCTTCCAGGGCGCCGCCGCAGCGTGACGCTGAGGCGGGGAAAGGAAACGGGATGAGTGCGGCTCCCAAGTATATTGGACTGGATGGACTGGAGCAGGAAGGAGAGCTGGATACTCAGCCTCCTGCTCTGCAGAGAGAGGACAAGGTTCTACAAGCTGGTGCGAAGGATGCCGTGAGTCCCGGAGGCGCCGATGGAGCGGAGCTGAAGCTAGGCTGGCCGAAGAAGCTGAGAGAGGTCGACTGTGGCGCTGTGAAGCCTGAAGAGGGCGCCGCAGAACAGGCAGCGTCGGAGCAGCTGGCCCATCTGTCCGCTCCCGGCAGCGTTGAGGAGAGCGGAGAGGAAGACGGCGGAGGAGATCTGCTCCACTTCTGTCCTCAGTGTGGAGGAGGCTTCCCGTCAGAAGCCGAGCTGGACGAGCATCCGTGTCCACTAGGGGGCGCCCACTTACAGGGCGGCGGAGCGGAAGGCGGCCTCTTCCCCTGCGCCCACTGTGGCAACACGTTCAGCCACGCCTGGGCCCTCAAGAACCACGAGTGCGCCTGCGCTGCCGAGCGACCGCACTGCTGCGAGATCTGCGGGAAACGCTTCACACACTCGCGCTCGCTGGAGCGCCACCACCTGGTGCACACGGGCGAGAGGCCGCACCGCTGCCCGCAGTGCGGCCGCTGCTTCAGTCGCCTCAGCAACCTGGAGCGGCACCAGCGCATCCACACGGGGGAGCGTCCGTACGGGTGCGAAGCCTGCGGGAAGCGCTTCAGCCGCGTGGAGTACTTAAAGAGACACCAGCTGATACACAACAGCGAGAAGGCCACGCTGCAGTGCTCCAACTGCGGGAGGGGCTTCTTTGACATCGAGCAGCTGAAGAACCACCAGTGCTTTTAGAGCCGTCGTCTGAGGACTCTGGAGAAAGTGGAAATTAGTGGAGGAGTGTGGCTGGTGCTCTGCGTCACTCTCAGTGATTATCTGTGAGGCTAAAAGTGCACATGTGGGTGATTTTTGCTGGCAAGAAATCAACTCTAAAACTCATTTTATTGCAGGAAAATAAAATCTCTGCCATGTTTTTTTTTTTTTTTTTTTTTGTGAACTCGTGTAAAACCTGAACTTATTTATGGGGAAGACTACGTTGTGAATTTTTATTATTTTAGCAATAATAATCCACTTGTATTAAAGCGCTGTTCTTTTCCCGCCAGTATAACTGAAGGTTTTGTAAGCTTTGTATTTTGTATCTTTGTGTTTCGGTGACCGTTACAAAAATAAACACCGCGATTCATCCAAAAACATTTCCTGCTTGGCTTTATTTAAAGATTCACGATGACCTGATGTTTGATACTTTGTACTGTTACCGTGTACATTTGTTATCAGAGTGAATCAGAGTATTTTATTTGTCGCCGCGGCGACATTTGTCTTTGGCCACTTTGGTTCACATTACACATAATGAAGGCAAAAACTGAAACTGACAAACAGGCAATGAACAATGGTTACAGTGTATTTCTTTTTTTTTTGCATTCAGGAAAGTCACAGATATAGTTGCTGCCTCTCAATAAACCTCTTTCCAACAACTTGACTCAGATATTTTAGATTCTAGAGAGGGAATCCTGAATGGTTGGCTTGATCCTTTTAGAAGACTTTCACATAAAGGCATTCACGATGAAGAGGAAAAATATCCTCAAAAGCGGTGTTAGGTGTTAACCAGGACATCTTGATCACAATTCAGGAAAAAGTAGAAAAGGTAATATTTAGGATTATTGGCAGCAACAAGAATTGCTGCACGGAGATAACTTGATATTCTGTAACTAATGTGGATCAATTACACATGATTATCATGCACAATACAATTTGTCCCTCTGGTTTCATATTCCTGTGGTGAACATTTTGCTTTCATGGGCTCCAAGTCTCAGAGTTAAGGTAATGATCCCTGGAATCTCTGTCGAAAGCAGGAAACTTAGTAAGTCTTTCACGAAGATGCATTGCTTAAAACTGACAAGATATGGATACCTCATATAATGATAAAAATGTTTTGTTACAAATGGTCAGCAGGGTTAAAAGAAGATGCAAATTAAAAGCCAGATTTAAGAAGAATTAAAAGTGAAGCTACCAGGAAGCCTTTCTCCTCTAACGTTGCTGTAATCTAGAACTGCTTATCTGGCGTACCTGGTGAAGTACACGGTGTTAATTGTTCAGACACAGAGTCAAGGTAAGGAAGGCTGAAACCTGGCCACCACTGAACAAGATCCTTAACATAAAAGGTCAGAACTGGGCCAAGAAACAGCCGAGGATTTTTTCCTGTTTTAATGGCCTAATGAGATGAGA
This sequence comes from Fundulus diaphanus, assembly GCA_037039145.1. Classification (NCBI taxonomy): domain Eukaryota; kingdom Metazoa; phylum Chordata; class Actinopteri; order Cyprinodontiformes; family Fundulidae; genus Fundulus; species Fundulus diaphanus. The sequence continues at coordinate 36,625,758 of CM073125.1, forward strand.
GAGAGACTTGAAAGAAGAGATGAATTGACCTGATTGGGTTAGTAATAAGCATGGAGCTCCACTTCTATGCAGACACCAACAAGGTGGAGGTGGGAGATGGTAGGCTGCTGGTATTGTTAAAGGTGAACTAGCTGTCCTTGAAGATGGAGTCAAAAATCCATTATTTAACCTACTGCCAGTTTTTAGAAGACATTTTTTTTTTTAAAAAACACTATGATTTTGATGCAGGACAGTGCTCTGTCGCTTGCATTGAACACCTCCCTTGCCTGGGTAACAGCCGTAAAGATATTAGAGTTATGGCATAGCGCTCTTATTCAAATGACCTAAACCCTGCCTGTGCAAATTCTCAGCTGTCCGGGTCATCGCAACAGCAATCAGGCTTAAATCGGAGGAAACTGGACTTCCGTTCTCTTCTTTCTGAAAACGTTTCAACACCTATCCAGGAGTCTTTGTAAATTCTGGGGGCTCACACTTAAGCAACCTGCAGTTGGTGCGCTGCTGTTTTTAAGGACATGGAGGTCCATCCTCCTAGGCACATTCTAAGTCAGATGCAAATCAATGACCCACCTTCACTGTCCTGGGTTGTTAGAAGCTATTGCTTGGTGTGAGTGGAGGACTTGGTCACCTGGATCATGATGAGATGCTGATGTAATCTCTTTGGGATGAGTTAGAGGACCGAGCTGTAAACACTGGGGAGTTGGAAGCACAATCCTACCCTCTGTTCAATGATGGCTTTTCTCTTTTAACCAAGATGACTTCTTTCACCCCTATTTCAAACCATCTGGTCTCCGTGTCCAAAATCTGGACAACATTGGGGTCTAAAGTATATGTCCTTAGTTCTTGAGCTGCAGGTGGACTGCTGAATGTTGCCCGGAGATGCTGGCCCTCCTGTACTGTGCCATGCGTTTATGTAGCTGTTGTTTAGTTTCTCCAGTGTAGCAGTCCTCGCTGCATTGAATACCTTAACTTCTTTGGTTTGAATTTTGAATCAAGTGTCATCCACGTGTCTAAACCAGTGAGTATGCGGTGCTCTGCTCTTCACATCCTCCATGTACAAATCGGCCACGATGGGTGACACTGGGGAGCTCATGGCAAACACAGGTTTCTGTCGGTAAAAGCTTTCTCTGTACTTGAAATAAGTGGTTGAGAGACAGAGGTCCAACAAGTCACAAATCTGGTTTTGGTGTTAAATTGGTCCTAAACCCTATGCTGCAAACATGTGGGCCCTTGTTCAATGAGAGATTTATGAAGAATGAAAATAGTCCTCCTATCTGAACAGCTTCTGGGAGGCTGTGGTCACTGTAAAACAAAAAGTGTCAGTAGATCAAAAAATTGACAGTTTGCATGAATGGTTACGGAAAACAATGGTGGCTATCGGTCAGATGTTTATTTTACATTTTCAGCAAGGTTTATGTATACATTTTGAGTTATTATTCTCAACTTTTTTGTCAGTCATTCAATCAAACTGCATAATAATTCTGCATAATAACATTTGCCCCCTAATTGTGCACAGATATTCTCTTAAGAAAGCCAAAACCTCATTTTACTTTCTGAGGTTTATTAACATTTTGAATTAACAGAGAGTACTGCTGCTTAACAGAAAAACCTTATCCACAAAATTGCAATTTGTCCCTAACTGTGCACATTTAGCTACCGGAGAGCCAGTAGAGGGCGCTGTATGAAAGGCAGTGTCATTGCAGTGCTCCATCAGTGGGAGATGCATATGCACAAAAGAAAAAAATATTTTAGAAGCTGAACTGGATAAGCAAATCTGTCCATTAGGTGGCAGCAGTTAATGGGGCCAGTGGGCCAATAAAAACGAAAACATATTCGTTTTTTTCCTTTTTTGAAATGGAATAGTTAGGGGCATGATTGAAGTGTTGTGTAATAACACCGGGTACTGATGGATTTCTTTTATTGGCCAATATTTAATATTTGGAGCCTGCCATACCAATTTTAATGTTTTTTTAATAGCAAATTTCTTTAAAATGCAAAGCAAATGGGAGGTTTATAAGTGTGAGGGTTCCTATCCAAAAGAATGCACTGTTTTGAAATCAGCCAACAGGAAAATAATGCAAGATCACACTCAAAGGCTGATATAAGGTCACAATAAATGTAAGGGACTGTTGCAGTCACCCCTCCCAAGTGACTGTTCTCACATCAGGGGGGCCACTGTATAAATCCCCCTGGGCATGGCACAGCCGCTCCCTTTTGCCTGGTGCTAAGTTGGAGCAGCATTGGGGAGAAGACTCATCTTCCTTTGCGGAGGATCCGTCTGGAGTTTGAAGAACCGCCACATATGCAGGCTGGATCGAAGCTAAGTCTGCAGCCTGTCCTCTGCTTAATCAGATGCCAGAGTACAGAATCCGTCTATGCAGAAACCAGCCTTGTGATTTTCCTCAGTTGTTGTATGAAAGCTGAGTACACTGCAGTCTCCAGAGAACGAACACAGCCACATTTTAATAAATTTTTCCTCACAACTTCCCTATACGTAATTGGGCTGTTCTACATAAATAGCCCCTAGTGAATGGTATGCATCAAACTTAAAAGCCCCAGACTTCGGTTCAATCCAGGAAACCAATGCCTGGGGCTTTAAATCCTGGGTCTTTTAATGGAAAATTGACTATTGTTAATGTTTAAGTCCAAATTTGCCTGGGGTTTGAAATATTTTTGCGCTAGCATTTACAGTTAAATGGTTGTGCAGGCCAATTTTTAAGAGATCTTATACGTGTAATGCTTTCCTGACAGGCTCATTGAGGGATTGGAGTGCCTCAAGGTGGCTGAGGCAATGAGGGCCCATCCTGACATCCTTTGCCCCATCTATGTTTCTGGACATACCCAGCTAACAGTTCAGAGCATGATGACTCTTTTTGAGACCATTTTCTCTCCACCTGGCAGCAATGCCCGGAGAAACGAAAATTTGAGCCTAACCTTTTGGAGGGACTGGCTTATTGAAGTCGGCGGTATGTTGGCATGCACATAATTACTTGGTTATATACAAACTTTCAACAAAAGTAATCAAAAATTGTTTTTCCTTTTGATGGTTCAAGAGCAGCCAGCCTTTAAGATATATTTATTTTTGTCTCTGGAGTGGAACAAATCCCTCCACTTGGCTTCCCCCAGAAGCCTTAAATTGAGTTCCTTCACACCCTGCATGAAGATGGTGCCCGGCGGCGCTGTCCTGAAGCCAACACATGCAGTGTTATTTTGAGGCTTCCTATTCATGCCACATTCGACGAGTTTGTGGAATATATGGAGTCAGGAATTCTGCAGTCTCCAATTTTTGGTTTATTTTTATTTTTTTCTTGGTTTCTGTTATTTTGATGTGCTACTACCCTTACACATTTGAGATAAGTTTTGAATTGTTTGCTTTATTGAGCCCAAGTACATAAGTTGTTACAAAATTAAGTTAAAAGATTTGTTCCTAAAATAAGGCTCTGTTTTTCTGAAAAAAAATTCTAAAATGGTATGAAACGTAAATTCTAAAGCAATATATATTACCTTGAATTTCTACTACCTATCTTATTGTCCCTACAGCATATCCTAGGTCAATAGTATTATCACAGTTGTTAAAACATCAAAGTGGGTATACATTCCTATAAAACCATCAACCACAAGCAACAAAACATAGTGGCATGTTCTACTCCAATCTTCATCATCATGTCCCACAACATAATTCTGTTAACAAAGAAAAGTGTGTCATTAATGAACAAGCTAATTTAGCCAAGCTTCAAATTATATTAGGAGACAGTTGGAAATGTGAGCAGTAAGCAGTAGCTACCCCTTTCTTTTGAAATAATTTAACTTATTAGAGTAGATTTATTGTATGATTTTGTACAGTGTGTTAATTGAAAATACTAAGGTTTATGTTTGTGTGAAATATTGCCTGTTTTTTTATCTTTTCATTTTTTTAACCACTTGAATTTAAAAAGTACAGACATCTTTATTAAGCTATCAAAATGACATAGAACTGTATTAAACAAAGTGAAGGAGAAGGTTTACTTTGTGCCAATCATGGCCTTCATGCTGCTGAAAACCTTGAATGCTTTGTATCAAATCAGATATTCTTAATCCTAAAACTTAAGCTGTGTGACCCCAGAGCTTCTGATTAAAAAAGGGTGGCATTTTGATAATTTTAAATATTATCAAAAGGCAATATTATTGTGACCTATTATGAGATTTAACCCTTTTATGAATGAATTATGGGTGGCATTTTGATCATTTTAAATATTAGAGAGTCCTCCAAGGATAACTATGTTTTGTCAGTTGATATTAATAGAAATGACTTTCATTAAATTGCACCAACAGTTAGCGTCCATTGACCTATTATGCCCCCTAGTGTCGGAAACATTTTTTAGTCGGTTGAGCTACGATTAAACAATCCTGTGATCCAAACACTAGATATCATGTAAAGATTCATGTTTAGATTTCAACAAGATTCGTCAAAATGAAAAAACAACATTTTTGTAATTTCTAATAAAAACTTAGACAACAGAAAATCTACTTCCAATGTTTGTAATGGCGACGGGAACAGGCAACAATGACAAAGACCAACGACAAGGACCAACGACATGGACCACCAGCTGAGAGCAATGACATTAACCAATGACGGAAGTTACAGATGTGCAGACAATTACGCGAACCAACAACAGGGGGCAACAGCATCATAAAACAACTGCAAGGGGTAGGCTAGTTTACTGCACATGAACTGGCAAGATCACAATGAGTAAACACCACAATAGCAGCTTAGAGACATACACATATATGCAACGTCTACATGTGCAACATGGACATATCAAACATAGACATATGCAATATAGACATGTGCAACATAGACATATGCAACATAGACGTGCAACATCTACATGTGCAACATAGACATATTGAACACAGACATATGCAACATAGACATATCGAACATAGACATATGCAACATCAACATATGCCACATAGACATATACAACACAGACATATGCAACATCAACATATGCAACATAGGCATATGCGACATCTATTTATATGTGACATCTACATATGCAACATAGACATATACAACATAGACATATGCAACATCAACATTTGCAACATAGACATATGCAACATCTATTTATATGTGACATCTACATATGCAACATCTGCATATGCAACAAATACATGTGCAACTTATACATATGCAGACAACACATATGCAACAATGTCACAACATCTAGACACATTACATCTACTTATTTTTGATACAAATGGAATCCCATACACAACATCTAGACATATTACATCTGCTTATTTTTGGTACAATCGGAACCCCATAGATATTACTATTTCAATAATGACAAGTAAAAGGTTATTGATAATCTCAGAATATCTCAGAAGTTTGACTTTTTGACTATAATACTTATAGCAACCAGACATCAGATTTTCCGCTCCATGGAACCCATGTTGATGCTCAGTATTGCACCAATATGGACCTTTAATTTGCATTGTACTAAATGATTTGTTTTCAATGGACAATATTAACATCAATATTAACATCACACTATATAATTCTATTAATGGGAATGGGGGGGGGGGGGGTATTACTTCTAGTTAAATATTGTAAGTAGTTTTATATCCTGCACTTTTGTACTTTAACTTGAGTAAAAGGTTTGAGTTGATACTTTTACTTCTACAGAGGTATTTTTAAACCCTAGTATCTATACTTCTACTAGAGTAGTAGATGTGAATACTTTTGACACCTCTGACAAACAGGAACGAGCAACTGCAAGCATGGAGAACTGAAGGACATGAGAAATAAATTTGGAGTGAGAGCAACACGAATCGGCAGTGTGTGGAACAGAGAACAGAGAACCATTAACTCATCAAACAATTGAATAGAATAGCTCTTATTGTGATTGTACAGGGTACAACGAAAATGGAGTGTGACTCTCTTTGGTTCAAAAGCACAAAGAGCATGAAAGGCAATGCTAGCATAAAACACGAAAACAAAACAATAATACAGAAAGATATATACACAGTAGCAGTGTGAGTCAGAGTAATGTGCAAGTCAGGTGCAAGTCAACATTGTAAACATGAGATGAAGCAATTAATTTCACTTAGTGTATTGGTTATTGCAAAGAAATTGCTCATTCATTGCACATGCTAAATATGATCAGTATATGTATGATACAAGGGACATGTTCATTTGGTTTTGTGATTCTTGGCTACAGTGACAGCTGTCTCATGGAAGCTATCCCTGATTCTGTTTGTCCTGGTTTTCTGTGACCTGTACCATCGGCACAAAGGTAACAGGTCACACAGGTGAAAAAGAAAAGGCCCAAGGTGTAACAGATGAAGTCTAGTTGCTAAAGTTGGGGCTAAGTCTTCCAAATTTTACCAAAAACATCTGAAAATCAAATTTTTATTCTATTTTTTTCACTCAAATTTATGCTGGTTGACTGCAACATTGTTGACGATAACTTCTTCAAAGCTGGAATTTTCAAGAAAGAAGTCCTAAGTTTTGAGAAATACAACACTAAAAATTCAAATAATTACCAATGGTATGGATAGAAACGGATTCAAAAGAAAATAATGAAATCAACACTTGTTTAAAGGTAAAGTATTTTATTTCAAACATTTGCCGTTAAACACACTGACTGGCACGTTCAGCCTCTTGTTAAGGATAACCTCCAGTTCCTGCAACGGCATCTGCTTCACATCATAACCTCGTACTGCAAGCTTTGCTGTTTCATTAACAGGCACAATCTCCTCTCCACTGCTGGGATCATTTCTTCCCACTGCAGCAAATGTAGGAAAGAACTGTTTCTCATTCTCAGGGAGGTCAGGTTTGTATGAGGGGCAGCAGTAAGCAGACCACAAGTACTCAGGAACATAAACTCTGTTATTGATCTTGTGTGTCTTGGATTTGTAAGGCATGACCCCAGTTATTACGTACATTGGACCAGTGCAGAATGTATTGAATCTCTTCGACACATTTTCCTCCAATTGGCTCCAGGGGCCTGAATTGGAGCCTTCCGTCTGGGGGACAATGTTTGTCAGAGTAAAGGTGGCTACTCTATCCTCTTTTGTCCTCTGGTGCGAACTAGGATTGAGGTGGCCCCTGGTGAAACTAGAGTTTGTGTAGTCCTGGTTGACCGCTTGGCTTTCAAACACATTCTGATCAACAGTACCGTTAAAAGGTCTCATATCTGGATCAGCACCAGAAAACGCCAACTGAAAAAAGAACACCATTGAATGAATGATTAATTTAATCAATCATTTGATTAATTTTATGAGCTACAAGAAAATTATGCAACACTTGGTTTGACTTGACATAATTGTTGACCTAAAATTATTCAAGGGGTTCATAATCAGCCTTGGATATTTAAAATTTTTCATGTTTTAACATTAAAAGCTGAGGATGAACCATTTAACATGCAAAGTTTCATTGGGGCCGTTTTCTGAGTATGAGGCACTAGGGTGTTGGATCAGAGTGGATATAGTAGCCAAATATTAAGATTAGCAAAATAGTAAGATTAGCATTACTTCGATAGATTTTTACTCAAGCATATGTAAAAAGTAGTCATCCAAAATTACTCAAGTAAGAGTAAAAAAGTATTCAGTAAAAAGACTAGTTACAAATTTGGTCCTAGAGTAGTGTTGTTTAATCAGATTTTATTTTGGACAATGGTTGATCACACAGACAAAATGATGTGCAGGTTTTGGTACTCAGAATAATAAAATAAAAGATCAGAACACAAATTTGGGTAGAAGAAAAACCCTATTACAAATCTCGGTTTCCAACCACATAAAACCCCTGAAACCCACTTATTTTAAATTTTTGAGTAAATTTTTGGGTCATAGTAGTACATATCCTACTGTGGAGTGGCTCTGTCACACTATCTATTTTGTGATTAATCCTGATGAAAAGGCACGGAAAAGAAACACTGATTTCCATCAAATAAGTTTAGCCGGACTGAACTGGAGACTTGATCACCCTGCATAATAGTTCACAGAAAACATAGATTAACTTATTCATGGTTTACACCTTATATTTGAACAATTCTGTTTAAATTCCTGCACAACCAAATATGCAAATTAGGTTATGAAACAACAGAGATACAGAAGTTTATTTCAGACCACAGGAGAGCATCCTCTTATCATTTTCATCTCTGGCAATTTGCTGGCGACAAAACTGATGTTTCAGGTTATTTCAAGACTTTTCATTGCTCCTTCTTTATTTTCCTTTTTTGAAACTTTCAGTTAGATTTAAGACGGGTAAAATCCAAAATATTCAAAGCGACCACCTTTGTAGAACCTGTTACGGTAGTTGTTTATTAGTTTAGTTGCCAACAGCTTAATTTTGGATTTGACTGAATACTGTGATTATTAAAATACTTTTCAAAATACAAATTACGCATATTATTTAAATTGTATGATAAAATAAATCACTAGATAGGAAGAAAATTGGATTCTATCTTCAAATTGATTTTCATAGATTTGACAATGTTTAGATGTATTATCGAAGTATTAAGATGTTTGATGCACATATATAATTACGTAGCCTTTATTAATAGCTATATAAGAATATAAAATAATATATTTTATTGTTTCCAGTTTGGACTAAAGATCTGTTGCAGCAGCAGACAAAAAACTAAACACATGTTCCAAAACAATATAACTAATACCAATGGAAAGATTACACAGAGTACAGTTGGTGGTTTTAATTGCTAAAATCTGTAAATCCTGATTGTTTCTTATGATTTGGATGTTATTTCCCTCAGAATAAAAGCACATCTTATAACGGTTTAATTCAAGAATAGAGGACTGATTCATTTGAATCATAATAAAGTCTCATCAAACAGAAATTATACTTTAAACAAATAATTAGCTCAGCGTGGCTGTTCTGTAACAGGTAGATGTATTTCGATCACAGTGGTACTTATTTTACCTACCTGTGGTTCATACATCCATGGGGTTTTGGGCCGTGGTCCATCTGCAGTACTCAGAATGTAGGCGGAGAACAGAGGAGCCAGATCCTGTCTGTGATACAGGCTGGCAAAGCGATATGTGTTGTTGTAGCGCTGGCATATTGGCTGGTACTCTTTACCATTAATACCAGCCGGTGGAGTTTTCTTGTAGAAGAATTTAAGACACTGGGAGAAGTCCTTACTGAGCTCACCGACAACCAGACCACCAAACCAGAGCAGGAGGAAGAGCAAGGCTGCTGAGAAGGACAGCAGGGAGTTCCTCTGAGACATCCTGAGGAGAAAATTGGTCGGAAGAGATTAATCTGCTGGACAAAGAAGGAAAATTTGCTGACAATGATCCTTTGCTGTTTTTGCCTGAGACAGGGGGTTTATATGCTGACAGCTGCTGAAACCTTAGAGGTGGCGTTTTGAGCAACGCCCCCTTTCTGTACAACTTACCCAAATTGACTGAGAGTTCATGGAAAGTCGTAGCTTTCTATATTCCTTGTCAAATTGTCAAAATGTGGCATACACACACACACACACACATATATATATATATATATATATATATATATATATATATATATATATATATATATATATATATATATATATATTTATGCTTAGTTTTATTTGCTTTACTCATTTGTGTGGGTAACTCACTAAAAGAGCCTATCTCATAAACCCAAAAATGTTAAAACAGGTTTAAGACAGCTTTAAATAGGCATGCTAATATTAAATAAAACTGGTCTTTTATCCTTTATTTTGTGAATCAACTCAATAAAAATTGTTAAGTGCATAAATAAGCAACTTTATACACAGTCTTTTGAATTTAAATTTAAACAACAGTAAACACCCAAGCTAAGATAAACTAATAAACACACACAAAGAAGAAGACACCTGAAAATTAATCAAATGAGATACATGTCATGTTACTATAGCAGAAGTAACTACTTAAAGTAAAATAATATGTACCTTTGACAGGAAAATCTTTGAACTTCATCAACACGTTCTTGTTGTTTTGGCTTAGAAATGTAGGACAGAGGAAAAAACACTTCAAATTTTCTAAATCATGTGAGTATTTTTTCTGCAGGAAATGTACAAGGTTTGCATATTTAAAGACAGAAAGGTCTGAAGCAACAACACAAGGTTTTAAAAGTGTCAATTCATTCCCCACGGTGTTCCATGTGGCCTGATTTAGCATTTTTGTAATCTCTCAGGGTTTTTGGTTGTCTTTGAGTTCCTTTCAATAACTTCAGTTTGATGATAAGAAGTTTCTTCAGAACTGGTAGATTAAATTTTGAAATAGGTGTTGTTGCCTGTCTGAAAACAACAGGCAGCGGTTTAACTGCTTGAAACAGGTGAAAGGAAACAGGCTTCTACCGTGACTGACTGGTCATTTGGATCAGTTGTATTTTTTATGTTTATGGTTTTACCCAATAATAAAATAACAAAATAATTAAAAAATAAATATAAAAAATAACAATAACCATAAAAATGTAGCTGTTTCACATTAAGCTCCCGTCGTATTGAGAAAAGATCAGGGGTCTGCAACCTGCAGTTCCAGAGCCACAATTGGCTCTTTGGCTTACTTAATATATTAAACGATGAAATGTTGACCTGTTTAGGCTTTTTTTCCCCCCAATCTTTTGTTCTGTGCCCCTGTGAAAAAACACTGGCCCCACCCTGGCCCCCCTGCTAAATTTGGTCTAGAACCACCACTGCATGTGAGAGCAAATGAGAGCCGATGGGAAATAAGGAGAGGAGAAAATGACTTATGGAGAGTGGTTGTAGTTTGGTCCAGAGCAGGTGGCGCTCAGGGTAACTGTGAGCTGCAGGTGGGTGTCGGTCCTGACCAGATTCTCCCTCTCTCTGTTTAGGAAGGATGAAGTCCGAACGGTGTTGGAGGGTGGACAGGCAGGTGCAGCTCAGGCAGGAAGGCGAAAACAGATCAGGGATCATGGGGATTTCCCTTTTGCGAGGAAAAGATCTGGCCTGCTTGGAACCAGGATAACTGGGAGGGAAAAAATTGACACACTGAGGTAAAATTTTGAAAATGCCTAGAAATTCTGCTTGGAGTCGGTCACTACTATGCTGGAAGGGATTAAGCACCGACACCCTCCTCCTGATTTCAGCTCCTTATGAAGGTCCTCTAATTAACGGAGATAAGGAACGCCCGCCCATCACAACCTGCAGAGACGAAGAGAGAAGAACCCAGACCAACACAACCTGCCCACAGAACCGTGAGTATGACAGCGACCCCCCTTAACGGACGCCTCCTGGCAGCCATCCTGAAGATGAAGCCTCAAAGGTAGAGATAAGAGTTGGGTCCAAAACCCAGGAGTGCTCCTCAGAACCGTACCTCACCCATGACCACGACACCTGGAGTCCTCAATGCATCGCACCTAAGAAGCGGGATGGCTATCCACATCCCAGGTGGATGGAGGGAGCTTGGTAGGAGGGTACAAGGGACAGGAGGTCAAAGGTTTAATCAGAGACACATGGACTGTAGGATGGACACGGAGGTATGCTGGAAGCTTCAGGCGGACCGCTGTAGGTCTGACAAATGTGGTTGACTTTGAACGGCCTAAGGAATCTAGGAGCCAGTTTCCTAGAATAAGCCTTATGAGGAAAATCTCTAGAGAATAGCTATACCTCTTGCCCAGGAGCATAAACAGGAGCAGGCAATCGCTTGTGATCTGCAAACCTCTTATTCAAGGAGGAAGTGTGTTCAAGCGCTCTCCTTTTCTGCTACCAGAACCTGTGACATCGGAGGAGATCTGTTCTGACTGACGGAAGGATAGAGTTAGTTAAGGATCAAGGAAGAAGGGAAGGTCGATAGCCCAGAGATGCCTCGAACGGGAATAACCCAGAAGCTGCAGACACATGGGAATTATGGGAGAACTATACTCAGGTGAGATGCAGACTCCAGGAGGTGGAATTGTCTGTGCAGATGATGTGGAGGATATTCTCCAGTTCTTGGTTCAACCACCCACACTGGACTGGGGATGATAACCTGAGGTGCATGACACCTTAGCTCCCAGGCACTGACAGAAATTTTGCCAGACTTGGGAAATTAACTGTGGACTACAGTCAGAGACAAGATCAGCTGGAAGGCCATGGAGTGTGAAAACATGGTGGAAAATGAGTTTGGCAGTATGGGGTAAAAATTAATCAAATGAGACACATGACATGTTACAATAGCGCCAGTAACTAATTCAAGTAAAATAATATGTGCCTTTGACAGGAAAATCTTGGAACTTCATCAACACGTTCTTGTTGTTTTGGCTTAGAAATGTTAGGACAGAGGAAAAGAGACTTTAAATCTTTTAAATCATGTGAGTATTTTTTCTGCAGGAAATGTACAAGGTCTTTATATTTATAGACAGAAAGGTCTGAAGCAACAACACAAGGTTTTAAAAGTGTCAATTCATTCCCCAATGTGTTCCATGTGGCCTGATTTAGCATTTTTGTAATCTCTCGGGTATTTTTGGTTGTCTTTGCCATCTTATCAAATTCAGTTTGATGATAAGAAATTTCTTCAGAACTGGTAGATTAAATTTAGAAATTGTGTCATTGTTGGATATCTGAAAATAACAAACAGCAATAGAACAAGGAGACTGTGAACTGTAGAGCAGCAGGTGACAACATTCCTGCACTAAGGGTTAACCACCATAAATATAGAAACATGTCATACTCTTTCACAGAGGAACACTGGAAAACCAAGCATAACAATAAATTTGACCAACAGAAAACATAAAGTGGAATTAACAATACAAGGGGATTAACTAAAGGGATTGGATGTCTACCTAAATGAGCACAGAGAATGCAGACATAGAAAGAAAGGCAAGCTTACCGAGGAAGCAAGGAAAAATACAAAATACTTCACCACAAAACTGCAAAGGACTCATTAAACTGAAAGGAACCCTTGAAAGGCTAAAGTTATGGTCATCCAAAACTTTGAGGAACTAGAAAAATATTCAACCCAACATAATGAAAAAAATTATTAAACCTGTAGTGAGTGAACAGAATCATTCCCCCCAAAAAATAGATAAAAATAATAAAATAAAACAAAAAGAAGAACAGGACACTTTCATCTACACTGAACACAAAGCACTAGATATAAAAAACAATATTGATCAAGTTGATCAACCACACCTGCAGTTATTATACTGAATATCAATATAATGGGAAAAAAACTCAACAAAATAAAAATATTCGCTTCAAGGGTAGAAGTAAATATGCTAACTTAGATAAAATAAAAGATATGGGTCAGTTCAGTACTTCGTTTAGCATGATATGTCATATTGTTAGAGGATAGACTCCGAAATATCGGCAACAACCACAGAGACGAGGAATCGGTTAAAGGTTTATTGAAGGGAACGTTGATGGTCTGGGGGATGCTGGCAGACTGGATCGTCCCTGTTCTGAAGAGAATGAGGAGACATGTTTCAGACTGTGGGGAAATGGAATAGTTGAGTACCGACAACAAGCAGGAAAGCAAGATGGAGTGGCAGAGGATGATTTATGGAGAGTACAGTTAATGGTGAGCTGGAGGTAACTGGCAGGTAACGGTTGGTGCTAGTTTTGTCGGTGGAAGTGCGGCTGGAGACTTTGCGGTTTCTTCATATTGGAGAGTGCGCAGGCTTGCTGGTGACTGTCGCCAAGGATGGGGGGCCGAAGAAGCACAGGTTGACTGGAGTGCCAGGAAGGCTCTTTGGACTTGGAAGAGAGTGAGGAGTAGGTGATCTTCTGTAGATGTTTCAGTGACCCAGATGTCAGCGTGGATGCACCTGTGAGAAGAACACGGATGATTAGCTGAGGAGAAGTTTGAACCTTGGAGCTAGGATCTGATCAGGTGCAACTCACAATGAGCTGATGTTGTACACTCAAACAATGGAGATGTTGATGCATGCATTAATTGAAAATAATCCTTTACGTTCTGTTTTTTTCTGAAAATAAACAGTAACAGGCACACATAAGTCCAACGTGTTTCACACTAGTGGCTGTAGGGGTCTACATTCCCACCACAGATAACCAGGACCCTGTCATGATTGGTTCCAGTTTACGAACCCACATGCAGAAACACAATCAGGAGACGTATGTAAACAATAATAAAGTTTATTGAACAGAGGGGACAGGTTTGGGGAGAAAGCACGGAGCAGGAGTCAGGAAGGGATAACCAGTTCAGCCACTGTCAACGAGAGGAAGCGTTTAGACTCAATGAATCCAGGGAGGTGGATGAACATATAAATATATCTATATATATGTAGAGGGGGAAAAGGGCTTACTAGGAGCATATGGAGGTCCTCTTGGAAGCAGCGGCAGACCCAGGGCGGCGTGAGGAGGTAGTGAACCGTTGGAGGGTGGACAGGTAAGACAGGCTGAATGGGGAGCGAGCTGGCGGCTGGTCGTGATCCGAAACAAACGATCCACAAAACTTTTCTCTTGAGAAAACTCCAGAGGAATCCAGGTAGACCTGACGAGAAGGGACAAACACAGGAGGCGATTATCTCGGGAAGATGTGCAGAGGCCCTTACTCTGGAACGATAGTTACCAAGGTAAACAAACACTCAGGCAAGGAAGTGTCAGCTCGCCGCTTCTTAAATATCCCCAGCCTTAGTCAGCAAATGCACCACAGGTGTGTCCCAGGGTTCCACCACACGCTTCTCCAGGGGCTCTGCTCCTAGGCGGCATCTGGTGGAGGAAGTGGGAAGCGGCAGGCTTCCAAACCAACAAAAAAAAACAAAACAAACCACCGATCCTGACAGTACCCCCCCCTCAACGGACGCCTCCTGGCGGCCGAGAAGAGGTGGATGGCAGAGAGGCGGTGTAGTCCTTTATCAAAGAGGGGTCAAGAATAAAGGAACGGGGAACCCAAGAACGTTCCTCCGGGCCGTAGCCCTCCCAGTCGACGAGGTACTGAAAACCACGACCTCGCCGACGGGAGCCCACAATCCGGTGGACGGAGTACGCCGGGTGACCATCAACATCACGGGCGGGAGGAGGGGGTTCGGCTGGAGGGCAAAGGGGGCTCGACCGGACTGGTTTGACCTGGGAGACATGGAAGGTGGCATGAATACGTAGGGAGGGTGGCAGACGAAGGCGTAGAGCTGTCGGACTGACCACTGACAAAATCTCAAATGGGCCAATAAATCTAGGTGACAACTTCCTGGACAAGGACTTCAGGGGGATATCCTTAGTGGACAGCCAAACCTTTTGACCAGCTGTATAGACCGGGGCTGGTGTCCTCTTGCGGTCGGCCAGACGTTTGTTTCGTGTGGCTGTGTGGTTGAGTGCGGTTACCGTTTCCCTCCAGATCTTACGGCAACGGCGGATATGATGCTGAACTGAGGTGACAGAAGTCGCACCTTCGTCAACGGATAATAAAGGTGGTTGGTACCCCAGGGAGACCTCAAACGGAGACAACCCAGTAGCAGAAGAGATGTGGCTATTGTGGGCGTACTCGACCCAAGGAAGATGCTGAGCCCAGTCTTCGGGGTTGGAGGAGGAGATGCAGCGTAGGGTAGCCTCCATCTCCTGGTTCATTCTCTCGGTTTGCCCGTTGGTCTGGGGATGATAACCAGAAGAGAGAGCAGTCTTGGCACCCAATGCAGAACAGAACTGTTTCCAAACTTGTGATGTGAACTGGGGGCCCCGATCTGACAGGATCTCCTGAGGCATGCCATGTAGCTTGAAGACATGCTTAATCAATAACTGGGCAGTCTGAGCAGAGGTGGGAAGCTTGCGGAGAGGAATGAGATGGCAGGATTTCGAAAAGCGGTCAATGACAGTAAAAATAGTGGTCATACCTTTGGATGGGGGTAGTCCAGTAACGAAGTCTATGGCGATGTGTGACCAGGGTCTTTTGGGAGTAGGAAGGGGCTGTAACAAACCTGTGGGAGGCTGGTGGGAGGACTTATTTCTCGAGCAGACGGGGCAGGCGAGAACAAACTCCTTAGCATCCTTGTGAACAGAGTCCCACCAAAACCTTCGATTGATTAGACCGATAGTGCGACTTATACCTGGGTGCCCAGAGAATTTGGATGAGTGTATCCACTTTAGGAAGCGGGATCGGACGGAGGTGGGAACATAGATCCTCCCTTGGGGACAAGACTCGGGTGGAGGCTCCAGGCGTTGAGCCTCACGGATTATATCCTCTATTTCCCATGTCACAACCCCTACAGTGCAACTAGGGGGTAGCAATGGTGCTGGGCCCTCGTCTGAGTCATCAGGCGTGTAGAGTCGGGAAAGGGCATCCGGCTTGACGTTTTTGGATCCTGGGCGGTAGGAAATAGACAGATTAAACCGGGAGAAGAATACTGACCAGCGGGACTGTCGGGGGTTGTTCTGTTTAGCGGATTGCAAGTATGAAAGGTTCCTATGGTCCGTCCAGACAACAACAGGATGTTCAGCTCCCTCCAGCCAGTGACGCCACTCCTCCAAGGCAAGCTTAATTGCCAACAACTCCCGATCTCCCACGTCATAGTTACGTTCGGCTGGGGAAAGTCTGCGGGAGAAAAAGGCACAAGGGTGAGTTTTGTGATCTTGCGAAGAAACTTGGGACAGGACGGCCCCTACTCCAGAGTCTGATGCATCGACCTCCAGAATAAACTGCTTGGTTGGGTCTGGCTGGATGAGAATGGGTGCATTAGCAAACAATGACTTTAACCGTGCAAAAGCATCCTCTGCTTCGGGCGTAAAGGTAAACGTTGTCTTGGAGGATTTAAGAGCTGTCAGTGGAGAAGCCGTCTGGCTGTAGTTGCGTATAAAACGGCGGTAGAAATTGGCGAACCCAAGAAACCTTTGCAGTTGCTTCCGAGTTTCAGGTTTGGGCCACTCCAACACTGCTTTTATTTTATCCTCCGACGGTCTTACCTGTCCGCCCTCGAGCACATAGCCGAGGAAGGTGACTGAGGGTTGATGAAACTCACACTTTTCGGCTTTGACATAAAGCCGGTTCTCAAGGAGGCGCTGGAGAACTTGTCGGACATGCCGTTTGTGTTCCTTCAGGGAGCTGGAATAAATCAGAATATCGTCCAGATAGACAAATACAAAATCATTTATGAAGTCTCTTAATACGTCATTCACTAATGCTTGGAAGAAGGCGGGAGCGTTTGACAGGCCGAAAGGCATGACTAAATACTCATAGTGACCCTTAGGTGTTTTGAAAGCTGTCTTCCATTCATCCCCTTCTCTGATTCGAAGGAGGTGGTAGGCATTTCTCAGATCCAGTTTGGTGAAAATGGTTGCTCCCTGAACGGGTTCGAAGGCGGAAGAGAGGAGTGGTAGTGGGTACTTGTTCTTAATGGTTATTTGATTCAGTCCTCTGTAGTCAATACACGGTCGTAGCGAGCCATCTTTTTTGCCAACAAAAAAAAATCCTGCCCCTAGGGGTGAGGTGGATGTTCGGATGATACCTGCTGCTAAGGAGTCATTGATGTATTTCTCCAGGGTTTGGCGTTCGGGGCGGGAGATATTATACAAGCGACTGTTGGGTAATGGGGCGCCAGGCAGAAGGTCGATGGCGCAGTCATAGGGACGATTAGGTGGAAGTGACAGGGCTTTATCTTTATTGAATACGGGCGCCAGATCATGGTACTCAACGGGTACAGAGGAAAGATCGGGGGATTCACTCTCAGAAGGATTCTTAGTCGGGGAGCTCGAGGGAATAGCTGAACGGAGGCAGGTGGCATGACAGTTAGATGACCAGGACTCTATGTGAGCTTTAACCCAGTTAATGTGAGGGTTATGGGCTAATAACCAGTTAAATCCTAGTACAATGGGAGAAGTGGCAGCACTGAACACAAAAAAGGATATCGATTCAGAATGATTACCTGAAACAACGAGACTGACTGGCTTGGTTTTGTGTGTGATGTGAGGTAATGCTTTACCGTTAAGGGCAGCAACTCGGAGGGGAACCGGTAGTGGTTCTACCTCGATGGACATCTGTTTGGCTAGAGTAGAATCAATAAGATTTTGTTCGCAGCCAGAGTCGATAAGTACTGAAAGGGGAAGAGACAAGTGATTATTTATGAGAGTTGCCGGTAGGGTGAGACGAGATTGGGTTGTGGGTGTTGGCTCCAACAGTCTCCCCGTCTTTACTGTCGGGCCTGGGGGTTTAAACGAACTTGACAGTTGGCAATGAAGTGGCCGGACTCACCACAGTACAGACAAAGACGTGAATGTAACCTCCTGCTTCTCTCCTCCGGGGTTAAGCGAGTTCGCCCCAGCTGCATGGGTTCTGGCTCAGGGAGAGGTGTCGATGCTGGGGATTCAGGAGAAATAGCAGGAAGGTTCTGAAAATGAGATCTAAAAGGGGAGTTACGACGGTTTCGTTCTCTGGCACGTGATCTGATGCGGTTATCTATTTTTATGGTGAGACTAATGAAATCTTCTAAAGTCTCTGGTTCATCTAACGTGGCCAGTTCATCCTTTACCTGCTCGTTCAGAGCGTGGAAATAAGCACTCTTTTGTGCGGCTGCGTCCCAACCAGATGCTGCAGCTTTAATCCTAAAGTCAATGGCGAACTCAGAAACCGTTCTTTGACCCTGCTTGAGAGTCCACAGCTCTCGGGAAACTGCAGTCTTGTCGATGTCACGACAAAAAACCTGCTTAAGTTCCTTCAAAAACTCAGAAAATGTGCAGCCAAAATTGGTGGGGGAGGGAAACTTGGCCTCAGCCCACTCCAGAGCACGTCCAGTTAGCAGGGATAACATATAAGCTATTTTGGCATTATCATGGCAAAAACTCTGAGGTGAGTGGTTGAAAATGATTCCACATTGCAAAATGAAGCCTTTACACTTCCTTACATCACCACAGAATTTCTCGGGCGCTGGCGGTCGTACCTCCGAAAACGTGGCGTGGCTAGATGGGTCCGGAACTTGAGCTGCCGCTGACGGTGCGTTCGGGTCCGGTTGGGCAGATCCCTGGAGGAAATTAGATATTTCAGCTAGCCGGCGGTTAGTTTCAGCTTGCTGGTTACCTAGCTCTCGCAGGGCTGCATCATGAGACTGGATGAGAGATTGTTGTTCCGCCAAGGCTCTCCTAATTGCGTCTGCAGGGGTAGACTGTTGGCCTGAGTGTTCTGTCATGATTGGTTCCAGTTTACGAACCCACATGCAGAAACACAATCAGGAGACGTATGTAAACAATAATAAAGTTTATTGAACAGAGGGGACAGGTTTGGGGAGAAAGCACGGAGCAGGAGTCAGGAAGGGATAACCAGTTCAGCCACTGTCAACGAGAGGAAGCGTTTAGACTCAATGAATCCAGGGAGGTGGATGAACATATAAATATATCTATATATATGTAGAGGGGGAAAAGGGCTTACTAGGAGCATATGGAGGTCCTCTTGGAAGCAGCGGCAGACCCAGGGCGGCGTGAGGAGGTAGTGAACCGTTGGAGGGTGGACAGGTAAGACAGGCTGAATGGGGAGCGAGCTGGCGGCTGGTCGTGATCCGAAACAAACGATCCACAAAACTTTTCTCTTGAGAAAACTCCAGAGGAATCCAGGTAGACCTGACGAGAAGGGACAAACACAGGAGGCGATTATCTCGGGAAGATGTGCAGAGGCCCTTACTCTGGAACGATAGTTACCAAGGTAAACAAACACTCAGGCAAGGAAGTGTCAGCTCGCCGCTTCTTAAATATCCCCAGCCTTAGTCAGCAAATGCACCACAGGTGTGTCCCAGGGTTCCACCACACGCTTCTCCAGGGGCTCTGCTCCTAGGCGGCATCTGGTGGAGGAAGTGGGAAGCGGCAGGCTTCCAAACCAACAAAAAAAAAAAAAACAAACCACCGATCCTGACAGACCCCAGGGCTGCCCTTAGTGCCTGTTTGAATTGATCCTCCTTTAAACTTAATTATCTCTGCCAAAATATTAGTTACCAACATACATGTAAATGCACAGCCTAACATGAACACTGAAACAACACAGCGCGTTTTTTAATAAAAAAAATAAAAAAAATTAAGTGAAGGGGATCACGTTCTAAAGGAATGTGGCGGTGGTCCAAAGCCCCCTTCAACTGGTCCCCCCACACTCTGATGCCCTCCATTTGTCTCCAGTTGCCTTAAATGATTAAGGCAACTGGAGGACTGGTTCACCTGGATCATCATGAGATGCTGATGTAATCTCTTTGGGATGAGTTGGAGGACAGAGCTGTAAACACTGGGGAGTTGGAAGCACAATCCTCCTGCTCTGTTTAGTGATGGCTTTTCTCTTTTGACCAAGATGACTTCTTTCATCCCTATTTCAAACCATCTCTTGTCCCTGTACAAAATCTGTAAAAAGTATGTCCTTTGTTCATGAGCTGCAGGTGGACTGCTGAATCTTACCCTGAGCTGCTGGTCCTCCTGTGCTGTGCCATGCGTTTATGTAGCTGTTGGTTAGTTTCTCCATTGTAGCAGTCCTCACTGCATTGGACCACATACACAGTGCCACTCTGAGTTTTGTCCGCTTTGGGTGTTCTGTCTTTCGGATGAACCAGTTTTTGTCTGAGTATTATTTGGTTTGAAATTTTCTGGTATGTTGTGTTTGGAGAAAATTCTCCTGAGTCTCTAAGAAACACCTGACACATGGAATGACAATATTTATGCGTCTCTCTTTTCTGTCCTCTATGTTCGAAGCTGTATTGTTTTTTCTGCCAGCTTTGCTGATTTGACAAAAGCCCATTTTGAGTTCTGAGACTCCCATCTTTCTCAATGTGTACCGCACAGTCCAGAAAAGGCAACATGTTGTTCTTGGTCTCCTCTCTGGTAAACCCTATGTTGCTCTCCACCGAGTTGATGTGGTTGGTAAATGTCTCAACTTCTTTGGTCTGAATTTTGAATCAAGTGTCATCCACATATCTAAACCAGTGAGTTGGTGGTGTTCCCTTGTAAGCACTGAGTTCCCTGCTCTTCACCTCCTCCGTGTACAAATTGGCCATAATGGGTGACACTGGGGTGCCCATGGCACACCCATGTTTCTGTCTGTAAAAGCTTTCTCTGTACTTGAAATAAGTGGTTGAGAGACAGAGGTCCGACAAGTCACAAATCTGGTTTGGTGTTAGATTGGTTCAAACGTGTAGGCCCTTGTTCAATGAGAGATTTATGAAGGATGAAAATTGTCCACCTCTCTGAACAGCTTCTGGGAGGCTGTGGTCACTGTAACATGATAGGCTGATTGTCAGTAGATCAAGAAATTGACAGATTGCATGAATGGCTCTTGAAAGCAAGGTTTATGTATACATTTTGAGTTGGTCATTATTCTAAACGTTTTTTGTCAGCCATTCAAACAAACTGCATAATAATTCTGCATATTAACATATGTGGTCGGACTCATCTCAAATAGTGATGAGACAGCCTACAGAGATGAGATCTTGAAGTTGGCAGCCTGGTGCTCAGTGAATAAGCTCGCTCTGAACAGCAATGGTCGACTTCAGGAAGCCCCCATTTCATCAGTGGTGAACGTGTGGAGAGAGTCCACACCTTCAAGTTTCTTGGGGTTCTCATCTCCTTCGACATCTCCTGGTCTGAGAACATTACAGCAGTCACCAAGAAGGCTCAGCAGCAGCTACACTTCCTGAGAGTCCTCAGGATACACAAACTAGACTCCAACCTGCTGCTCATCTTCTAGCGATCGTCCACCGACAGCCTGCTGACAAACTGTATGGTATGGCAGCTGCACTGCTGCAGACAGGGAGAGGATCCAAAGGGTCAGCCCAAAAGATCGTTGGATGCCCTTTCCCCTCCCCTATGGACATTTACACCTCCTGCTGCCCCAGCAGAGCCACAGCTATCAGTAAAGACAGCTCCCACCCTGGCTTTGAACTGTTTGACCTGTTGCCCTCAGGGAGCCGCACCAGATGCATTATGACCAGAACAAACAGACTTAAGAACAACTTTTTCTTTCCTAAGGCGATAACCCCCCTGAACAACCCAAACAAACAAAAAACTCACTACTGTGGAATTATAAAAATGTAGATCTTTTTTTATAATGTGCAATATTCTGTCTTACAATATGAAATATTGACACACATATCTTTTACAATTTATATAACAATTTATCTTATTTCTACAATGTGCATAACACCCAGGACTGTACACCTCACCTCTTAATGTTTATACGGTATATATTTTTGAATATTTGACATTTTAATATTTCTGCAATGAATTTGGAGCTAGCTTTAATCTCGCTGTACATGTGTTGTACATGTTGTACAATGACAATAAAAGGCGTTCTGATTCTGAAACAATACAGAGTGACAGAACTGAAGAGGTTAAGGAAAATGTGAAACTGGCTCAGCAAAAACAGTGAAGCATTTGCAAACTGGGCAAAAATGTTGATATAAAGTAGGTGTATGCAGATCTGACGGGTGAAGTCAAATATGTCAGGCTGATAAAATGCAGGTGTGCAGGATTAAAGGACTAATGTCTCAGAAGGATCTGGAAAAACGAATCCATGCATTCATCTTTAGTCGAATTGATTAATGCAACAGTGTTTTCACAGGTCTGCCTAAAAAGTGGATCAGACAGCTGCAGCTGATCCAGAACGCTGCTGCCTGCGTCCTCACTAAGACTAAGAAAGTAGAGCACATCACCCCAGTTCTAAAGTCCTTACACTGGCTCCCTGAATCTCAGAGAATAGACTTTAAAATACTTCTGTTAGTCTATAAATCCCTGAATGGCCTAGCACCTAAATACATCACAGACTTGTTATCAGCGTATCAACCCTCCAGACCACTAAGGTCGTCTGGCTCCAGCCTTCTCTGCAAACCTAGAACCAGAACTAAACAAGGAGAAGCAGCATTTAGTTCCTATGCTCCACTTATCTGGAACAAACTTCCAGAAAACTGTAAAAGTGCGGAAAGCCTGAGTTCCTTTAAATCAAGATTAAAAACACATTTGTTTAAAATAGCCTTTGAGTGTTCCAGTTAAACTGTTCTACTGTTTTTAATGTTTGTTTTGTTTTCTACATTCTATCCCTACTTGCTTTTATTCCTATATTTTAATCATGTAAAGCACTTTGCATTGTCTCTGTACTGAATTGTGCTATATAAATAAATTTGCCTTGCCTTGCCTTGCCTTGGAGGTGTTGAGGTCTAAATGGGACAGAGCTTTTAGATTTTAGTGTTGCTGCTCTCAGACTGTGGGATAATTTCCCTCTAAAAATCAGACGAGCCTCTTTACTGTCTACTTTTAAAGTCTTCCTAAAATAAATTTGTATTCTTTGTCTTTTGGTACAGCATAACACTGTTGTTTTTACTGTCTTTAAATTTTAGTTTTTAATTGTTAGTTAATTGTTATTTCCTTTTTAGTTGTAATTGCTTCTTGTTTTTAACATAATAATAATAATTGAACTTTATTGATCTCACAATGGAGAAATTCACTTTTGCATCTTAACCCATCCCCTTGGGGAGCAGTGGGCTGCCACTGTGCAGCGCCTGTGGAGCAATTGGGGGTTAAGGGTCTTGCTCAGGGAGCCAGAGTGCCGGCAATGAGGATCGAACCGAGTACTTGCAACCTCCTCTGAGTGCAAGCGCGCTGCTCTAACCACTAGACCACAAACCCCCCTCCTGCAGCTCTGTGTTGCGGCTGTGGCTGTTTTAAAGTTCTTTATAAATAAATGAAGTTAAGTTTTAGAGTGTCCAGCTTTTGGTATAAGCAAGAACCATTATAACCAATATTTACCTTATAAAACTGACTCATATTTTGTGTTTTTCTCACCTTAGGATGATAGAAATAAAACATTGGAAGGTCTGTCCTGAAAAGAAATTAACTTTATTCTAGCAGCAATAAGTGGCTGGGCTTTTGCTTGAAACTTTAAGTAATCTTCAACTACATTTTAGCAATGATTAATGATCAACTGCCGTGTGTTTTTTGCATGTTTGTGTTTTTGTATGTAACCTTTATTTATCAAGGTAGATCTATATTTTGTAAAGGATGATAGAAATACTAACATGTAGGGTTTGTCCGGGAAAGAAAGTAGTTTTATATAAGCAGCAATAAGTGGCTGAGTTTTTCCTCGAAACTTTAAATCATCTTCAAATACATTTTAGCAATTATTAATCATCAATTGTCATGTTTTTTTGCATGTTTTTGACAAATTGTCACTAAAATAAACACTTCAGTCCATCGTAATGCAGATTTGACTTTATTGAAGATTTCATAAATTGAAGACAACAAGCAACTTATCAGTGTTCACATTCCAAAGATCATATTTATGATAATGATCAATTTCCACTTATGAAGATGTTGCACATAAATATTAATTCAATGATAATATATGGTATACATTGCCTGAATGAAGAGAAATCAAGAACCATATTTATTTTGGTCTACAGTGCTCATGAAATAAAGTTATCTCCTTATTCAGCCACTGCCTCAATAAGGCCTCCAGGTCACTCAAGGGCATCTGCCTGACATCAAAACCATTCTTTTTTGAAGTTTTGACTACAGTGTCATTGTTACTAAATTCATAATTTCTTCCCACAGCTGCATATGTGGGGAACAATGTTTTGTCTTCTTTATTCAGCTCTTTCTTAAAATCAGGGCAGCAATAAGCAGACCAAATATATTCAGGTGCATACACCGTACGATTCGCCATTCTATAACTCTCATTGATGTTATGTTCAGTCTTAAAGGGAATTGCTCCTGTAATCACATACATGTTCCCAATGCAGGATTTTTTTCTCTTTGATACTTCATTCTCCAGGTCACTCCATGGCCCGGCATTTGAGTCTCCTCGCTGCGGCACCATATTGGTCAGGGTATAGGTTGCCTCTTTGTCTTCTAAAGTTCTTTGGTGCTGTTTCGGGGCCAGATGCCCCTTGGTGTACATGGAGCTGGCTTTGTAGTCTAGAAGGGATGCCTGTTCTTTAAATTGATCGTTCTGCTCCAATGGCTGCATTTCTGGGTTGCCGTTTCTATCAGTTAACTGATTGACATTGAGGAAAAAACTTTCAGTTAGATCTTTGACATGCAATATAGCAAAGATAATTTAGTAATCCACTAATGTGTAACAGTTGTGAATGAACAATAGTTCTGTGACAAACTTGCCAATGAAACTACTTTTTTTTAGTTTAATGTTGTTAGTATTTTATTGTCTTACCTGTGGCTCATACATCCAGACTTCATCTTCTAGCTCTTGCTTTTTCTCAGGCAGACTGACGATGTATGCAGAATACAATGCTACATGATGCTGACGGTTATACAATGTGGCAAAACGCATCTTGTTCTTGTATTGTTGGCATATTGGCTGATAATCTTCGACTGCTATTCCTTTTGGTGGAATGCCATTGTAGAAGAACTCCTTGCATTCAGAAAAATCATTGCTGAGCAAGCCGGAGACTGTACCAAGAAAACAGGACAGAAGAAACAGGAAAGCAGCAGCTGAGACCTGATTCATGTTGCTCTGTGAGATCATCTGGAATAGAGCTAGCTGCCTTTAGACAGAGTTAATAACCACTGTTTCCAACTCCTTATCAAGGAAAGCTGCTATTGGCTGTCCTAAAAGTCGCTAGATGATGTCATCTCCTAATTTGCATATTTGTTTATGTGATGTTTATGTGAAAGAGAAGCTTGTGGCAAGACAAGTTTCTAAAGTTTTTCTAAAGTCTAAACTTCTAAAGTTTCTAAAAACACTATAAAAATGTTTGGAATTACAAATGAACCATTTGAAATAATTTTTTATGCCTGAATCCACACTGCACATATCAAATTTGACCAAAAAGACAGTTATCAGAAGCAGACACAGTGAACGAGGTTTAATAGATTCAAGTTGTGTGTGATTTAAATTCAGGGATTATTTTGCAGAGACAAAAAGAACTAGATTAAAACTATACATATGTTATATTTATATCATGCTTAGTAATCCAGGACGGAATCACCAACAGCTTTGTGCATGTGTTATAATTTGCAATGTGAAAACAGTGCAGCAGGTCTTCCTTGTGTCTTTGCTCTTACTCTTACATGTGGGGCTTTCAGGACGGCTGCAGCTGTCTGGGTCTGTGAGACAGAGCTTAGGGAAGTGGGCAGGGACTCGAGAAAGTGGCTGCATCTGAAAAGTTCTAACTATAGCTCCTAGCTCCTGTTCCTAGCTCCTCTCCCTTGACCTTCTGTCGGTTCGTGGCCTTTTGAGGCTGGAGTTTCAGCAGGAATGATGACGAAGCCGCAGCATGTGGAAGTAGTAATATATTTATTTGTTGGTAGCAGCATTCACTCTGACAACCAACTAACAACCAACTTGGTTTACAGACACAATCACTGCCTTAAATACCCTCTGCTGATTAAGGGTTAAACCATTCTGTACTAAACAATTTACTACCAACTTTACCTATAAAATACAATATTTACATAATACAAATACACACACACATTCCCACCAATTTTTTTATAAATATTTTATCTTTTAAACCCACACCTAAAAACCCCTTAAAACAAACGTGCAAAAGTTCCCCCCCTGCTTTTCCCATGGTCTCTCCCGGAACCTATAAATGGTGTCTGGACCCCCGGGGAAGCATTTGTCCAAACACCCTGGAGAGGACATAGAAAACAGGTAAGTCACCACATGCTAACACTCTGTCTCATCTCACTTCTCACAGATTCTATACCATTTGCTTAAGTTTCCAGACAGTAGACCTTAGCTCCAAATAACAATTCTTCTTTCCACAGAGCCCACACCATTTCCCAATGAGGAGCAGCTGTGCAGAGCCTGAACAAAAGGCTACATGCTAATTATTAAAATATCCAATAAATATTCAATAAATAGTTAAAACTTCTTGTGTGCAAATGGTTATTTCTGTGCAAAGTCATGCTTAAAGTGCTGTGCAAAACAAAGTGCTAATTAAGGTGCAAGTTTACAGTGCAATAGTATTCTTAAAGTGCAATACCAGTTACTTTTCCTAAAACAGTCCCAGTAATGAAGACCTCTTCATTACACCTTCCATGGGGTCAACAGTAAGAACTCTATCGTAAGGAGGAAAGGAAGTTCAGACTACTGTGACAGCCTTTAACTCCGCCGTCATTTAATGATGTGAGTCAAATCCGAGTCTACAAACTACAAAAATTAGACAAATGTATATGCAAAATAAACATTGTGCACAACATAAACAAATATTCAGATTAATTTTCAAGATTATATATATATATATATATATATATATATATATATATATATATATATATATATATATATACACGCACATTATATTTCATCACATCGCAGCTGGTAGCGTCATTGCATCCTTTGATAGTATCGTTACACTGTACTATTATATATCTATTCTCTCCGGACATTTTCGTTAATATCTACAATATGGACTGTGTTTGTACGTCATGTCACACAAAGAATTGTGGGATTCCTTAAAGAAACAAAGAATTGCGAGCGCCCCATGCTAAAGGAACTATGATAGTAAGCGTACAGGGTCCTTGCAGATTTATTGGTGCTTACATGTGAAGCCGCTAAAATCACCAATAACAGAAAAAAGTCGCTAGATTTGTTGCTAGTGGCTTTATTGAAAAAAGAAAAAAATTACCAGAGAGATTTGAAAAGTCAGTCAATATAGTCGCTTTGTCATATAACACTTTCAATAACTACAGCTACAGTCGGTATCCACGTGGTGATCTGTGATTTGGTAAGACATATTGCATCACTTCCTGTTTTCTGTTGCTACATTCTGTGGTATGTGGACTGAGGTCTGGTATTCCAGACTCTCTCGATTTTATCCTAGTTTTCTTTACTGGGACATTTCTGTTTCTTATGGAAGCGTTTTACTGCTAGACAAGAAAAATAATTTTAGGAGCACTGTTGCTAATTTTTTAAAAGGTCTCTATTGTCCCGGTCTCTCTTGAAAAAGAGATTTTGATATCAACGAGATCTACTTTGATAAATTAAGGTTACATACAAAAACATGCAAAAAACTCAAGGTAGTTGATCATTAATAATTGCTAATGTAGTTGAGGATGATTTAAAGTTTCAAGCAAAAGCCCAGCCACTTATTGCTGCTAATATAAAGTTAATTTATTTTCAGGACAGACTCTCCAGTGTTTTATTTCTATCATCCTAACAAAAGGTGAGAAAAACACAAAATATGAGTCAGTTTTATAAGGTTATAATGGCACTTGCTTATACCAAAAACTGGACACTTTAAAACTTAACTTTATTTATCCACCTCTCTTAACAGCTTCTGGGAGGCTGTGGTCACTGTAACACGAAAGGCTGATCGTCAGTAGATCAGAAAATTGACAGATTGCATGAATGGCTCCTGAAAGCAAGGTTTATGTAAACATTTTGAGTTGGTCATTATTCTAAACGTTTTTTGTCAGCCATTCAAACAAACTGCATAATAATTCTGCATATTAACATATGTGGTCGGACTCATCTCAAATAGTGATGAGACAGCCTACAGAGATGAGATCTTGAAGTTGGCAGCCTGGTGCTCAGTGAATAAGCTCGCTCTGAACAGCAATGGTCGACTTCAGGAAGCCCCCATTTCATCAGTGGTGAACGTGTGGAGAGAGTCCACACCTTCAAGTTTCTTGGTGTTCTCATCTCCTTCGACATCTCCTGGTCTGAGAACATTACAGCAGTCACCAAGAAGGCTCAGCAGCAGCTACACTTCCTGAGAGTCCTCAGGATACACAGACTAGACTCCAACCTGCTGCTCATCTTCTACCGATCGTCCACCGACAGCCTGCTGACAAACTGTATGATATGGCAGCTGCACTGCTGCAGACAGGGAGAGGATCCAAAGAGTCAGCCCAAAAGATCGTTGGATGCCCTTTCCCCTCCCCTATGGACATTTACACCTCCTGTTGCCCCAGCAGAGCCACAGCTATCAGTAAAGACAGCTCCCACCCTGGCTTTGAACTGTTTGACCTGTTGCCCTCAGGGAGCCGCACCAGATGCATTATGACCAGAACTTAAGAACAACTTTTTCTTTCCTAAGGCGATAACCACCGTGAGCAACCCAAACAAACAAAAAAACTCACTACTGTGGAATTATAAATATGTACATTTTTTTTATAATGTGCAATATTCTGTCCTACAATCTGAAATATTTACACTCATATCTTTAACAATTTATATAACAATTTATCTTTATTCTACAATGTGCATAACACCCAGGACTGTACACCTCACCTCTTAATGTTTATACGGTATATATTTTTGAATATTTGACATTTTAATATTTCTGCAATGAATTTGGAGCTAGCTTTAATCTCGCTGTACATGTGTTGTACATGTTGTACAATGACAATAAAAGGCGTTCTGATTCTGAAACAATACAGAGTGACAGAACTGAAGAGGTTAAGGAAAGTGTGAAACTTACTCAGCAAAAACAGTCAAGCCTTTGCAAACTGGGCAAAAATGTTGATATAAAGTAGGTGTATGCAGATCTGACGGGTGAAGTCAAATATGTCAGGCTGATAAAATGCAGGTGTGTGCTGGTCTGACGGTTAAATTCAAATCTCTCAATTAAACCACTTCTATTGTGTCTTACCTCTCTGAGCTGCTTCACCCATATTCTGCTCAGTGCCTCAGGTCAGCTGATCCACTTCTCCTGGAGGTGTTGAGGTCTAAATGGGACAGAGCTTTTAGATTTTAGTGTTGCTGCTGTGGGATAATTTCCTTTTAAAAATCCGATTAGCCTCTTTACTGTCTACTTTTAAAATCTTTCTAAAATAAATTTTTATTCTTTGTCTTTTGGCACAGCCTAACACTATTGTTTTTACTGTCTTTATTTTTTAGTTATTGTTTTGTTTTTAATTGTTAGTTAATTGTTATTTCCTTTTTTGTTTTAATTGCTTCTTATTTTTAACATGCAGCTCTGTGTTGCGGCTGTGGCTGTTTTAAAGTTCTTTATAAATAAATAAAGTTAAGTTTTAGAGTGTCCAGCTTTTGGGATAAGCAAGAACCATTATGACCAATATTCACCTTATAAAACTGACTCATATTTTGTGTTTTTCTCACCTTAGGATGATAGAAATAAAACATTGGAGGGTCTGTCCTGAAAAGAAATGAACTTTATACTAGCAGCAATAAGTGGCTGGGCTTTTGCTTGAAACTTTAAATAATCTTCAACTACATTTTAGCAATTATTAATAATCAACTGCCGTGTGTTTTTTGCATGTTTGTGTTTTTGTATGTAACCTTTATTTATCAAGGTAGATCTATATTTTGCATAGGATGATATAAATAACCTGCAGGGTTTGTCCTGGAAAGAAATTAGTTTTATAGTAGTAGCAAAAAGTTTTTACTCGAAACTTTAAATCATCTTCAAATAAATGTTAGCAATTATTAATCATCAATTGCCATGGGTTTTTTGCATGTTTTTGACAAATTGTCACTAAAATAAACACTTCAGTCCATCGTAATGCAGATTTGACTTTATTGAAGATTTCACAAATTCAAGACAAAAAGCAACTTATCAGTGATCACATTCCAAAGATCATATTTATGATAATGATCAATTTCCACTTATGAAGATGTTGCGCATAAATATTAATTCAATGATAATATATGGTATACATTGCCTGAATGAAGGGAGATCAAGAACCATTTAATTAGCTCTACAGTGCTCATGAAATAAAGTTATCTCCTTATTCAGCCGCTGCCTCAGTATGGCCTCCAGGTCACTCAAGGGCATCTGCTTAACAGCATAACCTTTCTCTAACTCTTTGGGTACAATGTCATTCTTACTATCAGGATAATTTCTTCCCACAGCTGCATACGTGGGGAACAATTTTTTGTCTTCTTCTTTCAGATCAATTTTGAAGGTGAATTTTGATTATAGTGGCACTTGCTTATACCAAAAACTGGACACTCTAAAACTTAACTTTATTTATTTATAAAGCACTTTAAAACAGCCACAGCTGCAAAAAAAGAGCTGCATGTTAAAACAAGAAGCAAGTAAAACAAAACAGGGAAAGAAAAACTAACACACAACTTAACAACAGAAGAATTAATGGAAACAGAGTAAAAAGTGTCAGGCTGTGCCAAAGAATGAAAATGCATTTTAGGAAGATTTTAAAAGTGGACAGTAAAGTGGCAAGTCTGATTTGAAATGGGAAATTATTCCACAGTCTGAGAGCAGCAACACTAAAAGCTCTGTCCTTTCTGAGCTTCCATTCAGACCTCAACACCTCCAGGAGAAGATGATCAGCTGACCTGAGGCACTGAGCAGAATATGGGTGAAGCAGCTCAGAGAGGTAAGACACAATAGAAGTGGTTTAATTGAGAGGGCGTCTTTTTTAGATTTGAATTTAACCGTCAGACCAGCGCACACCTGCATTTTATCAGCCTGACATATTTGACTTTACCCGTCAGATCTGCATGCAACTACTTTATATCAACATTTATGCCCAGTTTGCAAAGGCTTCACTCAAACAGTTTGAAATTTTCCTTAACCTCTTCATTTAATTTCCCATATCCCTGTATTTTGGACAGGGATATTAAATATTAATATCCCTGTCAAAAATACTCAACAGTGAAACTCGTTGACCAAAAAAAAAGGCTGTGGTCACTGTAACATGAAAGGCTGATTGTCAGTAGATCAAGGACTGGTTACTGAAAACAATGGTGGCTAGATTGGTCACATATTTATTTTACATTTTTACAGCAAGGTTTATGTATACATTTTGAGTTGGTCATCGTTCTCAATTTTTGTCAGTCATTCAATCAAACTGCCCCCCCCCCCCCCCCCACCCCCCCGCATACACTCACACAGTTGTAGACAAGTATTGTCTTAAGAAAGCCAAAACCTCACTTATAATTTCTGAGGCTTATTAACACTTTGAATTGACAGAGAGGACTGTTGCTCAACAGGAAAATCTTATCCACAAAATTGCAATTTAAACCAACCTGTGCACAGCTAGCTACCAGCGAGCCAGTAGAGGGCGCTGTATGACAAGCATAGTCATTGAAGTGTTCTGTCAGCGGAAGATACATCTGCACAAAAGAAAAATCTTCAATTTAGAAACTAAATTGAATAAAGAGATCTGTCCATTAGATGGCATCTCATAAGATGTCATAGGTCAATACATTTTATTGTGTACCATATAGAGTACTTTACTGCCTTTTCATTATAATTTAATTTTGACTTTATTGCTGCTCTTTCTCTATATGTTTGTTTCAGTTAGTTTTTCTGTTTTATTATTCTGTACTTTTATCCTTAGCCACCATAAATTTCATGTTTGGTTCTACAAAAACTCAACACCTATTAGCAGCAAACAACTTTTTTGTGATGCATACAACCTGGCTTTGATCAATTTTAAATTAAAAAAGATAAATTAGCATAAATCAGTACCCTAGAAAATCCATTTTATATAAGCTGAATATAATTAAATTTTTATACATGAAATTATTTCATTTATTGAACAGAAAAGATTCACATCAATCCTTCAATGAGCTAGCAAGGACAACCAAGACTAGATTAATATTTGCTTCTAGTTTCCATTTTGCTGTATTTTCGTTTGAATTTTCCTACATTTTATTCCAACTGTTTTTTTTTACTTGCTTTTATTTTCCAATATTTTAATCATGTAAAGCACTTTGCATCATCCTTGTACTGAAATATGCTATACAAAAAATGTGCCTTGCTTTGCCTAGATGGTCCCACACTATCTGGCAGAATGTAAACATAACGTGAGCACTTCCAGTATATTGATTGGACGATCAGAACTTGGGGCCCGAGCATTTGTGCCCCACAGCTGTCTACTGAGAGCCTGTTGGGCATGCACACTCCAATTTCAGATGTTCGTTATTTAGTCCAGTATCATGGAGCCTTAAAAGGATTTAGCCTACTGATCTTGTCAGTTTTCTGGCAGACTTGGATTATGTTGGATTAAGCGGTTTGGAAAATGGATGGATGGATGGATTTCCTCACAAAATCTCCACATATTGTCAAGGTTGTGAAACATAAATTTGAACGGCTCCAAGATCGATTCACTTTTGTTCTCTTCCAGTTCATCCTTCCGCAACTTCCCATATTGTGAAGCAGCCTCTGCCTGTGCCTCCTCCCCCATCCACAGAGCATCAGACAGGCCCACTGTGGCAGAGAACAGTGATTAGTTGGCCTCAACCCACTCTGCTGCATTTTAAAAAATGTGAAGAATGCAATCTTCAACCGAGTCCTATTATAAAGACAGGAAGAAAGATGTCTGTACCATAGCTTCCACACCACCAGTATCTGACCAAAGGATGCTGTGTAAAAGCTTATGCCTTCCACTGGTGTGTCCACATCAGCAAGTCTGACTGAGACCTCTGCCTGCTGCTCTTCTTCCTGAAAACATCGATAAGCAAAATGATCAGTTGTAATATTTAAGTAGGCAAGTAAACTTTATTTATTCAATTCAATTCAATTCAATTTTATTTATATAGCGCCAAATCATGAAACATGTCATCTCAAGGCACTTTACAAAATCAAGTTCAATCATATTATACAGATTGGGTCAGATTATACAGATTGGTCAAAATGTCCTATATAAGGAAACCAGTTGATTGCATCAAAGTCCCGACAAGCAGCATTCACTCCTGGGGAACCATAGAGCCACAGGGAGAGTCGTCTGCATTGTACATGGCTTTGCTGCAATCCCTCATACTGAGCAAGCATGAAGCGACAGTGGGAAGAAAAACCACCCATTAACGGGAAAAAAAAACCTCCGGCAGAACCGGGCTCAGTATGAACGGTCATCTGCCTCGACCGACTGGGGTTACAGAAGACAGAGCAGAGACACAACAAGAGAGACAAAAAAGCACAGAAGCACACATTGATCTAGTAATCTGTTCTACATTAGATGGTAGTAACGGGTGAGCCGTCTTCTCTGGATGATGTCAAAGTTAACAGAACGCCAGACCAGGTGTACCTACTATGAAGAAAAAGAGAGAGAGCAAAAAGTTAAAAGCTGAAATGACGACAGTCATTTCAATGTAATACAATGCAAAACTGGAGAACCGTAGAATGAAGAACAGTAGAAATCAGTAGAGTGAGAAAATTAGACCCTGATGTCCTCCAGTAGCCTAAGCCTATAGCAGCATAACTATAGAGGTAGCTCAGGGTAACATGAGCCACTCTAACTATAAGCTTTGTCAAAAAGGAATGTTTTAAGATTAGTCTTAAAAATAGATAGGGTGTCTGCTTCACGGACCAAAACTGGGAGTTGGTTCCACAGGAGAGGAGCCTGATAGCTAAAGGATCTGCCTCCCATTCTACTTTTAGAGACTCTAGGAACCACCAGCAGACCTGCAGTCTGAGAGCGAAGTGCTCTGTTAGGAACATACGGGGTAATCAGAGCTCTGATATATGATGGAGCTTGATTATTAAGGGCTTTATACGTTAGAAGAAGAATTTTAAATTCTATTCTTGATTTAACAGGACGCCAATGAAGGGAAGCTAAAATTGGAGAAATATGATCCCTCTTGTTGATTTTCATCAGAACTCTTGCCGCAGCATTTTGGATCAGCTGAAGACTTCGAACTGCATTTTGTGGACTTCCTGATAGTAAAGAATTACAATAGTCCAGCCTTGAAGTAACAAATGCATGGACTAGTTTTTCAGCATCACTCCTGGACAGAATGTTTCTAATTTTGGCGATATTCCGGAGGTGAAAAAAGGAAACTCTGGAAACCTGTTTAATATGGGATTTAAATGACATGTCTTGGTCGAAAACAACACCAAGATTTTTAACTTTATTACCAGAGGCCAAGTTAATGCCATCCAGATTCAGTGATTGATTAAGAAGTTTATTTTTTGAGGACTCTGGCCCAAAGATTACAACTTCTGTCTTGTCAGAATTTAAATGCAGGAAATTTAAAGTCATCCAGCTTTTGATGTCATCAAGACATGACTGCAGTCGAAGTAACTGATTGGATTCATCAGGATTTATGGATAAATATAGCTGAGTGTCATCAGCATAACAGTGGAAATTAATCCCATGCTGTCTGATAATTTTGCCAACCGGAAGCATATATATAGTAAATAGAATTGGTCCAAGGACTGAACCCTGTGGTACTCCACTTATATAGCACCTTTCACAGATAAAAATCACACAGTGCTTCACAGAATGTAATAAATACCAAATAGAAATATCACAAGAAACACCTACACGGGTAACATAAAAAATAATAACATTTGAGTAAACGCTTGTCTAAATAAAAGTGTCTTCAGCTGCTATTTGAAGGATCCAACAGAGTCGACCACATAGAGAGAAAAGGGCAGGCCATTCAAAAGTCTGGGGGCTACAGCTTGGAAGGACAGGTCCCACGAGTTTTAACCTGGGTCTTAGGGACCTTTAGAAGGTTTTGGTATAGATTATTTTAGCATCAACGTTAATAAGGTATATGGGACGATTGCTGGTAGGAAACACAGGATCTTTGATTTTACCTACCACCCTCTAAACATAACTATGGTTCGTTTTAAACATTATATTTGTTTTAGTTTCCATCATTTAATAGCGCTGTAAGCGTTAGTACATCATTAATAGGGAAGATTAATGGAGATTAAATGGTGTTTGTGTAACTTTAGGATTAACCCAAGATAATGGCCGGTGGCCCACTACAGTGCCCTGTAGTTTCCTAAATTATCAATTTGAGTCTCAATTATTCCTGGAGAAATAATTACATTAATAAAAATCAAGTTTCCAAAAGGTTACTATTTTTACTGAGCAAATAATTCTTTCAAATGTTTTCTCAAATAATGTTTTGTTTAACTCAGGATTTGCATTATGGATGGGTTGAAACATATCAAATGTTGTTCTAAATTAAAATAATCTAATCTCATTCCACATTAAGTAAGATAAACTTTGATTTCCTAACTTAGATCTGCAGTGAAGCAGGATTTACTGAATCATTCTGATGATGAATTTCAACTATTTTATTTGTCTTTTTGTTTCTTGTGTGTGTACATTGTTTCTTAGCTTCTATTCATCTTTACTTTGCTTAGTAGTTTAGTTAAGTTTCACTAGCCTAGTAGAGAGGATTTGTTGATTGAAATATAGTGTTAATTCATATAAACAGCATTCTATAGTGTTCTCTGGATGTTCATTTTATTTCTGTTAATAAATTCTTCAACTTCAAGAGAAGTTGTCAGTCATTTATTCTATATTGAAAGAGCTGGGGAAAAATAAACAGCTAGGAGCTGATCTTAGAAAAGTGTTGTAAGAGGTTACCTACTGAATAGTTGTTGGATTATATTTTCTCTGTGAAACGGCTATAGAAAGGCCAAACCATCTGAAATAAGTTATTATTGTTTTTTACAAGGTCATAAAGGTCTTTTACTCCTGAACAGAGTATGTCTCTCTACACACGTCTTCTGCCAACTATGTGCTAAATTAATCCAAATGGATGATACAACCTCGTGTGGGTGAAAGAAAGTGGAAAAACTTCAACTAACATTAATTGGGCCGGTGCATGCCGTGTTTTCATAGTTGAAGAACCCAGGCGTACATGCAAAACTGGAGATGAGGAACTTTATTGATGAAATCAAAATTGCTTACAGGCAACAAACGGGAACAAGCAAATACAGGCGCAGAGAACCGAAGAACATGAAGATTAAATTCACAGTGAGAGCAACACAAATCAGCAGTCTATGGAAGGGACCAGGGAGTTTATATAGGCAGGGGGTGAGAGGGGAGAGGAGGTACAAGTAATCAGAAATAATTAAGAGCAGCTGAGGTCAGCGAAAGTTGAAAACTGAGAATAACAGAGGATACTGAGCAAGGATGATAGGGAGGAACACAGGAGGAAATCTAACCAAACGTAACCCAAGTATACAGTCTGCATAAGTAAGAACTAATAAACAGAAAAGGAAAGAATTATCCAGAAATATAATAAAATCAAAATGCAAAATACCCAAGGATCATGACTGGTACACAGAGTGTCAACAATAAGGGCAAAAAGATCTACTTGGTAAAGTGGAGAAGTTGGTAAAACAGAGAACCATTAACTCATTAAAGAAAAAGCTCAATATGTAACAGATGAAGTCCAGGTGCTAAAATTATGGCCAAGTCTTCTATATTTTACAATAAAAATCCAAAAATCAGATTTTATGCTATACATTTTATTCAAATTTATGCTGGTTGACAGCAACCTTTTGTTGATAACTTCTTCAAAGATGGGATATTCAGGAAAGAAGTCCTCTTGAAATTCTTTAAAATCTAAAAAATCTAAAAAATTCAAATGATGTGGACATGAACTGACTCAAAAGTATATAATAAAACCAACCCTTCTATAAAGGTAACGTCCTTTATTTCAGACATTTGCCATCAAACAGACTGACTGGCACGTTCAGCCTCTGGTTCAGGATAACCTCCAATTCCTGCAACGGCATCTGCTTCACATCATAGCCTCGTACTGAAGGCTTTGCTGTTTCATTAACAGGCACAATCTCCTCTCCACTGCTGGGATCATTTCTTCCCACTGCAGCAAATGTAGGAAAGTACTGTTCCATACACTCAGGAAGATTAGGTTTGTATGAGGGGCAGCAGTAAGCGGACCACATGTACTCAGGAACAGACACTCTGTCTCTGATCCAGTGTTTCACGGTTTCGTAAGGCATGACACCAGTTATTACGTACATTGAACCAGTGCAGAATTTCATGGATCTGTTCAACACATGGTTTTCCAACATGTTCCAGGTGCCCGTGTTGGAGCCTTCTTTCTGGGGAACGATGTTTGTCAGCGTGAAGGTGGCTTTTCTGTCATCTTCTGTCTTCTGGTGCAAACTAGGATTGAGGTGTCCCCTGGTGAAGCCAGAGGTCTTGTAGTCCCAGAGGACGGCTTGGCTTTCAGCCACATTCTGATCAACAGTATAGTTAAAAAGTCTCATATCTGGACTGGCACCGGCAAACGCCAACTGAAAAAAGAACACCAGCGAATAAATTATTAATTTAATCAATCATCTGATTAATTTTACAAGCAACAACAAATTACGCAACACTTGGTTTGACTTGACATAATTATGTTTGCTACTCAAATTGTTCAAGGGGTTCATAATCAGCCTTAGATGTTTTAATTTTTTTTTCATATTTTAACATTAAAAGCTTAGGATGAACCATTGAACATCCAAAATATCTTTGGGGCCGTTTTTTGAGTATGAGGCACTAGGGCGCAAAAGCAGCAGTGGATACAGTAGCCAAAGGTTTAATTTAAGTAAGATGATAACTTACTCAAGCAAAAGTAAAAAGTAGTCATCAAAAGAAATTACTCAAGAAAGAGTAAAACGTATTTGGTAAAAGGGCTAGTTATATATGGGGTCCTTGGCTAGTGCTGTTTAATCAGATTTTATTTGGGACATTGGTGTGCTTGATCACACAGACAGAAATTATGTGCCGGTTTTGGTACTCAAAATAATAAATAAAAGGTGAGTAAAAATAAATCGCACCATCACAAAATAATACATTTATGTAGAAGAAAAACATATTTCCAAATCTCAGTTTCCCATCAAATAAAGCCCTTGAAACCAACAGTGATGGACACAGAAGTTATTTTCAGAACTTAAGTCAAAGTACAGACTCTACTGGTAAAAACATTTAATAAAAAAATAAATCATAATAAAGAAGTTAAATAAAAAAAATAAAAAATAAGGGTAGTTCTGTCACATTATCAAGGGTTGGCGATTTTTCCGGAACGTGCACGCACACTAGCGTTATGTGAACGCGTTAGATTGATTGGCATGTGGGACAACCAATAGGCAATTCCCCTGGAACTTGAGGGACAGAGGAGCGAGAGAGCAGGAACAAAACTCTGGCAAATCACTGCCATTCAGACCAAACAGCAGAGATTGGTTAGATTTTTGACAGGCACGCAGTTCCCACATGGAAAGATTTTTTTCAACTCATGTTTGCAAATCATAATGTATTGAACTTTAATAATGGAAGGAAGATTTTACCCAGCATAACATGAAAGCTTTTCTGAACAGGATTACCAACTATAGCTTTAATACCGGGTCATTCAAAGCACAGAAGAGAAACACTCATCTCCATCAAAGAGATTCAGCTGGACTGAACCACAAACTTGATCACCCTGCAGAATACTTTGCAGAAAAAATGAATTAATTTATTCAAGGCTTACAACTAATGTTTGACTAATTTGTTTGACTAATGTTTAAACTAAAACCAAAGGGGCGAAATAGGTTCTCAGAGGAGGGGGATATAGCAGCCTATTTCAGAACACAGCATCCTCTTACCGGTTTCATCTCTGGCAATTTAGCGCAGACCTTCTAGGCAGGGACGGATTAAGGGTAGTCTGGGCCCCTGGAGCAAAGAATTTGCCGAGGCCCCCCCCCCAAAAAAAGTTTACAAACCATGCTATAGTGGATTGTGAATAAATTGAAGCGGTTTGTCGCTTTACGTCTTTCTGGACAATTATAGCTAGCCTAGTCGTGGCACATTAAGCCACTGGTGGCTTAATGTGCCACGACCACGGAGTAGCCAGAGGAGTAGCTAGCCACGGAGTAGCCAGAGTTCAATGAAACCTAGCAAAAATACTAGGTGCAGCTATATGCACACGATCTCAAATGATGTAAATTCAAAAATGCAAAGAGAATTAAATTGTTGAAACTAAGCGCAATCAGAAACACTGCCAATATGTTCAATGAAATTAACAACTTGCTAAGGTTTAGACTGAGTGAGAGAGTGGGGGAGGGGCAGCCACTATCTACTACAAAAAATGCATACTGTGTGCATGTGTGTGACAGAGGCATGGAGAGGAAGACAGATATGAGGGAAGGTATTGAGTTGGCTATATTAAAAATGCTGTGTTAATTGCAGTATTAAATTACGTTTTATCATTGTAAATACATATTGAGTGCGAGTGTTTTACAGCAGGCTTATGAAACATGTTAGGTCCAAATTGTGAGGAAATAAGAAAAAAACATTGAATAAGCTGAAAAAAACATGTTTTCCAATGAACATAATATCAGGGTTACAAACACACATACGCAGCCACAGCTACTACAATAAAACTACTTGTTGTTTCATCATCTGTCGCCAAATTAAAATTGTGCTACTGGGTAGAATTTGCTTGTAATTCGGATCTGTATGAAACAGCACTTTTGCATTCATGCCAGAGTTTAAGACCGTTGCTCTCTCTTTACTCCAATTTATTACACATCGCACTTGGTAGAGCACTTTTTTCTCCCCCTTTTTTAGCCCCGGTTGTTACTATGGTAAAACACAGGTCTCATTTTACAATTAACACATCACAAGTGACACATTTGTTATTTGAAGTCTTGTCATTGACGACATGTCTGAGATCCATGCTGAGATCCATGCAGTTACAATGGCGTACCGCGCACGTGACGTCACCATCTCATGAGCAATGCCCCTTGCCGCTAAGGTAGGACAAACGGTGTGAGAGCGCACGTAGCAACCAGCCATTTCACATGCAACAGATACAACGATAGGACCGACTTTTCAGCTGTTAAACTATCACAAGAGGATGTCCAGGCGCCCATTTTACTGGTAGAACTGTGGAACAACATACCAACGTTCAGCTCAAACGATGGCTTGAGTGTTGAGGGCTTAGAAAGACTGGAAAACGGGCCGAGTTGATAGAAAGGTAAGTCGATGTTTTTCCTCCTGCTCGGCGTTCATGGCGTCATTGGCCGTTTTTTTCTGTTTGTAGTCACCGTCCAGGAATCGGTATAAATTGTCCGGCCCGCTGAGCAATTTAGTCCGGTCCGGTGGCCAAATGCATTATCATTATCCAACGGCTGTATCTCCTCGCTGCATCGACCGGTCTGCACCAGATTTTTTGTGAGTCATGGGGGAGCGCTGCTGAACGCGTTTGTGGGAATCGCCCGGTGGACGGGCGGGGAAAATGCGTGACAGCATCTGCGGTGGGGGGCGGCCGGCGGTGCACAAACCCCGCCGGTCAGCTGGCCGGCAGGCACCGTAGCGGTGCGCGAACCCCGCCGGCCGCCCCCCACCGCAGCGGTGGCCAATAGGCCGGAGCTGCGCTTGGCTGCGAGGGCCGATCGACGCCGTTTGCGGCTTTAACATCCTTCATATGCGGCCTATCAGCGTACCTCGAGTCGCTGTTGCACGTTCCATAACATCAATGTTTAAAAACCATGGTTAGGAGACGTCTTAGACTTAGAAAAAGCAGTCGTTTTACCGAGTAAAACCAAGGGTAACTACAGCGAAAGAGTGGAGGAAAACGCATATATGCCCTGCCTCGTACCACGTGATATGACGTCACGTTCTAAAAATAGCTCCTCGCGGTACGCCATTAGCGATGACACTACATGTGGATCGAGCTAGAGTCCACCTCTTTTAAGCATACTAGCTGGGATCCATGTGGGGCCCGCTAAAAGCACCTTTACCCGGGGCATGTGGTAAGTCAGAGGCCCCTGGTAGGGGCCCTCAACATCAGTCAGAGGCCCACCACACCATCCATTGTCATAAGGCAAAAGCAGGGCTAGGGGCCCTGGTAGTTATAGGGCCTGCTGAAAATATCCTCCACCCCCACCCCTCATCCATTTTCATAAGGGGCCCAAAAGCAGGGCAAGGGCCCTTCCACAACCACATCCACTCTTACCAACGTTCCAGGGTGAGGGTGCTTTCATCAGGGCCCATGGCTGACTAGCAGCTGTGGAGCCCGCTAAAAGCACCCTAAGGGCCTGTGGTTAGTCAGAGGGCCCTGGTAGGAAGTACCCCCCACTCGCCACCCCAGCCCTCAAAGGGCCCTTGGTAGCCAAATGTCAGGGGTCCCCACTCCCTCCTTGTTTTCATCAGACGCCCTATGAAATAACAATTTATTGTATCGTATATGTTGAAACAGTTTTGGTCTCGGGCCCCCCCGGGGCCCCTGGCCCCAGAGGGCCCCTGGGCGCTGGCCCCACTGGCCCGGTCCGTAATCCGTCCTTGCTTCTAGGTTATTTCCAGACTTTGATTTATGACTAGCAAAATCCAGTTATGCCAGAACCCTTTGCTTTAAATTTCAAAACCACCCACTTCGTAGAACCTTTGAAGAAGTTAGTATTTCATTAGTGTAATTAATTACCGGCTGCTTAATTCTGGATTTGACTGCATATTGGAATTCTTAGAGTACTTTAACATGTTTTGATTAAAGGTATAGTGGACAATGTTTTTATAGCTTTGAGTTCCAGGGGTATCACCTTATCTATTGGTTGTCCCACATGCCAATCAATGTATCACGTAACGCCAGTGTGCGTGCTCGTTCCTTGTTAGTTTCCGCTTGCTGGCTGAGCATGCACACTTCTGGTGTTAATGTATCCGGTTAGTTTTGGTGTTATCTGTTAATTGTAGCACGCTGTTCTCACCGTATACTTTGAAAAAGGCAGAGAGTCACAAGGAACAAACTGTATTACAAGTTTAGGAGATGAGGGGGAAGGCCTCAGAAGAAAGAAATAACACCAGAGTCGATTTGAGAGATTTTTTCCCGTGATTTCTCTTGGGGAGCGGAAGACCAGGTAAGACGGTCTTGTTCATTCGCAGTTACTAAAAAAAAGGGACTTGGGCATTTCTAACATATATTTCCAGAAAAATCATCCATTCTACCTTTCATATACAAATAACACATATTCTTTAAAGTGTATGATAAAATAAATCACTGAAAAGGAAAAACAAATTAATTCTTCAAATTGATTTTTATAGATTTGAGACTGCTTAGATTTATTATTGAGATTATTAAAATGTTTGATGCATAAATACAATTACGTAATCTTCATCAATTGCTAGATAAGAATAAAAGATAACTGTACTTTATCGTTCCCAGTCTGGACCAGATCTGTTGCAGCAGACATAGAACTAAACAGTATAACACAATATAACTAATAACAATGGAAACATTACACAAAGTACAGTTTGTGGTTTCAATTGCCAAAATCTGTAAATCTTGATTGTTTCTTATGATTTGGATGTGATTGCCCTCAGAATAAAAGCACAGTTTATAACAGCTTAATTTGTATATATTTTTAAGAATAGATGATGATGATGTTCATTTCAATCATAATTGGAGTCTCATAAAAAAAAAACATATTCTTGACAAATGATTAGCTCAACATGGCTGTTCTATAAGAGGTAGATGTGTGTTGATGACAGTGGTACTTATTTTACCTACCTGTGGTTCATATTTCCACTGGGGTCTGGGCCGCTTTCCATCTGCAGGACTCAGAATGTAGGCGGAGTACAAAGGAGCCCGATGCTGTCGGTGATACAGGCTGGCAAAGCGATATGTGTTCTTGTAGCGTTGGCATATTGGCTGGTACTCTTTACCATCAATACCAGTCGGTGGAGTGTTGTTGTAGAAGAATTGAAGACACTGGGAGAAGTCCTTACTGAGCTCACCGACTACCAGACCACCAAACCAGGGCAGGAGGTACAGCAAGGCTGCTGTGAAGGACAGCAGGGAGTTCCTCTGAGACATCCTGAGGAGAAAATTGATCAGAAGAGATTAAACTGCTGGACAGAGAAGGAAAATCTGCTGATAGGTTTCCTCTCAAAAGGTTAATAATCCTTTGCTCTTTTTGCCTCAGAAGGATGCTTTATATACTGACGGCTGAAACCTTAAAGGGGGCGTGTTCAAAACACCCCCTTTCTGTACAACTTCCCTGAACTGATTGGCAGAACCACATATTTTTGCTATATTTTTTTTAATTTAGTTATTATACTATCAGAAATATAATCTTTGTATCTGTTACATACATTCCTGGAAAATGTTTGGTCTAGTCACAACATCACACTCTAACAACCTTAAGATCAAAATGAAATAAAAATGTGGTTAAAGCTACAGGAACTGATGGCACAATTTCTATCATGCTGCTCAGAGGTTGTTGTCTTGTTTAAATCCATTTCACATCAATGTTTTATTGGCTTTAATACACAGCATTAAACATTCAGCTCATTCAGGTTTGGATGTTTTTAACTCTGTAAGAGTTATAAAAATCCAAAAAGATTAGTGGAGATGAACAAAGTTATATAATTAACTTTATTTG
The DNA here is from genome assembly GCA_037039145.1 of Fundulus diaphanus. NCBI lineage: Eukaryota > Metazoa > Chordata > Actinopteri > Cyprinodontiformes > Fundulidae > Fundulus > Fundulus diaphanus. The sequence continues at coordinate 36,669,643 of CM073125.1, forward strand.
TAGATATTTTCCCATGATGAGTAACTCAAGCTTCTATGCATTCAAATAGTGTGTTCTCTTTGAAGGGTAATTTAATCCATATACTTTCAGCAAAAAAAAAACAGGTCAAAAACAGGTCAAATAAAAAATTCTATCATTATCAATATTGGAGCTTTTTCTTTATTTGACAATTTTTTTCTGGAATATGTGTTTAAGTTTCATGCAGAGTTGGGTCAAATATTGCATCGTTGACAGCATAAAGCTGATGTTCCATTCTAATGTTCACCTGAACTCACAAATTCAACATATCTTTGCCAAATAAATTCCTCTTGCTTACACATCTTTCAAAAATCAAGAAGCTTTATTGTTAACGCATGTTACCGTGATGAAATATTTCAGGACATACTCTGGCTTAGGACACACACAACACAATAAACAATAAGCAATGGATGCAGGTAATAACACAGTATATGTACAGTTTTTTATAGTCTTAGTGGTCTGCTAGTACTCACACTGAGTTCCAATGAGATAGTCCCACCTATACGCGATCCATTGTGTTGCAGGAATCAGTCACTTGAAGCTTCTTTGATGATACATTCAGCTTGTAGTGAATCTTGTGCAATGTTCTTAAACCTGATGTGCAGCACTGTGCAATAATCTAAAACAAGTTTTGGAAGTAAAGGCGTCAGTAAATCAGGGGAATTTTTAGGGTCTTAAAACATCGAGGGCAACATAGTTTCATTTTCATGAGACAGCTGCCTCATCGTTTATAAGTTATTTAAACTTAAAAAGATAAAGAACATGTACCAGTCTTCTACTCTGGCTGGGTTTTGATTGAATGTAAATTATTATGAAAAAAAAAACCCATTAACAATAATTTTAATTGGTTTTATTTATTTTTTTAAGTAGTTGAAGTGAAGGTTTAAGAGACAGAGGTTACAATTAACGAAAAGAAAAAACATTTCACTGAGAGAAGTAACGACAGCTTTTGAGATACATAAATTACCTTTTTTACGTAGGTTTGACACTATGATCTAATTGTTTCACTCCTGATGCTCCGTGGTCATAGTTTCTTACACTAAAAAAAGAAAAAGTATAAAGTTGACTTTCTAAAATTTTATTTGAATAGTCAGATCAGTTCATGGCGCTAAAACCACAACATCTCAGTTAAATGTGTGACTGTGTGACGTGACTTTCAGCAGCCCAACTCAGACCTGAGAACGAATCGGCATTTTAATTTAACACCTCCCCTCCCCTCACTACGTAATACAGTCTATAAAATAAAAAGTAATACAATGGGTTTTAACTTACATCAGAAAACCTTAAAGGTGAAATGATGTTTTATCTTAAAACATCGAGGGCAACATAGTTTAATTTTCATGAGACAGCTGCCTCATTGTTTATAAGTTATTTAAACTTAAAAAGATAAAGAACATGTACCAGTTTTCTGCTCCAGCTGGGTTTTGATTTAATGTAAATTATTATGAAACAAACAAAACATTAACAATAATTTTAATTGGCTTTAATTTTTTTAAGTAGTTGAAGTGACCGTTTAAGAGACTTAGGTTACAATTAATGAAAAAAAACAAACATTTCCCTGATGAAGGTAACGACAGCTTTTTGGATTTTTAGAAAGACCTTAATCTCAATTTCTGTTCTTTCTGTCTGCAAAAAAATGATACTTAAACTCAGAGAAACTATATTCACTGTGGGTCAGATCAATGAGCTTATCTGCTCATTTACATAAATTACCTTTTTAAGTTTGATACTCTGATCAGAGTGTTTCACTCCTGAGGCTCCACGGTCGTGTTTTCTCACTTTTAGAGAAAGGAAATTGGACATAAAGTTGACTTTCTTAAATCTTAGTCAATTCTCAATCAGTACATGGTGCTAAAACCACAACATCTCAATTAAATGTGTGACTGTGTGACGTGACTTTCAGCCCAACTCAGACCTGAGAACGGCTCAGCATTTTAATGTAACACCTCCCCTCCCCTCAGTCAGAAATAGATATGATAAACTAAAAAGTAATGAAAGGGGTTTTAACTAACATCATAAAACCTTAAAGGTGAAACGAAGTTTTTGCATTTATAAGGCAACCTGATGACTCTACTTCCAAAACGTATTTTGCTGCTTTAGAATAAATCAGCGGTGTTTTTTTAGGGTCTTAAAATATCGAGGACAAAAACAGTTTCATTTTCATGAGACAGCTGCCTCATCATTTATTGAAAAGTTATTGAAAATTAAAAAGACATAGAACATGTACCAGTTTTCTGCTCCGGCTGGGTTTTGATTTAATGGAAATTATTGTGAAACAAACAAAACATTAACAATCATTTTAATTGGTTTGAATTTTTTTAAGTCGTTGAAGTGAAGGTTTAAGAGGTAGAGGTTACAATTAATGAAAAAAAAAAATTTCCCTGAAAGCGGTAACAACAGCTTTTGGGATATATAGAAAAACCTTAATCTCAATTTCTCCTCTCTCTGTCTGAAAAAAATTGTTCTTAAACTAAGAGAAACTACATTCACTGTGGGTCAGATCAATGAGCTTATCTGCTCATTTACATAAATTACCTTTTTAAGTTTGATACGCTGATCAAAGTGTTTCACTCCTGATGCTCTATGATCGTGTTTTCTCACATTTAGAGAAAGGAAAACGGACATAAAGTTGACTTTCCTAGGTCTTAGTCAATTCTCAATCAGTTCATTGTGCTAAAACCACAACATCTCAGTTAAATGTGTGACTGTGTGACGTGACTTTCAGCCCAACTCACACCTCAGAACGGCTCAGCAGTTCTGTTCACCCCCCCCCCCCCCCCCCCCAGTAAGTAATACAGTTTGTAAAATTTGTAAAAAGTAATGAAAGGGTTCTAATCCTTCATTGCAGATGTACTGTTCTCTTACTGGGTCATTCTCATATTTGTGGTAAATCTAACCTAAATATTATTTTAAGTTGTCTTGAAATATCTCTTGAAATTAAATATTTGAGCATACCCTCTGGAACATAGTTTAATTTTATGATGCTCAGAGAACCGATAACATCTTATCTTTTTTTGATGGCTTCATCTGCTCACTTTGATTCACATATTTGAAGTATTGTGTTCAATAATATTTGAATGATGCTTGTGTGCAACAAACAGGATTTTATCTTGCATGATGGCTCAAACAGGTATCTCTTGAAAATGAACCTTGGCTGTCAAGTAGACTCACCTGTATAAATAAAAGTTATGAATGAACAAATGAATGAAGCATTTTCACTTACTTATAAATTATTTTGAAACCAACTGATAATTTTGGAAAGGATTAGAACATTTGTTTGTCTGCATAGCTTTAGCCAGGTCCAATGTTGATATTCTGTGCAGCTTCTCAGGTGCAAAAACCAACAGTTTGAAAATTACGGGAGCTTATAGGATGCATCGTTGCCATCTAGTGGTTATGCACTGGAATTACACTTGACACCATTACTCAAAACGCAGTAGCAGGATTAAGGTTGTTAGTAAGTGAGTTATTATGTTGTATTCACAGTCATGAATGATGCGATAAAAAGTGCAAATAGATTTAACAAAGTTAGAGGACTTAAAGAAATAAACCAGCCCCTTACAGATGTGATCAAGGGTTATAACCAAAACTCACCTTATAAAACTGACTCATATTTTTTTATTATTCTTGGATAATAGAAACAAAACCTTGGAGGGTTTGTCCTAGAAAGAAAGGAGCTTTATACTAGTAGCAATAAGTGGATGGCCTTTGCTTCAAACTACATTTTAGCAATTATTAATTATTATTTGCAGTGAATTTTTTGCATGTTTGTGTTTTTGACAAATTGTCAGTAAAATAAATGCTTCAGTCCACCATAATGCAGATTTGACTTTATTGGAGATTTCACACATTCAAGACAAAAAGCATCTTATCGATTATCATATTCCAAAATCATATTTATGATAATTATCCATGAAGATTTTCCATGGAAACATTAATTTATTGATAATGTGTGCTATACTATATAATACCATCAGGGATTTCATAGGGGCGATGGTGACGCAAGAGGTAGGGCGGTTGTCCTGTAACTGGCAGGTTGCTGGTTCAATCCCCCCTGCTCTGACCGTCTCAGTCTTTGGGCAAGAAGACTGCTGGTGGTGGTTAGAGGTGTCGCAGCCTTACTTCTGCCAGTCTGCAGTGGCTACTAACAGCTCACCACTGTCAGGATGTGAATGGGTGAATGACTATGAATGTGAAGTGCTTTTGGGGTAAAGTTCTTGATAAAGTGCTTTACATGTTTAAGTCATTTAGTGGTGGTGATGTTCAGTAAAGGGTTCTTCTGGTCCAATTCTACTTCAGGCCGCATATAACCTTGGGCCAGTCCAGCATCTAATTCTGATTCAAAGGTTTCTTGGTTAAGCTGTGCTGTGATCAACCTCTTAGAAGTGCACACTGGTAAGGTAAGCACACTTTCATTAGTTTGTCAAGGAAACAATAACCATCTCCTTTATTGTGGCCCTTATTGGGCAGGCTTAAAAACTGCCCTTTTACTTTTTTGTAATTTATTGTCTTTCTTGACCAAAGAGGAGATTTATGGATGGAATGACAGAGGACATGAGGCTAGTTGGTGTGAGAGAAGAAGAGGCAGAAGGTAGGGTTAGATGCCGGCTCTGGCGACCATGAAAGGGAAAATTTTAAAGGTGACAAAGACTAATTACCCATCAAAGACACTTTCTGTTAAACAGTCCCATAGTGGGGTAAGTTGGTCTGATGTTTCTCAGTGGACTTCAGTAAAAATTGGTGATTTCACCAGATGACAAACTTTGCACGAAAGTGGCCTAAAGCAATAATTTGAACCTGTGATCATATTTAGTGAAAACAAATGGCAACAGCATAAACATCACAGAGTTAACAGAGGGGTTGACTGCATCGTTTCATAGGACTGTCTGAGGAGACATCAGCTCCCCTGACTGCCATCAGTGATCGGGATGAAATCCTTAGAGCTCTTCAGAGACCCTTCACTGGTGCAGTGTGTCCTGGGTTCCTCCTGGTGCATGATGATAGGCCTGGACGATAATTCAATAACAATATACATTGATTGATAAACATATATTGATGATAGAAAAAACATTGATCAATAAAAAGTTCAATAGAACAACAGTTTTTCTTTCTTTTGCATTCTGCCCAGGTAGGTTAATACTACAGTCGTTATACCTTCCCAACCAATCACAAGCGCAGACCCAGGAACCAGGCTCCGCCCCCTTCAAAGAGATCAGAGGGCACTTTTTTTCTCTCTTTTTTTAAAAACTTGCAGTTTTGGTTAAAAGTTGGTCGAATAAAGGGCTGAATTTAAATTCAGTGTTTGTGTGTTCTATATCTAAAAACAGGTTGCTAAGCAACAGCATAAAATGACCAAGGCTGCACTTAAAATATATGTTTTGAATTTGTTGATAATTATCAATATCGATCAGTTTGATTTCTATTTTACCGATATGCCTTTTTTCTATATCGTCCAGCCCTACATGATGATACTCGACCACATGTGGAAAGAGAAGGCAGCCAGTTCCTCCTGGCCGAAGGAACTGATCCCATTGGCTGGCCTCCATGGTCCTTTGACCTATAGCCAACAGAACTGCGGTCAAGCGAGCCGACACTTGGATATACACGGTCAACCCACGGTCAACCCAGTTGATGCTCGCTCAGTTGTAAAGATTAGATTTGCGCATACATGGGGCATTACGGTAACAAAGCAGCAGAGGTGGCTATGCAGGCAAAATTAAGAGAAAAGGAGAATGTGCCTAGGAGGATGGACCACAATCTCCTTAAAAACAGCAGGGCACCAACCACAGGTTTCTCAAGTGCGAGCCGCCAGAATTGACAAAGACTCCTGGATAGGTGTCGAAATGTTTTCAGAAAGAACTGAACAAAAGTCTGGTTGGCTCCGATTTAAGCCTGTTTGCTATAACTACAATAAATATTTCATAATTTTACTGCTTATGTTTGAGAAAAAAGAAAAAAAAAGTCAGTTTCTCATAATGCTTAAACGACATAAACTTGGGCGGATTTTAGAAATGTATTTCTCCAGAATGCTAAAAGGTGACAACAAACTCTCTTCATATTATGTCAAAGGGTCACTTATACTATAACTAGAATAATTTTTCACAATTTTACTGTAGATTATTGGACAAAAGCCAAGCCCATGTTCCTTATAATGCATTCATTTGTTTAACATTCATTTGTCTCATTTTCAGTAATTTACTTCTCCCAAACCCTAAAAGGGGACAACAAAGTCTCTTCATGTTATGCTAACATGAAGAGACTTTGTTGTCTTTTATGCTCTTTTACAAATTTTTTTTGTATTAAAATTATGAAATATTTATTGTCGTTATATTATCAATGTCAAAGTAATTTTTTAAAATATATATTTTCCAAGGATTATTCTTCTTTTTTCTTTTGGTTTCTGTCTTTTTCACCTGACAAACCATCCTTGCTGCTTTGTTACCGTAATGCACCATGGGACTTCTAATTATAAAATATAAAATTAATACACAGTTATAGGCAAATGCTTGAGTCAATACTCCATAATAACACTGAGGTTCTGAAAGAAAATTAAATATATCTAGCCGGGAAATTAGGCAGACAATAAAACGCATTTATTTTGTGGGTAGTTTATTCCTTGACTGCGTCCAATAGAACACAGTGTAAGTTTTAAAGGTGAGGCCAGTTTACATCTATTAACATAAACTACAAATTGTAGTACCAAACATCTGGAATAACAATGTGTCAGCAATGAGAACAGCTTTCAGAAAAACCTTACTCCTGTTCACTAAGTCCCTTAGGTTACAGAACTGTATTTTCTCTAATTTGAATACAAATAGACAACAGTAGTGGCACTTTCCTAAAGAAATAGCTGACAGAACAAATATACATATAAAAATTCAAATACATGTCATATTCCATGTGTCAATAACGTGCTGATGCACGTTATAGCCTCTTCCTATAGACTTCGTTGTGACATCATCAGACACAATCTCCTCTCCGCTGCTGTTATAATTTCTTGCCACTGCAGTAAATGTAGGAAAGTACTGTTCCATATCCTTAGGGAGGTCAGGCTTGTTGAGGGGCAGCAGTAAGCAGACCACATGTACTCAGGAACAGACACTATGTTCCACCTGCCCAACAGCTTGTCTTGCATTACACACCACTGCAGCCTAGTGAAACTAACATTATTGGAAACACAAGAGGATTTGCAGAATGATGCCAAAGGATAAGGCTTGTTTGCTGCAGCCGTTTTTTACAACTATTCCCCACAAAACTCTCTGCAACAGCACTAGATCGACTGTTGTTTTGCGCTCAAAGCAGTGTGCAGCACTGAACCCGGCTATTTCCTGCATTCTGCTCAAGCAACAGTCTCAAAGTGAGTGTCACTAAATGTAAAAATATTCCACACGTGAAGTCTAGATACAAACTTAATTGTTACACCCTTTCAGGGCAGTCAAAAGTAGCCAGTCAACGGCGGCAAATCGCCGTCTATAGCAGCTCTTGCCGCCGCCTACATTTCCCCGATTATACATCCCAAAAATCACCTTTGCATCTGCCTCCACTGAGAGCAACATTAACGAGTGATTGGGTTCCTTGTTCCAACCGAGATGCTACTTTTCCGATCGAAACACAGACAGGTGTTATGCCGAAAAGTGCATGCCTGCCGAGATATGCATCCCCTGTCGCGGGAGCGCGCCTCGCTCTGTACATCTATGGCAAGCCGATGAGGCCAATTATCGTCCATACAATAAAGGCCCATTCATACCCTACGTTTGGCCTACACGTCCGTATTTCTGTCCGTACGTTCTATCCGTTGACTCCTTCATACCTCCGTCCGTTGAGGTGCGCAATAACCAATATGTCCTCTAGGTGGCAGTGCTGGGCGCCAATGATTCGTCACTGATCAAACATGGCGACGGTCCAAGACGTGATTTTGTTGTGTTTGCTCCGTAGGTAAACTTTTTTGTCCCTGTGTCCCGGACACGACACATCATATGTGTGGGTAGTTGCGGACAAGCTCTGCAAGTCGTTCCCCGAATCCCGCCATTGTTTAAAGCCCAGAATTATAACTTTCTTCGTGATTTTGTTGCCATATTGTACTACAAACTCAATAGCGCCCCCACCGTTTCCGGTAGTATTGCTCTGTATTGATCCGTTTCGTCCGTAATCGTAAGCTCCCAGTTTTCGTGTCAAAATACAGACGAAATCGACGGTTGGAACGTATGAAACACTCCACACGTATCCGTATCCGTCTTTTACGTGAGGTATGAATGGGCCTTAACGCGCAGTTCCAACCCGTATTTTACGCGAGCACACGTTTTTTACGTCACCGCGCGTTTCCAGCCAGAACGCGCGGTGACGTAAAAAACGTGCGCTCGCGTAAAATACGTGCGGTGGCGTTAATAACGTTTGGTGGCGTTTTTTGCATATTATATTATCAGGAGGTTGTCTTTTATGTGCTCAGCCAGTAGATTTAAAGGTGTTTTACCCAATAAGAACACTGCACCACCAGACACAACCAGGAGGTCCCTAATCGTTGGGGAAAGGCAGTAAGAAGATGCACCTGTCTAAATCCTGCTTAGTTCAATAATAAAGTCTGATATTACACAAAACTCACTCTGCTTGTTCTCCCTACTTATGCCCTTGGTGCAGAAGATAAATGAAATCTTTAACAGAAATGTTATTATTAATTCTGAAAATATTATCATGTGAATATAAATACAAAGCATACAGAAAATGCAGCTTTATTAAGTGACCTGGTTTATTTTATTTAGCATTTGATGTCCGACCGGTTTTAAGCCATAGGCTTGATCTCCACTACAATAAAACAGTTCATAAACAAGTTAATGAATGCTATGTTTATGATGTTTAAAATGGATATAAAGGAGACAGAGCTGAAATTCTCATTGAAACCACCGGAAACAAAATAGTTATTTGGACAAATTGAAACATTGAAACTATAATTTCATCATCCAAATAAAGTGTGTAAATTAAGCATACAAGTGTAATTAAGGTGTAATCTGGACAAAAATGGCCTCAAGTAAGTGTTCGATAGGTGAGGAGCAGCAGAGCTGGTTGGAGGAACACAGGAGGGAAGATCTTGATGACCTGGGGTGTGTGAAGGATTAGGGAACCAAATAATTGAGCTAGTGCTTACTCCTTGTCAACTTGTAAAATTTAAATTAGTTGGAAATTGTATTTTTTGAATATCAGCAAGCCATACAGTATTTGGTGTGACAATTTAATTCAGGATTCTGGCTTCCGGAGCTTTGTTAGACTAACTTACAGTCTGTAAAATTAGGTTATAATACAAACAGTAGTACTGAGGCATTTAAAGAAAGACACGAAGATAATAAAACAGTACATACAGACACAAAAAAGAAACATAGCGTCACATAATACTTTTTATTCCCTGGAAAATGGTATAGTTTCATGCTCACTTTGCATTCTTGGAAATTTAATATGTTTAGACCGGCCACTGATTCAAATCACAAAAAAGTGGTAGACAGACGTTTAAAAATTGACTTCAAACATTTAATCTCATGAATTTGGGCTTTCACTGCCATCTGCTGTCATATGAGAGTAACTACAACTTGACGACCATAAGCTTTTTTATATTTCTTTTGTCATTTTAAACATGAAATTACCAAAGCACAAGCCAAGTAGTAGAACTAAATGTTGAAAAGAAATTAAAAGAATCTATACACCAGAAGTAGTTGCATTATGTAGAGAAAGTTTAATCAAACCAACAGGACCGTCATCCCGTGAACCTGCTCCAAGGACGAGATAAAACCCTGACGGATTAATACTACATGGTTTGGGCTTAATTATGCCACTACTATATGCAGAATACACCCCAGTGTATGCCCCAAAATAAGGATTAATGTTCAACCCAGAACTGGTCAGGATAATGGGATTAGCACCTTGTTCTACCTGATGAGGACCTCTAGTAATGGTTAATGCCTCTTGTAATAATTTATCACAGGCCAATAACAACACTAACGACTCCTCGTTACAGAGGAGTGGACCAGTTTCGTGTTCAATCTGCTGGTTTAATGACTTTAACGACTGCCCATTACTAAGGGGTGGACCTGTTTCTGTTGAATGTGCATGTTATCTAAGCCATTACAAGGCCTTTGTTGGGCAGTAGTATAAAGCTTGGCACTCCACATTACTCCAGACTTTTTGAATTGAGAAAGCTTCCTGGAGAGGAAGCGAAACGTCTTCAACTACGGAAAACAAGTCCAGTTGTTTTGTTTTTTTACCTTTTTTTGGATTGACTTTATCTATTGTTTTTTGCTAACAAACAGGAGTCTTAAGCAACAACATGTGGGTTTAAAAATGTTGCTTCATTTTCCAGTTGACCTTGTGAAATTTTCCTTTGGCCTGAGTTTCACTTTTTTATCTCAGGGTTACCGGCGCACAGAAGAAACATCATGCCACTGCTGGCTGAATCCATGTTGCTCTAAAGCTGAATGCATCAAAATGGCATGTTGTGTGTTTTTGTTTTCTAAGAGAAGCTCAAGGCCTTGAATCGAAACCGTAAAAACTCTGTTTATCTGCCTTACAGCCAAAATCATATGGGATTAAATCTAGAAATTAGATCTGAATCCCAAAAGGGCTGAAAAGACTGAACATCTATTGCACACAGGGTCCTGTAAAATTCTGCATACATAAATTGTCTAAATTGAATATTTGAAGACTCTGCACTGCATTTCCTTATTCGGAACTGGCTTTTAGCCATAGGGGTGGTTCCCTGGGTTAGAAACCTCTGGAGGCAGCTTTTTGCTCTTGCTCTGTATTGTAAGTATAAACAACCACACCCCATGTGCCCCTGTTATTTCTCAATATTTGATAGACTTCTTGTGGCACCAATAGTTTATAGTAAGTTAGTGAGTTGCTATGCTAAACATTATCAAGACTGGATATAAACTGAGTCAGAAGGCTAGGAAACAACCACTGGAGCTGCTATTCAGTAATAAATAACACAATTATGTTTGATGCAGGTACTATTTATTTGAAAATTAAAAAGGAAAGAAAATAAACAGAACACAACAATTATTTACAATACTGCAGTCAAGTTTCAAATATATCAAGTAAACAAAGTTAATTGAACACAGAAAAAAAAAAATTCAATAAATTCCTTACTAATGGATGGCACCAGTCGGCACCATTACCAGCTGAGACATACAGCAGTACAGTCCACAATATTTTTGTCCATATTACTTGAGAGTTTTTTCTATGCACAATAGACCCTTTTCACATGACGTCACTCAACTTCCGTTTTGAAGCGGAGCAGGGTATCTTTACTTCCGGCTACATGCTTTTACATAGAAAATTCGGGAGGTGAAGAGGTGTTTCACTGATAATCAGCGCGATTTCATAAGGTAAGACTCAGACCACAGTGTGTCGCATTGACTATCTTTATTTTCCTTAGTATTGGTAGCAATCATTGCTGTTATATAGATGCTTTGATCGGGACAGTAACATGTAGATCAAAGCTAACATGCAGCAGCTTGTTAGCTTACCTTACCAAACTTTTACCTATCAGTAATCAGCGTGATTTCATTAAGTAAGACTGAGAGCACAATATTAAACGTGTCTTATTGACTATCTTTATTTTCCTTAGTATTTGTAGCGATCATTGCTGTTATATAGATGCTTTGATTGGGACAGTAACATGAAGATCAAAGCTAACATGCAGCAGCTTGTTAGCTTACTTTACCTGTCATTAATTTGATGTAGATGTTATAAAATGATTACTGTAGCTTTGCTATTATAGAAATAAATCTTGTTCACGGAGTGAAAAAAGAGACATTTATCTGCTACATTGTTCCCCTTACTTGATTATGGTGACGTGTTATATATAATTGCAGTCACTGAATTAAAAAGATCTTATTCCATTTGAATCTTTTTGTTCATTCCTAAAAAAATTACCGTGGGTCTATTGGACAGAACTTCTGTTTCTGAATTTTCTGTGTATTATAATGAATTTTCTTCATAATATTATTTGCACTTATATTAATGCACTTTTTTTTTAGTTTTTGTGCAAAATACTGTATATTTTAAGTAGAAGCCTGAAATTGTTTTATTATACTGTATTAGTAATGACATGTGCTGCTGACCTCTTAGTCAGATCAACCTTTAAAAAAGAGATCTTAATCTCAATGGGAGTTTATCTGGTTAAATAAAGGTTTTAAAAAGTATTATAATTAATCTATTTTTTCTCCCCTTGTGTCCATCTCTCAGCAGCATCATATCCACCAAGCATGGCACAATCACAGAGAAACTGCTACTGCAGTGTCCCACAGTGTTCGAACAACAAAAAAAACTTTCCATATCTCAGTTTTCACGACTTCCCGGCTGATGCTGAGACTGGAGCCTATTGGGTGACGGCAATAAGGAGAGACGAGGGGCCAAATTTTAAAATCCTTCGCAGCAGCACTTACGCCTGCAGTCAGCACTTCTCTTCCGAGGACACCTATGTTTCTGCAAGTGGTCTTTAACAAATTAAACATCTTTCTTTCTTAAAGATAATTGAGTTATAAGTTTATTTAGCTATTCCCAAGATAATTTCAGTGGCTCACCACGTAAATTTTTATTAGAGCTGTCAAAATCAATTTGTTAATGAAAGGAAATTAATTTGAGAAATTAATTAATTTCTGCACATACAAATGGTTTTTAAAAATACTCACCTGTACACTGTGATCGCACACCGTCTCTTTCTCCTGCATTGTTTACATTTCAATTGTTTACTGTTAAATCACTGCTGCACTTTATCCTGTAATTTACTGTAATTCTCAAGCTGTATGCAAACGGAATTTCGTTCTGTACGCACTCTGTGCATACATAATGACAAATAAAGTTGTCTAAGTCTAATTTGTCTATGGATGAACCCAGAACCACACACACGGGACTTAAAATGAAAGTCTTTATTGAAGGTTTGATGGGATGGAGGGTGATGTAACCAGCGAGGTAGAACTGCACGGGAACAGGGTGATGGTGTTGGCAGGAGCTGACGGCCCGGAGAGAGACTTCTTGGAACCAGGAACAGGCAGCAGGGTCCACAGCTCGGCAGAGAATTGACAGTTCAGGGGAGAACCCACCAGAGCTCGGCAGCAGGCTCTTCTGTAAGGCAGAGGGGAACCGGAGCAAGACAGCAGGATAAACAGGACAGGTAAAAGGTAAAATGGACAGAGCTGCTATGAAGTATCTATGTAATAAATAACTAAAATATATGAAGTGTGATGTCTGAAGTTTTTTAAAATCCATGTTTTTTTGGTCAGTTCCTGAAAAATAACAGTATAGGACACAAGGGGTTTGCCCCGACAGCAGCATAATCCATAAATACTATAGTGAACTGATTATTAGTGTGCATGCAGTGTGCATTCAACATTATTGACAGCGTCTTTCTCAGTCTATGATGTCCTAAACTATCACAGTTTTAACAGGAATGGGCAGAATTATTTTATTAATTGAGGCTCCAAATGTACTGACGAGACTGAGAAACACACTGAACCCACAGAGGAATTTTGAGGGATACTGCAAAGTCTGCAACCTCAGTAAAATACTACACAAAAAAAAAAAAAAAAAAAAAACGGGGGGGATTGAGGCTCCTCATTTTTATTCATAGAGGTGTGACAGCGTGATCTAACTGTGACCAAGTGGCCAAAAGCATTGACACTGTTCCAAAACAAAGTATGAAAAGGCTCAACATTATACATCAACTATATCCCTGGTGACACTCATTGGCTAAAAGCTGTGAAACAGATAAGCTGATATAGCAATAAAGCTAGCGTAGCAATATAATGGAGAAATAGAAAACTAATAAATGACAAAAGTCCTGTTGGTAGCATTGCTATCATTATCCTAGCATCTATGCTAACAACAGAGCTAAGAAGACAAAGCTCTTACCTTCATAATCGAAAAGGTATTGTTCCACAAAGAACTTGTCATCTTTGTCGAGTTTGGAGGCTGGTGTGGTCGAAAGCTTTTGTGCCAGTCTGTGCACGTCTCCCAAACGAAATTTGGGTAGATTGGTGAGGGACTGTGTGAATTCCCTATGTAAAAACACTGCTCGCGGAGAAAGCGGAAGTAAAGATACCCTGCTTCACCGCAGAACGGAAGTTGCATGACGTCACTGTGAAAAGGGTCTATTGCCCCTAACCGAGAGGGAAAGTGTGGTGTGTTTGTGTGAATTTGTGCAGTGAGATTGGTGAAGGACCAGAGCACAGCAGTAGGCAAGGATTTACAGATTCCTCTGGTTCCCAGTTGTACTTCAGTAGTCCGCCATCCTTTTAACTCAAAGAGTCACACGGCCTGCATTAGATAAACAGGACTGGTAAAATGTCCTTATTTGCACCTTAAATGTATACCTTTAATGGACACATAGACACTTTACATTAAGTTTGTTTAATTTAAACATTACATACAGAGACAGAAACATATTTTGGCACTAATGGAATACTATACACACCAAATTGATGCTACATGTAGGTAGGGTGAGTGAAAGACAGTGGAAAAACCTCAGCTAACTTTAATTGGACTGGTATATGGAGTGTCCAATTCTGTGCCTTTCTGGTCAAGAATAAGAGCTAAAAGGACAACATGGTAAATGGTAAAAGTTGGTAAAACAAAGAACCATTAACTTATGGTAGAAAAGCTGAACATCTAACATTTAAAGTCCAGTTGTCAAAGTCGTTGTCAAGTCTTCCTGGTTTCATTTTTATTCCCTTCCAAAGTTTTTCTTTATTGTAACATTGACACTGAATTTAAAAGAAATCTAATTTATTCTGACTGACTGCAACATTTTCTTAACTCCTTCAAAGATGGGATTTTAAAGAAAGAAGTCCTAGGTTCTTGAAATTTTAACCCTAAATATCAAAATAACACAAAGAATAAATATGATTAGTGTAAATAATAAAACCAACACTAGTATAAGAGGAGAAGTTTGTAATTTTGAACATTTGCCATCAAACAGACTGACTGGCGCGTTCAGCCTCTGGTTCAGGATAACCTCCAATTCCAGCAACGGCATCTGCTTCACATCATAACCTCGTACTGTAGGCTTTGCTTTTTCATTAACAGGCACAATCTCCTCTCCACTGCTGGGATCATTTCTTCCCACTGCAGCAAATGTAGGAAAGAACTTTTTCATATCCTTAGTGATGTTAGATTTGTATGAGGGGCAGCAGTAAGCAGACCACATGTACTCAGGAACAGACACTCTATTCTTGATCCAGTGTGCATCTGATTTGTAAGGCATGACACCAGTTATTACGTACATTGAACCGTTGCAGAAGGCCTTGAATCTGTCCAACACATTTTTCTCCAGTGTGTTCCAGGTGCCCGTGTTGGAGCCTTCTTTCTGGGGAACAATGTTTGTCAGAGTGAAGGTCGCTTTTCTGTCATCTTTTGTCTTCTGGTGAGAACTAGGATTGAGGTGGCCCCTGGTGAAACCAGAGTTTGTGTAGTCCTGGTTGACCGCTTGGCTTTCAAACACATTCTGATCAACAGTATAGTTAAAAGGTCTCATATCTGGACTGGCACCAGCAAACGCCAACTGAAAAAAGAACATCAGGAAATAAATAATTAATTCAATCAATCATCTGATTCATTTTACAAGCTACAACAAACTATGCAACGCTTGGTTTGACTAGACACAATTATATATTTGCACCTACAATTATTCAAAGGGGTTCGTACAGCAGTCTAGGATACTTTCTGGTGGGTAGAGTAATCAAACGTGTACAGAAGTAAGAGTAGCATTACTTCAATAAATGTCACCGCTGCCATAAACTTTTAAAAGGATAGTCATCCAAAAAATTTGTCAAGTAAGAGCAAAAGAGTATTTGGGTTCTGGCACTCAGAATAATTAAATAAAAAATAAGTAAAAAAAATCACATCATTACAAACACATCCAGGAAGAAGAGAAATAATTCAAATCACAGTTTACCAATTCAATTCAGTTCAATTTTATTTATATAGCGCCAATTCATGAAACATGTCATCTCAAGGCACTTTACAAAGTCAAGTTCAATCATATTATACAGATTGGGTCAGATTATACAGATTGGTCAAAAATGTTCCTATATAAGAAAACCAGTTGATTGCATCAAAGTCCCGACAAGCAGCATTCACTCCTGGGGAAGCGTAGAGCTACAGGTAGAGTTGTCTGCATTGTCCATGGCTTTGCTGCAATCCCTCATACTGAGCAAGCATGAAGCGACAGTGGGAAGAAAAACTCCCCATTAACGGGAAGGAAAACCTCCGGCAGAACCGGGCTCAGTATGAACGGTCATCTGCCTCGACCAACTGGGGGTTACAGAAGACAGAGCAGAGACACAACAAGAGAGACAAAAAAGCACAGAAGCACACATTGATCCAGTAATCTGTTCTACATTAGATGGTAATAGCGGGTGAGCCGTCTTCACTGGATGATGTCACAGTTAACAGAACGCCAGACCAGGTGTACCTACTATGAAGATAAAAGAGAGAGAACAGAAAGTTAAAGCAGAAATGACAAAACGTAATGCATAATTGAAGAACAGTAGAACTCTATAGAGTGAGAAAATTAGATCCTGATGTCCTCCAGTAGCCTAAGCCTATATAGGTAGCTCAGAGTAACATGAGCCACTCTAGTTATAAGCTTTGTCAAAAAGGAAGGTTTTAAGATTAGTCTTAAAAATAGATAGGGTGTCTGCCTCACGGACCAAAACTGGGAGTTGGTTCCACAGGAAAGGAGCCTGATAACTAAAGGATCTGCCTCTCATTCTACTTTTAGAGACTCTAGGAACCACCAGCAGACCTGCAGTCTGAGAGCGAAGTGCTCTGTTAGGAACATACGGGGTAATTAGAGCTCTGATATATGATGGAGCTTGATTATTAAGGGCTTTATACGTTAGAAGAAGAATTTTAAATTCTATTCTTGATTTAACAGGAAGCCAATGAAGGGAAGCTAAAATTGGAGAAATATGATCCCTCTTGTTGATTTTCATCAGAACTCTTGCTGCAGCATTTTGGATCAGCTGAAGACTTTGAACTGCATTTTGTGGACTTTCTGATAGTAAAGAATTACAATAGTCCAGCCTTGAAGTAACAAATGCATGGACTAGTTTTTCAGCATCGCTCCTGGACAGAATGTTTCTAATTTTGGCGATATTCCGGAGGTGAAAAAAGGAAACTCTGGAAACCTGTTTAATATGGGATTTAAATGACATGTCTTGGTCAAAAATAACACCAAGATTTTTTACTTTATTACCAGAGGCCAAGTTAATGCCATCCAGATTAAGTGATTGATTAAGAAGTTTATTTTTTGAGGACTCTGATCCAAAGATTACAACTTCGGTCTTGTCAGAATTTAGATGCAGGAAATTTAAAGTCATCCAGCTTTTGATGTCATCAAGACATGACTGCAGTCGAAGTAATTGATTGGATTCATCAGGATTTATGGATATCAGCATAACAGTGGAAATTAATCCCATGCTGTCTGATAATTTTGCCGATCGGAAGCATATATATAGTAAAGAGAATTGGTCCAAGGACTGAACCCTGTGGTACTCCACAGGTGACCCTAGAGTTTGAGGAAGATTTATTATTAACATGAACAAACTGGAATCTGTCAGACAGATAAGATTTAAACCAGCCTAATGCTTTCCCCTTAATCCCTACAGTATGTTCAAGTCTTTGTAGGAGAATATTGTGATCAACTGTATCAAATGCAGCACTGAGATCTAACAGGACAAGTACAGACACAAGTCCATTATCTGAGGCCATGAGAATATCATTAGTGACCTTCACCAGAGCTGTTTCAGTGCTATGATGAGCTCTGAAGCCTGACTGAAACTCCTCAAGTAGGTCATTGCTTTGTAAATGTTCACAAAGTTGATTAGCAACTACTTTCTCAAGAATTTTAGATAAGAAAAGAAGATTAGATATAGGTCTGTAGTTTACTAGCTCATCTTGATCAAGAGAAGGTTTCTTAAGTAAAGGTTTAATAACAGCTACTTTAAAAACCTGTGGTACATATCCATTTACTAAGGATAGATTAATCATGTCTAAAATAGGACCACTGATCAAAGGGAATACCTCCTTAAACAACTTGGTTGGGATTGGGTCTAACATACAGGTAGAAGGTTTAGATGAAGCTAAGATTTTAGATAGCTCAGAAAGCTCTACTGCTTCTAAACAGTTCAAACACTGTGCAGGTTCTAAAGATTCCTCCAATGCTGCCTTACTTACTGGGGATGAGGTAATCATGTTTGGGAGGATGCCAATTATTTTATTTTTAATGGCATCAATTTTATTTATGAAGAATCCCATAAAATCATTACTACTAAGAGCTAAGGGAATGGTTGGATCAACAGAGCTGCAGCTCTGAGTAAGTTTGGCAACTGTACTAAAGAGAAATCTAGGATTATTTTTATTCTCTTCAATTAATGATGAAAAATATGCTGTTCTAACTGTGCGAAGGGTCTTGTTATACAACAATAGACTGTCCCTCCAGATTAAGTAGGATTCCTCTTGGTGTGTAGAGCGCCATTTTCTCTCCAATTTCCTAACATTGTGCTTCAAGGAACGCAGCTCTGAACAGGCGCACTGGAAGCTGTTTCAAGCGAGGGGGGCTGATGGCTCGTTTGGAAAACACGTGATGCCATTATGTTGAGGGCTGACGGCTGACGTTAGGGTCACCCGCGTGAACAGGGGCGTATTGCAGCCGCTGTCTGGTGAACATTATTGCACAATGATTGCACGAAGAAAACTAAAATGATGCGGCGTGCTGCTGCTGCAGCGCATTGACTCCGCTTCTCCGGCCCGACTAGCGATCGCCACCTCCCCTCCGCCGCTATTTAAGTAGTAGAACAATGACTAGTGCAGAATTAAGTATTTACCGGAGATGAAGTGTAGACTGCAAATTCTGTCATGGTATGATGGCTCCCACAGTGCGCTCTTTTCATTGAAAATATCCATTTCTTTCTTTCTCTTACAGCCATTTCTGTCCTTTGGTAAACGACAGAAACGTAGATCCGACGATTTGGAATGCCTCTCTGTGCAACCGGGAGCACAACAAGTCATAGGCATTGTTTAGATTCTAAAAATAAACTAACTTAACAGGGCAGTCAAACTTTTTTACAGTAGCAGGCCACAATCTATCAGGTAGGAGGGTGCACTTATGCTGGTCCCCAAGCCCCGGAGGGGAGAATTTTGAAAAATAAGAGTCTCCCTGATGTATTTTGGAAGCTTTCAAGACAGGTGATTATTTAAAGAATAGAGTCAGAGAGCATGTTTTAAATTGAATAAAAGGCAAAAAAAGAAGTGAATGATCAATTCTTCAAAAACAACCTTTGTTTTTTTATTATTATTCTTAAAACATTATTTTTTCACATGAAGTTATCATCATGTTTTAACAAGGTAAGGTAATCTCCATTTGCATAAAATTAGTTTAATTTGAATTACTAGCACCACATAAAACAGATCAGATTAGGTGAGGTCTATTCATCTTAATATTATTATTCACAGTTCTGTTCTAAAAACGATCGTAACATTTCTTCACGAACTAAGTCGAATTTTTATGATAAAAATACAGGGTTGGAATTTGAAATTGAATTTACATGTTGAATTTATTTCAGTCATATTGCTCTTTCGAAATCTCTTATCTCAGTTTAATTTCACTTGCACTCATCACACACGATATCATATCATCTACGAGGATTCTAGAGACGAACACAAAATGCATCCCCTGAAAAACTTCGATAATTTGCTTCTGTAATATTATATTATATTATATGTAATATTATAGATTTTTCAGAATAAAAAGCTAACAGATGTGCATAATCAAAAAATATCAGAAATACAATTATAGAGAATTCAGTATTGTAAGAAAGCCCACACTGTTTCTTGATAAATACATTACTGTATGAGTTAAGTTCTATTCCGTTTTATGCCTCTTTCCTTGTAAGTTTGAAATGTCCCATGCTCCTGAATGCACCATAGCTTTCTGACGCTCGTGAATGCATCACACTGGTCTATGAACGCGGTGCTGTGCACGTTTTATCTTCCGCTTAAGACAAAGCTTTGCAGTTTCAAAACTCACGTCGGCTCTCACGGTTTGATTGCACTTTTCGGCATAACACCGGTCTGTGTTTTGATTGGAAAAGTAGCATCTCGGTTGGAACAAGGAACCCATCACTCGTTAATGTTGCTCTCAGTGGAGACAGATGCTAAGGTGATTCTTGGGATGTATAATCGGGGAAAAGTAGGCGGCGGCAGGAGCTGCTATAGACGGCGATTTGCCGCCGTTGACCGGCTACTTTTGACTGCCCTGACTAAAGGTATGCTCTAAATCACCCGTTTTGTCATGTAGTAGACGAGAACAGTACTGTTTTTTGCCTACCCGCGGGACCCGGATGTAGCGCTGACGTCACGTCACGCGTGAACTGGTCTATTATGTTACTCCACAGCCCCCGTAAAACCCTTTGATATTGTATCTGTTTGTAATTATTATTGTTCTATATTGTTCTTGTATGTTCTTTTTTGCAATAAAAAAAAAAAAAAACTCCACAGCCCCCCACCATGGGGGGCTGATGCTATGACGAGGGAGGCTGCAGCCCCCGCAGCACCCTCCTTCCCGCGTCTATGGCTCTGAATTAAACCAGGGAGCCAGCTTCCTGTGAATTATCACCTTCTTTTTCAAGGGAGCTACATTATCTAATGCAGAACGCAATGACGAAGTCACACTGTTAGCAAAGGTATCTATTTGTGAATGGGAAGAAACAGCATTGCTGCCATCTACAGGGCATTTCTGCAATACTGAGGATATTAAAAGGGGGACAGACTCTTTTTTTGATACAGCATTATCCGATAGAGATCTACTATAATGGAACCCTCTTTTGGGGGTGGAGAACTCAGTTAGATTAAACACAAATGTTATTAAAAAATGATCAGATAGGACAGGGTTGTGAGAGAATACTGTTAATTCTTCACAATCAATGCCATAGTCAGCCCAAGGTCCAAGGTATGGAGCCGAGAGTGCGTTGGCTTATGCACATTTTGAGCAAAACCAATTGAATCTAGGATAGTTTTAAAGGCTGCACTAAGGTTATCACACTCAGTGTCAACATGGATGTTAAAATCACCCACTATAATAACCTTGTCAGTATTTAACACCAAATCAGATAAGAAATCTGACAACTGATCCAAAAACTGAGAGTAAGGGCCCGGTGGACGATACAAAACAATAAACAGAAGATGTTTTATTGCTTTGCAGTTTGGATGAGGGAAACTGAGGGTTAAATGTTCAAAAGAACTGTAATTATTAATTGGCCTGGGACTAATTAATAAATCAGACTGAAAGATGGTTGCCACTCCTCCTCCTCTTCCCACAGATCTGGGAATGTGGAAATTTGAATAACTGGAGGGAGTTGACTCATTTATACTAACGTAGTCCTCTTGTAGCCAGGTTTCTGTGAGACAAAACAAATCAATCTGATTATCAGAAATCAATTCATTAACTAACAAAGTCTTTGGAGGGAAAGACCTTATATTTAATAGACCACATTTAATTGTTTTATTTTTTTTGGCTCAAAGTGATCCGTATGGATTTTTATTAGATGTTTATGATTTGTTCCCTTTAGATCAGTTTTTGATCTGTTAAGTTTTGGCCATGGGAAAGACACCGTCTCAATAGGGTAATGGGTGGGTAACAGTACAGAAGCTGCAGAGAGGTGTGTTAAACTACGGCTCTGCTTCCTGGTCTGGACCCTGGGTTGTCAGCATTTAGGAGAACTAATAAATCCGGCCAGATTCCTAGAAAGAAGAGCTGCACCATCCAAAGTGGGATGAATGCCGTCTCTCCTGATCAGACCAGGTTTTCCCCAGAAAGTTCGCCAGTTATCAATGTAGCCCACGTCGTTTTCTGGACACCACCTAGACAACCAGCGGTTGAATGACGACATGCGGCTAAACATGTCATCACTGGTCAGATCAGGCAGGGGACTAGAGAAAATTACAGAGTCCGATATTGTTTTAGCAAACTCACACACCGAAGCAACACCAACTTTGGTGACCTCTGATCGGTGTGACCGGGTGTCATTACCGCCAGCGTGAATAACAATTTTGCGGTATTTACGCTTATCCTTAGCCAGCAGTTTTAGGTAGGATTCTATGTCGCCCGTTCTGGCCCCTGGTAGGCATTTAACTATAGTCCCTGGTTTCTTTAGTGCCACGTTTCTTAGTAAGGAGCTGCCAATAATTAAGGTCGGCTCCTCGGCGAGACTGTCGCTCAGAGGGGAAAATTTGTTAGAAACGCAGATGGGTTGGTGGTGATCTGGGGGCTGAAATCTAGAGCTATGCTTACTACGAACCGTCACCCAGCCGGCCTGCTTAACCGGTTGTTCGAGTGCGGCTGTTGGTTCGCTACGTGAAGTTACTCTTTGTGGCTCCGCGCTAGCAAAGGAGCGGCTATCAGCTGGTTTTTCAACAGCACGGAGCCGGGTCTCCAGTTCTGACACCCTCGCCTCCAAAGCTACAAAAATACTACATTTATTACATGTACCATTATCACTAAAGGAGGCAGAGGAATAACTGAACATCTGACACAGAGAGCAGCAGATAGGAGACTTAGTCAGAGACGGAGAAGCCATTATGAGGCTAAGGCTTGGCTAAAGCTAGGCTAGCGCCCTGTTATCACGCCAAAGAACAAACCGTGTGAAACACGAGGAGTTCCCAAACGTGATGAGCAGCCACAGAAAATGTTTTAAAAGTGCTTATGTTTGGAAACAGATGTTACAGCAAAGAGGTTTAAAGATAAAAAGCGAGAGAGCCTGGGGCAAAAATCCGTCGTTCACGCAGCAACAACAGGAAGTGACACAATACGCCTTACCGCAAACAGGAAGTCAGCACTCTGCTGTGATTGTCAGTGAGCCAAACCACAACATAAAACTTTTCTAGGACCTGTCCGGGTTGTACTTGCCATTCAAGAATACTGCAATAATTATAATACTTAATATTTAAAAAATTATTCCATTTATAGGTATTCTTTAATTGTATGATAAAACCAGTGACTAGAAAGGGAGAATAATAATTCATAATTTAAATCAGGGCTTTGAACCGGTTCAAGGAACGAAAACGAAAACCGGGAACTTTTTGTATTTTACAGGGAACAGAAACGAAACCGGAAACGTTATTATTTTTTATGTTCTGGAACTGGAACACTTATTTAAAAATAATGGTAACCGGTTAATACCGGTTTTATTTCGTTCCTCAAAGTTTTCGTTGCCTAATTAACTAAAAAAAAAAAGTAATTATTTTCCTGCGCACGTTACCATGACGGCTGAGGTTCACTTCCTGTGTGACATCACATCACACATTCGCTGACTGAATGGAGCGAGAGCGGTGTCTCCACTAGAGCTACACATCTTAAATAAGAGGTAAATTACGATCAGTGACGGACTGGACGGTCTGGCATTCGGCATGATCGTTGGGTGTGCGCGGCCCCTTTCACCCTGTTCATTGTAGGCCTACATTATCTCTCGGCCCACTGATAAGCCAAATGCAGGGTTTCCCGCAGCGCTGTCTTGGCGAGGCGGTCGCCTCGCCAAACTCGCGCTACCGCCTCGCCAACATTACAAAAAAAAAAAACTAACAAACGAACTCGATATGTTTGCATGTTTATTTGACGTTAACACGCGGTTTTTTGTTGCTGCTTTCGCGCGTGCATATACTGAATGGCAGGGAAAAAACACATGGATACGCCCCCCCCCCCCCCCCCTCTCCCCCCCTCGGTCCGCACAAAACTTGTCGTCGTCTCCCCCTCCAACGCACCGCTTCGCCTAAGCAAATTCCTGCGGGAAACACTGAAATGCCTCTTGGTTTAGTTTTCATGCATATTAAAGTTAGAGTTCAACACCAATGGGGCTACAAACTTGCATGTTATTTCCGTGCATGTGAAGTTATATCTGTGTGTTGCGGGCACGCGCGTGCGTGCGCGTCCCCATGTGGGCCGCTGGTTGGTGAAAATGCCAGGGCCGTTTTTTAATCCCAGTCCGTCACTGATTACGATCCATCGTTAAGTAAAACGCTCATTCCAAACAGCTGACAGGAACGAAATTAACCGTTCCGGGAACAGTATTTACGTCAATTTATTGGTGGAACTCATAACCGGAAACGTTATAATTCCGTTTCTGTTCGGAACGAACCGATTGGCAAAAAAAATCGGTTCAAAGCCCTGATTTAAATAGATTTTCATAGATTTGAGACTGTTCAGTTTTATTATTGAGTGTATCAAAATATTTTATGTATAAATACAATTATGTATGCCTTTGTCAATTGCTAGACAGGAATAAAAGATAAATGTACTTTATTGTTCCCAGTCTGGACTAAAGATCTGGACTAAAGATCTGTTGCAGCAGCAGACATAAAACTAAACATATGTTCCATTACAGTATAACTAATAATGGAAAGGGTACACACAGTACAGCAAGTGGTTATAATTGCTAAAATCTGTAAATCCTGATTGTTTCTTATGGTTTGGATGTGATTGCCCTGATAATAAAAGTACAGCTTATAACAGTCTAAAATTTATATTTCTTAAGAACAGAGGACTAATTCATTTGAATCATAATGGAGTCTCATCAAAAAGATATGATATTTTTGACATATAATTAGCTGAGTATGGTCTTTCTATAAGTGATGGATGTATTTTGATGACAGTGGTACTTATTTTACCTACCTGTGGTTCATACATCCATGGGATTTTGGGCCGCTTTCCATCTGCAGGACTCAGAATGTAGGCAGAGAACAGAGGAGCCCGATGCTGTCGGTGATACAGGCTGGCAAAGCGATATGTGTTGTTGTATTGCTGGCATATTGGCTGGTACGCTGTGTAATTAAAACCCCTCGGTGGAGTTTTGTTGTAGAAGAAGTCAAGACACTGGGAGAAGTCCTTGCTGAGCTCTCCGACTACCAGACCACCAAACCAAGACAGGAGGAACAGCAAGGCTGCTGTGAAGGACAGCAGGGAGTTCCTCTGAGACATCCTGTGGAGAAAATTGGTCAGAAGGAAAGAATCTGCTAGAGAGGGATAAAAATAATCCGCTGATGGGTTTCCTCTCAAAAGGGTCAGCTTAAAAAAAATCCATTGCTCTTTTTGCCTCAGACAGAGGCTTTATATCCTCACAGCGGAAACCTTACAGGTGACGTTTTGAACAACACCCCTTTTCTGTAAAACATCCCTGAACTGACTGGCAAAACTCAATTCTGTTTTTAATGCCTCTTGCTACATTTTTTAAATGTGCCATAGTAGCAGGAATGGATGTTTATCTAATGACCACAAATCCCAAATTCCCCAGTATAACCAAATATTTGGTCCAGTCACATCGGTATGCAGAAACATCCCACACTAACTTGAAAATAAAAACACTGCTTCTTTTTGAAATGTGGTTAAAGTCATTGGAAGTGACGGCACAGTTTCTCTCTGATTGCTTGACAGTTTGTTCTTTCACTTTTTATGGGGGGGAGGGGGGGGGGATAGTTGGCCTTCCATTGAAAGTAGGCTGACAGGAAAGGGCGGAGGGGAAGGATCGGAGGCCAGAATTGAATGTAGGTCAGCTGTGTCTTCAGGCCGCCATACATGGGTCAGTCTGATCAGATATCTCATAATGAGGTAAATACTCTGTAGGGAATGGTGTCATGAATATGGCTGGTTTATAATGTCTTGTTGCTAGTTTACATTTATATCGAGAAACCAAATCTTTTTAGTTTATTCATCTTAATCGTGGGATGGGCACCAGTCCATTATTGAACTGCTGACTTTGTCAGTGTTCCCAAGTAACATTAACACCATCCAAAAACTATAAGGCCTAGGCTCCCAAACTACTCATCCCCCTCTTTTGCCCGCGGTTCTTCAGTAGCATCAAAGAGGAATGCTTTCTGTCCGTGGGCCCACATGGAGTTTGGAGACCCACAACCATGTGCAGACAGGGCCAAGCTAAGGAAAGTCTGTCTTCTGTGGAATCACACTCCAGAGTAACTCTACAGAACCCAGCTTTTATGACATTTCTCAACTTTTGCAAGAAAGCTGATCCAAGACTGCGTGAAGCGGTTTCCTGCGGCTGGACCAAACTAATACACTGCAGCCTCCCCAGCACCAAACATAGTCGTGCTAGGAGGGCCTGCAGAGTTCCCCACAGCGCCGAGCTTCCTCACCACCAGCTTTAACAGCTTTCAACCGAAAAACCAGCTTCGCCCTGGAATAACTCATTGCAACCAGAGGCCCTATGGTCCACCAAACGGACACAGAGGCAGAGGTTTGGTAGAAATGAGCAGGCAAAGTTAAATTGTTTACTTTTAATGTGTTTTCACTGTGTCTAGACAAGGAGCTAACAGGCTAAGCTAACCGTTAGCGACCTTTGAAACAATGTTACGCTGATGTGTTTTACGCTTTTGACGAACTTTATTTTCATAAAGGTTTTATACATCGATGGAACATTAATGTTTGTGCTTTCCGGTCTGCTCAATAGAATAAAATATAGTTTAAAAGTCTTTTTAAGTGAGCGCAAAATGTCTGGTAGGATTAGCCGCTATTTGCCTCCATTAATAACCTGCTACAAATCCCAGTACATATAACTATGGCTTGTTTAAACATAATGCTTGTTTTGTTTTGCTCCACCATTGTTCAACAGTGCTACAGGGGCTAGTACAACATTAATAGGGAACATTCATGTAAATTTTATTGTGGTTTGTGTAACTTAAGATTAACTCATCTAGCTAATGGCTCGGAAGTGCCTTGTCGCACATAATTTCTAGTTAATCATCTGCTACAGCTAGCTCTGGCTTCCCAAGCTGTTTGTCGTCAACATAGTTATGGTAACTGATGTTGTTTTTAATGACCTGATCTAAAGGAAGAAAGGGGATATGGAATAGGAGGGGACAAAAAAATGGACCCTTGGAGAACCCTGCGTGTGATTTTTGTGGTCTATGAAGTAGGGTTACCTACTGACAGAAAAAAGTCCCTGTTCTTTGAGTAGGATTTATACCAGTCCAATGCTGAATCACAAAGGCTGGAGCACTTCATCAAGGAGATTTTTTCTTCCCAAAAACAACCTTCACTTTAATTGGAGCAATGCAGTCAATGAGGTCTGAAACTTTAGACTGAAAGTTATCTACTAGTTCATCCCCTGAGTTACAGGACAGAGTGGAAGTAGAAAAGAAGGCTTAGTTAAAGGTTTCAGTGACATCATCCTTAAATATGTGTTTTCTTATGATGTCTCTTGGGCTGATCGTGTCACTGGAAACAATGCTTTCAAAGGTAACAGAAAAGTGATCAGGGCAACATCAGTTACATTCACTTTGGAAATGTTTAGACCTTTAGTGCTGATCAAGTCTAAAATATGTCCCTGTTTGTGTGTTGGTTGCTTAAAGTCTAACTCTTGGACTGAAAAAAAATCCTGCAAACCGTTGAATAACTTCCAGAACAAGGTAAACTTTGAATATTCATGTGTCAAAAGTGTTCAAATTAAGTTTAAATATGAAATATTGCGCATTTTATACACCGATTTTGGTATTCCGAATGTGGTGCTTTCTTCGTTTACGATCGGCCATTTCCGACGTGTGACGTCAGTTCAAGAACACCGAGAATGCGCGCAGCGAACTTTCATAGAAACACACAGGCGTTTAGGTTGTACAACCGGTACGGCGAACAAGGATATATGCATGTTTTCCAGTATCTTCGTTCACACACCAAATCTGCTGATCCACGTCTACTTTGAGCAAGCGCTTTTAAAAAAATCGCCGAACTAAGTCCACAATAAAATGCCTTTTAGTGTCGCTTATAGACCAGTTCACTGCTATTGTTTTCATCCGGGTTTTCGCGCATGCGCGCCGGACTGGAAGGAAACTGACGAGTTCTCGGCGTGTTTTTCTTCTTTAGATTACGTATCACAAGATCGTTTTAAGAGTAAGTTGATGGTTGATGGTATCATATTGCCAGATTTATACAGCAAAAGCCTGAAGGGACGGAGCGAGTCTGTGAAATGCTGGCCAAAGATTCCGTATACAGCCACCTTATAAACACGGCAGGCAGCACACACGAGAGCATGAAAACTATGAAATCACTGGACCGCTACAATTATTTTATATCGGCTTCAGCAACCCCCGCGACCCCATGAGGGATTAAGCGGGTCAGAAAATGGATGGATGGACGTTCAGGCATGTTTGTTTAACATCAGAAAGCGGAGACACAGTGGAGACACAGCGCTTCAGCAGGGAGGACGACCGCCCGGTAGGTTAACCTACAATTGTTCACTAAGGATTATTTCGGTGTTTTTGTCCTATTAATCCTTTTCACAGACTCATGCCAGAGGGTTTGCATACATTGTACATGTACGTATATTAAAAAAAAAAATCGCCGTAGTTAGTGGCTGTAGCGCAGACCGCGGTGAAGTTGGCTTGACATTGGACATTCAACCTCCGCGGAGTCAGCGGGATCGAGCTCACGGTTAATCCGGTTGAAGGACTCCGATTTCGGCCAGCGTCTCTCAGCTGCTCCCTTCTCCCATACGCAGTGGGACCGTCAACAAATCTGGTTTGATTTTTGTTTCTCAAGAGTGCTCCGCTGACTCCGCGGAGCTTGAATGTCCATGTCAAACCAACTTCACCGCGGTCTAGTGCGGGCCAGAAAGTAGCGCTACATACTTAGCCGGTGGATCAAAAGGTCCGAAAGAAATGGGATAAATTTGTGAAAGAAACGCGAAAGGACTGGATTGCCGGCAGTGACAAAAGTGTTTTATGCAATTCACACTTCACGAGCGAGGATTGTGAGGGCTACTTACAATGGAGCATGGGCTCTATGTCTTGGGCAGCGTTAGATATAGTCTCCTCAGGTTCACCTTGTTCAAACTCCGTTTCTTCGTATATATATTCGGCATCGGAGTCGCCGATGCTTGAGGGGGAGTTTGAAGATGTATCAGACATTTTTTTATTTATATTTTTGTACGTAGAGTAAGAGTTATTAATAAAATTGAACAAATCGGTAGCGAAAGACGTAGTATTAACAGGCTGATGCACGATACTAGTTCTGTTTGTGACGTCGCATTCCGGAACTGCCCGAATGCAAAATGTTCGTGCACTTTCGCTTATACAGCAAGTTTTATCAAAATTACTTCCAAACGGCGCACATTATTCACATATAATATACATTTCTTTACTCTGGTGACTATTTGAATGCATCTGGCAAAAAATACATTCAGTCCAAGAGTTGGACTTTAACATGTTGAGTTAAACCAAAGTTTCTAAGTGTGTCGCACAGTTCTTTTGCACTTCTGTTTTCAAGGTTGTCAGCATGAAAGATGAAATCTCCCACATGAGCCTTGGGTAAGCCAAGGTTCTTAATAGTTTAAGAAATTTCACAATAAAATCACCCAAAAGCCTAATCTGAGTATAACTAATTCTTTCCTCAGTTTAAAGATTTGTAAGGTGGTAGGTCAGTTTATCCAGGAAAACAAGAGAGTCCCATTAGGATCTTATAAAAACAAATTAAATACTTTCAAGTGCTTGACAAAAGAAATCTGATTTCTGTATCAATTTGTTTTCTGTTCATTCTTTACATCATGTAACAAACATTGATATTTGTTTCTTTTCTACTCCTATAATCCAGATGTTCTGGTCTGTTTCTTGATCATTCTTATCTTATATGTATGAAAAATCTAACCAATAGATTGTTTAAGGGCTCCTGAAATGTTTCAACATGTTTTACCAGTTTTCAGCATTATGAGATGCTCTGTATGGAGCATTGTTTGATTTTATGAAACTTAGAGAACCTGACAGCATATTTTCTTTTTAAATCTGCCTAGTTTCATTGACTTATTTGAAGTACTGTACTCTATAACATTTGAATGACGTTTGTCTGCAATAAATAGGGTTTTATATTGTATGATGGCTTATACAGGTCTCTCTTGAAAATTAAACAGCGGCTGTCAATGGGATTCACCTGTATAAATAAAGGTAATAAGTGAATCATTCATTCGTTCACTTAAGTGTGTCATTCATTATGAATTATCATTATTATGAATGACACACTTTCACTTGCTGCTTATAAAATACTTTGAAACTAAGTGATCATTTTGGAAATGATAAGAACATTTGCTTGTCTCCATAGCCTTGGCCAGGTCCAGGGTTGATACTCTCACTCAGATTCTCACCCGCAAAGCGCCACAAAAACCATCACAAAATTTGGAAATCAAGAGCTACTTGTAGGGTGCATTATTGCCATCTAGTGTACAATCAGTGGAATTACAAGAGGATTAAGGTTCAGCGTGTTATCATAACGTTTTATTTACTGTCATGAAAGATGAAATTGAAAGTGCAAACAGATTTAACAAAAGTTAAAGGAATTAAGAAAATAAACCAAACTCTTACAGAATGGATCAGCTGGTTTACTCATCCTTCTTTATGTTAACAAGTATACATGGCATGCCTGTATACAAGTAGTGGATAGTTGTACAGTGGAATTAAAAGAACACATGGTTTTCAAATTTAATTACAGATAAAAATGTAGGTAAAGAGTACAATGTAAAGAGTATGGAGTAAAGGAGTGGGGCAACCTGACAATTTATCAGCGAAGCAGATAGGAGGCCCATGGTAACTCTGGAAAGACTGATGATCACAGCTCAGGTGGGACAATTTATCGAAGGGGTAGCTTTTGTAGGTGGACAAAAGGGATTTTAATTAATGTTCTATTACAAAAGCACAAAGCTGGTACTTTGATAGAAAATGTGCTTCCTTTAGGTTGCTTTGACCATTTGGGATAACTTATTATTTCTGGGAGACATGGCAGTAGAGTACCGGAGAAACAACTAATCAAGCCAACGGATAGATGCCCGCCGCAGACTGACTTGTGATTGGTCAAAATGTTTCACATACATTGTCACAACGATTGTCTAGAATCTTTTATCCAATTACAAAATCCAATGTTTGTATATATGAGCAATGAAATTCACAATGAATTCACAGTTATTAAAAAATGTCATCTCATAAGTTGTTCATAAATAAATATTAATGAGTTGTTCTTAAATAAAGAACAACTCAGAATAGATTCACTGCATTTTAAACTCATTTTCACATGTGTGACAACCAACCCAAAGACAAGTGGGACAAGAAATGCCCAACCGAGCTCTCGACAAAAATAGCTAGCACATGGTTCTGGCTTTTAATTCAAGACAGTTATCTTTAGCCTTTTAATAACAATCTGGTTTCAAATTACTAATGTTGTATGAGCTATTAATAGAAAAAAAAGACGGCACAAAAATAATTTTGACCAATAAACTCATAGAACACCTTCTCACCACAATGTTGCGTGCGTGCTCTACAAAATAAGGACAGAAAAATGCACAGTTTGAAACGTCGAATATGTGATATTAAAATAATTTCACGGCATGTTAGTGCAGCAGTAACAAGCAATGTGACTGTGCATGAGAATTTAAATATGCAGCAGGACACTTTCCCACAGCTTATAGCTGCAAACTTCTCCCTCAGCAGGTAGTAGCTTTCAATTGAGAAAACCTAACAATAAACTTTACTTAGAAATAAATCCGTCTACAATCAAGCTAAAGATTTAGCATGCTGACTAAATGCTTAGTTATATACTGTGGCGTCTTGGCATTCGGGGCCAGTGGGGCCAGCCCCCACCAGATGTCGCTGTGGAGCTCTATTTTCGCAATAATCAGTGAGTCTTGAAGGTTCTTTATAGAACAATATTGTAAAAAAAGACCGATTCCCTTACCAATAAAATACTGTTAGAAACATTTTTTTCTCTATATCTAAGTCTGTCAGAATGCTAACAAGCTCAGTAGGCTAAATCATCTTGAGGTTCCTTGATATTGGGGCTGGCCCACCAACGTTTGTTTAAATACTGAACATCTGAAATCGCAGTGCGCATGCCCAACACACTCTAAGTAGACAGCCATGGAGCACAAATCCTCTGGCCCCGAGCTCGGGTCGTCCAAAGACTGGAAATGCTCACGTTATGTTTATGTTCTGCCGGATGGTGTGCGACCATCGAGGTAAGGCAAATTTATTCTTATAGCACATTTCAGTACAAGGATAATGCAAAGTGATTTAGAACATTGGAAAATAAAAACAGAATAAAAGCAATCAAAATAAAAAAAACTATTGAAATAAAATGTTGGGAAATGTATGTGGGTAAAAGAAAGTGGAAAAACCTCAGCTATCATTAATTGGGCCGGTGCATGGTGTGTTTCATAGTGGAAGAACCCAGACGTACATGCAGAACTGGAGATGATGAACTTTTGATGAAATCAAAGTCGCTTACAGGCAACGAACAGGAACAAGCAATTGCAGGCACGGAGAACTGAAGGACACGAAGACTGAATCTGGAGGGAGAGCAACTCGAATCAGCAGTCTATGGAAAGGACCAGGGAGTTTATATAGGCAGGGGGTAAGAGGGGAGAGGAGGTACAAGTCATCAGAAGTAATTAGGAGCAGCTGAGATCAATGAAAGTGGAGAACTGAGAATGAGAGAGAATACTGAGCAGGGACTGATGGGGAGGAACACAGGAGGAAATCTAACCAAACGTAACCCAAGTATACAGTCTGCAAAAGTAAGAACTAATAAACAGAAAAGGAAAGAATTATCCAGAAACATAACAAAATCAAAACGCAAAACTGTCTAGTCAACAATAAGGGCAAAAAGATCAACTTGGTAAAGTGGAGAAGTTGGTAAAACAGGGAACCATTAACTCATTAAAGAAAAAGCTCAACATGTAACAGATGAAGTCCAGTTGCTAAAATTATGGCCAAAGTCTTCGAAATTTTACAATAAAAATCTGAAAATCTCAGCTGATTCTATTTTTTAAATAAAAATTATGCTGGTTGACCGCAACATTGTTGAAGTTAACTTCTTCAAAGATGGGAATTTCAAGAAAGAAGTCTTCTTGAAATTGAATACTAAAACTTCAAATGATTACCAAGTGATGTGGACATGAACTGACTCAAAAATATATAATAAAACCAACACTTCTATAAAGGTAAAGTCCTTTATTTCAGACATTTGCCATCAAACAGACTGACTGGCGCGTTCAGCCTCTGGTTCAGGATAACCTCCAATTCCTGCAACGGCATCTGCTTCACATCATAGCCTCGTACTGCAAGCTTTGCTGTTTCATTAACAGGCACAATCTCCTCTCCACTACTGGGATCATTTCTTCCCACTGCAGCAAATGTAGGAAAGAACTTTTTCATATCCTTAGTGATGTTAGATTTGTATGAGGGGCAGCAGTAAGCGGACCACATGTACTCAGGAACAGACACTCTGTTCTTGATCCAGTGTGCATCTGATTTGTAAGGCATGACACCAGTTATTACGTACATTGAACCAGTGCAGAAGTCCTTGAATCTGTCCAACACATTTTCCTCCTGTGTGTTCCAGGTGCCCGTGTTGGAGCCTTCTTTCTGGGGAACAATGTTTGTCAGAGTGAAGGTGGCTTTTCTGTCATCTTTTGTCTTCTGGTGAGAACTAGGATTGAGGTGGCCCCTGGTGAAACCAGAGTTTGTGTAGTCCTGGTTGACCGCTTGGCTTTCAAACACATTCTGATCAACAGTACGGCCAAAAGGTCTCATATCTGGACTGGCACCAGCAAACGCCAACTGAAAAAAGAACAACAGGAAATGAATGAGTCATTCTGTCAGTCGTCTGATTCATTTGATAAGCGACAGCAAATTATGTGTGGTGGCCGAGTAAAATGAATGTTACTTTAAGTAACAGAAAACTAATGAATCCAACAGTGCTAAATTAGTTAAACTAAGAATAAGACACAGGTTCCATATTGCAGGGGTGAGTAGTGCGTTTAAAAACCAACAGGAGTAACATGTTAACAACTTTATTACGCTAAAAATAATAAAAAAGAAACCCTAAAAACTGTTCAGTACACGATTCCTGAAATCTTTACTAAAAGTGCAACCGCACGTTAACAAGGCCAAAAAGTCCAGCCCCAAAAAACTAAAACATCTGGCAGCCTCGGCAGTGAGAGGGTGGTGAGGATCAGCCGCTCCCACCTGTTAAAATGTTAAAAGCTGATGAGGAACCATTTAACTGGTAAAACTGAAATGTTTGCGTTTGAGTATGTGGCTTTAAGCTTCTCAGGAAGTGGCGTTGGTGCAATCAAAAGAAAGGTAATAACATTATGACTTTTCATGTTTGTGTGTTGTGTATAATCTATGTGCGTTCTCTCTAGAAAAATGTCATTATGGTAACACAGAGTAACCAAAAATTGTACTAAAGTAAAAGTAGCCCTACTTTAATACATTTTTAATCAAGCAAAATTTAAAAAAGTAGTCATCCAAAAACTCACTCAAGGTAAAGTATACATGCTTGAACAGTAAGAAGTACTTCCCTATCAATATTTACTGTTTAATGTATATTCACTTGACTTCCAAATGGTGCAAACAGGCTCAATAAGAAGAAATCAACATTAAAACCATGAAGCTTGGTTACAAACAAGAAGTCCTAAAATGTTTAGTTAAAATACGTTTGTTCCTTGTGCAGTAATGTCACTTAAGCTGTGTAGAGTAGCCAGAAATTGTACTCAAGAAAGAATAGCATTGCTTCAATATAATATTACTCAAATTTATGTTAAACAGTTGGTGCAGTTAAACTACAAGTAACGTTTTTTTTTTTTTTATTATTAAACGTAACTACTTCCTTCTCACTTATGTGTGGCAGTTGCTACATACAGAGTAATGTTGCAACATGCAGCTTTAGAAATATGAAAATTGGCATGCATTATTCTGTTCTGACCAAGACCTTTTAGGAAGTCCTTTTATACTATTTATCTAAAATAAATGATTTTGATGTGATCGCCCTCAGGAAATCATAATGCAGTCTCATCAAACAGAAATAATATTTTATATAATCAGGTCAGCGTGGCTGTCCTATAAGACGTAGATGTGTTTTGATGACAGTGGTACTTATTTTACCTACCTGTGGTTCATATTTCCACTGGGGTCTGGGCCGTTTTCCATCTGCAGGACTCAGAATGTAGGCGGAGTACAAAGGAGCCCGATGCTGTCGGTGATACAAGCTGGCAAAGCGATATATGTTGTTGTATCGCTGGCATATTGGCTGGTACGCTGTGTAATGAAAACCCCTCGGTGGAGTTTTGTTGTAGAAGAAGTCAAGACACTGGGAGAAGTCCTTGCTGAGCTCTCCGTGGACGAGACCACCAAACCAGAGCAGGAGGAAGAGCAAGGCTGCTGAGAAGGACAGCAGAGAGTTCCTCTGAGACATCCTGTGGAGAAAATTGGTCAGAAGAGATTAATCTGCAGGAGAGAAATTAAAAATCTCATGTTCAGTTTCCTCTCAAAATGCTAATAATCCTTTGCTGGTTTTGCCTCAGACAGAGGCTTTATATACCGACAGCTGAAACCTTCAAGGTGACGCTGTGAACAACGCCCCTTTTCTCTTCAACTTCCCCCAAACTAACTGTCTCACATTTTGCTACATTTCCTAAATGTGCGATCATAGTTGCAGAAACTGAAAGTTTGTCCTTTGTAGCCATTAGGTAGCAAAGGTGGGAGCAAGTCATTGTTTTTCTAGTCTCAAGTCATTATCCTCAAGTCAAGTCCCAATCTGGAAGTTCAAATTTCAAGTCCTTTTGAGTCTTTTTTTAATAACGTTCAACTAGGTTAAATGTAAATAATAAATCATGTTTTTATTTATATACATGTTGTGCAATTGTAGGTATTTGATTATGAATGTTATTAATAATTAGAATTGGCAATTATAATTTGTAATATGTCATTCAAATTTTGAATTTCAAAATCAAAGGATAGCTACAACAAAAAGTGTTTCAAATGGTTGTGATCAAGGGCCATCAGCCTTTAATGATTAGCACTAACAATTCGCTCATGGATTGACAGTTACTAACTTTATTTAACCTGGAAGAGGGGTATTTAACCAGTTATGTTTGCCCAGTAAATGTTGATAACTTTAATTACAACTGCAAGTGGAGTTTGAATCAGTAGTCATTAACCACAAGCCAATGAAAATGTCTCAGTATATTCCGTTATTAACTCAAAAGGAGATAACTCGATGACTCTTAGAGACCATTGAGTTGCTAATTCAAAATAGTCACATACAATGATGATTAAGCTAGTTGGAATTCATTAAACCAATAATTTCCTGTTATAGCAATTATTCTGTTTAATAACACTACTAGAAACACTACTACTAGTCAAATAAAACACGAAAAATATAAAACAGATGAAAATAAAAATGGATTAATTGTAGAGGTAGCCATTTTGTAATTAATGCACAGTTGATTAAAGTCCTACTGGATCCAACACTGAACAATCACCATCAACATAGCAGCACTCATGATGTAAACAGCAGTGAAAGGGTTTTGGCTGATAGCTTTTAGGTAGGTAAAAGCTGGTATACACAATACGCCTGAATGCCTGTGCAGATTCTCAGTTATCCGGGTCATCGCAACAGCAAACAGGCTTAAATCAGAGGCAACCAGACTTTTGCTCAGTTCTTTCTGAAAACGTTTCGACACCTACCCAGAAGTCTTTGTCAATTGTGGTGGCCCACACTTGAGCCAAGTGCAAAACATGCCACCTACCGCTTTTAATGCAACTGTAAATGTCGGACAAAGTCGGAAGCTGTTCCATGTCTGTCTGCGATTCTCTTCTTGCATGTTTTAGAAATCGCTTTTCATTTTTTGCTGAGTAGTTTTAATAGCCCAAAGAGAATACTCCTGGGAGCACATTTGTCTAGAGCTTTATTCTTAAATCATGTTATTTTGTTTAGCTGTGCTCAGTGTTGTCTAGTTTTTGAAGGTGGGCATATGGTGAAATTAACTTCCTTCTCGCAAGTTGCAACCATTACTTATATTTGCATTCACACAGTATACCATATTAATTTTTGAATGCAATGGAGTTTTTTCTATTAAAAAAGACCAGTAAGAACATTTTATCACAACTTTTGTGATAAAAACATTGACAAGAGTCAAATACAAAGCTTTGTCATGAAAGCAACTAACAAGTTAAGATTGAGATTAAAAATAGATTTAACTGAAATAAAATTGCCAGATATACACTAGTTTAATGTTATTGTTACAAAACTAAACAGTGGAGATCAGCAAGAAAAATATTTTAATGATTACAACAGTCCAGAAAAATACACTTACATTAGGAAGCCTTGCTGTTCAAATAGCCGAGGAATTTAAAGTGACACCAGACAACAAAGAAGACTGTCACTTTCCTTTTATTTCACATCTATAGACTATAGGCATTGATGTATGTGGTTTTAGTTTTGAGAAAACATTAAGTCATTCATGAAGTGGCAACCTGTAGGCTACCCTGCATTTTGCCTGTTGACAGCTGGAGATGGGAGGTAGAGACAATGGATGGATAAAGAATATTCAATAGTTTAAGGGCCGTGAGAATTTTTGCAAGGCATTGTATTGTAAAAATAGTTTTGTGTGTTATACTAATTTCTAAAAATATTTAAATAAAATAAAGTCATACTGTGCTAAATAAAATATTTAGCACAGTATGACTGAAACAAAGTTATTTCTTTAATCTAAAGCTTTTTTATACATATATGTTTACACAATTTGAAAGTCTCATAAAAGGCCCCCTCAACCTCCAGGTTCTGTATGTTCCGCACCTCAGATGGCCTGCTGCACATACATACTTTGCATGAAGAAAACTTGGACGTCAATTTCTGAAACTTAGATTTTATATTAATAATTGCAATGCCATTCGTGGCTGGTCGTTCTGTAGGGATTTGCGCTAAACAAAAGAGGCTCATTTGTTTCAAATCTAGCCACAGATCTTCTTAAAGTTCGCCGTTTCCCTGAGTATCATGTACAGCCAAATGTTGTGAAAAGCTTCCCACAATTTTACAAGCGGCGCATAAACTATTTTTTTCCAGCTCAATGTGTTCAAAAGGAGCCAATCTGGAAACACTGACTTAAATATTGCTTCCTTGTGTTAGTTTTTATTTATTCCTTTTTTTTAAAAAAAAAAACCAACAGGATTAAAAAGTTCTGAGCACTGTAGCAGTCACAGAGCCACTGTTCAACCTGAGCCAAATAAAATGTTTTTTGAAAAAATGTGCCTCTTGAAAAAGTGAAATTCTATTTCAATCTGAAAAACTCACACAGAAAGAAAAGGCAATTAGAAGAATTTTATTGATACAATATTTTAAGAGTTTGGCGCTCAGACCTCGGCAGGAAAAATTCACGCTGAATTATACTTGAATATGCATTAGCAGGCGTATGAGAATAGGGATATTTCCCCCCCAGGTCTGAAACTGGTGGTGGAGTGGAGATAAGCAAAGTTTGTTCAGTCCATATGATCTGTTTGAGCTAGATGTCCAACTTGATAAACACAGGTTTGCATGAACTGTCCATGATGAGCAAGCATGAAGCGACTGTGGAGAGAAAAAACTCCCCCTTGGGAAGAAACCTCTGGCAGAACCAGGCTCAGCATGGCGGTCTTCTGCCGGACCGTTTTAAGGAGTGACAGGGAATTCCATGAGAGTCCAGGAGGAATTACACTCTGATAGGGACGAGGTTGAAGGAGGACCGTAGGAAAGCCAGGCGGAGCTTGCTACGATGGTGGAGAAGGGGATGGAGGTGGGTTGAAACCGGTCAACAGAGTCCAAACCGGACACGCGCAGCCACTGCTTGCTCGCTGAGCAGAAGGCCGAGACGAGGATGTGGAGTTCTTTTAAGATGAACCCAGGATGCTGATTGGCTTCTAGGAGGAGCAGTTCAAAGCTGATTGGCTTGCGTCGGAGGCGGATGAGTCCCTGATTGATGGAGGTAGGCAATAGAGTTTCTTCAGTCTGAATTTTTGCTTAAGCTGCATTTTTGATAAATAGTTATCAGTATTGTGAATATAACAGTGGATAAGGTGCATTATAACAAAACTGCTAGATCAGTCTTTAAAGTGGCACCCCTTCACCATAGTCTGATGTAGCCTTTAAAACCAGGAAAAGTGTTAGGCTCAGAACAGGTGGATCCAGTATTCGAGGCAGACAAACAGTTTAGGTTTAACAGTTTATTTAAAGCAGAAACAGAGCAGGTGGCCATGTGTGCTGTAGAAAAATGCTACATGATGTATAGTATCCTGAGCTTTCCCTAAACTGCTTAGTTGTGTGTGTGTGTGTGTGTGTGTGTGTGTGTGTGTGTGTGTGTGTGTGTGTGTGTGTGTGTGTGTGTGTGTGTGTGTGTGTGTGTG
Organism: Fundulus diaphanus; assembly: GCA_037039145.1. Taxonomy (NCBI): domain Eukaryota; kingdom Metazoa; phylum Chordata; class Actinopteri; order Cyprinodontiformes; family Fundulidae; genus Fundulus; species Fundulus diaphanus. Next base: position 36,708,904 of record CM073125.1, read on the forward strand.
TGTGTGTGTGTGTGTGTGTGTGTGTGTGTGTGGATGGGGGCACATACCATAATGCTAACTAGGGCGCTAAAATGGCTAGGACCAGCCCTGATGTGCAACACTGCAGCTGTGCTGCAACTCAAACATTCATACATACAGAGTATGAGAAGACAGAGATATGTCTGCGTTTGTTCATATGAGTGAAATTTATTTAAATTTTAGATTTAGGGTAAAACATCAAGCCTTTTCAAGTAAACAGGTTCAAGTTCAATTCAAATGTCAAATCAAAGTCTCTGAACAGTTTTTCAAGTCAAGTCTAAAGTCATAAAATGAATGAGTCCAGTCTGACTCGAGTCCAAGTTATGTAACTCGAGTTTCCACCTCTGTTAGGCAGTTTCCTGGCAAAACCTGAGAAAATATCTGATAACATCAGTCTGCAGAACCATCACACTATCAATCGTGAGATGAACATGAAACAAAAATGTGGGTAAAGCTACAGGAAATGATGCCGCAGCTTCTGTTTAACTGATCTCGTTGTTATCTTGATTTAATTCATTTCACATGAAGGATAGCTGTTGCCATGCAGCAAGAAGGTCCTGGGTTCAAGTCCTACCCTTGCCCAGGGTCTTTGGAGTTTGCATGTTCTCCCTGTGCATGCGTGGGTTCTCTCCGGGTACTCTGGCTTCCTCCCACAGTACAAAAACATGACTGTTAGGTTAATTGGCCTCTCTAAACTCTCCTTAGGTGTGAGTGTGTGAGAATGGTTGTTTGTCCTGTTTGTCTCTGTGTTGCCCTGCAATAGACTGGTGACCTGTCCAGGGTGTACCCCGCCTTGGACAGGTTTTAGAAAATAGACGAAAATGGATGGATGGCTTTAACATTAAACATTTACCTCAGTTAACTTTTACAGTTTTATATATATTTAACTTTAAGACTTTTTTTTCCATAGAAGACGAGTAACATCAGCTTCCCTGCATTCAACCAGCCTGTTTTCTTTGAAGTGTAACTTGAAACACATACTTTCAGCTAGAAAAATCATTCAAAGTTTAAACAGGGCAAAATAAATATTGCTATTATTAAACAACTAATTTATTTTTTTAGATCTTTAACCTTTTGTTTTTTCTTTTAAAATCCTCGTTTAAGTTTCATGTAGTGTTTGGTCAAACTCTGTGTCACTCTTAAAAAAGTGAATGGAGTATGTTGCCCACTTTATGTTAATATTTAATTACAGTTAACAGATTAAAAAAAGGTGTTTGTAATTGTAAACCATATCTCATAATCAAAAGAAGTTTGATCCTTTTATGATCTATTTGTTGTGTTTGTATTTTGTTTACGCTGTTCATGATTTAGCTGTTATATTAAAACTTTTTAAAACGTTTTACCTTATATCATAAAACATTAAAGGTTAAATTATATTTTTGCTCTTTTAAAGCAACTCAATGCTTCCTTCATTAGTTGCTTTAAAATAAATGTTCACAGTTTCACAATCTTTATTTCTGAAAAGTGTGTGGGAGAGAGAGAGAAAGAAAGAGAGAAAAAAAAAAAAAAAAAAAAATATATATATATATATATATATATGTGTGCGTGTGTGTGTGTGTGTGTGTGTGTGTGTGTTGTGTTATGAAAATAAAAATCAATTGGTTAAATCTAAACATTGTAGTCTTCATTATTTCATAAAACCGTGTGAACCTTTTAAGATATGGTATAGACACAGATTAGCAACAGACTTTTTGGGGGAGTATTAAAGAGATAAAATTACTTATATGAGAAAAGAGTCATAGGAGAATAAAGTAAAAAAAAAAGGACAAAAGTGGTAATATTATGGGAAAAAAGTCATATTATGACAATTAAGGGGGAACATTTCCAGAATAGTCACAGTTTGCAGAACTATCTCAGTCCTGGAGTAAAAGGGCCAGGTTAGATTCTTATAATTATTTGTATTCTTTACGAGAATAAAGTCAGGAGAATGAAGCCAAAGGGATACAAAAATAAACTCATATTACAAAAATAAAAATATTATGAATATAAAGTATATTCTGAGATTAAGTCCCTCTGATACTGTTTAAGTGTCTGAGTCTAACTGCAGATTTGCCACATACAACATGGCCGACGCTCTGACGCATTTGCAGCATAGGCAGAACCCGCCCAATGACGCGTCTACGTATATAATGTCTATGCAGACGACACACAGCAGCTAGTGATGAGAAAACACAGAGCAACGTGGAGCAAGTGCCGGACCGAGCCAAGTCTGCTATTTGGAAATATTTCAAACTTGGTACCCCAACAAGTCCGACTGCTACATGCAATATCTGCAACATGAAAATTGCAACAGGTGGTGATAAACATGGTAAATTAAACACCACAAACTTGGTTCTACAGCTTAGCTCAGCTTCACAGAATAATTGCCTTTGTTCATTTAAAGAATAAGGTAATTGTTGCAAGAGCATTGTACTTTTAGATAGAAATGTGCTGTGTCCTTTAGATTTTGAGTCCTTACCATGAATGCTGAATTTAGAGAAATATTTCCTGTGGGTTTGTGTAATAACACGAGGTTTTCTCCATGCTCAACTGGAATTCTTTATTGATTCTTAACACTGTCAGGTATGTGCCAACTCAGCTCAACCTATACAGTCCCTCAACTCTACTGCCCAGAACCTTTTAGGACCCCTAGCTAGTCCTTATTGCTGTCTACAGTGATGCCTTACTATAACTGAATAAGTGGGCACAGAACTTTACATAAACATTCAGCCTATAACAGTTTGCTTTTGTCTTCTTGTGCATCCCCTTTCCCTAAGACCTGTAAACCTCCTCCCATTTGCTTTCCATTTTAAAGAAATTTGCTGTAAATGAAAAAAAAGATTATTGAATTTGGTATGGGAAGCCTTCAATAATCAAAATTTGTCCAATAAAATAAATACACCAGGGAACTGCATTTTTGTTTTTAAACTTAAAGCATGTCCTAGAAAAAGGCATCAATATGTGAATAAATTCTCTGGCATTGCAAAACACTTCAATCATGACCCTAACTATTACATTAATCCTAACGCTAAACTACTCTGCAAAATAATACAAGGTTTTATGACAGAAGTTTTGCATTGTGTTTTGATTTTTAACAAATGTCTATTTCTTTAAGATGTAGAGCATCCTAGTGTCGCAGTATATAATGGTATCCAAATTATTTCCAAGAAACAATATAAAAATAAAGACTTTTTTTATTATCTTAAACATAAAAAGAAAATCAAACCAAATACAGCACTTTTACTTACTGTTTATAAAATATTTTAACCAAATTGATAATTTTAGAAAATGAAAGGACATTTGCTAGTCTCCATAGCCTTGGCCAGGTCCAGTGTTGATATTCTGTGCAGATTTTCAAGTGCAGTGTGAAGTCCAACACAAAGCTTAGAAATAAAGAGCATCATCTTCATTTCCATGATGCATTATCGCCATCTAGTGGGTAGTCTGTGAAATCACACTTGACGCCGATACTAACGCAGTAACATGATTAAAGTTGTAAATCAGTGAGTCATTACGTTTTATTCAGTCATGAATTATGAGATAGAAAGTGCTAATAAAGCTGACAAAGTTAAAGGAAATAAACCAAGCCCTTACAGACTCGATAAGCTAGTTTCCTCATCCTCCTTCATGTTGTGTGTCCTCTTGACGCGGGGAGGAGGGCAAGGTGCGATTCTGAACTCTATAGATACTTGTTTAAATCTTACGTAGTTAAAACGTCAAATATGTTTATTTATTGTCACGTAGACTTATACATTCATGGTAGTTGATGCCAGCCATTTTTAGACCAGTGTTAAATATTCTTAAGCCTTGAACTTTCGACAGCTAGAAATACAAACTTCAATGTGTTTATGGAGATTTAATGTGATATTGCAACACAAAGAATTGGACTGGACACGTGGGGGCTAGGTTCTCCTTCCAGCAGGAAGAAGGGGCTTTCCTCTGCTCTTCTCTGGGATGGGGGAGGCAGCTATCCCTGTGTTGGTTCGTCTTGGGCCCCTTTGCTCTTGGTGCCCTTTTGGATGTCTGGGGTTCTGGTCTGCCTCGGTGCTCTGGGGGGTGGGGTGGGGGGGGTCTTTGTCTCCTCACAACCACTATTGAGCATTTCTCTTATGGATAAACCTTACATACACAGGTGCACTCTCACCAACACCTACAGGTGCTCAGATCCAGGTGCTTACAGATACACTTCTACACAGACAAACCCTATTATTAGTCACTCTTGTATTAAACAATCCTGTGTATTTTTCAGTGATGTTATCAAGGCGTTGGTTGTTTGTACCTGTGATAATCGTTTTGGTTGGTTATGCTGTTCTTTTTATCTCTCTCTCTGCAGGTGTAAGCAGACTCCGAGGATGTTATCTTGTTTTCTCTTTTTCCTCTACTCTTTTTTTCCTCTTCCTTTTCTTTCTCTTTTACTATTCTGTTTCTGTGTTCATTGAATTTAAAATAATCCCAAAATAATATCTAATAAAAAAATGTTGCATATATATCAAGCGGAGCATTATGGCGAAAGCAGCAATGGTCCACTTGTGGAGGTAAATCTGTTGGGTTCTCTTTGACATTAAAAAAAGCAATTCTTAGTGCTACACTGCCAGACAAGAAGCATAATAAATAAATAAATAAAAGCGCGATAAAAGGTGTTGCTTTGTGGGTTGTGACGGGTAGTTTGGTCAGGGCGTCACCAGCGATAGAGATCATATCACCTGAGAACAGTATTTTTCAGCAACAGTGGCTGAAATACAACCAGTAAAAAAGATCAAATCCTCCCCTAAACGGGAAAACCTTTTGATAACAACTTAAACGTTTAGCATGATGTGTGCACTTATAATAAATAGAGAATTAAAAAAACAAGTATTAACCTTCAAATGTCCAGCCTCCAAACCAGACATCAGAATAATCCTCAAAGGGCTGTTTTTAAATTAAAACCTGAGAAGAAAACAATAATTAACATTTCAAATGTTGTGGATATCTATGTTTATCTGTTTTATCCATTGAGAGGAAATGCTAATCTTGGAAAAATAATATGGCAAAATACACTGTGTCTGCCTCCACTAGCATGTACTCCCAAGACACAATTACCTGGATGACTGAAGATTCTCAGTCATCCAGGTCATGGTCATATTGATTTTGTGCATGCCATGAAAATAAAGCACAACCAATAAGAATTAACATAAGAGCAGAATTACTCTGGGTGCAAATCGATATAGGAACTGAAAACAGATGGCAGAGTTACATAAAACTCAGCAGACATACAGTTACAACAGCACTGGACACACTACTATGTTCCATAGTATTTTGAAGTGATTTATTTTAAGTGACCAGGCCGTCATAGTATAACTGCAGCAGCAGATGTCACTAGAGAGCACTGAATGATGCACTGAGCTGGCGAAGATTCTCAGTCATCCAGGTCATGGTCATTCCAAAAAAAAAAGAAGTAAAAAACAAGGCAACTAGACTTGTTATCCGTAGTAGAAGACGTTTCGCTTCCTCTCCAGGAAGCTTTCTCAATTCAAAAAGTCTGGAGTAATGTGGAGTAACCAGCTTTATACCAATGCCAAACAAAGGCCTTGTAATGGCTTAGATAACATGCAAATTCAACCGAAACAGGTCCATCCCTTAGTAATGGGCGGTGAGGAGAGGAAGCGAAACGTCTTCTACTACGGATAACAAGTCCAGTTGCCTTGTTTTTTACTTTTTTTTTGGAATGATGCACTGAGTAATGAACCTTTGGGTGATGCAATGGGCTGGAAGGCTTCATGAAGCTTTATTTGGCCATCTCTACCAGTATCCAGATTCAGAGGCCAAAAGGAGAGTCTGACAGGCGCAAGGAAAACAAACAGAAATCCACAGAACGAACTTGGTCACGCACAAGAAAGTAATTAAGGGTCGCCAGATGGTCTACTTACACAAATGACTTTCATGAATCTGGCACATGCGGGGAGAGGCAGGGCTGGCTTAAAGTTGTTTGGAGCCTAATGCAGAATTTGATTTGAGGCCCCTCTCAGGTTTAAGGACATCACCACCACACCAGTAACAGTGATTCAATACAAATTTGTTGGAATCTGGGAGAGGGGTCCGGGTTTATGCATAATTGGTTATTATTTGCTGAGATGTGTTTGTGCAGCAAACTAAGGTCAAGCACTAAGTTTGAACTCACAGCATCAGGTTGTAACTATTTTAACCAAACAATCAAAAAAAGAAGATTATTCTTTGCAATTTTACAAAGTGCAATCATATGTTACGATAAAAAAATAAAATAGTTTAATTAATCTAGACTTATTGACATTCAACTGCACATTCCCAACGCATTTTTGAGTGAACTTTCATAGCCAGGTTGCAAGTAAAAAACAGAAGACAAAAGAGAAACATTAAATATAAGTATTTGTCATTTGTCACGAATCAAGCAGGAAACCAGAAAAGAGATTTTATTATGTGCAGAAAAGTTATGAGTAAGAGAATATGAATATTGCAAGTACTTGCAAGTAGCAGCGAGACGTGTTGCAACAACGAACCGACCACATAATGGTGCAGACAGCTCATAAAAGAAATGCAACAAACATTGCACTGATGAAAATGTAAGAAGATATACTGACATGTCAAATCAAACTTAATAGCACTATGATTTTAAAATGTAGGCCTGTGTTAAAATTAAATCGTTTACGGGAGAGCCATAGTTTGGAGACCCCGGTTTAGTTCGCTTCTGCCTTGGGCTGGCTCTTCATTGTTTTGGCTCAGGGATTATTTCTTTGTAAATGTTATTTTTTTTGCTCTTCTTTCTGTCACTATGATTCATCGGTGTGTGGGTGTGTGTGTGTGTGTGGGGGGGGTTCCTAGAAATCTTCTCAAAGCGCCGTGGGCTACAGTCGTGCGTGATTGATCCTGCCCATTGCGCGCAGCTCTGGGCCCGTTTCAGCACGCCTTCCGTCCTGTGTGCAAACACTGCCGTCAGCTTCAGGCCACGCCCTTTCTCAGGGGCATGAACGGAAGACTAATCTAGTCGTCACTTCCCACAGTGAGTGCTGGCATCGGGCTTTTTTTTCTTCTTCGGGATAATTATGAGCGCCGCGCAGAATGGCGGAGTCCAACGCGCTTGAAGAGCTGCAGTCGGAGCTCACCTGCCCGGTGTGTCTGGAGCTGTTCCGCGATCCGGTGATCCTTGAGTGCGGACACCACTTCTGCCAGGTGTGTATCATCCAGTGCTGGGAGGCGAAGGCAGAGGAGCTATCCAGCTGTCCAAAGTGTAGAAAGTCGTGCGCTCGCAAACTGCGGCCCAACTCGCTGCTGTGCAACGTGGTGGACAGTGTGCGCAGAGCCCGCACCATGGACGCGGCGGCGGGGAACCCGGGCTGGGACCCCGCGGGGCCCCTGGAGATGCCAGAGGAACGGGAACCCGGCTCTAGCATGAGCAGCGTGACCTCCTCCGTCGGCCACTGGCCTCACCTGGTTGTGGACATGTGTGAGGAGCATGAGGAGAAGCTCAAGCTGTACTGCGAGGACGACCAGCTGCCCATCTGCCTGGTGTGCGGGATGTCCCGGGACCACAAGATGCACAACGTGATTCCGATCACGGAGGCCTTTGAAAACTACAGGGTGAGCCTTTTGTCTCTTTTTCTACCTGAATACCCACATTAAACCATGTCTTATAAACTTTTAGAACAACTTACACCATGGGGCTTTAACTAACCACCATGGCAACCGGATAAGCCAGACCAAATAGAGATTTGCAGCCAGGAAGTGCTTTACAGGCTGGTCTGTACAAACAGCTAGCCTGGCATGGCGCCTGTGTTTTGAAAGCACACTCCTGTTTGCCCAGACAACCTTCTGCTTCTCTATCTTTCGCTGAAATTCAACAGACCTCTGTGAACTTTTTTTTTTTTTTTTTTTTTTTTTAGCTCTCATCCTCCCTCTCTGTGTGTTTTCCTTGTTTTTCTGGTGCTTAATCACATTCCTGCGCACTGGAGTGCTCAGCTGATGTTTGGGCAGCCATCATATGACTCAATAATTCCAATTTGGCTGCTGTCTGAGCAAAAGCGCTGATTAAATTAACTGTAAATGATCTAGTTGGCCCTCCTGGCTTCCTAACAAACTATTCATTGTATTTCTGTCCTAACAGGACAAGCTGGTTGTGGCTTTGGAGAGGGTTAAGCTGCAGACGGAGGATGCCACGCTCTTCCAGAAACAGACCAATGAAAAGATCCTCCTCGTTAAGGTACTAACGCTGTTCTCACCTATTGACCTTGCATCCAGAAGTTCCTGGTCAAACATTTTGCCAGGGTGCTGGCCTGCATTCCCGCACCTGTAGCTGTCTGACCGACGAGACCGAGGGATGACTAATGGTGACAGACGGTGAGACAACATGTTGTTACTCGGCCTTGTGGGTACGTGATGACTGCTGGAGATTGAACCTTAAATGCGGCACCTGAAATACGGCGCGTCCTGTTTGTCTTCCTCACACCCTCTATTCATGCAGACGTACGCAGAAATGTTAACAATGTGCAAGTAGACGCCGGCCCTTTAAGTGAGTTTGTGCGTGTTGAACCGAGATATGACTGCGTTGGAGTTTTTGCTGCGTGGGGTCGTTTCTGCAGCAGCAGATAGCTTCACATGTGGGCTACTACAAACTGTTTTCCCCTTCCTGGCTCCGCTGTCTGTTTGACCCACTTTATGCGCACATTCACAGATTTTCACTTCTTCGTTTCTGTCACTAGGGCAGGATGTGGATAAGCAAAACGGAGCGGAAGTTAGTGTCTTCCTCTTCCTGCGTGTTTCTGTTTCTGTTTGTGTGTTTTTTGGAAAGTGACAGAATATAAATTTAGGCCTGGTTCTTCCAAAGCATTAACTGGCAATTTGATGTCAATAGATAAGGGACACAGCTGGTTATTTTTAGTCATACTGTACATGTACAGCAGGTTTAGTGGCAGCTGAGCTAGAGTGTCATACAGGCTAGAGATCTTAGACAAAAGAAATTAACTTCTCTGTTAATAACATTAAATTTTGCTGTTTAAAAATGATGTTTGTATTTGAAGGATGGCAACGAAAACTTTTTGACCTTTTATTTGGCTTTTAGAGAACATTATTTTTTTTTTGTTTTATACATTTAGCCACAAACATCTGCTTAAGCACCATATAACCTTTGCCAAAACATCTGTTGACCTGCCTACAACTTCTTCTGTGGTTTTACTATGAGTAGAAATAACTGTAATAAGTTAAATCGTAGATCTCGATACTAAAGAGAATTGAAGGCAGTAAAGAACCCTGTGGGACACCAGATGATATTACAAATGACCATTTTAACACCTTAGGAGTGAAGTCAACGATAAGATTGCATTGGGGGGAAAAAACCCTGAAGCCAAGTCATTTGTTTCTGAACATTATAGTTGATTGGGTCAAACTCAAACCCGAAAGTCCAATCTTTAGCAATAAAAATTTAGACTGTAAGAATAAGAGTCACATATAACAGTCGGCCCTTCTTGCTTCATCTATGTGTTGCAAGCAACAAGCAACTATTAGTCAAACGAGTGAGCGAGCAGAATTTGATGCTTACAGTTGGTCTTTTTGCTCTAGTTGACATCTTGATTTGGGCTTTTTGACCACATGGCAACTTTTTTCATTTTTATTTTTTGCCAACGATTTATTTAGGTAACTAAGCCGAAAACAAACCGATTTCCTATTTATATTCTGGATCGCTAATTGTTTCATAACGTTGCAAAAGTACTACCGCAGTTCTTGGTTGTGTTCTTAGTCTGTCCATGTTTAATCACCTTATGTGAAATCGTTGTTCCTGAAAAGAAACGCTCCTTTAAAACTAACAAACAGAAAAGAATATGCCTGATCAATAAAAACTTGTACAGATATGCTTATCTGCTGGGTTGTGGCGACGCTTGAAGGACTTTGGTCCGTTTTTTCTGGGTTTGTGGAAGTAGGAGTTTGTTTCTAGTCGAGTGTGTCTGCAGATCGTGTGCAAAGCTTGCGCGTTGTTAACTTTTCAGCTGCATGAATCAATACTTACTGTCCGGTAGAATAGGATCAAGAGGGGTTCAGGTCAGATTTAGACCAAGAGCCTTAAAAACTGAATACATTAGAAACGTTTCACCGTATTCTTGAAGGTGATGTTTAAGGTTTTGCCAGAAACTGACAAAAGGACAACACTGAACCGCTGCTACTGCCAACCCAATTATTTTCTGTTGGAGATAATGAGGAAATACAGCTTTACAGTTTGCATGTTTACCACTTGTTCATAAAGGCACGCCAAGACAACATGCAATGACGAATCATGTGTTGCTGGCTGTAATAAGAAACGCCTTACTAGGGCTGGGCGATGGGGACCAAAAATAATATCACGATTTATGATTCAGGGGCGCGCAGGAGACCTGGAGGAGCTGGTTACCGTCGAGTTTGGCCGTCTGAGGGAGTTCCTGCTTGAGGAAGAGGAGAGCATCAAGGAGAAGCTGCAGAAGGAGAAGGAAGAGAAGCTCAATCAGCTGGAGGAGGCGCTGACCCAGGCCACAGAGCAAATCAGCCAGCTGGAAAGCACGGCGGAAAAACTGCGCCTCAAACTGAGAGAGGAGGAAAACCCTGAGCAACTGAAGGTGAGTCGATGCAGGACAGAAGAGGAGAAGAAGAAGAAAAAAAAGACGGATACTGATTAATTACGAAGCATTTACACAAGCTTGGTTTGTTTGAGTGTCAAAGATAGTATCTGTCTTCATGTTTCCACATGGACTGAGCGTTTTCTAACAGCTGGTTCTTTTCTGTTTCAGGGAATCAAAGATTTCATCGGAGGGTGGGTCGTTCTCCAGTCCTACTCCTGTCATTTCAACTTCACAGATTTTTTTTTTTTTTTGACTGACTTTAAGGTCATATCTTCTTTATCGCCATGTGACCGATGAACGTCACAAGCTGATGGCGTAATGTTTGGTAATCACTTGTGAGTTGAGCTGTGACAGGATGTCGGGGCATAACTGTGGTCTTGTGCCTCATCACTGTCCCAGATGAGTTGCCACCAGCAGACAGAAGAACCTAATCTAAGTTTCTTTACAGAAATTTGTTGAGTCTGACATAAATTTAAATCATTAAGGTTTCAAATTTGGCCATGCCTTTAACTATTTTACATCAGGGGCTGGTGTGCAGAATACCACATGTATGCACGCCAAAAAATACTGTTTCTTAAAGCAGAAAGTCAACAACACTCTTTCTTTTGACTGCATCTTAACTATCCTGACCCTCAATCACTAATGCCTTTCCCCCTCTAGGGCTGAGAGTTTGTTTGAGCGCCCCCCAGAGGTCAGTGTGGATCTGAAGTCAGGAGAGTATCTGGGACCGCTGCAGTACAGGACCTGGAGGAAAATGAGCTCAATCTTCCAGCCAGGTATGAGGTCTGGTTTCTAAGTGCTCCTCAAGCCTTAACATAGACAGCATGTTGGATCTATACCACGTATTTTCATGTGTTTTATTGCGCTTTAAGTGATAGACCAAAGAGTTTACATAGTTGTAAAGTTAATGAGAAAGGAAACAATGTTTGTTTTATTTATTTATTTTTTACTTTCAAAAAGTGGAAACGTGTGTTGTCGATATGAATTCTGCTCATGGTGCTCTATATCCTGAATGTTTAATTCATCATCTGAAAATGTAAAGAGTGTGGTGCAACTATAACACTTTACCAGAGTGACCCAGTCAGTCTGTGGCAGGACTTGAAAACGGAAGTTTACAGAAACGCTGCATCCACTCAGACTGAGCTTCAACTATTTTCATAGAGAAGTGTGGTGAAAATTTTCAGTTTCCATTGTGGGCAGCTGGTAGCGGAATAACCCCCCCCCTCCCCCCAATAAAAAAAAAAACAAAAAAAAAAAGAATTCAGAGCTAAAGTAGTTCCTCAAAGTTTTGGCTCTGTGGGGTTAAAAAAGCAAATGTAGGCCACTTTTTACATATTTTCCTTTGTAAGAAAATTAAAAGAGCTCCAAATGTCTCTGGCACAGCTTCACCCACTTCCCAGGTGCACACAGAGGGTCAAAGATCTGGTGAGGAGAAAACTCCGGCAGGCAAGTCCTGGGAAAGCACTTTATTTGCCACCAACATGTTTCGGCTTGTGGCCTGCATCTGGGTCAAAAAAAAAAAATTAAACCCAGGTTTCTTTTTACCTCAGCTTCAAAATTGTGAAATACTTGCGATGCAGCGAGTTTAGCAGCAAGTTTAGCCTCGACGGGTGATTTCAGTTTCCTTATTTTTGTTGCTCCCATAGACATCACTGGATCATCTGATCACTATTAAAACTTAAAAAAAAAAAGAAAAAAAAAATATACAAAACACACAGTCACATAAAACAATCACACACAATGAAATACAAACATACCTGGCTGCTTTTACCAGAGGGATGCCATGTATAACCGCATCATAACGGCTGCTTTCAACCATTCATGATAACACAACCAAATGCTATAAGGCCCACCCTTCTTTGGCCACGACATCCCAAGAGGCAAAAAAAAACATAATTGAAACCCACAATTGAAATCAGTACAAACAGTTGTAGATAATTTACACAATTTAAAATACATGACCTAGTTTAACAAAACCTGCAGTCTGTTGAAGCAGTTAATTCAAAAGATCTCGCTGACGCTGGGTTTCCTTCTGGAAAAAGGTTTTGTGTTTACGTTGCTCTCTTTCTAACTTCATCTGTGTCCTCCCAGCCGTCTCAGCGGTGACGTTTGACCCGGATACAGCCTACCCCTGCCTGTGGGTGTCTGCCTGTCACACCAGCGTCCAGGTGGGAAACATCCAACCCAACCTTCCCAACAATCCCGAGCGCTTCACCCGCTACAACATCGTGCTTGGCTCTGAAGCGTATTCCTCAGGCAGACATTACTGGGAGGTTGAGGTGGGCTGCAAGAAAGCGTGGGGTCTGGGTGTTGCCAGAGCCTCTGTCAACAGGAAGGAGGAGATCAGCCTCTGCCCCGACGACGGCTTCTGGACCCTGGTGCGGAGGTACAAAAGCGACGGCACCAGCGAATACGAAGCGTGCACCGATGCCGATGACACCTTAATATATCCCCCCAATCCCCCCAAGAGGGTGGGAGTCTATCTGGACTACGGACGTGGCGAAGTGTCTTTTTATGATGCTGGATCGATGAACCACCTCTTCACCTTCTACAACGCAAACTTTAAAGAACCGGTGTTCCCTTACTTTAATCCGTGGCCAATCATCGGTGGACAGAACCGAGAGCCACTCACCATCATAACGCCACACTGGGGATAGGCGCCCCTTTGTTTTTGCTTTTATCAAAGAGCAGCAGGAGATTCCAGCTACAGACTGCTGTGGCAGCATCTCATGACACTTCACATGTCTGCCTGACAAAGAGCTCCTGTCTGTGTGAAGCTGAAATTGTTGATGAGGAATTTAACTCCTGAATGACCAGAGACGAAACCAGAAACGCACTTCATAAAAGGCACTTTACAGTCTGACAAACTCTGTTTTAAAGATCAAATTCAGTCACTGGGGCGTTTTCCTGACAAATATCATCTGTTTAGCTCAAACCTGGTCTGTGCTATTCATGTACCCTGCAGATTCATTGTTGTTTGGCTAATTTAGCAAGGCATTGGTCTGGAAAATGAGCTGATGTTAGCAGATGTGAACCTACAGATATTTTGACAGATTGCATGCAACGTACACAATGGCCATATCCTATTCAGGATACACCCCTTTAAGTTGTTTTAGCCTGCCTGTCTGTGTTTTGTAACAAACCTACAGGCAGGTTAATACAGTTTCTGGCTTTGTTATTACAAAAGCTGGTGTCTGTGATGCTCACCTTTCCTGTTTGGGATCCCACACGGATTCCGCCTCACGTGGAAAAACACACAGGCCTCCCAGAACACAGTGGATTATAAACTTTACCTGCACACGCAAATCAATGAAACACACAGCTGACACAATTTATCAATTGAACTAAATCCCCCTAACAGGATTGACTGACTTATTTTAAGTCAGTCTTTCATAACTGGGTCATCACGGCTGGAAGAAAAGCTTTAAAACAAATAAAAACCTGCTTTGAGTCATTTATTTTAATCATTTAATGACTAGGAAATGTGTGGATCAGTTTTATCCATTCATATTTTGCACATGTAACAAATATTGAAATTGTGTTTCAAGCCTGAAACAAAATAATTTTTTGATAAATTCTTAAATATTTAATTCAAATCTTATTTCACCAAATTTTACTCTGGATTTTTAACAGCTGAATAATAAATGTTTAAGAATATTTTGTGCATAAAACCTTGTCAATTGAGTGTCTAAAGTTTTTGTTCATTAGGAAGTGGGCATGACCTGAGGGACATCACTTTTTTACGGCTTTAATTGTGATCCACACTTCTCTACTTATTACAATATATTAATTGTACTTTTATTTTTATTTGGAGCCTCTACATCATGATCATAAATGACCTCTGTGTTTATAAGTGAGGTTGTAATTATTCTATTAAATTTCCGTTTGAGCTTGTTGTTACGACTTCTTCCACTAGAGGGCGGCCAAGATGAACTCCATGTGTAGCAGATTTTGTTTGTTTGAGCTTCATTGACCTAAAAAAAAATTTGTAAATTTATAATGAGTCAATTCAAATTTATTTATATAGCGCCAATTCATGAAACATGTCATCTCAAGGCACTTTACAAAGTCAAATTCAATCATATTATACAGATTGGTCAAACATTTCCTATATAAGGGAACCAGCTGATTGCATCAAAGTCCCGACAAGCAGCATTCACTCCTGGAGAAGCGTAGAGCCACAGGGAGAGTCGTCTGCATTGTCCATGGCTTTGCAGCAATCCCTCATACTGAGCAAGCATGAAGCGACAGCTATGATGACAATATTAAATAAAAAACAAGTAAAGCTGAGTTGATGTACATAATCAAAAAGTTCATTTTTACTAGTTTTCATCATCATCATACAATAAACTTATCAGCATTATCACTGTCCGTTAACAGTGCTGTTAGTTTTAGTTTTGCTGTTTTAGATCAGATTTTTATATAATCCAGTCTATTACTAACAATCATTTCTGACTTAAGTCACATTTGAAGAAAATACACAATATATGTGGATTATATCCTAACAGAGTTCAACTTTGTGTCAAAAATGACCCTGAAAACCTAAATCATCTCTGCGCAAATGATGACAAAGACCCTTAAAGTTTTGGGTTCATAAAGTTTAAATCTGGACCTTCATCCAGCAGGAAGGGCTTGAAGCTCCCAGTTCACAAGAGGAAACCCACTGATACTGGAGCTGTAGAGAATTGGGCCAAACCTCTTCCCACCAGATGGGACGCCCAGATCCACAACTAATGGAAACATTTTGGTCTACTTGTTGCTTGATAAGGAAGATGCAAAAAGGGAAAGTGTCAGGATATATTACTCTTTAATCCCAATTTAACTTTATTAACAAAGCACTTTAAACAGGCCAGAACAGAAACAACGACCTGTACAGTTAAACAGGAAACATCTTAATACACAACTAAACATGTAAAATTGCGTTAAAAATCAACCAAAATCAACAACTCAAAGAGTCTCAAATGCCAGGATAAAAAGTTAAGTTAGCTTTTTTTCCTTAAGAATCAGGTATACTTTAAAGCAGGGGTCACTAACCTTTTTGAAACTGAGAGCTACTTTATTGGTGTTGTGTTATACGACGGGCTTCCAGTATTGACCTTTGAACTACAAGAGTCAGAGTTCACCTTAACTTTTTGTAAAATATACACATTTTCCTACTTTGTTATGGATATTTTAATTTCCAAATCTATATAAATGCAAGTATGAATAAACAGGAAGAGTAACGGCATAAAATAAAGTTTTAGATGCAGCTCACTGGTGGACTGTGCTTTTTTTTTTTTTTTAGAACAGGCTCGTTGGCACCACATGCCGTCCTTGGGGGCTACTTGGTGCCCGCAGGCACCATGTTGGTGACCCCTGCTTTAAAGCTTGAAGCTTTCAAACTAATATTTTACAATAGTCATGAAAAACATGTGCTATGGATTATTGAGAAATCAGATTAAATTCACAACCACGGCTTTTATTGGAGAGAACGAAAACGAGTCCTCTTGACCGTGTGGATGAAGGTTCTCATAAAAATCGGGTAAGAAAAGCTTCCCAGAACAAATAAAGGACACATGATTTCCAAAAAATAAAAAGGTTAACATTATGAGGACAACAAACAGGCAGGTATTTACATCGTGGAGCTAAACACCTGAGAAGACACAAGGACGTGCAGTTTGAGGGAAGCTGGACGGCGGGTTAATCATTTGATTAGCTGTCCTGGCTGTGTCAGAGCTTGGTGTTCACCTGTCACAGACACCAAAGCGTTGCTTTGTCACTGTCTACATAAGCAAGGTTAATGAGTGTCTTTGTGCCAACAGAGAAATTCAATAATCAGGGACTACTGTGACAAAGAAATAAATAATGAGAATTAGTCTGACACCATTAAACTCCTGTGTGCTGATTTAAAACCCTTTATATTAACCCACCGTCAATGAAACCTGTAGGATTTCAAACTCCAGAGGCATGCTTGACCCCAGCTGCTCCCTGTCATGTGAGGCGTTGAAATGTAATTATTTAAGGTTTGAGTAGTTGCTTAATGCTGCAGGTTTTCTACTCTGACAAGTGTGGGGACGCTGAGCAGTGTTAACCAGGTTTGGAAAATGGTTGGATGGATGTTCTGTGACACTGCAGCTTGGGTTTATAGATCATTTCTTGTGGTTTGATGCTTTTTTTGTTTGTTTAATGGCATTTACACAAGATTCTTAACATACAAAAAAAAAAAAGCTGCTGGCTGAGGAGATAACTGAGTTACCTCCTCTGCATCCAAGCCTGCAGCATGTCAAAGTCCTATTTAGTTACCTTATTCAGGTGTATGGAAGCAAAGACACATCCAAACGTTGCAGGAAAGCGACCCTCGAGTAGCCTGGCCAGCCAGACTAACTTTTGCCTCTCTTCAATACAGCTGAATTTTGCTGTAGAGAAAGGCTAGTCTGGCTGGCCAGGCTAGCCCCCGAGAAGCTCCCAAAAGCAGAAGATGTGGAACCAAGTGGATGTTGAACTCAGGTATATGGAGGGGTGGTACTTGGAGACAGCCTAACAGATGCTACCCTGCAGTCAGGGCCCAGACAGCCTGGACACTAGATCACAAGCTCTGTTTCAATGAAAATACAAGAACTAGAAAGATCTCCTAGATGAAGCCACTAATGGAGCTATTACTGCCATTACTCTTTTACTTTACTTTCACTTAGAAGGTACTCCTGGATCAGTGCTTCTGTGCATTTTTTGTGTGCGTATGTGTGTGTGTGCTCATCCTGGAGGAGTGAATGCTGCAAGTCAATGACTCGATGCAATCTGCTGCGTTTCCGTAGACAGAAAACTTTTTAACCAATCTGTCGGTATGATTAGTGCCTTCAGATGACATGTGTTGTGAATTGGCTCTATATAAATAAACTGCTCTGAGTTGAATTGAAAGCTGCGTTAGGATTGCCGGGGGTGTATTGGTGCTGCCATTCTGCTGATTTTTGCTACGTGGAGCTAAGCTTCTACAGTGAGGAACCAGAGTCTCCACTAGTTTTGTTTTAGGAGTCCAAAGCGGAAAGAAGTGAAACCCACAGGCCCAAATTATCAGGCTGGATATAGATGGGACATTTTTATTTCTTGCACCGAAATGAACTTAAATACATTTTGTCTAAAGGCCTTAATTGTTTTTATGTATAACCTAGTTATGTACTTTGTTGGTCTGTTTTAAAAAACAATTCACTTAAATGAGAAAAGCTGTAGAGCTTTATTGAGTTTAATTGTTAATTTGTCATTGGCGAAAAAAGCCTAAGTCACAAAAATAAGTGTCATAAAATATCTAATCTTAGAAATAATTTGATATTTTTTAAACATCATGTCAAACAACAGCAATGATTAACTGTGGAGATAATTGATTATCTGTCTTGGCTGTCTCTGGTTCTGAAGTTTAACTGTCACAGACACCAAAGTGTGAGTTTGTCTCTGTCCACTGGAGTGAAATCAACCAGTCACTTCTGTTAGAACGAAAAAAATATGATAATTATCCAGCCATCCATCTTCTAAACCTGCTTTTCTTTCCAGGGTCGTGACCTTTGTTGCTTTGACCTTCAGCACCAGTTCAAATACATCAAAAGAAACAGTCTCATTTAGATTGTAAGGAAGTGTTAGCAAACAGGCTTAAATCGAAGGCAAACGGACTTTCACTCAGTTCTTTCTGAACACATTTCAACACCTATCCATGAGTATTAGTTAATTCTGAGCCACCAGAATTAACAAAGACTCCTGGATAGGTGTTGAAGTGAGCAAAACTCCTGTTGCCTCCGATTTAAGCCTGTTTGCTGTTGCGATGACCCGGGTAACTGAGAATTTGCACAGGCATGTAAGGAAGTCTTAAACGGGGCGTCATTAACTGTGGCGATTTATTAAATGAATTATTGCTCCTGCCCCTGTCAGATTCAGATTTAAAGTAATGTTTTTAATTGACCAGCATGTTTCTTCCAACTAGAAGTGATGTTTATATTCTGGACAGACCCAGTCAGAGAACTGATTTGAATCTGACTGAGAATCTGTGGAGGGAGCTAAAGATTACTTGGAGATTTTCATCAAAGTTATATCGTCAACTTGCCAGCGGAAACATGCAAAAAGCTGCAAAAACGATTTCACTGTTTATTTCTCACTTCGTTTTGTAAATCAGCTGCTGTCTTCCTCTATTATTAACTTGAATATTGCATTCTTTTTTTTTTCTTTTTTTACATAATGTATGCATTTTCCCATGAATATGCCATATTAACAATTAATAATTGTGCTTTTTCCCCTTTTTTCCCCCTTTCTGATAAGCTCATTCTCTTTTGCTTTACAACGTAACTTTAATTAGCTTTTTATTCACATTATTTAATCGAGCGTGTAATTCTGGTGTATCCTCTTTGTCTGTTTTTGCCACTCTCACACCCAAATTTCCTCGTTGTGGGACAATAAAGGTATTTCAATTCTATTCTATTCTACTGAGAAGGGTGTGAATATGTTTCGACATGTCATTTTGCAATGAAATGTAAATAATCCTTTTATGTTGTTTTATTATCTTCTGACAGAAGCTTTTCACATTTGTTTGTATCAGAAACACCCTTCATTGGCGCATGAAAATAATTTTATGTCAGAATCCGTTTTGGCACAATATCTGTTGTTCACACTTTTTATGGGTTAAATCGTTAGACTGGAGTTGATAAAACTGATACGTTTCTGTTTATAAAAATATACCTACTTTATGCTTGAGGCAGCTTTATGGATTTTTATTTTCACCGTTTGTTCATTTAAAAGTAAAAGCATAAGTCATATAAGCAAGCCTTGGGATGTCTTTGCTCAACTCTTTACGTTTAAAACTGAAACTCGGCTGCGTCGGAGCTTGTCGAAACGAGCTGGATCTCAACCTGACAGCAGCGATAATCACTTGATTAGCCGGGTCCTGGCCGTGTTGGTGTGTTTCCCCTGCCGCAGATGCCAACTTGTTCCTTTTTCACCATCTACTTAAGCAAGGTTAAAGAGTGTGTTTGTGCCAGCAGAGAACCTTGGGTTTACTACTGTTACGGAGAGATAAGTAATGAGAATCAGTCTGACGTAAATAAAACTTATCTGTGCCATCAGCCTATACATTAACCATAGAGCCCTGATCTGCAAGGAGATATTATAATAGGCGGTAACTCAATCCTTCTGCTCTAAATTACCGCCCAGCTCCTCGTTCATCTTGTCAGAGAGCAGTTTGGTTGAAGATCCGTGGAGATGAGTGTCTTTCCTCTGGAATGTGTCCCTGACCCTTTTATTAATAGTCAATGAGGAAGGAGTCTAAAGTGATCTATGGAAACCTTTCGTTAGGAACTGGAGAGCTATACGTTATCCGTGTTTAAAGCAGGTTAACAGGAGGTGATGTCTGAGGGTAAAATAGGGAGAAAAAGTGAGATCTGAGCTGTCGAACACTTTCTGTCTGAGCCCTTTATTTATGGGAACCCGATGCTTTTAGGGGAATTAGTTCCTTTTGGGCCAACGACACAAAGCTATTCACAGCTCTCTGGGAGAGGCGAAAAAGCAGAATAATATGTTTACATGGCTGCGTGAGTGCCCCCGGCTAAAAATAGAGCTAGGTGCTGCCATGTCTACCTGTGTGTGCGTGTGAGCTCAGCCATGCTCGACGGATGGGATTATACATGCAGGAGCAACGCGGAGGTGATGCGCTTCCACTAAAAGCAAGCTTTTCATCATCGCGCCACAGCTGAGGTTGTTGCATCCCTCCATCCACCTCTTACAGAATGAATGGGTGGGGTGGGGGGGGGGTGAAAACAAGAATCCCGTTTCGGTTACAATATGCAGGACTCAGAAGGAGATGCAGGGAGAGGATTAGAGGAAATGATCAATGGAGATAAAGAGGCGAAGGAAGGCAGAAAGGAGGAAAGTGTGTGTTCTGATGGCAGGAGGAGAGTGTGGTTTACCTGTGATGAAGGTGAAAAGGTGGAAAAAAAGAGGGAGGAAGGGAGGGAGAGACAGAGGTCGACATTTTAGAGGTAGATAACACAAGGAAGGTAAAGTTCAGGAGGTATAGAGTGTCACTTGAAGGATCAGGAGATAGCCATCGGGGGCAGAGGGGCAGGAACTCAATCCCAGAGTCAAGACAACTGATGATAATAAAACCTCCTCACCTGAGCACACCAGAAGGCAGATATGGACAGAAGCGTGAGGAAAGCAGGCAGGGGGGACCGCAAGGAATTAAACGGCAGATGACAGGGAGAGCTTGGCTCTATTTTTTCCCCTCTGGTTTTTATCCACGTTTTATCTGCTTTGAAAGTGGAAAATGCTGAAACCTTTTCTTGAGGCGCAATCCGACAAACCCAGCTTCACTTAGCAGAGTTTTGTGGATTTTTCTGTCTTTCGTTTTTTCAAAGCAAGCTCAAGTAAAATCGAGCAGACGTGGAGTAGAGGAGAGGAGTGAAGGGAAGAGAAAGGGCGAGGGAGGGGGAGGAAGGAGAGAGCGTGGTGTCTGTGCGTCTGAGCCTGTGGCAGCGAGATGTTCATGCTCATTCGAGAGCCGTCCGCCGGAGGAGGCGGTGCTGGAGCGATGAGCGCGCCACAGGAGAGGAGCGCAAAGCAGGTCTGTGTGTGTGTGTGTGTGTGTGTGTGTGTGCGTGTGTGTGTGTGTGTGTGTGTGTGTGTGTGTGTGTGTGTGTGTGTGTGTGTGTGTGTGTGTGTGTGTGTGTGTGTGTGTGTGTGTGTGTGTGTGTGTGTGTTGCTCTCTTCTCTGCCAGTGGGAAAAATCAGCTTTCCTCTTTGGCTTTTAATGTGAGTTAGATAACAAACTTACATACTGCAGACTTTCCAGGATTTTCATTTTTCTTTCTCCAAATAGATTCTAAATCCGGTAAACTTTTAATGATTTTAGTGAAAATATGAACGTGTATGCAGAATAAATGTTAAGTAATATTTTGAGCCTGAAACTGTTGCTGTTTTTACATAAACTAAGCCAGAAAATGGGGCCATTTAAAGTGTTGGCCTGGAGATAAACATTGTAAAGACCCACAGGGTTTGAACTGTTTTGCATTTATGTTGTTGTTTTTTTTTGGGGGGGGGTGCATGTTTTGAGATTATATGTTTTGTACCTTTTGTTCTGGTCAGGGTTCGTCTTATTTTTTTGGTCATATTCTTTCATATTATATTATATCTATTTCATATTTATATATTTCACATTCCTTCTGCATATTCTTGTTATGTAGTGCAGTCAGCCAGTCATATTCAGCCATGCATTTATTGTTCCTGTCGATCTAGTTAATCTAGTTTGAAATGTAAAAGACACTCATAGTGCATTTTAGTTTTTTTTATATTTTATTATTAATCTCTTTTGAAACAATCCTGCAAAACATTGACCAAATGAGCTGCTGTGAGTTGCCTGCTTTCCTGTGAACTGACTCAAATTGGTACCTTCGTTTTGCGGCCAGAGAAATAAAAATGTTTGAACATATTCTTTGCTTAACCCCGCTCAGGTACAGGCTGCCATCAAGAGGAAGATGGAGAGGCAGAGGAGGCGAAGCATCGAGCAGGGGATGCTCGTCGCGGAGGGTCAGGCCATGACCCATTTGCCTCCACAGCGTCAGAAGACCAGGCAGCCCCCCCAGACGACGGCGGCAGAGGCGGCTGAGGACAGCGAGGCTCTGGAGGAACAGCTGGAGGAGATGTTGGAGGGACCTCGCCGGAGCAAGAGGGAGAAAGAGCCGGAGGAGGAGCCCGTGGACCTGCTGCCTATAGTAAACTCTGTGTTTGGACAGGTAGGTCTGCACGGCATCAGTGTGCTTGTGTGAAATCCTGATCCCTGAAGTGTGGCTCTGTGTGTATTCTTTTGTGTTTCACCTGCATCAAGTTCTTCAGCTCATCAAATGTCTCTCCTTTAGCTTGATTGAAACTCAACGCCTGCAATTGAAGTTTAAAACCCAACACGACCCAGGTTTGTTCCTGACCTCTGACCCCACTGGCCAGAAGTTTTCAAAGCCACAACAAAACGAATGCCGTTTTATTTAAGCCCCCGCCTCAAAAAAAAAAAACTCTTGTGGAAACGTTGGGATGTAACAAGCAGAACTGAAGCTAAGGATCTAATCTCCTTAAGGTCGGGGAGCATCAGTAAAGTGTAATCTGTAACAGATACAGCTATTTCGTGATCTGAGCAGCTCGCTGTCTCTGGTGTCGTCTTATAAGCTCAGTATCGCATCACATCCCATCACTCAGATGGGCAAAGGCGACACAAGAGACGAGAGGATACGGCCGGCATCTGTCACCGGTCGGTCAAATTACCACGGTGTGGGAAAGTGTGTGAGAATAACACTAAGCTGAAGTTAAACTCGTCCCCTGGCGCTGACCTGAGCTCACCCCCTGAGTCATTTCTCCCCGTTGGTAAAAACGGAGTCACATCCAACGGATCGCGTCAGAAGAAAACTCTGAGCGGGGCCGAGGTTAGCAGCAGGTAGTTGGATGCATGAGGCAAGGGGGGAAAAAATGTGGTATGAGCTGGTGATGCAAGTGATCCAAAAAAAGACGAAATCTGCTGAGTGAGTGGGAGCGAGAAGTCAGGGAAGTCTGGAGAGAAGAGAACGGAGCGAAGATTGGATCAGTCGGTGCTTTATTACACGAAAGCTTAGGTTCAGCAGAGAGGACAACCACAGACCCTCGGCCCCCGCATAATGAAACGGAGGGAAGCAGATGGCTGGCAAAAACTCATCTTCCTCTTCTTTTTAAAGAGAGACATCTCACCAAAAAAAAACAGGCTTTACATTACTCCATTAATTCAAACGTCTGAAAGGCGTTAACAGAACAGATAAGGTTCCCAGAGCTTCAGGAAAGCAACTATAAAGAGTAAGAGTGTCTCTGTTTGTTTGTTTGAAAGGGGCCATTTTCAGATGATATCCCTTGTTACATTTTCTCACCCTTTTATTTTGGGTTATGCAACCCACACGAAACCATGTGATCCATTTGTGCAAGTAGGTAGGGGAGTGTGGTACGAGAATGCACCAAGGTAGGCCTGTAGGAGAAGCAGCAGGAGGCAGGAATAGATTTTTCGATCACATCGGAACAATATATACTAAAATTAATCTAAATTTCTATGTATATTTGGAAAAAAAACCCTCCTTGGTTCCATTCATTCCTTCTTTCATTCCTTAATTCCGTACTTTCCTTCCTTTTCTAATGTTTCTATCCTTATTTGTTGACATCACTTTAAATCAGCTGATGTACATCTAACACCAGATTGACACACACACACACACACACTGTGCACCAAGAACAAAACAAACGACAGAGTTGTCTTACCTCCAGACTCTCATATAACCCATGATACCTTGTCAGAGCCTTGTTCTGGTGCAGGAACGACCCAGCAGCTGCTGACGTGACCTTCAGTGGTGATACACTGAAACAAGCATCCGAAACGTAATCAAAACACTGACCCAGAGACATAAATAAACACACGCGCTCACCTACAGAGCGGCGGCAGGAGACTCATTGTTGAGAGCAGGAGGAGAGAATCAGCCTGGTAATTAATCTGGTTGGAGAGGATCTTCAGTTGCAGCTGTCGGTGTCGGTTCAGTCTGAAATAATTTACATGTACTTAAAGGAAAGAAAACTCAGTCGTGCTGTGCGGGCCAGCAGGAGTTGGTGCGTGAATAAATATTTTCTGGGCCAACAATTCCCATTATAACAGCAGCCAAATCCAATAGGTTGGAACATTTTGAGAAATAAAAGATGAAGAATGCAATTTGACGTTAACCTGGATAAAAAGGCAAGATTTACTCAATGAACTTATCTACACGATTGCATCCACAACCTGTGGTGCACATGGTTCAATATTAATAGTGCCTTCACACACATGCATGTTTGCACAAATCCTTGAACCCAAGTTATTTGCAAAAAAAAATAATATATGTTTTCTTGGAATTTTCTAGACCAACACAAAATAGTGCATATAGGTAAGGAGAAAATCAACTTTAAACCTACCAAGACATGGCTGTTTACCTAAACTGAAAGTCTGGGAGAGAGGAGCTTTAATTAGGGAAGTAGCTATAAGGACCAAGGTAACTCTGGAGGAGCTGCAGAGACCCACAGCTCTGATGGGAGAATCTGTATACCTTTCCTCCTTTTGGCACCTTCTTTTTGTTTATTAAGCCGATGTGTGACAAGTAAATTTCTCCACTGTGAGATCAATAAAGCCCTCTCTTATCTTATCTTATCTTATTAGTGTTGTACGCCACAACCCTGGGCTTCATGGAAGAGCGTTAAAAAGAAAGTGATTGTTTAAAGAAACAAAAACGAGTCCTGTTGGTAGTTTGCCTAAATCTAAGCAGGAAACAAAGCTAATTATGTAGAATTATGTAACTAAACAAAAACTAAAACACCCTGAACACACCATTCCCTGGGACTATTTCATGTTCAATGGACACTGAAACGGGAAGGAGGACACAGAAACGGGAAGGTAAAAGAGGTAAAAAAAAGGAGAGAAACAGATGAAACAAAATGCTAAAAGGGAGAAAAGGTGAAACAGAAAGAGGAGAAGTAAGGAAATAAGCAATATAACATCCCCTGAGTCTGCTTCTACACCTGCAAAGAGAGATATAAAAAGAACAGTAAAACCAACCGATAAAGTATTACAGGTACAAACAACCAACTCCTTGATACCATCATTGAAGAATATACAGCTTTAATTAATACGACATGTATGAAGCTAAAGATAATAACAGGGGTTTTCTGTGTAGAAGTGAATCTGTAAGTACCTGAATCTATTCAATTCAATTCAATTCAATTTTATTTATATAGCGCCAATTCATGAAACATGTCATCTCAAGGCACTTTACAAAGTTAAGTTCAATCATATTATACAGGTTGGTCAAAAAATTTCCTATATAAGGAAACCAGTTGATTGCATCAAAGTCCCGACAAGCAGCATTCACTCCTGGGGAACCGTAGAGCCACAGGGAGAGTCGTCTGCATTGTACATGGCTTTGCTGCAATCCCTCATACTGAGCAAGCATAAAGCGACAGTGGAAAGAAAAAACACCCGTTAGCGGGAAGGAAAAACCTCTAGCAGAACCGGGCTCAGTATGAACGGTCATCTGCCTCGACCGACTGGGGGTTACAGAAGACAGAGCAGAGACACAACAAGCACAGAAGCACACATTGATCTAGTAATCTGTTCTATATTAGATGGTAAAGCACCTGTAGGTGTTTGTGAGAGTGCACTTGTGTATGTAAGATTTATCCATAAGAGAAAAGGCTCCATAGCGGTTGTGAGGAGCCAAAGACCCGCCCCCCCAAAAAAATAGTGAGGCAGATGCCAGGGGAACCAGAACCCCAGACGCCAGAAGGGACCCCACAAGCAAAGATGCCCAAAACGGGCCAACACAGGGAAAGCTGCCTCCCCCATCCGAGGGAAGAGCAGAGATGGGCCCCAAGAACCCCCCAACAGCCACAACGCTGAAACCCCCGGGAGCCGCGGGTGCGAGACTGTGGGCTCCGTCAGCAGCCAGCTACACCGGAGTCCAGCCATGGGCCCGGAGACGATGTCCCAGTAGAGGGGCCAGTTCAAACCCAACCCAACACACACTCGCACTCACCACACACATTCTATACTCACAGGTCCAGGCACCAGCTCCCCAGAGGGGCATCCAGCCCCCGGATCCAGGAGGAGAACCCCAAAATCAAGAGTGGGAGGGGGGGGGACCACCACAACCCGACCAACCTGGTCCATATTCGGTCTCAACGCCCCACCACGATCCTAGAACAGACGACCCACAGGCCCATCCACCCGGAGATGAGGCCAACATGAACCGAATGGGCCAACCAACCAGAGCCTACCCCACAAACCCTGAGGTGCTACCTCCCCCACACCCTGCCCTCCATACCTACCCCCCCCCCCCCCCTATTTCCAGGGGAGAGCAAAAGCGCCAGCCCCAGCTGATCCCTGGGAGAACAGGGGTGTGAGAAAGACCTCGAGCCTGCCTCTGCCTGCTCAGATGTCGTATTGTTGCATGTTGTTCTCAAGTGCATTTAAGACTGAGAGGGCCAAAAAGGGGGTGCCCAGTACAGTCCACTGCCCCCCACTGCCCTCTGGAAGGTAGCAGGTACCTCCAACCCCATGCACCCTACCTAGAACCCTAAATGTTTAAATGCAAATGAGGGCAGAGGAAGCACCCATGGGTGAGGCCTACACAACCCCCCCCCCCCCATTAATATCCTACATATATATGTGTGTTGTGACAACGTTAGAAATTAAAGTGTCTAAGATGTATAACATCAAGGACGTCACCAGACAGCGGGGCAGTGGGGCTGGGAAATCCTCCACCAGCCCAACCCCCCCCCCCCCCCCCCCTCCCCCCGTCCTACATTTGTGGCAGGGTGATGGAGCAGGCAGGGGGAGGTGTCCAGGGATACTTTTTATGTTAAAGAGGGTAATGGCAAACTATTTCAATAGGTGGCTGTGTCTAGCAAAGAAACACAGTGAAGGGGATAAGCTCTGAGCCAGTTTCCTGGTCAAGAGGATGAAAGAGAGCACATACAGTTAGTTGCAGTAAAAACTCAGCCAATAGCCAGGAAACAGGGATTGACTCTGAGAGACAGGGTCAGCTGTATCATCTATAAGATGAAGTTTCCCCACAGCAGTGCAGCCGATGCTGTGGGGAAGATTTTCTTTGCCAGGAACAGAGAAGCAATCAGAGTTATCAGGCAAGATGTTATGGTCTAAATACTGAGCTTGAGCCATTTTCCAAAGAAGAATGGGCAACAGTTTCAGTCTCCTACAAACACAAACACTTGCAGCTGTAACTACAACAAAAAGTTTTTCCCCCCAATTTTTCGACACAGGTAGAGTTTTACTTGTAGAAAATAAAATAAAATCAAAATCCATGTATTTTCCCTCCACTCTCTAATCATTTACTATGTTGTGTTGGACAATATTGCATAAAAACTCAGCGACTAACGTTAAGGTTTGAGGTGGTATGGGCCAAAATGTGTGAAAGTTCAAAGGTTAAAACTACAGGCTTTGTATTCATGAAACTTTTAATTGCCTGCAGGTTCAGACAGTCTGACGTTTACCGTCTCAAAGATTCTCTGCAGGAGCTACAGTGACACCTACTGGTTATTGTTGCTTATTGCAACAACTACTCCACCCTCTGTAATTTTTTAGTTTGCCTAAAATTAATTCACCACTCACTACGTTTGGGCGATGTTCTTTTTTTAACTCTCTTGATTATTTTTTATTAACTCTTCCCAGGAAAACAATGTTATCTGTTCGCAGATTATGCAGGTTTAAGTAAAAGTCAGTGGAAATGGCAGCATCAAAATTTCTGAATCTTGGAGTGACATTCTGCATGCAAGCTACTTAATATATGAATAATATTATAATAAAATACAGTGGTAATATTTTTAATTATTTTTTCAACACATCACCACCTCCATTTAAATCTTTTTAAACTGTGCTTAGCTCTTCACATGATTCCAGTTCCTTCAAAACAAATAAATGTTTCATTGTAATTCAAGTCAAATCAAACAAAGCTAAGTTCAAACTTAATTTAACAAGCTCGCCTTACACAAGTGTGCGGTATCTTTGTACATAATTTCAGAAGCCTCTCAGTATAATGTGCATTTGGACAGCTCTAGCTCGTTTTTTCCTTGTTCTCTGTTCCCCCTTTTCTTGCGTTTTTAATCAGGATTAACGCCTAAACGTTTGTGGCCTCTTAATTCTTCCTCTTAAACTCCCCTCACTAAAGTAATTTGAATCATGATGCAACGTGTGAACGATGAAGCGACTGAGAAAGGAGAAAGAGAGGAGGGGTAGTTTTATGGGTGGATTAAAAGCCCTGTGGGAGGAAGGAGGGATGCTGCAGTCAGTGCACGGCTGCTTTGACAGGGTTAGTTTGTTTGTTGTTTGATAGGGTTGCTCATGCATGGATTTCATCTGCAAAAAATTAAGGAAAGCAAGAGAAACGAGAGGAAGGGGAGAGTTAGTTGCAGCGCGGGAAGCTTTTGATCCAAAGAGTTTTTGGTGATGGGAAACTGCACTGGACCATCTGTGAGAGACAAACTCAGGAAGGTAGGAGAGCTTGGTTCCGTTTTGGTCCTGACTTTTTTAAATCTGTTCTTTTTAGTTGCTGAATTAAATATTTTTCGTCAGCAATTTATTTAATATTTTTATGCACAGTCATATTCAATAAGTCTTAATATTATTGAGCAGTTAATTTATTCCAGTAACTCAATTCAGAGTGAAACACATTATATAAATTATGTAAAGACTGATGTTTGCAACCCCTTATTTTTTGGTTAACTGTGAGGATTTTCCACTTTTAGGTAATGAAAACACAACATTAAGGATTAAAAGAGCACATCAGACCACTTAAAATAAAATTTATTACAGTAAGCAGGCTTTACGAAGACCTTGCTCAATACCTGCTTAAATAAAGATTATTTACAAAAGGCACTTGAGATCTGACAGACGAGCCTCATTGATCACACATTTAAATTTATTGGGCATGAATGTAGTTTGCATTTAGACAATGCTTCTAAATCAGGAAAACAGTGTTTAAGCCCCTTCAAAGAGGAATTAAAATCATATGTCTAGTTATTTTTTTCTGTCCAAGAAGAAACTGGAAATTGCTGATATCACACAAAAATACACAATTTAACACTCTAACATTTAATTTAACCTTCCAGAAAAAATGTTGATTAAAATAGTTGTATTATCTAACAAGTTTATGGTTGGATTTTGTAAGTATAAATTAAAAAGTAATACAATAACATCATCACCCTTTTTCTTGTCTTTCTAAACCTGAATTGTTTAACTTATTCATCACATATCAGAAGTAACTGAAAATAAGGGAATCTCGTACTTTCTTTTTCCTCAAATGAGCCTTTCCCAATACAAGGTTAAATCAAACGTGTAATTTTTTTAAAACTTATTTTTAACTTAGCTCTTCGTTTTTGAAGACATTTGAGATAAACATATTGGGGATTTCTTACAAGAAATTGAAAGGCTGTGTTATGCAAACAATTTGCCATTTTGAGCCAAAAACGGGATCATGTGCACACACTGTTTAATGCTGGGTCCTTGTTTCCTTGTGCAATACCTCTTTAAGGCCGGCACGTGTGTGCTTATCTGCAGAATCTCTTTTAATTTATAGTTGTTTTGGGTGTTCATGTTTTTGAACGGTTTCTGTTAAAATTTAAAGGCACGATTTGTGAAGCAGAAACATTAAGTTATTAAATGTAAAAGCGCAGTTTCATATTGCTCCTTTTTAAGGATGTTTTAAAACAACCTATAAATAAATATTTCTGCTTATGATTGCTAGAATACAGTTTCTCAGCATGCATTGCTTTTAAAAAGGGTTTACCTCTTACCGATTTTTTTTGTATCATGCCAGATCCTCAAACAAAATTTTATATCAGTAAAAGACAAGAATTCATTGAAAACACAGCTTTCATGACTTCCAAGGTGTTCATGACTCGGCTCACTGGCCTCAGTGTTCATGACCTTAACTGAGGCGAGTGAAGTGAGTTTAGACATGTTCCCTGATTCATGTGTGCCCTCCTGGATCAGTGGTCGATGTGCTTTTTCAGGGATTTTGGTGCCACTGTGAAGGTTCACCAATGTTCTTTGTTTTTTCCATTTGTGGTTAACGGTTCTCGCTCTGGTTTGCAAGAGTCCCAAAGCTTTAGAAATGTATTTGAACCTCTTTCCAGACAGAAAGCTTTAAGTGACTTCTGATTTGTTCCCAAGTTTCTTTAGATTTGTTTTTAGATGTTTTAGCCCACTTCATGCTATCACACCAGTTCCCTTTAGGTGCTTTCTTTCTTTCGCAGATGAGTCAGTAAATTAACCTGACAACAGCCAGCTGTATGTCGTTCCGCCTAGCTCCACTCACATACATCTGGGACACCGCCGGTAGCAAGTGATTTCTCCAACCAAATTTATGGTCTGGCCAATCAGGACGCAGGGCTGGAGTTTCATAGATGTGACGTAGTGGAGACGCGACCATGACGTGAGACTGTTTTGATAGCAATGGCGGCTAGTCGATGCTGCTATTTCTTCCGTGTTGTCCAATCTACCTAATATTGTTTCATTAAAAGAACATCAGAGAACGCCTCTGAAGGCTTTTGTTGGTGGAAACGATGTTTTCGCCCTTCTCCCGACCGGATTTGGCAAGTTTTGTTTTCCGGCGCAAGTCCGCGGCGGACGCGGAAGCGCCCCGGAGCGGTTAGCGGTTAGCGCAAACCATGTTAGGAGGCCTTTAGTCCTCAACGCGGTCGGCCCGGAATCAACTCCGACCCGCGGTGCTTTGCCGCCTGTCTTCCCCCCTCTTCCTGTCAGCTCACTGTCAATAAAACGCGTGCCACTAGAGCCGCAAACACATTATTATTATTTTTATTTTTTTTTCTGCGTCGCTATCATCAGCGTCACGGGTTAGCTTCGGTGTGAGTGGTTGAAATAGCACGTCAATAAAGATGACAGACAAGTGGCTTATCCAATCATATGCAAGAATTTTTGATAAGGCCCAGCCTTCTGTAAAGGCAATCCCTATGGCGGTGTCCCAGATGTATGTGAGTGGAGCTAGGCGGAGCGACATACAGCTGGATTTTGTCAGGTTATCAGTAAATATCATTTGAAAACCTTTTGTGTCCACTCAGACCTTCTTTGATGAATATTAAAATTTGTTTCATGATCTGAAAAAAAGAAATGTGACCAAAAATTAAAAAGCAATTGTTTTCATGACAGCACTTTAGACCAAGACAGAGACGGAGACTAATGACAAACTTCGATCTGTTGTTGTTGTTGTTATTTTAGACAGAATTCACAGATTAAACCCTGGTGTAAGGATCTTATGCAATTCAGGCTTAAATCCCATTCAGGTTCATGTCTAAGTGCTCAGAAAACATTGGTATAAATCTTGTTGCTTTAAAGAAATAAACTGGGTGAGAGCTGTGATCTAACAGCCCGGTGTGTCTTTATAAGAAGGCCAAACGTGGGCCCCTGTGGAGCAGACTGAGGGGCCAGCAGGGTCTGCAGCAGGAGAAGGAAGAGAAGAATCAGGATATGGACGATAACGCGTTCAAGGATTCCTTCAGGGCGCTAATGAAGAACTACAAATTGCTGCACAACATCATAGGCCCAGCCTGCATCTTCCTTAAACAGGGCTTTGTTCAGACGCCCGTATGTAACTAACACTCTGTGTCCTCCTCACTAAGCTTTTCCTATCGTGTCAGTCCGTTCTCATCCCCACATCTGGGCCCTCCATCATCCCTCCTCCCTTCATCACGCAGCCCAGGCTCACACATTCAGATCCCCCAGCAGCAGCACGTGCTCAGAGGGATTGATTACTGGCTTCAGTGGAAAATTATCGACTGGCTCTCTGAAGCGTGTCCTTTAAAAACTGGGACAGGAAAATGTGTTAGTTTCCAACTGAGACAAGTGGGCGATAAAACAAATTAGGTCTGTGTGAGAGAGCAAAAATGTTCTAAATCATCCCAATATAAAGACAGTTGTCAGATCAAATGGTCAATTAGGAGTATTTATGGCACTGGCACTCATAATGGGTTATCATTCCTCTTCATTACCTTTCAAACATCACATGGGACCGATCGATTCATTTCTATGCAGTAAGTCTCTTACCCTGATCAGGATTGAAGGCAAGGACCTTCTCTCTGCAAAGCAGCAACGCTGCAAGAAATGTGTCAATTTACCTCCCAGAAGTCATATCTGGTTATTAACCTTTTTTGTTTGTTTTTTAGTACAAATAACACAGTAAAAAGAGTAGTGTACAATTGTAATTAGCCACCTTTGCTCTAGTGCCCCTAAAAAAAATCCAGGGCAGTGAATTGCCTTTAGAAGACACCCAATCACCCTGAGCACAACATCCTCTTAGTAAAACATGGCAGTGGCAGTATCATGCTGTGGGGTTGTCTACACTGAGCTGGTTAGAGTTAGCAGAAACGAGCTAAATGACAGGACGTTCCCAGCAGAAGAACACGTGCTTCTGCTGGGAACGCCATGACTATAAGACTAAAAACAAAATGACGGCAAAAATGCAAAGTGGCCCAGTCAAAGTCCAGACCTTAATCCAGTTGGTAATCTGGATTTAGTAATTTAGTAATTTGAGACTTTTCACCCAAACGGATTAAGTGTTGGTTATCTTGTAAAGAAAACTGGGGCAATTTTTGTTGTCTCTAGAATATACAAAGACCCACTGCTGTGTTTTTAATCAAGGCATTTATTTTAGAGTCCTGGGAGTCAGTGGGCAGGAGGCGGGGTAAAATATCTATATTTTCAAACATTATTCAATCGAGTTCATGTAACAGTGAGCTAGTTAATCAAAAAATAATGTCCAAACAGTTCAAATGTTTGTTTTTTTGCAAATGAAACATTTGAATTTCCCGGTCATAAAACGTATTTTGTGTTGTTAAATTTCATTTCACTGTGTTTAGCGTGCAGCCGTGAGCTGGTGTGTTGAGTTGACGTGTGAACATCTGGAAAACATTTTTTATTTTTTTTCTATTTACCAAATAAGCTTTGAGTGCAGAAATAAATCAGTACCTGAAACTCTTTTCTCAAACAGGACAGAGAGCTGAGACCCGAGGAGCTCGAAGGTGAGACTATGGCAAATCAAGCTCAGCCTCTACCGATCATAACGGCTTAAAAGTATTATGACGCTTTACATTTTTGATCAGAGCTCCGCCAGGCGTTTGTGGAGTTCGACAAGAAAAAGAAGGGCTACATCAGTCACAGAGATCTAGGGGAGTGCATGAGGACTATGGGTTACATGCCCACAGAGATGGAGCTCATCGAACTGAGCCAGCAGATCTGTGAGTGCAGCAATGGTCTAAAAACTAAACATCTGAGAACAGCCGCTGTGTGACAAGATACGTTAGACGGAGTTTACGCAGTGGATTGTTCTGATGTGAATGGTTATTACTTTCTTTCAGTAGTTTTTTTTTTTATGTGACTGTGTGTTTGTTTGTTTTAGGTGGAGGCAAAGTGGACTTTGAGGATTTTGTGGAGCTCATGGGACCAAAGTTGCTGGAAGAGACAGCAGACATGATCGGCGTCAAAGAGCTACGAGACGCATTCAGAGAGGTTGGGATACATATGATATTATCTTCATTCAAAACATAACGACGTAAAGCCGCGTATAACTCCAAGTATCGAATGAGGCAGTGAACCTTCTGCTGCTGGAATTAAACTCACTGTTCAGCCGCTATAAAACCAAATAAATACGGGAAAAGTGGCTTCTGTCTAGACAATGTGAAAATGTGCTAACTAAGCCTAACTTTCATTGTCCATCCATCCATCTATCCATTCTCCACACGCGTTTATCCCTGCAGAGTCGATCAGGGTCAGGCGCCCACCTCCAGCGGCTGGAAAGGTCACCAGTCCATCACACACTCACTCCTACGGGCTATTTAGAGAGATTTAGAGAGAGGCGATTTAAAGAGATTGGTTAACCCAACAGTCAGTTTTGGACTGCAAGGGGAAGACCATTGCATGCATGGGGAGAACATGCAGACTTCATGCAGAAACAGCTCAGTCTGGGAACCTGGGACTTCTTTGCTTCATTAACTTTAATTGTGTTTGGCAAAATGTGGACAAGACATGTGGGCTGGAAAGGTCCAGGTTTGAAGGTCTCTATATGATCTAAATAAAGAGACTCACTGGCCAACCTGACATGAAAAAAATATGTACACTGGCAGAAACTGTTGCTCTCATCCAAGATCGAGCCGTAAAGATACCAGGTCTCGCAGAAAGACCCAGATATCCCTCTGCCATGTGAGACTCTCATGCTGATTCTGGGGGATCCCACAGCTTTTCCAGGTTACAGGGGACATATGGTCCCTCCTGTGACTTCTGGGTTTGCCCAAATTCTCTTCTCATCGAGAGGCACAGTTTGGACGCAAAAATTCAAAGTTACACTGGAAGTAGGAACCTATTTCCTCTGAGCAGTTCTGTTTAGTCTGGCTTTTCAGAAATTGATGTGGTCACCCCATGAAAAACGGAAATGCTGAAGTTTGCACCTCCCACACAGGATACTTTGCGATCTCTTAAAATGCCTCAGATGTCGTGAGATACTCATTAATTATTTGATCTTTTTTTTTCATTTATAAATATGGTGCTGTGAAAAAGTGTTTACTTTAGATTTTTTTGTCTGCTTTTACATGTTGGGCACACATGTTTCTGGTCAGAACAAATTATTCTTTTTAAATCAGACAAATATATTATATTAGTGCTCAAATGATAATTTAAACTATTAAGGTAAGAAAGTTATCCAAACGTACCTGGCCCTGAGTGAAGATATGTTGAATCATGGATTAACTGTGATTAACTACAGTGTTTTAGTTCAATTTCACTCACCAAAACCAGTCCTGAATACTGCGATACTGTAAAATCAAGACGTTGCTGAAATAGAACCTGCTTGACGAGATAAAGTAGACTAAAAAAATATCAAGAACAGATGAGAAAACAAAGTTATTGATATCTATCAGTCTGGAAAGAACCACAAAGTCATTTCTTAAGCTTTGAAACTCTAGAAAATTATTAGTCAGGACATAAAAAGCTAAATGTTGCCGATGTATTGCCCCCAAAGTCTTTGTAAAAACAATAAGCGGAGCATCAGCATCGTTTACTTCACTGCTACAGGGCTGCAACACGATTAATGACGCAGTGGAAAACAGCGACTCCGGCTGCTTCCAATTAAAACTAGTACATGGCTCCTCTTTTCCACTGTATATCGTGTTTATTGTGACATTTGTCTCCTTGTCTGTGCCCAGTTTGACTCCAACGGTGACGGTCAGATCAGTTTGACGGAGCTGCGTGAGGCCATGAAGAAGCTGATGGGAGAACAAGTGACCAACAGAGAGATTAACGAGATCCTTAAAGACGTCGACCTCAACGGGGACGGCCTGGTGGACTTCGAGGGTAAAAAAGCGCTTCAACGGGATTTCTTCAGCATCTATGTTCTCCGTTTCCCTTTTCATCTCATTTCGCTGTTTCTTTTCTGTCTTCTCAGAGTTTGTGCGAATGATGTCTCGCTGACCAGCCCAGCTCTTCTCCAGACGACGCAGGGAAAGAGAACACAATGCTGCAGTGAACTTTATTTTTAATGTGTTGAATATATCCTATTTTTCTATGAAATATTAAAACAGGAAAAAGACAAGAGGTGAAAGGAAATGTACAAACAGCAGTACGATACATATCAGCTTTACAATAGAAATATTTATACGTTTCCTGTTTTTAACATATTTTTATATGTGAGTGATCTTTTTTGAGTGTAATTATTGTAAAAAAAAATAATAATATTATAATAGTGAATAAAAATACTCAGAAATGAATAACGAGAAGTCAGTACTTTACCAAGTCAAACATAC
The DNA here is from genome assembly GCA_037039145.1 of Fundulus diaphanus. Taxonomy (NCBI): domain Eukaryota; kingdom Metazoa; phylum Chordata; class Actinopteri; order Cyprinodontiformes; family Fundulidae; genus Fundulus; species Fundulus diaphanus. The sequence goes on from CM073125.1 coordinate 36,744,849, forward strand.
AACACACACCTTTATTTATAGCGACAAAATGGAAAAGAAGCATCAAATATCTGCTTGGGATGATATAATGGTTCAAAATGTGTTAACTGAAACTCTAAAAGACGATTTATCTACTCCTTTTAGAGTCAGAACTAAAACACAAAGCTTTCAAATTTAGCCCCACTACAGAAAGACAAGAAATAAAGAAAACAAAAGACTAGACGCATATTTTACAAAACGGTTTCTAACATGTTTGAGGAAAATATACTGCTTTACAAAACCATTCACTGACCCACCTAAAGCATTGAAACCAGGTGTCCCGTTCACTTCCACGGTCACAAGTGTGTAAAAGGGAGCAGCTGGGCCTGCAGACTGCTTCAGAAAATATTGGTGAACGAACGGGTCGCTCTCAGATCAGTGGATTCCAAGGTGGCACCGCGATGGGATGCCACCGAATCATGAAATACCTTCACTGCTAAACGTCCCACAGTCAGCGTTATGGTATTGTAACAAAGTAGAAGAGACTGGGAACCTCAGCCACTCAGCCATCAAGACGTAGGTTATTTTAAATGGCAAATTGCGGGTCAGCGGATATTGAGGTAGTTTGCTGAGGTCACCTACTTTCTGAAAAGTCGATAGCTATTGTACTCCAAACCTCGAATGGCTTTCAGATTAACTCAAGAACAGTATGTAGAGAGCTTCATGGTTTGGATTTCCATGGTTGAGAAGCTTCAGCCAAACCGTAAGCCAACTAATCCAAAGCAAAACATTGGACTGCAATATAAAGTAAGCCGTCACTGAACTAAAGAGCAGTGGAGATGTGTTCGTTGGGGGGAGCAGTTTCGCCTTGCTGTCTGGTGATTTATCAATGGTTTATCAATGGTGATTTATCTTTATCAATGGCCAGGAGAACACTTTCCTCATGGTGAGGGGTTGTTTATCTGGAGCTAGACTGAGCCCCTTTGGTTCCAGTGAAAGCAGCTCCTAACGCTTCACCCCGCCAAGACGTTTTGGACTATTTTATGCTCCGGGAATGGTTGAGATGGTGCCTCCCTGTTCAAAACGTGACTGTGCCCCAGATCACTAACCAGGTCCATGAAGATGTGGGATGAGCGAGTTTGATGAGGAAGAACTTTGCTGTCCTGCACGGAGTCCTTAACTCAAACTGCTATCACCTCAGTGATGAATCAGAGCGCCTTCTCATCCCACATCAGTGTGTAACCTCACAAATGCTCTTCTGGAAAAATCGTCAACAATTCACAAAAACACACTCCTGACTCCTGTGGAACGCCTTCCCAGAGGAGTCGAAGCTGTTGTTGCTGCAAAGGGCGGACCACGGTCACACCAGAATCTGGAGATGATTGATATATATATATATATATATATATATATATATATATATATATATATATATATATATATATATATATATATGTATATATATATATATATATATATATATATATATATATATATATATATATATATATATATATATATATATACATGTATAAATAACTCATTTCCAATTTATAAATTGTGTGTTATTGTGTTTATTATTGTTATTATTAATAATAGTATTTGACAACTGAGGCTCAGAACTACAAAAGGATGTTAACAAAGAGATTAAACTGAATAAATACATTCAAAGCAAATTAATATAAATTACCTAAAAAGCAAGACCATTCATTCATGTTGCATTTAAGTCCCCTGCTATATCAATGATTTCTCTTATGTGTTCATTGCTGTGTTTCTTTTTAAATTCCTTGCATTTGTCTGATTGAGGTTTTCGTTTTTGTTACGACATTTTTGCCTGACTGGGAAACAAACCTTTGGATTCCAGTGGGTGCTACACCATTACCGCTCATGGTCAGCAGCAGCTGGGTGACGCTGCCCTTTTTCCTCTGCTCCATAGGCTGCAGTTGTTTCTACAGAACCATGTATGAGATTCTGGGAGTTTCTGTTTAAAGGCCCACTCTGCAAAGCGTAATTTCTAACCTCACACAGCTTGTCCCTGGTGGCTAAATGCATCAATAAGTATGAACTAGCTGCGCTATTGCTGTTTTTGTCTGTTTTTTTTCCTCTTACGTTTCTTTATTAATAATTAACAAAAGCAAAAGCGTTGAAATCATGGTTTTTCTTTTTATTGAAAACTTGGCCAAGATTCTGTACAGCAGAGAGGGTTTGTAAAGCACTAAGGCAAGAGGAGACAGGGGCAGGGGGGGCTCCAGGGGGCTCAGTTTCCCATGGTGCATCATACCCTCGTGTGTAAAACAGCAAGAGGTACTGAGTTTCCTCTTTGGAGTCTCAGAGGTCTGTGGAGGGGGGTGTTGAACTGAGAGAGTTTTAAAAAAAGAAAGAAAAAGAGGGAAAGCAAAGTGCAGCTCAGAGGGGAGAAAGAGAAAGGTAAAGACAGGAAGGGTGGAGGGTGGGTCTGGGGGCTTTTACTGGTCCAGCTGGTTGTTCCAAAGAGGTCTCGTTTCTGATCGGGGGGGGGGGGGGCAGAAATATACCTTCTCCTTTCACTCCTTTCGATCGCAGACCTCCTAAAGGCGCTGAGATGAAGACCTCAGACGTCTCTCCCCCGTTCCCTCTTCCTCCGCCCTTCTCCCTCGCTTCCGCTCTTTCTCTTTCTCTCCTTCCCAAAGCCTCACTTGCTGGCCATGGTGTAGCAGCCGTGTGGGTGCCACTGCATGTCACGGATGCGCCTCACGGACTGGAACTGGGGGTAGCGGGCGCCGTACTCGTTGAAGTGCCTGAAGTCGCCCTTCTCCAGAAGGTACTGGGTGCCGCGGTATCCGGGGTACTGGTATCCCACCCAGCTGGGGAGAGGAACGGGAAGGGCACATGGCTCACAAAAGTTGGGATTTTTGTTCGGCGGATATCGTCTTTTGGTAGTTTTGGTACTCACGTTCCACAGCTGACAATGATGCTGCGCACAATGTCTGTGAAGCCATAGGAGTACAGGCTGGGGACGTCGTCGTCCATGATCTCCATCTTGCGGCCCTTGAACTCTTCCATCTCATACAGGCAGATCTTGTGCTTCTCAGGGTCCTGAGGGTGAAAACATTGAGAAAATTAAAGTCTAAACTGAAAGGGGAAAAAAAACACTCAAAATAAGATCCGAATGATCTTTTTATACCATTCTGACAGGCCTGAAGGACAGCAGGTAGTCATTCATCTGGGAGTTGCTCCAGGAGCTCCAGCAGGGATACTCGCCCTTCTCCAGGATGTACATCTCACCGCAGAAGTTCATCTGCTCAAACCCAACAAAGCTGCAGGAAATACAAAGTCAACAGACATCCATGCGCTGATTTCGTCTAAAATAAATGAACAAACGATGTGCACACTGGCTGAAACTTACGGCCCACACTCAACGCGCAGGGAACGCACGCGGTCCATGCCCATCTCACACACGTTCATGCACTCGTTGGTGATCTCGATCATGCGACCCTGGAAGTTCTCCTGGTCGAACACGTACATCTGGCGGGCGCAGAACCACAAAGAACCTTCACACCTCAGACAATCATTAGTTTATGTGACAATACATTACAGAGGGGGAGCTCGGGGAGGGCTGCTAACCTTGTAGGACATCATTCCCATCTCAGATTTCTTGCTCTGAGCGGCCTTGCCGTCAGTCTGGGAAGAAGTCTTGGCCTTATCTCCAGTGGACATGATGGCTGAATGAAACAAAACAAGGAGGTTTCTGTCATTTTGATTCCAGAAATAGAGCCAATTAAAGTTATTTTTTTTTTTTCAAAAGGACCGAACTTCCCAGTGTGCAGCCTACCTTACCTGTCTATGTGTGTGATGCCTGCGCCGAGCTCCACTCAGAGTGTGTGCGGCTCGGAGAGCGCCTCTCGCTTTTATACGCTGGCGCCCACGGGAGGAGGATTATGCGGAGAGAAACAAACCTGCTGAGGTCAGAGCAGGGACACAAAAGAAACCCCTCATCATCAGAGGGGGACAGGCAGCGATGGACAGAAGCAGGGCAACAGAAAGACATTTAACGTAGCTGCCATGACTTTAAGTGTCGGTTTTGAATTTTTAAATTGTTTTATTCTCCTGTATTTATCACCACATACACACAATATACGCTGTTAGTCTGACTGTGACTAACTTTGTACAATACAAAAGTCAATGTGTGCAACAACTCACAACCAATGGGAGATTGAGATAAAAAGAAGACATTATTATTTTCAAAGTTGTGTTTGAAAAAGCTGTATTTTTAGGGCACGATATTCACTTTTTGAATGATTTGTCCACAAATGGTTGTTCACTAGAATTTCTGCACTGTTGAAACCTGAACGTTTTATCTCAGTGCCTTAAATATCACAGCAGCAGAGACTTCAACTAGGCTACAGCTGGCTCAAGTCGTGGATGTCTGTAGTCAAATTCAGAACTATTGCTTTACCATGAAAAAGTGGGTTTTTTTAGTAGCAGAGTGATGCTTCTTACCGTTTCACAGAGTTGCCAATGCAAATAACTGGCAGCAACATAATGACAATAGTAATAACTATGTTTAGTAGGGTTTGAATGTCACAACCAATAAAAAGATCACACATCGATCGCACAACTTTTTAAGGGTTTTAAATTGGTCATTTTCTAGCTTCTGGCAACAGCCAGCTGTGCTGCAGTGCTAACAATGGATTTAAAAAACTAAACAGAGGACTTCAGCTGTGTTATTTTTCATTTCTCTCTCCTAGAGCAGTGGCTACCAAAGTTTGGGCCAGGGACCCCAATTATGGTAAAAAATCAGCAAAAGTTGGGTCTTGAGATCCTCTTCAGAAATTAAACTACAGTACAAAGTTGACCATTGCACAGCATATTCATGCTATATATCTGGGAAGAGAAAATAAATTTACTTTTTACGGACATATGCACAGTCCAAGACAACGACAGAAGTTGTTGATGTTAAAGCAGCACCATGTAACTTTAAACCACTGGGGGGCACTAGACCTGTAACTTGCAGGTTTAGTGCAGCTGAAGGCCACTGGCAACACTGCACTGTGGCAAAATCAAATGGTCTCTTTCCGTGTTTTGGAATCTGATAGCAGACCACTTTGAACGAGCAGATTGAGAAGTCACAAAGTTACTTGTGAATACAAAGCCACATTCACCCTTGTAGATTATCCTCAAAGTCTCCCATTGAAAGGGAGAGGAAGAGGCAGAGCCAGGAGGAGAGGGAGAGGGAGGGGGAGCTCCAGGATCCGTGGAAGAGAAGGACGGGGCTCAATTATGTGGTTATGAAAGGCTGCACAAACTTCAATATACATATACGTCATATTCTCTAAGGGTTGAAGTTTACCAACACTGTTAGGAAGTCTGTTGAACATGTTTAGCAACATAATAGCCTACATTTTTTGGGGGGTTTATTTTAAATATTTTTTTTATTTTCATACATTTATTTATGTCTCAAGTATTTTTTGTTTTGTCTTTCAAATCATGTAAATAATCACATTTGTATACACATATATAAGAATTTATATTTTTCACATATTTATGAAGCATTCTTTTTACAGTTTGATAGCTAGTCATCAAAACCTAAATTAATTCAGTGCAGTTTTCAACTAAATTTAGTTGTTTTTCACTGTGCCAGTTCACAACAAATGTAGTATCAAGGCACTTCACTATGTATATCTATGTGTGTTGCAAAAGTATTCACCCCTCTTGGCATTTTTGCATGTTTTGTTTACTCACAAACTGCCATTAAAATCGATTATTTTGAGAGTTTGCACAGTTTCATTAACAGAACATGCCTACAACTTTAAAAAAAATGTTTTTTTACTGTGAAGTAAAGAACAAATAGGACAACATAACTGAAAAAGTCAGTGTTCATAAATTTTCATCCCCTTTTGGATCAATGTCCTGCTGGAAGGTGAACCTCTGGTCCAGTCTCAAATCACAGGCAGACTTACAAATTCTGCTCCAGAATATCTCTCTATTTAGCATCATCCATGTTTCTCCTAACCTGCTGCTGTAAAACCTCCCCACAGCATGATGCTGCCACCAGAGTAGGGATGGTGATCTTGGGGTGATGGGTTGTGTTGGGTTTGCACCAGACATAACGCAGTCCTTGGTGGCCAAAACGTTACTTTTTTTTATCATCTGACCAGAGCACCTTCCTCTATACATTTAGGGAGTCACCCATGTGCCTTCTTATTTTCAACACTATGCCACCAAGTTTCTGGCCACTTTTGCATAAAGCCCAGCTCCATTGAGGTTAAAGCTTAATGTGGATCCAGGAACAGATCCTCCAGGCTCTGCAGCTCCTTCAGGATTACTTTTGGTCAGTGTGCTGCCTCTGATTAATGCCCTCCTTGCTCAGTCTGTAAGTCCTGGTGAGCAAACAAAGATTCTCACACACACCTAAGGAGAAATTAGAGAGGCCAATTAACCTAACAGAACCCATGCACAGGGAGAACATGCAAACTCCATGCAGAAAGACCCAGGGGAAGGGCGGGACTTGAACCCAGCACCTTTTTGCTGGATGGCAACAGTGCTATCCACTGCGTCCCTGTGCAGACCCACATTTATACAGAAGCCCAAATAAACAGAACACTGAGCAGGTCATAAAATCTGCGCCATTAAGAACAGAGGATATGGTTGCAGCAATAGCTCCTAGTTGCTTTGTTTGGGAAAGAGACGGGCTTAAACACAGAACGACACGATCAAGTGTGTGATCTATCGGAAAAGGAATCCAGGAAGGCATCAAAACTACACAGAAACACCAGGATGGGTGCAATATAGAAGTAACAGCTGGCCTGGCAATTCAGATTAGAAGTAGGAGAGAGTAGCAGAATTAGGGAAATTAGTTATGTCCTCAAGCAGAGAGATCAGGGTAACATGAAGCCACTCCAACTATAAGCTTTATCAAAAAGGAAAGTTTTAAGCCTAGTCTTAAAAGTAGACAGGGTGTCTGCCTCACGGACCAAAACTGGGAGTTGGTTCCACAGGAGAGGAGCCTGATAACTAAAGGATCTGCCTCCCATTCTACTTTTAGATACCCTAGGAACCACCAGCAGACCTGCAGCCTGACAGCGAAGTGCTCTGTTATAACATATGGAAAAATCAGATCTAGGTGTAGGATGGAGTGTGATTATTAAGGGCTTTATATGTGAGAAAGAGAATTTTAAATCAGATTCTGTATCTAACAGGGAGCCAATGACAGGAAGCTAAAATAAGAGAAATATGATCTCTCTTTTAAAATCTCATCAGCACGCTTCCTGCTGTGTTTTCAATACTTCGGGGTGTAGTGGCCCAGTGGTTAGAAGCCATCCTAGAGAGGGTGCAAGTTCCCTGGTACCAATCCCACAAACTTCCCCTTTGGAAGTCTATGGGGCCCTTAGCCCTGGAGTGCTCCCCAGGTGCTGTAAAGAGTCTTCTTCTCCCTAAAAGCCGGGTTAATTGCAGAGGACATTTCACTAGACTGTACAAAAGTAAATAGAATTAAAAAGAAGGTGTGCTACTGGTGTTTGTTGTTGAATGTGTCTATTCCATTCTGTCCGTTATAGATATTTGGTGAAGGTGCTTCACATGACCAATTTTCGACAAAAAAATAAATAAAAAGAATGGGTGCATTAAATATGCACTTAAATAGAACACTTAAAAATAAAACTTTAATAATAACAGACTAGTAAAAAACGATGTGTTGTTTATGTTTTTCAACACTTCTGTTAAAACTATTGACATTTTTATGGTTCATTTCATTTACTTGAGATTACTGTAATTGATACTTTACGTCCAGCCGTGGGGTCCAGACCCCAACTTTGGGAACCACTGTGCAAATGAAGCACAATTATCCTGCTAAAATACGCGACTGTGCGCGCCCGCGCCTCTGTCCACTCATGCGCGTGCACAGCAGCACCTGCAGACCGTAAGATCCGTGCGCGTGAAGAAGAAAATGGGACTTTTACCTTGTCTGTGTCATTTCTATATTAGCCCAGAGCCCTCACAGATCTCTGTCTGTGTGGCGCCTTAATCCCCTACATTCTCCGCCCCGATGCCAGCCCTTTGTGCTGGCTCAGGCGCTGGACTGCTGACCGGGGTCCGAACATGCCGGAGCGCCTTTTGTTCTCCAGCGCCGGGAGAACTATAGGATCTGCTGAGCTGGTCGTTGCAGCTGGACAACAGCGCGCAGCGGTCGCGCCGGGGTGCGCGCCTCGCCGCTGCTGCGGTGCCAAGTGAACCCGGGAGAGAGACGCGGCTGCGCACCGGTGAGCGCTCCTCCCACCGACCTGTCGGTATAAAACTGAAGCGCCAGGTTCTCTCAAAGCTCTACTAGAGGCAGGCGGTAGGCGCGTACCACTCCCGAGCTCATCCAATAAAGTGCAGGTCTATAGGTAAGGCAATCTCTGCTCTAACTCGACTCAGACGCGCACTCTCAAACCCAGAAGCACATTTTTTACTGCAATCCTCCAGACCTCCTACAAATTACACTTTTTAATACAACCAATAGATGTTATTTTCGATTCTGAGCACCACCGTAAGAAGGGATCATCTAAAAGATGCTAATGCCTGCTAACACTGTTCTGCATTATTTCCCCGTCCTCAATCAGGAGTCAAGATGTCCAGAACTACGAGGTCCCCAATGATGAACCCTATGGTCAACTCAGGAAGTTCCATGGCTCCTTTCTTCAAGGTAATGGCTCGCTCCTCTGTGCACAAACAGAAAACATGAACTAGGTTTGAGGTAACTTATTTCTGGTGAGATGTGTGATTTCTTGTCAGTGGAAAGGAGATGAGATGAGAACTTGCCCCCATCTCCTCAGGTGACCGTGTTCGAGCAGGAGCACTTCCAAGGAAAGTGCGTGGAGTTCACCTCCGAGTGCTGCAACATCCAAGAGTGCGGACTGGACAACATCCGCTCCATCAGGGTGGAGAGCGGAGCGTAAGTCTCTCGGAGCTTAGACTATTGCGCTGATAGTAACAAGCTGCACTTGTTGACTTTAGCCAGAACAATGCCGGTATGTAAAGCTGCATCATGTGCAGAGTGGCAACCATCACTGCAAGTTCAATGTTTGCTAAAATCACAGTCGTGATGGACCGCTTGGATGCAGTAATTGGTGGATGATTATATTTCAGGAGCTATGCACTCAAACTCTGCTTGTCTATCACACATCTGGATGAACTCCCACCGTTGTTCGTGGCCACAGCTGATGAGCGAGATCATTAAGCTCAAACATGGGGGTGGGGACTGATAATGGAAAATCTGGGTTGATTGCAACAGAGATCAGTTTCACGTTTTTTTTCTACCGCCGTGCATCCCTGGTAATATGCAAGGAGCACATCTGTGAACTGGTCGGTTTCTGTGTCTTTGTGTGAAGCTGGATGGGTTTCGAGCACCATGATTTCCAGGGCCAGCAGTTCATCCTGGAGAGGGGAGAGTACCCCCACTGGGACGCTTACAGCGGCTCCCTCTCCTACCACGTGGAGCGTCTCATGTCTTTGTGCCCCATCTACTGCGCCGTGAGTACACCCTCCTGATCCCGGTCTCGCACAGACCCCGGCTGCTCCAGCGTAGGGCGTAAACCGATCCTTGTGCTCTTGTCCAGTCCCACCAGAACAGCCGCATGATCATTTTCGAGCAGGAGAACTTCATGGGCCGCAGCGTGGAGATCTGCGACGACTACCCCTCTCTGAAGGCCATGGGCTGGATCTTGCCTGAGGTCGGCTCCATGCACGTGCAGTGCGGCGCGTAAGTTGCACCTCCGTCTCCCCGTGAAGCTGGACTCTGTTCATCCCTTCGACCCTTTATCGTCATGCTGCGTGTGCCCCTCTTTCAGCTTCGTGTGCTACCAGTACCCCGGCTACAGGGGTCAGCAGTACATCATGGAGTGTGAGAAACACAGCGGCGACTACAAGCACTGGAAGAGCTGGGGCTCTCACTGCCAGACCCCTCAGATCCAGTCGATCAGACGCATCCAGCACTGAGAGGAGAATGGGCTGAGACTCTGAGGCCAATCAGCTCCTCTCCCCCAAACCTCTAACCTCCCCTCCCCTTCTCTCTCGTCCTCCCTCCCCTCACTTCTCTTCTTCCTTTTGACTTGAGCCGCCCCCCCCCTCCGCCACCTGACACCGCAACGATCCGGAGCTGCTGCCAGAGTGTGATAAGAGACAATATCGCACTGTTAAAGCACAGGGAATGACACACTTCACACACAGGCTGACATTAACGACGCTCAGAGTGTCTTTTTATTTGGTTTAGAGGCTCCTCCGCGCATCAGGCGCACACCTGAGCTGTACTCTAACCCGAGCTCAGCGGTGCAGGAGAGGAAATCGATCAGACGGGTGTAAAACCTGGACATCCAGGGGAGGGGAGGGAAACAAATCCCCTCCGCTGAATGAAGCAGAGGTGCAGCTCAGATGTGCTGTTTGTGTGCAGGAGGCCGATCCACAGGGTGATTACTAATAAAGTCATTTTACTTCATGTGGTCTTGCTTTATTACTGTGTCTGTATGTAGGTTTCACTGCAGCATCAAAACATATGAATGGGTTCCTTCCCTCCATCCTCTTTCTGGTACATGATCTTCAGATGACATGAGGATTATTTAAGCAAATCATAATTAGTGACGGCGGACCGGCTTTAATGTGGAAGAGACGTGGAAAACAAAACAAAAAGACAAGAGAAAAAAAAAACTAAGATTTGAATGCAAACTGTTGACATGATCAAAATGATCAAATTAAACAAGTAACAGGAACACAAAAGCTAATTTTAAAACAAGGGTTTAACATCTCTTCACATTTTCTCAGTTTAAATTCTCAAACTTCATTGGTTTATATTAGCGTTAACTGATGTGACAGAGCAACACACAGTAGTGCATAAGTTTTTTACAAATTTCTTTTTTTACAAACTAAAATACGAAACCTGTTTTTGTGCATGTAGCCCCCCTTACAGTGGCGGTCCTTGCATGATCGGTACCCTGGGCGAGCCTCTCCTTATGCCCACCCCCACCCCCCGAAAGTTGACCCGGTTAGCCACAGCCCTCAGAAACTCCAAAACAAAGATGTTACAAGATAACGTGCGCCTCACCCCACATAGGGAGGGTATCCTCAGCTGCAAGCAGGCAGCACCTCCTCAACACATGGGGGCGCCAATTAAACGCAAATTCATAAAGGCATCAGAAAACTTATTCAGGGACAACTTACGAGAAGGTAGCTGCAGCCACAGCTGTTAAAAGATATGCCTCCATCCCCAACAGTCAGCGGGTTTTATACTATTTTAAATCTTTTCAAGGCCATACACGTTGTTGCTTCCTCAGCCTCCGTTCTAACAACGATAAAAAAATATATTGTATATTAGAAAATAACTTGAGTGAGCTGTAACGCATTTATGCTGTCAATGCGCCCTCTGGTGGACCCGTCACAGACAATAGACGACCTGTAAGAGTAACTCCAGGTGACGAAACACTGCAAACGGATCCATTCTTTCAACCCTGTTGAAGGACACAGTTAAGTGCCCTCCAATTGTAGCTGAGTAGGTAAAATATTCAAATGAATTTTGGTTTTCGCTCTGTGTGCTGTGATCATTGCACATACTCAGAGCAGTCAAAGCGTTCACTGAAATGCCATTTAACCATTTTTTCTCCTGTATTTTTGTTATTCCCTTTAAATCATGCAATCATTCACACAAATACAGCCAATTACAAAAATAAATATCCCACCCAAAATAAGATAAATGGGAAAAAAAGTAAGAAAGACGAAAAATTGCCTTCCCGAAAGTTATTCTGTTTGCACATGCACTATCGGGTAGTGACGGGTTAAACTTGCAACTACCCATATAAAGAAACACTCTACTGCCCTCTTGAGTCAGGGCTTTGCAAAACCTACTTTTATTGCAATTGCAGCTTTACACATTTTTGCCCATTTCACTTTATGAAATAACTCCAGCTGAGTCAGATCAGAACGAGACCATCTAGGGCTGGTCGATATGGTTTAAAAATAAAATCTCCCGATTTTATTATACCAAATCCCGTTAATCAATATTTTTTTCCTCCTTTTCATTTCACAAAAAGAAATTAAAGAAATTATTTTTAAAACTTGCTTTCATGTCAAGCATTTCATTTGGGAGTTGACTTGAATTCAAAGTGCTACTAAATACAATCTGCGAAACATGCTGGTAAAACAAGATGGCGGCCCTGCCATAGCAAACAGTGAAAATATAAAATGTTTGCTGCTAGTGGGATTACACAATGAACTAAAAACGGGCTTCACATCACTTTAGTAACTTCAAACTAACTTTACAATATTTTAACAATATATGTTTCTAAATATATATTCAACATCGCATGCTATTCTCTTCATGGAAGCACAATGAGTGCATTGGCAAAGTAAAATCCCAATTTTCCCAAAATGAAATCTTAAACAAGTTGTAAATTCAAATTAATTGATTAAATCGATTTATCGCCCAGCCCTAAGGCCATCTGTGAAGAGCAATTTCAAGTCTTGGCACAGATACTTAATGAGATGTAGGTCTGGACTTTGACTAGGCAGTTCTTCCACATGAGAACCCTTTAATATAAACCAGAAGTCTCCAACTTTTCTCAAGGGCTTCGGTCCTGCAACTTTTAAAAGTGTCCCTGGTCTTATACACCAGAAGGAAATTCTTGAATGACCTCAATACGCAGCTATATCAGTTCAACAGAGGCCTGTCGATGATGCAATTATTTGATTCAGGTGTGTCTAAGCAGAGCCACATCTGGACCAGGAGACGCATCCATCTCCTCTGTGAAGACGTGTCGCAACACAACAACCATCCACGTCCGGTGAAAACAACATTTTTATTGTCAAAATCAGATCCTACAAAAGTGGCACAGTGAACGCTGCCAAACACAACAATAAAATAACGTCCACAAAGGTTTTCCTGAAACATTTAACAAATGGGTGCTGAAATTTTCAGCAATAATTACAACTAAGACCGTCATAGTTGTATGTACAACTAATATAACAATGCTAACTTCTCCAGGAACTAAAAGACCTGTTTCCTCCAGCTTTAAAACTCTCCAAACTCTTTTGTTTACAGCTAAAACAAAACGCACTCAACACGTCTGCCAATCAGCTGTGAAAACTTGTAAAATCATTTGTGTTGAATGTCTGCAGTAAATGGGCATGGTTCAGCTGCTGGAACTAATGGATTAATGGCTGTGTTCCTGATAAGAAACTTAGTAAGTGCATGTATGCTTCATAAGGCCCACCTTATCCCAACCTTCCTTTATAACATGCCACAAAATTAGCAAAGAAGTGGGTGTGGCGCGGGTCAGTGGGGGAGCACCTCAGTCTGGATGCTCTACGTTTGACTCACAGCAGCGAGGACCACAGAAAAAGAAGCAGAAGTAACGTCGACTTCCTCGTCTGTCCCCTCCTCTTCCTCAACGTCTAAGCACTCTGTCCAGCTGAAGATCACAGGACTGGGGGGGGGGGGGGGGGGTTGTGTGTCCGGATCCTCGACATCTTTCCATAATTAGTGGGGACGTGACGGTGGAACAGAGCCTCTTTCTGTGAACGATCCTCAGCAGTCATCTTCGTCTCCTTCCACGTCGATGATCTCCGTGTCTTCTCCTGAAAAGGTTCTGTCAGCTTCGCTGATCGATTCTTCCTCTGGTTTTGTTTCTTGCAAACAATCTGTGGAACTGCTCAGGGAAACAGTTTCTACATCAATCACCCCATCGTCTTGCTCTGCAGCAGCTGCAGCTGCAGCGGGAACGTCTGCGCCCTGAGAGCGCGGTGGGAACGTTTCCCCGGTAGATGTCTGACTGAGGGATATTCTCTTGTCTTCCAGCACCTCATCGTCGGCGCCCTTCATAGATTCTGCTCCTCGCTTTAATCCTCTCCCCGTTGGTCCTCCCACCTCCTCTTCTGACTCGACCATCAAGTCTTCTTCCTGGGCCGTCGGGTTTTTCTCCGTTTGCCCCGTCGTCGTACAACAGGAGCTCAAAGACTGCTGCTGAGCTGCTGTCCTCTCAGCCATAGGTGAACTGAGGAGATTTCCGTTTTTCCTTGGCCTGTCAGGCCAGCAGCCTCTCTGGCGGTCTGCCTCCTGTACAACAGTCTGCTCGAGAGAAGGCAAGGATTCCTGAAAAACAAGTAAAAACATTATTTTAGTAGTTTTTCCCTCTACCGGATCAGGTCAGAAGTTTGATTCCACTCATCAGTGCCATGAAAGCCATTTTTCTTATTGGCCTTTTAACAGTTTATATGAAATCAGTTCAATTAAAAACATATTGGAAAACTTCAACCATTTTGAAAAAGAAGTTACAAATACAGGCTGAAATGTGCCGTACCAGTGAGGCAGTCCACAAATCTCTGTACGACTGAGGATGGAGCCGTTTTTAAATGTCCAATCCTGTTTAACGACGCCATGCTTTCATCCATCCAAGCCCAGTTCTGAGGAGTGTTTGGGATCATTGAACCGTTAGAACATTTAGCTGAGCTCAAATCTGAGTCAGTCCAGCACCACTGGCAATGAGACCGACCCACAGCATGATGCTGCCACCACCACGCCCGATAGCTGGTGCAGCTCTCAAGCCTCACCTTGACGTCTCCAAACTAACAGCTTGTGGTCACATAATCCCCGTTTACACTACCCTTGTTAAACCGATCCGTGCCGAGCTTGGTCCGAGCTTGGATCAGTTAACCAAGCCGAGCTTAGTTCTGACGACCGTTTACACATCACGCTATCTCGGTTCCTTGGTTGCTCCTCGCCTCCTAGTGACGATCTGCAGTACTACTGCTCTCTGGGTTTGAAGGCGGCACCAAGTCAATCAAAATGGCGGCGCCCGTAACATTCAGGCAGTTATGCTTGGTGATACGTCGTCGTTTGCGGAGATTCAGTCGAAGACGGCAACTTTTGGTGGATTTACTTGACAGAGTCGGCTTTTGGGACGTGGATAAGACAAACGAACGTCTAATCAGAGCTTACAGACACAGGAAACAACGACAGACGCTGAGGTTCATCACACTGCTAAGCAGAATCATCACTGGAAACCGTGTGTCACGGTAGGGCTAGTATTTTTATGAATGTCTGAAATGTCAGCTGACTGTAAGGAGATGACGCGGTCTGCTCATGCGCTCTTCGTTATCAGATAACCGAGATAGGGAAAAACCGGGACCGAGCCCATCTGGAATTGGTCTGCATTTATCGTGGTCCGGTTGTGTCTGGCTCGGTTCAGTTCACGTTCCATTTACACTCGATAGTTATCTCGGTTACCGCGCTCGGACCGGTCCCAGCTTGGTTAAAAAAGGGTAGTGTAAACGGGGTAATAGTCCAGCCTGAGATCTTTCACCTCAGGGCTTTTGGGCTTTCCTGGAGGTGTCTCCTTCGAGGAGGTTTAACACCGTCTCGGTCTCAGATGTTTAAAGCTGCTTCAGCGGGGACGGTGACAGTGACGTTCCAGCGCCTTTTCTTTTATGACAGGCTTGAACCTTGTAGGCTCCAGGAATTTTTTTCATAACCAATTTCGTCGCATCGGAGGTGAAAGTTTGTGTCGGATGGTTGAAAGTTGGAGAAAGCCGGGCGTCCGAGGTGTTGCAGCTTCTTCTCTGTTAACTTTTTGACCCTTTCTGTCATTTTTTGAGAAGGTGCTCTCTGCAGTACCTCTGCAATACCTTGCGTAAGACATGATTGGTCCAATCAAGATTTGTAGGAGGGGTTTATGTAAACCGTGATTGGCTATGGGACTTCCCTGGGAGGGGTTTTGTGACACATGATTGGTCGGATTGATAATGTTGGGTGGGCTTTGAAGAAGCCATGATGAGTCTGATTTTTTTACTTCCCCCCCTCCCGAGGAACTGCAGCACAGCTACTAACTAGTGTCAGCTAACACGCTACAAGGAGGCTGACGAGGCCTCTGGATTGTGGACAGACTAGTCACAAGCACCAACAGCCCACTAGTTGCTTCTGCCTCGCAATTAGCCGTCATGCTAAGTTCGGCTACTGTTTATGAACCGCACGCTGTGCGGCGGCGGCTGAGTCAGAGTGAGCAGCGGAGCTTAATAAAACCAGTATAATAAATCAATCATATTTAGAAAGTGTGCCTTGTGTAGCGTGTTAGCTGACACTAGTTAGTAGCTGTGCTGCAGTTCCTCGGGAGGGGGGGGAAGTAAAAAAATCAGACTCATCATGGCTTCTTCTTCTCTTTTTTTTTATAGTGCCCTGTCTGGCAACGTGGCAATAAGAATTGTTGTCTTAAAGGCACACTATGCAACATTTTTCAGTTAATTAATGTGTTTCATACCGTTTTGGATGATTAAATGAGTCATTTCAGGTTGAACAAAGGTTTTCTTGGCCGCCCTGGTGGTCTGTGGGGGAAATACCGCACTTGCAACTGCAGGAGCCCTCGGCCCGCACCCACAGGCTCAGAATCTCGTGCAAGATCGCGAGAGTCGGTCTTGCTTTACGGCGAGAACTGCTACACGCCCCCAGTGAAAGGCATGTTCGGTGCTAGCGCAGTGGCGATATCTGTGCAGTTATCATGGCGGAACCGGCGATAAAACAGCGAAAGCCCATGTTGGAGCAGGCAAGAAAGAGGAAAAGGGCTGTGGAAAGAGAGAAGAGTCCTACACGGGTGAACATCGGGAAAGCTTTTTCCGAATGGCGAGAGCTAAAAGAAAAAGAAGGCTGCAAGGCTGACGCGGACCTCGCGTTTCTGCTGATGCGATTGTAAGTAACATTGGAATGGTTTCTCTCTCTCTCTGTGCATGTTCATACTTTCACTGTGTTAAAGCCGGGCATACACTGTACGAGTTTTTCAGTCGTGGTACTTATATACATCTCAAACTGCGACGGAACCGCGGAGTTTAAAAGTTCACCGCTCATCTGTTTGCTGATCTGTGTTTCCAAACTGTGCAACGGAACCGCGGAGTTTAAACGGCCACCGCTCATCTGTTTGCTCATCTGTGTTCTCAAACTGTACCGCGCGACGCTCGGACGCGGCTCGGGAGGCACCGGGCGTCGGGGGGAACGGAGGGGAGAAAGGAAAGACGAGACACCCCGGCGGCCGCGCGGCATACGGAAACAGACGGCCAGCGCGTCACGCGGACCGGGACCCTCGCCCTACCCAACCCCCCGCGAGCCGATGTCCAGGCCCAGCGGGTCCCGGGCCAGGCGGAGGTCGTTTCGGGACGCCCGCTCCCCTCACTCCACTGGCGGGGACAGAGAGGAGGGGAGGGCGCTCCCTCGTAGCTCTGCTTGAACAGCAGGATGGTGATTCGTTGCGTTCGCCTGTCTGCTAAGCTCAAAACAACCACGCCTGGCTTGCCGGAGAAACCAGGAGAACAGCTGAGCATATTTACGACAGTGCACCTTTACTTTCACCCTCTGGGGGGCGCCTCGCTGGAAAATCAACCCCGGTTGCATAGTATACCTTTAATGCCAAAAAGAGCCCAACAAATTTTACTTTCACAAGTGGAGCAGTACTGCTTTCGTCATAGAGCTCCGCTTGATTTATACATGTAAATAGTTTTATTATAATTTAAGCAGGGAGTATTTCATGTTATATGGACACTACACCATGGCTTCATCATGACTTCTTCAAAGCCCACCCCACATCGTCAATCCGACCAATCATGTGACACAAACCCCTCCCAGTGAAGTCCCATAGCCAATCACGGCTTACATAAACTCCGCCCACACCTAAGAAACTGCCTCTTTGGTACTGCAGAGACCCCTACTTGCATTTTTTTCTTGGCTCTGTTTCTTTCTCATCTGATATCCACATCTTATCAGGGTCAGGATATCATTCGCTTTGTGCAACACTAACAACGGCTACAAAGCCTCGAGGAAAATCATTTGCCCGGAGTACATCTAGTCACTCGAATCACACAACAAACGTAATTTTAAGCAAATGTTATTCACACATTTGGCCGTGTGAGGATTAGTCCACAACAAATGCAAACTTATGCAAACAAACATTCACTGTGTGATCGTTCCACTGAGGAAAAATAACAAAAAAAAACGTTCAGTCAGACCACTTAAAGCCTCAGATTAATAAGAGATAACCGCTCATAATGTCTGCTTGTAAACTTTCAGCTGCAAATGTATTCTCGCTGGTGCTTCTTTACGTCTAAACGATGTCCCAAAAGGAATTTGTCTTACCGTAAAGGTTCACGCTCACCTTGCTTTGCGGTCCCTTTAATCTGCTCCTGATAGGGTAGGACTTTATGACCGAGTTCGTTCCAAAACAGCGACGGCGGGAGCGCTTCGCTGAGCTGGTCTGTGTTTCTGGGGGACTCTGCAGGAAACATCACACGTTAAAACCAAGAGGAAGTGACTGTCGTCGTCACCTTTTAGTTCCATCCATGTAGAAAACCTGCTCCATTTTCTAAAGAGCTGAGATCATAGAAGGCATTTATATAAAGAACAATCATTTTTAAAAGGCTTACACAGGGGACGTGTTTGATTTAACGCTTAAATGTCTCCGCTTACCAGCTGCCAAAACTCGTTAGGAGATCCTTCACACTTTGTGTTGATCAGGAATCTCACTCTCGTGTAATATTCACCTTTCTGGGAGATGCTGAACTTTGAGTTTTATTTAGCCTTAAGCCATAATCATCCCAGTTAACAGAAATAACAGAAATATATCCCTGTGTGATACAACATGTCTACATTCTACTGCTATTTTTGCGTCATCTGTGAGATTTGTTCCCCCCTGGAGCTAAGCTGAAAATGTAGGGGGTGTGAGCGGACTGCAGAGAAGGCCGTCACCTCTTCCTCGGTGCTCTGGCCGTTGTGCCCCTGCAGCGTCGTTCGGACTGGCAGCAGGCAGCGCCTCCGGTCCAGTTTCACCACCGGGATCAGCTGCAGCTGCTGCTCTTTGAGATCCTGGGCTGACGTGGCCTTTGGATGCTGCGATGACGCCGTCTCCTTCGCCGTCTCCTTCGCCGTCTCCTTCGCCGTCTCCTTCGCCGTCATCTTCTCTAATGAGAGCCGATCCTTTATTCTCCTTCTGTTCTTCGGCCTCCTTGTCGGCGCGGCGGTTTTCTCCTGGGTGTCCTCAGAGTTTTCCGCCGGCAACGCTTCCTGAGGCGACAGACGGTTGTCGGGGGGTTCAACATCTTCCCTCCGTACTCCGGGCGCCTCGTCGCCACTGACCTGCGGCTGTAGATGAGGTGTTTGGAGGATTTGCTCATGAATCTGGGCTGTCCTGTGTTTCGAGACCCCCGCGTGGGGCTGACCGCCCTCATCGGGGGTCTCGTTCTCTATCCTGCGGACACTGCTTTCAAAGTGCTGCTCGAACGACAGGAGGAAGTTTTCCAGGATGTCGTCCAGATCGCCCTCGCATTGCTGCTGCAGCGCTGGCACCACGGAGCAGCTAACCCGGGTCTCTTGGTCGCTTTGGACGGCAGCGCTGTTAGAGGAGCTAAATGTGCCGCTGCCTGTTGGAAGAGCGCACTGGGGAGGAGCGGCTGTGTTGCTTGGAAAAACGTCCAGCCCCATCATGACTTCCTCCAGAAAATTATCCATTTGTTCAAACCCCTCCGACTCCTCCGCCTCAGGAGTCGGAGGGGAGACTGGCGGGGTGCGGCGAGGGGTACGTGCTGGGGGAACGTACGGTGCGCTGGGGGAAAGCATCGGTCCAAGGCGGGGACTGGAAGGAGGTACACCTGGCCCACAGTGGAGGTCGTTGGATGGCAGGGAGGAGCAGCCTGGAGCCGGCTGGTCTCTGCACTTCTCATCCGGACCAACGGAAACATTGGCCTGGAAGCAAAAGAGAGAAACGCGTCAAAGAAATGCCAAAATGCACATCGGTTGCAGGAAGTTACGACCTTTCAGTTCAACCAGAGAAAGGCCTGCAGAAAAAAAAGGTTACTTTCATTATTTAGAACATTTTGTTGGTAAGAAAATGTTTCCCTTTTTCTAGGCGGCTATCTTGCTTGTGAAACAAAAACAAAAAATCTAAACCCTGAATGTAAAAATAAACGTTAAAGTCACAAAACAAGGCGTCCATCAGCCTTTCGTGATTCAATAAATAAAACAAACCAAGCTGTAAAAATGTGATTAAAGTTTCACAAAGAACAGCTCAAGCATGACCAAAATGTTTTTAGAAAGTCCAGGTATATCTTATGCATAACAAAGCATTTCTACCTATCGAACGGCTTCACATTTGTTGCGTTACAACCACAGCCTTCGAGGCCTTTAATGTGGGACTTTATGAGAAAGAGGGACGAAGTAGCGCAGCCGGGAGGTCCACGACAACTCTGGAGGAGCTGCAGAATCTTAGCACAGGAGTCCAGCTTATAGTTTATGCTTTCCACAAATCTGGCCTTTATAAAAGAGGGGCAAGAAGAAAAGTGTTTGAAAGAAAGCCGCAAGAAATCCCAGCTGCGGTTTGCTCCAATGAGCCGACGTTTCTGACCTGCAAGTTAAAACGCTGTGAAAAGCAACGCTGGTGAAAGGTGGTGGATGCATCATGGGAGGGTTGGCTGAAGACAAGGAGGAAACCTGTCACAAGGTGCAAACGGCCTGAGAGCGGGAAGCAGAAATACAATGGAATGGTATAGATCTGTTAGAACGGCCTAGTCAAAGTCCAGCTCTTAATCCAATTAAGAATCTGTGGCAGGTCTAGAAAACCGGAGCTTTATCAAACATGAACTCATTCCCAGCGATCAGCCTGCATCTGGGACGACGTTCACTCACCTTGCTGAACTGCCGCGAGGCGTTTCTTCGCCCTCGCTGGCTGTCTGCTCCATCACTGCCCTGCTTCATGTCCTGACCCTGGCCCTCCTCAAGCACTTTTCCCCGCATTTTTCTCCTCGCAACTTTCCCGGCTTGCTCCAGCTCCTCCCTGGTCTTCTGGTACAGTTTCCTGCCCACAGCGCCCCCACCCTGACCTGTTCTGGGCGTGCTCACCCTCCACCTGTGCAGGAACTCCCTCTGCAGCTCGCTCACCCCAATCTCCTGCGCGTCCACCGTCTGAGTGAATCCGCCCCGCCCCCTCGCTCCCGTCCTCCCTCTGGGCCTCCTGGTCCTCCGCTGCCCGGCGCCGGCCGCCCTGGCACCTCTCGGCTTCCTCGCTGCCCTGCCCCGGCGGCCGTTCTCCGTCTTCTCGGGGTTGAGGAAGTGGTCGATGTATCCCGTGATGTTTCCCTGGAACTGCTCCAACCTTTCGCCTTCCCACTCGTTGGGAGTATGGCTCGGCTCGGCCCAGCAGCTCTGAGAATCAGCCTCACGTGACGCCGTCTGGGTGGGAAAACAAGGGCGAGGAGTGGCCGCGGGCAAGTATTGCGGTGCCACAATGGCGGTTGTGGATTCCTGCAGTAAGTGCGAAGAAGAAGAGGAACACTGGAGCGCTTGGTTTTCATCTGGTGGGTAGATGAGAGTGAGGGGGACGAGCTGATGAGAATCTGTCTGCATTAAACCCTGCAGGGCGCTGATATCGATGGTCTCGTAGGGCAGCAGCGGCGGGGCAGGAGGGTCTGAGCGTACGAGCTGCTCCTCGGTTTGAGTCCACATGTCTCTTAGGCTCTCTGACGTTGTCTCCTTCCACAGATAAGTGAGCCCGTCCCTGACTTCTCTCCTCCACGTGACCCGTCTCTTTTCGTGGCTGGGCATCCCCAGGGGCTCGGTTTGGACTCCCACCTCGGTGTACTGCTCCATCTCTCCGCCGTGCCTTCCTCTGCTTTTTGTCACCTCCACCGACCCGCTGACGCTGAGCTGGGCGCCAGCATGGACTGCCTCCTGCCTCTCGTTCTCCCCTCCCCCGGCCATCTCTCCAGAGCGATGCCTGGCGGCGTGGAGCAGGGTGCCGGGACCCCCGGGCCTGAAACTCCAGGAGACGGTGAGGACGACAGAGCCGAAGAGATGAGAGGGCCGACGGCCGACAGACTGAGACACCTGACGACGAAAGGCTTGATGTCAAAACGTTTTGAACTGACAGAACACAGCGCAAAGGTTTTTACCTTTCCTATAATGGTACATTATAAGATGTAGGGAGGGATGATAATAAGCATGATGGAAGGATGATACAAACATTGATGGATGGATGGATGGATGGATGGATGGATGGATGGATGGATGGATGGATGGATGGATGGATGGTTGGTTGGTTGGTTGGTTGGTTGGTTGGTTGGTTGGTTGGTTGGAT